>CM053145.1:132046563-134546563 GCA_028571685.1 Heterohyrax brucei | reverse complement strand
GCCAAGAGGAGCCCAAGGGCACATGACAACTAAATGTAAGTTGGTGTCCTGGATGGGATCTAGGAGCCGAAAAAGACAAAAAGAAAGGGCAGCTTGACCAAGTATGGATTTTAGTTAATACGCTAGTATCAGTACATTAGTTACAACACGTCTCCCACTAAGGTAAAGCTTAACAATAGGGTAAATCAAGGCAGTGGGGATAGGTGGGAAATATGAGAACCCTCTGTACTATGTTTGCAAATTCTTAGTAAAACTATTCCAAAATCAAAAATGTATCATATAACACTGTGACAATCATCCATGTTTCTGGAACCATCTCTCTGATTATTTCCTTAAAGTCCTTAGAAGGCAATTGCTGAGTGTAGACACATTTTTGTTCACCAGAAATGATTGTTTAAAGCACTATAGATATTAAGTTGACTTTTAAAATGTATATTGACTTTTTAAAACTATTTTAACTGTAAGCTTTTTATTTCCACTTTTTGCCATGTCATAACTTCCAGAGACCATGAAGGAAACAAGAAAGATAATGAAGCTCCCCAAACCCGTTGTCAGAGTCAATTTCAACTCATAGTGACCCTGTAGGACGGAGAAGATCTGCCTCATAGGGTTTCCAAGAAATGGCTGGTGGATTTGAACTGTTGACTCCTTGGTTAGCAGCCAAAGCTTTTAACCACAGCACCACCAGAGTTCCCACGAAGTCCAACCACCTTGTTTTACAGCTGACAAAACTGAAGCCCTGAGAAGTGTCTTGCCCAGGGTCAAGCAGCGAAGCTTTTAGTGAGAAACGAAACCTCATATCCTTGATGGCTGTCCTCCTTGCAGGGCTGTGCCTGGGTATGTCCAAAGGAAATAAAATTCTCCAATTGGTGGTAAAATCAGGGACTTAGGGACAAATAACAAGGTCTGTGTCTATTTTCTATAGATAAATACAAGAGTTTGCTTCCTTTGTTTTGGATACAGTTGCCAAGAGTTGAACAGATTTTTAAGTAAGTTTAAAAGAATGGGTTTGGAAACAGCTAATAGAATTGCTTGACTAAATGCCTGAGCAAATCGTTTTCCTTTCTGAGCTACTGCTTCCCACTCTGAAACATCAGAATTTCAATGCCAGCTCTTTAGTCTTCTGATGGGGCCTTGCAGAAATTAAGTTGCTACGGCTATGTCTGCAGAAGCCTTAGAGGGAAATGTCACTTAAGGAAAAGGCATTTGAACGGGAACAAGGGTGCATTTTCTGTCAAGTGGTCTACTGTATGCCAAGAAAGTTCATTTCCTTGCCCGTATGGTCTCCAGACAAGGAAAAGCCCAGACTTGGCATCTGTAAGGAAGAAGAGGGCAATGGAAAGGAAGGGAGAGAATTGTTAGACTTCTTGGCTGCAATTCAGAAACAAATAGTTCCTGAGCCTGGCACTGGCAGGGCAGCATCAGGATCAGCCCAAGGAGGCAGACGAGGAACGTTACCGTCACTGACTTGGCTCCACATGACCTTACCCGACAGAAACGGGATGTAAGCAGGATCCTGGAAGATGCAAACGAAATATAAACAATCCCTAGGCGTGGGCCTGCGGTTGCCTATAGAAGCTCTGCCAGGCCTGAGACCGCAGTCTTATATTTTGACTTCTTTAATTTCCAGTCATTCATGCAGGATTTAGGCAAGGACAAAAGCAAGCTCAAGCAAAGCTGAAGTCTGGGATTTAGAAAAGCAGTGGCCTCTGACCTCAAGCTGGAACCTTTAATCAACGTCCCAGCCCTCCACAGGTCATTGAGCACCCTAGCTCTGAGATATGGAAACGACTTCTTTTATTTGCCTACAAACATCTTTTGGCACCTGCACCGAATTGAAACTTGGCAGGCAAAATGAGGAAGGAGGATTACTTCTCAGACTCTTCCTCTTTTTTATGATTTGAACCTTTTTTGTCTTTGAAGGGTTAGGGCAGAAGAAAGAGATTGAAAGACCTTTCAGGAGCAGATACAAAAAGGGAAAAGAATCACACAGATGGAAATTAAAATCTCTCTGCTGACATTTACTGTCACCACTGTTTGACAGAAAAGGGCACAAAGTCATGGGCAAGTTGACTGGCATGGCATGAGATGGCACGACAGCAAAGGAAGTGGCCGCCCTGAGGTTTTAAGAACGACAGAATGAGAAGAGAGCTGGAAAGCAGATGCCACCTCATGACAGCCTAGATTTAAATGAGGATGTAGATTCAAAAATCAGAAGCTCTAGTGTCTTAAATGTATTATGTACTTTTATGTGAAAAACCAGTTCTGGACTCTCTATATGCAAATAAAAACTTTTTACTGGATCGGCTATGATCTTGGTCTTTAAGGTTACAATTACTCATATTTTCCTGAGAGGTCCTGACTGTCCGCATTGAGGCTACCTGGAATCCCTGATTGGTACAGACAGTTAATGCACTCAAACCAAAAGGTTGGTGGTTCAAGTCTACCCAGAGGTGCCTTGGAAAAAAGGCCTGGCCATCTATTTCTGAAAAATCAGTCACTGAAAACCCCATGAAGCATGGTTCTACTCTGTGACACACAGGGTGTCACCCAGAGTCAGGACTGACTCAAAGGCAAAGTACTTAACACTGCGTATCAATGCTCACAGTGCAGCCAGCTCCTTGTTGATGTTTCCAGTTCCGTCATTAGATAGCCAATCCTTTGAATCAGACAGTAAACGGATTATGTATCTGATGCCACTGTGAGTCACTGTGTTGATAATGGTTTGGGGACTTGGTAGGAAAGGGCTCCCACGACCAGTTAGCAAGATGAGCAAGCGAGTCAAGAGTGTCAAGAGTGGCAATGTGCTCTGGCTGAAGGCAATGCGGGTTGCACTGCCCTTATCTCCCGGAAGAGCCATCATTAGGCTTTGTATGTCATCGGCACCTCAGTGGCAACCTATGTCAGATCACTTCTGATTACAGGGAGGTTTTGATAAACACATCAATTATACTTGTAGAAAACTGAGGACACAGAGTTCAAGCAGGGTTATATTCCCCCCTGAGTTTGTGGAATAAATTATGTGCAAACTCTTGCCAAGATATAAAAATAACATTTACTTAAACCCACAATGAATCACAATATGTTGAAATTTTATGGGAAATATTACATAAAACAAATCTAGGAAGCATGGTCCCCAAAGATAAGTCCCAAGCACCTGAGGAGCAGGTCTGGGTGGGAGCCCTGAGGTCTCAGGGGGCTAGCAGGGAGTCCTTGTGTCTACAGTGAAGGTAGTTTCCTGACAGGCAGAAAGAATACTGAAATGAGAAGTGAGAAATCATCGACACACTTCACATATTCCACAACTGCGCAGTTAAAAGAACCGACCGTTGCATGCCTCTGCTCTGGGGGTTCCTGAGGGGCCTTTAAAAATTCTAGACACCACGTTGGGGCATTATTAAGTACCCACTAAGTCAGAATGACTTACCTGTGAGTTACTGACCTTACTGTGATGTCTACTGTCTTTAAGTAATGTTCTCCTGGGTCCATTAATTTTAAGATTCTCTAAGGAGCCCTGGTCACGTAGTGGTTAAGAGCTATAGCTGCCAACCAAAAGGTCAACAGTTTGAATCCACCAGGTGCAACTTGGAAACCCTGGGGGGCAGTTCTGCTCTGACACTATGTGTTAGGATTGACTCAGTGGCAAACAGGTTTAGTTTTAAAGGAGCCCTGGTAGCACAAGGGTTAAAGCAATCATCTGCTCATCACAAGATTGGCGTTTGAAACCGACAGTGGCTCGGCACAAGAAAGATGTAGCAGTTTGCTTCCATGCAGATTCACAGCCTTGGAAGGCAGCCCTGATGGCACACTGCTTCAGTGCTCAGCGTGTCATCTGAAAGGTTGGTGGTTTGAACACACCAGCTGCTCTTCAGGAAAAAGACTTGGCGGTCTATGAATCCCAGCAGTTAACTCCACGAATTTAATTGTTTCAGTGCTACATACCTCACTGCTGAATGTCACTGTAGCCCCCTTTGAAGTACACCCCATGGGAAGCTATGCACTGACCACCAGGGCCTAGGCTACATTTCAAAGCAATTTGGGAACTCTTTCTGGACTGACCATTGTGCATGGTGGCATGGTGGCAAGTTCATGAGCTTAGCTGCATAGTTTCTGTAGGGAGCTTTTAGCCAGTAAACAAATAACTATATTAGGACAGCCTCCCTACTCACCTTATTTGGCCCCCGATGACTTTTTTCTTTACCTGAAGATAAGGGAAATGTTGAAAGAGGAACATTTGATTGACAGTGAGGACATCAAGGGTAATAAGATGACAGCTCTGGTGTCCATTCTAGAAAAAGAGTTCCGAAATTGCTTTGAAGGGTGGACTGAACACTGCTGTAGGTGCACAGCTTCCCAAGGGGAGTACTTCGAAGGTGAATGTAGCAATATGCAGCAATGAGGTGTGTAGCACTTTTTCCAGGATGAGGGCACAAACTTAATTGTCAGACCTCATACTTCCATAAAAATTACGGCCTTGGAAACCCTGTGGGGTGGTTCTACTGTGTCCCATTGGGTCATTAAGAGTTGGAATCAACTTAGCAGCAAGAGATTTTGCTTGGGATCTATGGTGAAGTCACTGAGTTAAAAGTGGCTAGACTGTACCTAATAACAATGACAATATAGTGAGGTTGCATCTATCTTTCAAAAAAATTGAACTATTTACAAAGGCTTAAAATGAAATTTGCATACTAAGGCTACAATATAGATTTATTGAATGCTTTGGGCACTGAGCTATAAGGAAAGTCACTAGGAAACCTGAACTCTTCAGCAAGAAACCACGCTATGACTTCACCTTTCTCAGCCACTCCTCATCCTGCTCTCTCCATGCTTGCCAGACATTTGCCTGGAACGTTCTTTCTCTTTTTCTTTCTCCTTTTTTGTACATTTCTTTCTTGTAATAATTATTGTATCAGACTATCCTCTGTGTTTCTTCTTCATCCCTCCTTAAAACGAGGAGAAGTGCAGTGGCATGAATGATAACAGTCTGCTGCCTGAGAATCAGCATACAGTCATTCCCAAAAAGCAGAGATCAATCACATCTCCAATTTCTCTATTGCTCCATCATTTCTGACCCCAGCTACCCACACAGCACTGTTTTTCTCTGTCCTTACCCACCTGGGGCTGGGTCAGACCTTATAAGTTAAGAGAACACTGTCCTGAGGGTCACTGATTTGCTGGAATGAGTCACAGAACTCATGGAAGATACTAAAATTACGACTAGCAATTTTATTATAGTTAAATGATACAAATGAGTATCACCATAAGAAAGAGATGCACAGGCAAGATCTGGGAAGATTCCAATGCAGAGTTACTGTGTCTCAGGGAGGGAATGTCAGCTATCATTGACCAACTAGGAAGCTCTCTGAGCCTTACTGTTCCAGGCTTTCACTGGACAGTCCTGTATGATGATAGGCTAAATCGTGTCTTCTGAGGCTAGTTGATATCAACCTCCCAAGTTAGTCTTTTCTGGTCTGGCCGGCAGCTTTGGACCCAGGATCCCTGTGCTGAGAAGTTCCTAGACCAGGGGAAGACTGATGGCAAAGATCTTCCCACAGAACCAACAGAAAAAAACCCTTTCCTTGAGTTGGATTTCTGGGCTTCTAAACTGCTGATAGTCAATCCATCTTGTTGATGGTTTTCCTCTTTCACTGACCCTCCACTCAACCAAGCATGATGTCCTTTCTCCAGGGACTGATTCTTCCTGACAATTCCCAAGTATGTAAGATGCAGTCTTGCCATCTTTGCTTCCAAGGAGCACTCTGGTTGTACTTCTTCCAGAATGAATGTTTGTTCTTCTAGCAGTCCGTGGTACATTCAATATTCTTCTTCAGCACCACAATTCAAAGGCATCAATTCTTCTTCTGTCTTCTTTGTTTATTGTCCAGCTTTCACATGCTTAGTGATGCAACTGAAAACACCATGGCTTAGGTCAGATGTACCTTAGTCTTCAAAGTGACATCTTTACTTTCCAATACTTTAAAGAGATTGTTTGCAGCCAATTTTCCCAAAGCAATATGTCTTTTGATTTCTTGGCTGCTGTTTCTATGGGCATTGATTGCAAAACCAAGTAAAATAAAATCTTTGACAAATTCAATTTTTCCCCTACTATCATGATGTTGCTTACTGGTCCTGTTGTAAGGATTTTTGTTTTATTGATGTTGAGGTTGAATCCATGCTGAAGGCTGCAATCTTTGATCTTCCTCAGTGTTTCAAATCCTTTTGACTTTCAGCAAGCAAGGCTGTATCATCTGCATAATTCAGGTTGTTAATGAGTCTTCTTCCAATTCCAATGCCTCGTTCTTCTTTATATAGTCCAACTTCTCAGATTATCTTGTTGGCACACAGATTGTAAAAGTATGGTAAAAGGGTACAACCCTCATGCATACCTTTCCTGACTTCAGAACATGTAGTGTCTCCTTGCTGAGGAAAATCTGCTTTAAGTTTTATTTACAATGCTTTTCACTTAAACTTACCCATTAATAATGATCTGGCAGACCAACATATTCTAGTATAGTATCAAATCATGAAAAATATTTTTCTAAATAACCTGTTGTCATTGAATCCATTCCAACTCCCAGTGACCCTATAGAACAGGGGAGCCCTATATTACTCCTTTCTTAATATCTATAAATAAAACTTGCTGAACACATAAACGATAATCTTAGTGTATATTTTGTTTCTAAATGAAGTTGCTATCTAACCATTAGATGGCAGTATGATTCAATTTATGTTACAATCCTTTCCTGCTCCATAGTGTTTTTTTAGCTGTGATCTCTGCGGGTGTAGTTCACCAGATCTTTCTCCCTGGGAGCCAGTGGGTGGGTTCAAACTGCCAACCTTATGTGGTTAGCAGCCAAGCATCTAACCATTGCAGCAGCGGGGCTCCTGGTAATTAACAAAAGAGAGCAAATGCCTTGCTACTCTGACTCATAGTGACCGTATCGGACAGAGTAGAACTGCTCTGTATGGTTTCCAAGGATCACCTGGTGGATTTGAACTGCTGACCTCTTTGTTAGCAGCTGTAGCTCTCAACCACTACAACACTAGGGTTTCCAAACTGTAATTAATGGAATTCTGTAAAAAATATACTTAAAAAAAAGGCACTATCACCTCCCAAACATTCAATAATAATACTTTGTTCAACAAAATGGTGGAATTTCAGAAAGTTAAAATCCTAATTTATAGTCTTTCCATGGGAAAAGTATTATAAAGTGTGGTTCTGCTCAGTAATACAGTATTTTTGTCCAGCAGCTCTGGTGGTATAGTGGTTAAGCGCTACAGCTGCTAGCCAGATCAGCGGTTCATATCTGCTAGGTGGTCTCTGGAAACTCTATAGGGCAGTTCTATTCTGTCTATAGGGTCGCTATGAGATAGAATTGACTTCATGGTGATGGGTTTGGGGTTTTTTTGTTTGTTTGTTTCATTCAGCAATACTGAAGTTTCACCAGCAATATTGATTGTTCCTATGAGGAAATACAACTCAGCTTTTCTCCCACTTCCCCAGACCTGTTCCTCTTCTGTTTCCATCCAGTTAGTGGCACCTACCATTCACTCTGTTGTAACAAAAACAAAGGAGTCATCCTAGATGTTACCTTCTCACTTTCCCATTCACTCACCAGCCAAAAAACCCAAACCCACTGCTGTCTGGTCAATTCTGACTCATTGCAACCCTATAGAACAGGGCAGAATGGCTCCATAGAGTTCCCAAAGAGCACCTGACACATTCAAACTGCTGACTTGTTGGACAGCAGTCATAGCACTTACCCATTATGCCACCGGGGTTTCGTCACCAGCCAAGTGCCGTCGACCAGGTCCTACTAATTTTACCACTGAAATAGTCCTTCAAATGTACTTTCTTCTGGTCCACATCAGTCATCAGCCCTCTCCTGGAACATTCAATCATTCGTCTACCAGTACTTAGTGAACAATGCCTTTCAGGCACTAGGCATGCTTCTTCGAGTGTGGAGTCAAGTAAAGGGGCCAGGGTGAGCACAGAAAGCAGGGCAACACTTTAGGAGGCTATTATAATTATCCAGGCGAGCCGGTGGTGGCCTAGACCAGGGTGATGACAGAGGAAAAGTAAAACAATCACTGCATTTTAGATCTACTGGGATGGCCCAGTTAACAGGATTTCCTGACTGATTAGAGTGAAGGTGACAGAAAAAAAGGACTTAAAGCTGTCTCCAGGCATGTGGCTTCAGCATTTGGCAGATGCCAATAACTGCAGTAACAGAGATGAAGATCACTGTGAGTAGAGCAAGGGTTAGGGAAGAGATCAGGACGTCAGCTCTGGACATATCCGGAGCTGAGTTTTAGACATGGCAAATCTAAGATACAGAAGAAGCCGTTGGATATAGCTGGACTTCAGGCAAAAGGTTTGGGCTGGAGGTATAAACCTGAAAAATATCAGCATATAAAACCAAATTTAAAAAGAAACAAAAAAAAACCTTGATGACATCAAGTTAATTCTGACCCCTAACAACCCAATAATGAAGAGTAGAACTGCCCCATAGGGTTTCTAAGAATCACCTGGTGGATTCAAACAGCTGACAGTTTCCGTGAGCAGCTGAGTTCCTAACCATTGGTCTATCAGCATAGAGCAACCTCGAATGTAGAGACTGGATCGGCTCCTCTGACAAACAGGTGTAGACAGGAAGAGCAGGAACCGAGCTCTGGGGCACTCCAACACTAAAAGGTCAGGGAAAAGAAGTCCAAAACGGTCAGTGAAGCAGGGAGGTCAAGAGAGCATGCGGTCTTGAAAGCCAAGTGAAGCAAGTGCTTCCAGGAGGAAGGAGCAATCAATTGGTTGAGTGCTGCAGGTGGTCATGTACATTACAAAGGAGAATTCCATGATGCAGTGTTGTCAAGGTCATCAGTGACTTTGAAAACAGATGCTTCAGCAGAGCAGTAAGAGAAAAAGCAGGCTTGAGAAAAAAAAGAAATTGGACAGAACACTCTTGAATCCCGTTGTGAAGGCAGGGAGGAGCAGAAAGACAGGGTAGTAACTACAGAGGCCGTGGCTGGAAAAGAGCAAAGGGATACTGTACGGTTTAAAATCTAGAAAGGCTGTGTCTGGGTTGCATCCTTTTACCATATTTACTCAGTCTGTATGCTGAGCAAACAATCCCAGAAGCTCGACCATTTGAAGAACGTAGCATCCTGATTGGTGCAAGACTTGTTAACAACCCATGTTACATAGATGACACAACCTTGCTTGCTGAAAAGAGAAGCTGAAGCACTTAAACTGATGAAGATCAAAGACCATAGCCTTTAGCATGGATTATTTCTCGACAGAAAGCAAAAACTAACAAGTGGACCACAAGCAACATTATGATAAATGGAGAAAAGATCGAAGTTGTTAAGAATTTGATTTTATTTAGATCCACAATCAATAACACCCATGGAAACAGTAGTTAGGAAATCAAATAACACAAGGTCTGCCAGTTAAGTTTGCAATCTCATTCAAAAGAAGTGCCACAGACCTCATTGCTGAATATCACTAGTCACCTTTGAAGTACTCCCCTTGGGAAGATATGCACTGATGCCAGCACCTAGTCACCAACACACAGTGACTGCACACATGAACTTGGCCAGATGGAATACACAGGAATCAAATCAATTACATCTGTGGAAAGAGACCATGGAAAAGCTCAATATCATCAGTCAGAACAAAGTGAGGCCGACCATGGAATAGACTATCAATTACCCACATGTAAGTTCCAGTTGTGGTTGAAGAAAATTAGACCAAGTCCCCAATAGGCAAAGGATGACTTTGGTATATTTCACATGAATTTTAAGAACAACTCAAGAATAGACTTGATGTGCTAAACACTAATGATGGAACACCAGACAAGCCGTGAGATGATATCAAGGACATCAAGAATGAAGAAAGCAAAAGGTCATTAAAAAGACAGGAAAGAAAAGGCTGAAATGTATGTCAGAAGAGACTCTGAAAGTTGCTCTTGAACATAAAGTAGCTAAAGTGAGAGGAAGAATTGATTAAGTAAAATAGCTGAACAGAGGATTTCAAAGGTGGCTCAAAAAGACTTGACTTTGCCTTCTGTGATGACCTGGAAAGAAACTCAAAAGGGAAGAATATAATCAACATTTCTCAAGCTGAAAAAAAAAAAAGGAAAATATCATTTAAGCCTTGAGTGGTAATAATGAAAGATTCTAGGGGAAAATATTAAGAGGCAGGAAACGTAAAAAGAAGATAGAATACACAGAGTCACTGTACAAAAAAGAGATGGTCAACCAACATTCAACCATCTCAGCAGGTAGCACATGATCAAGAACCAATGATACTGAAAGACGACGTTCAAACTGCATTGAAGGTGCTGGTGAAAAACAAGGCTTCAGGAATTCACCAAATATCAATTGAGATGTTTCAACAAGTGAGTGCAGTGCTGGAAGCACTCACTCACTCATCTCTGCCAAGAAATTTGGAAGACAGCCACCTGACCAACTGACTTGAAGAGACCCATGTCTGTACCCATTCCAAAGAAAGGTGATTTCGCAGAACGTGAAAATTATCCAACAATATCACTCATATCACACACAAGTAAAATTTTCCTGAACATTGTTCAAAAGCAGTTGCAGCAGTACATCAATAGGAAACTGCCAGAAATTGAAGCTGGATTCAGATGAAGACATGTATGAGAACTATCATAGCTAATGTCAGATAGGTCATGGCTGAAAGTACAGAATACCAGAAAGGTGTTTACCTGTTTCATTGACTATATAAAGGATAGAACTGTGAAGGAGAATTCTAGAACCCTCAACTGTGCTCATAAGGAACCTACACTTAGAGAGGCAATAGTTTAAAAGAACAAGGGACATCCTGTGTAATTTAAAGTCAAGAAAGATGCGCATCTGGGTAGTATCTTTTCACCGTACTTATTCAATCTGTATGCTGAGCAAATATCAGATAAGCTGGACTATGTCAAGAGGAACATGGCAACTGGGTTGGAGGAAGACTCATTAACAACCTAAGATACACAGATGACACAACCTTGCTTGCTGAAAGTGAAGAGGACTTAAAGTACTTACTGATGAAGATTAAAGACCACAGCCTTCAGTATGGATTACACCTCAATATCAAGAAACAAAAACTCTTGCAACTGGACCAATAAGCACCATCATAATAAACAGAGACAAGATTGAAGTTGTCAAGGAATTTTATTTTGCTTGGATCCACAATCAACATCCATGCAAGCAGCAGTCAGGTACAAAGTATTGAACTGAACACTTTAAAGACGGCTTTAAAGTGTTTAAAAAAAAAAAGGCCATTCTTGAGGACTACAGTGTACCTGACTCAAGCCACGATGTTTTCAGTTGCCTCACATGCATGAGAAAATCGGACAATAAAAAAGGAAAACAAAACGATGCTTTTGAATTATGGTGTTGGCAAAGAATACTGAATACAAGGTCTGACAATTAAGTCCACAAACTTAATTGTTCTAAGTGCTATATACCTCATTGCTGAATATCACTACAATCATCTTTGAAGTACTCCCTTTGAGAAGCTATGCACTGATGCCAGCACCTAGTCCATCCTTCACAGCAATTTGGGGACTCTTTACGGAATGGCTGTTGCACATGGTGGCAAGTTTGCAAACTTTATTGCATAGCTGTCTGTGAGGGTGTTTTTAGCCAGTGAACTGCTGTACTGGAATACCCTCCCAACTCACCTGATCTGGCCCCCAATGACTTTTTTCTTTACCTGAAGAGAAAGGAAATATTGAAAGGAATACATGTTTAACGACATCAAGACATTAAGGGTAATACAACAACAGCTCTCATGGCTATTCCCAAAAAAGAGTTCCAAAACTGCTTTGAAGGGTGGACTAGCTGCTGGCGTTGTTGCATACCGTCCCGAGGAGAGTACTTCAAAGGTGACCATAGGGATATTCAGCAATGGGGTATGTACTACTTATTCTAAGAGGAGTTCACAAACTTAATTGGAAGTCCTCATATACCATGGACTACTAAGAGAATGAACAGTTCTGTCTTGAAAGAAGTACAGCCACAACGCTCCTTGGAAGCAAGGGTAGCAATACTTCCTCTTATATACTTTGGACACTTTATCAAGTAAGGACCATTTCCTGCAGAAGGGCATCATGCTTTGGTAGAGTGTCGGCAAAAAAGAGAAAGCCCCTAATTGAGATGGATTGACACAATGCCTGCAGTGGCCTCGAGCATAACAGTGGTTGTAAGGATGGCACAGGACAGGGCAGTGTGTTGTTCTGTTGTACACATGTCCCTATGAGTGGGAACCAACTGGGTACTTAACAATAACCAGGTCATGTATTTTTATACATCCCTGTTCAACTGCAGATTCAGATTAATGAAAACAGTCCGTTTTATCTGTCTATGATGAAGACAGCCAGAGGTGGCAGAGGGGTGATTTAATGGAATTTAAGTAGAGGAAAAAGGACACAGGGAGGGACAGTGAAACTCTGTAGGAATGAGGAGATGTAGGTGGGATGGAGGGATTGCTGGAATTGGTGTCTTAGAGGGAATGAACTGGAAATAGAAGAGAATGAATGAAAGGGTGAGCGACAAAGACAGGTGGTGGTGCCTAGTAACATAAGCTTGGAAATCCTGGTGGCATGGTGGTTAAGTACCACAGCTGCCAGCCAAAAAGGTCAACAATTCAAGTCCACTGGGTGCTCCTTGGAAACTGTATGGCGCAGTTCTACTCTGTCCAATGGAGTCCCTGAGTCAGAATTGACTCAATGGCAGTGGGTTTGGTGTTTTTTTTTTTTTTTTTTAATGTAAGGTTAGAGGTGCTTAACAAATAGTATCATTAAACAAAAAACCTTTTCTCCTTAAAATCTGCACTTTTCCCAATATTGAGCATCTACTCTGCCCTAAATATGGTATGAAAACCCACATCTTCTAAATATCCACCATACGCCCTGCACAGTGACTGCCAAGAGCGAGATCAGCATGGAACAAAAGGTGAACTACTGTCAGGTCCGCAAGTGAGTAGCACTTAGGTAAACTTAACATCAGTCAACCACAGTGAGTAGTACTCAGATAATTGTAACATCAACTGCAGATTGCAGGATCAATGTTTAACATGTTATTGTGTTTCACAAGAAAACCCCAATACAGTGTCTTGCAAAACTGCAAACAGAAAACAAAAGCCTCCTTTCCTAGTCAGTACATCTCTTTCTACCTCATGTGTCCGCGATGGGTAAAGAAAGGGAAATCATGTCCACATCTACAGGACACCCCGGGGGAGTGCAGATCCAATGACATTCAGTCGCTTCTGAGTCATAACAACGCTTCAGGGCAAAGCAGAATTACCCCATAGTGTTCTAAGGCTGTAAGAAGCAGAGCGACTGTTAGGTTCCAAACACCAACCTTTCCCTCAACCGAGGTCTCTTAACTACTGTGCCACCACGCAGCCCAAACCCGTTGCAGTCCATCCGATTCGGACTCATAACCACGCTATTAAAAACAAACAAACAAACAAACAAAAAAACCCCACTGCCCTCGAGTCGATTCGGACTCATAGCGACCCTACAGACAGAGCAGAACTGCCCCAAAGTTTCCAAGGAGCGCCTCTGAGCGCCAAGGAGCGGATTTCAACGTCTGACCTTTCGGTTAGCAGCCGTAGCACTTAATCACTACGCCAGTTTCCTCCAGCTATATACACCTGCTGCCATCGAGTCGATTCCGACTCATAGCGAGCGACTAGCTATACCCCCAAACCAAACTCAGTGCCGTCGAGTCCATTCTGACTCACAGCGACCAGTCACACAGGCGACGCCAAACCTGGGGCCCGGAGGAGGCGCCCGCTGGCCGCCGGTCGGTCGACCTCATCCAGAGCCCGCGTTTTAAATGGAAACAAGTCCGGCCCCGCCCCCGGCCCTGTGGCCGCCAAGTAAAGGGCAACACCCCCGGAGGCGCCCTAGCCCGCCACTCCAAGCCTGCCGCGCACCGACTCAGCTCCCCTTTCCCCTTTTCACTAGTGACGCCCTGTCTCCCTATTCTCTGTCTCGTCAATTTGGCGGCACCCTAGCAATAGAGGACGGTCCAGCACCCTCATCTCCGCTCCCAGGGATTGTCCACCTACTCGCGGCTCCGCTCGCCCCGCCCCGGAAGTGACGACTGCCTCTCAGCCGTGCCCGTGTCCCGTCGGGCCTCGCGGCGGCGGCGGGAAGATGGCGGCGGCGGGAGCAATGGAACGGAGTTTTTTGGAGCTAAGTGGCTGTGAACGGGAACGGCCGAGGCATTTTCGGGAATTCACAGTCAGCGGCATTGGTACGAAAGTGACCGGAAAGGCCGCGGTCTCATTCTTTCCCTGTGGCTCCTCTCATGTGTCCCTGCGTATCTAACCCCCGCCCTAGTTCGTTCTTCGAAGTCCGTTCTTCCCGGCCCTGTATCAGAGCTTCTCCGGTGTCTGGCTTCTTGCCCTTCACATCCCCTTCTCTGTGTACGGGTTGTCATTCTGTCACCCTCTGCTTTCTCAGCGCTGTAAACCCCTGTCATCCCCAGAGAATCACATGTGCAGGCTGACCGCGCTCCTTTTGCAGGAACTGTGACTGCCGTGGCCGGAGCGGTGAAACACAGTGAAAGCGCGGGAGGCTTTTACTATGTGGAAAGCGGTAAATTATTTTCCGTCACCAGAAACAGGTTCATTCATTGGTAAGTGCCCTGTTCGCCAAATCCCCTTGGAAGATAGGGTTGTTCAGTGTCTGGATTTTCATGGCTGTTTCCAAAGTGTCCTTTTCCGGAATGATAATTGACAGAAAAGGAAGAAGACTATTTCAGTTCATGTTTGAAGCTTGAGAAAAGTAGAGAGGCAGTTTAAGGAGAGGTACAGTGCAGGCGGCACTAAAAGCAGAGGGATGTAACTTAGGGAATAAAGCCCTGCAGATCGAGTTTTAAATAGGAACCTATCATGTTTTTACAGTGCTTTACACTTTCCTTCATTCTGCAAATATTTATTGAACTACATTGCAGGCATTGTAGTAGATACAGGGACAAAACAGTGAGGGAAAACCAAAATCTGCTTTTATACTGTTGAATGCATGATGTCATTTAATTCTTAGAGCAAATGTGAGTTAGATATTGTCATATGCACATTATAGATAGACTAGGTGTATTTAGCTGTTATCTACTTACTTTCTGATTAAGTCATTAATAGTTATTTGTTGGGCTTTTACTCGGTGCGTGCACTACGCTAGGCACCGCAGTTGTAGTAGCGAAGAAACATATATGGACCCAGCTTTCATTAGGCAGTTGTGTGGAAGAAAACAGACATTAAACTAGTGTCTACTATTATAGATACATAAACGCCAGCTTTTGTACATGCCCCCAAGGAAAAGTGTAAGGGCTGTGAGAGGCCAATAACCACACCAAAACCCAATCTGTTGCTGTCAGCAACCCTATAGGACAGAGTGGAACTGCCCTGTAGAGCTTCCAAGGAGTGTCTGGTAGATTTGAACAGCTGACCTTCTGGGTTGCAGCCGTAACACTTAACAACTACACCACAAAGGATTCCATAGAGAGGCCAGTAGAGGACCTAATTTAGATTGATAGGGCAGGGAGGGCCTTTGAGAAAGTCACAGTTAAGCTAAGATCTGAAGGATGGAAGTGTAACTAGGTGTGGAGAAGGAAAGCAGTCCATCAAGAAGGATCGCATATGCAAAGATCATAAGATGGAGGGAACTTGGGAGGCTTGAGAAACTAACACTCTATGTGGCTTGACAGCAGTGGGTAAGGAGGAAGTGGCAGGAGAGATGCTAAGATCAGTGAAAAACCTGTTGCCCTCCAGTTGATTCCAACTCAATCATGTAGACAGATTAGAACTGCCACAAAGAGTTTCCAAGGAGTGCCTGGTGGGTTTGAACTGCTGACCTACTATGCCACCAGAGTTTCCTCAAGATTAGAGTGGTAAGCAGAATTCAGACCAGGAAGGATCCTCTGCAGGCCATTTTAAAGGATTTTGGATTTCTGTTCACAGTACATTCAGCAGTCATTGACAGGTTTTGAAAGAGTTACTGACATTCTCAAAATTATATCTTTAAAAGGCTAATTTTACATTTTGTTCTTTCTTGGAGGACACTGCCTCAAATGCTCTCCTCTCAGATATCATCATTTCTTCTGCTCAGATGCCAGCTTACCACTGGGTCTTACCCAGCCACCCAATATGAAATAGTAACTCCTATTGGCATTTCCCTTCCCTCTTACCTTGCTTCCCTGTGTTCCACTTGTTGGAGTAATAGAAAAGAACACTTGGCTTTTGTTGTGAATGGACCAAGTAAGAGATACTGGTGGCTTAATGTGGTGGAAATGGCTAAAAAAGTGAAAGAGATGTAGTCAGGATACATGCAGAAAGTAGACTGGCTAGGACTTGGTGGTAGATTGAATACTGGGGATTGGGAAGAGGAAGGACAAGTCCCAAGTTTCTTATGTCAACTAAATATTTTGGGTGGGAGGATGTGTTCTTGTCATTTATTGAGATACAGAGATGAGTTTTGGAGAGATGTAAATAATTCTTGGGTCTGGACCAAATTTGAAGTGCCTATGCAGCAGCCTTGTAGTGTGCCAAGGAGGCTTTGGCCTGAGGCTCAGAAAAAGATATATATGTTAGAGATACAAATTTCATGTGTTTAAGAGGTGTCTTTGAGTATTATGTTCTGGCCAGTGTCTAGGGACTGGGAATATAGCAGAGTGCCTGCTGCCCTTGAGAGATAGGCGGTAAGTAACAACAACAGCAAAACAACAAGTGGAATAGACGGAAGCAAGGTAAGAGGGAAGGGAAATGCCAATAGGAGTTACTGTTTTATACTGGGTGGCTGGGCAAGACCCAGTGATAAGTTGGCATTTGAGCAGAAGAAGTGAGGATATCTGAGAGGAGAGCATTTCGGGTAGTGTCTTCCAAGAAAGAAGAAAACATGCAAAGAACCCTGAGACAGGAGCCTGTTGGTTATGTTCAAAGAGTGTCAACGGACGAGGGGTCTGCAGCCCAGTGAACACAGGCTAGTAAGAGAGAGGTAGCCAAGGGCCAGATTCGAGCTTTATTGATTATCTCAAGTCTGGGCTTTTCCTCTGAGATGCGAAAAAGTCATTGGAGGGTTTTAGGCAGAGGAGTAACGTGATTGCAGTTTCTAAAGGATCACTGACTGCATGTTGAGAGTCAGGTCTAGTAGGAGGAGGGTAGAAAACCAAACCCACTGCCGTCAAGTTGATTCCAACTCATAGTGACCCTATGGGACAGATTAAGACTACCTGATAGTTTCCAAGGAGCACCTGGTAGATTTGAACTACCAACCATTGGTTAGCACCTGCGGCACTCATCCACTACGCCACCAGGGTTTCCAGGAGGAGAGTAGAAGGAGAGATCACTTGGGAAGTTACTGCCATTATCCAGACAAAGAAGTGGTTGTGACTATGTTTATTGGTCCCACTGTAGGGGTGTTTTGAAGGCAGATTTGTTACAGTATACTAATGGATCAACTATAGGCAGGGACGGATTAACCAATGAGCAGGGTAGGAGCATAGGCTTCATTGTGCTTACCTTCTAATCTGTGGTGCACAGTTGCATTGGATTTTCACACCACAGACATGGTGAAACCCAGGTGAAATTGTGTACTGCTAGTTAGTAAGTAAGCACAATTAAGCTCAAGGAGTGTTCCTAGCTGACTCTAAGCCAGTGACTATTGTGCTTACTGGTTAATCTACCCCAGGATGTAGGGTATGCAGAAAGAGAGCGTTCAGGGTAACCCCAGGATTTTCTGCTTGAGAACCTGAAAATTAGAGAGATACTCTTAGTACAGACGGGAGGCATGCAGGTGAAGTCATGTGTTTTTGTTTCTGTGTTAGGTTTGGTAGGTCTATGGTTTCTGTGGTGGACAGGTTTAGTTTGAGATTTCTGTTAGATATCTAAGTGGAGATACTTGGGCAGTAGTCCGGAATTCAGTGGCTAGGTTGGGCTGAAGGTAGATTTTGAGAATGCTCAGCATAATATGACTTTTAAAGCTGTTGTACTGAATGAGTGTTAATGAGTTCTTCAACCTCAGAACTTTTGGCATTTCAGGCTGGATATGACTCACAGACAACTAAGAATTCTTTGTTGTGGGTGACTGTCCTGTGCATGGTAGGGTGTCAAACAGCCTCCCCGGCTTCTAGCCGGTACTGTGTGGATAGCACCTTTTTATCCCAGTTGTGACAATTAAAAATGTCTCCAGGTATTGCCAAATGCCTTTCAGGTTTGGGAGGGAAAACTTGCCACCGAGAACCACTTATGTGAATGAAGGAAGAGTAGAGGACTGAGCCCTGGGGTCACACCACCATTTAGGGAGATAACTAGCAAAGAAGATGTGGAAGGAATAGCTGGGGAGGTGGAGGTAAGCCAAACACAGTGATGTTTCAGAAGATAAGGGGAACATTTCAAGAAGGAGACTGAAAAACTGTCAGGTGTTGTTTGTAAGTCAGGTAAGGCGAGGACCGAAAATTGATCTTGGCATCATGGACATCATTGATGACCTTGTCAAGAACTGCCCCAGCAGACTGGGTTGGCAACAGCCTACATGGAGGGGGCTCCAGACGGAAGCAGAGGAGATGGATGGTGGGTATACAACAACTCTTTCAAGGAACATTGCCCTAAGGGAAGCAGAGAAATCAAATGGTAGCTGGAGGGTAGTGGGGACTGTGGAGGAACGGATGGTGAGTTCGTGTGGAACTGGGAGTGATCTAGAAGATGTAGCTGAGGGCAGTCACTGGGGGGGAGGCATTCAAGAAACCAAAAAGGTAGGATGTTAAGGCATCTCCATGGATATTGAAACCATTAAGAATTATGGCAGAATTGTGTAGGAGAGAGTGTGAGTCTGGAGCTAAGCTCTTCAGGAACTGAAGGGGATGTGTAGAGAACTGCAGTGAGCAAGGGTAGCAGGTGCTGTCTGATGGCATGACCCCCAGAGCTGGGTGATTTGGACAAGGAGGGCTGCACAGTGATCTGAAAGTAGAAGTTGGGAGCATGCATGACATTTGAACCCTATCTTCAGGCCCCACTTCAAGGAGTGTGATAGAGAAAGCAGGTACCATTAGAGAGGGCTGCAGGGGACAGTGTCCTCAGGGAAGATCCAGAACCCAGCTTTACCTGGAAGGCAGGAAGGTGAAGCAAGTGTTGAGAGAAAGGGTTAAGATACAGAAAACTGTGCCAATGAGAAAACCGGAGTTTGCTGGAAGGAGGAGTCCATTTCAACATTCCGGAGGAAGTGTGATCACAGCAGAGGTAGGAAAGCCTCCTTTGACAGCCGTTAAGTATCGTCTGCTGCTGCCGCTGAGAAGGCACTAAGGATAAGGCTACAGTAGTCCAGGAAGGGGATGGCCTGCTGGACTGCAGCGATGGGAGGGTCAGTGAAGGCAGAGAGAAGCATGGGATTTGACTGAGTGAAGGACAAAGGCGGGTGAGTATGTGCTGGTGGTATTTATAAGATAACACACTGGAATGTGAAAAATAGGAAACCTCTTGCTTAGAGTAAGGTACCATTCAGCTTCTGGGAGGGGACAAGTTGGGCAGTGGGGTGGATGATGAAGACTTAATCTGAATCCAAACTGTGAACACAATGGCCTTAGGCAGAGGGCTTTGTTTCCTAAAGGAAACCTGTTGCAACTTGAGTTTGAATCAAGTTTTTTGGGATTTTTTTCTTTTAGATTTTTTATGCATTTTCCCAGAAACCATTTATTGAATGCTAGCTCTTTGTGAGTAATAAAACAGAAGACAGAATAGCTTATTACTGTAGAAAGTGACCTTACTTTTAATGTACAAAGTTTTTTATGTGTTTTAAAAACATCTTCAGTAGACATACTGTCCCCCAAAACATTCAAGGGCAAAAACCATAAAACTGCTCTTCTTTTGTGCTGTTCCGGGTTAAGGTTAGAGGAGGGAAATGCTGCCACTTACTGAGGCCAGTTTTGTTCAGTTCTGTAATAGTAGACATGGGGACTGCATTCCGCGCCAACCAGTGGGGGTGTGTGGTGTGGATTCTCGTTAGAGTTCATTGCCTTGAATACTGATCCCTGTAAATGGCTATAAGGTTTGGAAATGCCTCTGTTTAACAGGGACTTGTATGTATAATAAAATGTGAATTTTATTTTCTGTGTTTTGTAATTCTTTGTAATGTGATTTGGAATGTAAAACTTGGTCTGTATTTATTCAAATTTTTCAACTTTGTGAGTTCATTTGGGAACTGTTCTGCCGTATTTTAATGCAGCTGTCAGATGAGGAAGAGAATGCATAAGCTTTTCATACATGTTTCTTTTGTTACAACAGGAAGACCTCAGGAGACACATTGGAGCTCGTGGAGGAGTCACTGGATGTAAACCTGTTGAATAATGCTGTTCACCTCAAATTCCAAAACTGCAGTGTCTTACCCGGAGGGGTGCATGTCTCGGAGACTCAGAATCATGTGATAGTCTTGATAGTGACGAGTCAGACGGTGCACAGGCTGCTGTTACCCCACCCTTCCCGGATGTATCGGAGTGTAAGTTGGTTGTTTCTCGAGTTAGCCCACACTCAGTGCTAGAGCAGTACACTTTGGAATTGACTGCTGTTTGGACTCCTTGCAGCCCTCGTGAGGCACACTCGGGTGATTAATCAGACACCCAGTTTAAGCTGAGGAAAAGAATGTTCATTAGAAAGAATGGGCTTGGCTTGTTTTCAGGCTTTGTGTTTTCTACTTTCAGAGCTTTTATAACAGGGACGAACCTAGCCAAACTTGGGTTATTTTGACTTACAGGTGTTTCTTTTTACTCCACAGGAGTTCGTAACTGAAAGTCAGATGCAGTCAGTCTTCACTGACATTGGAAAGCTTGATTTCAGGGACCCTTGCAACTACCAGTTAATTCCTACTGTACCTGGACTGTCCCCTAGTTCTACTGCCTCGGCAGCCTGGATTAGCAGTGATGGGGAGGCCCTGTTTGCCCTACCATCTGCTTCTGGAGGTGTCTTTGTTCTTAAACTGCCTCCTCACGACATACCTGGTAAGAACTAAACTGAGTGTGGCTTTAACTTTCATCAAAGAGTGTTGCTGTGAACACCGACCTTCCAAGTCCAGCCCCATCATCCCTTGCTGGAATTGCTCAGCACTAGCCCTGAAATGGTCAGATGTTACAGCTTCTCCAGTGAGTCCATGATGCTTTTTTTCAAAAGAATGAAATTTTATACAGTAGATGAGAATAGTAAAGCTTGTTGGAGGTCAGGAAAACAGATAATGCATTCCAAGTCCTGTAGTAGAAATGAGCTGACTAGCTGTCTACTCTCAGTTTGAGATACTGTCATTAAAATAATCAAAACAAGGAACTTCAGCTGCTGATAACCCTGCTTCAAATTACTGCTGTCTCTTTTCTGTGTTATTCCATCAGCTTTCTCAGAATCTCTCAGGCCTGCTGTTAGAAACTTGTCAGGCACAGTGATACATTTAAAACTAAGTTGTATCGTGGGACTCCACTACTGAAAACCCTGGAGTGACATCTCAGAGTGAAAGGATGTCCTTACACTGCCATACAGTGTCCCCCTGCTGCCCTCTCTAATGTCATCTTGTAATCCTTTTCCTGCCTGCAACAGCCATGTGGCCTTGCAATTCCTTAAGCTTTCCAGACAGACTCCTATTTGAGGGCCCACCGTGGGGTAGTCTGCTCAGCCACCTGCTTGGCTCACTTTCATTTCCCTTAGGTCTTGACTCAGTGCCACTTGCCCAGTGAGGTGTGATCGTCTTTTTCATGACTGCAACCGTCACCACTTACATTCCCCATGCCCCCTCCCTACTTACTGTTTTGTTTCAACTCCTAGAGCCCTTGTCATGCAGTGATTTAGAGTTGAACTGCTAACCAGCAGGTTATTAATTTGAATGTACCAGCCACCCCGTCGGAAATCCTGTGTGGCAGTTCTACTCTGTCCTGTAGAGTCACTAGGAGTTGGAATCAACTAGACAGCAGTGGGTCTGGTTTTCTGCTCCCTTTTTCCCCCCAGTGCTGTGTGAGTTCCATGAGGACAGGAGCTGGGTTTTTTTTTTCCCTTCTTCACTGCTGTATCTATGGAAACCCTGGTAACATAGTGGTTAAGTGCTGTGGCTGCTAACCAAAAGGTTGGCACTTCAAATCCACCAGACATTTGTGGGAAACTCCATGGGGCAATTCTACTCTGACCTGCAGGGTCACTGTGAATGCAGACCGACTCAGTGACAGTGGGTTTGGTTTTGGTTTGTGCTGTATCTACAGTACCTGGCATGTGAAAGGTACCTGGTGAGTCTTTTGGAAAGAATGAAGTAGTTGGGAAGATGGGTGGGTTACTGTCGTTAAATGGCAGACTTTTCACCCTAGCAGTATAAAAGTGCTTTTTTATATTGATTCAGTGATGATTGAAAGTATTTTAGATGCATCCTAAACTTTTAGGAATAATGCATTCTAAAACTTTGTTAATGTAGAAATAGAAAAGTCTGTTACTCACAGTGACTTCATGGTTGCATCACTCTTGTATGTGGGTTTCTCTGAGGATAATCAAGAAGTGCCTTGGGCATTACTGACCTGTTTTTAATGTTGTAGGGATCGTGTCAGTTGTGGAACTGAAACAGAGTTCAGTAATGCAACGATTACTTATAGGCTGGATGCCGACAGCTATCAGGTGAGTGATGTCTATCAGGTAAATCAGGGGCCCGAGAATTTAACCTTGTTTGCACTGATTGCCTGTTATTAATGGCTCCAGTCTCGTTCCAAAGTAGACAGACAATATCCTGGAAAGGACAGCCATTTACATAATACGCTTCACCCAAGGAAAGCTGAACTCCAGAGTCTACTTCATTCATGACTGGACGACATGATAGCAGTTAATCCTGTGCCAGGATGCACCAAATCCCGTTTTGTGCAAAATTACTAGAAGTGGGGTGTTTTTTGTCATTCCTAGAGCCTTTATTTATTTTTAAAATATCTGATTGTGCTTTAAGTAAAAGTTTACAATTCAAGTCAATTTGTCATGGAAAAACTTATACACACACTGCTATGTAACTCTGCTCTTCCCACCCCATGACAGCACATTCTTGCTTTCCATCCTCTGTTTCTTGGGTTCATTCCATTAGCTCTTGTCCCTCTCTGCACGTTTTTTTTTCACAAGAGATACAGATTATTTTTTCATTTTCTTATTTCCCCATGTTGCTATTGTCTACATGATCAACTGCCTCAGAAAATTGATCCTTGTATGTATTTTCCTGAAGATTTAATGCCTGTAGCCATCCATACTTCTGTTCCAATCTTAATACCTGCTAAACAGTTGTCATTTTAGGATTCTCCGGTATCATCATCCTGGGAAGTCTCTTTGCCTCTGTTCTGTATTTAAACTCTTATTTTATGAATCTTTTTTTTTTTTATTTAACATAACTGAGTGAAAATGTACATTCACATGTAAATTTACATGCCCCCCTATATGTAGCTTCCACTGCTCTCCCTGTCTGGTGACTGCACACTATTCCTCTCTGCTCCATACATGTCTCATCCTCCCAACAGTCTCCTTTCCCCTCCTCTCCGTCCACTCCCCTTCCTTCAGCCAGAGGTCAGCAAGATGATAGATATCCTATAGATGTATAGAACCATAAAGTGCTTCCATTATATAGTTACTCTGCATTGCCAAGTCTAATCCATTCCTGTCCAAAGAGTGGACCTTTCTTATAATTTATGTTATTTTATGAATCTTACATCTTTCTCTCAATTTTTTTTTCACCCCACATTTTGGTGGCACATATCCTGTAGTTTCTCCCCACCAGAAAGGGTATGGCAAACAATTTTTCGGAGTTACTGTGGATCTCAATATGTCTAAACTTTACCTTTACACCTGATTGATACTTCTCTGGATATAGAGTTCTAGTTGGAAAATAATTTTTGCACAGAGCTTTTAAGGCATTGCTCCTTTGTATTCCACTTTTCAGTTGTTGCTCTTGAGGTGAGTGCCATTTTGATTCTCTCTGTATTCTACATATGAGGACTGCCCATTAAGTTGATGAACTCATCCTAGAAAAGGTGCTACATGCCTCATTGCTGAACATCACTACAGTCACTTTCCAATTACTCTCTGGGAAGCTATGCACCGACACCAGCACCCACTCCACCCCTTGAAGCAATCCCGGAACTCCTTTTCTGGAATGACCATCAGAGCTGTCATTGTATTACCCTGGATATACTGAATGTCATCAAAGTCTCTTCCTTTCAATTATTTCCATTATCAAGTAAAGAAAAAGTCACTGGAGGTCAGATCAGGTGAGTAGGGAGGGTGTTCTAATACGGTTGTTCATTTACTGGCAAAAACTCCCTAACAGACAACTACACAATTAAGTTAGCAAACTTGGCACTGTGCTACTTTGAGCAATGCCCACTCCAGAAAGAGCTCCAGAATTGCTTGGAAGGGTGGAGTAGGCAGTGGTATCAGCACACAGCCTCCCAAGAGCAGTACATCTAAGGTGACCTAGGGATATTCAGCAAAGAGATATGCACCACTTAGAACAATTAAGTTAGTGGACTTAATTGTTAGACCTTGTATGCTACCACTGTCATCTCTGGAAGTTGGAAAATACTTCCTCTATCTCCTGATGTTCTCATATTTCTCTTTTTTTTTAATTTATTTTGATTGAGTGAAAGTGTACAATCTAGTTTAAATTCACATGTCCGTCTGTGTGCAGCTCCTGCTGCTCTTCTTGCCTGATGACAGCACACCTCCTTTCTGTCCTATACAAGTCATAGCTGATATTTCTTAATGATGCAGCTTGATCTTTTTTTTCTGTCTTTGATTCATTGTCTTGGACCCTTGATGAATGTTTCTAAACTAGAAACGTATACTTGAGTTCTGGAAATTTTTTTTTTTAAGTTTTTTGTGTATACATTTTTTTTTTTGTTAAATTATGACTGAGTGAAAATGTACATTCCCATATAAATTTAACTGCCCACCTATATGCAGCTTCCACTGCTCTCCCTGCCTGGTGACAGCACATAATTCCTCTGCTCCATATATGTCTCATCCTCCCAACAGTCTCTTTTCACCTCCTCTCTACCCACTCTCCTTCCTCTAGCCAGAGGTCAGCAGGATGATATCCTATAGATGCATAGAACCATAAAGTTCATCCAATATATGGTCACTCTGCATCACCAAGTCCAATCCATTTGTTTCTGACTAGTGGACCTTCGTTATGATTTATGGGCAAGGGCAGTATCAGGGCCAGGAGCCATGCTCCCAGGGGAACCCCGAAACCGCTGGACTATCAATTGAGATCTTTTAGTGGAGATCTCAAGATGCACCCCTTTTTATTGTGTTGCCAGTGAGACTCAACTTAGTGAGCTCCATCGCAGCTGTCACTGGTGGTGGGCTGGGCACCATCCAGTTCTTCCGGTCCCAAGTCCATGTGAGCACCCACTCATGTGGGGGTCTCTATCTTCTGGGTTGTCTTTACTTCGTGTCATTTTGGTCCTTGGTGAGCATCCGTTCCTGCTGAGTTGGGACCATTTGCTGTGTCCTCGGATGGCAGCTTGGCAGCTTTTAAGACCCCAGACGCCACTCACCAATGTGGGGTGCAGAGAGCCCTCTTAGCAAAATGCTAGTTTTGCCAATTGGCCTCGATTTCGCCTAAGAGCATGGTCTCCTGCTTCCTGCCTCAGCTACTCTGTCCTTGCAATATTGGGTTAAGATGGAAGGAGTATTCAAATTATGCTGAAGTCTACTTAATATTGTTTTGTTTCTAATGTGCGCTATCACTGATTTCACCCAACCAGATTTCTAGCAACTCTCTACTCTAAACCTTTCCCCCCTCACCCTCCCTCCCTGTCAAAGAGTCTTCTTCTATACATAAGTCTGTTTTTGAGATCTTATGGTAGGGGTCTCATACAATATTTGTCCTTTTGTTGCTGACTACCTTCACTCAACGTAATGTCTTCCAGTTGAAACCAGGTTATGAGATGTTTCCTGGAATCATCATTATTCTTTATCATTGCGTAGTGTTCCATTGAGTATATATACCATAGTTTACCTATCCATTCCTCTGTTGTTGGGCATCTGGGCTGATGCTGTGATAAACATTCTTGTGCATATGTCCGTGAGTGTGAAAGGCCTTGATTCTGTAGGATATATTCCAAGTAGAGGAATTACTAGGTCAAATGATATATCTATGTCCATTTTTTTAAGGAAGCGCCAGATTGCTTTCCAGAGAGGCTAGACCATTTTGCAAACCCACCAACAGTGTGGGAGAGTTCTACTTTCTCCACAGCCTCTCCAGCATTTGTTGTTTTGTGTTTTTTGGATCATGGCCAACCTTGTTGGGGTGAGATGGTATCTCAGTGTAGTCTTGATTTGAATTTCTTTAATAACTAAAGACTGTGAACATGTCCACATGTGTTTTTTGGCTGCCTGGATCTCCTCTTTAGAGAAATGTCTGTTTGTCTCCTTTGCCCATCACTTAATTGGATGATTTATCTTCTTGATACTTTGTAGTATCTTATAGAATATGGAGATCAGGCATCTGTCTGACATAGAGTTGCCAAATATTTTTTCCCATTCTGTAGGTGGCCTTTTAATTCTATTAACAAAGCTTTGGATGAGCAAAAAGTGTTTGATTCTTAATAGTTCCCATTTATCTGTTTTCTGTTGATTGTGGTTTCACAGATTTCGAAGTCTATCTACATTGTGTATTAAAATGTCCATTGTTGTTCCCACCTTTTCTTGGATGAGCTTTATTGTTTTAGGTTTGATATTTAGGTCTTTTATCCAGTTAGATTTGGTTTCTGTGTAAGGTGTAAGATATGGATCTTGTTTCAATTTATTGCAGATGGATATCCAATTTTGCCAGCACCGTTTGTTGAAGATACTGTTTTTTATCCCAAGTTTAATGTCTTAGGGCCTTTGTTGAATATCAGCTGTTCATAGGCAAGTGGTGTCATCTCTGGGTTCTCAATTCTGTTCCATTGATCTGTCTGTTCTTGTACCAGTACCAAGCTGTTTTGACCACTGTGGCAGTGCAGTATATTCTAAGGTTGGGTAATGAGAGGCCTCCCAGTGTGTTCTTCTTTAGTAGTACCTTACTTAGCCGGGGCTTCTTCCCTTTCCAAACGAATTTGGTGATTTGTTTCTCTATCTCATTAAAAAATGACACCGTAACTTGTATTGGGATTGTGTTATATAAGTCGATTGCTTTGGGTAAAATAGACATTTTCACAACGTTAAGTCTTTCTGTCCGTGAGCAGGGTAGGTTTTTCCATTTATCTGACTCTCTCTTAGTTTCTTGTAGTAAGGGCTTGTAGTTCTCTTTGTAAAGATCTGTTATTTGTCTGGTTAGATTAATTCCTAGGTACTTTATCTTCTTAGGGGCCGTAGTAAATGGTATTGATTTCATGATTTCTTTGTTAGCAGTCTCATTGTTGGTATAAAGGAATCCTACTGATTCACTTATGTTTATCTTGTATCCTGAGACTTTGCTGAAGTCTTCTATCAGTCAGTAGTTTACTTATAGATTTTTTGGGATTCTCTACATATACAAACTTATCTGCAGACAGGGAGATTTTGACTTCTTTGTCTGTGCAGATGCCCTTTACTTCTTGGTCTTGTCTGATTGCTCTGGCTAGAACTTCTAGTACAATGTTGAACAAGAGAGATGAGAGTGGGCATCCTTGTCTACTTCCTGTTCTCAAGGGAAAGTCTTTCAGTCCATTCAGGATGACATAGGCAGTTGACTTTGTATAAATAGTCCTTATTGTGTTGAGGAATTTGCCATCTATGCCCATTTTGCTAAGAGTTTTTAGCCTGAATGGGTGTTGGACTTTATCAAATGCCTTTTCTGCATCAATGGACAAAATCAGGTGATTCTTGTCTTTTGTGCTATTTATGTAGTTAATCACATTAATTGTTTTTCTGTTGTTGAGCCAGCCTTGCATCCCTGGTATGAATCCCACTTGGTCATGATGGATTATTTTTTTGATATGTTGTTGTATTCTGTTGGCAAGAATTTTGCTGAAGATTTTTGCGTCGAGATTCATGAGTGATATCAGTCTGTAGTTCTCTTTTTGGTTGGGTATTTCCCTGGCTTTTGTATCAGGGTTATGCTGGCTTCATAGAATGAGTTTGGGAGTACTCCATCCCTTTCTATACTGTGAAATAGTCTCAATAGTATTGGAGATAACTCTTCTCTAAAAGCTTGTTAAAATTCTGCAGTGAAGCCATCTGGGCCTGGGCTTTTTTTGGTTAGCAGTGTTTTGATGTCATTTTCAATCTCTTCCTTTTTGATGAGTTTATTAAGTTATTCTGCTTCATGTTGTGATAATTTGGGTAGGTGGTATGAATCAAGGAATTTGTCCATTTCCTCTAGGTTTTCAAATTTGTTAGAGTACAGTCTTTGATAGTATTCTGTTATATTTTTGATTTCTGTTGGATCTGTTGTGACAACTCCTCTCTCATTTCTAATTTGGGTTATTTGTTTCCTGTTTTTCTGTAGTAAGTTTAGCCAGTGGTTTGTCAACTTTGTTGATCTTTTCAAAAAACCAGCTTTTGGTCTTTTCAATTTTTTCAGTTGTGTTTCTATTCTCTAATTCATTTAGCTCTGCTCTAATCTTTATGATCTGGTTTCTTCTGGTGCCTGAAGGGTTCCTCTGTTGTTCTCTCTCTGCTTGTTCAAGCTGTAGGGTTAGTGCCTTGACTTGGTTTCTTTCTTTCTTCCTGATGTGTGCATTTATGGAGATAAACAGACCTCTGAGCACTGCTTTGGCTGTATCCCATAGGTTCTGGTAGGAAGTGTTTTCATTCTCATTGGAATCCATGGATTTCTTTATTTCATCCTTGATTTCTTCTAGAACCCATGTTTTTTTGAGCAAGATGTTGTTCAGTTTCCAAGAGTTCCACTTTCTGTGTTTTTTATGCTATCGATTTTGACTTTTATGGCTTTCTGATCTGAGAAGATGCTTTGCAGTAATTCAGTGGTATGGATTTTGTTGAGCGTTGCATTATGGCCTATCACATGGTCAGTTCTGGAGAATATTCCATGTGCACTGGAGAAGAAGCTGTAGTTGTCTGCCGATGGGTGGAAAGTTCTGTATTTATCAGTGAGGTTTAATTGGTTAATTGTGGCAATGAGGTCTTCTGTTATCTTTACTGAGCTTTTTTCTAGATGATCTGTCCAGTATTGAGAGTGGAGTGTTGAAGTCTCCTGTGTTATTGTGGAGTGATCTAACTCTTGTTTGAGTGTAGTCAGTGTTTTTTCAACATATTTAGTTGCTCTGATATTAGGTGCATAAATATTTAATATAGTTAAGTCTTGCCTGTGTACTGAACCTTTCAGCAGTAAATAATGTCCATCTTTGTCCACAATGGTGGATTTGACATTAAAATTGATTTTGTCTGAGATTAGAATTGCCACCCCTGCTCTTCTGTGTTCCTTGTTAGCTTGATATATATTCTTCCATCCTTTAATTTTCAGTTTATTCCTATCTTGAGGTCTCAAGTGAGTTTCTTGTAGACAACATATGGATGGGTCATGTCTTTTGATCCAAGATGTCACTCGATGTCTCTTTACTGGAGCATTCAGTCCATTCACCTTCAATGTAATTACTGATAGGTATGTGTTCACTGCTGCCATTGTGATAAGTTTATTTTTGTGTTGATGTTTACTCTGTTGTTCTTATTACTCTCTTCTGGGACATTCTTTTTTGTGAGTTGATTTTTCACCTTTTTCAGAGCTGTTTTTGTAGTTGTTGAGACTCCTGTGTTAGATTTCTTGAAATGATATGTTACTTCTTTGTTGTGCTTTATGGCTGCCCCTATGATCCCCCTTAATAAACTATATATAAACCCAATTTTAATTATTACCAGTCTTGTCATCTTCCTCTCCATCTGGAAGGACTATAACAACTGTAGTACATCCCTCTTTTTAATATGATAGCATCATAGTTTTCATGATGATCACTAGATTGCTTCTTTCTGTATTAAAGCTGTGATTGAACTTGGAGCCTTCCCTAACTGAGTAGAGTTCTGAATGATGTGTCGTTCTAAAATATAGTTAGTGGTTTTGTTCTTCTAAGCCAAAGCCAAGAACTTCTTTCAGTATTTCTTGTAGTTTGGGTTTGGTTTTTACAAGGTCTCTGAATTTCTGTTTATCTGTGAATGTCTTAATTTCATTTTCATATTTGGAAGATACTTTGGGGGGATATATAATTCTTGTTTGAAAGTTCTTCACCTTCAAGGCTTTCAATTTGTCATGCCCCTGTCTCCATGCCAGCATGGTTTGTGCTAAGAAATCTGATGAAAGCCTACAGGGTTTCCCTCTGAATGTTAGCTTTGTTTTGAGTCTTGCTGCCTTTAAGAGTTGCTGCTTATGTTTCATTTTGTTAAGCTTGATTATAATATGTCCTGGAGTCTTTCTTTTGAGATCTGTATTGGCTGGTCTATGATATGCATCTGAGATGTGTATATTCTCTTCCTTCATGATTTCTGGGATGTTTTCTGTGAGTAGCTCAGCAGTGATACTCTCTGTGTTGTCAGGTGTTTCATCCTGTTCGGGGACTCCAGTTAATCAAAGGTTGTTCCTCTTAATAGAGTCCCACATGCTTCTTAATGCTTCTTCATTTTTCTTGTTTCTTTTTTCTGCTTTCAGCTTGTAGGCGCAGGTGTCAGTAGCTCTGTCTTCCAAGTCAGAAATTCTTTTTTCCATTTGCTCCGTTCTGTTTTCTTGGCTTTGAATGGAAGTTTCTATGTCTTTCATTTTGTTCTTGATCTGTTGGATTTCAGAGTACTGGTATTCCATCAGATCGAACAGCTTGCTTAATTTTTCCTTTTGTTCTGCTGCATTTTGTATAAGGTCTAGAAGGGTTCTGTATATAATCATTTTGTACTCACCTTCTGATGATTTCAGAAAAGTTTCTTCATCTGGAAAACTCCTTGGTTGCTTTGTTTGGGAGCCTTCTGAAGCCATGGGTGATTTCTTGTATGCCACAAGTGTCTGTTGCTTTTTGAGTCCCTGTTAGTAAGTAGAGGCTGGGAGAGATACTGTGAGGATGGACCACAGATGTTTCTCTAGGCCATTTTAAAATGTAAAACAAAAGGTGTCTGACCACTTCCCAAGTCAGTCAGGTTTTCAGGTGTAGAGGTCCCTCTTCCCAACTGGCAAAGCACCTCTATATCCAACCCCAGATGATACAAACTAGTTCAAAATACAGCAGTGCTCCTGCTGTGTTGGCCTCTGCTGACAGGGCCCAGCCTTAGGCGACACTGTGTAAACTACTGCTTTTCTGGTAGAAAAGTAGTCTCCTGTGGGCAGGCTCTGGCTCCCAAGCTAAGAAATAGGTCCAGCTGTGGCCACCATATCTATGAAGGCACTCTCCACATGGTCAGCAGATAGAGGGGCTAAAGGTGCTGAGAGGTAGTGATTCCTCTACCTCTGTTGCTAGGCCCGCACCGTAGGCAACACTGTATAAACTACTGCTTTTCTGTCGGAGAAGCACTGTCCTGTTTGCAGGTGCTGGCGTCCAGGCTAAGAATTAGGTACCACTAAAACCTCCATATCCAACATGGCATCCCTCACACTGGCAGTGCGGTTCCGTACAGACCATGCTATGGCAGTGATAAAAAGACAGGCCGAAAATGGCTAGATTAACAGAGTCCTATGCCTGGCTCTCAAAATATGGGAATTTTGTCTGCCTGTCCCACCAGCAGTGCGTCTCAGTCTAGCCACTAGGCAAGACTCAGCTCCTCCCGCTGGCCAAGACAGAGAAAAAAAAAGTCAAAATGGTGTGTTTACTTTCAGTTCATGAGAGCCAGGGCTAGCCAGGAGTGGGAGTCAGCGAAAGAGAGGTGGTTTTTTGTTCAGTGGTATGAAGTCCAATTTGACAGCCCTGTGCCATGTCCTGGGGGCTCAGTAGGTGATCAGAAGCCTCTGTTTGATTCTCAGTTCAGGTCTTGTTTTCCAGAGGGATATAAGGAGACATGTGCTTAGACCACCACCTTGACTGCACCTCCCCTCTCTGCACTTTTATGGTGCCTCTGGACAGGAGCTGCCCAGTTAGTGTCATGTTACTACTTAAGCTAAGAAGCACACTGTTTACCAGTATTATTTTATGTCCTACAGCTTAGTCCAGTCTTGGTCTGAAGAGTTGGCTTCAGGAATGTTTCAGCCAATAGGGAGTCCAGGGGCCATGTTTTCTGGAGGCCTTCCAGTCTGTCAAACCATAAAGTCTGGTGTTTTTAATAGGGTTTAAGTTCTGCAGTCCATTTTACTCCCTCTTTCTCAGGGCCTTTTGTGGTATTCCCTGTCAAGGTAGTCGTTGTTGCCCAGGCACCATCTCGTTCTTCTGGTCTCATGCTGATGTCGTCTCTGGATTATGTGGCTCTTTCTGTTTCTTGAGCTCATATTTTTTCTGTTACCTTTAACATCTTCATTCTCCTCTGCTCCAGGAGGGGTGAAAACAGCTGATGCTTCTTAGATGGTACTTGCTGGCTTTGAAGACCCAGACAGTGCTCCCTGAGGTGGGATGCAGCGCATTGTCTAAAACCTTTATTATGCCAGTTGACCTAAGTGTTCCTTGAAATCATGGTCCCCAGACCCCTGCACGTGCTGTGCTGTTTGGTTGTATTTAGGAAAGTTCTTTGTCCAGTTGTGCTAACTTCTCCTCCACTGTGTATTGTTCCTCCTTTCACTGAATTTAATTCTTATTAGAAATAGAATGTTTTTGATGGTTAGAATAAAATGATACAGGGGGAATCAGTATTCCATTGTTACATAGAACCTTTCAGAATTATAGTAGTTCATGAATCAAAAATGTAGTTCTCTTATGTCAGCATATGAACTCTTGCTACTTCTGTTGCTTGTGCACTTGTAATTTTATTACATCTTTTAAGTGCAGAGTCTAATGATTTCAAACTTTGGGCTTTGTTTTTAGGGGTGACCAGGGGCCTTCTGGCCGACCGCTCAGTCTTGGTGTTCACTGTGTCGAGCATGATGCCTTCATCTTTGCTCTGTGTCAGGATCATAAACTCCGCATGTGGTCTTTTAAGGTAAATGCTATATTTAGAGTTACTGTAAGTTAAAATAGGATTGTTCATTGTGAGAAAATGGAAACAAATCTTGCTGCTCCTCTGGAAGATGGTAGATTAGTAGATTTGGAAATTGTCAGTCTTTTCCAGGTTTAGACAGTTTCAGTTTCAGTTAGCTTTATTTTTCATCCATTTTCCCCTTAGGTTTTTGTATTTTTATTTTGAAAATTGTAAAACCTATAGGAAAGTTGAAAGAATAGTACAATGTGTATGCCCTTCATTCAAGAAGAATAAAAGTGTCTTTTTTCTTTACTCGAGTTTTTTTTTTTATTGTATTTTAGGTGAAGGTTTATAGAACAGCCTAGTTCCTCATAAAATAATACATCTGTAGTTTTGTAACTTTGGTTGCCAACGCTATGGTGTGTCAGCACTTTCCCTTCTCAACACTGGGTTCCCCATTGCCTACTTTCCTGTCCCCTCCTGCCTTGTACTTGCCCCTGCGCTAATGTGCCCATTTAGTCTTGTTTTGTTTTTTAAGCCTGTCTAATCTGTGACTGAAGAACAAATGTATTTTTTAAAATGCAGGTTGGTAAAATTGTTTTCAAAGATTCATCACAAAACAGTTGGTGATTTTATCTTTCAGACTAAGGAGGTACCTTTCATCTTAACCTTAAACAGTTCCTGTGGGACCTTCACAGATCAGTTCAGTGTGCTGGATAGGATTGATGTGCATCATTAATGATGGGAGGGGGTTTGTGTTTCTAACCTGTGTTTCCTTTGGTGCCACTTAACTCACCTTGGGCAGGATCAGATGTGCCTGATGGTGGCCGACATGCTGGAATACGTCCCTGTAAATAAAGACCTGCGACTCACCGCTGGGACTGGACACAAATTGCGGCTTGCTTACTCCCATTCTTTGGGACTCTACGTAGGGGTATACATGCATGCTCCAAAACACGGACAGGTAGGAAACACATAAGACATGTGTCCAGTCTCTCTGTGCATTCTTTTATGGGGAAGTAGCTATAGACTCACTGGGTCTGTTTAAGCTCTTTGCACCAGACACAGTGTTTCATGGTTTGTGTCCGAGGTGATGATGGTGTGTTTTGTGCTAATAGATGAATTAGAGGATCTTGAAGGAGGGCCAGGATGGAAGGAAGTAGAAAGTTTAAAGGAAAAGTAATCGAGAGTAAACAGGAAAGAGCAAGGTTGGATATCGAGGTAAGAAATAATTACTGAAAAGGATGTAGGTGTTACAGGTGTTAGGGGAAGTTAATGTTCAGAAATAATTTTGCGTATCATCCAGACACCTGCTGTTGTATGTGTGAGGTGTCAGAATGTAGTGTAATGCTATAAGCCTGTCATAAAGAGCCACTCATTGGGCATTGTGTGTTTCGCTCTATGCCTGGCCCTCTATGTCGATTAATAGCAAACGTGTGGCTTGGAGCTTGTGCACTTGTGTTACCCATTTGATCTGGAAACAGTCAAGTGAGGTAGGGTTTGTCCTCGTTGTGTGCTCGAGCTCTCATTTCCCGAGGCTGGGCCGCTGCCCTACGTGGATGCCTGCCTCGCTCTGTTACGTTTCTGCCTGTACCAGGCCTTCCCTGCGTGTAGACGTTCTCTCACCTCACTCATGCTCAGACATCCCTAGCTAAACCACCCCTGAATGTGGATACTGTCTTCCTCACCTTGGGCTCTTGATTTCTTGTGCCAGGTCATCCCACTCAGTGCATGGCTGTCCTGATCCCCCTGCTTGTCTGGCTGCTCGTGCTGGGAAGCCCTGCACTGATGTGGTGTGCAGTTTCCGCAGACCATGACTCCTCATGTTAGCTCATTCAGTGGACAGTTGTGGACGATTCCTCGTTTTATAAGATAGAGTTGTCCTCACCCTTAGTCTGCAGTGAATTTTTTCTTCAAAAAGGTTACTTAAAATATTATATACATCAAATGTGTTTCTAGATTGTGAAACTTTGTATTCTCACATGTTTAGTGGATTTAATACTAAATATGGATTACAACGTTTTAGTCTTAAAGATTGCTGAGTAGTGTTGGCTGAGCGCCACGAATCATTTGTTCTCATTTTACCCCATGCTCAGTATTTGCCTTTCCACCCTAGATACACAGCACCTGGGGATCTTGTTAAAAGGTAGATTCTGACTAGGGGCAGAAAGGCAGATTCCCAGCAGGGGTGGAACCATTTGAAGCGTGGATTTATGCTGTGTATATGCTTTCTCTCTGGACCAGTGCTGAGAAATGTAAACTTAAAAATAGAAAAGTTGATTTCTGAATGCTAATCACCTTTGATTAGAAAGGTAACATGTTGATTATTCCCAGTAATAGATTGTAATCTTGTGTTTTAAACAGTTCTGCATTTTCCAGTTGGTCAGCACTGAAAATAACCACTACAGTCTAGACCATATTTCCTCTCTGTTCACTTCTCAGGTAGGTTTATCATCCTTTGCATGTCAAACAAGTACAAGAACCAAGTGCTGGCTAGCCCCACTGTGTTGTGATGGGCTTGATAGCCAAAGCTGCAGTATTTCATGAAGTAGGCTGTTTTAGTCAGGTACTGCTGCCCTAACAGGAATAACGATGAATGGATGGCTTTAACAAAGAAAGTTTACTCTTACACAGTCCAGTAGGCTACAACTCCAAACTCAGGGTGTGCATTCCAGGGGAAGGCTCTTTCCCTTGTTGGCTCTGGAGGAAAGTTCTTGGCTTGCATCAGTCTTTGTTCAGGGAGCTTCTTGGCACAGGAACCTCAGGTCTGAAGGATAGACTCTTCTCCAGCTGCTGCTTTATTGGTCCGTCTGCCACATTTTTTAGTTTATATCTCAAGAGACCACCTCAAGGCACAGAACGAACACACATTGAATCTCGTTCCACCAACACAACTGCTGCCCAGCCTCCCTCATTAACATCATAGGGGCAGGAATTCCAACATGGAGGAACAGCACACATACCAGGAATTATGGCACAGCCAAATTGTTACAGATTTTTTAGGGAACTCATTCAATCCATTACGTAGGCAATCGGAAATTCACTTGGATTGTACAAGTTTAAAGTGCTGCCGTCTTTTATTGTTACCCATTTTACCCCTGCCCATGTGTCACCGTGAAATATAATAGACCCTCCATGGCCACGGGTTCTGCATCCATGGGTTCAAACAACTGAAGACCGAAAATATTTGAAAGAAAATTTGAGAAGCAAAGCTTGAATTTACTGCCCGCCAAGCAGTACACTGAGTGCATCCAGTTGAAATGATAGTACACATTCTCTGCCGTAGCCTCCTGCCGTTTCACAGGTCCTCAGTCTGTCTCCAGCACCTGCAGGAGTGTTGTTCACCTGGTGTCATGTTCCTTGTCTGCTTGTGTTGCGGGCACTCTGGTTCTGTGAAACAGTGACTCCTCAGAAGCAGTTAAGTGGTCAAAGCCGTCTCTCAAAGGCTAAGTAGTGTAAAGTGTTATCTCTTGATAAGAAATAAAAGCTGTGATGGGGCTCACAAAGTTGAGTCCCAGTGGCAACACGAGAATAAAAAGGAGTGTACCCTGAGAATGCCACTGAAAGACCACAATTAATGGTCTGAAGGCCTGGGGATTCCCCTGAGCATGGCCCCTAGACCCGATACTGCCCTTGTTCCTAAGTCATTAGTGAGATCAATTCCTCAGACAGGAATGAACTGGACTCGTCAGCACAGAGTGACCATAGTGTGTGTGCACTTGATGGTTCTGTGCATCAATAAGGTGTCTTCCTGCTGGCCTCTTTTTAGAGGAGAGTGGAGAAGAAGGGACAGGAGATTGTTAGAGGATATGACATGTATAGAACAGAAAGGAGGAGTGTACTGTCACCAGGCAAGGAGAGCAGTAGGAGCTGCAGATTGGCAGGCATGCAAATTTAAACTGGTTTGTACACTTTCACTTAATCACAGTAAATAAACTAGTTAATTAATAATAATAAAGAAAAGCCATAGATTTTTTTGAAATGTAGCGTGTTGCTTGCCAGTGTGATCTTTACCAGCTGTTTACCATAGCCTTTATGTTGTGTTAGGTGTCGTAAGTAATCCAGAGGTGATTTAAAGGCTACAGGAGGAGGCGCGTAGTTATGTGCAGAAAGTGCTCAGCTGCTAAGAGTTCAGCAGTTCAAAACCACCAGCAGCTCGGAGGGAGCAAGATAGGGCAGTCGGCTTTCATTAAGGTTTACAGGCTTGAAAACTCTGTGGGGTCACTGTGAGTCAATAGCATGAGTTTTTGTTTTGTACTGTTTTACATAAGGCACTTGTGCATCCTTGGATTTTGGTGTCCATCACAGTCCTGGAGCCAGTCTGCGGTGGATGGTGAGGGATAGCTGTGCTATCTTTCCTTTCTAATTTTTAACCCGTTTTTTCATGTTTCCTCTTAGGAGACACTGGTTGACTTTGCCTTAACCTCCACGGATGTCTGGGCCTTGTGGCATGATGCTGAGAACCAGACCGTTGTGAAATACATCAACTTTGAACAGTATGGGTCACTTAAGCCTCTGTCATCCCCTCTCAGCCCACTTTCATACCAAGAAGACAGGAGAGCTCATTAAGTAAAACAAAAGTTACGGGTGATCTATTTGAAGGATTCAGCTTTGGGTTTGACACATTTTTGCAATATTTTTGCATCTTCCTTGTATTTTGTATTGCTTTTTAGTTTTGGTTCTAGGACAAAATGAGGAGTCCTAGAGTTGTAATGAGATAAAGAGTATAGCATCGCTGTTGTGCTGTTAGGGGCCATCATACACGCGTCAGAACCCTCCACGGCCTAGGCCTGCACCATCATCACAGTTGGGTTGTTACAGCTGCTGTGTCACTCCGTCATGTTGAGGATCTTCTTTTTTGATGATCCTCTGCTTTACCAAGCATGATGTTCTTCCCTAGGGACTGCTTCCTCCCGATAACATATCCAAAGAATGGGAGACAAACTCCTGCCATCCTTACTTCTAAGGAACATTCTGGCAGGCATCTTCCAAGACAGATTTGTTTGTCCGTGGGATGTTCAGTATTCTGCAACACCACAATTCAGAGACATCAGTTCTTTCTCCATCTTTCTCATTCACTGTCCAGCTTTTGCATGCATGTGAGGTGATTGAAAATACCATAGCTTGGGTCAGGCACACCTTAGTCCTTGAAGTGATTTTACTTTTTTTAATACTTTTAAGAGGTCTTTTGCAACAGTTTCACTCAGTGCGGTATGTCATTTGATTTCTTGACTGGTGCTGTTGTATTTTGGGGGAGAGAGACAAGAATTTCCTAACCTAGGAGTTTGCTTTTAACTGAAGTCCATTCCTGATACCACAGCTTCTGGAAAAACTGCAGCCCCCGTTGGGATCTCAGTTTTCACATCCATAGCATCAGAAACAGAATGAACAAGTATAGAGCTTCTCAGAACTTTTTTTGGAAAGAAGAAACCGTTTATAAAGAAAATTAGAATGCTAGTGGAGTTACACACATTATAATTCTGTAATTCTAATATATAAAACAATTAGTATGAGTGTAAAATTATATCCATTTAAAGTGTTGATAATCTGTAGTACTAAATACACTTACACACTTGGTATCTAATGTTTTTAATTATATGCTGTTAATTTTTTTCTTAGGTGTAGATACCTTTTAAAGGCTCTTTTGAATTAAATACTTGTGTAACCCCTGAGATAACCTGGTGAGGATTCACTGGAACACAGTTTCAGAACCACTGAATTAATTGGACCTTAAGAAATAGCCAAAATGCTAAATTCTAGGACACATTTCTAGGCATGATTGCCTCTAGATTGACCTTAAAGCATACCTGAGGAAATACTCCTGTGTAACATTTGAATACCTACAAACTTAGACTCATGGCTTGAACCTTGACTCTGCAATTTAACCACGAGATACACTAAACCCCAATTTCCACATCTTGCAAATGGGGATAATGTTATATCTCAGTTATCCTAAGGCAGATATGGATAATGTCCAGAAGCGCACCTACCATGATGTCTAGCAAACAGTAAATGCAAGACAGAAATTAGTTACTTGTAGATTTCTGCTTAGACTTTCAGGTTCCGGAAGGTGCTGGTAGAGCACTTGTATAAAACCAGACTGCTAAGAATGAGTTTCATTTTTATTCATCGTTTTAATATCAACTGACGAGCTTTTTTTCTCTAGTAATGTTGCAGGTCAGTGGAACCCAGTGTTTATGCAGCCTCTGCCAGACGAAGAGGTCATCATCAGGGATGACCAAGACCCCAGAGTAAGCAATGCAAAATAGAACCATGTCTTTTTGTAGTGTACCCTGGTCATTAGTCTGAGAAGAAGCACTTGTACTAATCAGAACTCTTGCAGCTATAGGTGACAGAAAGCCACTTTAGACTGGCTTAAGGTAAAATTAAAAATGTGTTGACCTGCAACAGCTGAGAAATTCAGTATTACCTGGCTTCAGAAGGGGCTGGCACAGGCTTTGGCGACTTCTCCTTCCTCTCTCTCTTGCGTTTTGCCTTTTGGGGTTTATCTCAGGTAGGCTTCTTCCTGAGCTTGCATTCTGTGAACTCTGCAAGTCCTCTCAGGAGATAGATGCACCTCTCTCCCAAGCCCAGGAGTTGGCACTTACTAACCTGGCTTGAGTACTGTGCCGTCTTCTGACACAGTGACTCTGAACACAAGAAATAGGCTATCTGGCCTGCAACAGCCTAGCTGTTGCAGAAGATGGTGAAGTCAGCAGAGTGAGCATGGTGAAGGATTGATACCCCAAAGAAAGATAAGGGGTTTATTTGCAAAATAAGGAGAAATGGACTCTGGGCTGACATAAACAGTAGGTGCCCACTATACCAGCCATGTCGGTGGACACACTTAAACCAGAAGTTAGATCATTTCTGATACAGATGCGTGCTGTGAAGAAAATAGTTTTAAAAAGCAACGCGGTAGAGAGCAAAACTGGCCAATGTTCTCCGTTTTTCTGGGGATTAGTGGAAGAAAAAGTCTTAAAATGGATACCTTAGTATTAAAATGAGACAAAAGATTATGGGCTATGGGTCTGAAACAGTGACTACTTGCAGGATGGGAAACCCAACTTTAATTATCTGAAGTTAAATATTGCTACATTTTTAGTCCTGGTGATGGCTATTGATTGTTACAGTGAATAGCGATTGATAGCTTGTATTAAATGAAAGCCAGAATCATCTGATTATTAAAAATGGGGCCTTTCTTTATTTTGGTCATTTTGTAACCTATCAGCACCTCAGTTTCTAAGGAAAGAAACTTGAAGGTTAGTCGTGTTCACTACTTACTGGCAAATCTGGTTCACGAGACTAGGCCAAAATCATTAGGCAGTGTGAGATTTTCCATTTCATTTTCTCCACGTCACCACTTGTGAGAGATGATTGCAAATTTTTAAATATAATATTTGTTATCATTGGTTCCGTATATCGTTTGAGCCACTAACGAGTACTTTTGTGGGCAGTGTAGAAACCAGCTGAGTTTAATTGTTCTCTTGCCAGAGTGTATTACCTTATAGTGAATAAGCTAGAGGCTCCTTCACTATCGATCTCGGCATTTGACGAGCCTTACTTTGTGATGGAGATTCCCGTAAGAAGTACATCCTCCTCAGTATGATCTGTTTGGCTCATTCGAAGGCATTGCAGTCGTCACTTCAGTATGAAAATACAACTATGCTGCTGTTGTTATTGCTGCAATGTGCGAAGTCAGAATTTCCATGCTTGTGTGGTGGAAACTCAGACTTGGGTGTTAGTGTGTTAAATTCTTCCGTCCAGTGTTTCCAGATTTTATCTTTATGAGAGTGATACTTATTTTTGTTTTAATGTTCTCACAGGAGATGTATTTGCAGAGTCTTTTTACTCCGGGACGATTCATAAATGCAGCTTTATGTAAAGCTTTACAGGTCAGTAAGAAAATATTCAAGGTTTATTTAAGACTGTTTGATGTCTTATAACCATGTTATATAGTTAAATTTTCCTACTAATTTTTTTAATGTATGTCCTAAACATTGAACATGTTTTTGCAATAGTAATACTTGTTTATATAACTGCATATATAAAACTTAGCCCAAATATTCTTTACTATTAAGTCATGCTTCTGGCAGGGAAGGAAGGGGCACCTTGTCAAGAACTGACAAAGCATGTCAGTAGTAATAAAGAGAAACCGATGCCTGCTTCATAAAGAGATACCATACGACATTACATGCAATTTCTGTGAGGACTGACAAGTTCATGAACCCATCCTAAAAAAAGTGCTGCATACCTTGGTGCTGAATATCACTATGGTCACCTTCAAAGTACTTGCCTTGGAAAGCTTTGCACTGACACTAGTGCCTAGTCTTCCTTTCAAAGCAGTTTTGGAACTGTTTTTCTGGAATAGCCATCAGAGCTGTCATAGTACCCTTGATGTCCTGAATGTCATCGAAATGTCTTCCTTTCAATATTTCCTTTATCTTTGGGTAAAGAAAAAAGCCGTTGAGGGCCAAATCGAGTGAGCAGGGAGGGTGTTTCAATACACTTACTTGTTTACTGGCTATACAGTTAAGTTTGTGAACTTGCCACGGTGCCACCACGGGCAATGACCATTTCAGAAAGAGTTCCAAAATTGCTTTGAAGGATGGGCTAGGTGCTGGCATTGGTGTGTCGCTTCCCAAGGGAAGTACTTTGAAGGTGACCGTAATGATATTCAGCAGTGAGGTCTGTAGTGCTTAGAATGATTGAGTTCGCAGACTTAATTGTCAGACCTCATGTACTTGAAAGAAGTTTACACCATCCCTTGGTTAGTTTTGGTAGTATTCCATTTTTACCTTTATGTTAGTACAAGCTAAGTCTGACTTAGTTGAAGAACAGTAAGTTTTAGTTATGTGGTTTAAGGAATGATTATTGTTTTATTTTAAAAAATTCCCTTAAGTCACATAGTTACCTTAAATTGCCATTTAACTTCATGGATTAAAGATAAAATCATTGCCCAAAGAATTGAAAGATACCTAGGAATGTCCCAGTCTAATCACCCCCACACAGAGAAATTCCTTGTGAGGTGTCTCTCACTGCTCTTCAGCCTCTGAATGTCTCTGTCTCTGGCAACAAGTTTCTCACCAGTGCCTGTGCAAGATAGTGCTCCCATACTGTGTCATCTAACAGTTCTTTCTAGTATTGAATTAAAGCTAACTTCCACCGTTTTGGCAGTTTCTTTCTTGAGAGCCTTGTGGATCATGTCTCTCTTCCTTCCACAAAGCAACCCTTCAGGTACTCCAAGAATCTTTCCATGTAGCCTTTTCTCCAGGCTAAGTACACAAGTTCTGTACTTTCTCTCAGGTGACGTAGTTTCCAAATCCTTGACTTTTTGGTACACATTCCTGTCTATCTGCCTGTTCCATGTCTTCTGTTTTCACTCTGTTAAAGTTTCAGATCACTTTCTCCTAAGGCATTTTTTTCTTTCATCAGCCACTTCTCATTTGTTCGTAGTAGTTCAAAAACTAAACCCATTGCCATTGATTCCAACTCACAGTGACCTTGTACGACTGAGTAGAACTGCCCATAGAGTTGTACAGGAGTGGCTGGTGAATTACAGACTGCTGGCCTTTTGGCTAGCAACCCTGGCTCTTAACCTCTGTAGCACCAGGGTTGTAATAGTAATTAAGTATATGATAGTGGCCCCTGGCCCTGATGCTGTCCTTGCCCATAAATCATAACAAAGATCCACTCTTCGGACACGAATGGATTGAACTTGGCGATGCAGAGTGACCATATGTTGGATGCACTTTATGGTTCTATACATCTATAGGATATCATGCTGACCTCTGGCTGGAGGAAGGCCAATGGGTGGGGAGGAGGGGAAAGGAGACTGTTGGGAGGATGAGACATGTATGGAGCAGAGAGGAATAGTGTGCTGTCACTGGACAGGGAGAGCAGAGGAAGCTGCATAGAGGTGGGCATGTAAATTTATATGGGAATGTACATTTTCACCCAGTCATATTAAATAAAAAAAATAAAAAAAGTATATGGTGGTGTTTCTTATTGTATTTTTCTCACACTGAGTTACTAAATAATGGGTAAAGTGTTTGTCAGATGCTTGCTTTTAAGAAATTTCCAGCAGAATGATCTACTACCATCACTACTCTGGTTTACAGTTTTGTGCCAGTCTTCTTGTTAGGTGCCGCTGAGTCTGTCCTGACATAGCTACCTGGTATATGACAGAACGAAACACTGCCCAGTGCTATGTCATCCTCTCAGTTGCTGTTAATGCCTGAGGCCGTTGTTACAGCCACTGGGTCAGTCCGTCTTGAGGGTCTTTTTCAGTGACCTTCTGCTTTCCCAAACTTGATGTCCCGCTCTAGGGACTGGTCCTTCCTGGTAACACGTCTAAAGCATGTGAGACAAAGTCTCGCCATCTTGGTTCTAAAGAGCCTTTTGGCTCTGCTTCTTCCGAGACAGACGTGTTCCTTCTGGCAGTCCGTGGTATATTTGGTAGTGTTCACCAATGCTGTGATTCAAAGTTGTTGATTCTTCTTCGGTCTTCCTTATTCATTGTCCAGCTTTTATGTTTATAAGGCGATTAAAAGCACCAGGATTTGGTCAGGTGTACTTTAGTCCTCAGCGTGGCCTCTTTGCATTATAACACTCTAGAGAGGCCTTTGGCAACAGATTTGCACTGTGCAGTATGTTTGATTCTTAACTGCTGCTCCCATGAGTGTTGATTGTGGATCCCAGTAAAAATCCTTGACAACTGCAGTGTGCTCTTTTATCATAATGTGGTTTAGTGGTCCAGTTGTGAGGATGTTTGTTTTCTTTATGATGATGTGTAATTCGTACCACAGGTGCCAGTCTTAGGGTCTGTATTTTTGGCGTGATGTTACACCTTCCCATTGAGCATTTCTGCCTCTTGGGTTTTTGTAATGATCCAAATGTACCCTGTTAAATTTATTTCAGATTCTTAAATTTTCATAGCTTATTCTGATCTGTAGAAACTTTGAAAATTGCTGTTTCACATATGGAAATTACTTGTCCAAAGTTAGATGGAATGTGTATTCCAGGCATGTCCAGTCTCTGTAGTAGAGTTTCACAGTGCCCCAGTTACTTCTAAGCTGAAGTGTCTCCATTGTAGTTCTCTAATACTCGAAAATATCTCTTCTCGTTTTAGATTTTCTGCCGAGGCACTGAAAGAAATTTGGATCTTTCCTGGAGTGAACTGAAGAAAGAAGTTACTGTAGCTGTTGAAAGTGAGGTGAGGTTTGGGTAGAGAAGTGGCGATAAGGTCTTCATCTTGATATAGGGCAGAGTACTGCTGAGAGATTGTATTTCACTTGACTTTGTTACTTGGCAGTATAAAGGTTTAAAGCTTGTAATTAAAAAGTCACTTTACATTTGTATAGTCTGTGGTGAACCAGGAATGCTTTTGCTGCAGCTTAGTAAAACTGAAACCTGTGGGAGCTGGAGCTTCCCAAGACTGCCTTGTTTTTCTGGGTCATGAAAGCTGTCTTCCTCTTGATTGGGTGCAGTCTTACCACTTTTCTGTTGTTCAGGTTAGCAGAAAATATCTGCACTTTCCTTTTCTGACAGGTCCCCCTCTCTCTCAACTCAGGTTCCAGCTGTCACAGGTTTTGCTGTGATATTATATACTTTTCTTGGAGGGAGAGATCACCAGTGATACCAAGAGCTGTTTGTTTTTCTTTTCTTTCCATCATAATTTTGCCAGCTCCAAGGAAATGTCACAGAGTATGAGTTCTCTCAGGAAGAGTTCCGAAACTTACAGCAGGAATTCTGGTGCAAGCTGTATGCCTGTTGTCTGCAGTATCAGGACGCCCTCTCGCGGCCTCTCGCCTTACTGTTGAATCCACACACAAACATGGTGTGCCTCCTGAAAAAGGTGAGGGCACTGCCCGGCACAGCTGTCAGACACAGCTGTCGCTGTCGGAGTCACTTCAGTGGGTCCTTCAGAACATTAGTCAGTGCTGTGTTGGCGTTAGCCTCTAGGGGCTTTTTTTGTTTTGTTTTGTTTTTCCCAAAATTATAGTTCGTTTGTAGTTAGTGTTTTGCATTACTACTTGTACTTATTTATACACATTTTGGTTTGTTTACTTCTTAATTAAAGTACCCTTGGACTTAAGACATGTAAGACTAGAACAGAGAGCATCTGCGTACCCTGCTCCCACAGTGACCGTTGGCTGACTTTCCATTTGCTTTTCCTTCCTATCTACATGTGCTTTTCCCTCTAATCATTGGAGAGTTGTAGACATGCTTCATTACTTTTAAATATTTCAGTGTGCATCTGTGATAAGATACATATATCTCATGTAAAAGCAAAACCACAGCACAATTTTATTGTGTGTGTGTGTGTCCGTGTATTTTAATTGTGCTATAAATGAAAGCTTTCAGATCAAGTCAGTTTGTCATACAAAAACTCACTCACATTGTTATGTGATCCTGGTTGCTCTCTCTGGAATGTAACAGCACACTCCTCCTCTCCCCCCTGTATTTCCCATGCCTATTCAACCAGCTCCTGTCCCCTTCTGCTTTTTCATCTCACCTCCAGACCGGAGCTGCCCATTTAGTGTAATGTAACTACTTGAGCCAAAAAGCACATACTTCACCAGTATTGCCTTGTGTTTTGTAGTCCTGTCTAATCTTGGCCTGAAGAGCTGGCTTTGTGAATGGTTTCAGTTTACCACAAACACACTTTAAAAATCAGGGTATATATATTGATAAAATATTATATAGCGTCTGTTCAGATTTTGCTAGTTGTGCCCAGAAATTTTCTCCCTGTTCCAGTAGCCAATCCAAGATTCTGTATCTAAGTATTTCATTGTCATGTTTGTTTAGCTTAACCTTGAACCGTTGTCAGTCTTCCTTTCTCATGACTGATGGTCTCCGAAAACTATAGACCTGTTTTGTGGAGTGTCCCTCAACTTGGGTTTGTCTGTTTCCTCAGGATAAAATTCCTATCTCTGATTATTTTCTACCTTTAAAAATTAACTGGGAAAAAATATATTTGTATTTCCAGGGCTACCTGTCTTTCCTTGTGCCCTCTTCCTTAGTGGATCATTTGTATCTCTTGCCTGATGAGAACCTTTTGACAGAGGATGAGACAACCATATCTGATGGTAATAGTAATTATTTTACTTACCTTTAATCCCCTTCATACATCAGACCTTTGTTTTGTTTCAAGTGGTTGCAAAAGACACTGATTGTGGTCAGCAGTTAGTCTAGAGGATAGATGAAAGGGTAGAGGGACAAGAAAGGAAACATCCACAATGGAATTAATGAGAATATTCATACATTGTGTGAAAAATGTAACCAGTATCACTGAACAGTTTGTGTAGTGTTTGTTAAATGTGAACTTATGTGCTGTGTAAAGCTCTAGTCACAAAGTATTAGTCAAAAAACCGAAAAAGACTGCTTCCCCTGCTGATCTTTTTTGGTCAGTTTGCCACATTGTAGATACATTTCAAGCTAAGCTGAAGAGGCCTAAGCATCTCCAAGTCCGGGGTTGAAATACATTGATTTGTTGTAGTGACGTATTCATCAGTAGGTCTTCATTGGTTTGTGACCTGAATGTTAATTTTCTCTTACTCAGATGTGGATGTTGCTCGGGATGTCATGTGTCTTATAAAATGCCTTCGGCTGATTGGAGAGTCTGTAACTATGGATATGTCAGTTATGATGGAAATGAGTTGTTACAACCTACAGTCTCCAGAAAAGGCAGCAGAACAGATTCTGGAAGATTTGATCACTATTGATGTGTAAGGAGTATTTAGGGTAAAGTGCATTTCCTAATGGAAATTCAGCAGTTTTTAGTGCCACAGTCATGTTGTTAATATGTCTTCAGTTATGTGCCAAGCAGTGGCTTAAAATGAGTTCCTAGGATGCTAAGTAGGTATTTCAGCTTTTAAACGGAAAATCCAGCACGTGGCTTTAGGGCTGGAAGCAGAGTCGGAGAACACCTTTCAGTTACTCTTAACTGAGCTGTAAGTTCTAGAAAGTAAAATTGACTTTCTCATGTTCATTTTGTCATTTCTGAAAAATTAAGGGAAAACTTGCCACATGGAATGAAAGTATCTTGTATGCCCACACTATCTCGGCTTTTAAAAACCCTTCTCCTTTATTATATGGCTGGTTTTCCTGTTTCATAGAGTATCTAGCTTACAGGACACAGAGCCGTCTTATGTATTCCTCGTTGTAATACGAGTGTTCTAATTATGTTTTAGAGACAATGTGATGCAGGATATATGTAGTAAACTGCAAGAGATTAGAAATCCAATCCACGCCATTGGACTTCTTATACGGGAAATGGATTATGAGACAGAAGTAGAGATGGAAAAGGGATTCAATCCAGGTAAATGGCAACCCAACCAGTGTGCCTCTTTGATTTAACATCAGCAGGGGTACATTTAATTCTTTTTTTTTAATTACAGCTCAGCCTTTGAATATTCGCATGAACCTTTCCCAGCTCTGTGGTAGTGGCATCGCGGGGCGCATTGTGTGCGGAGGTGTGTGTAAGATTGCCAGTACTCGCTTCCTGATCTGCCGAGACCTTTTGATCTTGCAGCAGCTATTAATGCGACTGGGAGATACGGTAAGTACTGCTTGAGGAAGACTTAGAAAATGTGAAACCTGGTGTAGACTGAAAGGCACATCACAGAATGTCAGCTCTGTGAGCACCAAGACTTTTGTCTCTTCTTACTGCTGTGTCCCCTGTGCTTGGCCCTTAGTACGGCTCTATAAATACTTGTTAAATCAGGAATGAGTCAACTTGGTAACTTAAAATTACAGACTAAGAACATAAGAAAAGCAGACTTACTGTTTATCTTTGCATGTGGAGTGGTAGAAAGATTTCCCAGATTGATTCCCTAACACTTAAAAGCACTGCTTAGGGTGTGATGGCAGTGTACCCTTTAGTGTGAAAGAGAGAGGAAGAAAATTAATTCCTCTTCCCATTTTTGCAGCACAGGGCTTACCCTAAGCAGTTTTGTGATTGCAAAGTTTGGAGTGCTACCAATTCTGTTTCTGTGCTTCTTTTTCCATTCTTCTTAAGGCTGCTAGTCCCTTGTTGTGCATTCCTAGTCTTATACTCTGCTAAATGTTCTGTGTTAAAGAATTGCCTTTCAGCTCATGGTCAGAAGTCCATTTGGTCTCAGAATTTGGTAGTTTCATCTAGGTTTGGCAGGGAAGCAGTCATTAAACCAGTTCATGCTAATTTGTAAATAGCTGGAGCTCCTAGGGGTACTTTGACTTTTTAAATAGCTTGCTAATAATAATAAGATTTTGGGTAAAAAGTAGGAAGCTTGCTAATAATAAGATTTTGGGTAAAAAGGAGGAAGAACATTCAGGAATATTGTTTAGGACTAACAAGGAGACTCAGGAAGCATTCTCTTAGTAAGGGTACTTAGCACTTACTAAGTTATTTTTAATATTTAGTTTTTCTTCAAAAAAAATTTAAACTAATGATGTTAGATTTTTTTTCCTAACACAAAGAAATATTAGATTTTCTTTGTAGAACCTTTATAAAATATATGTTAGCAAAAAGAAAATAAAAAAATTCATCTACAGTCTTCCACGTTGTGATAACCACTATTTGCGTTTTGATACATAGCTTTTTCTCTATACAAATGGTTTTTCTGTTCTGTTTTATTTACAAAATTAAAATGTGCTCTATATAGCATTGCTTTATGTTTGGAGTTTTTTTAGAAAATACTTTCACTTCACAGGTGTCATCAGCATTTTCCCTTGTCTTTTTCTTCTACAACACTACTTGTGATAGTTTCCTAGTACAAGTCTAATTTTTAAAAAAATCCTCTCTGTGGCCGTTCAGGTTACTGCCAGTTTTTCCTTCATAACAAGAACTTCATGCACACCTGTGATTATATCTTTAAGATAAATTCTAAGAACTAGAATTGATTGATCACAAATTATGCACATTTTTAAGAGTTTTGATAGTATTGTCAGATTTGCCTCTAAAGGCCAGACCTGGTTTTTAGCCAGCAGCCTAGGAGAGGACTTGGGTCGCCCTGTTGTTCTCCTTCAATTCTCAATGCATGTATTAATGACAGTTAAGCTCTTTGTTGTTCTTGTTTCTTTGTAACTATTAACTCATTAGTTGGTGAGCTGTTTGTGATTCTTTCTGGACTGTTACATATTTGGGAAGATTTACTGCCACTGGCTACCCCAAAATATAATAGGTGTGTTACTTGTGTAATAAACTGCCCTTTACAACTGCCTTTGTTATTTCATTCTGAAAGCCTAATAGTTACCATGACTAATTGCTTTTGTTTATGATCTTTCCCACTCTGCTCCCCACGAATAGGTGATTTTGGGAGCAGGTCAGCTCTTTCAAGCTCAGCAGGACCTCCTGCATAGAACAGCTCCCCTGCTCTTGTCTTACCACCTCATGAAATGGGCGAGTCAGTGCTTAGCTACAGATGTTCCAGTGGATGCACTGTGAGTTTCTTCATTTAAACTGTTTTAAAAATAGTATGATTAACATTTGTTTACTGCGTTAAGATAAGTTTTTAGAAACAAGTAAATGTCATACTATAATGTTACTTCCTTTAAGATGCTCCATTTTCTAGAGGTTGAAGGCAACTTAAAAGAATGATCAGAGAGCCATAAAATTGATGCTGTACCTTGAAACCATCTGTATGAGATCCAAAGGTGAACATTTACTCTAAAGCAAAGATGAGAAGATAAGAGGCCAGAGAAGCTAGAGTGCTGGAAATGGAACAACCAGAACACAAAGAGAGTATTGACACAGGGTGAAAAACGTAACTCATGTCAGTGAAGAGCTGTGTGGGCACTGTCAGTGGAAACCTAACTTGATGTGTAAGCTTACCCCCAAAACAATAGAACATTATTTTAAAAATAATAAAATCAGTTGTGTTACAGAAAAAGAATGACTAGAGAGAGAGACAGTGAAGTTGATCTTGAGTGTATACATAAATCCTTTTGAAGGCAGAATAACAAGGTGAGGCCACAGGGAAGGTTAAACCTTACTGGAGATGTTGCATAGAGAGATGACAAGTATTAAAGAGAGACTGAGATTAAGTGTAACCAAAGGAAGAAAGAAAACCCAGTGGCTACAGAATGCACATTTTCAGTAAGATGAACCAACCTCTTTCTTCTGACAAGGTCAGGTTTTCCTTAGCCTGGAAGTCTAAGAGAAATTTCTGCTTTTGCTCTTCATTGAGGAATCACTGAATGATGACGGTGGGTCAAAATCTGAAATCATAATATGTTTTCCAGTTTTTTGTGCTTTAACTGAAGCTTTTGTGTGCAGTTAGTTAAATTGAGTATATTTGTAATAGAGTAACTTGTTCAAGTATGTTTGGTATGTGAGAGTTTGTTAAGCTGCTTTTTTTCCCTTTACCCACAGGGAATCGAATCTCCAACACTTGTCAGTATTAGAACTAACTGACTCTAGTACTTTAATGTCACATAAATTTGGTAAGTTGTCTGTGTATTTGATTTAAATTTATAATCTGTTACATATTCACGAGAATGATCTTTTACCACCTTTGCTGGGGGAAGTTCGGCTGGGGTGATTTTTGGTTCACTTGGTGAGTATGAGCAGTCTGTAGCTTGAGCCCTCTCTTTATGGTAAGGGGTCCATGAAGCTGCAGACCCAGATGAAGCATGAATTAAAGGTGTTGCACATATATATGGAGTCCTGGTGGTGCAGTGGTTAACCGCTCATCTCCTAACTGAGAGGTTGGCGGTTCAAACTGATCAGCCTCTCTGCATGAGAAAGACGCGACAGCCTGCATCCATACCAGTAATAGCCTTGGAAAGAAACCATTTGCAGCAGCAAGGAAGTTGTGAGTCAGAAGCGATTCGGCAACAATGGGTTGTTTTGATTTGGTGTGCGTACATATGCACATAAATAGAGCTGCTTTTCCAGTACTTACTGATGTGCTAGTGACTAATTGTACAAAACACTTTAAAAATTTACTTGTTCATAGTAGCTTTTTTGATCCTGCCTCTTCTTAATCAGGCAGTATTCACAGATGTCATGTTTTCAAGTCATGCTGAAGACATTGTGAGTTGTCATTCAAAAGGAATTATTTTGTGTCGTCTTGGTTTAAAACCTAAAACCTTAGTACTTATATCTGTCTGATTTACTGTAAAGACTTCTTGGCAAAGGCATTCAGATGTAGTGAGATCAGTGCAAAGAAGTGACCCCAGTACTGATTTGAGTGACGGTTTTGTTGCATTTGTGTGGTTATCACTTCACAGTTTAGAAAATGCTTTGGTTTATGTTGCCATTGATTACACCCATGGCACCGTTTCATGTTTTGAAATAATGTTCTTTGTCACAGTTATAATGAATTGGTATAGCCTTAATTGAAAATGAGTGTTACTATTACAAACTAGTAACTATCGTAACTTTTTCTTTAAGTGTCTAGCCCTCAGACAATTGTGGAGTTATTTTTCCAAGAAGTTGCAAGAAAACACATTATAGCTCATCTCTTCTCTCAGCCAAAGGCACCTCTGAGCCAAACTGGGATGAATTGGCCTGAGATGATTACTGCAGTTACCAGTTATTTCTTACAGCTTTTGTATCCTTTTACTTAAAAGTCAGTTAAAAGTTTTCTTCTGTCTAAATAATCTAAAGCTCTTACTCTGTGTAATGAAGGCTGTTAATGAAGTTGGGTCCTTACACCCTGTAAGTAAAGATTATCATCTTACTAGTACTGATAATCTTTATTTTCAGATATGTTCCCAATTTTTATTTTACTATCCCTTCCTTTTTTTTTTTTTACTTAGGAGATGAAACAGATTTTGTTGATGAATGCATATATATTCAATACTTAGGTCTTTTACAGGTGTTACTCACTCAGACAGTTTTTATTGAATATTTGAATGGCTGCGTATGCCAGGCATTAAGTTAGGTGCTGGATGTCTCCCCACTGACATCAGTAGTCTGTGTCTGCAGTGTGCCGGCTCGAGCTGGAGGTGCCCACCGGGGTGCCACACATACATTAGCCCCAGCTCACTGATTTCCCACCTGGGTAACTAGGCTCCTCATGTGTACCATCTTCACTGTTTTTGTCTCCAGAATTCATCTTCCATAGTGATGTGGAAAGAACACACACTCCACCACTGTCTGTTTCCTTTTTTTAAAAAAACTGTTTCATGGATTATTTTCAGTTTAATATCCAATGTATATTTTTACATTTGTAAAAAAATCTCCTTATCTGTTGTGACTAGATGGCCTAGCAATCCTGGTTGTCTCTTTCTAGAATGTTTAATGGGAAATTGTCAGTATGTACAGTTGCAGGTGAGTTCTGTTGAAAATCTCAGGTTCTTGTGAAAAGTGGGGTTTCTGCATTCTTTTGTAATACTCACTGCATTATAGTCAGGCTGGTGATGGTCTGTTATGAGCCAGGATCCACAGTAATCTAAATTGATTGTACCAAGAGCCCAGAGAAAATTTCTTCTTCGCAGTATCGTTCCTAACATAATTATGTGATTTTTTTCTAGAGGTTTTCTTTTTTTCCCCACACCTTCTTTCTTTTTTGGGGAATACAAACATCCCACCATTTCCTTCATAGAAGCTACTAGAATTTAGTCATTGAGCCAGTAAATATCGAGCGCTGGAATATTGCTGAAGTGAAGGTTAATGTGTAGGGAGGGGTAGGGCTTTGAATTCCTGTTTGCTTTCATAAGATGTCTCACCTGTTATAAGAATAGATGTACAGACATCTGGACTATACTGTAAGCTAAAAGGTTTTCTAAACACAACCCAACATTTTAAAGGGCAGAGTAGCGGAGACAGCTCTGGGGACCATGGTTTCAGGGGATATCAAGGTCAACTGGCATAACTAGTCTTTTTCTAAGACTGATGGTCCGACAACGTGGAGGGTCCCCTGGGAACATGGGCTCCAGGACAGAGCTGAAACCAGTACTGAAGCCAACACTATAGACAATGATTGGACTGCCCTATGGGACAGTGTGATGCAGGTGATGTGTGTACTTTTATGATTTAGTATATAGGTAAGGCTGTCCAACTGGTTCCTCTCTAGAGGGGAGAGGATAGGGTGAAGAGGAAGGGACAAGTGTTGGTTGAGTGGATACTGACAGTACAGGATGGAAAGAGAGTGTGCTGTCACAGGGTGAGGAGAAGAGTTGCCTAGAGGTGGGTGCTTAGGGTTTTATATGGCAAATTGGACTGTAAACTTTTACTGAATCACAATTTTTTAAATAGCTAAAAAAATGAGTAGATGTACAGAATTGTGATTTAATCTCTAGATTATATCAGGTAGTCTAACTTTTGTGTTTATTAAACACTTTTTCTGTAATGAAGGACTTAAAAATTAGTATTTCCTCTAAATACTGTATATTTTTTAATCAGAATACTCTTCTTGTGCCTTTTAAGAATTATATTCAGCTGCTACATCCCTGGTGTCAAGTCAATGTTGGTACCTGTCGATTTATGCTGGGACGGTGTTACCTGGTTACAGGAGAGGGACAGAAGGTAAACTGTATTTGAGTGTTTATCAGCCTCAGTGCAAAGGAGGACACGTAGTTCCCTCTAAGTGAGTTAGAGGGAGTGAGAGTCAAAGAATCCTCTCGTAAGGATAATAAGCATTACTAGTGCCGATCAGGGCATGATGTAAACAAGAGGACTGCTCGGCTTCATGTGCCTTGTGGCTTACTGGGGACACAGGACAATAGGAAGGAGAAACACTAAAACCCTCCTGCCCCAGTGCAAGTGTTTTAAAGGGATACATTTTTGTAAATTAATTAGTTCATTGCATTGTTTTCGTTGCATCTGGATTTTTGTTTGTTTGTTTCTCTATGCTGCCTTTTTTCCCATTATAATAGCTTGCATGTTTTATTTTTTCCTGCCATTATAGTTGTAAATTTTCAAATTAAAGATTTTGTGGTGAACAATTATATACCCACTCTTCAAATTCTGTGATTCTTAATGTATTGCAACAGATTTTTTTTTACACATCTATCCATCATCAGTGTGTCTTAATTAATGGAATTTAAGTATTTACAAAGAGGTAAAATATGGGAAAGTATTAAATAACTTTGAATAGAATGTAGATAAAGCAGAAATTGTGAATGCAGTAGACTGTCTTAAATAATTTTGTTTAGTTTGTGTTTCCTTTCTGCATGAATCCCTGATTTGTAGCACCTAGAATTGAAGAAATCCATTGTAAGTCTCTTTGTGTTCTTGTTTCTCCAGGCTCTGGAATGTTTCTGCCAGGCAGCCTCTGAAGTGGGTAAAGAGGAATTCTTGGATCGCTTGCTCTGCTCAGAGGATGGGGACGTTGTGTCCACTCCCCGGATGCAGTATTATGATAAGGTACTGTTGTTTGACCCTTGACACAGTAGTGAGCAACTACAGACTGTAGTAACATACGTCAATATTATAAACATGATACTAAGCAAAAGGAAACCCTGGTGGTATAGTGGGTTAAGTGCTACCACTGCTAACCAAAAGGTCAGCAGTTCAAGTCCACCAGGTGCTCCTTGAATACCCTGTGGGGCAGTTCTGCTCTGACCTCTAGGGTCGACATGAGTTGCATCCAACTCTACAACCCTGGGTTTTTTATTAAGCAAAAGAAGTCAAACATAAAAATACATACACTAAACATTTCTGTTTCTGTGCTGTTAAAAAATAGCAAAACTAATCCCTGTTCTTGGAAAGCAGAATTGTTTGGTCAGTAATGACAGGAAGGAGTCACAGGGGGATCTGCACTGCTGATAGTGTTGTAATGCTTAATCCAGCCTCTGGTTCTGTAGACATGTTTATTTTGTAAACATTCCGTCAGCTGTGTACTCATGATGTGTGTACATTTCTAAATGTGTGTTATCCTTGGAAAAAAAGCGTTAGATTCAGAGTAACACAAAAACTTAGCATCTGGAACAAAAAGGTTTTTTTGTACTGTTAATAAGGAAAAGAAAATACATTTTATCTTTACCTCACCCTTTAGAAGGTCATATTTTGAGTACAGTTCTACTCTTAAAGTACATGTTTGTAACATGAATAAATACGTGTGCAAACATCTTGGCAGCTGTGTACAACTGGTAATTGAGTAGACTGGCAAAAAATGTTTGAAGATCATGGTTCTATGTTAGAAACTGTGCCGAACACTTAAGCTAACCTCTAAGATTTTCGTAAGACTAAGGTGTTGATGATTTACTGTTTTTAAGTTCATCTGTGATCTAGAAAATTAGATTGGTGTTGTGACATGAATTGTATTTGTTTCTTCATCTAATATTTTTTGAGAGCCTGCTGTGTACTGGGCATGGATTTAGGCACCAAGGATAGAGCTGTGAGCAAAAAGATCAGTGACTTGTCTTTGCGGTGCTTACACTCAGGTAGGAAAGAGGCTAGACAAGTGTATGAAGTCAGGTAGTGATAAATTTTCTGAATGAAACTAAAGCAGATGACAGGTAGAGACTAGAGACTGTTTAACTAAATGATGATTATCTTGAAAACCATATTGTGGAAGGAAAGGAGTTTACGGTCCAAAGAGAAGGCAAAGGTTTTAATCCTATTTCTCCCTCTGTGTGACCTGGAGCCAGTTACTGAACTTACTCTGCATCTCAGAATTTTAGTGTATAAAATCTTCATCTGATTATTGTGAGGGTAAATACAACTAATACCTGTCCAGAGTCATGCCTGCTATAGAGTGTGTCAGAGAGCAAATTTTGGACTCCTGCTTTCTTTGAATGCATGTGTATGTAGGAACAGAGTGACATTCATACCTTTGGTGGCTAATTCATTGCTTTCTAACACCTAACAAAGGGAGATGGGTGACAAAAAAGCCCTGTTTGTAATCCTTGTGTAATTATTCATTAACTGATTATTAGTTCTTATAAAACTTTTGTAGAACAGATGTTAGGGTTATCTCTTAACATTATCAGTGTCTTATTCCAGCCTAGCAATCAAAGTTTATCTATATCGTAGCTATTATTCCTGTAGTGATATCTGGAAAAATAAACCTATCTGTAACATTAGAATCTAAAAGAAAAATGCTATTAACTGAATATCCTATTGTTACCAACACCTTCAATTTAATCTGTATCTAATCATCTTCCTAACTAAATTGAAATCAGTTAATTTGATGTGCACTGTCCTATTAATTTGAGTGAGAATTGTCTTCATTTCTCCATAGGTCTTGCGTCTTTTAGATGTTGTTGGTTTGCCTGAACTAGTTATTCAGTTGGCTACATTAGCAATAACAGAAGCAGGGGATGACTGGAAAAGTCAGGTAAGAACTGAGTTGTTGTTTCCCTGTAAATTTGTCACAGACAGGAACAGATTAACTTCTAAGCATGATATACTCCTGCTCATAGTAGGCAAGTTACACAGACTTCCTTGTGTGTACTTACTAATCTGTAATACACAATTTCACATGCGTTTTGCCACATCTTTGACATGGTGAGAAGCTGGTGAAATTGTGCACTGTAGCTTTGTAAGTAACCACGGGTAAGCCCATGTGTACTTTGCTTACTAGGTAATCATCCCACTGTGGAAGTCTGTGTTTTGATGTCTATTGCTCTTTTTTTCCCTAAACTGATACTTAGGCTACTTTAAGGACATGCATTTTCAAACATCATTTGGATTTGGGTCACAACAGCCAAGCATATGAGGCCTTAACCCAGATACCTGATTCCAGCAGGTAACCTAACTTGGTCTCTCTTAAAGAAGGCAATTGACTAGCCGTCTGTGTCACCAGTTGAGACAGTTTACCAACACCTTCCTTTCTGTTTCTAGGCAGTTAGATTGTTTACGGCAGCTGGTGGTAGTTCTGTGTGAACGTTCACAGCTACAGGATCTTGTCGAGTTCCCCTATGTGAATCTGCATAACGAGGTGATTTTCTCTGTCCACTGTGACTGAAAACAGCTGTGGTGTTTGCCAAGGTTGCTACCAACTTTGATATCTGATTACTTCCCCATAGGTTGTGGGAATAATTGAGTCACGAGCCAGAGCTGTGGATCTGATGACTCACAATTACTATGAGCTGCTGTATGCCTTTCACATTTATCGCCACAACTACAGAAAGGGTGAGCTGTTAAAGCAGTTTTTGCTAGAGGCAACCTCATTAATTGAATCCTGTTTTATGAAAGTACTACGTGTTTGACTTATGTAACTTTTATGTTATTCTTACCACTGGGCAAAGTATTCTTTACCAGCATTTGAGGAAGTTACAGTTAGGTACCAGATTACCTTCCGTCTTTTGAAGATTACCTGTTGACCTTGAAGACAGGCAGACTTACTCCCCTTCTGGAGGTGTTTCTGCAGCAGCACTGGTGACAGAACCATGGCGCACTCTGCTGCTGGCCAGAAGGGTGGCACTTCAGACTCACCCAGGAGTTCCATGGAGGAGAGGGCTAGCAATCTGCTTTCGTAAAGATTACAGCCAAGAAAACCCTGTGGGGCAGTTCTGTTCTGTCCCTTGGGGTTTCTGTGAGTTGAAAATGTGAAATAACAGAGGCATTGCCCATGGGGTGGCATTCTGTGTGCATCTTCTGTCCCACCCTCAAGGAAACTTGAGCTCTTTCGCTAGAGAAAACCCCAGCCACATCCGCTCCTGTCGAGTCAGTTCCGACTCAAAAGACTCTGTAGGGTGAAGTAAAACTGCCCCGAGGGGTTTCTGAGGAGTAACTGGGAGACTTGAACTGCCGGCCCTTCAGTTAACAGCCAAACTTACCTGTGGTGCCAGCAGGGCTCCCTTCGCTGGAGGTCCCTTGAATTCCTGCAGTCGGTCGTGAGTCATTTGACCACTGGCCTCCTCCTGTCCCTCACTGCACTTTGCGCAAAATTCTGAGTGCCTAAGGAGACTGGTGCTGCCTGAATATAACAGATGGTTTTCTGTGTTAGCAGTGGTTGCTGTCACTCCCCTTCACTTTCATGCAGAATCCTTAAGGAAAGGACTGTTTTACATTTAAAAGTTTTCAAATGATACCCTGTGGCAAAGGAAGTTGTTAAAAATCTGAAGTCTATAGGAAAATTTCAAGAATACTGCAGTAAACACTTACAGACCTGTCCCCCAGATTCACCGGTAAATAGTGTACTACATTATTTTCTTGTCATTTTCTTCCTCTCTCCTGTCTACTTAACTTCTTGCTTGTTTATCCTGATCCTCTTGAGAGTAAGTCGCAGACATGCTGACTCTCACCTGTGACTACCTTAGTGCGTATCCCCTAAGGACACCTCCTGGGAACATTACATTAAGGAGACGAACTGATTTCAGGGGTTCCGTTAAAATTTTAGGGTGTATCATCTGATGAGCTGTTCGTGCTCAAATGTGGCCAGCTGTCACAGTTTTTTTCACACTGTCTTTTATTAGCTCCTCTTGCCTCTGTACTGCTTCACCCTCCAATTCAGAATCAGAACCACATGTTCCGTTCAGTTGTCAGTCTCCTTGGACTCCTGTCCTCCAGGACACTTCTTTTAGCCTATCCTTTCTCACCTGTAGGGGAGTTTTGGCCCTGAGTGTATGCAGGGAGTATTTAATGTCAAAAAGAACATTCTATGTGATTTCTGTGTGTGTATGTAGTTTTAGTTAAACTCAATTTTGTTTTCAGTTTTAATCTTGGGTAGATGTAACATTTTTCCCTTTGTAGTTTTAACAGAACACACTAATGTCTGATTTATTGTTACCTCATAGCTGGCACAGTGATGTTTGAGTATGGTATGCGTCTTGGCAGAGAGGTCCGAACTCTCCGGGGACTTGAGAAGCAAGGCAATTGTTATCTGGCTGCTATTAATTGCTTACGACTCATTCGTCCAGAGTACGCATGGATTGTGCAGCCAGCATCTGGTGCAGTGGTAGGAAAACTATCTCATCCTGGTATTTGGGGATCATGTAATGTATGTGAATTGGTATCTTCAAAACAATTTACCTCATTAACTTCATTTCATTTCAAGTTTCTACTGGGATGTATGTGAACTTCATCTGTTTTGGGACAGTTATGTGTCATTACCCCATTGGTTCTCAAATTCAGAGTTATTATAGGAAGAAGTGTTGCAGAGTGGTTCTGGATTTAGACCTGACTGACTTTGGGCAAGTTACTTAATCTTTTGCAGTCCACTTATCCTCCTCCATAAAACAGGGATAATAATATTTACCTTGTGGGATTGTTTTGAGGATTAAATGAGATAACTTACATAAATTAGAACAACATGAGTACCTGGCACAGGAAAACCAAAAGTAAATAAAGCAGTTGCCCGTGAGTCAGTTCTGATTCATGGCAGCCATAAGTGTATCAGAGTGGCACTGTGTTCCATAGGGTTTTCAGTGACTGTTTTTTTAGAAGATCAACAGGCCTTTCCTCCAGGTGCCTCTGAATGGACTTGAACCTGCACCCTTTCAGTTAATAGCCAAGCTGCTTTAAAGGACAAGCACTGTTTGAGTCTTTCTGTAATGCTCATGGGGTCATACATACCCACCTGCACTGTGTTGTACAGTTCCTGCATTTACTAATCCATTGCCTAGGGTTATGGGTGGAGAATATAACTCTGGAACCAGCAAAAAGTAAATAATACATGGAAATCAAATACCTCCTCTTGGATTCCATAGCTTTTTGTAGCTGAGAGTCAGCTGGTCGAATGCTGCCATTTCTTGATCTGGTAGTTACAGCAAGGAGCTGTACTCCTTATTAAAAGAAACATAATTTATATTGAAGACATTTAAGCATGCAAACTCTAGCTAATGGTTAAGGACATCAAAAGTTTTCATGATTACTACCTTGTTTTGTCTCGTCAGTATGATCGCCCTGGTGCATCGCCAAAGAGGAACCATGATGGAGAGTGCACAGCTGCCCCAAGTGAGTCAGGGCCTTCAGCTGGGTCGCTGCAGCCTCTAGTGGATTATTTCTAAGATTCCGTCAAGTTCCTCCTTTTTAGTTCAGTTGTACCATTTTAATCTGCTATGCAACAGTAGAAAAAAAATGAAAAGGCCTTCAAAAAGAGTATGTTTTTGTTTGTTGTATTTAGATCAGCTTACTGCCAAACTTATTAGGTTCCTTAGATATCATTAGGGGGTCGTGATAGCCTTCCTTAAAGAGTCTAGGCTCTAGAGTTGAACATATCTCAATTCTAAGTCTAACTTCAGTCATCTGGAGCAAGTTCCTTTCTTACTGATTAAACAGTATTTCATAGTTGGAAGAATTAAATTTCATGAAGAGCACCTTGTAAGCATCTCCTCAGCTGCAGCTGCTGTTATTTGAATACTTTGCCTTGCACTCATTGTCTGAAGTCTAGGAACTGCACATGTCAAGTAGTGATGTTGCTTCACTGTTTACATTAGCTTTTAGCAAGCCCATTTTCTCCTCTTTGTGACTTTGGAAATGACATTGGATGTTACTTAATGTCTAATGGAAGTGGGAAAGTTGAGTTAGTCTGATAGTTGCATCCTGTGTACTTTGAGAATTGAAAAACTTTTCTCTGGTTTCCAGCAAATCGACAAATTGAAATCCTAGAACTGGCAGATCTGGAGAAAGAGTGTTCCTTGGCCCGCATCCGCCTCACTTTGGCTCAGCATGACTCATCAGCGATTGCAGTGGCAGGTGGGAACTCCACCGTTAGAGCATCTTATCTCTTGGTACCAAATGCACATTTCAGGGCCAGGCTATGAGAGCGGCATGTGTCATCATTATTCTGAGATATTCATCAACAGAGCTAAGTCTTTGGAAGTACCGTGGGTTCCACATCCACAGATTTGAAAATATTCAGAAAAAAAGAAAGTTCCAAAAAGCAAAACTTAAATTTGCCCCACATTGAGCACTATGCTGTAGTCACACAAATGCAGTTATATGTAGACATGCCTTGCTGTAGCCTCCCTGCATTTCCTAGATCTCAGTCTCTCTCCAGCTGTTTGAGCATTGTTCACTTTGCATCTTGTCTTTATTCCCTTAACAATGCATGCAGTATAACATCGAGTTACAAAACATTTACATTGTTACCAGGTTTTGTAAGTAATGTAGAGATGATTTAAAGTATTGGGGAGGATGTGTGTAGGTTCCATGCAGATACTGCTTAGATAAGGGACCTGAGCATCCTCAGATTTTGGTGTCCTGGTACCAGTCCCATGTGGATACCAAGGGATAATTGAATTTGCATATTTTCGTTTGGTGACAGTGAGTCCTCTTCCATCTCTAGGAAGCTCATCAGCAGAAGAAATGGTCACCCTCTTGGTTCAAGCTGGCCTCTTTGACACTGCCATATCACTGTGTCAGACTTTTAAGCTACCATTAACACCAGTATTTGAGGGACTTGCTTTCAGGTATGTATACAGTTGCCTCCATAGTTTTTAATTTTCTAACACTAAGGTATACTCTTGCTTAGTGTGAAGCAGTAGCCCTAAGCTATTTAAGGTTTAAAAAATCGTTGGGTTCACACAGCAACTTTAAATTCTTTTTCAGTTAGTGAGATTAAAATTTATGGTGGTTTCACGTTTTTTAAAGATTTATAGCTTATCTTGAGAAATCAAAGGATTTGGTATCTGGGTCTACGTTCCCACATGGCAGAGAACCGGGGTGTCAGGGCTCGTTCTCTGTTCAGTCCTTGAGGAAATGTCGCAGCCTTGTAAGCAGTACTAAAAAGTGTTTCTTTTAAGTTACCTTATACTTAGCTTCTGATCAAGTATTTTAGTCTGAATTGTAAACATTGTAAAGCTTTCAGATTTTTTTCTTCAGTAATTTTCTCTCAAAAGTAAATTCTCTGCTAACACTGACAACTAAATGTGTCATCCAGTTTGTGGCTGTGAGGAGCTTGAAGAGCCAATGGCCTCGTAGTGAGTTCAGCTGGTTAGAGCTAAAGTTGTCATCTCATCTCTGTATTTTAGTAGCAAAGTAATAGGATGCTTCCACCATTAGTTTGCTATGTGTGGAACCATTTTTTTTGCAGATGCATCAAGTTGCAGTTTGGAGGAGAGGCAGCACAAGCAGAAGCCTGGGCCTGGCTCGCAGCCAATCAGCTCTCATCAGTCATCACAACTAAGGAGTCGAGGTACAGCCCCGGTGTGCATCCAGCCCCACCTGGGCTTTCTCTTCTCAAAGCTGTGGCCTGTTGCGTTTATTAAATTTTATACACAAATCATTTCACTTTTTCCTTTGCTTCTTTACTAAGTTTCTGTCAGATCTGGCAAGTTTTATAATTAATGAGACACCCTGTAATGTATTGTCAAAACCAGGACACTATTTGACTGTGAAATGTTTCCCAGCCTCCTTTTCTGTATCCTCCTTCTCAAAGTCTAACTGTATTTTATCATCAAGAAAAGGTACTCTTACAGGGAAAAGTCTGCTTTTGCTTGGCCTCAGGGTGTACTGTTCCTGTTTCCCCCATTCCTTCCACTGAGCTACACTGCTGGGTTGTCATCATGGTGTCCTCTGATAGCGTGTGGACGGATGACACAAGTGATGTTACCAGCATTGTCGAGATCACTCTGAGCTCCACCAGCCTCCACTCCCTGTCATGCCTTCTTCAGTGTTGCTCTCTCCAGATACTTCCTAATGCTCTAATCCGTGTCTTCTTCCATGTACTTCAGTATCCTTCTCTAACAACTCTTTATCTTCAGTAAACTCTACTTTGTTGAATTGGATTTGCAATTTGTTTAATACACCGAGTACTTTAGAGCTGTAGAATTTTAGAATTTGGAAATGTTCAAATGTTAGTTTTCAGAATCACTTATCAAAATTCTACATAATTCTTATGTTAACCAGACTTGGGAATCCTGTGTTTTAGAAATCCAAAAATAAAAAAGTTAAGTGAGTTGTATAGTCAAATATGTGGTTGGTGGCAGAGAAATTGAGAAATTGTCCTGTAGATAATCCCTGAATTAAGACAGGGTTCTGTTGTGAGGTTGTCATAGGTCAGTTCTGATGTTAAGTCGAACACTTCTTTAGCTTCCATCATTACTGCATTTTAGTATGCGTTTCTTTATAAACCCGATTTTTATTTTTCTTTGCGTGTTGGAAATATTACATATAAATTTACAGATATGGTAGCATCAGCAGATTACACACTACAACTTTGTAGTACATATTGCTAACAATCAAATGTTGGGTTTCTGTTTCATTTTTTAAAAAGGGTGGTTGTAAGTGTAGTTTGGCCCACTCAGATACATTGAAATAATAATGTTACTTGTATTATGTTAGTTGTATTATCAGTCCATTTGTAAACTTTGAAAAATTTTCCTTTGTAAATTCATGCTTTTTAAGTGTCACTATGAACATCTGTTAAGAGTCTGAAACTCATTAGTGCTTTGTGTTTTTATTCAGTGCTACGGATGAAGCATGGAGACTATTATCAACTTACCTGGAAAGGTACAAAGTCCAGAATAACTTGTATCACCACTGTGTAATCAACAAGCTCTTGTCTCATGGAGTGCCTCTGCCTAATTGGCTTATCAACAGTTACAAGGTAGGTGATAACTTGAACTTCAAGAGTATAAAGGTAGTCTTTATCATGCTGAATAATTTCATAACATGATTAACAAGACAAAACAGTATAACAATATATGGGAGCATACTGATTTATATACTTCAAGCAGCTTCTCTATCTTAACTAAAACCATAGTTAAGAATTTACCTTCAGTGCCATACTTAGTATTGAATAAGCTCCAGAGGTTAGTAATTAAGTTAATACATACTTGTGTGCTAGCTGAATGAGTTTCTATTTAGAACAATGAGTATACCTATGATGCATGTATGTATGAATAAACATAACTCAGAAAATTCTCACGAGAGGAGGAATAGTTCAAATACTACAGCAATGTTTCTGTAAGTCAGTTTTTGTGAAAAGACAGTTTTTGGAGGACCTGCAACAAAATTATTGGAGTGATCAGATTATTCAAAATATCTATTCCTGAGCATCACTCCACACTTAAAACCCAATGCCATGGAGTTGATTGCGACTTAGCAACGCTACAGGACAGAGTAGAACTCCATCGAGTTTCCAAGGAGCACCTGTGGATTTGCAGCTTTAGCACTTAACCACTAAACCACCAGGGTAGATTTACAGGATCAAATTACTTATGGACTTACAGGGTCAAATTACCTGGGAGCTATGGCCCTGGAACCTACATTTTAATAAGCTCCCCAGCTTAATTTTGACACACATTTCAGGGCTACTGTATCTGAGCCACATTTTATGAAAATACAGATGTCTGAGCCCTGCCTGCATCTGACCTACTGAACTCAAGAGGGAGAGGGGTGTTAAAAAGTTTCACAGGTATTTCTGATGCACACAGTTATTAAGAATTCTTAGAAGGACGTGACCCTCAGAGATGGATTGACAGAGTGGCTGCAATGACATGTGCAAACATACGGTCTTTTCTAGGATGGCCCAGGACCGAGCAGTGTTTCCTTCTGTTACATATGCAGGTTAGCTGAGTCGGAATCGACTCAGTGGCAGCTAATGACAACGACAAAGTGATTTTAGAAAAGAAAAGTGTGTGGTGCTGAAGTGGTAACCAAAACCCACACATGTCGAGTCAGGTCTGACTAACACAGCAACTCTAGAGGTCAGAGTAGAACTGCCCCATAGAGTTTACAAGGAGCACCTGGCAGATTTGAACTGCTGACCTTTTGGTTGGCACACATAGCACTTACCCACTGTGTCACCAGTGTTTCCACTGTAGTGATAAGCAAGAGTAGAATAAGGAGAGAGCATCCAGAGCTCAAAGTCAGGAAAGTTGTGTTTTATTTTTTTTTTTAAGTTATAAAGTAGGGAAGATGATAAAGGTGATACTGTTATCAAATCAGAATATGGAAAAACAATTAGCATAGTAACTTACTTAATAGAGCCCTTCTATACTGAGACCTTATTCACTTTTCTCTCACCCTGAGTTAGATAGAAAGTTCAGACATTGTAAAGTTGACGATTCCTTAAATTGTTTTTGCACTTCTCATTCATGTATTTCTGAAAATGAATGTAAATACATTGTGTTGTTTTTAGTACTCAGCATTGCTGGGGAGATTTGTCAGCTTTTACAAAAGGAAACTGAAATATAGAGAAGTTAAAAATACGGGAAGAAGGCTAGTAATACATGCCCCAAAAGGTACTCAGAGCTTCTGAAATCCAACCCTTATCCTAAGATGTAGATGAGTAAGCTAAAGCATTCACTACTTATAGCGAAAAATTTAGTGCCAAGAGAACCTTTGGTCATTGCCTAGGTGAGGTGTAATAGATAATGTTCTTAATCATATAATAAAAATAAAAGCCATTCACTGCTCTTAGCTTGCTGCCTTGACTTTTTACAGAAGGTTGATGCTGCTGAGTTGCTCCGTCTGTACTTGAACTATGACCTTTTAGAAGAAGCTGTGGATTTGGTTTCAGAATATGTGGATGCTGTATTGGGCAAAGGACATCAGTACTTTGGAATAGAGGTAGGCAATTACAGAAACATTTCCTTTGACTTCTGTATTTTCACATTAAGTAAGATGAGGATCTGGAAGTAAATTTAAACTGTCAGTTGATTTACCCTGTACTGTTAACATGGACATCTAGTTGTCCCTAAGACCAGGAACTGGGCATTGGCACTCTTGGAGTCTCCAGTCTCTTGTTTATAGGATGGAAATGCATTTCCCTTTGTTCCACCCAAGTAAAGTTGGCTTTATTTAGTACTTGGAGGACAAACAAGAACAAATGGTATGTACTGAGCATTTTTTGTATGGCAGGGACTGTACTAAGTCTCTGCAAGCAGTTTCTCATTTAATCTTTATAGTGTGGTCTATGAGATACAGTTTTTTAATTGTCTTTTTAAATTCATGAGGCCCAGAGGTTGTTGCCTGAGCTCACACAGGTAATAAGTAGGAGAGCCAGAATTAAAATCTAAATCTAGGTAACTGTACATCTTACCTCTTAGATAAGTATTCAGAGCTTCCAGAGTTGAGCTTTTCCGAATATCTTTTTGCAGGTAATGTAAATCTACATTTCAGACCAGGAGTAGTAGCATTCTTTTGAGAATTTACAGGAGAGTTTTGTTGCATCTGTTTATCTTTAAAAGACCTTAGTGCTCCTTTAAGAGAAGGAGATGGCATAATTGAGAAATAGGTTAGGTTTTCACTGAGCAAAGGGCAAACATTTGAAAGAGAAGAGGGGAGATTCAGTTGTGCATGTGTGCGCACCTGTGCAATTTCTTACTCTGAAAAAAGAGGAAAGCATTTTACGTTACAAAGGTCTAGAGAGCAACTACCCAGGGGAAGTGGTACACCTTTTAGGTATTTTTCAAATAATAGATGTTTTTCTTTTCAGTTTCCACTGTCTGCAACAGCCCCCATGGTGTGGCTCCCATACTCCTCTATTGATCAGCTTCTCCAGGCTCTGGGAGAGAACAGCGCCAACAGCCACAACATCGCAGTAAGTCAGCCTCTCATGGGGAGCCTTCTGGAAGTCCGCACACTAGCAGTCACCATGACTGCTTGCTCTTGAATTCTCAGGGACTAAGGGGAAGGCAAAAGCCATTTATCACCTTTAGCATGCCGCCCCAATCCCTTTATAAATAAAGCAAAGAATCTAAGCAGCTTAGTTTATTCAACACAGCTAATGAGGAGCTGGGTGGGCTGTCATTACACAGAAACAAATGACATGCAGTCCACTGTCCATTCTTTCACATATAGTTTAGTAAGACAGAAACTACAGGATAAACATGTAGTTGAAGTACAGCAGGATAAGTTAAATCATTATCCTAAATGAGCTCAGCATAGACAGCCACATTTTCCAGGACTCACGTATTAGCTGCTTCTTCAAAAGGAAGAAAACAGTGTTCTCCTTTGTCCAGATAGCCTCATTGTAGTGATGGCTTCTTTATCAGTTAGACCTGGGAGGACTGTCTCCAAAGCCTTCTAGTAGAACTTAGAGAATATGCTTCTCAAATAGTCAGGGATCCATAGTACTTCTGCATGTTTGTCTTCCAGACAGGCAAGAGGAACAAAGGAAGACAGCCATCAAAGTCAGTTCAAGACTGTCTAAACTGTCAGTCCTGTATCCCACTTGGCAGCGAATGCCTAATTAAGTCAGATGCGGCTTCCCTAGTTCTGGAAAAAGAGCTATGATGTTGTTATTAAGAATACTGATGTAATCTGCATATTTAGGAAATTCACTGGGAAAGCAGAATTGGACAGCTTTATCTGAGTCACAGAGCAGATTCCACTTACCATTGCCCTCAAGTCAATGCCAATTCATAGCGACCTATAGGACAGAATAAAACTTCCCACCCCATATGATTTTGCTAAGCTGGTAGGTTGGGACTGCCAGCCTCAGCTAAGGACCTACTATTTAACCCTTGCCCCACCACGGCTCTCTCAGGCTCTACGAGCAATAGTTAAATGAAGGAGAGTGGCAGATGTCTTCATCAGGTGGAATGCAGATGATTAATAATATCAATCTTGTTTAATTCTAAAGCTGTTCTGTGGTTGCCTTCCTTTCTTCTTGTACAGTTGTCTCAGAAAATACTTGACAAATTGGAAGACTACCAGCAAAAAGTTGATAAGGCAACACGGGATTTGTTGTATCGCCGGAACTTGTAGTCCTGATTATTACGTAGCCTTTGTCACCGCTTGGTGCCTCTTAGGTTTCAGACTTGACCCTACGGGAACCCCGTCCTCAAGGCCGACTTTTTAACTGTAAGCAACGTGTCCAGTGTTCAAGTCTGTGTTCTGCCCGAGGAGGGAGGGCAGCCGGGAGTCAGAGGGCCTGTGCTTGCTGGTGGTGCTAACACCAATTTCCGGTTTTCAACCTTGGTATCAAACAGCTGCTTTTGTACATGATTCACAAGCTTTTTTAGAGTTTATATTTTTTTAAACTACCGAAGACATTCTTTATCTGCAAATTAAAATCCACCTTCACTTCCCAAAATAGCTGATGGTTGTTAGGTGTGTTGTAGCTGACCACCGAAAGCAGTCACTGCGCATCTTTTTCTTCTTCCCTCTCACTTTTTATATTTCAGCGGAATTATTTTGGTCCAGAACTGACATGTATTTTCTGTATTACAAACAGAGGCTGATGATCTTTGCATACTCTTTTCATTATTTATTGTGGAGTTTTTGTATGACCTTCAAATAAAGTATTAAATAATTTGTCTAGATTAAGCCTAAAATGATGACCAGCTGTCTAAAAGAAGGTGTCTTATTTTGAATCTGATTCTGAGGCTAAAGTTGAGTAAACTTAGCTGAGAAAAAAGTGGAAGTCTTTTATCTGTAAAAGCAACAGATTTGCAGTGTAAATTCTGTTAATTTCTATCATTTATGATGTCAAGCTGGACTTGATCAGTTAGTTTGATAATGTATTGGACCAAAATATAAACTTGCCTGGTCAGATTCAGAAGCATTCATGCCCACAAGTTATGGGCAAAGTGGAAAATATTAAAGTCTTCTTGAATTTTATTCTGTATATTAAAGTTTATCTTTGAAGAAAGTGATCTGGATACTAATTGCCTGTATGTCCTTTGATCTTTCTTGAGTTTTTCATAAGCATTTAATTTTGATAATACTATTGATTATATGTTTAAAATAACAATTGAGTTCCCCCCCCCACTCTTGTTGGCAGATACTGAGGTGTATGGGTCTTTTTCATTTTAGCCCTGCCATGATTACTGTACACAGTTTTGTACACAATAACAGACTAGGAGAGCCCTTGCCCTTCCAGCTCCGTAGAACTATAACTTCCACCTACCATCCAAAACATGTTTTACATCATGACTTAACAGATACATGCATAATGAAAACAAGAGTTTCACAAAATATGTATTCTTACTGTATATCCTAATGTTTTTGTGGGTATTCAGTGGTCCTTACCCCTAGTCTAAGAAACATGCCATCTCTAGTGGGCAAGAAATAACAAGAGACTGCCCTTGTTCCAGAAACTTAGCTATTTGCATTGCTGTTCAAAGCAGTGATTCCTCTGGTGGCAGCTCACAAGACAACAGCTTTTCCTGTCCTTGCTGTCTGGGTTGATGGCAAGGCACATGAGCAGGAGCCACCCCAGCTCTGCTGTCCAGTGCTGCTTCCCTCCCATAGACTCCTGATCAGAGCAGAAGGTACTCACCTCCTGTACTCAGCTTTATTGACTGCTTTGCATCTGCATTTAGTTTGCTGGATTATGTGATATTTTAATAATCCATGATAATGTCATTAGTCCTTGTTTTTCTCAATTCTGGATATCTTCAGATCACTGCTACAAAGGTCTGTGTCCTTTTCAGTATTTAGAAAGATGGATAGCTAGCTGCTATTGAGTCACTTCCACCTGTTGGCAACCTTGCACACAACCGAGGAAAACGCTGCCTGGTCCTGCGTCATCCTCTCAGTTGCCAGCATCTGCAGTCCGTTGTGGCACTGCTGTGCCCGACCGTCTCACTGAGGGTTTCCTTTCCCTTGGTAGCCCTCTGCTTTGCTACGCAGTCTCCTCCTCCAGCTATTGACCCCTCCAGATATGTTAAAGCAAGCAAGTCAGACAATGTTCTGTTGTGTTATAAGGTTTTCATTGGCTGATCTTCAGAAGTGTATCACCAGCCCTGTCTTCTAAGTCTGTCTTAGTTTGAAAGCTCTGCTGAAAACTTCCCATCCTGAGTAACCCTACTGGTAATGAACATACCTTTGGTATAGTTTCCAGCATCACAGCAAGCCACTAGAGTACAGCACACTGATGGATGGGAGTTTTCATATTTCTCTTTAATGTTAGACTGTATGACACTCAGTGCTCCATGACCACCACTGCTCCAGAGCCCTAGGGGTCAGCTCTCACCAGTTCACTACTGGCCCTCTGCTCATTGTGATGCCTTCCAAGTTATGAACATAAGCTATTCTCTTATTGCATCAAGTCCAGGCTGCGTTGTTTCCTAAAAGTTCTCTGAATGCTAATAGATAAAGAAAAACTTGAAAAGTGGCTACAAAATGTTGAATTTCATGGAAACCATGTTTCATACCCAGGGGTTGTATTGGCCACCTCCCTTTGTAGTTCCCTGCCTGCTGTCTCACATGATTCAAACATTTTTGTTGCTAAGGGGATTGTAAATATAAATGAGATTTATATGTAATTAGTCAACATGGGCAAAAGTCTTACCAGAGAACACACAGAGACCCACTGGTGTAATGGTCAAACACCTGGCTGCTAACTGAAGGGTCAGTGATTTGAACCCATCCAGTGGCTCCATGGGAAAAACTTGAATGATTTGCTCCCCTAAGATTCTAGCCTAGAAGATCATCTCGGGCAGTTCTGCTCTGTCACTTGGAGTCACCATGATTAAAGCCAACTCCATGGCATTTAACAGCCACCACCAGTGAACGCATTCTGGAGAACAGAGTTTACCTGATTCACTTCAACCTGGTTTTCTTCCTAGAATATCATATGTCATAGTAAGTTCCAGAATTTCCTTTAATCTTCAGTTTTTCTAGTTATATCGGTGCATAAAAAAGATAGCACCTCTGTATCTGTGCTGGAAACCTTGGTGGTATAGCCATTAAGTGATACTTACGCAAACCAAATGATCAGCAGTTCACATCCACCAGGCATTTCTTGGAAAGTCAGTGGGACAGCTCTACTCTGATCTGTGAGGTCGCTGTGAGTCGGAATAGACTTGACAGCACTGGGTTTGGTTTTATCTGTGTTACAGTCTCAGATTAGGAAAGATCCAGCATGTTGTTACAAAGTGACATGTGTCAGTCTCCATGGACTAAAAGTCTGTATTTCTTTTTCCAGTAAATGAGGGCTTATGTTTTAATAAACTTGTATAAAACACACAAGATCAGGTAAGTAATAAAATTTAAATTATCATCCAGGGGAAGAAAACTTCATCCTACCCCTACTTAGTTGAGCTCATAAGGCAGGGACTTCTGTGGACAGCTCCCTCGGCAGGATGATTTGAAGTTCCAAAAGCCAGAGCTTAAAAATTTGTCTCAAGGTCAACTTGTGCTTTAACATCAAAGACCAAGTAAAGACTGCCTGCCATATGACTGTCACTAAATATATTTGAAGATACATGCTTTTTCAAAGTATCATTCTCCACAGATTTCACTTGTCAAACGTGTCAACCCTGATAAGTTGGTCTTACTGGAACAACATCGTTAAACGTCTACTGATAAATCTGTAATTCCTGAGTTGCTTAGGCCTCAGTAATCAAAGATCAGCCTGGGTTCTTCTTCCTGTCTTCTTAAAGGGAGTGACTTTGTCCCTGCTGTGCATTAACTCATGTTGGTACTGTTAGGTGCCGTCGAGTGAATTTTGACTCCTAGTAATCCTGTATGACAGTACAATTGCAGCATCAAGTTTTCTGGGTTGTAATCTTTACAGAAGCATATCACCCAGTCTTACCTCCCAAGGGGCCACCCAACTGCTTAGCTCAGTTTAGACACAGGCGAACTTTTTCTATCAAGAACCAGATGGTAAATAGTTGAGGCTTTCGAAGGCTACATATGGTCTCTGTCAAATTCTTTGTTGGATTTTTAATTCTTTTACCACCCTTTAAAAGGAGTCCGAGTGGTTAAGAGCCACCGCAGAGTCTTGCTGCTAAGCAAAACATCAGCCATTAGAATTTACCAGCCACTCCTGGAAATCCTATGAAGCAGTTCTGCTCGGCTCTGCACGCTTGCTGCAAGCTGGAATCACCTTGGCCCTTTAGAAATGTAAGCACCATTCTAACTTGGGCCTCTTTCGGCCCTAGTTTGCCCAACCTTGGTCCAGATCCCTGATACCATCTGTGAGCCAGCAACAGCCAAAAATATGTCCCCTCTAAAGCCAGAGGTTCTCAGCTCCTGGTAAGTATTAGAATAGTCTAAAGAGCTTTATTTAATTAAAAAAAAATGCAGATGTGACTTCCATATTCTGTAAGTCCAGTAATTTCCACATTCTGTTGGATCATGCTTCTTAGGAGTGGGAACAAACACACAACTCTTCAGTTAGTAGGCCAGGTAGCTGTCTTCCACTACGTGAGTGTTCAGCCTCAACCCAAGAGTTTACAGCTGTGATCTAAATGTTACAACAACCCTATAGATATTATTACTAAGACGTGACAGAAATGTTTTCTACTGATGGTATGGAGTCAATTCTGACGCACAGGACAGGGTAGACGTGCCCCTTAGTTTCTAGGGCTGTCTGGAAGCATAGTGCCACATCTTTTCCAGTAGAGGGGCTGGTGATTGGAGCTGCAGGTGAGCACTTGAACCACTGTGCCACTAGCGTTCTGAAACAAGTTTAGGGATTTCAAAAAAACAACTTGCTTTAGCCATTGGCTGGCTTAGCCATTCCAAATTTAGAGGGTGCTGGAGTGCAGTTTGGAATCCAGATGTGCTGGGCTTTAGAACTCATGCACAGCTATCATTTTCTAATACCTCTTACAAAAAAAAAAATCATAAAACTGCTAATGCTTCAAAATGGCAAACCTCGCCATACTGTTTGTTATTACATTTTCATCGATCTTGGCAATCCACTGAGGGCCCCATAATCCAGATACATCTCCCATAGACTGTCTCATCATTCAAGTTTGTGAAGTATTAGTATGTAGTATATTCATTCAAAAATATCTTGAGTGTCTCGTTTGTACCGCTGTTGTGGGCATTACAAGAGAACAAAACAAGTCACGTGTCTAGAAATGGATTTCTATTTACCAATCCTTAGGAATCAACTGCAATTCTATATATAAAGTGCTTGACACTGTCTGACTTTAGCAAGTGCTCAAAAAATGTGGGATATTATCACTGTGCATTCAGAGCTAAGATAGCTATTGGGGATATAAATACCAGTGGATTGCTTAAACTCCATGTGGTGTCCGTGACAGGTGCCATCAGTGGAATGGGAAGCGCCGGGCAGCGGGAGAGAAGGTGCAGAGGGGGAGTTACACACGCCTGCGCTGGACTTAGGGAAATAATTCCGCGCTGTGGTGCAGTACTTACCCGAAGGATTCAAGGTGAGAGATGTGAAGCTCTAAATACTAGAGAAGAGGTACTTGAGAAAGGAAAAGAAAGATCTAGGAAAACAGTTTGACGGCTCCAGTGGGACTACATCGCGAAAGCTTTTGTATCACATCTCAATTCATTGTTGTGGTCTAAGCATTTACAAAAATATAAAAGACCCTATATCCTATTTAAGTGTCAACGATATACTCCAAGTAAACTACAGTAATCAGGGCGAAATTTGGGAGAAGGGCTGGGGCAGCGTTATAGCTTTCTGGGACACACATTATACCAAAAAGCCTAGGACACCCACAAAATGGAGGACAGGCGGTAAAGAAAGGGCTCGGCAGACAACGCACGGGTGGAACCCGACGTCAGGGGCGAAGCCACGTTGAACCCAGGCTCTTTCTCACTATTGGCTTGACTCAGCCTTTTTTCTCTCTTCATTGGCTATTGACGCCTCCTTTGGGTCGAAACAACCAATTAGTTGGCTCCGTGGTTAAAGGCCGCCCTCCGACCTATGGGAGGAGCGGGCAGCAGAGCGCAAAGAGCCTACGGCGCTTGCGCGGGCGCGAACTCCGCCGGTTAAAAGCGGCTCCTGGCGGGAGGCGGTGATGCAGCGTATGAATATTGATTACTCATCGCTACGCTGAGTGCCCGCCCCCCTCGGCCAGCAGTCGCTGCCTGTTCGCGCTCGAGCTCGCGATGGGGAAGAAGTCCCGGGCGGTACCCGGCCGCAGGCCCATCCTGCAGCTCTCTCCGCCCGGTCCCCGGAGTAGCACGCCCGGGCGGGACCAGGAGCCAGAGCCGGACACCGAGGCGGACTCGACGGCGGGGACTTCCAGTCAGCAGGCCACGACGGCGGTGGCGCCGGCCGCAACCACTGCGGTGACGGCTGCCGCGGCCTCGGAAGACTCGCCTTCGGAGGGTAAGCGTGCGCGCCGGGCCCGGACCTAGAGTCAGGCCGTCCGAAACTCGCGCCCGGGGCTTGAGGCCTAGGCCTCACGAGGCTTGGCCGGACCCTGGGAGGAAAAGAAACCCGGCGGGCGGGGTCTGTATCTAGGCCTGCGTGGGGCTGCAGGCAGGAAGGCGAAGGGAGCGGGGAGCCGTGCGGGCTGCGTCGGGACCGACCCCGAGCGCCATCTCTGGTCTGGGGGTCACCCGGGAACGTTTGAATCTGACGCTGGCCCCGGCGCCCTGAGTCCTGATCCTTTAATGTCACATTGGGATCTCTTACAAGGAGGCGTAGATAGGGTTATGAGTAGTTTGGCGTCCGAGACGTGGTGACTGCAGACCTGGTGGCCTCTTGTATGTGTCATCTCGGTCTCTCTCCGTTGTTAACGAAACTGAAAGAGACTTACCGCCGGCCAAAGCGTAACTGCCCCCAGATTGGCCGAGATACCACAAATTTCTCAAGTGGTGGAACTCGTGGGGCTTCCCGTGTGTGTGTGACTGCCCTTGGGCTGGTGATTAGATGTTACCACGGGTTGGACGCGGACCGAGTCGCTGTAATTTCAGGTGTTTAAAAAAAAAAAAAAGTAACGAGGGAGATTTTTAGGAGGGAAAAGACTGCTACAGTGCTTGCTAAAAAGTCCCAGTGGTAGCCTGGAGAAGAGAGACTGTATGTGTGTGAGGGCTTTGTTTTTAATTTGGGAGTATTTTAGGAGTCAACATGATACTAAATGCATTGCCACAACACAGATTAAACAGATAATTGTGTTTTGACGTTTAAGAGTTTTTTCCTCCTAATAAATAGAACTTGACTAGCAGAGCCACCCATCACCCCAAGTTCGATTTCTTTTTCCTTCCTCATATCCCGAACTTGGTGAGTTTGCTTGCTTTGTGTGTTTATGATTTTACGCTATCCAGATAGGGTGTGAATTTGTTGTGGTTACATAGATAGTATCAAACCATGTACATTTTTTAGTAATATTTTGTGGTTTCTGTGTGAGTTCTGGGTCTTATGGTAGTATACCATTGTATGAATACCCCATTGTTTTTGCAGTCTGCTGTCGATGGACGTTTAGGTTTTCAGAGACTTTTCTATTTTGGGCAGCAATGCAGTTAACACCCTGTCTGCTTCTACATTTATTTGTTTAAAGGTTTATGTGGGCCGTATAGCCATAACAGAAATAAGAGTTGTGTTGATTTTTTCCAGTGAAATCACATAAAAGTATTTTAAAGAGCTATTACAATTTAGCCTGTAAGTGCTGTAGAAGATTCTTAATGCGGAAGGCACTAGGCAAAGGGAAGATTGTGGCTGTGCTTGTTTATAGTCTCCCAGTTATTTGGGTCAGTGATGGATTATCCGCCCTGTTTTAAATTGATGAAATCTAGACTTTGCAAGGTCAAAACAGAGATGATTGTGTCATCTCTAATGTTTTCTCTTGTCCATAGTCTGACTGCAGTTTTTGTTGCTCATTTTTAGATCCAGATGAACAGGAAGTGGTGGTGGAGGTTCCCAGAGTTGTTCAGACTCCTCCACAACCAGTCATGACTGCCAGACCCACAGCTGTTAAAGCAACAGGTATAGTTTTTTTTTCTTTTAGTTTCCGTGCATTTTTAGAATGTCTTTCACTAGAATCAGATTAGTTTTATGTGTAGATTGGTTGAAAGCCTCAGTATTGCTAGCATACTTCTCTCATAAAATGGAAATTGAGAATCTTTGTAACGATTTGGTATACACATGTAGACCAGTGCAAAATTTATTGTTTCCTTTACTGTGTACCCCATGTACTTTGTACTGTTTCTTTTGGTGTCATTTTGTAGTTTTTCTGGCCTTCACACTAGTTTGGTATTCCTTAAGGTCACTGATCATATGTATCTCTTATCTGCCCTTATGTTCCTTTTTTAACATGTTGCTTTGTTTCCAAAAACTTGCTACCATCAAGTCAGGTCACACTCACAGCAACCCTAGAGGTCAGAGTAGAATTGCCCCGTAGAGTTTCCAAGGAGCACCTGGGAGATTTGAACTGCTGACCTTTACACTAGCCGGGTTTCCAATTGCCGTGATTAGTAGAAAATTGTTTTTATAAAATATTTTTTAAGCATCAAGAGAGATTTGCAACAGTGATTTTGTAGGCAAACATAGGTTCACATCATTACCCTAGCTGGCATTCACTGATAAGACCTTTAGACAGTTGCTAACCGCATTGAACCTCACTCACCTGTTCAAAAAAAAGTCTGATAGCCTTGAGTTATTTTGAGGATTGAATCGATAATGTATATAGTTTTCTGGAGCCCTGTTGTGGCTGCTAACCAAAAAGTCAGCAGTTCACATCTACTGGCTGCCCCTTGGAAGCCTGTCGGATAGTTCTGCTTTCTCCTGTAGGTCCCTGTGAGTTGGAATAGATGCAGTGGCGTAAGGTTTGGTTTTTTTGGTTTATAATGTTATCTGACACGTGCCAAGTGCGTAAATGTTGGTTTTCTTTACTGTTAATGTAACATGAAAGATTAAAATGTGCCGTGATACGAAATAGTGTGCAGTTGTAGTAGTTTTATTCTTTTCTGTTTGGGATGCATTTTATAATGTTGAAACGCTGGTGGCATAGCAGTTAAGGGCTACGGCTGCTGACCAGAAGGTCAGCAGTTAAGACTACCTGATGCTCCTTGGAAACTGTGGAGCAGTTCTACTCTTCATGGGGTCACTGTGAGTCGGAATTATGGCAGTTGAGTTTGGTTTGGTTTGACACCTAAGATGGTAAATTCTTCTCTTACGCCTTCTAGCATTTCAGAATAAGTACTACTTTATACTTACCAACTGCACATATTATTTCATTTAAGGTTAGTAAGAATTGTGTGAGATAGATTAAACTTAATATTCCTGGGAAAAATTTATTAGATTGCTATGTCACGTCTTCAGACCTTTATGTACATTGTGAACAGAAATGTTTTCACTCAGTTTAGCTTTATCCTGCACCTTAATAATGTGTAAGCCTTATTATTGCCTGCAGAGATCCACTTTGAATGTGGGGAAGTACATCTGCTGGGGAAACAGAGTGGCAGGAACGAAATCTAAAGTGGTTTCAGCAGCCCAAACCCACTGCCATCAAGTCAGTTCCAACTCATAGTGACCCTGTAGGACAGGGTAGAACGCCATAGTTTCCAAGGAGAGTCTGGTGGATTTGAACTGCCGACCTTTTGGTTAGCAGCTGTAGCTGCTACTTAACCACTATACCATCAGGGTTTCCTTTTAGCAGACAGGTGAAAAGTTTTCATGCCAGAAAGTTTCCTGAGTATCTTCTGCATGCTAGGAGCGTAGCAGATAATGAAAGAGATAAGCACTTCTGCCCATGTGGGGCTTAGGGCTTATATTTTAATGAAAATTCCATTCAGCTCAGCTGGTTGGAAAGAGTATAGAATTAAGGCCAGTGACACTGATTTGTAGCTGTAATTGTCTCTAAACAAGAAGTGCTTTTAATATAAAAATGTCAGTTTCCCGTTCTACACCCATACACGTTGAACTAGCAGTGCTAAATACCAAGGTGCAGTTTTTCTCCATGCAGAAGTTTGTCCTTCTGTAGTTCTATTCTGTAATCTTCCTAAGAAAATGAGGAAAATTGACCAATATGCCCAAAAACAAATAATAAAAATCTAGAAAATGAAAACTATCAAAGAATGGCCACTTAAAAAATCGTCCTTAACTATTTGTTTTTGAAATTGATTATTTAGCGTAAGATCTTTTATATGCTAAAACGTGAAAGCGAGGTGTGACTAAATTGTGGAACATATAGTAGTTGAAAGCTATACGTAGAAGTTAGCATTCCATATGTTTATTATAAAAGTATACATGGAGAGAGGGTGTACGTGTACCTGGAATTATAGCAGTAGAGTAGCCACAGATGATCCAAAAAGAAATGGCATAGCAGCATTGAGTTTGAGGAACATACTGATAATTGGTTCTACCTGTTTTCTGAGGTTATTTTAATTCCTATCACTTTCTGTATGAGAAATAATCTGTTTCAAGTGCCGTGGTGTACTGAGATGGACACATTAAATCACCAGATTCTCAAATATGTAATAAATTGGTAGTTGCTGTTGAGTCCACAACTCATGGCAACCACCATGTATTACCAGACAGAACTGCTCCATAGTTTTCATGGCTTTAATCTTTATGGATGCAATGCAGTTTATGTCTGTGTGGTAGTTCAGTGATTTTTTTATTTTGAGGCTGTGTTTCAGTCTGTAAATAAATTAATTGTAAACTCTTTGGCTAAAGGACTGAGATGGATTGACATAGAGGCCGCAACGGTGGGCTTAAGCATAAAAACGATTGAGTGGATAGTGCACAAGACAGAGTAGTGTTTCACTGTGTTGTACAAAGGGTCACTGTGAGTCGGAACTGACTCAGCAGCACTAACATTGCTGTTGATACTGATTATCTTTTTGTTTTTAGGAGGTCTTTGCTTGCTTGGTGCATATGCTGACAGCGATGATGATGAGAGTGATACTTCAGAAAAGCCCACACAAGCTAAAGAAGCCAACGGAAACCAGTCAGCTGATATTGACAGTACATTGGCGAACTTCCTAGCGGTTAGCGGTGTTTTTTTTTTTTTTTCAGTTATCGAAACAATCTAGGGATCTGATTCTCAAGTGGTTAACGTATCTGTCGGCTTCATATTGTTTCTCTCCCATTCTTTCTTTCTCTACCTCCTATTTTTCCTATCCTCTCTCAACTGGTGATTCATTTCTCTTGAGTTTTCTGGTTTTGGTGTAATTAATGCATGTGTCACTGTTTTCGTTCTAAAGGAGATTGATGCCATCACAGCTCCTCAGCCTGCAGCTCCTGTAGCAGCTTCTGCTCCACCTCCCACTCCACCTCGGCCAGAGCCCAAGGAATCCTCAACATCTGCCCTTTCTTCCACTGCTTCAAATGGAACAGACTCAGCCCAAATGTCAGGGTGGCAGTATGACACTCAGTGTTCCCTGGCAGGGGGTAAATTCAGTTCCTTCCTTTTTTAAATCATCTAAATATGCAATCCTTAAATACATTCTAGACTTTGAGATGCCTGAAGGTGAAAGTACAGGTGCTTTCTCTTTGGATGTTAATTGCTTGCTCTTTTAAACAGGAACAGATTGCATGTAATCAGTAATAAAGTAAAGCAAAAAATATCTTGGGATTCAAATACATTGTTAAACTAGTAAACTGCTTTTTAAGGCCATGCATGTAAAGGTGACTCAGTAGGTAAATTTTGAGAAGTTTATATACTTAATATTGGAAGATAATTCTTGCTGTTAGATCCTTTTTCTCACCTGGGTGTTAGTTGCCCCGCAGGGGACATTTGGCAGTGTCTAGAGACATTTTTCGTTGTCACAACTGGGAGAGTGCTCCTGGTGTCTGATGGGGGGGAGCCAGGGATGCTGTTGCTAAACATCCTACAGAGCACACCAGAGTCCTCTGCAGCGTAAATTATGTAACCCACAGTGTTAATAATGCCAAGGCTGAGAAAACCCCGTGTTAAGATTTTATGGCTTACACTGTCTTGGAACATAAGGCCAAAAGTGAAAAGGAATGAATTTGTAAAATTTTGTTTTCTTCTAGTGGGAATTGAGATGGGTGATTGGCAGGAAGTCTGGGATGAGAACACAGGATGCTATTACTATTGGAACACACAAACAAATGAAGTGACATGGGAGTTACCCCAGTATCTTGCTAACCAGGTACAGGGATTACAACATTACCAGCCAAGGTAAGGAAGGAGTTGAAATTACCTAGAAAGAAATTTAGAGTCATGTGTTTTGCTGAAAATTTTGCCTTCTATTTTGCTAAGTATGTGTCTTTTTAGTTCTGCAACAGGTGCTGAAGCCAGTTTTGTGGGAAATACAGACGTGTTTACTAAGGAGAAAACAGCTTCCCTGTCCAGTACTAAGAGTGGACCGGTTGTAATCAAGCGAGAGGTTAAAAAGGTCAGCTTGCAACACACCTCACGTGCTTGCTTTCAGATGTAAGGAACTTTCGGGTGACTCAGAAGAGCACTGGTAGAGAGACCTTATGTGGTTCTTCACAGTGTAGATATTAATAGGATAAATTCTGATTTGTAAGAGCTGTTGCTAATTATCACATAGCATATCGCAGTCCATGGATTTCTTGGTATTGTGACATTCCACAGAAGCCCTTTGAGTCATCATGAGGAGTGTAGGAACAGCCCAATAGGCAGGGCTTTAGATACCAGCAGCACTTGAAATAAAATAGTTCTATTATTTTCTGTAAGGTGTCTTTTTGTTTGTTTTTTTAAATAGCTGCCTTGAAAATTGAAAACTGCTGTTAGTGCAGCTTGAGCATTTAATATATCATCAAAGAGTACTTTTAGAATAGTTTAATTCTCACAACTTTGTTAGAGGGAGATAGTAACACAGGTATTCTCTCCAGGGAAACAAAGATTTTATATAATCACACGTCTCATTTTAGAATATTTGACTTGACCCTAAATCATCTTCATGGGAACCCTGTGAGGTTATCTCAGCATACCAGAGGGGAAGGTGAAGATTTATCCTCCTCGTGTTCAGCTGACAAAATGGAGGTCTTGTTTACATCTGTTGAACTAGTCTGCCGTTTGATGTCTTGAGGAAAGGGAGAAATGTGTATGAAGTAGGTTCTGGTTCAGCCACTGCCTTTGAAGAGTATCAGTGTGGTTCAGAAAGCGGTTCAAGTACACTACGAATCTGCTACAAGTGGGTGATGTGAGAGTATTCAATGGCTGAAAAATGCAGTCAGTGTTTTAGCATAAAGCAATTAAATGTAAATACCAATGAGAATTAAGTGGAATTATTCCTTTATAGGAAGTAAATGAAGGAATTCAAGCTCTCTCAAATAGCGAGGAGGAGAAGAAAGGAGTGGCAGCATCCCTGCTTGCCCCTCTGTTGCCTGAGGGAATAAAAGAGGAAGAAGAAAAATGGAGAAGAAAAGTAATTTGTAAAGAAGCAGAGCCAGTTTCAGAATCTAAGGAAGCAAGTACAACAGTAGAAGAAGCAGCAGTGGTGAAGCCCCAGGAGATTCTGATGGACGCCATGGAAGACCCTTCCCAAGAGGATGTTTGCAGTGTTGTTCAGTCTGGGGAAAGCGAGGAGGAAGAAGAACAGGATACCCTTGAGCTGGAGCTAGTCTTAGAAAGAAAAAAAGTAAGTTTTTGAAGGTTTAGTAGAAGTTAAAGTATGCTTGGTCTCATCTGTTTATACTGAAATAATTGTGTGCAGCTTACTGCCATTATTAGGACTTGCTCTGTCTTCACCTTTCATCTGGGTCTATTTAACACTGCAGTAAAAACTTGAACTATGGAAGTGTAGGAGCCCTGGTAGTGCAGTGACGCACTCGGCTGCTATCCAGAAGGTCATCAGTTGAAGTCCACCAGCTGCAGCATGAGAGAAGGCTGTGGCAGTTTGCTTCTGTAAAGATTACAGCCTTGGAAACCCTGTAAATCAGTTCTAGTCTGTCTTACTGGGTCATTGTGGGTCAAAATCGACTCACCAGCAGCAGCCTTGGTTTAGTTTACAGGGGTATGGTTCTTTTGGTTCCTGATGATGGTTCTGGTAGTTGAAAGCAAAAGAGTGTGACATCACTGAGTTTAAGAATAGATTGTGGGTAATGAGACTTTTAATTTATCCTTTTAAGAAACAAACATTGTGTAAGTTCTTGTAACAACTCAGTTTTTAACCCAGAGTGCAAGTTGACTGCCAGTGATTGGCTGTTGCATTGTTTCGAAAATGAATGGGTCTTGTAACATCATAGAAATTTAAGAACTTATAATTACTTTGTGTTTTCTTTGTTAAAAATGACTGTGGGAAGCTCAGTCTCAGCAGGTGTTAGAATAGTGGCATTCCCTTGAAGCTTTACCACCTAAGAAAAATTGGAAAGTAAAGCTACAGAAAGGAGCCCTAGTGGTGCAGTGGTGAAGTTCGCTTGCCTGCTAATGAGCAGGCAGTGGTCTGAACACACCAGCAGCTCCACGGGAGACAGATGTGGCGATCTGCTTCCGTAAAGATTTACACACAGCTCTGTAAACCCTTGGGGCAGTTCTCCATCCTGTAGGGTCACTGTGGGTCAAAATCAGCTCAGTGACAGTGGGTTTGGGTTTTATTTATTATGGAATTAAAAACCTCAAAGCCAAACACATTGCTGTCAAGTTTATTCCAATTCATAGCAAACATGTCATGGAGTGGCACTGCTCCATAGGGCTTTCTTGGCTGCATCTTCATGGAGCAGATGAAGAGGCTGCCCTACCCAGCACTGCTGGGGGGATTTGAACTACCAACTTTTAGATTAGTAGTCAAGTGAAAACCATTAGGGCGCCATTTGGAAACCAGCCACAGAAGAAGGACTTGAAGTTTTTTCCATTGGGTACACATACTAGGAGAATTTTGTCTGTGAAGCTCTGTAGTTTATGTACTTTAAGTCCCTATTTATGACTGTGATCATGAGTCAGCACTTACTGAGGAGCGACAGAACGTGGAATGTATTAGCACAACTCTAATGAAAACATATTTAGAAGTGCTCCCTGCCTTTTGATGGGTTTGTATTTAAGAACATAGTTAGCATTTTTTATTCTTGTTGCTCACTTACTTTAATGATTAAACATTGCTAAGTAGTTAGAGAAGGAAATTTTTTCAAACTGTGTCTTGTAGGCAGAGTTGCGAGCCTTGGAGGAAGGAGATGGTAGTGTGTCAGGGTCTAGTCCACGTTCTGATATCAGCCAGCCAGCATCTCAAGATGGGATGCGTAGACTTATGTCTAAAAGAGGAAAATGGAAGCTGTTTGTTCATGCTACCAGTCCAGAATCCACCAGTCGGAGTTCTAGCAAAACAGGACGAGATACTCCAGAAAACGGAGAAACTGGTAAGTCGTGCTTTCCTAAACTTGACAGTTGAAAGATAAAAAAGGGAAGCCCATCTTTCCCTTTTTTGTTTTCTCTTTAGCAAGAAGACAGATAGAACTTTTATCCTGTTAAGGAAGTGCTAGAAAGTAAGGTTCTTCTACTTCTGTCCTATTTTTTTCCCCATGTATGTTGCCTCTGGAGAGCAACAGAAGAGTCTGAGAGATTGGCATCCATTGGTCATGCCTGTATTCACCATCAAGTGGGAATGACTTTTTCAAAATCACAAAATACAATGGTATCACCCACCCATTCCAATAACTACATTGGTCTATATGACAACAGACTCCACTTGGTAGACAAGACAGGCAAGGCATTCTTCTGGCAAGCCTCGTCTTCGTATACTACATGTACAAGTTGGGCAGCCTTTGGTTTGGTGGGTAAGCTCTTGGTCCACTGTGAAGACCCAGCTCATACTTTATTCTAAGTAAAGTAGGAGAGACCCTGCTGTGTTTTTCCAGTCTGTTGGCAGAGAGCTCTGAATGAAACTAATGTTTTAATCTCCGTTTGACCTAATTTTACAGTGGAAGAGTTAGCAATATGATTTTAACACCAAGCAAAACTTGTATACACCAGACAAAAAAAATACTTTATATGAATCATGATTTTAAAAAACAAACCCCACAGAAAATAAATGAACAGAAGCAATTTCGTTTGACGTTTTTCCTGTTCTTGTGTTTTACCCTTAATGTCTATTTTTATGTCCTGTCTTAAAATGTATGTGTTCTTTACATTCATGTGTAATTATATGTGTGTATGTATGTATACATAGGTATACAGACATATGTAACTTTTTGCCATAGATGAGCTTATACTAATTATTGAACAACATAAATTTTTTCACTTTAACAACATCCTGAAAATCATTTTGTCTTGCTTTTTAATCTAACTCCTCATATGAGGGACATGTGTGCCCATTTTTTTTTACTCTTGCTATATAAAACCATGCAAGCAGGAAGGCAAGGGAATGACATACATAAAACTGTGAAAGAAAAAAAACTGCCAACCAAGAATAATGTCTCTTGCAAACTCATGCTCATATCTGATGATGAAATTGGGACATTTCCAGATAGACAGAAATTAAAGGAATATGTAAAAACCCTAAAAAAATTACAGAAATTGTTAGAGTCCTTTAGTTAGAGAACTGGAAATAAATAACAATCTTGAATCTAGGACACAAAACCCAAGATCACATCAGCAGGATACCATGTAGGGAACTGGAGAAATCAATCTGTAAGGGACAGTAACATCAGGCCAGTAAAAGGGAGGAAGCAGTGTAAGTATAGAACCTTAATGTGGAGAGGAAGTGCAGCAATATTAAGTAATAAAAGACTGGTTTAAGCTTAGAAAGATGAGGGTATATTTCAAGGCAACCACAAAAAAATGTTAACTAGCATACTCATCTAATTAAAGAAGAAATCAAGTCCCTGTAAACATCATCTACAAAAACAAAAATCCATAAACAAAAGGAATTGGCACAAAAGAGTTTAAGGAACCAGAAGTCAGCACTACAATAAAAGCACAACAAAAAACAAACCTGTCAGTAACCACACTGACATAAATAAAATTAAAGCAGTATAATAACAGTAATTCTCAAGATAATGTCACCTGTGTGTGGGTAGTAATGGCAGAGAGGTACCAGAGACTTTCCAGGCACTGGTAATAACTTCCATTAGGTTTTTGTTACTTGAGTGTTCTTTTATTCTTGTGTTATGCATATGTGTTACAATGTTTCACAGTAAAAACAATGCTGTGAACATCCTGGTGACATACATCTTTATACTTCTGGTCACTAGTTATTTCTAGGTCAAGTGAAATGTGCTTTTCAATTTGATACATTCTGCTTTATTGCCAGAATATTCATGTGTTAGAGCTCTCATGGTGGTTTATGTTGTTATGTTACCTGCTATTGAATGTACAGTCTATGTAAGGCATCCATTGCATATTTAAATTATAAATTAGCAAGTGGAGTGCTAAGATTTTTGGGGGGGAGGCAGTTCGAAATGGAGAAAGGAGTGTTAATGAGCAGATAAAAGGAGAGCAACGATCATTATAAACCAAAACATTCAAACCTACTATGAACCCAAGTCAGATCTGACTCATGATGGCCCTGCCCAGTGGAGAGCTTAGTGGGTTCAAACCTTCAACTGTTTGGGTTGGCAGCCTAGTGCTACAACCACTCTGCCACCCGGGTTGCACGTTGTAAGATCCCTCCGTTTATGTCAGTGGTAAACTCTTCTCTTTCAGAGACGAGATTGCCACTGCCAACAGTCAGTAGCACAACCAAGAAGAGTTAGTGAATTTGTTCGAAATTCTCTGTTTCTCAACCAGTTCTGGTGCAGAAGTTTTCAGGTGGTTTTTAAATTAATACTGCTATGATTTTTTCCCTCACTTGGTGAAGAGCTCCTGTGTACATTTCAGATTTCTTGTCTAACTTTTATAAATAATTGAAGCAGTGGTGGAAGATTAAAAAAAGATTTAGTGAAGAAAGGGCAGTTAGAGACTACACAGGTTAATGTGGAATAAGGTAAATTTTATTTGTAGATTGGCGTTCTAAGAAAAGTAATTATGTGTGAAGGTTGAAATTTTTTTTATATAGGTTGAAGAGTTATTGGGTCTTCTGTAACAGGTACGAAAAAATTAGGCAACGGAGAGAGAACTGATAGCCATTTTCTCCCCCTCCGGAAAGCTACTACAGGAGTTAAGAAAATGAATGTGGAGCTCTGTCAGTACTGATGTTCAATTTCACCTTTTCTTTTGCAGCAGTTGGTGCTGAGAATTCAGAAAAAATAGATGAGAGTTCAGACAAAGAGGTGGAAGTGGAAGAATCTCCAGAGAAGATAAAAGTACAGACAGCACCTAAAGTAGAAGAAGAACAGGATTTAAAAGTATGAATGTTGATTCAGTTTGACAAATAAATACTTGAAAATGAGCGCATCATGAAACTACTTTTTCTTCCTGTTAGCAAGTAGGGAAAGGAATCTTTACTGTCTCCAAATAGAAGTCATTTACTTGGTTAGGTGAAAAGGTCATCCTTAAGGTCAAATTAAAGAGTTACGAGACTGGTGTGATGGAGAGAAATTACATAAAATTCGAAATGTTGAGTGAGTTTCTTTCAGGTTAAACCTTACTAGGAAACAATAGCTTATCAATTAGGCTGCTTTTTGACAAGAGTTTGCCCAGTCACTAGCTAGTATATATGTCATAGTGACTGGGAAAATCTGTTGGAGTGTATGGCTGGTATAAGCAATTAGTGGATAAAGGGCAGTTTGGGTAACATTGTGCAGCATTGTCAGTTTTATTATCCAGAATCTGTTTTAAAATGTTGGATTCTGGGTTAGAATGTGCTGTGATGGTATGAGTAGATAATGCATTTGATTCCTGGAGGGCCACTTTGTTGTGAATTTCTTTACTATCAATTAAAACTGGATTTCCTGTGTTACCTGCTTTAGGTGCAGCTGTTTGAAGAAGGCTTTTTATGGCAAGGCTTATGTTTCTAGTATCTGTAGCAATAAAGGAAAGATTTTATATAATACAGAAGACAACGCTGGTTTTAATTCTGTTTTTCTTTTTTTTCTTTCCTGCCTTACAGTTTCAGATAGGAGAACTGGCAAACACCCTGACCAGTAAATTTGAATTCCTAGGCATTAATCGACAGTCCATCTCCAACTTTCACGTGCTGCTTTTACAGACTGAGGTAATTGAGCCATTTTTGTATGAATAGTCAGTGTTTAAATGACATTGGGGAGCGGTATCTACCTTGTTTGTATTTTAATTCTAAATTTCAATTTTTAACTGTTGTGCCTATGTAAACCACCAGCACAACAAGTAGAATCTAGTAGTCAAAGCAAAATGTGGTTAAGAAGATAAATACTGTTTGTGATCCACTGATGATGAATAATACAGTAAAACCAGAGCTTGTGTAACAGGGAAGCCTGGCAGAGAAGAAAAACCCAGATACTTTCCATTAAAACAAGTGTTAGAACAATGGTAAGACTGCACTCACCAAAGGTGGAAAACTTGGAAGACCAGTAAAACAAGGTAGTCACATCACGTTTTACTCTCAAGGTTTCCCTGAATGTTTATGGAAAGCATATGTTTTAAAATAGATTTTCTAGTAAAATTTACTTCATAATAATCAAATGAGGCCACCAAATTTGAAAGTACTTTGTGTTTAAAGCATTGTAAACCTATTTTTTAAAGAAAGTTTTGAGTCCTGTTTATAGTCTACATACCATAGAGTATTAGGAAGCCAATCTTAATATAGTCCAAGGGGGTAAAGAAATTACTGCTCCTCGTTTTCATAAATATTAAGAGTTAGCAGTGTGAAAATGTACTGGGGCCCAGTCCTGTTATTCACAACCCTCAGGGGCAAACAAAATTGACTTTTTAAAGTATAATTAGATTTCTTTTCCTCTTTGGTCTACTTGTTCTTTTGCTAGAGTATAGCAGTACAAGTCTTGTTTCTTTAACCTCTGTCACCTGTCATAGTTAACAGCCATTAAACTTATATCTCTGTATTTGTTAATTCTAGACTCGGATTGCAGATTGGCGGGAAGGGGCTCTTAACGGAAACTACCTTAAACGAAAACTTCAGGATGCTGCAGAACAACTAAAACAGTATGAAATAAACGCCACTCCTAAAGGCTGGTCCTGCCACTGGGACAGGTACGCACTCTTCTCCCCTTTTCACCTTTCACCTTTGACATCTCAGACATGATTTGTGATCACCACCACCTGACGACGTGACAGCCTGTCTGGAGACTGAGAGCAGCTACAATTAGTGGTGCTTGACAGGCAGAGCACCACAAGCACAGAGCTTGGGCCAGCCACACAGTGGAGAAACAAAAAGCAGTGTTTACAGTGTTCCATGTAACGGATTTTTTCCCAAGATTGGACAAAGCTGGTGTTGACTCTCCAGAGTGTTGCACGGAGTAGGGCGGGCTTGGGGGTTAAGCGCATGCGAGAGCTCTGTGCGCTTTACAGGACCTCTGGAAGCAACTACTCCTGATTAACCTCGGTGAAGTTAAGAAAAGCTTCGTGGCTGAAGATGTGAATGAAGAACAAGATTACTATCTTCGGCCAGCAGGTCAGATCAAAACATTTCTTTTTATATTTGGCTTTTCTTGATTTTTTTTTTTCGTTATTTGAAATCTTTGCTCTTTTATTTTTCAGCTCCCAGATCCTCTCCCTCTCTTTAGCTTTCACTGTTTGATATCAAGAGTATGAAATGTGAATTCCACGGTCCAAGAGGGGAAGAGTCACCTTTCACAAACTCCGTTGTTCTCTTCTTTGGAAGGGAATTAGTGTTCTAGGCGATTGAGTCCCTTCAGTCATGAAACGTGAAACCCTGTCAAGCATTGGCAAAAAAAAAAAAAAAAAAAAGAGAGAGAGAGATGTTTTCTAAGTCATCTGTTGTAGAGGCTCAGGGCTGTATTCACAGAGCTGCTGGCAGTGCAAATAGCTTTGAATTATCCTTGGCTCTCCATCTTCAATTGTCAAAGCTCTTTGTTGCCTTTGTGAATAGCAGTCCATTAAGAAGAGGTTCGTCCCTGTGAGAGCAGACTGCTGTCCTGGGACAGGACCAAATGGAGTGTCCTTGTAGGAGAATGGGTTTTAAAACATGTGTTTTCTTTTTTGTAATTTAGGGATCATAGACGATATTTCTATGTAAACGAACAGTCGGGCGAGTCTCAGTGGGAGTTCCCAGATGGTGAGGAGGAAGAGGAAGAAAGCCAAGCACAAGAAAGTAAAGACGAGACTCTTTCCAAACAGAGTTTGAAAGACAAAACTGGCACTGACTCAAATTCTGCAGAATCTTCTGAAAATTCCACAGGTGGGACAATTTACCCTGTATTAATTGGAGAGAAGAGATCTTAGAGAAAAAAGCCTTGTTACTTTGTATTAGTATACAAGGGAAGCTTTTAATAATGTAAGCTTCTAATTGAGAAACAGTAACTTCATCTAAAAAAAGGAATGCATGAATTACATGGAAAGAAACTAAGGTAGTGACTGGTTGGAAGTCAGTATACTATTGACTCAAAGATGGAATGATGAGCACAATATATTTTAACTTTAAAAGGTTGACCTTTGGCTACTGTAATGCTGTTGCTTTCCTAAAACAGGAATGCTGATTATTGCCAAAGATGTAGACATAGTTGAATTGTTGATGTCTACATTGAGAGACATTTGTTCTGAGTTTCTATAGAACATTAGTGCTTTTGCAACCTTGTTTCATCTCCAGAAATCAAAATGATCTGTAGAAAAACTACAAAACTAAAGCCATAATTGTTTCAGAGAAACAAAATATTAAAGTCACTACTGAAGAAAAAGGCACCAATCTTCTAGTTATAAAACAGAAATTGGAGGCTTATCTCGTTAAAGGTAGTCTTAGTTCTGTGCAGAAAGCATGGTGTCGTAGTTTCTCAGTTCTGAGTTTCTGATGGCTTTTTCGGACGAGTCGTGGACGGATAAGCACATTGTGGATGTTTAGTATTTCTGAAATAGCTGTTAGAGAAAGCTACAGGTACTTGTGAATAGACAAAAGAAGACAGTTTTTTCCCTGTCTTTGTTCAGATGACACACATAAGTGAATACTGTAACACAATCAAGGAGATAAACTTTGGATCTTAACATCTAGTAGCTATTTGCCAAAATGACAAATGTTAGAAGGCAAAATTCTATAGAGTGATTTCTAAAGTAGTGGATCTTTAAAGATTACAAGGTGTGGAATTTGTTGGTGACGTCAGAAATAAAGAAGCTGAATTTTTTGTTCTCTGTTTACCAAAAGTGGTATTTTGTATTCTGGTGGCTCCTGGCTTGCAGTAGACAATTCTGGATAGTATACTGAATGAAATTAATAATGTACCAAATGATGAGTGTGTTAACTTCTTAAATGACCTGTGAATCTATGAAATCACCTCAAATGAAAAGTCAGGTGACTACTGTGATAATTTTAGAACTAGCAAAAGCAGCTATGGTTTTTTACTGTACATTTCAGAATTATATTTTCTCAAGTTGTGGAGTGTTTTTTGTTTTTTTTTTTTTTTTTAATGAAGGTATTTTCGTTTTAATACTTTGCCTCTCTCCTTTGGTAATGATAGAAATCCGTTACTGTCGAGCTGCTGATACATAGCAACGTTGCAGGACAGTAGAACTGCTCAACAGGGTTTCCAGGGAGCACCTGGTGACTTTGAACTGCCTGCTACCTTGACTTTTTGGTTAGTAGCTGAACTGTTAAGCAGTACACCACCAGGGCTTCCTAGTAATGACAAAAACCAAACCAAACCCAATGCCATCAAGTCAGTGCCAATTAAATAGCAACCCTATAGGACAGAATAGAAGTACCTTATAGGGTTTCCAAGGAGCACCTGGTGGATTTGCACTGCTGACCTTTAGGTTACCAGCTGTAGCATTTAACTACTACATCACCAGGGTTTCTGGTAATGATAGATGTCTCTAATAATGAGTAGACTTTTTTGTTGGTTTGCTTTTTAGTTATTAAGTGAACTGAAAAGGCTTGATGATAGTTCTGGGTAGGAAATTCCACTCCTGACCACTGTCTAATGAGTATCATGGTGCCTTTTTTTTTTAAAAAAAAAAGAGAAGAACCTTTCTCATATGTTCCAAAGCTGAATATTCTAGAATTACCAACTCTTATTTTTTTATGGTTGTGTGATCACTTCATGGGTAAGTGTGAAGCTGTTTTTTCTTTTATTGATGGCACATACAGTTGGTACAGTCAGTGACAGAGGAGGCTCTTGAGCCATTCCCATTTGATTAAAACAAAACTGGTGCAATAGAAAAAAGGCATTACTAAACTTGCTTAGATATTCTGAAACCTCACCTGAGGCCCCCTAGAACAGCATGATAAACTTGATGCAGATAAAATGCAAATCATATACCAAGATCTTTGGGATTTATAATTAATACTCACTTACATGTAAATGTTCAGTTATTTTAAGCCTATAAAGAGAGTTTATATAAATATATGTGCTTAGCCAGCCCTGAAGTGACTAAGATCGTTTATTATACTTTAAAGATGCGAGGAAGTTTCAAAGCTCTCCTTTTTCTAAATTATTTTTAATTCTCAGTTGATTCATGTTTGAATTTAACATTTCTTGTAAAAATAAACACCAGTTGCCATCAAGTCAACTCCTACTGATTGTGTGTCAGAGTAGAACTGTATTCCATTGGTTTTTGGTGACTAATTATTCTGAGACCTTTCTTCTGAGGGCATGTCCGGGTGGACTCCAGCAGCATGAAAGTGTCTTAATCATTTACACAGCCACCCAGGGACTTGCGTGTCTCTAAAGATGGGTGTTACTTCAGTTATCTAACTTGTCTGGTTGGGCTTTTGTCAGTTAGCTTAAATTTAACCTTTTTTTTCTTTTTTGAATCTCTGAAACTGTTGTCTTTTAGATCAAAACACCAAACAATAATTACTCTCTGGAGAGATACAAGAAAACATTAAGGGAAGGCTGCATATAAATAAAAAAAGGAAGATACATAGTGGAAAAAAGTTGTGAAAGAATTCACTATTTGAATCCCCACACTATTCTGTCATTAGGCTTACAGTTTTTAATCTACTAGCACATAATCAAAGCGGTTTATGTATGCTATGTTAATCTCTACTCAGACTTCAGAGTTAAAAGGCCAACATACAAGTAAGGAGCATGTTTGGATGCTCTGTGGATGTCAAATTTAAGATTTCTTGAAGTTGTGTTTTGGGTAGAAGAAATATGAAGACACAGCTATTATGTTTTGAGTAAACATCCTTAGTTGAAGACCCAATTATCAAAGTTTAAAAGTGTTTCTTTTTGGCTGCTAAATTTGTCAAGTCTAATTCAATCTTCTATTTATATAAAGTGTAATTGATTCTGATGAGCTTTGCGAGGGGTTGTAAGCCACCTTATTCACCATGACCATACTATATTTCCTATGATTTCCTCTGCAGAGCAGTGTCACCATCATAAATGTATCGATGTTGCATTATGCTTTTAGGTGAGAAACCTACTAGTGTATAAAATCTGACATATATCTGCTTATTGTATGTTGTGGTTGGTATAGTAGAAGGGAGTTGAATGTGTTGTTAGAACCATCTATGCTTCTCACCTTAGTTCTGAAGTAATCGTCACGTGCTATTACATTAGCTAGGCTGCCTGGCCATGCTTAAATTTTATTTGTCTAAAAGTATATAAATTTTAAAGTTATATATGGCCAGACACAGAAGCTTAATGAGCCATTTTCGAAGTCTTTTAGTTGGAAAACTGCATTCCTATTTTCTGTGGGATTTTTTTCAGTTCCATAACAGTAAGCAACATTCAAAATAATTGGGATGTGGCTCCTTGCATAGTATTATCATTTATCTGTTGTATAAAGAGTAAAACTACTCTAAAGTCAAATGGCTTTTGGTCACTTTGGCTGAGGGCCCCAAACTGGTTGAGCCTGATTCAGTTGTTGCCAGAGAAGCAACACTGGAATAGACCCTGATTTTTTACTAAATGTGGGTGAATCAGAACATCAACCAGAACAAGAGAAATTTCCATTGAAGCCCTGCTAGAAATTTAATCTCCTTGAAAAACAAAGATAATGTACACGTTTCATAGTAACCAAGTCTCTCGACTAGCTGAGTGGAAAGCAGTGGTATGGGCTCAAGGATGGTGACGGAAGTCAGCATCTTAGTCTCCACAGTCCTGGCAGTAACTCAGTGGCACTCATCAACCTCCTGAAAGGGCTAACAACTCTTCTGAGTCTCCCATTCCAGACCTTTGACCCATAAAGCCCATCTAGTTAGCGATCCTGATCACCCACTTTTTTAAAATTTAGGTCTCTTCTGGTTTTGCGTCATCAACCCTGACTGAACCAATTCAGAATCCTCTTGTGGCTTTGCCCTTTTGAGTGCTGCTAGTGTAGTTTGAACCAGGTGACGTTACAAAAGGCGTTCTCCTTACCCTGGAGCCTTTTTATAGTCTAACTCTTCTTTAACCCACTGCTTTGACCATGAAATTTAACAAGGGACTGCATCTGGATCTCTACTCCTTGAAGGATGAGATTCATGTAGCTGAAATTTGTAAAAGTCTTGGACTTCTCTTCTTTCACCAAGACGTCTTGGTAAAATATAAAATAGAAGGCTCTAGACTAAGAGTCAGACCTGAGCTATACCTCTGGCCTGGCCACTAACAGCGGTATATTTTTGGGTATGTCAGTTCTCTCCTGGGTTTCATTACCTTTTAAATGAAGGGGTTGAACTAGATACTTTCTCATGTCTCTTCTACTCCTGAATTCTATGATTTTTAGGGAGAAAATCCCCTTCAGCATTCCTGGGATATATATCTAATAGTCCCAAATATTGTGAAACTTCCCTATTGACGATAAAGAGGGATGGGGAAGGCTACAAGTAAGTATATCCTATTTTCTCTGATGTTTAAAGTTCTGCCTGTCACAGAAAGGACAACAGTTAACTGGGCTTTGCAAAATGGGAGGAAAGCTTACGCTGGAGATTTTTCAACTAGCCCTGACTTTGTAAACAAACACTGGTGGTAGTAATTGCAGTTCCTCTGCATATTCAAACACCTTTTATGCTGTGGATACCGTTTAGCTCTAAGACTTGTCCCACTTAATTTCCTTTGTCTCTTCACAAAATATTGTTATCCCTGATTGGTATTGCTGTGATTTGGCAAATATGCATAATTCACACAAAGATGTGAAAGAATGATAGGGTTGTCAGTAGCACCCTGCAAATAGATTATTAAAATTTAGTAACCCAAATTAACTAAAATAGGTGGAATTTGTGTTTTTACTTGTTTACTGCTTTGGGTCATCCCTGTTCTCTAAACTAGCTCACTGAGAAATAAAAACATGAAGGCAGTGTTGGAAAGGCACACCACTCACTTTCTTTACTTTTGAAATTAAAGACTCTTGACTCTTCTCATTGTATGTGTTGAAAGTGAGTATGTGAAATCAAAACCTGCAAACTACAAATTCAGGTGACTTCTTGAATTTCTTACTGTACTGAGTTGATGTGCTTCACTTATTCATCCATAAATGTATTCTTATACAGTGAGACAGAAACACAGCTAGAGGAAATGCTCACTGAGGTTCATAAATCAGTCTTTTTGTGCAAGTCATATATAATTGAGCTGTTGAGATATTTCAGTGCCATCAGTGTAGTGCCTATGGGTGAGATTTTGTTGCAGAAGGGTGAGCCAGTCTCTGCCCTTTGAAACTACATACTGTACTAGGTTCCTATGCCATTAATGTTTGTCTCACCAGTAAGTGAACATTTCTAGGAATATAAGTTGTGGAGTTTTTCTTTTGCTTTTTCCCTAACGCCTATCTGTTTTTCATAGGTTCTCTTTGTAAAGAGTCTTTTTCTGGCCAAGTTTCTTCATCATCACTCATGCCACTTACTCCATTCTGGACCCTTCTTCAGTCAAATGTGCCTGTGCTTCAACCTCCATTACCTTTGGAAGTGCCGCCACCCCCACCTCCTCCTCCAGAGTCCCCTCCCCCTCCACCCCCCCCACCTCCTCCTGTGGAAGATGGTGAGATACAGGAGGTAGAGATGGAAGATGAGGGAAGTGAGGAGCCTCCTGCCCCAGGAACAGAGGAAGATACTCCTTTGAAACCTTCAGCACCAGCCACAGTTGTAACTACCCAGGTGAGTAAAGCCAGTTGACACTGGGAAGAGTTTTGAGGGCTCGGCTGGAATATGATCAGCACCATATTTTATTATAGATGATGTTTTCCCAGAGCCTCAGACGCTAACCAGAATCTTTATGTTTCAGAGTTCAGTTGATTCTAGCACCTCTAGCTCTCCATCCACTAAAGCAGTAAAGAGAAAAGCTACAGAAATAAGTACTGCAGTAGTTCAGCGATCAGCTACCATTGGCAGTTCTCCTGTTCTCTACAGTCAGTCAGCTATAGCTAGAGGTAAGCATCATGGCAACAGGATCGAAGTATGTTTTTTCCATGGATTGTTCTTCCTTTGTTTCTGTCATTAGATGCAAAAAATGAAGAAATTTTAAAGACTTTGATTGCAACAACTAATTTTTAAGGAAAAGGTGTGTTGGAATCATTTTGTAGGTGATGTAATTCCCAGTTCCCTTTTTCTTCTTGTTTCTGGTCTTGTGATTATACTGTTTTTTATAGTATCGTTGTATATTTTTCACGTTAGGTCACCAGACAACAGGGATCAGTAACCAGGCTGCAGGGATTGGACACCCAGCAATAACAGTTAGCCATCCAGCAGCAGGAATAAGTCATCAGGCCAGAGGAATGAGCCTACAGTCAAATTACCTAGGACTTGCAGCAGCATCTGCGATTATGAGCTATGCTGAATGTTCTGTCCCAATTGGACTGACTGCTGCGACGCTGCAGCCCATCCAAGCCCGAGGCGCTCTGCCTACCACTGCCGTTATAGAACCACCGCCACCCCCACCTCCACCACCACCGCCACCACCACCAGCTCCCAAAGCACCACCGCCTGAGAAGACCAAAAAAGGAAAAAAAGAGAAGGTATAGAAAACTTGTGTTTAAGTTTTAATTCAAAATGTTGGGGTATAATTCACAAAACAGAATAACCATTTTAAACTCTGCAGTCCACTGGTGTTGAGTTACATTCACACTGTTGTATAACCACTACCTCCATCTAGTTCCAAACCACTTTACCACCCCAGAGGAAAATGCTATACCTGTTAAGCAGTCTGTCTCCATTCCCCCCATCTCCCATCCCCTGGCAATCACCAGCCTGCTTTCTGTCTCTTTAGATTTGCTTTTTCTGGATGTTGCATATAGCAGGAATCACATGCTGTGTGACCTTTTCTATCTTGTGTCTTTCATAGCATAATGTTTTCAAGTTCCCCACTACAGTGTGTAACAAATGGAACTTCATTTGTTTGTCATAGTACAGTAGTAGTCCACTGCATGCAACATATACCATCTTTTGTTGTTACAGGCCATTTCTAAAAAACATGAAGTACGTCTTTTAAAAGTGCATGAGTATTTGAAAGCAATACATATTTTCAATCTTTTTGCTGGGAAGTTTCATGTGCCACTTACTAGCAGATGATTAGAGAAAAGGAGTTTCTAGCCATTGAATCTTATTTCTCTGCTGTGTTTCCCTATTCAAGATGTGTCCAAAAGTCCTGTGAAACCATGTAACGGTGGTGGGTGCTATTGAGTCAACAGACAGATGCAGCACTTGAAGTGTTTACTTGCCTGTGCCAAGAAATTTGGAGGACAGCTATCCCTGGCCAGCCGACTGAAGGAGATCCATATTTGTGCCTATTCCCAAGAAAAGTGATCCAGCTGAATATGGAAATTACCAGACAGTATAATTAACATCATACACAAGTGAAATTTTGCTAAAGATCATTTGAAAGCAACTGCAGTGTAGTATATTGACAGGCAACTGTCAGAAGTTGCAAGCTGGATTCAGAAGAAGATGTAGAACCGGGGATGTCATTGCTGATGTCAGATGGATCTTGGCTGGAAGCAGAGAATACCAGAAAGATTTTACCCATGTTTCATTGACTATGGAAAGGGACTCAACTGTGTGGACCATAACAAATTATGGATGACAGTGTGGAGAATGGGAATTCCAAAACAATTATGCTCATAAGGAATCTGTCCATGGATCTAGAGGCAGGCTTGTGAACAAAACAAGGGGACTTGGTGGTTTAAAGTCACAGAAGGCATCATACCTTTTGAGTCTGTATGCCAAGTACATAATTGAAGAAACTGGACTATATGAAGAAGAACATGGCATGAGGATTGGAGGAAGACTCATTAACAACCTGCATTATGCAGATGACACAGCCTTGCTTGCTGAAAGTGAAGTCTTTGAAACACTGATGAAAATCAAAGACCACAGCCTTGAGCATGAACTGCATCTTAAGAAAACAAAAATCTTCATAACTGAACCAATAAGCAACATCACAGTAAATGGAGAAAGGATTGAGATTGTCAAGGACTTCATTTTACTTGGTTCCACAATCAATGCCCATGGAAGCAGCAGTCAAGAAATCAAAAGACACACTGCAAAGTATTGAAAAGTAAAGATGTCACCTTGAAGACTTAGGTGCACATGACTCAGACCATGGTACTGTCAGTCACATAATATGCATGCGAAAGCTGGACAGTGAATAAGGAAGACAGAAGAAGAATTGATGCTTTTAAATTGTGGTGTTGGAGAAGAATATTGAATGTACCGTGGAGTGCCAAAAGAACAACAGGTCTGTTCTGGAAGATGTATAACCAGCGTGCTCCTTGGAAATAAAGATGGGGAGACTATCTTACATACTTTGGAATTGTTGTCAGGAGGGATCAATCTGTGAGAAGGCTATCATGCTCAGTAGAGAGCAAAAAAGAGGAACAATTTTGATGATCAGGGCTCCTCTGATATCCTATGTACTGCATTCATTTACTCTTTTGCGTCTTCGTTAGAGGCGTCTCCAGAAGCGTCCAGCCACTCTGCCATCTTGGCCCCACGTCACACCACATCTATTTAAAATCTGAAAAAAGGAACACTGTATCATTGAGATGGTGTAAGGGTAATAGTTTGGCATTTGTTGGAAGAGGGAGACAAAGGAAATTTTTCTATAAATTGATAAAGTATACTGAGTTGGTTATATTTTTAAACTTAAGCTTTTTGTTTCGTAGTTGTTAAAAATTTCCAGTAAAAGATCTTAGAGTAATACTCATTTTCTGTTTGTCTGTTCTTTAGATTTTGAAGTCGTGTTAACTCTTTACCCCAGCAAAGGTTCCTGACCTCCAGTATAGAAGTGTGAATTTTTCTGCCATTTCCATTTTATGTGTTATATTTCCTCTTAATTTTAATCATTGTTACAGACGAAGAAGAGTAAAACCAAAATGCCATCTCTGGTAAAGAAGTGGCAGAGTATCCAGCGTGAGTTAGATGAAGAGGAGAATTCTAGTTCCAGTGAAGAAGACAGGGAATCAACCGCGCAGAAGAGAATCGAAGAGTGGAAACAGCAACAGCTGGTCAGGTAAGAAGACACACACAGAAAAGACTAGATTGGGGTGATTGTCCTCGCTTTAGAACAACTGTGTTCATAAAACCATAGCCCTTAGTTTCTACTGCTCTTTGTAAAGTAGTATCTAAAATAACTTTTAGTTCTCATAGAAGCGTCTGTTTCTCTATAAATACCTCTGTCTAGCCTTTTTCCAAACTCTGCAAGTATTCGTGTTGTAGTACTTTCTCCCACTGATAGTTCGTCTTAGGCACAGAGGGTTCAGGTACACTGTGTACCAGGAAAAATAATAATCACCAGTTAATATCTAGATCCAGGGGACCATTTTTTTGGTTGTTGTTTTTTAATGTAAATGCTTTTGATGTATTTTACAAATAATTTGGCCAAGTAAAGATTATAAGTCAAGAAAAGTGGATTAGGAGTTTTAACAAGAATTGAAGCATAGCAAACCTAAATTTTTGTTCCATGTTTTCCAACTTTTGAGGGTGAAAAAAATTAAATAAAACCCTTAGCCGCTGAGTTTATTCCAACTCATAGCAACTTATAGGACACAGTAGAGTTACCCCATAGAATTTCCAAGGCTCTAAATCATTTGGGAAGTAGACTGCCACATCGTTCTCCCACAGAGTAGCTGTGAGTTCCAGCTGTGACCTTCCACAGCTGAGTACTTCATCACAGTGCCACCAGGGCTCCTCTAGTTTTAAAGGTGCACTTAACTGAAACACACGTATTCTTTGAATGCAGCTAAGTGCTCATCATTTGTGCTGAATAAATGTGTAACATATTCTCAGCTAAAATTTCTTTGAGGACTAAGTTGTCTGCAAGCTTTTTTACTTCTTAAAAAGTGGTATCTGTCGTGGGCAACACAGTTGGAAAGCTGAGATAGTGTATTAGTGATAACTTATGTTACTTCTGCATCCTCTGGTTTCCTTACTGTCAAGAACATGCTTTATTTCAGTGAGGTTTCAGTGATTACTGGAGATACATAAGTAAAGGTGCACTTACAAATACATACAACTATAGAGATGTGTATACTGTATGTGTTGATCCATCAGAATTAAGAAATTTGGTTAATATGCTGTTATTTAGCTATTAAATGTGAACATTTTTATGCACATAGATACTGTAGATCTATGTTCAGGGTTCTTGGTACACAATGAACAGGCTTTTTATTCTTTTCCGTGATGTAACTTGGGTATATCTGTACCCCTACAGTGGCATGGCAGAGAGAAATGCTAACTTTGAAGCACTTCCTGAGGATTGGCGAGCAAGACTAAAGAGAAGAAAAATGACTCCAAACACATGATGTTTTCTGTTTGTTTTTTAAGGAAAAAAAATTTATTTTTGGTATTTGTTTTGTTTTAATGTTCAGAGTCTTAACCAGTTTTGCTGTCATCATACTCCATGTTACTGGGGAGAACACATGGATTTCGTGGGCAAGAACAACACATGCCAAGGCTTCACATTTGTGAGATGTAATTTTTTGTTTTGCTGAAAGCCGAGGCGCTTGGAGTTGCTTTGACCTGGCTGCGTGTATTCTCAGACACTGGGAAACCAGCATGTTCGGTGTATTAACCTCATCAGTCTTAAACATGTGGCTGTTAAGGACTCAGGACAGAAACAAGCAGTGAAGGGTTTTTCTGGCCTGATAAAGGCTCGTTTAGTTCTTACTGTGGCGCTCTCGCTGACTTCACTCCAGAACAAGTGCAATTAGGAAGGCAGCTGTACTCCACCTAGGTAAACTGGGGTGATCAGCTTCTGTTTCTGATCTCTATTCCTGTAGTCTGTCATCCCTAAAGTGCAGGGGTCTGTAAACTTTTGCTGACAAATGGTCACACACTGTAGTTTTTCTCACAAATTCTAAAATTGATGGCTCAGTCATTTCATACAATAAATTTTAATGCAGGCAGCAGCAACAGAAGCTATTCATGTCCTTGATTCTGAGAATTTCCCCCCCAAGTATGTGGCAGTAAACGCAATGAGCCCTACTCTGTGTGTATGATGATCTCCATTGTGTTAACCTATTCCAGAATTTAGCCCCCATCTGTGTCTGTGTCTGACTGTATTCTCCATAAAATTCCAGTATTTAAAAAGCAGTTTACTCTTCTGTACTTTCTGTTGTATCACAATCAGGTAAAAGTCACTTTGAACTGAAGAAAAGGCAAATTGTGTTTTAAAGCTCTTTGTATTTCTCCAGTTTAGGGTCTTGTAAATTTGTATATATGCACTAATAAAGCTTTTTTTTATACTTCTGATTGGTATTGTCCACTTGTTCTTCTGAGATGGTTAACTGATTGCGGTGTAACCAGAACTTCAGTGTGTTCTTGATTGCGTTTTCTAATTAAATCAGTGCAAGGCATGTGCAGACAATGAAAAACAGCTGTCACAGAAAAGAGCAGTGGGATTGAGAGTTAAGAGGAATCATGGTACTGCTTGACCTAAACTTTTAGAGCTTGTACCCTATCTACAGCATTAGTTTAATATTTGACCTACTTACATCTTGGAAAGATGAAATGTGGTTAACATTTTGAGAAAGCTGGAGCTTTTTTCTTCAGATTATAAAATATTCAAACAAGGTGTGTGACATTACCCAAAGACAATAGTTTGGATACTTAGTGTCATGTAAGTGCTGGAATTCTGTCATCAAGCTGATACCGGGGTGAACATTCTGTCTGTTTTTCCAATTATTTCAACAGAGGAGATGGCTGCAAATGAAACTGAAGGCTGTCAACTAGTCATAGCTTTTCCCTTAACTAAGTTTTCCAAGCCTGTAAGAATTGCTAAAGAGCACCAATGCCTTTCTCAATGGAACTTGAATTTTTTTACTGTGATTGTGAAACTTACAATCCAAGTGAATTTGCCATATGAAATTCCCAACACCCCTCTCTCTGCAGTGCTGTTCCCCCCCTCCCCCTTCCACCCTCAGGACAAGTTGGACAGCCTCATAAGTATATTAAACACTAAAGTGCACACACCACCTGCATCACTGTGTTCCTTAGTCCAGTCCAATCTGAAGAATTGTCTTTAGTATGGGTCTGATGTCTGGGCTAGCAGCAAGTCCAGGAGCCATGTTCTCAGGGGACCCTCCGGGCTGTGAGACCATTCAGTCTGGTATTTTTAATAGAGCTCTTGATGTGCTTACCTTCTTGTGCCACATCAAGAACTATACATTCTCTCACTGGCAACACAAGAATAAAAAGGGGTGCACCTGAGATCTCCACTAAAAGACCACAATTGATGGTCCAGCGGCTTTGGGGTTCCCCTGGGAGCATGGCCCTGGCCCTGATGCTGCCCTTGCCCATAAATCATAATGAAGGACCACTCTTGGGACACGAATGGATTGGATTTGGCAATGCAGAGTGACCGTATATCGGATGCACTCCATGGTTCTATGCATCTATAGGATACCATCCTGCAGACCTCTGGCTGGAGTAAGGGGAGTGGCTGGAGAGGAGGGGAAAGGAGACTGTTGGGAAGATGAGACATGTATGGAGCAGACAGGAATAATGTGCTGTCACTGAGCAGGGACAGCAGTGGAAGCTGCATATAGGTGGGCATGTAAATTTATGTGGGAATGTACATTTTCACTCAGTCATAATAAAAACCATACATTGTCTCCTTATAGGGCTGGCTGTCTTTGGTGGTGGCCAGGCATCATCCATCAATGGAATGTTTTTTTAAAACCCACAAATTTGACACTCAAAGTGTGTAGTTTTAACTTGCTTAGTTTTTGGATTTTTTTCAATGGAGGTTATTGTCAGCTTTGGCAATGGGACGGAGAAAATATAAGGCGAAATGAGACGCAAGAAAAGGCTTCAGGAATAGCAAACCTTGAAAATATGTTAAGAGCTTAACAGTCTTGTATAAAAGACCAATTTTGAGTTCATAGAGTGTAGATGCAATACTATATAAAAGAGGAATGAATCTGAACCCCTGATGTCTGCAACGCTGGCACCAGCTCTTGAGCCTTTGGAGTTTAAAAAGTCTGGAAAAATCAAACGGCCAGCTGCTAGGTCTGCAACACTGGCAGTCCATTCTTCCACACCTAAAACCCAGAAAGCCCTAGAGCTGTTAAACCAAAACCCACTGCTGTAGAGTTAATTCCGACTCATAACGACCCTACAGATCACAGTAGAACTGCCCCATAAAGTTTCCAAGAAACGCCCGGTGGATTTGAACTGGCGACCTTTCGGTTAGCAGCTGCAGCATTTAACCACCACATCACCAGCGTTTTCCTAGCGCTGCTGCGGAAGCGGAACCCCACACCTTTTGGAGGCGGGGCCTGATCCCCGGAAATGCCCGGCCTCCCGCCCTCCTTCCGCTTCCCCCACGCGGTTGCTAGGCTACCCGCGTTCTTACCGAAAGCTGCGGCAGTGGAGTGTTACGAGCCTTTCCACCGTTCGGTGCGCTGCCGGGCTTTCCGAACGCGCTGTTCCGAGGCTTCGGGCTTCTCCGGGCTCTGCTGCTGTGGGAGCCGTGTCCACCCCAGCGGCCCGCAGCGGCCGCCGCAGCCTTAGCTCCAGAGAAATCTGTGTCCACCGCCACCCCCGACCCGATCCTTAAACTGCCCTTAACCTCTCATCCCCGCGTCCGGGAAGCTCTGAATTCCGGAATTTCGCTTTCAAGGCCCACTGTGCCGACCCCTGACCTTTCTTTTCCATCTATCCCGAAACGACTCCTTCCCTCCCCGCCCCGCCCAGCTTTGTTTGGTTTCTTGCGGTAGCCTGGTGGTGGCGTCTCCTTCCTCGCTGAGAGGGAAGCATGGGGCCGGCGAGAGGCGTAGCCTCTCCGGAAGAGAAGACGGGAGGACTTGCCGCCTTCCCGAACGCAGGTGCGCTTCGGGGCCTCGCAGGGGGACCCAGCAGCCGATCCTTGTTTGAGACGAGGCTGGCTTGGCAGGGAAGAGGGAGCAGGCGATGCGGCAGGCTTTTCTAAGGACACCGAGCCAAAGTGGAGGGTGGAGTAGAGGAACGAGAATCTCGGCAGTGTTTTCAGATGCGCGGTTCTGGTTTTACAGCTTCTCCTGTGTAATCGGCTGCGCTTGTTGGGATCTGGGCCGGGGTTCCGGTTGGTTGCCGGTATCGCTGACTAGCCTTCAGCATATCATGCGGAAGTAACATGTTTCCAGCTTTGGACACAGAGCTGAAGCAGGAGGTCGGTACACACTCCTTTCGAGGGACACTGCAGAAATCCAGTACTAGACCAGATGGGCCATTCTGGTGTCTCCTTTTTCCGATTGGAAATCTTGATCTCCGAACTATAAAGATTTGCCCAAAGGTCTTTCCCTTGTTTTATTTACAGAACCCCTCAGGTACTCTGTCCTGTGCAGCCGTGGTCACGTGGCTTTTGTTGAGTACCTTTCGCGACGAACTCTGTTCTAACTCATAGCAACGCTATATACCAAACCAAACCCATGACCATTGAGTCTATTCCAGCTCATAGTGATTCTAGAGACAGTAGAACTCCCACATAGAGTTTCCAAGGAGTGCCTGCCAACCTTCTGGTTAGCAGCCATAGTACGTAAGCACCATACCACCAAAGTTTCCATCAATTCTGTAAGAAAAAAAAAACCACTGTCGTTGGGTTGATTCTGATTCAGGGCAACCCTATAAGCCCAGTAGAACTGCTCCGTGGAGTTCCCATAGCAACCGTATAAAGGTTAGCAGAAGTAATCCTTAATCACTACACCACCAGAGTTTCCAGCTATAATACAGAGTAAAACTATCCCATACAGTTTCCAAGGAGCACTGGCCCTTTGCAGCTGCCGACCTTTTGGTTAGCAGGCTGTTTTAAACACTGTTTGTTTCATTTTTATTGAGAGTTCTGTATTATTTAAAGGCTTCCCCTGATTGCAGTGGCTTTTCCTTTCACAGAATCTTCCTGATCCCTACGAAAATTTTATGTTCCGTCATCTCCAGTACTATGGCTACTTTAAAGGTAACAACTCATTGTTTTCTAGCATTATCTTTATTGAGTTCGTGATGTGAATTGTTTCGTTGATTGATTACTTGACAGAGTTGTTGGGCTGTATTTTGTGCTTGGATAGACTAAGGAAGAGATAATTAAATGATTACCTTCAGTTCTTGGAAAAAGTGGAATTGAATTTGAGTTTCCTAATATCTTGTTTAATGTTGTAAATACTAGACCATTGAAAATAATAAAGAAACCGTGAACCTTATAAAATGAAACAAGCTTTGAAAAAGTAAGTTGTCTTCATGTCGGCTCCCAAAGTAATAAATTGTCCCCATTGCTTTTCAAGTCTCCTTGAAATGGACTGTATTTGTTAAAAAGCCTTGTGGTGGTAATGGGAACTGGTGGTGGTGTTGGTTGTGCTGATTTCAGTACTGATCCAGATATGGAAGGAGAGCCAACTTTTCCAGCAGCCTGAATTAAGAGCCACCAAAAGGTCTACAGTTTGAATCCATCAGCCGCTGGTTGAGAGTGTTGCTATGAGACAAAACTGATTCAGCAGCAACTGGTTTGTTTTCATGTGTTCTGCTCTTAGCTCAGAGAGGCAGTTTTCCAGGCTCTGCAACACATAAGCATGTGTGGAAGAGTAACTCGCGATTCCTGTTAAATGGCTCTTTTGGGGAGAGAGAAAACTGGGTACCGGAACCCCTGCAAAAGGAGAAACTATTATGTAAGTAATTATCAATGTGTATGAGACCAGCCCCCAGAATGCTCACTGCCAAACAGTAGAAACAACACAGTAGTGTTCGTTGATGAGTTTTAGTCAGAGTGTAATTGATAGCACAGTATCTTTGGTTTGTTTCAATGATTGGAGTGAGAAGGATCTTTTTCTTTGTAGCAAAGCATGTCTTAAGATTTGCTGGAGAAGTGAAAAGGAAAAAAGAACGGCTTATCGTCTGTTTTAAAAAGAATATATGGTTAAGGTTAGAAAACTCAAATGGTGAAATGAAAGGTGTAAAATAAAACTGAAAAGCGCTTTTGCTCCACCCATAATGTAACCCACTGTTCTTAGAATTTCTTTCAGTAGAAAAAGAAAATAAAAGAATATCTCCTCATATGGATCTGTGTGGTTTTTAAGGAATCACAAAGTGTCCTATATACAAACTATTTTTTGTTTGTGTAATATCTTAGAGAACCTCTTCATAGGAATACAAAAAAAACTACATCATTGTTTTTAGAGAGACCTGTATTACTGCATCTCATTAATGTATCATAATTATTTTAACTCCCTTACTGATGGATTCGGAAGCTCTGATGGTGTAGTGGTTAAATGCTGTGTCTGCTAACCAAAAGGTCAGCAGTTCGAATCTGCAAGGAGCTCCTTGGAAACCATGGAGGCAGTTTTACTCTGTCCCACGTAGGGTTGACATAAGTTGGAATCAACTTTGACGACAGTGGGTACAGGTGAATTGGGAAATCCTGGTGGCTTGGTGGTGAAGAGCTATGGCTGCTCACCAAGAGATCAGCTGTTCAAATCCAGCAGCCACTCTACTGGAAACCCTATAAGGCAGTTCTCTGACCTATAGGGTCACTATAAGTCAGAATCAACTCTACAGCAGTGAGTTCACTCATGGATTGTTTACACTTTCTGCTGTTTTAAACATTGCTGTAATGAACATTTCTGTATAGATAACTTGATAAAATTTTTAGCAGTGGGATTGCTGAATCAAAGGGCCCGTATTTTAAATTTAGAACCAGACAGGTTGCAGCAATTAGCCCTCTAGCCAGCAGCTTCCGGGAGTTTGTTTACTTAGCCCTTGCCAGGCTGGCTGTGAAAGTCAGTAAATGTTTTCCCTGCCATTTAAATGAAAAATTAGTATTTCCTAGTAGTTTTGATTTACATTCTTTAGAGAGAAATTAAGCATTTTTATTGTCTTTTTCAAATGTTGATTGGATTTTTGTTGTTGTTCTCATTAAGCGTTGGGGAAAAGATTTAGATAGAAACAAAGAGGCCTAAGTTAGGAGTACAAAGCAGTGGGGAAAGTAGACAGGAAAAAAAGGCAAAAATCCTAGCACAAACCATCTCTTCCTCTGCCTTCCTTAGGGCCCACTTGCTTATCTTCTGCTGAATACAGATAGCTAGAAGCTGTGAACAGAGGTTATTTCATGTCCTTCCAGACCAGAAAATTCAGGCTCTTCGGTGGAATTATGTGTTGCATCACCTTAGTCTGCCCACCTCCACAGCAGAGTGCTGTTTGGCAGCCGTGGGACTCAGACCTCATCGGCACCCAGGGGCCTGGAGCCTTTTCCTTTAGCCTGTCAGTTCCTTCCGTTTCCATTTTCTGGCTTTCTCCCTGAAAGCCTTCCTTTCCTCTTTTTATCCTGCAGTCTTTCTCCTCAAAGTACACTTCTTCCATTGTATCTACTGCGCCTCTTGCCTCTGTGCTTTCCTTCCCTGTCCTCTTTGCCTTCGATCTCTCTGGCCCTGAAAGAGTTACACCATTGACCTGAACTTTAATTTGATTGGTTAATAGCATTTTAGGTACCTTTTTCCAAAGTATTAATGGGTTGATTGGAAGTTCCTATTCTCTGCATCTCAGAAACAGTGGAGCACGTTTAGTAGCTTTATATTCATTTATGACACACTTTTGGAATGTCTTGGAGCTATTAATTTTAAAAACAAAAGTGTCTTCTTATTCTACAGCTTTACATTTAAATATTTAATAGAGTGTACATAAAATGTAATATTTTGTGATCTTGAATCTGTCATGCTGAACTAAATCTCCCTCATGAAGGGGAAATTTGCTAATGTTTGAATACAGTGCTTGAAGTTGCTTAGTTTCTAGGGTTAAGCAGTAAAATTCTCAAGAAGGAAGAAAGTGTGTTCACTCATTCCCTTTCCCTTTGGCAGATTCTCTTACACAGAATCCACTACTTCTTCGGAGCAGACAGCTGCTTTATGATGAGTTGGATGACATAAACCCACGTCTTCGAGAACCCCGAGATCTCTTTGCACTGTTTTCTAGCAGTGGGCCACTGTTGGCTCCGAGATGGCCAATAGAATGCGAGGTCATCAAAGAAAACATTCATCATATCGGTAATGTGAACTGAGTGTGGTGTTTTTGCTTTTCTGACTCTATTACATCCCTTAGAATTAGGAGTCCTGCCTGCTGAAGTGTAAGTCAGGACAGAGTCAGCATGCATTGTCTCACCCTGAAATGATTACACGCTTGGAAGATGATATACTGTCACTGAAATCAAAAGAGACTAGTGTGTGAACTAGAATACATCTGAGTTTAGTGGAATGTGACAGCACTTTGCTTGAGACCAAAGTATGTAAATACTTAACATCTATTTTCTGGATTATTATTCTCATGTCAGCATTAATACAGTTAAATGAATTTTAAAAGAATTATATTTTTATCAGGCTCAGTATAATTGTTGAAGTCCACCTTATGCCAGTCTTAGGTTTACAACATTGTTTTTACTGTCTTTAATTATAATTCAAATTTCTTGGAATTTTTTCTGGGAACAGTGGCAACTTAGGACACTGCTGATAGTATTGATGAGGTCCTGGTGCAAGCATGATCTCTGCCCTTAATTTTGGGAAGCATTCACAAGAGAATTACATTAAAAAGTGAGGACTTTCCTATTTACCAAAGATCACATTTCTACTTTAGACTGTGTTACATAAACAACCAGATGTTTCCTAACTCTGCTTTTACATAGTCATTCCATAAATGTTTTCTACTATGTGCTAAATATATTACTTTGTGCTAGAGATAGAGAGAGGAAGAAGATGGAGTCCTCCAGAGCTCATGGCTGTGTAGGGAAGCTAAAGATATAACCCGGCAATTGCATAGAGTTTGGTCTCTATGAGGACCCTTACACAGCCTGAAAGATTAGAGGTTTCTAAGGGAAGTTGGCATGTAATCTAAGATGTAAAATGTGAGTAAGAAGTGATCCCAGTTGAGGAAGGTCAAAGGAAAGAGTTATGATTAGAGAAGGAGCAGGGTATATTGGAGAAAACACAGAGCGTAGAGGGTGAAAAACAGGAGATGAGACTGAAAACACAAGGCGAGACTCAGTGGGGAGAGAACTGTTGTTGGAGTATTTGGAAATATGTGGGGCATGTTGACTTCACGCACGGACTGGGTAGTCCTAGGTCATCTGTCCCTACCCTGTGCAGCTTTTAACGTCCAAGATGATCTGTCCAGACAATAGGATTTTGCTGTTCCCTGTAGGAGATAGTGATAGGGCCCTGGTGGCACGGTAGTTGTATGTTTGGCTGCTGACCAGAAACATCAGTGGTTCAAACTTGTGAGTCACTTCACAAAAGAAAGATGCAGCAGTCTGTTTCTGTAAAGATTTACCATACTGGAAACCCTGCAGGGGCATTTCTGTGCTGTCCTGTTGCATCGCTGAGTTGGAGTTAACTCTGTGACAGTGAGGTTATTTGTGTGTGTGTGTGTAAATATACATATACACACACACACACACACATATATATATATACACAATGACCAGAAAGTCTAGACTCCATAAGAATAAAAAGCAGTTCTTCAAAAATTTCCAGGAAACTTAATAATATGCACCTTAGTTTTAGACTGAATTTTCAAAGCTTTGTCACTCTCCATTCCAAGAAGTTAGCGTCATCTTCTACCGAATTATGTCTTTACATGCTGTCACTTTTGTCAGTGGCCATTGTATTTAATGACATTGAGAAGTTGCCAACCCCATATGAAAAATTTCTTTTAGAGTTCATTGCTGATGAGAAGGCCTTGTTTCTTCTGAAACAATTGACCTGCTGCTCCTGTGTATCTAAGTGTGTATGTATATGTATGATCCTATCTCCCTGACTGAGGAAGCTTGGGACTAAATTTTAAAGAGCTATTGTAGCGTGTATTTTAGTGATCATTTTTTTCCTGCTGTGATGCTGCAGTCTTCTGTTTAAAGTTGACTGTTTCATTGTATGTGCTCTTTGTTAAAAATTACCCCACACTCTTTAGGGAAAGAAGCAAGACGTAATTTACAAAGGTGCTAGAGACTTAGGGTGAGAATTTGGTTTGACTCAACAAAAATAGTCGTTTGAGTAATTATTATTTTAATCGACGACACTTGGCTTGGATCACTTTTAATAAAATAACCTCTACTATTATTTCTTATGTTGTATACTTGTTGTATATCTTCTTTCAGAGTGGGTTCCACCTGAACCAGAATATTTCTATCAACCTACAGGGAATGAAAAGATACCAGAAGTTGTAGGAGAGGAAAAAGGCACGGTTGTTTATCAGTTAGATTCAGGTATTGTTGTTATATTGAATAGCAAGTAAATAATCATGACAAAGTTATAGTAAGTGTATTTTCTATAACAACATGATGTGAAAAGTTACAGTTTAGTAACAAGCTGTCTTCCAAACCAAACTTAAGTGGGAGCCTTGATATTCATGACCATTCAATTTTAAAATTTTAATACCTTTTAAAAATGACAGTACATTTTTCTTAATATTTCTAAGGCCATCTTACAGCTTCTCTTGTGTCCTGTTCCCAGAACATGAGAGGCTGAGCAGGGGAGCCTGGCTTTCTCGTCTCCGCCTCCCGCGCCTGCGTTAGAGAGTACTTGATTGTGTGCGCATGTGATTGTCCTTTACTTGTTGGTTTCCTACCGTAAGTTGCAGGCTCTCTAGGGATAAAATCCTGTCTTTTTAAAAAGTACCGAGAATTCTGAACCCAATAACAAAAAGATACACGTTTTTCTCGAGTATATGGAAGATTTCCCAGGATAGACCATGTGCAGTCCGACAATTAAATCTGAAAACTTAGCTGTTCTGAATGCTTCAGATCTCATTGCTGCTGTCACCGTCAGAGTGCTCCCCTTGGGAAGCTGTGCACTAATGCCATCAAAGCAATTGTGGAACTCTTTTACTGGAACAGGCATTGAACATGGTGGCACGGTCGTAAGTCTATGAACTGAATTGTATAGTTGTCTGTGAGGACATTTTTAGACAGTAAACAAGTAACTGTCTTGGAACACCCTTCCTACTCACCTGATTTGGCCCCCGGTGACTTTTTTCTTACCTGAAGATAAAGGAAATATTGAAAGGAAGACATCTGGATAATGTTCAGGACATCGAGGGTAATACAACAGATCTGATGGCTGATTCAGAAAAGGGGTTCCAACGTTGCTGTGAAGGGTGAACTAGGTGCTGGCATTGGTGCGTAGCTTTCCAAGGGGAGTACTTCAAAGGTGACCGTAGTGGTATTCAGCACTGAGGTCTGTAGCTCACTCTTCTAAGATGAATCTGTGAATTTAAGGGTCACACCTCATATGCAATGCCATAAATCAAGTATTAATAAATTTAAAAGGATTTAAATCATATAAAATGAGTTCTTTAATGACAAAATTAGACAACAACAAGATGAATTCTGGAAAATCCACAAATATTTGGAAATTATACAACACATTTCTCAATCTTGTGTGGTTTAAATGAGAAATCACAAAGCATGTTCAAAATATATTTGAGTCCAATGAAAACAAAATTACAACATGCCACAATTTATGACCTACTACCGAAGCACTACAGGGAAATTTTATGGGTCTGAATGCCCATGTTTGTGTAATCTGATGGCATTTGAAGTCGTCTGACTTCAGGAAGAAAGATGAGAATCAGCATTATATACTTTCACTCTCTGATTTTTTTACCGATTTTGAGACAAGGCTGTCCTTCCTACAGCCTAGCATTAGATAAGTCATTGCAGTTGCCACACACAGCACACAGACCAACTCACATTTAGGTGGTTTATCAGAGAAGTAACAACTTACAGCTCTGGATCAGGATCAGGATCAACTTGGAAATAACTGAGGATACAACTTGTACCCAGGATGGCTTCTAGTCAGGACAGCTCTCAGCTGTGCCCATGGACTAGTCCCGCTCAGGCCTGAGCTCAGCTGCCAGGCCTCACCTGTACAAGTGCCACAGCTCTTTCAGCTCTGCAATTAAGTGTCTAGAGGCACCCTACTCCATCAGCAAGCCTGTTGGCCAAAGGTGCTCAGAGCTCTTACCCCATGGGTCACTGACTCCACTGCAGTCGTCTCATGCTGTCTCACACCATATTCACTGTTACAGCTCTGTCTCCTGGGTCTAGGAAGTTCTCAGCACAAGGACCCTGGATCCAAAAGATGCACTGTGCTCCCAACCCTTCCTGATGGTTAGTGAGTTCTCCCTCAGCCTCTGTGGGATTGGTCCTGTTAAGCCTAGCAGAGTGGCAAAACTGACCAATTCCCTGGACAGGCCACAGGCACCCAATTTGCATAGTAATCAACCAATTCCTGCAAGAGTCTGCACAGTAAAGGATCCAGGCGCTTTGTAAGATTGTGGCCTAGCAAATCATCTTGGCAGAGCTACAAACTCAGGGTCAGAACGGCCATTTATAAACACAAATCCATAGCGTGCAATTTGAAGAGAGGAAATAAATCAATTACTAATCATCTACCCTAATAAACTAGAAAAATAAGAGCAAACTAAACCTAAAACGAGCAGAAAGTAATAATAAAAATAAATATGGAATTCAGTGAAATAGGAAACAAGAAACAGAAAAACTAAAAGTTGTTTCTTTAGAAATACCTATAAAATTGACCAAACTTTAGATAGAACAATCCAGAGAAAGGAGAGCAGTCACGAATTACCAAAATCAAGAGTGAAAGAAGGGATATAGCCACCAACCCTGAAGAAATCCAAAGAATCCTATTTTCATGAACAACTTCATGCCAACAATAGACAGATGAAATGGCCGAATTCCTAAAAAGACGCAATTTAGCAAGACCAACTCAAGAAGAAATGGAAAATTGAAATAGAATCTAACAAAAAATTGAATTAATAATTTAAGATCTCCCCACAAAGAAAACCCAGGCCCAAAGAGCTTGACTGGTGAACTCCATAGAACATTTGAAGGTAGAATAATACCAGTTCTTCACAAATTTTGAAAACAAAGGAGTAGGAGATATTTACCCACTCTCTTTATTAGACCAGTATTGCTTTGATACTAAAGTGACACAAAGACATCATAAGGAGAGAAAATTCTGGACCAGTATTATTCTTGATACACAAAAATTCTCAGTGAAGTATTATCAGACCTAATACAGTAACATAGAAAAATGATTATGACACTGTAATCAGGATCTGTCCATGCAAAACAGAGATTGGTGTAACATCTGAAAGTCAAGAAAAATTTATAAATAATTATAAATGCATGTTAATAAACAGTGTATAACAATTAGTTTGCAACAGTAAACAAGGGGAAAATGAAGCTGCAGAGTTACTGTATGATACTGAAGCTAAGTTGGTAATCAATTTAAATTGTTATAAATTTAAGATGTTAATTATAATCCTAATCATAGGCACTAAGAAAGTGTCATAAAAATACGGTGAAAATGAGGGAATCAATCTGACACACATACAGCAATATTGGAGAAAGAAAGAAGATAAAAATGAAATACAAAAAAAATAGCAAAATGGCAAAAGTCCTTCTATACCAGTAATTAAATGTTTAAATTGTCTAAACTTCCCCAGTTAAGAGCAAAGGCTGAATGAAATTTAAAAAAGTGATACAACTGTATCTACAGAAGATTTACGTTAGACTCAAAGACACAAGTAAGTTAAAAGTGAAAAGCTGGAAAAGTCTATTTTATATAAGTAACCAGAAAAGAACTAGGTTACCTACACACTAGTATCAGACAAATGGACTTCAGGTCAAAAATCGTTACCATATATTGATAAAGGTGTCAGTTTATCAAGATATAACAAGTATAAACATGTATGCACAAAAAAATATGAGGTAAACAGACTAGAGATATGATTCTGTAGTAATAATTGGACACTTATATGTACTACTTTCAATAATAAACAAAGACAGATAGCTTGAGCAAAATGATACGACCAGTTAGATCTCACAGGTGTACATAGAGCACTTCGCCCACTGATAGCCAAATGCAGATTCTTCTCAAGTGCATATTAGTTACTCTGTAAAATATGTTATACCACAAAACAAGTCTCAGTAAATTTAAGAGTTTGAGATCATACAAAAATACTTTCTTTCTTCACAATGGAATGAAGCTAGAAATAATGGAAAACTGGAAAATTTATAAGTTACGTGCAAATTAAACAGTGTGCACTTTACAAACTTAAAAACCCTTGGGTTAAAGAAGAAATCACAAGGAAAATTAAAAAATACTTTGAGATGAATGAAAAGGAAAAACAGCTAAAGCAGTTCTCAGGGAAATGTGTAACTGTAAATGTCTAATAAAGATGATCTCAAATCAGTAATCTAACTTTACACTTCAAGGAACTAGAAAAGGAAGAGCAAACTACACCCAAGCCTAGCAGAAAAATGGAAGTAAAGAATGTTGCATTTCGCCAAGAAGCACAAGAAGAAAGGTCTGAAGAAGATGCAGGCCAACGACGCCAAGGCCATGGATGCACATGCGGAGGCTATCAAGACTCTTGTCAAGCCAGAAGGTCAAGCCTAAGATCCCAAGGGGTGTCAACCACAAGCGCAGTCGGTCTCGCCTACGTTGCCCATCCCAAGTTTGGGAAGCGTGCTAGGGCGCACATTGCCAGAGTCCAAAGCCAAGCCTCAGAGTAAGGCTGATACTTCAACCAAGGCTGATGCTGCAGCCAAGGCCTCTCATCAAGCTCTGACTCCAGGTCAGGCTCTGAAGGGCACCCAGACTCCCAGAGGCACTCAGGCTCTCACAAAGGCTTCAGAACAGAGTTTTCTATCTGAGGACAGAAGGACTGATAAGACCCCTGGGCTGCCGTCTGCAGGGGACTAGTGTCCTCCTTTGCTGTTTGTACAAATAAACCTTGAGGTGGGAAAAAAGAAAAACAAGAGAATTAGCAAGAACAAAAACTGATTCTTTGGAAAGATAAGAAAGTTGACAAATCTTTAGCTAGACTGACCAAAAAATAGATGCAGGTAACTAAAGTCAGTAATGATGGGGGAGACGTTACTACTGACCTTATAGAAGTAAAAAGGATTATAAACAAGTTTAGTAAAATTGGAAGGTACAAAATGAGTACAAGTAGCAGTTGCTTCTGCACACCAGCAATGAATAACCTGAAAATGAAAACATTTCCAGTCACAATAGTATCAAAAAGAAGAAAACACTTGGAAATACATTTAACAATAAAATAATTACCAAAACCTGTACTCTGAGAACTAGAAAATAACTGCTGAGGGAGCCAAGGCAATTTAACAAGGAAATAATCTTTTCCATAAATGATAATAGACAATGGGTTATCTGTAGGGAAAAGAGAAACCCTGGTGGTATAGTGGTTAAGTGCTACACCTGCTAACCTAAAGGTCGGCAGTTAAAATCTGTCAGGCACTCCTCGGAAACTTTATGGGGCAGTTCTACCCTGAACTATAGGGTCAGTGTGAGTTGGACTCAATGGCAGTGGGTTTGGTTTGGGTATAGCTAAAAGAATTCAGACCCTTACCTCACACCAAACACAAAAATTTATTCAAAACAGGTCATAGACATAAATGTAAGAGCAGAAGTTACAAAAAGTTTAGAAGAAAACATTAGAGAAAATTGTCATCATTTGAAGTTAGACAAACAGACCAACAGCTAGAAGGATAAAAGAAAAAAACTAATATGTTGGACTTCACCTACGTTTAAAACTTCTGCTCTTCAAGAGAGACTACTAAAAAGATGAAAAAGCCAGCCCACATTCAAGAAGAAAATATTTGCAAATCGTATGCCTGGTAAAGGACTTGTACCCAGAATCTGTAATGGTAAGATGACCAACCCCACCAAAAATATACAAGAAATTTGAATAGATGTTTTACCAAAAGAGAAACACAAGTGGCTAATAAGCACATGGAATGATGTGTAACATTATTAATCATTAGAGAAATAGGAACTAAAACCACATCACACCCACAAAGATAGCTATAAAAATAATAACAGGTGCTGAGGAGGTTATGGAACATGTGAAGCTGGTGAATGTGAAGAATTTCTTGAATCGTTGCAAAGCTCTGACAGACAGAGACGGGGAATTTTTCATCAGTTAACAGACTAAATAGGATCTGGATATCTATAAATATTTTGGGGGCATCATACGAATATCATAGGATAAAGAAAAATCCTTGGGAAAACTATGAAGCACTTAAATAATTTTGTAAAATAACTGCAAAGATCAAATATGTCATATAGCCCTCTCACTAAATTTTGTCTGAAAAATTGCAAATCCTCATCCCAGAAAGTTAGCCACACTTGACTGTTGTTCCAAGGATTAAAAATAGGTTGTAGTTATAACCTTTATGTTAGTTGAGTACACTGAAATAAACTTCATAGTTTTAGCTTCATTTTCAAGATAAAATTTCTATGTAAACCATTTCATTAGTAACTATGATACTTTGATTCCCCTATCAGGCAAATCCACCCTTATCAGTTATACTCAAATGTCTGGTTTCATTATGTTTAAATCTGAAAGAGGATAGTAGAAAATTGTACAAAGTACCCTTTTGTCTACTCTTTCTTGTTTTCCACATGATCATATTTAAATTTGGGAATAACTACTCAGTACCTTTTTTTATTTTTTAGAACAAGATTGCATGTTTTCAGATCCAGCAGGAAGGCTGTTGAAGTAATGCTGTATCTTACTGCACCCAACTGCAAACATTTAGAATATCTTTTTTGTTTTGAAAACATCTTTTTCAGTTCTTGTTGAAATGAGCTCCGGTAGTATCTGAGATGCCAGGGATATCAATGCAGGAAAAATAAAAGTTCTATTACGGACCTGTATAACAGACTTTAAAGAGCTACCTTGTTAAAAACTAAAGCTCTCAGCAAGGACAATTAATAACTTCTTCACAGAGTTTTGTTAACCTCAAATAGTGCTGAATGAGTGGATCCTGAGTGGGGCCTGGCCTAACTATGTCTCTGTCGTGTCCAGTGCCCGCCGAAGGTTCCTATTTCACTGCTTCCAGAGTGGGAGGCAAACGAGGAATTATCAGGGAACTTGCTGTCAGGTTGGAAGGACCAGACGATGACACTCTGCTGTTTGAATCAAGATTTGAGAGCGGCAATCTGCAAAAAGCTGTCAGAATGTGAGTGACAAAGTGGAACTGCCCACAGGGTGACGGTGGGTGGAATGACAGGTGTCTTCAGGAATGACTTTAATAGTCAGGAATGTTTGCAGGAAAGAGAGCACTGATGGTAAAGGGCTGTGAGGGTGAGGTCCAGGAGAGAAATCCTTGGCACTTCTTTTTCCCAGAGTAAAATAACACCTAAATTGTTTCTTCTGCTTACAAAGTAAATAAGTGCTCACTTAAAATACAGAACATAAAAGGCTCAAGTCTTGTAATTATACTTCCCGAGACAGCTGCCAGCACCCAGTGGCAGTGGTTAAGAACCCGGGCTGCTGTCCGAAAGGCCATTGGTTTAAATCCACGAGCGATCTCCTTGGAAACCCTGTGGGGCAATTCTGCCATGTCCTGTAGTGAGGCGGAGTTGGAGTCAGCTTGATGGCAATGGGTTTTTTGGTTTTGGAGACAGTTACTGTTAACAGATTGGCATATACACTTTATTACTTGTACTTTAAATGAAGATTTAAGGAAGAAACTAGCTTCTCCGTAAGCAGTGCGTACACATAGTTTTTTGATACTGATCAGCAACCCCACAACATGTTAGCACTCTGCCTTCTTGACCTTGGATTTCCTGTTACCAGCTGTCTTGTCCCCTCTTGCTTTCTAGTCCTTGCCCCTGGGCTGGTGCACCCATTTAATCTTATTTTGTATCGTGGGCCTGTGTAATCTGTGGCAGAAGGGTGAACCTCAGGAATTACTTCATTGCTGAGCTAAGAGTATTCAGGAGCTACATTCTTCGGGTATTTCCAGCCTCTGTCAAGCCAAGTCTGGTCTTTTTCTGTGCGTTAGAGTTCTCTTGTACATTTCCCTCCAGCCCTGTCTGGGACCCTCTATTGTGATCCCTGTCAGAGCGGTCGTTGGTGGTAGCCGGGCACTGTTGAGGTCGTGCAGCTGATTAGACCCCGAGTGACCTGATTTGGGTTCCACAGGTCAAACTAGTAAGTTCGGTCTCCCTCTCCCCCAGAGCACACGAGGATGTATCCTTTTTAGTAGCAAGTGACAAAAATGTTTAGTGAGAGAAAGTATATTCCAAAGAGGATAACAACTCAGTCTCCATTGAGTGGAAGAAGACCCTGTATACATTTTTGGGGTCCTTTTTCTTGGCAAAAGCAGGGGGTGATGTCATAGATGGGAGGGGAGGTAGTAACTTGGGTTTTGATTGGGCTTGAGGCTACTGGAGCCACTTTATTTATGGACTGCCAGGCTGAGTTGTTGTTTTTTTGCATCACAACTGCCAGGAAGAACCCACATCTGCATCACAAACTGCCAGGGAGAGCTGTTGATACACGGCACATCAGGTTCCCTAGGTAACCTGATCAATACTGTGTGTCTTCTGTAATGCAAACCACAACCTTTGTTGTCCCTAGAAAGTGTTAGATTCTGGAGTAAAATATGTTAGTAAGTGGCAGCAGAGATCAGGTTCCCTAGCTAACCTTGACGGTTGTGCTGGACTCAGTCTGGTGGCGGTGGTGGTACTTGCAGTTCATTTGTCCTTTGGACTAATATTTCCCATGCATCCCATGTACTTTTCTTCATTCTCCCTTACTCGTGAAGGGGTGGGACCAGGGGAGTGTCTTAGATGGCTGCTTACAGGTTTTTAAGACCCCAGATGCTACTCACCAAAGTGGACCGTAAACCGTGTTCTCCATAAAATGTGTTGACACCAGCTGAGCAAGATGTTCCCCAAACCGTGGACACCTTGTACTGTACGTAGTGTGTATGTGTGCTATGTACAAATTAGATATCTTCAAAGACAAAAATACAGTGGTGGTTCACATGCTGTTTTATACATTGCTTTTTTTACTTAATAAATTTTAGGCTGTTTAAATCATCAGTACCAAAGTATCTTTTAATAATGCATACTGTTCTGTTGTATAGATAATCCATACTGTATTTACCCTGTCCTTAACACATGGGATTTGAGATGTTTATATAGTTTTTTTAATAAATTAGTATAATTAATGACCTTATGCATTTATGGACTGGATTCCTAGAAATTGTTGAGTCAAAGGGTTTGACCCTTTTAAATGTTACTAGTTTACCTCCAGGGAGGTTTCTTTTCCAATGGGCAGAATGTGAGTAACTTTTACCCAGTGCTGGAACACCAGAGCAGGGGATTAGCGGCTTTTTAAATTTGCATTTGTAAGTTATGCATATAGGTGAATACCTTTTCATATGTGCATTGGCCATTTATATTTCCTCCTCTTTGAGTGACAGCTCTGGTGGTGTAGCGGTTAGATGCTGTATCTACTAACCAAAAGGTGAGCGGTTTGAACCCAGCAGGCCTCCTTGGAAGTTCTATGTTACGGTTCTCCACTGTCCAGCAGGGTTGTTATGAGTTGGAATCAACTCACAGACAGTAGGGTTTTTTTTCCTTTAACTTAGTCCTGCTTCTTTTTTTTTTTTAATTTTTATTTAACATGACTGAGTAAAAATGTACATTCACGTATAAATTTACATGCCCACCTACATGCAGCTTCCACTGCTCTCCCTGTCCGGTGACTGCACACTATTCCTCTCTGCTCCATACATGTCTCATCCTCCCAACAGCATCCTTTCCCCTCCTATCCATCCACTCCCCTTCCTCCAGCCGTAGGTCAGCAACATGATATCCTATAGATGTATAGAACCATAAAGTGCTTCCAATATATGGTCACTCTGCATTGCCAAGTCCAATCCATTCCTGTCCAAAGAGTGGACCTTTGTTATAATTTATGGGAAAGGGCAGCATCAGGGCCGGGGGCCATGCTCTCAGAGGAACCCCAAAATGGCTGGACCATCAATTGAGGTCTTTTAGTGGAGATGTCATGATGGACCCCTTTTTATTCTTGTGTTGTCAGTGAGACTCCTCTCTGTGAGCTCCATCGTGGCTATCACTGGTGGTGGCCGGGCACCATCCGGTTCTTCCGGTCACCGGTTCTTCCGGCACCCACTCTTGTGGGTCTCTCTGTCTTCTCGGTTGTCTTTACCGCATGTCATTTTGGTCCTCGGTGACCATCCGTTCCTGCTGAGCTGGGACCATTTGCTGTGTCCTCGGATGGCAGCTTGGCAGCTTTTAAGACCCCAGACACCACTCACCAATGTAGGGTCCAGAGAGCTCTCTTAGCAAAATGCTAGTTGTGCCAATTGGCCTGGAATTCGCCTAAGAGCATGGTCCCCCGCCCCCCGCCCCAGCTACTCTATCCTTGCAGTATTGAGTTAAGATGGAAGGAGTACTCAAGTTATACTGAAGTCCACTTAATGTTGTTCGTGTTTCTAATGTGTGCTGTCACCGCTTTCTCCCAACTAGATTTCTAGTAACTATCTAAACCAAACCCTCCCCGCCTCACCCTGCCTCCCTCCCCTCCCTTGCAGCTGTCAAAGAGTCTTTTCTTCTATACACAAGTCTGTTTTTGAGATCTTATCGTAGAGGTCTCATACAGTATTTGTCCTTTTGTCGATGACTACTTTCACTCAGCATAATGTCTTCCAGTTGAAACCAGGTTAGGAGAGGTTTCCTGGAATCATCGTTATTCTTTATCATTGCGTAGTGCTCCATTGAGTATATGTACCATAGTTTACCTATCCATTCTTCTATTGTTGGGCAGTCCTGCTTCTTTTTAATAAGGTGAATCAATTCCAGAAATACTCCCCCCTCCCCATCTTCAAACAGTTGATTTAGCAGATGTAAAAATAACACTGGAGACTTACGGATCTCTTCCTCAATGAGAAGCAGCAGCAGGGTGGAGCCAGCAGCGTGCAGGACTAAGGCTTCACTCCTGCTGACTGTGCTTCTGAAGAGGGTAGGAAGGTGATTATATGGAGGTCATGTAACTGAGACCCCAAGTGACCTTGATCGGTTTCTGAGATGAGCTAGCAAGTTGGGTCTCCCAACAGGTGGCAAACTGGGCTCCCCCTCCCCCAGGCCACACAAGGATGCTACCTTCTTGGTAGCAAATGGCAGAGAAGTTCAGAAGTGCATTGCAAAGAGGGAATGAGTTAGAGGGGAGAAAAAGACCCAGTACAGATTTTAGGGGTCCTTTTTATTGGCAAAAGTAGGGGGTGATATCGTAGATGGGAGGGGGAGGTAGTACCTTGGTTCTTTGTTCCGGGTTTGAAGCTACACGTGGCTACCTCCCCACTGCCGGGTGAATTGTTAGGTTAGCGTCACAGCTGTTGGGAGGAACTATTATATTTGCATCACACACTGACAGGAAGAACTGTTAGTATGTGGCAAATCAGGTTCCCTCGGTAAACTTGTCAATAGTGTGTGTGCTCTATAATGCAAACCATGACCTTTGTTATCTCCAGAAAATGTAAACAATTCCAGAGTAAAAGGCGTTGGTATGTGGCGGCAGCAGATCAGGTTCCCTAGCTAACCTGCCAACCTGACCCCCAGTGACTTTTTTCTTTACGTGAAGATAAAGGAAGTATTGAAAGGGAGTCATTTTGATGACATTCGGGACATCAGGAGAAAAAGTTCCAAAATTGCTCTGAAGGGTGGACTAAGCACTGGTGTCTGTGCATAGCTTCCCAAGGGGAGGACTTCAAGGATGACCACAGTGCTGAGATACGTAGCACTTTGTCTAGGATGACTTCAAGAACTTAATTGGCAGTCCTCCTATGTGGGTTGAAGAACTAGGTAAATTAGAAAATATATGTTTGATTATTTGATATCACAGTTTTTTCTGTAGAAGTAAGATAGGTTTTTAGCAGGAAAAACACTCTTTTGCAAAAACAGTTTTTTTTGCGGGGTAGAAGGAACCGTTGCAGTGCAGTGGTTCCGAACACAGCTGCCAACGGAAACGTCAGCAGTTTGAGCGGACCAGCCATTCCGAGGGAGAACTGCAGGGCAGTTTACCTCTTTACAGCCTTGGACACCCTATGGGGCAGTTCTGCTCTTCTGTAGGGGGACACGGAATTGCGATTGACTTGATGGCAATGAAGATTTTTTTTAGGTTTCTGGTTGGGTTGCTGAGATGTTTTTCAATTTTCTTTATTACAGAGATACTTATGAGTATGAGCTTACCTTGCAAACTGACCTGTACACAAACAAACATACTCAGTGGTTTTATTTTCGAGTTCAAAACACCAGAAAGGATGTCACGTATCGATTCACCATTGTCAACCTGCTAAAGCCCAAGAGCCTTTACACTACAGGGATGAAGCCGCTCATGTACTCCCAGTTGGATGCCACCACCCACCACATCGGCTGGAGGCGGGAGGGAAATGAAATCAGGTACTATAAGAGCCACACAGATGACAAGCAGCAGCCCTTCTACTGTCTCACGTGGACCGTTCAGTTTCCGCACGACCAGGACACTTGCTTCTTTGCACACTTCTACCCATATACGTACACTGATCTGCAGTACTACCTCCTGTCCGTGGCCAACAACCCCACCCAATCCCGGTTCTGCAAGCTCCGTACATTATGCAGGAGCCTAGCAGGAAACACTGTCTACCTGCTCACCATCACCAACCCATCCCAGAGCCCTCAAGAGGCAGCTGCAAAGAAAGCCGTGGTCTTCAGTGCCAGAGTCCACCCCGGGGAAAGTAACAGCTCCTGGGTTATGAAAGGCTTTTTGGACTTCATCCTCAGCAACTCCCCAGATGCTCAGCTCCTCAGAGACATCTTTGTCTTCAAGGTGGTACCCATGTTAAATCCAGATGGAGTAATTGTGGGGAATTACCGATGTTCATTGGCTGGAAGAGACTTGAACCGGCATTATAAAACCATTCTGAAGGAGTCTTTCCCTTGTATCTGGCACACCAAAAACATGATAAAGAGGTGAGAGCCGTCGTCTAGTGATCTGTGTGTGAATGGTGTGAGCACTAGCACCCGATGCTGCCCTGTGATGGGGTATGAACCTCCTTCTGTATTGTGGGAAATGAACATGGCCTTAGGGATTGTCTTTACCATTCTCTTTGCAATCAGAAGGGTTTATTAATTTTTAAGCTTGTAACCCCAAGCTTATCTTTGGTTTGAAACAGTACATGTAGCTTTTCAGCTAGTAAAATCATTCTACTGATAAGTGAAGTCGTTAAATGGGAAAGTGCAGCCGTCAGGAGAGTTCATAGTCTCTATTTAATCTTCACGTTCACCCAGAGAGCTGAGTACAATCAGTATTCCCCAGTTTGGTGTATGATGAGGAAACAGAGGCACAGAAGGGTTAAGTAACTTCCCCAAGGCCGTATGGGTAGTGACAGAGTGGATACTTGAACACAGGCCGTCGGTTTTTAAGAGTCTGAGTTCCTTACAACCGTCTCATTTTGCCTCTCATGAGGAAATGGAAATAAATCAATAATTTTCCAGCCCTGCATGAAAGTACTTGAGAGCTGTGATATAACAGCACATCTACCAGTTCATTGGAAAAAAAAATACAGTATGTAGGAAGATGGGAATGTGTGCCTTCTGACTCTACCTGTGGGAAAGGGTGGGAGCAGCAGTCCGCAGAATGGCCAGGAGGGTGTGCAAGAGCGTGTGTTTGAGTTTGAGACCTGCCTGCTGGCTGTGTGATCTTGGCCAAGCAGGTTTACCTTTCCGAACTTCATCTTCCTCATCTATAGAATGAGTATAGTAAGGCCTGTTTTGTGTGGTAACTCGGAGGATTATCACTGTCCCCGTGTGAATGTGTGGCTGTGGTCATCATCTCCATCCTGTCGCCCTCCTCATCGTCATCATGGAGAAAGTGAATGCGTTTGCAGGGCTGGAATACCTGGGTGTCCTGGGCGAGCTGTTGTATAGATTTCAGGAAATAGAAGGCCCCTTAGACCAGCTCTGGTTGAAGGGGTTTTGTTTGAAGCTACACTGGGTGCTCAGGAGACACGGTGTGGGCCTTATAGGAAGTGGCCCTGAGAAGTCGGGAATTAGAGGTTTTTTCTGGCTCTGCCTCTTTCATCCCTGCAGTGACAGCCTTCCTGCCTCTCCCCCCAGTTCTGCACCAAGATGTGCTTTCTCTAATTTGTTACCCCCACTTCCTCACCGACCCATGCATGGCCGACCCTCCACCTCTTTCCACAGCAGGACTTTTCCATGTCAAGTCCCCCTGATTGGTGGGGGCCAGGGCACTGGTGACATATTTACAACAGTGATGGAGATTGAGGGTAGGAGTCCTCAGAAAAGGGGGCTTGGACGGGGCAGTGATCCAAGATAAGAAGACATTTCAGCAGGGAGAGGCGTATGACCAAGGCCTCAGAGGTGGAAAGGCTGTGCCCTGTGGCATACCACTTGGTGTAGACAATTGAAACCAGAGGATAGGAAGATAAAATCTGTCTAAAAAGGGTGTCTAGTCTAATGCAAAAAATATTTATGACTGTTGGGAGTTCACATTTTCTTAGGAGGGGGACTATCAACAGCCATACTGAAGAAAGAGATTCCAAAAGATCTTTGGAATATTCTTGATTATTCACGTGCACATGGATGTCCACAGAACCCTTTGTTTGCTGTCCCCCAACCCAGACTTCTTGAAGAAAGGGAGGTTCTCCTGTACTGTGATTTCCACGGCCACAGCCGCAAGAATAACATCTTCTTATATGGCTGTAATAACAATGATCGCAAGTACTGGCTTCATGAGCGAATCTTCCCATTAATGCTAAGCAAGAATGCACCAGATAAGGTAAGAGCACCAGGTAATTTTCTGTCATTGACTAAGGGAGAAGGAAACTCACTGCTTCCCATACCTAAGTGTTTGACTTACCACTTTATATCGCATTGTATTATCTTCGTTAAATACAGTGAAAACTGTGAGAGTCAGAACTCTCAAGGACTGCCTGATTTTCCCCATCTCTCAAGGTTTCTGGCTTTGACAGTCTTACTACTTTTCTGTCCCTCGTTTTAGTGGAAAATATACTTGAGTTTGCCTTGTCGGACAGGTTTGTGCGTCACAACTTCCAGATTCATAGGTTTTACTGTGCCCAGACTTCAAGAATTTAGGAAGGTGTCGCTTTAAAAATTGGCTCTGTGCCCATAACTGATGGATGGATAAGTGAAATGTGGTGTGTCCCCACTGTAGAATGTTAGTCAGCAGGAAAAATGAATCAGATACTAATACGTGATCCAGCATGGGTGATCCTTAAAAACATCATGTGAAGTGTAGTAGTCGCAAGTGACCACACTGGGAATAGGCAAATCTAGAGAGACTTCTTAGAAGTAGGTGAGTGGCTGCCTAAGGCTGGTGGCAGGAGCATGGACAGGGGGGTGACTGCTAACACATACAGCTGTGTTTTGGTGGGGGGTTTGATGGAGGTGTTCTAAACCGGGAGGGTGTGGTGGCCCAACTCTCTACATTTACTCATATCATTGACTTGTGGATTTTAAATGGGTGAATTTTATGGTATGTGGTATCTCTCAGTAAAGGTTTTTTTTTTTTAATTGCTCTAGTTGCTTCTCTTGGGCACAAGCTTAAGGTTTTTATTTTTAATTGTGCTTTAGGTGAAAGTTGACAGAGCAGATTAGTTTCCCATTCAGTAGTCAATGTGCAGGTTACTTTGTTACACTGGCTGCTAACCCACTGTGTATCAACACTCTTCCCTTCAATGACCCAGGTTTCCTGTTTCTACTCATCCCGTTTTCCTGTCTCTTCCCACCTTCCTATCTTTGCTTTTGGGCCGCTGTGCCCGTTAGTCTCACATACATGATTGAACTTTAAACATACCCCTTGTGTGTGTTATCGTTGCCCTATTAAAAAAAAGAAAAAGAAAAGAAAACCCATTGCCACTGAGTCAATTCTGACTCATAGCAACCCCATGGGACAGAGTAGAATTGCCTCTCAGGACTTCCAAGGAGCAGCTGATAGATGCCAGCTGCCAACCTTTTCACTCGCAGCTAGGTGCATAACCACTGTGCCACCAGGGCTAATCTTTGGGCAAACTTAAACTTGTGATAGGTAGAATTATGTAGCATATTTCATCCTGCAGCTGAAGTATCAGATGAGATTGGAAGACAAATAAAATGCTAAGGTTACATAAGCCCCCACAGAAAAGTTGATGTAATATGAGATAATGAGTGTAAGCTGCTAAAAGTCTAATGAGAACAAGTTTAAAAACTTCTAATGACTGGATAAGTAACAACTCTGACAATTGGGTATATACAGAGTATCTGCATTGATTTGGAAGTTGTTTTTAGCATCTTAAATAGACCCATGAAATGTAACTGTCATTAGGAAGAAGAAATTAAGTTGGGATTAGAAATATATGTAGATGACAGTGCAGATTTTCTTATGTAAACGTGTATGAGACAAGATGTTAGCTAAGAAACTGCCACCCTTGTCTATAAAAAGTTCTGTGGACTCTTCAGCCTTTGTTTCCTTCCTTCCTTGTTTCCTCCACTTCTCTCTTTGTTAGTATTTTATGGAACATACTTTAGGAAATAATATATAGACACCAAGGGGACTTGTCTTGTTTCATGTTAATGAATCTTAGATATCTTACATTTGCCTGTTTATGATTAATAGAAAAGTTGGATTTCTCTTTAGTTCTCTTTTCATAGCTGTAATTTTAAGGTCCAAAAGTGCAAAGAAGGAACGGGACGGGTCGTTATGTGGAGGATGGGAATCCTGAACAGCTACACCATAGAGTCTACCTTTGGTGGGTCCACCCTCGGTAAGCTCCTCACAGGCCAGCATGGCAAGGGGATGTCATGCAAAGCACCTGGCAAGATGAGATCTTTCTGAATGTCAGGGAAGTAACTGACCTATGGGATTTCTTACTGTGATTGTTGCTAAATCTGAGTACCCAGAAAATAAATGTGAGACATAGCGCAGTCCAACAATTAAGTCCACAAACTTAATTGTTCTAAGTGCTGCATACCTCATTGCTGAATATCACTGCAGTCACCTTTGAAGTACACCCTTTGGGAAGTTATGCAGTGACGCCAGTGCCTAGTCCACCCTTCAGAGCAATTTTGGAACTCTTTTTCTGGAATGGCAGTGGCACAGTGGCACATTCACGAACTTAATTGTATAGTTGTGAGTGAGGGAGTTTCTAGCCAGTAAACAAATAACTATATTGGAACACCTTCCCTACTCACCTGATCTGACATCTAGTGACTTTTTTCTTTACCTGAAGATAAAGGAAGACATTTTGATGACATTCAGAACATCAGGGGTAATATGACAACAGCTCTGGTGGCCATTCCAGAAAAAAGGTTCCAAAATTGCTTTGAAGGTAGACTAGGCACTGGCATCAGTACATAGCTTCCCAAGAGGAGCACTTCAAAGATGACCGTAGTGATATTCAACAGTAAAGTATTGTATCACTTTTTCTGGGATGAATTTGTGAACTTAATTGTTAGTCCTCGTAATACTTGATGAAGCAGTATATCACAGTGGTTGACAGGGCTCTAGAATCAAGCAGATCTGGGTTTAAATTCTAGCTCTGTTTAGTGAACATTTTTTTTTAGTTTGTTCATATGTTTAAGTCTAAGGTGAGTGTCTTGTAGGCAACATACGGATGAGTCATGTCTTTTGATCCAAGATGTCACTCAGTGTCTCTATACTGGAGTGTTCAGTCCATTAACATTCAGTGTAATTATTGATAGGTATGTGTTTAGTGCTGTCACTGTGATATGTTTATTTTTGTGTTGATGTTTTCTCTGTTGTTCTTACTAATCTGTTCTGGGACATTCTTCTTTGTGAGTTGATTTTTCACCTTTTTCAGGGTTGCTGGTTGTTGAGACTCCTGTGTTAAAGATATGGTGCATCTTTATTGTGCTTTAGTACTGGTCTTATTAACTTCCTTTCCATGTGGAAGGACTGTAATGACTGTAGTACATCCCTCTTTTTAATATGATGACATCATAGTTTTCATGATATGATCACTGAATCATTTCTTTAACTATTAGAGCCTTGATTGAGTTTGGAGCATCCCCTAACTGAGTAGGTTTCTGGGTGATGTGTCCTGTATTTGCTTCTAAAATATACAGTTAGTGGTTTTGTTCTTCTAAGCCTAGAGATTCTTTCAGTATTTCTTGTAGCTTTGGTTTGGTTTTTACAGTCTCTGAGTTTCTGTTTATCTGCGAATGTCTTAATTTCATTTTCATATTTGAAAGATAGTTTTGAAGGATATATAATTCTTGGTTGGAAGTTCTTCTCCTTCAACGCATTGAATGTGTCATGCCACTGTCTCTGTGCCAGCATCATTTCTGCTGAGAAATCCGACAGAAGCCTCCAGGGTTTCCCTCTGAATGTTAGCTCTGCTTTGAGTCTTCTGCCTTTAAGAGTTTCTGCTTATGTTTCATTTTGTTAAGCTTGATTATAATATGTCTTGGAGTCTTTCTTTTGAGATCTGTATCGAGTGGCATTCAGTATGCATCTTGGATATCTATATTCTCTTCTTTCATAATTTCTGGGAAGTTTTCTGTCAACAGCTCAGCAACAGTACTCTCTGTGTTCTCAGGTGTCTCACCCTGTTCAGGAACTCCAGTTAATCGTAGATTGTTCCCCTTAATAGAGTCCCACATGCTTCTTAATGCTTCTTCATTTTTCTTGTTTCCTTTTTCTGATTTCTCCTCATAGATGCTGGAGTAAGTAACTCTGTCTTCAAAGTCAGAAAGTCTATTTTCCATTTGTTCCATTATGTTTTCCTGGCTTTGAATGGAAGTTTCTACCTCTTTGATTTTGTTCTTGATCTGTTGGATTTCAGAGTACTGGTGTTCCATCAGATCGAACAGTTTGCTTAATTTTTCATTTGCTCTGCTGCATTTTGTATAGGGTCTAGGAGGGCTGTCTATATAATCCTTTTGTATTCACCTTCCAATAGTTTTAAAAAGGTTTCTTTGTCTGGGAAGTTCTTTGGTGCTTTCCTTTGGGGGCCTTCTGAAGCCATGGGCAATTTCTTTGTTATGCTTTTATTGAGAGTTTGTTGCTTTGGGGGCATCATGTGAGTCAGTAGAGGCTGGGAGAGATGCTATGAGGATGGACCGCAGTTGTTTCTTTAAGCCGTCTTAAAATGAAAGGTAAAAGGTATCTGACAACTTCCAAAGTCAGTCAAGTTTTCAGGTGTACAGGTCCCTCTTCCCAGCTGGCAATGTAAGCACCTCTATATCCAACCGCAGATGTTATAAACCAGTTCAAAATACAGAAAGGCTACTGCCTTGCTGGCCCCTGCTGTCGGGCCCCAGCTGTAGGTGACACTGTGCCAGAAAAGTGCTCTCCTCCAGGCAGGCACTGCCTCCCAGCCTAGGAATTAGATCCAGCTGAGGCCTCTGTATGGGAAATCTGCCCCCCAGTGGAACAAGATGGTGTCCCACACAAGCTACCTGCCTGCCTTGGTACAGGCTACTCAATGGCGGAGGCAAAAAGAGAAGCCAAAGGTGCTGAGATGCATAGAGTCCAAAGCTGGGCTCTCAAAATATGGCAGTTTCACCTGTCAATCCCACCAGCAGTGAGTCTGAGATCAACTGCTAGTCAAGTCCCAGCTCCGCCTGCTGACTAAGACAGAGGAAAAAAAGTTAAACTGGCAACTTACCTTCAGTCCGTGAAAGCCAGCACTCACCAAGAATGGGGGCCAGTGAAGGAGAGGAAGTTTTCCATGCAGTGGTATGAAGTCCAAATTAACAGCCCCATGCCATGTCCTGGGGCTCACTAAGTGTTCAGAGGGCTCCATTTAATTATCAACTCAGGTCTTGGTTTCTAGAGGGATTCAGGGAGACGTGTGTTTAATCTGCCATCTTAACTCCACCCCCTGAACATTTTTTTGTGATTAAGTGAAAGTATACAACCCAAATTAAATTTGCATGCCTGCCTATGTACAGCTCCTTCTGCTCTCCTTGCCCAGTGACAGCACATTCCTCCTTTTTGTTCTATATATATTGTATCTTCTTAACAATCTCCTGTCCCCTCCTCTCTACTTGCTCCTCTCCCTTCTAGTAGAAGGCCAGCATCCTATAGATGCATAGAACCATAAAGTCCACACACCATATGGTCACACTGCATCCCAAAATTCAGTCCATTCCTGTCCAAAGAGTTGACCTCAGTAATGTTTTCAGTCAGGGGCAGTAGCAGGTCTAGGGGCCATGCTCCCAGGGGAATCCTCAGGCTGCCAGGCCATCAGTTGTAGTGTTTTAGTGGCCTTCTTGAGGTGTACCCCTCTTTTTCTCATGTTGCCCCTGGGACTCAACAGTGTGTGCCCCATCACAGCTCTCTTCAGTGGTGGCCAGGCACCATCTGGTTCTTCTGTTCACATGTTGATACAGTCACCCATTCAAATGGGTACTTCTGTCTCCTGGGCTCTTTTTCTCCTTGTGTCTTTGTTGTTCTTGTTGATCATCTGTTCCAGATAAGTTGGGACTATTCGATGTACCTCAGATGGCAGCTCGCTAACTTTTAAGACCCTAGACACCACTCACCACTATGGGGTATAGAAGACTCTTTTAGCAATAGGCTAGTTATGTCACTTGGCCTCGATGTCCCTTCAGAGCATGGTCCCCAGACCCTCACCCCTGCTACTCTATGCTTGCAATATTGGGTTTATATTAGAAGAGTTTTGAGTGTATGTTGAAGTCTAGTTAAGTTGATCTTCTATCTACTGTGTGCTGTCACTGCTTTCACCCAACCAACCAATTTCTATCAACTGTCTAATCTATACCAGTCCTCTCCCTCCCCTCCCTTGAAGCCATCAAAGAGTCTTGTCTTCTGTACATGAGGCTCTTTTTAAGTCCTTATAGTAGCGGTCTCATACAATATTTGTCCTTGTGCTGCTGACTGATTTCACTCAGCATAATGTCTTCCAGTTGAAACCAGGTTATGAGATGCTTCCTCATCATTGTTCTTTAACATTACACAGTGTTCCATTGAGTATATGTACCATAGTTTGTTTATCAGTTCATCTGTTATTGGGCATCTGGGTTGATTCCACCTTTTTGCTGTTGTGGACTGTGCCTCAGTAAACATTCATGTGCATGTATCTATTTGTGTGGCTGCCCTTGCATCTGTAGGATATATTCCAGCAGTGGGACTACTGGATTGAATGATGTATCTCTATTTCCAGCTTTTTAAGGAAGAGCCAGAGAGCTTTCCAAAGATGTTGTACCATTTTGCAATCCCACCAGCAGTAGCACAGTTCTAGTATCTCCACTGCCTCTCCAGCATTTGTTGTTTTGTGTTTTTTGGATCATGGTCAACCTTGTTGGGACGAGATGGTATCTCATTGTAGTTTAACTTCTAGCTCTGTTTACAAGTTGTGTGATCCTGGGTGAGTTACTTAACCTCTTGCAACATTGTTTTCCTTTAACTGGCAATAATAAACCAAAACTAAACAAAGTACACTGCCTTTGAGTCGATTAGTAACCATAGTGACCCTTTAGACAGAGTAGAACTGCCCCATAGAGTTTCCAAAGAGCCCCTGGAAGATTTGAACTGCCAACCTCTGGTTAGCAGCCATAGCACTTACCTACTGTGCCACCAGAGTTTGCAGTGGCAAGAATAGTGCCTCCATTTAAAAAGTATATATATATACCAGTGCTGTCAAATCAGTTCCAAGTCATAGTGACCCTGTAGGACAGATAGAACTGCCCCATAGGGATATGAACTGCCAACCTTTTGGTTAGCAGCCATAGCACTTAAGCACTGTACCACCGGGGTTTCTGCCTGCATTTTAGGTACTATTTAATGGGTTGTTGTTGTTGGGTGCTGTTGAGTCAGTTTCAACTTGTAGCAACCCCATGTAACAGAGTAGATCTGCCTCAGGGTTTTCTAAGCTATAGTCTTTATGCAAGCAAATTGCAGGTCTTTCTCCCTCAGAGCCCCTGGTGGGGGCAGAGGTGGATTCAAACTGCCAACCTTTTGGTTAGCAGCTGAGTGCTTAACCACTGCACCACAAGAGCTCCTTGTTTAATGGGATAGTGTGTGAAAACACTTGGCATAGTGCCTGCCAGGAAATAGAACCTCGTAATTAGAGCCGTTATGATTACTAACTTCTATTATTGGCAAAAATTCTTCCAAACCAAACTAAAACTAGAAGGAGAGCTACCCCATCCAGAAACATAATATTTTAGAATCAGAGGTGTCATTTTTCAAGAGATACTCAAGTTACATTTGCATTCAGTCATTAAGGTTTAATTTTGAAAAAATTTATGGAAAGGGACACACAAACCACAGACTCCGTCAGCATGAGACTGGAAGAACTAGATGGTGCTTGGCTGCGACCAGTGGCCACCCTGACAGGGAACACAACAGAGACCCTGAAGGAACGGGAGAAAAGTGGGGTGCAGAGCTCAAACTTTAGTAGAAACACCAATGGGCTTCACAGTGTAAGGAGGGCAACTAGGGTCCCCTACTGTGTGTGTAAGTTTTTTATGAAAACTAACTTGAATTGTAAACTTTCATTTAAAGCACAGTAAAAAAAAAAGTTATTTTTCAAAAATGTATATGGATTTTTTCCAGGTAGTAAGAGAGACACCCACTTTACTGTTGAGGACCTGAAATCTCTGGGCTATCATGTCTGTGACACCCTGCTGGATTTCTGTGACCCTGACCAAGCTAAGGTAAAAATGAGTTTTAAGGAATGTAGTGACACTGCCATGGTCAGCATCTGGTGGGTCCAGAGTCAGTCCATTGGAATTACAGGTGACATGGCATTTTCCTCTTAACATTTTTCTGTAGTTTTTATGAGCAGAGGAAAAAGAAATCTCTTAAGTCTACACACTGTCAGCAAATGGTCTGACCGCATAATACCCTGAGGAGAGACCCTCCTGCCGGCTTGGCTTCCATGCACCCCTGCCTCACATCTTGCTTACCTGTGGCAGCACCACTTTCTACTTCCTTTTCTCCTGTTTCAGAAAGCCAGGTGCCCTCTTTGTACACTCAGTGACCTCCCCTACAGTGTCCTTCAGGTCTTCCCTCCTTCACCACCTTTTCTCTTCTCTGTGTCCTCATTTTTTTCTTCTTCTCGTCACCTACAGTGTCCTCAGGCTTCTGTGTCCTACAACACAGAACAAGTGGCCTTTGGCCATGTGTTTTTGTCTTTTCCGTCATCACTCAGCTTCTTAGACGGAAGTCTGTAACTTGCCTTTCATAACCCTCCAGAAATGTTGGCCCTGGAAATACTGCTGATATCCACCCCTCTGGATGCAATTACTTAATAAAACATATTTACGGGAGAATTTGATCCACGGCAACCTGGAATCATCTTGCCATTGACAAAAATCTGAAGCACCTGCCTTCTAACATTCCCATCCTTGCCGCTTGCAGTTGTAAATCAAACCATTACGTTGTCTAAGTCTCGCTGGCCTGAGAAAAGAGGCTAAGACAATGAGCATTGATATCTAGCACTGGAGAAAGTCTCCATGTTCCTACAGCTCAAATAATTTGTCTGTTAACATGTCCTTCGCAGCCAGGGCTAGAGATTATTCATCTTTGTTTCCCAGCAACAAGTAAAGTGCCTTTCAGAGTATAATTAGTAAATACTTGATAGATAAATAAATGATCAGAAATAACTCGTTGTTTCCTGTCACAGTTCATACAGTGCCTTGCAGAGCTTAAAGAGCTCTTACAGCAAGAAATTCATAAGAAATTCAATGAACTTGGACAAAATATGGATTTAGAGGGAAATTGGAGTGACATCTCTTTGTCTGACATTGAATCCAGGTGATGAACTTCATTTCAAAGGAAATTCAGAGTTCTACCTTTAAAAATTTTGTTCTTTAAAAAACATTTTATCATTTTGTTTGTCTTACTTTTTGTTTGGTTGGTTGGTTTGGTTTTGGACTTCAGGTGCAAGAAATAGAATGAATCATACTCCTCAGTCCCAGCATACTTTAGTGCACATAATTCCTTCAATGGCTGTGTCCTGAGTACCTGTTCTTTGCCAGGCTCTGTTCTAGACACTAGAAAGGGGTAGGGAGTTTGTATAAGGCCTTGTAGGCTCTTGTACTTAAAACCTTTGGCTTTTACTTCAAGGGAAGTGGAAAGCTTTTGGAAGGTTTTAAATAGAGAAGTGTCATGTGCTGACTTAATTTTTAGTTTGTGACCACTATGTGGAAAATAGGTTCAAAGGGGGAAAAGTCTAAGCAGGGAAACCAATTAGGAGGCTGGTAGAGTAACACAGGTGAAAGATGGTGGTGGCTGAGACCAGAATACAGTAGTGGGGGTGGTGTGACTAGGTCGCATTCTAAACATATTTTGAAGTTAGACAATAAGAGATGCAGGGGGAAGGAAGGAGACAGTTTGTGGACAATGACTAGATCAATCTAGATGCTAAAACTTTTGAAAGGAGAATCAGAGTGATAAAAATAACACTCTTGGTGTCTGACTTGTAGATTCCTTATTACTAGATCTATTAGTACAGTCCGCAGATATTCACACAGAGCACCTAATAGGTTCCCAGCTGTCTGAATTGGTGCTGGCCAGACTGCTCCCAAACAAATCACAGTCCCCCAGTCTGCCCTGGGGCTGTGCATTGAGACTCCCACAGCTTTCCCAGTCACTGCCAAGGGCAGCTTTGACTATCTGACCAGCACTCACCTTGACACATGAGTTGTGAGCTCCTTGGCACCAGGGGCTCTGCTTCAGTCATCTTACCCCTGTGCCTGATGTGGAGTTGGGTATTCAATGAATGAGCGAGTGAGTGAGCTGAGTCCCTGAAGGATGGTGTGGGCAAGTGGCGGACTCAATGTCCGGGTCCTGTGTAGAGAGCCTGGTAGGTGTTGGACTTTGTGGGCATGTTAACAACACTTGTCTCCCGTTCTCCTTTCCCACCGGTACCAGCACCAGTGGGTCTGACAGCTCCTTCTCAGATGGTCTGCCTGTTCACCTGCTGAGTATAGCGGACGAGGTGAGCTCATGTAGACTCTTACACCCGGGAACATAGCAGCCTTACAAGTACCGTGACATTACTGAATAATTTGGTGGAATCTTGGCAGAGAGTAAATAAGATTATAATTTCCCTCTACAATCCGAAAATCTAGTAATACAGCCCCAGCTGGTCACCTTGCCATTCAGGTTTTCATTTCCATTCTTTGTAATTGCTTTAAAAAAATCTAGGGGGGAAAAAACATACAAGGACTTCATATTTATTCCATAGTTCGAACTAAGATACAAATCATGTTGAGAGATAGAGGTTATTAACAATGACCCACACTTAAAAAAAAAAAGTTACTATATAATCCGTTTTTTACACTTTTGTATATTAAGTAATAGTTTTGAGCCATCTGCTTATAGACGTTTTCTTGTGTGGGTGCCTCAGAGTTTAAGGAAAAGCAGCATATTTGATTTGGTTTATTACACGCATGCTATCTCAGTTAAAGAAGGAATTCTGTCCATCGCAGGATGGGATTAAGGTTGATTCAGGAGGAGCTAGCCAGTCAAGCTGTGCCCTACACTTTCTCTGCTAGATTTGCAGCAGACCAGTATAGGCTGCGCCACACAGTGGGTTACTGGACGATCAGTCTGAGCTGCACTTCCTACTAAGTCACCTTGTACTCACAACTGATTCTTTTAACCACACGTGTAATAAAACAAACCAGTCCTGTCTAGTTGATCCAACTCATGGCAACCCTGTAAGACGGACCAGAACTGCCCCATAGAGTTTCCAAGAAGCAGCTGGTGGATTAAGACCACTGAGCTGTTGATTCGCAGCCAAGCTCTTCACCACTGTGCCACCAGGGCTGTAACACACCTGATAACCAGTATCATCTGACCTGACATTACTGCTAGAAGTCATCCATTTCCATATTAAGTGACAGACATTCAGTTACTGGCCTGGGTGTCCCTTTGGCAGTGTGTCTGCAATAGGGAAGATGTGGGTGGTTAAGTAGAGAGCAGCTTCTGGCAGGAAGGTTGTTGAAGTCTGTTGATTTCCCAAACCATGAATGGACATTGTGAGAGCCCGCATATGAGATTATCTGTTGTGTCTTGAGTGTTGTACGGAAAGAATGCCACATGTGTGCTGGCAGTTGGCTCTGGGATCCTCAGCAACTGGTTTCTCTGTCCCTTCTGAACAGTTGAAACAAAAGAAGATGGCTAAGAAGAAGAGAAAGAAGCAACTCCAGACCCGGAAGCAGCGAAATGAGCAGTATCACAGAAACAATTTTATGCGACAGTTAGCCAAAGATGCCACAGTAAGGAAGCCTGCCACCTCTTCTGTCGCAGGGCACTCCACCGAGGGAGCAGGAAAAGGGATCAAGGGTTACTCTCAGGTATAAAGGGGTTGGAGATTGGGAGGAGAAGCGTTCTGAGTTCAGAGACCTTCCATAGCATGGCAAGTTTGGGTTGTGACCAAGTCTGGGTTTCACAAAGGAACAGGTGGCGCTGGAAAAGGGGTGAGTGGAGCAAGTCCAGAGTGGCTGGGAAGCCAAGCAGTCAGGCCTGGTGTAGGCTAAGGACACCAGGCTCTTCCTTCTGGCTGTCACACACATACACACACACACACACACACACACACAGCACCCTCTTCTTCCTGAAGATGGGAAAGCTTTCAGAGGCAGGATGTTGCTGTTGGGTAAATTGGGTCACTTGTGACTAGATCCATTAAAAATATTCTCTTTGTACTCAATCCTTTTAGGAAAGGGCAGGATTTGCCTCTATTCTGCAAAAGCAGTCTACCTTTCTCAAAAATTCAGAAAATCCTAGTTCTACAACAGTGAAAAATGACAAAGCAAGATTTAATGAGGTAATTTTTTACTTTTCCTTTTGTTATGTAAGTTGTCTGATTTCTGCAGTGCAGCACTGCCGGGAGCCAGCCCCAGCAGGGTTTCGGGACCACGAAGGGAGGGAGACGGTGTTGGCAGGAAAGAGAAAGAAATGAGACTGAGACAACTAGAAGTCTGAAGAATGGCAGCCCACCAAGGTCTGTCTGTCTGTATTTTTATAATCAGTGAGGTAACTGCTCTTTGACCACGCAAGCTATTGGCTAGTAAGAAGTTGGGACCTCGTGGTCTCCTTTCATGTTAATAGGATCCTCTCTGTTAGCTAGTAAAGAACCAATACATTGTGGTCTTTTTTCATGTTAATCATTAGGGCCCTCTAAATAATGGTCTGAGACAAGTATATTTGTGATTATAATCTACAGTGAAAATAAAGCTGTACCTTGAGCTCAGTCAAGTCTGTGCGTCAAGGTCAAAGGTACAGGAAGGATAAGCTCATCTGGCTGTCTCTATTTGTTCCCTCTTTGCTCTTTTTATCTTTTCCTGTAGGGACAATGAGTGCCCACCATCCCCCACTATAAGTCTCTCTTAAACTGTTCTAAGAAGGGTATTTCTTTAGTATTTGTCTATTTGCCATACCAAATGTAATAAATTTGGGAGCCTATCTGTCTTCCTAATGCAGGGAGTGGAATGTCCATATCTAAGAGCTGTTGGGGGGGTGGCCATCCCTGGGGAGCTTCCCAGAGCCTTTCTGCAATCTTGTTTTTCTGTGGAGGGGGATGTGCATTTGGGGGAAGCCAGCAGGGCTGGACCAGCCTCGGTGCTCTCAGGCTGGGCGTGCTGCATTGTAATTCATTAAGCCGAGGGGGTTGTAAGACCCTTCTTCTTTGATCCTCGTGCCAGGAGATAAGAAGGTATTTTTGAGGAAGGTTTAATTAGGTTGCAAAATATTATCAAGGAGAGTATGGCCAGAAAATATGTCACGGGTGAGATGCCTCCACCTGCCATCACATAAGCTTGTAACTTTGTTCACAGGGGCTTTTGTGTGTGACAGGCCTCAGCACAGCACCTCTCTCCAGCAGGACAGAGAAGCTGTGGCCGTCTGTGTCTTCCTACCTGTCAGTGCCACTGGGAACAGAGCAGCACTAGCTTTGGTGGGGGCACTGGCTCTGCTTTGGGTTACAGAACCCTGAAGGCTGACATCAGACATCATTAGTGATTTATGACTTTATGCCAAAAACATGAGAACAGGCTGTTTTACCATCCTACTGTTCACCCATGCAGTCAGCTCTCCAACAAATGTTACTTCATGCGAACTAAGTGCTTCTGTTGGAACACAGTGAACAAAACACTGGCCTTGGCTTAGGACCCTTGAAGACTGCTGGGCGTTTCAGCAGTTACCCAGGAAGTTATCACAGTAAGGGTGCGGTGGGAACACAGAGGACAGGCACTCAGCCCACCTTTTGGACTGTTATAATACCTTGGAGTTTTGTGGCTATAAAATCCTTGATTTTTTAATGTATAAAAATGTGTGTGATACAATAGTAGCTGATTCTCAGTGGATGGGGTGCAAGAATGCTACCCAATGGCTAAGTGTTATAATGAGGTCCCCCTGCATTACACTGGGGAACCTCTACAGAACACAACTCTCCCTATTCAGTATTGATGCCTCAGGTGTCTAATGCAGTACTGGCAAGAGTACAAGTTTGAATTCTTTCTAAAAGTCAAGTTCCAGCCTTATTATTTAATACTCCTCGAGTTACTTAACCACTTGCCGTAGTTATCTAGCACTGTTGTAACAGAAACACCTTAAGTACGCAGCTTTAACAAAGACAAATTTATTCTCTCAGTCTAGTAGGCTAGAAGTCCAAATTCAAGGTTCCAGCTCTGAGGGACACTTTGTAGATCTGTCAGCTCTGGGAGAAGGTCATTGTCATCAGTCTTCTCCTGGTCTAGGTGCTTCTCAGGTGCAGGGACCCTGGTCCAAAGGACATGCTCTGCTTTTGGTATCTCTTTCTTGGTGGTATGAAGTCCCCCTGTCTCTCTGCTTGCTTCTCTTTTTTATATCTCAAAAAAAATTGTTTAAGACATAACCTTATCTTGGAGGTTGAGTCCTGCCTACTTAATATAACAGCCTCTAATCCTGCCCTATCAGCGTCATAGAGGCGAGGGTTTACAAGATATAGGAAGATCACATCTGATGACAGAATGGTAGATAGTCACACAATACTGGGAATCATACCTTAGCCAATTTGACACGTGTTTTAGGGAGACATAATTCATCCATGGCAGCATCCCATGACTCTGTTTCTGCCTCTCAAAAACTGATTACTTGCCACCAAGATATTTCTGACTCAGGGCAGCGTTTTGGATAACAGAAAGAAGCGATGCTCACCTTGGTTATAGCTGGTGTGTTTGAGTCCTTTGTTGTGGCCATTGTGTCAGTCCATCTTACTGATGGTCGCCTACACCTTTGCTGGGCCTCCAGTTTACCAAACATGAGTTCTTCCCAGTGATTTGTCCTCGGAAACCCTGGTGGTATAGTGGTTAGGTGCTATGGCTGCTAACCAAAAGGTTGGATTTTCAAATCTGCTAGGCACTCCTTGGAAACTCTGTAGGGCAGTTGTGCTCTGTCCTGTAGGGTCACTATGAGTCAGCCTCGACTTGATGACAGTGGATTAACAGTGCATCCAAAGTGAGTGAAAGTCTCAGACAGTGTTCTGTATTCCATATGGCTTTCGTTGGTTTACTTTCAGAGAAAGATTACTAGGTATTGTCAAGTTGGTTCCAGTTCCTAGCAACCTGCATACAATGGAACAAAGTGCTGCCCAGTCCTGTTCCATCCTCATGGTCCTTGTTATACTGGAGCCCATTGTTGACGCCACTGTGTCAGTCCATCTCATCAAGGGTCTTCTTTTTCACTGACCCTCTATGCTTTATCAAGCATGATGTCCTTCCCCAAGGACTGGTCCCTCCTGGTAACATGTCCAGAGTATGTGAGACAAAGTTTCACCATCCTCATATCCAAGGAGAACTCCAACTGTAATTTTTCAGATTTGTTCATTCTCCTAGAAGTCCGTGGTATAGTCAATATTCTTTGCCAATATCGTAATTCAGAGGCATCGTTTCATCAGTCTTTGTTTGCTGTCCAGCCTTTGCATGTATACGACATGATGGACAATGCAGTGGCCTAGGGACATCTTGGCTTTTGAGCACTTTAAAGAGGTCTTCTGCCACAGATTTGCAGGGTGTAATTCATCATTTGGTTTCTTGACTGATGCTTCCTTTGGGGTTGACTGTGGATCCAAGTAAAATGAAATCCTTCGTAACTTCAGTCTTTTTTCCATTTATCATGATACTGCTTCTTGGTCCAGTTGTGGGGACTTCTGTTTTCTTGATATTGAATTGTAATGTATATTGAAGGCTGTAGTCTCTGATCTTCATCAGTAGGTCCTTCAAGTCCACTTTAAGCAAACAAAGTTTTGTCATCTGCATATGACAGGCTGTTTATGAGTCTTCTCCCAGTTCTGGTGCCTCATTCTTCTTCACATAGTCCAGCTTCTGAGATCATTTGCTCAGCATATAGATTGATTCAGTATGATGAAAGGATGCAACCCCAACACACTCCTTTCCTGACTTTAACCATACAGTCCCCTTGTTTGGTTGAAATGACTGCCTCTTGGTCTAGGTCCATGTTCTACGTGAGCACAGGTAGGTATGTTAGAATTCCCATTCTTTGCAGTGTTACCCATAATTTTTTATGACCCACACAATTGAATGCCTTTGCATCCTCAGTAAAATATAGGTAAACATTTTTTGGTATTCCACACTTTCAGCCAAGATCCACCTGACATCAGCAGGGATATCCTTCATTCCCTGTTGTCTTCTGAATCTGGCTTGAATTTGTGGCAGTTCCCTGTCAGTGACCTGCTGCAACCACTTTTGGGTGATCTTCAGCAAAATTTTATTTCAGTGTGATAGTAGTGATACTGATTAATAATTTCCACACCCAGTTGACTTGCTTTCTTTGGAATAGGCATAAATATGGATCTCTTACCTGTAAATACTTAAATATTCCAACTTGAGACTTAAAAATTTTTTCTCAGTTCTTCCAGCTTGAGAAAGTTGTATGTGTTCTCCACTGTCAGTTTTCTGACTCCAGATATTTGTGCATTTCACTGTAATACTTGACTTTGTCTTCTTGAGCTGTCCTTTGAAATCATGTGTTCAGCTCTCTTTTACTTCATGGTTTCTTCCATTCTCTTTAGCTATTCTGCTGTCAGTGGACGTAGCTATTCTGACAACAATGTCTTTTGACATCCATTTGGCCTTTTTTCTTTCTTTCCTGTCTCTTTTTTAATGGCTTCTTGCTTTGTCATCTGCCATGGCCCTGATATCCTTCCACACCTGGTCTAGTCTTCAGTCATTAGTGTTTAGTGTGTCAAATCTGTTCACGAGATGGTCTCTAAATTCATATGGGAGATACTCAAATTCATACTTTCGCTTTGCTAATTCTCTTCTTTTTAAAAAGAATAATTGAGAATGAATTCATACTTTTGCTTATGATGGCATCTCATTCATTGGTACTGGCTTATTCTTTCCTAGTGGGGCTAAAAAGGAGTGGAGACACAAGCAGCAAGCTGTCATTTCGAGTAGCCCTCAGTTACTCTATGGGAATATACTGCTCACATGTGTCAGGGTGGAAAAAAAGTTGAAAACCACTGGATTTAGTGCAGGTATACTGGAAAGAGAATGGACAGTTCTCCCAAGGTGAAGTCTCTGCTGTCTTTCCAGGTCCCTTGCTTGAGACTTCTCAGAGTGATGCTATCATTGAACCATTGGTGTCTTACTGGCAGGAGTCCTGGGTGGTAAACACAATTAAATGCTCAGCTAACTAAAAGGTTGGTAGGTCAAACCCACCCAGAGATATATATTAAAAAAAGGCCTTGCAATCAACTTCTGAAAAGAGTACAGCCATTGAAAACCCCACGGGACACAGTTCTACACATGGGGTTACCATGAACTAAAAAAATGTTCACCTGTGTTTTGTTAACTACGCAAAGTATTTGACTGTGTAGATCATAACAAATTACGGAAAACATTGCAAAGAATGGGAATTCCAGAACACGTAGTTGTGGTCATGCAGAACCTGTACATAGACTAAGAGGCAGTCATTTGAACAGAACAAGGGGCTACTGCATGGTCTAAAATCAGGAAAAGTGTGTGTCGAGGCTGTATCCTTTCACTGTACTCATTTGATCTGTGTGCTGGGCGAGTAATGCCAGCAGGTCAACTCTGGAGGAAGATGAGCCACCGGGATTGGAGGAAGACTCATAAACAGCCTGTGATATGCAGATGACACAACCTTGCTTGCTGAAAGTGAAGAGGACTTGAAGCACTTACTGATGAAGATCAGAGAGTACAGCTTTCAGTATGGATTACACCTCAACATCAAGAAAACATAAATCCTCGCAACTGGACCAGTAAGCAACATCACGATAAATGGGAAAGAGACTGCAGTTGTGAAGGGTGTCATTTTTCTTGGATCCATAATCAATGCCCATGGAAGCATCAGTCAAGAAATGCAACACTTTACTGCATTGAACAGAGCTGCTGAAAAGACCTTTATCATGTGTCCAAAAGTAAGAATTAAGATGCACCTAACCTGAGTCATGGCATTTTCGGTTGCTACATAATGCACTCAAAAGCTGGACAGTGAATAAGGAAGAACAAAGAACTGACACTTTTGAATTATGGCATTGGTGAAAAATATTAAATATACCATGGACTGCCAGAAGAATGAACAAATCTGTCTTAGAAGAAGTAGAAGCAGAATATTCCTCAGAAGCAAGGATGGCAAGATGTAGTCTTGCATACTTTGGACCTGTTATCAGGAGGCACCAGCCCCTGAAGGAGGGACACCATGGTTGGTAAAATGTAGAGGGTCAGCAAAAAAGAGGAAGAGCTTCAGGGAGATGAACTGACACAGTGGCTGCAACAATGAACTGAAAAACAATTGTGTGGATGGCGCAGGACCTAGCAGTGTTTCATTCTGTTGTACATATGGGTGCTATGAGTTGGAAGCAACTTGATAGCACCTAACACCACCTTATTGGCATAGAACCGTGCCACGTTTCCTTATGTTCCACGTGGGGCCACCATGCCCTGGAGCTGAGGGATAATCTGCTGTGTGCAGTACCCTTTGGGAGCTATAAAGACATGGTCCCTGCCCTAAGACGAGGATCCTCTAGGAGGAGTGACAAGATAAATAGATGACCACAAGATAAATAGATAACTGAAACTGAAGAGCAATGAAAAGAAAGCATTAAATAAGGTCAGTTTCAAAGAGTGTCTGTCCTCACAGACTAGTAAATGAGGAACTTACCCTCTCTCCAGTCAGCATCCCCTGCGAGAAGTCTCTAGGTATCTAAAACTGCAACCTGCAAACTGCAACATGCTAGTTAAGCAGTAACATGTAACTGTGAATTCACTTAAACACACTACAGTCAATGAATGCTATCCAAACCTTTACATTTACATCATTTTCGAACAGAGGTGTGGGCATTTAACTTCAGCTGGCATGTCAGATAAGCAGAATAGAAAAGTGGGTCATCTCCCACCTTGATGAATCAAGTTCTATTCCCTTGTATGGCATTCTAGACAGCTTATAAAACGCAGTCCTTCATCTTTTTGGGACAGCTAAAATGTTGCTCCTGAAGATTGTTGGGAGGATGACATGTATGGAGTGGAGAGGAAGAGTGTACTGTCACCAGTCAGGGAGAGCAGTGGGAGCTGCATATAGGTGGGCATGCAAATTTATATGGGAATGGGGGGGTGGAGTCAAGATGGAGGACTAAATGCATGTCTCCCTAAATCCCTCTGGAAACCAAGACCTGAAATGATAATTAAACGGAGCCTTCTGGACACCTAGTGAGCCCTGGGATGCAGCATAGGGCTGTTAATTTGGACTTAATACCACTGAACACAAAACCTCCTCTTTTTCACTGACTCCACTTTTGGCAAGTACAGGCTTGCACAGACCAAAGGTAACTCATCATTTCGATTTTTTTTTTCCTCTGTCTTGGCCAGCGGGCAGAACTAGGACTTGATTAGCTGCTGGTCACGGACACACTGCTGGTGGGACCAGCTAGTGTAATTGCCAGGTTCTGAGAGCCTGGCTTTGGACTCTGTATGCTTTGGCTCCTCTGGCCTATCGGGAAACAAAGAAGCCCAGGCAGAGGCCCTGGCAGACTTAGTTTTTAGGCTGGGAGGTGGCTCCTGCCGGGGAGAGAACGCTTTTCTAGCAGTGAGGTGGTGTTTTACACAGTGTCACTTGGAGCTGAGGCCCAGTGGTGGAGGTTGTGGACTCTGAGTATTTTGGCACTCTTGGCCTCTCTTTCCGCCAGGAGCCTGGCCCTGGCCAGCTGGCAAGCTTGTGCGGGATGCCATCTTGTTTTGCTGGGAGGTGGGGTCATCCATACAGAAGCCTCAGCTGGACCTAATTCCTGGGCTGGGAGGCAGTGTCTACCCAGAAGTGACAGCTTTTCCAAAGAAAAGCAGAATTCTACACAGTATCACTTACAGCTGGGGCCTAACAGCAGGGACCAGCAGGCCAGTAGCCTTGCTGTATTTTGAGCTAGTTTATAATATCTGGTGTTCAATATAGAGGTGCTTACTTTGCTAGCTGGAAAGAGAGACATATACCCCTGAAAACCTGACTGACTTTGGAAGTTGTCAAATACATTTTACTTCTCATTTTAAGACAGCCTAGAGAAACAACTGTGGTCCGTCTTCACAGCGTCTTTCCCAGCCTCTGTTGACCCACATGAAGCCCAGAAAGCAACAAATGTTGGAGAAGACGGTAACCTGGAAGTCACCCATGGCATCAGAAGGCCCCCAAAAGAAACCACCTCAGAACTTCCCACATGAAGAAGCTTTTCTGAAACTATCAGAAGGTGAATACAAAAGGATTATATAGAGAGCCCTCCTAGACCTTATACAAAATGCAGCAGAGCAAAATGAAAAACTGTTAAGCAAGCTGTTCGATCTGATGGAACATCAGTACTCTGAAATCCAACAGATCAAGAACAAAATCGAAGACATAGAAACTTCCATTCAAAGCCAAGAAAACAGAATGGAAAAAATGAAAAAGAGAATTTCTGATTTGGAAGACAGAGCCACTAACTCCAGCATCTGTGAGGAGAAATCAGAAAAAAGAAACAAGAAAAATGAAGAAGCATTAAGAAACATTAAGAGTCCCAATTAATCTATGATTAATTGGAGTTCCTGAACAAGGTGAGACACCTGAGAACACAGAGTATTGTTGCTGAGCTGCTGACAGAAAACTTCCCAGAAATTATGAAAGAAGAGAATAAAGATATCCAAGATACACATCAAACACCACTCAATATAGATCTCAATAGAAAGACTCCAAGACATATTATAATCGAGCTCAACAAAAGAAAACATAAGCAGAAACTCTTAAAGGCAACAAGACTCAAAGCAAAGCTAACATTCAGAAGGAAACCCTGTAGACTTTCATCAGATTTCTCAGCAGAAGCGATGCTGGTACAGAGACAGTGCCATGAAACATTCAAAGCCTTGAAGGAGAAGAACTTCCAACCAAGAATTATATATCCTGCAAAACTTTCTTTCACATATGAAAATGAAATTAAGACATTCACAGATAGAAACTCAGAGACTTTGTAAAAACCGAACCAAAGCTACAAGAAATGCTGAAAATATCTCTTGGCTTGGAAGAACAAAACTTTATATTTTAGGAGGACACATTATCCAGAATCCTCCTCAGTTAGGGAAGGGTGCGAATACAATCAAAGCTATAATAGTGAAAGAAGCAATCTAGTGATCATATCATGTAAACTATGATATCATCATATTAAAAAGAAGGATGTACTACAGTCATTATAGTCCTTCCAGATGGAAAGGAAGTTGACAAGACTAGTAGCAATCAAAATTGGGTTTATATGTAGTTTATTAAGCAGGATCATAGGGACAGCCATAAAGCACAATAAAGAAGCAGCATACCACATCAAGAAATGTAATACAGGAATCTCAACAACCAGAAAACCAACCCTGAAAAAGGTGAAAAATCAACTCACAAAGAAGGTCATGGAACAGATTAATAAGAACAACAGAGAAAACATCAACACAAAAATAAACATATCACAGTGGCAACACTAAACACATACCTATCAATAATTACATGGAAGGTGAATGGACTGAATGCTCCAGTAAAGAGACATCGAGTGGCATCTTGGATCAAAAGACATGACCTTTCTATATGTTGCCTACAAGAAATTCACCTTAGACTGAAAGATATGAACAAATTGAAAATCAAAGGATGGAAGAATACATATCAAGCTAACAATGAACAAAGAAGAGCAGATGTGGCAATTCTAATCTCAGATAAAATCAATTTTAATGTCAAATCCACCATCGTGGACAAGGATGGATGCTATTTATCACTGAAAGGTTCAATACACAAGCAGGACTTAACCATATTAAATATTTATGCACCTAATATTAGAGCACCTAAATACATCAAAGAAACACTGACTACACTCAAAAAGGAGATGATCACTCCACATTAATAATAGGAGACTTCAACATTCCACTCTCAATATTGGACAGGTCGTCTATATGGGAATGTACATTTTCTTTCAATCATAATTAAAGAAAAAAAATGTTGCTCCTGAACTTTTCTTTGCTGTCCAAGGGACCAGGACAGAGGCTTGATTTGTATCTGCCCTATTATTGACTACATGGGCTGCTTTGGTATTTGGGGGAGAATGCAGATACCTCTCACTAAGCCATTGCAAAAGTAGTCTCAGCCCTCACTATAACGTAAATCACAACAGAAAGTAGTTTTAATTTTCATCTTTTGTTTGTACAGAGCAAAAAGCCACGCTTTACAGTACCCTGCCCTTCGAAGACAAGCACAAACACCAATTACGAGCCAGCTCCAGTTGTGAAGCCAGACTGGTCCAGGAGCAGATACCCCATGGCAAAGAGAGGCCGTGCCACCATGCCGACATACGCGTCCTTGCATGTCTTCAACTACCCCTAGGTGGGCCTTCACTGTGCCATGCACACAGGTGCTTCCTGACAGGGGTGTTTGGGGTTAGATGCTTTGTGTAACAGCAGCTGCGGGACTGGAAACTGCACCTGTGTGGGGTCCACAGTATTGTGCGTTCATCCTGCAGTCCCCTTTCCCTGTGCGCTGGCACTCTGCACACACCCTTCAGATGCATACCTCCTGCATTAGTTTGTCGTAAGATGAAATTTTAGTCTGATGTACAGAAAAGTTTCCTTTATCAGAAACTCCAGCATGTGCTCATGGAAGTACAGCATAGATATACCTCATTTTAACCAATTGATAGTCTCCCTAAAATTATGTGTGAATGAATTTCAAAAGATGAAACTATTTTAAGCATAATCTGGGAGAGCACTATCTAATAGTCTTGTGTCAGAGCCTTCTAGCGATGAATGACCAGACAGCCCCGTGTGAGGTTCATTCAAAGTGAGGTATTCCCACATAGAAAAAATTCTTCCAGTACCTAGAATTTAATGTTGCATACATTATGTTCAACATGGCTGTATGAAGTTATTAACCCATCGATTAAAATTTTTTCTCTCTAACCATTTGTTTCCTTAGATTGGTTAATTGCATAGTCTTATGTGAACAGATATTTTTATCAACCTTTTCTTTCAGTAAGCTCTCACAAGCACCAAACACACTCTGCTGGCAGCCATGTGCCCTGCTAGAGTTACAGTGAGGGTCCTCCCAGCTGATGCGTGGCCTCTGTATTTTTTTTCCTGTCACACTGGATTGAAAGTTTGCTAACAGACTTTACACTATGACTTTTAAACCCTTCCGGCCACCACCACATGGGGGACAAATGTTAGAACCACATGGCAACACAAATTGTGTTCTAATCCCAGTGTCAGTCTTTTTTTTTTTAATGAGTAGACTATTTTTTGATAGCCTTAGACTGACAGAGAAATTGAGCAGCTGGTACAGAGTCCCCATTCACCACCCATCCCCTTTACCGTGTGAGACTTTTTAAAGGGAGTGACATCTACTCAAGCTCATTACCTAGGAAGTTTGCAAGTGACCTCGCCCTGTTCCACACCTTTCTCACATCCTAACACTGTTAGCAGTTTTAAGTATCCAGAAAGCACTCAGCTAAAATCCCACTCTTTATTCCTAATAGGATATCCTTGACAAACAAATCCCCAAATCCTTACAAATTGCTGAAGGCAAACCTCGTTTGAAAGTGGTTCAGAAATACACCATTTTTCTGTAAGTAATCCTGGAGGAAGTTTGTGAAAGTTAGTGAACCACAATATGAATATTTTTGAGTAAAACAATCAGAATAGATAATTAGAATTTTTTTGTGTGTGTGTGGTTGAGAGTTTACAGTCCAGGTCAACCTGAGTAGTTGCCTCTCTCTAGCTCTGTCTGCTCTCCTCTCCGTGTAACAGCACAGTGTTCTTTTCCACTCTTCCGGTATCCTCTCAGCCAGCACTGCTCCTCCTCTCTCCCCTCTCTTCTGCCCTCTAAAAAGAAACCAGTAGGACAGCCTCACATATATACTAAACCATAAAGTATACATGCCACCTGCATCCATGTCCCCAAGTCCAGTCCACTCTTGGGATCAGATGTTTTTTCAATGTGCTTCTGTGAAAACAAACAACTTTCTGTGAGATGTGGTTGGGAGGCGAAGATGTGGAAAGGGCCAAAAAGGAGAGACTGTTAGGAAATCCAAGTGAGCCCACGCACCGAATGACTGCTGAAAGGCCATGGTGGTCTCTGATACTTGGGGGAGAAAGGTAAAAAAGGTGTTTTGGGTTGTTTCAAGTACAGCCCTTCCCATCCTGTACCCAGCCAAGGTTAGTAGGCACCATCTGCCTTCACAGCCCCCTTTACTATCTACGAGGTCTGACAGTTATGAGCTCATCCTAGAAAAAGTGCCACGTACCTCACTGCTGAATATCACTATAGTCATCTTCGAAGTACTCCCCCTGGGAAGCTGTGCTCTGACACCAGCACCTAGTCCACCCTTCAAAGCAGTTTTGGAACTCTTTTTCTGAAACGGGCATCAGAGCTGTTGTTGTGTTACCGTTGATGTCCTGAATGTTATCAAAATGTCTTCCTTTCGACAGGGAGGTAGGGAGAGTGGTCAAATACAGTTATTTATTTACTGGCTAAAAACTCCCTCATAGACAGTGCTCTATAAGCTGGTGCATTGTTGTGATGCAAGAGCCATGAGTTGGTGGTGAAAAGTTCAATCATTTTCATCTAGCTTTTCCATGCAACCTTTTCAGCACTTCCAGATAGTCAACTTGGTTAACTGTTTGTCCGGCTGGTACAAATTCATAATGAATAATCCCTCTAATATCACAAAAGGTTAGCAACATCCTTGTGACTCTTGATTTGGACTGACAGAACTAGTTTGGTCATCGAGAAGTGACTGACTTCCATTGTGCACGTTGAAACTTTGTTTCAGAGTTGTATTGGTACACCCACGTTTTCATCACCAATGACAACACAGCCCAGAACATCATCTTGCCTCCCCAAAGGGTCTTGGCGAACTTTGACCACCCTTTGCTTTGTGTTCACCAGTGAGCTCCTTCGGGACCATTTTTGCACACGCCTTTCTCATGCCAAGATTTTAGGTTAAGAGTTTCCAGTTTCTCTGTTGATATTTACGTGGTCTGCTGCATTTCTCACAGTCAGCTGCCAATTTTGACACATAATTTGAAACATTTTGACACATTATTTGGAAACATTTTGCAATATTCTCATCAGTTCTTCTTAGTGAGGCTTTCTCTTCCCTCAGAAACATTTAAACCATTTGTACACTGCTGTTTTCTTCATGGCATTATCCCCATAAACTTGGACTACCATTCTTGCCACGTTTAACAAGAAATTTAATGTTTGTTCATTGCTGTAACTCAAGCTCTGACATTCTCACAACAGCACACAAAAAACACGCAACAACAATAATGAATGCCATTCGGCAAGACACCACCACGTGTTGACACAAACACAGCTGTGAGACACTGATATACCAAGGTTATAAAACCTTACCAGTTGTTTCAACAGTGTTACCCACATAAGCACACAGTGGTAAGTCTGTGAACTTAATTGTCAGACTGTGTATTCCTAGATCCTTGGGTTTAATGACCAGAAATTGTGTCAGGAAATCTCTTCTGAGCCCTGGGCAAGCTCCATCACTCCCATTTCTTCCTCTTGGCCTGACTTCCTCCCTCATTCAGCCCAGACTCCAGGATTCATGATGTCAAGTACTCTCTTGCCAGCACCCCGGCGTCCTTACCCTCTGTCCTCTGCCACATCCACCCGGTAGGTCCTCACCCTTGGACCAGCCCAGCCATTCCAACCATCTGTCTTCTCTACTTCCCACCTAGGCTGCCAAGAAGGCAGCGGAAAATGATGCCACTGCGTGAAGTGAGGCCACCACACATTTATCTTCTTAAGCCTTGGAACGTTTTCCTCCACTTCTGAAGCTGAAGCTGAAGCTCCCTCACGTCCCCTGTCCTCTCTCTGCTTTTAACTTCCTGTCCCCCAACAGTCTTGCTGGGGTTGATATTTAAGACTCTAGGCCCTAGTGGAGTAGTAGCAGGAGGAAACTGGAAAACGAGTAATAAACTCTTCAGTAGGATTGCTTATGTGATACTGGTGGCTCATTGGGTTCTGGAACTATTCCGGGTGCTTTATAAGACCTAGCAAATGAATAGGTGTGTTGATGTTGTTGGGAGCCAAGGTCCTCACTGTGGGAAAACGGACATACAAGTATTTAATGGAAGGAGATGAGAAAAACACTGGGGATGGGTTGGGGTTGGAAGTATCATTGTGAACACATGTATTTCGACAGTGCTGACCAGGTTTCCACAGAGCATCCAGACTTAACAGACTGGGAAGAAAGCTTGGCAATCTACTTCTGAAAATCTGCCAGTGACAACATGTGCATAACAGTGGCTCAGCCATAACAGATCAGGACTAGGTTGCATGGCTTTTCCTTGGAGATGGGTCACAGTGCGTCTGGGGCTGACTCAGTGGCAGCAAACAAACAACAACAGCCGCACCTCCAAGGCGACATGTCCAGAGCACCTCCTCTTCCTACGCCAGAGCCTTGTCCTGTATTCTTCCTCTCAGGGAGCAGTGGTCCTGTTTGCATCACCGTTACCGTGCCTGCAGCCTCAGGGTCTCTGTGCAGTCCCCCTGCCTCGCGCCACCGCATTCAGTCACTGCGTGCTATTGATACCACCTCCTAAGTGAATCCACAGGTGTCTCTCCAGCCCTTTCCTTCAGGGTATCAGCACTGGTCTGCTAAACTATGGTATCTGCTCTTGCATCCTCCAGTCTTGCTGATCCTGACCTTTCTTCCATGGAGAAACCAAGCTGATCTTATTAAAAGGCAAATCCATCATGTGACCCAGCAATTCACTCTGAAGTACCTGCTCAAAAAAGTTCATTGTAGCGTTATTCATAATAGCTGAAAGACGGAAACAAGCCAAGTGTCCAGCAGGTGAATGCATACACCAAATATGATATATTCATATAATGGAATATTACTCAGCCCTAAAAAGAAACGATGTTCCAATACATGGTACAATAGGGACGAACATCAGTCTCGCAGCATCATCACAGTCATTAGGATGCTCAAGCCCATTGTTTGGACCACTGTGTATTTTGAGGGTCTTCCGACCCGAAGTCGTTGTTAGGTGCCATCCGACTACTTACAGAGCTCATTTTCCAGCACTGTATTGGACAGAATTCTGCAGTTATCTGTAGGGTTTTCACTGGCTGATTTTGGAAACAGATTTCCAGGCTTTTCTTCCTAATCTATGTTAGTCTGGAGGCTCCGCTAAAGCCTGCCCCCCACGGCGGACCCTGATGATGTCTGCAATACCAGTGACACAGCGTCCGGCATCACAGAAGCAGGAAAGCCACCCCAGTACAGACGAGTGGGGGGGTTCAGACGCTCGGCACAAAAACCCGGTGAGTCACAAGGCGGTTTCTCTTATTAAAATCAGATTGTCTTTGAGACAGAAACAAACTGTGGACTATTTAAAAAGGAATCCTTCTAAATGGTAACTTGGGTGCCGGGTAAGAGCATATACAGTAGTGGGGAAGCCAGCACAGCGTGTACAAGGCACGGTCGTGGAGGCCAACAGATGAACACATCCACAAAACGTGCTCTATTCATATAGTGGAATGTTAGAGGCACACGCAGACTCTCTGAGGGACCAAACTGCTGGGTTGGGGGCTGTGGGGACTACTGTCTCAGGGAACATCTAGATCAACTGACAGTTTATAATGAAAATGTTCTACATTCTATGTGCCTGCAGATTCAGACAAAGCAAGCAGAAGCATGTTTCTCCATACACTGAAGGCAAAACCAGTGTTTCCTAATTGGAACACTGAGAACAGCTTGGGGTATTGTGTGTAAGCCATGTTTGTGTCTTAGTTATCTAGTCCTGCTATAGCAGCAATACCAAAGTGGATGGCTTTAACAAACAGAAATGTATTCTTTCACACTCTAGAAGGCTAGAAGTCCTAATTCAGGACACCAGCTCCCCGGGAATGCTTTCTTTCTGTGTGAGATCTGGGAGAAGGCTCTTGTCATCAGTCTCCTGGTCTAGAAGCTTCTCGGTTCAGGGACCCCAGGTTCAAAGAACACACTCTACTCCTTATGTTTCTTTCTTGGTGGCATGACATCCAGTCTCTCTGCCTGCTTCTCTCTCCTTTTGTCCCTTCTAAGATAAAAGGTGATGCAGGCCATGTCCCGGGAAAACTCCCCTCACATAGGCTCAAGGCCATGGCCTGAGTAAAGGTGTTGTATCATACCCTAATTATCTTTAACATAACCTAATCTTGCCTCATTAACCACAGGCAGAATTATGGATTTACAGCATTTGAAATAATCATGTCAGATCACAAAATGGCAGACAACCATACAGCACTGGGAATCATGACCCAGCCAAGCTGATACATTTTCATGGGGGACACAATTCAATCCATAATACTTTTCCTAACCCAAGGTCACATACTTTTCTCCTTTTTATAGATATATTTTACCCCAAGACACCCTTTTAACTTGGTTCTGAAGCCATTCCTGAGGTTTACCCTTTGGCCAAAGATTAGATAGATTTATAAAATACATAGTAATACACATAGCTCAATCACCTAGACAAGGCTAAGTGGGCAAACCAACCAGGGCCATGGATGAGAAGGCAGGATGGGACAGGAAAGCTGGATGAATGGAAATAGGGAGCCCAAGTTCCAGAAGGGAAGACTGTTGACAACCAATGTCACAATAGATGTATTCATTGCTTAAAGTGCAACTAATTCACACTGTAAATGTTCACCTAAAGCATACATGTGCAAAGATTAGAGGCAAGAAAAAACAGCTGTAGCTGTCATTCAGATCTCTGACCTATTTTGGTTAATTTGCATGTGTTGTTAAGGATCTAACTTCATTTTCTACATGTGGCCATCCAGTTGTTCCAGCACAACTTGTTGAAAAGGTTATCTTTTCCTCATCAAATTACTTTGGTGCCTTTACTGAAAAACAATTGACCATAAACGTAAGGGGTTATTTCCTGGACTCTCGATTCTGTTCCGTGACATAGAATGACGTAAGTTCTCACATCAGAACTTTGGTGTCTTGACTATTTGACTGTACTTTCTCTCCACGTCTTACGATCTGTGTAAAGTTTTTTCAGCAATACCTTCATAGTCTTTAGTGTACCAATTTTGTACTTCCTTTGTTAAATTTATTTGTACATTTTTTATGCTATCATGAATTGAGTTGTTTTGTACATCTTCACTGCTTGTATGTAGAGATACAATTGATTTTTGTATATGGATCCTGCATCACATAACTTTGATACTTTGATGAATATCATGTAGCTTTAATGAACTCCCTAGGTAGTGATAGTAGATTTTTTTAATAGATTTTGTAGCATTTTCTACATGCAAGACAGCTTTATGTTTTCCTTTCCAATACATACATTTCTTATCTTCTTCTTATCTTATTGTATTGCCTAGAATCTCCAGTAGAATGTTGAATAGAAAGGGTGACAGCAGACACCCTTGTCTTGTTCCCAATATTAGGGAAATTAGGAAGTTTTCCATTTTATCTAACTTGTCTAATTTGTTGGCATAAATGTCGTTCATAATATTCCTTTATAACTGTTTTTCATTTCTTCAGGGTCTATACTGAAATCCCTTATTTTCATTCCTGAGTTTGCTAATTTGTCTCTTCTTTCTGATGATTTTCTCTATCTTTCTGTTTTTTGTTTTATCAGTTTGTACTCTGATTTCATGAAGTCCTTTCTTCCACTTATTTTGCCCTTTTCCCCCCTGTAGATTCGTGAAGCGGAAACTTATATTATTGATTATACGTCTTTCTTCTTCTGTAATATAAATGTTTATAGCTATAAATTTTCCTTTAAGCATTTCTTTAACTGCATCCCATAAATTTTGTTATGTTCTGTTTTTGTTTTCATTTAGTTCAAGATATTTTCTAATTTTCCTTATGATTTCTTCTTTGACCCATGGATTATTCAGAAGTGTATCAATTTCCAAATATTTTGCAATTTCATAAATTTCTTTTTGTTGCTGCCTTGTAATTCAGTTCCATTGCAGAGAGCATACTTTGTATGATTTCCATCCCTTTGAACTTACTGAGAATTGTTTTATGGCCTGGCATGTTCTACAGAATGTTTTCAAATAAAGAATAAAGTAAGGTAAAAAACAGTACAGGTAGCAATATGCTGTATTTTACATAAGAAAGAATGGTATGTAAATACATATTGGCATTTGCTTGTGTTTACACACTTAGAAGATGGAGAACAAACTTTTATTTTAACCTTTTATTACTGTGAAAGCAATGTAGATTTGTTGAAAAAATTAGAGAATCAGTTAGGCAAAAATAAGAAAATAGAAACACAATATCCTTGTCACCCAGAGTTGATCACTGTTAACACTTTAGTTTTAAACCTTTCCAAATCTTTTTCTGTAAATACAAATGTATTATTGCTAAAATTAGATCATATTATATGCACTGTTTTATAACCTTAAATTAAGTCTTCACCTTTCCATGTTTGCTTTTATTTTTGAATTACAAAAATAATATACCTATTCAAAATATAAAAATTGTAAAGGATACAATTCAATCTCCCCAGAATAAAAATAAACTCTTGAATCTACATACTGAAAAAGCACAACATTCTCCAGAAAATTTGATCAAAACAAAAAAACTACGCTGACATATCTTAGCAATTCAAAGATAGAACTCAAGCATTTGTGCAAAAAAATTAACATGTATTAAAGGAACATATTTTCCTTACTCCTTAATTGAAAAATCTGCTAAAGAATAACTTTCAGTCAACCAAAAGATGAATGAAGGGAGTCCTGGTGGCAAAGAAGTTAAGCATTTGGCTGATAACCAAAAGGTTGGCAGTTTGAATCTAACATTTGCTCTTTAGCAGCTCTATGGGACAGTTGTACTTTGTTTTACAGGATCTCCATGAGTTGGAATTGATTCAACAGCAATTTTTTTTTTAATTTATTTATTGTGATTGAGTGAAAGTGTACCATCTGGTTTAAATTTGCATTCCCACCTATGTGCAGCTCCTACTGCTCTCCTTGCCCGGTCATGGCACACTCCTCCTTTCTCTTCTATACACGTCAGATCATCTTAACAATCCCCTGCCCCTTCTTCTCCACCGTCCACTCCACTCTAGTAAGAGGCTGGTAGGACGACATCCTATAGATGCATAGAACCATAAAGTGCACACATGATATGGTTACTGTGTGTCGCCATGTCCAGTCCATTCCTGTTCGAGGGGTTGACCTCACTAATGATTTATGAACAGGGGCAGCATCAGGTCTAGGACCAGTGCTCCCAGGGGAACTCCGAGGCCCCTGGACCATCAATTGTGGCTTTTTAGTGGAGTTATCAGGGTGCACCCCTTTTTATTCTCATGTTGCCACTGGACTCAAGTTTGTGAGCCCCATCATGTCTGTCAATGGTGGTGGCCAGGCACCATCTGGTTCTTCTGGTCACATGTTGATGTAGTCACCCATTCATGTGGGTCTGTGTGTCTTCTGGGTACTCTTCCTCCGTGTCATTTTGGTCCCTGGTAATCATCTGTTCCTCAGTAGCAATGGTTTTTAAGAGATGAACAGAGACAACTACATCAAAATAACTCATAGGGTATTCAATTCATTTTATTCTAGGCTAGGACTATTTTTAATTTGAAAATTATTGTTACAAAATATTATGAAACTAAGAATGTATAAAGTATATTTACAATAATAATAATTATAACTTCATTAAAAGAAATTATGTTGATAAATCAAGAAATAGAAGTATAGGTATATTTAGAAGTATAAAAATAAACACTACCAAAAAATCAATTTTGTGGATCATGGAAAAGGAAATAGAAGTTGAAGAAGGGGAAGAGGTGAATATAAATTTATTTCATCATTGCTCAGAGTAGGGAATTGATAGATACTGTCTTAAGAAAAAGAGTATCTGTGGTATAGTACATAAAGTTGTGGTCATAACTGTCTGAAATAGAAACCTTTCAAATAGCATACAGACATTCACAATGCAAATAGTTCATACAGTGAAAGTTGATTTCTGATCTATAAACAAAAAGCTATTCAAAAAGTTGTAAGTGCTTTTTTTGAAAGTACTATGCAAAAAGTTGTAAAGTATAACAGCAGAACTGTTGTCTAAACATCTGTGTCATATCAAGAATTGTAAGCTGGCTAAACTCACCTGTTAAAAGGAAAAGATTATCAGATTGAGTCACCAAACAAAACCACCAATTATATGGCATACCTAAGAGACACACTTACACAAAACAACTGAGAAAGATTGAAAATGAAAGAATGGGTAGAGGAGACTGCACCTGGCTTGGCTTTACATAAATACAAAAGAAAATAAGAGGCCATTGTCTTAGTATCACAGAAGATAGAATTTAAGGCCAAATACAAGACTAATTGTGGGAATGGGTGAAATATACAATAAACCTCTAATAGTTGCAAATTGTCTCTGTCAAATAACTTTGTACCAACCCTTATCAATTCAAAAGAGTAAAATAATGGGAAATACAAGAAGTACACAAACCATTAGTGTTAGAGATTTTATTTCACCTTTCTTTGATCAAGCAGACAAAAACAGTAAATTGAAAACAAATATAATACATGCACATACACAGATATGTAAAATACTAAACACCCAAGAAAGAAAACGTGTTTTATGCAACTGCTCATAGGACACTCACAAAATTGCTGCTATGTTAATACACAAAACAAAAGAATAAATATATAAATAAATAAACTACAGAATAGGAAAGACAACATTCTGACAGTATTAATAATATTATCTGGGAGATCAAAACCTAAATCTGCTCCAGAAAAATTAAAAAATTCTTTCTTAAATCCCTGATCAAAGAAAAAATCAAAACCAAAATTCCAAATAAATGAAGAACATACTAGAATTTAAGAGCCACAACAGTGCTCAAGTGACAATTCATAGCCTTAAATACTTAATAGTAATGAACAGCAAAGGGTAAAAATAAATGAGCATCTGTAGAAGGAAGAATTCTATGCTATTCCCTCCCCCTAAAAGTTCTGTCTTCTGTTTAGTTAGTCAAACACTACTTTAGGTACTGCTATGAAAGGACTTTGTAGATGGAAGTAAGGTTACTCATCAGCTGATTTTAAACTAAGGAGATTACCCCAGATGATCTATGCAGATCCATTGTGACCACATGAGATCTTTTAAATCAGAAGAGGAAGGCAGACAAGTTAACTAGAGAGATGGGCAAAGAAGAAGCAGAAGAGAGGAGGCAGAGAAAAGGTTACCAAAAAACCAAAGCCACTGCCTTCAAGTCGATTCCAGCTAATAGCAACCCTAAAGGACAGAGTAGAACTGCCCCATAGAGTTCCCAAGGAGCACCAGCAGGTTTGAACTGCTGGCCTTTTGCTTAACAGCCACAGCACCTAACCAGCACATCACCATGGTTTCCAAGGGGTTAGAAAGAACCAAATCATGAGAAACTCAAACTGCCTCTCAGGATGGAGGAAAGGGACCCTGAGATAGGGAATGTCAGTGGCCTCTAGAAGCTGAAAACAATCTCCAGCCAACAGGAAGGAGGACCTCAATATTACAACCACATGGACTCGAATTCTGCCAATACTCTGAATGTGGGAAGTGGATTCTTCCCCCAGAGTCCAACTGGCCCGTAAGAACCCAGCTGGCCAACACCTTCATTTGAACTTGAACTGAAAAACCAGCCCAAACTGCTGTACTTCTGAGCTGTAAAACCATGAGGTAACAAATCTGTGTCCTTTCAAGCTGCTACATTTGTGGTAATTTGGTAGGGCAGCGACAGAAAACCACTACAGCATCCAGCTCAGGAAGTCAGGAAAAGAACACAGCCAAATAAAGTCAAAGAGGTCAAGGGGAAAAACTAAGTTTAGAAACAGAAGAGAATTAATTCAAATATACAAAATGTAAATATACAAATATAAACCAATCACTCCACCTGACAGCTGGCTGAACTGTGATGGATCTCTACATAATCTGGCAGGAAATCCAAAGTGTTTCCTCAATTTCATGGACCTCTCTAGTCGGAATCAACTCAGTGGCAACAGGTCTTTTATTCCCCCTCTGGGCTCGTGGCCCAGGATGAGCAAGACAGTCAAGGACAAAATGCATGCTTTCAGTGGCATCACAAGAAAATTCTTTGTTTGACAGCCAAGTTGGCTCTGAAACAAGCCACCTTTGTAATCTCGGCAGCATAATAAACCCAAGTACCAGAAGCGTTGCAGAAGCCCTTTTTTGTGTTCTTGCAGTGGGAGAGGCTGTGAGAACCACTCACTCACTGCACTGCATCCACGAGTACAGGCTCTCATCCTGCCCGGCTGATCTGCTTTCTAGCTTTTCGACCTTCTCTTTTAAACTTTTGCTTGATCTGCCAGCATCAGGTGCTTTCCTGTGGTGGATTGAATGTTGCACACCAAAAACTGTGTCCAGCAATTTGGGTAGGCCATGATTCCTAGCACTGTGTGATGTTCCTATATGTTGTCAGTCCTGCCTCTGTGATGTTAATGAGGGAGGATGAGTGGTGGTTGTGTTAATGAAACAACCCAAAACCAAACCCAGAGCCGCTGAGTTGATTCAGACTCATTGTGAGTGACCCTACAGGACAGACTAGAACTGCCCCATAGAGTTTCCAAGGAGTACCTGGCAGATTTGAACTGCTGACCTGTTGGTTAGCAGAGGCAGAGCAGCACTTAACCACTATGTGGCAGAACTCAATCTATAAGATGGTATTGTGCCTTGAGGCAGTCTCTTGGGATAGAAACGAAAGACAAGCAAGCAGAGAGCTGAGGACCTCATTCCATCAGGAAAGAAGCAGAGCCAAGAGCACAGAGTGTCCTTAGGAACCAGGGTCCTTGTGTCCCAAAGCTCCCATTCCAGGGAAAGGTTGAGGACAAGGACCTTCCTCCCAAGCCAACAGAGAAAGACTGCCCCCGGAACTGATAGCCTGAATTTGTAGTTGTAGCGTACTGGACTGTGACAGAATACAATTTCTCTTTGTTAAAGCCATCCACTATGGTATTCCTGTTACAGTAGCACTAGATGACTAAGACATTTCATTTCCTTTCACTGAAGCCATAAAAGTGTACATTGATCACTTGAAAAAAAAAGACCAAAGACTTCAATTGTTGGCTAACCTAATCAAGAAAAAAACCAGAGAAAACACAAATACACAAAATAAGCAGTGATAAATGGGAAATACTTCACTGCTATTCACAAAGTTTTCCCTGGGCATTTTGTTTGTTTGTTTCTTTCGTTTTTCAAGATTGTTGAGTTCTTCTCCCTAGACTGTGTTAGCATGAAACTCCACTGAAACTATCCACCATGGATGACACTGCTGGTTTTTGACATAACAGGTGGCATAGTTTCCGGCATCACAGCAACATGCAAGCCACCACAGCATGAAAAATTGACAAATGAGAAAATGCAAAAATGGCTGCAGCAGTACATTGACAGGTAACTGTCAAAAATTCAAGCTGGATTCAGAAGCAGACATGAAACCGGGAATATCATTGTTGATGTCTGGCGGATCATGGCTGAAAGCAGAGAATACCAGAAAAATGAAAAATGTCTACTTAGGTTTTATTGGCTATGCAAAGGCATTGGACTGTGTGGATCATAACAAATTAAGAATAATATTGCAAACAATGGTAATTCCAGAAGCACTTATTTGAACTCATGAGGAACTTGTACAGAGGCTAAGAAGCAGTTGTTCAAACAGAACAAGAGGATACTGCAAAGTTTAAAACCAGGAAAAGTGCGATTCAGGCTTGTGTCCCTTCACCATAATTATTCAGTCTGTATGCTGAGCAGACAATCTGAAAAGCTGGACTACATGAAGAAGAATGTGGCATCAAGATCAGAGGAAGACTCATTAACAGCCTGTTGTATGTAAATGACAACCTTGCTTGCTGAAAGTGAAAAGGATGTGAAGCACTTACTGATGAAGATCAAAAAACACAGCCTTCAGTATGGATCACCTTTTAGTATACAGAAAACAAAAGTCCTCACAACTGGACCAATAAGTAACATTATGATAAACAGAGAAAAGATCGAAGTTGTCAAGGATTTCATTTCACTTGGATCTATAGTCAACACCCATGGAAGCAGCAGTCAAGAAATCAAATGCTGTATTTATTGCATTTGGCAAATGTGCTGCAAAAGATTTCTTTAAAGTGTTAAAAAGGGAAGGTGTCACTTTGAGAGCTGAGGTGCATCTGCCCCAATCCCTGGTATTTTCCAGTTGTCTCATATGCATGTGAAAGCTGGAAAGTGAATAAGGAAGACCAAAGAATTGGTGCCTTTCAATTATGGTTGACAAAAACATTGAATTTACTTCAACAAATGGTGCTGGCAAAACTGGTTATCCATCTGCAATAAACTGAATCAAGATGCATGTCTTACACCTTATACAAAAACCAACTCCAACTGGATAAAAGACCTAAATATCAAACCTAAAACGCTAAAGCTCATCCAAGAAAAGGTAGGAACAACAATGGAAGTTTTAATACACAATGAGGACAGACTCCAAAATCTGTCAAAGAAACCTCAATCAACAGAAGAGAAAATAGATAAATGGGAACTATTAAGAATCAAACACTTTTGCTCATCCAAAGACTTTATTAATAGAATTAAAAGAACACCCACAGAATGGGAAAAAATATTTGGCAACTCTATGTCAGACCGACGCCTGATCTCCATCATCTATAGGATACTACAAAATATCAAGAAGAAGAAGATAAACCATCCAATTAAGCGATGGGCAAAGGAGATGGACAGACACTTCACTAAAGAGGAGTTCCAGGCAGCCAAAAAACACATGCGGACATGTTCACGATCTTTAGTTATTAAAGAAATTCAAATCAAGACAACAATGAGATACCATCTCACCCCAACAAGATTGGCCATGATCCAGAAAACACAAAACAACAAATGCTGGAGAGGCTGTGGAGAAAGTGGAACCCTCCTACACTGTTGGTGGGGTTGCAAAACGGTCCAGCCTCTTTGGAAGGCAATCTGGCGCTTCCTTAAAAAAATGGATATTGATATACCATTTGACCCAGTAATTCCACTACTTGGAATATATCCTACAGATTCAAGGCCTTTCACACCAATGGACACATGCACCAGAATGTTTATCGCAGCACAGTCCACAATAGCAAAAAGATGGAATCAACCCAGATGCCCAACAATAGAAGAATGGATAGGTAAACTGTGGTACATATACTCAATGGAGCACTACGCAATGATAAAGAATAACGATGATTCCAGGAAACATCTCCTAACCTGGTTTCAACTGGAAGACATTATGTTGAGTGAAAGTAGTCAGCGACAAAAGGACAAATACTGTATGAGACCTCTACGATAAGATCTCAAAAACAGACTTGTGTATAGAAGAAAAGACTCTTTGACAGTTGCAAGGGAGGGGAGGGAGGGAGGGCGAGGGGGGGAGGGTTTAGTTTAGATAGTTACTAGCAACCTAGTTGGGAGAAAGCGGTGACAGCACACATTAGGAACAAGAACATCATTAAGTGGACTTCAGCATAACTTGAGTACTCCTTCCATCTTAACTCAATATTGCAAGGATAGAGTAGCTGGGGCAGGGGGCGGGGGACCATGCTCTTAGGCGAATTCCAGGCCAATTGGCACAACTAGCGTTTTGCTAAGAGAGCTCTCTGCACCCCACATTGGTGAGTGGCATCTGGGGTCTTAAAAGCTGCCAAGCTGCCATCCGAGGACACAGCAAATGGTCCCAACTCAGCAGGAATGGATGCTCACCGAGGGCCAAAACGGCATGCGGTAAAGACAACCGAGAAGACAGAGAGACCCACAAGAGTGGGTGCCTACATCGACTTGGGACCGGAAGAACCGGATGGTGCCCGGCCACCACCAGTGATAGCCATGACAGAGCTCACAGAGAGGAGCCTCACTGGCAACACAAGAATAAAAAGAGGTGCATCATGAGATCTCCACTAAAAGACCTCAATTGATGGTCCAGCGGTTTTGGGGTTACTCTGAGAGCATGGCCCCCTTCCCTGATGCTGCCCTCTCCCATAAATTATAACAAAGGTCCACTCTTTGGACAGGAATGGATTGGACTTGTCAAGGCAGAGTGACCATATATTGGAAGCACTTTATGGTTCTATACATCTATAGGATATGATCTTGCTGACCTCTGGCTGGAGGAAGGGGAGTGGACGGAGAGGAGGGGAAAGGAGACTGTTGGGAAGATGAGACAGGTATGGAGCAGAGAGGAATAGTGTGCTGTCACCGGGCAGGGAGAGCTGTGGAAGCTGCATATAGGGGGGCATGTAAATTTACATGTGAATGTACATTTTCACTCAGTTATGTTAAATAAAAATTAAAATTAAAAAAAAAAAACATTGAATTTAACATGGAACAAATTTATTTTGGAAGAAGTACAACCAGAATGCTCACTACAAGTAAGGATGGCGAGACTTCATCTCACTTTCTCTTCACAGGTCATCGAGATAGAGCAGTCACCTACTCCAACACCATACTTGATGGACTGCGGACTGGAGGGTCCCCTGAGGACACCATCGCTGCACATTCTGTTAGCCTCGAGCTGAAACCGGTACCACAGCCAACTCTTCCATCAAAGATTGGACTGACTAGAAGACACGGTGATGCTAGCAAGGAGTGTGCTTCTTGGCTTGAATTGTACAGGAGGCTGTCTGGGCAGCTCCTGCCCAGAGGTGGGATGAGAGGGCAGAGAGAGGCAGACAGGAGCTGGCTGAATGGACATGAGAACTATGGGGTGGACAGGAGGAGTGTGCTGTCACGGGGTGGGGAGAGCAGCGAGCTGCACAACAGTGAGAGTGGGAGGTTTTATATGACAAATTGACCTCAGTTGTAAACTTTCACTTAAAGCACTATGTAGATACAGATATAGATTTTTTTTTTTAAAGCAAGTGCAGTCCCTGGAGAAGAACGTCACGCTTGGTAAAGCAGAAGGTCAGTGAAAAAGAGTAGAGTCCTCAGTGAGAGGGACTGACACCGTGGCTGCAACAACGGCTCAAATATAGCAAGGACTGTGAGGATGGCAGAGGACCAGGCAGTGTTTTGTTCTGTTGTAGGTGGGGTTGCTATGCGTCGGAGCAAACTCCACAGCTCCTAACAACAACAAATGGGAAATAACCACCGGTCCAGCAAGTACAAAGAGGAATCTTAAGAAACTGCTGTGCAATTAAATTTGAAGATACAAATGAAATGAATCATTTTCCAGTCAATGTACATTTTTAAAAGAAACGAAAACTCCAGATTACCTTAAAATAGTGGAGAATCGTGTCAAAGAGTAACACCCTAAAAGATCATCAAGCCCAAGTAATTTCACAGGGGACCTTATTAAAACCTAAGGAACAAATCATTTCAGTGGTGCTTAAAGTATACTAGAGGCAAAAAAGAAGAACTTACATTAAAAAAAAAAAACAAAAAACAAGATCAATACCAAAATGACAAGACCAAGATACAAAAAGGAAAGTATGGACCAATCTCACCTGCGATTATCAATTCAAAAATCCCAAAGAAAATATTGTCAAATCAAATATTACAAAATCTAAAAGAATAACACATCTTGACTGAATAATATGCACAAGGAGAGCCAGTTATTAGATCTACTGATATGTTACTGTATGACTAGGTCAAAAGAAAAAATTATATGGTTGTCTCAAAAAAATGGTTTTGATAGTGTTCAGCATCTGCTTTTCTATTTGTAAAATGGAAATAAATTTGTATGATAGAAATAAATGGATAGTCTGTTGAGAAGTTAAAGTATATCTATCTCACTTCAAAACCCAACATCATGCTTACTAGGAAACACAAAGAATTTCCCATTAAAGTGAGGAACAAAACAAGGGCGTCTGCCATTACCATTACTATTTAATACTGTTCTCAAAATAGTAATCAACTGAATTAAGGAAATAAACAAAAGAAGGGAAGAAGTGAGAAGTATTTATGTCTGTAAAAGGAAGGTGATAGCAAAATCATTATTTGAAGATGATATAGTTACATGGAAACCCCAGTGGCATGATGGTTCAGTGCTATGGCTCCTAACCAAAAGGCCTGTAGTTTGAATCCACCAGGTACCTATACCTGGAAAGCCCATGAAAATCAATTTAAAACTATTGCATACTAACACTTTAAGCTATTGATAAAAATTTATACACAAAATTAAAATCTTCCATATGCAAAGAAAGCCAGTTAGAAGACATAATGAGGTAAAATGGTTCACTTACAATAAACCAAACCAAATCCAGTGTCGTCAAGGTGATTCCTATGCATAGTGACCCTATAGGACAGAGTAGAACTGCCCCTTAGGTTTCCAAGGATTCAAACTGATGACCTTCTGGTTAGCAGCTGCAACACTTAACTACTACACCACCAGGGCTTCCTATTATGACAAAAAAAAAGATAAAATTCATAGACTGTTCAAAAACAGTATTTCAGCTGAGACCAATGCAGCTTAAAGAGAATATAGATGAAAGGATACTGTGAGATGTTTAATCTCAACAGTAGTTAACTGAAGACTTGAGGGAACTTGGAGGGAATCTGAACCACCTGGATTTGGAAAGGAAACTGACACCCATTCCCTAGTAAGTTCCAGAAGCTTCCACTGCAATAAGTATCCCAACAAATACTAACTGAGCACCTACTATGTGCCTGACACTATTCCAAGCACCTAGAATACAGCAGCAGCAAACAACAACAACAAAGACAATGTCCTTGCCTTAAAAGAGCTCGCAAAAGAGTGGAAGAGGGAGAGACAAACATTTAAATAGTGAATTACAGGGTACATTAAAAGGTCATAAAAGCTAAGGAGAAAAAGCAAGCAAGGAGCAGAGAGCAGAGAACACCAGATTGCTTTTGTAATTTATCCCCAGGAGCTAACAAAGGAGGGTTCTTCACCCCCAACTTTAATGCAAGGAGATAAAATGACTCACAACATTCTGGAAGAAGTACAATTGGAGTGCTCCTTAGAAGCGAGGCTGGTGAGACGGCATCTTACATATTTTGAACATGTCAGGAGGGATCAGTCCCTGGAGAAGGACATCATGCTTGGGAAATCAGAGGGTCAATGAAAAAGAACACCCTCAACATAGATGGATTGACACAGTGGCTGCCTTAAGCAGCCTTAAGCCTAAAAATGATTTGTGGGCATGGTGTAAGACCAGCCAGAATTTCATTCTGTTGTGCATAGGGTCTCTATGACTTGATGGCACCTAAGAACAACCACAAAGTCATTAACTGGCAAGTCGCAAAACTGGGATTGAAAAGCAGGAAAAGTTTACAGGACCTTTGATCTCAACTCCATGTCTTTCTGCCTCCCAGCCCAGGAGTCTCTTAACTGGTAAATCAACTCTTGCCCTCTTGCCCTCGGCTTCATTATTATTGATCTCGCTGAAGATTTTGACATTACTCACCGTCCCTCCCCTTTCCAAGTTTTTTTCTTGACTTCAGTGACGTTATATTGCTCTAGTTCTGCTTCTCTCCCTAATTATTTCTGTCTCTTTTGACTTCTTCTTTCCCTCACCACATGAATACAGAATACCAAATACAAGGTATCTTAGGATCACCCTGTTGAGTTGTATCTGAGGACACCATTTAGAGCAGAGTCTTTGTGAATGGTATCCCATACAGTTGTGCAGTGCACAGCCTGTGCAGATGTACATAGCAGCCCCGTACCTTCTGCATCTCTCATGTAGGCTACTGACTTCAGTAACCTTCCCTCTGCAGATTCCTCCCACAACATCACTGGCAGCTTCTGACCTGCTCCACTGGAGAACGTGGTGGTATAGCTTTGCCCCCCCCCCAAAAAACCTACCCTTGCAGGAGTCTCTGTGCTCCTCAGCACCCATAGGTGTCCGTCCATAAGGCAGAAGCAAATAGACATGTTGTTGGTGGCACCAGTGCATAAATCCATGAATAAAGAGTCCTCTCATTAAAGGGCCTCTCTGTTCCCATGTGCACTGACATCTAAAAAAGTTTCTGGACTTGGTTGTAAGCAGCTTGGAAGTTTCTTGTAAATCTAAAGCCTACAGTTTGTTATATTTTTGCACGCCAAACTGGGTGTGCACATAATTTCATTAAACTGTCACAAAAGCCATATGAAGTAGACATCACTCTACTCTGAGACCAGAGTTTCAAAGGGGTCCTATAATCTGCTTGAGGCCACACAGTTAATAATTGATGGAGCTGGAATTTGTACCAGGTCTATTGGCCTTCAAAGTTACACTCCTATTCTACAAACTACCTCCCAACATCATCTAGCACTGTGCTGAGTACAGGACAATACTAAGAAAACTAACATTTGTATTTTAATGTACAAATTTTAAAAAAATTCCTTCCCTGTACATGACTTAATCTTCATAGAAAGCTAGAGGTTATAGTAGTGGTCATTATTGTTGTTTTTAGGTACCACAGAGTTGGTTCCAACTCCTAGCAACACTGTCCACAACAGAATGAAACACTGCATTGCCCTGAGCCGCTGTCCCAACCTTTGCTGTGTTTGAGCCCCTTGTTGAAGTCACTGTGTCAGTCCATCTAGTTGAGGGTATTCCTCTTTTTCTGTGACCCTCCACTTTAACAAGAACAATGTCTTTCTCCCAGGACAGCTCCCTCATGATAACAGGTCCAAAGTGAGACTGTGTCTCACCATCCTTGCTTCTAAGGATCATCCTGCCTGTACTTTCTTAAAGGCAGATTTGTTTGTTTTCCTGGAAGTCCATGGTATATTCAATATCTTTTGCCAACCGTAACTCAAAGGTATCAATTCTTCTTCAGTCATCCTTAATCATTGTCTCTTGAATGCTTACAAGCACTTGAAAATACCATGGATTGAGTCAGGTACACCTTAGTCTTCCAAGTGACATCTTTGCTTTTTAATACTTGAAAGAGTTCTTTTGCAACAGATTGGCCCAACAAACTATGTCATTTGATTTCTCAACAGTTTCTTCCATGGGCATCAGTTGTGGATCCAGGTAAAATAAAATGCTGGACAACTTCACTCTTCTCTCCATTTATCATGTTGTTGCATATTGGTTCAGTTGTGAGGCTTTTTGTTTTCTTTATGTTGAGATACAGTCTATACTGAATGCTCTGCTCTTTGATCTTCATCAGTAAGTGCTTCACGTTGTCTTCACTTTTCAGCAAGCAAGGTTGTGTCATCTGCATATCACTGGTTCTTAATGAATCTTCATCCAGGCCTTATACTGCATTCGTTACATAGTTTGGTTTCTTGAGTTATTTGCTCAGCATACAGATTGAGTGTTATTGTCATGAGGTGCTGTTGAGTCCGTTCCAACTCATAGTGACCCTATACACAACAGAAACATCACTGCTGGGACCTGGGCCTTCTTCACGATGTGCAGCCCACTGTTGCAGCCACTGTGTCAATCTATCTTGTTGAGGGTCCTCCTCTTTTTCACTGACCTTCCACTTTACAAAGCATGATGTCCTTCTGCAGGGACTGATCCCTCCTGATAACATGAACAAGGTATGTTGTCCAAAGAGATGCAGTCTCACCATCCATGTTTCTAAGGAGCATTCTGGCTGTACTTCTTCTAAGACAGATTTGTACCTTCTAGCAGTCCATGGTGTATATTGAATACTCTACACCAACACCACAACTAAAGGCATTAATTCTTCTATCTTCCTCATTCATTCTCCAGCTTTCATATGCACATAAGGTGATAAAAAACACCACGGCTTGGGCCAGGCACATCTTAGTCCTCAAGGTGACATCTTTGCTTTTCAACATTTTAAAGAGGTCTTCTGCAGTAGATTTGCCCAGTGCCATATGTCTTTTGATTTCTTGACTGCTGCTTCCGTGGCTGTTGACTGTGGATCTAAGTGAAATGAAATTCTAGAAAACATCAGTCTTTTCTTTGTTATGATGCTGACTATTGGCCCAGTCGTGAGGATTTTTGCTTTATATTGAGATGTAATCCATACTGAAAGCTATGGTCTTTGATCTTCATCAGTAAATGCTTCAAGTCCTGTTCACCTTCAGCAAGCAAAGCTGTGTCATTCTCCTATAGCAGAATGTTAATGAATCTTCGTCCAATCCTGATGCCCCATTCTTGCTCATATAGTCCAGCTTCTCAGATTATTTGCTCAGCATGCAGATTGAATAGGTCTAGTGAAAGGATACAACCCTGGCACATACCCTTCCTAACTTTAAGTCACGCAGTATCCCCTTGTTCTGTTTAAACAACTGCCTTTTTTAAAAAATTGTTTTATTATGTGAAAGTTTACAATGCGTCAATTTTGCATACATGACTCTCCGCAACTTTATCTGCCCTCCTCATCCTGTGACAGCACACTCTTCTTTTTCTCTCTTTACTTCCAGTATCCACTCAGCCATCACCTGTCCTCTCCTCTCCACCCTTTCCTCTCCCCTCTAGAAAGAAACCAGTAGAACAGCCTCATATATACATATAAAACCCTAAGGTAACCACATCACATGCATCACCCTGTGTTCCCTGTCTCCAGTCCATTGTTTGTCCAAAGTGTTGGCTCAGTACTGGTTGCAGAAAGTCTAGGGGCCATGCTCTCAGGGGACCCTCCAGGCTGTTGGACGATCAGTTCTGGTTTTTTAATAGAGTTCTTTAAGTGTACATCTCTTTTTCTTGTGCTACATCAGACTCTGCACTGTGTCGAACAACTACCTCTTAGTTCATGTATAGATTCCTCATGAGCACAGTTAAGTGTTTTGAAATTCCTCATCTCTGTAAGGTTATCCATAACTTGCTATGATTCGTGCAGTCCAATGTTTTTGTATAGTCAATAAAACATAGGTAAATATCTTTCTGGTATTCTCTGCTCTCAGCCAGGATCCATCTGACATCAGCAATGATATGCCTGGTTCCACATCCTCATCTGAATCTGACTTCAATTTCTGTCAGTTTCCAGTTGATATACTGCTATAGGTGCTTTTGAATGATCTTCAGCAAAATTTTGCTGGCATGTGATATTAACGATATTGTTTGACAATTTCCATGTTGGGTTGGATCACCTTTCTTGGGAATAGGCATAAACATGGATCTCTTCCAGTCAGTTGGCCTGGTAGCTGTCTTTCAAATTTGATGACATAGGCGAGTGAGCACTTCCAGTGCTGCATCCATTTGCTGAAACATCTCAGTTGGTATTCTGCCAATTCCTAGAGTCTTGTGTTTCACCAGTGTCTTCAGAACAGTTTCAACTTCTTCCTTAACTGCCACCAGTTCCTGATCACGTTACCTCCTGAAATGTTTGAATGGCGACCAGTGCTAGTAATTCTGTGTATTCCTTCAATCTTCTTTTCATGCTTCTTGTGTTATTCAGTATTTTCCCTGTAGAATCCTTCAGTATTGCAACTCAAGACTTGAATTTTTTACAGATTGAATAAGTATGGTGAAAGAATACAGTCCTGATGCACACCTTTCCTGATTTTAAGCCATACAGTATTCCCTTGTTCTGTTCGAATGACTGCCTCTAGGTCTGCGTGCAGGTTCCTCATGAACTCAAACAAGTGTTTTGGGATTCTCATTCTTCACAATGTTATACATACTTTGTTATCATTCACACATTAGAATGCTTTTGCATAGTCAATAAAAGACAACGACACATCTTTCTGGTACTCTCTAATTATAAAAACTGTAAATCAAAGAGGATAAAATGACGTCTCATTCAGATAATCGTTGGAGCAAAATGTGAGAACCAGGATCCAAAAGCAAGTCTTCTTGCAGGGTGCCACTCTGCTTCACTAAGTGTACAGAACACGTGAGCCAGGCGAGGGATGGGCAAGGGATACCTTTTTCGTTTTTATTATACTCGCCTCTAGCCAGGGAATCCTGATGACTCAGATGGTCAAGCATTTGGCTAACTGCAAGATAGGTGGTTTGAACCCAATCAACAGCTCTGTCCAAGAAAGACCTGGCAAGCTGCTCCTTAAAGAAAACTATGAGGGGCAGTTCTTCTGTGACATGTGGTCGCTGTAAGTAGGAATCCACTCAAAGGCAAATAACAACAGTGCCTAGCATATTGGGCACTCAAGAATTGTTCGTTTGTGCAACAAATTTTCTTGAGTGTCTAGTATGCTTCCAACTAATCCTTTGAGTATTAGTCAATTGGAATCGAGTCAATTCCAACTCATAGCGACCCTCTAGGGCAGAGTAGAACTGCCCCGTAGGGTTTCCAAGGAGCGCTCTGTGGATTTGAACTCCTGACCTTTTGGTTTGCAGCTGGTCACTTAACCACTGTGCAACCTGAGCTGTTAGTACGTGCCCATACCAAACCAAACACACTGCAGTTGAGTGGACTCTGACTCACTGCAACCTTGTAGACACGGTAGAACTGCCCCATAGTTTCCAAGGAGAGCCTAACAGATTTGAATGGCCAACTTTCTGGTTAGGAGCTGTAGCACTTGACCACTGCGCCCACAGGGTTTCCTAGTACATGCAGGTCACGGAAAAGACAACAGTGGACAAAGACTGTTACCAAACTGACCAACTTGATTCTACTGGAGGGGAAAAACTCATTTTAGACAATGACAAATGTGCTGCAGTACTGGCAATAAGAAACAACAGCTAAATTTAGATAAAGTGTTCAAGGGGGATGGCTGAGAAGGTAATATTAATCGAATAAGTGAGTGACAACCTGTAGATGTATTCATTGTTCATTTTCAGGTAACTAGATTTTGTTAGCCGTAGGCTGTCATGGCTTTGATGCATAATATCCCTTGGGCCTTATGTTGATTAAGGTCAAAAGGCAAGTGCACCATGCCCATAAATCATAACGAAGATCCACTCTTTGGACACGAATGGAATGGACTGGGCAATGCAGAGTGACCATATATTGTATGCACTTTATGGTTCTGTACATCTAAAGGATATCAGCCTGCTGACCTCTGGTTGGAGGAAGGAAAGTGGTTGGAGAGGAGGGGAAAGGAGACTCTTGGGAGGATGAGACATGTATGGAGCAGAGAGGAATACTGTGCTGTCACCGGACAGGGAGAGCAGTGGAAGCTGCATATAGATGGGCATGTAAATTTATATGGGAATGTACATTTTCACCCAATCATACCAAATAAAAAAATTAAAATTAAAATTAAAAAAAAAAACGGCAAGTGCAGAGGCGAAGCACTATGCAGAATCCCTTAAATTTCTTATTTCTCCGACCTTGCCTTTTACCGCCAGGGTCACCAATACCCGACCTGCCACGCCCATTCTCTTTCCGGACGCTTCCGGCCGGAGCCTGCGCTGGAGATTGTCTTTCCCGGTGGAAGGCGCGTATGTCATTACACTGCGCATGCGTCGTTCTCCCGTGAGCCCCTCCCGGACGCCCGCGCCCGCGCGCGAGCGCCTGCCGTTTCTCCCGGCGGAGCGGTGGGCGGAGACTGGGCGGGCAGGCGCGCGCCGTGGCGTGCTTGCTCGCGCGCCGGGGGCCGGCCAGTGAAGCCGGCGGGCCTGACACGTGATCGGGGACCGGCTCTCTAGCTCTGCGGCTCCGTCGGTCTGTCCATCCGTCCGCGGGTGCCATCATGGCGGACGCGGCCAGTCATATGCTCCTGGGCTCCGGTATCACCATCCTGTCCCAGCCGTTCATGTACGTGAAGGTGCTCATCCAGGTATGAGTCGTCGCCATTCTCTTCCCCGCCCGGCGCCCTGTTGGGGCGGAGCTGCCCCCAGCGCCGGGGAGTCGGGTCCAGCCTTCCAGGGCCTTCAGCCTCCCGGGAAGCCGCACCTTCTCTGCTGCCTTGTCCTTTCCCGCAGGGACAACGTCCACAGCCCCGCGCCTCCTGTGGGGGGCCTTCAGGGGCTCTCCTCCCCGCCAAGCCGTGAGGCCCGTCCCTCTCCCGTACCCAACTGCCATCCTCCTGTGCCCGGTGGCTTCCCTGAACTTTGTGCTTCTTCCCCTGATGTTGATTCTGGCAAGTCGCCACTGATGGCTTCCCTACCCTGCTCTTTCCCCCAGTATAAAATTAGCACTCACCTCTTCTTTCCCACTAAAAAACCTCCCAAAACAAGACAGAATTTTCACTTGAAGGTATTTTAAATTCGAGGGAAAGTTCAAGCCCGTAGAGCCAACATTACCACCTCGTTTTTTTCTGCTGCCTTTATTGCTGCTGTTCTCCCCAGAAATTCTAGCACCAGATACCCAGATCAACACAGGGAGCTCATTCAGAAGTGGTTGCTGAGACTGATTTCGGAAGATCCATTGAGTGCCCTCTAGTAGTTACCTGTGTGTCTCATGACAGTGAAAACCACGTTTATCTGAGCTGGAGATGAGTTCAGCTGAAAGATTCTTAGCGAGTTTAAGCATAGCTGTTAGTTTCTGAGATACTGTAAAATAATTAGATGGTGTTTCATACTCACCCCCCGGTAGGTCAGGTTTTCAATGATTGACTGCTGGATAGTATTTTCAGTTGCTTGTCTAAATTTTCCCATGATGGGCAGGTCATTTGTTCTTTAAAACTTGATCGAGAGTTGGTGTGTTAGGCCTTGTGCCAGGGGAGGAGGTCAGTTTTCTTAGCACGTTTGTCCTCAAGAGCCTCATAGTCCACTCTTGTGTCAAAAATTGATAAGCTGCTAGAGAGTGTCACTTGTTATCACTGAGTTGATGTTAATCCAAGTTATATGTTGCTGAGATGACCTGTCTGGCTTCAAATTATATATGTAAGAGGCTGTCATAAAATATTTGCACCTAGCACTAAGACCGGCTGAAATGTACTACATATGACTTCTAAAACAGAATTGGCGTACATTTGGATCTAGGTAGCATCTGACAACAGCGTTTTCCAGTACATCTGGTGTGATGCCAGTGCTTCTCCCGGAGACAGGATTTTATAGTGACAAAGTTCCCTTCTTAAAACGTGAATACCCCTAATCCTGATTTCACAACATCTGTGTGTTGCCAAGTTTCTCAAGGGCTTCGGTGGAATTCCCAAGCACACAGTTGCAAAGAGTCACACAACACTTTTGGGCAGCTTAGATAAGTTACTTGAACAAGTTAAGAATCCCAGCACTAGAGTCAAAACTGTCCAACAGCATCATTCTGTCATGGATTTCTTTGGCAGTAAAAATCCTCAATAAAATCAGGATTAAATCCTGAAATAAAATTAAAACCTTATACTCTGAATTGACCTTCACTAATTGCTAGTGATGGTCTCATCATTTAACGTGAACTCAAGTTGTTGGCAATGTTGGCTGCTGTTGAGCTGATTCTGACTCAGAGATTCTATTTATGACAGAACCAGGCACAGTCATTGCTGTGTTTGAGCCTATTGTGTCCACTGTCCGTCCATCTCATTGAGGGTCTTCCTTTTTTTTTGGCTGATCATCTGCTTTACCAAGCTTGTGTCCTCCAAAGACACTGGGCTCTCTTGATAACATGCCGGAAGTACTTAATAAAGTCTCATTGTCCTTGCTCCTAAGGAACATTTGATGTATTTCCTGCAAGACAGATTTGTTCATTCTTCTCGCAGCCCATAGTATATTCAGTATTCTTCAACAACACTGTAACATGAGCTTAGCTTGTAGTTATTTCTCAAGTGAATTATCCACCAGTAGCTTCTTCTGCCTCTGACTGTTTTGTCTTGCTAGCCAAATACACAGCTGCTATTTGGAGATGGTTCAGAGAGTGCCTTCTCATTTTGTCCAAATTTTTAAAATGCCCCGGATTTTCTTTGAAAAATATTTTTGGCTTCCTGTGTAAACTAGCTTTGTTAACACAGAACATTCTTTATTCTCTTCACAGTCTGATGTTAGTCTAGGTCAGCTAGTTCACTTCATAGAATTTGAACCAAAAGGAAGATTGATTGGCAGTTATTGAAACCAGTCTTACTTGATAAAATTAAAAAACTGACAATAACACTTCATCATTGCCCTTGAAAACAAACATACGCTGCATTTTACTCTTAAAAATGGTGTCCCTGATTTTGTTCTTCATTTAAGACCTTGCAACAAATGCCTGCTTGGGAATACTGCTTAAAATTTCATTGCCATTGAGTCAATTCTGACTCAGCCACTCTGTAGCACAGAGTAGAACTGCCCCCATAGAGTTTCCAAGGAGTACTTGGTGGATTCAAACTTTTAGTTAGCAGCCAAGGTCTTACCCGTTTGGCTACCAGGGCTCCAGAAGTATTGCTTAAAGCGAATGAAACCAAACCTGGTGCCGAGTCAGGTCCTGCTCATAGTAACCCTGTAGGGCAGAGTAGGACTGTGCATAGGGTTTCCAAGGAGTGCCTGGCAGATTTGAACTGCTAGCCTGTTGGTTAGCAGACATAGCACTTAACCCACTATGCCACCAGGGTTTCTGAAGTATTGCTTAGTATTGACATATTCCTTGTTTTTAAAGGTGGGATATGAGCCTCTTCCTCCAACAATAGGACGAAATATCTTTGGGCGGCAAGTATGTCAGCTTCCTGGTCTCTTTTGTTATGGTAAGTGTCTTTGGTTTGTTTGGAATTTGTTGGTATTGAGGAGTGATAGACCAAAAAAAAAAAAAAAAAAATTGCCTTTGAGTGGATCCCAACTCACAGCAACCCTACATAGGACAGAGTAGAAGTTCCCACAGGGTTTTCAGAGAGCAGCTGGTGAATTCTGACTGCTGACCTTTTTGTTTAGCAGCTGAGCTCTTAAGCACTGCACCCTGGGACACTGTAATAGACAAAGATAACCAAGAAAAGCAGAATTTTTATGATGACAAACGAGGATATGTTTCCTTGAAATGTCTTTGGAATCGTTTCTTCCAACTAGAATGTAAATCTCTGACCTGTGTTCTTAGCGCAGCATATTGCGAGCATCGATGGGAAGCGTGGGCTGTTCACAGGCTTAACTCCACGGCTGTGTTCAGGAATCCTTGGGACTGTAGTCCATGGAAAAGTTTTGCAGGTGAGTGAAAAATCAGTCTTCTCATAAATTTAGATGACGTTTTATTTGTAGTTTGTTTGACAAATCAAGAACCATTCAAAGATACAGTTGTATCCTTGGCTGTCTCCCTTGCAAACTGTTTTCTTGAAATACCTATTCTTAGTTCTTTCCTGGAAACAAGGAGCATTCTTGCATGTTGAACTAGTTGATTTTGAACTGTATACCCTTCCTTTGAGCAAGCCATTCTGAACAGAAGTGAAATAAATACATTCATTTTTTTGGTCTCCTGTATGCTCAGTTTATTTCTTTGAAAGAGAGGAGACACTCACTAAAAACATCCCTTTTTTTCCACCTGCAGTTATTTCCTTATTTCTGGTGCTATGCTAGTAAAGTGTTTTCTGTTAAAAACGTATTGAAGTAGACTTAAAAGTCAGGGTGGTGGTTATTTACAGGGGAGAGACAGGGACCAAGGATGATAGGCTGAGATAATATCAATGAGTTTTCTTAACCTAGGTCAAGGCGATTTTGAATATTTGCCTTTTAGTTATTTATCATGCTATGCATTCATGTTTTGCACACTGTTCTATATGTGTGGTACATTTTGTAAATTTTAAAGATTGGAAAAAAAAACCAAAGCGAGTATCAACTGCAGGGTAGGGGTGGATGCCTTTTAGGGGTGGAGGATGCTAAAAGGTGATACTTCAGCTGTATCTGTGAATTTTATTTTATTTTTTTACTATGATTAAGTGAAAGTATACAGTCCAGATCAATTTTACATGCCCGCCTATCTGCAGCTCCGTCTGCTCACCTCACCCAGTGACAGCATACTCCTCCTTTTCACTCTATACTTGTAGTGTCCTCGTAACAAACACTTGTCCCCTCTTCGCCACCCTGTTCTCTCCCATCTAGAAATAAACCAGTAAGACAGCCTTCTGTAAACGTATAAACCCATAAAATACACCATGCGGTCACACTGTGTCCCTGAGTCCAGTCCATTCTTGTCTGAAGGTTGACCTTGGTACTGATTTCGGGTTGAATTTTATTTTAAGAAGGCAACAGATCTTAGGCGAAAAAGAGCAGAATGTTAACATCTATCTGTGTAGTGCCAGTAGGTACATACGTAAATTATTTTCATAATTTTTTAATGTTTTAAGAAGTTGTTTAGAATGTTGTAGTTACATTTGTTTCTTTCATAGGATCCTCTTGTTTCTCTGAGTGCTGAAGCTTGGAATATAATTTTGGTTGTACTGGTTTCTCAGTCGTGGCTGTTACAGTGTGCGTCTACTGAATTAACTCTGACAGCAATCGTAGTGTTTGGGAAGTGATTGTGCAGGCAGAAGTCCCCTTTGCTATATGATAAAAGTGTTACGGATGAGAATTGTGTACCATATAGAACAGTTCAGGGAACATTATTCGGTGTGAGTGTGGTACAGAAGACAACAAATGGATTGTCTGGTTTATTAGTCTGTCCCCTAGTGGCACTATGCTGTAACTCAAAAAACACAGCAGTGTATGCTAAGAAATTATATTTTTAACCTTTGCCATATATACCGGATATGAAAAATACCAACTGCTCACTTAAAGAGTACACTGTACTTTGTTAGGCCTCAGAAATAATGTTTTTATCTAATGATCAAATCATAATTTGGTTCAAAAGCTTCATCGTCTTGCTGCCCTTGTCCATAAATCATAATGGAGGTCAAGTCTCGGTCAGGAATGGATTGGACTTGGCGACACAGAATGATCATATCATGTGTGCATTTTATGGTTCTAGGCATCTATAGGATGTCATCCTGCTGACCTCTTACTGGAGGAAGGGGATTGGGTGGTGAGGAGGGGAAAGGAGATTGTTGGGAGGAAAAGACATGTATGGAGCAGAGAGGAAGAGTGTGCTGTCCCTGGGCAGGGAGAGCAGTGGGAGCTGCATATCGGTGGGCAGGCAAACTTATATAGGAATGTACATTTTCTTTCAATCATAAAAAAAAGAAAGTTTCGTCGTCTAACTGGCCTGTTTTTGTTAGGTGCTGTTGGGTAGGTTGTGAGTCACAGAGACCCTCTGCCCAGTAGAACAAAGCGCTGCTGGTCCTGCACCAGCCCCTCAGTCATCGTTAGGCGTGACCCTGCTGCTGGAGCCACTGTGTCAGTCCGTCTCGTCAAGGGTCTTCATCTTTTCCTTTGACATTCTACTTTACCAAGCGTGATGTCTTCCTCCAGGGACTGACCCCTCCTGATAATACGTCCAAAGTGTGTGAGACGAAGTCTCCCATCCTCACTAAGGACCTTTCTGGCTGTGCTTCTTCCAAGACAGATTTGTTCCTTCTTTTGGCAGTCTGTAGTACAGAGGCAGTATTCTTCCCTCACACCACAATTCAAAGGTGTCGCTTCTTCTGTCTTCCACGTTAATTGTCCAGCTTTCACGCGCCTGTGAGGTGACTGAAAGTGTCATGACTTGTGTCAGGTGCATCTTATTCTTCAAGGTGACATCTTTTTAACATTTTTAAAGAGGTTTTTTGCAGCATATCTGACCAGTACAGTGTGTTGTGCGATTTCTTCGAAATTCTCTTTGGCTTGCATTGATTTGAGTAAATTCAGTTTTAGTCACTTCCTCGTATGGAGGCTATTTCATCCTTCAGTCCTGATGTTATTCTTTATGCCTATTCCCTGGTGGCCCAGTGGTTAAGAGTTTGGCTGCTAACCAAACGGTCAGCAGTTCAAATCCACGAGCCACTCCATGGAAACCCTACTGAGCAATTTTACTCTGTTCTGTAGGGTTGCTCCGAGTGGAGATTGACTTGATGTCAATGGGTTTGGGTTTTTATTCTTTTTATCATAGCTGTAGAGTAAATCTAAATGTACCCATTCTGGTGGCCCATGAGTGAGAGTGATGGCATCTCAACGGACTGTTGTTTTTAGTAGGTTGATACTACTCTTTTGCTTTCAGCCACAGCCTCCTCTGGGCTCAGCCAGAGTACATTGCCATTACGTAATGCAATTCACACGTGGAAAGGCAGTAGTTATCTACTCAGCTTTGTGTGTACACTTAGAGCACAAATGAAATGACCACCTGAGACTGAGTTCCTTTATGTAAAGGAAAACAGAAGGCAAACTTGAGGTAAACAGGTACCCTAAAAATGTTTCATATGTAGCGAAGTGAACCATAACAGAGGGTTGGTACCACAGCAGCAGCCGCCACTTCTTCAATCCAGAAGAAAGACCTGGTCTATGATAGCAGAAAGATGGAATCAACCCAGATGCCCAACAACAGAGGAATGGATAGGTAAACTATGGTATATGTACTCAGTGGAGCACTATGCAATGATAAAGAATAACGATGATTCCAGGGTACATCTCATAACCTGGTTTCAACTGGAAGGACGTTATGTTGAATGAAAGTAGTCAGCAACGAAAGGACAAATATTGTATGAGACCCCTACGATAAGATCTCAAAAACAGACTTATGTATAGGAGAAAAGACTCTGACGGCTGCAAGGGAGGGGAGGGAGGGAGGGTGCAGGGGGGAGGGTTTAGATTAGATAGTTGCTAGAAATTCCGTTGTGTGAAATCAGTGATAGCGCACATCAGAAACAAGAACAATATTAAGTGGACTTCAGCATAACTTGAATACTCCTACCATCTTAACCCAGTATTGCAAGGACAGAGTAGCTGGGGCAGGGGGCAGGAGACGATGCTCTTAGGCGAAATTGAGGCCAATTGGCACAACTAGCATTTTGCTAAGAGGACTCTCTGCACTGCACATTGGTGAGTGGTGTCTGGGGTCTTAAAAGCTGCCAAGCTGCCATCTGAGGACACAGCAGATGGTCCCAACTCAGCAGGAATGGATGCTCACCAAGGACCAAAATGACATGAGGTAAAGACAACCCAAAAGATAGAGAGACCCACATGAGTGGGTGCCTACATCGACTTGGGACCATAAGAACCGGATGGTGCCCGGCCATCATAAGTGATAGCCGCGATGGAGCTGACTAAGTTGAGGCTCACTCGCAACACAATAATAAAAAGGGGTGCATCATGAGATCTCCACTAGAAGACTGCAGTTGATGGTCCGGCGCCTTTGGGGTTCCCCTGGGAACGTGGCCTCTGGCCCTGATGCTACCCTTGTCCATAAATCATAATGAAGGTCCACTCTTTGGGAATGGATTGGAGTTGGCAATGCAGAGTGACTATATATTGGATGCACTTTATGGCTCTATACATCTATAGGATATCATCCTGCTGACCTCTGGCTGGAGGAAGGAGAGTGGGTGGAGAGGAGGGGAAAGGAGACTGTTGGGAGAAGGAGACATGTATGGAGCAGAGAGGAATAGTGTGCCGTCTCCGGGCAGGGATAGCAGTGGAAGCTGCATATAGGTGGGCATGTAAATTTATATGGGAATGTACATTTTCACTCAGTCATAATAAAAAAAAAAGGAAGAAAGACCTGTTTACGATTGAGGAAACTGTTGACCTTTGCAAGAGTTGTGTATATCTGTGCAAGAATTCAACTAAATCTGTTCAGAATAACATAGAATAAAGAGGTAGATAATTTATTGATGGGTAAAAAGCAAAGACTGAAAATGACCAAGAATTTGTAAAGAGGCCTGAAACTATTAATTTCTAGCGAAGGACCTGGATTTTGACCAAGAGACATCACTTTGCTTAGTCTTCACATTTGTTCTCTTGCCTGTGACTTTAAAAAAAAATAATAATAATTCTTTTTTATGAAAGTCTTGGCTGAGATTTTAATCTGGAATGACCAGAAAGTAATAGAACTGATTGTTAGGTAATAAGAAGCTTAATTGTCTGATTCTTGTCATGTAGCCCACCTATTTCTAAAACATCCCACAGATAATATTTCCTCTTGCAGTATGATCTGGGCTCTGTGTTCGTGTGTTCTAAAAGTTGTTTTTATTCCCCGTTGCTTGCTTTAGGAATAGTCAGGTGGTACGACAAGAAAAGTGAGGCAGTTTCAGCTACTCAGACTCAGCCCCAGGCCTCTTGTTCTTCTTCACAACAGAGGCAAGAGTCTTGCCCTTATTTGGTATTGGCCTGGCATTTTCGGTGAGAAGACTGGAGCCCTGGGCTGTGTTTTTGCTGGCTAATTTTTCTTTTAAACCTGTATAAATAACACTGTGGGTTTGTTTGTTTGCTATTTTGTTTTTCTTTTTCTGTTTTTAAGTAAGAGTTTTTATGCCTATCTGCTTAGTCCTCTAGCTGACGAATATGTTCAACTTAGCAACAAGGCCATCTTTAGAGACACTCCTAGCTATTAACGAGAAGTAGAAGTTAATTAAAGATTTAGGGCCAAGCCAAATGTATATGTGTGTGTGTTTGTGTATACATACATACACACACATTTTCCCCCCAGCTATTTTACTTCCTGTCAGTGGTGTTTTCTTGTTATGTCCTGTCTCTCACGGCATTGTCATAGCCCTGACTGTCCTGTATTTTCTTTCCCCTTTTTTTGTAGCATTACCAGGACTCTGAGAAGCCTGAGGTAGGTTGGAGGTGATTCTGGGCCTGGGCCCCTTTTACCTGTTGAGTTACTGCTATTTGGTCCTCTGTGGGAGTGGGCTGTGTAGTCGGGTCAGCGAGTATCGACACAGGAGGTGGCCACCAGTGTAGTAGTTCTCATTGAAATCATCAGGATCTCTGTTTTCTTTGGTTTGTATTTTCAGGAGTTAGGATCTGGAAATGTACAGAAAGATGTCTCATCTTCCTTTGACCGAGTTATCAAAGAGGTAAGATGTGGATTCCATCGGACGCTGTTGCTCTAGATCAGATTGTGGGCAGCGTCAGCGTGGCAGTTGTTAATCAGGATCGTCAGGCCTGTGTGCTCAGCGTCAGTTCCAAATGGAATTAAACCTTCCACTTAGTGTGGGCTTGCTACATGTGTTGCAAAAAAAAGGAAGGGAAAGCCGTCTTAATTGGAATAGATGCCTTTTGGAATGGGTAACCGAAAAAGAAACTCTGGGCTCATGCATTTCTTCTTTAAAACTGAAAAAGTTTCTGCTAAAGTCTCCTAATCGAGTTGAAAAGTGCTGGCATGAAAGCATTTTAAGAGGACGACCAGCCCCATTGTAGGCTATGGATGAACCAAACTTGAGAATCTTCCTTGTCACCCATTTGCCACCCAGTCTTCTGCCATCGGAGTTTCTTCATGCCTGACTTCAGATGTCTGGCTTTCAGAATTGCTCTTTTAATTGTTAGTCTTTCTATTGTCTCTTTGTCCCTAATGAGGTCACAGTGCTGCATTTTTAAAAAAAATACCTATTTTGAGTACTACTAAAAGTCTAATATAGCAGGTGAATCAGCTTTGTGTCCTGAAATTTTCATGAAGTCACTTTGTTTAAAAGTAGGGATGCAGGTAGTAATGTGCCGTTTTTATTTTCTTAACTTCAGTTAATTCCACAGAGTCTGCTTAGAACTACTTTTGGAGTGACGGGGGCCAGGGGTTCTCTTAACTGACAGAAACAATGTGTAAGTGCAAAACTAAGTGACACCTAGGCCTGCTAGTCCAGTGTCCAGCTCCAAACATTGTAATGGGATTTTTCTCTACCACTGCCTCCCAGAGTGCTGGACTAGATAGACAAACTAGGATTTCCAGCAGCTCAAAGAGGAGGCCCAGCCGTGATGGCAGGCAGATCAGAGTTGCTCAGTTCTCCCTAAGATGTTGATACCGAATAAATAGAACCTGATACTTGTCTAGCAACTTAATACTCTAAATATAGGCCTCATGGTTCTGTTCCAGCACTCTGACGATTTACTGTGACCCTCCCTGTTCCTTTGTTTTTGTTTTCTTTGTGAAACTGAGAAAATAGCAGAACCTGCTTTGCAGAGAAGTTTTGAGAAGTAACTCTTACAAAACAGTGAAATCTACCAGTGCAAGTAATGATCATGTTATGTTATATCCCCTTCAAGCTGTTCTTCTGACTCCAGGGCAGGAGTGCTGTGTAGCTTACTTTGTTACGTGTCCCACTGCCAACCCACATTCCTTCCCCCAAGAATTTTGGTGTCATTTCTATAGATTACAGACATATTTGTTGATTGTTTCTAGACCACACGAGAGATGATGGCTCGTTCTGCTGCTACCCTTGTCACACATCCCTTTCAAGGTATGTCTGCAGTCAGTGACTGCTACTTGATTCCTGCCTCTTACATCTTCATCTCTCTTGACCTCTTAGATAGGTTGGCAAGGGAATTGACTGAAGTGCCTGTCCTGCATGTCTTGGTGGTTTGCTCCTCTTTGCTTTTGCTTTGTCTTTAGGTGCAAAAAACTTTTTCTTCCCCAGGGCTATCGAACTGTATGCCAGTGTAGTTTTAAAAATCTTTCTCTGTGTTCTGCAGTGATCGCTCTGAGATCGATGGTCCAGTTCATTGGCAGAGAATCCAAATACTGGTAAATGTTTTTGTTGTGAAATATTCAAGATCTGTTGAAGCAAAACTAATAGGGTACTATTATGCATTTACGTACTTGGGACATATTGCCAGGTGGGATCAGTCCCTGGAGAAGGACATCCTGCTTGGTAGAGTAGAGGGTCAGCAAAAAGGAGGAAGACCCTCAACGAGATGGATTGACACAGTGGCTGCAACAATGGGCTTAAGCATAGAAATGACTGTGGACATGGCGTAATATCAGGCAGTGTTTTGTCCTGTTGTTACAGAACAAATTCATATATCATAAGTCATTTTTGATCTTCACACATATACACACAAAACAAACAAAAAACAGTAAAATAGGAGAAAACAGGCTTGGATGGGCTTAGGAGCCTACCCAGTATCACAAAGTAAGCTGCAAAGACGCTGAAACCAAGGTTCACTGTGATTCTGGGTGACTGCACCCCTAACGCCACAGCATATCTGTTTCTATCTCAGATCCAACGTCTGCAGAGTGAGGAGGGCGCTGGAAAAGTCAGGGGAGATGGGATGTAAATTTTACCTTGTAGAAGTGATCACTGAAATTATTTTTTTCATATCCCAAAGTAATTTCATTTGTGTCCCCTTTTCTTCCCTTGTTCTCAGTGGCCTCTGTGACTCCATAGTAACCATCTATCGAGAGGAGGGCATCTTAGGCTTTTTTGCGTAAGTAAATGTTATCATGTGTATGTGATTTTTTTTTTTTTGTGAGTATAAAATTTTAATAAAAATAAGGGTAGTGATTCTTGGTTTAGTTCTTAGGGAAAAATACAGTCTAGTAATAACCCTTCTGATTTAAATTCTTGTGTTCTAAAGAGTCCCATGCTGTTGCTTGTGGGCCCTGGAAACATTTGAAATGAGTGGTCAGTTGGCTGGTTTTTAACAAATAAATTGACTCCATTCCCAATTGTATACAGTTAAGAAAACGAGGAAAAGTAATTTTTAAAAAATGGAAAATCATGTAACATGTATTTTCTTTATTCTGTGAGAAAAGTTCTCATACAGTTGTGTTATATTCCCTTGGCTTTAACTTGGAAGAGCTTAGGCCAGTACACTCATTCTTTCATGAATGGTCCAAGATCCGCTGGACAGCTACTGTTCCTCTCATAGATTACAAAAATACTGAGGCTCAGGAAGTTCACTTGTGGCTGGTCACGTAGCTGATAGATGACAGTGGTGGCATGTGACCCTGGTCTGTAGTTCCCGGGGTAATGTTCTTCCTACTCTTGCGTGCTGCCTTACCTGTAATTGTTCTCATGTTTTGCTCTGCCAGTTTGAATACCAGGTAGTTCAGTATAAATCATATTTAAGTCTCTTCTTCAAAGTACCTGGCAAATTTTTGGCCTTCTTACTTACAGTTACTAATAGTAAGGTAAACCGTTGGCTATAGTTCACAGGGGGAGAGCTGACCTGCATTTTACAAATGGGAACAAAGTCAGTAGAGACACGTCGCACGTGTGGCTATAGTAACTAGAACCAACTAGGTAAGAGGGCCAGATTTGGGCACCGAGTGTCTTTGCGGTTCTCTACAACATTTTATGATCTATTTCTTTGAGAAGTGCTTGTACTGAATTAATTATCTTTTTACTGATCACATTTCTTGGTTCTTTTTACTTCTGTTGTTTCTTCATGTAGGGGTCTTATTCCTCGGCTGCTAGGGGACATCATTTCCTTGTGGCTCTGTAACTCACTGGCCTACCTCGTCAACACCTATGCGCTGGACAGTGGGGTAGGTGTGACCTTGATGACATCTACTGGTGCTGGCTTGATTGTATTCATCTGGCAGCTAGGTTAGCTTCCAAGCAACGTGGCCGTCCCCTAACCTCCAGACACATGTTAAATAGCTGAAAATCGTCTGCTGAGTTTTCAGAAGCTAATGGGATGAGCTGTATTGTTTACCCTAGAGACGCACGTTGGAGTAAGTCACAGAGGTCTAGCCCTGCTGCCATACTGCAAGCAGATCCCTTCTCTGTAGAATCTCATCAAGCAGAGGAACAGTGTGTTGCTGTATCTAGGAGTTTTCATTCGGCCTAGAGCGTGAAGGGGTTTCCTGTACTGGGAGGTTTTGGGAATCAGTCTTTCCTAGTTACGGGGCCTCTGTACGCAGGCAGACCCGTAGCGCTGTGGACCATAGACTACACCAAGTCATATGACCAGATCCATGTTGTGTGTTTCCTCAGTACAGAGACTGATCTTCTCCACAATGTCTAGATCTAAGTTAAGTTAGGCACATAGATAGTGTCATGTCTTTGTAGATATCTGTTAATACAGTTTTCCAGGGACTGTGTTTCTAGGAAATCTGGAGATTACAGCATTTGGTCCTAAACCATCTTAGTCCTACACAAATTTGTTGATGTTGCCATCAGGGTGATGATTTTGCTGCTGTCTTTTTAACCCTCTTGATTCATAGTTTTATGTTTTTGTCTCAATCAAAATTCATTTTAAAGCTGTCAGACTGAGAATTGAGGTATAGAAGGTGTTGATACAGTAGGGAACAACTGAGTCTGAACAGCAGCTTGTGGTCGCTGATTCTCATGAAGGCCTTCTGCCCATTGTAGGTTTCCACCATGAATGAAATGAAGAGTTACTCCCAAGCTGTCACAGGAGTGAGTGTTCTTAATTGTTTCTACCTTCTAGGAGTGATGGTGGGCTGCTTTTTGTTTGTTTGTTTTTTATTATTAACCTGACCTGTTCTTCACTGCTTGAAAGTAACCATATGTCTTAACTGCAAAGTTTCCCTAAGGTTTGTTAATGTTTGTCAGAGCTAAGAAGGGGCTCCGAGTTCTTCGTCTCACTACTGAGTCAGTAATAACAGTTCACATGATTCAGTGCTTTTTGCTTAAAAAGCGAGTAACTGTCGTACACAAGAGAACATCACCCTAAATATGGAGTCCTCAGCCTAATGGTGGAGCCTTCAGATAGGGCTAAGATTTTCTTAATTTTCTTCAGTATAATTTGGTTCATTAGAACTAAAATTGACCCTCAGGTGTCCTTCTAGATACCAGGATATTTTGACAGTGGTTTCTCAAACTCTTTTGAGTAGCTCATCTTTCGGAGTGCTTCACTGTGTTTAGTTGTGTTTACTTTTTCTCCAAAATAACATAGTTCAGTTTATCTGAAGGAGGACTCAGTCACAAGGTGAGTCGGGCCTTTTGCTGGAATGTTCACTGTGCTGTTAAGAGGAAGAAGCATCTTCAGTCTCAAGAACATCTCTTTTCCTGGAACAGTGAGAGAGCAAACTAGGGGTGCACTGTGTGACCGCAGTGGCACACAGCTAACTAGGCCTTTAAGAGAGGGAAAAGAACAGAGTAAGTAAAACTGGGAATTATCTAATGACTTACCTTTTTTTTTTTATTTTTGAAATCACTTTACAGTTTTTTGCCAGTATGTTGACCTATCCTTTCGTGCTCGTGTCTAATCTCATGGCTGTCAACAACTGCGGGTAAGTACTTCCTGTTTGTGTCTGCTGATGATGGCTGCTCTAATGCATAACCGACAGAGTAGTCCTAGTAGCCGTCTGGGGGAGGAAAGGTACCTTAGGTGCTGCTACTGGATTTCCTCGTTTTTTTCTCTAGATGCCCCATGCGGCAGTAATACCAGTTTCTATTTGGCAGCTGCCACCTCAGATCCTTTTTTGGAATAAAGAGCATAAATAATATTTCTCAAGTACCTGTAAATACTAGCCTCTTGCCAATAGTATGAATCCTATTCCTAAAGAGGCAAAATAGGTAGCAAGTTACTGTCTTTTCACGTCTTTCGTTTTTTTAAAAAACAGCTTTACGCTTTATGAAAGCTGCTGTAGCTGTGTCATGGATTGAATGACAGCGTGTACCTGTTGTTCCTAGAGGGTTTCATGAAGAAAATGAGTTTTAAAGAAGGAGAAGGAAGAAATTCAGTCTGTGGGGAGTTTGTTAGCCTTTTGCCGTATTGACTGGGAAGGGTGGGTGGTGGTGGGCTGCATAGATTTCGAACTTCTTGATGCCAGGTGACCCTACCAAGTGGAATACAAGTTCTGCCTCTTGATACAGTTCGAGACTCTGTTCCAGTACGATCCCTGCCACAGTATGCCATTAGGCATGTCATTGTTTCCAAGCAGAATATCAAAGCAATGACTGGGGAGCAGAGTGTCACTGTCTTATTACATTATCTTTGTGATTTATAGAGCAGCTGCCACATACTAGCCCGGCAGCTGCATGAAGAAGAAGTTAGGTGATTATCCCTCACAGTTTTTTAGAGAGGGAGTGATGGCATCCATCGTCATAGATCCATCGTCATATTTAGGTTTTTGTAAATATCAGTTACTTTTTAAGCACCTTTTTTCTGTTCTTTAATTCTGTGATTACTTTGTTCCAGTGTTTCATTTGTCCACAAGTAAAAAACCTAGCCGTTCTAGAAAATAGAGAAGTATTGATGTTTCTGTTTATTGATTAAACCTAACTATGGGGAGCAGAATCCTTTTGTGATGCTCATCTTTCTCCTGCTCTAATATAATTTGTTTCATTAGAACTACAATTGCCCCTCAGGGATCCTTCTAGATACCAGAATATTTTGACAGTGGTTTCTCCAACTGTTTGGAGTAGCTCACCTTTTTTCCTGTTTCAGCCTTGCTGGTGGATGCCCTCCTTATTCCCCAGTATATACTTCTTGGCTAGACTGCTGGTGTCTGCTACAGAAAGAGGTATTTCTGTTTCTTCATTTTGTCTGTTTCTGTTTGTTTTCTTATGCAATCTCACTGGCATCCCTGGTTAATTCTTGTGGCTCAGCCTTTAGCTGCCAGTTCTTGTACCCTTTATGGTGCTTCTGGAGCTTTCTGTGACATAATGAAACAAAAGATGATGTTTAGAATGAGCAGCAGAGGTCATGAGGTAAGAACCCAGGTGTGATGGGGAGCCACTGGAGTCATCACGTGCACGTTTCCAGCAGGGGCCAGGTAGACGTCTGTTGTTAAAGTGATGGTTTGATTTCAGACTGCTTTTTTCCCCACTTGCACCTTTTTTGAATTCCTCAGAATCTCTTGATGTGTTCAGGTTTTTCTGTGTGATACAGATGAGGAAACTGAGAAATACAACATTGCTTGTTAATGGCAAATTATTTGTCAGAGTGCTGTCGGTAGAGCTGATCTATTACTTCTAGGCTGTTGGGAGTGGATGATTTGGAATAGACTCCAGTTTATTACAGTAACACCTGGCTAAGGTAGAAACCTGTTGGAGAAGGAAAATGCAGATATTTGCCGCTAACAAAAAACAATAGAAAATTATAAGACTGCACCCTACCGAAGGTGGGAAACTTGTGAGAGCCAGAGAAACAAGGCAGTCGTGTTGAATTCTGGCTCTCAGAGGTTTCACTGTGTTTGTTATTGCTGTGAGGTATGTCATCTGCAACAAACAGGTCTTCATCAGTATATGTAAAGCTGTTCTAGAGCTAGAGTAATAGATGGGCTGTGAGCCAAGTTTAGTGTGGCATCACTTAAAGTGACCCTCAGTTGAAAGCTGTTTTGGAGTGGAAAGCAGTTTTTTAAAGGATTGTGGAAGGAAGTATAAAAAAGCTCTTTGTTACATTCTCTTCCAGCACCAGTGATGCATATGAGAAAGGCTTTTGTTCATGCAGCCCAGGCTTTCCCAGCCTCAGCTGTGAGTGCAGAGGCCTGAATGCGGCTGCAAGCAGCTGCTGCTCAGCACGGGTGCCCAGCAGGCCCCGCTGCCAGTCCAGGCTGGAACACGTGCGCGATGTCAGTACAGTCCTGACGCGAGCATTTGGGGTTTCAGTCTGATCGTTACAGCCTGTATTAGATGAGCTCCTGTTGTGATCCCCGTTTAAGAGGAAAGATGTGTTGCTTTCCCAGTTTTCTATTAGGTATGAGCACAGCCACCCCTAAGGGAGTCGTCAGTCCTATGAGTGCATGAGACAACAGTGAGTCTTGGTTGGCCGTTTAGTACATGTCCTGTGTCATGCTAAAAGCTGCCTCTGTATCAGCTCTGGGAATCCTCAAACAACCGAATGAAGATAGGTACCGTTAGCTATCATCCCCATTTCCCATATGTAGAAACAAGTGTGAAACTCAAGGTCACATAGTCTATTTGGGTGAGCCATCTGACTTCAGTCTGCTCAGTTAAGCTCTCATTATTATCTTAATTGTAAGATTTTTGTGAGTACCCCTTGGAGACCTGGCCATTTCATTAAAAAATAAATAAGAGCTAACACCTGCTGAGTGTTAGTTCCTGGCCTAAGCATTTGACATATACTGACTCCCTTGGTAACCCATCTGGCTGGTGGCAGAGCCCCAGACCAGACTGGGCATTCTGAGTAAAGAATTCTTGCTTTACCCCTGAGGCAGAATTGTGGCCTGTTAGTGTCACAGGAGCTCAGCCTGAGTCAGAAAACACAAATTTCCTGCTCTGTGGTATTGGCCCCACTTTGGGCCTGATCACTTTACTCACGTCTGCCAGAAGCATGACCAGTTGAATCGCTCTCTCTCTGCTGATTTGAGTTGGCTGACCTCGTCTTCACGATGTACTTTGTGTTTATTTTTTTTCCAGGGAAATATGAGCCGAGGAAATAGCTTGTTTTTCCGGAAGGTTCCCTTTGGGAAGACTTATTGTTGTGACCTGAAAATGTTAATTTGAAGATGCGGGGCAGGGACAATGACATTTCCATAGTCCCAGATGCACAGAATTATGGGAGAGAATGTTGATTTCTATACAGTGTGGCGCGCTTTTTTAATAATCATTTAATCTTGGGAAAATGGAGGTGTTCGGTGTCTGCCTTTTTTGTTCTTTTTCCCGTGCACAGAATTTACCACAGAGATCCCTCCCTGTAGTTTTTCTGAAGTAGGAACTTTTTGCTTCAGACTTATTTTACTTAAACAGGAAAAAAAAGGTTTTGTTTCCCTAAGCAGTACAGGCAAGGCTGTCGTGTAATTTTAGTCTCCTTTCAAGATTTTGTAAAGTGAAGAGTAGAATGCCAAGAAGAAATAGAAATACTTCTGTAAAACCTAAGAAAATTAATAAGACAAGCTGCACCAGAGGTTATGCGTTGCCTTCTCTGGAGCAGACCCAGCAGACCCTAGACAGAATCGACAGCTTCCATGGAGTCAGAGCCTCCTCCCATTTGGTGCTCCTGTTTGCCTACCCTTGTCTCTCACCTGTCAAGAAAGGACAGTTGCAGGAAATGAACAAGAGTCAGAAAGTATGATCTTTTTTCCCCAAAATAAGTTTTTGTTTTCACGTAAAATCAGAAAAGAAATACTACAGCAATCACCATGCCTCTGAGAGCTGTATCTTTGCCACTCCCTGAATGACATCGTTCCACAGTTCCAAATTGTATATAATTTTTTTCCTTAGCTTTTGTTTTTGTTTTCTTTTTGTTGTTGTTGCAGAAGGTGAGTAGTTTGTCTGTCACCCTAAGGACCCACCTTTGGAAAGTTTTTGTAATAACCGCTTACCTGGTAGGGGGACTAATGTCCCCAGGGTCATCAGGCTGTGGACCACCACGCACAGCACATCCTCAGCATGTTAGCAGACCCTGTGGGAGGAAGAGATGACTGTAGGCGGAAATATACTGTACCTCACGCAAGCAGCTGTTCTTTACTCAGGCCTTTTCCAAGCAGGTTCCAGTGCTGTGAAAGAGAAAGTGTGGTTTCACTTGTTTAAGTCACCTCCCGGGACATTGCCAAACAAGTAAACACTTCATTTGCTACTTGTCAGGCTGCTCTGTGAGAGCAGCAGCACCTGTGGTTCTAGGGGAGCGGGAGCATGCTGGGGTCTCCTCCCTCCCCCTGGCTTCACAGGCCAGCCCGAAGCTCCAGGGGCTCAGCTTGAAATGTCTTTGCTGTCTCTCACTTTGTCTCAAAAACTAATGTAAATTTTATATTCTCTTCAGTCTTATCTGCATTTGTTTTAATATAAAAATGTTTTGCAACACCTACTTTTTTCCCCCAAAGAAATCTTCAAGTAAAGATGATCTAGGAAAACGTGCTGTGTTTTATGCTGTGGCTTCTGTGTGCACACCACGCCTGCCTGCCTGTACCTGGGTGCAGAGCATGTCTGCCTGTAATAACCAGGCTGCCACCAGGGGGCAGCCGGATCTTGGTTTGCCCCGGTGTTAGTCCAGCTGCCGAGAATTTGACCAAGGCCTGGAATTGCTCCAAGTACTAGTCCTGTGTTCTAAGGTGTAATGTACCTCATGGGAGTAACATTCAGTAACTTGTGTTGTTGTAATCTTCCTGCATCCGAGCTTCATATCCAACAGGGCCCAAATACCAGTGATCCTCAGTAAAATTTAACTATAGGTATTACCGTAACAAAAAGTTGGAAGTGTATTCAGAAACAAAAAAATAGGTGGCATTCTGGTGGGGTGTGGTTGTTGAGAGAGCTCTGGCTGCTAACCAGAAAGGCAGCAGTTCAAATCTACCATCCGCTGCTTGGAAATCTCTGGGGCAGCTGTACTGTGTGCTGTAGGGTTACTATGTGTCAGAATCTACCAGAGGGCAACAGGTTTAGTTTTTGGGTTATAGTAAATGCAAGTGGATGCTCTAAGACTGTATGTGAGAAAGAATGAATAGACTCCACAAGCAGCAGAAATGAGGATGAGGGTCTTCTAGTGAGCAGCAGTCTGTGTTGGTGGTAGCAAGCTAAGTTGCTAAGAAATAGCCCCCTAGGGATTGTGACGGCCATTGTCGAGTTGTCTGAAGAAAAGAATGGGGTGTTCTGGAACTTGGGGGTAGGGTGGTTATAAAAATACCAGACTTAAAAAGTCGATGTTAGAATGAAAGAAATGTTAAACAAAAGCCCGATACACCAATTTCTCGCTGTTGTCCAGACACACCTTGGCTTTGCTGCAGTTACCTTGTCTGGGAAGGTCTTTTTCCTTCTCCATCCTGAGAGGTGTCTTAGGCTGTGTGATTCTGTAAAGTCTCTCCTAGTCTTCCCAACCAGATCAGGACTTTGCTTCCAAACTATCCCTCCCCCAAGTATGTAAGTATAGACCAGTTGCCACCTAACCAGGCACCCTCCTGCTTCAGAGCGGAGGCCTCTCCCACAGTCTGCCTTTCAGCCCAGAATCAGACAGGCCGATAAAATCAGTGGAGCCCTGGTGATACAGAGGTGAAATGTTGGGCAGGTGACCTGCAGGTCGGCAGTTGGCATCGCAGGTCGCTCCTCCAAGACCCTGGAGGGCCACCCTTCTGTAGGGGCTCTGAGTGGGAGTCACCTCAGTAGCGAGTTCTGTGGAACAGCAGCACACGCCAGGAGTGTGCTTCTTAATTCAACCAACTGTCTGAGACCGGCCGAGCAGCACCTGCCCAGAAGCAAAGAAGCCAAGGGTGGGAGGGACAAGAAAACTGGATGAGCAGACGTGAGGAATCCGGAATGGGAAGGGGGGGATGCTGACACGTTGCAGGAACTGTAGCTGACGTCTCAAGACAATTTGAATGAGCATTTGCTCTGAAAACCTCACCTCAAGGATGTTAAAATTAAAGAAGAATTTTTTTTAAAACGAATTTCGCTAAAAACAGACTACCTGGGCTCACTCTGTAGTCAGTAAAGCTGTGCAGTGAAATCCAGGTTGAGGTGCTGCACCAGGTAAGGGAACAAGACGAGGACTAATGTCATTGGGGGCATTGTCTGCGAAGCCCTTGTGTCCATGTTAATTCTCATACCTCTGGTAGGGTAGGTATCCCCGGTATAGAAAAAAAATAAGAAGACACAGATAAGTAACTCACCAAAATCACATAGCTAGTGAGTTGTTTCAGAGCTGGAATCAAACTTAGGTTTCTATCAGCTTCCAAGCATATTGTGCGGAGACGATGAAATGCCGAGAAACAAGCTACCAACACGCCAAAACCATCAGTCAGTCATCTGGAGACAGAGGCCTCCATTTGCAGGCAGAGCGTTAAGCCAGCCCCCAGGCCTCCCGCAGAGCCGCGCTGGCCTTCAGTGCAGAGAGCCAGTTCTTGGTGCTGCAGAATGATGAATACGTCAAGCAACTGCAAAACGATCGCCATTGCTTTTCTAAACTATGAGGACTGCCATTTAAGTTCACAAACTTGTTCTGAAAAAAAATGCTCCATGCCTGTTGGCTGAATATCACTGCAGTCACCTTTGAAGTGCTCCCCTTGGGAAGCTATGCACTGACACCAGCACGTAGTCTACCCCTCAAAGCAATTTTGGAACTCTCTGGAATGGCCATCAAAGCTGTTGTATTACCCTTGATGTCCTGAATGTCATCAGATGTCTTCAGTGTTTCTTTTGTTTGGGGTAAAGAAAAAAAACCCATTGAGGGCCAGATCAGGTGAGTAAGGAAGGTGTTCCAGTAGTTATTTGTTCACTGGCGAAAAACTGTCACAGACAACTAGACGATTAGGTTTGTGAACATGCCGCCATTCGCAATGGCCGTTCCAGAAAGAGTTCCAAAATTGCTTTGAAGGGTGGACTGGGCACTGGCGTCATTGCATAGCTTCCCAAAGGGAGGACTTCGAAGGTGACTTTAGTGACAGTCCACAGTGAGGTACGTAGCACTGAGGACAGTGAAGTTGGGCTTGTCGTACCTCGTATTGCCATGGTTTATGCATATGAAAAGCTCAGCTAATGTACAGTCAGGATTGATTCCTGGAGGTGCTGCTGGTCAGCCCCGTGTATTTGGAGGGTGTCGTTTCTTGCCAGTTATCTGCATGTCATCTCCTCTCATGGGTGTTTCTGGAACATCCTTGCAGATTGGACAGGTTCGTTCAGGCTGCTACCCTGCCAGGATCATTTCTGTCTTTGGGAGTTTTCTTTTTTGGTTTGGTTTTGTTAGACATGAAGAGTTTTTCCCAACTCTATTGATCCCTCATGTTGTTTTCTCTCTGACTTAAGAGTGAGAACTTGCCACTTCAATTTTTTTTGTTCTGGAGGGCAAGTTCCAAGTGAAAAGTTCTTTAGCTACCAACCAAAAAATAGCTCGTCTTGAGGAAAATGTCTCAGATGGAGGTGAGGAACATGGTATGTACCCAAAATGAATGGAAGGATTAGTTTTTTAAAAGCGACCCTTCGTCTGTGTGAACTAGCTTCCTCATGTCTTTGCTGCCAGACATGTCTTGGGGCAGCCCCTTAGCAGAGGGCAAGTGGGCTCCCCCCGGCCCCGGCCTCCAGGCTGCTGTCTTGAAGACCTCAAGTCTGAAGAAAATCGCCAAGAGTTTGTTTGCCTTGGTCTCGTAAGTGGATTTTTCTGCAATCTGGTTCCTAAATCTCTTGTCTGGGACAAATTAGGCAGATTTTGCGGGAAATCTGCAGTTATTCTGGAACCAGTTTATTACATCCCTGAAGGAAAATATTTTCAAACAGTTTCAGACTGGTACTACACACCAAGATAAGTTTGGAGAACAGCACTTTTGAGAAAAGCAAGGAAGGTGGAAAGAACAGAAGTGTCACCTGGAGGTACCTTTCAAGACTGGGCTTCCTGAGAGAGCATATGATTCAACAGCGTTGCCCTCCGTCTTTCTCAGGGTCTCCAGCATGGCACAGGAGGTGAGAGAAACTTTCCAGACACCAACCTCCGCCTCGCTAAGGCTGAGGCTAAGGCAGCCAAAAGAATGCACTGTTCTCGGGTAACTCCACGTTTCCATGGAAAATGTGTTAGGCATTGCAGTTTATTTCCAAAGAGAGGAGCACGAGGAGCTGGAGGTTAGACAAGGACAAAGAACCAGAATTGCACCTTCCCCCCTTTTCTGTCCAGTCTGGGACCTGCCCTGGGTCCTAGCTTCAAAGACCCGTGAGAACGTCCTTTGAAAACAAAAAAGGAGGGTGAAAAACGGAAACTGGTGCCCAGCCTCCTTTTAGCCGGCTGCCTCCTGCTGAAAGTGCATTCAATACCTTATGCCTTTACTGTCCCGAGGGGACCACACTTAGAGATCAGAAACACAACCCTGAGTTGTGAAGTGTGTGGCCTGTGCAGACTCCTGTTCTAGGAGCTGGGATGGATGCAAAGACCCAGAAGAGCCCTCCCTGTTCTCGAAGCTTAGTGTTGGCTGAGGGGAGGGTGCGGTGTGACAGGAACATAAAAAGCTGGAAATGTCAGGAGGATTAAATGAAACCATGTGTAAAACTGCCCCTCCTGGTACACTGGAAGGGGGCACTCCTGTGGTGACTGTTCAAGGTGGAGTACACATGAGAAGTTGCAACTGAGCACCCTGGGGTTCACAGGTGGGAAAGCTCGCGTCCGGTTCGGGATCATCAGAGAAGACTGCATAAAGGATGGCATTTGAGCTGAATTTTAAGGGTAGTGAGGATACCAGAAGGCAGGAAGGGGAAATGAGAACAAAACAAGCTGGCAAGTTCAACTTCCAGCTCTGCCACCACCCACCTGCTTGAGACCTTGGGCAAGTGACTTGATTTTAAGTCTCAGACTCTGTCTATGAAATGAGAATAATAATTGCCTTTTTGGAAGTCTTAAAGTCAGTACAGTGCCTAAATAGGAAGCCCTCAGGTAGCTAATAGTGGAATTCTGCAAATTGGAAGGGGAAGTCTGCCTTTAGAAGGATGGACGGTAATATGGGTGTCATGGATTGAATTCTGTCCCCCCAAAAATATGTGTAGCCATGTGGCTGGGACATGATTCCCAATATCTTGTGACTGTCCTCCACTCTGTGGTTTTCCTATGCTGTATGTTAAGGGATTAAGGTGGGGCTAATCCCTTCATAGGATCACCTCCCTGCTCCACTGTAAAGGGAGTTTCCCTGGAGTGTGGCTTTCCCCACCCTTAATCCTTTCATCCTACGAGAGATAAAAAGGACAGAGAATTGGGAACCTCGTACCATCAAGCAAGCAGCACCAGGAGAAGAGCGCGTCCTTCAGCCCTGAGGTTCCTGCGCCAAGATGCTCCCTGGACAAAGACTGATGCAATACCGGACTTTCCTCCAGAGCCAACAAGGGGAAAGCCTTCCGCTGGAGCGGACACCCTGCATACGGACTTGCAGCCTACCAGACTATGTAAGAATAAACCTTCCTTTGTTAAAGCCATCCACTCTGTGGTATTTCTGTTAGAGCAGCCCTAGCTGACTAAAACAATGGATAATACAGTGTGAGGGAAGGCTAAAGAAGCTGAAGGCATACACATCCTTAACTCTCCAAAACCTTTCTTCAAAGCTGCATCTCTGCTGTATCCTGATCAGTGCCCTGAGCAGGGACTGACACAGAAGATAACAAATGTTTGTTGAATGAATGAGTGCCCATTTGCCTTCCTCATGCATCTACCAGAATATCGTTCAGAACCTTCAACTGAATTGCATCTCAACCCCAAACCAGCCGTGCTACTTGGATTTTGGAATTCTGCAAAACGTATCCTGATCACCCTGTTTCCCAAGCTACCAACCCTGGAGATGACCAAGTCTTCTCTGCTCCACCCTCTGCTTCCAAGAAGTTGCTGGCGATTCTCAGAAATGACTGAATTTGTCCTCTCCCATCCACCCCCGCTGCTCTGGTTCATCAGCTCAGCTCAGCTGTTGCAACAGCCCTCTATCTTGTCTTCCCACCCCAACTACAGGGCAGAGGGCAGAGATAAAACCAGAATTCCAGGGCCCAGAGGGTGGCCATGACTTTTCTCTGCCCACGTCAACTTCTGGCAAAGGACAAAATACTTCTTTCTGACCCAGGCTTCTCAAGACATGTGACCTTAGGGTCCTTAAATGCTCCCACTTTGAAACTGAGCCACACAGGTCCAGTTCTCCAGCCCCAGGCTGCCACCCGGTACCTTGTACACGGCCTACAGCCACTCTGTCTGTTACCTTCCGTGGGAGCCTAGTGCAGAAGGAGCAAGGCTGAGAAATGGGGATATTTATAAACAGAAAGTGGGTGTGAAATTCTGCAGGCAGACATTTTCCACAAGGCTAATTCCATCTCTCCTCTCAAGCTGAAAAATTCCCATCTGCCCCCTCTTCTTCCTTCCTTTTTCCAAAGCCTCTTGAATTCGTGCCCTCTCCTGGTCAGGGCTGTGATCAACCTGGAGTTCATCGTGGTTAAGGGATGTAACAAGAAGTATTGGAAATAGGAATGAATTCAGCATCTGTGCAGAGCCAAAGAGGCTTGAGATAAATATACCCTGTGCCTGACAGTAGGCAGCTGTGTTCCTTGTCTGTATTTCCATGATATTTAGTCCACAAAAAGTAATCACGTGTGCTAAATATTACTCCATTTTACAGTAGAAAAGTGAGGCCCAAGAAGGTTAAGTGGTTGTCCAAGGTTAGTAAAGGAGAAAGCCAGGATTTCAAGCCTGCGTCTGTCTGCAAGTCGGTGGAATTCCGCACATGCTGTGTGCATGTACTGAGCTCTGCTCTCTTTCTGCACTGACACGGGAACTGCTTTAACGAGAAATGAAACAAGAGCATGTGACTCAATTATAGCAATGAAAGAGTCAGCACTGAATGTTGCGGTTGTGTACTCGAAAGCCTAACTCAAGCTGGCTTAATGAAGAAAAGGAATGTATTGGCAAGTAACTGGTCCACACAGGGTGTTGGGACTCACCCTCTCCCCACACCTCAGGGCTGACCACCCTGGCTTGGTGTCCCACTCAGGCTCTGTCCACAAAGTGCCAACTGGCAGCTCCACTCACAGCTTTTTATGATTCCACAAACAGAGCAAAGATCACTTCTGGGAGCTCCAGCGAAATTCTAGAGAAATCTGGCTTGTAACACACGTCTATCTGTGAACTGGTGTGTCCAAGTCACAGACCCAGCTCAAAGGGGTTAGAGTCCAGCCTCAGCCTCACCAGAACCATACACATTACTGGACCATTTTCAAACATGCAGGAGTGTGGCTTGTCAAAGGAAGATTCTCTAGGCAAAAACAATTATCCTATGTCTTAGCCAAAGGAGGAAACCCTGGCAGCATAGTGGTTAAGTGCTGTGGCTGCTAACCGGAAGGTCAGTAGTTCAAATCAGGTGCTCCTTGGAAACTCTATGGGGCAGTTCTTCTGTAACTCTAGGGTTGCTATCAGTTGGAACCGACTCGGTGGCAGTGGATTTGGTTTTTAGTTTTGGTATCCAAAGGAAACAGTGTGACCAGAAAGGGAAAGAAAGCGACACAGTCCACCAAGAAAATGTAACATGAAAACACGGCAGCTCCTGAGGTGAACACAGCAGTTGGTATTTCTTGAAGCCTCTCGTCTCAATCATCCTGTGAGCCAGGTGATAGTCCTGTGTTTTTTCATTGAGAAAAACTGAAGCTCAGAGACTTAAGCAAGCCAGTAAACGGCAGGGCCAGGATTCAAACCTGGATATACTGGACTCCAAACCCTGTGTGACCTACACCCCAGCACACTGCCAGTCCACAGGAACAAGGCTTGGCAATCTGTTTGTCAAGATTACAGTCAAGAAAACCCTACGGAGTGGTTCTACCCTCACTTGACGGAGTCACCGTGAGTCACCAAAAAGCAGCAATACTGCCATTCTAGGAAAAGACAGGCAGACAGTGGGAGCCTGTGACTGGACGGCAAGCCCTCTGAAGCCGTGTCTCTGTGGGCATGGGCTGCTGGCTGCCCAGCCAGGCTCCGAGGGCAGGTTGGTACTGACTGGGAAACCTCTCCCCTTGGATAACCGCTGTGTCATGCAGCTGTGGACTGAGGAGCAAATAGGTTCTTGACATATGTCAATGGCAGTTTCCTCTCTCAGTGGGAAGAAAGAGATCTGCCGGGGAGCTGCACTAGCAACCCAGGCAAGAGAGGCCTGGTGCTGTCGGTGTCTCCAGGAGCCCCAGGAGAGGGCGGAATTGAGAAGGAAGGGCAAGCTGGGCGTGGATTGAGTGGGTGAATAATCCTAGAAAAAGGGATCGGGAAAAGTTATGACCCCAAGTTTTGAGACTTGAAATGGGAATTACTGTGCAGAAGAGATAGGAAGATCTGAAATAGTCAGTGAGAACAGCCATTAGCAGAAAATGCCTGTATGGAAAAAGAACAGAGCGGAAGAAAACTAACATAGCTTTATAGAGAGCTCTCTGACAAGGTAGAGTATAAGAGATAGTAGGAAGGGCGATGTCTGTGGTAAGTTACAGACAATAAAAGGTGTCACTAGTCGCATTCAGGGCAAGAGGAATGAGGAGAGGACAGGGCTGCCTCTGGGAGACGAAGGTGTCAGCGTTTGTCAGAAAGAAAAGGCAATCCTCAGTCACGTTTTTCTTCTTTCTCCCCTGAGGAAGGTGTTTCTGAAGTGGAAAGAATAAAGCAAAACATCCTTTAGAGGAAGTTGGAGCCCAAGGAGGAAGATAGGAAGAAAACCTAAGTACCTAGCCATGTAAAATATGTTGAAAGTCACAGGTGCTGAAGTGCCTTAGTAGATAAGATCCTGGAGCCAGTTCCCGGTGTCCTGATAGTCAGAAAAGGGGCAAGATTCTGGAAACTCAAGGTGGGCAGATTTGAGGTGAATTCTCCCCCAGATTTACTCAAGGATGTAATGTTAAACTGGACTTGAGAATACCTAGGAAAGGAAATGGCACGTTCACTCAAGGCAGTAAATAAAAATGAAAAACCAAAACCCGTTGCCATCAGCTGATTATGACTCATGGTGACCGACATGTTCCAGAGTAAGTCTGAGCTCTGTAGTGGATTTCTTGGCTGTAATCGTCTCAGAGGCGTGTTGCTAGGCCTTGCATCATGCCACCCGGTGAATAATAATACTAATGCTCTTATGATTTTTTTTCATTTCTTTGATAGGAGTATAGAAAAATTCCTTGTTTTCTGTTAGATACTGAATGCCTCATGACTGAGAAGACACATAGGAAAACAGAGATCTCAGAGATTGCCCACTAGTCACCTAGTGCTGCTGTGACAGCAATACTACAAGTAGATGGCTTTAATGAAGAGTGTATTTCTCTACTCTGGTAGGCTACAGATCTGAATTCAGGACATCACCTTTAGCTGAAGGCCTTTTCTCAGCTCTGAAGGAAGAGCCTCCTCATCAGTCTGTCCTTGGTCTGGGAGCATCTCAGCACAGGAACCGCAGGTCCAAGGGGTGCCCTCTGCTCCCAGCAATGCTTGCTTGGGTGGTATGAGGTTCCCATGTCTCTCCACTCATCTCTCTCTCATAGCTCAAAAGAGATTGGTTTAAGACATAATCCAGTCTTAGAGACCTCATCGTGTAACTGCTGCTAGAACTTAGAAACGATAGGAAAATCTCATCAAATGGTGGACAGTCACACAATCTTGGCAATCATGGCCTAAACAAGTAGTTACACACGTTTGGGGGGGATGCAGTTTAATCCATGACACCCAGTTAGGTAGATTTATAGCCCAATTGACTACTGTACCCTACCCCCATCCCTGTTGACTACTCAGTGGCTGCAGAACTGAGCAGAGGTCTGTGTTCCCTGTACCAGGCTCTGTGTGTGTCTGCCACAGCAGCCACATTTTCAGACAACACCACTTCTGAGATGAAAAATTAATATCTGGGTGTTAGAATCAAGATTCTAAAATACCTTGGAACACTGGGCTGAACCCAGCAGGATGAAATGTGACAGAAATAAGTGGAAGGTCTGCCTTTAGCTTTTTTTTTTTAATCAGCTGCACAAGCACAGGATGAAGTTCAGCTTGACATTGGTGTGAGAAAGGCTTTTGGTTGTTCTCACATTGAACAGAAACCAGCAGGAATAGAACAGCTGCTTTAAAAGATAGCATGCCCTCCCTTTCTAATTCATCCAAAAGGATGAAACAGTGAAAAGTATGTCTCTGTCTCATAACCATTTCCCTTCCCAGGAGGTAACCGCTGTCAGCAGTTTCCAGTCTGTCCTCTCAGGGGCATTCAGTGCACATAACAAGCAAATGCATGCATTCTCTTTTTTTACGTAGATAGCATATTATACACCTTGCTTTTCTTGCTTCATGGTATATCTCAGAGATTATTTCAGATCAGTATGTGCAGTGCTTCCTCATTGTTTTAGAGGGTGCACTGTATATATATATATTTTTTTAAAGTAGACCACTTTTATTAAGATAGATAACAAATTAATTCCTATTTGCTAATTCCACAGGACTTGGATGTAAAACTGGCATATTTGGGAATGTTAGTTTTTTTTACAAATTCTTACAGAAAGAATTTCAAAAAATGCTCAGAAATTACTGGATGCTAATATTGTATGTAACCACAAATCCTTAGAACAGAAATATAAAAATAGTTTTTTTTTAAGATTTTTTATTGAATGATGCACAATGTTCTATTGCACATATGTATCATAATATATTTAATTGGTCCTCTACTTCTGGACATGTGGATTGTTTCCCATGTTATGCTGATACAAACACTGCTGCAATAAATAGCATGTACATGTCATTTCAAACAGACAGACATGTATCTGAAGTGGAATTACCAAGCTAAAGGGAGTGGGCATGTCAGCCTTTAGTAGATATTGCCTAGGTGTAGTGATTTACCTTTCCACCAAGGGTGTGTGAATGTCTGACTCCATCTCCTGGCCAAATCAGTGTTATACATTTTCTTGATCTTTGACCATCTGAGGTGAAAAACACTGGCATGTTACTGAATTTCTTACCCTAATATTTAAGGAGCCCTAGTGGTGCAGTGATTAAGCACTCAACTGCTAACCCAAAGATCTGTGGCTTCAAACCATCAGTCTCCCCGTAGGAGAAATGTAGCAATCAGCTTTTGTAAAGATTATTGTTGTCGGGTGCCTTTGAGTGTCTCCCAGCTCATAGTGACTCTGTGTGTGACGGAATGAACCACTGCCTAGTTCTCTGCCGCCTACCATCCTTTCTGTGTCTGAGCTCATTGTTGGAATGATGAGCTGTCTAATTCTGGGTCTTCCTCTTTTTCAAATGACACTCTACCAGTCCTTCTGTAAGGACTGGTCCGTTCTGATGACATGTCCAAAGTAACCAAGATGAAGTCTCACGATCTTCATTTCTGAGGAACATTCTGGCTGTACTTCTCCCAAGATGGATCTGTTTGTTCTTTTGGCAGACTGTGGTATATTCAGTATTCTTTGCCAACACCATAATTCAGAGACATCTTCTTCAGTCTCCCCTATTCGTTGTCCAGCTTTCACATGCACATGAGGCAGTTGAAAATACCATGGCACACCTTAGTCTTCAGGGTGGTATCTTTGCTTTTTATAAAAAGGTCTTTTTCAGCAGATTTACCCAGGGCAACACATTGTTTTGATTTCTTGACTATTGCTTCTATGAGTGTTGATTGTGGATCCAAGTAAGATGAAATCTTTGACAACTTAAATCTTTTCTCTGTTTACCATAATGTTGCGTATTGTCCACTTGTGGATTTTTGTTTTCTTTGGGTCAAGGTGTAATCTATACTTGTGAGGATTTTTGCTTCCTCATTGTTTTAGAGGATGCACGGTATTCTACTGCATGTGTGTATTTAATTGGTCCTCTGTTTCTGGACATACGGACTGTTTCCAATATTATGCTATTAGAAACAATGCTGTAATAAATAACTTTGTACATCTGAAGAAACTGTAGTCCTTGGTTTTCCTCAGTAAGTGCTTCAAGTTCTCTGTTGGAGAAGTTGGAGCAGGTACGGTTATCTCCTTGTCACAGGTTATTAATTAGTCTTCTTCCAATCCTGATGCCCCAGTCTTCTTCATATAGTCCAGTTTTGCAAGTTATTTCCTTAGCATACAGATTGAGTAAATATGCTGGAAGGTTACAACCCTGACACACACCTTTGCTATTTGTAAACTGCGCAGTATCCCCTTGTTCTGTCCAACAACTGTGTCTTTGTCTAAATTACAGGTTCACTTGAGCACAATTAAATAGTTCTGAAATTCTCACTTTTGCAATGTTATCTATATCTTATTATGATTCACACAGTCAAAATGCCTCTGCATAGTGGATAAAACATAGCTAAGCATCTCCCTGGTATTGCCCGCTTTCGGCCATGATCTGTCCAACATCAGCAGTGATAGCCCACATTTCAGGTCGTATTCTGAATCCAGCATGAACTTCTGGTAACTCCCTGTCAATGTACTGCCTCAGTCGTTTTTTAATTATCTTTAGCAAAATATTACTTGCATCTCATACTATTTAATAATTTCTGCATTCCTTTGGATCACCTTTCTTTGAAATGAGCACAAATATCGATCTCTTCCACTTAGTTCCGGATAGCCGTTTGCAGATTTCTAGGTATAGACAAGTGAGCACTTCCGCTGTTTCATCCCTTGGTTGAAGCATCTCGGTTGGTATTCTGTCAACTCCTGGAGCCTAGTTTTTCACCAGTGTCTTCAGTGCAGCTTGGACTTTCTCCTTCAGCACCATCAGTTCTGCATCATATGGTACCTCTCAAAATAGCTGAATATTGCGCAGTTCTTTTTGGTACAGTGACTGTATTCCTTCCATGTTCTTTTGATGCTTCCTGCATTGTTGTTTTTTACCTATACAATCCTTCAGTATTGCTTCTCAAAGCATGAGTTTTTTCTTCAGTTCTTTTGGCTTGAGAAATGCTGAGCATGTTCTCTCCTTTTGGTTTTCTAACTCCTAGCCTTTGCACATTTCATTACAATACTGCTTTGTATTCTCAAGCCATCCTTTGAAATCTGTTCATCAGTTTTATTTCATCATGTTTTCCTTTCACTTTAGCTACTCTGTATTGAAGAGCAAATTGCAGCATCTCCTCTGACATCCCATTTTCATCTTTCTCTTCTGTGTTTTTAATAACTGCTTGCTTTCTTCCTACATGAATTCTGTCCTAATTATCTAGTGCTGTTGTGACAGAAATGCCATAAGTGGATGGCTTTAACAAACAAAAATTGAGCTCTCTCATTGTTTAGGAGGCTAAAAATCTAAATTCAGTAGGCCCGCTCTAGGAGAAGGGTTTCTCTCACTGTCAGCTCCGGGGGAAGGTTCTTGTCTCCTTCCAGCATCTGGAGATCTGGGAGATCTTCACGTGTCTTGGTATCAGTCTTCCTCGGGGTCTAGGAGGTTCTTGGTGCAGTGACTTTGGGTCTTAAGGACACACTGTACTCTCAGCTCTTTTTTCTTGGTGGGACTAAGGTCCCCCTCTCTCTGCTGGCTTCTCTAACCTTTTATCTTGTATGAGGGTGTTGCGTCCCACCCTAGTCACCTTATAACTGATTGGCTAATCACATCACATTAAATAACTGCCATATTATGTCATGAGATAACTGCCAACCAAGCCACTAAGAATCATGGCCCACTCAAGTTGTGGGTCATAATTCAATCCTATGTCTTTGATGTCTTCCCACAATTCGCCTGGTCTTCAGTCATTAGTGTTAAATGCATCAAATCTGTTCTTCACATGGTCTCTGCATTCAAGTGGGATATACTCAAGGTTGTACTCTGGCTCTCCTGGACTTGTTTTAATTTTTTTCGGCTTCACTTGGAACTAGCATCTGCACAGTTGGTGGTCTCTCTGAGGTCAGCCTCTGGCCTTGTTCTACCTGATGATATTGAGCCTCTCCATCATCTCTTTCCACAGACATAGTCAATTTGACTTCTGTGTCTTCTATCCAGGGTGGTCCGTGTGTGTAGTCACTGTTTATGTTGTTGGAAAAGGTATTTGTGATTAAGTCATTGATCTTGCAAAATTGTGTTGTACATTCACCAGCATAATTTCTATCACCCAGGCCATATTTTCCAACTATTAATCCTTTGTGTCCAGGCTTCACATTGCCATCATTAGTTATCAATGCATCTCAATTGCCTTGATTTTAGATTCCAGAAATTGGTAAAAAATCCTCGGTTTGTTTTTGGTGTTAATGTTAGATGTGTAAATTTGAAAAACAGTCATATTGACTGGTCTTCCTTGTAGGCATGTGGATATTGTCTTGTCCCTGACAGCATAGTGGTTAAGAGCCACAGTGAGCTATGACTGCTAACCAAAAGGTCAGGAGTTAGAATTCACCAGCCACCCCTAAGAAATCCTATGGAGCAATTCTGCTGTGTCCTGTAGGGTCACTATGGATTGGAATCGACTCGACAATGAGTTTTATTTGAACCTATTACTGGATTTTATATTGTTCCACTGATCTACTTCTTCTTTTGATGTATTTATAAAAATTTATGGTATTTATTTTCAAATGGAATTTGAATTAAAAATTAAGGTTAAATTACTTTTCACATCAAGGTAATAAATTATTGTGGAAAGTTTGGAAAACAGAAAAATTCATACAGAGAAAATAAGTATCATCCCTGAACCTACCATAAGTAACATGCTGTAATTCGGTGTTTAGCCATCCAGTGTGTTTCTATATAATTATGTATGTTGTTTACCCAATTAATATGATAGTATGTAAGTCCAATTTTCCACCCTCAAAATCTAAAAAAGGAAAACCTCCCCTTTGAGTCAGTTCCAACTCACGGTGACCCTGTGTGTTAGAGCAGAACTGTATCCTAGGGTTTTCTTGGCTGTAATCTTTATGGAAGCAAATAGCCAGGTCTTTGCTCAACAACGCTACTGTGTGAATTTGACTGAGGTTAGTAGGAGAACACATATCAAAGAAGAGCACCACTCAAAGATCTTAAAATCTAGTGTGATGTAAATGCCTAAAGTGGAAGCCACTTTGAAGATCTCACTATGCCACTATATGAAGAATGGCACATCAGGACTGGAGGAAGACTTATAAATAACCCAGGGTATGCAGATGATGTAATCTTCTGTGCTGCAAATGAATAGCACTCAAAACACAGATGAAGATCAAAGTTGACAATGTCTTCCCACAACTCGCTTGGTCTTCAGTCATTAGCGTTAAATACATCGAATCTGCTCTTGAGATGGTCTCTACATCAAGTGGGATATATTCAAGATTGTACTCTGGCTCTCCTGGACTTGTTCTAACTTTGTTCAGCTTCAGCTGGAACTAGCATATGCCACTGAGTCTATTCCTACTCATAGAGATCCGATGAGCTCTAACAGTTAAGTCGGCAAACTTAATTGTTGTAAGTGCTGAGTATCACTATGGTCACTGTCAAAGGACTCCTCTTGGGAAGCTATGCACCAGTGCCAGTGCCTATTCTACCCTTCAAAGCAATTTTGGAACTCTTTCTGAAATGGCCATTGTGCGTGGTGGCATGAAGACAACTCCCTCAGTTGTCTCTGAGGGAGTTTTTAGCCAGTAAACAAATAGCTGTATTGGAACACCCTCCCTACTTACTGATCTCATCCCCAGTGACTTTTTTCTTTACTCAAAGGAAATATTGAAAGGAAGACATTTTGATGACATTCAGGACATCAAGTATGATACAATGATAGCTCTGATGGCCATTCCAGAAAAAGAGTCCCAAAATTGCTTTCAAGGGTGGGCTAGGTGCTGGCATTAGTGCATAGCTTCCCAAGGGGAGTACTTCAAAGGTGACCACAGTGATACTCAGTAATGAGGTGTGTAGCACTTTTTCTAGGATAAGTTTGTGAACTTAATTGGTAATCCTTGTATGCATTATGGAATGAAACAGCTGTCTAGTCCTGGGCCTTCCTCACAGTCATTTTTATGAGCCCGTGGTTACAGCCACTGTGTCAATCCGTCTCCAAGAGGATCTTCCTCTTCTTCACTGACCCTCTGCTCTACCAAGCAAGATGGCCTTCTCTAGGGACAGAGCCCTTCGGATAACATGTCCAAAGTATGTGACGTGAAGTCTCACCTTCTGTGGAGCATTCTGGCTGCAATTCCCTCTGTTTGTTCCTTTGTCAGCCTGTGGTATATGGAGTATTTCTCAACAACACCACAATTAGAAGGCATCAGTCCTTCTTAGTTCTTCCTAGTTCATTGTCCAGCTGTCACATGCATATGAGGCGATTGAAAATGCCAAGGCTTGGTCAGGTGTACCTTAGTCCTCACAGTGACATCTCTAGTTTTGAGCACTTAAAAATGGTGTTTTGCAGACTTGTTTGCCCAGTGCAATTTCTTGAAGCTGCTTCCATGAGTGTTGATTGTGGATCCAAAGAAAAGGAATTCCTTGACAACTTCAGTCTTTTCCTCTTTATCATAATGTTGCTTATTGGTCCACTCATGAGGATTTTGTTTTCTTCATGTTGAAGTATAATCTCTGCTCAAAATTTCATCTTTGATCTTCATCTGTGTTTCAAGTCCTCTTCATTTGCAGCACAGAAGATTATGTCATCTGCATATCCCAGGTTGTTTATGAGTCTTCCTCGGGTCCTGATGGGCCATTCTTCGTATATTTCAGATTCTTGGATTATTTGCTCAGCATCCAGGACGACTGCCTCTTGGTCTATGTACAGGTTCCCCGTGAGCACAGTTAAGTAATTCTGAAACTCCCACTTTTCACAGTGTTACCCATAACTTATGATCCACACAGTCAAATGCCTTTGCATCATCGGTAAAACACCAGTAAACATCTTTCTGGTATTCTCTGCTTTCAACTGAAGTCTGTATGACGTCCCTATCCATGTCATCTTCTGACTCCAGCTTGAATTTCTGGCAGTTCCCTGTCAACGTAGTGCTGCAGCCGCTCTTGGGTGATCATCAGCAGAATTTTACTGGTGTGTGATATTAATGATGTTGTTGGAGAATCTCAGCATTTCGTTGGTCACCTTTCTTTGGAATAGGCATAAATATAGATCTCTTCCCATCGATTGGCCAGATAGCTGTCTTCCAGAGTTCTTGGCAGTGGTTTTCATTTTACCCATCCTCCCAGATACCCTGCAAGAAGTAGAGGCAGCTTTTGACTCGTCCTTTTCTGGTACAGGGACGGGTAGGACACAGCCTTCCTTTGTCATCTTCCCCCTCTCTTTCAAGGACTCTGACTCCCTGCAACACCCTCAGGCTGTGGAGACCTGACCACTGTCTCCCACCAGGGTACTCACCCTACTGTTGCAGCACAGAGAAGAGTGGCTCTTCTCCCACTGAGTTTTCAAATTACTGTGGTAAAATACAGATAACATAAATCAGTCTACTGCCATCAAGTCAATTCCAACTCATAGTGACCCTATAGGACAGAGTAGAACTGCCTCATAGGGTTGTCAAGCAGCACCTGGCAGATTTGAACTGCTGCCAATCTTTTGGTTAGGAGACACAGCTCTCAAGCACTACACCACTGATAACCATCACTGCCATCCATTTTCAGATCTTTTTTTATCATCCCAACAAGAAACTCTACATCCTTTAAACACAAACTCCCCATTTCCCCAATCCCCATCCCCTGGTCTCTATAAATTTGCCTACTCTAGATACCTCAGATAAGGCACCGTGGTAGTGCAGTGGTTTGGTACTCAGCTGCTAGCCAGAATGTTGGGAATTTGAATGCAACAGACCCTCTGTGGGAGAAAGATGTGGTAGTCTGCTTCAGTGAAGATTATTGTCCTTCTTTGCCATCAAATCAGTTCCAACTCATAGCAACCCTAAAGGACAGAGCGGAACTGCCCCATGGAGCTTCCAAGGCTGTAATCGCTGTGAGAGTAGGTCAGCAGGTCTTTTCTGCCAGAGAGCTACTGGTGACGTCAAACTGCAGACCTGTCAGTTAGCAGCCAAGTGCTCAGCAGCTGCCCCACCAGGGCTGTGCTCAGGGCTCCCTCCGTCAAGATTTACAGCCTTGGAAACCTCACAGGGCAGCTCCATTGTGTCCTGTAGCATTGCCGTGAGTCGGAATCGACTTGAAAGCAACAGGTTTGGTTTTTTGGTTTAGATACAGTACCTCATATAATTGGAAGTACATAGTATTTGCCCTTTTGTGTCTAGCCTGTTTCACTTAGCATGATGCCTTTTCAAAGTTTGCCCGTGTTGTGGCATGCATCAGAACTGCCTTTTTATGACTCTGTGAGATTCCGTTGTGTTTAGGTACCATATTTCGTTTATTCATCCACTGATGGACATTTTCTTGTTCCTCCCTTTTCTGTTGTGAATACTGCTGCAGTGAACATCTGTGTATTTGTATCTGCTTTAGTACTAGCTTTGAATTGTCTTAGGTATATGTCTAGGCTTATTGACTCTTTTAAAAAAAATACTGTACTATGTTTTCAATGAAAATTTGCACAGCAAATTGGGTTCCCATTTGACACTGTCTTTAGGTTGTTCAGTGACATTAGTTACGTTTTCCACAGTGTGTCAACATTCTCTTTCACAGTGTTGTGATTGTTCCACTTCCAGTACTCTAGTTTTCCTGTCCTGCTTATCTTGTCATCTTTGCTTTAGAGTAATTGTTGACCTTAGGCCTATCAAGTTTTGTCCCTAAGAATGTGCAAATCATGGTTGTTGACATAGAGATATAGCATTCCCCAGCCAGAGTCTCCAGTCAGTCTGTGGTTATTTGTGCCTCCGATCTTTGCTGCTAATACAGATCCAGGACAACTTGCAGCAACAGCTCAGGAATGAGCCTGGGTGTGGGGAGAGACCTAGTAGATGCCCTGTATCTTTATCCCAGTTTTGACCAATATTCATATCATCTGTTGTTTCATAAAAACTACCCCCAGATAACTGATTTAAAACAACCACCACCATTTTTATCCCTGTGGAAGCATACGGGCTCAGCTGGGTCAGCATCATCTCAGAGGCTTCCTCAGTCACATGGCTGGCGGTCAGTGCTAAACATATGATGGGACTTCAGCAGGAACTAGCTTCACGGGCATGTGGATTGTGCCATCACCAAGGTCCCCACTTAGAAGGCTTTAGTGCTCCATTGTCACCACCTTGAAATTCTTGATAAATTTCACATTGGGTCCCACAGATTACATAGTCTGGGCCTGTTGGCCGTTGCATCTACATGAAGCCTTTCCAGGTGGCCTGGGCTTTCTCATAGCATGGCGTCTGGATTCCAAGTATGAGTTTCAAGAAAGAGCCAGGCAGAACCTATTTTACCTTTGATGAACTAGCCTAAGTCCTTCCCCAAATGGCGAGTTTTCCCAGGTCATCTTGTGAGCAGAGCCCATGGGATGGGGCATCCTGTTACAGCCATCCTTGGGAAATGCATGTGGGCTTATGAGCAGGTCACCTCCCTGACCCTGGCCTCAGCTTCCCCATCTGCAGAAGGGGATCAGAGAATTCCATTCTGCCCTCTAGAAGGACTAGTGCTGGGACTTTCAAGCCCTTCTGGAAAATGGGCCAACAGGGAGTTGGGAACCTAATCCTCAGAACCACTTTCAGCCTCCCATCTCCCAAGTCATTTACCTAGCACTCATGGGGATTAGAATCAGGGACAGGAAGCAGGACCAGCAGCCCAACCCAGGAACCCTGATCATCTACTCCCCTGGAGGACCAAGATCCCCATGGAAAGCCAACTCCTCACCCCGACATCTGTTTTTCTTGCTGGTATCTCTGCTTGGCTAACAATCCCTCCTGTTTCATTTCTCCCTGGGGCATGTTGTTGTCTTTCTCATTAACTTCCCCTCAACTCCCAGCAAGGTCCCTAGACTCTAAGCTCTGATTCCCCTGTAAAATGCACTGGCAAACCAGGATGCTAATTAGATTGTGAGTTTGCCCGCTTGCTCTCCTTGTCAGTCGCTGAATCTCATCTCTGTCTCTCTCCCATCTGTCTCTTTCCTTTGTTACTGCCCTTGCCCAGTCCAGATTCATCTAGATACATGCAGGATTTTCCTGCAGCTCCCTTGGCCTCACCTCTTCAGTCTCATCTTTCACTCTGCAGATGGAGTAATCATCTTAAATTACAGCTCCAAGTCCATTTCTCGTCTCTGCTGCTGGATCCGCTAAGCTCCTTAGCTTAGCCTTACCTGCCTTACCTGCCGTTATTTCCCTCCAGGAGGGAACCATGGACAGCTCCCACTTCAAACCCTGTCAATGCCACTTCTATACCTTTTTTTATACTCATACGTTTTAAAGTATATATAGATAATAAATTTGCTGTTATTGTTAATGTAACAGCAAAACATATACCGTGTCAACAGTTTCTGCATGTACAATTCAGTGACACTGATTACATTCTTCCAGTTGTGTAACTGTACTCGCCCGTCTTTTCTGAGTAGTCCCTTCCCTGTTAACATAGACTCACTGACTGTCAGGGTTCCTATACAGGCTTTCCAGTTGCTGTTGTCAGTGTGATCCCGTATAAAACCAAAAACCCAAAGCCAAGAAGTGGATTCTGAGTCATAGCAATCCTCTAGCTCAGAGTGGAACTGCCCCATAGTGTTTCCAAGGAGTGCCTGGCGGATTTGAACCACTGACCTTTCAGTTATCAGGTGTAGCGCTTAATCACTACCCCTCCAGGGTTTCTAAAACCAAACCTAGTGCTGTTGAGTCAATTCCAACTCATAGCGTGGGTCAGAGCAGAACCGCCCCATAGAGTTTCAAAAGAGTGCCTGGTGAATTTAAACTGCCAGCCTTTTGGTTAACAGATGTAGCATAGTAACCCTATGCCATCAGGGGTTCCCATTCCTTATAGATAGATCTTAAAAGAACACAATGCTCAAGGCTAACCTTCCTTACTGGTTTGGTTTTAAGAAGATTTAGGGAGCATTTTTGACTTAAGGTTTAAAGATTGTCTCAAGTCAGTAGTTGGAGGGGTTCATCCAACCTCTGTGATTCCAGAAAGACTGGATTCCAGGAAAACCTGAAATTCTGTTGTGCGTTTCCCACCTTTTAATCAAAGTTGTGCTGTAGAATCTTTGGTCAAAATGTTCAGTATTTCACTAGTCGTACCCTGACTGGAGCAAGGGAGAGCCAAGAAAAGGAAAGAAACAGAGGAAAGGTTAATCCAAAGGAACAATGGACCACAACTACCACAGCCTCCACCAGGTTGAGTCCAACACAACTAGATGATGGGCAACTACACCTCTGACTGCTGTGACAGAGATCACAGTAAAAGGTCCCAGACAGAGCTGGAGACAAATGTACAGCAAAATTCAAACTTGCAAAAAAGACCAGACTTACTGGTCTCACAATTTGGAGAAACCTTAAGAGTATGGCTCCCAGACACCCTTTTAAATCAGTACCAAAGTCACTCCTGAGGTTCACCCTTCAGCCAAAAGGTCCGTAAAACAATAACACACATAGCTCAACTCAACTGAATGGGCAAGAACGAGAAGGCAGGAGGAGACAGGAAAGCTGGACAAATGGAAATGAGGAGCTGAAGTTTGAGAAGGGGCGAGTGTTGACACATCATGGGGCTGGAAATCTGTCACAAAACAGTATGTATATGATTTAATGGGAAACTAATTTGCTCTCTAAACATCCATCTAAAGCACACACACAAAAAACTTGAGTAATGGTAGCTGGGCACCATCCAGTTCTTCTTATCTCATAGCAAAAGAGACAGTTGTTCATGTCGGCAGTTGGCATCATATTCGTACTGTTATCTTTGACTGTACTCCACCCCCTCACTCCATCACTTCCTTCTCACTATGGCACAATTCACCATTGTTTAGAAATACCCTCTTCTGTGAGCCCTCACTTAGTACCCCTCCCTGGAGTTTCTCACTCCCTGGACACCCATAGCTGTTAGCAGCTCTCTCATGGGGCTGATGTTTCCCCTCGTGCAGTTCTTCATGTTCACAGTCTGCTGCCCCCTCTAGATGATGAGCTCCTTAAGGGCAGAAATTAGAGCTTGTTCATTTTGGCTTCTGCCTGAGTTCCCACCTAGCACTGTGTCTTAGAGCACTCCAAAGTTGTATCTTAGCCCAAGGGGGCAACTGGAGCACAAGCCTTCATGTCTACAGTCGAGTAGGAGAGGTGAGAGGAAGGAAGGTAAAAAGAGTGGGCCTCCCAGCTGAGTCAGTCTCTTTAAAGAGCTTTCTCTCCTAATGACTTTTAATTTATTTTTTTAAGTAAATACCCCACTCCCTCCCTGCCCTCCCATGTACCCATCAAAGACTGTTTTCTTCTATGTTTACACCTCTTATTAAGTCCTTATAATAGTGATCTCATATAATATATGTCCTTTTACAACTAATTTCAATCAGCATAATGCCTTCCAGATTACTCCATACTGTGTTTCTCAAATTCATCATTATTCTTTATGATTGCACAATATTCCATTGTGTAATACAGCATCATTTGTTAATCCCTTTAAATGTTGTTGGGCACCTAGGTTGAGTCCATCTTTTTGCTGTTGTGGGCAGTGCTGCCATGAACATTCCAGTGATTTCTGCTTCTATCTCCTTGGTCATGCCTAGCTGCAGGAGAAACTGACTATAGTGCCTCCCTTCAAGGTCAAGAGCTCGTCCATTGTTTGACAGATGAGAAAACAAGATCCAGAGGGAATCAGGAAATTGGAGAGGCTGCAGAGCCTAGTGGCTAAGGACTAGGCTTTGCAGCCCAGCTCACTTGGATTTGAAGCCTACCCCGCACTAACCGCTTTATCCCTCACTTGTAAAGGTGGGTTAATGATGCCTAACTCAGGAGGCACTGAGAAAAATAAATAAGGTAGTGGATGTGCAAAAGACGTAACACACAGTAAGCCACTGTTCAGTGGCTTAGTTTGGGTTCACCCAAAAGCAGACCCTGAGAGGAGGATTTGGGTTATTGTTAGTTAAAAACATCACAGAATTTAGTAAAGCAGAAAGACAGTTTTATTCAGCCCCTATTCAGAAAGGCAAAAGTGGGAGCAGACAAGCATGCTTCTAGAGCCGTGTCTTCTGGAGTCGAAAGAAATTACAGAATAGACAGAAATAGGCGAATGGACAAGCATGCTGTCACAGCCACATCTGCCTGAGTAAAGGAGTACTACAGAAAAAGCAAGGGTGGGAAAATGACGAAGCATGCCACCACAGCCCTATCTGCCTGAGTCCAGGGAATGTTCCACAGTCCTTGGTACATATTAATGTCACAAAATGGGCAAAACTATTGAAAGCTTCATCTTTTCACAGATTGGCTAGAAACCATGCTCTTACACTTTGAATTGCCTGTCTTAACAATCAGGTTTCAGTCAGGAGGGTCTTCATCGGCCCAACAAATTTCTATTCACTAGATGCTAATAGAAACTCTGGTAGCATAGTGGTTAAAAAATGCTATGTCTGCTAACCAAAAGGTTGGCAGTTCAAATTCACCAGGTGCTCCTTGGAAACTCTATGGAGCAATTCTGCTGTGCACTATGGGGTCGCTATGAGTCAGAATCAACTCAAAGGCATTGGGTTTAGATGCTAACAGAAAAAAATGGAATCTTCACTTTGAATGGTGCATGGGAAAGGCTCCTTTAAAGATATTTTCCAAGATTATCCTAGCTGTTGTCTTTATACCTCAGGGCCCAGTCGATGTGTCTTTGTGAGTCCACCTGCAGCCGGGTCACATTCTCTATGCTCAAGGGAATAATGATCCCAGTATTATTTTCTAAATCAGGGTACAAGTAGTTTTTTAGGAGAGTACAGTGAAGGAGCTAGAGAAGGGAAGCCAGAAAGGGAGGAAAGCAAATAAAGCCTATAGATATGAGGAGGTTTCTGCTATGGAGAGCTGCTGCAGTCTCTCTGAGATGCTGGAACAGGGAATTGTCTCAAAGAGGGACCAGTAGGCTGAGATGTTTATCCACCAACTCTGGACCCTCACTGGTGGAGAGTTGCTCTGGGCATTCACTTCCTGCATCTCCAACACTCGCTTGCACAGCCAGAGCACAGAGACACAGGAAGCAGGGGTGAGTTCGGGAACTCTGCAGTGACCTCCAGATGGGCCTGGGGTGTGGATGGGCAGTAACAGCTACTGTTGCACTTATCATCCCCAGAAGAACTGGACAGTACCTGGTGACCACCACCAACTGCCCTGACAGGGATCATAATAGATTACCAGTCGGGATGGAGCAGGAGAAAAATGTAGAACGAAATACACATTCACATAAAAAGACCAGACGTACTGGTCTGACAGAGACTAGAGGAAACCCTGAGCCTGTAGCTCTCGGACACCCTGCTAACTCAGAGCCAAAGCAACTGCTAGAGCTCGCTGTGCACACAAAGATTAGACAGGCCTATAGAACAAACAGTAACCATGTAAGGAACATGTTTCTTGTGGCTGGGTGCCGTCAGGTCAGTTCCACCTCATAGTGACACTGTGCACAGCAGAACAAAACACTGCCCAGTCCTGCACTGTCCTCAGACTCTTGGCCCTGTTTGAGCCCGTCATTGAAGCCACTGCATCAATCCATCTCATTGTGAGCATCTTCGTCTGTTTTGTTGACCATCTGTCCTAGTCATCTAGTGCTGCTCTAACAGAAATACCACAAGTGGATGGCTTTAACAAAGAGAAAATTTTATTCTGTCGTAGTCCAGTGGACTACGCTCCAAAGTCAGGGCATCAGCTCCAGAGGAAGGCTCTCTCTGTTGGCTCTGAGGAAGGTCCTTGTCATCAACCTTCCCCTGGACTGGGAGCTTCTGTGGTACAGGGACCCTGGGTCCTTACGACAGGACATGCTGTGCTCCCGGCACTGTTTCTTTCCTGAGGGTGTGAGGTCCCCAACTCTCTGCTTGCTTCCTCGTCGTTTGTATCCCAAGAGATTGCCTCAAGGTACAGTACAGCCTTGCACTTTGAGTCCTGCGTCACCCAAACAACTGCCGCCCATCTTCCCTCACTAATATCATAAGAGGCAGAGTTTACAGCATATAGAAGCATCACACACTACCAGGAATCATGGACTAGCCAAATTTCTGCACACATTTTTGGGAGACACAATTCAATCCGTGATACCCTGTGCTTCACCGAGCACGATGTCTTCCTCCAGGGACTGATCCTTCCTGATAACATGTCCGAAATGCGTAAGACGAAGTCTTGCCATCTTTGCTTCTAAGGAACCTTCTGGCTGTACTTCTTCCAAGACAGATCTGTTCATTCTTGGTAGTCCGTGGCATATTCAAAATTCTTTTCCGACACTGTAACTCAAAAAGAGTAAATTCTTTTTTGGTCTTCCTTATTCATTGGCCAGTTTTCCGTGGCATGTGAGGCAGCTGAAAACACAGTGGCTTTGGGTCAGGCACACCTTAGTCTTCAAAGTGACATCTTTACTTTTTAACACCTTAAAGAGGTCTTTTGCAGCAGATTTGCCCAGTGCAACACGTTCTTTGATCTCTAAGCTGCTGCTTTGGTGGGTTTTGATTGTGGATCCAAGTAAAATAAAATCCATGACAATGTCATTCTCTTCTCTGTTTATCATGATGTTGCTTATTGGCCCACCTCTGAGGATTTCTGTTTTCTTTTTGTTGAGGTGTAATGCATACTGAAGGCTGTGGTCTTTGATTTTCATCAGTACGTAGTTTATTTTCTTCACTGTTAGCAAGCAAAGTTGTATTATCTGCATAACACAGGTTGTTAGAGTCTTCCTTCAATTCTGATGCCCTGTTCTTCACATAGTCCAGCTTCTCAGATTTGCTCAGCACACGGATTGAGTAAGGATGGTGAACATATGCAACCCTGATGCACATCTCTCCTGACTTTGAGCCATGTAGTATGCCCTCGTTCTGCTGAACAGCTGTGTCTTGATGTATGCACAGGTTCCTCATGAGCACAACTAAGTGTTCTGGAGTTCCCGTTCTTTGCAGTGTTATGCATAATTTGTTGGGATCCTTGCAGTCAAATGGCCTTTGCACACTCAAGAAAACACTGGTAACATCTTTCTACTATTCTCTGCTTTCAGCCAGGATCCATCTGACATCAGCAGTGATATCTGTTGTTCCAACTCCTCTTCTGAATCCAGCTTGAATTTCTGGCAGTACTTTATCAATGTACTGATGCAACAAATTTTGAATGATCTTCAGGAGAATTTTGTGTGTAATATCAGTGATATTGTTTGTATCTGCATTCTGTTGGATCACTTTTCTTTGGAAGAAATGTAAATATAGATCTCTTGTAGTCATTTGGCCAAGTAGCAGCCTTCCAAATTTCTTGGCACAGACACGTGAGCACTTTGACCTCTGCAACCTTTGTTGAAACATCTGAACTAGTATTCTGTCAATTCCTAGAGCTTTGTTTTTTGCCAGTGTCTTCAATGCAGCTTGAATTTTTCCTTCGGTATCATAGGTTCTTGGTCATATGCTAGCTCTTGAAATGGCTGAATGTTGACCGGTTCTTTTGGGCACAGTGTCTCTGTGTATTCCCTCCACCTTCCTTTGACACTTCCTGCATCATTGTGTAGTTTGCCCATAGAATCCTTAGTAGTAGAACTCCAGGCTTGAATTTTTTCTTCTGTTCTTTCAGCTTGAGACAGGTGAGCGTATTCTTCCCTTTTGGTTTTCTGACTCCAGGTCTTTGCACATGTCATTACAGTTGGGTCTTCTCAAGCCAGCCTTTGAAATCTTTTGCTTTACTTTGCCATTTCTTCCATTCACTCAGTTACTCTACATTTAAGAGCAAGTTTCAGAGTCTCTTCTGACATTTATTTTGGTCTTTCTTTCCTGTCTTTTTAAAAAATTATTATTATGAGAGTATACAGTCCAAGTCAACTTTGCATGCCCACCTCTCTGCAACGCTTTCTGCTCCCCTTACACTGTGAGAGCACATTCTTCCTTTTAATAAAGACCTGTCCCCTCCTCTCAACCCTCTCCTCTCCCCTCTGGAAGGAAAACAGTAGGACAGCCTCCTATATATGTATAAAGCCATAAAGGACTTCCACATGCTCACTCCATGTCCCCGCGTCCAGTTCATTCTTTATCTGAAGTGTTGACCTCAGTACTTCTCTCCTTTTTAATGACCTCTTGCTTCCCTCATGTATGGTGCCCTTGATGTCATTCCACAACTCTTCTGGTCTTTAGTCATTGGTGGTCTGTGTGTCATATCTTAGTTCATATTCAAATATAGGAGATCAAATGGGCAACTCCCTGCCAAACAGCAAGAGGAGAAGGCAGGAAGGGACAGGAAAGCTGGACAAACAGACACGGGGACCCTGGAGTGGAAAAGAGGAGAGTGCTGGCGCATTGCAGGAATCACAACCAATGTCACAAAACAATTTGTATATAAATTCTTGAATGAGAAACTCATGGGCACCGTAAACTTTGACCTAAAAGCACAGTAATTTTTTTTCTTTAATTATGGTTGTAATGGTTATAGAACAAGGTGAGAGCAGGCAGAAACTACAACCTAGCCTGAGGACTCTTTTCTCTGAACTCCTAAAGTCCATTCTGATGCCCCCTCAACCTTCCACCCCGTTACCCTGCACACTCAACAGCTCAAAGCATCTTTTTTCTTGGTTCCTTCTTCCACCCTTAGCTCTCCTCTCCGTTCCAGTCCCTTGAAGCAAACTCACCATCATCTGCCCCAGCTGTCTGTCTCAACCCCCAACCCTGGCCTTTCTGATGAAAAGTTTTTTTGTGGATCTGGGGAATGAAAGGGTCAAATGGCTCCTGGCCTGAGCCAGGTCTCCACCCCCACCCCGAATTTAATTGTCCTCCCTGGAGAGACTTCCTTCTCCACCTGCCACCATTTGAATGCCGTCTTTAAGAGGTACCTTCAAGAGAGCAGCCCCGCTCTCCTGGTCCAGATAGGACACAATTCCCTAGTAGAAGGGTTAGGGGTGCCATAGGTCAACTTCTTGCCTTCCTTACCCTCCTGCTATTCCTGTCTGGCTCATCCCACCCTCACCCTGCTTCATGGCCCCCCAGTAGGCCTGTGGTCCAAGCCTTTCAAGCTGGTGAAGGAGCAGTTGTAGTCTGACAAGGGCTGGGCAGTGGCTTCACCCCATGCCCCCCAAATACCCAACAACCCAACCTGAAATGCCTCCATTCATTCCTTTGTATTAAAACCTGTATTCATTACTTCATCTCCTTATTCACGTAACACCTGAAGAGGAAGTTAATGAGCCAGTCATCAGCAACCCTTTCAGGCCATTAACCCACACCAGGTTAATGCTTGGATATCAAGGCCACTTAGGAAAGGTAAGAGAGTTTGAGAAGGAAAGCTCCAGAGGGCAAGGTGTTGTTAATTTATATGGGGGTGTGTATGGCAGGCTTCTGAGGGACCCCACAGCAACAGCCAGGACTAGAGCTCGGGCCTCCCACCTCCATCAGCGGCAGGTAGACGGTGCCAGGAGGAGTGAGAATGGAGTTCTTCAAAGACTTCCACTCAGTTAACGTCTACTGAGCACCAGGCAGCCTCACCAAGTAAGTCCACAGCTGTCTAGGGAGAGAACAGAAGCCCTAATGGGTGGGAGTCTGAGCTTTCCGTGGTAACTAAAGCCCAGTGTGAGGCCACGGGAAGGGTCTCTGGTGAGTGCCAAGGTGGGAGGCAGCTGTTCCCCAGGGGTACCTAGGCTGAACCCGTGGTGTAAAGGGGCTTTGTTTTCCTCTTTTCTTTCTAATCCGCTATGGGCATTTGCAGATTTGGAGGTGAGGGAGAAAACTAGGTCACTTTAAACCCTTCCTTTCCTGGTGACATTGACCCATTTATATCTCTCTCTTTGCTCAGACCCCCTCCCCTGAGGCCACTCAGCCTGGACATCTGTCCCAACCACAAGCTCACCTTCCACTGTCCTTGCAGTTTTTGTGCCCTGATCCAGTCTCCAGTCCCCAAACCAGGAGGGGACTGGACTGTGAAGTGCCCTGATTTCGGCTTCTACCTCTGAATTCCGGGCCTCAGTTTCCCCACCTGCTTCTTGGATTGCTGATGCCTGCCCTCTAGACCCAGAAGCTCTAAGGCAGTCACAGGTAGTGAAGGGTCCAGCCGCATGGCTGCAGCCGGTTCCCGGACCTCACCGCTGGCGCCCCTAGCCCTGGCTGCTCAGCTCCCCTCCTCAGCGCGCCCCTCCCTCTCCCTCCCACTCCTCTCCTTTCTTCTCCTTCTCCCCTGCCCGCCTCTCCGCTGCCTCTCCGCCCGCCTCTCCGCTCCGCGGTCTCCGTAGTTGTCAGTCTCTGTCCACCACGCCTCTCCCCGCCGCACTGGCCCGCGCCCGGCCGGGGGTCCTTGTGCTCGGCCGCCACCGCTGCCTCCGGGCTGAGCCCGCCGCCCGCCAGGCCCGGCGCCGCCGCAGCGCGGGCGCACAGTGCGCAGCCGGCGCCCCCGGAGCCAGAGCCGGAGCCCGAGCGCGGCTCGGACCCACTCCCCTGCCCGCCGCCCCCACCAGGTGAGGGCAGCTCTTGGGAGATGGGCAGCCAGGGTGTCGCCTTCATCGGAGGCGAGGGAGGGGGCGCGGGGGTGGGGTCCACTGCCCTGCAAGGAGGACCTGGGTGTTTTTTCATCAAAGAGGCTGAAGGGCTTTTTTTTTACTCCAAAGGGGCGGGTGAAGGGAGGTTTGGGGACACGGAGGGCCTGGGGTCCCCCTTTTTGGAGGGTGTGTGTGTGGAAGAGGATTCATGTGCTGCTTCAGTCAAAGGGGGGCTTCTCTCCTTGGGAGCTATCAGAGCAGGTGGGAGGGTTCTGGCAGGACTTGAAGAAGGCTGGTTGCGGGGTGAGGGCTGGCGGAAAGGGGGCTCCATGCATCTCCGCCTCTCCTGCGACGGTTTTGGAGCTATGGGTCAGCACTCTCACGGGTGCCAGGCTCGGCGTTCCAGTTTTTTCTTTTTGAAGATGACTGTTTTCAGCTCCACCTGGGCAGAGCTAGAAACAGCCATTTCCCTTCCCCGGGGCAAGGGTCGCCCACCTGGCCCCCTCCCACCTCCAACCTGCTTAGGGAGGGGAGTTCAGGGAAGGACGGGGTCCCAAGGATCTGGAAGTGGACAGCACTGAGTGGCACTTGCTGGGCACTGGACACACAGGAGGACCCTTGGGCACTGGTGGGGTGCACCAAATGTGGCAGGGAGACTGACAGGTGTGGGGTCAGCAGGCCTTCGTAGGACAGCAACAGCGTCAGGAAGAGATGAGCTGTCCCCATGCTTCCAGAAGACACTAGGATTTTATTTGGTGTTTTCTTTATTCTTTCATCCTGGATCCCAAGGCTCATTCTCCTTATCTCCTCCTGTTTTTGCAAAAGGGGAAACTGAGGCAGGGGACAGGTTGGCTGCAAGATACCTGTGTCTAGGAGGCCAGTGGATGAGGAAGGCACACTAGACTTGGAATCAAACACCTGGGTTCAAGGCTTACCTCAGTGGTGAAGGAGGGGAATGTAGAGGGCTTCCTATTTGGGGGCCTCAGCTTGCTCATCTGTAAAATGGAAAAGGGCCTGCCTATCTCTCAGGTTTGCTAGGAGATCCAACGTGTCCAAGAGCTTAGTAAGACAGAAAGTACTGGGTGCTCTTGAGGTGCCATCTTCACCCCCGCTGATGGCCTCCTCCCTGTCCCTGCCTTCATCAAAGGTATGGGCTAGCCTATAGGGATCTCCTCTAGAGGGAGTGTTCAGCTTGGCTATCACTTCAAGGTCTCCATTGTGGCAATTTTAAAAAGGCACCCTTTCCCAACTTGGCTGCAGATCCACACAGCTGAGCAAGTGGAATGTGAGCTCGATTCCAGCCCCACCTACCCTCATATGGATGCCTTTATAGCAGGCACATCTGCACTGGGATCCCTCTCAGCAGGCCCCGGTGTCCCTGAGAGACACATATCCACACACACATTCCCAGGATCCTTCCTATGGAAGACTACATCCGATGCTGCCTCCACTTCATTTTCTTTCCTGCTTTGTGTTTGCTTCAGGGACTTTAAGCCCCAAAGCCTACTAGGAAGCATGAAGCAATGAATGCCACTATTGGAGAGTGACTCCTTGGAGGTAGCGGTGCCTTCACCAAGCTCCTAGGGACAGGAGTTACTTTGTCCCTAATCTCATCTGTCAATAACGTCATCAGATCACTTGGGTCAGGGCTTCCAAGAATGGAAGTATGCGTACACCCAAGCAGCATGGCTTCACACAAACCATGTCCATATCTGCTGTCTCAGAGCACCTCACGGCCTGCTTGTGAGGCCTGTACAGAGAGGAAGCCATGGCCCAGACAAGTTAAGGCACTTGCCTAAGGTTTCACAGGATCTAAGTGGGGGAGTCAGAACCAGGGTCCAGGCCTGTCTGTCCTCTCTACGCCACCACCATGGAGGAACAAAACCAAGCCCCACAGTTTTGCTAAAACCCTGCTGGAATTGTTACTCTCTGCTTCCATCCTTGCTCCTGACTCTCCTCTTCCTCTCTGTAACCAGCCTCCAAGTACTAAGCAAGGAGCTGCTTTCTTTTTTCCTCCAATTTCGCTGGAGGAGGGAACTACCTCAAAGACCAGCCGTTCTGGCTGCCTCAGTGCAGGAAGTCTCTAGGAAACCCGGAGGTTCCTTCCATGTGGCAGCTGACCCTTGAATGAGTCAGAGGCCGGGAGAAGGGTCAGGGAGCTATGCCCTTTGCTGCCCAGACATCAGCTTAGACAGTAGCCATCACGGGGGACATTAAGGAAATCAGTGTCTGAGGGGTTGGCCAAGATCCTAGAATAGCCACAGGAAAATGACTCAAAATGGAGGCTGAGGGAAAAGCAGAGACGCCCTCCCCTCCACAACACCCACTGTATTCCTAGGGCTCCAAGGTGTCAGGTCAGAGGTCAAGGAGGGAAGCCTGCAGACAGGGCTGTAGGTCCCTTCAACTTTAACATTTCTACTTGTATTCATGGTAGATATGCCAAAGCTTTCACTTGAGAAAGAGAGACAGGTGCTTACAAAAATAAATCAGGTTGAAGAATCACTGGCTTCATCCAATGGTTCTCAAAGTGTGGTCCCTGGACCACCGTATCAGCATCATCTGGGGAAAAAGGAAAAAGGAAAAAAAAAAAAAAAACGAGTGCCATCGAGTCGGATTCGACTCACAGTGACGCTATAGGTCAGAGTAGAACTGCCCCACAGTTTCCAAGGAGTGCTTGGTGGATCTGAACTGCCAAGCTTTTGGTTAGCAGACCACTTAACCGACTATGCCACCAGGGTCTCCCATCAACTCTGAACTTGTTAGAAATGCAAATTCTGAAGCTCCACTCCAGGCCTACAGAAGGAAAAGTATGTCTAGAGGCAGATGACAACCAAGCAGGTTTTACCAAGCCCTCAAACCAAGTGGGTTTTATCAAGACCTTCAGAAGGTCACTTCCGAAACTGTCGACCTTGTCCAAGTGTGCTGGAAAACACAGGAGTGAGTCAAGGGCAGGGCTGGAGAGAACTCAAGCCTCCTGGTCCGGGAAGGCCGGGCTTCTGGAGGTGCCCTCCCCTGCAAACCTTCTCTCCTGGCCCCTTCTGCCTCCCCTCCCAGGCACCATGCTGCTGCTCCTACTGGGTCTGCTGGGCCCGGCCGCCTGCTGGGCTCTGGGCCCGGCCCCGGGCTCATCAGAGCTGCGCTCGGCCTTCTCGGCGGCGCGCACCACTCCCTTAGAGGGCACGTCGGAGATGGCGGTGACCTTCGATAAAGTGTACGTGAACATCGGTGGCGACTTCGACGCGGCCACGGGCCAGTTCCGCTGTCGCGTCCCGGGCGCCTACTTCTTCTCCTTCACGGCGGGCAAGGCCCCGCACAAGAGCCTGTCGGTGATGCTGGTGCGCAACCGCGACGAGGTGCAGGCGCTGGCCTTCGACGAGCAGCGGCGGCCTGGAGCCAGGCGCGCCGCCAGCCAGAGCGCCATGCTGCAGCTCGACTACGGCGACACCGTGTGGCTGCGGCTGCACGGCTCCCCGCAGTACGCGCTCGGCGCCCCCGGCACCACCTTCAGCGGCTACCTGGTGTACGCCGACGCCGACGCCGACGCGCCTGCGCGCGGTCCGCCCGCGGCCCCCGAGCCGCGCTCGGCCTTCTCCGCCGCGCGCACGCGCAGCCTGGTGGGCTCGGACGCGGGCCCCGGGCCGCGGCACCGGCCGCTGGCCTTCGATACGGAGCTCGTCAACATCGGTGGCGATTTTGACGCGGCCGCCGGCGTGTTCCGTTGTCGCCTGCCCGGCGCCTACTTCTTCTCTTTTACGCTGGGCAAGCTGCCGCGCAAGACGCTGTCGGTGAAGCTGATGAAGAACCGTGACGAAGTGCAGGCCATGATTTACGATGACGGCGCGTCGCGGCGCCGCGAGATGCAGAGCCAGAGTGTGATGCTGGCGCTGCAGCGTGGCGACGTCGTGTGGTTGCTTAGCCACGACCACGACGGCTACGGTGCCTACAGCAACCACGGCAAGTACATCACCTTCTCCGGCTTCCTGGTCTACCCTGACCCCGCCCCTGCCCCCGCCGTCCGCCCCCCGGGCCTCGGGCCCCCGGAGCTCTGAGCCCTCTTGGGGCGTGCATGCTGAGCCCGGGCCTGGACGTCTCGCCGACGCGAGCATGGCGGCCTGCCCAGCGCCGCTGGACTCTGCCAATAAAGTGGGCCTGCGCAGGTGCCTGTCACCGTAGGGTCCCGTGCTGTCTCTTGACTGTGTTGCTTGTGGCCTGGGGTAGGGCGGCAGTGAATACCACAAACCCCAAAGGGGCACAGGGCAGGATTAATTTAGGCCCTGGGAGGGCCAGGATGTGGGAATTTGCTTGCGCCGTACTCACCTAATCCATTTCTAGGCTCTTTGGTCGAGCTTTCCCTTGCTCACCCTTCCTGTGGCTCAGACTCCTCATTTGAGCTGTGACCTCATTCTTAGAGCCCCGCTGATTTCCCTTCGTGACAAGTGCCACCATCCCACGACCCCATAGCACTGAGGGTGTGGGATTCACAGAAACAGCACATTCCTTCTTCTAGGAGGGAGCAGGGATGTGGTGTCCCCTGCTCCTGCCTTCCCAGGATGGAGATTTGCTCAGGGCAAGAGATAAGACAGCTGTACTATGTGACAAAGGACAAAGCTCCAGAAGGTGAGAACAGAGCATTTTATGGGAATAGGTACACATAGTCAGGGCTGCACCAACCCCAACCCCTAGCACACCTCGGCTTGTTTCCCTATCTCCTCTGCCTCTACTTCCACTCTGAAGTGGTCATCTCACCCTTCTAAAGAGATAACATTCCTCCACCTGCCTCCAGCCACTCCAACACACAGAACTCCAAAGATGCAGCCTATTCTAGCCCAAGGGAAGTCAGAGGTTCAAGGGAAACGGACATGTAGAGGAGGACTGGGTGCTGAGGACTCACAAGGTTCCTGTAGATTCTGTAGGACTTAATTACCATCTGCCAGGTAGGAGTTCGAGGGGCTTACCTGGATCTTTACATGGGGACAGCTTCCCTTTCACCAGCCCTGATCGCTGACCCCAACACACACACACACACACACACACTGCCTGCAAGTCCTACCCTCAACTTGGCACCTGTTGCCTGGGACCCAGACTCTGACTGTCAGCCAAGTAGGGCCCAGAGAACAAGTTGGGGGGCGGGGGTAGGTGGAGAGAAGTCCAAGGTGCAAGTCGAGCCCAGAGACCAGAACCCAGTGTGAAGCAGCAGGTGCTAGATGAAGTCCTGCCCTGAATGGGTCTGGCTCAGAGGGACTGCTGGGGTGCAAGAGAGGCAAGGGGCAATGGCATGTAGACGAGGAAGGTCAGGGGAAAGGGTCAAGGTTCAAGGCCCAGGGCCCTAGTAAGGGTGGCTGATCCTGGGGGCAGAAACCCTTACACAGGTCCCAGAGTGTTTCCTGTGCCAGGAGGGCAAAGACATGGACCCAGCGACCCCGCTCCTCAGCCTCGCGGGCCGCGTGGAGCCGGTAGACACAGGACAGGCCTGTGAGGACCAGCTGTTCAAACTCCCAGGGGCTGAGAGGAGGCCTCTTGCGCAGGCGTTGGAACCGCCGCAGCTGCTGCTCAGCGCCCTCCATGTCGTTGGGCACGTGGTGCTGGAGGAGGAATGTGAGTCGGCGGCCTGGACGGGTGGATGCCAGCTCCTCATCCTGAAGGTGTAGATGCCCCAGGACATCCAGCTCCAGCCCAGCCCAGAGCAGCTGCAAGAGGAGCCACGTCAGGGGTGGGCTGGGGCCTGGGGTGCAGTGCAGGAGGCAGGAGTGGAGGTGAGGCGTGACCAAGCAGAACTCATGCTGGGTTGCTCCCCCACCCCCAGCAGGCTCATCCTGAGACATGCCCTTCCCAACCTTGAGCTTGGGGACCTCTGGACACTCCCACCCCCATGTTGCAGACTGTGAGCAAAGACCTCAAACATCACTTCCGGGGCTGCTGGCTCCTGCAGGCCATCTCCCATGCTGTCGCTGTCCGTAGGCTGCCCTGGGGCAGCAGAGGGAAAGTCAGGCCCCTGCCACATTCCACCCTGAATACCCCAGCCTCCCAGGGGTGCCCATCAGCTGCCTGGTAGGGGTCCCTATAAGTTCTATCTATAAAAGGGCAAAAATGACATCCTGTGTGCCCCCTGCTGATACACACATGCATGACATCAGCATTCACCACCACGGACTTCAGTCTTATGTTCCCAAAAGCATTGTCCCAAGTCCAGATACTACCATGGAAAATGCCTAGGATTCTTCCTTCAGTTCCCACAATGCCCATGATCAGGAGCCCCAGGCCAACAGGTCACAAGGCCCTTTACTTCCCACCCCACTCCCTATAATCTAGGGACAGCAATGACCCAAAGCAACACTAGTGACCCTCCCCAAAGGATGAGGACCCCTCTAGGAAGTGCATGCCTTTTCCCTGTTTCTCTGGGAGGATCAGGCAACTGAGGATGCCCATTGTAGCTTTTCCCACCCCACGCCCTGCAATGAACTATCCCAAGCTCAGCTAAGTTAAGAGACCCAGCTGTGGCCACCGCATGGTATAAACCCCAAGGCCCAACCCTGTCCAGGACCAGCACTGAGGGCACCTACAGCTACTTCCTTTGGTTTTACCTGGACCTTTCCAGTTCCAACAACAGGCCCATACCCTGCCATCCCCAGCACAGGCCAAGCTGTCACCTGTCATGCCCATATTTCCTACACCCTGCTAGGCTCAAAGGGGGAGCCAGCTGTAACTCATCAGCTGGCAGCCCTCCTCAGTTCCCGTTCACCCCACCCTAAAGCCCCCATACCTGCACGAGGGTGGGTTCCAGCCACCCCAGGGAGGAGGCTAACGGCCACCCCTAGCCACACCAGGAACTGCAGCATGTCCACCATGCCCTGCCACGTCTGAGTCTCTCTCTCCCCAGTAGCTCTCTGCTTTCCTATCTGCCTGCCACACACCATGGCTCCAACTTTCCACTGCAGACCGCTCAGCCTGTCTCTGCTTTGCCTGTCAGTCTTCAGTGCTGAACTCGGAAGGGCTGGCCGTGGCCTCAGTGGCCTCTTTCCATTCCTTGAAACGGGGAAATTTGGGTTGTTGGCAGCAGGATCCTGGCTCCCTTCTTGTCTGTCCCTCAGCCTGCTCCTGCCCAGATGGATGGCTTAGTTAATAGAAAAAAGGTGCATGGTAGCAAGCAGCTCTAGCCTGGTCTTCCCCAGAAATCAAGAAGAACTCAGACAGCAACACTACCTCACTATCTGTCCTCACCCACAGAACATCCTGAACTGAGGCCCACCCCTGGGACCCAGCCCAGCCTCCAGGGAGCTCCTTAGCAGCCAAGAGCCTTAGCTGCAGAGCCCTCTCCAACTGCACAGCAGGCTGGTCAGATCCCAGGCCAGTGGGGTGGGGAGTATGTCTCCTGACTGACAAGACAAATCTGTAGCTCCCTAGTGTTTTCTTGACCCAGCCTGGGACCGTATCTGCTTGTTAACAACATTCTCAGCCACGGCCCAAGTCCAGGAAGACTCCCTGGCCAGGGCTGATGGGCTTTCAGGCTGCAGGGAGCAGCAGGCCGAGGGTCAAGACTAAACACAAGTTGTTGGGACTTTCTCTGTCTGTGGCTGCTAGTGCACAGAGCTCTCAGATGTCTGGATGGGATGAGGTTCGGTGGTGGTTTTGCTGGTTCCACTTAGGCCCCCAGATCCATCAGCTGCCACGGAACAGACCCCTCCAGTGTTCAGGAGAGGCTGTGCCACACAAGCCTGGACTGTGTGGACTGCAAGAACTTTCAATTATAGCTTCAGGTCACCGAGTCTATTTAGTCCCGTTCAGACAGACTCCCCACTTTATGGAAGAGATTCTACAGGCCCAGGGAAGAAATCCAGCCAGCATCTCCCCTTTGCTGAGCCACAGTACTTCTACTACCCACCAGACACACACAAGACGTGGTGAGTCTACGAAGAATTTTATTTACACTGACAATTGTAAACAAGGCGCTTCCTAGGACCCACAAGCCTTCCGTGGAGCTACTTGGCTTCAGGTTTTTTCTCTCCAGCCTCAAGCCTGAGGCTCTCAGGGGGCTGGCGGTAGGCAGGGAAAGCCTCCCAGGGGCTGCTCAGGTCAAACTTGCGGAACTCTTGGGCCAGCTCCACCGGCTCAGCCACCACCCGCTTCACCTCGTCGTCATAGCGTAGCTGCAGGAAGAGAAGGCAGGCTGGAGAATGGTGGAGGCCGGATCACAGCCCCCTAGGAGCCCACTTTTACAAGGCCATGAGTAACTCCCCGAGACCTTTCCTTTCACGTCCTTGACTCCTGTCCCAGCACCTCTCCCTAGGCTTTGTCAGTTAAGTCTCCAACTACATCTGTGCAGCCTAGCAAGTCACATCCCATCCAGCTAGTGCTGTGGGATTCCAAAAGGCACGCCCTGCCATTAACCGCCAGACTCCCTGCCCACTGTCACCACATCACAAGCTCTGACTCACTGTCCAGCAGAGTTGACTCCCACTGAGCCACCCCTACACCCTCGTAAGGTAACGGCATGCATGTGCCCACCACTAGGGAAAGAGTCAGTGCCTAAAAACAAGTTCAGAACTTGTGGACTTGGAGTTCTCATCATCCACCTCTCAGGCACCCGGGAAATCTGGGACGGCTTTTCTTGTCCTCGAGGAGTCCTGGTGGTGCCGCAGTTAACGCACTCCATGGCTAACCAAAAAGTCAGTGGTTCAGCAGCCTGATTCTGTAAGATTACAGCACTGGAAACCCTAGGGGCAATTCTACTCAGTCCTATGAGGTGTTACGGGCTGGAATGGACTCAACAGCAGTTGAGTTTGGTTCTGTTCTTGTTATCGGAGGACCCACTGGATAAGGTAGGGAGACTCAGGTGCTGAGGTGAAGAGGCAAACCACTTAAGGGACACCACAGGGGTGACAGGAAGCAGAGAGTGAAGCAGCTCTGACCAGAGCAGCTTGAGAAAGAAATGGGAGTGTGCAGAACCTGAGTAAAAAAAGAACATTTGGGGGCTGAGGAGCAAAGCCAGGCTGCAACACACCCCAACATTTCTGAATAGTTAACTCCTCTAGAAATTTCATGTATGTTTAAAACAGACCATCTTCCTGCTAACAAATATATAGCACATGAGTGGCAGAGTAAACCAGTGAAAGTCTTTCTAAAGACCCTGTACTCGCAAGCTACTGGTCCTGCCTCTGTGGCCATCCTCAAGGGCTAAACATTTAGTGTCATGCCTGTCAGCTGCTGTCCCGGGGCTCCACAGCAGGGTAACATGCTCCTCCGACCTCAGGCTTTAGGGAGAGGTTTGAGTGTGTTCTCAAGGCTTCCTTTATCATTGATCATCACACTAATGGGTAACATCAATCATCTACAATACACCAGGCCTTACAAATGTCATTTAATACTCACCACAAATCTGTTAAGTACTATTCTTATTTCCATTTTACAAATGAGAAAACATAATCAAAAAGAAATAAATGAAGTTAACTCGGCCTAGATTATAATACAGCTAGGATTCCAGTCCAGAGGCTATGCTTTTAAACCGCAAGGATCCACAGACCCTACTTCCTGTCATGCCCGGGGCCCCAGCTTCCCTGCTAGACCCTTCCTGAGGCAGCTGCCCCAGTTCCAATGCTCCTACCTCAACATAGCCAGACAAGGGGAAGTCCTTCCGGAAAGGATGACCCTCAAAGCCATAGTCTGTTAGGATTCTTCTTAGGTCAGGGTGGTTAGCAAAGAAGACTCCAAACATGTCCCAGATCTAGAAAAGAGAAGCCCTTAGGAATCTCGTCATTTCGACTCATTGCATGACTCTTGCCCAGAGGCAGGTCCACTGTGCCCAGTAACTCACCTCCCTCTCATACCAGTTGGCTGCCTTGTACACAGAGACACTGGACTCAATGGGTGTCAACTCATCTGTATAGGTCTTCACACGGATCCGTGAGTTGAAGTGTAGAGACAGCAGGTTGTAGACAATCTGGAGAACAAAGGGAGCTGCAGGACCAAGGCAGCCACAGGCTAAGGCATCTGGGGTGGGGTCCCTGAGGGGGAATGTCAATGGGGAGGATAGAGGATGGGTTAGGATTCTACCCTGTAAACCAGTCTTCTGTTTTCAAGCTTAAACCTTCAAGTGCTCCTCTACTCACAATCATTTCCAAAGCCTGAAGCCACAGCCGTAGCTCTCAGCTTGCCTGTGTTTACTAATGCTAATCGTTTTGTCTGGGAAGTCCCCTTGGCTCCCTTTCACCCTACCCTCACCGGCCTAATTCCTGGACTCCAGGTCATCTATCAAACTCAACATAAACATTCTCCTTCCTCTCCCCAAAAGTCTCAAAGACAGGGCTAAGTGTCCCTTTTGTGTTCCTACAGCATCCCTCTAACATCCCACGTACTAGTATACTACATGCTGTAATCATCGATTTGTGCATCTTTTTCCCTCACTGGAGTAGGACTCCTGGAGGGCAGAAATTAGTTGCTCTCTTGCTGTCTTGACCCCCAGGGTCTGGAAAACAGAGACGTACACGCTAATTTTAACAGCTCAAAGTGCTAAGAATTTACTGAAACTGAGGCGGCCCTGATTCTCACAGACACTTATCACCCCGAAACTGTTCTGTCCCCCTTTCCTTTTGTACTCCTCAGACAGTCTCAAATTTTCCACTGACCTCAAAACGGTTTTGCCGGGTTGGGATGTCTACTGCTGTTAAATCAGCCAACGATCTGAACTGTGCATTGGTGTGATCCCTGAGGAAAGTTAGTACTGGGATGACTCCATCAGGATGGATACAGATCTCTAGTTCATTGAAGCAAGACACCTGCAAGCATGGGATGGGTGAGGAGAAGGAACAAAGAGCTCCCACGGGAGCTGCTAACTTCAGCTGGAATCACCTGGTTTAGGCCTAGGTTTGGGATGGCAGAGTCTGTGGTTTCTTTGAAACCACATACCCTGCCTGAGAGGGTAGTTCTTTCCTGACCCCCAACCAAACCCACTGCCATCAAGTCAGTTCGGCTCATAGCAACATGTTTTACAGAGCAGAACTGTTCCATACAGTTTTCCCGGTGATAATTTTATAGAAGCAAATCACTAGGCCTTTCTTCCACAGCTCTGCTAGGTAGATCTGAACCCCAAGCTTGCACGGGGTCAAATACAAAATATCTGTGCCACCCAGGGACCTTTTCTTGATCCAGACCAAACAACAGCAGCAATATTACCTGAACTTGTTGGACATACTTGGGCAGGATTTCAGCCACATACTCTCCAAAAGCTGAGAGCTGCTTGTGGGCCACATCATTCCGCGGTCTGACAGTGGCTGGAAGGCAAAGGCCCAGTGAGTAAAATGGAGATGGCCAGCCCTGCATCTAGTCCCTACAGCTCCCTGCAAAACCGTGAGAAAGGCATCAGGTGACAGTGGGGGCAGTGTTAAGCCTCAAAGGACAGAAACTGATGAAAACTTGGGGGAAATTCAACTGCGCAGTCCAGAAAAATCCACCTTATTCGGCCTCTGGAACATTTGTCCCTTCCCTGACCTGTGTATTGGCTCTGCCTTCCCATTGCCTGCATTTGTGCTAAGTGACATATGTCCCACCAGATGACACAGATGACCTGCTCCTGACAGGTGGGACCCAGAACTTCCATTTCTATCTCCTTAGCAGTTGGCTCATAGTTGGTTCTCAAGCCAAGAAGCTGATGGCTAAAGAGCCCTTAAAGATTATCTAGTTAAAACCATTTTTGTTATCGGTGAGGAAACTGAAGCCCTGAAAAGGAGAAATGCCATGTCTCCTGACTCCTAGTCAGTTTTGTTGACTGCAGCACAGTGTCAGGGTAACTTTCATACACCAAAAGAAAACACAAAACAGACCAACCATTCATTGCCATCCAGATGATTCTGACTCCTAGGGACCATACAGCCCTACAGGACAGGACAGACCAGCTCCACAGAGTCTCCAAGGAGCTCCTGGTGGATTCAAACTGCCCAACCTTTTGATTAGCGGACTTAGCTCTCAGCCACTACGTCACCAGGATTTTCACATTCAAGCAACCCTAAATTAACCGCTGCGGAGCAATGGTGAAGCTTTCTCTAGTTCTGGATACAGGCAGGCCTGGGTTTCCATACCAGCACTGTCACTAGTTCGGTGACTCCTGAGCAAGTGACTTCTCTGGGCTGTTTCCTAATCTACAGAACATAAAGGTCGAAATGCCATCTACCTCATAAGATTACTGTGAGGGTTAAACTAGACCACGCATTAAAACGCTGGCACGCAGCAGGCACTCAAGGTGAAATATTACCGGGCGCTAGGACGCAACGATGGTGGTGTTTCCTACTTTCAGAAGGTTGAACGTTCAGTCAGTGAACAGGATAATCATGTAAACGGTCAGGAACTATCAGGGCGATGTCAGAGGTGCCTAAGAGCACAGGGACGACCCGACTCTGCATACAGTCAGGACTCCAAGGACAAACAGGGATTTGCCGAGAGGACAAGGAAAAGGTATCCTGGACCAACGGCAATGGCAAACATCTGACGAAGGTAACGAAGGGATCCCTACCAGTTGCCTTGAGAAGAGGACAGCCCGCACATACTCACGGCGCGTGTCTGCCGTGGCGCTCTCCCTCCTCACAGGCAACAGCGCCGAGGGTGGCCTGGCTCCTGCACAGGGAGAAAAAGGCACAAACGCGGGGGTGAGGCCTCAGAGGCCTTCTGCGCTGGGCGAACTGCAGCTCCTGCCCCCCGGTTTCAGCTAGCTGTCCCCTGCTCACCGCGGGCCATTGCTGCGGCCCCCAACAGCCCCCTCCAACAGCCCTTCGCCGCAGCCATGTTCCTCAGATGCAGACCCGGCAGCCGAGGAAAATCCGACAGGACACCAAAACCCAAGGGCATGGACCGGAAGTGGAAGTGTGTAGCAGATCTTCTTCCGGGCAGACTCAGAGGGCCGGAAGCAGAGGTTCCGGGTTCCGGCCTCCGGGATGAAAGGAGGGAACGCAGGTGAGAAAGCGAGACGGGCAGGTGGGGAAATGGTAAAGTAAACGTAGTACTAGCTCGACATGGCGGAGGCTGGAGATAAAGCGAGTACTCTAAAGAACCAGACGGTGAAAAGAGGTAGAGGAGGGGCGTTTCTGAATTCTGCGTTCCGCTCCCCTCCCCCTTCCAGCTTCCCCTGCTAAGCTCGGGGCGAGGGCGGGCGGACATAAAGGAAAAGAACGGTTTCCCTGACAACTGTTTCCCAGGCGACTCCAGGTGGAGCGGGAACATTCTGCCGGCGATGGCCTTCCTCTTATTGCGGGCTGTGGATTGCAGGGCTGCATCTTAAGTTCTGGGGCAGAGCCTTGGGAAATAATGAGAGCCGGCGGGGAAAGCGGAGGATTGAAGCTCAGAAAAAAAACGTGGAGTTGCCAGAGGTGTCAAGCGCGTCCTCATTGTGAAGGATCTGGACCCCTTAAGCAGGGGAAGAGAGGCCCTGGCCACAGGGTGCAGGGTCTTTATTGCCTGATTCTGCTGCCCTCTAGCCTCACTAGCTTTCTGTCTGTAGTTATTTGGTTAGTAAGATTTTAAGAACATAGTCTTTCTCTAGCTCATTGCTTTTATGTGTTTATCTACACCCTGAGTCTTTTATTACATTATGAAAAGGAATGCTTTGCATTTTCTCAGGGGAACACCCAGAGTAGGAAGTTGTATTGATTTCATTGGGAGCAGGACGTCACCACAGAATGACCGGTTTGGTTTTCGTTTGAAGGAAAAGGTTGGGGATCTCATGGCAGGGTCGTCTGTTTCCATTTTGCTCACTGTTCCCTTCTTCCTCCTCCCTCCCTGAGTTAGAAGATTGAATTCAGCCGATTCTGGTTGTGGATTCCTAAGTTACTCACGGTGGTGTTGCTTTGCAGACAGCTGGCAGAGAAAGAAGTCAGCTATCATGGAATCACCTGAGGAGCCCGGGCCGTCCATGGAGGAGAACTACTTCGTGAATTACACTTTCAAAGATCGGTCACACTCAGGCCGGGTGGCTCAGGGCATTATGAAACTGTGTTTGGAGGAAGAGCTCTTTGCTGATGTCACCATTTCGGTGGAGGGACGAGAATTTCAGCTCCACCGGCTGGTCCTCTCAGCTCAGAGCTGCTTCTTCCGGTCCATGTTCACTTCCAACCTGAAGGAGGCCCACAACCGGGTGATTGTGCTTCAGGATGTCAGCGAGTCTGTTTTCCAGCTCCTGGTGGATTACATCTACCATGGAACTGTGAAACTTCGAGCTGATGAACTGCAGGAAATTTATGAGGTGTCAGACATGTATCAGTTGACATCTCTCTTTGAGGAATGTTCTCGGTTTTTGGCCCGCACCGTGCAAGTGGGAAACTGCCTTCAGGTGATGTGGCTGGCAGATCGGCACAGTGATCCTGAGCTGTACACTGCTGCCAAGCACTGTGCCAAGACCCACCTTGCCCAGCTGCAAGGCACAGAGGAATTTCTCCACTTGTCCCACCATCTGCTCACAGATATCATCTCAGGTAAGTTTAGAGAGCAAGTGCATCATACCACTTACTTGGGTATGATCAGAGGATGTTCTAGGTGAAGAGAATGGGTCTCTCAGGCTCTCTGGTGTTTGTTCCTGGCTTGGCTTTAGATCCCTACTGAAAGAAGTGGAAATTCAGTGTAACTGCTGTCAGAAACAAAGAGTCCCTCCCAGAAGAAAAGGTCAGGAAAATAAAAGCAGCAGCACCTACCCACAAAAAGTTAGTGAGGAGCTATTTATATTTCTACTCTAATCTGTCTCCTGCATAAATGTTCTTATCGGTCCTGCAGTGTGCAGGTACCTGTGGGACTAGTTACCCAAACAAACTGACGATAAATCAGAATATTTAAATAAAGAACTTTTATAGTGATGGGCCAACTTTAGGTGAGAATCCAGACTCTACAAGTAGTGAGGGACAGCTATATTTCAGTTGTGAGCTCTGAAGACTAGAAAATATCAAGCCATCATTTTGATTAAAAGAGCAAGAAATAAGACAATTCTAGACTCATATTGTTGTATAATTGTTACATAAAACATAACACATCTAAGTGTAACATGTCTAAGTATACAAACAATATAAACATTTAAGTATGCGAGTTGTCTTCTCATTTGGATTGTCACTAGCAATTCCTTTCCTCTGGTTTTCACAGATGGAGTTCCATGTTCCCAGAACCCAACAGAGGCCATAGAAGCCTGGATCAATTTTAACAAAGAAGAGAGAGAGGCTTTTGCAGAGTCACTCAGGACTAGCTTGAAGGTAAGGTGTGTTTCTTAATTTGGAATCCTGTTATCTGCATGGATCCCAGCCATCAGTCGGTCTGGCTTCTTTGATAGCTGGTCAAATACGTCATCTCCAGTGTGACATTAATATGAGTTTGGGATTAGGTTTATCAGTCCAGAAAGCACAACCTCTGAACTGCAGAGCTCCTTGGAGGGAACAGCTTTCATCATTGCATTCAGAGCCCTCACGAGCCCCCTTTGTCTGAAGCACCAGCTCACAATAGTTTTTTTAAAAAGCCTGCAGGGATGAGTACAATCTGCTCAGCCCCAGTAGTGCTGGCAAATATGACTGCAGGAGTCAGGACGACACTCAGTAACTAGAAAGGAACAAGTCAGAACAAGAGTCAAGTGTGGTCTAGGACTTTTAGGCTCTGGTTCCCAGATGAGCCTTAGCCTAAAACTGATATAATTTTAATTTTGCCAACAGGAAATTGGAGAGAATGTGCACATTTACCTAATTGGGAAGGAGTCATCTCGTACTCACTCACTGGCTGTGTCTCTGCATTGTGCGGAAGATGACTCGATCAGTGTAAGTGGCCAAAACAGCTTGTGCCACCAAATCACTGCAGCCTGCAAGCATGGTGGAGACCTGTATGTGGTGGGAGGGTCCATCCCACGGCGCATGTGGAAGTGCAACAACGCCACTGTTGACTGGGAGTGGTGTGCCCCTTTACCCCGAGACCGGCTTCAGCACACCCTGGTGTCTGTGCCCAGCAAAGATGCCATATACTCGCTGGGTGGCAAGACACTGCAAGATACCCTCTCCAATGCAGTTATCTACTACCGGGTAGGTGACAACGTCTGGACAGAGACAACCCAGCTAGAGGTGGCTGTGTCAGGGGCAGCTGGCGCCAACCTCAATGGGATCATCTACTTATTAGGGGGGGAGGAGAATGACCTGGACTTCTTCACCAAACCATCCCGACTCATCCAGTGCTTTGACACAGAGACTGAGAAGTGCCATGTGAAGCCCTATGTGCTGCCCTTGGCAGGCTGCATGCATGCAGCTGTGCATAAGGATCTGGTGTTCATCGTGGCTGAAGGGGACTCCCTGGTGTGCTACAATCCCCTGCTGGACAGCTTCACCCGGCTCTGCCTTCCTGAGGCCTGGAGCTCTGCCCCATCCCTCTGGAAGATTGCCAGCTGTAATGGAAGCATCTATGTCTTCCGGGACCGGTATAAAAAGGGGGATGCCAACACCTATAAACTTGATCCTGCCACTTCAACCATCACTGTAACCAGAGGCATTAAGGTGTTGCTTACCAATTTGCAGTTTGTGTTGGCCTAAGATTGTCAGAGAGGGCAAGGAGAGCAGCTGACTCCTGTGTCCTCCTTGTTTGAGCACCTGCCCATTCAAACTGTAAGTCTCTGAGCCCCAGTTCAGTGTTGCGTTATTTTTTGGCACACGTTGCAGAGGCTGCATCTCAGCCCTTCCCTAACCCCATCATAGTGGTGTTGGGGGCTTTTTAGACTGCTCCTGCTGCTCAGCTGGCTGCTTGAACTGAAAACAGGCCATCCTGTTCGCCGCCATTCCCTGGTGACCCTGTGCCTGACTACAGTCTGCTTAGAGCAAACCTCTTCTGAGCTAAGGCACAGCCCACCCTCCTTACCTAATCAATGTTAAACAGAAGCACCCTTGATGTCCTGACACAGAAAGATGTCCAAGCCTACTTTTTCTACAGCCTGCACAGTGGCTAGTTGATGCCTGTTTTTTTTTTTTAAAACAAAGAATCAGGTGTTACAAGTTTTCCTTCAGGCATTGCTTAGGAGAATGGACTAAGCTGAAGGTGTACTTCACCAGCAAGAGTCAGCTCTAAAATTCAGAATGTACCTTGTTTTCTCATCTGTCTGTCAGGAAATGTATACTTCGATCTTGTTTTTGGCTTAAACTCCATTCCTGTGTCAGGAGGATAAGCCAGAAAGTAGAAAGGATTATTCTGATTGATAGTAGAAACTAGTTTTTCAAACTCAAATATATAAAATCTCTGCTCTTTTAAAAGCTCCAAGCTAAGTCACGAGCCAGCAAGTGTTCATGTAAATAAAAGGATTTTGAAGGGATACGTGTGCCTGTGTGTTGAATTCTGAAGGGGTGACTTCCTAAGAGAAACCTGTCACAGACCCACAGACTTCAAAGGCAGCCACAATGACTTCACCTCGTACCCCCTTTCCTACTTACAAGTGTGAGTGGAGCCCCACAGGACCTGTGAAATCAGGATCATGGCAGTGGCAAAGGGCCAGGGCTGAGTATCTGTCTTCTTTCCCCAGGTTCAATATCTGAGTTGTGGTGCTAAACACCTTAGGCACAACATTAGGTGCACAATAGTTTTTTTTTGTTGGAATTAATATTTTTTCAAGCCCATTCACAAAAATAAGACTCCCCATGACGGGCCCATGTTCCTTACCCCATGAATAGAGGCGACGCTTAATCTCTCCTCTCTAGCCACTGAGCAGTGTTATTTCAGGAAAATGAAACAAGACAAAGGAAGCAAAATGATCCATTACTTAGCCCCGTTCTGGTATGTCAAGTCTGGGGTGAAGCCCCTTTGGTCCTGTCATTCTGTAGTAAACAGGGCTGTCTTAAGTTCTAATCCATGTACTTCATGTTTTTCATGTGTGATGAGCCTCATTCTTTGCCGCCCCTGCAGTAATCTCCTTAGAGAACTCTTTAAGCACGTCTAACTGGCCAGGTCTGACGTGGACGTATGACCGGATCTTGGTGATGAATCTCACAGCCTCTTCTGGACTCCAGTTGTTCACCTGAAGGACAGTGATTGGAAATCAGGAAAAGAAGTGGTTGTTAACGATGCTCCTGACCGAGATGAGCTGAACTATGTGCAGGTACGAAAGGGCTCCCAGAATTTTCATTTTTTAAAAACTTCATTTTCTTGGGAATCAAAAACCATGCACCACATGTGATAAATAGAAGAATACTTTTAACCATCTAAGTCAACCAGTTCCATGACACTGTGCAGTAGGCTGGTGGACAAGTCAGTCCGTCTGCACAAAGTTTGCTCTGACAAACGCTGGGAAAAGAAAGTTAAACACACCAAGCTGAGATCCTGAGTTCCAGCCCACCTAGGCCTATTCTATTCCCTTTCTGAGGTGGGCTGTTGGTTGTGAGTTTCCAACAAAAAATATACAGAGATGCTTTTATAGCAACTTGTCACCATGGCTGAAAAACAGTACTTGTTTATTTAATCAGAAGAGTCATCTTCGTACCCTAAGGATTCTCTTTAGTTTAGAACTCAATAAAATGCAAAGTAACATACTTCTAGCCTGTTTGTTCAATTCTTATTTGGTCCAAGATATCATCTGGGACCCTGCTTCCAGCACAGAAAGTCATTATGACCAGTGCCTTGGTGATGTTCATACCCTGCACTCACCTGTCCACAGACACAAAGTCAGGCTGTTGTTCTTTTACATTTCCCTTTTCCTTAAACTACCCACAGGAAACAGCAAATGCTCTCTAGGGAACAAGCAGGAAATGAAAATGAGTCAAGCTGGGAGTAGGGTAAAAAAGAAGAGGTGTGAAGAGCTGGAGGCACATGTGTCCCACAAAGATTCTGAAGAGCATGCCACCTGCCAATAATAATGTCAGTGGTCAAATTCAGTTTGGATCCTCTGTTTTAGAAACTGATGTCCAGGCATATTATCTACAGTACTAGACTTCCAGACATGCTATTTATAACAAGTGCTTCTGGAACAGCCTTTACAGCTGTTTTCTGAGTGCCTGTTGGAGGCCAGTGCTTGACATACTCTTTCCCTTTAGCTGAAGAACACACCCAGTTTCAGGCAACAGCATCCAAGAGGTGAAACCACTGTTGTCTAAGGTCATACCACTGGCAGGCTGTAACAACGCCAGAGGTCAGCCTGTCTTCAGACCTCAGGTACTTTTTCCATGATACTATGCCACTTCCCAACAGCCTGAAACCGCTCATTCTACCAAGGTCCGCTACTGGTCGACCACACTGTGGATGTTCTGGAAATCAACTGCGAATGGGGCTATCCAAAAAGACCTTTCCTACCTGAATCAAATATGCTGCCACCATGGTGGCACTTCTGGAACGCCCAGCCTTGCAATGCACATAGACACACTGGCCCAGTGACTGGTACTTGAGAACAAATGCAACTCCTTTCTGCAGGTTGGCCAAGGTTGGGATGCCAGTCATGTCCACTGTGCTGAGCCGCAGCTGCTCAACTCCTAATTTCATCCATTCCTGGAACCAGGTTCATCAGCATTAAAAAAAGAAAGCAAAAAACCTGATGTAGGTACACACATAGGGTCCCAAGAGCCAGCAAAGCAGGGAAGCTTGAGACTGTACTACAATTTGAATATACGCTGTTTCTTGTTTTCTAAAAGGAAACTTCCTACAGAGATACCTTTAAAATGGTCTTTCATCAAACAGCTGTGCCACTGCATTAGAAACTTGTCTGAGATCTCAAGCATTCTTCTGAAAGTCCCCTTTTGGGTTAGTTGTGTCTTTAGCTGAAAAGTAATTAGCTATATAAAACTCAGCTGCAAAAGTTGTGTAACTGTGTTTTTCAGTAATCTTGGCACCTGTGCAAGGATCCAATTGCAGGGCTGGGATACTGTCTTTTCAAGGGCTTTCTGTTTGTTCTTAAATCTCGTTTTTTCCTACTACTCTTGAGGGGACACATGGTAACAAAAAATAGGACTGTCATTTTAAAATTAATGTATACCTATCTTTGTTAATGTATTATTGCTTAAAAAGAATAGGATGTAGGAGAAATAAGGCATTTAGCAGACTAGACAACTTTATTTTTGCTTTAAGACTTCAGATATGCTCCAGCCAGTCTTGTTATTAGTAATCTCTTTGGCTAGAACTGGAGATTGTAACTTCATAGTTGAGTGAAGGCAAGTATTTAAAACTGTTCATGAAATTAACAGAAAAATGAGTTTTACAACACATAGCCTGTGCATCAACTGTATCAGAAACACCTGAGAAGCTTGTTAAACATTCAGATTCCTGAGCCCCATTCCAGCTTTCTGAATCAGAATCTTGGGGACTTAGGCCTGGGAATTTACATTTTAACAAAACGATCAGACACACTCAAATGTGAGCATCAGCCTTAGAGATTTCTCTCCTTCAGGCTGCTTGGATGAAAACAGTTGCAAGTAACAAGTGTGAACACCGCACACCTAGAAACCAAGCCATTTTCTGAGGATGCTCAGTAACGTGCAACTTGGCACGTGCCACAGAACTAACTACACTAATCAACAGTTCCCAACAATTGAGTTCTTGCAGCAGGGTACTTTGAGGAATCCAAGGAATGTTATCCATTCTTTACAAATTTACGCTATGCCAAGGTCTCCGTAGATGGACCCTGATAGAAAGGAAGAAAAATAAGGGAACAAAACTTCAAATTCTCATAGAAACCAGATTTATTGGATCCACTGAGACTGGGTGACGCTCTAAACTGATTGCCTGGAAACAGTTTTCAACTTTGGACATAAACTATTCCATGAGGTCATTTTTAAACTAGGCAAGAGTTTAGCTCAATTAGGAATGTTTGCCTTGAGCATTGTACTTGTTTACAGTTTGTATGAGATCAAACTGCTAAATGACCATAAAGATAAATGAGAATGGTAACACAGTGTAGCCTTTGTCACTGGATTATCCATGTCAAAACTGCTGAAATGATATAAGTTTTATTGTACATATTTTCAACAAAAATTAAAATTTTTTTGGCATTGAGTGATGCTGGGGAAGAACGTGCTTCTTAGGTTAAATATATACATAAGGCTGTCTGAGTAGGTCTTGTCCAGAGGTGAGAAGGTGGAGGGGGACAGGAGTTGGTTGAATGGATTCAGGAAGTACAGTGTGGAAAGGAGTGTGCTTTGCGGGGAGGAGTGGAGAGAGCAGTTGTAGTTACACAGTAAATAGTAGTGTGTATGTGCAGGGTTTCTTTCATATAGCAAACTGGTTTGGATTGTAAACTTTCACTTAAAGCACAATAAAATATATACATTTAAATTTTTACATGTATGTTACACCTATGTATTTTACATATGCCAGCCAAGTGCCATCGAGTCAGAACCGACTCATGGCGACCCTACATGTGAGTCTCAAATATTTTTAAGGTTGAAAATGGATTAAAAGAATAGCATCTTGGGCAGGCAATATCGTACAATAAACAAGAAAGATAACTGTTTAATGTTAACAGACACCACAAACAAGCACTAACAATTAATGAAAATTATGTTTTAGGCCTGAACTTTGTTATGATGGAGCCGGTGGCGTGGTCGTTAAAAGCTATGACTGCTACCTAAAAGTCTGGCAGTTCAGATCTACCAGATGTTCCTTGGAAACTACAGAGCAGGTCTCCTCTGTCCTGTAGGGTCACTGTGAGTTAGAATCAGCTCGACAGCGGTGGGTTTTTGTTTTGTTAGAACTACTCTGGAGTTTCACTATGACTTCTAACACATGAATAAAAATGCCCACCCCCGAATCAGAACCAAATGAACCCTGTGCAGTTTTCAATGGGTAGTTTTATGATTAATCTATTCTGTATATGTGTGTGTGTGTTGGGAGAGTGGGGACCTACTTTTCATCCTAACAGGTGACAAGGCCTTCATCTTGAATGCATGACACAGGGCCTAACCCACGTTTAGAGCTCAGAAACTGTTAAATGAATGAAATCTGCAGAATCAGCAACCCACCGAAGAGCGGCCCTTTATTTTATTTTATTTCGGTAACTGATTTATGTTACAGAAATTAAGACGGCATTTGTCCACAAATGAGCATTCAGATGTTGTCAACTTCACTTTAAAATGCTATTGTGAACTGATTATGCTTGCCCAAAATACTATGTTGAGGTCCTGCTCCCTGTACCCGTGATTGTGACCCTATGTGGAAAGTGGGGTTTTATGGTAATAAGGTCCTACCGGTGTAGGCAGGGTGCTAAACCCAACTGCTTCTGAATATATATATATATATATTTATAGAGAGACACATGGAAAAGACAGATACCATACAAAGGAAATTTACAAGCAGCCAAGGAATACCTGGGTCTACCCGACAAGGAAGGACCCTCCCCTAGGGCCCAGGCTCTGAATGGGACTTCTAGCCTCCAAAACTGCGACAATATATTCTTGTCCTTTAAAGGCACCTCTCTGCGGTGTATATATATATATATATATATATATGTTTTATATTAGGACAGCAGTAGGAAACAAAGAAAATGCCTTTCTTTATTAGTTTCTATCCTACCTCAAGCGCAGCCATTGAAACTTAAGGGGACTCGGCCCTTCTCCAGAGGCAGAGGTGCCTGGGACACATGTCTCTGGGGCAGGGAGACCTGCAGCGTACTCCCCCCAACCCCAGTCTCCTCCAGCTCCCCTAGGCCCAGGACGGTGGACAAGGCCGGGGGTACCTGCCCCAGCCCCCCTCTCTCTCTCTCTCTCCGCGGGCTGCGGTGTCCCCGGCCAGCGCCCCTCACCTTTGAGGAGTTGCATAGGAACCTGGTCTCATACTCCTCGTTCATTGTGATCACCCCGCGCACGTTCTCGTCCTGAACCAGCTGCCGAGGAAAGAGGGGGCTCAGAAACGGCTGGCAGCGGGGCGGCAAGAGCCGGCCTGGGGGCCGCGGGCCGCGCTCGCCCCGTTCCCAGGCCCGGCGCGGCCGGCCTTCGCCCGGCTCACCCGCCTTGTCATGCTCCGCAGCGGCAGCGCGCCCAGCAGCACGGTGCGGTCGATGCGGTGGTACCAGTCGCGGCGGCCCGGGCCCGGCATTTTGCCCCGGAAGACCGTGTAGAGCAGCGTCGGGTAGAAGAGCGCCCGGGCTAGGCCCGCCTCCAGCAGCCCGGCGGCCGCCATGCTGCGCCTCGGGGCCTGGAGCAGCAGCGACCACCCCGGCCCAGGGGTGGCTGCCGGCCCCGAGGAGAGCTGGGAGGAGGAGAAGGACCAGAGCTGTGAACAGTCCGAAGCCGCCGACCCGGTCGCCTCGGACGCCGGAACTCTCGGGCAGGGGCCTACGGGCTCCGGGGGAGGTCCCGGGACCGCGGGACCTGGCAGCATGGCTGTGGGGGCGGAGCCGCCGACCGCGGAGGAGGTATCCGGGGCTTCGGGCGGGGAATAGGGACCCCGGCAGAGGAGAGCGGGGCTGGGAGCGGAGGCCCGTGACCTCCGTGTGGGGAACCGCGACTCTACCTGCGCCGGTACGCCCCCTCCGCCTGGGGAGGGGGCTGTGACCCCAGGCGAAGTGGGTGTGACCCCTGGGTGTGGAACTGCGACCCCAGCCGAAGAAGGAGGGGCCCTGGGGTAGGGACCTCACGTCCGCCGCGTCTCCTGGAGGGAGGAGGCTGCTACTCCAGCGGAGAGGAAGCGAGATACCGAAGAAACTGTGGTGGGGGGCGCTGATGGGAGAATGGTTGGGCTTGGAGCCTGTCAGCAAACGGGGCTCCCACAGGTGAGAGGGCTTGATGGGGTGAACGGCGATCAACCGGAAGGGGCGTCGGTTGCTGTGGCCCCAGGTGAATATATAGCTCCCGCCTCCTGATCACATCGTTTACATGTTTTCATAACATATATAGATCAAATAGCAGTGAATATCTATTATGAAAACATATGAACTGTGTTACGAAAGTTACATATTAGAATGCTAAAACAAAGACAAAACAAACCCACTGCCCTCAAGTGGATTCCAACTCATAAGCAACCCTTTAGACAGAGTAGAACTGCCCCATAGACTTTCCAAGGAGTGGCTGGCAGATTTGAACTGCCGAACTTATGGTTAGCAGCTGTAACACAACTACTATGCCACCCAGGGTTTACACATATTATAATACTGTAATGTTAAAGGAAATATTATGAATATAATATAAAACCTACAAGCTTCAAAGAGAAGAGGTATGGTTGCAGCGCTGGTTATTTTCACTTAAATGGTTCTCTGAAACAGAGATCTCCTTTTGGTTTGGTTTTTAGTTTATTTTCTTTTTCTGAACATAATGCATATTACAGAGTAGAATTGCTCTACAGAGTCTTCAGGCTTTTCTTCCATGGCACCACTTCAGTCATTTTACATTCCCATCAGCAGTCTGTGAGGGGTCTATCTTCTCCACGTCTTCGCCAACAGTTGTTACTCTCTTTTTTATTATAGCCATCCTAATGGATGTGAAGTGATATCTCATTGTGAAGTAAACTTTTATATTTGGAATAGTTTAGATGTACTGAAAGTTACAAAGACGGTACAAAGAATTCCTTATACCTTCCCCCTAATAACAGCATCTTTATTTTTTTAATAACAGCTTTATTGAGATATAATTCATACAATTCACCCCTTTAAATGTACAATTCAGTGGTTGTTAGTATATTATGAAAGTGTGCAGCTATCAACACTATCTAAATTTAGAACATATTCATCACCCCCAAAAACAAACCCTGTACCCGTTAGCAAGCATTACCCACTTCTTCCACCCTCCAGCACCTGGCAATCTAATCTTTCTGTCTTTATGGATTTGCCTATTCTGGACATTTCAATAAAAATGGAATAATATGATGGTGCCCAGCCACCACCAAAGACAGTCGTGATGGGGCACACAATGTTGAGCCCCGGGGCAACACAAGAAAAAGAGGGGTGCAGCTCAAGAATTCCACTGAAAGACCACAATTTACAGTCCAGCAGCCTGGGGGTTCCCCTGGGAGCCTGGCTTGTAGACCTGCTGCTGCCCCTGACCAGAATTACTAAGGTCAACACTTGGGACAGGAATGGACTGGACTCGGGTACACAATGTGACCATATGATGTATGTATTTTATGGTTCTATGCATCTGTAGGATGCTGTCCTACTCGCCTCTTTCTAGAAGGGAGACAAAAGGACAGAAAGGAGGGGACAGGAGGTTGCTAAGAGGATATGACACATACAGAACAAAAACGAGGAGTGTGCTTTCACCCGGCAAGGAAAGCAGAAAGAGCTGCAGATAGGCGGGCTTGCAAATTTAATTTGGATTGTATACTTTCACTTAATCACAATTTTTTAAAAAATGGAATAATACAATAAGTGATCTATTTAAGCTATTTTTATAAGTCATTGCAATGCTGATAAAAAAATTATACCACTTTTTTTTGCTGAATATTGCACTATACTTTTCATATTATTACACGGTCTTTATAAGTATCATTGTACTGAACTGGTGTACCATAATATGATTATTCTCCTATTACAGAACATTTAGGATAGTTACAAATTTTGTTACTACAAAATATTCCTGACATGAACATAAAATGCTTTTTTTCTGTGTTTAGACTTTCTATATCATGATAGATTCTTAAAACTGGAATTAAGGATGGTTAAAGCATCATTTACAAATTTTCCTCAACATATGGTTATGTATATGTACATAAAGTATACGACTGGAAAGGTCTCATTCCTACTCTGCCCCTAACCCACTCCTCAGAGGTACAGATTTCTGTGCACATGTTATTTCCAACGATGCACATTTTCATGATAAAAATCAAATGAACAATGAGAACCATGTATTCATCAACTAGATCCTGTAACAGTCTTATCACATATTCATTCATCTGTCACATTCTTAATGCATTTTAAATGTACATGTTTTATAAAAATTGACTCATCCTGTATTTATTGTTCTATAAACTACTTTGTTCACTTAATATTTATGAATGCTAAATCATGTCAGTAAAAGTAAGTATGGATCTACTGTGTGCTTTTTAAAATGCTGCATAGTATCCTTAATGTGTGGATTTCAATTCAATTAAAAAATATCAAGTGTCCTGTATGAGGTCTGAAAATTGAGTTCACAAACTCATCCTAGAAAAAGTGCTACATACCTCACTGCTGAATATCACTGTGATCACCTTCCAAGTATTCCTCTTGGGAAGCTATGCATTGACTCCAGTGCCTAGCCCACCCTTCAGAGCAATTTCGGAACTCTTTTTGTGGAGTGACCATCAGAGCAGTTGTCATATTACCTTTGATGTCCTGAATGCCATCAAGATATCTTCCTTTCAATATTTCCTTGATCTTCAAATAAAGAAAACAGTCACTGGGGGGCCAGATCAGCTGTGTAGGGAGAGTGTACCAATACACTTATTTGTTTACTGGCTAAAAACTCCCTTACGAACGACTATACATTTAAGTTTGTGAACTTGCCAGCGTGTCATCATACACAATGGTCATTCCAGAAAGAGTTCCAAAATTGCTCTGAAGGGTGGACTGGGTACTGGTGTCAGTGTACAGCTTCCCAAGGAGGGTACATCAAATGTGACCATACAAATACCTAAGCGATGAAGTACGTAGCACTTAGAATGATTAAACTCATAGACTTAATTGCCAGACCTTGTATGCTCCAAACACTATTTTAGGATACATTTGTGAGCAAAATGGACAAAGACTCCTGCCCTTTCTTACCTGACTTATGTGAACTGTACTTCAGGTAACCAAATATTGATGAGGGAAATTTCTTTACAGAAGATTTCCTGCTAATAAGTGTCAAAAGAATCATAGAATCAGAGACTCAGCATTTTGCAGTTATAGGTCCCTGAGTGATGCAAATGGTTTGAGCTTCACTACTAATCTAAAGGTTGGCTTTGGAACCCATCCAGTGGCACAGTGAAAGACCCAGAAATCTGTTTTGATAAAGATTACAGCTAAGAAAACCCTATGGAGCAGTTCTACTCTGTAACACACAGAGTCTTCGTGAATCAGAATTGACTTGATAGCAACAGGCTTGGTTTCGGTTTTCTGGTGAAACAGTTGATGGCTGAAAGTATTAGAACTGTCAAGGAGTATCCAAAACCAGAAGAATTACAGCAGGGAACAAGAGAGGTTAATCTATAAATGACAACAACATCAGAACAATAAAGGAGGGAATAAATGGTGTCAGTATCTAGAACTTTCTAATGGAGTATAAGACAAGGTGATACCAAGTTATAACAGACTGATTTAAACCTAAGAAGATAGTGGTAAATTTCAAGGTAACCACAAAGAAAATTAGCAAATCTGCTTATCAAAATAAAGAAGAAAAACATAAAGTCTTGATAAAAACAAATCTACAAACCAAAGGAATCAAACACAGGAGTGTAAGAGAAGCAAAATGTCAGCACTACAAAATGACAGCACTAAACTCACACCTATCAACAATTATACACTGAATGTGAATGGCCTGATGTGCCTGTAAAGAGACAGTGACAGAGTGGATTAAAAAAAAAAGTACCATCAATATGGTGTTCACAAGAGATACACCTTAGAAACAAAGATGCCTGGTACCGGTACAATGACAAATACATTGATCAATGGAACAGAATTGAGAACCCAGATGTAAATTAACCCACCTGTGGTTACCTGATCTTCAAAGACGACCGAAACTCCCCAAGTCAGGAAAGGACATTCTTTGTAGCAGACAGTCCTGGCAACACTGGATGTCACTGTATGACACGGAGGAAACTGGAGGGTGTCATGAAATGAGTCAGTTACAGAGGGACGGGTGTTAGGTGAGACTACTACTGTGAAAACTCATGAAAGGTATATACACATTGTCATGGGTTGAATTGTGTCCCCCTAAAAATAGGTGTAGCCATGTGGCTGGGCCGTGATTCCCAATATCTTATGAATGTCCTCTGTTTTGTGGTTTTCCTGTGCTGTAAAAGGATTAGAGTGGGGCTGTAAATCCCTTTATAAGATCACCTCCTTGCTCCACTATAAAAGGAGTTTCCCTGGAGTATGGCTTGTCCCACCCTTAATCCTGTCATCCTGCAAGAGATAAAGGAGAAGCAGGCTGAGAATTGGGAACCTCACACCAAAAAGCTGCACCAGGAGATGAGCGCGTCCTTCAGACCTGAGGTTCCTGCGCTATGATGTTCCCTGGACAAAGACTGATGCAATACTGGGCTTTCCTCCAGAGCCGACAAGGGGGAAAACCTTCTCCTGGAGTGGACACACTGAATGTGGACCTGTAGCCTACCAGACTGTGTAGGAATAAACCTTCCTTTGTTAAAGCCATCCACTTTGTGATATTTCTGTTACAGCAGCACTAGCTGACTAAAATGCACATAGAGAGAAACAGTCTTTGATGGTTACCAGAGAGGGGAGGGAAAGAGAGAGAAAAACATCAAAGAGACAATAGATAAGTGGTATCTTTAGTGAAAGGTAAGAGAGATGATACTCCTGGGGAAGCCAGCACAACTTGTAGAAGGCAAAGTCATGGAAACTGCATAGACATATTGAAATTCCCTGAGGGACTGAACTGCCAGTCTGAGGGCTGTGGGGATCATGGTTTTGGAGAACATCTAGCTGAACTGGCATAACATAGTTGGTAAAGAAAACGTTCTACCTTCTACTCTGGTGTGTAGATTCTGTAGTCCTGTGGGTGGATGTCTAGGTTTCTCCACTGATCTTACTCCCTCAGGAGCAAGAAGAGTGAAGAAAACTAAAGAAACAAGGGAAAAATTAGTCCTGAGGACTAATAGGGCACATCTCCAACAGCCTCCAGGAGACCACAGTGAGTACTGCTAGATGGTACCCGGCACCATCGCTGACCGCCCTGATGGGGACTGCAACAGAGGACCCAGATGTAGAACAAAATTCTTCACTAGAAAGAGCAGACCTCCTGGCCTGCTAGAGACTGGGGAAACCCTGACAGTATGGCCCCTGGACGTTTTTTCAACTCAGGAATGAAGTCGCTCTTGAAGTTCACCCTTCAGTGAAAGATTGAACAAGACTATAGAATAAAATGATACTAAAGGGGGATGCCAGCCCATGGACAAGGACTAGAAGACACAAGGGGACAGGAAAGCTGGTAATAGGGAACCCATGGCTGAGAAAAGAATATTGCCCCATCGTGGAGTTGTTAACTAGCATCATAAAATAATACATGCATCACTTAATAAGAAACTAGTTTGTTCTGTCAGCCTTCATCTAAAGTACAATTTTATAAAAAAATCACCCAAATGAGACTGAACAATCAATAATTACTTTAAAGGTGAGGATATGAGGGGACAGGGAAACTAGATTAATAGAACAATCAGAGTGAAAATAATGATACTCATTCATTACGAAGAATGTAACCACTGTCCCTGAACAACTTGTGTAGAAATTTCAGAATGGGAACCGAAACTGCTGTGTAATCCTTCACTGAAAACATCGTGTAATATTATTTTTAAAAAACAAAAGCATTAGGAGAAACACTGATAGGAAGCTTTACCATGTGCAATCAATCAGGCTCACACCACCTAAACCACTATCAATCTCTGCTGCACTAAAATAGGGACAATCTGTCACTGCAGACGTCCAAATGAGATGCAGCCCTGCACTCAATGAGATGCTGTACAGCTAGGTAGAAAGTCGGCAAGAGAGAGAAAGACCCTCAGCAAGATACAGTGGCTGCAGCAATGGGCGCAGAATAACAATTGTGGACATCGTGCAGGACTGGGCCGTGTTTTGTTTTGTTGTCTAGAATGCTACAAGTCAGAACCCACTTGACAGCAGCTAACAACAACAACATGGCACTCAAAAAAGTTGAGTATGAATCCAATCAGGCCTCAAGAGCTAACTTTCATTTACAGGAGATATGGGGGATAGAAGGGTAAGTTAAGTGTCATCACAGGAGAGCACCAGATAGATCCAAAATGTAGGTCATTTGACAGGAACAATTGGCTCAGTTTCTTCAACAAGTTAAATAAAGGCATGGAAAAGAGACGTGAGGGGAGGGAAATTTTGCCTCAGAGCCCTGGCGACACAGTGGTTAAGCACTGGATTGGTAACTAAAAGGTCTACAGTTAGAAACCATCAACTGCTTCAAGGGAGAAGTGGCAGTTTGCTTTCATAAAGACTATAGCCTAGAATTCTCCTTTCAGCTAAAGATGAGACAGGCTCATAAACCATAATGAGACTCAGTGGGTACCCCAGCCCAGGGGCAAAGAAGAGAAGGAAGGAGGGGACAGGAAAGTTGGCAATGGGGAATACAAGGTTGAGAAAGGGAGAGTGTTGACCTGTCATGGGGTTGGTAATCAGTGTCACTAAACAGTATGAGTATTGATTGTTTAGTGAGAAACTAATTTGCTCTGTAACTGTAAAATACGGTTTAAAACACAGTGTATACCAGTTCACTCTGATCTTAGACAAGCCCAGAAAATTACCATATTTTACTCCTTGTATTCAAAACTATGAAATAAGATACAATTCCCTGTTATCAAGAAAAAGGGGCTACTTATTCATAATTAGTATTTCTTTTTGTACCATCAACATGTTAACAGAGTAATGGATACGTGGCTTTATCTTTACTGAATCTTTTTTAAACTTTACTGGATATATGAGGCCTGCCAGTGAAGTTTGGGAACTCATGCTAGAAAAAGTGCTATGGACCTCGCTGAATATCACTGTGGTCACCTTCTAAGTACTCCCCTTGGCAAGCAGTGCACCGATGCCCACTCCCACTCCACCCTTCAAAGTAATTGTGGAACTCTTTTTCTGGAATGGCCATCAGAGCTGTTGTCATACGAAGGTCTGACAGTTAAGTTCACGAACTCATCCTAGAAAAAGTGCTTTGAAGGGTGGACTAAGCTCTGCTGTTGGTTCATAGCTTCCCAAGGGAAGTACTTCAGAGGTGACTGCAGTGATATTCAGCAGCGAGGTAGGCAGCACTTTTTCTAGGATGGGTTCATGAACTTAATTGTCAGACCTAGTACATAGAGAAAATAGATATCTAAGTCTGATGTTCTAAGGAAAAAAGAAGACAATTACAGTGTAGGATGCCCGGTGGGGCAGTGCTGCTGTGTCCCATAGGATCGCTGTGAGTCTGAATCAACTCTTGAGCAACAAGAGACTTGACATGACGGATGCAGGGTATTAACTCTGTCTGGATTCTTATTCAAACAAACCATCTATTAAAAGTCACTTTTAAAAATAATTGGAGAAGTTTGATCATGGACTGAGATGACATAATACCAAAAAATTATTGCTAATTTTGTTAGTGTAGTCACAGTATTACTGTTATATAAGGGAAATGTTCATGTTTTTACTTAGAGTTACTTGAGTATGCAGACATATACCCACAATACTTGCTATGTTAGAGGTCATTGTTGCAGCCGTTGTGTCAGTCCATGTCACTGAAGGTCTCCCTTTTTTTCTCTGACCCACTGCTCTAACAAGCATGATGTCCTTCTTCAGGGACTGTTCCCTCTTAACATGTTCAAGGTATGTAAGATGTAGTCTCACCATCCTTGCTTCTAATGAGCGCTTTGGTTGTCCTTGCAAGACAGATTTGTTTGTTCTTTTGGCAGTCCATAATATGTTCAATATTCTTCTCCAACACCACAGTTCAAAGGCATCAGTTCTTCTGTCTTGTTTATTCATTGTCCAGCTTTTGGATGCATATGATGTGATTGAAAATACCATGACTTGGGTCAAGAGCACCTTAGTCTTCAAGGTGACATCTTTGCTTTTCAACACTTTACAGAGGTCTTTTGCTGCAGATTTACTGCTAACTATTTTTATCTTCTTGGGAAATACTGTGTTATTGATTCAGTGATTTCCACCTTAATGTCTTCTTTGTTGGCATAGAGAATCCAACTGATTTTTGTATGCTTATCTTGTATCCTGATACTTTGCTAAACTCTTCTATTAGCTCTAGTAGTTGTTTTGTGTGTGGGGGTTCTTTTTAGAGTTTTCTGTGTATATGACGATGTCATCTGCAAATAGAGGTACTGTCACTACTTTTTTTTACCGACTGATTTGGGTGTTCTTTATTTCTTTTTGTAGCCTAATTGCCCTGGCTAAAGCCTCCAGCACAATGCTGAATGAAAGTGGTGACAACAGGCCATCCTTATCTGCTTCCTATTCTCGAGGGGAATGCTTTCAGACTCTTTCCACTTAGGATGATGCTGGCTATTCATCCCAAAGCAACTCTTCTTCAATTTGGAAGGCAGAATAAATAAATAAATAAAAATGAAACAGGGTGCTGTTCACATTCTTAGTCTCACTTAAGGGTTTTTTTTTCTGTTTTGCCTGTATGTCTCTTAATGAAACCTTTTGAAGTTATAAGAACTCGTTTGCTTTCTTTGTGTAGTTGTACTTCCCCTCAACTTTGGGCTAATGGTCTGTGCTTTCCTTAATAACTAGATGCAAAAAAAAAAAAAAGAAAGAAAGAAAAAGGAACAAAACTCATTGCCATGGAGTCGATTGCATCTTATGGTGATCCTACATAATGCAAAACCCACCCAAAACCAAACCCACAGCTGCCAAGTTGATTCCAACTCATATCAACCCTATAGGACAGAGTAGAACTGCTCCATAGAGTTTCCAAGGAACACCTGGCAGATTCAAACTGTTGACCTTATGGTTAACAGGCTAGCACTTAACCATTACATCCCCACGGTTTCCTACAAATGCAAGAGTGATCCTAATATATATATCCCCTGTAAAGAGTAGCCTTTATTCTTGGTCAGTGGGAGCCCTAGGGCAAGGGACAGATAAAATAGGGGCACGTTTCTGTGTGGCCCTGTAAGGACTATCTATTGAGCCAGACAGTGTGATTAAGCACCAAAGACATAAGAAAGTAGCAAGGCAGGGTGGTCCTGGCTCTCACGGACTTCATGAGCAGTTTGTTTTAATTAATGGCCTTATTTTTAATAGCAGTCTGTGGCAGAGCTTTGACCAGTTTGAACCCCTGCTGAGAATTTGCATTTTAACAGGTTCCCTGGTAATGCTGATACTTCCTATTAGGGACCAATTCTTAGGACCACTAGCAGCACCTCCCGTTGTCCACTATCAAGTGGATTCTGACTCATAGCAACCCCATAGCATTTCCAAGGCTGTGTAAATTTCTGCAGAGGCTGACTGCCGTGCCTCCTCCTGCACAGTCGCTGGTGGTGTCAAACGACTGACCTTTCAGTTCGCAGTCAATCCTTTTAACTACTGCTCCACCAAGGCTGCTTACTGGCAGGGCAGTGGTTCCCCAAGTTTATTATATGTAACAATCACCTGGTGATCTTGTTATGAGTAGATTCTGATTCAGTATATCTGATGTGGAAATGGGGATTATCAGCAGGGGTTTGAAGTGGCACGAGCCAGTTTGAAGCCCTGGTTTTAGGTTTGAAAGGAGCGCTGGCGGTGCGGCAGTTAAGTGCATCACTGTAACTAAAACGTCAGCAGTCTGAACCCACCAGCTGCTTTGTGGGAGAAAGAGGTGGCAATCTAAATCCATGAAGATTTATAGTCTTGGAAACCCTGTGGGGGAGTTCTACGCTGTCCTTTAGGGTTGCCATGAGTCAGAATCGAGTTGAGGGCAATGGGTTTTGGGATTTAGGTTTACAGAAAATTTGAGCAGCAAATATGCAGTTCTCATGTATCTCTTCTCCCTCCCTCTCAAAACCAAACCAAACAAAAACAAACTAAACCAGTTGATTTCCATTTGACTTCAACTCATGGTGACTCCTTGGGTTTCCGAGCAGAACTGCACTATGTAAGTTTTTTAATGGTTGTGATCTTTGGGAAGGACATTGCCAGGTCTTTCTTCTGAAGTGCCTCTGAGTGGATTTGAACCACCAACCTTAGCGCTTACCCATTTTGGCCAGGCAGGAACTCCTCTCCCTCCACCATCCTGCAGTTTCCCCAGTTGTTAACGTCTTACATTATTTTTTTTGTAAGCTGTTAGCTGCCACTCTGGCTCAAGGTGACATGAAATGCATTGTCCAGAATCAAATCCAGGTATTCCACGTGGAATACCTGGATTCTGCTACTGAACCACAGAGGCCTCTCATCTTGCATTAGTGTGATACATTTGTTATGACCAATGTATAAATTTTGATACATTGTTACTAGGACTTTGTCCTGAATGCCATGATGATATACTACTTCCTGAAATGGTGGAAGTTCAGCCAATTATTTTTGTTACAGTGATTCTGTATATTCTTTCCATCTCTTGATGTTTCTATGTTGTTCCACATGCTGTCCATAAAAATCCTTCAAGGTAGCAACTGCAGACTTGAATCTGTTCTTCAGTTCTTTCAGTCTGAGAAATGCCAAGCCTGTTGTTCTCAACTTTTGGTCTTCTAACTGTAGGTTTCTGTACATTTTCCCTGTAGTTCCTCTGTTTTCTTGAGTCATCCTTGGAGTCAATCTTCAGTTCAACTTTTTCACTTCATGATTTCTTCCATTTGCTTTAGCTACTTTACATTCAAGAGCAAGTTTCAGAATCTCTTCAGACATCCATTTTGGTCTTTTCTTTCATTCCTGTCTTTTAAATAATCTTTTGTTCTCTTCCTGTATGATGTCCTAATTTAGGTCATCCCACTGCTGTTCACATAGTTGTTGATTGTGGATATAGATCCAAGGACAATAAAATCCTTGACAACTTCAGTACTTTCTCTGTTGATCACGATGTTGCACATTGGTCCAGTGGTGAGGATTAAAGCAGGAAGTGGAAGTCATAAGCATGGGGGAGGGAGTGTAATTTTAGATAGAGTGGTCAAGGAAGGCTTGACTGAGAAGGTGACACTGGAGTCAGGAACTGAAGGACATGGAGGACTGAGACATGGATATGAGGTCTGACAATTAAGTTTGTGAACTTGTCGCCATGCACCTACCTTGGCAGCACTGTACAAACAACTAAGCAAGGTTCCACAACCTCAATACATCAGTGTCTCACAGCTGTGTTCGTGTCAACGTGTGGCAGTGTCTTGCTGAGTGGCATTCATTATTGTTGCATGTTTCTGTGTGCCCTCACAAGAATGTCAGAGCTTGAATTAGAGCAATGAACAAACATTAAATTTCTTATTAAGCTTGGCAAGAAGTGAAATCAGGGACATGTTAGTCCATGTTTTTGGGGATAATGCCATAAAGAAGACAGCAGTGTACAAATGGATTAAATGCTTTTCTGAGGGGAGAGGAAGCATCCATGACAAAGAGACATAAGGGTAGTCACTAATGAACATAACTGACAAAAACATTACAAAAATTTGTCACATTGTGTGTCGAAATCATCAGCTGACTGTGAGAAGGATAGCAGACCAAGTAAACATCAATAGAGAAACAGGAAAATCTTAACTGAAAATCTTGGCACAAGAAAGGTGTATGCAAAAATGTGCCAAAGAAGCTCACCAATTAACAAAAGCCAAGGAGAGTCTAAGTTTGCCAAGACCTTTTGGAGAGGCAAGATATGTTTTAGGCCTAGTTATCACTGGTGATGAAACATGGGTGTACCAATACGACCCTGAAACAAAGTGTCGAAGTACACAATGGAAGTCAGCCAATTCTCCATGACCAAAAAAGTTCAGTCAGTCCAAATTAAGAGTCAAAATGATGTTGCTAACCTTTTTGGTATCATTATGAATTTGTATCAACCAGACAAACAGCTAACCAAGTTTACTATTAGTAGGGCTGAAAAGATTGCATGAAAAAGTTGGATGAAAACGACCTGAACTTTTGACCAACAACTCATGGCTCTTGCATCACAATGTATTAGCTCACACAGCACTGTTTGCGAGGGGGTTTTTAGCTAGTAAACAAATAAGTGTATTGGAACACCCTCCCTATTCACCTGATCTGGTCCCCAGTGACTTTTTTCTTTATTTGAAGATGAAGGAAATATTGAAAGGAAGACATTTGAATGACATTTAGAACATCAAGGGTAACACGACAGCAGCTCTGACAGCTATTCCAGAAGGAGAGTTCCAAAATTGCTTTCAAAGGTGGACAAGGTGCTAGAGTCAGTGCATAGTTTCCCAAGGGGAGTACTTTGAAGGTGACTGTAGTTACACTCAGCAGTGAGGTATGTAGCACTTTTTCTAGGATGAATTAATGAAGTTAATTGTCAGATCTTGTACCTAGATGATTCTGTAGCGCATATAGAGTGAGATGCATTGTCTCCTTTGAACATTTCTACAATCTGTGGCAACCAAGAGGCAAATATAAAACGAATTGTGATGATGTATGTGACAATATTCTGTGAACTGTGTTGTTATTGTTAGATACTTTAGATACTATCAGGTCAGTTAACTTATGATGACCTCATGCATAGTGAGATAAAATGCCACCTGGTCTTGGGCCGTCTTCATAATTCATTTCAGATTGAACTGTTGTGATCTGTAGTATTTTCACTGGCTGATTTTCCGAAGTGGATAGCCAGGCCTTTTTTCTAGTCCATCTTGGTTTGGAATTTCTGCATCATAGCAACAAGCAAGCCTCCACTGATAGATAGATGGTGGCTACAAATCACACGTGAGGTTCAGTGACCAGGAATAAACCAGGTGTTCCTCATGGAAGGTGAGAATTCTATCACTGAACAACCACTGTCCCCGTTTTGTAGGGTATGTTGTTAGGTTCCATCCAGTTCTACTCATAATGGTCTATAAATGATGTTTTCAGTAAATTACATGAACAAGATCATATACCAGCATTATAAATGGATATGAAATGATAAACCCAAATCCATTGCTGTCAGGAGGATTCCTACTCACAGCAACCCTATAAGGCGGAGTAGTACCACCCCATAGGGTTTCCAAGGAGCAGATGGTGGATTTGAACTGCCAATCTTTTGGTAGCCATGCATTTACACACTGTGCTGCCATTGCTCTGTAAGATGATAAAGATAATATGATAATGCAGAATTTAGGGGCTAATTGTTCCTGTATGTTATATGGTACTCTAAAAACTGTGGTTAGATTTTTTTTTTTTCATCATAGTGGAAAAAGGTGCTTCCAGCACATAGGAAAACCCTTGAGGCTTCTGCTTGGGAGCCCACTTGTTGCTTTTTGTGGTCTGGTAGGGTATAATCAGTATTTGTGGGTATGAAAATTATTTGGTCTGGGAAGCCAAATGATGTTACAGAGAAATTATTTGCAACCCCAGGAGTTATTTGCATGCTGATGGTGCCAAAAGGTCCGAGAACTAAGTTTTCTTTATTTGTAGTTCACTGGCTCAGAAGGTCTTGAACCTGCAGAACAAACAATGTTGGCTTTTTTTTTTTTTTCTTTACAAAATTGTTGCACTGTTTGCATTCAGCCTAGACTTTGGGATTTCTGAATCACTCCCAAAAGAGGTCTTTAGGTACCTTACCTGGGTTACTTAAAAAATGAAAAAAATCTGAGAAAAGACAGTTAGGACCAGGTCATCTGTGCACTGCAGGGATTTTTGTGAGGTTGTGCATTCACACGGCTCATTACCCTGAGAGAAGGCACTCTCCTAACTCTGAAGTCTTGGAACACACATTCCACATCTCAGCAACGAAAGATCCAGTTGAATGCTGGGGCAGCAGGGAGTGGGTGTGATGGGTCTCAACACCGTCCCAGCTCTGCTCACTCAGTCATCAAATATTTTATCATGCGTATATTTAGTGCTAGAAGGGGGTCCTTGTGCACCAGGGGCATTCAGAGTTTCAGTGGGTGCAGTGCACATAGTTGAGAACTTCAGATTCCCAGACCGAGGTCTTGTCACCCTTTTCTCCAGCGCAGTTCGGAGACAAAGAGATGCACCCCTGCAGCTTTCTGGGCTAAGGGCTCCGCCCGCGGTCCCGGGGGCGGCAATACAACTGCTTTTCCACACCCACGCCCGAGGGGGCGCTGCAGCACCCTGCGCTCAGCCCTCCCCTGTGCAGCGTTCAGCTCGCTTCAGCGGCGGGAGGCACCGAGGTGGTACGTTCCTCTTGTTGTCTCCCCCTCCTCCGCGGCCCTCCCCGCCGGTGGTAGGTGCCGGAAGTGCCGCCATTTTGGGGTGTTCTGTTCTGGCGGCGGCGGCAGCGGTGGTGGTGGCGGCGGCGGCGGCGGGACGCGGACGCTCACTAGGTACTCGGCCTCAGCAGCGAGGCGGCGGCGGCGGCAGCGGCAGCGGCAGCGGCAGAGGTAGCGGCGGAGGTAGCGGCGGCTGCGGAGGTGCAGGCAAGCAGTTGAGGCAGCGGCAGGCTCAGGTGCAGCCGCTGGTGAGTCCGTCGGCCGCGGGTGGGAGGGAAGAAGAGGGAAAGCAGGCAGGAGGGAGGCGCCGCGGGGCGGGTCCGGTCCGGGCAGCCGCGGGTTACAGGGCCCTCCGGGCGCGGTCGCTCCTCGTTTCCCGCGCCCTGGGGCCCGGCCCGCGATCTCGTCCAGTGTGCCTAGGTCCTCGGCATCCCATGCCCCGGCGTCCATGTCTGGCGCGTGCCCCCGCGCCCAGGGGGACCCGCCCCTCGTGGCTTTCGCTCCTTCGCTCGGCGCCCGTAGCCTTTACCCTCAGGGCCTAGAGGGCTCTATTTCTTGCCAGGGGCAGCCTTGTCGTCCCTTCTTATAGCCGCCTGGCCGGACCTAGGCTGTTTGCTCGGGATACCGCTACGTCTGTCGTCCCACGTGCTCTTGGTGCTCACTCTTGTGGGTGTCCAGGACCCCCGACCCCAGAGGGCTGCGCTGTGCTCCAGGAGCCTGGAGAAGCCTCGCCCCAGATCCGCTAGGGCCTTGGCTCGCCCTCCCGCAACATCAGGTGCTCACCCAGTCATGGCCTAGTAGCAAGGCGAGGATCTCGCACCCAGAAGCGCGGGGAACACACTCAGGAGCCTTTTTCGCCGGAAACCTGGCTGTGGGTTTAAAGCTGGTGGTGTCCTGGTCCTGGGAGCGGGATGTTGTTTTAATTGTCTAAGACCATTCCCCGGGGTCCGAGGAGCTTCTCATTGGTTTAGGTTCATCCCCATACTTTGGGGGAAGGTGGCGAGATTTTTGGTTGGAGCCTGTTACAGCAAAATGGAATCTCTTCTCACCAGCAGAGTTATGCTGCACGTTTATTACCGTTGAGTAGAAAGCCTGCATAACAGTTTTTAAAGAACATGGAGTGCTTTATAATGTCTGCAGTGTGAGAAATTACAACCCAATGTAATTCTTTACCGGGACTTCACCTTTTGAAGGTCTTTTCGCTTTCTTTGATTCTCTGTGCATTGGAGAGGCTTTCGTTGCTGTCTTTCCCCCCTTTTCCACAAGTGTGGGCTCTCAGAGTGCTACCCAAGTTTGCGTTTCTTTTTAAATCATTGTTGAGGATAAAGGCTTCACGTAGAACCATCCACGATACTTTTCAGTTCCTGCATTAATGAGTCCGTTGAAACATCACTGAGCTAAATAGTGGCACGAGTAAACTGTTGCTACAGTTATATTTACTTTCGTGCCAATTCTTCTAACTTGACTATCGGGAAACCCTGGTCACATAGAAGTTAAGTGCAATGGCTGCTAGCCAGCCAGTCGGCAATTTCGAATCCACCAAGTGCTCCTTGGAAGCTCAGTGAGGCAGTTCTGTCCTGTAGGGTCGATATGAGTCAGAATCTACTGACGGCAACGGTTTTCTTTTTTTTTAATGTATCTAGCTTTACTTACTGAGTGGTTTGGCTTTTGATCAGGAGTTACCCAAGATTTGAAGCAGTAAGGTTGGGAAAGCAAAGCTGAAGGTTATGGTTCCTCCAGTAGGTTTTTCCTCATGACTGTGTCACCACCACCTGTTTCCATTAAGAGTGGCTCTTGGCCCAGAGCTTAGAACCTCAGGCACTGGCCAACCATTCATGACTGCTGTAGGCTTTCTTCAGAGATAGTATACCTCGCCCACCTCCCCCAAAACCAACTGCCTTTCAGTTATTTCAACTTACGGTAACACTATAGGACAGAGTAGAACTGCTCCATAGAGTTTCCAAGGAGCCCCTGATAGACTTGACATGGCACATGACCACTGTACCACTCGGGTTTCCAGAGATAATATGGAGATTTAAAATTCATTAGTAAGAGGGGCTGTTAGAGATTGAGTATCGTTTTCTGGTCATTTGACTTTGCAGATGAGAAAACTGAGGCCCACAGAGGTTGACTTGCTTAAGTACTCTTACAGTAGTGTAAGCACAGAATTTTTCCTGACGGTATCTTCGGCTGTCACCCAGATTGCCTTGTGGGATGTGATGTATTGGAAAGGGCCCTAGACGTGAAGTTCAGAGGACTGGAATCTAGTCTTGCTCTGTCAGTTATGAGCTGTACATTCTTGGCCAAGTCTCTCAATTCTTCAGAGCCTCAGTTTATTCTTAGCTGCAAAATTAAGGCAGGAGTGACTGTCTCACAAAGTTGTGCAGCTTCAGTGCACGAAGATGTGAATGTGCCTGAGGCATAGTAGACAGACAGCACAATCTTGAGCCAGAATAGTTTGTAGGTTTGTCTAAAGATTTTCATTTACTTTTCTTATTACGAAGCTACAGTTTATCAAAAATACAAATAAATTGAAAAGGAAAAACTCACTGTAGTCCCACCACACTCAGGTGATTCTTAATTATGTTTTTGCCCATCCTTTGTGTATCCTGTAAGGAACCCATTGCTGTTCAGTCGACTCCTGCTCAGGCGACCCTATAGGGCAGAGTAGAACTGCTCCCATAGAGTTTCCCGGGAGCCCCTGGTGGATTCGAACTGCTTCTCTTTCCGTTAGCAGCCGTAGCACCTAACTAGTACCCCATGAGGGTTTCCTTATATGCCATAGAAATGTTTATTATTTTACCAAAATAGACTTAGTCACAATTTCATGATGTGCTTTTTAGTTTTTAAACTTTTTTTGTTATTTGTACTTTAGATGGTTTACAGAACAGGCTTCTCCAATGGTAGACAAACATTTTAAATGACCTTAACAACCCCATGACACGTCAGCACTCTCCCCTCTTCAGCCTCCCTTCAGGTTCCCTGTTCGCAGCTTTCCTGTCCCTTCCTGCGTTCTAGTTCTTGCTCCTGGGCAGGTGTGCTCTTTTATTCTCCTTTTGTTTTATGGCTCTGGCTAATCTTTGAATGGAAAGTAAGCCTCGGGAGTGACTTCCCTGTAGAGTTTAAAAGGATGTCCAGAGGCCATGTTCTCAGGATTTCTCCATTCTCTGTCTGGCTGGTAAGTCTGGTCTTTTTTGTGAATTAGAATTTTATGGTGCATTTTTCTCCAGGTCTGTCCAGGACCCTCTTTTGTGATCCCTGTCAGAGCAGTCAGTGGTGGTAGCTGGGCACCATCTGGTTTTACTGGATTCATTCTGGTGGAGACTGGTAGTTGTGGTCCATTAGTCCTTTAGACTAATTTTTCCCTTCTGTCCTTAGTTTGCTTGTTTTTTTTTTTTTAATGGAGAATCTTAGATGTCTGTTCATAGACTCTTTAAGACCCCAGACAGTAACAACCCACCAAAGTAGAATGTAAAATATTTTCTGTGGTGTGCTTTTAATATTTAATAATAAATGATAGTCTTAATTTGTTTTAACAATCACATTTTAAATGGTGTTCTTCAGCATGTGTGAGATAGGTCTGTGCACATCCCAGCACAGGAGGAAAGAGCCCCCCCCCCCCCCCCGCAAGGTATGCTGGTCTGGAAGAGAAGGAGGAGAGGGAAGGGGCAGAGACCTAACATTTATTGTTTGTCTGCGGTATGAATTTATTCTTCTTATTATTTAAATAAAGATTTGGGCTCTGCTACTAAGAATGTGAGTCTTGAATTCCGTGCTCCATGTTGTGATTGCCACTGCAGCTTCTCAAACTTCGTTTTGTGAGGCTTGGCTAATAATGAGGTGGGAGGAGGTAGGGAGGGTGAAGTGCCTTGGAAAGAGGAGGGCGGTCACCTGGAGACCAAGATGAAGTTCGAAAAGTAGGACTGTGGGCTGCTGTACACTTAGGGCTTCATCTGCTCACAGCAGATTGCTGTGTTCTCTTTAAGCCAGTGAGTGACACAAAACAAACCCATTGCCACCCATAGTGAGTGAAAGGATTTGGTCAGGCTCTGTTTCCTCTGCTCTCCCCTGTTTCTTGGGGTCCGGGGTAGATTGTTTAGAATCTATGCTTTTCTTAATGGATTGCCAGTGAGGGGGTTCTCAACTGATGTCCTCCGACCTCTTGAAAATTACAGTGTGTCAGCATGTGTAATGATAGGAGCAATATTTGTGTTACGGGTAGCATCATTTCTAATTTTAATCATAATTTCTAATTGAATGATTAGCATTTTCAGAGTGTATATTGTATACTGAAAAAGTTTCACGTGAATAAAACAGGAATAGGCAAGCTTCTGCCTTTGCTTTATAGCTGTAATAATGAATGGTTTTTGTTAGGGGGTGGATAGATCTCCGGGTATGTATTTCACCCTGTGGATAGATTACTGTATAAACAAGACATTTAATGGCCTAGTTTAAATAAACAGCAGATACGGTCACGATAACAGCATTTTGATGGTACTCTTAAGGTCTCTTAATTTGTTGCAGTATGAACAAAGCTATTCTCAGTTTTCTCTTGCTTGAAAGGCTTTTTCTTCTTCCTTTATTCTTTTTAAGATACTTGGAAACCAAGCTTGCTGCTGTTGTTGATTTTGAGTCAGTTTAGGCTTACAGGTACCCTAGAGGGCAGAATTGAACTACCCTGTAAGGTTTCCAAGGAGTGGCTGGTGGATTCGAACTGCAGACCTTTTTGATTAGCAGCAGTAGCTCTTAACCACTACGTACCAGGGCTCCTTAAGATAAGCATATGCTTATCTTTTTGGAAATTCACAGCTGGTTTTGGTCTGCTTGATTGCCTGCTGTTACTCTCTTGGCTTCTTAAGCCTAGCCTGTCACTCTCTTTTCCAGTAATGAAAGAGGTTCAGTATTAATCCTCAGGACGCAGAATGAGCAGAAAATTTAATCCAGTTAACCCTGTCACACCCTAGAAGTGAGGTAAAACCAAAAAAACCAAACCCACTGCCATCGAATCGGTTCCAACTCATAGCGACTCTCTAGGACAGAGTAGAACTGCTCGATAGAGTTTACAAGAAGTGCCTGGTGGATTTGAACTGTCCACCTTTTGGTTAGCAGACATAGCACTTAACCACTATACTGCCAGGGCTAAAAAAAAAAGGGCAGGTAAAACTTCCTCAAATACTTTAAAAAACTATAGTACTTGATACATGGGCTTTATTTTGGTGTCAAGGAGGACTTAGATACCTTTTTTAAAAAAATTCTTTTGTATAAAATTATCCCTTGACTCTCCATTGTCTTTGATGATGATTGGAAATAGACTGTGTCATTCAAGTTGAAGTATTTTAGAAATATCTTTTGAACCAGGAATTGCCTGTCTTGTGGCCTCTCTGAATGGAACTTGGAACAAATTCCAAAGTTGGTTGCTTTATGGCTGATGGCACTCTGAGATGGCCAAAAGGAAAGAGAGTAATATACAAATTTGGATAGAAACATGGAAAATTAGTCTTCTCATACTTGAGAGTTGATTATTTGTTTTAGAGTTCCTCTGGAGTCGCTGTAAGTTGGGATTGACTGTGCAGCAGTGGGTTTTGGCTAAAATGGAAACTAGCTTGAAACAATGTGACTTGAATGGGATTTATAGGCAAAGCCTGAGAGAGTCACGTGACATCTCGGTTATGTGACCTGGACATTTCTGGGCCTATTTTCTCATCTTTAAAATAGAGATACACCTACTTGGAAGGGTAATGTGAGAGTTATTTGAGGTCACTTACGCTAGGTGGGAAACCCTGTGGGGAAGTTCTGTTTTCTCTTATGGGGTTACTATAAGTCGGAACTCACTGGACGGCAGTGGGTTTGGTTTTTCATAGTTTATCCTAGGCCCTAAATAGTGTGTGGGATAGTGTTGATAATGTTGTTTTTCTCTGTAAAAATGGCGATGGTATTTATCACAGGGTCTAATGGTAGAATTTTGCCCCTTCATGGAAGAGATCTGGCTTCCGCTCCTGGTCAGTATGTCTCATTCACAATCTACCTGTTAGTTGAGACATGTGTGTTGCTGTGTTGCTGAACAGGTCTCAGCAGAGCTTGAAGACTAAGATGGACTAGGAAGAAGAGGCTGACAATTTGCTTCAGAACATCAACTATTGAAAACTGGAGATCACTTTTCAGTCACAGATCATGGGAATGGTGCAGTTCCACTGGTCTTGGTTTACCGTGGTTTGGGGCTGCCTGGTGGTAGCTAGCGACAGAAACTTACGGGGCAGTGACGGAGTTCAACCAAATAAACTAACATAGGTAAAGTACCTAGATAGATGTGCCATGTATTGACAGTAGCTTTCGGGTGTATCTTGTCTTGTATTTTCCTGTATTCATTGTGGCTTAAGGTGTAAGATTAAAGTCAGGTTTGTGCATCTGAAGTGCTTTGCTGTGAAGGGCATCTTTCACCCATAGAACATTTTAGCTTGTTGTTCCTCTGGTCTCTCAGTCATTTGCTCTGTGGGTTTCATTCCCCTCATTTTATACTTCATGTGAGAGGCTGCTGTTGATAGGAGTCTCTGTGGCCACAGAAAACTGAAAAATACAGATGTTTTATTTGTAGTAGGGACACCTAGGTCTCTCCCTCGTTGACGAAGCTAAGTTTAGGCAGTACTGGATGATGTTTTGTTCTGTGGTCGGACTTGATGGGCGCCTAGCAACAGCAACAACAACCCTTTGCCATCGAGTCAGTTCTGATTCATAGGGACTTGATAGGACAGAGTAGAACTGTCTCATTGGGTCTCGGAGGAGCATCTGGTGGATTCAGACTGACCATCCTTTTGGCTATCAGCTGTAGCACTTCACCACAACCACCACAGTTTCAATAACAACAGAGGGCTGTGATAGTTAAGAGTTGTAATTTAGATGACCGATTTAACCTGTTTTGGCTGTTTGCTTTGTAGACTATGTTGTATCAAGAGTCATTTTCTGAGCTTTGGTATTTGCTGTAAAAATAGTTTTCTTGTGGTGAAATTTTTGTAATTGCAACCTTGCCCTTGCCATAAAATAAGGGATAAGAACCTCTTTAAAGCAGGGGTTTCCTTGCAGAATTAATCAGCAGAACGGCTCTACAGAGTTATTTTTTTAACCTGTACTATACTATTCCTGGAAACCTTGGCGGTGAAGTGGTTAAGTACTACATCTACTAACCAGTAAGGGTGGCAGTTTGAATCCACCAGGCTCTCCTTGAAAATTCTGTGGAGCATTTCTGCTGTGCCTTGTAGGGTTGCTGTGAATCGGAATCGACTCGACAGCAGTGGAATTTTTGGGTTTTTACTCTTCCTGCTGGAGATTATGAATGTTTATTTGCTTATTTTAAATTTCATTCAGTTTCAGACATGGAAACTTTTTCAGGAATCTTATGTCTGTGATAAACTCTATTTTCCGTATTCTTTCTGCTAAGGAACTCTTTAATTTTCTTAAAAATTATTGTGTAACAGACTAGAAGGGTAAATACCAAAATATATCTCAGAGCAGTGGCACTGTGGGTGATGTTTATTTTCATTATACTTAACCATTGTTTTCTCATTTTCATACAAACAACACGAAATCTCCTAAAAGGAAAAGTTATTTTAAAATTGATGATTTTTTTCGTCAGGAGTGGGAAAGCTTAAGGAAGAGTGGGCATGAATACTTTAGGTCCAACTTTTTGATGAATTCAAAGTATTATAACTGTTAGAGCGTTGTGAAGTTCTGTTGTGATAAGTGAATTGGCCAAACCTTGTTCCCACTTTGGGTTCTAACTCTGAATTTTCTTTTCCTACACTTTGAGAACATGGTAGCCAGTATGAAGAGGGGTGGTGAGTTCTGGTTCAGAGACTGCAGTAAGATCTAATCTCACAGAATTGATGCTACTGTGTCATTTTGGGGATGTGTTTACAGGTAGAGAGTGGCTTTACAAAGAACCGTTCACTTTCTGACCTCCACAGACCACCAGCTCTTTTGTAGCTATATTCATCTTTGATAAAATGGAGTTAAATAATTTCACTTTTGCCTTAAGTTGAAACTTCATTGAAAATACACTTTTGAGTTGGGGAATGTTTTTTGTTTGGAGGTTATGAAAATGAAGGTTATTCATTCCATGGCTGCTTAATTTTCTAGTGTTACAGTTTTAAATTTGAAAGGTCAGTCCTTTCATTTACATAACATTGCTGCTCTTCAGCAGAAGAATCCCTAAATTGGAAACTGTCACCACTTTCTTGTTGTTCTTTTACCTTTTTGTTTCCTGTGAGATAGAAGCAGTCTGCAGTGACTGTGAGAATGCGCGATACGTGGTGATAATGTGGAGTAACTGAGAGTCTGCTGGGAATAGACTGCCTTTCTTAACCTAATATTATTTGGACATCTGTTAAGTTTTTGCTAGTTTCTGTTTGATGCAGATAATTTATTGTAGGCCTTTCCCAGTCTCTTTGTGCCTGTAGCTTTTGTGTGGGAAACACTCTTTTCTGCTCCATGGATCCTCTCCCCCACATTATAGTCTCACAGTTTTGATAGAGTTTTTTTTTCTTTCTGGGGTGATTTCTGTTTGTGCCCAATGCTGCTGCTGATTTACCATGCTGGTTTTGGTGGGGTATTACCAGTGGGAAACACCTGTGCTGTCCCTATTGGCTGCCTGCCTGATTGTGAATGCAGTTTCAGCAAGTTTATGGGGACTGAGGGTGAGAGGAAGTCAGGGCGATGGCGACAGCCAATTGAAAATGTCTGTCTGAGAGTCATCAGCTGGCTGGTTATTACTGTCTGTTGAAGCTGTGCTGCTTTGTGGTTAGACAGTCATTTGAAGCTGTGTAACAGGTTTTCAACAAGCATGTTTCATTGAAAGTTGTTTATGTGGGTAAAAGACTTTTCCTTAGCTCCCTGGTTTTCATACGGCTAGAATAAGAGGAGCAGGTATCACATTTTGCATTTGAGAGTGTTCATCCCCTCCCTGCTCATGGTTCAGTTCTTACTTGTCATTTAGCATGTACCTAATTCTTTGTCATGAAGCTTGCCTGGTCCATTCCAGTGCTGTCTAATATTTTATTAATCATATCTTTTTTCATTCCAGCAAGATTTTAAGCTGTTTTGAGGGTATACACTGTCTTATGGATTAGCAAGGTTCGTATATTTTGTGGTGGCAGGGGGAGGGGTAGTGGGCATACATTTCTTACCCTATTTGTACTCTGTGACCTAGCCGTGCTTTTAACAGCTTTGTGGACTAGGGATGGGCACCTGACCTAAGCTGGGTTAATCAGTTTTTCCTAGGAATTTAAAATTCGAACTGAGATTCAGGTTTTTAAGGAACAAACAGATCACATAAATTTAGAGAACTTGAAACATGTAAACTCAGATGCTGGGGCACAACGTAGTTCTCGCTCAAATGGGGAAGCATTGAAGGCCAGTCCGCAGAGGGGAAGAATGAAGTAGGTTTGTACAGAGAGAAGTGTAAGTGAGAAAGAGCTTCAGAGGGGGAGAGAGAGAGAGAAAAAAAAGAGGGGAAGGGAGAGAGGGAGGCAGCCATCCATGTGCAGACTAGAAGCCTGGGTGCCTATAGGCTTTCCAGATGTGGCCGTATTATACTTTCTGTTTTGGGTTTCTTCAGATACATCAGTATTCTTTCAATTTAAGTTCCATTTTTTCCTTAAGTTAATTTGAAGGGAGTTTCTGTTACTTACAACCAAAAGAACTTTGAAAAGGACTCTTAATGCAGAACTCTTCATAATGCTTCTCCAAATTACTTTGAACATTAGAATATCATGTCTGGGGGTGATGGCTGTTTGGAGGATAGCCTTTTTCTCTCTAGTTGTCTATCTCCAGGGTCTGAGACTGCTTACGGTCTGGGCTCTGTCTGCATTATAGACAGTTGCCTGTGTTGCTGGTTTTAGTGTAGCGAGTGCTGTGTCTCACGCTTTATCAGATCAGGATAATGAACTTTTTCACACCTCTTTAATGATTGTTTATAACTAAATCTTTTAGGCATAGAAGCATGATAATAACAAAGTAATACTATAATTTCAGAAAGGAAATTTACTGTGTTACCGTTCTTAAAGAATTTACCATGTTTGCGAAGTGTTTGGATTCAGACTTTTCTTCATTTCTGGTTAAGTAACAACACTTGTTTTAGTTTCCTCTTTAAAAAGGAATTGATGGGCCTTGAGTGGAGTACAATAATGTGGGTTGACCAGCAGTTGAGACTTTAAACAAAGGGTGATGGTGAGTGGCTGTGTGCCCAGTTGATGGAGTCTGTCTGGTCCCAGCTCAGTTAGTAAATTCATGAATGATCTGTAGCAGGAGTATCACAGTGGTGGTTTTCTTTTTGAAAAATGTTAATAGGCGAGAGAGGGAAGCTCTGAGAGAGACGGTTTAATGTTTCTAATATAATTTTTCTTCCAGTGATCTTTTGGCTTCTGTTACATTGAAAGAGTTTATTCCAGGTTTCCCTATAATATTAATGAGCAGGAATTAAAAACACAGAATCCAGCTTTGAAATGTGGATTTATATACAACCAGGAGTGGATACATTTGTAGGGTAGAAAAAGCTGGAAGATGTTATTTGGCATAGGAGGCCAAATATGATTGCAAACATGTAGCTAAACAGTACTGTCCTTTCGTGTAGTGTGTGTGTGATATTGAAGGAATGCTGTGTGTAGAGGAAGTTTTATGCACCACAGTGCTTTTATGGGGCCTTGTACATCGTAGATATTTGATCAGTATTTGTTGACTACTCCATTTCATGTCAGTTGGTATCTTAATTTTATGTTTTGAGACAATTTAGTACTAAGGACTTAGACTAGGAAGCAGACTTGAAGTTGTGTGTCTTTCTTGTTTAAATCATTTTGTCTCCTGAACATGATCAGACTACTTTAAAGTTTCATGTTTTCTGGGGGAAAAAGTAAGTAGCTTCCTTTGAGAGACATTAAATGGGCTAAGATTTGTAGTGTAAAAGCCTCTGTGATTTTGAATCCTCATATTGTGTACTGCCTAGACAAAGCCAAAAGGTTCCTAGACAACCTTGATTCTGTCTGTTTTCCGTAGCTGCAAGGAAGAAAAGGAGAATCTGATACTGTTGGCATTCTGTGCTTTTTTGCTTTTCTGGGCCAAGACACGTGCATTTAAAAATAAAGTTAAGGAAGTTATAAACTAGTAGTAAAAATGAATAGAGCACCCAGAAGTTTGCCTCCTTTCAGGTCTTGTGGCGTGTGTCTTTCCTTTTTGGCTGTAGGTTAACATTGAACTAATGTGGCAGAACTCTCCTCTGGGCTTGTCCCTTGTATTTCCCTTTCAAGTTTATGGGAAATAATTATGGAAAGACACCCTGTTTGTTATGTATTTATTGTATGCTGTTTCTGTTTAATAGCCTTTGGGTACATTTACAAGTGCAATAAAAACCTGCAGACCTCTTTACTGAACCAATTTGGGTTATAGATTGTGGTGATGGGCCAGGGAAACTATTTAAAAATCACCCTTGTGGACCTGTTATGGCAAAACATAGGTAAGTAAATAATTATATCAAAACTAGATAGAATATTTTTGTGAAATATTTTGGTGCCTGTTTTCTACTTAAATCATTGGTATGTTGTGTCTCCTTAGAGCCATTTTGTTTTTCCCTTTTAGCTGTGCATTTCAGATTTCTGTGGAACTTTCACCAGACAATTATGAATTTCATTTTCAACATGTTTTATCTTAGTAACATTTATATCTAGGCTTTTCAGTAACTGATGATTAGCTGAAGGTAAGTGAAAGGCTTTGTGAGTTCAAGGACACTTATTGTATTGTGCTATTTTTATAATTTTTTCTGAAGATTTCCCAGATTTTTAAAAAAAGTTATTTTTGTTGTTGAGAATACACGCAGTGGAACATACATCAGTTCAATTTCTACGTGGACAGTTCAGCAACACTGATTACATTCTTTGAGTTGTGCAGCCATTCTCACCCTGCTTTTCAGAGTTGTACCTCTGTTAACATGAACTCACTGACCCTTAAGGTTCCTGTCTAATCTTTCCAGTTGCTGTTGTTACTTTGATCCCATGTAAATGGATTTTGAAAGAGCTTAGTGTACAAAGCAAACATTCTTTTGTAGTCGTGCTAAGTGATGCTTGGTTTTGAGAAGACTTAAGGGGGTATCTTTAGTTTAAAGTTAGAAGATTATGTCAAGGCAGTAGTTTGGGGGTTCACCCAACTTCTATGGCTCCAGAAAGTCTGGAGTTGACGAGAATTGAAAGTTCTGCTCTGCATTTCCCCCTTTTGGTCAGGATTTTTCTGTAGAATACTTGATGAAAATATTCAGTGATGGTAGTTGGGTACCACCCAGTTTTTCTGATGTCATGGCAAAGGGGGCAGTTGTTTATGTAGGCAGTTAGCCTTGCAATCTGTTTTCTCCTCCTGTTCCTGGCTCTCCTTTATCCTGTGTTATTTCAGGTGACTAGAGACCAGTTGTACCTTGGATAGCCACTTGAAACTTTTAAAACCCCAGGCACTATGCTGTGGACCTGGAGGTAGAACAGAACTGCTTAATACAGTATGAAACTAATTAGCTGGGATATCCTGTGAAATCATGACCCTAAACCTCCAAGCCAAGGAACTAAAATCCCATGAGATGTTTGGTTGTACATAAGCAACTCAACGATTTACTCTTTTTGTCATTGTAAATATATCTTACCAGACAACTTCTGCCAGTTCAAATGTATACACATGTACAGCTTACTGACAGCAGTTATGTTTAAGCCAAGTGCCATCGAGTTGGATCCAACTCATGGCAGTTATGTAAGCATTAACCCCCTAGCCCCCTGCCTCTTGCCCCAGGTAAACACTTACACAAACTTTAGTTTCTGTGTATTGCCTATTCTCATCAGGGACACTTTTTGAGCTTTGTTCCAGATACTTTTTAGCCCTCTAGTCATTGTGGGGCAGACTTAGGATACCTGAAGTTCTAAATTATTGTTATGAAATCAGGTGTTCTGTTTTTATGTATTAATGTTCATTTGTCTGGTCTAACTTTGTTCTCTGGTGAGAAAGACTTAACTGTGTTCCGTGAAGCTTACTGCTTGGAAAAGTGTTTTCTTTTGAATTCTGACTGCTCCATTTCTCCTCTGAACAAACCAGATCAGAATTGTAAGTGATCTGTTTTCTTAAGGTATCATCTAACAGCACAGGTCTCTGGGGAGCCGAGTGGCAGCACACATTTAGCTGGGAGTGGCAGTTCATCTCCCTGGGTTACATTGCCTTTGTCTACACACAGCACCTTTGGAGGTAAATTTGGAATTTAAACTTAATACTTCTTTTATTCCAGTTCAGTCGGTATTATAATTTTGTTTGTCCATATGCCTGTTCCCAAGATGGGTGATCCAACTGAATGTGGAAATTATCAAACAATATCGTTAATATTACATGCAAGTAAAATTTTGCTAAAGATCATTTAAAAGCAGCTGCAGTGATACATTGACAGGGAACTGCAAGAAATTCCAGCTGGATTCGGAAGAGCACATGGAACCAGGGATATCTTAGCTGATGTCAGATGGATCTTGGATGAAAGCAGAGAATCCTGGAAAGATGTTTACCTATGTTTTATGTACTACGCAGAGCCATTTGACTGTATAGATCATAACAAATTATGGATAACATTGTGGAAAATGGGAATTTCAGAGCACTTAATGTGCTCTGGGAAATCTGTATGTGGATCAAGAGGCACTTATGCAGGCAGAACAAGGGGACACTGCGTAGTTTAAAGTCAGCAAAGGTGTGCATCAGGGTTGTATTCTTTTCATGGTACCTATTCAGTCTGTCTGCTGAGCAGATAATCGGAGAACGTGGACTGTATGAAGAAGAGCTACGCATCAGGATTAGAGGAAGACTTGTTAACAACCTGTATTATGCGGATAACGCAGCCCTGCTTGCTGAAAATGAAGAGAATTTGAAACACTGATGAAGATCAAAGACCACAGTTTTCAGTATGAATTGCACCTCAACATCAGGAAAACAAAAATGTTCACAACTGGACCACTAAGCAACATTGTGATAAACAGAGAAAAGGTTGAGATTGCCCAGGATTTTAGATTTTATTTTACTTGGTTCCATAGTCAGTGCCTATGGAAGCAGTAGTCAAGAAAGCAAAAGACACAATGCACTGGGAAAATATGCTGCAAAAGACCTCTTTAAGGTGTTGAAAAGTAAAGATGTTACCTTGAAGACTTAAGATGCGGCTGACCTGAGTTGTGGTGTTTTCAGTCACATAGGCATGTGAAAGTTGGACAGTGAATAAGGAAGGCAGAAGAAGAATTGATGCCTTTGAAGTGTGGTGTTGGAGAAGAATATTGACTATACCATGGACTGCCAAAAGAACAAACAGATCTATCCTGGAAGAAATACAACCAGAGTGCTTCTTAGAAGCAGGGATAGTGAAAGTATGTCTTACATACTTTGGACATGTTGTTAGGAGAGACCAATCCCTGGAAAAGGACATCATCCTTGGTAAAGTAGAGGGTTAGTGAAAAAGAGGAGAATCTTCAACAGGGTGGATTGACACAGTGGCTGCAACAATGGGCTTAAGCGTGTTGGCATGGTGTAGGACTGGCAGGGTTTTGTTCTGTTGTGCATAGCATCACTGTGAGTTGAAACCGACTCAACAGCATCTAGTAACAACAACATTTATTTCTGATATAATCACGTAGGGAAGCAGAAATTTCTTGAGTAGAAACTTGCTTTGAAGAATGTTGAACTCCTGATAGGAAAAATAATAAACTGAAGAAAAATAACAGCATACACAGATCACTGTAACTTCAGCAAGTTGAATAGGAAGGGGAAGGATTTAAACTTGAATAATTTTAGTTAGCTGCTCTTTTGCAAGAGTGAGCCACTAAAACAATTTTTAATATTTCTCCAGAACTGTGTGCCACATGGTAATATTTCTTTTTTTTAATTATGATTGAATGAAAATGTACATTCCCATATAAATTTGCATGCTTGCCTATATGTAGCTCCCACTGTTCTCCCTGCCCAGTGACAGCGCACCCCTCCTCTCTGCTCCATGCGTGTCCTATCCTCCCAGCAGCCCCCTATTAACCTCCTGTCCACCCACTCCCCTTCCTCCAGCAAGAGGTCCACAGGATGACATCCTATAGATGCATAGAACCATAAAATTCCCACAAGATATGGTCACTCTGTGTCACCAAGTCCAGTCCACTGCTGTCAGAAAGATTGATCTTCATTATGACTTATGGACAGGGGCAGCAACAGGGCCAGGGGCCGTGCTCCCAGGGGAACTCCAAAGCCCCTGGACCATCAATTGTGGTCTTTTATTGGGGATCTCAGAGTACACCCCTATTTATTCTCTTGGTGCCAGTGAGACTCCACTTTGTGAGCTCCATCGTGGCTATCACTGGTGGTGGCCGGGCACTATCTGGTTCTTGTGGTCATGAGTCATTGTAGAGACCCAACTCATGTGGGTCTCTCTGTGGATTCTCTTTTTCCCCATGTCGTTCTTGTCCTTGGTGAGCATCCGTTTGCTCCCAGACACCACTCACCAATGAGGGGTGCAGAGAGTCCTCATTAGCAAAATGCTAGCTGTACCAGTTGGCCTTGATTTCACCTAAGAGCATGGTCCCTGGCCACCTGTCCCAGCTGCTCTGTCCTTGCAGTATTGGGTTAAGATGGGAGGAGTACTCAAATTGTGTTGAAGTCCAGTTATTACTGATCTTCTTTCTAATGTGTGCTGTCACTGATTTCATTCAACCAAATTTCTGTTAAGTATCTAATGTAAACTCTTCCCCCCTCACCCTCCCTTCCTCCCTACCGTTGCAGCCTTCAAAGAGCCTTTTCTTCTATACATGAATCTGTTTTTAATTTCTTATGGTAGGGGTCTCATTTGTCCTTTTGTCGCTGACTACTTTCACTCAGCATTATGTCCTCCAGTTGAAACCAGGTTAAGAGATGTTTCCTGGTAATATTTCTTAAAGGCAGCTTGCTGAAGAGAATGAGATCAGGCTTTCTGAATTGCCATATTCAGAATATTAAAAGATGCTTTGACCGGAAAAAAAAAAAAGGAGGCCTGCTGGATCCGCCCCCAGGAATCCTAGTGGGTCCCCATGGTAACAGCCTTCTTGCTTACAACTTGTCACTGTGTAACTGTCACTAGGGTTCAGAGAAAGCCAGTATATCAAGAACTGTGGGGCATTAACTATGCCTTGATAAAATGCTGTTGCACATTTGCAACATGTCAGAAATAGAAAATAAAGCTAAAGGTTTTAATTTCTGTGTTCCATTAATTAGATGCTTTAAGAAACTGCCTAATTATGGTAAGGTGCAGCAGTGGGATGGTGGTGGGTAGCCAAGGCAGGCACAGAAGGAAGAGGAAATAAGCCATGGGCACAGAGTGCGTCGTCAGAGATTTTTCTTGTTGAATCATTTTCATTTCAAAAACGAAAGAAGTGTTTTTCTTATACTTAGGTTCACAAAGAGCAGAATTAGGATTCTAACTCAAGCCTTGTGATTTTCCCAGTACACTGTTCTTCTGTCTCTACCCGCACGTTGGGTTTGCCATGTTTCTGCTTTTCATAACGAAGTCAGTTTCAGAGGTTACGAAAGAGCCTTAGAGCTTTCTACCTGGCAGTGGAATCTCTTAGACATCCTGAGTAGGTGGCCTCTGTCTCCTGCTGCCTCAGATAGAAGTTACCTGTCTAGTGGAACCCCGCCCCACCTGATTTCAAAGAAAAGATGTTAAATGTTTTACCCATCTTAGAACTGTACCTTTTGCTTTCCTCTCCTTTTAAAATAGTAGCTGTAAATCAGAAAAAAATCCAGAATATTTTTCATTAGCCTCTTTATGTAAGTCATACTTGTTAGTCATGATAAGACAGGTTAAATTCTGTAAAGAAATACATCATGCCTAAACCCTAGCAGTACTTACAGCAAGCTCGTCTGGTGGCTCAGTTGGTAAGAGCTGTGTTGGAATCCACGAGCTCCTCCTTGGAAACTCAGTGAGGCAGTTCTTCTCTGTCCTGTAGGATTACCATGAGTTGGAATGAACTCCACAGCAATGGTTTTTTTTTTCCCTCCTTGTAGTTTTTTTAAAATTGAAGAGGACTTGAGACACTTGTGATGAAGATCAAAGACTATAGCTTTCAGTATGGATTAAGCCTCAACATAGGACAAACGTCTTCACAGCTGCACCAATAGGCAACATGATAAACAAAGAAAATTTTGAGGTTGTGAAGGATTTCATTTTACTTAGTTCAGTAATCTGTGCTCATGGAAGCAGCAGTCAGGAAATCAAATGCCATATTGCATTGAGGAAATCTGCAGAAGACCTTTTTAAGATGCCACTTTGAAGACTAATATCCTCCTGATCCACGATATTTTCATTTACCTCACCTGCGTATGGAAACTTGGGTGCCAGAGTAGTTAAGTGCTGGGGCTGCTAACTAAAAGGTTGGCAGGTAAGTCCATCAGGTACTCCTTGGACACTCTGGGGCAGTTGTGTCCTGTCCTGTAGGGTCACTATGAGTCAGAATGAACTCCCCAACAGTGGGCTTGGTTCATATGCGTGTGAAAATTGGACTGTGAATAAAGAAGACTGAAGAATTGATGTGAATTATGATGTTGGTGTTGGTGAAGAATATCAAAGATACCATGGACTGGCAGAAGGAGCAAATCTGTCCTGGAAGGACTACAGCCAGAATGCTTCTTAGAGGTGAGGAGGATGAAGATTTCATCTTACGTGCTTTGGATATGTTATCTGGAGGGACCAGTCCCTAGAAAGGGACATTATGTTTGGTAGAGGGTCTGTGAAAAAGAGGAAGACCTCCAATGGGATGTATTGGCACTAGTGGCTCAAACAGTGGGCTCAAGCATAGCAGCAGTCACAGGGGTGATAGAGGACTGGGCCGTGTTCCTTCCTGTTGCACACAGTGACTGTGAGTCAGAACCAACTTAACAGCGCCTGACAAGAGTCTTTGTAACAGGTAGCAGGGAAGAGATGATGATAGATGCTATATTCAGCTTTGAGTACTTTATAATATACTTATTAAGGTGAGATAGATGACTGTTAGATAAATAGTATCAAGGGGCTTTAAAATATTTTTAAAACAAAATAAAAAGTTAAATAGGCAAGTTTTGTGTTGTGGTACAATTGTAAGTGCTTTTGTCATTGTTTAGAGTAAATATATTTACATAAAAGTGAGCTTTTAGTTCAGGACCAGCATTATTTTGGTAATTATTGATTACCAAAAAGGTTTTTTTAGGTCCATGTTTTGCATGTCGTGTTACTCAGTGGGCTGGCAATTTAATGCTCTTGCCAGTACTTCAATTTTTATTTCATGTTTCTCTTCAAGAGCTGCTCAAAATGGTTAAGATTCTAAGTGTCAGGATTTTTTACACTTTTTAACTTAAGAAGCAAGGCACAATTTGTATTTTCTAATAAGATATATGAGAATGCTTTTTTTTTCTTTTGTACTGAAGTGTTTTCCGTAACCATAGGCCTTTTTTTTTCCCTTCGAAGAATTTGCCATACATAAAAGTGGAGAATTTGGCACCAGTTGTATTTTTTTTGTCTTACCAGAAAATTCAAGTGAAAACAAGGCTGTTGGCAGCCTTTTGCTGTCTTGACTTCATCATGGTAGAAACTGCTTGTTTTAGTCAGCTAGGGCTGCTCTAACAGAAATACCACAGAGTGGATGGCTTTAACAAAGGAAGGTTTATTCTTATATAGTCTGGTAGGCTGCAAGTCCGTATTCAGGGTGTCCGCTCCAGGGGAAGGTTTTCCCCCATGTCAGCTCTGGAGAAAAGTGCAGTATTGCATCAGTCTTTGTCCAGGGAGCATCTTGGTGCAGAAACCTCAGGGCTGAAGGACGCGCTGTTCTCCCAGTGCTGCTTTCTTCACGGTGTGAGGTTCCCAGTTCTCTGCGGGCTTCTCTGTCCTTGTATCTCTCGTAGGATGAAAGGATTAAGGGTGGGACAAGCCATACTCCAGAGAACCTCCCTTTACAGTGGAGCAGGGAGGTAATCCTATGAAGGGATTTAGAGCCCCACCCTAATCCTTTAACATGTAGCATAGGACAGTCACAAAATGGCGGACAGTCACAAGATACTGAGAATCATGGTCCGGCCACATGGCTACACATATTTTGGGGGGGACACAATTCAGTCCATGACCCTGCTGTAGTGAAAGTGTGGCTGAAGTTTTAATATTCTGTGATATTCTGGAATTTCATGACCACTAGCATTTCTTGTTGTACAGCCAGTGTAATTCAGGTAATCAAAAAGTTATTTGAGTCGGTAGTGGGTTGTGGCATGATTCTGAAAGAAATCTCCAATCCTAGCCTTAACTATAGTGCACTTTTGTGTCATTTGCCTGACAACATATTCTTTGGTTGTTATTCTGGTTCTTAATTTGATTAGTGAATTTTTGCATCTAAGATTACTGTAGAGTTTTCCTTAATAACAAAATATGCCGGATTGTGTTGTAATAAAAGAACTTCACAGTGACCCACAGAGAGAGAGGGAGAGAGAGACAGATGGTGGGGGTCTACACTACCACCGTTTTATAGACCAGACCGCTTGAAATGTGGTACCTCAGCAAGGTCAGTGTAGTGACTTATTTGGGACATCTGAGTATTTAGGTGAGAGAGCGCGCCTAGGCTCCTGTACTCGTCCTCTTACTCCGAGTACTGTGGTCTTTTCCTGTATTTTTCCTTCTTGTAGAAGCCTAGCCTTAGGACATTAATGAAGTGATTGTATTTTTGTAACCACTCTTCCATGTGGTAACATAACTTCTAACAAATAATAATGTAAAATCTCTACCTCATTTTAGAATTTCTGACTACCCTGATAATTGTATACCTTCCCTAAATTGTTTACTGTTTTTTTTTTAATTCAAAAGTAGGAGTTATTTAACACTAGTGGAAACAAAAAAATCCAACTGCTGTCGACCATAGCGACCCTGTAGAACCATGTAGAACTGCCCTGTGGAGTTTCCAAGGAGCACCTGGTAGATTTGAAGTGCCAGCCTTTTGATAGGGGCCTTAGCATTTAACTGCTGCACTGACAGTTTGCAGCCCTAACAGAAGGGACATGGAAATATATTTTAAGATAGGTAACATTCATAGCAACTTCCAAGTATTGGGAAAGGGAATCCGTGAATCTTAATGGAGTTTCTGTGGACATCTAGGTAGAATTATTCCTCATATACGGGTTATTGGAAACCCTAGTGGTGTAGTGGTTAAAGTGCTATGTCTGCTAACCAAAAGGTCTGCCAGGTGCTCCATGGAAACTCTGTACAGCAGTTCTGCCCTACCCTTTGGGTCACTGTGAGTTGGAATTGACTTGAGGGCACTTTGTATTTATTTTTTTAATAAGTTATTTAGTAGATGAGAAAACCGTGTATTGTGTCTTTGATTCCCCAGTGAATCACATGGTAGGATGTAAAAGACTACCATCTCCTGACTCCTAAGTAGTCCTTTTCCTTTTCTCAAAGTTGGGTATTTGTCTCCCAATCCTTTAACCATTTTGTTGGCTCTGGTATTGCTACTTACTGCTAGACATATTCCATGAGCTCCCAGAAAAGAAAGCGTAAAGACTGTGAACCTGTCCAGGCTGCTGTGGAGTCAGTACCACATTTACCATACTCTGATTACATGACCATGTCATTTTTTAACTGGGCTCACAATTAAAGAGCATCCTAAATGATACCTTGATATATGACCTTGCTAGCAGTGTTGTTTTCTAAGCCTCCATTTGCAGGTTGATTCACAGTGGGGGAGAGCCCTGTTCAGACACTCTCTCATGCCCTGACTTTTCTTGTCTTTCACCTCTTGGCTTCTGTTTATGCTCTTTGTACCTCTTCTTCCTTGAGCTTGCACCTTCTGTATCGCTGACTCGATTATATCATCTTTGGGGCTGTGAAATAAAAGTTGGAAGATTTTTAAAGTTAAGGTTCCCAGAATAATGTTGTCGCCCACATGGCACATATGTCACATTCTGCGTTTACTAGTTAAGCCTCTAAATGTGTGCTTCATATACGGTATGTGCAGGTTGCCATGAGAACCTAAAAATTTGGGGCTCAAATGTTTCAGTAACAGAAGCATTCTTTCTTTTACCATAACTTACATGAAGGCTAGTTTTTTCTTGTCTGAGAATTAAAAATGGCTTTTACAAATAGAGGCGTAAGGCAGTGGCTGTTCTAGTATATTACCACTCTTGCTAGGGGGATTGATAGCTTCTTTGTTTGCTTGTCTGTTAAACAGTTGCTTTGTTTCAGTCTTTCATGCTCTGGTTTTTTTCCTTCCATCCTTTCTCCAGGAAAGGGCTAGATGTATGAAACTAGTCACTTTCTTTTTTTTTTTTGGAAATACAGCTGGTAAGAGAGGAAATATGTAGTAAGATATCCCAAAGCACATCTAAGGGATTCTGTTAAGTCCTCTGATGTTAGCTACAGTGGTGATTCACAGGCGAAAATATGCTGGGAGACTTTTTTTAAAAAAAGCATTGTGACATTTATCAGTCTGTCACATAAAAGTAATTCAAGTTTAGTTTGAATTGTGTCTTAGATTGGGTTCTCTAGAGAAACAAAACTAGTGACGTGTGTGTATATATATATATGTATGTATGCATACACATGTATGTGTATAAATATGTTCCAAGTCCATGGGTGAGGTATCAGGCTGGAGGCTTCTTGTAACTCACACAAATGTGGGGGCTGATGACACTGAGGTCAGCAGGCTGCACTACAGGCTGCTGAGGCTTATAGGCTGTAGAGGCTGACAAATCCTGAAGGTAAGACATCAGGCCATGGAGACCCATGAACCTCAAGCTCAGCAGGCAGTACAGCAGGCTGCTGGGTCAAGTCCCAAGAACTGGAGATGAAGAAGAAGAGGATGAATAGCTGGAGGTAGGATATACAGCAAGCCAGCAGGTTTTGCTGGAATGTGTATACATATATTGGTTGCGGGTCACACCCTTGGGGAAACTTCCCTGAAAACTGATTGGGTGATCACATCATGGAGAATGGCTACATCATTCCATAACTGCAGACCAGCTACATCATTGCATAACTTTCAAACAACTGAGAATCATGGCCCAGCCAAGTTGACACACATTCTTACCCATGACAAAGTGTAATGGATTAGTTTGAATAAATTCTTGGCCAGAGTGACTTGTGTGTTCTTGAATGATTAGATTTAGTCATGAAAATTCTTTTCCTTTTGGACTAGGAAGTATAAGAAGAGATGATAGGATATTACAGATGAAACTATATATTGTTTAGTTTTGGGTTCTTAAACCTGTTTTGGGTCATAGACTCCCATTGTGGATCTGGTAAAAACTATGGACCTGGTCCCTGCTAAGTGCATATATGTATATGAAATTTATATTTAATGTGAGGACATTTGTGTAATCTATGAAATATACATGAATTTTGTACGTTTATGGACACTAGATCTGGTTCCCAGATTTGGTGCAATCTTTCCGTTCTAGGAGGCAGTCCCATAGAGGAGAAATGACTTTATCAAAAGCTATACTGTGGGTGTTTATAGCCATTTTGATTTTGAGGTTACACTTAAAATAATTGCCCTGGGTGTACACAGTTGTAGTCTTCTGCATTGTGTTTATTATTTTTAGTTCATTGCCTTCATGTAAATAATAAAGTACATAACAGGAATTAAAGTTGTGCTCTTACTCCAAAGGGTGCATATTAGTCCACAGTAAGCCAGTTTTCAGAAATACAGAGTTGCTGTAACAGCTGTTGACATTCTTAAACAATTTAAATATATAAGTCACAGTGAGTCAGAGTTGATGCAGTGGCAGTGGCTGTACTGTTTTAAAGTCCCACCTCCCATGGATAAGTGTTCTAATCTCCCTCCTTCTCTTGCCAGTATTTGTTGTTTTCCCTTTCTTAAAAAATGTGCCATTTAACAGCAGTGACGTGGTATCTCGTTGTAGTTTTGATTTGCGTCTGTAGTAGCTAACAAGCACAAGCATCTTTTCATGTGTTTGTTGGCCTCTTGAGTGTCCTCTGTGGTAAAATGTCTGTTGCCCGTTTTTAACTATAAGTAGGTTTTCTTTTTGTTGAGCTGTTTTCTGTGCGTTGTAGAGGTTAAGCCCTTACCAGATATGGCAGTCCTAAAGCTCTTTTCCCAGTCGGTAAGTTTTCTTTTTCTCACACTAGATCAGCATAAACATTTCTTGTTTTACCATTTTGTTTTTCAGTGCTAGATTTTTTCCTTTCTTTTTAATGGTAGTTTAAATTTTTCTGAAACGGCTTAGCAGAAATGGAAGAATTTTTCTGAAAATAATATGAGACATGCTAACTTTCCATCTGAATTTATTTTTTTCTCTTTAAAATATATTTTCTCTTAAGTTGGCAGAAACTGTATTTTCGTTTCCATAAGCAGTGTGTATTAATCTCATGCTATTCAGAAACATGTTAGTTTTAAATTATAGACCCAAAGAATTTGAGAAATGGAGGAGCTTTAGAAATCATCTAGTTCAAATCATATTTTTCAGTATTCTCGCACCTGAACTATTGCAAACATTCTTTTTTTTGATCTTGCAGGGTTCTTTTTTTTATGACGGAATGAAAATGTACCTTCCCTTATAAATTTGCATGCCCACCTCTATGCAGCTCCCACTGCTCTCCCTGTGCAGTGACAGCACACTCTTCCTCTCCGCTCCATACATGTCGTCTTCTCCCAACAGTCTGTCATCCCCTCCTCTCCACCCAGTCCCCGGCCTCCAGTAAGAGGTCAGCAGGACGACATCCTATAGGTGCATAGAACCATAAAGTGCACATAGACACGGTCACTCTGTGTCGACAAGTCCAGTCTATTCCTGTGTGAAGAGTTGACCTGAATTATGATTTATGGACAGGGGCAGCATCAGGGCCAGTGGCCATGTTTCCAGGGCAACTCCGAGGCCCCTGGACCACCAGTTGTGGTCTTTTAGTGGAGATCTCAGGGTGTACCCCTTTTTAGTCTTGTGTTGCCAGTGAGACTCAACTTTGTGAGCTCCATCACGGCTGTCACTGGTGGTGGCTGGGCACTTACCTGCTTCTTCCAGTCACAAGTCGATGTAGTGACCCACTCACGTGGTCTCTCTGTTTTCTGGGTTCTCTTTTTCTCACGTTGTTTTGGTCCTTGGTGATCATCTGTACCTTTCAGGCATTCTTAGTGAGAGTAACAGTAGGTAGGACACACAGAAGAAGGTCTAGGTGTACCTGACCTCAGTTTCTTTTCCTGTACATGGTGTTTATAGTTTGTATTGTACACAGTGAATAAGGAAGACCAAAGAATTGGTGTGTTTGACCAGACAGGGAGAGCAGTGGAAGCTGCATATAGGTGGGCATGTAAATTTATATGTGAATGTACATTTTTACTCAGTTATGTTAAATAAAAATAAAAAAATAAAAAAAGAATTGGTGTGTTTGAGTTGTGGTAGCACTGAAGAATATTAAGTGTACCATATACTGTCAGAAAAATGAAAAAATCTGTCTGAGAAGAAGTAGAACCAGAATGCTCCTTAGAAGTGAGGATGGAAAGACTCTGTCTCACACTTCGGATGTGTTATGAGGAGGACTGGTCCTTGGAGAAGAACGTGCTTGATAAGAGGGACAGCAAAAAAGAGAAAGAACCCTCATTAGGATGGAGTTACATAATGGGCTCAGTGATGACTGTGAGGGTGGCACAGGACTGGCCAGTGTTTTTGTCCTGTTCATGAGGTTGCTGGGAGTTGGAGACAACTTGATGGCTCCTAACAACAGTAACCACGCTCTTGAACTCTACTCATGTCCCACAGTCCGCTTTTATTACTATATGTGTTAATCTTGTCAGCAACAAATGATTAACATTGAAGGTCAGTGATATGGCTTGTGGTACTAAGTAAGTATGTAGATTGTGTTTACTAAGTACTTGAATGGGTCAGTAAGAGCTGAAGAACATTTGAGTCAGTCTGCTCTGTATTTCTTACCTTTGGAGAGTACATTTGGTTAGAAATCAAGTTTTTCATACACTTCACATCTGAATGAATTATTTTAAGTAAAATAATTTTTGAAACATAAAAATTATATAAGCCAGCTCCCTACAAAAGTATTTATAAATCATTTGAGAATGTATTTTAACTTGTACTAATGGTCTCCCCCCAAAAGACCCCAAAACGCAGTCTGAGAGGCAAAATGAGACCTTCATTCTGAAAGCAGCAGAGGGTGTCTGGCCAGTGAAGGTTGGGGTTGTTCCCACAAATGTTAATGTCCTTATCTGTATATTAAATTCCAGGATTTAAATGTCAAACCTCTTGGTTCCTGTGCTGACCTGGGAAGAATCTGACCTAGTAGATTTTCATGTCTTCTGTTTCCCATGGCTTCAGGGGATCCTGGGTGTTAGTGACTAAGATTATGGGGAAGTTCCTTGACTGAAATAGAATCCCTCAAGCCTGACTTCAAGTACCAGCCTGTGTGTTTCTGTTTTTTTGTCTGAAGCCTGTGAACAGAATGCATGTGTGTGAGATAATTGGGCTCCTGCTAATGGCCCCCTTTCGGCAGCCATGTATGGGTAAAGCTGTTCAGTTCCCTGCTCCTCCCTCTCTGAGCGTGGAGCAGAATCTGTTCTGCTGAAGCTGCTGTTCCACTTTTCAGCTTTCTATATTTGTACAGCAACAGCAGGAGCAGCCCACTGGCTAGGCAGTGTGGCTGCCCGGTGCATCCATACTGGTTCAGGCCTGATCAGGACTCAGCACTCCCAGTTTGTGTTCTTACATGCGTCCGTCTGTCTGTCTGTGTGCGTTTCTGTGGAGGACTGAAGTTTTCAAGTGACAGAGGTGACCTGTTTGTCGTCTTGAGTTTTCTCTGTAAGTTGCAGACTGTTTGAGAATTTTGGGGATGGGCTGCCAGGCAAGGAAAGATTTTTTTATTATGTAATAAAATGTGTTTTAGGGAAAGGCTACCAAACTAGTAAATGTAAAGTTGGAAGTAGTCTTTGGATTCTGTTAGAATCCTGTCTCCTTGAATTAGGAGTAGTTCCCCCCGCCCTTTGTTTTTAAATAGAGCAGCTGTTAGAGGTAGAACTGAGTTCCTTTCCCACCATACAGTTTGTGTAGAAAAGGATGAGACATTATTTCCACCTTAATTTGGAACAGGGTGCAGTAGGGTAGGGGTTAAGCCTGTTAACTTGGCCAGCTGCTGGGAAAAAGAACTGCAGGGGATGCCCTGCAGCTTTGGACTGGATTTGCACTGCTTCAGAGTGCTTCTTCCTAAATGTGGCCTTACAGAGGCCTGGTGATGTCTTTTGGTGTCATGTCTATTTAAGGAATAGTGAGGGATGGATTTCAGGCTATTTCCAAAGGGTGTAAGATTTGTTAAGAGTGTTCTAAAAGAGATTTTAGTGAGAGAAGTAAATTCCTCACTCTTGATCAACTGAGGTCTAAAATCAAGGTTGTTACACAGTTTCCTTTTGTCTCCTTTCCCCCAGGGCCCCATGAGTCATAGCTTGCAGAGTTGGGAATAGAACTTGTCAGCTGAGTGGGAATGAGACAGTTTTGTGCACGTATTTGTAACTGGCTGATGAGGAAACAGTAAAGGACTTTAAATGTTAGAGAAACACCTTCACTGAGGCAGCTACCTCGACCTGTGACTGCTGTAACTGGAGCTCTGTGTGACCATTCACTGATGATTCTGGCTCGGAGTCACTTAAGCATCTGTTCTTTGACTTGGCCATTGTTGGCCTCACATTTATGTGTGTGTTTAGGGCCCAGGACCTTGTGCAGAGTCTCTCATGGGTCCTGCATATTTAATAACTTGCTAAAATTCTGTTGAATGTGGCATTAAATCCATCTTCACTTGCCCATTCTTGACAGCTCTTGAGTGCCCATCTCATTTTGCCTTTTACTAATGTTTCCCATTTACACTGTGAATCTTTGTTAGCCTCTCTAGGGACTGTCACTGGAGATTAACATCAGAGGCAGCACTTTGGTTTTATAGCTCAACCTCAGTAAATGACACAGCTAGCACACTGTATGCTGGCGTTCTTTTGTTTTTGATTTTTTTCCAAGTTATCATTTTCAGTCTCATAGCTTTATATTTTTTACTATATTCATTTTGAAGCTGCACAAATGCTTTTTTATATGATGGGGGAATAAATAAATGTCTATTTAAAAAATACACTTAAAACTGAACAAGTAGTTTGGTCTTCCCTAATGAAGATTTAAGTTATTCGGGACACCAGCAGACCTAGTTTGAGGCAGGAGATCTGTCAGCCTGTCGCCGCCTTCTTATTTACTCCCTTCTGTCTCCTTTTCCAATTTCTGCATAATCCCAGACACCCCATTTTTGAAGAGATTGAATCATGTTTGCCAAGTAATTAAACTTTGTGGGATTCATCTTCTTTCATCATAGGTACCTGGAGTCATAATTCTAACAGACCTTTATTGAAGGAACACTTTCTGCGTGCCAGACACTGTTCTTAATGCTTTATATAAATTCTTTAATCCTAACCCACCTCCTGTAAAACAGATGTTACTGTAATCATTTTCCACATGAGGAAATATTGATATAAAGAGGTGATATAAACACTTTGCCTAAAGTTAACTGGCTAGTAAATTGACAAAACTAGGATTAGAACAGTGGCATGACACCACAGTTTGAGTGTGGAGAACAAGTCTTGCAGTAAATATTTGTTTAATTACTTTTATTAACACACTTGAAATACTATTTAGAATTATATAAGTATGACTGTAGCCTTGTTTAATTTAGAATTTCCTTATGAAAATGACTATGATTTAGGTTTTGCACGTCACCAGAAACAATACTAATTTTATTGATGGTAAAGAGCAGCAAGCCAAACAGCAAGTTGGTGGAGCATCCCGTTGTCACTCGTTGGCTAATAGGAATCCTTGGGTGGCACACACAGTTACGTGCCCATCTGCTTAGCAAAGGTGGATGGTTCAGACCTACCCAGGGTCGCCTTGGAAGAAAATCCTGCTTATTCCCAAAGATCAGAGCCTTGAAAACCCTATGGAGCTGTTCTGTTGTATACACATGGGATTGCAGTGGGTGACCATTGACTCAATGACAGTGAGGTTTTTCTTTTGTTTGTTTTGTTTTTAACCAGACTCTTACTTAAGATATCAAAAACATTCATTTTTTTCTTTTTTATCTCTTATTTCCTGCTCCATAAATCTTCTGGAGATGCCATCACAGAGGGAACATGGGAAGAGAACCAGCAAATACTGCCTCATCTGTAATCTATGTATGTGTAGTAGGTGAATATATCTGTTAGTGAGTGCTGAGTAATTTCAGTGGATGGTGGCAAAATGCCAGTCTGTTGGGAACAGGGTGATCACAAAGCACAAAAGTTTGATTTAGACTAGGAAAGAAAAAGCTCTCCTGAGATTTTCAAATCTCTGAGACTGTTCCAGATTCTTTGTTTCTACAGTAAACCACATTTTCTAAACAGACTGTAAACTCCTTGAGGACAAGCATTAGGCCTTTTTTTTGGTATCTCTTTAGTTCATGGGGAGCCTTGATGGTGCAGTGGTTAGGAGCTTGGCTTCTAACCAAGAAGTCGACAGTTTGAATCCACCAGCTGTTCTACTGTGTTCTCTAGAGTCACTGTGAGTGGGAATCAACAGTATGACAGTGAGCTTGGGTATTTGGTTTTTACTTTAGGGTATAGAGGTGGGTCTTCTGTACATGCTTTTTGATTGTTAGAGCTCTTCTTTTATAAATAGCTTGTTTTTGTAAAAATGAAACCAAAGCACTGACAAGTTTAATTTTGTGAAACTGGGATTTTTTAAAAGAGTGATTTGAAGGAGGTGATGAAGGCCATATAAATGGGTATTTAAATGCAAGAAGTATTTTTAGGAGCACAATTGGAGAATGATGAAAGCAAGACGATTGTCATTTTTGAAAAGAGAGATTTAGAACTTGTCCTAGGACTGCACAGCTTTTAGGGTAAATCAAGTTATGCTGAATGTACTCCCTGGTTGGTTGAAGCAAAAGTGTATTTTTTGTGCCTTCTGGATTATAACCTGTCTCATACTGCCTGCCCACAGAAGAAAGAATGTTCATTGCTTCTTATTTTGTAGAATTATGAAATTAAAACAAAAATGAACTGAATGAAGTTTCCAGCTCTTTAACAGAGTAGGACAGACCTCCTGAGACTAGACCATATGGAAGTATCTTGCTTGAGTGCTCACGTCTTTGGGGTGAGGTTGGGGCAGATGGTGCAGGTGGGGCTCTTGGCTGCTTGGTCAAGGATTTTGGAGTTGATAGTGGTTAGATGCTGGGTGCTGTGGAAGGGTTTTAGTTCTCTTGTATGTGTTGAGCATGTGTGCCTAAGAGGTATAGTGATCCCCAGTGAGAGGATATCTATGTGTTGGGAAGTATAGGGGGAAAGATTAGGGAAGAGGTGGAGGAGATGCTGATTTGAGATGATAAAGCCTGCAATTTGATCTAAACCTATCTTTGAGATTAGGGAGAGGGTGACAAGATAACAACGTGAGAAGCAAGATTCCAGATCCCTTGTCTCGTCTGTTCTATAGAGCCTTCAAGTAAGATACTGCACGACTGTAGGATTTCTTCTGTTTAAGCTTGAAGCTTTTTGATTCCATTTTGAGATACTAGGCCAAAAGCTGTATTTATAGCACTTGTTTTGACATATTATCTGATCCTGTTCCTTGCCTTCCTTACTGGAATCCAGCTAATGTTGCAGTCTGCCTGGCAGGAAAGGTTGATTGAAGAAAATGTACACGTAGATATACAGCTGAGGGATTGAAAATAGCTCCAAACTTTGTAAATAGGTCAGCCATACAGTTTGGTTCAAATTGCGTGAACATTAGTCGAGTTGCTGGGAGAATTTCAAAAGTTCTAATTCATGGACTTGTGTGGTATACTTAGCTGGTTTACCTGGGTGGTGATTTGTTCCCACACCAAAGTTTTAGGCAAAGGAGGAAAAAAAAACACCTTGTTTAGAAAGAGAGCATGAGTTAAGTTTTTCTGTAGTTTGTGCTTCATAGTTTTAAGTCTGCTTGAGTATATCTTTTGTAGAGTAGGTAACATTTCCGCTAGTACTAAAGACTAAAGTAGTTTGCCTTCCAATCTCTGTCCCCCAGTCTCCTACCTAAGCCACAGCTGTAGCAGTTTTTTTCTTTTATTCTTCTAGAGATAGCTGTTCGCAAATAAGCCATATGTAATTCCCCTATTATTACGTAAATCTATCCTCCTGATCAGTCCTTAGTAGAATACATTCAGAGTTGCCTTGTTCTCCTTTATAACTACATTGTTCAGTTGTAGGACTGGATAAAAAATTTTCTTTAGCCCCCAGTTGATGGGCACATGTATTTCTAGTTTCCTGTAAACAATGATCTTGTGAATATTTCTGTGCATAGTTGGTGTACATGAGATACAAGTTAACTTGTAGGCTGTTTCTAGAGTTGGAATCATTGGATTCAAAGGGCATGTGCAGCTTTCACTATTGATAAGATCCTTAACAGTCTTCTTTATATTTTGCAGTTATTCATTGAAGAATATTGATAGTGGAGAGAAATCTTAACAGTGCACTAGTAATCAAACTTAACACCCCTAACAGTTACTAGAAAAAGTAGGTGACCTGAAATACCCGTAATACGCTTAATTATTCACTCTAGTAACAGTTGTTGCTGGAGAAGAGGCAGATTGTCTAGAGTAGACAGGAGCAGCCCCTCCTTATTTTGGGGGGATGAGTATTTGTTGATGATAGCCAAATTTTATTACTAGAAATGTTAGTTTCACCATTTATGACATCTGTGAATTGGAAAAACATTTGTGGGCCATGCAGTCCTGCTTCAGTGGCTATCGTAAAACAGTCTGTTTACCAAGAAATAACCTGTAAATTCCAGGCACTTGCTCTACCTGGAGCTTACTCATCATTTTGGAAAATAAAAGCAAAGTGATATTTTGAGTTTTCCAGTAAAATAATTCTGTAAATTGTAACATGCTTTACCAGATGGAGGCCCATGCCTCAGATTCTGAGACCAAATCTCGGATAATGGTTATGGAGCACAAGCCACTTAATTAGTTCACTAATTAAGAAAAATGAGAGTGAAAATGCTGAAGAATCTCCTGAAACATTCAGAAAAGTGAAATTTTCAAAAGGTTATGTGTTACAGAAATGACTCTTTAGAGACATTAGGATTATAAGGTAATTTCAAAACTAACTCTAACAGTGTTTTTAGAAAAAATTAGTCACATTCTGCCTACATGGGACTAACATATGGTGCAGCCCTGATGAATGCACAAGTGGGCTGAAATCAAAATGCAGTTGGAGAGAGGAGCAGTGGTGACTCATTAGTGAGACAGATTTGGCCTTTTGGCAGGGCAGGGAAACCAGGGGAGGAACCGGTGGTCTTGGAATGTGCCAAATTTGAGCAAGTGATAGATAATATGGATATTAGGGAATAGTCAGATGACCAAGCCCTTATCTTGGGATTGTTGCTTTGTCTGATGTCATAATCTCTGTGAATTGTCCTGTTTTGTGGCTTCAGAGCCCCCAGTTCTTGTAAAACATGGGGAACCTTTGCTCCCTCTTTCTTCTGTGCATTGTTTCCTATGACTGAAGGTAGAAGCTACCAGGCAAATACTGAACATTGGTATGCCTGAAATACTGGGTTTACTTTAGAGAGAGAGCATAGGAGAGGTAGTGATTCTGCTCCGAGAAAGCTGTGTATTAGCTTAGTGTTTAGCTGCCATAAGTGGGTTGCTGCTGCTGCATCCGGCAGTCTGTTGCCCAGTGCCAACTGTGCTGTTGTGGGAAGGGAAGAAGAGGGAAAAGAAGGATACACTTCAAGGGGAGTCGAAATTACTGAGAGGAAGGTATTTTGGTAGGAAGTAGAAGGAAAAAGTATTTTTCAGTCCTAGTCTTCCTCACCTGGGTACTACAAAATAGAGTACCTCTTAGATGAAGTGACCTCCTGGATAGGTGCAAATAACAGTCATATGGAAAGATCATGTAACAGGCGGTGAAGCAGCAAGTCAGGAAAAGCAAGGAGATTATAAAGAGCCCAGCTCATCTCCCGCCATTCATCAGTGTACCACTCTTTGTTAATGATCTCAGAGGATTCAGTAGTGGTATTGGTCTTGTGAAATAGCTGTTATGTTTATTGGTTGTGGCATATAGGTAAGGATGCTGTTGGCAAAGTTAAACTTTAGGCCGTTTCTGACCCTGATGTTTAAATATGGGCAGCTGTTCACCAACCACGTTGCTCTTACCGGAGTTCATAATTCAAAGGGGAAAAGATTTTTTTTTTTTCCACCAAAATGCAAATATGTCATGTATAGATACGTTTCAGTTTAAGAAAATCCATATGGAAAAACTCACAAACTAGAGTAGATAAACCAGGAGAGTCATTTCAACAGCTGAATGTCTGATATGGATTGTCTTTATTCCGAGTATTCTGAGAATACAAATATGTAAGAATGGGCTTGTTGGTAATTTACAAAATGGTGACAGTAGGAATATATTTCATTAACAACCACATGAAAAAAATGAGTTTTGGGGGGTATATGATTCTAGTATTTGGCAGAGACTGAACCAGACTCAGGTAATGGGCCTTTGGATAACTATAGTTTGTATGGAGAAAATATACTTTTAGATGTCTCATAAATTAGTCCTGTCCTCTAGTTTTGTAGATGAGGAGACTGAGGCCCAGAAAAAAGGAACTCATTCAGGATCACACACATGACATCAGACCTGACCTTTGTCTGACAGGTCTTAGGGCTGCAGCAGAGAAAGTCAAGATGAGGATCATTCTAATAGTGGTTGTGAGCCTCTTTGAGAATCAAGGGAACCGGTGGGTTTTGCCTCACAAAACTAAGCACATGCATGCATCTTCATAGTTAGCATAAAATACATAGAGTTCATGAGTCACCCTTCCCTTCCCAAAAGCCACCCATAAATTGCGAAGGGCGTCTGAGAGTTCCAGGTTAGAATCCTGATAGAAGAGCAAAGTTGTAAAAATTGTTGCTGATACAGAAAGGATGAGCATACTGACCAGCGTAGAGAAAGGAGATGAGATTGAGCACTGCTGATAAATGTCTCTGTTAGGGTCGGGGCCAGGACACGCATGGATGACTCATTAGTCAATAGAGTCTGAAGCCCCAAACTTAAGCCTGAGTCATGAAAATAGACTAGCTGAGTATCCTTAGAACAAGTGTCACAAGGAAAAATGGAGGATTTTCCCCTCCCACAGAGAAAGTGTTAATTCTTGACCCTGGTAACAAAGTCAAATCAGAAGTAAGTAGGACCTGAACTCTGCAGTATAGAAAACGTTGATCACAGTGAAAAGAGATACTCTGGGAGTGGTGGGATTAGAAGAATGGGTACTTCGTGTTCTTTGACATAGCTGTTTAATTCACCTAACCCCAACCAAGTAGGAATCATCCTCCTTTTATAAAATGCGAGTGAAACAATTAATGTTAAATAGTTTCTCCATGGTCTTACAAGGTAGATTTTATCCACCATTAATGTGATTGGTATGTGCGCTCAGGATCATCGATTGGATCCAGTGGTAATTGCTGTTCACCTGCTGCAAGTTCCCAAGGAAGATAGGAAAATTCTTGCCTGTTGCAGGCTGCCTTCCGAATTTTAGCGTGAAATCATCTGGTGGAGTTTCACACCATAATTAACTGATCTGTTGGTGTGGAGTTGATTCTCACCCATAACAACCATACAGGACAAAGTAGAACTAACTGTCCTGTACGGTTTCCAAGGAGGGGCTGGTAGATTCTAATTGCTGACCTTTTGATGAGCAGCAGAGCTCTTAACTGCTCTACCACCAGAGCTCGCTAATGAACTGGGCTAGCCTGAAAGGCTTTGCAGTTGGACCCCTTTCTGGTTACTTGGTTTTTTAGGAATCATGATAGGAGGGCATGCAGTTTTCCAAAACTGCTTGACCTTCTTATTGAGCCAGCTGTGTAATAGGAGGAAAAAGAATCAAAGCACATTGCAAGCAGTCCAAAGAAAGTGTAGTTTTCCCAAATGATTTCTGTGAGTTGTCACTTTGTGACCAGTTAAAAGAACATGACTGTATCCCAGTCATCCATTTGATCTTTGGCTTTTATTGATGGATTTAGGGTCAGGGTTGGAGAGAAGAAACTCCTTGTTAGTCCTTTCTTTGATGTACGTACTCAAGCTCTCTTTTACAGATGAGGAAACTGAGATTTGAAGATGTTAACTAACATGCTCAGAGTCACACATCTAAGGAATAACAGGATTTTTTTTTTTTTACTACTTCTAGTCACATCTCTTTGGAGACTTTGGATGTTTACTTCCTTACAGGATCTTCCTTTAGGAAAAAGGTTGGACTCCAGTTAATGGTCCTCAGTGTTATGATAGGCATTTCTGTGGTTTATGTGAACAGTCTTCTTAGTAGACAGTTTTTACCCTCAGGAAAGCTTTTAACCCAGGGTAGGACTGCCTGGCTTTATGTATATTCCAACTCTTTCATTAGAATCATTTGACTGTGAGGAAGTTACTTCATTTGTTGTGCCTTTTCTCATCTGTAAATGGAGACAAGATAGGCATAAAGAGTAAATACAAGCACTGAAAACAGTAAATGATGTATAGTAAGTGCTCACTGAACAGTGTTACAACAGTTGCCCTTTTGCAAATGTCTGGACATTTATCCAAACTTGGGCAATCAGTTTGAGAGGATCAGCATTTATTACCATTGATAATACTTATTTGTGTAACCTGATGAGACATTGGTGCTGAGTGGTAGACTTCTTGCCTTCCATGTGGGATACTTAGGTTCGATTCTTGGCCAGTACACCTCATGTGCAGCTGGCATCCGTTAGTGGAGACTTGGGTGTTGCTGTGATGCTGAATAGATTTCAGAGGATCTTCCAGACTAAGATAGTTGAGGGAGAAAGGCCTGGCTGTTTACTTCAAAATGTCAGCCACTGAAAACCTGTGATCTGCAGGATTGCCGTGAGTCAGGACCCCCTTAATGGCAGCTAACAGCAGCAATGCTAGGTTCTGCAGATAGAAATACCAGTTTCAAAGCCAGACAGAAGATTGATGACTTACCTGTTGTTTTCAGTTACATGGAGGTAGTTTTCATATTTTTCAGGAGACCTAGGGTTACCCCAAGGGCTGAAAGAAGCAAACATGTGGCGCCTGCGTTACCTTCTCTGTCTCTGACCTGAACAGCCTAGCCTCACTTTACATTTAGGAGGAATGTATTTCTGCTTTAAAAAGTGTGTCAAAATCTCTAATCTGTGTAGTTGTTAAATTCTTCATTAGCTCACTGCCTTGCCTTAGGAAAGCTTTTCAAGGCCTTATTAAGGGCATTTACTAACAGTTGTGTGTCTCAGGGAAGCTCCCCAGTTTGGGAGTTAGGCCTGTTGTGGCTGCAGCAGTGGGCTCAGACAGAGCGGCAGCTGTGAGGGTGGGGCAGGGCTGGGCAGTGTTTCTGTTGGGTGTAGGGTCATCGTGCATTGGAGCCCGACAGCATGTAAGAGCTGCTGATGGTGAATGAGTCAGCAGCTATCTTTTTGGGAAGGGGACAGTATTTTGTCATTTACTCAACATGTAGTCTGTATAGGCCATCAGAAAATTGTGAGGGGAAAAAGGCTCATTACTTTGCCTACTCTAAAGAAAGCTTATAGGATGTTTTTGTGTAAGCCCTGAGAAGGGGGTGCTGGGTGTTTGCTCTTGTGTGTTAATGTGAAAGCATTCTTGAATAGTGTGAGCTATTAGTCTTTTTATTAGTCTTCAAGCATATTCTAAAACCAGATGCTAAATTCTCTCCAGATTACTGTCCTCCGTTGGGGATACTGTGTCTAGGTAGTTTGCCTCTGGAATGCCCGTACCACAGACTTGCTGATGCAGTTTAAAAAGCTTCCTGTGAGGTCATGTTGTGAACATTTACCATATTGCAGGCGGGTAATACTGCATGTTTCCCTCAGTGCTAGGTTACCCTCGTCCTTCTCTTCTGTGTCACCTTGGCAGATGCCCTCTCTCCCCCAATCTCCTTGGAAGTTCTTTTTTTTCCTGAACTCTTTTGCTAAAGAGTTTACTTTTTTTAGAAAAAACAAACACCGAAGTTTCTAAAGAGATTTGAGTAGCCTTTATGCCTCCCATTCCTGAGTGGTGATAAAGAAAGGTGGAGGTAATGGCGGTGGAAACCCAGTTCCGTGGGCTGCTAACAAGAACAGGAGGAATGTAGTTCAAGCTTCCTCACAGAGTTGATGAAGTTCAGGTTCCCCACAGAAGTGAAAGATGTAAAAAACTCAGACCGAAACTTTTGGTTTTCCTTTTCTATTCAGCTTTCCTCTCTCCCTTGAGCATTTCTTTTTTGATCCATACTAAGCAACAGGGAGCTGTGGTGGTGCAGTGGTTAGAGCTCAGCTCCCACCACTCCTTGGAAATTCTGGGGACAGTTCTGTTGTGTCCTGTAGGGTTGCTGTGAGTTGCACCCAACTCAGGGGCCCTTAACAACAACAGTGGGCACCGGAAGATCAGAGAAGTCAAACTGGAAGGCAGAGCTTTTTGAGAAAATGCTGTCTCGTATATACTGTCCTTGCATATTTGGTGACATGGCCCTGTGTGAAGGAATATAGCCTTGATCTTTTCTGTAAGTTTAAGTTTTCATTAAAAAAAATCCTTGAGTGACTTAGGGGTACAGTGATTAGTGTACCCCATTTATGTGAAGAATTTTTACCCCTAGAATATACACAGCAAAACATTTATCAATTCTTAGTTGTGTTGCTATTTAGTGACTGTGATTGCATTCTTCAAATTTTGCACTTGTCCTTACCCTAATTTTGTGAGTTGTTCCTCCACCATTAACGTGAATTCAGTGATTTAAGGTTCCTGCCTAATATTCCAAGGTGCTGTTGTCAGTTTGATCCCATATGGATAGTTTTTTAAAGAGCTTAATAAGCTCAAGGCAGACATTTTTTACTCATTAAGCTAAACCATTGTTTGGTTTTAAGAAGACTTACGGGATATTTTTTGTTTAAGGCTTGAAGATTACCTGAGAGTAATAATTTTAGGAGTTCATCCAGCCCTCATGGCTTCAGAAAGTCTGGGGACCCATGAGAATTTGAAGTCTGTTCTGCTTTCCTTTCCTCCCCTTTTGATCAGAATTCTCTAAAATTCTTTGATCAGAATGTTCAGTAGTGGCAGACAGACAGCATCCATTTCGTTTGCTGTTATGTTTGTGAATTACTTTTTTACAGAAGGAATTTTATTTTCTCGTTCTCCTTATTAGGCCTAAGGGCTGTTGTGTTCTCAGGGACCCAGAAATGTGTCCCTCACACTTGCATACCTTGGCCTTGCGTAGAAGCCTAGGTGTCCCTCTTGTTTTGTATATCCTAGAGATCCCCGACAGACATGCAGTCTGAGTCAGGTCTCCCAGAGTTAAAGTAAAACAGTTCACGGAGCAGCAGCATTTCTCAAACTGTTTTCCATGGAACACTGGCAAAATATAGCTCCCTGGCCTTTTCTGGACCCTTCCTGTCTTCCAGAAAAAAACTAGTAAGTAGAAGTTTAACTTCCTGTCTATCTTTCAAGGTAATCGCTATGCCAGAGGTCTGTAAGACACATTGTCTGAGTAAAAGTTTACGTTTTCTAGGTGATAGTTGCATTTCTCAAGAAGGACAGTTTATACCTGGTAAAAAGAGACTCTAGAGTATGGCCTCGATCTGTAGCAAGTTTATCTTCCTTAGCATCCGATAGAGTAGTCCCACCTTCAGAGTGATCATACAGGTTGAATGAGGTATTGTGAACTTAGTAAATATAAATTCCTTTGCTCTTAATAACATTTGATGATGTAGGCAGGTCCTGGTATTTTGTTAATATAATATAGACTTTGCCTTAATTAACATTGAAGACATCATTTCTTCATTAGCAAAAACAGAAACTACTTAGCATCCTGTGAAAAGTCAGATTAAATGCATGACCACCTATTTTATGCCAGTCAAGAAACCTGTCTTCAGGGAGGGTAGGCAGAGTGTAGTGTCTCATTAGTTCTAGTTTTTGCTTTGTCTTTCAGCATTCTTAACACTTTACAGTGTAGACATCGTCCTTGGTGACTTTCAGCAGTTCTCTGCTGTAGCCAGGACCAGACAGAAAGAAGTACAGCTGGCAAGAGTTGTAAATGGAAGTTTATAGGAATTTGGGCGGCTTTTACATAATCTTCACTTGCAAGACTGTTTGATAATGTTAAAAATAAAACAAATTGATTTTGTGGTTCCTCTGTTTGCTTTTACCTTCAGTTAGCTTCCTCATCTTGTGCTTTTTTTTGGTTTCTGTGGTTCACCACCGCCCTGGGGCCACTGAGATGAATTGACCGAGGCAGGAACTCCACATTGCTTCAGAAGGGTTTCATGTCCCAGCACCTACACAGGAAGGTTGCTGCGGGGAAGTAACATAGCCTTTCCATATTAATAACATGATCCTTAACTCCTTAAAGAAGTACTCCACCTTTAGCTTTTACGGTCTCCCTTCCAAAAGGAGATTCTCACAGTGATTATTATAGGGATCTAGGTGTACTGAAAAACTCAATGTCTTGAGCCCTATGTTGGTTTGCTATTTGTTGGGACAGTTGGGGGTAAGTCTCGTTTATAGCCTTTCAGTGCTTTAGTTCCCCATCTCATAAGTTGATGTTGTTCTATAAGTTAGCTTTCAGATAGTAACTGTAATTGACGTTTAAGGTATTGTGTACCTTAAAAATGGCAGAGGGAAATGTTCTTATGCTTTCGTAACAAAAGGGCTTTTCTTTGTAAAGAAGCTTCATGTGGAATCATGAGTGGTAAAGGCTTGGGTCACTCATTTTTCTTTCCTTGGTTAAACTGAAGATGGAGTCCAGAGAGGGAGATTAAAAGCTACAGTTACTGGCTGAATACTTACTGGGTGTGGGTGTGTTTCTTTGGCATCTTTTTAGCCTTCCTGCATGAGTTTGTTGTGCACATTTGAAAAAGTTGCCTTCAGAATGGTGATGACATCTTTCTTGCCTTCTGGGGTGTAATTTGTAGAGTGTCCATTCCTAGGAAGGTTTCCTTGCTGTTTTTTCCTTCTTTATCCTTGCTTTTGCCCAAGGCAGGCTCATCTTCCACAAAAGCGAACTGCCGTGTCCTCCTAAGAGCTGTGGGGGAGAGAGAACTCTGAGCTTTTGCAGAGAGCGCTAATTCCAGCAGAGGGTCTTTCAGCTGGTTGTCATCTTTGGCACTGATGGAGGGAGGAGATAGTGATTGATGATATAATAACAACACACAACCCCAATGCTGTGGAGTTGGATCCCACTCATAGCAACCCTAGAGGTCAGAGTAGAACTGCCCCATAGAGTTTCCAAGGAGCACCTGGTAGATTTGAACTGCCGACCTTTTGATTAGCAGATGTAGCACTTAACCCACTGTGCCACCAGGGTTACTGTGATTAATAAATGATACAGGGAGGAAATGGGAAATGTTTTACCTTTCAAAAAAGGTGGAGTTTTTCCTCCCTTAGGCTGTGTCATTTTCTGAGTGTACCACATATGGTAATTTTATGAGCAACCCAGCCTGTGTGCAGCAATTACTAAACTTCAGTGAGTTTTTTTCATGCCTTACAATGGTTTTGGAAGCCCCGGTGGTGGCAGTGGTTAAGTGCTGCATTGCTAACTAAAGGGTCGGAAGTTTAATTCTACTGTACACTCTGGAAACTCGAGAGGACAGTTCCGCTCTGTTCTGTAGGGTCACAATAGGTTGGAATCAACTCAACGGTAGTGCTTTTTTTTAAATAACGTTTTTAGATTCAAAAAAATCAATTTAAAAAAAACAAAATTTCTGTGCCTTTGTACGCTGGGATCACACCACAACCTCCCTATGTCCCCCCTCCCCCATGTTCTCCCTGCTGCATATCCCCCATCCAGAAATTCTTGTCAGGATTCTTACTGGGAGACCCACAGAGTTGTTCTAATTATAGTGAACAGTCTGTTTTTGCACAGAGGCTTTCACAAAGATGGTTATTGATTGATGTCAACATATATTTGCATATGCAACCACGTAGACTGGGAGTCTTTAAAGCATCGCAAGAACAGACTCGGTGTATTGATCACTAATGACCGAAGACCAGACAAATTGTGGAATGACATCAAAGACATCATTCATGAAGAGAGCGAGAGATCATTAAAAAGAGAGGAAAGAAAGAAAAGACCACATTGGATGTCAGAAGAGACTGAAACTTGCACTTGAACGTGGAGTAGCTAAAGCAGAAGGAAGGAGTGGCAAAGTAAAAGACCTAAACAGAAGATTTCAAAGAGCAGCTCGAGAACACAAAACATATGTGCAAAGAGCTGGAAATGGAAAACCATAAGGGAAGAACATGTTCTGCATTTCTCAAGCTGAAAGAACAGAAGAAAAAATTCAAGTCTTGAGTTGCAGTAGTGAGGGATTCTACAGGGAAACTACTAAATGGCTCAGAGAGCATCAAAACAAGATGGAAGGAATACACAGAGTCGTTATACCAGAAAGAACTGGTCAGTGTTCGCCATTTGAAGAGGTAGCGTATTATCAGGAACCAGTGATGCTGAAAGAACTTGAAGCTGCATTGAAGGCATTGGCTTGAGAAACAAGGCTCCAGGAATTGATGGAGTATCAATTGAGATATTTCCACAGACAGATCCAGTGCTGAAAGTACTTGTTCATCTATGCCAAGAAATTTGGAGGACAGCTACCTGGCCAGCTGACTGGAAGAGATCCAAAGAAAGGTGATCCAACTGAATGTGGAAATTACCAAACACTATCGTTGATATCACACGCAACTAAGATTTTGCTCAAGATCATCCAAAAGCAAGTACAACAGTGTTGCTGACAAGGAACTGTCAGGAATTCAAGGTGGATTCAGAAGAGGACGTGGAACCAGGGATGTCATCTCTGATGTCAGATGGATCTTGGCTGAAAGCAAAGAATACCCGAAAGATGTTCACTTGTGTTTCATTGACTGCAAAAGCATTTAGCTGTGTAGATCATACTAAATTATGGCTAATATTGTGGAAAATGGGAATTCCAGAACACCTAATTGTGCTCTTAAGGAATCTGTATATGGATCAAGAGGCAGTCATGTGAACAGAACAAGGGGACACTGCAAGGATTAAAGTCAGGAAAGGTGTGTGTTGGGGTTGTATCCTTTTACCATACCTTTTTAATCTGTATGTTGAGCAGATAATCCAAGAAGCTGGATTATAGGAAGACCGAGGCATCAGCATTGGAGGGAGACTTATTAACAGCCTGCCTTATGCAGATGACACTACCTTACTTGTTGGAAATGAAGATTTGAGGCACTTATTGATGAAGATCAAGGACCACGTTCAGTATGGATTGCACCTCAATGTTAGCAAAACAGAAATCCTCACAATTGGACCAGTAAACAGTATTGTCATAAATGGAGAAAAGATTGAGGTTGTCAGGGTTTTGATTTTGTTTGGGTCCATGATCAATGCCCATGAAAGCAACAGTCAGGCATTCAAAAGACACATTGCATTGGGAAAATCTGCTGCAAAGGACCTATTTAAAGTATGCAGAACTGAGGATGTCACATTGAAGACTAAAATGTGCCTGACCCAAGCCGTGGTATTTTCAGTCGCATCATACACATATGAAAGCTGGACAATGAACAAAGAAGTCAGAAAAGAATTGATGCCTTTGAATTGTGGTGTTGGAGAAGAATGTTGAATGTACCATGGACTGCCAAAAGAACCAGTAGATCTGTTCTGGAAGAAGTACAACCAGAGTGCTCCTTGGAAGTAAAGATGGCAAGACTGTGTTTTACATTCTTTGGACATGTCGTGGATTGAATTGTGTCCCCCCAGAAATGTATGGGTTGATTTGACTTGGTTTTGAGTTCTGATATGGTGCCCTTCCTCCCATGTGTTGTGAATCCTGCCTCTGTGATATTGATGATGGAGAATGGTTTGCAGTTGTGTTAGTGAGGCAGGACCCAAGCTATAAGCTTGTGGAATATAAGGGAGAGAAGTGAGCTGAGGACGTGGGGAACCTCATTCTACCAAGAGAGAAGCACCGAGAGCAGAGCACGTCCTTTGGACCCGAGGTTCCTGTGCCAAGATGCTCTCATTGGATTTAGACTTAGCCTACCGGACTGTGATGATTTCTCATTCTGAATGGACTTACAACTTTTTACTGATTTGCGGTTTACCAGACTGTGACAATAAAGCTTCTCTTCTTGAAACCTTCCACTTGTGGTATTTTTCTGTTAGAGCAGTACCAGGTGACTAGGACAGATCTGTTCCAAAGTACAACCAGAGTGCTCCTTGGAAGCAAAGATGGCAAGACTGTGTTTTACATACTTTGGACATGTCAGGAAAGATCAGTCCCTGGAGAAGGACACCATGCTTGGTAGAGTGGAGGGTCAGCGAGAAAGAGGAAGACCCTCAATGAGATGGGTTGACACAGTGGCCACAACAGTGGACTTACGTGTAAAAATGTGTGTGGACATGGTGCAAGACCAGGCACTGTTTCATTCTGTTCTTCATAGGGTTACTGTGAGTTGGAACGAACTTGATGGCACCTAACAACAGCAGAGTGGGAGTACCCGGAGACTGAGTATATCAAAAGCCCTGTGTTTCAGGTGGGACATTCAGGTCCATAAAGATTTCAAGTTACTGTGGTTGTTTATTTTTCAGTGATAATCAATTGCTGCTTTTTTTCCTACATTCCTTATATTCATCTGTCAACAACTGAGATGATGGGTAGGGCTAGGGATGAGATAAGATTAGGGATAGTCAGTTCACTTAGCAATCAGAGGTCGTGAGGTTGTTCTAGATTTTTGCACTTTATGTAGACCGATGACAAATTTGTATGATAATTTTAATGACATTGATTCTTTTTATAATTCAGTAGGTATTAATTCTTTCTGCCCTTGTATAACTAGATTTCATTTTCTTGGTCTTTAAAACATGTTCAGACTTTTGGGGTAGAAGTAGAGGATCTATTTGCCTGTCATTGAACTCCCTCTTTACATCAACCAAGGTAGACCTTGGCACTGTCCACCTAGATCTTTCTACAATATACTTTTCTTTGCTCTTTCACCCTTTTGGTAAAACAAATACTGTAATTTCAGATGTTTCTCTTTTCAATCCAGTTTTTATCTTCCTGTTGTTTATTTTATTACAATATTCTACCTGCAAAGTGTGTCATTCTTTTGAGTGTTTTCCGTAGTTGTACTGACCATTCTTATGATTTGAGTTCTTATGTTAAAACATGTTGATTGCTTCACATGGTCTAGCTTTGAGTTGTTGCCCTTTAAAAACCAAAAATCAAGCATAAAGTAAAGATAAAAAAAAAATAACGGTGCTTTAGAAATGAAATAGAGATGATTCAGGGCAAAGGAAACAGGCAGACAACCAGGGAAATAAGAGCAAATCATAGAAGTAAATTCGGAGCAGGAAGGCAGAGGGTAAAAGAGAAAATTGAGGCCTGCTTTTTGGAGCATAGCCTTGGTAGGCACCCCTCTTGCCATCTTCATTTCCAGTGCATCCTTTATGGGAGAAGCTGGGAATGTGTATCTAATTAAGAAATAAAAACAAGAAACAAAAAACTTACAGGTAGTTTCCTGTGAATAAGTGACTTTTGAATTTCCCCTCATCATCTGTAGTTTCATAGTCCCCATAACTGTTTGTCTTATCACGTTGTAACCCTTTACTAAAATTGAGTGACTTGTGATTAATTTTTGTGCTGTCCTTCCCAAGCATGTTAAATTTAATTATACTGCGATAATTACTGTGACCTTTCAGAAGAGGAAGCACTCTCCTTCATGTAATAACATTTCCATCTTGTAAGGTTTTTTTTTTTATTATGACTGAGTGAAAATGTACATTCCCGTATAAATTTACGTGCCCGCCTATATGCAGCTTCCAGTGTACTCCCTGCCTTGTGACAGCATACTATTCCTCTCTGCTCCATACATGTCTCATCCTCCCAACAGTCTGCTTTCCCTTCCTCTCCACCCACTCCCCTTACTCCAGCCAGAGGTCAGCAGGATGATATCCTATAGATTCATAGAACCATAAAGTGCATCCAATATATGGTCGCTTTGCATTGCCAAGTCCAATCCATTCGTGTCCGAAGAGTGGACCTTTGTTACAATTTATGGGCAAGGGCAGCATCAGGGCCAGGGGCCATGCTCCCAGGGGAGCCCCGAAGCTGCTGGACCATCAATTGCGGTCTTTTAGTGGAGATCTCAGGGTGCACCCCTTTTTATTCTTGTGTAGCCAGTGAGACTCAACCTTGTGAGCTCCATCACGGCTATGACTGGTAGTGACCGGGCACCATCTGGTTCTTCCGGTCCCAAGTCTATGTAGGCACCCACTCATGTGGGTCTCTCTGTCTTCTGGGTTGTCATTTTGGTCCTTGGTGAGCATCTGTTCCTGCTGAGTTGGGACCATTTGCTGTGCCCTCAGATGGCAGCTTCCATCTTGTAAGTTTTTAAAGCAGGCTTGCTTTGTACATAGTAAAATGGTTTAATAGCAGTGTAAACACGAAGAATTTGTGGACCTTCTGTTCCTGGCTTTCGTTTTTAGTTATTTTATAGAGGGGACTTCTGAAGATTTCCTTTGAATAAGCATTCTGTGGTGAGGAAAATTGGTTTAAAACTTAACTCTAAATCAGTGTTTTCCAGTCTTTGGCTTATTAAAAATTACTATAAAGAGTGTAAATCCTGGCTACCTAGTAAACTGTTTTCCACATTTCAGTACTCCTTTTATATTAGTGTGATTCTGATTAAGATAGAGGTGCGTTTAGAAGGTGTGTATTTTCTCTCTTCTTGTTAGGTGTTGTTGAGTTGCTTGCAACTCATAGCAGTGCTGTGTATGTGGAACAACAGAACACTGCCCAGTATTGCTCCGTTCTCAGTCGTCGTCATACTTGAGTCCGTTGTCGCAGCCACTGTGTCAGTCCATCTCACTGAGGGCTTTTCTCTTTTCACTGACCTCTACCAAACATGATGTCCCTTCTCCAGGGACTGTTTCCTCCTGATAGTGTGTCCAAAGTATGTGAAACTACTGCTAATCAACATTCTGGCTGTACTTCTTCCAAAACCGATTTGTTCATTTTTCTAGCAGTCTGTGGTATATTCAGTATTCTTCACCAACACCGTTATTCAAAGGCATCAATTCTTCTTTGGTTTTTTTCATTCATTGTCCAGCTTTCACATGAGGGAATTGAAAACACCCATGGCAAGGATCAGGTGCAGCTTAGGTCTTAAAGTGATGTATTTCTTTTTGACACTTTAAAGAGTTATTTTTCACAGCTCATTTGCCCAGTGAAATAGATCCTTTGATTTTCTGACTGCTGCCTCCATCAGTGTTGATTATGGTTCCAAATAAGTGAAATCCTTTACAGCTTCACTGTCTTCTTTGCTTATCATGATGATGCTTATGGGTCCAGTTGTTAGGCCAGTCCACAACCAAATTAGATTTTTATCTTTTAGGTCAAGGATTTCATTTCATTGTCTCCCACTGGGTATGGTTGTACTTTTTTTTAAAATTGTTGAGTAAATACTCCTTTCTCTCTACACCCTTGTAACCATCAAAGACTGTTCTCTTGTGTGTTTAATATGGTTGTGCTTTTATTTTCTCAGTTAGTGAAAGATAAAAGCATAGTCATAACCAGTGGGATTTCTTGAAATTTGCTCATGTTAAAAGGTTACCGTTGAACGAGAAAATCCAATTTGGTTGTTGACTGGCCTCACAAAGTTACTCCTTGGTCCAGGCAGCTTTCTATAGGAAGCTTCATGTGGTCACTGCCAGTGTATTGAGGAGAAACTAGGACAAACTAAACTGGTAATCCAAGCAGTCCCAGCTAGGGTTACATCTTCTGCCTGCTTGACAGTCAGGCTTGGGGAACCATGTACAGTGTGTCCGTTACACAGTCTCCTCTCACTTGCAGCCTGTTTTTGCCTTTCCCCCTTAATACAGTGAAAGCACCCGTGCCACTCCTATCTCTAAGGGAATAGATAAAATGAGCCAGTATCTCTGACAAAATAGAAAAAATTCAGTGAGCTATTGTTAAAGTGCTAGATTTGAGACATTATGTCTGGACACTGAACAGAAGGCAAAATTTCTCTGTGCCTTGGCAAAATGCAGAAGGTGTATGCCATTGTTACACAGATTAGACCTTCTAAGTTTATGTTGTCTTGTGTTATATATATATGTACATGTATATATATATATTAAGTAGCTGTATATTTAGGACTTTATTCGTTTACCTTTTTACAGGCTGAACACATCTTTGAAAGTGTCCTGTGTTATGAACTGAACTGGAGTGAAATCTTTACGGTAAGGCAACCTTATGATAAAAATGGAAAGAAGACCTGTGAAACCTGGAAGCCTTCAGAGATAGTTTTAGAGTCACTGCCTAAATATTGAAATGCCACCATTTGCTGTTTGGAGGGATGTGGAGCTCAATTGAGAATGGGAGCACACATCTGCCTTGCTGCTAAGTGTATCCATTTCTCTTGCTCACCCGTAATAGAATTTTTATCTGTGCAGTCATTAGTCTTGGTTTTAGCAAGTTTAAAGGAGGAGTGACAGTGACAAGATCAGCCTACATCCCTCTGCCCTTCCCTAATGTGTTTGAGTGTCTGTCTGGTAAGCCCCAATTTTTTTTCAGTATTATCATTATGGTGGCTTTTGTTTGTTTGTTTTTAAAAACCAACCAAAGGTCAGAGATTTGAAAAGACATTATGTTTTAGTACTCTGTCAAGAAACAGAATGTTTCTCTTCCATTTTATTTTATGGTAAATTAAGATTGAGAGCTAGTAAAAATTTTTTTTGCTTGTGCCACCTAATGAATGTCACTGAACCAAGGATTTTTGGAAGTTTTTGCCCCAGTGAGGAGTCATTAAATAACATCCTTGACTTCGTTGGGTGTGACGAGTGCTGCATTTCCGTGGCCAGTTTCTCACCCGGTTTGCCTCTGGCCTCCTCCTGACGGTCTTCCCGCTCATCACTTACACTGCTCTTCCAGAATTAGCTTCGACCATTGCTGTCTTTGGCTGTGGAAACTGTGTTTAAAACCAAGGGTAGCAACTCAGGTTCTTCTCTCCAGAACTATTTTCAGACCACGTGAGTTTTTTTTTTACTTTAGGTGTTTTCAGCTTTGAGGACCTCGAAAACTAACTGAAGGGAGGAGTTTGGAAGATTTGAAACAAGTTTGTGTTTCTTCTGCTCTGTTAGCCACTGCTATCTTCATAGATCTGACACTATTTATCTGACCGTGCACTTCGTACTGCTTCGCCAGGGAAAATCACACAAAACAGGCCTGGCGCATCAGCACTTTCATTGTGTGCTGGGCTGAGCCTCCCTTCACATGGTCACATCCCCCTTTTAATCCAGGATTCCCTCGATGTTCCCCAGTCCTGCCTGTTTCTGTGGCACACTTGCTGCTTGTTTCCCTGAGCTACTGTTTCTATACTCTGTGTTTTGTGGGGCTCAGGAATCTAAGGCTGTGTGTATTTGTGAATAATACAAGTGCATCCAGTTAATGTTATTGCCTTCTGAAGGGGTGAGAGGTGATGGCTGTGTTTAAGTTGGATTTTCTTCCAGAAATGATGGTGGATCATTGCTCTTTGAATTCTGGTCCTGTGTAAGTATTTTTGTTGTCTCATTTTTATAGTAAGTGGAGGAATCTGTCTGTTTCTTTGTTATTCGATGAATTTCCTCTCCAGCCCTGAAAGAGGAAAGAGAAAAAGTAGTGAGAAAGCTAAGGTCTGAATTCTCTCAAGCTATTGTTTTTTTTTGTTTTTTAATTTTTATTTTAGCATGATTATGTCTCATTATAGCTGGTTTCCTTCTTTACAAAAGAGTGCACTTTGGGTGTGAGCAGCAACATCAACTCAAGGGTGCTGATTCCAGTCCCTTCAAGCTGTAGTGTTTTCCCTTGTGATAGATTCCAAGGTATATTCTAACTGTACCTTACTTGCTTTGGGTTGAGTATACAAGGAAACTTTTTTTTATTTCTTTAAATAAAGTATCCTATCACAGAGGGGACTGGTAGCCAGGATGCATTTAGTGTTGTGTACAGCATTCTCTGTTGACATGCAAAGAGTAACCTGGACCTTGATATTTTTCCCAATCTAACTGAAAATGCAACTCATCGTGTGATTTCAGAAACATCGGATGGCCCACAAAACAAGATCAATCTTGATGGGCATTTTGCCCAAATAAATTTTGAACACAGGAATGAGAAAGTTCGTAAGCTTCCACTATTGGAAGAAGTGACATTGCTGTTATACACAGAGAAAATGCTAACCTGGCCCTGAGGAAACCTAAATCTGGGCTTTGTAGAGAACGACACATCTGCACTTCCGATTTCAGTTGCTTTAACCATGCTTCAGAGTATCTTGAAACCTCAGACAAGTATTATGTTATTCAAAACCAGGGATATTAAATGGTAGAGGTATTTCCTGGATAACAGGTGTAGTACAAGCCTTTGGACTCAGACCTCCATGTGCTGATCAGTCTGTCCTGAGATTGGGAGTGACAGGTGTTAGTAATTGCAGACACTAGACGACTCTGTGGGATAGTTTGGGGGCTTCCACAGTTAGCTGGCTTGCTCTTTTGAAATGAATCCTATACTGTCTCTGTAGCTCCAAAACAGTGGTAATTCAGATGTGTCTTCTTATGTAGGTTCTTCACTGCTAAAATTTTATTTTAGTAATAGACAGTGGTAAAATTACAGTGAATACCGTAATGAAGACAGTATATAATAAAGGTATTTCCACGTCCCAGATATATGATCCTTAGACACAGCATTTTGTGGTTCAAATTACCTTCTGTAACTCTTTCTTTGGTTTGCCACTGTCAGTGTCTAACTCTTAGACATAGCATTTCCTGATCCTGTTTTCTCCTCTTTTAAGAGATTGGATTCATTAATTGTTCTATGAAGTGTGAACAGTAGACCACTACATAAAAATGTCCTGGAACATAAAAATGTAGGTTCTTGGATCTATGCCCAGAAATTCATAGGCTACAAGAATCTGTATTTTAACAAATGGCCCATGTGAGATTTTTTTCACCCATTCCAATCCCCTTTATTCTCATGCCTCCGATAACTACTAATTTACTTTTATCTCTTTGCATTTGCCAGTTGTAGCCGTTTCATGTAAGTATGATCGTACAGTATTTGTCCTTTTGTGTCTCAATTACTTCCTTAGCATGGTGTTTTCATCCATGTGGTAGTATGTATCAGCACTTCATTTCTCTTGCTGCTGCTGTTAGGTGCTGTCGAATCAAGTCTCACTTATGGTGAACCTGTGTACAACAAAAAGAAACCCTCGTTGGTGCTGCACCATCCTCTTAGTTGTGCTGGAGCACAGCATTGCAGCAGCTGTATCAGTCTGTTTTGTGGAGGGCTGTCTTTTTCACTGATCCTTTGCTTTACCAAGCATAATGTCCTTCTCCAGGAACCAGTCCATCGTGATAACATGTCCAGAGTACGTAAGATACAGTCTCACCATCTTGCTTCTAAGAAGCATTCTTGTGCTAATTCTGTTTTAGTCAGCTAGTACTGCTGTGACAGAAATACCACAAGTGGATTCCTTTAGCAAAGAAAAATTTATTCTTATACGGTAGGCTACAAGTCTGAATTCAGGATGTCTGCTCGAAGGGATGGCTGTACTCTCTTTGTCACCTCTGAAAGCAGTTCCTTGTGTTGGCATCAGTCTTTGGTAAAGGAGCATCTTAGCACAGGAACCTCAGGTCTGAAGGACGCGCTCTCCTCCTGGTACTGCCCCCTTGATGGTGTGAGGTTCCCAGCTCTCTGCTTGCTTCTCTTTCCTTTTATCTCTTGTAGGATAAAAGGATAAAGGGCAATGCAAGTTACACTCAGGGACACTCTTTAGAGTGGAGCAGGCAGGTGATTTTAGGAGGGTTGTACAGTCCCACCCTAATCCTCTTTAATGTAACGGCAGTCTGCAGTCTGTTAACCAGTGTTAGCCAGCAATTAGGATTTACAGCATCAGAAAATCACAAAATGGTGGGCAGTCACAGAATACAGGGAATTACTACACATATTTTGGGGGGGACACAGTTCAGTCTGTGACATCTTCCAAGACAGACATGTTCATTCTTCTGGCAGTCCATGATACGTTTAATATTCTTTGCCAATGCTACAGTTCAGAGCTGTCAGTGCTTCTTCAGCCTTCCTTTTTCACCATCCACCATTTACATGCAGATGAGGCAGTTGAAAATACCAGTGGCTTGAGTCAGGCAAACCTTAATCTTCAAGGTGACATCTTTGCTTTCTAAAACTTCAGAGAGGTCTTTTGCAGCAGATTTGCGCAATGCAACGCATCTGTTTTTTTTTGTTTCATGTTGTGATGTAATCCATATTTGAAAGCTGTGGTCTGTGTTCTTCCTCAGTGCTGTAAGTTCACTTTCAGCAGGCAAGGTAGTGTCATCTGTGTAATCTAAGAGTAAGCCCCGTTCTGAGTATAGGAGTCTGGCATATACAGACTAAGTGTGGTGAAAAGGATACAACTGGGATGCGTACCTTTCCTGACTTTAAACCACGCAGCATCCCTTGCTCTATTCCGACGAGTGTCTGACTGTGGAATAGACCATCCATCAGTTTCTCTTTGTGTTTGACTAATATTCCACTGTATGTGCGTGCCATGTTTTATTTAGTATTCATTTATCTGTTGTACGCTTGGGTTATTTCTACCTTTTGGCTATTGTAACTAATACTGCTCTGAACATTAATGAGCAAGTATCTGAGTCCCTGCTTTTCAGTACTTTTTAGTATATACCTAAAAGTAGAATTGTTAGGCCATCATCGTATGGTAATTCTGTTCAGCCTGTTGAGGAACTCCCGAACTGTTTACCAAACAGTATTAACCATTTTACATTGCCACCAGTGGTCAGTGAGGGTTCTGATTTCACCATGTCTAAAGTCCTGTGGATTATTTGTCTTTGTTGTTGAGTTGTGTGAATTCGTTGTATATTCTGGATATTAAACCCTGATCAGATACATGGTTTCTGATATATTCTCTCATTCTGTAGGTTGTCTCTTCATTTTCTTGATAATGTTCTTTCATGAATGAGGACTGTCATTTAAGTTTGCCAACTCATCCTGGAAAAAAATGCAGCATAACCTTATTGCTGGATGTCACCACGGTCACCTTCTAAGTACTCTCCTTGGGAAGCCATGCACCAATGCCAGCACTCAGTCTGCCCTTCAAAGCAGTTTTGGAACTCTTTCTCTGAAATGGCCATCAGAGCTGTTGTCATGTTACCCTTGATGTCATGAATGTCATCAAAATAACTTTTTTCAATATTTCCTGTATCTTTGGATAAAGAAAAAAATCATTTGGGGGCCAGATCAGATGAGCAGAGAGGCCATTCTAATGCATTTATTTGTTTTTACTGGCTAAAAACTCCTTTGAAGACAACCATATCAGTTACGTTCACAAATTTGTCACCGTGTCACCATGTACAATGGCCGTTCCAGAAAGAGTTCCAAAATTGCTTTGAAGGATGGATTAGGTGCTAGTCTTGGTTCGTAGCTTCCCAATGGGAGTGCTTTGAAGGTGACTGTAGTGATATTCAGCAAAGAGAGGTATATAGCACTTTGAACAATTAAATTTACAGACTTCTCAGCCGTTGTATAAGTTTTAAATTTCTATCAAGTCCAATATCTTTTGTTGCTTGTGATTTTGGTGTCATATCTAAGAATCTGCTGTCAAATACTAGGCCCCAAAGCTCTACTCCTCTTTATGGCTTTCATGCATTCATTTAGATCATTGATCCATTTTGAGTTAGTGTTTGTGTGATGAGAGGTGTTGGTCTGACCTCATTCATTTGTGTGTAGAGATCTAGTTGTCCTAGTAACATTCATTGAAGAGAAAATTTGTTCCTCATTGTGTGGTCTTGGCACCTTTGTTTTGGAAAATCAGTTGACCACAGTTCTATTAGTTTATCTGGACTCTTAATTTTGTTCCGTTGGTCTGTATGTCTGTCCTTACACCAGACCACGTTGTTTTGACTACTGCGGTTTTGTGGGACATTTTTAAATTGGCAGTTTGAAGGACTCCTGCTTTGTTCTTTGTTTTTTGTAAGGATAGTTTTGGCTCTTCAAGGCCTTTTGCAGTTCTCTGTGAATTTAAAGATCAGCTTTTCGATTTCTGTGAAAAAGGCTTTGGAAATCTTGGTGAAAATTGTGTGGAATCTGTAAATTGTTTTGGATAGTGTTGACATCTTAACAAAATTAGTCTTCTAACCCATGAATATTAGAATGTCTTTACTTAGATCTTTTTTAATTTTTTCAGTAGTGTTTTATAATTATCATTGTACAAGTCTTTCACCTCCCTATCAAATTTAATCTTAGGCACTTTATTCTTTTAGATGCTAATTGTTTCCTTAATTTTCTTTTTAGATTGTTTATTGCTGATGTCCCGTGTGATTAGATGAATACTAAAGGTTGAGAACTAATGGACTTGTAGAAGTCATTTTGAGTAGAGTTAATCAGGGAGTACACTGTTGGGTAACTCTTTTCAAGTGTATTTTCATCTTTTAGTGATGCATCTTCATAAAAGCTTTATGAAGCTAATTGGGTATGAACTATAAAACCTAGTTGGGAGAGACTGTGATTGACTGGCCTGACAAAAGTTGGTAGCAACCTTGGGTCTGAAATTTAATGAAAACCTCTGTATTTTTTCCCCACATTGAAAGTCCCTGGAGCCACTGTACACCGAAACTCTATATAGACAGTAAGGAGATGGGAAGAAGAAAGTTCTTGAGAATGATGTGTGTTGCCAGTTTTTTCTAGGCTTGTTAGCTCTTCCTTTTACCAATATCACTTTAGTAGCTGCCAGATCAGTGGCTTTCTCTTTGAAGTGAATGCAGCTTGGGAAAGTAATTGGGAATATAATCTAGCAGTGACTTGTGTTTCACATTTTATTTACAGCAGAAAAGAGGAGGTAAAGCAGCTCTAGAAAAATTAAGCACGTGGATTGTAGTTCAGTCTGTAAGCAGTGTCCTTGATCACTGTGGCCTTCACTGGCTCCTGTTGCTTTCCTTACACCCTACAATGTGGGTATTCTCCAGGAGTTGTGTCCCCCCCCTTTTTTTTTTAATGTGGCTCCCTTTACTTAAGGGGGCACTGATTCTGTTTCTCACGTCTCTGTGTCTGTCTCACATATGTCTCCAGAGCTCTGTGACTTTGTTACAAACTGCCTGTTGGATACCTCTTATCTGGAGACGTGCCCACGGGAGAGGTTCTTCAAATTGCCATCACTAGAACTGAAGTTTTACCAGTGACTTCTTCCTCCCCCATATCCAGTGAATTCCAATAAATAGTAATCGTGCCACTAAAATTTCTCAGCATTTGCCTAAGAGACTGAGCCCTAACCTCTTAGTTGCCAGTTTGTGGAACAGTCTCCCGATTTCTGAGATTTATCCATGTAGTTTATTAACCTAGTTTCAGACGATTGTGAGGTGAGTTTTAAAAAACAAACCTGATCATTCTCTTGCTATAGTTCAAGCCCGTCAGTAGAACGGGGACAGTGTCTGTCTAATCCAACTCTTTATTTTCGTTTTCTAATATTTTCTTTTTTTCTAATCCCTTTTCTGTTTTCTGATTCCCAGGTCTTTGCACTTTTCATTGTAATACTTGGTCTTCTCAGGTTGCCCTTTGAAATCTTCCGTTCGGCTCCTGTACTTTGTAATTGCTTCCATTCACTTTAACTCACATGTAAGAGCAAGTTCAAGCTTTTGAGTGCTGATATTGGTGGATTTAATGGGCAAATGACAGAATGATGTAAGAAGCATCAAAAGAAGATGGAAATAATATGTAGTCTCTGTACCAAAAACAGTCGACATTCAGTCACTTCAGGAGAATAGCATATCATCAAAAATTGATGATACTGAACGAAGAAGTCTGTGAGGTGTGACAGGTGAGTCCATGAACTTAATTGTTCTAGTTATGACATACCTCATTTCTGAATATCACTACCGTCACCTTCAAAGTACTCCCCATGGGAAGCTGTGTACCAGGTGCCAGCGTTGGTGCATGGCTTCCCAAAGGGAGTGCTTCAAAGATGCCTGTAGTGATGATTCTCCTGTGACATATGCAGCACTTTCTCTAGGAGGGGTTCGCAGACTTAATTTGCAGTCCTTGGAAGCTACACTGAAAGACATTGATAAAAAATAAGTCTTTAGAAATTGAGATGGTTCCACAAACAGATGCAGCACTGGAAACACTTGTCTGTGCCAAGGAAACTGGAAGACAGCTAGCTACCTGGCCTACTGATTGGAAGAGACCCCTATATATACCTATTCCAAAGAAAAGGGACCCAGCAGAATTTGGAAGTTTTCAAGCAGTATCATAAATACCACATGAATATGTGCTTTGATTTCTTGACTGCGAGTATAATTTTGCTGGGGTTAATTAAAAAAGCCGTACATTGGCAAGAAATTGGCAGAAATTCTAGCTGGATTCAGAAGAGGACATGTATTCTGGATTTGAATTGTGTCCTTCAAAAAGGTATTTAAATCCGGTCCCTAAAGAAGGACATCATGCTTGGTAAAATGGAGGTCAATGAAAAAAGTGGGAGGCCCTCAACGAGGTGGGTCAACACAGTGGCTGCAACAGTGAACCTAAGCATGGCAACACTTGAGATAATGGGCAGTACTGGCTGAACTGGCGCCAGCTTGATACCTGGCAGCACCCATCTTTATGGGAGCAGATTGCCAGGTCCCTTCTCCTGTGCCATCACTGGATGAGCTCAGACTCTTGACCTCTTGGTTAGGAGCTCCTTATCCCAGCCGTAGGCAACCAGTAACTACTTATGTCTGTAGACATGCCTATTCTGAGCATTTCATAGACATGCAGCAGTACGCGCTGTGGTTTTTTGTGACTGGCTCCTTGCATTGCATTGGGAAAATCTGCTGCAAAGGATCTCTTTAAAGTGTTGAAAAGTAAAGACACCACCTTGAAGACTAAAATGTGCCTGACCCAAGCTATGGGATTCTCAGTCACAGCACATGTATGCTAAAGCTGGACAGTGAACAAAGAACAGAAGAAGAATTCTTACCTTTGAAGTGATGTCGGAGAAGAATGTTGAATGTACCATGGACTGCCACAAGAACAGACAGATCTGTTCTGGAAGAAGTACAACCAGAGTGATCCTTGGAAGCAAAGATGGCAAGACTGCGTCTTACATACTTGGGACATGTCAGGAAGAATCAGTCCCTGGAGAAGAACATAATGCTTGGTAGAATGGCGAGTCAGTGAGAAAGAGGAAGACTCTCGATGAGATGGAGTGATGCAGTGGCTGTGACAATGGGCTTAAGCATAAAAGTGTTTGTGGACATGGTGCAAGACCAGACAGTGTTTCATTCTGTTGTGCATAGGGTCGCTGTGAGTTGGAAATGACTTGACAGCACCTAGCAGCCTTTCACTTAGCGTGTATTCACAGTTTTGCCGGTGTAGTAGCATATCCCTGCTATCTTTTGCCACAGCCCTTCTGGCTTGTCGTAACTCACATTATCTATAGTTGCAACTTTTCTCCTTCTGCTTCACCAGTGTCTGTTAGAACAGTTTCTGATTCTGCGGAGCATTGCTGTCTAGTAGAACTTTCGTGATGATGGAAGTATTTTGTATCTCTACTGTCCAGTGTCATCGCCACTAGCCACATGTTGTTCTTGTAACTGAGAAACTGATTTTGTTTTGAAAACTTTTTATTGTTGTAAAAATACAGAGGACATGCTTACCAGTTCAGCATTTTTCATGTGTTCAGTTCAGTCATACTGCTTACATCAGTCATGTTGTGCAGTTGTAAAACTGGATTATTTAAGTAAACTTAAATAGTGACTTGGGGCTGGTAGCTCCTCTATTACACAGTGTAGCTGTTAGGTGTTGTCAGGGCAGCACCGACACCTAGTGACACTGTGGACAGCAGAACAAAATGCAGCCTGCTCCTGTGCTGTCCTCACATTTATTGTTATGCTTGAGCCCATGGTGGCAGCTGCTGTGTCAGTCCATCTTGTATAGGGTTTTTCTCTTTTTTGCTGAACTTTTACCAAGTATGAAGTCTGTCTCTAGGGACTGGTCCCTCCTGATAGTCCCTCGAAGTGTGGAAGATGAAGTCTTGTAATCCTTGCTTCTAAGGAGCATTCTGGTAGTCTTTCTTCCAAGACAGATTTGTTTGTTTTCTTGGCAGTCAGTGGCATATTCAGTATTTTTCACCAGCATCATAATTCTAAGACATCAGTTGTTCTTACATCTTCCTAATTCATTGTCCAGCTTAACATACTTATGAAGCGATAAAACACCAAGTACTGGTTAGTCCTTGAGGTGACAGTTTTGCTTTTAACAGTTTAAAGAGATCTTTTACAGCTGATTTGCCCAGTGCAGTGTGATTGCCCACTGCAGTGTGATTGCCCACTGCAGTATGTCCTTTGATTTCTTTACTGCTGCTTCCATGGGTGTTGATTGTATAGCCAAGTAAAAGGAAACCCCTTGTAACTTTAGTCTTTTCTCCACTTATCATGATGTTACTGATTGGTCTAGTTGGAATGTTTTGTCTTGTGCTAAAGTGTAATCCATACTGGCCTTTGATCTTCATCGGTGCCTCAAGCCCTCTTCACTTTCTGCAAGCAAGATTGTGTCATCTGCATATCCCACCTAATTAATGAGTCTACCTCCAATCCTGATGCCACATTTCTCTGTAGTCCAGCTTCTCAGATTATTTGCTCAGCATACAGATTAAATAAGTGTGCTGGAGGATACAACCATGATGAACACCTTCTTGACTTCAGACCGTCCCATATCCCTTTGTTCTACTTGAACAACCATTTCTTGGTGTAAGTACAAGTTATCTGTGAGTACAGTTCAGTATTCTTGGAATTACCGTATTTTACAGTGTTACCCATAATTTGTTGTGACCTGTAAAGTGGAAATGTCCTTGCATAGTCAGTAGAACACAGACAAACATCTTTCTGATATTCTTGTGTTTTTAGCCAGGATATGAGCAGTGATAGCCTTCGTTCCATGTCCTGTTCTGAATCTGACTTGACTTTCTGGCAATTCCCTGTTATGTATGGCTGCAATTGCCTTCGAATGATCTTCAGCAAAATTTTGCTTGCACATGATATTAATGATATTGCTCAGTAAGTTCCTTATTCTGCTGGTTGACCTCCCTTTGGAATGGGTATAAACAAATGGATTTCTTCGAGTCACATGGCAAGATAGCCGTCTTCCAGATTTGTTTTCCTCTTTTATTTTTTTTCTTATAATTGAATTAAAATCTACATTCCCATATAAATTCTCATGCTCACCTATGTGCAGCTCCCACTGCTCTCCCTGCCCAGTGACAGCACATCTCTCTTCTCTGCTCTGTACATGTCCTGTCCTCCCAACAGTCTCCTAACCCCTCCTCTCCACCCATTCCACTTCCTGCAGCAGGAGTTCAGCAGGATGACATCCTATACATGCATAGAACCATAAAATTCCCACAAGATGTGGTCACTGTGTGTCGCCAAGTCCAATCCATTGCTGTTGGAAAAGTTGGCATTCATTATGCTTTATGGACAGGGACAGCATCAGGCCAGGGACCATGCTCCCAGGGGAACCCCAGAGCCCCCAGACCATCAGTTGTGGTCTTTTATTGGGGATCTCAGGGTGTACCCCTATTTATTCTCTTGTTGCCAGTGAGACTCCACTGTGTAAGCTCCATCGTGGCTATCACTGGTGGTGGCCAGGCACCATCCAATTCTTCTGTTCCGAGTCGATGTAGAGACCCACTCTTCTGGGTTCTCTTTTCCCCATCATTCTTGTCCTCAGTGATCATGTGTTCCTGTTGAATTGGGACTATTTGCTGTACCCGTAGATGGCAGCTTGGCAGCTTTTAAGACCCCAGGTGCCACTCACTGATGAGGGGTGCAGAGAGTCCTCATTAGCAAAATGCTAGCTGTGCCAGTTAGCCTCTATTTCACCTGAGAGCATGGTCCCCGGCACCCTGCCTCAGCTACTCTGTCCTTGCAGTGTTGGGTTAAGATGGGAGGAGTACTTAAATTGTGTTGAAGTTCAGTTATTATTAATGTTTTTTCTAATGTGTGCTATCACCAATTTAACCCAACCAAATTTCTATTAACTATAACCCTAACCCTCCCCCCATCACCTTTCCTCCTTCCCTCCTTCCCTCCCCACCCTAGCAGCCATCAGAGTCTTTTCTTCTGTGCGTGAGTCTGTTTTTAAGTTCTGCATGAGTCTGTTTTTAAGTTCTTATCGTAGGGGTCTCATGCAATATTTGTCCCTTTGTTGCAACTTTCACTCGACGTGATGTCCTCCAGTTGAAACCAGGTTAAGAGATGTTTCCTGCTGTCATCGTTGTTCTTTATCGTTGCATAGTGTTCCATTAAATATACATGCCATAGTTTACCTATCCATTCCTTTGTTGGTGGACATCTCGGTTGATTACATCTTTTTGCTGTTGTGAACTGTGCTGCGATGAACATTTGTGTGCATGTATCAGTTGGTGTGAATGGCCTTGATTCTGTAGGATATATTCTAAGCAGTGGAATTACTGGGTCAAATGGTATATCTGTGTCCATTGTTTTAAGGTAGTGCCAGATTGCTTTCCAAAGAGGTTGCACCATTTTGCACTCCCACCAACAGTGTAGGAGAGTTCAATCTCCCCACAGCCTCTCCAGCATTTGTTGTGTTGCTTTTTTTGGATCATGGCCAACCTTGTGGGGTGAGATGATATCTCATCGTTGTTTTGATTTGAATTTCTTTAATAGCAAATGATCGTCAGCATGTCCAAATGTGTTTTTTAGCTGCCTGGTTCTCCTCTTTAGAGAAATGTCTGTCCATCTTCTTTGCCCATCGCTTAATTGGATGATTTATCTTTTCTTATTGGTATTTTGTAGTACTTTATAGATTATGGAGATCAGGCATCAGTCTGACATAGACTTGCCAAATATTTTTTCCCGTTCTGTAGGTGGCGTTTTAATTCTATTAATAAAGTCTTTGGGTGAGCAAAAGTGAATGATTCTTAGTAGTTCTTGTTTATCTATTTTCTCTTATGATGATTGTGGTTGGTTTGATAGATTTTGAAGTCTGTCTGTGTTGTGTATTAAATATTCTGTTGTTGTTCCTACCGTCTCTTGGATGAGGTTTATCATTTTAGATTTGATATTCAGGTCTTTTATCCATTGTGAGTTGGTTTTAGTATAGCCAAAGCCAGCCAAGTGCCGTCAAGTTGGATCCGACTCATGGCGACCCTAGGTTTTTGTATGAGGTGTAAAATACGGGTCTTGTTTTAAGTTAGTGCTTCCAAATTTCTTAGCATAGATTAGTGAGTGCTTCCGGTGCTGGATCTGTTTGTTGAAACATTTCATTTGGTATTCTGTCAATTACTGGCTATAATCCAGAGTCAACTCAAGAACAGCACGGCGGGGGGCGACGGGGGGTGTTTCACCAGTGCCTTCCGTCCAGCTTCGATTTCTTCCTTCAGTACTGTTGGTTCTTGATCACATGCTACTTCCTGAAATGATTGAACGTCAACCAGTTCTTTTTGGTACGGTGATGCTGTGAATTCCTTCCATCTTCGTTTGATGCTTCCTTCATCATTGAATTTTTTTTGTACAATCAGTATGGAAATTTGAAGCTTGAATTTTTTCTTCAGTTCTTTCAGCTTGAGAGATGTTGAACATACTCTTCCCTTTTTGTTTTCTGTCTCCAGGTCTTTAAATGTTATAATACTTTGTCTTCTTGACATCTTTTAAAGCTGTTTTGCTGGATCATTTCTTCCTTTCACTTTAGCTGTCCTGCGTTCAAGAGCAACTTTCACAGTCTTTTCTGGCATCCACTTCACTCTTTTCTTTCTTGCCTATCTTTTTAATGACTGCTTGCTTTATTGATGCATGATGTCCCTGCTATCGTTGGATAGCTCATCTGGTCTTTGGTCATTAATTTTCAGTGCATCAAACCTGTTCTTGAGATGGTCTGAAAATTTAGGTAGATAGACTGAAGGTCACATTTTTGGCCTTCGTGGACTTGCTCTGATTTTCTTCAAGCTTAACTTGAACCACCATACAATCAAGTTGAGATACAGCTGTAGAGGAACTCAGTTGACCAGTTCTGTTTCGGGGGCTCTCCGCCTGCCATTTTCTATTTCGTCTTTCTGTTTTAAGCGTGTGTCATAGGTTGCAGGTTTCTGGCTTGCCGATGGATTGGCTTGCCGCTGTGTTAAGACCTTCCCCTTAGTTTAATTTGTTGGGGCTACTATATGGAGAGGAAGTGTGGCAGGCTGTTTTTGCTGTCCCTGAACTGGGCCCATGGTTAGCCAGTTTTAAGAGGGGAAAGGTATAGGAGGTTTTAAGAATTGGGAACTAATGAATGCTTTGAAAATAAGTTTTCTGCCCTTGTTTCTCTTCCCATTTAATTGTCCATTCTGTTTTCATATGTCTCGCTCCATCAAAAGTCACATTAGTCAAGGCAGCCGCTGGTCCTGATTTCTCATAGTTGTTTATTCTTAATGGTTTGCCTCTTCAGGCAGTAGCTGCTATTACTGCCTCTTCTACCAGAGCAGAAGCTTAGGGAGAGGTAGGTCAGTGCATGCCTTGTCCCTGAAACCCTTTCCACCTCCTTATTTCCATTTCCGTTTTTGCCCCTCACTGCTGCTGGCCCTCAGTCTCCTCTCACATCCCACTCCCTGGTCGGGGCTGTCAGTACTTCCACAAAAGACACAAATTTCCACTGACTTGCCTTTTAGAAATGACAGGGACACAATAGATGGTACTTCTCCAGGGGACTGCTGAGTTGACTGGTTCTTGAATGGGCTAATAAATAAATCTAATTCGTAAGCATGAACCCTGAGAAGCTGTCTATATAGTGGAGAGCTAAGGTGCAAATTTGAGAATATATTTAGTGTTACATTGAGTAAAAACTGTGACCTGAGTGAAGAGGTATCCTTGGCATGTCACACTGGGAGTCCCATCACCGTGGCTTTTTTAATGCAGTGCTTACTTTTAATGTTAAACACAGCAGGCATCCCGGGAGAGGCAGAGGAAAGACAGAAGAGCATCCTTGCTTTCTCAGACACAGTAGACTGTCAGTGAGAAAGATTTGTGACTCCTTATTACATACACTTAAATGTATACCTGCAATTGTTTCTGTCTTTTGTGTTAATCTGTAGCTGATCAGGCCATCTTTAATTCTCCCCTCCCCCCACCCTTTGGTTTGCTTTTTATTGTGGTGGTATTGATTTTCTTTTTTTTTATTATGACTGAGTGAAAATATGCATTCCCATAGAAATTTACATGCCCACCTATATGCAGCTTCCACTGCTCTCCCTGCCCAGTGCTAGCACATTATTTCTCTCTGCTCCATACATGTCTTATCTTCCCAGCAGTTTCCTTTCCCCTCCTCTCCACCCACTCCCCTTACTCCAGTCAGAGAGATGCATAGAACCATAAAGTGCACCCAGTATATGGTCACTGTGCATCGCCAAATCCAGTCCATTCGTGTCTGAAGAGTGGACCTTCATTATGATTTATGGGCAAGGGCAGCATCAGGACCAGGGGCCATGCTCCCAGGGGAACCCTGAAGCCGCTGGACCATCAATTGTGGTCTTTTAGTGGAGATCTCAGGTGCACCCCTTTTTATTCTTGTGTTGCCAGTGAGGCTCAACTTTGTGAGCTCCATCGCGGCTGTCACAGGTGGTGGCCGGACACCATCCGTTTCTTCCAGTCCCAAGTTGATGTAGGCACCCACTCAGGTGGGTCTCTGTCTTCTGGGTTGTCTTTCCCCCATATCGTTTTGGTCCTCAGTGAGCATCCATTCCTGCTGAGTTGGGACCATTTGCTGTGCCCTCAGATGGCAGCTTGGCAGCTTTTAAGACCCCAGACGCCACTCACCAATGTGGGGTACAGAGAGCCCTCTTAGCAAAATGCTAGTTGTGCCAATTGGCCTCGATTTTGCCTAACAGCACGGTCCCCGGCCCCCTGCCCCAGCCACTCTGACCTTGCAGTATTGGGTTAAGATGGAAGGAGTATTCAAGTTATGTTGAAGTCCACTTAATATTGTTCTTGTTTCTAATGTGTGCTGTCACTGATTTCATACAACCAAATTTCTACCAACTATCTAATCTAAACCCTCTCCCCTCACCCTTCCTCCCCCCCCTCCCTTGCAGCTGTCAAAGAGTCTTTTCTTCTGTGCATAAGTCTGTTTTTGAGTTTTTATCGTAGGGGTGTCATACAATATTTGTCCTTTAGTCTCTGACTACTTTCACTCAATATAATGTCTTCCAGTTGAAACCAGGTTATGAGATGTTCCCTGGAATCATCATTGTTCTTTATCATTGCATAGTGCTCCACTGAGTATATATACCATAGTTTACCTATCCATTCCTCTGTTGTTGGGCATCTGGGTTGATTCCATCTTTTTGCTGTCGAGGACTGTGCTGCGATAAACATTCTGTGCAGGTGTCTGTTGGTGTGAATGGCCTTGATTCTGTAGGATATATTCCAGGTAGTGGAATTACTGGGTCAAATGGTATATCGATATCCATTTTTTTAAGGAAGCACCAGATTGCTTTCCAAAGAGGCTGGACCATTTTGCAACCCCACCAACAGTGTAGGAGAATTCTACTTTCTCCACAGCTTCTCCAGCATTTGTTGTTTTGGATTTTCTTTTTTTTTTTTTTTAATTGTGATTGAGTGGACGTGTACAAGCCAGTTGAAATTTGCATGCCTGCTTATCTGCAGCTCTTTCTGCTCTCCTTGCCTGGTGACAGCACACTCCTCCTTTCTGTTCTATGCATGACATGTCCTCTTAATCTCCTGTCCCCTCCTCTCCACCCTCTCCACCCCTCTTTAACAAGAGGCCAGTAGGATGACATCCTATAGATGCCCTAGAAGGCCACTTTTAATTCTGTCTCTTCATGAGCTCCAAGAAAATGACCCATATGTATACATTATTTTTTTTTTAACCAATGCATGATACACCTCACACAGTACCTAGTGTCCAGTAAATTGGAGGAAAAGAATGTGTTGGTGCATAGCTCCAGTTGGAAGATGTCTGTGTCATCTGGAACCTGGCCTGATAATTTGCTGTTCTCTGGGCAGTACTGTTCCAGCTGTGGTGGAAGACCACGTCCTCTCCTCTACCCTTGCCAGTACTCTTCATAAAATATAATCACAACTATTTAGTAGAAAGACAAAATAATAAAGTGTAAGCCTGTACTCTTTTTATTATTGTAGATTGAGAAAACATAAAATGACAGTCTGGCTTGTAGTAAAAGTTTATAAAGGCTCAAGTGAAGACTGACCCTGGTTCTTGGGCTGTATTTTTTTTTTTTTTGTTTAACATTTATTCTTGCTACAGTGTAGGAGTGTGAAAGTCCACCATTAGGGTGCTGGCTTCAGGGCAAGACTTTGTCTTTTGGCTCTGGGGAAGGGCCTTATTATCAGTAGTCCCCTGGTCTAGGAGCTTGTTGGTGTGGAGATCCTAGGCCCAAAGAACTTGCTCCACTTGTGGTTGTTCATTCTTCTTTTTTTTTTTTTTAAATTGTAGATGAAGGTTCATAGAACAAAGTAGCTTCTCATCAAACAGTTAGTACACATATTGTTTTGTTACATTAGTTACCAACATCACATGTCAGCACTCTTCCATTCTCAACCTTGGGTTACCTATAACCAGCCAGTCCCTTTCTGACCGCTAATCCTTGCCCTTGGGCTGATGTGCCCCTTTTGTCTCCTTTTTTGTGGGCCTGTCTAATTTTTCGCTGAAGGGTGAATTTCAAGGACTTTTATTACTGAGTTAAAAGAATAACCAAGGGCCATACGCTTGAGGCTTCTTCAGTCTGTGAGACCAGTAAGTTTGGCCTTTTTGTTTTTGTGAGTTAGAGTTTTGTTCTGCATTTTTCTCCAGCTCTGTCCAGGACCCACTATTATAATCCCTGTCAGAGCGATTGATGGTAGTAGTTGGGCCCCATCTTGCCCTGGACTCAGTCTGGTGGAGGCTAGGGTATTTGTGGTCCAGCATCATTTGAACTAATCTTTCCTATGTCTTTGGTTTTCCTCATTCTGTCTTGCTCCGGATGAGAGTGTCTTAGATGGCCACTCACAAACGTTTAAGACCGTAGACACTACTCACCGAAGTGAAATGTAGGACATTTTCTTTGTAAACTGTATTATGCCACATGAGCTAGATGCTCCCCAGGACCATTGTCTCCACAGGTGTTCATCTAGGAGCAGTACCATTTTAGGGGGCTCTCCTGGCTGTTGAATTGGTATACACAGGGCAAGAGGGGTTCACAGAGTGGGTGAATGCAAAGAAATGTAGTAGGATTTGATGATTAAAATCAACAGAAGAGGGGGTATTCACTGAATTTCTAGGTAAGCCATAGTCCACATACATCAGTGGTTCTATGCTTTGTACTGAAGAGTGCTGTAAAAAGTTTAGAAATGGCACACAAATAGTGATGGAAGGGACAGGCTGGAAGCAGTTGCCCGCAGGCTCTTACAAATTAATAAACCGCTGCCTGTCTTCAGAAATAGCTGTTAGCTTCCATATCATCAAAGCATATTTTGAGCACTGTTGGGGTACTCTGTTAACCCTTCCCAGAATAGAAATATCATTCAAGATTAGCAGTATTTTAATACAGCAGTATTAAAACTGGTAATTAAAGTTGTTGGGGGCAGATTCTACGGAGTAATATCCATTGTCTCACCGGTCATGGGGCTTTTCATCTTAGTAGCATGGTGTCTGTTGAAGCATTGAAATTAGTCTTCCAAAAGCAGTAGCATTTTATTTTTGTAGTGGTCTAACAGAGATGTTTTTTTTTAAATCTGTAGATTAAAGGAAAACCAACAAAACAATGCATTCCAAACGCTTAAAAGAAAAAAAAAGGAGGGTAGAGGGATCTTGTGGAAATCAACTAGTAATAGGAGATGATAGCTTCTCTTAGGTTTAAGAGCTCTTTTTGTGCATGACCCTCATTTTGTTGAGTTACGTAGGAGAAATTGTTAATGTAACAAGAATTACTGCCATCTACATTTGAGTGCTTGTTTTGACCCAGGCACTATGTCAGGTATGGAGACAACAATGAGTGGGAAATAAAATGCTTTCTGCCTCAGGATTTCTCCGTCTAGATTGGAGAGGTAGATAGAGCCAAATTATGTGAAAATGTGGTTAGGTATTGTAGTGAAGGTAAAAATTTAGTTCTATTTGAGTCTTGGGATAAAACTGACTTAGTTAACCCAGGAGAGAATGGGAAACCATTATAGATAAAGGTACCTAGAATTTATGACATTTAATTAGTTGTAGATTCAACAAATGCAATGTGAGAATAGTCCCTGTCAGTGTCTGTTAAGAGAGAAGTCAAAGTACTTTCATAGAGTCAGCATGCTGAAGGATCGTCAAACGCTGTTCAGAAGATAGCAGTGAAGAAAACAACTGTTGTTTTTCTTTTAAAGAAAATGAACATTTTATTTGGGATTGGATATTTAGAACATGTGGCACCCTGGTGGCACACAGGGTTAAAAGCACTTGGGTGCTAACTGAAGGGTTGGTGGTTTAAGTTCACTGAGTGACTAAGATCTAGTCGGCTCCTATAAAGAGCTGAGAAAATCATACAGCTCAGCCCTGCTGTGTCACATGGATTTGCTCTGAGTAGAAGTTGACTTGATAGAACCGAATAACAAAATTTAGAACATGGAAAATTTAAATATGATGGTATGATTTCTAGATTAACCATAAAAATTGTCTTGAATTTCAGTTGTTAATGGTTTAGGTAAGTGCCAGGCATTAAGTCTGGAGATAGTCATGGGATAAAATAGATTCTGAGTGGAAACATTTATGGTGTAAGAATCCCCCAGCCAGGGGAAGGAACGTATTGAGATTCCTATCATTAAAAGTTTGTTATGGTGGAATTGAAGACATCCATGGAGGCAGTTAGTAAGGACTCGTAGCTGTTAAAGTCATCAAGACAGTAAATTGGATAATTTATTTGCAGAAAAGCCAGATGTTAGCAACATTGTTTATCACAGTCATTTGTGGAAGTTTAAGAGAAAAAAGCCGCATTTTGGTCTGGGGGCCCAACTCGAGCACTGGATTACGAGGGAGACACAGCACAGTCATTCAGGGGCCTGTGTCTCAGTCAGTTCTCGGCTTCAGCATTTGAAATCAGGGGCATCTGTGGTAACAGGTCGTTGGCACTGAAGAGATCTGGGTTGTGCTCTTAAAAAATCCTCTGTGATTTTTATGGTCATTAAAAAGAAAGTGCTTCTGTTTGGTTAATTGTGCATAAAAACTATTAAAACATGGTATTGTTTTAGGAGGTTTGCCTCTTCAGTTCCTTTGAGAATTCTCATGCTAGACAGGAGGGAGGTTTAGTTCCTACTTGGAATAGTGACTTTAGTTTGGGCTCTCATGGGAGAGCGGTCCGTAGTGAAAGATGACCAGAAAACTCTGACAAATTAAATGGAAGCAGTGAAAGAACTGTTAAAGTCCATCTGGTGGCATTACTTTCTCTGTAAAGGTACTTCTAGAGATGAGAGTATGATGCCTGAGAACATTTTGTTTCCTTTCTCCACCCTAAGCGTGAAATATTGGGTAAGCAGGGAATCATGGTTTGTCCTTGAGCAGATGTAATAGTTGAGGTGTAGAAAGGAGACCATTCAGGTTCTTAGTTGTCTCCTCACATTGGCCCTCTGCCCTCTTTTGAGTATTTATGAATTTATTAAAGTAGTAAAAAAAGAAAATTCCATGTTGTTCGGGAGATAGTTGAGATTTTTCAAGAGGGGAAAACTTCTGGAAAGTGACATAAATACTTAATAGAAGTTTCATTTTTATCTCATGCAGCTCAAAGAAAATGAACGGCACCCTGGACCACCCCGACCAACCAGATCTTGATGCTATCAAGATGTTTGTTGGCCAGGTTCCAAGGACCTGGTCTGAGAAAGACTTGAGGGAACTCTTTGAACAGTATGGTGCTGTCTATGAAATCAACGTCCTGAGGGATAGGAGCCAAAACCCTCCTCAGAGCAAAGGTGAGGATTTTTGTTTTGGTTTTCTTTTCCCCTACCTGCATCCTTCAGTGATGTTGATTATGTTCTGCGCGTTGCGCGGCCATTCTCATCCACCTTTTCTAAGTTGTTCCTCCCTCATTAACGTAAGTGACTGCCCTCTAAAGTTCTATCTCATCTTTCAAGTTGTCATTTTTGATCTCATATAGGTAATGCTTAAAAGAACATAATATTCAAGACAGATCTTTTTTACTAGTTAAGCTAAGCTGTTATTGGGTTTTAGGATGACTTGATGGGATATATTTGATTTGAAGTTTAGATTACCTCAGGGTAATAGTTTTGAGAGTTCATCTACCCTCCAAGGTTTCAGAAAGTCTAGAGTTCATGACAATGTAAAATTCTGTCCTCCATTTTCCCCCTTTTGATCAGGAGTCTTCTATGGAATCTTTGATCAAAATGTTCAATAATGGTACGTGAAGCGCTGTCCAGTTGTGGTCTCATGACAAAGGAGGCAGTTGTTCATAGAGGCATTTACCCACACATTCCATATCCTCATCCTGTTTCTGAGTCTAGAGGACCTTTGGTGGAGCAATGGTTAAAGCATTCAGCTGCTAACTGGAAGGTCAGTGGTTCAGACCCACCAGTTGCTCCATTGGAGAGCAATGCAGCAGTCTTGATTCTGTAAAATTAACAGCCTCAGAAGCCATATGGTGCAGTTCTACTCTACCTGTAGGGTTGCTAAGAGTCCGAACGAACTGAGTTGCAGTGGGTTTATTCCTGACTCTCCTTCCACTGTTGTTCAAGTGACTAGAGACTGGTTATTTTGTCTTGGATCTTTGCTTGTGAGTTTTTAAGACCCCAGACACTGCAGCAAACTAGGAAGTAGAACAGAAGCACACTAAACACATTACTAGGCCAGTTAACTGAGATGTCCCATGAAACTGTGATCCTAAACCTCCAAACAAAGGAACCAGATCCCATGGATGTTTGGTTGTATGTAAGCAACTTCAGCAGCTCCTCTTTTTTTCTTTTCGTAGTTATAAATACATCTGTTCTACAACTTTTGCAGTTCAACTTTTCACAGGTGTACAGCTAGCTTATTGACAGCAGTAAACAATAATTGGCTGTGCAGCTCAGCCCTTAATGAAGGCAACTTTTACATCACAGTCAACCCTCCTTATCTCCTCCCTCCCCTAAAACCCAAAAGCCCAGTGCCGTCGAGTTGATTATGACTTAAGTGACCCACTAGTAAAATCCGATCTCTACACGTTTTCCTTTTCCTGTGTGAGATCATAAAATATTTGTCCTTTTATGATTGGCATATTTCACTCATCATAATGTTGCATCTGACTGATAACAACCCTGTGAGAAAGTAGAACTGCCCCATAGGATTTCTGTGTAGCGGCTGGTGAATTCAAACTACTGACTTTGTAGTTAGCAGCCTGGGCTCTTAACTACTGTGCCACCAGGGGAAATGTGAATTGTCCTACTTTGTTCTTCTCTTTCAACATTGTTGTAGCTGTCTGGAGCCTCTTTCCCTTCCAAGCAGGGTTGAGGATTGGTTTTTGTATTTCTGTAAGGATGGCTGCTGGGGTCTTGATTGAGATTGCATTGAATCTGTAGATTGTTTTGGGTAGTACTAAATTCTTCTATTAGCTCTAGGTTTTCTTAAGACGCTTCGGGATTTGTTTGTATACAGGATCATATCATCTAGGAATAGAGATAATTTGACTTCTTTTCCCATCTGGATATCTTTTTATTTCTTTTCTGTTGTCCTGCTCTGACCAGAACTTGTAATACATACAGTATTGCATAGAAGTGGTGAGACTTAGCACCTTGTCTTGCTCCCACCCTTGAGAGGAAAGCTCTCTGTTTTTCTCTGTTAGCTCTAAGGTTGGCTGTTGACTTTTCATATATGCTGTGAATTACAGACTTTCCTGCCTTCTGTTCTTTGGGGTTTTAGCCAGAAAGGGTATTTGATTTTATCAAATGCCTTTTCTGCATCCATTCTCCTCCTTTGGGTTTTTGCTGTTAACTTTTCAGTGTGATTTGTTTTATTTTTTTTTCCCCTCATTCCTGGTTTTGTGTTTGTGTATGTTACAACTGTGATTTAAGTGAAAGGGTACAATCCAAGTCACTTTGCCATATAAAACCCCATCACCCACATGCATCTCTAGCGGCTCTCCCCACCCTGTGACAGCACACTCCTTTCCACCCCATTATTTCCTGTGACAGTTCAACCACATACTATATTATATTCCTCTATACTCTTATCTTGCTTACAGGCAGGAGCTGAGTAAGCCTAATGTGTGTAATTAAGCCCAGAAGCACAGGTTAAGAGGTACAGCTGTTAACCAAAAGGCAGGCGGTTCAGATCTGCCAAGTGCTCCTTGGAAACCCTGTGGGACAGCTCTGCTCTGCCCTATAGGGGTGTTACGTGTCAGAATCAACTTGAAGGCAGTGAGTTTTTTGCTTTAGTCTAGTCCAGTCTTTGAAGAGTCGGCTTTGGGAGTGATTTCAGTTCTGGTCCAGCAGAGAATCTGGGGACCATGTTTTCTGGATACCTTCCAGTCTGTCACACCCTCAAGTCTGGTCTTTTTTAATTGAGTTTGAATTCTGCACACCCCTTTTTCTCCCACTGCATTGTGACCTCTTATGTTGTAATCTCTGTTAGGGTAGTTGGTGGTTGTGGCTGGGCACCATCTCGTTCTTCTAGTCTCATGCTGATGCCGTCTCTGTGTGGCCCTTTCTGTCTGTTGGGATCGTATGTTCCTTGTGTCTTTGATGTCTTACATTCTTCTCTGCTCCAGGTGAATTGGGAGCAATTGATGCTGCCTAAGATGGCTGGTGGCTAGTTTTTAAGACCCCAGATGCTACTCACCGAAGTAGGATGCGGAATGTTATGCCAGTTGACCTATATGTGTTCTGAAGCCGTGGTCCTCATACCTCTGGCCCTGCTGCTCTGTCCTTTTGAAGTGTTGGGTTATGTTTAAGAAACCTCTTAGCTTTCGGAAATCCGGGTGGTACAGTGAGTTAAGTGCTGTGTCTCTTAACCAGAAAGAAGGTCAGCAGATCAAATCTACCAGGCACTCCTTGGAAACTCTGTGGGGCAGTTCTACTATGACCTCAAGAGTCTCTGGGGTTTCTATGAATTGGACTCAACTCGATGGCACTGGGTGTGAGTTTTTTGGCTTTATTAGCTTTTGGTTTAGTCCAGTTGTGCAGACCGGCTTTCTACTGAGTGCTGCCTCTCCCTTCACCTGACCCAGTTCCTATGTACTATCTAATCAGTCAGTACCCCTTTCCCTCCCTCCTCACCCTTGTAACCATTCAAAAACTTTTCTACTGTTTTTAAACCTTTTGTTGAATCCTTGTAACAGTATTCAGTTCTGTTGAGTTGATTCTGACTCCTAGTGACCCTATAGACAGAGTAGAACTGCCTCATAGAATTTCCAGGGAGTGCCTGATGGATTGGAACTGGTGACTTTTTCAGTTAGCAGCTGTAGCACTCAGCCACTATGCCATTAGTGGTCTCATACAGTATTTGTCCTTTTGCAGTTGACTACTTTCATTCAACATTAATGTCTTCCAAATTCCTCTGTGTTATGAGATCTTTCTCAAGTATTCTGTTGTGTGAATAAACCATAGTTGGTCCATTCGTGTAGTGGTGTGCATCTAGGTTGATTCCATCCTTTTGCTTAGTTGTTTTATTGATGTAGTGTATCATGTTAATTAATGTTCTAATGTTGAATTATCCCTGCGTTCCTGGAGTAAATCCCATTTGCTGATGGTGTGTGACTCTTTTAATATGTGGTTAGCTTGTTACTAGTATTTTGGTGAGGGTTTTTGCATCTATATTCATAAGAGTTAGTGGCCTGTAGTTTTTTTGTGATATCTTTTCTGGTTTGGGCGTCAGGGTTATGTTTACTTCATAGAATGAGTTAGTGAGTATTCCTTTCTTTTATCTTTTGTTGGAAGAATTTACACAGTTTTGGTGTCAGTTCTTTAAATATTTGGTAGAATTCCCCAGTAAAGCCATTGTTTTTGTTGGGAGTTTTTTGTTTGCTGATTTGAGTTCTTGACTCATTGTGGGTCTCTTGAGTCTGTGTTTCTTCTTGAGTCAACCTGGGTAGGTTGTGTGCTTCTAAAAATACATCCCTTTCATCTAGTTTTCCAGTTGGTTGCCATACAGTTGTTCATAATGATCTGTCATAATTCTCTATTTTTGTCTTATCAGTTGTAATGTCCCCTCTCATTTTTATTTTGGTTAATTTTCATCTTTGTCAATGTAGCTAAAAGTTTGTCAGTTTTACTGATCTTTTTAAAGGATCAGCTTCTGGTTTTATGGATTTTCTCGTTTATTTTCAATTTATGGTCAGATCTCTGTTGTTTTGCTGTTGTTGGTAGGTTTAGACTTAGCTTGCTCTTAATCGCTTTCTGGTCTTGGCTGTTAATTTGAGCTCTTTCCTTTCTATGTAGGTCTTTATTGCCATAAGTTTTCCCTTGAGTACTGCCTTCAGAGCATCCCTTGAGTTTTGGTATTGTGCATTCATGTTCATTTGTGTCTAAGAAATTTGTGATTTCTTTCTTGACCCAATGGTAGTTTAATATGGTGGTGTGTAATTTTCATGTGTTTCTATTTTCCAAGATTTTTCTTGTTACTAATTTCTACCTTCACTCTGTTATAGTCATAGATACTTTGTATGCTTTCAATCTTATTAAATATTTCAAGACTCACTTTGGGACTTAAGATGTGGTCTGTCCTGGAGAATGATCCATGTGCACTGGAAGAGAATGCATGTTATGCTGTGGTTTGAGTAGTGTTCTGTATATGTCTGTGGAATCTAGTTGGTGTATAGTGTCGTTCAGGTTCTTGCTTTCCTTGTTGATCTTCTTTGTAGATGTTCTTCCCAATATTGATAGTGTGTATTGAAGTCTCCAACTGTTAGTGTAGTACTTTATGCTTCTCCCTTCAGTTCTGTCAGTGTTTGCTTATATATTTAGGTTGGGTGCGTGTGTATTTATGATTATTGAGTATTCTTAATTAATTGACCTTTTTACCCCATGTTATGTCCATCTGTATCTCTCTGGCAGATTTTATCTTAATTTCAGCTTTTTCTGATAGTAAGATTGCGATTCCCACTCTTGATGATTATTTGCATGGCAATTCCCCTTCATCTTTTCACTTTCTACCTATTTGTGTCTTTGGATTTAAGGTGTATCTTTTGTAAACAGCGTGTAGTTAGATTTGTTTATTTATTTATATCTATTCTGTCTCTCTGTCTTTCGATTGGAGCATTTAGTCCACTTATGTTCATTATAATCGCTGATAAGAAATGACTTCTGCTGTTATTTGTATTTTGTGTATCAAAAGCCTTCTTTGTCCTTGAACACTGTTTGCATTTGTGTTGATTCATTGTAGTCAATATTTTTGGTTCCATTCTCCTTTGCTTTTGTATATGTTTTTAAAATATTTTCTTAGTGACGTTTGTGAATATTGTGCATAAGAGCATATATTTATAACATTCTAGCATAAGCTGATGCCAGGTTCAATAACACAGGAAGTTCTGTGTACTCTTCCTCTTCCCCTGTTGGTAGTTGTTATTGCTGATTATGTCTGTATACTTCATGTGCTCTGTGATACAGTTTTATCCTTCTGTATAAATATTTGATTTAAAAACATGAAGGACAAAACATTTAGAATTGTCAAGCATGAATACCTTATTACTAGTACTTATGCAGATCTCTGTTTTAGGGATCTTTTTATGTGTAGCTTTGAATTACTTTCTAGTGTCTTTGCCTTCCATCCACAGAACTCACATTACTATTTTTTTATTTTTATTTTTTGGTAGGGCTCATCTGGTGGATATGAACACTCTCAGCTTCTATGTGTCTGGAAATGTTTTAATTTCACCCACATTCTTGAGGGATAGTTTTGTTGGGTGTAATATTACTGGATGGTGGTTTTTTTGTTTGTTTTTGTTATTTCCCTTTCAGCACTTTATGTATATCATTCCGTTGCCTTCTGGACTCCAGTGTTGCTGAGGTGAATCAGCATATAATCTTTTCGGGGACCCTTTGTATGAGACTACTCTTGGCCAGTGTTTTAAAAATTCTGTATGTTTAATTTTTGAGAGTCAAAATGTGATATGTCTCGGTGGAGATCTCTTTAGATTTATCCTGCTGGGGATTCTCGGTGAACTTTTTAGATTTATAATAGGCTTGGCTATTCTTTGTTAGAATGGTGGAATTTTCTCTCATTAATTTGTTGGATGTTCTTTCTGACCCTTGCTCTCTCCTCCTCCTGGAATTGCCGTGGTGCATCTGTGAGATTTCTTGTTGTTGGCCCATAATTCCATTATGCTGCACTCAGCCTTCTTGAGTCTCTATTCTTGTTGCTGTAAGCATCTGTGTTTTAACTGCATTTTCCTTTAATTTGTTGATTCTTTCTTCACCTGACTGAATCTATTGGTGAGTCTGTTGTGTGTCTCAAAGCAGTGCTTGCCCCTTTCAGTTACAGTATCCTTTTTTTTCAGACTCTCATTTTGTTCTTGCATTGTTTCTTTTTTTCTTTTAGCTCTTTATGTTTGTTTTCTCGTTTCTTTAATCGGACTGTTATATTATGTTCTTCCATCTTTGTCATTATTTGGTCATCCCAGTTTGCTTTTACTCCCTTTGTCATGTTGAATGGGCCATTGTTTCCTCTGTTCCTTACGTGTCTTGAGATTTTTTTGTGGGGACATTGGCCGTTTTGAAGATGCTAAACATTTCATGCCCACGGGCCCCTCGGCTTTTCCGTGTTGATGAGGAAGCTGCTGCGGCACTGCCAGTGTGCTCAGCTGCAGAGCAGAGGCCCTCGTAACGTTCAAAACCAAGAAAATGAGTGTGTGATGCAGATTACTATTTTTATAGGGTATTGTATGAGGTGTCTGAGTTTTTCATAGGAAAAATGGAAATTTTGGAAATTATTATTAGTTACACATATTGTGTGAGTAGACCTTGCATTGTTTTGTATGTACCAGTAAACACGTAGGGTATGTTTGTGGAAAGAGGCATGAAAAAAAGAAATGCCAAAATTCAGACACTGTCTAGTGATTCAGCATACTTTTGTTAATGAAAACAAGGTATCAAAGAAAAATTCAAAGCAGGAAATAATTGATTCAGGAAAGATAGAATTTTCTCAGTTTTCTCCATTACTTGGTATTTTTGCCTGCAGTGCTTTCTCCAGCAAGCTCTTAGGTGCACAGGGCCTTTGACCTTTGCTTACCGTTTTCTCTTTCTCGTGTTTAAATGGATTTGAAAGTTCCAGATCTCATTTTTCAACTTTGAATCTGTCCCAGACCGGAGAACATTGTGGTCAGTCTGTCCACCAGCAGGCACTGCCAGATAGGCGAGATAATGTGTACTAATCAGTCTTTCCACCAGGGGTCGCAGTCTTTCCTCTTGCTATTTATTATTCCCTTGATCTGTTGCTGAGATCCTGTTTTTTTAGTTGGAAAGCCTACACCTAGCAAGCCCCTTTCAGGACTAGGTGCTGCCATCCAGTTTTGCCTGAGGTTTCCTTCCCTGCTCCATGAGGCTCCGTGTATCTGAAGAGGCATTCAGGAGAAGCATAGACAGACTAGCCTCTTTCAGGAGGAGGAGGAGAAGGACCTCACAGATACCTACCTGCCTTGTTAGTAGCAGAGCCCCTGTGGCCCTGTGGTATTTGAGGAAGCAGTCTCACTTTGATGTCACACGTCTTGACTCCACTGTTGGGAACCTTTTGTGTAGGAGTTTGTATCAGCCTAGTAGCCAACAGTTACTGGTTGGGAAAGGGGAAAGGTAAGTGTGGTGAACACATAACTTGGCTTTGTATGTATATCACGCCCCCACACCGCGTTTGTGTGTTGTGCAGTCTCTGAGTGCCAGAATGCTGCTATGAGCGCAGAGGGAAAACATCCTTCTCTAGTAGTTTCACAGGACTGGTGGGAGATACGGCATTAACTCTGCCCCTGTGCACACACAGACATACTCATGTTTTTCCAAATGACCAATTTCAGAGTAATTTTATGTGACAGCTGTTCTACAGTGCAAATGTGAGCAAGCAGTTCCAAACACATTTATTTAATGGCTTAATAATCGAAAGTGAAGTTGACATCGTGAGGGGTAATTTGTAAATTGTGTCTTGGGCAGTCCTTCATAAGAGCTCTAAATTCAAGAAACAGATTGTGTTTGTGTCTCATATGCTCACAGGGATGGTATGACAATAATAGTGAAATAAATCAGTCACATAAAGTTGTCTTTGATGTTTCAGCTAGATAAGCTGAAAGAGAAAGATAGTCCATATAATCTCTTCTAGTGTTGCAGAGACCTTGCTGAATGACTGATGAAGTAGGAGGAACTTGTGTATAGGCATCCTGTTAGTAGTGGGCTACAGTTAGCAGGAGAAGAAAGGCTGGGCTCTTCCCCAAACACCCAGCAGAGTGGAAGTTTCACAGGACTGGTGGGAGATAGGGCATTAACTCTGCCCCTGTACACACACAGACCTACTCATATTTATCCAAATGACCAGTTTCGGAGTAATTTTATGTGAAAGCTGTGCTACAGTACAGATGTGAGCAAGCATGATTATCATGTCTGAAACCAGCTGAGTACCAGAGCAGTCTAGAAGCAGAGAAATTCTTTTCCCTTTGTGGCACAGTGAGCCAAAAATAGTGTCTTATAACATGAAGTAACTTAGCATCTTAACTGCAGTGCAGTTTTAAAAGAAACCTGTGTGTTGTCTCGTGAGACTACAGGAGTACGGCCACATTGAAGCCCAAGGTTTACAAGACACATTTCTCTCTCATCACAATAAAGACACAAAGCACAAAAATCAGCAGATGTTATGCGTGCCATGGACTGTTAGAAGCTTAATTGATGAGAACCAAGAGTCCAAAAAAAAGATGTTAAGATGTTCCTACTCTTAAGTTATTTTATAATGTCATAAGTAATAATTACATTTGAGGCATATGATAAAAATTGGCTGTGATAATAGGGAGTAGTTTATTTGGAGAGAGCAGAGGAAGAAAGAATTCACGGTGGATGATAAGATGCAGTTGGCAGGGCTCTGCTTCCTTGTTTGTAGCTTAGTCGCCTTGCCGAGTGCACTAACTCTAGTGCCCCGAGTAGGATGGCCTGGATAGGATGGTACTGCAGCCTTAATAATGGAAGCCATGTTTTCTAGAGAAGTTACGGGAGCAGCTAAAGCAGAATTCTGATGGAACTAGCAGAAGACTGTAACGGTGAAATAAATGCATGGAGAATAACTTGGATGTTTTTTTTTTTAATTTTTATTTAACGTAACAGTGAAAATGTACATTCACGTATAAATTTACATGCCCACCTATATGCAGCTTCCACTGCTCTCCCTGTCCGGTAACTACACACTATTCCTCTCTGCTCCATACATGTCTCATCCTCCCAACAGCCTCCTTTCCCCTCCTCTCCGTCTACTCCCCTTCCTGCAGCCAGAGGTCAGCAAGATGATATCCTATAGATGTATAGAACCATATAGTGCTTCCAGTATATGGTCACTCTGTGTTGCCAAGTCCAATCCATTCCTGTCCAAAGAGTGGACCTTTGTTATAATTTATGGGAAAGGGCAGCATCAGGGCCAGGGGCCATGCTCTCAGAGGAACCCCAAAACCACTGGACCATCAGTTGAGGTCTTTTAGTGGAGATGTCGTGATACACCCCTTTTTATTCTTGTGTTGCCAGTGAGACTCCTCTCTGTGAGCTCCATCATGGCTATCACTGGTAGAGGCCGGGCACCATCCAGTTCTTCCGGTCCCAAGTCGATGTAGGCACCCAGTCTTGTGGGTCTCTCTGTCTTCTCGGTTGTCTTCACCGCATGTCATTTTGGTCCTCGGTGACCATCCGTTCCTGCTGAGCTGGGACCATTTGTTGTGTCCTCGGATGGCAGCTTGGCAGCTTTTAAGACCCCAGACGCCACTCACCAATGTGGGGTCCACAGAGCTGTCTTAGCAAAACGCTAGTTGTGCCAGTTGGCCTGGAATTCGCCTAAGAGCATGGTCCCCTGGCCCCTGCCCCAGCTGCTCTATCTTTGCAATACTGAGTTAAGATGGAAGGAGTACTCAAGTTATGCTGAAGTCCACTTAATGTTGTTCTTGTTTCTAATGTGTGCTATCACCGCTTTCTCCCAACTAGATTTCTAGTAACTATCTAAACTAAACCCTCCCCCCTTACCCTCCCTCCCTCCCCTCCCTTGCAGCTGTCAAAGAGTCTTTTCTTCTATACACAAGTCTGTTTTTGAGATCTTATCATAGAGGTCTCATACAGTATTTGTCCCTTTGTCACTGACTGCTTTCACTCAACATAATGTCTTCCAGTTGAAACCAGGTAAGGAGATGTTTCCTGGAATCATCGTTATTCTTTATCATTGTGTAGTGCTCCATTGAGTATATGTACCATTAGTTTACCTATCCATTCTTCTATTGTTGGGCATCTGGGTTGATTTCATCTTTTTGCTATCGTGGACTGTGCTGCGGTAAACATTCTGGTGCATGTGTCTGTTGGTGTGAAAGGCCTTGATTCTGTAGGATATATTCCAAGTAATGGAATTACTGGGTCAAATGGTATATCGATATCCATTTTTTTAAGGAAGCGCCAGATTGCCTTCCAAAGAGGCTGGACCATTTTGCAACCCCACTAACAGTGTAGGAGGGTTCCACTTTCTCCACAGCCTCTCCAGCATTTGTTGTTTTGTGTTTTCTGGATCATGGCCAATCTTGTTGGGGTGAGATGGTATCTCATTGTTGTCTTGATTTGAATTTCCTTAATAACTAAAGATCGTGAACACGTCCGCATGTGTTTTTTGGCTGCCTGGATCTCCTCTTTAGTGAAGTGTCTGTCCATCTCCTTTGCCCATTGCTTAATTGGATGGTTTATCTTCTTCTTATTGATATTTTGTAGTATCTTATAGATTATGGAGATCAGGTGTCGGTCTGACATAGAGTTGCCAAATTTTTTTTCCCATTCTGTGGGTGTTCTTTTAATTCTATTAATAAAGTCTTTAGATGAGCAAAAGTGTTTGATTCTTAATAGTTCCCATTTATCTATTTTCTCTTCTGTTGATTGAGGTTTGTTTGACAGATTTTGGAGTCTGTCCTCATTGTGTATTAAAACTTCCATTGTTGTTCCTACCTTTTCTTGGATGAGCTTTATCGTTTTAGGTTTGATATTTAGGTCTTTTATCCAGTTGGAGTTGGTTTTTGTATAAGGTGTAAGATATGGATCTTGATACAGTTTATTGCAGATGGATAACCAATTTTGCCAGCACCATTTGTTGAAGATACTGTTTTGACCCCAGTTTAATGTCTTAGGGCCTTTGTCGAATATCAACTGTTCATAGGCAGATGGTGTCATCTCTGGGATCTCAATTCTGTTCCATTGATCGATTGGATGGTTGTTTTTTTCAGTCAGTTTCTTTAAAGAAAAAAAAATGTTTTTGGGCTACTTTTTTAAGTCCAGCAGTCTCTTTAAGTTCCAGCATGTCAGTGGAGGACGGAATGATCTAGGAATTTCTGTTTTCAAAGGAACGCTTTGATGTGTAATCTTGTTGTTTGCAGGGTGCTGTTTTGTTACGTTTTACACCCGCAAAGCTGCATTAGAAGCGCAGAATGCTCTTCACAACATGAAGGTTCTCCCAGGGGTAAGCAGCCACTCGCAGATGGGACTGTGGTGGTTTTGACAGATAGAATATACTTATCGGGTATGCACTGCAAATCATTTGGGGGAAAAGTGACTGCCATGGGGATTGATGGAAAGGAGGGACATCGTCAAGGAAGACACACAGAAAATGTTTCATCTCATCCAGAAGTCTTACGTTTCTTAACTTCTTGAATAGCATACTGTGTACTGTAGTATTTGGGGAAGACAGATTATGAGGTAGACATGAGTTTAGAGAAAACTCTTCAGCCTCTAGTTCTGATAATTCTGCACTAGTATCTAAGAGTATGTTCAGTGTGTGTGCGTTGATAATACTTGTATTTTTTCCTTTTTGTTAGATGCATCATCCTATACAGATGAAACCTGCTGATAGTGAGAAGAACAATGGTAAGGAGACATATTAAGCTCTCTCATTATGAGATGTCTTCCTGGTTTCCTGTTCTTGTGGCACCTGGATTGCATTGTGCTCTAAGTAATCCACTTAGTAGTTTCCCTTTTTTTGTTGTTGTTGCTTTATAAGTAAGTATGGTAAATACATGAGAAAAATAGTTGATAGGGAAATGTAGCAATATTTCAGAATGAACTGGCATGCCCTTGAGAAGTGTAATTTCTTATGCATCAAGGGTGGAAGGGGAAAAGGAGCAAGTTAGGAAAGAGAACTTGGCCTTCAAAAGAATAGTTAGAAAAGGAAAGTGAACCTTTGCAGTCACTAACAGGTGTGTTTTTTCCCTCGTTGTCACGTCAGTTAAGTGTGAAAACCACATCCTTCTTTAGTAGGATATCACTAGTAAGAACAAACATTACTAACTAGGCAGGATGTATTAATTCATTTACTACAAATAACTATTAATGCCATTAATCAGATGAAGACACAGGTGTGGAAAAGTTAAGTAGAACTTGTACAAAATCATAGAGCAGCCATATTTCATCTCAGTGTTTCCAGTTGTAATTTTAAAATACTATTGATGATAAGAAGTGTTGTGATTTTGGAGATGTTGAATTTTGGAAAAAAATGTGTGTCTTAAAATCAGTAGCATATGGTACAAAAGTGCAGAGTAGGAGTCAAACCCTGGTGGTCCGATTCCATAGTCTCCTATACCTGCTATCTTAGTGATGTTGTTTAAGCCTTTTGTTTTTTACTCTCTTAGCAGTGGAAGACAGGAAACTGTTTATTGGCATGATTTCCAAGAAGTGCACTGAAAATGACATCCGAGTCATGTTCTCTTCATTTGGACAGATTGAAGAGTGCCGGATATTACGGGGACCTGATGGCCTGAGCCGAGGTAGATACAGTTTTGGTTTTTAAAGATACTTTAATTTGAAGTTTCTTTTGAGATGAGTCAGTGAGAACCAGTAATTCTTAGCCAACATGGCTCTCTAAGGCTGGAGAGAGTTGGGCTCAGTGCATACACATTAAGTCCTCTCTTGCCATGACGACTCCTACCAGTTGATCCCCTCATTGTTCTCCCCCCACACATAAGGGTTCTCAATCCTATTCGTCAGTGTCGTGTATTAGAACCTCTCTTTCTGTGTTTGGAGAGGTTTCTGATGCCAAAGTGAAAACACTTTGTTCTCCCACTTAGTTTTATTTAAGAGTAACTTGAGAATATGGTTTCATCTTTATTGCTGTGGAACTTTTTTCCTGTCTGTGGCTTCTTGGTTTTTCATTCTGTGTTTGTCATCCCACTGTAACTTAACCTGTCTCATCCACAAACTCATGGACCCCTGAAGACAAGGACATGTTTCCATCACTAACTTGGTACTTGGCGCATAGTAGGTGTTCAGTAATATATATCAGATAAATAAGCAAATAGGTGAGTGAATTATTGATTCTTCTCTTACAGGTTGTGCATTTGTGACTTTTACAACAAGAGCCATGGCACAGACGGCTATCAAGGCAATGCACCAAGCACAGACCATGGAGGTAGGGAGCGGCTGGGACAGAGGAGCCTCAGTATGGGAATGTAAGGACTCTTGACCCCCAAAGACCAGCAGCATGTAGAGTCAGACTGCCTTGAAGGTTAAACAGGCTGATCTAAAAGTTGAAACCTGATGTTTTCTTTAAAATTAACATACTGGAAATAGGTGCCCTTTTGCCATACAAATCTATCAGGAGGGAGAGTCACTTGGCAGTGAGTGAAATCAGAACGCCACCTGCATGTCACCAGGAAGCAGGATTTGTCCTTCACACGGAAGGAGAAATTTGACTCTCTGGTTTGGTATTTTCACAGGGTTGCTCATCCCCCATGGTGGTGAAATTTGCAGATACACAGAAGGACAAAGAACAAAAGAGAATGGCCCAGCAGCTCCAACAGCAGATGCAGCAGATCAGCGCAGCATCTGTGTGGGGAAACCTTGCTGGCCTAAATACGCTGGGACCCCAGTATTTAGCAGTGAGTCTCTGTGGTTTGCTTTCTGCAGACTGTGCAAGCTCCCAGCTGTTTCTTCTTCTGCTGTCCCTACCTGACAGGCACAGTAGTATTTACAAGTTTTACTTACAGACATTTTACTTAAAAATTCAGGCAGTGTAGCATTCTTTAAGTCATGTTACTCTTGTTCCCTTCACATACCTTTGGTTGTATCTGGAGGCTTCCACTACAGTTAAAGTGAAATTCTGATTTCCTGATTTAAAGACTGGGAAACATATGTGTCTGCCCCAAGGAAAAAATTCCTGAGGGAATTCCCATTACCAGACATCTCATCTCTTCATATTTCAACTAGGTGTAGAGGGCATGAAAAAAAGCCTTGTGTCTTCCCTAACGAGTATGAGTTCTTTCAGCTGAGAGATGAAGAGATTAACATAGACAGTATTCAGTGGATATTACAAGTATCCGTTGACATTCATTGCATCTGAATAGACACCTTTCATTTGATCTTTCTCTGGTTGAGTTTGAGTCGTATCATCCGGAAGAGGGTCAGGCTCCATTTTGTTCTTTAGATTTACTAGGTCTGCAGTGGAAACCCTGCTGAACAGAGTGGTTCACATCCACCAGGCACTGCTTGGAAGCTCTAGGGAGCAATTCTGCTCTGTTCGAGAGGGTCGCTGCTGCGAGTTGGAATTGACTTGAGGGCAGTGTGTTTGGTTTTAGGTCTGCAGTCTGTTGCAGGGGTTACTACTGCTGTAACCCTTAGAAGAGTTGGCAGCCAGCTTAAGATGTTTGAAACTGTCTCATCTGTGAGTCTGAAAAAAAAAGAGCTGTGAAGCTACCGGTGAAGGAAAATAAGTGGGGAAACCACTAGATTTGTATGGATAGTCCAAAAAAGTACATTTTGTAGTAAACAGCATAGCTATTATAACTCCTCATTCTTTGAGGTGTTATTCTGCATAGAAACAACACCTTTGTTTTCAGGTCACTTCAAACTCATAGCAATTCTACAGGACAGAATAGAACTGCAGCCTAGGGTTTTCAAGCAGCAGAGGCAGTGCTTTCTGTCCCCTAGCCCTGAACTTTAGCTAATTTGATACCTCGTGGTGTCTGTATTTCTACAGTTAGAAGAAACCTGGTTTATCCTGCCTAGTGTTTCAAGTCAAGAAGTGTAGATGAAATAGTTTGTAGTTGCTAGGTTACTGCTTTAAAGTTCAGAAATTTACTTAAATAATAATACGTTGAAACTGGTCTCCATGGTACACTTTCACTTTTCTTAGACAGTTTTGGAGCCTCTTAAGGGAAGACTCTCCCTCTTGTTATTGTCACATCCAGTAAGGCATGATGGTGTGTGTGGAGAGCTGTGGTCTCGGTTTAGGTCAGACATTCCCTAAGAACTATTATCATTTAGTGAAGAAGTAAAGATGTCAACTACAATATGCCTGAGTTATTTAAGAAGGTAAAATCAAGATAAATGGGTGATGATGGAGTGTGTAAGTGATAGTCTATCGTTAAATGAAAAACGAGGTTCTTTTGTAGAATGTGTAGGCTCTTCTGGACTAGAGCTAACTCTGTTCTAGGCTTTGTGGGATCATGGATCCCTTTCCTAAGCTGGTAGAAATTATATGTGTGTGAATTTTTTCATTTGATTTCTGGAAGTTTGCTGATTTCTTGAATCTCATCCATAAACTCTGGCCTAGAGGGATCCATAATGGTAGAGGAATCAGATCAGAAGTTGATAGATCTGGGCAACAGGTAGACTAAAGGATCTAGAAATAAGAATATCAGTTGTGCATAAAGTTTGAGTGGAGCAGACGTCTTAAATGACACAGTTAAAGGAATTTTATAAACCTGTGGGCAGCTCTCCTGTTTAATCTGTTACGCCACGACCAGGAAAGAGGATTTATCATGAACTTGATATGGATTAATTGATCCATCGTAATGATCATCTGCAGTGGTAAAGACCAGTTTTGAGGGAAGGAGGAAGATAGGGTATGGATATGATGTAGTATGGGAGAGAAAAATCATGGGTTCATTGTGGCCAGTAAAAGGTGATGCTTGGGGAATACCCTAAAATGGCCAGGTGTGATTCTGAAAATTATTACTTGAGGTAGAAGTTGGATAAGCAGATGGAAACGTTCTGAATTGTAAGATGTGTGGAGCTAATGAAGGAGAAACTGGGGAGAGAATAACGAGAAATAGCAGCCCTTCACGTCCCCTTCATGCTCAGTGGTGCATAGAGTGACCATGAACTTTTTCAGCCCCTGGGGCACAGTGGGAAGCTCCAGTGTCATGGATAGTGTGCGCTGTGGCAGGCCAGGGGCCTTTGTAACTGTTTAAAATGGAATAGATGTATATGCGCCACAAGTGACTGTTTTTTTTCAAGGTATTGTATGAAGTGTCTGAATTTTTGGAGGAAAAATAGAGATTTTGAAAATTTTGTTACATGTATGTAGCAGTAGACATTAGTGAGGACTGTGGGGTGTAATTTGCACCACTAAACACTAGGGTAGGCTTGTGGGAGGGCCAAGAAAAAAAATGCACATTACCTGCCAAAAATTCAGACACACTGAATGATTCAGCACACTTCCACTAATGAAAACACCTGGTATCAAGAAAAAACTCACAGCAGAAAATAACCGGGTCACCAGAGGGACATGCAGACACTAATCAGAGTTGACTGCACCACTGCTCAAGTTGGGCTTATTTCCCTGCTCTACTTTTGTCCTCTGCTGTGTTTCCTTCTGCTGCCCAAGGCCTTGAGCTTGGCAGGCACAGTGTCTTCTAGGCCAGGGCTGTTCCTGCATTGTATTGTCTTGTGCTGTCATAGCTTTGTGTCTCTGTTGTATTGGCTTGGGTTCTTGTCTTCGACTGTGTTCTCTCTGGGGGCCCCTGCACTCTCGCTGTGCTGTACTGTGGGTTATCCAGATGCAGAACCAGCCCTCACTCTCACTCTTGTTCTGTTTTTGGTGTAATGTCTAGCTTTATTTGCAGCTCCTTCAGCAGACTGCCTCCTCTGGGAACCTCAACACTCTGAGCAGCCTCCACCCCATGGGAGGTAAGTGTCTGGCCGTCGTGGAGAAGCAGCGGCAGCCTGGCAGACATACCCGGCCAACGACAGCCTGAGCATTGCACGGCTTCTGCTCTGTGCCTTAAAAGGAGGAGGGGCAGTTTTGTACCCTTCGTTCAGAGGGAGAAATATTTGCACTCATCACATAAACCGTAAGATGAGTATCTTAGGACTTAACTGCTCTGTCTCTCTGAGATGCCTCCGCAATTAACTGATGCTAGATGGTTGTCCTGTGCCCCTCACCCCTGTATTACTTTCTTGGGAAAGAAGATGGAAAGCAACTGTTAGACCAGTGGTCTGTCTGAGACTGTCTTGATAGAGGGAAAATTGCAGGAACTCTTTATTTCCCTAGTAAAATGGCTTTTCCAGTGACATTCTGAAGAAAAGCCAGAAATGGCTTGCCCTGAAGCTGCTAGAACTCAGGCAGTTAGTTTAGCTCTGAGTTTTATGTGTGCTATTTTATTTGGTGAATCACATTTTTTGTGTGGTAGTTAACGTTCATGAAGACAACATAAATGACACTTGAATTGCTAATAACACAGGCTCCACAAACAAACCGGAGGCAGGGACCATCAGAAAGTTGATAGGGGTTGGGAGTGGAGCAGTTCCAGAGGTGATGGCCTTGCCCCTTTTACAGTAGGGGAGTGGTATGCAGGTGCACTGAGAAGGGATAGTTTAAGCTGAACTGCATTTTGCTAATCTGAGAATTTTGACAGTGATTTACTTTGTCCTAGGGAATTATAATAGCTTGTTGTGTTTTTGGAAAGGCATTAGATGTAGTCTATATCAGATGTAGTCTGTATAGTTTTTGTATTATCATTTAGTCTTCCCATTGCTCCCCCTTCCCCCTTCCCTGCCCCCCACCTTCCCATTGTCCAGTAAGTGGTTTGCAGTGTGTCATCTACACACTTTAAGTTTCTTTCTCTCTGTTTAACTGTGTTACCCAGGTTCTACTTGGGAGCTCCGTCCATCTGTCCGTCTCCCCACTCCCCTTTTTCTGGTCATCAATCTGCTCTTATTTGCGGCATCCTGTTTCCTCTTTATTCTCACTCCTATTGCAGTTTTCACATTCTTCTTGTCTGTCATTTATCCCTTGACCTTCTGGAGTGCTCTCTGCTACATTTTTGCTTGTTTACCTCCATTGCAAAGAGCAGATCTCTTATAAAATACAAGTGATGGCTTTGGACACAGTCCCCTTCTGTACTGTTGTTCTCTTGGGCTCTTGACGCCCTTGGTAGGCCACAGACACAACATCGCTTTCCTGGTTTCCTCATTGCCAGCCCTGTAGTAATGCTCACTTGGGGTGTCATGCTGCTTGATTCAGTTTCTCTTCTTGGAGGAAGCTGTCATGTTTCTTAATGAGTTGAGTAATATCTGCATCTCTCTGGAGCCCTTGTAAAGCTTCATGTAGAACAGACCCTCTTTCTCTGGGACCAGCATCTGTCAGTGTGTGCTGTTGTTGGCACAGCAGATCTGAGGTACCCTTATCGGATGACTGACTCTTGCTTTGGATGTTGCAGGATTAAATGCAATGCAGTTACAGAACTTGGCTGCACTAGCTGCTGCAGCTAGCGCAGCTCAGAACACACCAAGTGGTACCAGTGCACTCACTACATCCAGCAGTCCCCTCAGCGTGCTCACCAGTTCAGGTAAGCACGTCATAGGGGCCCGTGTGTCACTGTGTGCCTTGGGAAGAGCCTCTGTGTCTGAAGGCATTTCAAAGAGAGCGGTCTGTCATTCTGGGGGCTAGTTAACACCCATTTCTAAAAGGTGTTGCCACCCACTTAGAGAATTTTCAGATGTCATCTTCTGACTTAATGCTTAAATTTTTGGTTTGCTAGACTTTTTTCTTTTAATGTCTTACAAAGATCGTTACCAAGATTAGTAACTGAAGACTTCTTTGCAGATAGAGTACTTGAGTATTACCGCTCTGGTGTTTTGATTCCTGTTGATAGGAAGAGGCAAGTAATGGCTAGAGTTTAATTCTTGGATTTCTAATAGCAGGATCCTCACCTAGCTCCAGCAGCAGCAACTCGGTCAACCCAATAGCCTCCCTTGGAGCCCTGCAGACATTAGCTGGAGCGACAGCTGGCCTCAATGTCAGCTCTCTGGCAGGTAAGGGGCAGCCTCTGCATGTCCTCAGGCCACATACTTTGTGCGGGTAGTGCATTTGAAATGGCCTGGTGTGGGTCCCACTCGAATGATTGAGATGGTCCAGTGAAGTTGGAAGTAACTTGGGAATTCAGGTCAGAACTGAGTTAAATCCTGCCTCTGCCACTTACCTAGCTGTCACTTTGGACATTCTTTCTGTGGCCATTTTCTCATCTTTAAAGTGGGCATTTAAAGAAAAAGAGAGCTTCAGGCCAGTATTATGGAATCTATTGAGAACAGAGATGCAGTGCTGAGCACGTGTACTGCTGTGGTCTAGTGTCTGGCAGGCACATAGTGTGTGCTCACTAAGTGTTGGTTGATACCGTGGTGACACATTGCTTTTGGGAAAATCTGCTGTGAAAGACCTCTTTAAAGCAAGGATGTCACCTTGAAGACAGGGATGCGCCTTACCCAAGCCATGATGTTTTTAGTTGCTTTACACACATGAGAAAGCCGAGCAGTGAATTAGGAAAGACTGAAGAAGAATTGATGCCTGTGAAGTATGGTGTTGGTGAAGACTATTGAGTATACTGTGGACTTCCAGAAAAACAAACAAATCTGCCTTGAAAGAATCCTAGTCAGAGTGCTCCTCAGAAGCCAAGATGGCGAGGTTATGTCTCACATGCTTGGGACATTTTATCAGGAGGGATCAGTCACTGAAGAAGGGTATCATAGTTGGTAAGATAGAGGGTCACTGAAAAAAAGAGGACCATCAACAAGGTAAACTGACATAGTGACTACAGCAGTGGGCTTGTGCACAGCAGTGACTGTGAACATGGCAGGCAACTGGATGGTGTTTGGTTCTGTTGTACATAGGGTTGCTGTGGGTCAGAAGTGACTTGATGGCATTTAACAGCAACATTGTTATGATAATGGAGTTTATCCACATCTTGTGACATTGGCCACAAGTGTGCCTTTTAGACCTTTAGAACTCTTCCTTTATCACATTGCAGCCGTGTGTGAGAAAGTGGCAGAAAAGCCAGAGCAAACAGAGGCACTTATGTAAATGGTATTGCTTCTTCCACAGTTTTAAAGAGAACTGTGGGGGACAGTTACATCTGACTTCACTTTTTTTGATGTCCCTGTTAGCATCAAGGCCTGGTAAACCCTAAAAACCAAACCCACTGCCGCAGAGTTGATTCTGATGCATAGTAACATTATAGGTCAGAGCAGAACCACCCCATAGAATCTCCGAGGAGCGCCTGGTGGATTTAAACTACTGACTTTTTGGTTAGCAGACATAGCACATAACCCATCAGGCCACAGGGGTTTCCTCAAGGCCTGGTAGGTGACCTGAAATCTGACTAGTCAGATTGGGTATTCCTCCTCAGGGAGAAGCTAAGAGACAAATGAGAGAAAGAACTGTGGAGTTTTCCATCTTTGGCACCAGTTGAGTCTTTCCACTTGGTTAATGCGGCTCTTCTCCCAACCAAGGGATGGCTGCTCTAAATGGTGGCCTGGGCAGCAGTGGCCTTTCCAATGGCACCGGGAGCACAATGGAGGCCCTCACACAGGCCTACTCGGGGATCCAGCAGTACGCCGCCGCGGCGCTCCCCACTCTGTACAACCAGAATCTGTTGACACAGCAGAGTATTGGTGCTGCTGGGAGCCAGAAGGAAGGTGAGTGTAGAGGGGAGATTGGAATCAGGGGTGGGGAAAGTTACTCCATGTGTGCCACAGCCAAATGGCAAGGCACAGGTCAGGAGGGCCATTTGGGTGGTTAGACCAGCACTTCTGTTTGACAGTGTCAGAGTAGACTGAGAGACTCTGCATTTGGCATGTTCTCCGGGCACAGCACAGCTCAAACCCTTGTATGACTCCTGGCTTGGGGCAGCAGCTCTTAGAAGAAGAGAACAAATGCCAGTCTTAGTATCTGACACTGATTGACAAGTTTAAGAATCTCTTTGTTTAACATGTCTTTCTTTGTCATGGGTCGTGAATCTGTCATGGAAGGACTTCTGTCCCTTCACTCCCTAGTGTATGCCTTTCTAATTGAGGACAGAGGGAGGGGATGCTGAACAGGTAATGGGCCGCCGGTTGATAGAGCGGGAAATAAGTCCTTTGACAGGTACTACAGTTATGGAAGGCTTTCTAGACAGAAGGTGCGTAGAAACGCTGCCGACAGACCACCTTGTGCTCCGATTTGACTGCCATGTTATGAGGAGCTGCCATGGGTTAAGCACTTAATGTAGGAAAGACACAAGTGTCCTTCTTGCCACAGCAGCAAGGACTTCTAATCAGTCCCTCCTCACTAGCTGTAAATGGGACATAACTGTGCCCTGGGGATGTTGAGGTCAGGGTGGTGGTGTCTCTGCCCTCATGGAGCCAGGCTTTCAGTGGAGGTAACAGACAGGAAATAGAGGAAAACATGAGGCGTGTTGCAGCTGATGCTCTGAGGATGAAGGACAGGGACAAAGGACAGACCACTGAAGAGACTGCACTTACAGTGGTCTGAGAAGATCCCTTTCAACAGAGACTTGAAGGAAGTGAGGAAGCAAGCTATGAGTATATCTAGAGGAAGAAACACAATTAGGGGAGAGAAACTGTACATGCAAAGACCCTGAGGCTGGTGTGTCCGTGGTTTGTGGTTGTAATAAGACTGGTCTTTGGTTAGCAGGAAAGCTTGTTCTATTTCTGAGCCTAATTGATCCTTGTTTTAAAAAAAAAATCAAAACAGTTGCTGTCACACTGATTCCAACTGAGGGCAGCCCTGTATGTGTCAGAGTAAACTGTGCTCCGTGGGATTTTTTTTTGGATGGCTGATTTCTCAGAAGTGGGTTGTCAGGCCTTTCTTCTGAGGTACCAGTGGATGGACTTGAACTTCCAACCTTTCAGTTCACAGTTAATCATTGGTACCACACAGGGAGTCACAAGAGTTAATTGTATCTGCCTTTTTAAAAGTATAGTTTTTAAAAATTGACACATGCTTTACGTACAGTATAATGTATTCTTTTTAGTGTAGGCTCTGTGAGCTTTGATGAACACATGCGGTTATGTAACCACCACCACAGATGTTTTTCCTGTGACAGCTCAAAATTCCTTCAAGCCCCTTTGTAGTCACGTCTGCTTCCACCCCATCTCTGGCAACGGCTGATCTCTTTACCATCCCTTTAGTTTCTAGGCACCTTTTTTTTTTTTTTAAGTTTTGTTTGACATGACTGAGTGAAAATGTACATTCACGTATAAATTTACATGCCCACCTGTGTGCAGCTTCCACTGCTCTCCCTGTCCGGGCTAGGCACCATTTTGAAGCCTGTTTTGTTTGTGACCTTTGTACTTCCCTCCAAGCCGTTGATCTCTGGCTTTATTGCTTCTCACTGAAGTCTTCTACCGTATTATCCCAGCACACCCTGCTGCCCCAAGATGAAACTGTAACATCACTCACTGGGATGGATCATGGCTGAACATGTGGTTCCGTGATTGCTGTTCAGTGCCCCACTTTGCCAGTCTGTTGAGCTAATCTAGATGAATCTGATGGGCTGTGGCAGTTCAACACAGGTGAAAACAAGAGACAGTCGGTACAGGGGGATGAGCGTGCTTGACACTGATACCTTGCCAATCACTGAGCATTTTATAGGTCCAGAGGGAGCCAACCTGTTTATCTACCACCTGCCCCAGGAGTTTGGAGATCAGGACCTGCTGCAGATGTTTATGCCTTTTGGGAATGTCGTGTCTGCCAAGGTTTTTATCGACAAGCAGACGAACCTGAGCAAGTGTTTTGGTATGTTGGTCTCTTTTCTGGTGTTAGGGTGAGATTAAGTGTTTGCCACTGAGAAAGGTAAGGGGGTCATCACAAAAAGCTGGAGTTGAGTTTGGGTTGTTTAACTCAACACTGGGCAGATCACATGACCTCTTTGAGCATTTCATGTTGTTACCCACATGCTTGCTTCAAAGGTAAAATTAGTATGTGCAAAAAGGGCTACATAATAACAGAGACTATACAGTATATGACCAGAAGAACTAGATGGTGCCCAGCCACCACCAGTAGCTGCCTTAACAGGGAACACAACAGAGAGTCCTTGATGAAGCAAGAGAAAAATGGAGTGCAGAACTTGAACTCTTATTAAAAGACCAGACTTGATGGTCCAATAGACTAAAGACATGGCCCTTTGTTAGTCCAGAACTGAAGCCATTCCCCAAACCACCTCTTCAGATAAAGATGGGACTGGACTGTAAGATACAAAATGATACTGGTGAAGAATGTGCTTCTTGGCCTAAGTAGGTACAGGAGACTAACTGGGCAGCTCCTGTCCAGAGGTGAGATGAGAGGGCAGAGGGGTACAGTTGCTGGTAAAATGGACACAGGAAATACAGAGTGGAGAAGAGGAATGTGCTGTCACAGCGTGGGGAGTGTAGCTGGAGTTACAGAGCATTTGTGTGTGCAAGGTTTCATATGCCAAATTGACTTGGATTGTAGACTTTCACTGGAAGCACAATGAAATATAAGAAGAAAGACATGTGGGAAAAGACTTAGAAAAAACAGGTAAATGTCTTGTGGTACCATTAGGAACCTTATTCATTTCATGAGATAGAATTTCCAGAATTCTTGTCTCTCCTGAGAAAAGTTGAAGTTCCAGATGAAACACGTTAAGGTATCTCTTGGGTAAGGAGGACAGAGAATCTCCTCGCTTTGTTCCGTTGTTCATCTAGGCTTCTGCTTGAACACATAGGTTTTGTAAGTTACGACAATCCTGTTTCGGCTCAAGCTGCCATCCAGTCCATGAATGGCTTTCAGATCGGCATGAAGCGGCTTAAAGTGCAGCTGAAACGCTCGAAGAATGACAGCAAGCCCTACTGAGCGTGCTCCCCTCTGAGACTGGAGTGAGAGGGTCTTCTGGTAAGTGGGGGAGGAGCACCCTTAATGATTGGAAGCCGTAAGGCTGTGTTTGACAGCCCTGGACCCTGATCCCTGCCACTCTCGCAGGCACAGCTTGCCCCGAAGACTCGGCTACTGCCTTCTGTGGGAGTTTCGCTTCGTACAGAGGACGAGTTTGTGCTTTGGTTTCCAGTGTTTTACTTTGGAGTTAGGTGCCATATCCTGAGTTTGTTTTTTTTTTTTCCCCTCCCCGTTATTTAAAGTTTGCTGTGTTTGTAACCAGTGTGTGTTGAGAAGGACCAACACCAAACTGCCCTGGGAGTGGGGGGACTGGGGAGACCTTTAAAAGAAGATTGTAACTTGCCCTAAGCTACTACCCCGAGAGAGGACTAAGAACAGACACCTGACTCCCAGAATCTCCCTGAGCATGCGGGTGGGTGAAGTGAGAACTGGCATCCAGGAACCATGAGGGTGGGACAGGGCAAGGCAGGCTGGCTTGGAGAAATATGGGGTTAACTAACTGATAACCGTCTGTCTCTGCCTTGGATGTTGGGGGCTGAAACTCCTCAGAGCTGCCTTCTGTGAAACAGTGAGTTTGGGCCACCTGTTTTTGAGATTCTTACTCTGCAGGGGTGCCCCTCCTTCCCTAGAAGGGGCTAGCAGTTGTCTAGGGGATGAAGCCCCTGTAGATTTGCCTGACATACGCAGAAAATAATGAGACCTCACCCATTATTAGTTTTCCCAGCCAGCCATCAATACTGGATTGGCCCTGCCTCTCCTTAGACTGCTTGGGAGAAGCAGCCTGTCAAAGAGATCATTTTTGGTCCTTTTATTTCAACACCAAGTTGTAGAACATGGCCCATTTGTAACAAATCCGTTTAAGAAGACCCCTATGGAGGGCGCTGCCTGCGGTCTTCCCCTGTAGTCCACCCCAGCCAGGAATGGCGCTTTCTTCCCAAGCCACCATTTTTTGATGTGAGCAGACCCAGGAAGGACTTGCACTGCTTAGTTGAAGGGGACACTTCTCCTGGACAGTGGTCAGATACCATCTAGATAGGGGAGAAGGAGCCTGCTTCTGGGTGTACGTGAATGACAAAGTCCTCTCAAGCCAGGGTCCCACGTTCCTAGTAGCCAGCACTTAGTATTAGAGAGGATTAAGAAACTTGCACTTGCCTCCTCGGTTGAGATGTTGGCCAACATGGCACCTTATCGTCAGTGCCTGGCTGGCCCTCTCTTAACCACTTCAGCTCTCGGGGCCAGAGGGAGACACTAGGACATTTACGGCCTCTGTATGGATTTAGTGTTCATTTACCTCAGTATTACCGTGTTCATTTTGGACCTTGTGCTTACAGTTAGCTCCCTCCTGCCTCCCACAGGTCTTGCTCTTCTAGCTTGTGACCCACACAGCCCCTGGGCTGTGTCTCTGCTCCAAGCAATGCTGCAGGGGTGGAGAGTCAGGAAGAACATGTCGGGACTGTGTACGTGGGCAGGGGTAGCCCTCTTAGAATATGACTTAGCCAAGGTTGGGGACTGGGTCCCTGGAACCTTAAACCTCACAACATCAGTTGTGACCCTAGCAGCAGAGATGGGAATAAAGGGGTTGGTTCACTGTTGAGTGTGATGGAGGCCCTCTCCTTGTCATGCTGTCTGTTTGGGTAACAGACAGATTGACCATCTTGCTGTTGTACAGGTAGCTGGTGGTGTTGGGTTTTTTTTTCCCTCCATTGAAGCTGGGACAGCTGTTCCCTTCTCATAGTGATTAACTTGGGTCTCATGTCCTCTAAGAAACATGAAACATGTACTTCTTAAGCTGAACCACGTAAACTTGAATTCTGCACACTGGGAGAAACATGTGTCCTGTGTTTCAAAGGATAAAACTGTTCCAAAGGCTTCCAGGGGCATGATGGGATTTTTTAAATAAATGCAAAAAATAAAAAAAGAAAACAAAAAAAAAAAAAAGAAAAAACGCTAGGTTGGGGAGGCGCTGTTCTGAAACCCAACCAGCTGGAACCAAGAATGTTGTTTCTATTTTTATAGAAATTTTATACAGCTCCGGGGTGGAGAATATTTATTACCTAAATTATATCTCTGGAAAAGGCCAGGATTTTGTAGAATCCAGAATGTGATTGTTGTACACACAGGGTGCTGTGTATGATTGAAACTACTGACTTTCTGTGGCCTGTTTGCAGCCCAGCTAATCCGCCAGGGGGGAAGGAGTTAATGCTGTGAATTGGCGGAGGGGAGCTGTGCTCCACAGGGTGCTGCCCATGCTGCCGTTGCTGACCTTCTGTTCTCTCCCTGCGTGGCCGTGCTGTGCTCACCCCGGCCCAGAGTCTGCTCCGCTCCCACTTTCTCCCCCTTCCCCAGCTCACCATTATTTGTCTGTGGGTTTGTCCTGAGCTCTGGGCCCTTAGGAAACCTCTTTCCCAGGGACAGAAGGCAGAGGTGCAATCAGCCTGCTTTTGGTAGCAGACTTGAGGTTTCATACCTGCTTGTGGGCTTTCTTTTCTAAAAGGAATATGCATCACAGCAGGTTCCTTGGGCTGCTAAAGCGGCCAGCTGGGGAGACCATGCACTTCTCTGTCCTCCCTGTCCCCTGCCAGTGAGTGAGCCCGGCAGCAGCACTGCCCTTGAGCACAGTTCTCTCCTCAGGCCAAAGATGGTTTGTGAAGAAGCCACTCCCCTCCAAGTCTAACGGTGTGAGAGGGCTCAGCCCCGAGCGGAGACTTGCAGTCCAGTCTTAGCAGCCATCTTCTGTTGTGTGGGGATTTCACATACGATGTGTTTGCTGCTGTAGTTTTATTTCTTCCTTGGGTGCATCATGAAGTGGACCTACCCTGAACGCAGCCATACCACTGTTTCCTGGGTTCCTCAAGAGTGGCCAAGGCTTGCAGGGAAGCTAAGAGCTTGGATTTCTGGGAACAGAGACCCATCCCTGTAGTGCTGAAGAGAGTCCTGGCCCTGTCCCCTGGGGGGGTTCTCCCACCCCAGTCAGCAGCTTCCACTGCCAGCCTGGGTCTTGACCCAGGGGGTGGAGGAGAGGCTGGGGGCTGTTGTGGGCACTTGAGGGGGAAATCCAAGCCTTAGGTTCCATTCTGTCTCTGGCAAGTTGGATGTTTTCTTGGTGTCCTCCATGTCCTTTTGACTTTTCCATGTGTCCATTGTTAGCATGTGCAAAAGTCCCCTGTCATTACCAGTGCCCCACCCTGCCTCCTCATTTCAGGGCTGTATACACAGTGAGTGTCTGTTCTCTCTCTCTTTGTTTGGATGTATTGCTCTGTGTAACTCAGTGGGTCTCCCTCTTTCTGGTTTGTTTTTTTTTCTAGATTCCTGCCGTTTGTTCATCGTTGTGCCTAAAGCATGTCGATGTGGCGTCAAGTACATCGTCCAAATCCCTGTCTCTTCAGCTTCTCTGATGCTTGAACTCTCACCTTTGACCTTGTGTTGACCTTTGATGCTGATGTGTATTTTTATTATGTTTGTTTCTTTCTTTGTTTTCTTTTTTCTTTCCTTTTTTTTTTTTTTTTCCTTTTTGTGCTGCCAAATTGGTTTTGCTAGAACGACTGCTGAAGGGGAAATATTTAAACTTGCATTTGAATATAAAAAAAAAAAATCTATTTTTCTAGAACTTCATAAGATAACCACTTGATTTTGTGATTCCAGTTCTTTGTAACTGTCTTCAGAGCAGCCCTACTAGCACATACCGCGTGGTCTTTGTACTTCTGTGAACACACAGCCAGTCCCTTTCTAGGCTTTGTTTCTCTGTGTGCTTAGTTTTAAAGACAACTTTGAAGTAAACAATGAAATAAACGATGTCACTAAAACCTTTGAGGCTCCTGAGCACATTTTGCTGATCTAGTTTGTGGGGCTTGAGGAGACCGCATGTGTTCTTATTTTTATTTTTGCAAGTTCTCAACTGCAGAAAACACCTGAACTCCCCTCGCTTTTAGACCACAGGCTGCAGTTTGGGCCCCAGCTGGCCCGTGGCCTTTTTCTTTTGTGGTTCTTCCCAGTGGGGAGCCTTTGGACCCCTCTTGCCCCTTCCTTGGTCCTGCCCGCCTCCCTTCCGTGCTTGTTCCTACAGTCTCCACAGCAAAATGTGATGCTTTTTTTTTTTTCTTTTTCTTGTTTTGGGTTTTGTTTTTGTGTTTTTGTTTTGAATTTTTTCCTTTCCTACTAAGATTATGCCCAGAAAAAACAAATTTTGCATGTGTCCTGCTGTTTCTCCACACTTTCGTATATATCACCTTCACCTCTCTGTTTTCTATAGTTTGTGCAAAAACTGATCGATTTAAAAGGGTTTCAAAGAAGCTGTTTTAAATTGTTGTGGGGTTGATTTTTTTTCCCCTTAAGATTGTATTGTTTTATTTTGAAGTGGCAACTTTCTCCTCTGTTGCCCTTAGAGTGTTTGCCTGTGCACTTAGACTGTCAGCTGGTGGGGCCTCCAGAAGGCTGGCTGCTCTGCCCAGAGAGAGATGGGGACGGGCACGGGATGGCAGGAGGCGCAGAGAGAGGAGCCCAGAAGGAGGCAGAGAGTGGGCAGGAGGCTTAGGACATTCGGGCTGTGAGCCCCCTTGGCCCAGAAGGAATGCTAGTGACCACTCACAGGCGGCCATCTGAGTCCTCGGCGGCAGTACACCTGCCGGGGCTTTTCCTCGGAGACAAGCACAGTACTGCAGTCTTCACACTGTTTACAGCCCTGGGCACTGCCGCCGCATGCTGGCTCTTCACTGTAGCTCTGCTCAGGCTTAGCTGAGAGGGGTAGGGTGAGGGCAGGGATTTAGTTTTTAAACTGGGTGAGGAGCCACATAGCTGCTGTCCCCAGGTGCCAGGCAAGCCAGATCCTTGGTTCCCTGAAGGACTTGTCCTCTCACATAGCACCATCCAGCCTCTCAGGGTCTTGGGGACTTGAGTAAATACATGAAGGGCACAGGGGGGAGGCCAGAGAAGATGAGGGGTCAGAGGTGGATCTGTGGAGGTGAGAGGTTGAGGTGGAGGTGTTTATGATCAAACCCATCCAGACCTAAGCTCCCGGTGGTCAGGGAGCTAGGGAGCAGGGGGCCCTGGCGGTCTGCAGATGGGCTAGAGCAGTCTAGCGGCGGGCAGGGTGGGGAAGGTAGAAGCACTGTAGCAGCACCGGCCGAGCTGGGGCCAGTAAAGGAGCGGGTCCCAGCGGGTTGCCCAGGGTAATGCTTGAGGCCACCCTGACTTGAGGACAGGGGCAGCCACGTGGGGCCCAGTTTCCCAGAAGGGGTGATTGGATGGAAAGAGGCCAGGACTCCAGCCTGAGTGAGACTGCCGTGTGCCCCACAGTCTGACTGCACAGAGCGCCTCTGTTGGCAGCAGGCGCAGAGGCCCCCCTTCCTGTGTGTTGAGAACCCGTGTTTGCCAATAGATTTTGCTTTCAATTCCAAGAGGAGCTCTGGGATAACCTGTGGATAAAACCAAATGCCAAACGTTGGACACTGTTCCTTTTCCTTTTCTCTCGATTGTTTTAATTGTTCTGTGGTGGTTTTAATGGATTTAAGACCCTGGAGCGGCAGCTGCCTTTCTGATTTCCAGCTGCTTTTTGTGAATAATTTAAAAGAAAAAAAAAAAAGAAACTTTACATTTTGAAGACAAACCTGTGTGAGTTTTTTATTGGTACAAACGTTGTATTTAACACTAGGGGTTTTGTACAGTTTTTTGCCTTTTCTACTAGAAAACAATGTAAAGTGATTTCACAATGTGAAGAGAAAAAAAAAATTGCCACTATGACCAAACGCACAGTCTGTTCTGCAGCAACAACGGGGTTCAGTCAACTCAAAGTCGTGATTCAGCCGTAGAAACGCTTTTCCTTTACCTTGTTTGAGCTTTTCCTTTCTTTCCTGTTCTGATTTGGAAAAGAAAATGTCTCTTTTGTGTGAACTTGTGTTGTACTCTGTAGAAAATTATGGATTTTACTTTAATGGTTTAAAAAAAAGGCAAGAAGAGCCCTTTGTCGCTTTTCTGACTCGATCACAGAGTTTGTGTAGTGGATTTAAAAAAAAAAATGTTACAGGTTTGGAGCAAGGGAGTAATGTGTTTAAAAGGAATCCCCTTCCTTTTTGTGTGTTTTTCCTTTTGTCCCAACGGGGAACCTAAATCTGTTTTAATTGCACAGACACACGGACAAAAGTCATTTTGTATCTGCCAAGTGTGGTACCTTCCTTTGTTTATTTGCTATTAAACTGTTTGAGAAGAATTCATGTTGTCTTCAGAGTCGTTGATTGTTTGGGGTAGGCAGTAGGTGCTTGGGGAGGGCAAGATTGGTGACACTCCTGAAGGAAGGGGTGGGGGCACCTCGGTAAGATTTTATTGTGAGCTCCCTGTTACTGTGTGGGTGAACCACACATTCCTGCTCCTGCAGGAATCTGTCATTTCTCCTGGACAGCTGTCAGCCCCGTCTCCCATATTCTTTTGCAAGATGCCGTGTGTATGGAAGTACCTGAACTTTTTTTGGCCGACTTGTTGTGCCCCTCCTGTCCCTGCTCAGTGGTGGTGCAGTCTCTGGCTGTGACAGTTCTCTCTCAGTTCTAAAGCTCCAGCCGAAAGTGGGTGAGCTACTGTGTCCCTCATTCTGATCTCAGTACGAAGTCACAGAAGGGCATGTTCTTAAGATGCCTTCACTTTCCTCCCCCAGAGTTCCAGATCACTCTGCAAGGGAAGCATTTCACATTTGGGGTCCTACGGCTGGGACCTCCCCAGGCGACAGAGAACTGGAGGTAGAGTTCACCAGGAATCTCAGGCTCTGATGGAAGCAGAAGGCCGTCTGTCCCTCCCCCAGACCTTCCCAGCCATCACCATCCTCCTGAGGGCTTCCCCAGCCCCTCCCAGGTGGATGAGCCCTTTGAAGCTGGTGCCCATGTGTGGAGAGGTCCAGGGGTGGGCCAGGCCCACATCCCACCTCAGTGTCTTTCTGGATGTGACCATCTGGTAGCATTTCCCAGTGGGCATGTGTTCACGACAAACCCCTGAAATGCTCCACAAGGTGGAGCATCCTGGACTCAGGTCCTCTGTGGGTATTCTTTCCGTCTCCTGGCTCCTGACTGCACATCAGTGTCTTCACAGTGCTGGAAGCCCGGCAGTGGGGAAGCTTCTTGGATCTGATTTAACGCAGTATTATCTTGTAGACTAGACTGTGGATCTTTGTTTGGTATTGCCCACTTACTGTCCAAAATACTGGGTATTTAAAGATCAGGTATTTGTATTAATAATAATATATTCATTGACTGTTAACTGTGGGAAAGACTTAACACATATCACATGTTCTAGTCTTCATAGCAAGCTGGGAGGTAATGGCTCTTACCACCCCCGTTTTACAGATGGGCAAACAGGTTTAAAGAAATCCGGTGGCCTGCACAGGGTCACAGCTAGGAGGTGCTGTGCGCTGGGAATCCAGTCAGGTCCGTCTGACTCCTCAGCCTTTAGTCTTACCCGCTGATGAGTAGAAATAACCTGGTAAAAGCAGCCAACCGCACTGTGAGTTGCACAGCCTCGTCACAGTGATTGCAGCTCTCAGCTCTAGGGAAGGGAGCTTAGGGAACCCTGTGACAGGTGGTTTCCTCGGGGAAGTGAATCGTGGCAGATTTGTCCCACTGAGGTCAACTGTTTCCGTGTGAACAGCGTCCAGTAGCACCTTAGCTGCTGAGCTTCCATCCTCTGCACACGGACGGGTCTTCCCAGTGGCCCATACCACCTAAGTTGCTCTTTCCCTGAAGCTCCCAAATCAACGTGAAACACACTTTGTTCAGCTTCACTTCGTGGTAACCATGAAGATGGGTGATACCACAAGTTGGTTATTCCAATTGTGTGTTTTAAAATAACACATGAAATCACCTAACAGTTCACATAAGATGCCCATTTCAAGGACTTCAGTGTTGAACACTGGGAAATCTGTATAGTGGAGAGCCAGAATGAAGAGTTGAGGCTGTTTCCTCTGTAAAAGGAAAAGGTACCTAAACTTGAAGTTTTTCTATTTAGCAAAGAATCTCTGTGACCCAAAGTGGTGGCTCTTGTCTGCAGGCCTGTGCCTTAGGAAGGGCTTACACCTGTGTTCCTAAGATGTAACATCATACAAAAAGTAGAGAGTAAGTACAACTGAGCATCTTCTTTCATACTTACAGCTGTTGCATCTTTAAAACAAAAGAAATTCTGCCAAGAATACTTTTTTAATAAAAGTATTAAGATGGTTGCATCTTTATTATAGCAGTATCTTAGTGTAAGTGGTTTGTGTTCCTTTTAAAACCCCATGTGCAGTCCACCTTGCGTCTTTCTGTGGACTTGGAGGCATCACCCATGTGTCACGTCTTAAGGCATAGGCAGCTTCCCCAACACACCTTGTTACTTTTACCCTCTGTGCTCCCCTGAGCCGCTGCGCATCTGAAAGAGACAAGTGAGCAGGAAGGAAACGGAAGACAAGGTTGTCCATTCATCTCTGAGAATATCAAACTAATGCCTGGTAGCTTTTTCCTTTTGGAATAGAACAGAAAAGGCTTTTTTTTGCACCTGCCTTTTTCAAACATTTTTCTTCCCCCTCAGGACTTGTCCACTCTCCCATCTGGTGTTCTGTGTCTTTGGCTGCATTGACTGGGCTGGTCAAGGCTTCAGCTGTAGGCAAGGTTCATGCTCTTTTTAATCTTCAAGTCACAGTCATGGGATCGTAAATGGAGTGCATAAGACTATGCCATCCCCACACCCTGCAGAGGTCAGTCTATGAAGTGTGACGCTGCCCCCACCCCCATCTGCCTAAGGTCTTCTGACCTTTGGTGTATTTTGTGTTTGTTTAAATAGCTCTACTCAGATTCAGAAGGTGGCACAGACAGTTTGTGCTCAGCCACTAACCTAACTGAACTCACCTGGCAGCACTGCAAAAGAAAAGCCTGGAGATCTGCTTCTATAAAGCCTATGGTGTCTCCACCCCTTACACTCACACACCAAAAAAGAAGAAGAAACCTATGGCATTTTTACCACTGTTTTCTCATCTTCTGTAGCAATCTGTTAACTAGGCTAAAAGGTGATCCCAAGATAGTTTCAATGCTAAGTTTAAAGAGCAGCTCATGGGGCAGGGGACCATGCTCTTAGGCGAAACCGAGGCCAATTGGCACAACTAGCGTTTTGTTAAGAGGGCTCTCTGGACCCCACATTGGTGAGTGGCGTCTGGGGTCTTAAAAGCTGCCAAGCTGCCATCCAAGGGCACAGCAGATGATCCCAACTCAGCAGGAATGGATGCTCACCGAGGACCAAAATGACATGGGGCAAAGACAACCCAGAAGATAGACCCACATGAGTGGATGCCTACATCGACTTGGGACCAGAAGAACTGGAGGGTGCCCGGCCACCACCAGTGATAGCCACTATGGAGCTCACAAAGTGGAGTCTCACTGGCAACACAAGAACAAAAAGGGGTGCACCCTGAGATCTCCACTAAAAGGCCTCAACTGATGGTTCAGTGGTTTTGGGGTTCCCCTGGGAGCATGGCCTCTGGCCCTGATGCTGTCCTTGCCCATAAATCATAACAAAGGTCCACTCTTTGGACACGAATGGATTGGACTTGGCAACGCAGAGTGACCATATATTGGATGCATCCTGCTGACCTCTGGCTGGAGAAATTCGGGAGTGGGTGGAGAGGAGGGGAAAAGAGAGTGTTGGGAGGATGAGACATGTATGGAGCAGAGAGGAATAGTGTGTTGTCACCGGGCAGGGAGAGCAGTGGAAGCTGCATGTAGGTGGGCATGTAAATTTATATGGGAATGTACATTTTCACTCAGTTATAATAAATAGAAATTAAAAAAAAAGATAATAGAGCAGCTCAGAGTTGTCTAAAGGAGTAGTCTAGTCTCAATGGGTCCAGCAAGTCTGGGGTGTAAGAATCTGAGTTCTTTCCTACCTTTCTGTTTCACCGGGGTGCCATTCCTAGCCCTTCTGGGCATGTCTCCTTTCCACCTGGCCATATTTTTACAGCCACCCTGGTCTTCACCTTCTACAGCTGCTGCTCTGTTTCCCCGCAGTGTTACCTGCGTCCCCCAAACCGGTAACCTTCTAGGCTTGTGCCGCCAGCGTACCCCTCCACTAGCTCCAGTCACTATTCAAATGGACTAAGTTAGAACTGTAGCTGCCAGACTTGACTAGCTGCGTTTCAAGTACTTGAAAGCTACGCATAGCGGTTAATGGCACAGCACAGAGGAAAACATGGCCATCAGCACAGTGGGTTATGTGGTCAGGACTGTTTCAGACAGTGGATTTGCTTAAGAGTAATGTAAACCAGAACCACACTCAGTGCTGGCAAGTAAAGGCTGACTCAGAGTGACCCTGTAGAATGGAGTAGAACTGCCTCATAGAGTTTCCAAGGAATGCCTGGTGGATTTGAACTGCCGACTGGATATGGAGGTTAACCACTACACCACCAGGGTTTCCAGAAACAGTAATAGCTACAGTTATCATAGCCACTACAGTAGGACCCCCCAGCAACCTGACAGGATCGGAAGATAGAGACGTTGTAATTCTTTTGTACAGCTAATAAGTAGGAGAGTGGACCTAGGGCAGCCGGACTCCAAGGTCTCTGTAGACCATCACCTGTGATGAAGATGTAGGGTGGACCCTGGGGTGACGGCGTAAATGCTACCTCTAGAATGGATGGTTGAGGAAGGCGGAACTTGGTCCCCAGTGGTGTCGCAGACCTGGCAGGTAGTAAGTATTCGGTGCACAATTGGTGGTGGCGGGGGGCCTCTGGTGGTGCAAACAGTTCATCACCCAGAGATTTTGGAAGGAAAGCATGGTGAACTACAGTCTAGGCACCTGGTAATGCTCTAACAGAAAATACCATGAGTGGAAGTTAATCATGAAGAGAAGCTTTATTGACCCAGTCCAGTAAGCCACAAATCCATTTATAAATTGTAAGTCCATTCAGTAAGACAGTTTATCACAGTCCGGTGGGCTGAGTCCAAATCCAGTGAGAGCATCTCAGCACAGGAACCTCTGGTCCAAAGAACGTGCTCTGCCCTCGGTGCTTCTCTCTTGCTGGCATGAGGTTGCCCACTTCCTTAGCTCACTTCTTTACGTTCCACAAGCTGGTAGCTGGAGTCATGCCTCACTAACACAACTACAGGCCAGTCTCTATTATGAATATCACAGAGGTAGGATTCACAACACATGGGAGGAATGGCACCATGTTAGAACTCCTAACCAAGTCAAATCAACGCATATTTTTGGGGGGACACAATTTAATCCGTGACAGCTACTTAGGAAAAATCAGCCATGAAATGCCTTGTGGACCATAGCTCTACCCAGACACACAGGTGTCTCCCTGGGTCACAACTGATGACAACTGAATTTTTTGAAAAAACGTGAGTAAGTGAACAAATGAATGACCAAGAATTTTTTTGCCAGATAACTTTCTGTTGGGCCCTCAATCCAGCTACATTAGAGCTCCACACCGCTGTAGATTTTAGATACTTGCACCTCTAGAATATGGGAAAGAACTTGTTTTAGTACCTTGCTTACTATCTGCCGCCTGGTGCCTGAATTTTCTTTCTGTTGGCACTCAGTGAGTGGCTATGTCTCTCAGGGCCACTTGACAGGGATCTTGCTGATGCGACTCCCCACCCTCACCTGTGGCATTTATTAAAAATTGTGTTGTATGGTTGCAAAATGGTCCAGCCTCTTTGGAAAGCAATCTGGCGCTTCCTTAAAAAAAGGGATATTGACATACCATTTGACCCAGTAATTCCACTACTTGGAATATATCCTACAGAATCAAGGCCTTTCACACTAACGAACACATGCACCAGAATGTTTATCGCAGCACAGTCCATGATAGGAAAAAGATGGAATCAACCCAGATGCCCAACAATAGAAGAATGGATAGGTAAACTATGGTATATATACTCAATGGAGCACTATGCAATGATAAAGAACAACGATGACTCCAGGAAACATCTCATGACCTGGTTTCAACTGGAAGACATTATGTTGAGTGAAAGCAGTCAGCGACAAAAGGATAAATATTGTATGAGACCTCTACGATAAGATCTCAAAAACAGACTTGTGTATAGAAGAAAAGACTCTTTGACAGCTGCAAGGGATGGGAGGTGGGGAGGGTTTAGATTAGATAGTTGCTAGGTATCTGGTTGGATGAAATCGGTGACAGCACACATTAGAAACAACAATATTAAGTGAACTTAAACAACATGAGTACTCCTTCCATCTTAACCCAGTGTTGCAAGGATAGAGTAGCTGGGGCGGGGGGCGGGGGGCGGGGGACCATGCTCTTAGGCAAAAGCAAGGCCAATTGGAACAACTAGCGTTTTGCTAAGAGGGCTCTCTGCACCCCACATTAGTGAGTGGTGTCTGGGGTCCTAAAAGCTGCCAAGCTGTCATCCGAGGGCACAGCAGATGATCCCAACTCAGCAGGAATGGATGCTCACCGAGGACCAAAATGACATGGGGGAAAAACAACCCAGAAGACAGAGACCCACAGCAGTGGGTACCTACATCAACTTGGGACCAGAAGAACCGGATGGTGCCCAGCCACCACCAGTGATAGCCACGATGGAGCTCACAGAGAGGAGTCTCACTGGCAACCCAAGAATAAAATGCTGTGCACCCTGAGATCCCCACTAAAAGACCTCAATTGATGGTCCAGTGGTTTCAGGGTTCCCCTAGGAGCATGGCCCCTGGCCCTGATGCTGCCCTTGACCATAAATCATAATGAAGGTCCATGCTTCGGACAGGAATGGATTGGACTTGGCGATGCAGAGTGACCATGTATTGGATGCACTTTATGGTTCTAGACATCTATAGGATGTCATCCTGCTGACCTCTGGCTGGAGGAAAGAGAGTGGGTGAAGAGGAGGGAAAAAAGAGACTGTTGGGAGAATGAGACGTGTGGAGCAGACAGGAATAGTGTGCTGTCATCAGGCAGGGAGAGCAGTGGAAGCTGCATATAGGTGGGTATGTAAATTTATATGGGAATGTACATTTTCACTCAGTTATATTAAATAAAATTTTTTTAAAAAATTGTGTTGTAGATGAAGCTTTACAGAGCAGCCACATGGTTTTGTGATGATATTTGCCAACCCCACGACATGACAATGCTCTCTGCTTCTTGACTTTGGGTCCCTATGACCAACTATCCTGTTCCCTCCTGCCTTGTTTTGTTTTCTTGGCCTAATCATTTGACTCAAGGGTGAACCTCAGGAATGACTTCAGTACTGAGTTAAAAGGGTGTCCAGGTACCATACTCTTGGGGTTTCTCCCATCTGTTAGACCAGTAAATCTGACTTTTTTTGTGAGAATTGTGTTTTAGAATTTTCTCCAGCTCTGTGCAGAACTCTCTGTTGTGCTGGACTCAGTCTGGTGGAGGCTGTGGTCTTGGTGGTCCGTTAGTCCTTTTACTGATCTTTCCTTTGGCTAACACAACTTCTGAGCTTCGCAAGGGCACTCTCCAGGGGCCCTACCCTGCAAGGAAGTTGGTTTCAGCACCTACTTTGCAGCCCCCACAAACTGCTGGAGCACCCCCACAGTCTCTGGGTCAGGGAAGATTCCTGAGGGAGCGGAGCCTACTGCATGTCTTCAGCCCTGACAGTGCCACCAGCCTGGTCACCTTTAAGTGGAGTGTTACTAGAGCATAAGTTGTCACAACACAGCACTTGTGTTAACTTACACAGAATAACTGTTTTTAAAAAGTTTGAATTAAAAAAAAAAATTAGTGATAAAACTGGCCTTTCAGTAGGAAGAGCTTCAGTTTAGGAGTCCATTGAACAACAACCGACTGCCATTGAGTTATTTCTGACTCTTAATAACCCTATGGGGCAGTCAGTTCTAATCTGTCAGATTAAAACTAGTTCTAAGATTACAACTGACTCCCCTATACAGTTTCCAAGGTGTGCCTGGTGGATTGGAACTGCTGACTTTGGGTTAGCAGCCGTAGCTCTTAACCACTGTATCACCAGGAGTCCATTAACCCGGTTTGGTCCCAGCTGTACCATCACAGGCGCTGTGACCTTGGGTAAATGACTTGACTGTCTCAGCCCCAGATTCCTCCCCTATCAGATGAAAATGAAAACACCCACCCCAGAGAATTGGGAAGATGAGAATTTAAAATGCTTGGCATAAATGTTTTCTAACAGCTTTACCAAAAAAACAAATGCCATTGAGTTGATTGCAACTCAATGTAAGTGTAGAACTGCCCCGTTGGGTTTCCCAGGAGCACCTGATGGCTTCAAACTGCTGACCTGTAAGTTAGCAGCTGTAGCTCCTAACCACTGTGACACTCGGTTTCCAGAGAACCTGAAGTGCTTCAAAAGGAGTGTGTCCTCCAGCCCCTAGACCATGGAAGGTTGCTGGTTAACGGGGATGGGTATGTGTTTTAGTCATCTAGTGCTCCTCTAACAAATACCACAAAGTGGATGGCTCTAATGCGGGAAAGTTTGTTTTTTACACAATTTAGTAGGCTGCAAGGCAAAATTTAGAGGGTCTGCTCCAGGGGAAGGGCTTCCCCTCATTTTTGGCTCTGGGGGAAAGGCCTTGTGTTGTGTCAGCCCTTGGTTGGGGAGCATCTTAGTGCAGGGACCTCAGGTCTGAAGGATGCACTGTACTCCCGGTGGTGCTTTCTTGATGGTATGAGATTCTCAACTCGGCTTGCTTCTCTTTTGTTTCATCTCTTGTAGGATGAAAGGATAAAAGGTGGTAAAAGTCACACTCCGGGGAAAGTTCCTTTACAGTGGAGCAAGGAGGTGACCTTATGAAGGGATTTACAGTCCCACCCTAATCCCTTTAACATCCAGCATTAAAAAAAAAATCACAAAATGAAGGGCAATCACACAGTACTGGTAATCACAATGCAGCTAAATTTCTGTACTTATTTTGGGGGGGGCACAAATCCAGTCCATGATATTATGCTTCTAGAATTTTCTTTTCTACAAAAATAGGTACATAGGTAATTTTCAGTAATGAAACCATAAATACAGAATGTTCTGCAGCTGGCTTTTCCACTTGCTGTGTCATAAGCATCCATCCATCCAGATTCACAGAAATCAGAGGAGCAATGCAAGAGAGGCTCAGGTCTCATTAGAGGGGGTGTTCAGTTTGTTTTCAAAGCAAATTCCCATTATCCTGTTTGGTTTTCACAGAAACATCGGCAAGGTGATATTCTCAGCTTAACAACTAAGACAATTTGCTAAGAGAAAAAGAGAGTCCTTCCAAGGACCTGGGACTATCCTCTGCTGCTAGAGTAGGGGCTGCTGTAAATGCAGGTGCCTGCAGAGCCCAGGCACTGGGACAGTGGTGGTTAGTGACAGAACTCTCCCTTTCCATGTGGGACACCTGGGTTCTGTTCCCAGCCAGTGCACCTCACAGTAAAGTGTAACCACCACTCATCCTTCAGTAGAGGCTTGTGAGCTGCAGTGATGCTGGAGAAGTTTCAGCAGACCTTCAAGACTAAGACAAGGAAGAAAGACCTGGTGATTGACATCAGAAAATCAGCTAATAAAAACCCATCAATCACAACAGTGTAGTCTGCAACCAGCCAGTCATGAGGATGGCACAGAACCAGGCAGCATTTTGTTCTGTTGTGCATGGGGTTGCCATGAGTTCGGTGCCAACTTGGTGGCAGCTAATCACACAGGTCAGACAGGTGAGGTAAGCCTGCAAAATGTGGCCAGTCTAAGATGCCAAGTGACACTTTGGCATCAAATCAAGAATGGGGAATGGTGGGGGCTTTGGGTGAAGGAGAGACGTTCTTAGTGTCTTGGGGCCAGACACCAAACACGTGAACTACTGATACCATGCAGAACCATAGCTTCTGAGGATCAGGAAATGGAGATGCTTGTATGACATCTCCCGGTTAAAGTCTTGCCAACCAACCCAGAAACCTTCAGCCCACCATGTGCAGTGGTGACCCCTGCTTCGGGACCCAGGCATCTAAAACGTGAGGCACCTAGCACAGGGCCTGACACAGCAGCTGCTTGATAAAGGCTGCTTCCCTTCCTGGACCCCCAACTGTCCTACCCACCCTGTGAGTCTAACTGGCTCAGAAAAGACTTATTTCCTTTCTCTTTGAAGGTGTATCAGCTATTCACAGACAGGTCTATAGACTTATTTCTTGGTGGACACAACCACGGTGCAGCCATAACGGCCAGTGAGACCCAGCTTGTGGCTCCTCCTGCTGACTTCAGGGGCCTTTGTCCACCGTTGTTGCTGGGCATTGGTGAGCAGGTCCTGACTCTTTACCCTTTAACCTGGTTGATCAACAAACAAAAAAATCCAAACCGATTGCCGTCGAGTGAGTTCCATCTCATAGCAACCCTATAGGAAAGAGTAGAACTGCCCTATATTCCGAGGAGCAGCTGGTGGATTTGAACTGTCAATCTGTTAGTCAGCAGCCGAGCTCTGTAAGAGTCCCAGTGAGTTTGTTGTGTGACAGATAAAGATCCTTAGGAGACTGTAGCTTAACAGGAGACCAAAAGAACCAGATGGTGCCTGGCCACCACCAAAGGCAGCCATGAAAGGGGACATAAAGTACTGTTGCTGAGGCAACACAAGAAAAAGAACTGTGCTGCTCAAGAACTCTACTAAAAGACCAGAACTGATGGTCCAACAGCCCGAAGGGTTCCTTGGGAACATGGCCTGCAGACAAGCAGCTGCCCCTGACCAAAAACCAGTACTGAGGTCAACTCTTCAGTCAAGAATGGACTGGACTTGGAGACACAGTGTGACTATATGGTGTGTGTACTGTATGGTTTTATACATTTGCAGGAGGCTGTCCTGCTGGTTTCTTCCTAGATGGGAGAGAAGAGAGTGGAGAGGAGGGGACAGGTGCTCATTAAGAGGATACTAGAAGTATAGAGTAAAGAGGAGCAATGTGCTGTCACTGGGCAAGGAGAGCAGATGGAGCTGCAGGTAGGCGGCCATGCAAAATTTATTTGGATTATATACTTTCACTTACCCACAATGCAAAATTAAAAGATCACAATTCCTAAAAATGAGTGTCCAGGTCTCCCTCTTTCTCCACTCCTTTTCACTCCACTGGGGAGTCTGATGGTCAAGAATGAGAGCCCTAGTGTCACACTGTCTGGGTTCCAGTTCCAGCTCTGTCCGTAGCCAGCAGTGACATCTTAAGACAGGACACTTTATTTCTTTGTGACTTGGTGTCCTTATTCGGACAAAACCAATTGCTGTGCAGTTGATTCCAACTCATAGTGACCTCACGTGTGTGAGAGTACATCTGTGCTCAGCAGGGTCTTCAGGGACTGATTTGTTGGAAGTAGATCACCAGGTCTTTCTACTAAGATGCCTCTGGGTGAACTTGAACCACCAACCTTTCAGTAACAGGGAGCATATTAACTGTCTGCACCACCCAGTGACTCCATCCCTCTCTGTCAGCTGGAAGAAATATTTAACTCAGGACATGCTAGCTGTTCAAGTTCTTCTATTAGTCAAACAAAAGACAAGTAAATCACAGACCCTGCCATGAAGGAGCCTGACCTTGACCTAACTCTGCACAATTGCTGAATTCTGGGAAAACCTGCATAGAAATAAACATTTTTGACACACTGTAGACACTGCTCACCAGAACAAGCAGGTATGCGCACGTTCCTGCTGCTGAAGTCAGAGGAGTGAATAGCACACTGGGGAGGAGGAAAGTTTTTTCCTGTCAAATTTTCAAGTTTTGAAATCATATGAGTTCCCCTGGGTCAGCTGAAGGCTGTGGTCACACGCTCCTTTGGGGCCTTAACTGAGGCTGCACATCTGTCCCTTCCTGCCAGAGACCCAAGGTGAGCTCATGTTTGGACTGTTGACTGGGAGAGAATCTGCTGGCTTTCCAGCACTTTTCCTGTGGGTCCAACTTCCTTCCCGTCTGAAACTTCACTTCTGCCAGGGCCTCAGACAGAGGGCAAGGTGCTCAAGGCCCCAGCCAGCTCTCCTGTTGCCAGTGGCTCCCCAGCTGGCTAGCTGAACCTCCTCCTCTCTCTTTCCTGGTTTCTGCTGGTGTGGCCTCTCCCAATCAGCTGTCCCATGGGCCTGCTCTGATGGTCCCTACATCCCTGCTGAGCTGTGCTCCTGGGGCATGTAACCCGCAGCTGGCTACTTGCCTCCCGGCTCTCCACTTGCTCACTCTGGACCTGTCTTGCTCTCAGTAAACAGGAGGGCATCTCTGCTGTGCAGTTTCCCCGATGACAGTACAGGACACACAAGATGTGGTGCTAAGCCTGCAGCTGTTGCTTTGCATTTTCAATTCATTCTTCCCCCTTTTTGTCCCCTCATGTACTCACTCAGCAGACCCATAGTAAATGGTCATTGTGTGCTAGGTTTGTTCCGTGTTTGAATGAGGAAGTGCCTGCCCGTGTATGTTTTTTCTTTTTAATGTTTTATTGTGCTTTAAGTGAAAGTTTACAATCTGAGTCAATTTGTGATACAGAAACTTAGACACAGGCTACCACATAACTCTAGCTGCTCTCTCCACTCTGTGAGAGCACATTTCTTTCCACCCTGTATTCCCCATGTCCATTCAGCTCTCACCTTTAGACAGGAGTTGCCCAGTTAGTGTCATGTATCTACTGAAGCCAAGAAGCACAGTTTGCACCAGTATCGTTTTATGTCTCACAGTCCATTCCAACCTTTGTCTGAAGAGTTGGCTTCAGGAATGGTTTCAGTTGTGAGCCAACAGAGAGTCCAGGGGCCATGTCTTTCAGGGTCCCACCAGTCTGTCAGAATGACAAGGCTGGTCTATTTAATAGAGTCTGAGTTCTGTACCCCACTTTTATCCCACTATGTCAGGGACTTTTTCTGTGTTCCCTGTTTGGGCAGTCATTGGTGGTGGTCAGGTGCCATCTAGTTGTCAGTGGCCCTGGGGCAGTCTTACCCATCCTCAAAAAATTGAACCTAGAATTACTGTATGACCCAGGAACTCCAATCTTAGGTGTCTATACACCCTGCCAACTGCTGTCAAGTGGATTTTGACTCACAGCGACTCTATAGGACAGAGCAGAACTGTTCCATAAGAGTTTCCAAGGAGCACCTAGTGGATTTGGACTGCCGACTTTTTGATAAGCAGCAATTGCACTTAACCACTACACCACCAGGGTTTCCACGCATACCATAGAGACAGTGAAACATGTCTAGACAAAAACTTGCACATAGATGTTCACAGCCTTATTATTTTCTTTAGTTAAAGAGGAGGAATAGCCTTCAGTGAATGAATGGCTATACAATACAATAGAATGTTAAGCAGTTATAAAAGAGAATGAAGTCCTGATCCATGTTATAAATGGATGAACCTTGAAAATCTCGTGCTAAGTGAATGATGCTAATCCCAAATGCCACCTGTTGAGTGATCCCTGTATATGAAAGGTCCAGAAGAGGCCAATGTATACACAGTTGATAGCTGGTTGCTAGGGGCTAAGACAAGGGAGGGTTGGGGAATGACAGCTAATAGTTACAGGGTTCCTTTTTGGAGCAATGGAAATGCTATGAAGCTGGGGGGATCAATGCGCAACTTTGTATATATGCTAAAAACTACTGATTACTACACTGGGGGAACTGTACGGTGTGTGAATTATATCTCAATAAAGCTGTTATTAAAAATAATAATAGTACACTTGGAGCAACAACAGGATGAGAGTCGGGGAGGAGGAGGAAATGGAATGTGTGGCTAGTTGCCTCCATCAACAGCTGCCTCCTTTGCCCTGAGACCAGGAGAACTGGATACTGCCTGGCTACCTGGCTACTCTAGAGAATCTTGATCAAAAGGCAGAAAATAGAGAATAGAATTCAGACTCTCTGGAGACGTGGAAGGTGGATGAACCTCTGGAACTATTGCCTTCATAAACCTTGAACCAGACGTATGCCACATTGGCATACATGATGGCCCTGTAGTTTCTCCTCTGTTTGGTAGTCTGTGACCTAAAATTCTCCCATTAGGTGTGTTCATTTATGAAAATATGTTTATTTGTTTAAAGCTTTCAACAACAACAACAAAAAAATTGAAGTTTTCTTAAAATCAACCACTATTCGGTTTAAGTAGTTTTAAAAACAGTCGGTGTTGAATGTCAGGCTCTTTTAAGAGTTACCTGTATTGATAACAGCAATTCAAAAGATTAGATGAGACTCTTAGAAGGCAGACAGGGTATGTTAATGGGGCAGAGCAACACAAAAGGGGGTGAGAATGGTTGTACAAACTGAAGTATGCCGTCAATATCTCTGAATTGTATGTGCAGAAACGGTTTGGCTTATGCCTTGCATATCATCAACAACAAAAAAATAAATAAAACAATCGTCGTAATAAAGACCCTGGGCAGGAAGGAGCCTGCGTGCAGAAAGGAAGGAGACAGGTCGGGTGAGACGAGGCTGATGGTGTTCACGGGAGCCATGTCACTTAGGGTTGTTCTTTCAAGTCCAGGAGCCTCAGTGGTTCAGATGTCTGCTCCTGCAAAAGACCCTGTCTTTCTCCATGGCATCTGGCATTAGAGCTCATAGTTAGGGAAGTTTTTCAGCCTGGGGTTGAACTGGCTACTTTTTAAGTCTCTGAGGGCCATCCTCATCCAGCAACACACACAGCGTTTCCTGCATGCCGCATGCCGTCGGCAAGTCCTTGTGCACTAGTCACCCATTTAGTTGTGCTAGCAATCTAGTGAGGTGGATGCTGCTACTCAACTCATTCCATGGATGAGGAAATGGGTTCACAGAGGCCGATAACTTGCCCAAAGTAACAGGATTCAAACCCTGGCTGCCTGTACTGCACTGTCTCATAACCCAGGGGGATAAACCAAAACCAAAAGAAAAAGAAATCCCCCTGCTGTCAACCTGATTCCGACTCATAGTGGCCCTATAGGACACAACTGCTTCATAGAGTTTCCAAAGAACGTCTGGTGAATTTGAACTGCTAATCTTTTGGTTAGCAGACACAGCACTTAACTGCTTACTTTCTTACTATTATCTCATTTTAAGGAGCAATGATGGTGCAGTGGATAAACGTTTGGCTGCTAACCTAAAGGTTAGCTGTTCAAACCTGCTCATCCATTCTAAGGGAGAAAAGATCTGGCTATCTGCTCCCACAGCCTAGCAGACTCTATAGGGCTGTCATCTGCTCTGTCACATGGGATCACTATGAATTGAAATCAATTCAGCAACTAACAATAGCTCCCCCACTTTACAGTTGAGAAAACTGAGGCTCTGAGAGGCAAATGACTTGGCCAGGGTTATACTGTCAATTGAGGTGCACCCAGGTTAGAACCCAGGCCTTGGGCCTCTGCCAGAGGTGATTTCCCAGCCAGAGTGGGATTTAGTGGGGACACATACAGGATAAGTGAGCTTGCTGTTGGTGCCCAGGCAATCATACACACAAAGCTGGGGGAGGGTCAGGGCATGGCGAGTGTGCAGGGGAGAAGCAGGACTGGGCACTTGCTCTAGTCCCCTCCCCCCAATGTCTGTGTGTCCAGCCTCATCCCCACTTCCTGACCCTGCCAGCCAAGGCCTGCCCACCAGGGAGGCGACTCCTGGGCAAGGCTGCGGGCAGGGCGGTCAGCCCCAGTAGTAGGGATCCTGAAGAGAGCTCAAAGAGTGTCCAGGTGGCAAGGTGCCTGCGTCCCTGGGGAAGCCACCTCCCAGCTTGGGGGTGGGTGTGACAGAGGCCCGCATGACCTTGTGGCTGACATTCCTCAGCAGCCACATGGCCCCAACTGGCAGGGACAGCTGCGGACAGAGGCCGCACCAGCTTTGTTCCCAGGGTGGCGCCCGCTCCCCACCCCAGCCCTGTGCCTCTAGCTTCTGAGTGACGCTGCTTTCCCTCCTGGGCACAGCAGGCAGCAGCGTGGTCGGTCCTGTGCCATGAGCACCTAGAGGTCCAGAGCCACCAGGGTCTTCTCCACGTGGGGTGCGGGGCTCTGGTAGGATGGGCCAAGACCAGACAAAGCAGCAGATCGAGAAGGGACTCCAGCTGTACCAGTCCAACCAGACGGAGAAGGCACTGCAGGTGTGGATGAAGGTGCTGGAGAAGAGCAGTGACCTGGTGGGGCGCTTCCGCGTGCTGGGCTGCCTGGTCACGGCCCACTCGGAGATGGGCCGCTACAAGGAGATGCTGAAGGTGGGAGCAGGGCTTGGTTGTGGGAGGATCAAGGCCAGGGCCTGGCTTCTCGGTGCCTCCTCAGGCTCTGCCGCCTCCTTAGGCTGAGGGCCTGCGGCTCTGAATCCGCATCAGAAGTCCTGGGCCTTAGATGCTAGATCTTGGCTTGGGATTCAGGCCCATGGGCTCATGCTTCAGACCACACACTGTGACTGAGGTCCTCCGGCCTTCGGGTCCAGGGCTCGGAGATCTCAAGCCCGAGTTTTGGAGTCTAGTCTCTGCCTTCTGTATGGGGTTGTGTGTCTGAGCCTGCTGGAGGGGTGAGGGCTACAGGTTTGAGACTAGGGGTGAGAAGTTGGTGGAGACTCTAGATCCCAGCCTAGGGGCAGCAGCGTGAAGACTCAGGGGCTGTACCCAGTGGGTGGAGGCTCTGGGGCTGAGGTCAGGTGGAGACCAGATCTGAGCCTGGGGTGTGGTAGGTCTGGGCCTGAAGCTTTGGAATCTGATGCAGTTGGTCTGAGGATGGAGGGGTTGGGGCTCAGGTTGGAGGCTCTGGTCCTGCTGGCAGTCACTGTCCTCTGCCTGGCGGGCAGTTTGCCGTGGTGCAGATCGACACGGCTCGGGAGCTGGAGGATGCCGACTTCCTCCTGGAGAGCTACCTGAACCTGGCACGCAGCAACGAGAAGCTGTGCGAGTTTCCCAAGACCATCTCCTACTGCAAGACCTGCCTTGGCCTGCCCGGCACCAGGGTGGGTGCCCAGCTTGGAGGCCAGGTCAGCCTGAGCATGGGCAATGCCTTCCTGGGCCTCAGTCTCTTCCAGAAGGCCCTGGAGAGCTTCGAGAAGGCCCTGCGCTATGCCCACAACAATGATGATGCCATGCTGGAGTGCCGCGTCTGCTGCAGCCTGGGCAGCTTCTACGCTCAGGTCAAGGTGAGTTGGGCTCAGGGAGGATAGTGGGGAGCTCAGGTTCCCTGGGAGCCCCCCATCAACTGTACTGCTTGCTGCACTATTTTGTTTAGTCCCTCCTTTTAGGTAGACACCAGGTATGTGAGCATCAGAAAAGCAAGACTCACCCAGGCAGGAAAGGGCAGAGCTAGGTCTCAAACCTTGATCTGAATGATTTCTTGGGGGAATGGAAAGCTTTTGTGGGAGGCTGAGCCATAGACTGGCAGTGTCCTGTGCTTGCTGTGTGATCTTGGGTAGATGACCCCTCCATAATGAACCTTGGTAGCTATGTCTAGAAAATGAAGGAGAATAGGGTTGTAAAGATTTGTTTATCACGTATTTATTGAGCACGTATTTTGTCCCACTGCATCTTACATACTTTGGACATGTTGTCAGGAGGGATCAATCCCTGGAGAAGGACGTCATGCATGGTAGAGTGGGGGGTCAACAAGAAAGAGGAAGACCCTCGACGAGATGGATCAACACAGTGGCCGCAACAATGGGCTTAAGCGTGAAAACAATTGTGGACATGGTGCAAGAACAGGCAGTGTTTCATTCTGTTGTTCATAGGGTTGCTATGAGTCAGAACCAACTTGGTGGCACCTAAACAACCTAACATTTTGTCCCAAAGGCTATTGGCTTGAGGGGCAGCAGTGAAAAAATCATCAGTCCCTACCCTCATAAAAGGAGCCTCAGTGAAGCAACAGTTAAGCACTCAGCTGCCAACCAAAGCTGGGAGGTTTGAAATCACCACGAAGCCCTGCAGAAAAAGACCTGGCCATTGGCTTCCATGAAGATTACAGCCAAGAAAACCCTGTGGGGAAGCTCTTCTCTGTCACACGGGGTCACTATGAGTTAGAATCAACTCAGTGACACCCCTGAAAGCTTACAGTCTAGTTGGGGGAGGAAGACAGCAAACTCAAACCATAAGTAAATTACGTAGTACGTTAGCCAGGACTTTAGGAGAAAGTAGAGTAGAGAAGGAGGTGGAAACACAACGCAAGCTCTGAAGGTGAAAGTGGCTCGGAGAGCCCTCCTGAGATGACAGACGATGACCGGAGGCGAGGAGGGAGTACGCCCTGCAGGAATCTAGGCAACAGCTACAAAAAGAGGGAGTGGCGAATCGGAGAGCATACCTGGTATGTTCTAGGCAGGATAAACAGGCCAACACTGAAGTGCTGGGATGCTCACCAACAGGTTGGTGGTTTGAAAACACCAATGGCTTTTCGGGAGAAAAAGCTGGAGATCTGCTCCCTTAATGATGACTGCCAAGGAGACCCCGTGGGGTCGTTCAGCTCTGTTACATGGGGCCACTGTGAGTCGAACTCTGGGGCAGCTAGCAAGCCTGGAACAGCGTGCATAGGAGGAGGGGCGGTGTAAGAGGAGAGTGCGCTGTGTAGGAAAGGGGGGCTGTGGCTGCAGACTTCTGATCATGAGTATTTCTTCCGCTTCCTACTTAGGTATCCCAGCTGTGTTTGGCCTCATGGGAGATTAAAAAAAATAGAAAAATAATGTACAACAGTTCAGCAGTTTTCACATGTACAATTCAGTGATGCTGATGACACTTTTCAAACTGTGAAATCATTCTCACCCTCTCTTTCTGAGTTATTTCTCCCGTTAAAGGAAACTCGCTTCCCCTGAGTTTCTTATCTGATTTGCTGCTGTCACTTTGATCCCATAAAGACAGATCTAAAAAGAGCCCAGTGCTCAAGGCAGGTATTGTTTCCTAGTTAAGCAAAAACTATTGTTTGCTTTTAAGAAACTGCAGGGTCCTCATGTATGCCAGTGTGGGATATTTTTGGTTTAAGGCTTCAAGATGATCTCAGGGTAATAGTTTCAGGGGTTCATCCAGCCTCCATGACTCCAGAAAGTCTGGATTCCTCATGAGAGATTTTAATGCCTGGCACATAGAAGATGCTTCAGAAATCTTGGGGTAAATGAGCTTGTAAATGCTGAAGGGCCCAAGGTGTGTGTAAGAAAGAGTTACAAGGTCAAAACCTCAGATTTTATTTAGTCTTGTAATATAAAATTACAGATATCATGATATTTTGTCCCCAAGTGGTTCAGTATGCATCTTTAAAAGGAGACGCATTTTCTTATATAAGACCTTTTCTTACATGGCCACAATACTACTATCATGCACACCAAAATTAACAGTCTCTGTGTAGCGTCTAATATCCGGCACATATGTAAATTTCTCTGCTTATCCTCAAAATATAACTACTCCCTGGGTGATGCAAATGGCTAAAGCACTTGGCTACTAACCAAAAGTCGGCCATTCAAGTTCATCCAGGAGGACCTTGGAAGAAAGTCCTGGAGATTTTCTGACAATCAGCCGTGAAATCTCTCTGGGGCCCACAGTTCTACTGTGACGCATACAGGGTCATCGTCAGTGAGAATCAGCTTGACGGAAGTTGGTTTATCCTCAGCTGGCTTCAATTGGAGTATAAACTAGAGCTGCATATTGTACTGTAGTATCTCTTGAGCCTCTTTGAGTAGCACACATCTCTCTTGTATTGTCCATGACTTACTGAAGAATCTAGACTAATTAAGTAATGAATATCTTATAGTCTTCTATGTCATTATGTTAACTGCTATACAGTTAAGGTAATCTGTTTCCATTTCTAGGCATTGCTTTTTGATCTAATTTTTGAATCTGTGACACATTTACATGGCTTCAAATTAAAAAGTGCTAGATGTACTAGGAGCAGGTTTTTGCTGTGGGGGAGGCAGGAAAGTAAGAGTTGTCTCTGTGGCCCCATCAACTCTGAAATGCTCATTAGATACTTTGTGGAAGATAAAGTAGATGTGCTATGGAAAAGAATGAAGAAATGGGGCTGCAGCTACATAAAGAATGGGGCAAGGAAGGCTTGGTTTCTCTCTCTATTTTTTTAATGAGGTGAGAAGTGCCAGAACATGTCTGTCTAGTGATGGGGATGACTCACTAGAGGGAGACAACCAGACGGGGGTAGAGACGGGGAGATTGTGTCCAGAGCCCACGTGAAGGGTCGGGCACTCCTCCGTAGTGACTGGAGGGGCAGCAGAGGGTGTCAGGGACAGAGATGGGAGGTAGTAGCTCTGGTAGGTGACGATAAGGGAGCTTGTCATAGGCTTCTGGTGCTGCCATAACAGAAATGCCAAGAGTGAATGGTTTTAACAAAGAGAAACTTATTCTCACAGAAAAGTAGGCTAAACCCCAAACTCAGGGCATCAGCTCCAGGGAAAGTCTTTCTATGGTGGCTCTGGAGGAAGATCCTTGTCATCAATCTTCCCCTGGACTAGAGACTTCTGAGATGCAGGGATCCCACCTCCTAGCAGTGCTCCTTTCTGGATAGGATGAAGTCTCCAGCTCTCTGCTTGCTTCCCTTTGTTTTATATCCCAAGAGATTACCACAAAGCGCAATACTGTCTTATAGATTGAGTCCTGTATCACTAATGCAACCAGAGCCCATCCTCCATCGTCAACACCGCAGAGACTGGATTTACAACATACAGGGACATCACACAATGTTGGGAATCATGGCCTAGCCAAAGTGCTACCCACACGATTTGGGAAGCAGAATTCAGTCCATGACATAGCTCCTCTCACATTCTTTTCCCTTTCTCCAATGAACCATGAGGTGAGATCATGAGTGGTTAATAAACCCAAAAACTCATTCCCATCAAGATGACCCCAACTCTTAGTGACCCTATAGGGAGAATTGTCTCATCGAGTTTCTGAGGAGCACCTGGTGGATTTGAACTCCTGACCTTGTGGTTAGAAACCGTAGCACTTAACCAGTACACCACCAGGGTTTCTGAGCTGATAATGAGCAGACTGATAGAAATGGCGTTTTGGGAGTTTGAGGAGAAGATGTGAATAGATGTGAATATGATTTCCTGAGCTCAGTGAGTCTGTCTCAATGTTCCTAATGGCCCTGGCAAGTCAGTCATTGAGCCTTCAGTGAACGTCTACTCCTGGGGACCAGGGGGCAGGTTTTCATGGAGGGGGGGCACACTGATGTCCGCCTCTCCATGTGTCTCCAAAGCTGAGGGGTAAATAGAAACTGGGTGAGAAGAGAGGCCAACTGTATTCTCTTGCCTTCTCATTTAGTCATTCAACAAATATTTACTGAGCATCTGCTAAATGCCAGCATTGGTGCTGGACTCTTGGGATACAGTGTTGAACCAGCCAAAGATCCACGCCTTTGCATTGGCTGTTCCCTGTGCCTGGATCACTTTCTCGTAGATACCAGAATGAATGAATGAACACTGCTGAGGGCCTAGGGGTCTCCCTGACTGTGGGAAAAGCCAGGCCCTGGAGCTCTCAACTTCAGAGCAGCTTCTGTTGCTCATGTGCCAGCTGCCACCCGTCCCCTCCCTGTGTCCCCGCAGGACTATGAGAAAGCCCTCTTCTTTCCCTGCAAGGCTGCAGAGCTTGTCAGCGACTACGGCAAAGGCTGGAGCCTCAAGTACCGGGCCATGAGCCAGTACCACATGGCTGTGGCATATCGCCTGCTGGGCCACCTGGGCAGTGCCATGGAGTGCTGTGAGGTGGGGCAGCAGTGAAGGGGGCAGGCAGGTGGGGGGGTGGTATGGACTGGGACCTGGGATCCAGGATGGCGGGACTCCTTCTTCTAAACCAGCCCAGTGAGGCCCTCAGGCTTGCCTCTGGCCTGGCCTCCCTGTGTCTGACCCTGTGAAGGATACATTTTTTCCTTTACCCTTCCCACTCAGAATAACCCCTCACTTCCTCTATGCCACCCTCACAGAACAGCAGACGGCTTCCCTCTGCTCGTCCAAACCCCCCATGAGGCACTTTGGAGAACAGAGTAGAAAGAAGGCCTGTCTCTGGAGTTCCATAGCCCTGGGTTCCAGCTTGGCCACTTAACTAGCTGGCGACCTGGATCCAGTCGCTTCTCTTGAGCCTCAATTTTGACCTGTCAAGTGACAGTAGCATTCTTGCTATGAGGTCTTGGTGGTTCAGTGTGTGGGACCTCGGCAAGGCACCGTGACAGGCACATGCGGCTCCGAGGATGTTGGTGATCCCTGGGCCACACCTCCAGAGGAGCCTCCAGGTGGGGGTGCCCACTGGGGCTAATGAGCAAGCCTCAGGGACCACCCTGCCCCCTGCCCCGCCCAGGAGTCTATGAAGATCGCACTGCAGCATGGGGACCGGCCGCTGCAAGCTCTCTGCCTGCTCTGCTTCGCCGACATCCACCGGAGCCGTGGGGATCTGGAGGTGAGGCCAGCCGGATGCAGGGTCCCGGGGTGGGTGGGCAAGTGGGCAAGTGCAGGTCTTGGCCCAGCCTGACCCATCCTACCCTGGCCCTGCAGACAGCCTTCCCCAGGTACGACTCTGCCATGAGCATCATGACTGAGATTGGAAACCGCTTGGGGCAGGTGCAGGTGTTGCTGGGCGTGGCCAAATGCTGGGTGGCCAGAAAGGCACTGGACAAGGTGAGGCTGGTCCCTACCCCACAGCCGCCTGTCTCCCCTGTGCTCCCCGCTTGGGGCCAGCAATCTGAGGCTCGTGCAGTTGCTTTCCCTAATATCAAATTCACACTAACTTTGTGGGTCTAGGACACTGCTAATCATTTTCTGGATAAGGAAATGGAGGTTCAGAGAAGGCCCATGACTTGCTCACAGATTCATAGTGGGTAAAGAGCTGGAGGTGGGGTTTGAACCCAGGTTGCTTGGACTGCCTCTCATGGGCTCTCCCCTAAGCTTACAATACTCTGTGAAGCAGAGATATTCTTCCCATTTTATGTCTCTGTAAACTGAGATGGGATGTGACTTGCCCATACAGCTCTTGTGACTGCACCCAGTCTTCCACTGCCTTCGCACACAGGGCCGCTGTCCGGCCGTGCGGCCCTCCCCAGGCAGCCCCCTCTTGCCCCTACCCTTCTAGGAGCTAAAGGCGCTGTCAGGCAGCTCTGCCTGCAGCCTAGACCTGTGTCACCTTCTAGGCTCTGGATGTCATCGAGAGAGCCCAGGACCTGGCTGAGGAAGTGGGGAACAAGGTCAGACCTGATTTCTTCTGCTAGGTCTGGGATCATGGGCCCAAGACAGGGACTTGGGGTGGGAGGCTTCCTGACTCCTCCATGCCCCAGGTCCTTCTCAGTCCTCCAGGGACTGTCCCCAGTAACCCCCAGATCCTGACTGTCTCTTCTACCCAGAGAATGCTTCTGAAACTGGGACAAGAATGTTACAGCTCACAGGACTTCAACAGTCCTCAGAGGCTTCCGGTGGTTTCTCAGAACCTGTAACAGTGGCCTCTTCTCATTGGGAACTGGCCATGCACAGAGTTCTTATAGAGCTCATTTCAGGCCTCATTGGCCCCTGGCATGTTGGGTGCAGGGATTTCTGTGCTACAGATGAGGGTCATGAAACTCAGAGAAGGCTGAAGGCCCCACACCTAGTAACCCAGCCATCTTAGTTCCAAAGCCCTCCAGAGGTATAGCAAGGGGAGGTTAGGCAGAAGGGAGCACTTGCCCCCGGCACAAGTCCAAGGCAGTGCCAGATGAGGCACAAAATGACATTCAGAGACACAACGAAAATGACAGATGATTGAGGCAGATGGACAGGAGGTAGGAAGGGGTTTCTCCTGATACATGGCCACGTGGTCCTCCGTCAACAGGTATTCACCTTGAAATTGGTGAGAGGTGCAATTTAGAAATTGCCTCTGGGCACTCACATTGGGTTAGAGGGTACAATGTAGAGACTGCTTCTGAAGAAACCCTGGTGGCTTAGTGTTAAATAAATACTAACCAAAACTTTAGAAGTTTGAATCCATCTGCCATTCCTTGGAAACCCTATGGGACAGTTGTACACCATCCTATAGGGTCATTGTGCATCGGAATCTACTCAGTGGCAGTGGGTTTTGTTTTCTGAAGTCCATGCGTATTCTACAGTATATGTGGTCACTCCAAATTTAATAATTGTGTCCAAACTTTAAAAAATGCTGAAAATAGAGAGGAATAGTGTGCTGTCACCGGACAGGGAGAGCAGTGGAAGCTGCATATAGGGGGGTATGTAAATTTATATGTGAATGTACATTTTCACTCAGTTATGTTAAATAAAAATTTTTTTAAAAATGCTGAAAATAGGCTCAGTGTTCCTCAAGGTCTTCTAGAAGATGGGCATCTGTCTGGAATTAGGTACACAGTCCAATGAGAAGGCTAAGTATCTTTGCTTTTTGGATTATAGCTACTCTGGGAATATACACCCAGGGTATCTCAGATTGATCCAGAAAATGAGCTGTTATGTATGTACAAGATTAGTAAAAACAGGAAAACAAATCACAGGTAAATTCAACAGTTTTGATCAAGAAAATGCTTCAAAAACATGGACCCCCAATGAATCCTCGGGGTGAGAACTAGGGGACCCCACCTTCCTGCTTCTTTTCCATGATGGGAAACTAAGGCCCAGAGAGGGCAGGACATTTTTCTTAGGTCCACCAGTAGGGCAGAGAAGCAGTGGGGACTGAATCCTGGGGGCACTGACTGCCCAGGGTCCAGAGGCAACTGCACAGGCTGGAGAAGGAGGAGCCGGCCAGCTGCTTGCTGACCCCTAACTTTGGTTCTGTTCCCGTTCCCACACTCTGGGCCCAGCTGAGCCAGCTCAAGCTGCACTGTCTGAGCGAAAGCATCTGCCGCAGCAAGGGGCTGCAGCGGGAGCTGCGTGCCCACGTTGTGCGCTTCCACGAGTGCGTCGAGGAGACCGAGCTGTACTGCGGCCTGTGCGGGGAGTCCATCGGTGAGAAGAACAGTCGGCTGCAGGCGCTACCCTGCTCCCACATATTCCACCTCAGGTGAGGGGCACTGGTGCAGCCTGGCCATAGTAACAGCAGACGACACCGTGCTCTGTGTCTCCGGCATGTTCCAACGCTTCTGCTGTATTAACTATTTGTTGAATCCTCCCCGTGCCCTGTGAGGGGACCATCATCATTGTCACTGTGGTTCACCTCACAGAGAAGCCAGAGGGGCCCGTCAGAGCCCCTCGGATTCACAAAGGCAGGGGTGTAGCAGAGGCCCGCTCCAGCCTCCTGACTCCGTGCCCGGTGTCTGGCCCATGGCATCCTCTGGGGCGGGTGGCAGGGGAGTGCATCAGCTTGCCCGCAGGAGCCTTCCCAGCCCTGCAGAGGGAGGGAGAGGAGGGAGGGAGAGGAGGGAGGGAGGGATGGACCCAGGTTGGAAGGGCAGCCTGGAGGGAGTGGACGAAGGCTTTGCCTCCCAAGGTGCCTGCAGAACAACGGAACCCGGAGCTGCCCCAACTGCCGCCGCTCTTCCATGAAGCCTGGCTTTGTGTGAACCCGCCTGCTATTTGGGTTCCCTCTCGCCTCCCCCTGCCACCTCCACCATCACGCTGGAGGCCGCCTGAGCTGGAGACCCCTTGACGTGGTGGGCCTTGGATGCTTACTTATTCCTCTGGTGTCCACGGGGACCGGGCCTGCCCACCACTGCCCCTCAGAGCCTGGCTGTCCTCCACACCTCCCACCTCTTTGTACTTTGCTCTTCATAGACAAATAAATTCTTTGTACCTGGTCCTAGTGCTTCTGAAGTTCCACCAATGGAGGTCTGAGGGACAGGGCAGAGGGCACAGAGGCTGCTGTGTGCATCTCCTCAGGCATCTGCGTTCCTTCCATGCTCCAGGGCCTCCAGGAGCCCTTCCTGGTACCAGGGATGCCTCAGAGCCATGGACGGCTTCACCACACAGTACACCACACAGTGTAACATACTAAAGGGGCAATGCATAACATTTACCAGAAAATGATAAAAGCTTAGGAAAACTAAAGAGAAGCTTAGGGCTCCTTTTTCCCTGCTTCATTGTCTTCCTTTCTTTTCCTAAATAATTCAGTGCTGAAACGGTTGGAATGTTGGAGCCAAGCAGGGTGAGGAGATGTCCACATGGGGGAAGCCCCAGTGGGGGAGTCAGAACCCAAGGGGAGAAAGGACCCACATGTAGGGGCAGCTCAGCCTGGAGTGCCTGAGCCCCGGTGAGAGAGGAGCAGCCACAGGGTCAACACCTGGTACTGGGTAATGGAGTGCAAGTGGGACAACTATGCAATGGGTGATCTGGGGAGCAAGAGCTAAGTAGCATAAACTGGGTGTCCCCACATAGAAGCAAAGCAAGCTAAGAGTGAAAAGAACACCCATGCATGCAACAGCCTATGTTGAGATGTCACATCCTGAGCACGGAGAAGGCCACTCTACGGAGGTAGAGAGGGGCCAGTGCAGAGGGTCAGAGAGCAAACGGGGTGAGGAGGGCAGCTTGGCTAGGGACACTAGAGCCCAAGGGAGTAAGGAGGTATCTAAGTCAGGGAAGGTCCCTGTGAGGCCAGAACTTGAGTAAAGCATCTTAGGGCAGGACGTCAGAGCCCAGGGAGGGTGAGGAGGGGACCCATACCTGGGAGGGAGTGATCCCAGCAACGGGATACTGGTTACATAGGGGAATGCTGATCAAATAAGTAAATATATTAAGGATAATGGGAACCAGACTTCTCACTATTGATGAAAGAGGTTATAAATTTAAAAAGGGAGACAACCAGAAGGCACCCTGTGATACTGAACTTGAATTGTAGGTATCAGTATGAACTCACGGATTTCAAAATGTATCACTAGATTTAGAAATACTTATAGGTGTGTGTGTGTGGGGGTGGGTGGGTGGGTGGGTGGGTGGGTGTTTTCTTTGAGAGGGCCTGGGAGCAGTGACATGCCAAAAGCAATGAGCACATTAGAGCCCAGATCTTGACCTGTAAGTACCATGCTCCATCCATTGAAAGGAACCAAGGCTCTTTGGAGAAGTGTCTGATTTTTAGAACTAGGGTATGGGAAGGACATGATGTGTCCAGGATATCTTGTGCCAGAAACAAGGAAAAGCTGAATTAGTGACAACTCAGAACAACTTAGGAACTAACATGAGTGGCTCCCAGCTGGCCAACTCTGGGAAATTAAAGCATCCAGTAACAATATTAACGTGTTTTGTTGAATGAAACAAGAATTCCTAATGATACATGTAAATTGAAATTTTTATGGGGAATGGGATATTTACCTAGTTCCGTAGAACTTCCCCACAGAATACTTACTAACTTTAAAGGGGGAAAAGAGTAACTTTGCAGTGGAGAAGGCCGACAGATACCAGTTTAATCAAGTGAGAAAGGTTAATACTAATCTTTCTAAGAACAGGACACACTAAAATCATGGGTTTCCTGAGAAACTCAGCATCATTTCTGAAATGTTCCTGCCAGGGAATCTAATCATGAGGAAGCATCAGGTAAACCCAGGTTGAAAGATGGTCTACTACAGGTCCATAATCTTGAAGGAAAGTGAAGGAAAGCTGAGAAATTATTCCAGATCAGGAGAGACAATCATATGCAATGCTTGATTCTGGACTGGATCCCTTTGCTACTAAGGATGTTATTGGAACAACTGGTGGAACTTGAATAGAGTCTCAGGATTCTAAACCAAGTCAAACCCAGTTGCCATCAGCCAAGCACTTAAGCACAGTGCCAGCAAAACAAAGCAAAAACAACAACACTGCCATACAGTCAATTTTGGTTAATAATGACCCTATGGGACAACTATTTACTGAAAAGTAAAGATGTCACCCTGAAGACTAAAGTGCGCCTGACCCAGGACCCAAGCCACGGAATTTACAATCGCATCATATGCATGCAAAAGCTGGCCAGTGAACAGAGTAGACAGCAGAAGAACAGATGCCTTTGAGTTGTGTTAGAGAAGAACACCATGGACCACCAAAAGGACCAACAGATCTGTTCCGGAACAAGTACAACCAGAGTGCGTCTTGGAAGCAAAGATGGCAAGACTGTGTCTTACATACTCTGGACGTGTTGTCAGGGAGGAGCAGTCCCTGGAGAAGGGCATCATGCTTGGTAGAGTGGAGGCTTAGTGAAAGAGGAAGACTTAGACAAAATGGATTGACACAGTGGCTACAACCGTGGGTTTAAGCATAAAAACAACTGTGGATGTGACGCAAGACTGGGCAGTGTTTCGTTGTGTTGTTCACAGGGTCGTTATGAGTCAGAACCGACTCGACGGCACAGAACAACAACAACATGGGACAGAGTAGAACTGCCACCTGGGGTTTCCAGCACTGTAAATCTTTACAGAAGCACACTGGTGCATCTTTCTCTCACAGAGTGGCTTGTGGGTTCCAACCACCAACATTTCAGCTAGCAATTGAGCTCTTTAACCACCGCACCACGAGGAATTCTTATACCAATGCAAATGTCCTGATATTAAAGGCTGTGTTGTGGTTCAATAGGGAAATGTCCTTGGTTTTAGGAAATACACATTCTAGGTGATGGAATCGATTTGTATATCCAACAGATAATGTAAGAAACTGGACTATATGAAGAAGAATAGGGCATCAGGATTGGAGGAAGACTCACTAACAACCTGCTTTATGCAGATTACACAATCTAGCTTGCTGAAAGTGAAGAGGACTTGAAACCCTTACTGAGGAAGATCAAAGACCACAGCCTTCAGTATGGATTGCACCTCAACATAAAGACAACAAAATCTCCCACAACCAAACCGATAAGCAATATGACAGATGGAGAAAAGATTGAGGCGGTCAAGGATTTCATTTTACTTGGATCCACAGTCAGCACCCATGGAAACAGCAGTCAAGAAACCAAAAGACATTTTACGTTGGCCAAATCAGTTGCTAAAGACCTCTTTCAAGTGTTGAAAAGCCAAGATGTCACCTTGAAGACCAAGGTGCGCCTGGCCCAAGCCACGGTATTGTCAGTTGCATCACATGCATGTAAAAGTTGGATGATGAATAAAAAGACAAAGGAATTGATGCCTTTGAACTGTGGTCTTGGAGAAGGATATTGAATATACCACCTGACTGCTCCTTAGAAGCAAGGATGGTGAGACTACACCTTACATACTTTGCACATGTTGTCAGGAGGGATCAGTCCCTGGAAAAGGACATCATGCCAGGTACGGTAGAGTCAGTGAAAAAGAGAAAGACCTTCAACAATGGCTGCAACAATGGGCTTAAGCATAAAAAAACGATGTTGGGGCATGCCGCAGGACTGGGCAGTGTTTTGTTCTGTTGTGCACAGGGTCGCTGTGAGTCGGAACCAACTGGACAGCACCTGACAACAGGCAATTGTTGGTTCAGCAGTTTACTCTTAATGTTAAGGGGAAAAAAATACAATATAAATAATTATACTGTATTTGAAACTTTTTCATAAGTTTAAGATTGCTTTCAAACTTATGTATAGAAACAAACTCTGACAGCTGCAAGGGAGGGGAGGGAGGGAGGGCGAGGGGGGGAGGGTTTAGATTAGATAGTTGCTAGAAATCCAGTTCGGTGAAATCGGTGATAGCACACATTAGAAACAAGAACAATACTAAGGGGACTTCAGCATAACTTGAACACTCCTTCCATCTTAACCTAGTATTGCAGGGACAGAGTGGCTGGGGCGGGGGGCAGGGGACCATGCTCTTAGGCGAAATCGAGGCCAATTGGCACAGCTGGAGTTTTGCTAGGGGGGCTCTCTATGCCCCATGTTGGTGGGTGGCGTCTGGGGTCTTAAAAGCTGCCAAGCTGCTGTCTGAGGGCGCAGCAGATGGTCCCAGCTCAACAGGAACGGAAGCTCACCAAGGACCAAAATGACACAGGGTAAAGACAACCCAGAAAATAGGGAGACCCACATGACTGGGTGCCTACATTGACTCGGGACCGGAGGAACCGGATGGTGCCCGGCCACCACCAGTGATAGCCGCGATGGAGCTCACTAAGTTGAGTCTCACTGGCAACACAAGAATAAAATGGGGTGCACCCTGAGATTTCCACTAAAGGACCTCAATTGATGGTTCAGTGGTTTCGGGGTTCCCCTGGGAGCATGGCCCCTGGCCCTGATGCCACCCTTGCCCATAAATCATAACAAAGGTCCACTCTTTGGACATGAATGGATTGAACTTGGAGATGCAGTGACCATATATTGGATGTACTTTATTGTTCTGTGCATCTATAGGATATCATCTTGCTGACCTCTGGCTGGAGGAAGGAGAGTGGGTGGAGAGGAGGGGAAAGGGGACTGTTGGGAGGATGAGACATGTATGGAGCAGAGCAGAATAGTGTGCTGTCACTGGGCAGGGAGAGCAGTGGACTGCATATAGGTGGGCATGTAAATTTATACGGAAATGTACATTTTCACTCAGCCATAATAAAAAAAGAAAACGAAAAAAGGAGCCATCATCCTGTCTGTGTAAAGCCAAAGATAATTTTTCAAACATAGATAAAATACCTGGATAAATGAAGAAAATTTTAACCACTCAAATACAGTCTTAGCTTACATGAAACAAGCTTTACAAACAAGCCTATAATTTGCGTAACTGTACTCTGTGAAAGTCTATTTACATGACTTTGACCTAGAGCTAAAGTTTTGCCAAATTTAAAATAAAATGATAGAAAAGAGAAAGAAAAAAAAAGATTGCTTTTAAAATAAAAAATATATATATTTTAAAAAGAGTAAAGCCAAGTAAGAGGATGACGGAGTCTGTTGCAGGAAGGGGCAGATTGCAATACTTAAAGGGTGTTTTTAAGTATGGGCCTCACTGACAAGCTGATATTTTGGCCAAGACTCAAATGAAGTAAAGAAACTGAGCCAAGCAGTTACCAGAAAACAAAATTTTAGGAGTCTTTTACTTGTGGGAAAAAATGTATAGTTCAGTAGCATTAATTACACTCACAATCATGCAACCATCACCACTATCTATTTCCAAAATGTTTTCATCACCAAACAGCAACTTTGGACCCCTTACACAATAACTCCTCTTTCCTCTGCTTTCCCAGCCTGCGGTAATGGCTAATCTACTTTCCGTCTTGATGAATCTGCTTACTGTAGACACTCCCCATAAATGGAGTCATACATTTGGCCTTTTGGCTGATTTCACTCAGCATAATGTTTTCAAGGTTCATCCACGTCACAGGCTGTATCAGAACTTCATTCCTTTTTGCGGCTGACTAATCATCCATTATACGTACATGGCACATGGCATTTATCCATTCATCAGTTGATGGAAAGTTGGGTTGTTTCTACCTTTTGACTGTCGACATACAGAAATTGGTGTGCTGCAGTGAACACTGGCAAACAGGTATCTGTTTGAGTTCTTGTTTTAATTTTGTATGACTATATACCCAGAGGTGGCATTGCTGTTTGTTTTAGATATCTAGTGCTCCTTTAGCAGAAATATTACCAGTGGATGGCTTCACAAAGAGAAATTTTATTTGTCACAGTCTAGTAAGCTAAAAGTCCATATTCAGGGTGTCAGCTTCAGGGAAAGGCTTTCTCTGCTGGCACTGGAGAAAGGTCTTTGTCCTCAGCCTTCACCTGGATTGGAAGCTCTGAGGCATAGGGGCCCCAGTGCTTTCCAAAAGATGTGCTCAGCTCCAGGCATGGCTGTCTTTCTGATGGTATGAGGTCCCCAGGTCTCAGCCTGCCCCTTCCCTTTCTTTTTACATCTCAAGAGAGTGCCTCAAGGCACAAAATAATCCCACACATTAAATCCTGCCCCGCCAACACCACAGCACCTGTCTACCCTCACCAACGTCATGGAGACAGGACTTGCAACATGGAGGAATAGACACAATCCCAGGAATTATGGCCCAGCCAAATTGCTATAGGTTTTTTAGGGAACAGAGTTCAATCCATAAGACTAGGTCATATGGTTAATTCTCTACTTAACTGTTTGAGGAACCACCAGGAATGAGTCTTGAGATAGGAGTTAGTGTGACCTGTTCAGGAGAGAGCAAGGAGGCCTGTAACTGTGAAAGCGGGACAGGGTGGGAGCTGAGGTCTTAGCAGAAGCTGTGGGAGCATCGAATCACACGGGCCTTGTGGCCACGGTGAGCACTTTGGCTCTTAATTTGAGCAAGACCAGTGCTGTTGCGGGGCTTTGAGCAGAGAAGTGACATGATCTGACTGTGGTTTTAAAAGAATTCCTGTGGTTGCTGTGCTGAGAACAAACTCTAGATGCAAGACAAGCGGCCTGGACACCTCAAAAATATCAACCCCATAAAAGATCCAAAATGATGAGGAGACTGTTAGAGATCAGAGACTCAAGAGCTGTCTCGACAGCCAGCAAGAACATAGAGGTGTGACAGCTAAATCTGATGTGTCATCTTTGACTGGATACCAGATTTCTTCTAAGACTATAAGTGACAGTTTGGCAATAATTGAAGCAATTTCAATACAGACTGTGTATTAAATCTTATTGCATCAGTGTTAAATTTTTCGGGTACGACAGTGTATTGTAGTTATGTATGTGAATGTCCTTGCTTTTAGAGATAACAGGTTGAAACATTGAGAGGTGAGGAGTCACGATGACAATACCTTATTTGGAAAAGTACATGTTTGTGTATGCACACTCAGGAAGCAGATGGGACAGAATGTTCTAGCCCTTGTCAAATGTAGGTGAAAGATATAGTGTTCATTGTAGATTCTTTCCTTTTTTTTATAATAGGTTTAGCATTTTTCACAGTAAGTGTTTGGGAGTGAAAAGAAGACTTTAGAAGGGTCAGGGTGGAAGCAGGGAGACCGACAAAGAGCCCCTGCAATAATCCTGGTGAGAGATGGTTCTGGCAGGACCAGGGTGGTAGCCGGGGAGGTGGGAAGAACTGGTCAGATTCTGGGGAGAAAACATCTTTCATTTAGGCAATTTTCAAACATATACAAAGGTCGAGAGAACAGTACAATGAAGTCCTATCTCTGCTTTAATATCATTCAGCAACCTTGTTTCATTTCTGTCTCTCCCACACTGCTGATCCTGATTCCCTTTGCTGGGTTATTCTGAGGCAATTCTTACCATTTCAGGTGTCAAGACGGCACGGTGGTAGAGGAGCCTGACCTCTTCTAACTTCACAAGTGGGGAAGAGAATCCAAACCAATGGCATCGACCACCCAAGGCGGATTCCTATGAGGCGGGAGTCAGACAAGACTGCTTTTCTCCACTGTCTTTACCAATTCTTACACCCGGTGTCCCTCCCATGGCACCTTCTACTTCTCAGCTGAGTTTGATAATTCATTGCAATGGCCACCTAGAACTCACAGACAACATTCACAATTATGGGGCTGATTAGGAAATAACAGGTTATGACTGAGGTTGCGCGATGCTCAGGATGCAGTTCTTCCATTAGGACCATCTCTTCTCAGCCACGCACACAGGCTAGTCTCTCTCATCCCTCAGCTTTTGCCTTGCTCGGGCAAGTATAGCAAAGCCCCTTTAGCTCTAACTATGAGAGCCCTGGCATCAAGTCGATTCTGACTCACAGCAACCCTGTAGAACAGAGTAGAACTGCTCCATAAAGTTTCCAAGTAACCCCTGGCAGATTTGAACTGCTGACCTTTTGGTAAGCTGACATAGCACTTATCCACTACACCAGCTGGGTTTGGGAACTGACTCAGTGGCAGTGGGTTTGGGTTTTGGTGTAAGAGCCCTGGTGGCAGAGTGGTTAAGAGCTCAGCTGCTAACCAAAGGGCAGCAGTTTGAAACCACCAGCTGCTCCTTGGAAACCCCATGGGGCAGTTCCACTTTCCACTTTGTTCTGTAGGGTTGCTATAAGTTGGAATTGGCTCAGAGGCAACAAGTTTGTTTGTCTGGTGTATAAGCGCCTCAAAGCACAGCACCCACCCAGTAAGCCTTAGCCCAAAGGCACTCAGCTCTAGCTGCGTGAGATGGCAAACGCATTCTACCAAGTGCCTGGAGGCACCCTACTCTGCCAGCAAGGGTGTTGCTTGAAGGTGCTCAGCTCTCTTGCTCCACGGGGCTGGGAAGCTCACCACACTGCCTCCTGCCCACTGTGCTGTCTCCTGTCGGTCTCCTGCCTCTGCTGCCACTTACCACTATCTTCAGCGTTACCACTCTGTCTCTCAGTCTCCTTCTCAGTGCAAGTATCCCAGGCCCAAAGGACGTGCTCCATTCCTGGTGGTTGTGAGATCCTCTCTTCCCACCTCTGGGATGGCACCTGTTAAGCTTAGCAGGGTGGCCAAACTGATTAATCCTTTTGTTAGGGTTCCATATACCTTTTTGGCTTGGTCCTACCCTGACAAGCTTGCCTCGCAGCTTATTTACTCAATCTCCTTGGTGGGCCACAGGCACCTCATTTGCATAGCCGCACCCAGTCTTTGGGTGGGAGTTAGAAGACTGGTGAGAAAGGCCATATAAAAGCAGTCTATCTCACAGCATCAGGATTCTGGATATTTGGCTATGGCAGACTCAACAGGGTTTCCTGAGGGACTTAATGTGTTGTGTAAACAGAGAAGTCAAAGAGGACACCACAGTTTTTGGCCTGAGTGACTGGAAGACCCAGAGTCAACTCCTTTGGTTTGTTAGCTTCTCTCCCCACATGGGGACTGAGACCTACTGAACCTAGCCCAAAAGAATGCTCGGGATGAGTGTGTGAGGTGTTGCAGAGGAACTTGCCTAGCTTGTGGTTTGGGATCTAATTAATTCTGTCATTTGATAAATATTTTTTTGAGGGCCAGGCACTTTCCTAGGCCCTTGAAGATTTGTGGCAAACAAATCAGACACATGCTGTTATGGAGCTTATAATCCAGAGACAGGGGAGCCAAACCATCACATAATCACCTGACAGTGTATCCCTTGTGTGGAAGGGGTGGTCTGAGTACAACTTGCCTCCTTCCCTGTAACCCATAAATGGATTTTCTTCTTAGAGCCATGAGTCATCTTGGTTTCCTAAGACAAGATGAGAGTGTTGGCTGACTCCCTGTTATGGGGCCGCCTTGACCCGAAACACATTCCGTAGCAGCTGGGGAACTATCAGTACATCCTTCCTGTCATGGTTTGAATTGTGTCCCCCCAAAAATGTGTGCAGCCACGTGGCTGGGATATGGTTCCCAGTATCTTGGGACTGTCCTCCATTGTGTGGTTTTGCTAACCTGTATGTTAAAGGATTAGGGTGGGGCTGTGAATTCCTGCTATGGGGGAAGTTTCCCTGGAGTATGGCTTGCCCCACCCTTAATGCTTTTAGCTTGCAAGGAATAAAAGGAAAAACAACCAAGGACAATTTGAGAACCTCGCTACCATCAAGCAAGCAGCACCGGGAGCAGAGTGCGTCATTCAGACCAGAGGTTCTTGCGTTAGGACGCTCCCTGGACAATGACTGATGCAATACCGGACTTTCCTCCAGAGCCGACAAGGGGAAAGTCTTTCCCTGGAGCGGACACCCTGAATATGGACTTGCAACCTACCGGACTGTGTAAGAATAAATCTTTCTTTGTTAAAGCCATCCACTCTGGTATTTCTGTTAGAGCAGCCCTAGCTGACTAAAACACTTCCCCTTCTTCCATGAGTACTTGTTCATATTCCCAAGAAACTGCTTAGCTCAGTCACGTGCCATGTGGCACACGGTCAGCCCCACTTCTGTATCGGTTCCTGGTGGAGAGGGCACAGTCAACTGCAGCAGTGGATGTGTATGAGTAGACCATCAACCCTGTGCCAGCCATGGGTAGTGAGCTGCTGGCCACAGGAGACCCGTACCCACGACTAAAGGTCCTTAGTCGTCGGCCAAAAGCACAGTTTACAAACATAGGCAGTGGAATAGTGTTTTGCTCACATAGAAAGGAGAACCTATTTCACTGCCTGTGTCTGTAAATAATGCTTTTTGTTGGCTACCCCAGACTTTGGGCCAATATCTTAGTCAGTGCAGGGAACTGTGAGAAAAAGAGCAGGGAGACGTGACCAGGTCAGGGAGGGCTTCAGAATTAAGACTTAAAGAATATAAAAGAGTTCAGTAGTTTAGAAGAATTGAACAGTGGCACAGTGGTTAAGCACTTGGCTGCTAACTGAAAGAGTGTTCAAGCCGCTTCAAGGAAGAAGGAAGGGGTGGTCTGCTTCCCTTAATATTACAGCCTTGGAAGCTCTACAGGGCAGTTCTACTCTGTCCTGTCAGGTTGCTATGAGTTGAAATTGACCATATGGCAATGAGTTTTCATCAGTTTTAGAGTGAGAACAGGGGGTTCTGGGAAGAGCAGAAACAAAGGTTCACAGACAAGGAGTGTGATTGGCTGACTGAGAAAGCAGGCAAAGGACAGAGGCTGAAACACAGCCAGAAGAGGCCTGTGCGGGAGATGTGGCAACAGCTGTGGGGGTCAGACACCTCTATGAGGGCTTTATTTGCTTTTATCTTTTGAGAGAGTAAGGTGCCATGACCAGATCTGGTTTGGAAAGATGTCTCAGGCTATACTCTGGAAAACAGGTTAGAGAGGGGTGTCTCTAACCCCAGCCTGATGCTGAGACAATGAAATATCTGTTTTTCCACAATTCTCAAAGCCCTTTCACATCCAAAAACAAAAAAACCAAACCCTCTTCTGTTGCATCAATTCTGACTCAAAGTGACCCTACTTGCTTAACTTTAATCACATCATTGTGTGATGGGCATGAGTGCCTCTCCATTTCCTACACAAAGAAACTGAGGTCCAGGGAGGAGAGCAGACTTGCTTAAAGTCACAGTGCAGAGCTGGGCTGTGGTCTGCCTTCTCTGCACCTGCCTCCTGGAACCATCCTAGAAGCCCACAGCTCTAGTGGGGTTGCTTGGTCATTTTGGATCCATTTCTAGCTCTAGCTTCCACTCATGTGATGTCCCAGCTCTCACAACCCCCTCTTTCACCCTATTCTGGGCATGACCTGGATGGCCCTAGACTCTGAGCTCCCTGCTGAGACTGCCCATCTAGTACTTCTCTGATCTTCTTGAGCAGCCTGAACCCTCATAAGTCATGTCCTGTTTCTCCCACCTCCCCCAACACATCCTTGCTGCTGGAATCCCAAGATAATCAACCTCTGCCATCCTGGCCAGGACCAGAGAATAAGTTATTCAGCCTGAAAAGATCCTTAAAACATCATGGGCCAATCCTCTATTCCTTTCAAGAATCTCCTCTGAAACACTCTAACAGGCTGTGATCCCACCTTTTGCTTTCCCTGTTTCTGAGACAGGAAGCTCATCACCTCAAGGAGCCGACTCTTCCAACTCAGAGCAAATTTGGACTGAAGAATGGACTGAAATGCATTTTCCTGTAAATCCCTGGTACTAACATCCTAGAGGAAACCATGCTGGTGTACTAGTGAAGTGCTACAGCTGATAACCAAAAGGTTGGCAGTTCAAATCCACCACGTGCTCCTTGGAAACTCTATGGGATAGTTCTACTCTGTCCCATAAGGTCATTGTGAGTTGAAATCTACTCGACGGTGGCAGGAGGATCCTAAAGGCTGGTAACTCAAGCCCACTCAGGGGCTCCGTGGGAGAAAGGTCCGGTGATGTTAACAGAGTGAAGCACTGACCAGTCCTGCGGCAACCTCACAGCTGTGGTTATACCCGAGGCCATTGGTGTAGCCGCTGTGCCAACCCATCTCATTGAGGGTCTTCCTTTCTTTCTCTGACCTGCCACTTTACCAAGTGTCGTGTCCTCCTCCTGAGACTGATCCCTCCAGATAACACGGCCAAAGTATAGGAGGCATAATCTCACTGTCCTTGTTTCTAAGGAATCTGCTGGTTGTACTTCCGTTATTCTCAACTCTTGGGTTCTTGTCAAGCAGACTAGTAGACTGAAGTCAGCCAGACACAAAGTCAGAGGAACAGACAGGTGTTTATTTACTGCTTGCAAACTGAGAGGCAGGTAGGGTCTTAAGGTTGCCAGCTCACTGATAAGGGTTACAGTTGAGAACTTACAGGCTCCAGACACGGGAGTTATACATATTCATAATGAGGAGGCTGTTGTATGCCGATTTTTAGGGTGTAGAGGTGGGGAGGGTGCAAGTCCAGCAGTTACATTTGGTGTGCAATTTCAGCCAAACAGGACAGCGCTGTAGTTTATCTTGGAACTGCACATGTAAAGCGACTTGAAAGACAACTATTATGGGAGGTTAATATGTTTGGGTAGCCTTGTCACTTCACTTTTTCCAACACGTATTTGCTCTTTTGGCAGTCCGTGGTATATTCTTTGCTTAAGCCAGAATTCAAAGGCATCAGTTCTTCTTCAGGTTTTCTTTTCAATCATCCAGGTTTTGCATGCATGTGAAACAACTGGAAACATCATGGCTTGAGTCAGGTACACTTTAATCCTTAAAGGGACTTCTTTTTTTTTTTTTTTTTTAACACTTTAAAGAGGTCTTTGACAGCAGGTTTGCCCAATGCTGTGTGTCTTTTGATTCCTTGACTGCTGCTTCTATCAATGTTAACAGTAGATCCAAGTAAAATGAAAGCTTTGAAACTCATCTTTTCTCAGTTTATCATCATGTTGTTTATTGGTCCAGTTGTAAGGATTCTTGTTTTATACTGAAGTGTAATTCACACTGAAGGCTATAAAACCAAAAAAACCAAACCCACTGCCATCAAGTCAGGTCTAACTCACAGCACCAGGTGCTCCTTGGAAACTCTATGGGGCAGTTCTACTCTGATCTCTAGGGTCGCTGTGAGTCTGAAGGCTACAGTCTTTGATTTTTTGTTAATTAGTGCTTCAATTTTTCTTCACTTTCAGCAAGCAAGACTGTGTCATCTGCATAACACAGGTTGTTAATAAATCTCTCTCCAATCCAGTCCTCCCTCCAAACCCATTCTTCTTCATATAATCTGGGTCTCAGACTATTTACTGAACATGCAGATGGAATAAACATGGTGAAAGGATACAACCCTGATGCACAACTTTCCTGACTTTAAATCATGCAATGTCCCTTGTTTTGTCCAAACTACTGCCTCTTGATTGATGTAAAGGTTCCTCATGAGCATAGTTAAGTGTTCTGGAATTCCCATTCTTTGGAAAGTTATACATACTTGGTTAAGATCCACACAGTTGAATGCCTTTGCATAGTCACCAAAACACAGGTATACATTTTTCTGGTATTCTTTGCTTTCAGCTGGGATCCATCTGACATCAGCAATGACATTCCTTGTGGTATATCCTCTTCTGAATCTGTCTTGAATTTTGGGCAGTTCCCTGTCAATACACTGCTGCAGCTGCTGTACATCCCATGTTTCAATTATTAATGGATGTTTGCAGCTATTCCTCCTCTTTTTGAGTCACGTCACATCAGTAAGTGAAGGTCGCCAAAGCTTGACTACATCCACATCATTAAGGTTGACTCCACTTTGAGGAGTCAGCTCTTCCCCAATTGTCTTTTGAGGGTCTTCCACCGAGAGGCTAATCTTCCAGCACCATACTAGACGGTGTTCTTCTGCTATTCATAAGGTTTCCACTGGCTAATGCCTTTCAGAAGCATACCACTGAGTCCTTCTTCTTAGTCTACTTTTGTCTGTTAGCTCAGCTGAAACCTGCCTGCCAGGGATGACCCTGCTGGTATCTGACTACTGATGGCAGGGCTTCCAGCACCACAGCAACACGCAAGCCCCCATAGTATGAAAACTAACAGACAGATGGGGGCTATAAAGACAACAGTGTAGCAAACCGTGGGAGCAGTTCTGTCATCTGGGTTGCTATGAGTCAGAATTGGTGGTATACTACAACAACAAGCATCCTAATTCTACTTTTGGATGCACTGAGGCCAAGTGCAACTCTTCCTTAACAGCCTCTTGGGTATCAAAGACATGCCCATTAAGGATTCTCTCCGGCAACCATGAGTGAAAGAAGTGTCTCATGGCATCTAAGCACCAGGCTACTCCTAGTCAGTGCCTGCCGCCACCATTAGGTGGCCACCAGGCTGGTGGCTCTCTAAAACAGATTCCCACTTGCTGGAATCTCCAGATACAGGTACCAGAACTGGATCCTCCCATTCCAGGAGTGGTGGGACCAGTACAGACAGTGAAGACCGTCCCTTCCCCAACTGGGACTCTTTGACCTTCATCAGGCAGCTCTGAAGAGCGGGCATATGGGGTTAGTAACCCCAGAGCAAGTCACTTAACCTCTCTGAGCCTCCATGTCCTCATCTAAAATTGAAAATAATTCAATTCGTTTACAGGATGGGACTGTTGCTATCTGAGGGGGTATTTTGTCAGTATGAGTGAACAGCTGCAAATCTTAAGTCTTATCTAAAGAAGTAAATTCCTGCCTTTAACTCTAGAAAAGAAAGAAAACTCAATGGGCAGATTTTCACCAAGTTGGAGGGTATTTGTGATGGCTTGACTTAAAATATAAAAGAGGTGACTTACATGGAGTTCGTGTCTTACAGAACAGCAGACACAGGTAAACTAAGGGCTCTTCTCAGGCCATGAGACAAAGAAATCTACCATTCTCCTGCAGGTCATTAACCATGAACAGACAAAACCGACGACTGCAAATATGGGTCATAACGTTTTCAGTTGTGAAGGCCAATTGACAGAGCAGCTGTTCCCATGTGGAGAATTCGTGCAGCCTGCTCTGGAGGTAGCAGCACCAGCGATTTCTCCCTTTACAACTGACTAATGATTCCCTCCGGTAACCCTGAGTGGCCCGCTTGTAATTAAATAAATAATTATTATAAAAATGTAGTCCGCGGTAGTATCCTCGTTTTTTAGCTTTTCGCACACATCTCACACATGCTGCTTATGGTTTGGGAGGCAGTGCTATTGTGTGAATTCCCTAATTCTAGCAGGGCCGGATGTTGGGGTTGAAATCGCTCTTTCGTAAACATGTTTTAGTTATGGGCCAGATTAAAACTACATTTCCCAAGGGCCCTCGCGGCCACCCTCTTTTTTATGGCCTCCTCTTCCGTTTCCACACTCAGACCCCGCCCTCGTTGGGCGCTCTGGCCAATAGCAGCCCACCCCTCGTGCCTGCCGTAAATAGGGCGCCGGCGGGGCCGCTGCAGGAACCGACTTGCGTCTTTTGAGTCGGAAGCGCAGATTCGTGGTGGTAACGCTGCCGAGGCGAATCCCGATAGGTGTCGGGTATTTGGCGAGGAAAGGTCTGCCACTAGTGAGGGGCAGCCCCCGAGGAAAGACAGCCGTAATCTCTCGCTGTTGCCCCTGTCCTGTCCGATATTCGGTCTTCAAGAAGTGAATCTGATGCCGGAACTCAAGGATTCAGTGACTCGGCAGGAAAAAATGGCGACCGTGTGGGATGAGGCAGAGGTGGGCGTCTGGAGAGATGTGGGTCCCTGAGTCGGGACTTAGGAGGAGGGGAGGAGACATCTGAAGAATCGAGTTCTGGCCTGGTCCCAGGAAGGGGTCGCTTAGGGGCAAGGATGTGGTCAGATATTGTGATTCCCTCATCCAGTCTTACAGGCGGGCTGTGAGTGAAAAAAATAACATGGATTTTTTTTTTTTTTTTTTAAACAGCAAGATGGAATCGGGGAAGAGGTGCTCAAAATGTCCACGGAAGAAATCATTCAGCGTACCCGGTTGCTGGACAGTGAGATCAAGGTGGGCGCACTGCCGTGTCGCAGTCGTGGAGCCCGCACTTGGGGAGGCCTGGTGACCTCAGGCCCCTCTTCTACGTTGTTCTTGGTTTTCCTTCCCCGGGGAGGAAGAAGGGTGCTTGGAAGCCCTGGTGACATTAGTTAGGTACTGTATCTGCTATGCAAAAGGTTAACAGTCCAAATCTGCTAGGTGTATTGAAAACTCAACAAAACAGTTCTGCTCTGACCTGTAGGAGCTCTATGAATTGGAGTCGACTCTACGGCAGTGGGTTTTGTTTTTGGTTTTGAGATCGGACTTGGGAAACTGGTTGCATAGTGGTAGTGCTGCGTCGGTTAACGTAAAGATCAGCAGTTCAAATCCACCGGGTGCTTCTTGGAAACTGCGAGGCAGTCCTCCTCTGTCCTATAAGGTCTCTTTGAGTCTGAGTCGACCTGATGGCAGTGGGTTTGGTTTGTTTAGCGGGAATATGTGGCAGGTGGCTTTCTCTTTGCTTCCCAGGAAAAGGAAAAAGAAAATCGTGCTGGAAAGAGAATAAGGAACCCGATGCCGCCCTGATCACAATCATTTGTGAGGTCAACTCAGATAGGAATGGATTAGACTTGGCAACACAGAGTGACTTATTCGTGTGTGCACTTGATGGTTCTGGGCATCTGTAGGATGTTGTCCTATTGGCCTCTTATTAGATGGGAGTGGAGAGGGTGGAGAAGAGGGGGCAGGAGATTGTTAAAAGGACATGAGGAGGAGTGTGCTGTCACTGGGCAGCGAGAGCAGTAGGAGCTGCACATAGGTGGGCATGCAAATTTAAACCAGATTGTACACTCACACTCAATCCAATAAATTAAAAAAAGAAAAAGATTAAGAAGGAAGATGGAGGAACTAGGGTGGGACAGAGGGGAATAACAGACTGTCCTTGCCAAAGAGGTCTTAAGTATTCCATCCAGGAATCCTTCTGGTATTAGCATCCTCGTTTTACAGATAGGGAGCTGTGACTCAGAGAGGTTTTTAACTGTGTTGGAGTCTGCAGTCCTTAATAAAAGACAAAAATTCATATCTGCCTGGTAAAGAGTGGGTCTTTTCTCTGTTTTCCAGCTACTTCATTAGGTTTCCAAACTAGCCTCCCATTTGGACCTCAGCTGCATGTAGATGCAGTCAGGCTCGGGGTTGGGGAGCCTCAGAGCTGGGTGAAGGGATGGGGCAAGGGTCCCTTCACTGGTTGTGGGGTCCTGAGACAAGCAGAGCAGGGCTGAGTGTTTGCCTCCACTCCCCACCATCCTAGATCATGAAGAGTGAAGTGCTGCGAGTCACCCACGAGCTCCAGGCCATGAAAGACAAGATCAAAGAGAACAGTGAGAAAATCAAAGTCAACAAGACCCTGCCGTACCTCGTCTCCAACGTCATCGAGGTGTGTGTGCACGTGGAGGGGAAGAGGGGCCCAGCAGGGCTTGGGGACGGTCTGGGGTAGGGCTGCTGGGGAAAGAAGTGGTAGAAGTTTGGAGGCCTAGATTGCATGTTGGAGCTATACCTCTTGGGGTCTCCGCCCTTCTAGTCTGTACTTCTGAAGAGAAGGGCCCGAGAAGGCATTCAAGCGTGACATCGCCTCTGCTGCTGTGTGATTCTCTCTTGGGAGTAGATAAGCTCTGTGCAGAGAAGTGCACCTAAGCAGAGTTCTTAGCCATTTCCTGGTGTAAAAGCTGCACCTTTGTTGGGCTCATGGCTAGTTTGAGGAATCTGGAAGGGATGACTAGGAATGCTGGGAATCATTGCAGGACCCAGGATGGCCCAGGCGGTGTAGGGTATAGGAGGCTGAGCAGGGCCCCTTGATCCAAGCCTTTACTCTCGTCAGCTGCTAGATGTTGACCCCAATGACCAAGAGGAGGATGGCGCCAACATTGACCTGGACTCTCAGAGGAAGGGCAAATGTGCAGTGATTAAAACATCTACGCGACAGGTGAGGCTGCCATAAGAATGGGAGAATAGAGGATGGCGAGGGAGGGATATGGGATGGGCAGTAACAGAGACCTGGCCGGAATCCTTCCCGCAGACGTACTTCCTGCCTGTGATTGGGCTGGTGGATGCAGAAAAGCTGAAGCCTGGGGACTTGGTGGTGAGTGTTACCAGAGCCTGGGTGGGGCTCTTCCAGTGACGTTTCTCCCACTGACTTGCTGAGGGCCTGCCTCAGCCCCCTGGTCACCATAGTCCCTGAATCTCAGCACAGCAGCCCTGAGAATCTAGAACTTGGCCTCCTGTTCCTGGCTTCTTATGTTACGCAGTTCACTGTTTTCCCTTTCATTCTGGAGATAGTTGTCACCCCACCAATTAGGTGGACTTCAAACTAGGACAAATCTAAGGGTTTTGTCGTGTTCCTAGGGTGTGAACAAAGACTCCTATCTCATCCTGGAGACCCTGCCCACAGAGTATGACTCAAGAGTGAAGGCCATGGAGGTGGATGAGAGGCCCACAGAGCAATACAGTGACATCGGGGGCCTGGACAAGCAGATTCAGGAGGTGAGGGGGGCATGGCAGCCACCAAAGCCTTCACAGCTTTGTTTCACTCACTGGAGCACTGATGTGCTCTGATGATGTCTGCTGTCTTCATAGCGTGCTGGGGAAGAAAGGAGGTACCACGTAGCAGGTTAGGGGACTGGTTTAGAGAGAGTGAATGGCTTGGCCAGGGAGCTCAGGCTCCTGGTTCTAGGTGCAGCGTGTTTATACTGTATCCTGCTGAGAGGTCATAGCCAGTCCTTGGTCGGGGTCAGTGGTCTCCTGTGCCTTCTTGAGACAGGGCATGGGGAGGGTAGTGCTGAATTCGAGTAGGAGGGTTGCAGATGTGGGGTGAAGCCATAGAGAGTTGGGCTGCAGGAGCCCTCAGGGCTTTGCTGTCCTCACCCAGGTCTTCTTCCTGACAGCTGGTGGAGGCCATTGTCCTGCCAATGAACCACAAGGAGAAGTTTGAGAACTTGGGGATCCAGCCTCCAAAGGGGGTACTGATGTATGGGCCACCGGGCACAGGGAAGACCCTGCTGGCTCGGGCCTGTGCTGCACAGACTAAGGTGAGTGCTGTAGGAGGGAGGCGGTGATGCCCCAGCTCTGCCAGGTGGGCTCAAAGGGGTCTTGCCTGGTCTTTTGTCCTGACCCCACTACCCTGTCTCCACCCAGGCCACCTTCCTGAAACTGGCTGGCCCCCAGCTGGTACAGATGTTCATTGGGGATGGTGCCAAGCTGGTCCGGGATGCCTTCGCCCTGGCCAAGGAGAAGGCCCCATCCATCATCTTCATTGATGAGCTGGATGCCATTGGCACCAAGCGGTAAGGGAGTGCCACCAAGGCGATCTCTGTAGTCAGAGGACCTGGATTTCCCATTGTGCTAAGCTCCAGCTCTCTCCCGCTCCTCTGGAACAGCAGCCACTCTTTCTTAGAGCCATGCTTTCTGAGTTCTCACCTGTTGTTCTCATCATCCGTTCTTCTCATCACTGCCAGCAGTTCTTTTCAAAGCAGAAGTCAGGTGACTTCACTCACGTGCACCCACAGCTCCTCATGTCAAGAGACTGTTCCGAACCCTCCTTGGTCTTCCCATAGCTCCTTGGGGAAAAGGTCATGCTTGCTGGAGTCCTTAAGGCTGCAGCGGTGGGCAGCCCTGGCAGCCTCCACCCTCATCTGGTGCATACCCCTTCCCCTTCCCCCCAGATTCCTGCCACAGCCTCCTCATGGCTTTTAGGCTCTAGGGCAAGAGGCAGTTTTGCACCTGCATTTTCCTCTCTGGAATGTGCTTTTCCTTTCCTGTTTTCTGTTAGTTGGTTGCCTGCCAGTGTCTTTTCTGCCAGCCTTCAGTGTTTTCCACCTAAGGGACATTTCTTCAGGAATGCCTGCCCAGGCTCCTCCAACCCTCCCATGATGTCCCAAGTCTGGGCCAGATCAGTGTCCTTGCAAAGCCTGGACTAAGTATGTGGTCACATGTTCATCAGACGACAGCCAGCAGTGGTTGTTTTTGTTCTGCTTCGTGTCCTCAGTATGGTATGTGAGCTCAGAGGCCGTTCCAGTTTAGTGTTGCCATCAGTAGTAACTGACAGTTTCGTGTGCCAGTCCATAGGCTGGAGGCCGCCCATTGGGATGTGACCTGCCGCAGGCAGGTTCAGTTAGGCTTCTCGCGGTGGAGAGGTGAGTGGCTGTGCCCAGCCTGCCTCACCAGTGTCTCGGCCTCCCCTGTGCAGCTTCGACAGTGAGAAGGCTGGGGACCGGGAGGTGCAGAGGACGATGCTGGAGCTTCTGAACCAGCTGGATGGGTTCCAGCCCAACACCCAAGTGAAGGTGAGTGTTGTTAGCATGCCACAGGTGAGGAAACGAGCCTCAGGGGCATGGGGCCTCTGTCAGCGTCACCCAGCTGGTGTGCGGCAGATTAGAATTAGAGTGCAGGTCTGTCTGGCATCCACGGTTATTCCACCCAGACCCTGGACTGCGTTGGCCTTTTCTGACTGACTGTGCCTGTGACCCTCTTCCTCTTCAGTTCATGGTGTTGCTGTTTCTCGTCCTCAGGTCATTGCAGCCACTAACAGGGTGGACATCCTGGACCCTGCCCTGCTCCGCTCGGGTCGCCTGGACCGCAAGATTGAGTTCCCAATGCCGAACGAGGAGGCACGGGCCAGGATCATGCAGATCCACTCGAGGAAGATGAATGTCAGGTGAGCCAGGGGCCGGGACCTGCGGGGACCCCAGGCAGATTTGGCAGAAGGATCGCCTCGTCTCTCCCCTTTGTCTGGAGCTTTCTTGGGGCTTCCGTGACCACCGCCATTCACACCTCCATTTCTTCCCACTTGCCTGAGACACAGTCTTGCAGAAGCCCAGGCCCTAGTTCTTGGGAGTTCTGTTCCCGAGAATCCACGCAGGCGTCATGGCCTGACGGCATGCACACCAGTGGCCCCTAGGTGCCCATGTCCCCCTTCAGACGAGCTCAGCCTGGGTGTGGCCCAGGGAATCTTGACTTGTGGCCACAGACCTGGACTCAAATCTGGGCAACCTGCAGGAGGTGGTGGCACCTGTGTAAGCTTCAGCTTTCTTATCTGGAACTTGGGGTCAGCACCGAGCTCCTGGGGCTTGGGTGAGTGCATGTGACCTCACGAGCACAGGACTGGCACATGTGCATACAGCCAACAGTGGTGGCTGTGCGCTGCTGAAGCAGGACTTGGCTGTGCTCGGGAGCATGTGAAGCAAGAGTCTTTTATCTCCCAACCCCCTGCTCCCCTGTCTCCGGCTGAGTCAGTCTCAGGAGCCACTAGAAATCACCTAGTCTTAACTTGCTTCAGCCTGCCCCATCTTTGTAGAATGGGTAAGGGGCTTGCCTGTGGTCACAGGGCAAGTTGACCATGTCGTGTAGTGGGGGCGAGAGCACCTATGTCTCTCTGCTGTCCCATAAGTCACTGAGCATCATGGCCCCATGCTCTCCCTAGTCCTGATGTGAACTACGAGGAACTGGCCCGCTGCACAGACGACTTCAATGGAGCACAGTGCAAGGCTGTGTGTGTGGAAGCGGTGAGTGGCCAGTGGGGTGGGTGGGTGGGTCATTGTGCCCCTTTCCCTGGACCTGCCAGAGTGTTTGGCTGGTGGAGACATGGGGGAGGAGGCTGAGAAGGTCCCTGGGAGCAGGGCTGGGAGTGTGGGGAGACACCCTAGATCCTTGTGTCCTGCCTGTAGGGCATGATTGCACTGCGCAGGGGCGCTACAGAGCTCACTCACGAGGACTACATGGAGGGCATCCTGGAGGTGCAGGCCAAGAAGAAAGCCAACTTACAGTACTATGCCTAGCAGGGCCACTGCAGGCCTGCTCCCTGTCTCTTCTGGATAAAATGGGTAATAAAGATGGTTTCAGGTCCCTGCCACCTGTCTGTCTTGCCTGCCCTGGGCTGGAGGTGGAAGAGTGGGGGCATATGCAGGAGGGCCCCATTGATGCCGGGAAATCCTGAGATAGTCATGGGCCCCAAAGCAGTTGTCAGGGCAAGCCCCTTTGGGAGGGATGGCTCAGGGCTACAGCTGTTGTTTGAGGTCATAGGCCTGCCCTGTCCCGTCCACTGCCCACCTGTGAGCTGGTAGAGGCTTGTGACCCTGCAGCTCTGGAATAAAGGCCCAGAGAGAAGTCTTGCCCCTCTTTTTGCATTTTAGGGCCCTGGCCCTCGTCCTGGCTTCCTGAAATCCCTCCCGAGTCGGCTGTTTCTCTGTTCCCATAAGGGCTCTCAGCCCATTGCCTCTGGCCCATTGTGTAAGGTTCTCTCTTGTTCTGTGGCCCACTCCCCAGTTCTGCCATCTGCCAGGCCCCCACAGTTCCTGTCCCATCCACCCAGCTATCCAGCTCTGTCCACCTCACATCTGAGCTTGCCTGGGTTCCTGTGGGCCATCCGCTGTACACATCTTAACACATGCTTCTATTTAGTGATCAGAACAACCAGTAGGCTAACCGTGTTGTATAGCTATGTTTAAGCACCTGGGTCAACACACCAGTTGTCACTGAGTTGACTGTGACTCATGGTCACCCCTGTCCAAAGAACAACTGTACTCCATACTTAAGGTTCTCAGTGGCTGATTGTTTTGGAAGTGACTTGGCAGGACTGTCTTCCGAGGCTCCGCTGGGTGGACCCAAGCCTCCATCCTTTGGCTGCTGATGGTTCGCACTGCCCGCCAACGCTGATGGTCTACACTGTCCACCGACTCTGGGCCCAGACTGCAGTTTCTGAGGGGCACGGCTGGGATGCAAACCCAGGGTGGAGCATAAAGCCAGACTTGAGGGGTGCTGGTGGCCACCTCCATAGCCTTTCAGAACCCTCCCTGAAGGAGCCTTGACACATTTCCCCCAGAGGACATGGCCACAGTGTCTACCAACTGTGCCAGCACCTGCCTGGAAGGCCCACCTCCCTAGCAGATCCCCACCTTGTCTGACAGCCCCCAAGGTACTGTCCCTGTGACCTGGCTGCCTGCACCACTCTTGTCTGTCCTAGTAGCCCTGCCGACTTCCCACTTCAGAGGCCCCAGCAGCAGTCTCTGAAGTCCCTGTGCTACTGTCATCTGCCCTGAGCTTGGCCATCTCCCTTGGTTGTCTCCTGTTTTTCCCCGATCTACCTTCTAACCATGCAGAGTGCTCGCTTTCTGGCCAAGGCCACGGAGTGGATCATGTTGCCGTCACCACCCATGCCCTGTTTGGCTTCCTTACCTACTAGGTGGGGCCACATTGCCTCCCTCCAGTGGCAGTGTGTCTGCCGCACGTAGGTCCTGAACACCTGCTGAGGTGAGGGTGGAGCTGGCACAGGCAGCCCCTTGGGTTTGTACACGGTGCCATCAAGCCAGGACCATAAAATACTATTATCCTCAATGTGCTACAACTAGAAGAAGCAGACCCAACCCTTGTAGACATTTTGCTGATGAAAATACTGAGGCTATGGCAGAATTGGAGTTCTAACCCCCCATGCCAAACTCCCCACAGTCCAGACACTGCTGCTCTTGGCCAGCAAGCCATCAAAGGTGTCGTGGTCTGGGTGGACAGGCTTGGACAGCACTTCCTGCCACCCTCCTATAGCACTGTGGGAAAGCAGTGCCCCCCAGTGCCTGTTGTTGTCCATACACCCAGCAGGCAGAGGAGGGGGTGTGGTTTAGGACAGGCATCCCACACGCTTTGCTTTTTCAAAGGGAAGAGAACAGTTTCATCTAGGCCAAACCTGGGAATGGGGCTTCCTTCCTGATTATGGGAGTGGGGAGAAATGGTTCTTTAAATGGAAGATGACACCCTTAAGGTGCTGAGGGGCTAAAAAGCTGACAGTGACGGAGGCCGGAAATGAGGTGCTGTACTCTGTTGTCTGCAAGAGTGGGGATGACCAGGGCAGCAGCAAGCCGGGGTGGGCACTGAGGCAGGGAAAGCAGGTAACCAGGTGGGTGTATACAACAGACTGGGCGGCCAGGGCACCCAGGAGAGCTCTGCTTGAAGGTGCGATCTGCAGAACAGAGGCGGCCAGCTTGTAGGTGCTGTTTATTTGCATCTTTTATTTACAATAGAAACGGAACCTCAGCAGAATTACTGTAAAACCACTCAGAGCCTGTCAGTAGCCACTTCTCAGAACAGCTGCAGACAAGCGGCAGGGCTTGAGTGGGGCTGTGGAGTGGGCCAGCTGAGTACCTGGGCGACAGCCAAGGGAAATAGCTGGGGATTATGGCTTCAGCATTCTCCCAGAGCACATTCCTGAGCGCTGACAGAAGGGGCCCTTACTGCCCCCACCGTCCCCCCTCCCCAGAGAGCAGGGGGAAGGCAGAAGGCTCTGCGCCCGGGGTAGGCGTACAGCTCATGCTTCCTGCTCCCAGAGTAGCTGCCAGGCCCCTGTGCTGGCAGGAGCATCCCTGAGCTGGCCCAGGATGCTTCTGGCCTGGGCTGCTCACTGCCCAGCAGGCTGCTGTTGGCAGCTGGAAGTGGCAAGAGCTGTGGGCACTGCCAGGGACCACTCACTGGGGACTAGCAGCTGGCCCAGGGTGGGCAGCCAGGAGGAACAGGCCCTGGAGGCACCCCTCACTTGGTGCTGGGAGGGGTGTGCCTGTCAGTGCAGAGTGGGCCTGGAATTTACATGAGCACCTGCCTCTTCTCTAGCCATCAGGAAAAGGGTCCCAGAGGTGGCAAAGGAAGGGCCAGAACCTGAATGCAGCAGTGAAAAAGCTGTCCAGCCTCGACTCCCAGACTGCCCAGGGCCTGTGTGCTTGAGCAGAAGGGGTCATGCCCTCAGGCCAGGGGCCTGTAAGGTTGCAGCAGGAGGCTGGAGGCCTCTGGAGCTCCCTGCAGCCCAGGCCTCTTGGGCTGCTGTCACTCAAGGGCTCCCCTTGAGGTCCTCCTGATAGACAGAGGCCTCTGCTTGAGACCAATGCTGCTATTCTTCACCCCTCACTCCAGTTCACCAACAGTGAGGTGGCACGGAGGGAAGCCATGGTCTGGGCCCAGCACATGAGGGGTCACAGTGTCGGTCACATACACTTTCGCAGGCCACACGTGCACACCACGCACAAACCCTCCCTCCTGTCTGGTTGGAGGTGTGCCCCCTCTCACATGCAATCACTCTCTGTCTCACACACAGTCACAAAATGAATCTCTTATTGCTCTGGGGACGGGGACATCACTGGCATGCCTACTCGATGAAGAGTGAGAACAGCACCATCACCACGATACCCGTGCCGAGCAGAAGCACTTGCTGCAGGGACAGCCTGTGGGGAGACAGGGCCTGGCTCAGCACAGAGGCCGGATGCTCCATCCTCCCGAGCCCTTGCGAGTCCTGCTGGGGGCAGGCCCAGGGGGTCACTCACCATGGGTCATCTTCTTCCAGGAGGTCCGGCAGCACGTTCACCAGGGCAATGTAGAGGAAGCCTCCGGAGGTGAAGGGCAGGATCCAGGCCACAGTCTCCTCTGCAGCAGGAGGTGGAGGAGTGTGCCTACTGGCTAGGAGTCTGGGGAGCCATGTGATACCCCCTTCCCGCAGGTAGACCAGGGGCAACACCCTACAGTTGTGATCCCTCTGCTGACTACCACCCACCACGCCCGTACCTACGCCCTTGGGGGACTGCGTACAGATGGCGAAGCAGGCGCCCAGAAGGCCCCCCAGTGCTGTCGAGAGCTGCAGCTTGGCCGCACTCCATCGGTCAAAGCCGGCCCGCAGCAGGATGGCAAAGTCACCCACCTGAGAAGAGATCGAGATGCTCACTTGGCCGCAGCCGGGCCTGCACCCCTGCATGCCTCAGGCATGACCCCACATTGAGCCTCCTGCCTTGCAACAGCGCTGCCCACATCCCATCATCTGGAAGCCCGTCCTGAGGGGGCTGGAGCACAGCTGTGACAGTGGCTGCAGCCCATGGGGTGAGGAGCTTCGGGCTGACCGTCCCGCCCAACTGCCCCTGCCATGTAGTCCCCCCTCAAAATCCCATCCCCCTACTCCAGGCCCACATTGCCAGGCTGCGGTGGCAGGCCCCTGGGGCTGCCCCCTGGACACTCACCTCATGGGGTATCTCATGCAGGAGGATGGCCACGGTTGTCAGGAGCCCGATCTGCAGGGAGGGGACCCTGAGTCTGCAGGAGTCTGTGTTGAGGGCCTGCACACCCCATGTTCACCTGTAGGCTCCCTACCAATAGTTCCTCATCTCTGAACTGAGTTTGCTCCAGGCTGGACACTGCGTTGTCTACTGAGAATGCAGCAGTGTGTAAAAGAGAAGGAACCTGCCCTCGTGATGCTTGCAGTCGAGGGGAGCTACAGGGACTGAGTGGATGCACAAAGAAATGTGTGATTATGCACCGTGACAAGTGCTGTGACGGACATGACAGACTGGATGTCAGGGGCATGAATAGGGGGTCCTAGTTTAGATGAGGAGCCAGCAAAGGCCTTCCTGAGGAAGTACGAGACCAGGTGTGCACGATGAGGAGCCAACTGTTCAGAGTGGGCCAAGTGACAGCATGAGGTGGAGGCTGGGAGGTGGCAAGTGCATGGCAAGTTCAAGAGTAGGCAGACCAATGCAATGAGGCCACAGCACAGAAGGCGGAGCAGGGAGGAGCATCTAGAAGGTGACAGCCAAACCCAGCAGGCTGGCAGGCTTCTCTTGGATGACGAGTTTGAAGCAGAGAAATGTGATCCCAGGAAGAAGCGATTCCATAAGAGATGAGACCAGAGGCTAGGGACAAAAGAGGCTGCAGAGAGACTAGTAAGGGGGCTGTGGTAGTGTCTCGGAGGCGGGCCTTAGACGGAGGCATTGGCAACAGAGGAGCAAGAAGCAGTCAACTAGAGACGTATTTCAGAAGCAGAACAAGCTGGTCAACACAGGCACCATGATTTCCACTGGAAACGCACAGGACCCACCTGCCTCAACCCCCACTCACCTTCTTGCTCACAAGGAAGCTGGCAGCCACAGCCAGTCCATGGGTGAAGTTGTCTATAGTGTTGGCCAGCAGATTGAGATAGCCACTAACCTGGGTGAGGTGAGAGAGAGCTGGGCTGAGCTGGGCAAGAGGGGCTGGACCAGGGAGACAGCACTGACCTGGGCCAGCTATCTGGGGCTTCTGGGAAAGCTGGAAGAGGAGAAGGGGGCCCCTGAGAGGGCCACTCACTTTGATGCTCCGGACCATGGTGGGCAGGCTGGACTCTGGCTGGGCCAGACAGCGGCCTCTGTTGAGTGCAGAGCCAGCAGCAGCAGCAACAGCGGGGTCTTTGCTGGGGACCTAGGCCCAGTAGGAGGAAGAGGTGGCATTAGATGTCCCCAGTCCAGCCAGGGTAGTCACAGGAGGGGAGAAAGAGAAAAACACAGCATGCACTCTCTCTGGCTAGACTTCTCTGTGGCTGTACCAGCTGGACATCCCTAAACTCAACAGCCCCAACTCCCAAGCTGCTGCCACCATCAGCCTGTTAGCACAAGTCACAGCAAGGGCTGCTGCCATCAATGCCCAGATCTTCCCAAAGAAGTTGGCCTAGTGGCCCAGAACTCCCAGGAAGGAGTGTCAAGATATCCTCTTTTCAGGGTTCAGCTTGGAACCCCAGGCCCTGGGCCCCACTAAAGATGAGAGGCTAATGGAGCCCGGTCCGGGGCTTGGGGCTCACCTGGCCCAGCCCCTCCTTGTCCTTGCTGTCCAGGAACATCTTCTCCAACACCAGGAAGGTCAGGAAGCCAGCGATGACCCAAAGTCCCAGTTGCTGCTGCTGCTGCAGGCTCTGCCCCTCACCACCTGCAGGGGTGGTGCCGTCAGGCTAAGCCAGGGCCACAGGAGTGGAGGCCATTTGGGATGGCATCTAGGCCAGGGCAGTGATAGCCTGCCGGCCGGGGCAGACTGACAGGATCTCAGCTCCAGGGCACGGGGACCAAGGAGGTGACCCTCCCTCCTAGGGGAAGTCCTGCTAGATACCCAGAGCCCCTCCCCCAGTCACAGGCAGAGGAGGCAGGGTCTGGGGGTCCCTGGGCACAGGCCGTGGCTTCCCACCTGCTGTTGGCCTCACTCACCGGGGCTGGAGCTGCATGTGTAGGCCCATGCCTCGGGCAGCAGGTGCAGAAACACATTGCCCAAGAGACCCCCCAAGGCAAAGCTGAGCAGCTGCTTCAGGCGCCGGGTCCCGGCTGCAAGGCAGAGAATGGGGCCCGGGGGCTGACCCTCTGCTGGAGCCCCACCTGGCCTCTGTCATGCCCAGCTCACTGGGCTCCTTCTGCTGTCCCCACAGACCATAAGCTTCCAGAAGGCTGGACAGGGGCTGCTGCTCTCCCTGTGTCCCCCACCCCACAGGCCAGCAAGGGCCACATACTCCGCAGCTCAACTCACATACTCAAACACCACAACTTTTTGGATGGCTGTGAGGCCACCTCTGCACCATGGTTAAAAGCTTGGGCTTTGGCACCTGAGGGGCTTCTGAACTCACCAGCTGGGGGTCTGGGAACTTTTGAGACTCTGCAAGTTGGGGATAATTGTTTCTCTCTGGTAGGAAAGTTGGGAGAATTGTGCCATCATAGCGAATGCTTATTAAATGGGAACTTTTACCAGCCACTCTTGTCAGAGAAGTGGCAGAGGCTTATTTGTGGACGTTTGCAAACTCTCAGCATCCAGAAGTAGAAGCGCACTAAGCGGACCACGTCCAGCCCCTTGGCCTGAGAGCAGAGGCAGCTTGGTGATGGGGTGGGGTCCCGGACGAAGCTGCTCCTTCCAGGCTGGGTGGCCAGCAGCTACTCCAAGACCCTCTCTGTGCCCATCTTTATCTACTTGTAAAACGGCTCTCAAGATCCCCGTCCACCGGAACCTCACCCCCAGGGCTGCTCTGAGGAGTGCAGCTGGTACACAGGGTCCTCAGCATGACAGCCGGCCCTGACCCCGGAGGGCTCAGATGGTCACTGTCCCAGCCCTCAGCCCAGTGCCTGTCCCAGAAGAGATGCTTTGCCAGCTGAGTGAATGGTTCCTAGGCCAGCGGACAGCATAAGCCGCTGGGCACTTGTTACAGATTCCTGGGGTACCAGTCCAGACCTACTGCCACACTCCTGGGGTGCAGGGCAACAGGCACCTGCATTTTTAGCAGCTCCCCATATATTTGTTTTGTTTTTAATTACAACATGCTATCCATGATCAAAGGAGTCCTGGGTGGCGCGAATGGTTAAGCACTCAAAAGCTGGATACTTGAGTGCCCTGATAGGAAGGCCTGGCAATCTACTTGCAAAATGTCACAGCCTTGAAAACCCTGTGGAGCAGTTCTACTCTGCATATATGGGGTTGCCACGAGCCAGAAGCAACTCAAAGACAACAGGCCAGGCAGTACAGGCACGAGGGTACAAAAGGATAGCCAAGGAAGGGGCTCCCACCCACAGTTCTGCGCCCCTCTCCCAGAGGCAGGCGCTGTTTATAGGCCACTTGTGGATTTCTGGGGACCATGGACCTAGCTGCTGCCAGCTGGCCAATCCCTTGACTGGGCAGAGACTGAAGTCAGATACACTGCCGTACTCTCTGCTACCTCCCTGTGCCCAGAATGAAGTCTGCAAACCCACCCTTTCCCTGAGCCAGGCACTCTTCTACACCCTTTGATTATATTCATTCATTTCATCTCTACAATAGGACCTAGAAGTAGATACTGTTATTATCCTCATTTGAAAGGTTGGGAGACTGAGGCATGCTGAAGTCACCTGTCCAATGCTACTCAGCTGATAGGTGGCCTGGCATCCGTATTTCCAACCTCTATCTACACTGCTTATTGGCAAATGTTTGCTAACTGAAACGACAAATAAATGTATGGATGAATGAAAAACAGCTCGGCACACCCTGGTCTCTCAGGTCCCAGGTGAGAAATTTGACACACTGTAACCCAGGATGAGAGTCTCTCAGAAGAGCAGCAGCACATTCCCCACTGCTAGGCATCCTGGGCACTGAAGAGGGTCACCCACCTTCTGAGCGCAATGTGGTCCCCATCTCCAGGGGAATGAGGAGCAAGGGGAGGACGCCACTGAGCCCCACCATGAGAGAGCCCAGGAGAGAGCAGATCCAGGTGTCCAGCCTCTCCCCACTCAGCAGGGCCCCCCAGGACTCGCTCTCCTTGTTGTCCAGACGACAGGCTGCTGCAGCCCCCCGGCTCCGGAGGGCTGGCTGGGAGCCCCCAGCCCCTCCCAGGAGCTCCAGGGTGAGAACAGTGAGGAAGAGGAGCCTTCGGCCCACCATGCCACAGCCAGGGCAGGGACATCCAGGCATGCCACGTTCTGAAAAACACGAAGAATGCTTGAACCAGCTGCCACCCACGGCCATACACCTGCTGAGGAGATATGGCTTCGCAGTCACCTCTCAGGCCGAGGCATCACCCTCCTGCTCACCCTGCCCAGGGCACCCAAGGATCCGAGCAGTAGGCACGCAGAGCCACGGGGTTCTGCTCCCCTACATCCCCGCTGCTGAGGGCCACACATTTTTTCCTTTGGAGCCTGCTCCAGACGGTGTGTCAGCACGTCTGCCTGAGGCTAAACTTTCCCTGATGACAGGGCGAGGCGCTGGCCCAGCCCAGCTGGGTGTTTCTGGCTCCTGGGGACTGCTCTACTGCCAAGATGTGCCTGGTAGGACACTCAAGGAGCAGAGGCCAGTACTGTCCAGGTTAATTGAGTGGCATTAGGTGGCACAAGTGGGAAAATAAAAAAGCTGAGCAAGGAGGAGATCATCAAAGCTTTCTCCTAGGGAATGAGCCCTTATGTCCCTGGTAACGAGAAAGAGAGGCAGTGGGACTGGACAGAAAGGGTCCTTTAGCCAGGAGATGCCTCACAGATGCCCAGGGCATGTGAGACCTGTCATTTATCTCTGTGCTCTGAGCTCTGTTTCACTTAATGCAAGTCCCTGAAGTCTCTCTGAGGATTGGTGTAAATAGTAGCATTGCCTTCTTCAGTGTAAAGACGAATTGAACTTGACAATGCAGGTGAGCACCCCAGCCTCCACGGAGGCAGCACACAGAGGCCCCCCCTTACGCTCCCCGGGGGGGCAGGCAGCACCCCCAGCAGGAATGTGCCAACCCGCATCGGATCACAGGACGTGCAAGTGAGTCAACCAAGCGAGAAGTGCAGTCTGGAAACTCAGGCATGAAGTTTAGAAGCGTTTCTGCCCTGCCTCGTGCTCCTTGTGACCTTCAGCTGGTGATGTCCCTGCCTCAGTTTCCTCATCTGCTGACAGAGGTGGGAGGGATGGAAAGCAGCTGCCTCAGGGCCGACTTTCCCAGTGGAAAGAATGCCCAGGAGTGGGACCTCCAGGCCTTACTAAGGAGACTGATGAGCTGAGGACCAAAGTCGGCGCGAGCCAGGCTGGGTGTGGGGTCAGGCGGGTCCCGCAGAGGTGTGGGGACCTCAGGTTTGGGGGAGAAGAGGGTACTGAGAGGGGCTAGGACAGGACGAAAGCAGGAGACAGGGAACAGGCAGAGAGAGCGCCAACCAGAGAGAGGGCCGGCGAGAGCAAGGGAGAGATGAGGAGTGAAGTGTGGGCGACAGGAAAGAAACTCCCGAGGGACGCAAGTTTCACTCGGGGCTCGGGGCGCGGAGCTGGGACGGGTCGGGCCGGCCCGGGCTCCGGGCCCGAGGCTCGGGCGGGCGGTCACTCACCGTGCGGTGGCAGCGGCGGCGCTCCGGGCGGCCCCGGCCATCCAGCTGCGGTGCCTTGCCCCGCCCCGGCTTTGCCCCGCCCCCCAGGCCCGACAGTTCGGCCCCCGGCCCGGAGCCGCCTCCGGACGGCGGCCACGTCACACGGGGTCCGTCCGGAACCTGACGCATCGCGCGGCGCGGGCCGAGGGGAGCGGTGGCCGGAGCACGCTTCCGCCTCGCGCCATGGGGGACCTGGGCGGCGGCGCACTTCCGGGGCCGCGGTGGCGGGAAGTGGGAACTCCACGGGCACCGCGCTCCGCAGGGCGGGGGCGGCAGCCCAGCGGGGACCGCGATCGGCCGGGGGCTGCCGGGGGTGCTGAGCTGGCGGGTCCAGCCACCGCTTCCCGTCCCCGGCTGCAGTCCTACTCGTGGCCGCAGGGGGGCGCGCCCCGCCGCCCGACGGCTCCGCCCCGCGCCCGACCGAGCCCGGGTCCCGGGTGGGAGACGGCTGCGGCGCTCCTGCTCTGAGTCAGCCGGGCCAGGCTCCTCCATGAACAAGGGAAAGGGGAAGTGCCTGCCGCAGGGAGGGGCCTGGCCCGGGAACCTCAGAAGAGGGAATTTTATTCTTACTCATCGAATTATTTTTATGCTTTGGTTTCTTACTGGGGACCTCAGGCCGCCGTCTTCAGGACGAGTAACCCTTTGGGGTCCAATGCTTGATGGCTGGATCCTGCTGCTGGGAACTCCAAACCTGGGGTTGAGGGGATGAAGGCTGTGTGCTCCCCTAACCTGGGGAAGTTAGGCTTGACCTGTTGGATCAGGCGAGTGCAGGAAACAGCAGCAATTATTGTTACTATAACTGCCCTTTAGTGGACACCTACTACGTGCTATTCTCTCTACTTGCGTCATCTTAGTTAATCCTCTTTCTATCCCGTTGAAGTCACACAGTGGCAGCAGATAACAGGGTGAGGAGTCACCTGGATGTCCCTGAACCCAAAGCATGTCCCACCGTTCTTTCTTCTTGGACCTGAGCATCAGTGGGAATCTGGCCTGGGCATCCCCTGGTCATCAGCCTGGACCAGAGAACACTTAGGCAGGGGCTCGTGGGCACTCACTTGGGCGGAGACTGTGCCGGGGTGAAGATCTCCAAGCTTCTGACCCTCACCCACCTCCTCAGGCAGCTCCTCCTGCTTTTGCTGTGCTGTTCTCCCCCTATTAGGGACTCTAACGGCATTTAGTTTTCACATGCTGCATCCTGTGGCCTGATCCACCTCACACACCAGTGTGTGCCCTTCCCAAACCCCCAATGCCTTCCAGATGGGACCGATTTCTAGCCTCTAGTCTCCCTCACACCACCAGTTCCATCAGGCACCCAGGCACTCTCTACGTCCCTCCCTGTGTCCTGAAATGGAACCCTCTGGGGTTGGTTTCTTTGCAAAGGGAGGACGACACCCAGGGGTGCTGCTCTGGGACCGCTAGATGCCCCCTCCTAGTATGCAAATCATCCCATCATATGCAAAGCACTTCATAATATCCAAATGATTTCATAATAAGGCAGTCAGCAATCCTGCCTGAGGGCTGAGGCCTCCTGGCCACTCAGTGAGGGGTGGGCAAGACACAACCCCAAAGGGACCTTCTGCCTAGAATTTCCATCATCATACCCTCACTATACCTGGGCAATTTGTTGAGTAATTAATCCAAGAAGCTGAACCAGACTCAGCAGAATGGGGCATCAGGATTGGAGGAAGATTTAACAATCTGTGTTACGCAGATGAAACAACCTTGTTCACTGAAAGCGAACAGGACTTGAAACGCTAGCTGATGAAGATCAAAGACCACATCCTTCAGTATAGATTACCCCTCAACATCAAGAAAACAATAATTGTCACAACTGGACCAGTAAGCAATATCATGATAAATGGAGAAAAATTGAGGTTGTCAAGCATTTCATTTTTACTTACATCCACAACCAACACCTGTGGAAGTGGCAGTCGAGAAATCAAAAGACACGGTGCATTGGAAAATCCACTGTGAAGAATTTTTTTAAAGTGTTGAAAAGTGAAGGTGCCACCTTGAAGACTTAAACTGAGCCTGACCCCAGCCATGGTATTTTCAATCTCGTCTCATGCCTGTGAAAGATGGACAGGAAATAAGAAAGAAGAAGAATTGATGCCTTGGAATTGTGGTGCTAGAGAAGAATATTGCGTACACCATGGGCTGTCAAAAGAATCCAGAGATCTGTCTTGGAAGAAGTACAACCAGACTGTTACTTACAAGCAGGGATGGTGAGATTATGTCTTACATACTCTGAACATGTTGTCAGGAGGAGAAGGATATCAAGCTTGATAAAGCAGACGGACAGTGAAAAAGAGAAAGAACCTCAGCAAGATGGATTGACACATGACTGCAACAAAGGGCTCAAGCCTAACAACGATTGTAGGCATGGTGCCGGATGGGGCAGTGTTTCCTTCTGTTGTGCATGAGGTTGCCATGAGTTGGAATCAACTTGGCACCTAACAACAACAACCACAACAACTCTCTAATGGATTTTAAAGAAATCAGTGTTGTGGTGGATGAGGGCCAGGTGAAAGGATGCTGTGGGTGAACTACCAAAAAAAACCCAAACCCACTGCCATCAAGTCAATTCCAACTCACAGTGACCCTATAAGACAGAGTAGAACTGCCCCATAGAGTTTCCAAGAAGTGCCTGGTGGATTTGAACTGCCAACTTTCTCTTTAGCAGCCATAGCACTTAACCCCTACACCACCATGTGAAGAGACAGAATTGGATTTGACAGGAGTTCCACGAGGTATAGATGAGTGAGAAGAGCAGGATGCAGATGTGTATATTTAATATGATCCACATGTTTTTCAAGTGACAAAAAGGAATTGATATATCTGATTGTTGTTGTTGTTCAGTGCCACTGAGTCGATTCTGACTTGTAGTAAAACGATTGTGAGCACGGCACAAAACTAGACAGTGTTTCATTCTGTTGTGCATAGGGTCTCTGTGTTGGGATAGACTCAATGGCACCTAGCAACAACAAAAGCGTTGTTAAAGCCACATTTGTGGCTTTATGTATACAGGTATCTGTATATATAAGTCCAGGTAGAATTATGAGTAAATAAAAAATATAGAAAGTCACATATTAGGTCAATAACATGGGTTTCATGGTAGGAGAAATTAATGTGGATTAAAAGAAGCACAAATATAATGGGAAAAAAAGTGTGTTAGGATGTGTATGGGTACACTTGTGCAGTTATATAGGCATGCAAATATACGTGATGGCCTAGCTTGGTGGTTAAGACTAAATTCTGGCACCAGACTTTCTGGGACAAATTATTTAACTCTTTACACCTCAGTTTCCTCGTCTGTAAAATGGATTACAGTATCAAGATGTTGTGAAGATTAAAGGAGCGAACACTAACACTGTCTGGCATGTGGTAAGTGCTGTGTAACACCAAGCTATACCAGCTGCTCAGCCCCATCCTGAGTTCCTGTGATGCTTTCCAAGCCTGCCCGCTAAGCCTGTGCCTTTCCACCATCTGTGTCAATAGACAACCAGCCTGATTATCAGGCCTCCTCCCTGAAGCCTTCCAATCCTTCCAGCCCGAGGGCCCTCAGTGTTGTGTCTTGGGGGCCCTGAGGCCTGCCCCCTGTGTGCACAGGCCTCTTTCCTCTGCCTAGTGTGGGCTCCTGGAGAAGAGGACACGTTTTTGCCCATGTTTGTACCTGAAGCATCCCAAATGAGGGACTGTCTGGTGAATTCCATCTCTCCCTTTCCCGTCTCCTATCTCAGGGGCTCAGAACTGGGGTGAAATCTTGGTGCGTTATACCAGTTGCCATGGAGTTGACTCTGACCCATGGCCACCCCACGTGTGTCGCAACAGAAATAAATGCTATACGGTTTTCAGCGGCTAACTTCTCAGAAGTAGATTGTCAGGATTTTCTTTGACAGTGCCTCTGGGTGAACTCAAACCTTCAACCCTTGGGTTAGTGGATGAGCTCTTAAGCACTGTGCTGCCAGGCCTTTGCAAACTTCCCAGGGAAAACTGAATTCTGTGATGATCTTTGCTTTTTTTTAAAGAGCTTTGTCATATATCTGTATATATATATATAAAAAAAACAAAAAATAGTGTCATCAAAGCAGTTCTAACTCATAGCAACCTTAAAGGTCAGAGTAGAATTGCCCCATAGGTGCCCTAGGCTTTAATGCTCTATGGAAACAGATGGCCATATAGTTCTCCCACAGAGCAGCTGGTGCATTTGAACCACTAATCTTTTGGTTAGCAGCTGAGCATTTACCCAGTGCGCCACCAGGGCTCTTATGTGTATGTCTAGCTAGACAATGTTCTGTTTGACTTGACTTTTTTTTTTTAAATCAAGGAAATAGGTCCTGTTTTAAGTTTTTTTTTTTTTTTACCAAAATTGTTTAGTGAATTTTACAACTGCTTTCATACAGATCTTTCATAATTATTAACAAATTTACTTTTTGATATTTTAAATTTTAGTAGGACATTATAAATATGATGTTTCTCATCCTGTTTTGAATGACTTTGCAATAGCTTCCAGGAAAGCCAATTGTTTTTACGTGTCCTTTTACACCTGGTAAACCAACTGCATTTTCTTATTGATTCCAGTAATTACTCAGTATATGTGCTTGACTCTCAGATGGATAATGGGATCATTTCCCAATAACAAAAGTCAATAGTAAAAGAAAGTAACCAACATTAGTATTTGTAGAGTTATGATTCGAATATTTTTTTCCTTCCATTGTGAAAATACATAAAACAGCACTTGGGTCTGGCTTGTTACTGAACTTGACAAGAAGAGTAAGGATTTGTCTTCTGGGACTAACTTTTTTTTTTTCACTCAACATTGTACTAAGCTTTATTCATAATGTTTTGATCAACTGTGGATCATCACTTGGACTACTGAATGGCGTGCGGCTCTGAGAAAGAACCTACTGTAATTTCTCTAGCCAGTCTCTCGACGGGCACTTGTGTTATTTTCAGATTTTTGCTCTTAGGATCCTTGTGGCTGTGAACCTTCTGGTCCACACTTCTTGGAGCACAATCAAGCGTTTCTCTTGACATTCTGCCTCCGGCGGGCTGGGAGGGATGGATTTGCTCGCGTTCTGTTTTATGAGATAACGCCAGATTGTTTTTCTCAGTGGTTATACCTAGTGGCTCTCTGACTGCAGCCTTCTGGAGCTCCACCTAGTCTCTAGAACTCGAAGCATCAGGCTGGCTCATCTTGGCCCTTCCAGCGGTGTAAAATAGCATCTCATTGTGGTCTTAATTTGCATTTCCCGCATCACCAATGAGACCGAGCATCCCTTGTGTGTTTATTGGCCAAACGCCTTTGCTCTATTGTAAAAAGCTGGTTCCTGTCCTTTGCTTGTATTTTTTCTGTGAGATGACTCTTTTTTTCTTAGGGATTTCCAAGGGCTCCGTAGCCGTGTTGGATGCTGGTCCTCTGCCCGTTGCGTTAGACGCTGCAGACGTCTCCTCGTTTGTGGCTACTTTTCACTTTCTCTAAGGAGTCTCCACTTCTCTCTCCAGCACCTGTGCCCAGGACGTCCACCGGCACTGCCAGTGCTGGGGTGGGTTGTGTCCTTCAGAACCCCGTTTAGACTGATCCTACTGTTTTCTGGCAATGGGGTGTTAAAGGATGCCTCTCTGCTTCTTCCCAGTCTCTCCTATTTGGGGCCCAGTCGCCTGGTTAGGGGCGCCCCTCTCTGGTTGGGGTGAGAATCCTAGGGGCAGGAAGGGCCACACGGCGATGGCGCCCCCCCAGGAAAGGTGTTATTTATCACTTCCGGCTCCCCACCTGGGGGGCCGGGCCCCCTCTCCGCTCGGCTGGGCAGCAGCCGCGGCAGTTCGCGCTCCCCTGGGGGCGGTCCGGGCCCTCCGGAGGCGGAGGCGGGGAGCAGGCTTGCGGCGGGGGGTTGGGGTGGGGGACGGAAGCTGCCCGAGAAGATAAGGGCCGAGGTCTGGCCTGCGGTGAGACAGTGCGGGACAATGCCTCCGCCTCCGGCTCCATGAGCCGCCCCGCACCCCCGTGTCCCACTCCCCATCTGAGATGGACCTGAGACCCCTGCCTCGCGCTGGGGGCCAGTCATCCGGGCTGGAGACCCGAGGGAGCAGTGGGGGTTGGGACTCACTCACAGTCTCTGGACAAACGACAAGTGACAGCTGGGCTCCCAACCTCAGTCAGCTCAGCTGGGCAATGGGTGTAGGCGTCCCACTGACCCCACAAGGCTGTTGGGGTTAGAACAAGTGCAGACTTGTGAAGCCCTCCGTGGGTGTGAGCCTCTTTTATTTCACTGTGGTAAAATATGACAAAACATTTGTCATTTTAATCGTTTTTAAATGTACATTTCAATGACACAAAACATTTTTATGCATTTTAAAAAATACCGGTTATTACAGGGTGAAGTGTGCTGTCACAATGAGGGGACAGCATCTATGGTCACATAACAATGTGTAGGTTTTTTTTTTTTTAAGACAAACTGACATGAATTGTAAACTTTCACTTAAGCACAATATGGTAAATAAACACAGGTTACACTATGTGCAGAACGGGGCATCAGGATTGGAGGAAGACTCATTAACAACCTGTGATGTGTGGATGACACAGCCCTGCCAGCTGAGGGCAAACAGGACTTGAAAACAGCGACTGATGAAGATCTAAGACCACAGCACGGATTGAACCTCAACATAAAACTAAGACCCTTACATCATGATAAATGGAGAAAAGACTGCAGTTGGCAAGGATTTCCTGTTCTTTGGATCCACAATGATACTCCCATGGAAACAGCAGTCAAGAAATCAAAAGAGGCATTGCACTGGGAAAACCTGCTGCCAAAGACCTCTCTTTGAAGTGCTGAAAGGCACAGAAGTCACTCTGAGGACTAAGACGGGCCCAACCCAAGGCATGGTACTTTCAATTGCTTCATTTGCATGTGAAAGTTGGACAGTGACTAAGGAAGACTGAAGAGTTGATGCCTTTGAATTATAGTGTTGGTGAAGAATAATGAATGTACCATGGCCTACCAAAACAATGCACAAATCTGTCTTGGAAGAAGTACAGCCCGAGTTCTCCTTTGACGGGAAGACTGCGCGACTTTGTCTCGCTTACTTTGGACATCGTTGTCAGGAAGGATCAGTCCTTAGAGAAGGACATCAGGCTTAGTAAAGGGTCAGCAAAAACGAGGAAGGCTGTCAACAGCACAGCACGGTGGCTGAAACAATGGGATCAAATGTAGCAACAACCAGGAGGATGGCACCTAACGACAACACTGTATGTAAACAACCTTAAAAAAAAAACCTTTAATATGCTGCCAACATTTTGCTACATTTAAACATTTATGTAACAACACTTTCAATGGTCACCTAAAATTTTGTACCATGGGTGAAATAGGCAAGTAAATATCTACTGTCCATTCATCTCAGATATTTAATCAACTACCAGGTGGGTGCTGGCCTGTGCTTGGATGTTAAGGCTGACTGCTATTACAATTGCTATTATGATAGCAGTGCTTTCCCTGATGATGTCCTGCAGAGTATCTTGGAAACCCTAGTGCTGTCATGGTCAAGTGTGAAGGCTGGAAATCTTTGGGCTCCATTGTGAGCCTATAGCTAGTGCTTCTTGAAAACTTTCTGCGGAAGTGGCATTTCTGGATCAGAGAGAAGGCACACTCTAAGGCTAAATTACCCCATAATTAGGGCTTACAAATTTGCACTCACACTCACTTTCCATGGATGGCTTCAGTCAGGGCCTTTTTAAAAAGATGCGTAGACTGAGTTCTCCCACTACCCTTGCTGTACCTGACTCTCCAGTCCTCATCCTCACTGTGTAGATGGGGAAAGTGGCGGTCTCCCCAGGGTCTCAGAGCCAGCAAGCAAGAAGCCAATCGAGAGGGAATGTGAAAGAGTAGTCAGACCACACTCTTCACCGCCCACACCCCAAGGACCAAGCTAAGTTTTGGAGAGCCTGAAGCATATACAATTTGGGGAGCCAAACTGCTTAGGCCTTTCCCAGGGCTTTGAAAGTGGTCCAAGTGAATGTCCAACTTCCCTGCCATACCTTGCAGGTCCCTGGAGGGGTTCCCATAAAGAAGCAGAGATTAGCACAGAGGCAGAGACTTGGAGCAGGTGGCCCAAAACAACAGGGTGGGGGCTGCCTGAATGAGGTGCCACTGCAGCTGGTCCCCAAATCCGTGCATGCCCGGGCAGCTACCCCTAGACCTAATCCAACAGTAAGGGCAGCTGAGTCTTTGGGGAAATGTCCCACAAGCCCCCCAGTCGCACCCGATCATGATTCAACTTATCACTAACGGCCTCTAAGCCTGAAGGTTGGGGTGGCAGGGAGTCCCCAGGGGAAAAGGAAGGGGGCCTTTCTGGAGAAGTACAAAGTACGCCAGACAAGTCAGATGGGATTCAGGTTTAAGGTCCTGCCGGGCCATGTGACCTTGGTTTCCTCATCTGTAAAATCAGAGTAATAACAGTACCTATCCCCTAGAACTGTTCAGAGGCACGAGACCATTCATGAAGTAGGGCTGAGTCTTCGGCTGTGAGGAAAAATAAAGCCACACTTCTGTGAAATCCAGGGGACGGGAAAGGCTTTCTTCTCCTCGTTGTAGGGTTAACTTACTTATCCAGGGTTCGGTCTCTCAGCTCAAAAGCTGCAGAGTTGGGATTTCAACCCACAATAGTTTGGCACCAATGACCTGGCTCTAACCATTAGCCAACACTGCCTCTGTGGGCCGAGGGAGTTAAATCCCATTGATAGGTGTGCAACGAGCCCTAGTAGCACCAGTGGTTAAGCATTTGGTTGCTAGCTGTTCTAATCCACCCAGTGGGTCTACAGGAGAAAGATGTAGCCGTCTGCTTCCTTCAAGATTACAGCGGAGAAAACTCTATGGGGGCAGTTCTCTGTCACACACTGTGATGTGAAGTTGACTCGTGGCACCTACCAACAGATAAGAGTGCCTGTTTGGCACAGGGAGGCCAGCAGAGCTTCTTGGTCCAGGAGGGCTTTTTACTTTTCTGGAATGGTTTCTGGACTGCGTAATCTGCTTTTCTCAGCATCTGAGGCTCAAATTTTTCTGTCTTTAACCTCCTACAGCTTGGACAGAAGAATCAGGAGAAACTTGGGATGCGGATGGGGATGGAGTAGGGGGGCCTGGGTATAGGCCATGGTAACCAGCCCGGGCAGCAGTGACCCCAAAATGCTTGAAGTCTGTTCCCAAGAAGTACTGTTTGCGTGGCATTCCCACTGAGTTGGCCAAAAGGAGGTCTGAGTTCCATCTCAGAGCCGCCCCTTTCTAGCCAGCAGACCTTGCTCCAGTCACTTCTCCCCTCTGAGCCTGTTTCCTCTACCGTAAAATGGGGGTAAGGATTGCTGCAGCTGGGAAAGGTTTTCATAGGCAAAGCACCTGGTGAATGCCTGTAATAGCTAAAGTGTTGTGGCTGACTGACTGAAGATGGAGAAGGTTGCCTTGTGAGGGCAGGAGGTGTGCCAGAGGAAGTTGGGGTCCCAGAGAGAGCCCCTTGGGGAAGGGCTGGGAACCTCAGCTCCAGCATTCTCCCAGATCAGGGTCAGAGCAAGGCCAGGGGCTCTGGAGGTGCACAGAGAAGAACAGGGAGCTGAGGTTCTCACCCTGGTTCAGGCAAGTAGGAGGGAAAGGACGGAGGAAGTGGGGGCTCCTGGGAAGAGGCCAGAGGGGTGCCCACTTTGTGGCATCAGACACACAATCACCCTGAGGCACTATTCTAAGCTCTTGTTTGCTTTTCATTGCAAGCTTGCAAGGTAACTGTTATCTCCTCTCATTTTACAAATGGGGAAACTGAGTCTCTGACTGGCAAGGTCACCTGCCCAGGGTCACACACGGCACACTGACAGGTCTGTTTCTCCAGCATCCCATTAGCAAACCTGCCTAACAAGCCTGTGAGGCAAGCAGTGCGACTGTCAGTGCGACCCTGAAGACAAGGCAACTGAGGCTCAGAGGGATTCCAAGCCCTGCCACTCTCTCTCCTGGGAGCCCTGAGCCCTAGGTGGGCAGCTGTTCCCTCTGGCATCACCAGGAAACAGAGTTCTGGGCTGAGGACAGTTTGCTCTGGAAAATTCTATGAAACAGATCTGGTCTGTCACCCTGGGTCACTGTGAGTTGAAGTTGACTCAAAGCCACCCAAAAGCAGCAGAGATGCCTGCATTAAAGGGAGTGAGCTCACCGTCTCAGGAAGGCTTCAAGTAGAGGCATTCTCAGTCTCCACCAAAGCACTCACAAGTCAAGGAACAAGGGGGTGTCCCAGACAATTGGGGACATAGCTCATAGTGGACCCCAAATGAACTCATTCTTTTTCTGTAATCGTTTATATGGTCTCTTAAAAATTGAGACAAATTTTCATCTTTCTCCTTGTAAATGTTTTTGATTTGTTTTCTTTTTAAAAAAAAGTTTTCTCTGCAGTCTCCTGAGTGTATGATCCAGGACGACGACATGGTCTGGCTACCTCTTGTGGCTGTATCCCCTGCCTGCACTTGGGACCCAGGTTCCTTAGAGCACAGATCCTTCTCCTGGCTTGAGAGAACTGTGGGGCTAGGGTTGAAGGACAGACCTACCTATTCTCACAGTCTAGGACTGTGCAGTCTAGGACTCTCCCCACCTCTGCTCGGTCCTCTGCCCTCTGTCCCAGCCCTGCTGTCTTCTCTCTGCTGACACTGGTCTGCCCTAGCCCATCTCACTGGAGGTTTTCCATATGCTTTCCCTGACCCTTCATTCCCTGAGGGTCCTTGGTCCAGGGAGCATTCCCCCCTTTCACTCCTGCCCCACCGGGCAGGCTGAGGGTCTATCTCTGCAAACCAGCACACAACTCAGGAATTTTCATACAGTGAGGAGGAAACTGAGGCCCAGAGATGGGAGTATCTAGCCCCAGGGTGCCCTGTGAGGCGGACGGGATGCCCAGGGGCTATCTTTGTGCAGGTGGGGGTGCCTTGGCCTGAGAAGAGGTGATCGGGTCTGGGCACTGGCCGGGGAGCCAGGAGAGAGGGGGATGGCTGCAGGGCACTCAGGGGCTGCTGCCTGGCAGGTCCCCTTGCCCAGGGTAGGGAAGTTTCTTATTTCTCCCGCTCCGACTTCCCCCTTTGATTTATAATAGCCATGAAATGCTCTGCTCTCTTCTCTTTTCCTTGCTGTCCCCAGGCCAGAGAAGCAGAGGTCTCCTCAGGCACCAGGCCTTGGCCTTGCTGGACCCCTGTGTCCCTCCAAAGGCTAAGCCTAAGGGAGCCAGAAACCAGAGGTGAGTCAGGGAAGGTAGGGTAGGATGAAGAGGGGGCCCAGGCCTTCCAAAGGCGAGTCTGGGCAGGGCCCCGAGGGGCAGGCAAGTCACGGGCTGCGAAGGGCAGGGGCTGGGCTGAGGGTGTGGCAGGTGTGGACTCGGCAATGGATGGCTCCCTAGGGGTGGGGGTGGCGGGCTCTGGGCCCACAAACAGCCTCAGTGAGGCTTGGGGGTTAGGCCCTGCCACTCTGAAAGCTGGGGACGGAGGCCTGAAATGCCAAACACAGAGTCTGAGAAATGGCTTCTCTCTGACCCCATATTCTGACTTAATAGTGACCAAAGCAGGCCTGGCTGAGGCCAGTCTGGGGACTGGACGGGGAACCTAGAGGAAGGCACAAGGCCTGGAGCTGGCGGATGGTAGGCTTCTCAGGCTGCCGCTGGACATCACCCCTGGGCCTGGGCCTGGGCCTGGCGGGTAGGGCCGGGGTCTGTGTCCAGCTCCTCAGTTGGCCTGGTGGCCGGTGCGTTTCTCCCAGCCTCGGTGTGGTGCCTGTGGTAATGGAGCTGTTGGCGTTTTGCAATGGGCCGGGGGTGGGGAGGTGGCGCACACATGCTTCCTGTGGTGACCGGGCGCTTCCTGTTTTCTCAGGCGCCGGCCTGCTACTGCCGATGTGGAAACAGGGGCAGCTGCAGCCGGGTGGCTCCGGGCTGCGTGCCCCGACCCTGCCCAGAGGGGCCTAAATGGGCCCACCAACCCAGAGGATTATCCGTGTTCCCCTCATATCACACCAGGTCCCATCCTTCCCCAGCAGCTTCCTGCCAAGAGGCAGGGCCAGTGGCTCAAGGTTGAGCAGGTGGTCCAGGGTCAGGAGTGACAGCCCTGGACTGGGCATTAGGGCACATGGCTTTTGTTTCAGCTCTGTCCTTCACTCACTGTCAGTGGTCTCTGACCCTCTCCAACCCTTGGCTTCCCTTTTGTGTGATGATCATGAAATCCTTGCTCTAAAACCCTAGCCCTATTGCTGCCCAATCAGAGGTGTATCTAAGGGACAGCAGGTACAGCAGTTGACCCGGGTGCCACTTGGTGGGGAATGAGCCATTTAAATTATCCCGGTCCATCCTAACATCTTTCCCTAAGCATGGAAGACACAGGCATAGTGATTGCGAGCAGAGGACAGCGCAAGCCTCCCCCACCCTACAAGTCCAAGGAGGCGCCAGACAAGAAGTGGAATGGCACTCAGAGGCGCCATAAAAGTGAAAGGCGCCTGACTGAGGGAGCAGGACAAGTTGGGGGAAGGCGTTTCTGCTGACGTTTGCCCACATCAGCATGTGTTCATCTTGAAACAGGGGGAGCAATTTAGAGCTTGCCTCTGGGAGCTCATTCCCCTCACTACCTGGGCACCATCCCAGGGCTGGCCAGAGGTGCTGTTTTCCACAGATCGTCAGCTCAGCTTCGGGGATGGGGTGACTGGGAGGTAACACTTGTCGCAGGCCTTGACAGAGGGAAACTGGACAGGTAGGGGTAGGAGAGCAATTGGCTGGTGGGGGCCAGACTGGAAGGGCCCAGCGATGGGAAGGCCAGGACCAAGTCTAATGGGATGCACGGGAGAGCGATGGGCAATGAGGTCGATCCCAAAGGAATCAAACACAGGAGAAGTTTCGGAACCCCTTGATGCACACAATTCTTAGGAAAGGGTCTGACACCCCTCATGTTCTTGCTCAAAGGAAAGAGGAGTGGCTGGGAGGGGTGGCAGGACCAGGCCTCTCCACCTGCTCAGGAGATGGGAGCCTTATCTGTCAAAGTGGCCTGGACATCCACCATGAGGGCCAGGCCCTGGGGTTCAGCAAGGTCCTCTTCCCAAACCTGTTTTGTTTTGTTTATAAAAGCTGATATTGCAAGAAGGGGTGGAGAGATGACTTTGCTTCTTGTTACTTTGCTGACAGAGTCTGACCTCTGGAGAAAGAAAGAGTTTCTCTGAAGGAGGACTGAGGCCAAGCTCTCTGGTAACTGACTGGCCCACTGATTGAGCCCAGCTACCCCCTCGGCCCAGGGGATCTGAGACCCCCATTTTTCGTAGCTTCTCAGGCCTGCCCATCACAAACCACAGCACAAGGCCTCAGCCTTGGGAAAGAGCCTGTGGGATCCCAGGGTATCTACACCAGCCCAAGGGGCTGTCAGGCCCTTGCCATCCTGCCACCCGGCCCTGGAGCCCCTGCCCAGCCCTGAGTGCTGAGTTGGCGGCTCAGCAGCTGCTCTGGCCACCAAGGCCCAGTTATAAATAAGCCCAATGTGGCCAAGTCATCAAGTTCTGCCTCCTCCAGCCCAGCTGCATTACCTCAGTGACCACAGGTTGGGGCTGCCCAGAGCTGGGTCCACCAGGACCCGCCTACCCAGGCCAGAGGCCAGGCTGGGCTTGAGGTCTTCAAATCCAGGGTTCGAGCATCTGCTGCTCCTCAGGCCTGGGCCTGGCTGGACACAGGCCACAGAAGGGGCAGGGCCCATTCCGCCTGCATGGGGCCGCCTGCTATTTACAAACCGAAACCGGGAGAAGTGAAGTGGCTGCGGCCCGAGTGGCTCCAGGCCCCCAGCCCCCACTCCCACTCCATCCCCAGCAGTCCCCTCCCCCTCCTCCCATGGCTTCCTCTTTCCTTCCCCACATGGCTCCCCAACCTCCCACTGCCCAGCCGGCTCACTCTGGATGACCTGCAAACACTGCATGGTGACCCTGACCCCACAGTCTCCTGCCTGGTGAGCCTGGGGTTCCTTCCTCCTCTTCATCCTCAGGACCCCATCAGCCCGGATTCCTTGGAACGGCCCCGTCCCACCCGGGCCCGGCCCACCCTGGCCTGCCCAAGGCCCATTCCCACAGCCCTGTTCTCAGTTCCCCTTCATGCTTGGAAAAGCTCCAGCAACAATGGCAGCCTTGATCTTGCTGGCCTCCGCCTGCGGGTAGCTTCTCTGGGTGCCTTCAACCTTTGCAGCAGACATGTAGCAGGGCAAGGACTCCAGGCAGATCCTGGAGCATGCGGGTTTCCAAGGGGCACGTCTCTGGGCAGAGGTCCTCGTCATCACCATTCTCAAGTTGGGTTCTGGCCATCTCGTCAGGCTGGTGCGGGTTATAGGCCTTCATGATGCAGAGCTGAGGCAGGACAGACGAACACGGGGGGACAGATGAACACTGGGTCTGAGCATAGTCCGACGCGCCTGGAAACCAGCAGGCAGGATGATACCGCAGTGATGGCTTTCCCAGGAAAGAACAGAGCTAGATATGATAGCTGTTGTTAATAATAAAGAAACTGCCTCACAGTGGGACTGAGGTTTACAGTTGACATCAGTCCCAAAACAAACCGGTTCCATTATCTCCATAATAAAAGAGGAAACTGAGGCTCAGAGGGGAAGCCATGTGTCCTAGTCGCACTGCTCAAAAGTGCCTGGACTGAGATTCTGGACTTCCCGACATCCAATCCCCTTTTCTCTCTCTGACTGCCCACACTCCATCTGGTGCCTCAGTTTCCCTCCTGTGGAGACTGAAGGTCCTCAGTGCTGTCCAAGGGCAGGAGCAGGGCTGGCCTGAGGCTACGGGGAGAGCAGGCCATGCTCTGTAGACAGCCAGACGCCTTCCCTGGCCATGGGGCCAAGGCCCAGTGCCCCTTGCTTCTCCCTTGGTCCGGCCCCCAAGGAAGGATCTGTCTGCCCCCTTCCCTCCCCCCCAACTGAGGCAGAAGTCCTGGCCCAAGACCTACTCAGATGTGACTTGTTGAGTGACTTTGAGTTTCACCTAGCCTCTCTAAGCCTCAGATTCCTCTTCTGTGAAATTGTCCCTCCATGAATACCGAGAAATTGTCCTTCCACGAATACCAAGCACCTTCTGCATGCCACGGCCTCTGCTGGGTGCAAAGTGTCTCTGTGGCTAGGACATGGTCCCTGCCTCTGTAAAGTCCACAGTTGTGTGGGGAAGGCAGATGAGATACAAAACCCTGAGAGTGCTGAGAGGGAAACTGAGGCTGTGGGACACAGAGAAGGAGTGATGTGTGCTGCCTGGATGGGAGGGGTACCACTTGGGATGAGCCCTGAAGGACAGGAAAAAGTTTGCCAACAGATGCAGGGTGGACAGGCTCTCCATGCTGAGTCACATTCTCATGCTTGGGCTGTACTGGTTCCCACTGCTTGCAGCACCCTTCTTTTGTATAGGCTTGGTGAACTCCTACTCATCCTTCAGAGCCCATGGACGTACCATAATATGACCTAACCTGGCATTTCTACACCTCCCTCTTCCTTCCCAGGGCCTGAGCAGACCAGGAGGTCTTATGTAGCACTCACAACCTCCTCACCAGCCCCACCCGGACAGGCGTCTGCTCCCAGCTCCAGCCCCCGCTGTCCTCTGCTCCGAAAAGCACCGGTTCCCTTTTTCTGGGTGACCACATGCCATGCACAGGGAATTTCCATTGCAGCCTGCGGAGCTTCTGATTCACCCAGGCTCCTCAAGCAGTTAACTCCTTCCAGGCCCTGGCCTTCTACTCCTGCACCTTGGGATGCCCCCAGCCCTAGCCTGAGGTCCCTGGGCAGCTCCACACTGACCTTGGGTCCCAAAATCTTGAGGCCTTCACTTACTGGACTCCCTCTGGTCCAGCCACTGTCACACACACAGCTCTGTCCCACGGCTCACGGCACATACTCCGCAGTTCTGGGCTTTGGTTGAAAGCACCCGCTTAGGAGTTGGGTAAGTCTGGGTCCAAAAATTCTGGCCCAGAGTAAGTGTAAGTATCTCACCCAAGTCTCAGCTGTAAAATGGACGGATAATTCCTGCCCCTGAGCCTTGCAAAGAGCTAGTGTGCAGGGTCTGCAGTGCTCAAAAAAAAATCATTTTCTTCTTCTGTCTAAAGAGTCCCTCTCTTCCTATTACAAGGTCCCTGTGACATCTGGGTCCATTTTCCCTGGCTGGCCGTCCCTTTCCAAGAGCTGACTGCTTGGACGAGACGGGTGAGGGAGACTACAGCCCCAGCCCCTGAGCCATGGTGGCTCTCCTCTACTGGTTTTCCTGCTCCCCTGTTTCTCAGTTTTTGCACAGGGGCATGGGGATGGGAGTTCTGTGGGGCTACAGAGCTACTGAGCCCTCAGGCACAAGGCTGAGCCTTCTTCTTCCTTCTGGATACTGGGTACGAGCATCACAAGTGCTTTCTGGTCTAATTCCCACCATCCTGTGAGATGTGGCCTCTTAACATCTCCATTTTACAGATGAAAACACTGAGGCCCTCAGAAGTGAGTGCCTTGCCCTCAGCCACACAGGGAATTCAGGGCAGGGACAGAATTCAAATCCAGGTCTGTACTCCTAGCCTCTGCAGGTCTCAGTGAGCACTTGTGGACTCCAGTGAGGGAAATATGCACTAGTGGAATCCTACTGTACACTGTGTATGGAAGTACAGCCAGTATTCCTTAGAAGCCAGGATGCTGAGACTATGTCTCACATACTTTTGACATCTTGTCAGTAGGGATCAGTCCCTAGAGAAGGACATCATGTTTGGTAAAGTAGGGGGTCAGTGACAGAAAAGGAAGACCCTCAATGAGATGAACTGACAAAGAGGCTGCAAGAAAATGGGCTGAAGAATAAGGATTGTGGGCATGGCACAGGACTGGGCAGTGTTTTGTTCTGCTATGCATAGGGTCGCTGTGAGCTGGAACCAACTTGACAGCACCTAGTAACTGTATACCAGGAAAAAGCACCCATAAGGCGTCCCCTTCAGTCCACAGAACAATGTGGGAAGTGGGGCTTATTGGCCTCTTATAGAATGGAGGCTTCGGAAGGGCAAGAGCTCATCAGGAGGCCTCACGCTAACTGGTGTGGAGGGCCCGGGGGTCCCTCGTGCCAGGGGAGAAAGCGATGGTGGAGGGGGTTCCACAGGGCGGAGGGCTGGGGTAGGGTAGGGAAGCAGCTCCTGTCCTCAGTGATGGGGCTGGGGGGTGTGGTGCGCTGGCGGTGAGCAGAAGGAAGTCGCTGTGGGTGGCAGTGGGTTTGAGGTGCCTGGAGGCTGAGTGATGTGGCCATGAGGTGAGCTCCCCATCTGCAAACCTGGTCAGCAGAACAGGGGTGTGGTAGGGGTGACCAGGACTTGGGCGCAGAGAAGGTCGGGGCTGCCTTGGAGATCTGTGCCTTCTAGGGGCTGAGGAGTGGGAGCCAGGGGGTGGGGAGAAATGGGACAAATGGGAAGAGGGTGTTGCAGAGGCAGTCTGGAGGAGAGTAGCTCGTGAAAGACAGAGGACTTGGCGTTTGGAAGGGGTGGGCCTGTGACCAAGGGCCAAGCGAGGTTCAGAAAGGGGCTGGAAATGTGAAGTAGCATCTGCTGGTTAGGGGTGGGGTGGGGCTAGCACACTTGGGGTGCAGGGAGGTGGAAAGGCTGACCAGACCTCTGTGGAGGGCCCCCAGCCCAGTCCTCGGAGACCTGGACTTCAGCCTGTGGGCAAGCGAGAGGGAAGGTTTTAGGGTGATGGGAGATGCTAGAGACAGGGACGGTGGGGTTAGTACAGGCCACAGGGCCACATCTCACCTCACTCACCGGCTGTGTGTTCTTGGGCACATCTTTCCACCTCTCCTAGGCACCGATAATACTTCTATGGTATAATGGTTAGCCACTGGCTGCTAACCAAAAAGGTCTTTAGTTTGAATCCACAGGAGAAAAGAGCTGGAGATCTGTTCCTATAAAGATCTATAGCCTTGAAAACTCTATGGGGCAGTTCTACTCTGTCCTATAGTGTTGTTATGAGTAAGAAGCAACTCAACAGCATGCGCAACAACAATATATATGACATAATATTTATGAATATATTCTATACAATATATTAATATTAATTAATACACCAGTATTAATTAATATGAATAACATAATATTTATTAACACATATATGATGTTGCTGTTAGGTGCCACTGAGTGGGTTCACACTCACAGCAACCCTACACACAACACAAGGAAGCATGGCCAGTTCCTGTATCATCCTCACAATCACCGCGAAGCTTAAGCCTATTGTTGCGGCCACTGTGTCAGCCCATCTCTTTCACTGACCCCCCACTAAGCATGACGCCCTCCAGGGAGTGGTCCCTCCTGATAACAAATCCAAAGTATATGAGACAAAGTCTCACCATCTTCCCTTCTAAAGAGCATTCTGGTTGTACTTCTTCCAAAACAGCTATGTTCCTTTTTCTGGCAGTCCATGGTATATGCAATATTCTTTACCAACACCATAATTCCAAGTCATTGATTCTTCTTCAGTCTTCCTTATTCATTATGTGCATTTCACATGCATATAAGGTGACTGAAAATACCACGGCTTGGGCCAGCTGCACTTTAGTCTTTAAGGGACATCTTTGCTTTTTAAACTAACACTTTTAAGAGGTCTTTTGCAGCAGATTTACCCAATGCAATACACACTTGATTTCTTCACTGCTGCTTCTATGGGCATTGATTACGGATCCACGTAAAATGGAATCTTTGACAGCTTCAATCTTTTCTCCATTTATCACGATGGTACTTACTGGTCCTGTTGTGAGAATTTGTTTTCTTGATGTTGAGGTGTAATCCATACTGAACGCTGTGGTCTTTGATCTTCATCAGTCAGTGTTTCGCTTTCTTTGGACTTTCAGCAAGCAAGACAGTGTTATCTGCATCCTGTAGGTTGTTAATGAGTCTTCCTCCAATCCTGTTGCCACCTCTTCTTCATACAGTTCAACTTCTCAGATCGTTTGCTCAGCCCACAGATTGAGTAAGTCTGGTGAAGGGATACAATCCTGAAGCAGACATTCCTGATAAACCACACAGTGTCTCCTTGTTCTGTTCAAACAACAATTCTTGGTCTATGTACAAGTTCCACATGAGCACAATTAAGTGTCCTGGAATTCTAATTCTTTGAAATATTATTCATAGTTATGATCTATAATCAATAGCATCTTTCTGGTACTGTTTGCTTTCAGCCAAGATCTATCTGACATCAGCAACAATATCCCTGGTTCCCACGGCATCTTTTGAATCCAGCTTGAACTTCTAGCAGTTCCTTGTCAATGTACTGCTGCAATAGGTTTTGAATTATCTTCAGCAAAGTTTTACTTTCTTGTACTATTAATGATACTGCTTGAATTTACATTTCACTGGATCCCCTTTCTTTGGAATAGGCACAAATATGGACCTACTCTAATCATGTGGCCAGGTAGCTGTCTTCCAAATTTCTTGGCACAGACAAGTAAATGCTTCCAGCACTGCATGTGTTTTGTTGAAGTACCTCTGTTGGTATCCTGTCAATATCTGGAGCCTTGTTTCTCACCAGTGCCTTCAAAGCAGCTTGGACTTCTTCCTTCAATACCTTCAGTTTGGGGGGTCAGGTACTACCTTCTGAATTGTTGAACGCCAGTTCTCTTTAGTACAGTGACTGTATTTCTTCCACTTCCTTTGATGCTTCTTGTGTTATTTAATAGTTTCCCTATAGAATCCTTCAGTATTGCAACTTGAGGCTTGAATACTTTTTCTTCAGTTCTTCCAGCCTGAGAAATGCAGAACGTGGTCTCCTCTTCTAGTTTTCTATCTCCAGGTCTTTGGACATTTCACTGTAGTATTTTACTTTCTCTTCTCAAGCTGCCCTTCAAAATTTTCTGTTCAGTTCTTTCATCATTTCTTCCTTTCACTTTAGCTATTTGACATTCAAGAGCAAGTTTCAGAGTCTCTTCTAACAACCATTTTGGTATTTCTTTTTCTTTTCTTTTTAATGACCTTCCTTTTTCTCATGTATGATGTCCCTGATGTCATCCCCAAACTTATGTGATCTTCTGTGATTAGTGTCCAGTGTGTCAAATCTATTCTTGAGGCAGTCTCTAAACTCAGGTGGGATCCACTCAAGATCGTACTTTGGCTCTCATGAACTTGCTTTACTTTTTCTTCAGCTTCAACTTGAACGTACATATGAGCAACTGATAGTCTGTTATGCAGTCGACTCTTGGCCTTGTTCTGACTGATAGTACTGAGTTTCACCATCATCTCCTTCCTCATATAGTTGGTTTGATTCCTGTGTATTCCATCCAGTGGGACCCAGTGAACAGTTGTCATTTATACTGTTAAATAAAGGCATCTCCAATGAATAAATTGTTGGCCTTGCCCAATTCTATCATGCAATCTTCTGTGTTGTTTCTATCACCAAGGCCCTATTTGCTAACTACCAACACTTCTTTCCACCTTTCACTTTCCAATCACCAGTATTTACCAATACATCTTAATTTCATGTGTGATCAGTCTGGGACTGCAGAAGTTGGTAAAAATCTTCAACTTCTTCATCTCTGGTATTAGTGGTTGATGCTTAAATATATATTACATATGTTAGTACATACAGCCAAGCCAAGTGCCGTCAAGGACTGTCAATTAAGTTTGCAAACTCATCCTAGAAAAACTGCTACATACCGCATTGCTGAATACCACTATGGTCACCTTCAAAGTCCTCCCCTTGGGAAGGTATACACTGAGACCAGTGCCCAGTCTATCCTTCACAGCAATTCTGGAACTCTATCTCTGGAATGGCCATCAGACCTGTTGTTATATTATTTTTGATGTCCTGAATGTCATCAAAATGTCTTCCATTCAATATTTCCTTTTTTCAGGTAAAGAAAAAGACACTGGGGACCAGATCAGGTGAGTAGGGAGGGTGTTCCAGTATAGTTATTTGTTTACTGGCTAAAAACTCCCTCACAGACAACTATACAATTAAATTGGTGAACTTGCCACCATGCTCAATGGCCATTTCAGAAAAAGTTCCAAAACTGCTTTGAAGGGTAGACTAGGTGCTGGCATCAGTGCATGGCTTCCCAAGGGGAGGACTTTGAAGGTGACCATAGTGATATCCAGCAATGAGGTATGTAGCACTTAGAACCATTAAGTTCGCAGACTTAATTGTTAGACTTCGTCTATACAATGTGTGCCTTGCAGGATCGTGGGAGGAGGGCATCGGTTAGTGTAGGTATCAATAGGGGCGCCGACATGTGCTCACCTGTCTCTTCTCCCCTGCGTCGTCACCCACAAGCACTTCAGAGGCCCTGCTGTGGCTAGAAGCTCAGCTCAGTCTCAGGCAGACCTAGGTTAAGTCTGACCAGGACTTTGGATGGGCTGAGCCAGGCTGTGCCACTGAGCCTGTGTCTCGTCATCTGTACCACAGAGATAACAATGGCACTGATTTTACATATATAAGAGAGAACACATGCTACAGCGACTCCTTTTGTCACCTGGAGTCAAAGGTAAGGCCCCTCTCTCTGCCACGGGCTCTGCTCCCAGTGGCCTCCTGCATGTTCCTGGCACAGGCTCCTGCTTCGGGGCCTTCACACTGGCCTTTGCCGCTGCCTGGAAGGCTTTTCCCGGGCACACACCAGGCTCTGTCTCTCGCTTGTTTCCACAGTTTTTCAAATGTCAGCTTCTTGTGAGGCACCCAGCTCCACCCTCTTTAACACCGCAAAGCCCCCCGCTTTGCTTGGTTCCCTATTCCAGTGCCCCTTATCCACTGCCCGTGGCGCTTGCTGCCTTCTGCCATGCGGGTAAATGCGTTCACCTATCACGCTAACCATCTACCTTTCCCGGCTAGTGCGGAAGCCCCGTGAGGGCAGCGCTGTGTGCCTGTTTGGTCATCTGGCACCTAGAGGCCCTCGGTGAATATTTGTTGGATGTCCTAATGCACAAAAGAGCCAGGCCAGTGCTGTGACCAGGGCTTGAGGAGCCTTGAGGGGCCCACGCAACCCAGTCTGGGGCCCGAGGAGCCTCTCCCAGTGTCTCAACAGTGAGAGGAAGTTGCAAGACGGCCATTTCTGTACGTGCTGTTCACGGCTCAGCTCTCTTTGGTAAACTTTCCCAGCTCTTCGTGTGAGGCTTGTGTTTTCGCACATGCCCAGTCACTCTCCAAGGGACCTACTGCTAGGAAAGAGGGGAGCACCCTTGCTCCTTTCAGAGTTCCCTTCCCGAGGGGGAGAGGCCTACAGGGCGAGAGGTCGTGGCCCCCTTAGTGGACTCAGCTCCGACGACACAGCACCCACATTTCCTGTATCTTCCCTACCCTGCAAATTGCATGAGCACCCCTCTGCCCCACAGCAGCCCAGCCCAGTGAGGGCAAAGGGCACCACCTCACCCAAGCCTGCCCAGCCTTCCGGTCACTCCCATAGGCCCCAGCCCTCCGGGGTCACCCTCTTGGCCATCTGCCCAACCTTAAAGAACCAAGCCTCCAGCTGGTTACCTAGGTGTTAGCTCTATAATTATTCTTCACACCGTACAGAAATGTTTTATGCACTCCTTCATGTGAATGGCATCTCACAGGACATCTAGACAGTGGAACACCATGGCGCCACTGAAAAGAAAAATGGAGCTCTATACGTAAGGAGGAAACCCTGGTGGCATAGTGGTTAAGTGCTACGGCTGCTAACCAAAAGGCTGGCAGAGCAAATCCACCTGGTGCTCCTTGGAAACTCTATGGAGCCAGTCTACTCTATCCTATAGGGTTGCCGTGAGTCAGAATTGACTCGACGGCAACGGGTTTGGTTTCGGGTATACGTGAGGATGAGAATCTTTGGGCAGTGCAAATAGTTAATGCACTTGCCTCTAACTGAAAGGTTGCGGGTTCAAGTCTACCCAGAGATACTGCAGCAGAAAGACCTGGTGAGCCACCTCCAAAAAATCAGCCACTGAAAACCCCATGGAGCAGAGTTCTCCACTAACCACACATCAGGTCGCCACGAATGGGAATTCCTTCACTGGTAACAGGAACTCAGTGTGTAAGAATGTGGAATGGACTTGAGGGCAACAACACAAATCCAAGGGCTGTGTTATCCTTTGTATAAAAAAATAAACTTCATGTATCTGCTTATATGCCTATGTCTGCTTAGACTCTCCGGAACGATACATTAAGACTTTACTAATACAGGGAGCCTGTGGGAAAGGGGGCTGAGCACCTGTCTACTGTCTCTACCTTTTAAATTTTGTATCACGTGCATGTATTACTTACTCAACAAATAAAATAATTAAGAAAAAAAGGCTTCTCCTTCTCCGGAGTCCCCAGGATGTTTTACTTCACGGCAATTTGTGTCCAACAAGAGTGAGAGCTGGCTTGAGTGTCCCTGGTGAGCTCTGGCGAGTCAGGGACCTCTCTGCCTCCCTGTTTCCTTTACTGCAGAAGGGGCTGGGGACACACTCCTTTATGGCCCCATCAAGAAGCCCCTGGTGGTGTGATGGCTAAGTGCTCTGCTGCTAACCGAAAGGGGGTTGAAACTCACCTGGTGGCTCTGTGGGACACCTAGAGACCTGGTTCTGTCAAGATATAACCAAGAAAACCCTGTGGGAGAGCTGTGCTCTGTTATATAGGGTCATTAGTAGCCGAAACTCATTCCACAGCAGCTGGCTATAGCAAGGCCCCATCATCTCCCTCTCCCTTCGCCCTGTGTCCCTCTCCCTCCACCCTCGCTGGTTCTCTCCACTCCCTTTTCTCTCCTGTTTTTGATCTGTCTCTGCTCCCTCCTTCCACACTTTGTTCTATTTTGTTTCTTTTCCCCTTCCCTCTGCTCTCTGCTTCATTTCTCCTCCTGCCCTCTCCAAATCTCCCACATCTCAGTCTCCTACCTGATGTCTTCCCAGAGCCCCAGAAGCCACATTTTATTTCCCAGATCACCCCTCATGAGCTGTGTGACCTTGGACTAGTCAATGACCTCTTGGGCCTTAGTTTCACAGGTGACTGTGTGGAATTACATGTGGTCCCAAGGTCAAAAGTGCCCAGCACGTGCTGGACGCACAGCAGGCACTCAAAAGATAGTTTTCCTGTTTAAAGAGCCATTAGCATGGGGGTTGTGGATGATGCCAGCCGTCCTGCTCCTCTGGTTACTCAGAATGTCACTCTTAATACTCACAAGGATTGGAGCCCTGCTGGCACAGTGCTTAAGAGCTTGGCTGCTACCCAAAACATCAGCAGTGTGAATTTACCAGCAAAACCCTATGGGGCAGTTCTGCTCTGCCCTGTAAGGACCCTGTGAGTTGGAATCAACTAGACAGAAACAGGTACTCAGAAGGATTTAGGGGTCCCCAGAGGGTCTCGGGAATGTGAAGTCTGGGGAAGAGGCTCCTGCTCTACTTTGGGAGGCACGGGAGGCTCTGTGTAGTGTGAAGGGGTTCAGGACACAGAAGCTCTACAGAGGGCAGGAGGCAACCTGCCGGTTTCCAGAGATTTCTGGGCCTGGATCTCTCTCCTTATTGTGGTAAAAATATGATGGGTTAACAGTTAAGCTCTTGTCTGCTAACTGAAATATCAGCAGTTCAAATCCACCCAGCAGCTCCAAGGGAGAAAAATCTGACAATTTGCTTCCATAAAGATTATAGCTTAGAAAACTTATGGGGCAGTTCAACTCTGTCACATGGGGTCACTATGAGTCAAAAGTGACCCAACAGTACCTAAACAACAGCCACAAAAGAAAACATTTCGGCCATTTCAACAGTCTTTAACATATACAAGTCAGTGACGTTAATTATGCTGGTCGTGTTGTTCAACTGTCACTCTGTTTCCACATTTTCCCATCGTCCCCGCATCTCTTTTGTGGGTTTCCTTCCCCGGGTCCTGGGGACTAGGCCAGACTTGGGAAGACGGAATCTCTTCCCCTGGGGTTTCCCGTGATGCCTCAGGAACACACCACCTACTTGGTGTCCTGTCTGCGCCCGCACTGGGCACCACGCTTCCTGCTTAAAACCAGCAAAGGCTCCACAGTCGCCCCAGATATAACCCAGGTCTTCGACTTGGCGCTCAAGGCTTTCCCTGCTTCTGTCCTGCCTTGCTTCCTGCCTCTCTCCTCACCAGCCACAAAGGTGGGCAGACTACTGTCCCCTGGTTATCTCCTCTGGGGTTAAAAAACTCCTTGCCTTTGTGCAGGCAGATTTCTCAGCAAGCCAAGCCCTTTCTCTTAGATGTTCTGTCCAGACTCTGCTACCTCTGGCCCTGACCAAATTAATTGCTCCCTAACGTGCCTAGCACCTGTGTGTGGTCCCTCCACGAAGAACCACGCTCTCTATTGACGTGTCTGTTGTCTCAGCAGGCCTGTGAGCCCCTGGAGGGCTGTGCATGCTTTGTTCATGTTTGTTGCCCCCTTACAGGGCCCAGCAAGGAGTCCTGGTGGTGCAACAGTTAAGGGCTCAGCTGCTAAGCAAAAGGTTGGTGGTTCGAACCCACCCAGCAGGGCCTGAGACCAAATCTGGTGATCTGGTCCTACAAAGACTGCAGTCGAGAAAACCCAGTGAAGCAGTTCTATTCTGTCACATACACTATGACTTGAGATGGGCTTGACAGGACCTAAGAAACAAACACAAGGCCCAGGGGCACACGAAAGGCATTCAATAAAAAGTGGATACCTTTTTCCTTGGTGTGTCTCTCAAAGCAAGGTGCATTACCAGCTGCTCTGCTGGGGACACCCATGAAAATTCAGCTAAGGTCCCTACTCTCGCTTCGCGTGCGTGGCCTGATTGGGCACATGGCCTCAATACGTGTCACCAATATTTCGATCAGTATACAAAGGATATAAGTGTCAACCAGTTTAACCAAGTTGGATCTCTCTTGAACGGATTATCAAGACATTTATTCAACAAAAAAACCTCTTCGTATCTAAAATTTAACAGTCTTCACATTTAAAAAAAAGCTGGTGATTAAATGAGTGAGTGAATGAATAAATAAGCAGAAGAACAGCCAAACCCATACAATAATGAATGCGTGAAGGAACACATCAGGCAGGACTTGGTTCTTAAGAAGTACCCACTGGTCCTTTGCCAAGTCGTCATCTGGGTCTTGGTGACGGAGAAGCAGGGAGTGAGGAGGGAGCTGATGACACGACAGTCCCCTCTCTCCCCTCCTTTGGTCAGGGCTCTAGGGAGCCCTGGGGACCTGGGACCCCTGGAGAGATCCACAGGCAGAAGCAAAAATAGGTCCAGATGGAAGGAAAAAACGCCTAATGGCAAGTCCTGGCCTTCGCTGGCAGGCTGACCCCAGCAAGTGGAGGTCCCAGGACTGTGCCCCTACAGCTCCGACCCCAAAGAAGTGACTGTCAGCCAAGTGGGAGTCTCAAGACAGACAGGCATTTGTGAGGTAGGGATTACAGAGCCTCAGTAGGGCCCGAGGGCGGCAAAGGCCTCCTGTGGTAGAGCAGCCTTCCTCTCTCCCATCCTTCCTCTCACCCCAGCCCCCAAGGCCACCCCTCACAGTCCCAGCTTCCTCTGGGCAGGGGGCCTGGTCCCCATGGCCTCCCAGGCCAGCCAGCCCCTGGAGCACCACCTGCCCCAGTCGGCCAGAGACTTCCTGTAGTGCAAGAGATTTATGCAAACGGGCTGGGGCGGTGGTGATGTCACCCCAAGGGGACTATCTCCCAGTGGCAGGCTCTTTGATAAAATCAGGAACTTGTGCTGGCCCTGCAATGTCAAGGAAGGGGGCTCACCCGGGGCTCCCGCTGCTCAGGGCGCAGGCCTGAGCCCTGTGCCCGCCCCGCGTCCCTCCAGCCCCTGACGGGGCGCCCCGTCCCAAGGGGCTCCATAGAGGCCCCCATCAAGGCAGGGGACCCAACTGGCTCGGAGCTCGGCTGGATGTTACAGGCTTGCAAAATGGAAGGGTTTCCCCTCGTCCCCCCTGTGAGTACTGGGGTTCCTCCGCCAACCCAGCCCAGGGCCCCCGCTTGCTTGCCCACCCGCCTGTCAGCCCACGGGCGGCCCTCTGGCTCACTATCTGTGGGAAGTTGGTGTTTCCTCCATGGAGCTCCTGGCCCAAGACCCGGCAAGGCGGCCACAGGTTTCCTCGGAGGGTGCCTGGAGGGCGGAGGGCCGGCCTTGGTGGGGCCGTGATCGGTGGGGCCTGAACAGTTATTTATAGATGGGCCGGGTGGCAGGCCTGAGCTCCAGGGCAGGGTTCTGGGCTGAGGATGGTGAAGGCAGCCACAGAGGGGGAGAGGAAGAGCTGATGGGGAGACAGGCTTGGGGGGAGGCTGATCTCCAGGATAGTAGGGAGCCGAGGGACGGAATGAACAGGCCAGATGGGTTGGCCCATGGCCTGGGGCTCCTGGAGACTGAAGCTGAGGTAAATCTGGGTCCCCGACACCCTGTCTGGGGCCTGGCACAGAGGACACGGTTGTTGTTAACTAAAGGGTTTGGGCCTTGGGCCTGCAGGTCCCTGGGAGACTGGGGCAAGGGGCTGAACCAAGAGCTGGGGCAAGAGCCAGGGCCAGAGCTAGGACAGGGGCTGGGGCAGTGGCTGGGCAGGAGCAGGGGCTGGAGCAGAGCTAAGACCGCTGTTAGGGCTGGGACAGGGCCTGCGCTCACGGAGGGCCAGGACGCCCACAGGGCTGAATACAAAGTTGGGGCTGAGATGAGGCTGCCAGGACCAGGACTGTGTCTGTGAGTGGAGTTGGGGCTGCAACACAGAGATACTATGTCTGGGGGTGAAGATTCAGGAATTCCCAAGGCATCAGGGAGGGAAGGGTAGGGAAAAACTGTCAAGGGTTGGGGCGGCACCCACTGCCCCCTGCCTTGGTGACAGTTATAGCTGCAGATGGGGTCAGACTAGGACCCTCTAGAGGGCAACTCTCCCTTCCCCCATCCCTTCTCAGGGCTGGGCTGGGGAGGGGTAGCCGGGAAAGACTGGCAACAGGGCCTGCCCACTTGACTCAGCTTTCCCGGCCTAAACACTGCTCCCTTCCCCGCCTCAGCCCAGTCTGAGAACACAGGGTGACACCCCTGGAGGCACCCCCTCCCTCTCAGAGGCACACTGAGAGGTACCCTGGGCCTGACATCCTTGAGAGCCGGAGTCAGAGCTGGGCCTGCTTACTTGGCTGGACAGAAACAGGACTGGCCACTTCCCCCCACCTCTTCCCACCCTTCTCTCCACCTGGGGCCCAGAAGATGGGGGTGCCTGGACAGGGTGTTGGAGTCTGTCTTGGGATGAGCGACTCAGCCTCCAGAGCCCCACAGGTCAGGGCTTGGCCACACCGGCTCCCTCTCTTGATCTCAACTCTCAATCCCTGTGCTCAGATAGAGTCAGACAGGAGGCAGTATCCTCTTGGGCCCTCAGATCAGACCTCTCAGTCCTTCCCCAGCCCCAGAGACCACTTTGGGGTGCCGACTGAGAAGATGGGCTCCCACAATAGCCCTGGCCCCCAACCCAAGCCCTGAGAGTCAGAGTAACTGTTGTGTAACCCTCGAGGCAACGCTATGAGGGTGGGGGAAAGGCCTGATGACTGCTGGGAAGGCTGTTGAGAGTGCCTGTCCCTGTGCTGTGCCAGTGAGTGCGTGCGTGTGTGTGTGTGTGTGTGTGTGTGTGTGTGTGTGTGTGTGTGGTGGGGGGAGATGGAGAGGAGGGAGAGGAGGATGGGGGGAGAGGGAGAGGAGGAGGGAGAGGAGAGAGAGGAGAAGAGGGAGGAAGGAGAGGAGTAAGGGAGGAAAGAGAAGGGGAGGAGGGAGAGGAGAAGGGGAGGAGGGAGAGGAAAATAGGGAGGAGGGAGAAGAGAACAGGGAGGAGGGAGAGGAGAACAGGGAGGAGGGAGAGGAGAAGGGAGAGTAGGTAGGAGGAGGGAGAGAGAAGGAGGGGGACAAGCAGGGAGCAGGGAAGAAGAGGGACAGCGAAGGAAGAGGAGGGGAAGATGGTGAAGACCGAGGGGAGATGGAGGAGGAGGGGAGGGAAGGGAAAGGTATTGTGGGGAGGGAAGAGAAGATGAGGAAGAGCGACAGCAGAAAGGTGTGAAGGGAGGGGGAGGGTTAGCAGGACACAGGGTACCCTAGTAAAAGGGTGTAGTGGGAGGAAGAAGGGCCAGCCAGCAGACCAGGGCTCTGGCTGCCCCACAGGCCCCCAAGCTGAAGACCCTTATGTCAGTGGTGGCCCTGGGTCCATGGGGCCCGGGCCCAGGCTGGGAGACAGACAGAGTGGGGGCTGAGGCGGAGACCACAGCAGGAGGGCAGGGGTACAGGTGCTGTGAGGGTTTGCGTGTCAGTGAAAGAAGAGCGGTGTGGGTTTTTGTGTTCACAGGTTGGAACAAAAGAGTGAGTTATGTTTCCACCCTTGCAACCACGTGTGTGCCTTACAGGGGCAAGTGGACAATGGCTTGTATATGTGTGACCACAGTGTGTGTATGAACTTGGGTGTGACTGTGGGTAACCATAAGGGTGAGTGTGCGTGTGTGGCTGTGGTTTACATGTGTGAGTGATCTTGTTGTATGGGTGTAATTGGCATGAGAAGCTTTGTGTATGAGACTGTGTACACACACAGGTGTGACTCTAGTGGGAGATGGCTGACAGGTGGGAGAGCTACGTCCTCCCCTCAGGCCTGGTCTTCTTTTGACCTCTAACCTCCAGGGTTGCCTGCACCGGCTTCCTGCAGGAGCCAAGAGTCTTCCTCTCCTGGGTCCGCTGACCCGCTGTCCTTGCTCCTGCTCTCTGTGACTCTGATCTCTCCAACTCCAAGCACAAAGAGTCCCCTGGGTCAGGGAGGGCAGCTGGATCCGACATACTAGGGGGCTGCACACCTGGCTGGAGTATCCCACCACTGCTCGGGCCCTGACCCCCTCTTCTCTCAGCAGCCGACAGAAGACCTGGTTCCCTACGATGCAGATCTGTACCAACGACCAGCACACGATTACTACCCTTATCTCAGCAGTGATGGAGAGAGCCACAGTGGTGAGTACATGACACCCCTGCCACAACTCCTGCTGGCCCAGCCTGGCCCAGGCACTGAACCACTCCTGGCCTCCTGCTTGGAAAGAAAAAAAAAAGAAGCAATGGTTTCCAGGGCATCTTTGGCATTCTGAGAATTGGACTGAGTGAGCTCTCGGGGGAACTGAGTTCACTACCCTAGGCCTCCACATTCCTGCACACTCCCAACCTCTATCACTGAGCACCTTTGGTATGCCAAGGCCTGAGAGGTAGTTTCTCCCGCATATATTTTTTTGGTCCAACCCTTATGGCTGTTTTACAGATGAGAAAACTGAAGCTGAGGAGTTTAGTGGCTTGCAAATGTTACAGGGGAGCCCAGTTCTATCCACCCCGAGTCCAGGGCTTTTTCCTCTGCCCCTTGCTCCTCTGGCTCCCTTCTTCCTCTATTCTTGTCACCCCTTCGCTTCCAGCTCCCCACTGCCTTCTCCCTCCTGTGTGTGGTCAGAAGTGTTTTTCAACCCTGGCACTATGGACATTGGGACTGGTCTTGGGGCCTCCTGTGTATTACTGAAGGATACTGAGCAGCATCCCTGGCTTCTGCCCACTGGATGCCAGGAGCACCACCAGCCATGAGAATAAAAAATATCTCCAGACATTCCCAAACATCCCTGGGGATCGCCAGCACCCCTAGTTGAAAACCATGGGGCTAAGGGAAAGACTCTGAGGACAGGGAAAGGTACTGGGCCAGGACACTCTTCTATCTGAGCCTAACTGCTCACCCTGGGCCCAGACTCACTCCTGGAGCAAATCAGGAGAGCAGAGATGGACCTTAGGAGCTTGGCGCCTGGGCAGGGGGCTGTGGGAAGTCTCTGGAATGGGTCTTGGCACACTGAGGTAGACCTCCCTGAGCCAGAGGTGAGGTGGCTTCGTAACGGCAAGGGATTCACCAGGGGGTTCTCCACAGATCTGAGGCTGTGGCAGGCCAGACACCAGGGTGTCTGCAGCCCAAGAGTGCAGAGGGTACCACTGCGGAGGAAGGTCTCACTTCTGGGGTCAGTCACACCCATAGCTCCATTCTACAGGTGTGTCTGTGGCAGTCTCAGCCTGCTGGCTACACTCCGATTGCCTCGTTAGGGTCTACAGTTAGGGCGCCCACATGTAGGTGCCAACTCTCGTATGCAGTTCACCCGGAACTCAGAGCATGATAAAGGGTTCCACCTGGAAGCCAGGAATCCCTGGGTGGCATCACCGGTTGAACCCACGACTACTAGAAATGGCGGACATTCAAACCCAGCCAGAGGCACCTCAGAAGAGAAACCAGATCATTAGCTCCCCAAAGGTTACACCTTTGAAAACCTACGGGGCGCAGTTCTTCTCTGCAATGCCTGGGGCTGCTCTGAGTTGGAATCGAATTCACAGCCACTGGTGATGGGTACCAAATCTTGGAGTAGATGACAGAGATCACCCTACGGCACCTCCGGGACACACAGGCTTCTCATGGAATTCCTGCCCCAGGGCTAGAAAATACCCTTGCTCAATCTTTCACTTGTAATCACACCCCAAATAATCCTGCCTGTGGACAATCCAGACAATGCAGAGACAAAGTCTACCTCATCTGACTCGATTTTTAGGCAGTGGTGGAACCCTGGTTAAGAGCTGGGCTGCTAACCAGAAGGTCGGCAGTTCAAATCCACCCGCTGCTGCCTGGAAACCAGGAGGGGCAGCTCTACTCTGTCCCTACAGGGTCTCTACCAGTAGAAATCACTTGACAGCTAGGAGTTTAGTTTGGCTTGTAAGGTGGCATTCAAGAGCCCTGGTGGCAAGGCGGTTCATTAAGCATGTGTCTGCTAACCACAAAGTCAGCAGTTTGAATAGACCAGCTGTTCCGAGGAAACTGTATGAAGCAGTTCTACTCAGTCCTATAGGGTCACTATGAGTCAGAATTGACTCAACGGCGGCGGCCTTGGTTTTCTAGGCAACAGTTTGAGGACCGTCCCTCTGGCTTGGTGATTGGCGCCCCCTCGTGGCTGAAGGCGGCAGCAACCACTCACGTTCCAGCAAGCTCAGGGTTGCCTGGGAGGGACCCTTTTTCTTCCATCCAATACTTCTTTTCATAGGTTTGGGTGCGCTTGTGCATTTTTCTATGGGTCTATTGCCGCCTGAGTTTTCCCTCCCGTAAGACATGGGTGCTGGTTACATACCAAGCAACCAGTTAAGCCTGGGGTTGCGGCTGCTGGAGTGAGCCCTGTAGAGAAAGCCTGTTTTCCTGGCTCAGTGCTCAGGAAACCAGTTCTTGTTGAGGTGACTCCTACTGATAGCGACACTACGTGTGTCAGAGCAGAACTGTGCTCTGTAGGGTTTCCAATGGCTGATTTTTCAGATCACCAGGCTTTCTTCTGAGTGGGTTTTGGATAGACTCAAACCTCCAAATTTTCAGTTAGCAGCTGAACCCATGAACTGTTTGCAAACTGGGGCTCTAGGAATGACTCTCCATCGGCTGCCTGAGCACCCTGGTTGGGTTATGAACCACCAATATCCCAGAGATTCCTCCAGTGTCCCCAGGGGCCCCAGCCTCTAGAACTAGTCATTGTCCACCCAGGGCATCTGACCCCTCTCAGCCCTTGTTGGAAGGTGTGGTCTGAAGACTCGGGAGCAGAGCAGCTCACACATCTTCCCACCAATTCCTCTCTGCTCTCTATGTCTGCATGTTTAGGTGCTGAAGCTTCATGTAAAGGCTTTGGAGTTGGGCTTGGGTCTGGTCTGGCTCCATCTTAACCTTTGCCTTAACCTGCCTTAACCTTTGGGCGAGTAACTTAACTTCCCTGAGTCCCTGTTTCCTCATCTATAATGCCAAGAGCGTGAAATTACTTAACCCACTGAGCTGTGACAATTCAATGAAGTAATGTATATAAAGAATGAGATAATGTGATGTACTGAGAGCAAGGCTGGGTAAACGTTTAGTACTTAATAAACCAAAACTAAAACCATGGCCACTGAGTCGATTCTGACTCATAGTGAACCTACAGACAGAGCAGAACTGCCCCACAGAGTTTCCAAGGAGTGCCTGGAAGATTTAAACTGCCAATCTTCTGGTTAGCAGCCGTAGCATTTAATGACTGCACTACCAGGGAGGGTTTCCTTAGTGCATAATACCTTGGCTTTACTGCATCTGTCAAGCAGGAGAGACAAAGTGGTCGGGAGGGTGCAAGAAGTACCAGGGTCATTGGGGTTGGATACAGAGGGCTCTGTGACTGACCAACTACATCATTTTCCACTGACGTGGCTGCCACACACCCACCCACCCATCCACTCACCCTTCTATCCACTCATCCACGCTTCCAACTACTGTTCATTGCTGTCACTCATTCACTCATCCTCTCCTTCGTCTACCCATCCAATACTCATGGATTATACACCATAGACCAGACTGCTGTAGGCACTAGTGATTTTCCAGTGAGCAAGACAGATAACATCACTACCCGCATACAGCTTACAACCCAGACAGAAGACAGTAAACCATCAGAGGACCAGACACATCATATGATCTAGTGCCAAGTCCTATAAGAAGCAGAGTAATGTAAAGCTGAGTGTCCGGGCAGGCTGCTTTAATTTGGGTAGTCAGGGAAGATCTCTTTGAGGAGGTGGCAACTGACTTGACATCTGAAGGAAGAGGAGGAACTGGCCTCGCAAAGGGAAGGGTGTTGGGGGTAGGGATAACAGTCAATGCAAAAGCAGGGACCTCCATGGAGGACCTGCATGGCTGGTGAGCAGAGGAGAGAGCGATGACGTGAGATGACAATGTGAAGCCGGAAGCACTGGCCCCAGGCCACATCACACAGGGTTGAAGACCATGACGGGAGTTTAGATTTTATCTTGCACAGAAGGGAAGCCACTGAAGGCTTTGGGGCATGGAAATGGCAGGATGCACATAGTCTTTTTAAAAGATCACTCTGGTTGCTGGGTGCAGAAAAGCTGGAAGGGAAGCAAGAAGGCAGGACAAACACTTAGGAAGCTACCAGAATAACCCAGGCAAAAAGTGACGGTGGCTTGAATATGGGTGGTGGCAGCAGACACAGAGAGAAGTGGACAGACTCAGGATAGATTTGGGGGATAGAGCTAATAAAATCCATTGCTGTTGAGTTGATTCCAACTCATGGCCACTCTATAGGACACAGAAGAACTGCCCCACAGGGTTTCAAAGGAGCGCCTGGTGGATTCAAACTGCCAACCTTTTGGTTAGCAGCCAAGTTCTTAACCACTGCATCATGAGGGCTCCTTATAAAGCTGATAAAAACCGAACCCACTACTGCTGATTCCAACTCATAGTGATGTTACAGGACAGAGCAGAATTACCCGCTAGGGTTCCCCAGGAGCCCCTGGTGGATTTGAACTGCTGACATTTTGGTTAGCAGCTGTAGCTCTTAAGTACTACAGCAAGAGGGTTTTCATATAGCTAGCAGGATTTGCAAATTTGGATGGGGTGGTGGAAGGAAAAAATTCCAAGGCATGACTCCTCTCTATCCATTCATCTGTCCCTCCCTCCCTCCATCCATCCATCACCATCTTTGCACCCACTTATCCTTTGTTACCTCTAATCATCTGCCCATCTACCAACACACATGCATCTAATCATCTCTTCATCCACCCTGCCGACTGTCCTTCCCTCCACCTCCCAAACCTCCTACTCACCTCCCATCAACCTCTCAATCTGACACTTACTGAGCATATTTTATATGCCAGGTCCTTTGCTATGTGCTGTAGGAGGAATAAAACTCAAGTCCTGCTAGATTCATCTTTATTACAGGAGAATAATTAAAATGCTGATCATCAGGATACAAAGTAGAGAGCAGTGAGTACCGTGAGACTCACAGCAAGCCTCTCTGTTCTCTGGGCCTCAGTTTCCACGTCTGAACAATCAGCAGGAGGGGCTGGCTCCAGGAACTCCAGGCCAGCGGTCCATGACTTCCTGACAATGTTTTCTCTTGCTCCTCTTTTATTGACTCGGCAGCTTTATGCGCTGCCTTGGTCTGACTTCTACTCCTGTGGGAGAAACCCACGGTTACAGGCTGGGATTTCTGAAAAGGCAACTGAATTACACTTAAAGTTTGAGGTTTTATTTTGCCCCAGGGGTTGTTCTGAGAATCATATATTTATGTCCTAGTGCATATGGCTCTTGGCTTGGCTTGGCTTAGTGCATAAGGGTATCCGTGTCACTAAAAAGTAACAACAAGGATGTGTGTAGAAGATTTTGGCCCCAGATTGGGAACTTGTTTGGAGGGAGGATGATGGATAGATGACTGGATTGATGGATGATGGCTGGGTGGATGATGGTGGGCTGATGGATGATGACAGGGGGTGGAAGGATGATGGAAAGATCGGTGCATGATAGATGGACGGGTGATGAATGGATAGATGATGGATGGATGTGTGGATGGATGATGGCTAGGTGGATGATGGTTGAATGATGGATGGATGGATGATGACAGAGGACAGATGGACGATGGCAGGATGCTGGTTGATGGAAAGACAGGTGAATGACGGACGATGGGTGAATGAGTGATGAATGGATAGACGGTGGAGGGAGGGATGAATGATGGGTAATGATGGATGATGCTGACTGGTGAATGACAGGCAGATGGATGGACAGATGGAGGAGGGACGGGTGATGAGTAGGTGTAGACGGATGGGAAATGGGAGGAGAAGGACGGACAGACAGACACTAAAGATTAATCTGTGACGAAGTCCTTCAAAGGGTCTGCCTTAAGGTTTTCACTCACAGTCACAGTCCACAGAGATGCTATTGTATAGCGGTGAAGGGTTAGTCTCTGGAATCAGACAAAAGTAGCTTTTGATCCTGATTCTACTAGGGACTGCTTTTGGTTAAGGAACTTAGTCTCTTTGAGTTGTAGTTTCTTAATGTACAAAAGTAAGGTCATGTATAGTGGCTGTCTCCCCAGAGCCGGGTGAGGGTTACTAGACATAAAATACATGGAACACTTAGCACAGTGCCTGGTACAAAAACATGCACTAAAGAAAGCTTTCACTAGTCATTTCATCAAACTCTGATTGAGGCCTACTATGTATTGGATGGAAACCCTGGTGGCATAGTGCTTAAGCACTACATCTGCTAACCAAATTTTGGCTGTTCAAATCCACCAGGAGCTCCTTGGAAACTCTAGGGGCAGTTCCACTCTGTCCTATAGGGTCGCCATGAGTTAGAATCTTCTCGATGGCAGTGGTTCTTTTATGTGTTGGATGTCTCACAGGTTACAGAAAGGAGGACTCGGAGCTATCTCCAGATACACAAATGACATTATACTCTTTCGAGGAGCAGAAAGTCATGTTGAAACCCCCCAAAACAAACCTGTTGCTATTAAGTTGATTCCAACCCATAGCAACCCTACAGGACAGGGCAAGACTGCCCCATATGGTTTCCAAAGAGTTCCATGGATTCAAACTTCTGACCTTTTAGTCAGCAGATATAGTTCTTAATCACTATGCCACCAGGGTTTACAGAAACTCATGTTAAGGGGACATCAATACTGACAGCATGGGTGGCCTTGTAAAGGGTTAAAGCAAAGCGGTCATGAAGGGTCGTCCAGAAGTGAGGCCTAAAGAGCCCAGGAGTGCTGGCCTTTGTACTGGAAAGGCCTCACACTGTTTCCCCACAGGCCCATATTTGGACTGTTTCTGCTACCAAACAGGCAGCGTTTATTATGTAATTGCCTGAGCACGCACATCAAGGGTAAAGGCAAGGTTTCCGTTGGACCTTTTGAAACATAAATGGCAGCTTGGGAGTCTCTGCTGCAGCCTCCAGGGGACCCCAGGGCAGGGTTCTGGGGCTTCACCAAGTAAAAGAATCTCCTTAGGGGCCTGTGAAATGCAGATTTCTAGGTGCACTCAGAGTGGATCCAGGGGATCCAGTGGGATCCCCTGAGACCCCAAATCTGCAGGCCTGCCCAACCTCCAAGCAACTCCAGTGAAGGTGTTCTTCAGACAGGGTTTGAGAAATGCTGGCCTCATCTGGGACCATCAGAGAGAGCTTACGGGCTAGGTGTAAAGCTACAACAGCAAGGGGATGGGGGAAGAGCTGCATTTATTCAGGGTTCTCCTTCCTAACCCCAGAGGTGGGTGCGTTTGGAGACAGGGGCTTGGTGGGGTGGCTGAAGAAGGATGCTGTAAAGATCTGGGTACTTAAGCCTGGGACTGAAAAACCAAACCACACCTGTTACCACTGAGTTGATTATGACTCTTAGTGACCCCACAGGACAGAGAAGAATTGCTCCATAGGATTTCCAAGGAGCGGCTGGTAGATTCAAACTGCTGACCTTTGGGTTAGCAGTCAAGCTCTTAACCACACTACCCCACCAGGACTGGGGAAGGCAAAAATGGGAAAGGCCAAGGGTGGGGCCAGAGGGAGGGCCCACAGCTAAAGAGGAGCCAGGATCCTCTCACCGAGTCCCAGAGCCCCAGAACATGGCCCAGTTTAAAGGACAAAGCAAACTTTCCCACAGTCAAGTGTCAACTCACTGCAAGATGAACCCATGGACTGAGTTTTGTATGTTGTTTCCCGTAAGATTTAGATAATTTCATGAACAGTCAGAGAGATTCCTTAGGAGGCTATGATTCATTCATTCATTCAGGACATATTTGTGGAACACCTATTGGGCCTAGGTGCTGGGAATATTAAAAAAAAAGTTGCTGATGAGACTATTCTGAATTATGGTGATGCCGTGTATGCTGACTAGAACCATGTTCCATAGCATCTTCAAGGCTGTGACTTTTCAGAAGCAAGTGGCCAGGCCTTTCTTCCACGGCATGTCTGCTTGGGTTAGAACTGCTAGTCCTTAACTGTCTGTACCACCCAGAGATACCACTGAGGATACACAGATGAATACAACCAGTCCCTGCCCTGAGGGCCAAGCCTTTGGGAGAAAGGGACAAACTGATCCCCTAAAACTACTTCTCCATGTTACTAAGGTGGCAGGGAATGAGGCAGGGAAGGGAGAAAATAAACAAATATTCAATGTCTGCTGTATGCTCATTGGCTAAACCAGACTTCACCAACTAGAATAACAGTCATGAGGATGATAACTGTTATTTATTGAGTTTTACTTTGTGCCAGCTCCTATTCTAAGCACTTTGCAAGTATTAGCCACTGAACCCTCACAGTAAGCCTATGAGATGGGCATAATTATTAGGTCCATTGCATAGAAGAGGAAACTGAGGCCTAGATAAGTGGAAAGAACTGCCCACTGTCACAGACTGGTGAATGGCAGAGCCAGGATTTGGCCTCAGCTCTGACTGACTCCCAAATAGGGTATTTTCTTCTCTCTCTGCTGTATGTCTCATAGAGGTGGGATCTGGGCTGCCTGGACCGTGGGGTCAAAGGATTTCACACACAAACGAGACCTCAGCAGCTACTCAATTAGATCCCCAACTTTCAGAGGCAGAGGCTCAGAGACAGAAAATATCTTGTCCAGCATCACAGCAAATCCACCACAGAACCAGGGTTAGAACGTGAGCCCTTCGAAATCCAGTCCAGAGCGAAAAGCATCGTTAATTTCTCAGGATTTGAGTGAGTATGGGTTTGTGAGAGAGACAGAGAGGAAGACACATACACACACACTCACACAGCCCACACGAATCCCACACACACTCTCACACACACTCACATGCAATCATACACTCATCACAGATACACTCATTTACACAACCACACACATACACTCACACACACCAAACATACCACACACCACACAGTCGCACACACACTTTCCACATACACTCATACAGGCACACTGAAAACACCACAAACACAGCACCTGCCTGCTCACATACTCATATTTACACCACAGACATACCACATACCCACACACACAGTCACCTGGGGCTGGTGGTGGTCCCCTTTGGGGTTGCACATTTGTCCCAGAGACACTACCCCGGCCTATGGTATCCATACACCCCCTCTTTGGGCCACAAGAGAAAAATCCCTCTGTGACTTCATCATCACGCTTTCTTTCAGTAACCCCAGTTGTACCTTGGAAGTTCTCTGACACGTGGCAGTTTTTGCTTCTGTGCCCAGAGAAACCAGGCTGAGGACCTGGCCTCTCCCCAAGACACAGCTCCCCCCGGCCCCTGGCTGTTCCGCAAACCCTAGCCCCCACCACAGATTCTGAGCGTGGCCATAGGGAGTTCCCAGGAAAGCCCCGGGAGCTGGCCCTGGAGCACAGGTGCAGCTGCCCAAGGCCACGGCTTTGCAGGGGCAGCACCTGAGCAAGCTCTGTGTCAGACATGTCAGTCCTGAGACTGCAGTCACACCACACCCGTGTGACGACGCTGTGTGCTGGGGGACAGCCACCCAGCTCAGGAACCAGTGGGTGAGTGGGCCTGGGGCCCAGAGAGGAGCCAGCTTTCCCTGAGGGCTCACTAGGGTACGTGCTGCACTGGTGGTGGGGGTTGCCCTCGAGTCAGTGCCCCGTGTGACAGAGTGGAACTGCCTCGTGGGGCCGTGGTGTCACTCGAGCTGCTGCCATCCAGTACAGTACTTTGTGGTGTCCCCCCGCCACGTACTTCCTCCCATACCAGACCACCCAGAATCCTTAGTTATGTGTTTTGTAATAATGTTACTCATCAATCAGGATTCTCATAAATCACTCCTTTTTCTTTAACTACTACTTTATTCTGAAAAAAGTTACGGATACGGGTCCTCAAATATTAATCACCACAACACTGTAGCGACACTACCGGAAAACTTGACAAAAATCAACAACCATAAAAACACCGGCAGCAACAACCAAAAACACCCTCAGGAGCTCCTCACTGCCCGCGGATAAAACCACGTGATCCAAAGCTTTGTTGTAATTCGACAATGACAGCTTGGACCAGAGCGCCCCTGAAGGTTCAAAATGGTAAATTAGCATAGGATTTTAGCCTTGCGGGTATGCTGATGCGTCTAAGACAGCCTTGCGAAAAATGTTTCTGTTGTTCGAACTAACTAGGGGAATATTGTTAGAGACAGTCTTTTTGGTACCACCTCCTGTGACAGCGTCACCTGCTGCCGTGGGCAGCCCTTCCCTCCACAACCCTCTAGTCATGTCACAGCTGTGGGGTTTTTTTTTGGCTGTCATCCTGTGGCAGCAGATCACAAGGTATTTCTCGGACAGAGTCACTGGTGGGTTTGAACTGTCAGCCTTTTGCTTCGCAGCCAAGCACTAAACCGTTGTACCACGAGGGCTGCTTGGTCTGGGGCTAGGAGTTTCTAAAACATAAACTTGTCTGTAACCTTACAGTAACGACTATGCACATTTTACAGGTGAGGCAACTGAGACCAGAGAGGCCCATATATGTGCCTGAGGTCACACAGCAAGTAAATGGTAGAACTGGGATTCAGACTCTGGCTCAAAAGTCTGCATCCCTGTGGCCACATTGGGAAGCAGGACAGAATGGCTGCTGTCGGGTCTGAGTCCTGGCTCGGCCAGTGATGAGGCCTATATGAAGTGGCCTCTCCAACCTCAGTGTTTTCATCTATAAAATGGAGACAGTAAACAGAGGTGTCCCTGGGTAGCATAAGCAGTTAAGCCCTTGACTCCAAGATGAAAAGTTGGGGTTCAAGCTCACCCAGAGACACCTCAGGAGACAGGCCTGGCAATCTACTTCCAAAAGGTCACAGCCCAGGGTTTTCAAAAACCCTGTGGGTCAGTTTCACTCTGCATACACGGGTCACCCAAAGTCAGAATCACTCCAAGGCAACCAACAACAGCAACACTATAACAAACAGGATTTAAACGAGATAATGAGCATAAATGTGAACCCGCCTGACTGTGAGAGCTGCATAAAGGTCAGGCTGGTTATCTATTTTATCACGACCTGCGCCTGCCCTGCCGGCACGGGCTCACCCGCACGGGCTCACCCGCACTGCCTCCCTGTCCCCCGCCCCTGCAGACCATTACTGGGAGTTCCACCCGCACCACGTGCACAGCGAGTTCGAGAGCTTCACGGAGAACCACTTCACCGAGCTACAGAGCGTGCAGCCCCCGCAGCTGCAGCAGCTCTACCGCCACATGGAGCTGGAGCAGATGCACGTCCTCGACACCCCCATGGCGCCGCCCCACGCCAGCCTCGGCCACCAGGTGCGTGCGCCCATCCTGCGGGAGCTGCCCGGCCCGCCTGTGGTGAGGCCCGGAGCTTCACAGGAAGCTGACACAGGCTCTTAGTCAACCCGGCTTCCTGCCCCACAGAGCCAACGGCGGCCGGAGCCCCAACGGCTGCCTCCTGACCCTCTGACTGACCCCGTGAGCCCCGACCCTTATCTCCTTCACCCCGCAGACGACAGACCCCAGATAATTCCCACACCTCGAGCAGTTCCCAACCCTCACTGACCGCACCCCCACTTACATCCAGGTCCCTGAACACTGAGCTCCGGCTGGCCTCTCACTCTACCCTCTTGGGAGCCTCCAAGCCCCAGGCCCCCACCTCCTAAGCAGGGACCTCTGGTGACCGTGACCTCCACTGCCGCGGCAGGGACTCATCACCGCCTTTACACCACCTTGCTCACTCTCCGCTCATTGATCCGCAGCCCTCACACGTCCAGCCCCAGGGCCACTGCTAGGCCATACAGTGTGTCTGAGAAAAAGGGTCCCCTTTGCTGAGCCCAGCACCCCATGGCCCCAGGGCTCAGGGCCCTGATCAGGCCGGGCTGATGCATCTGCGTTGCTGACCTGGCTGACCCCAGCTTCCCCGGCCTCTCCGTCTTTCTGGGTACTGCATGCGCTCATCTCTCAGCAAAAGCTCCTGCTGACTTAACTCCCTTCCCTTACCTGCCCAGGTCCCCTACCTGCCCCGGATGTGTGTCCCATACCCATCCTTGTCCCCGGCCCAGCACAGCTCGGATGAGGAGGAGGGCGAGCGGCACAGCCCCCCACTGGAGGTGTCTGATGGGGAGGCCGACGGCCTGGAGCCGGGGCCTGGCCTTCTGCATGGGGAAACAGGTAGGACGCCCCAGCCCCAGCCTTGACCTACCCTGCCCAGGGCCCTGTCAGTGCCCCACCCCAGCCAGGGCTGAGTTACTAGCAGTCATGCTATGGAGCTCTGTGGGGGGGACATTTCTCTGTGCAGCGTGTGTGTGTGAGTATACATGTGTGTAGTGCTCTGTGCTGGGTACATGCCTGTGCACCGTTCTATGCTGTATGTGTGCAGGTCGAGTGTTTGTGTGCATTTCTGTGCTGTCTGTGAGTGTGTGTGCATCTCTCTGCTGTGTGTGTGTACGCGCAACTCTGTGCTGTGTGAGCATATGTGTGCATCTCTCTGTGCTGTGTATGAGTGTGTCTGTGGGCATCTCGGTGCTTTGAGTGTGTATCTCCGCCGTGTGTGTATGTCTCTTTTGCTGTGCATGTATCTCTCTGTGCTGTTTGTGACTGCATGTGTGTATCTTTCTGTGCTGTGTGTGTGCACGTGAGTGTATGTGTGTGCATCTCTGCTATGTGGTGTGCCTATCTCTCTGCGCTGTGTGAGTGTATGTGAGTGTGTATGTTTGCACCTCTGTGATATGTGCGTCTCAGTGCATGCGTGCGGGTATCGGTGCTGTGTGTGAGTGTGGGCATCTCTGCTGTGCCTGAGTGTGCGTCTCTGCTGTGTGTGTGTACCTCTGTGCTGTTTGGGAGTGCATGTGAGTGCACGTGACTGCCATGGGACAGCAGTTTCCCCAGCCCCTCCTATCCACCCCAGCCCTTCCCCAGCAACCACCGCCCCCCACTGCAGGATGTGGGGGTCCCCCAAGAGGCACTGACGCGGGACGGGTCCCTGTGTCGCGGAGCCCTGACTCCCTCCCACTTTTCCCTCCCAGGCAGCAAGAAGAAGATCCGCCTGTACCAGTTCCTGCTCGACCTGCTCCGCAGCGGCGACATGAAGGACAGCATCTGGTGGGTGGACAAGGACAAGGGCACCTTCCAGTTCTCGTCCAAGCACAAGGAGGCGCTGGCGCACCGCTGGGGCATCCAGAAGGGCAACCGCAAGAAGATGACCTACCAGAAGATGGCCCGCGCGCTGCGCAACTACGGCAAGACGGGCGAGGTCAAGAAGGTCAAGAAGAAGCTCACCTACCAGTTCAGCGGGGAGGTGCTGGGCCGCGGGGGCCTGGCCGAGCGACGCCACCCGCCGCACTGAGCCCGGGGGCCGCAGAGCCCCGGCCCGCCAGGCCTGCCCGCCGGCATAGCATTAACCCTCGCCGGGCCCGGACACGGGGACAGGCGCCCCCAGGGGCCCGAGGCAGGACTGGGACGGGCCAGGCCTCGGCTCCCCCGCCCACTTCCCAGTTTCCAGCCCCTTCCCCAGACTCCCGCTTCGCCGCCCCCGGGGACTCCGGCTCCGGCTCCAGAAGGCCACCAGAGAGCGCTCGAGGACCGAAGGGTCAGCCTCGCTTAGTACACTTAGCCCTACTTCTTGGGAGCTCAAGGATAACCCTGTTTGTGTAAATGGAATCCTCCTCTCTTAGGTATCTTCTCTGTCCTACACTTTTCACTCATCTTTGGCCTCAGGGGAGTGAGCTAAGGATATCAAGTGAACCTTCCTGCAGCACTGGAAGACTTACTAATGAAAAAGTATGACCCTGGCCTAAGTGTTCTCTTTCCAGAAATTTTGAGCACCACCTTGTGTCCTGGGTGCTGTATCTCTCTTTTGAAATGCAGTTCTTCACCCAGAGGTAGAGTCTACTGAAAAGAAAGGTTACTTGGTTGTTATTAGGGGAATAAATTATATTAAAAAGCTCTCTGCAGCTGACAATTTTTGTCACGCCTCAGTGGAGCTGGAAAGCCTAATCTTTAGATTAAAAACCCTGCGACCATTGTAATAACAACAACTCTGGGTTTGCTGGGCGTTTATTATATGCCGACCTTGAGAGAGGAATCTGGATTCGCCTCCATTTTACTCAGGCTCACTGAGGTCAAATAGTTTGTTCTATGTCACACAGCCGGTGAGTGGATCCCAATCCAGGGCTATTCTTGCCCCAACGAGGATGGGCTTTCCCATGAGAGGGGAGGCTCTACATATCAGTCTTCCCTTATCTGGGAACCCTGGTGGCCCAGTGGTTAAGTGCTGTGTCTACTAACCAAAAGGTCAGCAGTTCAAATCTGCCAAGTACTCCTTGCAAACTCTCTGGATCAGTTCTACCCTGGCCTAGAGTCAGAACTGACTCACTGGCAGTGAGTTTGTTTCTTGGTTTTCCCTAATCCGGAGCAGTACATTTAGCATGCTGAGGCCACAAACCATTCTCACAGAATCAGTGCCCGGGAAGACAGCAGACACAGGCCACCCCTTGTGTGTACTTCATGGAGTCATGTGTTTGGCCTTACCACACTCAGATGTGTGCTTGCTCCTACGTATTCACACGTATGCTCCCATTTGCACACATTTCCTCCCATCTATGTTTACGTACTTGCCCACATGTATGCTGTCACTAGGCTCACCATTTGCTTTCAGGGTCTCAGCCTGTGTCTTCTGACAGTAGTAAGAAGTGGAGGCTGGCGGCAGCCTGGGAGTGAGCACCCACCGCTCTCAGCCTGCAGAGACCCAAGTCCCAGATCCAGGGCTGATTGCTCAGGAGAACCAGGTCCTCACAGGCTTTGTCCACACAACCGTGGCTGCTGCGTCCTCCAGACCTGGAGCCTCGAGGAAGGTGGAACAAGCCTGGCATCGTCTTTTAAAGAAGGTCAGAAGCTTGCGGCAGGGTGGAAAAGCGGTTAAAGCAGAAGAAGCACTGAATCTCTGTGTGGCAAGGGCTGCTGCATTCCAGCCACTCAGAAGGTGCTGTGCCCAGAACTCCTCCTTCTTCTGTGTGGGACAATGTGATGTTGACTGATACTGGGTCTGGCTGGCAGTGGATCACATGGAGTTGGTTTCTTTCTGTGTAGCAACTGATGTCCTTAATGTGCAAGCTGGGGGAGGTCTTATCAAGGGGGCAGAAGGTCACAGAGGAATGCAGAAGAGGATGAGGGTGTTCAGGACAACTGGTGTCAATCACTGGGACTTTTGCAAGAGACCTCTCTCCTTTGTGTTTCACCATAGAGTGGGTTTAGAGATTCGCCCTCATTCCCAGACTGTAAGGTCATCCGACCCTTCTCCTTGGGTGAAGGCAGACCCCAGTGTTGCCCTCGCATAACCTGGCCCTGGAATAAACCATCTCAAGATTCCACAGCTTGAGGTCACCCAAGCCCCATGAGCTGTGATAATATGTGCCAAATAATAACAGAAACATTAATTCAACATTTCCTATATGCCAGGCATGACTCTCAGTGCTCTTATTTATAAACACATGTAACAATCCTGTGCAGAGTTACACTTTGTTGCTGTTTTTACCAGTCCCATTTGACAGATGAGAAAACTGAGGTGCTGCAAAGATCAGTGACTGGCAGAGCCAGGACTCAGGGGCAACCCTTGCTCAGGGTCTGTGTTTGTGACTGTGGTCCCTCAACAGCTCCTACATGGTCCCACATTGCTCCTCACTGCCCTGCACAGTCCCAAATTGTTCCTCACATGTTGCCCCTCACAACCCTTCACTGTCCCTAACAGCCTTTCACAGCCTCCTATAACCCTCATCACATTTCACTGCCCCTCACGACCCCTCAAGATCCATCACAGCCCGTTGCTGCCCCTTACGGCCCCCCAATCCTCCTCACGCACCTTCACTGCCCAGAAAGGTACAAGGCAAAAGATGTGTTTCAGCCATCATCCTCAGGCCCTGCAGTCTTCCACCACATAGTTTGGCTGTTAACAGACATACAGACAGGTATCCCTGAGATTCACTGAGGGTTAGGGAACAGAAGCCATCATTATTTGCACTGGGGGAGGGAAGAGGGGACAGAGGCTGGCCAGGAACAACGTGGCCCTCACCGTCTTCCCATGGAGAGACCTCAGCTCCCTGGAATTTGTCTATATTTAGCTGGTGCCTGGGCAGGAGGCAGATAAGGAGGGCCTGGTGGGGGGAAGACCCATATATAGTGCAGGGGGCCAGTGCCCCCTCAGTCTCTCAGACTGTACCTGCTTGATGCCTGGTGTGACCTCTCTCAGGATGCCGGAACCTGGAAAGAAACCAGGTAGCTTCAGGTTTGGGGTAAAAAGGGCTGGGGTGTGTGGGTAGGGAGGGCTTGGCAGGAGTGGGAGCAGCACATTTGGGGAGCAGACTTAGGAGCTAGTTCCTGAGGGGCTGGTGAGGAGGAAGCCTCTGAGCCTCAGGACAGAGGGGAAAGTTCTTCTGGGTCCTTTTTAGATTCTCAGTTTCCCCTTCCTCATCCCTCTGATGAGAAGAAGGGCAACCCCAGGATTGGGGACACTGAGAGAGAACAGACCTCGGGCAGGAAACCACCAGGCCTTCGCCTTACTTCCAGGACCCAGAGAGACCCTTCCTACCCCCTGCCCGTCTCCTTCTGCAGCAAGATTGGGGCTGAGCTTGCCTCTTGGGAAAAAGATGCTGCAGATGGACCCTGAGTTTAGTCTTGACTTGAGTCAGGCTCGCCTAATGCTCGTGGGCAGGTGTCGACCCTTTCTGGGTCTTGGTTTCCCCATCTGTGTGAGGAGGGCTTGGACTCTGTGCCACTAAGAATCCTACCTCCTCTGAGATTCCCTTCTTCGTGATCTGCCCCTCCCCTGTAGGCCCCGTCAGGCAAGCCCCCACCCAGGGCACTGCAGTCCCTCTGTTCCTGGAGAACACAGTCAAGGGGCTCCAGAGGCCAGGGCAAGGGCAGAGAAAGTCACAGCCCAGGGTCCTGGTCCTGACCTATGTCCTCACCAAGGTCACCAAGGGCAGACTCTGGCTGCCCGCCCAGCTCATCTCAGGCCATCTTATCTCAGTTGCTGATTTTCAGCCTGAGACCGTTGAAGGACAAATTTAGCCACATTCCAAGTAAGCTGAGTACCTCCCTCATTCCAAGGGCCCCAGATTAGTGGGGTGGGGGAGGCCAGCATACCCAGTGTCCCCGAGCAGGGAAGGCAGAGTATCCAGGGGACATACACACAGTGGTCTTCTGTGGAGGCTAGGACCATACCTCTAGATCTCTCACTTACAGACTGTGATTTGGGGCAAGTCACTTAGCCTCTCTGAACCTCAGTGTCTGCATCTGTGAAATGGACACAACTACATTAACCTCATAGAGCTGCTGGAGCATCAAATGAGGCAATGCGTGTAAAGTGCTTGTCACAATGTCAACAAGAGGGACTACTGGGGTGGGCACATGGGTGGGCTTGGGGAGCCCTGTAGCCTTTGTCTGCTCCTTCAGTTTCAGCCTTCAGCAAGAAGCCCCGGTCAGCTGAGGTGGCTGCGGGCAGCTCCGCCACGTTTGAGGCAGAGACAGAGAAGGCAGGAGTGAAGGTGCGCTGGCAGCATGGGGGCAGCGACATCAGTGCCAGTGACAAGTACCTCTTGGTGGCCGAGGGCAGGCGACACACCCTGACAGTGCAAGACGTGGGTCCCGCTGACCAGGGGGCCTACGCAGCCATCTCTGGCTCCTCCAAGGTCAAGTTTGACCTCAAGGTCAGAGAGGCAGGTAAGAACCCAGTCAGGCTATCCCTGAGGGGCAGTCCAGCTGCTTCTCCATCTGCCCTCGGAGAAGAAGGTGCTTTCTGATGTTCTTGCCTTTGCTTGGCTTCACCCTCAGCTGGGAAGGCATCCCCCTTTTCTGCAGCAAGACCCCTGGGAGGGTCTCATGTACCCTCCCCAGCCACTTCCAATGTGGGAGTTGGAGGAATATAGAGACAGTAAGAACTTTGGCCCTCACGGGGACAACCCCCCACAGGTGACAATTGGGTGAGCTGGATGTCCTGGCAGGGGGTGCCTAGGAGTTGTGGGTGTGGAAGGAGATCCCAGCCCAGCCTTGGTGGGGAGCGGGGGTTGGAGAGGAGTAAGGATGGAACTCAGAGCTATGCAGAGCAGACCCCAGGGGAGGTAAGGACAGTGAATGTCAGGGTGAGGAGGTGTGTGACTGTGTGACCGGAGCTCCAATCAGCAGGAGCTTCCTGTGATAGGGAAAGGGGGTGGTTGTCATCTTGCTGTCACCAGGTGCCATCAAGTCAAGCTGGACAGACAGCACTCCATGTGCGGAGTAGAACTGCCCCAGTAGGGTTTCCTAGGCTACAGTTTTTTCAGAAACAGACCCAGGTCTTTCTTCCTTGGAGCTGCTGAGGGGGTTTGAGTCCCTGACTTTTGGTTAGCAGTCAAGCACTGAAACTTTGCATCAGCAGGGCTCCTTAGGGGGAATGGAGAAGTCAAATACAGGGGGAGGAGGAGGAATGGAATTTTGGGAATTCTTATCCAAGGGACTCATGGCCGGCACTTGGCTGGCTATCCAAGGGAAGTGCCTGGCAGGTGACCGGTGGCAGGTCTGAGGCTCAAGGAGACAGGAGGGGGTGGTGCTTGTACTTTCAGAGGTAGGAAGTAAAATGAAGGACTGTGGAGGGGGCTGAGGTCCAGAGGACAAAGCTCTGGACATGCTGCAGTGTTTGATGGGCCTGCAAAGACTGAGAAGGACCTAGGGACAGGAGGAGAGGTCCCTTTGCACAACCCCTTCCCCCTTGCAGAGAAGGAAGAACCAGCCCCAGCCCCTGCTGCAGCTCCCGCCCCAGCTCCTGGACCCCCTGGCGGTCCTGGAGCCTTGGCCCAAGCCACTGAGACAGAGGGAAACTCCCCAAGTCCCAAAGGTGAGAGGGGGCTGGGCAGGGAGGAACAGGGCCGGTGGGAAAGGAGTGCTCCAGGGCAGCTCTCAGAGGCCTTTGCTCACAGGGTTGAGCTCAGAATCCCCCAGTGGCCCCGGCCCTGTGGACCCTGGAGTGCCTGATGACCCCATTGGTCTCTTTGTGACTCGGCCACAGGATGGCGAGGTGACTGCAGGTGAGTGTGGGGCTGCCGTACCCAGTGATGAGGTGGGAGGCAGCCAGGTGTCCCCAAGCCCAGTCACTGCTCCTCCCGTGCAGGAGGCAATATCACCTTCTCTGCCCGTGTCGCTGGGGCTAGCCTCCTGAAACCACCCGTGGTCAAGTGGTTCAAGGGCAAGTGGGTGGATCTGAGCAGCAAAGTGGGCCAGTACCTGCAGCTGCATGACAGCTACGACCGGGCCAGCAAGGTAGGGGCCTAGGGGCACTGGAAGGCTGGGGGCACCAGGGGTCAGGGAAGCATGAGGAGGGCACACGAGCACCCCCAGGAGACATAGGAGGCCCAAAGAAGCGCAGTGGGAGCCTGGGAGGCCAGGGCATCCAGGGAGCGTGGTGAGACTCGGGGGAGGATCCTGGGGGCATGAGAGTGGGACATAATGGGGTGTGGGATTCCAGAGGGTTCCAGTAGTCTGGGGGACACAGACAAGAATGGGGGGAAGGGATGCCAGCCAGTTAAGGCCTGAACCCCCTGGATAAGTGGGTATCAGAGCCTCAGGGGGCCCTGAGGGAAGAACCAGAACAATTCCTCATTATACAGCCTTTGGATATGGCACAGTTAAGCACTCCACTAGCCAAAAGGTTGCTGCTTTGAATCCACGCGAAGGCTCCTTGGAAGACAGGCCTGGCAGTCTTCTCCTGAAAGGTCACAGCCTTGCAAACCCCGTGGAGTAGTTCTACTCTGCACACACGAGGTCCCCAGGAGACAGAACTGACTCGACAGCAATGAACAGCTAACAGAGTGAGAAAATCAAAACTCAAGCTAAAGTCACTCACCCAAGGCCACTGACAGCCAAGCCTAGAACCTGTGTCTCTGTCCCCTCACACTCTTCCACAGTATCCTTGGGAACAAAAGGGGTTTCTGGCAGGACAGGGCCAATATGCTCAGCTGGGCAGGCTGTGCACTGCACAAAAAGCTGCCGTATCTGAAACGAGGCAGAGTTGTCTTTTGCCTGTAACAGGGCAGATTTGCGTTTTATCATGACCACATTCCAGCAGGTGGCAGTCGTGTGTCTTAAGAAAGGGCCCCTTTTCCTAATTGACACAAATACTCTTGGTGAATTAACAAAGCCCTAAGGTGTAAGAAGAAAGGGTGGGATCCCCTGGTGGGCCTTTCTCCACATCCAGTGAAGGTTCAGAGGTGAGGGTTCATGTCTCCTAGTCCAAGGTCTTCTCTGTCCCTTCTCCCCCTCCTCCGCCTGATCCCACCCCTACAGGTCTACCTGTTTGAGCTACACATCACGGATGCCCAGGTCACCTCTGCCGGCGGCTACCGCTGTGAGGTGTCCACTAAGGACAAGTTTGACAGCTGCAATTTCAACCTCACCGTCCATGGTGAGAGGTTCTGGCCCCCAACTCCTGTTTCCTTTTGCCAGCAGTAAAAAGCTTGCCTTGCCCTGGCCAGGAGTTTCTGGGCAGTGTAGATTGCTAACATTGCTTGGCTGCTAACCAAAAAGTTGGCATTTGAGTCCACCCAGAGGCATCTCAGAAGAAAGGCCTGGTGATTTACTTCGAAAACATCACCACTCAAAAGCCTATGGAGCACAGTTCTGCTCTGGCACACATGGGCTTGCCATGAGTCCAAGCCGATGTGATGGCAACTGCTGTTAGTAGCCCTGGCAACCAGCACTGCTAACCACAGGCCAACCACGGCCAGACTCAGCGAGGACATCAGAGAAACTTGTGAATGTTTCACATTGGGGGGCGGGTGGCATCTTACAGCTGAGTCCAAAGTTCACCTGCGATGTGGCTATGTCCTGGTCTTCCTTGAATCCCTGGCTGCTGGCGCAGGGCCTGGCACTACACGAATGTTTGGTGAACAGGTAGAGGCTGAGTTGAAGGGATGGAGAGTGGGAGACCACTACCTGTAAGGGAATTGAGGACTTCAAACTGCTGCCACTGCCCTGCACCTTGACCCTGTGAAAGGCTGAGAATGCATGTCCATGAGTAGATGTCCACTCTCTGGGTCATGGATGGGCAGGATCCCTGACCGATCCCTCTGAAGTCCCTTCCTCTGTCTCCCCCTTTCTGTACCCAGAGGCCATTGGCCCTGCAGACTTGGACCTCCGATCAGCTTTCCGCCGAACGTGAGTGACCAGCTCTCCTTAGGACCTGTGAAGGGGCATATTAATAGATTCTGAGGCCTCTTGGGGTCAGCGATGGGGGCCGTGTGTGGTGAGGGAGAAGAGTAAACCCCTCTGGGCAAGTGAGGACACTAAGTCTAATCCCCACAGGAGCCTGACTGGAGGTAGCCGGAGAATCAGGTATGCCCTTCCTCACCCCAACCTGCTGCCTACACAGCAGAGATCCCCCGGGGTCTAAAATGGACCAGGAGCTCTGGCCCAGCCAGCGTCCCTTCTCTCTCACTCCACCCTGTTTCCCTCTACTATGTCCCCTCCACTAGGATCTCACTGGTGGCTGTCGGGGGTGGGGGTCTTCTCTGCAGTGACAGCCACGAGGATGCCGGGACTCTGGATTTCAGCTCCCTGCTCAAGAAGAGGTAAGTTTCTGGGTCTTGGCTCCCAGCAGGTAGGTGTGAGGCCTGGTTTCAAATCCTAGCACCACCAACCTCCGGTTGTGTGGCCCCAGAGGGGTCACTGCATGTCTGGCTACGTCTGTCAAAAGGCTGATCCTGCGATAACAGGAGTTAAAGATCCTGTACTTCTGTGAACAACCACCCCACACCAGCCCTGTGCACAGACTTGACTCTGCACTAGCCCACCTCGGACTCTGGGGACCCTGCAAAGCTGGGAGAGGGTCCCAAAGCTGCAGGAGTTGCCCAGCTTATCTGTGTTGTCTCTCTGTCTTCTCCCTTCCTCTGCCCTCACTCCTGGGTCGTCGTGGATGCTGCTGGTGTCCAGAGAGTAAGAACCAGGGTGCGGGGGCTTTGGGGCAGCAGGATGATGGTGAGGGCAGATCTGAGCCTTTCGGTAGCCTGCACCCATCCCTTCCAGGGTCTGGGACCTAGGGTCCCACTAGTTGGGTGAGTTGCAGCCTCTGAGCTGTGAGTTTCTCCTGATTTCTGCCTGTCAGAATTTGTTGTCCTTGGTGTTGGGCTGATCTTGACTTATGACGACCCCATGTACACAGAGCAGAACTGTACCCTGTGAGGTTTTCAAGGCTGAGACCTTTTGGAAACAGATTGCCAGGCCAGTCTTCTGGGTGGGTTTGAACCACCAAATTTTGGGCTGGCATTTCAGCACTTAGCCACTGGCACCCCCAAGGCCTTCTGGTGAGCTCAGGAGGGGTGAAAGAGCCACACTGTGGAGGTGCTGCCAGGGCCGGCACACTGCAAGCACCCCATAAATGCTGAGGACAGAAGCACTGGAAAGAGGACCGAAGGGAAGCCCATGGGGTGGGTCCCAGGTCTTTGTGGGGAAGTGGCCCAAACCTCTAACGTTTCCCCTGCCCTTTCTGCCCCACCTGGAGCAGCAGCTTCCGGATCTCACGGTGAGTGCCAGTGAAGGCCAGCACCTCTGTGACCCGCACTTCAGGCAGGAAACCCCTCCCTGGCCCCAGTCCCTCACTCTGAGCCCCAAATCCCTTGGCCCCAGGCCTGGCGCAGGACCCATGGTGAATCCAAGGTGTCCCCAAGGAGGGATGAGAGGAGGGGGCAGATCAGGGCAGCGGCCGCTCCCAGGCCCCACAAAGCCCCACCCGAGGAAGTGGGGAGGGGTTGCTGTCCTGCCTGGGCCATAGGGCCTCCCTGAAGTCTCTGCGTCCACTGTGGGACCCAGGGACTCGAAGCTGGAGGCACCAGCTGAGGAGGACGTGTGGGAGATTCTGCGGCAGGCGTCCCCCTCCGAGTATGAGCGCATCGCCTTCCAGCACGGCGTCACCGACCTGCGCGGCATGCTCCGAAGGCTCAAAGGCATCAAGCACGACGAGAAGAAGAGCACAGGTTAGCCCACCGCCGCAGCAGATAAGGGGAGGCCCAGGTGAGCCCCCACAACTAGGGAGAAGGAGACGCCCAGGCTAGCCCCCACCACCACCTTGGATAAGGGGACGCCTAGGCTAGCCCCCGTAACCACGGAAAGGGAGAGCCCCAGGTTAGCCCCAACTACCACAATGGATAAGGGGAGGCCCAGGCTAGCCCCCACCACCACCTTGGATAAGGGGAGGCCCAGGCTAGCCCCTATCACCACCACAGATAAAGGGAGGCTCAAGTTAGCCCCCACCACTGCCGTGGAAAAGGAGAGGCACAAGTTAGGCTCCTCTCCACCATAGAAAAGGAAAGGACAGGTTAGCCATCCCTCTTTCCCACTGGGAGAAGAGACAGCTCAGGTTAGACCTTGCCATCATCACCATAGAAAAGCAGAGGCACAGGCTAGCCCCCACCCCCATCACGGAGTCATGATGATTCAAAATCGACTCCAAGGCACCTAACAACAACCGCGATGTAATTGTCTTAGTTCTTATAACACAGGGGGGCTACTATTATCTTCATTTTACAGATAAGGAAACTGAGGCAAAGAGAGACCACCTTGGTAGTCCCTGCCAGGTACATCTTCCACTGGCAACAAGCAAACACTGAACTCTCCCGACTGAGTGAAAATCAGGCCACCCTTTCTCTCTCCATTCCCCCTCAAAGGAAAAGATGCCCTCTTAGCCCTCTTCACACCCAAAGAAAAAGGGAAGAGGCCAGTGCAGCTCAGAGACACACACACAGGAACAGAGGAGAGCCTCGTTAATGTCACCACAGGCCCACACAGCAGAGCAAACACAAGCAAGCTGGAGGGCATGGGTGATCTCCCCCCAGCCCCAAGTGGATCAGAGGAGGAGGGCTCAGGCTAGCCCCCGCCCCTGCTCCAGCAAGGATTTAACGGGGACACACAGACATGAGCTCCCTAGGAATTGAGACCTCACCTGCTGGTTCATCACCTGTGTCCTCAGAGCCTGGCACAGCACCCAGCACAGAGGGCCACGCATAAGTAGTCACCAACTGTATAAGCAGGTCAGCTTTCTCACAGAGGGCATGGAAAATGGGAGTGAAGATGAACCCCTCTTCAAATGTACACACACACACACACACACACACACACACACACACACACAAAGGTAGGCAGGTCAAACCCGCAGTGCTGACCTCCTCAAGGTCTCCTGGTCTCTTGCCCACTCTCGGGACTTGGCCTCCTGCGTCTCTCTGTTGCTGGCCGTTGGGTGGCCTCTGTGGGGCTGGAATTTCTGTCCACAACACTGCACCCATGTCCCACACTTTAAATCAGAAATCCACTCCAGGCCACAAGTGTCAACCCGGCCACCGTTGGGAACCCTGGTGCAGGAAACCCCTGTAATGCTGGGCCCAGCGGGGAGCCAGAGGAGAGTAGTGGAGGCTAGCCGGACAGACAGAGACTTCCTGTGTCAGAGCAGTAAGAGTAAAGAAGAAATCTTTATGAAGAGCTAAGTGGTGCAATGGTTAAGCACTTGGCTGCTAACCTGGAGGTTGCAGTTTAAACCTGTGGCTCCCCAGGAGAAAGACCTGATGAGCCGCTTCTGTACAGATTACAGCCTAGGAAATCCTATGAGGTGGTTCTGCCCTCTCACATGGGGTCACCAGGAGTCTTTGTCTCCTTGACGTTTGCAACAACGCTGTGACAGAAGGACTGTATTACCCACCTTTTACCAGTGAGGAAACTGAGGCCCAGAGGGTTTGTTAAGGAAAGTGCTCAGGTCACAGAGCAGCAAACAGCAGCATCTGAAGCCAGTCAAGATCTCTGCCCTTCCTACTGCCTCAGGCCCAGCCAGAGTGTTTTCCAGTGGTGGGAACCTTCGTTACATGGTAGAGGGAAACCCCCAGCCGGGCAGCCACTGCCAGACCTTGGAGGGACGGGGTGGCTTTACAACTGCGGGCTAATGGGCCCTTGAGGGGCTTGTAACAGTGAGGGCAGGCATTGCCCTGGGGAGGGTCTGGGGTCACAAAGCTCCCTTCCCTGATACACTCCCTCCCTTCTGAAGTCCTCAACCCTACCCCTGCCACTAAATGAGCTGTGCAGATGGAGAGGACCCCAGGGAAGACAGACAAGAGGACAAAGACACACACACACACACACACACACACACACACACAGAAAAGGAGTGGAAAGACACACAAAACAGACAATGGAGACACAGAGACACACAGCGGGAGCCAGGAAGGTGCAGGGGATGGGGTAGAGGCCTGGGCCACTGCCTGAGCTGCCCTGGAGGTGGGAGACTTCTGGGCCGGGCCCAGCCAGGGGAACAAGGTGTGGTGGCCAGTGGCTGGGTGGCTGAGCGTTGTGTTGGCTCAGCCTTTCAGAAGAAGCTGGAGCCAGCCTACCAGGTATGCAAGGGCCACAAGATCCGGCTGGTCGTGGAGCTGGCAGACCCCGATGCTGAGGTCAAGTGGCTTAAGAATGGACAGGAGATCCAGATGAGCGGCAGGTAGCACCAAGGACAGTGGGGGCGGAGGGGCTAGGGATGCTGGGGGGATGGAGGAGGGCCCCCAGAGGAAAGGCGGCACCCCACAGCCTTGCTTGACCTGTGTCTCCCCACACATGCGTCCCTGTGTCTAGCTCTTGTCCCTGTCCTTCTACCTTTCCCCTTGTCTGGACGGGTGTGTCTAACTTTCATCCTTTCTGTTTTGGTCTGTTTCTCTCCCACTTCTCTGTCTGCCATCTGGAATGTTCCAACGGCCGCTTCTCTTGCACAGCAAGTAAGTCCTGGCTCCTGGGAGGTTGGCATGGGAGGTGCAGGGGGATCCTGACAGGGGAAGGGGCTTGATGGGAGTGCACCCTGAGCCCAGGAGGCAAGCCCATGAGTGTCCTGCCATACCTGTGGCCTCCGCCAGGTACATCTTTGAGTCCATCGGCAACAAGCGCACACTGACCATCAGCCAGTGCTTACTGGCTGATGACGCGGCCTACCAGTGCGTGGTGGGCGAGGAGAAATGCAGAACAGAGCTGTTCGTCAAAGGTGGGCCCGGAGACCCCACTTGTGGGGTGGGCAGTAGGGGCGGGCTGCTGAAAAGCCAGGCGCAAACAGCCCTGCCCGCCTCCACAGAGCCCCCTGTCCTGATCACACGGCCCCTGGAGGACCAGCAGGTGATGGTGGGCCAGCGGGTGGAGTTCGAGTGTGAGGTGTCTGAGGAGGGGGCCCAGGTGAAGTGGTGAGTGCCAGAGGCCTGACGGGGGTGGGGGTGTCCCTTAGATGGAGGGTCCCTCCCTGGGGAGGCTGCCAGCACTTGCTGCACCCCTGCCTCGCCAGGCTGAAGGATGGGGTGGAGCTGACCCGGGAGGAGACCTTCAAATACCGGTTCAAGAAGGATGGGCGCAGACACCACCTGATCATCAACGAGGCGACGCTGGAGGACTCAGGGCACTATGCACTGCAGACCAGCGGGGGCCAAGCGCTGGCCGAGCTCATCGTGCAGGGTGAGGCCCGGAGGTGTGCGGGGCTTCGGGGCCAGTGTCAGCTACTTCATGCTGCTGGCTCAGAAATACCACACGTGGGCACCTTTCAGGACAGACACTCGTTTTCTCACAGCTGAGGAGCTAGAAGTCCGAAAGATGCAGGCTCTAGGGGAAGGCTCTGTCTCTGTCAGCTCTGGAGAAAGGCCTTTGTCTCCTTGAGCGTCCACAGCCCTGTTTTTTCTCGGCTCCTTGGAGATATTCAGGCCGTGTCTATGTTCCCCCATTTGTGTTTATTCCTGTGTCTAACTGAAAATTTTGTTACTCGGAAGTGATTAGGCTTGGGACACAACCTGCAATGATAGGGTTGCATCAACGTAAATAAAATCCTATTCCCAAGTGGTATAGGGTTAGGATTCCAACATATATCTTGTGCTGGGTGGGGGCCAGAATTCAATCCATAACAGGGCCCTACAACTATCAGCCCCAACCCTGCCTAGCGATATACAAGGATCAGGCAAATCGAGGTTCAAAGCCTGTGTGACCTTGAGTAAGTCACCTCGCCACCCCGAGTCCCACCTTTCTCATCTGTAAAATGGGCACACTGATGTGAGCACCCCAGAGGGTGCTGAGAGGGTCAGACAAGTCCCTTGCATACTCGAGGTTCCTAGTGCATGTTGCAACATCACCACACACACACATCACACTCATGCAGGCACATCTGCACTTCTAAACACAAACACACACACAGGCATACACACACCTGGCGTGCACAGCCCACGTGTTCTTGGCAGGGATTCACAGTCACACCCACACACCACCCCCCAACACACACACGAGCTCACTGGCTGTGCCCTGCCCCCAGAAAAGAAGCTGGAGGTGTACCAGAGCATTGCGGACTTGACGGTGGGTGCAAAGGACCAGGCCGTGTTCAAGTGTGAGGTGTCAGATGAGAATGTGCGGGGCATGTGGCTGAAGAATGGGAAGGAGCTGGTGCCCGACAGCCGCATCAAGGTGTCCCACATTGGGCGGTGAGTGTGGTGGCAGCAGCCAGAGAAGACAGTGTGGGCAGATGGGACAGGCAGAGACTGAGACAGGAAGAGAGAGGACAGAGATGGACAGAGAGAGACATGCAGAGTGAGGTAGCTGAGGTGACAAAGACAGACAGGGACGGGGCGGGGCAGATTTAAAGAGACAGAGACACAGACAGATACTGAGATAGAGGGACACAGGGAGAGACAGCCAGCCAGCCAGGACAGGGAGGAGACAGAGAGAGACTGGGGTAGACAGAGATGGACAGAGAGGGGACAGAGAGAGACACAGAGACTGAAGTAGAGACAGACGGACAGACAGGTAGGAGGGAGGGGGGAGACAGACAGACAAAGATACAGAGAGGAGCAGACATAAAGAAGCAGGCATGCAGAGAGAGACTGAGACACAGAGACAGATAGACAAAGGTAGAAACAGAAAGATATGGAGACAGAGATCATTACAGACAGAGACAGAAGTACAGAGGGACAGAGAAAAAGAGAGACAGAGCAGTGAGACACAGACATGTAGAGTGGAGACTCCCAGCACCTTCCCTCTCCCCCAGCGCATGACCAGGGCAGGGTGGGACGGGAGGCATGGGACAGGAGGCTGCCAGGCCATGGCCAGCTCTCTTACTCATCTCCCGAGCATCTGAGTGGCCTGTGCTGGACCCAGGTTCACGGAGATTATGACGTCCAACTATTGCCCAGTGTCCAAGTGTCTAGCCAAGAGGACACGCTAATGGAGAAATCCCTTTTATGCTGCTCCCCTCTGAGATCATGTGAGAGTGAAATAACAAACAAAGAAAAAAACATTTTAAAAACCAGAACACCAAGCACCTAGGAGGAAGAGGCAAGAGTCCCTTGGGGCCCTGGCTGGGGTCTCTGAGGGGCCAGGGGAGTGTGGCTGTAAGGCTCCCCCCATTCCAAGCCACCACTGCCCTGCAGGGTTCACAAGCTGACCATTGATGACGTCACACCTGAAGACGAGGCTGACTACAGTTTTGTGCCTGAGGGCTTTGCCTGCAATCTGTCGGCTAAGCTCCACTTCATGGGTGAGCCCACGCCGGGGTCGGTAGGATGGGCTGGGGGCAGCAGGGCCAGGAGTCCCTTGCTGGCCCTGCTTTACCCCTGTGCCACTTGCTCCTCCTTCTCTTGCAGAGGTCAAGATTGACTTTGTGCCCAGGCAGGGTGAGTCTTGGGGCCCCCATATATAGCCCTGGCTCCGCTTACTTCCCAGAACCCCACTCTGCCAGTGTCTCTCTGCCCCCACTTACAGGCAGAGGTAACAGCAACGATCTGGGAGTGGGAATCCTGGGACCCAACCCCATCTCTACCACTAACCAGGCCATGGACCACCTAAAATCTGAGCCTCAGTTTCGCCTTGTCTAAAATGGGACTGCTAATATTTATGCTCCATGGAGCATTCTCACCTTCTATGCAGGAGATTCTGGTTTGAGTCTTGGCCAATGCACTTCAGGCACATGCATCACCCATCTACCAGCAGAGGTTTGTGTGCTGGTAGGATGCTGGACAGGTTTCAGCAGAGCTTCCAGGTGGAGATGGACTAGGGAGAAAAGCCTGGCAGTCTACTTCTGAAAATCAGCCAGTGAAAACTCTGTGTATCGTAATGGTTTGCTCTGCAGCTGATCATGGGTTGGCCATGAGTCAGGGGCTGATTCCACAACAGCCAACAGCAACAAGAGTAGTACCTCATCTTCTATAGACCAAAAACAAACTGCTGTCGAGTTGATTCTGACTCATAGCGATCCTAGAGGACATAGTAGAACTGCCCCATAGAATTTCCAAGGAGTGCCTGGTGGATTCGAACTGCCAACCTTTTGGTTAGCAGCTGTAATACTTACCTCAGCACTCCTACAGTTTACTTTATTTGGCCACAGAACCTTCTTTTTTTTTGGCAGGACACTGGTGTTCCACCAAATGCAGTTACAAACCTTCCAGGGAACCACCTTGGATGATGGGATATTCTAGCTCCTGATTTGGGTGGTGGTTATACAAGTTGATACATTTGCCCAAACTCTTCAAGCTGTATGCACAAGTCTGCACATTTTATTGTGTATAAGTTATACCTCAGCAAAACTGAATGAAAGGATGACCACCAGGAGCACAAGTTCATTTCCCGACCATCCCACCACCCACACTCCCCTCCGCCGCTGACTTGTGTTCCTTTCAGCTTCCCTCCTGTCATGGGCTGTCTTTGACCTACACTGGCTCTTCCCCAGAACCCCCTAAGATCCACCTGGACTGCCCAGGCCGTAAGCTGGATACCATCGTCGTCGTGGCTGGGAACAAGCTTCGTCTGGATGTGCCCATCTCTGGGGACCCTGCTCCTACTGTGATCTGGCAGAAGGCCATCACACAGGTACCATGGAATCTTCTTCCATTTTCCCCCATCTGTAAAATGGGTTCATGGGACCAGAGGAGCTCTGGGGCCTGTTCCACACCTCATGCCACCCTGCACTACAGCTGGCCCCCCGTGGGGAGTGCAGGGACTCAGCTGGCTCAGAGGTCAGGCAAGGTGAACAGCTGGTGGCAAGTGGTAAAGGAGGAGCCAAGGGAGAGATGAGGGGCTGATGGGCAGGGATGCCCACCTCTCTTCCCCTTACTGCTCTCCCGATTTGTTCTCAGAAGAATAAGGTCCCAGCTGGGCCAGCCCCTGATGCTGCAGAGGACAAAGGTGCTGATGAAGAAGAGTGGGTGTTTGATAAGAAGGTGAGTGAGGCTGAGGGGGGACAGGGCTCACTTGTCCTTTTCTACCCATGAGGTGTCCGCCCTTGGGCAAGGTCTCCATGAAGGTACTCACACCCAAGGGGTGCCTCAGTGAGGGGTAGATAGATTCACACTGGCCAGGCTTCCTGGGTGTGTTTGCAACCTGGGCAGTTTCCCATGGGACTCTCACACCTCAGCCAGCCACATGGTGGGATGAGTGGGTGTGTTTACGCCGTGTTCCCACCAATACTGTCAGGAAGCTGGTCATGACTGCCCGCCCCCTCTTCCTGAGCTGACCTCGACTTTGCATGTCCTCTTCAGTAGGTTTCTGCAGCACTTTTCAGTAAGTGTGGGAGTCTAGGGGCTGCATCCAGGTCTGCTTTCCCTCCTTTGTGGTGCTGTTAGCCCTCCTGAAGGCATGGCCACGCGAGGTCTTCCAGGATCCTCACAACAGCTCTGTGAGGTTGCACTACTCCCATGTGACACATAGGAAAACTGAGACACAGAGTCAGAGTTTCAGTCCTTCATCCCAGTGCCTTCCATATGAGAAAAATCAACAAAACAAATCCTATCACTGCTAAGTTGATTCTGATTCATGGTGACCCTGTAGAACAGAGCACAGCTGTCCCATAATGTTTCCAGACAGTGGCTAGTGGATTTGAACTGCCAACTTTTGTTAGCAACCTGAGCTCTTAACCACTGTGCCTCGAGGACTCCACCTTTGCAAATAGCAGGTGCTTAAATAAGTGTTTTTCAGCTAGTAATTTACATGTTACTAGTTATTTCTAATTAGTCTGTCTTTTGTCACCCTCTCTGGAGTGTGGACCAAGCTTTGCACCTACTTCGGGGCAGATGGCTGTTGGGGAGGCTCCAGGGCTCTCCGAGGGCTGGCTTGGGCCCTGTCTCCCCAGCGCCCCTTTCTCTCTGTAGTTGCTGTATGAGACTGAGGGCCGGGTCCACGTGGAGACCACCAAGGACCGCAGCATCTTCATCGTCGAGGGGGCAGAGAAGGAAGATGAGGGCGTCTACATTGTCACAGTGAAGAACCCCATAGGCGAGGACCAGGTCAACCTTACTGTCAAGGTCATTGGTAAGGTGACAGGGGAAAGACAGAGGGAAAACCCCAGGGAGGCCATTAATCATCCATTCTCTCCCATAGAAACATCCTGGGTTACCTTGAGCCAGGCAATGAATGGGACAGGAGTTTTGTCCTTAAACAGACTCCTGGGAGGAGATGGAGGCAGAAACTCCTAGCAGATTTGCTGGATGTGAAGTGTGCCCAGAGTGCCCTGGGAGCACTGAGCACAGAGCAATCTCTATGCCCCATGGGGTGAGGCAGAGGAGACTGGGACAGTGGGGGAAGTACCCCAAGCTGAGGTGGCAGCTTGTGCAAAGGAGTAAAGGTGTGGTAGGTTTTGGGGTGTGGAGATGAGGATGCAGGCTAGTAGAAGGGGTGAATATGGCCATAGGGGTTGATAAAGTGCCCTGGAGGTACCATAATTCAGTGGCTGTTACCCAAAAAGTCAGTGGTTCAAATCGACCAGCTGCTCCCTGAGAGAAAGACCTCGTATCTGCCCATGTAAAGGTTACACGCAGCCTTGGAAACCCTATGAGACAGTTCTACTGTGTCAGATGGTATTGCTATGGGTGGGATCTACTACATGATGTCTGACAATGACAGTGGCTTGATGGCAGGCTGGTGACATGGTCAGAACTGCCTTCTGGAAAGCTGGCTTTGGTTTCCTGGGGATGGGGGAAGCTTGTAGCTGTAGCTGCTGGTTGGGATGGCAGGGGAGAAGACAGTGCTGTCAGATGCCCGGGACCTGGCAGGGCTGATGCGAATCCCTCACCTCCCCAGATGTGCCGGATCCCCCCGCGGCGCCCAAGATCAGCAACGTGGGTGAGGACTCCTGCACGGTGCAGTGGGAGCTGCCTGCCTACGACGGCGGGCAGCCGGTGCTGGGTGAGCTCCAGGGCGTGGGGGAAGGGGCAGACTGAGGGCAGGGGGTGCAGGGGTGCCTGAGCCCCAGATCAGAGCGCCCGCCTCGGCCCCACCAGGCTATATACTGGAGCGCAAGAAGAAGAAGAGCTTCCGGTGGATGCGGCTGAACTTCGACTTGCTGCGCGAGCTGACGCACGAGGCCCGGCGCATGATCGAGGGCGTCGTGTATGAGATGCGGGTCTATGCGGTCAACGCTATCGGCATGTCCAGGCCCAGCCCCGCCTCGCAGCCCTTCATGCCCATTGGTAAGGCAGTCCTGCCTGGCACTGCCCCTCCAGCTCCCCGGTCAACAGGCGGGCCCCAGCCACAGCAGCTGCTCTGTGGGCGGCCACCGCACTGGGCATGACAGTCTCCAACTGAGGGGCATACATCCTCATTACACATCTGAGAAAATCGAGGCTTGGGGAAGTTCAGTGCTTCCTCAAGGTTACCCAGCTGTAGCCACACCCCCCTGACTCCCGGTTGACCCCCTTTAGCTCTGGAGCCTCAGTTGCCACATCTACAAAACGAGGATACTGACAGCAGCTGCCTCATGAAGCTGTTGGTAGGAAGAGATTCAATACTGCGGGGCTCAGAAAATGCTGATTACCCCGTTTTCCCTTCCCCTCCACCCACGTTTTGCTATATATGGGATGGGATGAGGGCGGTCAGGCCTGAGGGGTGCCAGGGACTCCATGGGTGTTGTCTGGACCAGGAGTGGAGGTCTGGTTTACAGGTCAGCTCTGTTGTTCTCCAGCAGGGCCTTATGGAGTCATCGTGTCTCCTTGACGACTTAGCTTCCTCATCTATGTGATGGTTTGGGGGGTAGAAGGGATGCCAAGGGTGTGGTCAGGCTCTAAGGGACACCTGTCGCTAGTAGGCGTGTGTCTGGAGTGGCTGGCTGTTGGAGGGCTCAGAGTCCCCAGGGTCCCACATTTTGGGGTGATGGCAGGATGTAGGCTGTATGTATGGGGAGAAGTCTGGCTTCCCTTTGTTGGGATCATCTTCTGATTCACTCAGCTCTTAGTCAATTCCCCTAATCACACAGTACCAGCAAATGCCTGTGTGTTAGGCTAGTTTTTGTTCTTTTTGCAACTGCTATTAAGGAAACCCTGATGCCATAGTGGTGAAGAGCTACGGCAACTAACCAAAAGGTGGGAGTACAAATCCACCAGGCACTCCTTGAAAATCCTATGGGGCAGTTCTACTCCGTCCTACATGGTGGCTATGAGTCTGACTCGACAGCAATGGGTTTAGCTTTTTGTTTTGTTTCGTTTAGAGACATATGGAGTGGAAATATTCCTTGAAGTTCTTGAAATCCAGTTGAAGAGAAGTCCCGTGACGGTAGAGTCATGGGGCTCCTCATCTTCCCCACTGGTGCCTACCCCTCAGCCCCTCTCTGGCCTTCCCTCTGCCCAGGCCCCCCCAGTGAGCCCACCCACCTGGCTGTGGAGGACATCTCTGACACCACTGTCTCCCTCAAGTGGCGGGCCCCGGAGCGTGTGGGAGCTGGTGGCCTGGATGGCTACAGCGTCGAATACTGCCAGGAGGGCTGTGAGTGCCCCCACCCAGCCTGGGCACTGGCCCTCTCCTCCAGCACCTCCAGGCCAGGCACCTGCCACCCTGCTGGGCATTTGTCCTCAGGGGAGACTCCAGCCAGCCATCAGAGAGAGTGGGCAGTAAGGTTGGGGCATTGCTGTTGACATCACTTTGCCTTCCCACTCCCACCCCCAGGTTCAGAGTGGGTGGCGGCCTTCCAGGGCCTGATAGAACACACATCGGTGCTGGTGAAGGACCTGCCCACGGGGGCCCGGCTGCTCTTCCGTGTCCGGGCTCACAATGTGGCTGGGCCCGGGGCCCCTGTCACCACCAAGGAGCCTGTCACAGTTCAAGAGATACTGCGTGCGTGTTTGTGGGTAGCTGGCCTCTCTCCCTTGCCCTTACACTTGTGCACAGGCACAGGACCTGTCCCTTAGACCAGGGCCTTGTGGGGGAGGGTGCCAGTGAAAGGGGCTGAGTGCTGGGCACAGCAGGGCAGGGTCACGTGGATCTTTAGCCCTACCCAGACTCAGGAGAAGCACAAACAGGAGCTCTCTGCTTTGTCCATCAGCCCCAGGTTCTGGATAGGGCAAGGGTAGGTCATCACACTCCAACAGGCAGGTATCATCCAGGTCCTTAGCAAGGCCATCTGGGGTCCCATTTCTCCATTCCTTGTCCCAACAAAGGCTCACCTGAGTGAGGACTAATTCTCAAAGCTGGGAAGGTGAGCGCCACGTGGGTCTGAAAGCCTAGATGTGCACCCCGGCCAGCGCTTACTGGCTGTGTGTCCCCAAGTTGCTTACCTTCTCTGCTCCCTGCTCTGCAGTGGTGTGAGCCTTGGGGGGAAGCAAGAACTGCCAGTCTTTAGGAACCCAAGTTGCTAAGGGTTAGGGGAAGATAAAAGAGGGGTAGACAGCTTTTTTTCTCCGCTGTAGCCCTCTTGGGCCCTGCTAGGACAGGGGTGAGCACTCAGCAAGGCTGGGGCTGCAGTTGGCCTTTGCTCAGCCACCAACCACCCTGTACTCACAGAGCGGCCACGGCTCCAGCTACCCAGGCACCTGCGCCAGACCATCCAGAAGAAGGTCGGGGAGCCCGTGAACCTCCTTATTCCCTTCCAGGTACAAAGGCCCTTCCCTGTCCTCAGAGGGAGGCATGTTGTCCACATCTAGTGGATGTCTGGGTGTCTGTGCCGGCCAGATCCTGAGGCCACACCCACACATGTAGGGCGCTCAGGAAGCCAGGCTCAGAGCTGAGCTGCCCCCTCTCCTAGGGCAAGCCTAGACCTCAGGTCACCTGGACCAAAGAGGGGCAGCCACTGGCAGGTGAGGACGTGAGCATCCGAAACAGCCCCACGGACACCATTCTGTTCATCCGCACCGCCCGCCGCACCCACTCGGGCACCTACCAGGTCACAGTACGCATCGAGAACATGGAGGACACGGCCACGCTGGTTCTGCAGGTCGTTGGTGCGTGGCAGTGGGCCTCCAACCCCACTTGCGTCTAGCCCCTGAGTTCAGGTCAAGGTGTCAGTGAGGGGTGCACACCTAGGGGCCCAGCCCAGAGCTTCCCATCTGCCCGTCCTGGGCCCTCCTTTCAGAGCCTGACGAAGGTGGCAGGCCAGGGCCCTGGCTCTTACTCAGACAGGGTCAGGTATTCTGACTGGATCATGTCCCCACAGACAAGCCAAGTCCTCCCCAGGACATTCGGGTCACGGAGGCTTGGGGTTTCAACGTGGCTCTGGAATGGAAGCCACCCCAAGATGATGGCAACACTGAGCTCTGGGGTTACACAGTGCAGAAGGCTGACAAGAAGACTATGGTGAGCCCGGGGTCCTGGGTTCTACACAGAGCCTCCCAAAGTCCAGGCCGACCTGGGCCCCTGTGGCCCCTTCCCTGCCCTTAGCTAAACCCACCATCCCTCCTTCTTCCTCTGCTGATCTGCTCACCGCCACGGTTGGGGTGGAGGTGCCATAGGTGCCCATGGGAGGTGGCTGGCAGGGTGAGGGCGCGGCTGCCAGAGACCCCCCTCTCTGCTGCGTGCCCAGGAGTGGTTCACCGTCCTCGAGCACTACCGCCACCCTCACTGCGTGGTGCCGGAGCTCGTCATCGGCAACGGCTACTACTTCCGGGTCTTCAGCCTTAACATGGTGGGTTCTAGCGACACAGCTGTCACCACCAAGGAGCCCGTCTTCATCCCCAAACCAGGTGCTGTACCCCACTCCCAACCTGTGGGCAGCAGGAAGGGCAGCCTGACCTAGCATGGCCCTCTTGGTTCAAAGTCCTATCACCAACAGGCATCACATACGAGATACCCCGCTACAAGGCCCTGGACTTCTCGGAGGCCCCAAGCTTCACCCGTCCCCTGGTGAACCGCTCGGTCATCGCAGGCTACAATGCCGTCCTCTGCTGTGCTGTGCGGGGTAGCCCCAAGGTACTGAACTCCCGGCCGAGGTCCAGGCAGACCCAGCCTACTGACCAGACCCAGAGGCAAGGCTTACAGGCTTTAACCTCTTGCCATCTTCCCTCTACTCCCCCACTTCCTCTCCACCTCTGGTTACCAGCGCCAGGTGCTTCTTCCCAAATAGGGCCTTGGCGCTACTTATTCCCAGCCTCAGGGACTCCAGTGGGGAGATCTAGAAACACATGCCTCTAGGGTCCTGCCAGGCCTCTTGCACCCTCAGCTGGTTTTCTCTTTCTTTACGTGATTTATAGCCCCGAATTTCCTGGTTCAAGAATGGCTTGGACCTGGGTAAAGATGCCCGCTTCCGCATGTTCTGCAAACAGGGTGTGTTGACCCTGGAGATTCGGAAACCCTGCCCCTTCGATGGGGGCATCTATGTCTGCAAGGCCACCAACTTAGAAGGCGAGGCACAGTGTGAGTGCCGTCTGGAGGTGCGAGGTGAGGAAACTCTGGGCCGGGGTGAGAGGGGCGGGGGGCAGGGCACCCACTGGGTCTCTGCTATCCTGGCCCTTGCAACTGCTTTGGCTAGGAACACCAGCCTGTGAGGTCCTGGCGGGTGCTGGCTTCTGGGTGCAGCACATGTGTCACAGGCTCCTTCTCTCCTGCAGTGCCCCAGTGACCAGGCTGGCTCCTTGCCTAGTCAGTGATGGACAGGTATGTACGCCACCCCACCCTGCCACTCAGGGCCCAAATCACAGCTGAGTCCTGGCTCTTAGTCCAAGGAAAGCCATCAAGAAATGAGGGTGCAGGTGGTTCTTGGAGACAGACGTTGCAGTCTGCTACACTCATGAGGGAACCTGTGTCACAGGTCCAACCAAATGCCAGCCGACTGTGCCAGCAGCCTTGAGGGACACTGGTGAAGCCACCTTCCTGCTGTTGGTGTGTGTGTCTGTGTGTGTGTCTGTGTCTATGTGTATCCCGGGGCTGGGAGTGGGGAAGGGGCAGTGGGGCACCGAAGCTTCACCAAGCAGGCACTGGGGGACCTGAGAGGCTTAATTCTCAGAGCCCCTGGTGACCCTCTCAGATCTTTAGGGCAAAGTTGGGTGGGCGCAGGAAATGACACTCAGAAGCAGTGCCATCTGGCCTGCTATGTCTTCTGGATACCCAGGGGAAATAAAAGATCTGTGCAGTCTGTGGTCTCTGCCTCTGTCACTCCCCACAGAACGGACTCTTCTGTCCGGTGTGCTGGTTTTCACCAAAGCACAGGGCAGTCTACTTGCTCTTCACAGCAAAATGACGGTGGGCCTTCTGTTGCCCAGAGGAGTTAAAGGAGTTTCAGAGTAGAACTCCATGTTCACAGAAAAGCAGCACTTAGCAGGATCCTCAGGCTTCCCCAACTGCATACACTCTTCAAATAGGAAGACTCAGGAAGCTCTGTGCAACATAGTCAGGAATCCAAGGCTCCCCAAGTTGTCTGTGACCACAGTGGCCTGGGTGGGGGATGTTGGCTGTCGGCATGGCTGTGTCCGGGAGCCTGAGTGGAGATTTTGTGGGCAACCGTGGGGCCCCCATGAGCAGCACACCCATGGCTCACCCGCACCCTTGTCCCATGAGGGACAAGATCTGGGCACCAGGTCCCTATGTTGCTCTTCCGTCCTCCAGGGAGAGCCTCAACCCAGTCTTCAGTTTTCTCCTGGGGAGAGGACACCAGCAAGACTCAGAGGTTCCCTGAGAGAGCTCTTAGAGGGTCTTTCCTGTCTGTGGAGCACTGGATGGTCTCTCCAGGACATAGGAAAAAAAAAATCAAGGATTCCAGACACTTCTGGCCAGGATCCTGGATCCTGGACCCTGGCCACATCACAACATCCCACTGGGCCAGAACTGTAAAAGGAAGGGGGAGTACCTGGGCTATGGTTTGTCTTTACTGCGACATGAATCCACGCCTCTGTTCAGGGGTCGGTCCCCAGTCTGGTTGCTCCCTCCAGGGGCCAAGTTATAGCACCACACCCCAAGGTGCCACATGGAAGGAAAGCTCCCTCCTGTAGCCCTCCCTCTGAGCCTAGGAAGTGTGGTGAGGAGACCCCCTGGACCAGAAGAGTGGAAGCAGGGCTGGGGCTCCAGCACGCCAGAGCTTGGAAGTGGGTAGCCTTGTTCCCCTTCCTTGCGGCCCAAACCGTGGCAGTACCTGGGGACAGCCTTTCTCAGGCCTGGTGTTTAACGCAAGGCAGCCACGGAGCCTGAGGGGAGTGGACATTTATTTCACATTCACACAGCTGTACATTTTCTATAAATAATTTGGAGCAGAAATATTTACAGTTGTCTCTTGCCCACACCCTCAGGCCATCTCCCGGCATGCAGTGCCAGGAGAGACTGCCTGCAGAGAGGCGTGAGCACCCAGCTGGCCTCTCCTGACCCCTCCCTGATTCCCGGGTGGCACAGCAACCAGTGGTCCCTGGGACTCTACTAGCCCCAAGCACTCCGCTCTGTCGTGCTGGACGCAAGGCAGACCACAGGCAGACTGCCACTAGGCAGCAAGGCCGGCCCTCAGCACTGCAGCACTGCGGCGACGCAGGGCACGGTGGGCAGCAGCTGGCGGAACACCTAAGGAAGCAGGGAGGCTGCCCCGACTCTTCCTTCCCTTCCCATGCTGCCTCACCAGGAGGGCAGGCCTCAGTTGCCCCCCACTCCCCACTGAGTGGAACTGCCCCCTGGTTCCCAGGTGTGCCAGATCAGAGGACAGGGCCAGATTCCTGCACTGGGGGTTACAACGGCAAGAACACAGCTGAGAAAACACAAATGTCTCAAGGACACACAAGAGTGGACTCACACTGGCCTACACTCCGAATTCGTCCAAGCCACTGGCCCAAGAGGTGTGCACATGCACACACACATGCACAGGCACACATGTACACGCACCCACACTCACACACTCTGGAGCCCTGAGGGGACAGTGAGAGTGAAGAAGGAGAAAGTGGAAGAGCTTGGCTTAGCCCTGTGATGGACACGCCCTAAGACACATACCTAAGAGACACCTAACTGGGAACCAACTAGGTCCCCTGAGGGGCTTGCAGAGACATACACTCTTCATCCACTTCTCAGTCACAGCAGCATCGTGTGCTGGGAAGAGCAAGAGGCAGGGCGTGTCCCCTGGGCTCAGGCAGCCGCTTAATCCCCCTGCATCAGCTGGAGACAGGCCGGGGTGGAGTTCTGAGATCTTCCTCACTGCTACGAACTGCAGCCACATACGAGAAGAGACACAACACGGAGTAGCAGATCTCATGGGCCTAGAGGGAGAGACAGACAGACAAATCAGCACTCTTGACACATGAAGGGCCGGCCGAGTGGGAAACTCCATTCCTAACACTGGGTGCAGGCCTCCGGGCAAAAGAGAAGCCCCACGCCAGGCCTTAGAAGTAGCCCGCAGGGGGAGAAGGAACAAGTGGTATCTCCATCTCCCAGGAAGGAAAGCTAGTGTTGGCTTCAGTTGACTCTCTGGCATGTATGGAGACCAAATTCACCTCTCAGACTATTCCTCATCCCACTCAGCCCTGTGCTTTCCGAGGGCCCGCCCCTGTTCCTGCCTGAAGGTCCCCAGGGAGCCCTGTGCAGTCGGTGCCCTGCTGGGCCTGGGTGACATACTCACCATTGGTGTCTTGTACTTGTGGCTCACCACTTCTTTAATTTCAGGAACTAAAACCGGACGGGCAAGAGACAAAACAGAAAGTTCACAACTAAGAGCGGTAGCGCCATGCTCCCCAGGCGGCGGCGCCTGGCACCAGGCCCCCTTCCTTCCCCTCTGTGGCCTCTACGGTGGCTGCAGCAGCTTAGGCTGTCACAGGGCAGAGACCACCGGAGGTTTCTGCCCGGATGCTGCTGGATGAGAGGACACTGCTCCAGGCTCCTCAGCTAGGCATCTGAGCCGGCAGGGGCTCCTTGTCTGGTGGTCTCGGTTGTGGCCACCAGCCTTCCCTGAGTGCCCCGGGAGGGGAGGGGCTAGCCCTTCACCAGCTGGTCACTGCTACTGTCCAGGACCCCCAGGTAGCCTAGGCCTTGGCTGGGAGAAGAGAGTTGTCTCTGGCCTGGGCTTCACCTTGCTGAGACGTCCACAAACATATCCCTGCCACCAGGTGATCCTTTTAGTCCCAGCCCCCACACAGAGGGTCCCCAGGCTGGAAGCAGAAGCCACACCACACTAAACCCATCCAACCTGTAAGCTTCCTTCCCTGAGTGGCGGGAGCAGCCCAGGCCTGCCTGTGTGAGGGAGAGCGTCAGAGGGCTCTGGAGCAGACACACCGAGCAGAAGAGACAGGCGAGGACAGCACCCAGGGAGGGAGGGGACAGGGAGCATCAGGCAAAGTACACACATGTCCACAGCCCAGAATGCAAGACTAAGAGTTGCCTCTGCCCCAGCCATGCAGGGGTCTGCTTGGCCAGAGGAAGGAGTATGCCCTCCAGGCTCAGCCATCATCACGGCCCCATGAGACCGGGAACAGAGGGGCCTGGCATTCCCCTAGGGCCTGAAGGGAATGATGAGAGTTGGCCACACCTTCTCCTGACCCTGGGAGGCACAATTCTAGGGACCCAGGGTTAAAAAGGAATAAACTCATCAAAGGTAGAGCAACAAGCCCCAAATCCGTCTCCTGAGTTGGAAGAGTCCCCCAAATATCTCTCTGGCAGGAAGGGGGGGGGACACACAAGGGGAGAAAACTGAACCAAGGAGCCAGCACAAAGGTCGGGGAAGTTGGAAAGGAAGAGGCTGGGGAGAGATAGGAAGAAACACTGGCCACGTGAGCAGTGGCTGGCTGGAGGGACCCCGCCCCCGCCCCCCATGGCAGGGGCCTGAGGAGAGGCAGCACGAGCCGAGGTCACGTTACCTGCTGGAGAACGAAGGTTTTCATAGCAGCGATGAGGGCACAAGAGAGTGAAGCACAGACACAGCAGGAACTCAAAGCCCCAGGGTGAGACCCCACTAGAGCGCTCCTCAGCGCAGGGCGCAGGGAGGCTGCCCCAGCTGCCTGTTACCAATGACCCTCCGACTCTGAGGCCCGCTACGTTCTCTCCTCTCTAGAGCGAGTCTGCCCATCCCTGCCACACGCCCCTCCTCCAGCACAGAGGCAAGGTGGCTGTCAGGTCGGTGAGGGGGGCCAGGGTGGCTGGACAGAGCACTGGGCCGCTAGAGGGATCACAGCAGGCGACATGAACACAGCCGAGCTTGGGGATGGCCAGTCTGCTCTGCCCCAGAACTTTCTGACCACTGGCCGGCCAAGCAAGGGAGGGCGTGGAGTTCACTGAGCCTTTCGAACACCACCTCTAAACTCTCACCCGGGCCGCGGCTCTCCTGCGAGCGGCACCCCAGCAGCCACTATCTTGTCTTACTCCTTCCCTCTCTCCTCTCAAGGGTCTCTCTTCTTCCCTGTCCTACTTCTCCTGACCTCTTGCCAGAGACTCTTCTTTTCCCTGCCCCTAGTCCCTCCTCTGGAGCTCCGAGGTTTGAGTTACTGCCATGTGAGTCCAGACCTAAGAGCAAAATAGTGTAATTACCAAATTCCTCCAGGACAAAGACGCCTCGAACTGTATTGCACTTTTTAATGTGATTCAGCTCTATGAAAACCTGTAAAAGAGGGAGGGGGGAGGGCACGGTAAGGCCCAGAGGCCCTGTCCCTCTCCCAAAAAGCCCACTCTCCCAGTTACAGCCCCACCCACACGCAGAAAACCTAGTCCCCAAAGGGAGGACAGAAGAATCCACACATACACACACACAACCCAAAAGCACTGAGAAGAGCAGACAGCAGAAAGGGCATGTACCTTCCGCTCCTGGCCGGAGGAGAAAGCATGGGAGAGAAATGAAGGCGTTAGTTTGAATGGTAAAACCCAACCCGCAGGCCCCTCTGCTGGCCTGGGCTGCCCGCCCATACCCTCTGCCCAGGGCAGCGCTTGTAAGGCACTGTGCCCAAGGGTCCCCCACTCAGCCCATTAGGTCTCTACCCTTCCATGCATCCTCCTCCGGCGCAGAGGGCTGGCACGGGTGCAAAGCTCCCCTCAGACTGTCCTTGGGGTGGGAGGTGTTGGCATCTTCCTTGAAACAGGATCCAGGGTCTCCCAAGAAGTATGTGGTGATAATAATAGCAGCTACCACTTACTGAGCACCTATTAGGAGTTTTACAAACACTGTTTCTAATCCTCACACCTATGTGGTGCAATATATAGTGTTATCCCCATCTTACAGACGAGGAAACTGACGATCAGAAAGTTTATTTGCCTGTGAATAACGAAACTGAGCTTCAAACCCGAGTACATCCTAATTCCAAAGTCCACGCTTTTCCAACTCCCCCTACCACAGCATAACCCCAAGGGAAGGATCTAGTGTTTCTCTAGCTTCACCTGTTAGGGGCCAGAAGAGGGGCTGCAAGGCCATTATCTTATCATTCAACCACGAGGTGTGACAGAGACGTCAGATGTGACTCCCCTTCTGTCCATGAAAACATCCTCTAGGGCAGAGCCTTGGACTTCAGACTAGCTTGTCCATGCTTTGTGACTGTTAGACAATTTAGTGGGTCTCAGGGAGCTACATCAGAAAAGCTGGTGGTGCAGTGGCTAAGTGGGACAGCTGCTAACCAAAAGGTCAGCGGTTTGAATTCACCAGGCACTCCTGGAAGCTCTGTGGGGCAGCTTCACTCTGCCCTATTGGGTATCTAGGAGGTGGACTCAACTTGATGACAAGTGGATTTGGTTTTCTGGTTTTTGCAGGGGGCTACATCATAGGTAAGACACATGGAAGACGGCAGGGCCACTGGGCACTATTTAACATGGTCCTTCTTCAGAAGGTGAGGGATTCAGAAGCCACAGCAGTGACACTTGCTCAGAAGCCCACTCCTCAAGAAGGGCGGGCATCTTCATGGCCCAAAGAACTGACAGAAACTTCTCTTTGGGCTGACTCAAAAGTCTTAAGGGTTTTCCTGCCACCCTAAAGCCCAGACTGAAAACATACGAAGGGGCTGCCAGAACACCGAGGCAGCGATTTCTCATGATGCCAAAGCTGCCCAGCTAGATGCTCAAAGATGGAGAACCAAAACGGCAAGTGGAGAGAGACAATTGTGTCAGAGTCCAGAGGTCCACCTCCCTGGGAATCTGCCACTTGGCCAAGGCCGCGGCGCTTCGCGCGTGCAGACCCGGCTCAGGGTCTCGGGGATGGGGGAAGGCACTTGGGTGAAGGTCAGAGCTGCGAACAGGCCTGTGATGATGCGCTGGCCTCAGAAAGGAAAGAGTTAGCTTAAGGAACGTCCACTGAGAGGAAAAGTACCGCCGTGTTAAAAGACCGAGAGACAGAGGAAGAGAAAAAAAAAAGGTCAGCACCTCTGGTGGAATCACACTGAGGGAAGACGAATCCTGAGACACGCTCGAATCAAAAGGAGGGGAGTGGGGCCTGTGGAGTGGGGACAGAGTCGGAACACTCAAAGGAAGGAGAACAGGAAGTAGAACCAGCAGGAGAAGAAAAAGGCCAATAAACACATACGCTCCAGAGAGGACAGATACGAGCTACTCACACGCACACAGAAGCTTCACACACACCAGAAAGACGCGAGGAGGTCAGCCAGTCTAGACTCTCAAAGCAAAACCACCAAGCCAAAGCAGACCCTGGGAATGAATAGAGGACAGCAGAGACACTGTGCGGAGAAGGGCCAAGTGAGACGCTCCCACTCACACTGCGCTGAGTCTGACGGCGGAGGCCGCGTGGCCTCTGAGTCTCGCTCTCTCTCCCAGCCCCTGGCAGGTCCCCTGCAGCACCTGTCAGGTGCCTGCCCTCAGACTCGTCCCTCTGGTCCAGCTGCTCCGTTTCTCCCACTAGCCCCAGATGCCCTTGTCATGCTCAGTGGAAAGCACTGGGGACCTGGACACTGATACTGATCACAGATGGAACAGAGGCGGAGGAAGCCTTGGGCGGCCACTTGCACGTACCTGGTTGTGCATGAACTTGAGATTGATCCCTTCCAAGGTGACCTGCAGCAAGCCACCCTCACCAGTCTTCATGTCCTGGACAGGGAACTCGCCACCTAGTTCAGGTCCTGCGGTGAGGGAAGAGATCATCAGCGAGTGAGGTGGAGACTCCCAGGACCTGGCTTCCCTGTCAGACCTCTGCCACTCACGATGGACGAACATAAAGACAGTGCCTCACGGGCCACTCTCTTCCGGGGGCCGAGGGCACTCACCAGGTTTGATGCTCTGCTGTCGGGCGGCAGCGCGCTCCATGCTGTCCTTCACACAGTAGTACAGCTCTCGGCACTGTGGCACACGGAGGAGAGAGAGCCGTCCTGTCATACAAGCCTCCCAAAGTCCCCCGCCCTCTGCTCTATGACGTCTGCTGAAGGTTTGGGCCAATGCTCAGACCCCAAAGACAGCTTAGGCATCCCACACAGGAGCTGGAAGCAATAACGCATCTCCAGACTTGGACTGGGGAATCCTAACCCCCCAGGCCCACCCTGTGCCCAACCCAAACAGAGATCGTGGGCACCTTCTTAGTATAGAACTTGTTGAGCTGGGTCTCAGAGCCATTTCTGCGCCACAAGCACAGCACTTTGGTCTTGGGACAGTAGGTCATGTTTATGAGCTTCTCGTACCACCAGCGCTCATACACGGTCCCGATGTTGCTGCGTAACACCACGCAGTCGTCACACACCTGCAGAAGGGTACAAACTTGTTTCAGCGGAAGTCGTTTCTTATGAGTCTCTCCTACCCAGCACACACTATGCTGTGTCCCCCAGGAAAAAGATGGGACAGCTGGTCCTGGGAGTGGCCCACAGGCAGGTTCTCTAGCTTCTGTTCACTGAGGCTATGCTATGCTTCCATCTTGCAACCTGAGGGGTCATCTTTGCTGACAGACACACAGGCAGGGGATGTGGCAAGCTTAATCAGGAGAGAAAAATAAAACCAACGCTCTGCCTCACTCTTGCATAAATCTTTAAAAGAATGAATTGCCTAAGTGATACATGAACAATGATTATGATAAAGAAAAAAAATTATACAATACAGAATGACATGCATTAAAAAGCCAAGTTCCTCTTCACATCCTTTTCTTGTACAGCAGTCTCCCCTGGGGAAACTGGCTGGTTCTCAGAGCTTGTCATTACAACAGATAGGACATCATTACGACACGCAGTGAGTTACCGTTACGAGCGCAAGCCTAAGGGCAGACTGCCTGGGCCTGGATTCCAGCTCTTCTACTAATGAGCTGTGTCACCTTAAGCAAGTTACAATATCTTTGTCTACCTTTTCTCATGCACAACATGCAAACAGAGAATTGTGAAGACTACGTGAGTTCATACACATGAAGTTCTTAGAACAAAACCAGGTACACAGAAAGTACCCTTAGTTGGCTGCCTACCAATGACCATTATGAACTCTTGGGCCTCTCTTTTATCTGATGGCTCACATGCAGCACCTCAAACTCATGTCACATATTGAACGTAAGATCTCTTCTGGGGAGATCCTCCTTCTAAGTCGCTTCTAAGTGACTCCTTCCTTTTCTAACTCCATCCACCGAGTTGCATCCATGATCCCTTATCCTGTTAGCTCCTCTTCTTTCAAATCTAAGCTCAAAGGTCACTTCTTCTAAGGAGTCTGTCCCTCACTACTAGACCCTTCTGCTATGTATTAGTGTAACACCTGCTCCCTGAACATCGCTGATCAAACTGCTCACCCTGCTTTACTGCACTGTTTAGTTATCTGACTTCTCCACAGCTTGTCAACTTGTTAAAGGCAACAGAAACCATGTCAGTATTGCTCACTGAGGTATCTCCAGAACCCAGCAGCATGCCCAGTATATAATTTACGTTCCATAAGTACTAGGGGAATGAGTAAAGAATACATGAGGTGTCAGGTTTAATCTACCACATTAAGAGTATACGAGGGTTCTAAAAACTTTATGAAGAAGAGTCAAACGGCAGAGTAGGAATTGCAAATTTGAGTTCTAAGCTCAGGGCGACTCCGGTTTTCAATAAAGTGTTCTCCATGTGGAAAATGGAGACCCCTGTTCTACCTCCCATAGTCCTTTAAGAACACCTGTGAAGACAGGGCAGACACTGAGGAGAGCACGTGATTTCCAGGCTAGAGAGGTGATAGCAGTCACGTGTCCGACTTGTTTATGCACCTGGTGGAGGTGTACAATGGAACAGCCTTTCGGATGGCAATGTGGGAGAATCTGTCAAAACTTTAAATGTTTATAAGCTTGATATGGAAATTTCACATATAGGAATCTAACCTATAGAAAGCTCGTGTCAGTATAGGAAGAAGTATGCTCCAGGATAGTCAATGAAACATTCTTTTTAAAGAAAAAAACAGCAGGAGAGACTAATTCAATACATCATGGCCCACTCATATAACACAGAGTGATAACACAGTCATTTGAAAGACAGATTTACATAATATGTAGATGTGGAAAGATGTCCATGTCATTAAGGGGACAAGAAAAAAATCAAATAATGTAACAACACTTGCAGCTTGATATCATCTCAGCAGGCAGCAAAAACAAAGAAAAAATCCAAATGAGTTATATCTATATGTCTTTTGTACAAAAATGCATTTTTAAAAATCTGAAAGGCTTCACACACACTTTTTAACAGTGGTCACCTCTGAGACAAAGAACTGAAGAGATGGGAGGAAATGAAGAGAAACTGTGGACTTTATGTACTTCGATACAGTTTGAAACTTACAGAATATGCTGTTACTTTTGCAACTTAAAAAAAAAAGGAGGTGGGCATGAAGGGTGATTTTAAAAAGCCATCCTGAACTGTTGTTCAACTGATAGCATGGAGCCCGTCTCTGCTCTGAGAAAGGTTAAGTCAGGTCCTGGTCCTTACAGCAGCCAGTTGGTGACACAGTGACCTGTGTACACTCCTACTTGGAGTTGGATCCATCCCCTCACAGCATTACTGCAAGTGAGACAGCTGTGAGGGGATGGATCCAACTCCACACTCCACAGACTACGAGGCTCCCTTGTGTGACATTAAGTCAGAAAGTACTGCTACTAGGGTTCCAGTCCATACATGCACAGGTTGGTTTATTCCAAACAAAACATATTTAAATAGGTCTCTATGATCACTGGGTGTCTGCGGATATCCAGATAGTTCTCTCAGTAATACATGGGTCTTAGTTTTGTCAGGGTGCCTTCAAAAAAGAGGATACTTTTTGTGCTGTGGGAGAATCTTGATAGATTTTCTCAAAGTACAAAGGGTGATTATGGAGACCTACTATAAAGCAGTTTTTAAGAAAAGTGAAAACTGCTTGGAGAGAAAAAGGACACGAAATTTGCACCAAGGAATTTTTTACATCATAACAAGGCACTTGGCTCCTCTTTTGAGGTAGCAAGGGCTGTACTACGAGAATTTCAGTAGGAAACCTTATCCCATCCACACCCTACAGCCCTGGTCTTGCCCCTTCAGATCTCTTTTTGTTCCCAAATCCCAAAGAATATTTAAAAGGAACAAGATTTGAGTCCCTCAAGGAAGGACACGAAAACTACTGTTTTGATGTCATGTAAACCAAAGAATGCAGAATTCTTTGGGGAAGGGTTAAAGAGACGGAAATACTGCCTTCAGAACTGGACAGACCTGGATGGAGAATAGAGTAGCTTCACATTTTGATATTTTTGTTTAACAAAGAGGTTTCTATGATTTCATAGCAATACTTGTTGACTTACCCATGAACAATAGTGGGTATGAGTCTCTACTTTGAAGGATCTTCTGGAGGAATTTATTTTTTTAAAGGAAAAGGCAAGAATCACCTGTTCCCTCTACTGTGGTGCAGATGTTCTAAGTGAGCCCTTGGGTCCAAGAGACATCTAGCCAAATCCTAACACTCAAACGGGTGACATGAAAATGACTCCCTTCTCCGCAACACTGATACGTATGTTTTCTACTTCAGAACAAAACACCTGTGTTTGATAAAACCATCTGTTCAAAAAGCTGGAACATGAAAATAAAATTCATCTGGACCAAGGGGGAGCTGATGGCTTACACAGACTACTTGATTTTACTAACCTCTACAGGAAGTCAGCAGTTCAAACCTTCCAGGTGCTCCTTGGAAACTCTATGGGGCAGTTCTACTCTGTCTATAGGGTCGCTATGAGTCAGAATCGACTCAGTGGCAGTGGGTTTGGGGCTTGTAAGAGTTTTACTTGGTTCCTGAAATACTTAGACGACATTCACCTTATATTTAAGAACACAAACATGAAGGAAACATGGTCAATCCCCTTTACAATGCTGGAATAAAGAAGGCTTTTTCTAACTATGATTCAAAATCCAGAAGCCATAAAAGAATAGATTGGTTAATTCAACTACATAAAAACAAAAACTCTTGTATAGTTTAAAAAAAAAAATGCAAAATCAGAAGACAAATGGGCTTTTACAGTGGCTAGATTAGGCTGTCCACACCCAAATTCACTGGTCCCTGAAGACAGATGACCACGTGAGGCAACCAGCAAGCACACAGCACCATTTATGAAGTATTCTCTTGCTGAAATGTTGAACCAGGAGCTGTTCAAGTATTTAGATGAAACTGCTAGTTTATGAGAAATACAGGTAATAAAGAAACACGTGAAACAACACCAAGGAGATGCGATCAGAAAAATTCTAGAACGTGCAGGTGCTCCATGAAGCACATGACCCAATTTCTTCAACAAAATAAATGGCAAAGGAAAAGAAGAGAGAGAATGGAAGAAGAACTAGTATGTGTTGAGATATTTATAGCATCACATCAAATCAAAAACATAGGCCTTGCTTGGATTATGGATCAAAAGAATCAATTCTGAAAAAACATTTCTGAGACAATTAAGGAAATCTGAACACTGACTAGAAATTAGATAATACAAAGGAATTACTGTTAATCATTTCTAGGTATGATGATGGTATCAAGGCTATGTTTTTGAAAAGGCATTCCTATGTGTCAGAAGTATATAAACCAAAGCTGCTGCCATTGAGTCAATTCTAACTCATGGCAGACCCAAGTGTTACACAGTAGAACTGTTCCATACGATTTTCTCAGCTATGATCTGTAAAGATCAGATCACCATGCCCTTTCTCCACAGCACAGCTGGATGGGGTCAAATGGCAAGTCAAACTGCAAGCCGCACACTTATAAAGTGGCATAATCTCAGGGATTTGCTTCAGAATAATCCAAGGAAGGGGAAAAATGGCAGGTACAGAAAAGACAAGATTGGCCATGTTTATGGGCAGTAGATCCCAGGGGGTTCATCATCATTATACTATTCTTTTGACATGTAGTATTGTGAAATTTTCCACAGAAAAAGTTAAAAAAAAAAAACAAAACCACATGATAAATGACAAATTGGAAACCTATGCTGGCAACTCGTATCACTGACAAATGGCTAAACTTCCCTGATCATAAAGTACTGCTAAAAATTGGGGGGACAAATACCAATAACTAATTCAATGAAAACTAGGCAAAAGATATGAACAGCTCATAATAAAATACAAATAGCCATTAAACATGAAAACATGTCCAAGCTTAGTCACCATAAGAAAAATGCAAATTGGAAATGACATTGAGATGCTATTTTTCTCCTGTTTGATTTCACCTATTGAAATCCAAAAGGTTAACACATTCTGTTGGGAGATTGTTGGGAAACAGGCATTCTTACACACTGCTGGTGGGAGGTGCAGAACAGTACCACCCTAAGGAGGGTGAGTGGGCAACACCCACTGTCTCGGTTATCCAGTGCTGTTGTAACAGAAATACTACAAGTGGATGCTTTAATGAACAGAAATTTATTTTCTCACAGTTCAGGAGGCTAGAAGTCTGACTTCAGAGCACTGGCTCATGGAGGAGGCTTTCTCTATCTGCTGGCTCTGGAGGGAGGTCTGTGTTGATCAGGACAGCCTCTTCTCAGCTGGGTCCACAGCCAGGCCTCTTTCTGGTCCTGGTCCAGCCTCTGCCCTGCTTGGGCAGGTGTTATGAAGCTCTTTAGCAACCCGGGTAAGTGCGTAGAAGTGTCATACTCCACTAGGGAGTCTTCTGCCTGAAGGCACTCAGCTTTCGCCTTCCATGGGTTGGCTCCCATATCACCTCATGGCCGCCTCCTGGCTCTGCTGCCACTGCTTCACTCCATCTCGCACCATCTCCAGTGTTACAAACCTCTCTCTGCGTCTCCTGGTTCTAAAGCATCCACTTGTAGTATTTCTCAGCACAGGGACCCTGGTTCCAAAGGACGTGCTCCATTCTCAGCTTTTCTTCTTAGTCCCTATCTTGGTTTGCTTCTGTCTCCTTTTATGTCTTGTAAGATAAAAGGTGTGACTCAATTAAGGGTGTCACTTGAGTAAGGGTGGTGACTGCGGTAAGGGTGGTGACTTGAGGCACACCTTCTGGGAAAGCAGTGACTCAAGATACATCCCACCCTCATTTTGCCTCATTAACATATGGGACAACTCACTTTCAAATGGGACCATAACCACAGACATTGGGGCTAGGATTTACAACACATCATAACACAGGATCATGACATCAGCTCACAAAATGGAAAGTAACCACACAATCCTTGGAATCACAGCCTAGTCAAATTCACATGCATTTTGAGGGCACACAGTTCAATCCATAACACCCATCAAAATGACAAATGCATTTACCCTTTGATTTAGAAACCCCACTTTTGGAAATTCTTACAGATATACTTGCACATATAAGCACAGTTTCATTCACAGGCACACCGCCAGCAATAACAAAAGACTAGAAGTACTTCTGAGGCACCTTTGGATAGACTCAAGCTTCCAATTTTCAGTTTGCAGCTGAGAGCATTATCCACTGCACCACCCAGGGGCCCTGAAAGCAGCCCATGGATCCACATACACTGGCTAGTTAAATAGAATATGGCACAGCTACACAGTGGAATACTCTGCAGCTGTTAGAAGAATGAGAAAGCTCTTATATTGACAGAGAAGAGCTCCAGGATATGCAGGGAAAGAAAAGCAAGGTGCAGAGCAGCGGACATAGTGTGCTACCTTTTTCTAAAAAAGGGGAAAAGTAATAACTTACGTTACTATTTTGTCTGCATAAAAAGAAACATTGTAAAATACAAAAGAAACTAATAACAGTGGTCACTTACCAGAAGAAGGGGAGGTGCGGTGGGAAATGGAGGGAATACGGACACGAAAAGAACAAGATTCTCAGTGTCTATCATTGTTTTATGAACAGTGTGGCTGTAGTGTACTTAAAGATATATATATTTTAAATAAAGAATTGGTGAGGAATTATGTATCAATTGAATATCATTATTCACATAACAGCCTAATAGATCACAAAAGATGAGTGAAATAAATAGGAAAAATATTCTGGTATCAGTTCTGGGAGTTCTTTGTGACTCTCTAATGTTGCTCTGGGCCCTCAGCATGGATCAGCACAGGACCAAAAACCAAACCAAACTCACTGCTATTAAGTCTGCTCTGACTCACAGTGACTCTACAGGACAGAGCAGAACTGCCCATAGAGTTTCCAAGGCTATAATCTTTAAGGAAGCAGACTGCCACATCTTGATCATGCAGAGCAACTGGTAGGTTCAAACCTCTGATCTCTGGTTAGCAGCCAAGTCCTTAACCACTGAACCACCAAGGATCCTTGATATGCTCCTACCTCCATGAAAAAGATATCTCCATTTGTGTCTGTCCCTGCATGGACCACAAATGTCTGCTTCTTCATGTGCCGGCTGCCACTTGACCGGATAAAAAGATCACGTCCATTCTGAGGAAAGAGAGATCTTTGAGGGACACCCAAAAATTCTTACCCCAGAGAGCGCTGGGCTAAGTACCTCCCATTCAGCAGTTAAATTCATATCTACTTCCTTAGTCAACACAATCTTATCTGCTGGCCACTGGCCACTACGGAAGTCACAAATTGTTTGGTCTCAGGACCTCTATAATTGTTAGAAATGATTGACGACTACATAGGAGTTTTGTTTATGTGTGCTCTATTTATAGGTATTTGGCACATTAGAAATCAAAATTGAGAAACTGTAGAATTACTTATTAATTCATTGAAAAATAAAAAATTCCTTATTAATAAATTTATTATATGGTGACATAAATATATTTTGAAAAATAACTACTTTTCCCCCACACTGACTCACAGTAACCCTACAGGACAGAGTAGAACTGCCCTACAGGGTTTCTAAGAAGGGCCTGGTGGCCTCAAACCGCTGGCCTTTCAGGTAGCAGCTATCCTTCTGAACCACGACACCACCAGCTTTCCTTCTCACCCGAAGGGAGGGCAGGAAGGAAAAAGAGTGATCTGTTTCTGCATACAGTCTGTTCTGATGTGTTGCTTTGGTTCATGTACTGAAGAAAAGCTGGCCTCACAGATACGTATTTAGAAAAGAGAAGATTATTTTAATAGCAGATTTAAGACCAGGTAGCAGTTTCTGAATATAGTTGCAATGTGGAACCTGAAAACATTATTGATGCACTTTTCATACCCAGTTTCATTAAAATCCATTGGTCTTCTTTATGTTCTGAGTGGAACCTTCACTCTATACTTGAATCTGTAACCTCACACACTAGTCCTTTGGAAAAGAATGGCTCAGTGAGTTATGCAGCTTTTCCAAATGTCGTTATCTTTCATCATACCCTATAGTAACTACCCTTATGACATTATCATCAATATCATTAGAGAAGGCTTTAAAGTCTTGGGAAGCTTCAAGTTCAAAAGTTTTCTAATAGTCTAATTTTTAACTTAAAAGCTTGAATCTTATCATTGGCAAAAAACACTGCCAGCTGTTTCCCTTGAAATGTGAGGCTCACTTTATTAACCGTAAAGAAAGCATCTGCCAAGTGCCCAACTCTCAACAACCACTATGTCAGTGATTCTCTCCAGTAAATACAATGTTCCATGAAAAGGCGGCTGGTTCACCTTGCAATTCTAACTACTGAAAATTGCTTTTCCTCTAAACAGTCATCATACTTTGATTTGCAGAAGCACTTCATGTATACATAGAATCTAAAAACTTATAATCAATGATCAAGATCTCATAAAGCTCAGAATTTTAACTGCTTCATCAAGGATGTTCATAAGTGAAGCTGGTTTTGTTTGTTTAAACTGGAAATGTGCAGGGGGTAAAGAATACAGTGGCTGTCAGGGGTTTGGGGCCACTGCCTAGATATTGTTAAGGCACCTACGGTTTTATCCACCATCAGTTCAAATGTCAACACAGTGAAAAAGGGAAATCACAGCTGAGTACTATTATGACAATCATTTGGACTGTGTGGATTCACAGGAATCCACAGATCATACATGGAGGACTGCAGAACTAGGCTGATTTCGGTCCAGAGAATCTGATCACACAGAACAAGGGCTAAAGCCTCCTCTAGAGTCAGAGACTATCTTGTCCCGTTTTCAAAATGCGGGCAAGGGTGAACTGGATTGCACAGTGATACAAGGCAAGAGATTACCTGTGGGGAAGCTCGGCCAGGAGGTCCAGCCCTGAGAGGCTGACCAGTGAAGTGGAAGGGGAATCTAAGGAATGAGAGAGGTGTGCTTACCAGGTTTGCCAGCTGATCAAGCACCTCATTGATTTGCTGGCTGTACACAAGCCCAATGTGGGATTTCCCCATGAGTCGCCTCACTTTCTTCCGGATGTCATTCTTATTTACCTGGAAAGCAAACAGGATCTTAATGAGGGTGGACTCTGCTCTCAGCTGAGGCAAAGAGAATCTATCAGGAAGCTTCCTACTGTCTGGGAGAAGACCACATCTCTGAATATGGGAGAAAATGTTGTATTCTGCCAACATACTGGAAAGAAAAGCACTAGCTCTGTTCCTCGGTGGCTTCTGTAGGCAAGTGTCTCTTTGAGCAGTTCTGGTTCAAGTAGATGGCTGCTCTAGGTGACACTTCTATCTTCGTAGAGTTCAGAAACAGTGAGCAGTGACATCTGGGGCTCAAGTCTAAGTGAGACACCTTCCCAAGGTGAGGGATCATCAACTTGTACCCTGTGGAGCTCAACAGAGTCAACTGTACAACAGAAAATCAAACAAACCAAGCAGGTCTGCAGGGCACTCTCTGCATCTCATCAACTAATTTCCCTGAAAAGATGCTAGGGAGAGCAAAAGGAAGAGAAATCAAGAGGCTCATTCTCAGAACTACTCTCTCTATTCTGTCTGCCAATCCAAAGCCTATGTTTCCTGTTCAGAGCAGAGCTCTTCTGAAGACATACTGTTTCCACAGCTAGCTCACCAGGTACAATCAAAGTAGAACCTACCACAACTTTATAAATGGGTAGTTCTTTTTACTCAGCTATGGGAAATCCTGTATGATAAAGGGTTGGGGCTGAAAAGTGAACTTTGAGCATCCTTCCTAAGGTTTTAGAACAAACTACTATAAAAAATATAAATTTTTGTTATCAGCCTAGGTTCCCATCAACAGATGAATGGATAAACTAACTACAGTACATGTACACAATGGAACATTATGCAATGATAAAGAACAATGATTTTATGAAACATTTCATAACCTGGAATCAACTGGAAGACAGTACACTGAGTGAAATCAGTCAGCTGCAAAGGGACAAATATTATATGAGACCGCCATTATAGGGACTTAAGAAAAGACTTATACACAGAAGAAAATACTCTCTGATGGCTACGAGGGTACACAGGGAGGGCATGAAAGGGTTATTCATAGATTAGGTAGTCAACAGGAATTCAGTTAGGTGAAGAGAGTGACCTGCTGTAGAAGGCAGGTCAGTATAACTAACTATACCATAAGCTAAAAGGTTTTCTAAATTCAACCCAACACTTCAAAGGACAGAGTAGCAGGGACAGGGGTCTGGGGACCATGTTTTTAAGAGACATCAAGATCAACTGGCATAACTAGTCTTTCTCTAGGAGAATATTGCCAAAGCACTATATACCCTATATTGGTCAGTGGTGCCTGGGGTCTTAAAAGCCAGCCAGCTGCCATCTGAGGAACATCAATTGGTCCCAAACCACCTGCAACAGATGACAACCAAGAATACCAAAGACATGAAGAAAAATGAGCCAAGGAGACAGAAGGACCCATATGACTGCGGGACTATATCAGCAGGAGAACAGAGGAACTAGATGGTGCCTGGCCGCCACCAAGGACAGCCCTGACACGGAACACAATGTAAAGTCCCTGATCTGGACAAGAAAAAGAGTGTGCATATCCAGAACTCTATTAAAAGACCAGACGTGATGGTCTGATAACCTGGAAGGTCCCCTGAGAACACGGCTGTTGGACTTGCTACCAGCCCAGAGCTGAAACCAGTACTGAAGCCAACACTTCAGACAAAGAATAGACTGGAAACGGGGACACAGAGTGATGCATGTGGCATGTGTACTTTACAGTTCAATATATGTATGAGGCTGTCCTACTGGTTTCTTTTTAGAGGGGTGAGGGGAGGGTAGAGAAGAGGGGACAAGTGTTGATTGAACGGATACTGGAAGAGTGAAAAAGAAGAGCGTGTTGTCACAGGGTGAGAGAGCAGACAGAGTTACAGAGAGGTGGGTACTTGGGTTTTTATAAGGAAAATTGACTCGGACTGTAAATTTTCACTCCATCACAATAAAAAAAATTTTTTTTAATACTACGGCGCCATCCTGATTGCACAGTGGTTAAGTGCTCTGTTGTTAACCAAAAGGTCAGCAGTTTGAACCCACGATCTGCTCTAGGAGAAAGATGTAGCAGTCTGCTCCTGTAAAGATTCATAGTCTCAGAAACCCTACTAGGCAATTCTAAAGTTGCTATGAGTCAGAATGAAAACACCAGCACTTACCAAAAACAAAAACTGTCTTATAAGGTCACTGTAAGTTGGAATTACTTGAGGGCAAAAGGCCTTTTGTTTGTTTGCTTACTTTTCATGGCATCAATAATTACCTTTTCCATAATTCTTAGCCAAACAGCCTGGCAGTTTCAGATAGACAGACTGATAATGTGTGAGACAGCAGAGAGGGCACCAATTTTCAATCATAAAGGCAAAATTCTCTGACAGCTTCTCTCTGCCCCAGAATTCAGAGGACAGGAACAGCAGGTGGTGTCAGCCAAATCGGCACTACCTTCATCAGCAGCATGTAAGAGATAAGGTTGTGCAGAAGTGTGGCCAGCAAGCGATCTTCATCATCCTCCAGGCGTTTCCGGTCATGTTCTCCCAGGGACAGGTACCTAAGCAGAAAACCCAAGAGAAGTCAGGTGGGATCACAGACCTAACTGCGAGGAGGTTAAACATCTATATTTCCAAGGGTTCCCTAAGTCCCATACCTGTCAATCATTTCCTGGGGACCCTGGTCCATACCCATCCCTTCTCTCTCCAACATCACGGCATCTAAGAATGCATCTTCCCAGAACTGCATTTGGTCCCAAAGAGTAGAACGCTCTTTGCCTGTGTAGGATGCACTTTGTTTAGGGCCTTATTTAACATATAAACAACACAGCTGCCAAACCAACAGAGTCAACTCCAGAGACAAGGGAAGCATCACAAATTCCAGAGCAAAGGAAATTCAAGGTCTCTACCCCAGATCTAATACTCCTGCCACCATCCCCAATTGCCTCCAAGCGAGGCCCAGTCCCTCCCAAGGAAGACAGAAGAACACAGCACACAAAGAAAGTTGGTTACTTATAGAAAAGGTCTCCATAGCAGCATCCTCTAACTGGTCCCACATGGATCCTTTGTCCCTTCCTGCCAATTTGTGAGCAGGAAGGACCATGGTAGCAAGAAAGGAAGGAAAGGAAGACAGACAGAGGCTGTTGAGTAATACCAAAAATTCAGTCTCTTCTAGTTTTCATCCACTGCTTTTTCCAGACCCAGCAAGTTGCTTGCCTCAGATACAAAAATCCCCCTCACATCAATTGCTGACGCTGTTTGGTGCTACCCTGTCCCGTGGCTGAGCACAGATTTCTTCCAAGACAAGAGGCCACCTCTGTCTGTTTCTCACCTAGAAGCCCCTCGTAGAGATAGACTCGCTGGCTTACATCTTCAGAACAGCGAATGGGGCTGCCTGCCAGCTTCTCCTTTGCGATTGGCTTCAAGCTGTGAGCTTTACCCTAGTGAGAAGAGATGCGAGGTCAGCTGCCTGAGGCACCGGTGAACAGGGCACAGAAGACCAACCAGCACCTTAAGCTCAAACAACAGGGGCTAGTCATAAACACATACAGACACCTTCTGCTTTTCAAGAGTTTGCTTTCCGCCATTTGCTTGTACAGAAGACCTGCATTAGTACCTGTTTTTGCTAGGTGAGAGAAATTCAAAGATGTTCACCTTGGCAAAAAGAAGGGAATAGTGTTCCTCATTGGTTTTACAGCGAGCCATGAAAGAGGCGGCACTGCACCCCAAGCAGCGAGGGTGGCATCACCAAGCTCCTTCCCTGGTTACTACTACACTCAGCATCTCAGCAGCAAACCGCCACAGCTTTGAGCTGTGTCTGTGAGCATCTGTGCTTTACCTTGACGTGTTCTGGACATCTGTTAGCAAGATTTGTCCTAAAGTATTGCAAAAGTGTAGGAGCTCACAAGGGTTTTATATATTATTTGGTATGATTCAGTAGGTTACTGTTTTGGATTTGGGGACACACAAAAACATTTCCTATATAAATTCATTGTTTCTTCACTTTACGCCATTTTGGCTTATGAAAGGTATCACAGGAACATTCTCCTTTTCAGTGGGGTAACCGACTTTACCAACCCTGCCTCTTCTCTGCTTGTCTCTAGCAGTCAACTAAAAGTCAGTCAAATAATCTATGCTTCCTAAATCACACAATCAAGTTTTCATTTTGACTTATCTTTACTCCTTAGTCTAAGAATCTTCTCCAAAAGAAAAACTAGGAGAATTCTCTGTAGCAGCACAACCCAGGATGTGAAGTCAGACTGACCGAGGCTCTGTTCCCTGCCTCTCATGAGCTATGAGACCCAAGCCACGAAAGGCAGCTTCTTGAAGCCTCGTATTCCTCATTTATAAACTGAAGGACCCTCTTTGTAGAACTACTGAATTTGAAAACACATGGTTGGTATTTGATAAGAGTTCATTTTCTCTTTTCTACTTTCTCTTTTGGCACGATGGTTAAACTCTGGGCTGTGAATCAAAAGGCTGGAGGTTCAAATCCACTCGGTGGCACTGGGGGATAAATGACCTGGCGATGTGATCCCATAAAGATTATGCCCTAGAAAACCCTATGAGGCAGTTCCACTCTGTCACACATGTTTACCACGAGTCGAAACAGACTCGACAGCAGCTGACACCTCTTAGTACCCCTCAGAAAGCTTACTAACTTCGCCACTTCTGCAATCCAAGACTTCCTTCTATTCAACCAAAACAGATTTTCAACCAGGTGAGAGGCAGGTAATACCACGCCAATTTCACAACACATGTAACAAAATAAGCAGAGAAGTCACTGATCAAAGGTTATTAAGCAAAAGTGTGACTAAATGTCCAATCTCCTGGTTCGCAGCCCAATACTTTCTTCAGTGGACCATAATGACTTAATATAATTGATTTCTTGTAAAAACAGGCTGTTCTGAGCTGAGAAGTTTACACAACTGCTCTCAGCAACTCAATGGTGCAAACAACTCTTGCCTGCCAGGTCAGGACAAGTAAGAATTTGTTCCAGGAAGATGCCAGGAAAGGCAGCACACAGCTTAATAGGTTCTTTTGAGGTAACTATTCTATGATATTTATCTTGATATATGAATGGAAGCGTACTGGAAGGACTGAAAAGATTCCTATTCAAACCAGTCTGTTTAGACTTCAGGGAGAGCTGCTGCTGCTGTCGTTAGTCACTGTCAGACAGCTCCACTGCACAGTGACCCTATATGCAAAGATCGAAACACTGCCCGGTCCTGTGTCACGCCCCCAGTTATTATGCTTGAGCCCACTGCTGCAGCCACCGTGCCAATCCACCTGGCTGAGGGTCTTCCTCTTTTTGCTGACGATCTACCACGCATGTCCTCCTGACAACATATATACAGAATGTGAGACGTAATCTCACCACCCTTGCTTCTGAGGAGGAGTCTGGCTGTACTTCTTCCATGTCAGATCTGTTGGGTGTTCTGGCAGCGCTTGGCATATTCAATAGTCTTAGCCAACACCATAATTCAAAGGCATCAGTTCTTCTTTGGTCTTCTTCCAGTTTTCACACGCATGTGAGGAAACTGAAAACATCGCGTGGCTTGGGTCAGGTACGGCTTAAATATTCAATGACGTCTTTGCTTTTCAACACTTTAAAGACGTGTTTTGAGACAGATTTGCCCAATGCAATGAGTTGTTTGATTTCCGGACTGCTATTTCCATGGCTGTTGTGTTGTGAATTCAAGTGAAAGGAAATCCTTGACAACTTCAATCTTCTCTCCACTAATCATTGTGCTGCTTGTTGGTACAGTTGTGAGGATTTCTGTTTTCTTTATGAAGAGCGAGTTAAGACCCATCCATCTGAGCGGCTCTGCTGACTCTCGCTCTCATTCCCGACCTTCACCATGGGCTATCCTTGCTCTAACAGGTATAGAAATTGAGCAGGCCTTGGATGCGGGACTGAACACAGGGTTAAATGCTTCCTTTACATGTCATCTGCTGTTTTCCCCATAAATCAAAGATAAGGATGTATGAGCTCTAGTAGAGAATACTCATTTCCATTCTCTTGTAGAGAGTACCCATTCTTGTTCAAGTCTACCAAAATGCTAACACTGCCTAAAGCGGGGATGTGTACACTGAAGAGTAGTGTCTCAGAACGTATATCTTAGAAAAAAGAACTGGTTCCAATCCAATCTGATCACTGGCTTCCTTTGTCACCAACAGCAAGCTCTTTGTTTCCTGAAAACTTTTCTCCCTCATCTATCAGAAAAGACTACTCAATTGCACACTTATTGGAAATGGGAACCATGCCTTATTCATCCTTGTTTCTTTAGCACAGAACCTGGCACTTAGTAAATCATTTAACAGATGTTTGTTAACGAATAAAAACGTCAAATAACCACTAAGAATATACTAAAAGAAATGCTGTTTTAAAGTCCTACATAAACAGAGCAGTGAAAAGAATAAAAATGGACTAGTTCACAGAAATAGGTGGACTGATACCAATGTGAGCTGTACTCACCCTGGCATTGCTACAAAGGCACTACTTTGTCTATTTTGAGCCTATAGACTATTGTTCTCCAGAGAATTTTAAGCCTTTATCTGACTAACTCATCAATGATTCAGAGGAGGGCTGAAGCCCCAGATCACAGAGTCAAATGACTCTGTGAAAAAAGTCCTAAGAAACATTCTCTTCAAAGCCAAATATGTACGGGATATCTATTTCTTACTTCATCTTTCCCTTCCTGTTGCTGTGTAAGTTTTCCTTCTTTTCTAGCGCACCTCCATCCCCCCAAAAAGAAGTGGCCTTCCTTGGTCAGTAGACAAAGCTTACAAAGATGGCGCTTGTGGCAGAGTTGGTCTCAATTTCACTATCAGACAAAGTGGCCCGAGAGCTTGCCAAGTGGACGACGCCCTCGCCACCTGGTCCATCACCTGCGTTGCTGCTCAGGTCACTGTCTGCTCCAAGGGTCTCTCCAGAACTATTACTTACCTGGAAAGGAGAAAAAGGTAGTAAGGGATACTCTCTAAAGGAAGGTCTCCAGAAATGCCAAGCTGTTAGTGCTCTCTGATGCCATAACAAAGTACTGCATTCCAAAGATATGCCCAGAAGCTTCTTGAAGTATTTGCTTTGTGAGTAGAAGCCCTGGATAAGATCTCAGGTTCTGACCCCATGTATAGAGACCTATGACAGGTAAACATCTCTACTATGAGAACTCTGCTAACCTCAGACCAAGAACAGCCTCCGAAGGAGGACACAACTCTCTTTTCCAAAGAGAAATCCACATCCCACCCACCAAGATGCCAGTGTGGTGTTCCCCTACCACGGTGCTAACTTCAGAATCCTGGCTGGAGCTTCGGATCAGAACAGCTGGACCCACACTAGTGACACAGTCTGCATCATTCCTCTGAAATAAGACACAGGCCCACGAGGGAAAATGTTAGTCTGCTCAGTTTCGCTAAGCAGTACTACACCTTCTTTCTTTACCCACTCCCCACCCTTCTGTTACCACCTCCAGATGAGCTGGTCTTTAGAGGTTTTGTCCCTGAATATAAACTACATGTGACTTATATAATAAAAATAAATAATAAACATTAAGCAAATACACACTCACTGTAGAAAATATGTAAAAGAAATAAAAATAAGCCATAACTCTACCACCTGGATTAACCAATGATACATTTTTAATGTGTTTCCCTTTAGTCTTTTCTACACATATTTAAAGAACAAAATTGGAATCAGACTGTACACTACTTCATAAATACTTTTCTGCATCACTAAGTTTCTTAAAACAGTCTTTAATGACTATGAAGGTTGTATTATACAGACATATTATGTTTATTTGCTCATTCCCCTATTACCGGACATTTATGTTGTTTTGAGGTTGCCTATTTATTCCATTTATATCCTTATTTTAAGATAGCAAATGTGATCCTCACACTTCTCAACAAGAATGTCACAAACCTGGGAACCAGACATCAGGCTCACACCACTGTCTGCACTGATCTGGGACTTTTTCTCTTCTGTCTCACCAAGGTCAAAGATGGGTTTGATTGCTTCGGGCCCTGAAGGGGGGAAGACTTCTGGTTACTTGGTGCACAAAGGACAGGGGCAGGCTGGGGAAGGGAGGGGGACAGCAGTACAGCCTAGTCCCTGGCCTGTTCAGCGTGCCCCAGTCACCTTTCCAGGGACTGCCCCCTCAGGACCCACTGGAATCGGAAGCTCCCAGATGCCTTCAGAACCAAGCCAAGTAGGATGAAAGAGACCTGGTCTCAAAAGGTTCTGCAGCCATCTTCTCAACCTGAGAAAATTTAGGCAAATCACCTTAAAACCGAAAAGCTCCACAAATGTCTAAACGTCATTCCACTGCACTCAAGAGCCAGAGTCTCCCTCGTGCTCAAAACCACTGGGAGGTCCCTAGGTCATTCAGTGGTTACCCAACAAATGTCTCCAAAGGGGCTGGAAAAGGTTAGGCCCAGGGAGATACAGAAACTCCAGCTGCTTCACTGGACACTGCCTAACCCACCTTATAACTTCCACACCTATGACAGAAATCACCCCCAATTTCCCCCACCTCCCCACAATGGTATGGCAGAAGGACAGAATGACAGAAAGCAAGAAAGCGTGCCTAGGCAAGCCACCAGAGAGAGGTGGGCAGCTACAGACTCAACACGGAGGGATAACAACCATCTCTGCCAACTGTGCCCACAGGCATTCTCAGGGGTGAGGGCGGTATCAGCCAATGAGGGGCACGGAAATGGGCAAACGTTCTCCCCACCACCTCTGCAGCAATGGAGGACCAACTTCTAAGGGATTTGACTCAGGAGATAGTCTGATTACTGCCTGACAGCTGGGGAAGGGGTTGACTAGAAGCAGCAGCCTATAAGCCATATACCTATGAGTTATATACCACCTACCTGCTTTAACTCAGTCCAAATAACCCCCATAAGAGCAAATTTTGGGTGAGGCTGACAAAGGAAGTCTGCCCCAACTGGGCCTGGGGAGTTGGCAGGTATGGGAGATTTGGGAACAGGAAGGGGCATTTGTTCCTTACTCTGTTTTTCCAAAGCTTTTTGCTTTTTCACTTCCTGGTGCTTGTTCCACAATTCTACCCCAGATGCAATGCAAGCAGGAGAGAAAGACAGACAGAGTCAGAGGCTGGTCAGACAGGCGAAATGGAAACCCACCCACCCGAGCTGATTCAGTATCAGGCACAGGATTACAAGTCAAGAGATAACAAGATATATTCATTTTGGCTGGGGGGTGAGGGAGATTCAAGAGATCCAGCACCTTCCTGCAAACTCAAGAACTAGATTAGGAATTTCAAATCCTAACAGCAATGTGGCAGCAAAATTCCTGCAGAAAGCTAGAGTGGAAGTGTCTTTAAGAGCAAACGTCTTAGTATGGCACCAGGAAACTAACCTTGAAGAGACTGGAGAACCTATCAAGATTGCGTTAACTAGGGATCAGCTTAAACTTCCTGCCTCATCATTGTTGTCTCTGCCAAATACGCTTCCCCTTCCGGGAAATGGCAAATTTGAAAGACTTTAGGTAAGACAGATGATCTCCTCAAGCGCCCAAAGGGTTTTGGAAGCATGAGCACAAATCTGTGTGGCACACTGAGTTGCCCAGAGGCCACCTCATGTGATAGTTATCAACCCTTCTGTGCTATCAAAATACCACTCACCCTCTGAATCTGTGCCTGCCCTACCAAGAGACCATTCTTAGCTAGTCATCCGGAAAAACACCTCTGCCTGGTCAAAAAGCTGGTCATTTGAACTGATTTGGGATGGTGAAGGGTCACTCAGTTCCTCTCTTTCTTCCAGGAGAGGTGAGAGGGAATATAAAATGGACAAGAGTAGCATTTCTTAACAGGAGTAAAGAAGAGAAAACACCGATCACAGCAATTCTTTTCTGAGGAGACACTTTAGAGCCTACTTAGTCCAATCTCATTTCACAGACGAGGAGACAGAGACCCTGAGAGGGGAAGTGACCTGCCCAAAGTTGCATTCCCAGCCAGGGGAAGAATAGAAGCAAAATTCCCAAATCTCCAGGCTTTCAGGTCAGTACTTTTTGTAGAACATCACATCAGGAAGGAGAAAGCTGGGGTTGACTACCTCTAAGACATTATTATGCTGGGCTAGAGAAGTTTAGCTCCCTCTGAAAAAGAAACTGGTTCCTCATGACCATTTATGGGTCATGCATAAAAATAGCCCATTGCCTTCAAGTCGATTCTGACTCATTGCAACCCTACAGGACAGTGTAGGCTGCTCCACAGGGCTTCCACGGAGAGGTAGGTAGATTCAAATTGCTGACCTTTTGGTTGGCAGGCGACTTCTTAACCACTACACCCTCAGGACTCACACATAAGGCAACGGCTACCGGTTGTGGCAAAGGGGAATAAGCTGGAAGCATATTGCTCAGCGACCCAGAATCAGAGAAAGAAAGATTGAACCTAGACAACACGAGGTCCAGTAAAGAGGGAGCCAAGCAGAAGTGACACCCTGAGAGCTGACCGAGGCGCTGCCTTACTGGGAACAGAGAAACACCAAAAACAAGCAGGCTCTTAATCAAGGCTAGTGAGGGAGGGTTTAAAGCAGAGCATCTTTAGGCTTCTGGAGATCACCCAGACCCACTACTATAGCAGAGGGAAATGGAGTTGCCACAGAAGCCTCGGAGGAGTAAATTCAAGGGCAGGGAGATGGCTGACTGGGAGAAAACTGGCATCGGAAACCCAGGCAATTCTAGGTATACATTCCAAAGATGTATCTGCAAACTTGGCCATAGCTTTTAGGAGCTCACGAGGCCTTTCCACTATGTGGCTGAGGAAATCCAGGTGTAAATAAAGAGAGGGATCCAAGGGTACAGCTTAGACTCCCGCACTAAGCGCACTTGGACCTCTAAACAAAATTTTCATTCTTCTCTTGAGATGTAGATGGGGATGGCTGCAAATCAAACACAAGAGACAGAAAAGTATCAAAAAATGCCACTGGAAATGGACACAGACTTGTCTCCCTCTCTGGAAAGCAAAGCATGGGGAAGAGAAAGGTGGGATTCTGGATGAATCGAGAGGAGAGAAAGATATTTAAGAAGCCAGGACCCCTCCACTGTACCAGACAGTGATACATACCAATGGATGCTACAAAATTCTCTTCTTTTAAGCTTCTCGTGTCCAGTTCCTTAGGACTCTTTCCTGTAGCACTTAGTGCCCGAGGTCCCAGCTGGGGAACTCTCAGCTGTGCCATAGCCTTTGGGTCCCCCCGCCCAGTCAGGCCAGGGTCTTTGCCAACTGGTGTATTTACACTCTCTGTTGGACTTCTCTTCCGCTTGTCTGGTTCTGAGGGAAAAATCAAACATAGAAAGCAGTCAAAGAAGCAGTGTGTGGGAATCAAGGTACGGAAATGAGGTAGGAGAAACAGATACAAGAAGCCGTGGAGTGGAAGAGATACAAGGAGGGAAAAATCAACGTGATTTTTCTGGCAGCAAAACATCTGCTACATTTAAACATGCACTAGAAAATACAACCCCAAACCCTCAGGGAAAGCAGCTCAGGACTGGGAAACTTGTCATGGCGACAAGCCGGTTCACCCTCTTAGAGAGAAGCGGGAGAGCTGTGGACGGCACGGAGCTCACCTGGCACAATCCCTACCTTTGCTATAGTAATGGGTCTGGGCGATCTCCAGGAGCCCGAAGATGCTGGCCATGCCACCCAGGCCTGCGTGGGCGTACGACTGCTCCAGGCTGAGGACTGTGCATTTGAGCAGGTCTAACATTCCCTTGTACACCTTCCGACTGATCTCCTGCAACAACAAGCCAGGGGCTGTTGTGGGCAAAACTGCCTTTGGTGTTCACATCCCACTTCCCGGGGGCTTCCAGGGCCCAACCCCACCACTGACCACATCTGGGATGAGGTCCTGCCGGGCGTCCTCCTCAGACTGCACGGTGCGGCTCAGCTTGCTCAGGACAAAGAGTCGCAGCTGCTCGCTCTCCAGCAGCCGGCGCACCTTCTTCATGTTGAGCCAGCCCACGCCCTGGCCATCCAGCACGCTGTGCACAACCTCCTTCAGGAACTGCTGGTTCTCGCTATGGGGTTCACACACCACCTCTGCGGTCAACAGCTCCTCTGCAGAGCTCCCCCCTTTCACTGGACCAGATATTTGCCTCCAGGGGCAAAACACAATGCCAGGTCTCTGGATGTCTAAATCTGGCACACACCCCACCTCTCCAGTAACCTGGTCTGTCTCTGTGCCTGTGCCGCTGTTTCACACTCCTCAAGGCTGTAAGCCACTAGTGCCGTGTGGCAAGAAACTGATTGCACCGCAGTGGATAAGAGTGATGGCTGCTAATCGAAAGGTCAGGGCAGTTCTCCTCTGCCCTTCAGGGTTGCTATAAGTCAAAATCAACTCAGTGGCAATGCGTTTGTCTATTTTAACCCATTAGGATCCTCTCTCCTCTCGAGCATCCTTAAAATACTGCACAGGAATCACCACCTCTTCCCGACAACTATTAAAACAGTTCTGTCATTTATTACCTAGAATTGCTGGATCGACCCTGGGGTGATGGAGGCTCTCTTTTCACTGTTGGGCTGTGTTTAATGACAGATGACTTCTGATCCACTAAGGCCCTCCTGTTTCCTAGAGCCGGGAAGGTAGGAAGGAGAGACATTACTATGGCAGCCCAGAAGCCAGTGTCAGCACAGCCCTGGGAAGCCATGTTCCACACCCAGTTCCCAGGCAGGCCGGGTGAGCATGGCACCAGGGCGTCGCACATAGGCAGAAACCAGCCACGGCAGTGTGGAGGAGGTGGGGATGGAGACCCAGGCCACTCCATGCACCAGCAGCACGCCCCACGGGCAGGCACGGGCGTCACAGGGGACAGGGCAAGGCAGGTCACTATGTGATGCTGCTTGCTCCATGAGGAGGATGGCCCTCAGGCAGACATGGAAGACGCTAGGAAGGAAAGAAAGGTCATGCACAGCTCACAGGCGAGACCCACCTTCACCACTCCCGGGGCCGGCTTCAGTAACAATCTCCATTAGAGTATTTAGCCCAAATACTGGGACACAAAATACACAATTAGTAAGTGCACCACGATACCCCGACCCCTACACCCCTCAGTGGAGCATTCTTACAAAGCATGAACAGTGCACATGATCTGAGCTGTTAGGCTCTTCTGAGCTGGAAGCCTGATCCAAGTGGCCAGCAGCCGACAGAGGGCTCTAGGGAAGGCCACCCACTGACACTGTAGCCAGTAGGGGCATGGTACAGGACACAGGGAGCCTTCAGGTACTATACAGACACATGCACGAAGGAGGGACCACTGGTTTTCATGAAACATCCAGCACAGGGGTCCAGGGGGCCTGCAGATATGCACAGGGAAGGGACTCATCTGCAGACACAGTTGTGGGGAGTTGGTGGGGCTGTGGAGGTGTGAGGATGGGAGGAAGATGGGGGGTGGGTGGGAGGTGAACGGGAGAATAAGCGCAGCAAATGAGGTGATGCATCAGCATGCAATGAGAGTTTTAACTACTCTCCTCTGCAAACGCATCAAAAGGAAAGCCAACAACACTGACACCTCTCGGTCCCTAACTCAGCCAGTCACCGGTTCACTGCAGCAGTGTTATTTATGTCCCTAAATCACTGGCCATGATGCCTCTTTGCCTATCTATCCTATGTTCCCATCTTCATCAAAGAACATTCCTCAGATCCCCAAGCATCTTTAATCACTGGGAAGAAGAGGTCAGGTAAAGATCACGTGGTGCTGTTTCTCACTGTACTTCCTATCACAAGTGAGTATCTCAGCACAAAACCCACACACAGCAAACGAAAGTCAGATTAAATGCAGCAGAGTCCCTCAAATTGTCAGAGATCAGAAATTCAATTGCTCCTCTAAGAAGCCAGCCAGTAACATCTGGCCCACTCATAGACCCTCATTAGCTGACACACAGCCAAAGCAAGAGGCTTCTTGACTCCATGAACACTTCTGCTCTGGTGGGCCACCTCTCTGGGATGAAGTTCATGCTGTAAGTTCATGCAGTAGCAACCTGGCAGGTGACTGGTGGCAGCTGATGATTCCTGTGTCCATCAGGTACCTCTGACAAGGTTCTCCCAGAGGCAGCAGTAATCTCACTGCTGCCACAATCCTAAATGACACAACAGGGTCTTCTCTCTGGCTACAAACACAGCTCCCACCTGACAACCATCAGGAGCCCACAGTGTACAGTGACAGCCATGAGAAGCGACATGAGGGAAACAGCCAGACCACATGATTCCTCACACCCGGGGCTCCTGACCAGGATCTGGTGGCCTGAAATATCTCACAGAGAACCCTGGTTTGGCAAAAAAGGGGCTGCAGTTACCTTTCAGGCTAGGGAAGGGCGTGGTCTTCTCTCGGGCCCCTTTTGTGGGCAGTGTGAGGTTGGAAAGGCTGAAGCTCGTGCTGTGGTTCCGATACAGGCTGCCTGTCACAGGGGAGGGGGCATGAGGACAGAGTTAACAGTGGCATCCTCGTCTTCACCGCCCTCCTTTTCAAATAGAGGCCCTGTGCCTCCAATCTGTGCTACAGAGGATCATGTCTACCTTAGGACAAACAAAGGTGTCACTACGAGGATGGCTCATGACCCAGTAACAACTTTCTCTGACTACCTCTCATGATAATATCCAAGTCCCTCATCCACTGGCAACACAGTGAAAGCCGGCAGCTAATGTGTCTCTGGTCTGGCACTGGCGCTGTACCCAGCTTCTGAGAAAACTCACAATTACAGTGACCCCTAGGCTGGTTCTCTCTAGACCCCAGCTTGTCTTGAATCTCCAACTTTCTCCAGCCCTCTTATCAAAAAATATTCTCCATGCACATAAGTAAATCCTGTATAGATTTCAAAGTATGCTTACCAGGTAAAGAACTTTTAGGTAGACACAAAACCAAACCTGACCAGAACATTTCTTCAGAACATATACATGATGGTGTGATTTTTTTTTTTTTTAACACAATGCCCATTTCTTAGCTGATCATTCACTGACCTTACCTGAAACAGACTAAAGCCCCCAGGTGTGAAAATAACAGCTCATCTGCCCCTGTCCTGAAAATGCCACCCTCAGCATCACCCAAGTTCCCTGAGCTGGGGCTTGATAATGCCCACCCTGCCCTGCATGTAAAGTTCTAAGCAACATGTGCCACAGCCAGGCCAGACTGCAGATACAAGGCAACAGAAGAGTGAGTGCACTAAAGGCACTTACTGGCAAAAGACATGATGCCCCCGAAGCCTTCGGAGCTGTTGTTGGAGATGGTGGAGGTGGGAGAGCTCGCTCGAGAGTCCGACTCTGCATCCGAGTCACTTGCCAGTCTCAAGCTGTTGGGCCGCAGCACCTTTTGAGCCCTTGGAATGCACAGTGGCACCTATAAGCCCCAGGCAGGGGGACCTTGTCTTGGGAGCGTGGGCCTTAGGCTACTCACCCTGCCCTTCCCCAAGTTCCTAAATCTCTAGAGCAAAGGACCAAGGGCTGGCAGGGCCACGAGGGCATTAGGACTTCTCAGGTTTTCTGAGTACCCCCACCCAGGGCCCACGTTAGTGCGGTCCTTCAGTCACCCATCTAGAAGGGATCCCCGGGCTCTCACCGACTGCCATTGACATGCTGGCTGAATCGGGGAGTGTAACTTTCCCCCTGCTCATCATCTTCCTCAGGAGGAAAGCCATACTGGGGCTCGAAGTACTGATCGTCATAGGTTCGTCGGCGCACTGACCCCTCTCCAATTTCTGTCTGACGCCTGTCCGTGTTCAATTTGCCACTGCCGGGAGGCATGCTGGGGAGGGGCTTGGAGACTCCTACAGTTGCCTTATTATCTATCTCCGTAGAGTCAACAGGTTCCTAGGGATCATATTAAATAAGAAGGGGTCACCTGCTGCCAAGTAACACTTTCCTGTATCCTCAGTTTTAGCAAGGCTGGGCCATGCCTGTCAGATTCCTAAAGAATGTGTGGGGGGAATGGATTGGATTGGACTTGGCAATGCAGTGACCATATATTGGATGCACTTTATGGTTCTATACATCTATAGGATGTCATCCTGCTGACCTCTGGCTGGAGGAAGGAGAGTGGGTGGAGAGGAGAGAAAAAAGAGACTGCTGGGAGAACGAGACATGTATGGAATAGAGAGGAATAGTGTGCTGTCATCAGGCAGGGAGAGCAGTGGAAGCTGCAGATACGTGGGCATGTAAATTTATACAGGAATGTACATTTTCACTCAGTTATATTAAATAAAAAATTAAAAAAAAAGAATGTGTGGGGAAAAAAAGTCCCTATGACACCCCTGTTCTCCCTCCCTACAAACTACACAAAGGGGACCTCAGCTGTATTCTGAGCGAACTCCAGTGACCTCCTTCTGGGGTCAGCACTGCTTCTGACAGGCCCTGAGCTATGGGGCACACAGAAAGGGGCAGGGGAAGATAGAAAGGAAAGAGACAAATCAGTACACCACAACTTCCCTGACACAGTAGGGCCCACATCCCAGACAGCAATTCTCACGCATCCACCCTCAACGTCCTCACGTACAGAGTGGGCTCCATGAACGATGGTGCTGGGGCTGCTGCTGGCCGTGGTGCTGGAGCCAGAGCGCTGGGGGGCGTTCTCCTGGGAGGTCTCACTGTCTGGGCCGGGTTCCTCTGCTTCCTTCTGGTTCTGCAGCTCATCGATCTCCACCTCACTGGCATCCCCCAGAGCCGCGTGCGTCAGAGGGTCCACATCTGTTAAAGCCAAGGGCCGCTGCTACAGACCCCACCACCTCAGAGCCCCAACCCCGCTCAGAGTTGGCCACTCTCCCCGAGTACACTTACTAGGAGTATCCCCATTGATGTCACACTTCATCATCTCACTGACAAAGTCGCCGAGGGATGAGTAAGATGAGCTTGAGTCATCATAATCCATACTATCACTGCCACTACAGAATGAAAAGCATTAAAAAGCAGAAAAAAAGGAAAGGAAGGAAGAAGTGGTAGGAGAAAGAATCAGCAATCAGCATGGGAAAAAAACCAAAAAGGAGCATTCCTAACTCAAGGCCAGGGAACAAAAGAAGCTAAGGAGCCCAAGAAGAGACAAATAAGCCAAAAGATAACCCAAGGCTTCAGAGGCTCACATCTAATCCGATGAGAATTTCCCCTACTAGGATAAAAGAGACCTGGTAGTGCAGAGGTTAGCAGCTCAGCTGCTACCCAAAAGGTAGGCAGTTTAATTCTACCAGCTGCTCCTTGGAAACCCTATAGCGTTGCTGAGTCAGAATAAACTTGATGACAATGAGTCTGGCTTGATGCTGAAGAGCCTCCCTGTCTTAAACTGTCATGCTGCCGTAAGGGATGCTCACCTGTCGTCCGTGGGTTCAGAGTCCGAGTCCCGCTCTGGTGGCACACTCAGGGCTTCAGCCAGCTGGGAATTGCCATCGTACACTCGGTAATTGATGGGCTGCAGCTGATGAGCATACCACTTTGGCTTGTCCCCAATCAGGGCCGGATCAAACATATCTACCCAAAGAGGAAAAAGAACAAAGTGAGCAGCAGGGGAGAGAAGTCAAGCAGAACATAAAAGATACGTAGGAAAAAGTCTAAAGTAAAACGGGTATGGAAAAGGCAGGTCAGAGACTGGAAGGGGAAAAAGACAAAGGGGAAGGTCACTGGGAAGACAAAAGCCAAAGGTGAGGCAGAGCCGAGGGTAGGTGGACTCACTATTGTGAATTCGCTGAAAGGCATAGTTGGTGGGGTTGAGGATCCACTCTCCGAAGTACTCCACAGCCTGTGTCCTGGACAACTTCTCAGCAAAAGGAGTCTGGCGGGGACGTGAGGCTAGAAACGAGCCAGCCTGAAAAGCTACCACAGGCCGAGGGAAGAGACGCAGGGTACGTGTGTGCATCTGGAAGCCCTGTAGCACGTTGGGGGAGTTGAAGAAACGTACCATGGCCACTCTGGGGAAGAAGAGGATTGTGAGCTCATCGGAGTCCCATACCCTGAACAGCAAGGACTCCTACTATTCTTACTTACGATCCTTAGACTACCCTCCAAAGCCTCAGGCTTCTAACATCAAGGGAAGAGGTGTCTCAAAGAATCATCAATCTACCTCTTTACCCAAGGTTTAAAAGGCCTGAAAGTGGGACGAACTATTTTCTCTCTTTACTTTTACTAAAGTGGCAAGTGTAAGCCAAAGAGCATGTCTACTTTATACATAAAAAAACTCTAGATAATGGAAGCAGCCTTCCCCAGCATCACTGAGAAAGCAAAGGGGCCCACGTACGATCTTACGATTGCACAGCCGGCTTGCTCTTACCTGGTTGCAACATCCACAGAATCCACATCGTTGCCATAGATGAGGGGATTGAATTCAGTGGAAGGCGTGGACTGCAGGTCACTAGAGGGCCTTCCCAAAAGAAGTGGGATCTCTTGGCCCTCATGAAATTTCTCCAGATTGAGGATGGGCTGGGTATTGAGACTCATACTGGCTAAGGCCTATGGAACAACAAAAAAAATCCCTCATATAAGGCTGTCCCTGGGAGCCTGGCCAAACATCTCCTAGACTAGGGACTTCTTCAAGTCCTCGGCACCACATTCTCGCTAGAAGTGTTCTCTATCAGAGAAACGGCCTAATTTTCAAACCATGGTCAACCTGTTTCAGAGCTTGTATCTTTGTAATAAGAATCCATATATTTTAACTTTTGATAAGTAATCTGAATGGTGTAGAGGACTCAGCCATTCTAGCTCAAGGCAATTTGATGAAATCTGAAATCCTGGGTATAGTCTTAAAATGTATTTTGGCCACAAAATCTTATCTTTCGATTGAAATCTTACGTGGAAATATAAACAACATGTGAAAGTGGGGTTTCTCTGAAGGACATATGGAACCCTCAGCTTCAAGTGCTGAGGGCTCCCAATCTAAGTCAGTCACTAAGAAGCTCCATGGAGCAATGCTTCCCAAGCTTCAGTGAGCTCGGGAATCAGTTGTGGATGTTGTTGAAAAGCACATTCTCATCCAACAGGCCTTGGATCCATCTGCATGTCTAACAACCTCAGGTGATGTGAATGTTGCTTGCCTATGGCCCACACTTTGAGCAGCAAAAGCCAGACTACAAGATTAATGAACCCAAAGACTTAGCTCCAACAAGCATTTGAAATATGATTCCACTTATCAACTGTTCCATCTTATTAGTTGTACAAAAGCAATCACCAATGAAAACAGCAAGGGAAAGCAGCTTGAGAGCTTTCTGAACTTGTAATCCTTACCACACTGCAGTAACAAGACTACCATATTACATCAGCAGCATGAAGCCAGTGAGAACGAGAAGGGTGATAAAAATGACCCATTTAAATCCAAATAGCTCTCATTGACAGGTACTAACAAATGCCTCAGACGACACAAAGAGATTCCTGAAGACCCTTCAAAAGGGAACGCCAAGGAACAGAGGTTCTTAAAGACAGTACAGTGCTATCTACTGGTGGACCTACACAACATACAGAGGGCAAGGGTAGAGACTTGCCAGGTTTTACCTTTAGATACTGGGTTCAGCGTGCAGAAGAAGAAGAAAACCAATCAATGAAAAACGAATTTAAGAGATTACTCAAATAAAGGAATTTTTGAAGAAAGGATGCTATAGGAACCTAGGGGTCATCTCAAGAAGAAAATATGAAAGGAGCCGGATTGTTCAAATTAGTAACTCCCACCTTACAAGGCTGAGGGATTGCTCCCAGGCCTTAAAAAACACAGACATGACAAGAAATAGGAATTGACGGGCTGTTTTATACAGCATCATAACCATTAGAGGGCAGTAGGGCACACCATTAATTAGAAAGAATCTAAAAAGCCTTTTTGGAGATAAAATTCCTCCTGCTGCTCAAAGATGGACTGTACTCTTCAGAAGCCCATCCTAGGCTACAAAAATAGGTTCCACTAGATATGTGAAAGGCAGCTAGCTCTTAGAACAGCTGTCTTCCTACGGCGCTCCAACAGCATCTGCTGCCCACGCCCCTCCCCGGTCTTCCTTCCTTTCTTCACCTACCTGCTTTAAATGTTTTTTCAGCTCTAATGATTCTGGTTCCGGCAGGACGGGGAGCACTTCTGCATTGGTGGGGGCAATCACCTGCATCACAGAAAGGTAATAGACACCCTCAGAACTGCTCAAGACTTTCTCTTACATCTTGCCAAGTAACATGAATAGGAACCTGTATATACAGTAATCTGAAAACATACACAGTGAATACACACAACATACAGAGACATATAATACACACACATACATCTGAAAGGAGAAACATCCAAATGCTACTGATGATTATCTCTAGATAACAGTAGTTTTTATTTTCTTCCTTATACTTCTTTGTATTTTCTACAATTATTTTGCATTGAATGTGTATGTGTGTGTATATGTGTACATCTTATATATATACAGAAGTATTCAAAAAGGCCACCAAACTTTGGAAGGAGACCTGGTGGCACCATGGTTAAGCACTCGTCTACAAACAGAAAGGTCTGCAGTTTGAACCCTCCGGCCACTTGAAAGATGTGGCAGTCTGCTTCCATAAAGATGGAGACCCTCTGGCCTTGGACACTGTATGGGGTGCTCTACTCTGTCCTACAGGGTTGCTGTGAGTCAGAATCAACCCAAAGCAACAGGTTTTAATGGGATCAAACCTTGAATCTACTCACACTGCAGAACATTAACAGAATTTTTTTATAAGTCTGCACTAAAACCAGCTTCTTACAGGAAACCACATGCCCAGGCAAGCCGGGAGAAGATTGTCTGCACACATGCAATGATCCCGCAACCACAACTCCGCTACTGCTTCGAGGAGATGGACTGCAGGGGAGCATTTAATTTTGGCAAAACTAAATCCTGCAATTCTCTGAATCCTAACCAAAGACCTTTCTGCACAACTTACTATTCGGCTAATAAAATGAAAAGCAGCACCAAAGTCTTTGTTTCAGTGAGTCTCAAAATAGAAACCATCCACCAATTTACGAGTGTTTCCGGGGGTAATCCAGAAAAACAAAATGCAATCTTATTCTAGATTCTAACATGTCTCAGCCAAGAATCTTACCCTATTGCTGTCCAGATCCACTAGCCAGACATCATCAGGCATCTTGAAGTCCAGTTTGTACAGGAAGAAGCTGGCAGGGACCCCAATGATGTATGGGGTGGGAGCCAGCAGCAGCTGTAGGAAGGATAAAGAAGAAAAGAGAATAAAACCTCTCATGATCAATCTCGGTTACCCAGTCAGGATTTTTCTAGATTAAAAAAAATGCAGCTCTACAGTCTCTTTTCCAAATCCTTGAGGCTAGATATGTTTCAAAATTCAGGATCTTTAAGATTTTAGAAAAGTAACAGTGCATATTCTGTAAATTACGTAATACCTGTAGTTGGTTTGGGTCAGTAGCCTACAATTATTAACTGTGATAAATAAATCCTAATAATAGCATAGGTTTTGCCACCCGATCAGTTTAGGGCAAGTGAGATTCTGCCAACAAATGAGTTATAATAAGGACCAAGGACCAGCATTGGCTTAAAATGTCCTTGGGGACTGAGCCTTCTCCCTCAGACTTGGATTCAGTTGGCAAACAGAGGTGATAAAATCAAATGACACCTGGAGACTCACCTGCTCTGCCGACGCCATGCAGGTGGGAAGCAGCGGGATAACAGGGAACATATACTCCAGGGGGTAAATCATTGCCACGAACGCCATCACAGACATAGAAAGTGCATTGTAGTCTCGGGACTGCAGCACCACCTGCCACACACCATGCCATAAAGATCACTCAGTGGCATAAAATCAGCTTTTTGTAAAAACAGCTTCCAGTACAGTTTCATTTCCGCTTCACCATGCCTACAGTTTCAGGAGCTAGTTTCCACAATTATCACTGGGATGGGGCCAGATCCATGCTCCAGTGTGCCGGCCACCTTACAACTAGAGCACAGTAATCCTCTCTGAAATCACTCCCTTACCCTCTGTCGTGGATTGAACTGTGTCTCCTAAAGGTATGTGTCAACTTGGCTGGACCATGATCTCCAGTATTGTGTGACTGTTCACCATTTTGTCATCTGATGTGGTTTTCCTATATGCTGTAAATCCTACCCCTATGATGTTAATGAGGCCAGATTTGAGGCAGTTACATTAATGAGACAGGGCTCAATCTATAAGATTAGATTGTGTCTTAAATCAATGTTTGCTTCTCTCTTTTGAGATATGAAAGAAAGATGCAAACGAGAGACTAGGGGACCTCTGATCACCAATAAACTACTGCCAAGAGTAGAGTTAGTTCTTTGGACTTGCGGGCCCTCCACTGAGAAGTTTCTAGTCCAGTTGAAGACTGATGACAAGAACTTCCCTCCAGATCCAGCAAACAGAGACAGCCTTCCTCTGGAAGTGATACCCTGAATTTGGACTTCTAGCTTACTAGACTGTGTGAGAATAAACTTGCATGTTGAAGCCATCCAACTTGTAGCACTAGATAACTAAGACAGCAGCACTAGATAACCGTTACAGCAGCACTAGATACCCAGGACAGAATTTGGCACTGGGAGAGCAGGGTGCTACTCTAATAGATATCTAAAACACGGAAGTAGTTCCAAAACAATGAATGAATAGAGGCTGGAAGAATTTTTAAAGCATCTAGCAGTAAGAGCTTAGAAGGCATTAGAATTATGAATGTCAGACAATCTTGGTGATGGAGAACTCAGAAGCATGTGAGAACTGCCACTGTTAACACTGGAGACTACGCAGACTGCCAGAACCAGCATCAGAGAATCAGCACTAGCAGAAAAACGGCAGCATCACAGAGCCAGGGGACCCATGCAACACAGCACTGGAGTTGACCCACAAAGCGAGAGAGCTGGTGCCTTCACACAGGAGGCTTCCTTGAGGAGTGCGGTGCCTCCGGGCACTTATTGGTAAAGCTAGGCTTGGCTACTCACCGAACAAGAGACCTGAGTGCCCTCCAAATGAGGTCTAATGGTGGAGCAGGGTACCTCCAGACACCCATCAGTGGAACTAAAGAGGGATCTAGAATGTTTGCCCCAACAGGACAGATGTGGGCAGCACGGCCTGGGAGGCTCAGAGGCCAAGGAACTGGGAAGCAAAAGCTGAAGAGATAAGGAACACAGGAAGCAGAGCTGCCTCAATCTTAGAGGGCAGAGCCACAACCTCAGGGGTCTCAAATGATAGAGCCATTGTCTCTGGAGTTTCAAACTGTGAGACCTTAAAGTGGTCAGGCTGCAAAGAGTTAGATACTCAGCAATTTGGTGTGGAGTAATAGTGTGATGGGGCCAGATTCACTGTCTCAAGTTGAGAGGACAGGGCTATCATGCCCAAGGGGCAGAAGAATGAAGCCTGCCAGGGCTGAGGTTATAGGGTAGCCACTCAGACTGACTAGCAGAATGAGGCCGCCCAAGTGTGAGGGGGCAGGGCTGTCATGCCCAAGGAGCAAAAGAATGGAGCCTGCCAGGGCTGAGGTCGTAGGATGGCTACTCTGATGGACTAGCAGAATGGGGCTGCCCAAGGGTGAGAAGGCAGAGCTGCCATTCCAGTGGAGCTGAAGCCCAGGCTGAGGAGCCTCCACCTCAAATCTAGACAGTGCAGCCAATACCCTGAGGCTGAAGGACAGGGACGTGACCTAAATGGTCTCAGAGAACAGAGGATTATTTTCAAGACTTGAGAGCTACTGTAATGCCTTTTGCTGACTTGCTTGGTGTCTGTTATTTCTCCCATTTATAGTCAAAATGTCTAGCTTATGGTTATTCTACCACTGTACTTTGGCAGCAGATAATCTGTACTCTAGGGTTGTATCCTTTCACCACACTTTTTCAATCTGTATGCTGAGCAAATAATCCAAGAAGCTGGATGACGTGAAGAAGAACAAAGCATCAGGACTGGAGGAAGACTCATTAAAAACTGCACTGTGCATATGATACAACTCTGCTTGCTAGAAGTGAAGAGGATTTGAAACACTGATGAAGATCCACGACCACAGCCTTTAGTATGGATTGCTTCTCAAAATCAAGAAAATAGAAATCCTCCCAACATCATGATAAATGGAGAAAGGATTGAGGTTGTGAAGGATTTCATTTTACTTGGTTCCACAGTCAATGCCCATGGAAGCAGCAGTCAAGAAATCATAACACACTGCACTGGAAAAATGTACTGCAAAGGACCTCTTTAAAGTGCTCACAGGTAAAGAGGTCACCTTGAAGACCTAGGTGCATCTGACTCAAGTCATATTTTCAATTGCACCATACACACGCGAGAGCTGGACAATGAATAAAGAAGACAGAAGAAGAATTGAGGTCTTTAGATTATGGTGTTGGAGAAGAATACTGAATTTACCATAGATTGTCAAAAGAACAAATAAGTAAGTTCTAAAGAAATACAACCAGAATGCTCCTTAAAAGCAAAGACAGTGAGGTTGCACCTCACACATGTATTTTGGACACGTTGTCAGGAGGAATCAATCCCTAGAGAAGGACATCATGCTTGGTAGAGGAGACAGGAGAAAAGAAGACTCTCAACAAGATGGACTGACACAGCAGCTACAACAATGGGCTTAAGCATAAAACTGGTTGTGGGCACAGCACAGGACTGCATTGTTTTGTTCTGTCGTGCATAGGGTTGCTATGAGGCAGAACCGACTTCATGGCACCTAACAACAATAACAACAACAACCACATTTCAGAGATGAGGAAAAATTTTGAATTTTGGAATTGGAGTTCATTGGAGACTTTTGCTATGATATGATAAGATGAATGTGTTTAACATATGGCAAGGACAAGAATTTAGGGGGGCCAAAGGGTGGAATTTCATGGATTAAACTATGTCCCCCCAAAACATGTATCTACTTGGCTGGACTATGATTACCAGTATTGTGATTATCTATCATTTTTTTCACACTTTCCTATGTGTTGTAAATCCTACCTCTATGATGTTAATGAGGAAGGATTAGAGGCAGTTATGTCAATGAGGCAAGACTCAAATCTACAAGATTAGACTGTATTTTAAGTCAATCTCTTTTGAGATAGAAGCAAGCACACAGGCTAGGGGACTTTAGACCATGAAGAAAGTAGTGCCACAAAAGGACAAATATTGTATAAGACTCCTGCTATAAGGACTTAAAAAAAGACTTATGCATGGAAGAAAAGACTCTTTAATGGCCACAGGGTAGGGAGGGAGGGAGAGGGTTGGGCATAGATTAGATGCCAAGCCAATTAGACAGTTGATAGAAATTTAGTTAGGTGAAAGCAGTGACAGCACACAGTAGAGCAGATCAACTTAACTGGACTTCACCATAAACTGAAAGGTTTTCTAAAATCAATCTAATATCTCAAAGGACAGAGTAGCAGGGATGGGAGTCTGGGGACCATGTACTCAGGGGACACTGAAGCCAACTGGCATAACTAGTCTATTGCTAAGACAGTCTTTGGCACCCCATATTGGTGAGTGGCATCTAGGGTCTTAAAAGCTAGTAAGCTGCTATCTGAGGTACAACAAATGGTCCCAACTCATCTGGAACAGATGATCACCGAGAACAATGAAGATATGAGGGAGGAAGAGCCTAGGAGACAGAAGGACCTACATGAATGGGACACTGTATCAACATGAGACCAGAAGAACCAAATGGCGCCCAGCCACCACCAAAGACTGCCGTGACAGGGGACACAATGTAGAGTCCCTGAGGCAATATGAGAAAAAGAAGTGTGCAGCCCAAGAACTCTACTAAAGCACCTGAATTGATGATCTGACAGCCTGGAGGATCCTCTGAGAACACAGCCCCTAGACCTGCTGCTTTCCCTGATGAGAAACCAGCAACAAGTCAACTCTTCAGACAAGAATGGACTGGACTCAGGGACACAGTGTGACCATATGATGTGTGTACTTTATGGTTGTATGCATTTATAGGAGGCTGTCCTACTGGTCTCTTTCCAGACGGGAGAAAAGGAGGGGGGACAGATGCTTGTTAAGAGGATACGAAACATACAGAGTGAAAAGGAGGAGTGTGCTGTCATCAGGCAGGGAGAGCAGAGGAAGCTGCTGATAAGTGGGCATGCAAAAGTGATCTAGATTGTATACTTTCACTCAATCACAATAACAACAAAGAAAAAAGAAAGTAGTACCAACAGCAGTGTCCCTGTGCTGAGGAGCTCCTACTCCAGGGGAAGATTGAGGACAAGGTCCTTCTGCTAGACCTGACAGAGACAGCCTTCCTCTGGAGCTGACACCCTGAATTTGGACTTCTAGGTTACTAGACTGTGAGAGAATAAATGCGTATGCTGAAGCCATCCCCTTGTGGTGTTTCTGTTACAGAAGCACTAGACAACTACAACAGCTCCCAAGTTCTTGTACCCCCATCCCAGGATCACTCACTGAAACAGAAACCAGTCAAACCCAGTGTCATCCATTCAGTTCTGACTCAGAGTGACCCACAGCGTTTCCAAGGCTGTAAACCTTAATGGAAGCAGAATGCCACAACTTTCCCCAGTGGAACAGCTACTGGGTTCAAACTGCTGACCTTTCAGCAGTCAAGCACTTTTAACCACTGCACCACCAGAACTTCTAACTGAAACAGAAATATTAACAGAGCATGACGTCAGTATAGTTAAGAATAACTCAGCAACTCAGCAAGCCCTTTACATACAGAGAAGAAAAAAAAAACTCGTTGCCATCGACTTGATACCAGCGCCTAAATTCAGCCTACACCTACTGAGTCTCAGCTCTATACCTCCTCCTGGAGACAGAGATAACAAAGACACAGTTCCTGTCCTCGGAAAGCTCACAGTCTAGCATCTAAGCGTTCCAAGCCGTTTCCCTAGAAAGCTGGCCCTCTCACCTTGTGCTCTAACAGGATACAGGTTAGCACCTGAAGACAGGCATCTACACCCAGAAGTTCCAAGGGAAGGTGCAAAGGGAAGTCCACTAGGTTGAATCGAGAGGGGTCAGGCAGAGCAAATGTCAGAGCTGGCTGGAGCTCCAAGGGTAGGACCTCAATGTCCACTCGCTTCTGCCCTGAGACAGGAACTGGGGAGCGCAGCAATCGATAGATCCAGGCCTCAATCTCTCGAAGGTCATGGAGAAGGGCACTTGACTTCTCTTCCACCAGCAATGATCCAGTGAAGATGCGCCACATGGTGTCCCTAAGGAGCAGAGAGCAGGAATTAGATGCACAGCATCAGCAGCTGACACCTTACCGCAAACCAACACAACCACAGAGGGCAGAATGAGGACAACTGTAAAAGGGGTATCATTAGGAAAACCCACTCTCTGGGCTCAGATAGGATCAGAGGGTACACACAAGGAAAAGAACAAGTGTGTTATGCGCGGTAGGACTTACTGTCCTACCCACCATGAAACACCCATTCCTTAGGATTACTTCAAATGCAACTAAAGTAGAAGGTCTAACTACAGCAGTTGTTTTCTTAGTTAGAACTAACATAAAAATACGCTGTCAGCTAAGTTAGCCCCTCATTTGTGGCAACCCATGCACAAAGGCACAAAACGCTGCCCAGTACTGCACAATCCCCATCATTAGTGATGGACCAGACCACTGTGATCCAGAAGGTTTCCACTTTCACAAGTAGATCACCAGGCCTTTCTTCCTAGCCCACTTTAGTCTAGAAGCTCTGCTGAAACCTGTTAGCATCAAAGCAATAATCAAATCCCCCAATGACAGATAGGTGGTGGCTGTGCACGACATTCACTGGCCAAGAATTGAATCCCAGTCTCCCACAGGAAGGGGAGAATTCTACCACTGAGCCACCCTGCCCTCTAAAAGTACGAAGCTTGCTTGAATATATCAGAAAGACCTCTGGTTTGAGGAAATGTCCTCAACCCCTCACAGACTAATTATACCTAATCTCTAAATATTTCTCCTCCCTTCTGAGGGTCAGTGGCAAACCGCACCTTTGTATGCCTCGAGGAATGCCCAGTTTCTTGCCCAGTAGTCGCTCACTACAGCAGTCCACCAGACGCTTGAGGGTATACAGACACTCTCGGAAGGTGGAGAAGAAGGGATAGTGGCTGAGCACACACAGGGATGTCAGGGTGCTGTTGCGGGAACGGCTGCCCCCCTTGACCCGGGGTTTGGCCCGAGGAGACTGGCTCACATCAGGGGTAGAGTCGGCACTGGGAGGCTGTAGGGACGAGCCACTCTCAGAGCTCTCAGTGCCAACCTCTTCTGAGACACACATGGCACGGGTTCCTTCCTTCCCCCGGGACCCTGTGCCAACTTCCCCTTTTTCCTTAGGCATTCGTTTTTGGAAGGAGCGATAGAAGTTAACACAGATGCCATAACGTGTGACTCCAGTGTCCTTGTCAGTGAGGGTGAAGACAAAAGACGTATCATCTCGCAGGCTCATGCGCCGCTGCCGTACACTCAGACAGCCCTCTGGCTGGCAGAAGAATACCACATCAGGGGGCAGAGGAAACTCGGCGTGATCCTCTAGAGGGTAGCGTCGCAGCAGTTCAGGAGTCTGGGCCACGCTGTCACTGCTCGGATGCCTGAAGAACATGAAAGCAAATTCAGCAGCCCGAAGGGCTGAACAGAGCAACCAAATTTTAACCACAGCCAACAAATAGAGCTCTATATGCTGTTTTGGATGAAATAACCTAACCATCGGGCCTTGGAAAACACAGGTGCTGCTGGCCACCTTTAGCTGGAAGGCTAACTGAGGGCTGCGTGGTCATGGAGACACCTAACCTAAAATAAAAGGAACATTGTGAGAATAAAACTAGCACTAACACTTTAAAGTCATTTGCCCCTTACAAGGTGTATGAGCTAACATGTTAGCAAAGCAGCATGTGTAGACAGAGAAGGAGCACAATGTATCTTTGTTTTTCACAAAACAAGGAAGCTGGAGAAGAAAGGGTATATTTACTCAAAATCACCAAGGTCCTGCTTAAGAGCAGAGTTTTGCTGTGTCTCTGCTGCTCAAGGCCAATCTTCTCAACACACTTGACTGTGTTGTTTTCACTACTGGCGTCGATGCTCCCTCAGGGTAAAATCATAGGGGAAGGATGAGATACAAAACAGTATGGTAACGGAGACGGGGAATAACTGCTGATTTTGTGGACATCCCTGATGACAACACAAAAATAAGTCTTTTGGTTACCTGGCCCCAACGATCACTAGATAGTCAAGTAACCGAGGACAGAACTTCTTTTTCTGCACCATGGTTCCAGTGCATCAGTTCATCTCAGAGAAACCTCGGTACACCAAGCAAGCTTTCAGTGTTCCCAGGGGAATTCTGATATCTGAAAATAGAAGTTCAAAAGGAAAAAGACAGTACTGATAAGACAGGTCCATCGCTGTGCCAAAGAGACTCATCCTTCTCAACTTCCAGGCAAGGGCATAGGTCAGAAGGTCTTCTTCCACTTTGGTACTAAAGATAGCAGAGCAGGACACTTTCCTAGTCTAGAACTCTATCAAGGCTTATGAGCTCAGAGAGCTAAATGTCATGAGATAGGATAAATAATGGCTCAACGTGCTATGTCTACAAACTAGCTTATTTCCATCCAAGTCCTTAGGGCGCTGTTCCTAAAAAACAGACCCTGGCAGTCTAATCCAGACTCAGTCATTATGGTAACAAAAATTAAGTCTCTTACAGGGCTGCTCCAGGGTAGATTAGGATCAAACCAGACTCTTTGACCAGCATTAAACACACTCCTAGGTCTAAATGGAAACCTACCTATTCTTTGCTCCAATAGTTCTGCATTCAGGTTGATATAAAACTACATACAGACTGTATAGTTAACTGCACTCAGACAATAACAACAGCGGGCTCTTCTATCTCACGCAGCCTCAAAGGAAGAACATCCATGCTCCAATTGTTTCAACTAGACAACCACTCTCCTTTAAGCAAGAAGCAGGGGACGCCCAGTGGCTACTGCTACTAGCTCTGCCCTTGGTGCTGAACCCTAGTTTTTCTGCTCTATTTTAGGCCTAGGGTTGGAATCAGCAACATAATGTGATGTCTTGTCCTACTGTATCTTACAGAATAAGGAAGTAGATGCAGAAATGGCAAGATTTCTTCAAGGAGGGGGGACAGTGGTCAGAGTGACACCTAAACTCTAGTTCCAAAATTAGGAAAAGCTTTAAAAAATACTATTGCATCAAGCTGATTCTGACTCATAGGGACCCTACAGAACAGAGTACAACTGCCCTGTGGGGTTTCTAAGGCTGTAATCTTAAAGGAAGCAGAATGCCACATCCTTCGACTGTGGAGGAGCTAGTGGGTACAAACTGCCAATCTGTGGTCAGTAGCCAAGTGCTTAACCACTGCATCGCCAAAGCTCTTCAAGAAAAGTTTACATGGCCTCCACTCATTTCCTGTTGGGTCTCCGTGCACTTCGGTAAATACAATGATCCACTCCACTATAAGGCTAGTTCCAGATCTTCCAGGATTCCACCTCCATGCTCTGCACGTGGTCACACTGAGACCTTGCTCACTGCACACACAGTGAGAATCTCATTCAGCTACACACACACGCACACACTCATACACCACTCCCTTGCTTGCTACTGTACGTGCTCCCCCACATACAGATAGATACACATTCCCTGTATGTTTAAGGTCCTATTTGATTTAGATAATAAGGACAGGCTCTACCTTTTCTTTCCTCTACCTAATAATAAACAAAACCTATTTATATCACCCCTCAAATCCCCAAAATATTGCTCCCTCCTTTCCCTTGCTCCCATCAGAGGGCCTGCAGGTAATAGGATTCATTTTTGTCTCCATAGTTACTCTGGCTCCCAGCACTATTTATAGCAGAGTCAGAGCCCCTCCCCTGCTTGGTGACCGCACAGTGCTAGCAGCTGCCACTCCAGAATTGGCCAAGGCCACTTAACAATTCATCGTTCTTGAACCTGAAGACCCTTCTTCCACTGACAGCACTTGCTAAGAATCAGGCTGTCTTCTCCCCCATCTGCTATTAGTTTGTATTTGTTCTAATTCTGGCTTTTGCTAGAGCTATGTCCTCACCAAGCAAACAAAATCAGGTTCCAGAAAACACCACATACTCATTTCCAGGCATCCCCCTGCTTAATGAACTTAAACAGTCCTTTGGTTCCCAACTGCTATGGAGTCATAAGCATACTGCAGAAGGTGGGGCACAGTGGCAGGGCTGAGCTCAGCTCCTCCCAAGCAGAATGAAAAGGGGAGGGATATAGAAAAATGACATGGAAGATGGGTAAAAGCACAGTTCATTCTATAAAAAAAAATTACACAGAAAATGCCTAAGGAGAGAGACAACATAACATGAAATAAGGCAGAATTTGCAAGACCAGAGCTGAAGTCAAAGCTAAGTCTTCAAATTTATGTTTACATTGAAAACCAGGAGTCCCTTCCTACCAAAATCTCAAAGGTCACATCTAAAGCATCTCCCACTAAAATATTAGGCATCAAGCCATGAATCTTGGGGAGAATTCCAATACCTCTCCACTGAGAATCATTTGGTAAAACTCAGCTTCTTATGATGTTTTACACTCCTCACCTACCAGAGCCACACAAACCTCATGATGCTGTAACTGGTCTAGCTAGCTACTACTAGTGATAAGACAGGTTTTTTGACAAGTCCTAGCCCACAATTCATACCTCATCAACAGCCACTGCCTCCAGTTCTTCAGATAGAAGAGACAGTCAAGGCTTCCACCATCACCACCACTACCACTCCCTCCCCCCATTTCCTCCTCCTTCCCTTCCCCACAAAGACTCTAAACCCTCTTAACATCAGCCCTCCTCTACCCAGGCTTAGATCCTGCCTCTTGCCTCAACCACACTCACTCAAGGAAAGCCTTGGTTCCTATTTCCATATATTCCAAAGGCATCAAGCTCAAAACCATATCCATCTATTGAGGTCCTGGGTACTAATCGCTTCCATACAAATGCAGATTTAGAATTCACAGACCTTTAAACGATCTATGCTTTTTCAGCCTACCTTGGGTCATACTAACCAACCCATTTCACAGTAAAACCACAAGAACAGGGGAGCGATATGACATCTCTGCTGACGTGAGCACAACAGGAGGCTCTCCTCCCCTCCTCCCTCTCCCCAGGCCACTCAGTGACCTTGCAAGGCATCAGTACAGACCGGTCCATGTTGGGGGGAATTAGAGCAACGAAGAAGGTAACAGGCAAAGATGAAGGAGAAGAGAGAGAATTTAGAGATGAAAGAAGGTGGGGAAGGGAGCAGCTGCAGGAGAGATTAAATAGTCTCAGCTCTCCAGCATGTCATTTTTGAAACATCACTATCAAGAAAAAAAAAAAAAAAAAGACCAATCATGGCTTTCCAAATTCTAACCAAAAATAAAGTGCACTCACGTGCGCGCACACACTCACACACGCACGCTCACAAGCCAGGTGCCCATCGAGGCTCGGGTCCCAGCAGCTCTGCCCGCCCCCTCACCTGCTGGACAGCTCTCACTCGCCCCCGCCCCGAACCAGTGCCGACAGCCTGCTGGCCGGGCCCACAGGAATCGAACCCAGTAGCCGCCAGCAGCCGAGAGCAGCACCCAGGCCCGCAGCCTGCACCCCGTCGTTCGGCGGCCTGGGGCTCCCACACTTCTGGCCCCATCCACTTTCTTCACGTACCCTCTACCTAATCCCACTCGAGACCCCACGCCCCTTCGCACTCCTTGAAGGCCTCCTCAGAGTCGCTTTCCCTCCGTAGTCCTTGTTGCCTCTTACAACCCATTTCCCCTGCAATAGTCTTGCGGGGGCCCCCAGTGGCCCGGGCTTACCTACCTCTCGAGCCTCGGAAGAGCAGCCAGGCCCGGCCGGACGTGCCCGGGAAGCCGAGCGTCACTCGCTCGCCGGCCAGGAGCAACTCCCAGCTGGCGCCAGTTCCGTGTCTGCAACTGGGGGTGCGTACCACTCGGACCCGGTAAGGCAGGAGGAGGCTGAGGGGGGACCAGGCCTGTACCATTCACTCCGTGGGGGGAGAGCTACACCAAGCCGAGGGCTGAAGGGTGGTGCGCGGGAGGAAGGCGGCTACGCACACACCCACCCATAGGTGGGAGTGGGAGCGAGATGGGGAAAGCTGGGTCAACCCAGCGCTACAGCGTGCCAAGGCGAAGACTCCAAGGAATACCTGTTGTTTAGGTTGCGCAGTTTTTAATTCGATATGGCAACAGATTCCGTTTTGTAAAGTGTTGATTAGTCTGGAAGCGACTTGTCAAGATAACCGGCCGTTGAGACTTTCTGACCGTCCCCCCGGCACAAGGTATGGAAGTTTCCGATCGCCTGGGCTGGAGCGCGGTGTATCCTGGAGGTGGAGCCAACCAATTCAGGGACGACGGGGGTACGCTGAAAGGCGCGGCAGCGGTATCACCTCCACTGGGCTCGCACCAAAGAGGGGGCGTGACCGGCGCCGCGTTGCCCGCTGGGAAATGGAGTCCAGCCCTTTTGAAAGCCCAAATAGGAGACCCTGCAGACTCTGCCTGGCCTTAGGGGCATTTCGTCTGTCCTACAGCGTCTGGGAGCCAAAGGAAGGTCCCCGTTCCAGGGCCTTTTACATTGGGCCAACTGAAAAATTACGGCGTTAGCCACACACATGAGGTGGAAGATGTTAGTTCTGAAAATTCAACACCCTCTCCCTGACAGAAAGATGCCAAGATCCCACCTGGATCATTAAGACACAAGGGATCCGAGGACACAGCAAATGGTCCCAACTCAGCAGGAAAGGATGCTCACCGAGGACCAAAATGACATGCGGTAAAGACAACCGAGAAGACAGAGGGACCCACAAGAGTGGGTGCCTACATCGACTTGGGACCGGAAGAACTGGATGGTGCCCAGCCACCACCAGTGATAGCCACGACGGAGCTCACAGAGAGGAGTCTCACTGGCAACACAGGAATAAAAAGGGGTGCATCATGAGATCTCTACTAAAAGACCCCAATTGATGGTCCAGCGGTTTTGGGGTTCCTCTGAGAGCATGGCCCCCAGCCCTGATGCTGCCCTTTCCCATAAATTATAACAAAGGTCCACTCTTTGGGCAGGAATGGATCGGACTTGGCAATGCAAAGTGACCATATATTGGAAGCACTTTATGGTTCTATACATCTATAGGATATCATCTTGCTGACCTCTGGCTGGAGGAAGGGGAGTGGATGGAGAGGAGGGGAAAGGTGGCTGTAGGGAGGATGAGACATGTATGGAGCAGAGAGGAATAGTGTGCTGTCATCAGGCAGGGAGAGCAGTGGAAGCTGCATATAGGTGGGCATGTAAATTTATACGGGAATGTACATTTTCACTCAGTCATGTCAAATAAAAATTTAAAAGAAAAAAAGACACAAGGGGACATGTAAACATCAGCATTTCATTTACTCATTTTGCAATGAAAACAATAAAAAAGCTAAACCCATTGCCATCAAGTCAATTCTGACACATAGCAACCCTCCATGAAACAATAGGGCTAGTAAAAGTAGGTTCCTCTCATTGCCAAGGCTGTCACTTGTGACTCTTCTCTGGTCCTTGGAGGTGGGTCGTAAATGACAGAAGCTTCTTCTCCCATGCCCCTACCTTCAACCCAGGAGCTGGTTTCTCTGACTGCATTCATTTTGGTTTTCCTGTTCAAACAATGCCAGACCCATCAGTGAAGCTGCCCTGAGGTATTTATGGCCAAGCCACAAAGTGACAGTGGAGAATTTCTCTTGAGGCCCTGGGGGGAAAACAGGAAGCGGTGGAGGCAGGATGGGCTGGGCCTTGGAGAGTTTTGTGCAATGTGGCCCCCCAGGTTCATCAATTTGGCTGAGTCAGAGTCATCTTTAGGGGCAGCACAGCTTTAGCAGGACCCTCCCTGCCCAGCAGCCACAAAACTCCCAACCTTTTGTCTTCCCTTTAATGCTCCATGAAGACCTCCCCAATCTTCTGCCCACCCTATGCCCCTTGGGAATGTTTGCCCTTCTCAGTCAGCTCCACCTTTAAGAGGTGTTCACGGGGCTTCGGACAGTCAGACCCAGAAAACAGACGGTATGGGGGAAGAGCAGTCACTCGTGTACGTCCCAGATCTCAGACAGCAGTGGGGGCAGCTTTTTGTCTTGTAGGCGCAGCGCAAACACTTGCTCTGAGTGGACGCTGCTCAGTGTCCGGAGGCTCACCAGTTTCATTAGCATCCGCGGAAACATCAGTCGATCCTGGGGGAAAAGTGAGTACAGCTTTTGAGTGTCTCTAGAGAAGATGCGGGGGGGGGGAGGCTTGTGAGAAAGGCAGAGGAAAAACCATGCACAGGGGAGTCAGAGAGGGACTCTTGCAGGGAAAGTAGGTGGTGAGGTGTGTCAGGGACAGGCAGAGAGGGGAGAACAGGGCCTAATAGGGACACTCACATGGGGGTGGTGGATGGAGACATAGGCATGCAGGGCTTCCACATAGGTGTGTTGCAGCCTCTCTACCTGGAGCTGGTCCTGCACGTTGGGCCGGTCTATAGGTCACCAACAGAGTGGAGGAGCAGGTTTGGCCAGGGTCTTAGTTCCCTACCCCAAGTCACAACCCCCAAATAGGGACCTGTTCCCCACTCCCCCCACTTCCTGCCACGTGGACCCTGCAGCCCTCCTCGCGCGAGCCTGTTTCCCTCTTGCCCCTCCTCCGCACCTGCAGAGAAGATGCTGATGGCAATAAGCAGAGCAAACTCGGCGTCGTTGAGTTGCAGCTCGTTCATGGCTCTGGAGAACTCAAAGATGGGGTTGATGAACTCCACCTGCAGCCCTGGGGAGGGACAAGGGAAGCGGGAGTGGCAGGAGCGTCCTTCTCTCCTCCAGCTCCTCAGCGTAGGGAACTACTTCATTAAGAAGTCTCCAGGGCTCTGCTGTGTGACTTTGGGCAAGTTTTTTTAACCTTTCAAAGTCTCTCCCGTCTGGAAATGGGATGTATACCTGAATGTGTCTTATAAGGCTGCAGAGCAAAGCACTTGGCACTGTGCCTGGCACACAGGAGGTACTGAATTAAATAGTAACAATTCCATTCTTAATAGAAGTCTTGAGGGCCAGCAAGTGGCAACACTTACTTTTGTCTAGTCTTTTTTTTTTTTTTTTTGCTGGAAGTTGGCACTATTTATCTATTTATTTGAAATACTACTGAATATATTTCATATACTATTCCAGAACACAGTTGAGGGTGTGGACTCTGGAGCCAGACTGCCTGGGTTTGAGGCCTGGCTCTCTACCTGTTAATAGTGAGCTTGGGTAAATTATTTAACCTTTCTAGATTTTTCCCATCTGTAAAATGGATATGATAAGAGTTCAACTTCATAATAGGTCCTTAGGGTTTCTGGCACACAGTAATTGCCATATAAAGGTTTGTTAAATAAATAATAAACACATGTATTTTTGTATGGAACCAGTCTTCTTGTTAAGAAGATTTAAGTCCAACAAACTATGACTTAAAGTTACAGCACCTAGAAAACAGTTCTCCCATGGATGCATGGATGCTGGTCAAAGCCTCCCAACCCACACTATCCCCTCAGCATTCTCAGAGTTCTTTTAGCAACCATCTGCTATACTTTTCCATTCGAGCTTCTAGATTAGTCACTTTCTGTACTTTCACCCTAATATTTATCATCAGTGTGTGGTGATCCCTTTAATGGCCAAGCCCTATTCTATGAAGCATTTCTTGGTGAGCATCCTATTATCCATACATTGCACCCCAAACTGTGCCCAACAACCTCTCTATGCATGGAGAGGAAGGGGAGGCTCTAGAGTTGGCTTAGGCACTCTGCGGGGGTCTGCTGATGCTCGCAGGGTGGACAAAAATTAAATGCCATGAAGTCTTTGTCATCTGTCAACCGTATGGTAGTGGATACAGAGGAAGACAGAGACCTGGCAAAACAGAGCCTTCATTTCTTCTCCACAAGACCTCGCTGATGGAAATGGGAAAGGAAAAGCAAACGTAATGACAGCAAAACTGCTTATATAAACAAGTCTATAAATAGGTACAGATTCACATAGCACAAGTGAAGTCCACGAGTGCTAGAAGGAACACAGAGCCACCAGAACCAGGAAGGGCTCATAAAGGAGGATGTTGAGAAAGAGAAGGCCGTGATGGTTAAGGAGGACTGGGGTAAAATCATTTGGAGGAGGCTGATTTGGTAGAAGAAGGCAGCAGGCCTGGGCTTTTAAAGCTGAATAAAGTCATGAGCTGTGGAGGGTTTTCTATGCTATAATCTTTCAGAAGCAGATGGTCAGGCCTTTCTTCCATGGTCCCACTGAGTGAGTTTATACTACCAACCTTTCAGTTAGCAGCCAAGCCTAAACCATTGGCTCTACCCAAGGACCTTAAAGTCATCAAATCACCCCTGTACACTGGGGCAGCACCCTGAGCACTCTCAAAGGCAAGTAACGCTGGAACAGCCCTGTTACATGCTATGGCTAAAGGAGGCCTTCTATCGGAAAGCCCTGTGGTGGCCTGTGTTGGGACAGCAAGAAGCTGAGCTGGCCTCAGTCACCAGAAAGCAGGGAAGGCTCTATCAGCTCTGGCCTGCAAACCAGGATCTACAAATCCAGAAAGCAGTGACAGCACAGCTATATTTTATAGACCCACACGCCCACTGTCAAACTGCTAGGTCTATTGAGCCTCAGTTCAAATCTCTGCAAAACTCCTTCAGCCATCCATCCTTTCCCAGTTCTGCCCCCGTAACAGACATTAGAAAACCAGTGGTTACTAAGTCAGCATTCCCATGTGGGTCAGAGTAGAACTGTGCTCCACAAGGTTTTTTTGTGGCTAATTTTTTTTAAATAGTTCACCAGGCCTTTCTTCTGGGGCACCTCAGAACTTCCACCCTTTCAGTTAGCAGCCCAGCATGTTAATCATTTGCACCACCCAGGAACATGTAACACAAACCTCACCAACAGTTAGTACGCAAGGACACCCCAATGCTTAGCCCCCAGAAAGGCAACATCTAGACAGTATCAACGTGAGCTAATTCTTGGAGAAAACACTTCAGATGCAGTGGGGATAGAAATGCTCACTCTCTCATCCTCAAGTTGCCCACTCTGGGCACCTCTGCCATATTTCAGCACCAGTCCCAGTCCCATGGCCTAGGAGAAAGGGCAACTGAAGAAAAAGAAGGGGAAAATCTACCAGGAAGGGAGAGGTTTTGAGCCTTAAAGAGCATATCTACAGAAAGACTTGTTTATTACCAACTGCTACAAAAGGCTCAGGGCAATGGTTTTCAGTTTTGTTCCTAGCTATAGAATCTTCAAACAAAATGTTGTACAGAAGCACAACATGTAATGCATATTTAAATAGAGCTTCTCATTTGGCTAAAGTAAGGATGAAGGATGCTCCTTGTGTCCCTGTTTCTCCTCCCAGGTGACACTTCCATTGAACCTCAGGTTCCTGGGAACACAGTTTGAAAACCATTGGCCTAACACAACAAAAAACAGGGGGCAGTTGAGAGCAGTTGAGTGATGACTTCCCTTTACAGCTGCCCAAACCTTGGGCCAATGGCTCTGTAGTCCCATGACAAAAAGCAACTTTCCTTCCAATCCAATCCCTTTGTGATCTCAGTTCTCACCTGCTTTGGCAAAGTCTTCCCGGTTATAACTGAAATCCTTGAGGAAGGTGATACTCTCACTCCCAGGGTTATACCTTCGAGATGTCTCCAGAAGCATTACCTGAATACAAGTAGCAGACCTCAAAGAGGGACTAGGAGGGCCAGTCTTGGCTCAGAATCTTCTTGAGAAAAGGGTGGTTTCCCTTACCCTTACCCTGACTCCCAGTGTACTTGGTTCCCCCAGTGGGATGTCTGGAGGCCCTCCCTCAAACAGTCCCACTCTGGCTCTCCCTTCACCCCCTCAGCCTCTTCTAGCCACCTCGATGGCAGAGGTCTTCAGCAGGGCGATCTGGTCCTCCCGGCTGAGCTGCAGAAAGCCAGGCAGCTGCTTGGCAAAGTCAACAATCTCCTGCACAGAGACGATGGCCAGCTCGGTGAAGTGGGCAAAGCGCTGCTGACGGGCCTCCCGGCTCTGGGGATCTGGTGCCATGGGCCAGGGCTGCCCGCGAGGGCGAGGAAGGAAGAGCAAAACCACTCTGAGTTGGATGCCAAGAAGCCACTAGGTGCAGGGCCACCTCTCCCCAGGTCCCTCAGGTACCGTGACTCGAAGTTGATCAGAGAAGGAGCGTCTATTGCACTGCTGCTGGGCAGCAACCAGCTTCTCAATCATGCCCAGCTGTTCAGGGCTGAGCTGGGGCAGGACCTGGGGAGGGGAGGAAGCCCTCGGCGACACAGACGTGGCCTGAGTCTGCTCCTCCTCTTGCCGCTTCAGTTTCTTCAGTCGGATTTGTTCTTCTGACAGGACACCTGGAGGACAGGATCATATAAGAGTGGAAGCCAGGCAGCCAGGGGGTGGTTTGAAGCTCCAGAAAAGCACAGGGCTTTGGGGAAAGTCAAGAAAGAGATCTTAATTTGCTCTTAAGGACCCAACAGATTAGGAAGCCCATGCGGGCTGAGGTCCCATCTACCCCCACACCCCGGTACACAAAAGTCCCCTCTTCCCCGTCAACCTCCCCCCTTCTTCCCATCTCCAGACACTCACACTCCTCTCGCATGCCAGCCTGGCGGCATTTGCGAAGCCGACACTCCTGGCACTTGCGACGCATGTAGGTGTCCATGGGGCAGTGGCCACCACTGTGGCAGACGTAGCGCGCCCCCTTGATGACACTGCGGCGGAAGAATCCCTTGCAGCCCTCACAGCTCAGCACATTGTAGTGGAAGCCTGAGGCCTTGTCACCACACACGCTGCACAGCTCGTTGCCCAGCATTTTGGGGGCTGGTCCCTTTTTCCGTTTGGGTGGACGGAGCTCTGGATATAGCAAACAGCCTTAGTGTTTCTCCCAAGGTAAAGGGTTGGTGTCCACTTGGCCACTACCCTGGCTACCCTGTGGCTGTCATTCCCTTCACTATATGCCATTGAGTCTCTCTGTTACAAAAACTGGCGTTGCTATTAGTTGCTGTCAAATCAGTTCTCACTGATGGTAACCCCACATGTGCAGAGCGGAATGGCTCCATAGGGTTTTTACGGCTGTGAACTTCTAGAAGCTGACTGCCAGGCTTGTCTTCCAAAGCATCTCTGGATGGGTTCAAACCACCAACTTTTGGATTGATAGTAGAGTGTTTAACAATGTACACTACTCCTTATAAAAATAGTGGGTCTCATTTAGTGGAGCCACTGTGTCCTAGGTACTGAGTGAGTCCCTTTACATGCATTTATTATAAACCAAACCCAGCCCACTGCCGTCCAGTTGACTCCAACTCATAGCCACTGTACAGGACACAGTAGAACTGTTCCATAGAGTTTCCAAGGAACACCTGGCAGATCTGAACTGCCGACCTTTCGGTTAGCAGACATAGCATACATATCTACCATGCCACCAGCGTTTCCACACAGGTTATAAGAGATACCATACCCCAGAACCAAGCCTACTGTTGCTGAGTCAATTTTGACTTATAGTGACCCTATACAACAAAGTGGAATTGTTCCATAAGGCTTCTAAGGAGCAGCTGGTAGATTTGAACTGTCAACCTTTTGGCTAGCAACCATAGCTCTTAACCACTGTGCCACCAGGGTTCTCATAAAGAGATAAATATTATTATTATTTTCATTTTACAGATAAGGAAACTGAGGGTCAAAAAAGTTAAGTCATTGCCCAGTGACTTCATAGAGACACAGTTGACACTGAGATCACTCAAGTTTAGTTGGCTTCAAAGCCTTTGGACTTAACCATCGCATTACAGGGTAAGGAGCCCCCCAAAGTAGCCCCCCCAGGAGCCCCTACCTCCTCCTCACCTGTGGACTCTGGAGGGGCCTTTGCCCTGGGGAGGGGAGCTGTGAGTTCTGCTGCCTCTAGCCCCATTCCTGAAGCGCCCTGGGTGGGCTGGGGCGTTCTGGCTTCCTTCCTGAGGATACAGTTGCTGCCTCCCAGTGTCTGGCTGCTTGTATCTTGCACATCTTGATCCCAGAGCTCCACTGCTGAGTCTAACCCCCCAAAAAGGGCACAAGGGGATCTTAGGCCCAGCCTGGTCTACCTCCCCAGAGTCCTAGCCAAGAAACTGCAAGCTTACCTCTCCCTTTAGAGGGCAAAAGAGCCCTAACTCAAACTTAGGACCCTAGAGGTTGTGTGGACCATAGGACTAGTAACCTGTAGCCCCCTGAGCCTTGATACCTTAAATGAGTATAATAACCTTTGTCCCCTTGGGGGGTTAGTGGGCATTCATTTCAGAAATCAGATTGGACTCTTCAAAGCCACAGCTGGGTAAGGATGAGACATGCTAGCTCTCCCCAACTGCAAGCCCAAATTGGGGAGGACCGGGCAGGTCCCTGCCAGGCCAAGCATCAGAACCAGGGTAGAGCTGGCTTGGGCAGGCTGGCTCCTGATGGTGGAGAGGGGGCCTGGGCTCAGGGGAGAGGCCTGTAGTGAAGCATCTTACCAGGAGAAACATCAGGCACTGGGGCCTCCAGCCACAAGGACATCTCTTCCTGGAACCCTGGACATCACCAAGGGACTGTCCTGCAGGAATGACCCATGTTACATTCTTCCAGAGCTGGGCTCCGTTCTAGCCTCTGCCCGCTTCTCTGCTTAGCCTGCCTTTTGTCAATACTAACAATAGCAGCCAGCATCTATTTGTCATATATTTAGCCTTGTGCCTCACAATATCCCTGGCCCCACAAGTTAAGACTACTCCTAATTCCATCTTACAGATGAGGCAGTTGGGGTTTAAAGAGATGAACAGCCCATGGCCACATTGTTCAGCAGTGGTAGAACCAAAACTCCAACTGTGGTCTTCCTGAATCCAAAGCCTGAGTTCTGGACCACCACGTCCCCCTTTTTTCCCAGGGCCCCTTCCAGCCCATCAGGGAGTGAGTGAGCACACCTGTTCCTCTGTCGCAGAAGGGGATGTCACTGAGTTGCAGAGCCCCTTCCCTCTCACTCAAGCTTGGGAAGCAGACTGGGGCAGCCACAGTTAGGCGGGACCAGGAGATGGGGTGGAAGCTCACTCTCCCAGTAGTGCCCCCACCTGCCTTCTAGAGAACCTCACCACTTCCGAGGGTCCCAGCACAAACCTCTTGCCTCCAAGGGGGAAAAAATAATTGCCGTCGAGTAGATTCCAGTTCATAGAGACCCTATAGGACAGAAGTAGAACTGCCCCAGAGGGTTTCCAAGGCTGTCCTTACAGAAGCAGACTGCCACATCCTTCTCCCGCAGGAGCTGGTTGATTCAAACCACTGATCTTTCAGTTGGCAGTCGAGCGCTTAAACTACTGCGCCACCAGGGCTTCTCTTTGCCTTCAAGAGTCGCCCTAATTCCCACAGAGGAACTTCTCATGAGTTCCTCTGGGGCCTGAATGGAATCCTGACCTGTCCTTGCCCCAGTTTCAACCACCATCCTTCCTCACTTCTCCGGAGCGCCCCTTCTAAGACCCGCGGAGCACCCCAGCCCCCAGACGCACACAGAGCCCCAGGCGCTGCAGAGAGGAGCAAAGCGGACCCACCGAACGCCCAGGCAGCCAGACTTCCCGGCTGGGCAGTCTCTGGAGCCCCCTTGCTGGGAAAGGAGGGCGGTGCAGTCCCTGGTCCCGAGGCCGGCGGCCGCAGAGCTGGAGCCGAGCGGGCGCGGCCGGCAGCCCCAGGGAAGCGGCCGAGGGGACAGGCCGAGGGGAAGGGCTGCTCCGGGGTCTAGCTACCTCTCCTCCCCGTCCGCGGAGCCGGCCCGGGATCTGCCTGCGCGCCCCCGCCCACGGGCCGCCCTCCCGGCCCCTGACTCCTCCCCGGCCCGCCGCCCCCTCGTGCAGCGCCACCCCAGCCCCCTGCGCTCGCGCGCGCTTCCCCACGGGCCACCCGGCTCCGAGTCTCGCCCCCTGTCGCCCAGTCGCTCACCCCGGCGGCTCTTAAGCCGCTGTCACAGAACTGCCTCCCAGGTACCCAGACCCGGATCCCGGCAGCCTCGAGTCAGCGTTTACTCGTCTCAACAGACACTTCGCGGAGCAAAGGTCCCGGCCCGGCCCGGAATTGCGACACCGAGCCGCAGCCTGCTGTCCCAGCCTCCCGCCTCCTCCCGTGCCTCTGGGAAGTGGCTGAGGAGTGCTCCCGGTTAGACCCACGCTGCAGCCAAGCTGGGAGAACTTCAGGGGTGGAGAGAGGCAGGTGCTGGGCCTCGCAGGATGTTTCTAATTGTGGGTGCCCTGCGGGAAACCCTGGTGGCTAGTGGTTAAGAGCTAACTGCTAACGGAATGGTCCGATTTGCCAGGCGCTCCTTGGAAACCCTACTGGGACGTTTTGACTCTGCCCTCCAGGGTCCCTGTGAGTCCTAATTGACTCAGCAATGTTTTTGTTGTTGATGTCCACAGAGAGTGGAAGAGGCCCAGACAGGGATTGGTAGGAAGTCTGCTGTGACCAATGGCAGGCCTGGGATGAGCAAGGGGTGGCAGACTCAGGTGGCAGCCCAGATGGACCTGAGAAGGCACACAGGCTTCCTTATCTAGGGTGTGGTCCACCCAGCATAAGCTGAGATAAATGTGTTGCCCCAGCATGCCATTTGGCCCCGCTCATGGTGAGTCTGTGCAAGACAGAAGCTGACTATTGTAATCTCTAAGGTTTTCATGGAAACCCTGGTGGCTGCTAACCAAGAGGTCAGCAGTTCAAATCCACCAGGTGCTCATTGGAAACTCTATGGGGCCGTTCTACTCTGACCCATGGGGTCACTATGAATTAGAAATGATTCCATGGCATCTAACAACAACAAGGTTTTCATTGGCCGATTTTTAGAAGTAGATCACCAGCCCTTTCTTCCTAGTCTAAGCGTGGAAGCTCTAATGAAACCTTTTCAGCATCATAGCGACACTCACATGAGGTGTGTTGGCTGCGAACTGAATCCAGGTTTTCACATGGAAAGTGACCATTCTACCACTGAGCTAAACACTGCTCTCTGAAATGCTGTAGCTATAGACTTCCTGCCCTGCTGCCTGAGACATGAGATCCCTAAAGATGGACACCATGTTTCATTTAGTTTTATCTCCCCTAAAGCCCCAGGAAAAGGGTCTGCCATAGACTAGGTAACAAAGTAAACAGTCTCGTATTTTTGGTTGAATGACTAAACAAGGACAATGACGTGATCTTCTTTATCCCCCATTGCTAGCACTGATCAGTTTCATCTCAGTATATTGGTTCAGTGACTGGTCTCTGGATTCAGATTCTAGGTTCAAATACGGGCCCTTCCTCTTAGCTGCATTATCTTGACTGAGCAAGTTATGTAATATTTCTGAACTTGTTTCCCTGTGCATCAAATAGGGACAATAGTAGTGTTTGTACCACATAAGGTTGTTGTGAGGGTTAAACCATGCATCAGTCCTTTCACTGAGGGGACTTCCCACCACTTTGAATCTGTACCTTGTTAACCTTCCAATTGCCCGTTTCCACGTGTGTATCCCTCACCACCTCTTTGGGAACTCAGAGCAACCCTAGGAAGGAGGGCAGGGAAGTAATAGGGGCCTTATCTTACAGAGAACAATGAAGCCCATGTGAGAACCGTTCCCAAGACTACACACAACAAGTGGCCATGCTGAGCCCAGAATCCAGGTGTCCATGCTTTTGTCCCTATACTACTCCTGTCTCCTGTGTCAGTCAGTGTCCAGGACTCTCTTGTCTAGTTGCCTCTCAGGTCTGATGGAACAGCCAAGTGCTGAGATGGAGAAGCCCAGGCTGTGGGCTGCAAGGGGAGAGACCAAGAGCCCTGCAGATGCCTTAGTCCAGATGTGGGAGGCATGGACTAATGTTACTACTGGTCATTCACCCCCTGCCCAACTCCCAGTTTCCTACTCCTCGGTTCTTCCTGTTTTGCTGTGAACTCTAGTTCCCATGGGCCCTTTATGAAAGCATAGAAGGACAGGAGGCCAGGGCAGGCATCCAGAGGGACTTGTACAGAGATGAACAGGGCACCAGGGAAGAGGAGAAGAGAGGGAGCATGGAAAGAACAAAGGGGTGGAGGAGGGGAGGCATTGGGAGGGAGCAGAAGGAACAGGACTTGAGAAGGACAAAGAAAGCAGAAATGGAAGAGGAGCTTGAAAAAAGATGGGGGGAAGCACAGGGTGAGGGGGAGCAGAGCCGTGAAGACAAGCAGGCTGGGAGATGTTGCAAAATCTGCCCATGTACTCATTTTCACGTTTCAGAAAAGCCCCTCTGACACCCCTTGTCTACAAGTTCTGCCTCTGGCTTTTGCTCTTGTTCTATCTTATCACAAGGTCTTCCCCACACGAGGCCCCTAGCCTGGCTTGGGCGTCTCTGAGTCATGAGCACAAGGCTCTCCATTCCTCTTGCATTTGTTCCTTCCCCAATTTTGATCAGGCTCCAGCTGTCCTGGGAAAGCAGAACCAGGTACTCCAGACACTAGGAAACCGGAACTCTTCAGTCCTAGCATCTGCATCATGGATCCACTCCCTCTGGCATCTCCTCAGGAAGCTCCAAGCATCGTCAGGGATGTCTCTGAAATACCTGGTTTCAAGGAACTCGAAATGTAACATTGACCCAGGGCTTCGTAACCTATCTACAGGGAGTTGGGAAAGGCCTCCCTTACTGTTCCTGAACCTCGACTTCCTCTCCTGAACCCTAGTCTCCCCACTGGTGTCTTCTACTTCAGGTTGACAAGGTATAGGTCTCAGAACCAGACACAAGTCACATCTGGACCCCTCAGGTCCAGGTCAGAGCAACTGCTGGACAAGTCAGCACCATCTCTCCAAGCCAAGGAGTCAGCCTTACCTCATGCAGTTAACAGTGCTTCACTGCTAAAGCTATCCCTTCAGGTTCCAGAAGGTTCAGGAGCCCCCTCAGGAAGACAGAAATGGGGGAATAACAAAACTTCTTTATGTCTCCATGGAGCCTCTGGACACCAACCACAGAAACTTCTCCCCTAGGCCAGGGCAAGTGGTCATGAGATGGAGAGCTGGAATCACATGTCCTGCTTTGCCTCCATGGCACAGTCCCACCGGACACAAGAGGATTAGGTCCAAGGCCTGCTAGTCTCACGGACTTTTCGCATTGCCTTGGGTCCCAAAGGAAGTAACATCTCCAGGGTATCTCCTTAGGTCACCTTTCTGACCCCAGGACTCCCGGGCTTCTCTTTATGACAGAAGGGACCTTGAAGGAAATCCAGAGGCGTTCACCAGCCTACAATCACACGTATACTACAGGATAACTCCCTTGAAGCACACAAAGTCCCATAAAGCAGGTCACAGGGTAAGGTTTCCAGGGACTTGGGCAACTGCTTCTTGCTTCTTCCTTCAACATTCAAGAAAGGTGCCAGGAGTGGGGGTCATCTTGCAGGCTACTGGGATCTACTCAAATGATTTCTCCCAAACCCCAATCCCAACAGAGACATCCCAGGAATTTCTGGTTCCCAAACCTGTGATTTTGGAGATGATATAGAAAGCAGAATGGAAAGGAAAAGACATTTAGATCCTACTATATACATGTGGAAACTCTGGTTGCATACTGGTTAAGAACCACATCTGCCAACCAAAAGGTCGGCAGTTCAAATCTGCCAGGTGCTCCTTGGAAGCTCAATGGGGCAGTTCTACTCTGTCTATAGGGTCACTATAAGTCAGATCAACTTGATGGCAATGAGTTTGGGTTTTGAGAGGGTTATATACATTTATTTTGACATGTGCTATTTCATTTATCTATACAATAGCCCTAGAAGAGAGTTTCTAACAAGAGACAAAGATCAATTTTGAATACAGGTGGAGCTGACTCAAAGGTCATTTTAAATAAACAAATAATGAAAGTAAACAATGCCTCCCCAGATGGGAAAAACGGTACTTCACCTGGACTTAGGCTCATTTTTGTCAACACAGGGTAGAGCCGTGATTCCCAAACCTGGCTCCACCTTCAGTGATTGACCTATACAGTATGGGGAGGGCCCATGCATTTCTCTCTCTACCTATCTACTTGGTTTTTTTCTAAATCTGTAATTAGGACCACAGGATCATCTGGTAGAAAATGTGCAGAAGCTGAGGGTCAAGAGTCCGTGGCTAGCTCCTGGCCCTACCATCTACTTGTGTAATCCTTGCTCTTTCTGGAATTGTTTCTCAGTATAACAATCAAGCATGGTGGTGCACTGGTTAAGAACCAGGCTGCCAACCTAAAGGTCAGCTGTTTGAATCTGCCAGCCACTTCTCAGAAACCCTATGGGGAAGTTCTACTCTTTTGTATAGGGTTGCTGTAAGTTGGAATTAACAGTAAGTTTTTTTTTTTTTACATTAACTGAAATACTATCTACTCTATCAATCCTTCCTACGTGGAATATTTGCAGGCACAAAGGATACAAAACATAAGTAAGTAGAAACAAAAGCTCCAGATGAAATTTCAGGGATTTCAGGTCTATTTCCTAAAATTTAGTGAGATTTATTCTGAAGGCAAAATGATCTATTAGTTTACAAGGACAGTAAGAGACACACTGAAACACAAATCCACACCCCACTGACAGGTTTCCTTTGTTAGAAATTTCTTTATTGAAGGCAGTTTGGCAGTCACTAAAATGCACAGTTTCACAATGCAGCTTGAGTGGCCTGCAGGAAAGAGCCCATTATAAAGGCCATTTAAAAGGGAATCAGAAAACTTGAGTTTTAATCCATCCTCTGAAACTGTATGATCTTAGGCAACTCAATTGCTCTCTCTGGATTTGTTTCCGTATCACTAAAGTAAGGAGACTAGTTTAGATCACAGATCCAGAGATGCTGATTTATGGGCAGTCTTCCTGAACCTCCTAGAAGTCTGCAAAATTCCATTTGTGTGGGGGGCAATTTTTCTGGAAAGTGGACTGAATTTTCACCTGATTCACAAAGGGGCTCCTGGCTTGCTCTCATAGTCTGTCCCTCCTCAGCTTCCTCCATGACAACTCTGGAAGCAAAATTTGGATCCTGAGGTATATTTAAATAATTGACCCTAAAGTCCTAGGATAAGACTAAAGACCAGGCCCTTCCCAGATCTGATCAGGTGGTTTCCTCCGATGACCAAAGGTGATGTGCTTGTGAATCAAGGCATCTCAGGGGCCTATGATCCAACTTTCCGGGAGCTGTGTGTCATTTTAAGCTCAGAATCATAAAGCCATGAGGCAAAATTGGCTGCACCAGAATTCTAAGGGCTAATGTCAGGAGTGCCCTCTAATTCAGCCAGAGTCCCACTTACTCCCACTTTTTGCTATATCTTTGTCTCTTACCCCTAAATATCTCTCCTACGTCTCTGAAATTCCTTCCCCGGTAAGTCACTGCTTTGACTTTGGACAGTCTGAACACCCTGTACAACTCAGTGCCTCTGGGAAATAGCAAGGCATCTTGATTTTAATCAACTGAAATTTAGAAATGGACAGATGGGAGACCAGAAAAAGGACTGGAAAGTGCAATATTAAGACTACTGCAGCTTTGCTCTGGCCTAGAGCAGTGCTGTCTAGACTGGGACCATCCTCAAGGTTGGAGAGGGTTCAAAAGACTGTTGTCAGACTGTCCCTGCACCCTAAACAAGACCTCTCCCAGAAAACAGAAGAGGCCAAGGCTCACACTCCACCCTAAGAGAGGGACAAGGACAAGGGACAAGCATCTCCATATTCCCCCATCTCTCACCCCCATTTTGCATCCCTTCTGGTTCTGGAGGAGACCCTACATCTAGTAACCAAAAGTTTGGCAGTTCAAATCCGCCAGACGCACCTTGGAAACTATGGGGCATTTCTACTCTATACCTGTAAGGTTACTGTGAGTTAGAATCGACAGACGGCAGTGGCATTTTTCTTTTTCTTTTCTTTTTTCCGGCTCTGGAGAGGAGTTCCAGTACTATGGTGGTTAAGCGTTCTGCTGCTAACTAAAAGGTCTGTGGTTGAATTCCCCAAGCCACTTGGAGGAGAGACGTGGCAGTCTGCTTCCCTTACAGCCTTGGAAACCCTGTGGGTCAGTTTTACTGTGTCCTATAGGGTCACCATGAGTCAGCTTCAACGAGACTGCAAAGGGTTTGGTTTGGTTTGCTTTGGCTCTGGAAAAGGTCCGGCAGCATCCCGGCACAGCTCGCTCTCTCGGCCACCGCCCTTGTCACTGAAAAGGCCACCTTGTAAATGCCATCTCTTGCCAGAGGCAAACCCGAACTCATGACCTTCTTTACGCTCTCTTGCACCAGGTCGCGCTGCGTTCCTGCGCGCCTCTGCCGCAGCTGCATCGCGAACCTCCCCTAGGCATTCCATCCCAGATTCCTCCCGCTCCCAGCACGCTTCCTCCTCCTTTAGCAAGATGGCGTCGAGCACATTTCCGGTGTGTGTCTATAAGGCTGTGTCCGGGCGGCTGCTTCAGGTGCCCCCTAGTGGGTTCCAGCCTCTTCGCAGCGATAGACTTCTCAGCGGTGATGGCGGGCAGACAGTCCTGCTGGAGCCGAGCGGCTCTTTTCCAGCTCCTTCTTGGTGCGAACCTGATAGTGATGCCACCTGCCCAGGCCCGCAGTCTGCGCTTCGTTACCTTGGTAGTGAGAGACTGGGTCACCGAGGGGTTCGTCTAACTAGAGAGACAAAGGCCTGCGGGTGGACGGAGGATTTGGTGTTGGGGCTCCGGGGCATTTTTAGGAGGGGGAGAAACTGGTTCAGGAGGGGACGACTGGCCTGGGGGGTTGGGGGCTGAGCTCAGAATTGATCGGGACCCTGGATTATAGGTCGGGGTGAGTCTGTCGTGGTGCAGCGATGCAGCTGGACAGGTGACTCGCCCCTGCAGGTGTCTTGGGTGATCCTTTTTCCACTTTTCCCGATAGAATGCATTGCTTTCACTTTTCTTTTTCCCTTTCCGCCCTTACCTTTGGCTTGGCCCAAAGGCCCCAGCGGCACTGCCTCTCAATCGAAAACAAACACGTTGCTGTCCGTGCAGCTGATTCGGACTCTTTAGCCACCCTATAGGACAAAACAGAACTGCCCCCATGCGGTTTCCAGGGAGCACCTGGTGGATTCACACTGCTGACGTTTTGGTTACCACTTGTACCTTGTAACTATTATGCCTCTAGGGTTTCCGTGGCATTGCTTTAAAAAAGCCACTGCCATAGAGTGGATTCTGACTTGTAGTGACCCCGTAGGACTGAGTAGTACTGCCTCAGAGTTTCTGCGGGACATCTGGTGGATTTGAACTGCTGACCTTTTGGTTAGCAGTGGTAGCACTTAACCGTTATGCCAGCAGAGTTTCCATGGCATTGCTTACTTAGCAAGTTAAAATTCCCTGGGATCTGAAAGAAGTTACTGATTCCCAGGATTTCAAACACCTGCTGAGAATTTGCATTTCTGTCCCAGAAATACTGAATTAGAATCTAGATTTTTAATAAGATCCCGAGGTGATTTTTATGTATTCGTTTAAATAAATGTTATGCACATAAGAATACCAGATTCTGATTTAGGATATCTGGGGTTGGAAAGGCAAATCCTCAGCAGGGGTTTGAACTGGAATGAACCAGTTTGAAGCCCTGCTGACTCCTGACTTGGGGTCTTCTGCAGTGAGTACCAGAGAGTGAGCTTCTTGCCTCAACATAGAGCAGAGGGGGCTCTGTGTGCCCCTTCAAGGAGCCCTTTCTGACCTATAAGCAAATGGTTTTTCTTCCCTCAGCTGTACCGACATGGAGATCGCTCACCCGTGAAGGCATATCCCAAGGACCCTTATCAGGAAGATGATTGGCCCCAGGGATTTGGTCAGCTAACCAAGGTGGGTCAAAGGCCGGATCTCCCCTCAAGAATAACTTCTGGAGCAGGATGTAGAATTTGGGGACCCACCAAAGTGTTATCTCCCCACAGAAATGCCCACTTTGGCCTTATTTCTTTACTTTCCCTCTGTGCCCACCCGTGAACTGGCCACTTAGTGACTTCTGGATCAGATGAACCCACCCCTACTTTGAGCAAGGGCCAACTTGAAAGGCAACAGTGCTTGAGCCTCAGGGGACTTGAGAGCCATCCTTGCCCCTTGGACTCCCTTAACCCTCAGATTTGCCCACAGGAGGGGATGCTTCAGCACTGGGAGCTGGGCCAGGCTCTGCGACAGCGCTACCGTGGCTTCCTAAACGACTCTTACCATCGGCAAGAGGTAAGGCTCGAAGCTCAGGAGGCAACGGGAGCAGGACCTGCTGGCCTTACCCTCTGCCCCAAAGGAGCCCAATGGTGAGGCTGGGCACTCAGCCTTCACCCTGCCTTTTTTGGTGACAATTCAGGACAAGACTTCCAAAGCCTTAGAGGTCGTTACCGCTGCTTGGCTGCAACAGGAGAAGCAGGTCAAGCATTTAAGCTCAAACTTAAGGAAGGAAGTGGCAAAGTAATCTGTGACTCTGTGAACTAACTTGGGGCTTTCATCATGGAGGACCTAGTAAGGGTCAAGCATTGTCCTAGCCCTTATATATATTGGTACATCACTGAGGTACAGTCTGTTATCTTCATGGAGCTTAGACTGTAGTGGGGGCATCAGATAATACAAAACCAGACAGACCAAGAGATAAAGGGTAATGGGAAAGACCTACTGAGATAGAGCACATCTGGGAAGACTGGCCAGTATACGGGCCACCTGCTTACCTCTTCTCACTGCAGGGATGGAGACAGCTGTTCCCCTGGTTACCACGCTCCACCACAGCTGCCTCACGAGTATCTAGATGTCCTTCCTGTTCCCCTGAGACTCCGCCTACCCTGACCCTACCCTGATCCTGCCTTTCGCCGCAGCAATTCTCTCTGTCCCTTATCTTACGTCCTTTCCCTGGTCTCTAAGCCAGTTTATACGGGTGTGTGGGCGTTGACTAGAGACAATTCTTGTCTTCAAGGACCCTGGTCTAGATAAGGAGACAGGTAGGGTTATAAAGACAGACTGACCGACCGACTGACAGACTCACCAGAGAACCTTACTGGGCACTCTGGTGGGTAGAGGGGGCTTGGAGCTAGAGCCATTCCCATGGGCATTCAGAGTGGTGACAGCACCCAGCTGAGTGTTCCCGGCTTTTCCTGGGAAGAGGCGTGGAGAGGCCAGAGAAGGGGAGAGGTCAGATACACGGTGGGTGCACAACTTGTGGGGTGACCCGCAGGACCAGGTCCTCTGCCTGGGGTCCCCAGTGAGGGGCCAAGGCCTTCCCTGCAAGGTGACACGTGCATGTTGTCATCTCGACAGGTTTATGTGCGAAGCACAGACTTGGACCGCACCCTCATGAGTGCTGAGGCCAACCTGGCTGGACTCTTCCCTCCCAACGGGATGCAGCGCTTCAACCCAAACATCTCATGGCAGCCTATCCCTGTCCACACTGTGCCTGTAGCTGAGGACAGGGTAAGATGGGCCAGACCTCTCCTGGAGGTCTCAACAGCTTACCAGCAACCCTCTTCCTGGCTATGGGTCTGCAGATTCCTGACTCCTTCCCTGCCTCTGTTTCCTCACTTCAATCTGCAGCTGCTGAAGTTCCCGCTGGGCCCGTGTCCCCGTTATGAGCAGCTGCAGAATGAGACCCGGCGGACACCAGAGTATCAGAATGAGAGTGCCCACAGCGCGGTGAGTGGGGGCTGAGGTGCAGGTCGTCAGGCTGTCCTTCTCCAGGGCAGGCCTGACCCCTGATCTGTTTCTCGTAGCAATTTCTAGACATGGTGGCTAACGAGACAGGGCTTACTGACCTGACACTGGAAACCATCTGGAATGTTTATGACACACTCTTCTGTGAGGTGAGCCTGCTTAAGGCCCCCACTGTGATCACTCTGCCCTCCCACCCCAGCTGGCCTAGGTCACAGGACAAGGGAACTTCCCTCATGGTGAAAAAGAACCTCTGAGTGGGAAATTGTTTATGAATTGTCAGCAGTTCTTTCTCCTCTCCACCCCAAGCTTCTGTGGTATCAGACGCCGTTCTGCCGAGTCACGCTTTTTGTGCCCATGCTTCCTTTCCTGTGCCACGCAGCATCCACCCTGTGCCACGTCTGCTGGTTCTGCGCCCTCTGCCTCACCTCTCCTCTCTTCCCTCACACACACAGGCACCTTCCCACTGGGGAAGAGAGCTACCGCGGGAGGGCTTGGCTCGGGCCTGTGGTGCTAACCAGCCCTCTGCGGTACACAGCAAACACATGGGCTGGTCCTGCCACCTTGGGCCTCACCCCAAACCATGCGACATCTGAGCCGACTCAAGGACTTCAGCTTCCGCTTCCTCTTTGGGATCTACCAGCAGACAGAGAAGGCCCGGCTCCAGGGGGGTGAGTAGCCTGTCACTCCCCTCCTCAGGACCCAACAGCAGCAAGACACACCCACTAGCTTCTCTGCCTGTAATGTTTGTCCCTTCGTGACCAGATCCCCTCAGTCCCCTCATGTGTCACCTGTCTCCCAGTGCACAGCACGTGGTCTCTGTGTGGTCATGTCAGCTTTACATGCGTCTCAGTCACTCATATCCTATGTCAGAAAACCCTCCCTCTCTCCTTTTAAACAAATACCTACTGCCAGAGAACCCTTCACTGGAGGGCACTTTGAAAGGAGACTAAGGTATAACACACATGCCAGCTTTCTGATTCAAACACTCAGGGGCATGTCAGCCATCAGACCTTTCTGACACTTCATTACTTTTCAGGGCACACGCAGAGCAGTGCTACCCTGACATAGGGCCATGACCTTGTGTTTTCTGAAACAATCTTAAATTGGCAATTGTTCCAAACAGGAGTAGTTCTGCAAACACAGGCAGGGCCTCATAGCTCCTGTATAAATGGGCAGATTTCAACTGTATTGAAATGTAGGTAGGTGTCTTGTTCTCTTCCCTCTATAAATCTGGAAGTTCTTAGAGAGCAAAGCGGTGCTCTAGAGTTCCTACATGGTTCCCCCGAGTCTTCAGAGTTCTCTGTGTTGGTGATCAGACACCAGACCCAGGACTAGGCAAGCTGGACAGGACTGAGGTTAATGCTGGTCAGAAGACAGTGATGGTCATAGCCGCCCACACGAGACTCTTCTCCCTTAGGAGTCCTGCTGGCTCAGATACGGGAGAACCTGACCCTGATGGCCACCACGTCCCACCTGCCTAAGCTGCTGGTTTACTCTGCGGTAAGGTCCCATGGGCCCTGCGAGCTGTCAACAAGGAGCTGGACGTCTTCTCTGTTGAGTTCTGGGGTGCGGGTTGGAGCAGTGCTGATGGGGAGCCCCTCCCTTTCAGCATGACACTACTCTGGTCGCTCTGCAAATGGCCCTGGATGTCTACAATGGGCAACAAGCCCCCTACGCCTCCTGCCACATGTTTGAACTGTACCAGGAAGAAAATGGGTAAGTGGGAGAGCAGTTTGCCCTTTGGAGGGGCCCCTGGGAGGTGGTTAAGGGCAGATCACTCCTCACCTAAGTGACCGAGGTCTCAGGGCCAGCCATGGTGAACAGCTCCCACCTGGCCTGCTCCCTCGACCTTCAGGAATTTCTCAGTGGAGATGTACTTCCGGAACGAGAGTAACAAGCCCCCCTGGCCGCTGACCCTGCCTGGCTGCCCTCACCGCTGCCCGCTGCATGACTTCCTTCGCCTCACGGCGCCTGTTGTGCCCCAGGACTGGCATCAGGAGTGCCAGCTGACAAGTGGTCCTGCAGACACACGTAAGCTGCTGGCTGTCTCCAGCTTTCAGTTTTTGCCCACGAATCTCAAGGCAGTGATGGCACTTCCAGCCGTCTTGCTACATTTCCTGAAGATATGAGACCATTGTATGCCTTCTTACTGCCCCTCACCCTCAGGGGATGCTTTCAATTCGTACATCACTGGGAAATGAAAAACAAGCAGGGGAGAACTGTGCCACTCTCTTCCCGCCAGACCTGTCAGTGCAGTGGCATCTGGGTGCCACCCTGTGCTTCCCCTCCATGGGGTAGGCCATCACTGAAGGTCACCTGTCCACCTACATGGTGGATCCATCTCTCCTGAGCTTCCCAAGGACCCCTGGGGCCTCGGTGTTCTCTCTCCCAGGCCCTCTCATTTCAAAAGCTGAACACAAACGCTCTTGTCATCTCCACAGTTGACCAACAACCCTGCTCCTATCTCAGTAGCTGAACAGAAACCCTCTTCCCACCCATGGCCCTCTGCACTCAGTTTCTCTGTGCCCTTCTGGAATAAAGTCCCTATGTCACCTAGACTCTGGCTTTACTTCCTCACCCGTTCCCTCAGACTCACATCAGATCACTTTGTATCACCTTCAACTCCACTAAGGCCATTCTTGTCAGGGTGACTAGTGACCTGAGGCATTTTCTCTCACCTCTCAGCTGCACTGACATCACTGATCACCCCTTCCTTAAACATTTTCTTGGCTTCCCCTGGTTTTGCTGCTGACACCCAGGCAGCTAGCTGTTTGGCTCCGTATCTCCACTAGGAAGTTGGGTGGCCGGGGCTCATCCCCTTGGCCCTTTCTCCGTCTGTGCCCATGCCGACGTGAGCTCACCTAATCCCGTGGCTTCATGGTCCGTCTTCACACTGAGTTCTGTCTTTTTCATTGTGACTTGCAGATTCACATCTCCAGCTGTGACTTTGTGTCCAGCTGCCAACTGCAGGTCTGCCTGGATGCAGATGATGCGTCGCAAAGTCAAAATGTGTAAAACCAAATGCTTTTCCCTTTGTATCTGTCCTCTGTAGGTGTCTCCTCTTAATAAATGTCACCTCAGTCACCCACTGCATAGGATATCCCAGTAGTTAGTAGATAGCTTCGTTCTCCTACCGCACATCTGGACCATCACACCTATCAGTTCAACTTTAAAAATACATGCTCTTATCTCCCTGGAAACGCTGGTGGCTTAGTGGTTAAGTGCTGTGGCTGCCATCCAAAAAGTCAGCAGTTCAAGCTCACCACGTGCTCTTTGGATACTCTATGGGACAGTTCTACTCTGTTTTGTAGTGTCACCATGAGGTGAAATTGATGCAGCAGGTTTGGGTTGTTTTTTTTTTGGCCTGCCTACTCCAGTCTACCATCATCTCATTCCTGAACTCCCAATTTCCAAAGTTTGTTCTTTTTCTGACTGCAGTCCTACCCCTGCTAGTCTCTCAGTTAATCAAAATATACATATATATATATATATATGCCAAGTCCTGTCTCCTGTCACCACCCTCCTTTAAACCTTCCAGCAGCTTCCCACCTCATCTGGAGTGAAATCTGAGTTTGTTTCACCCTTACTTAATCCCATCCTCTGTCCTCATCCCCTCCTTGCCCCTCATTTACTCTGCTCTGGCAAGACTGACTTCCTTGCCAATCCTAGAGCACCCCACACATCCCCACATCAGGCCCCTGCACCCACCTCCTGTCCCTGTCCTTCCCAGAGCAGTCTTCCCTCAGATGTTAGCACATCTCACTCACCGGCTTGGGTCAGATCTCAGGTCACACTCCCACCTCCTCTGTGGGCCTTTCCTGACTGACTGACCTCGCCACCGCTCTCCCTTTATCTTGTTTTGTTTTTCTTTATAGTGTTCATCACTTGACTGATCACAGTTATCATGCTGGTCTCCTCTCTTGGGATATGAGCTCCATGATGCAGTCTGTCTTCCCCCACTTTGTGTCCCCACTATCTGAAATGTACCCACATACAGTAGGCACACAGGGATTTGTTGTACGAATGCTGATACTCCCCCTCTCCCTCTTTCCCCAGAAGTGATCGTGGCCTTGGCTGTGTGTGGCTCCATCCTCTTCCTCCTCATAGTGCTGCTGCTCACCGTCCTCTTCCGGATGCAGGCCCAGCCTCCTGGCTACCACCACATTGCAGATGGGGAGGACCACGCCTGACAACCACTCAGCCCCCTTCCCTCTGCCTCCTAGGGGAGGTGGGCTGGGCCCTTGCTCCTGACTGTTGCTGCTCCCCAGCCCATGTGCAGGAGACCCTGGGTTGGGCCTCCCTCTGATGACCTAAGTGAACAAGTGGGCCCGGCTGGGCCCTCGGCATCCGTCACTCAGCATTCATGTGCCTGATGTGGACTGAGTACTGTGCTGGACATCGTGGCTTTCTGCAAACAGGATTTGCCTCCTTGGATCCCCGTATTCAAGTTCCACTCAGGACTTGGGACAAAAAAACCTGAAGGAGCTGGTGCTTGATCTGCTGTGTCCTGCCATCAAGCCCAGCGCTTTCTCTGCCGACTTGGAGGCTTTGGGAACTGGTTCAGAAGGCACAGTCTCACCTCTCAAGTGCTTATTTTAGTGAGAAAACGATGCAACGTTGGAAGTGTCAACTTGACCACTAAGGAGCTGGGCCACCCAACAGTCAAACAATTGAGGTTCCTTTGTCCGCCTGAGGCCATCATTACAGTCAGACATGATGCTTCAGGCATCTCTGTCATCCCTTCGGCTTGAGCAGGTTTGAAGGATGTTGGTACTTGGTGGGGTGGGATGAGGAGCTGGTCGCTGTGGCCCTCACGCTCCCATCCCTGTGAGCTGGGCTGGGCCTCCAGGGCCTGAGGTCAGTGAAGGTTGTAAGCTGACAGCTCTGACTACGGTCCAGAACATGCCGCAGCAGCTCTCACAGAATGAAAGTGTTGGACACTTAGTGCTGTTTCTGTGCCTTTTCTTCTTAACTGGGACCCAAGATGCCTTTTGATTGGTCAATGCTAAAAGATCCACTCAGAAGCTCTCAATTGGATATGGTTTATTGGCCATGTCAGCAGTGAGAACAAATTAAAAATACCCAATACCCTGCCTCTGCACATCAGAGAGAAGAAAAGTACCTTGGCTCCAGGATAAGCTTGGCTCCAAGATAGATACAGCAGGGACCCTTGGTGCAGCTGGGTCACCAACTCTAGGGAAGTCTCCAGAGCTAGATCGAGAGCAGTAACGTGCCAGTGTCCCAGCCCCACAGTGCCCTATGTCACAGTGCCCTGCTCCAGCCCTAAGACTTGTATCCTTTTAGCCCTTTAGCAGATAGCTGCCTCTTCTCACAGGGCTTGTTCCCACTTGTGTCTCCACGCTCTTGCTGGGCACACACCTTTGTGAATGTCTCTTGTTTCCGTATCCCAGCTTCCTCCTGGCTCCAGATGAGAATGTGATAACCTGAGAGGAGAGAGACCAACCCGACTTGTACTTTCCATTATCAGTCTTGGACCCAGGAACACTGGGACTTTGTAAGGAAGTAAAAGGAAACCAGACAGCAGCCAGACATTGCCACAATCATGACAAAGCAAGAGGCCAAAGGGCCCCAGTGTCTGCCAGTAGGCTCGTCTACTGACAACAGGGGCGAGTGCCACAGGGCTAGGGTGAGCTTAGCCTGCACTGACCCAGAGGGAGGAGGGTTGGGCTCGGCTAGTCTGCAGGCAGAACATCCTGCTCCTACTCACCCATCACAGAGGCCAGCGTGTCCCCCATGGGATTGAACTCATTGAGCTGCAAAGAGAAGAGAAGGGAGTGAAGGTATTGGTAGAGCCACAGTAGGGCAGACAAGGACTCTCTGGTCTGTTTTAGTCATTAAGGTAGGTTGAGTCCTGCTTCCTCCCATCATTATTTGAAGGCCCAAGCCTCACCGAAATGATACCAGAATATTCTGGGTCATAGAGCTGACACATCATATTCCCTGAGCTTCCATCAAACACATCGACCGTCCTTAATTCATGGGGAGTACAGCTTTTGAAATTAGGATCTGGGTACCGGCCCACGACAATGAGGTTGTACCGAGGATGCCAGGTTGCCTAGGAGATGAAGAGGCTGGTCAGGAGAGTAAATGCAGAACAGTTATCAAGAGGAACATCAAAAGATTCTTTGCCACCATCAAGCCAGTAATTCAGTAATGAAGATGAGACCCACATGAAACCACAGGTGTGGTTTTTGGCTGTGTGTGTATCTACCATTGCTGATTTCCCTGAAGGCCCTTAAGACACCAAGTGGCCTTCTCTCTTGCATCTTCTAAACTCACACCAACTGAATAAACTGAAGCTTTCACATCCATCTGACCCAGACATTAACCAAAAAGGTAAGCCTGTGATAAAGCAAAAAGCATGTGGTACTAAAACCAAATGGCAGGTAAGTTCTAGAGTAACCCTGCCATTCTCCCTCCATCCATCAGTGAGAAAAATAAAGACTGCAGTCTACGAGGGCTTAGTGGCTGTAAAAGGAAGGAAAGTATGTCCCCAGATTTTCCCATATATATTTGGCAGTTACCGGACTGACAGAAATTGGATGGGCTTTTCCTGAGAAAGCATCTCATAGAAGCTTTGAAGGAGGAAAGACACGGTCAGCAGGAAAAGGAGCTACCAGGCAGTAGCTTGGCAGTAAGTGATACACGTCACATACCTGGGAAGCTGTAAACTGGCCTAGCTAGACACCAAGAGCAGACAGATCAACAGGAATGCAAACTAGTGAAGTATCCTTGAATGATACACTCAACTTGGATTTGATCTGAGGTACATGGGGACTACTTCCGTTTACTGAATACTTACTGGGTGCCAGATAGGGTGCTGAGTGCTTGCAGTATACTGATTCGTCCTCACAACAGCTTTATCAGTTAGACACTATTCTATTCCCTTTTTACAGATGGGACAACAGAGATCCAAAGGTTAAGTAACTTGCTCAAGAATTCAAAAACACAGGAGGGTCTGACTGCCTGAAGCTAGTGCCCCCCACCACTGTGCTATACTGACCAAAATAGAGGCTTTAGAAAAGTACAGAAGCTACTAGAACAGAGGAACTAGCAGAGTTCAGACTGGGGGTGGGGGGAGATGGGCAAAAAGGAATCAGAATCAGGACTTGAAAGCTGTGAGCCCTGGGGGCTAAGGACAGAGGAGCCATGGACCCTCACAAGAAAACTGGAGAGATGGGAAACTAAGGACCTTATGTTTCTCACTGGAATCCACCTCATCCTGCAAGACAGACAAAGAAGGGTAAGGATGGACAGCTTGTGGAGTCAACTGCATGCACAGATAGCTGAAACCACGAGTGAAGGGAGGATCAGGATTTTAGAAAATACCTACATTGAGGTCAGAGCTGGGCTTAAAAACTCAGAAAGGTAGCTACCAGACAGACACAAAGAAAAGTCAGCAAAAGGGGGTTGCAGAAGTGGGACAAAAGAAGCAGAGAAAGCCAGAAGACGGCTCTGTGTCCAGACAGGAAGGTGGCTGGGATTCCAGGCTTACAAAGTGGTTTCCCACCCCCTGCAGGGCAACCCATAATCACAGGTCCCTTGCCTCCATCATTCACCTTGATGGGCGTCAGGTGCTGGAAGTGGCGGTGAGGGTGTGGGATCAAGCCCAGGGGGCAGTCCCACTGGGCAGTAGAGTAAACCCGGATCTCGCTGTTTTGGTCAGTAGTCAGGAGCCGGGCTCCATCAGGACTGAAGCAAGCTGGTGAAACAAAAAGCTCCTGAGAGGAAGGTAGGGTGAGTCCCCTGTTGTCCTGGCCATCACAGGACTTCTCTTGCAGGGCACCCTCCCTCCCGCCCTGTCTGGACAGGATAGAGTGGAAAAAATGGCCCTGAGCTGTGGATGAAGATACTCTAGAAGCCCAGCAGCTGACGGGGGCAGCCAGAGACTGAAAGGTCCCAAGAATGGGCTTGGCCAAGGCTGCAGGAGCAAAGGCCTGACCTAACAGCATGAAAACTCTGGGAGCAGATGGATGGGCAGGGTCTGCAAAGAAGATGAGCTCTGGTATGTCACACCTGCATTGACAGGATGCCTGTGTGGCAGCGAGTAGAGGAAGCTGGATCTCCCTCTAACCTGGCGCAGGTCCCAGATTTTCACTGTTTGATCTACGGAGGCTGAGGCCAGAAGCCAATCACAGCACGGGTTCAGAGACAGATGGGTCACTTTCTTTTTGTGCAGTCTGAGATTCCAAAGCTGCCAAAAAGAGCTTGTTCGGGTGGGGGCACAGAACTGAGGGTATTAGCGAGGGAGGGAGAGGGAGGGCTTGGACAACCGAGAACGCACCTCTTTGCCGTCCATGCTCAGTAGGACCACTTGCCCTGCATTGTCTCCTGTGACCACCACCCGGCTTCCGGCTGACACGTCCAGGCTGCAAAACCAGAAGCTGGCGGAGAGATTGTGCTATCAGGTTCTTGGGGTCCAGGATGAGGGCCACTTATTGTTACAGCTCCAGTGTCTACCACAGTAGGCATTCAATAAATGTTTGTTGAATGAATAAACTGTCTTGCGATGGATTCCTAGTAACATGCACACAGATTTGTCTATCAGCTAGATAGAGGGTTTAGGGGAGATGGAGCCCAGAAGTTTGTCCAGTTACTGCTGGGCCCAGCATCCTCAGCCACTAAGAGTCCTCAAAACAGCCAAACCTCAGAACCATAAGGCAGGTCTCCACGCTTGGTTTGCCCACCACAGTTCAGGCTGTGAGGGAGACTCATCTACCTGATCTCTTCCATCACTTCCAGCATTTGGGGGGAAGGAAATGACAATCATGACGGAAAGAAAGGGCACGGCCCAGCTCTGGTCACTGGACCTGGCTAGAAGGGAACTGCTGCCCTCTTCTGAACATTCACGGAATAACGCACAGATAACTTAGCAGCTCTAGCTTGCTTCCAACTACAATTTACTTAAGACTAAGGGATGGGGTAAGGAGTGTTTCAGGGATGGTGATACCCAGCTGGGAGAACTCATTCATATTTTGGTTTCAAACCCATAAATCCATGCTACACCAACTCGTCATCTGTGAATAAGAGGGAGGGTGTCTTGTGGGAGAGTGGACAAGAGTCTATCCAGTCACCTGTCCTAGCTGCTCAAGGTTTATCACTCTATAGGGTAGCCCAGGAGAACAGGCAGTGTTAGTTAGACCTCCCCACACCCTTGTTTAGGGAACACTCAGAATTATGTCTCTGGCTACACATCAAAGTGACAAGTTATTTTGTAATTCCTTCAGCTCTTGTTGAGTCCAAATACTCTGTGGACATGATTTTACCCATTTAAACTTCCAAGGAGATGGTGAGGTCGTTACAACTGAATGTAGGGAATTAAATCTAAAATTCATTCTTGCCCCAGTCTCTAGGTCAGTGCCACTCTGACTTATCTGGCTAGAGTCAGGGTCAAATCTAACATAAGCATGACTCACAGAAGGTCTAAAGTCCTTGCCTTGCTGAAGAGAACGGGGATGCCAGGACACCTCCCCAAAGTGGCAACCCCCCTAGACCAAAGTAAGGGCAGCCAAAGAGTGAGCGGAAGAAACAGAAGGAAGGGAGGAAAGGCCAACACGTTTCCCTTCTTCCTGTGCCAAGTGTGGGTACAGGAAATGGGGTCTCAAAGCTCTCACCAGAACTACACCTAGGGCTTAGGAGCCCTTTCTGCTCCTGGTTAACTACTCACTTGCAGGTGCCTGAGCTGGTAAAAACTCGGAGAGTGTTGCCTTTAAAGTCTTGCAGCCTAGTTGTTCCCTCCATTGAGGAGGCAAAAAACTGGTTGGTATTGAGAGGGTTAAACTTCAGCCCTGTGATGCTCCCTCCAGCTCCAATCTAACAGTAAGGAAGGAAAAAGCCAGTGAGTGACAGTGGTCCAGGACAGGCGCCAGGCTGCTCCTACAGAAACGCTGCAGCCAGCACTTGGGGCCAGGCCAGCTGAAATGTCTAGACTAGGATGCTCTCCACATTTTTTTTTTAACATAGAGTAAACTGGCACTTTTTGGTGTCAAGGTCTATGAAATTTAACACATAGATAGATTCAACTAACTACTATTGTAATCAGAATGCAGAACAGCTCCATCACCCCAAAAAACTCCCTCATGCTCTCCCTTCGTAGTCATTCTCTCTCACTACTCAAACACTGGCAACCACTGATCGGCTCCTCATCACAGTAGTTTCGCCTTTTATAGCATGTCATAGAACTGAAATCATGGTATGCAATTTTTAAGATTCATCCAAGTCGTTCCGTAGACCACTCTGTTTATAGTTTGTTGACTGCACAGGGCTCTCTGTAGAAGAGCTTCAACTTGGAACGGTGGCTGGGTTAGGAAAGCAGCAGTCAAGTCTGGGTTCCTTCCTGGTAGTCCACATAGTGATGAGGGTAACAGTAAGGGTAACCTTGATACCTTAAACTTCCTAAGTGCTTATTATGCAATAGTCACTGTTCTAAGAACTTGTCTCCAGAGCTCCTTCTCTCACTCTTCCTTACGATGCTGCTGCTATCACAGCCTCACAGACCCAGTCTCTTAAACAATATCTGCTTAACCAACTCAACATACTAACTAGTATTTTGCATTCTAACCAGTGCCTTCTCTGCCAAACCCTTGCCACTACTAAGACAATCTTCTGGTCCTACCATCTGAGTTCTATGCTTACCAGGAGTTGTGTTCTTAAACCATTCCATGCCAGCTGCGTAACTGAATTAAACATGTAAACCAAGGGAATACATGTAAAAAGAAAAACTGCTATTGTTTCTTGTTGAATACTTTGGAAATACTAAATACAAATGTGTTGGTGAAAACAATAATTGTCTAAATAAACAGTAATTGTCAAATTAAGCATGGATGAGATGCTTATAAAATAGGGTGGGAAATACAAGTTTAGAAAGAACTTTCAATCAGATTGCTTCAAAGTATTTTTAAATTATCTTTCCACCTTAAAAAAATAGAAATTAAACCCTATAAGGAATATATTACGGCTGTGGTTATGTAAGACCAAGTGAGCCCTCATCAGTGGATCCACTCCAAGAAAAAGGCTGGCTCTACATCTAAACATGAGTGAAAAACACACACATAGGCATTTTAAGTTAAAATATATGAGTATCCCCTTAGCGGTAATAGGAGACGAGGTGGTTATGCACTAAAGGAGGATTAGAAAAGCAGGCCAGGTAGTTTTAAAAATCTATTTGAAGAACAAAAAGGCAACAACCCACTTGAAAAATGGGCAAAGAACTTGAATAGATGTTTCACCAAAAAAGATATACAAAGGCCAACAAGCACATGACAAGATGCTTAATGTCATTAGTTATAAAACAAAACAAAACCCACTGTTGTCAAGTCTGTTCTGACTCATAGTCACCCTACAGTACAGACTGGAACTGCTCTGGGTAGAAACTAGGGTTTCTAAGGAGTGGCTGGTGGATTCTAACTGCCAACCTTTTAGCTAGCAGCTGTAGCTCACTGAAGCTCTTAAGCACTGCACCAGTAGGACTCCATTAAAAAAGAACCCATTGCCACTGAGTTGATTCTGACTCATAGTGACCCTACAGGAGAGAGTCAAACTGCCCCACAGAGCTTCCAAGGAGTGCCTGGCACATTCAAACTAGTGGCCATTTGTTTAATCACTACACCACCAGGGTTTCCTGGGGTCCACTAGGGAGATGCAAAACAAAACCACAATGAGACTGTTTTCACCTCACCCCCCCCCACTACAACAGCTATGATTTAAAACAAAACAGAAAACCATAGGTGTTAGGATGTAGAGAAACTGGAAGCCTCATCAAAGGTTGGTGGCAATGCAAAATGGTAAAGCCACAATAGAAACACAGAAGTGCTCTACTGTGACGCAGCGATCCCAAAAGAACTGAAAGTAGGGACACAGACAGAAACCTGTACACCAGTGTTCACTGTAGCAGTATACCCGACAGCCAAGAGGTGACAGCAATCTAAATGTCCATCCACAACACAACAGAGCAACACAATGTAGTACATGCATACAATGGAAAGTTACCCAACCAGAAAGAGAAATGAAGTCCAGCACAATATACAACACAGATGAACCTTGAAAACATTATGATGAGTACGGTCAGTCAGCCACAAAAGGATGAACACTGAATGATCCCCCTTGAGTGAAGGAGGAAAAAGCACAGAAACCAAAGCTTATTAGTGGCTACCAGGACGTGAGGGTGACAGAAAGGGAGAGTCACTGCTTAGGAGCTCTGGGTTTCTGCACGGGTGGCAGAAAAATTTGGAAAAGACGGTGGTAATGGTTGCATAACATGATGAATGTAATCAGTGCCAATGACTCATACATGAAGACTGTTGAACTGGCAGATGTTTTGTTACACACACACACAATCCATGTGATGGGCTAACCTGTGTCAGATCAACTGCCAAGTCAGATTAAATACATGTCCTGTAAAGAAAAGTCTTTTAGAGCACTGGGGAGCTATCTTTGGAAACCAAACAGTAAGTGGTGGCTCAGAGGCTGAGAAGCTGAGTGTGGCTTGGTCACTCTCATCCAGCTAGCCACACCAGGGCTCTGGGGCTGACTTTGTCTCATGCCAATCCTGTTTCAGAGCAGACCTGTGCACCACAAGGTTCTCACTGGCTGTGATTTTTCAGAAGCAGGTTGCGAGACTTTTCTTCCGAGGAGCTTCTGGGTAGATGTGAACCTTCCATCTGTCAGTTAGTAGCTGAGTGCTTGTTTGTTTGACCTACCCAAGGACTCCTCTCACAGGGCTAAGAAGGAAAAAACTGGAGTGTAGGCTTCTCCTGGAGAGAGGGGAAAAGAATCTAGCTTTTGGTTAGTACCCCTAATACTCTAGAAATAAGAACAAACTGGAATTAGTCCATTCCTTGCAACAACTGAAACTCAGGTTCAAATAACTTCAACCTCTGATTAGATGAGCAGGGAGAGCAGTGGAAGCTGCATATAGGTGGACATATAAATTTACATGGGAATGTACGTTTTCACTCAGTCATAATAAAAAAAAATGCTGATAAACCTTTAGCAAGACTGATCAGGAAAAAAAGAGAATAGCCACAAATTACCAATATTAGGAATGTGAGAAACGACATTATCAAGAGCCAGTAGGCATTGAACAAATAAAGAGGGACAGCTTTACGCCAATAAATTCAGCAGCTTAAATAAATGGACAAATTACTTGAAAGATACAAAGTACCAAAGTTCATTAAAAAAGAAACAGGTAACGTACGAATCTTAGTAAAGAAATTTAATTTGTAGTTAAAAACCTTCCAATAAAGAAAACTCCAGGTTAGATGGCTTTGCTAGTAAATCCCACAACAAAACTTAAGGAAGAAATAACACCAGCTCTACACAGATTCTTCAGAAAACAGACAAAGAGAGGACACTTTTCAACCCATTCTATAAGGCCAGCATTACTCAAATACCAAAACCCAGGGCATTATATTATAAGAAAATAAAATTACAGGGTATTTTTAAATGGTCACCATCTGGTATGATATGATTAAACTAGAATATCTGACAGTAAAAAACAACAGAATCTAAGATAAAATATTTATGTAACAACGCAAACAGAAGAACGAGTGTACGTGACAACAGGCCCAGGAATGACCATCGGCAGTGTCCACCGAAAGGTTAACTACAGTGCTCACACCTGAAAGGTGGGATTTCAGGTCATATTGATTTATTCTCTGTACTTTCCTCTCTGTGTCGCTTGAATTTTTTACAATGAACACAGATAGTTTTTATAAGAAAATAAAAAACTATCTTCATTTAAAAATATAATACATGCTCCCTTGCCCAGGACCTGAAAGATGCAAAGATCAGAGCCCAGATCATATGAATTAAGAAGCTGCTACCCCACTAACTGGTCTCAAGTCAACTTTCTGCTGTCAGCATTTGGGAGTAAAAACAAAGAGTGGTCTTCCAGACCACCATACCCACCGCTGCTAGAACCTGCTGGTCACTGAGTTCAGCCTCCCAGACTAGTCTTCACTCCAGTGTGAGGAAACTTTAGTTACATGTCCCTCATAAAATAAAAGGTCAGGCAAACCCAAAGCAGTGTGGGCCTGGCACAAGTTTAAACTGGTTTCATCAGACAGTTCTTCCCTAAGGGTACTCTTGGGTGACACCCCCTCACCTCCAGCTTTAGATTCCATTTCTCTTTCCATGTCCTAGACGCCTGGGAAAACAAATCTCATCGTGCCTGTGATCTGGGTTCAGACTCCAGCCTAATGCTGCCCTCCCGGTTGCCATCTGCCTGAGCAGCTGGGCAGGAAGCATGCTGAGCTCCCTCCAGTCTCAGCTGGCTGCCTTTCTTCTGCCTTCAGGCGCTTGTTTTCTCCAACACTCTGTCTCACACCTTGAAATCCTCATCTCCCAAACCTGTCCAGTCCAGTCTTTTCTGATGGGCAGTTCACCAAACTCTTCCACTTAAGGAGACTGCAGTCTGGATTCACCCGTGGTGCCTCTATCTTGAAACCAGAGATGGCAAAACGGTGAGCTAAAGGAGAATCCACCTCACAGATGTGTGCGGTCTCATCTGCAGGGTGTGTTTAATTGTAATTGCCAGTAGAACGTTTCACCTAAAAAATCGGTTTTAAGGCTTCATCTGAAAAATCAGATCTGATACCATTGTACCTACATTCTTTTTTTGTTGTTGTTAAAAAGATATATATATCATTTGACAGTTCAAGAATTTTCATGTGACACTAATTACACTTCTAAGAAGCCCTGGTGGCACAGATTTTAAGTGCACAGCTGTTAACCAAAAGGTCAGTTGTTCAAACCCACCAGCCACTCTGTGGGAGAAAGGTGCGGCAGTAACACGCATGAAGAGCACAGCCTTGCAAACCCTGTGGGCCTCTGCCCTAAAGGGCTGCTGTGAGTCAGAATGTGTTGAATTTTCTTTAATTACCAGTAATGAGTTTTCAAATTACATTAATCACGTTATGCAACCATGACCAATATCTGTTGCCAAAGTTTTATAAACATCAACAAAAAACTCACAGCATCCTAAACAATCTTTCTTCCTTCTCTGCCCACTTCCTCCAGCCCCTGGTAACCACCAGTACACTTTGGGACCCACATTCTTGCACAGCAGCCATTTCCAGCTCATTAGCGACACTGATCCCCCATTGTTCATTTCTTTGATCTGTTTGGCTTCTTTAGGCAGAAGCCTTTGACTGCTTTCGGTTTGTGTGACCTTTTACGATAATGGGCATGTAAAACTAAGGTTTCCTTTCACTGTAGTGAAGACTGATCTGGAAAGCTGACCTCTGTGACTGGCAGGTCAGAGCAAAGGAAGGGTATGGTGGTCTGCAGGACAGCCCTTGCTCTAAACCCAGTGTCACTTTTCCCAGGACAGCCCTCTAATGTTAGTCACCAGCTAGGCAAGCTCCAGGTCTTCTTTCTGGCAAAGGTGCCAACATATTGACCCCTCAGCAGCTGATGATCAACAACAGCATATTTGAGACCACCTCTATAAAGCTCTAAGCCAAACCTTATCCCAAAGACACTATGCCTTTTCAAACCCTTTGCTCTTCATGTATCGAAGCATTTCTCTTCCTTCTGCCTCCCTCTGCCATGAGGCTTTCTCCATCACCTCTGATTCACAAGAGGTCCTTTGCTTATGTTCCGTAGCATTTCACATCTGGACTGATAGTTATCTTTGAAATATACACCCTATCTGCCCAGTTATACTGCAAGCTCCTTATTCATTCAACAAATATAAAGCAGCTACTTCAGGTCAAACATTGTTCTGGGCATTGTTCTGTGGATAGATAGTGCTGAACCAGAAAGACAAGGTCCCTGCCAGCATGGAGCTTATTTTCCCTGTGAGCAAAGGCATACAAATAAACACGTAAAGCATTTCAAATACTAATAAATCTTGTATAGGAGGGGAGAAGAAAAGAGAATAATAAGATAGGAACACAACAACTGAAACAATGGGCTCAAACACAGCTACGACTGTAAGGATGAAGCGGGAGCAGGTGGCGTTTTGTCCTGTGGTATACAGGGTCACTAGCAGCTGGAACCAACTCAATAGCACCTAACTGTGATGAGACAAGTAGTGGCTGAGTTTGGGGAGGGGAGATTCTTTCAACAGGGTGGTCAGTGGAAGCCTCTCTGAAAAGGTGCTATTCAGCAGAGACCTAAATAACAAGAGTGAGCCAGCCAGGAGAGGATCATGGGAAGGAGCATTCCAAACAAAAGGGACTCTAGGTGCAAAGGCCCAGCTTCAGGAATAGAAATAGGATATGTGGTTAAAGCACAAGAAGTGAGGAAACATGGTATTACCAGAGAAGGCCAAATAGGTAACAAGTGGCTTCAGTTCTATTCTAAGTGATAACTTACTTCAGGGTGATCAACATTTTATACCTTCTTACATTTTAAGAGCCATAGCTCTTAGCCACTAAGCCACCAGTGTTTCCATTTTAAGGGCAGGCATTCAATGAACTTGTGAATATCATCACCATTTACATGCTTGAAAACATCCAGTTATTTTGATCCCAATCACCTCCCTGTAACTAGGTGACTTTTCATCCCTTCAACAAACACTTCTTTACCACTACTATCTGGCATAGGGAACTGCTCACCCCTTTGAAGAAGGTGGGTTTCTCCTTTGTGCTAAAGTTCCAGAGCAAGATATCTCCCCCTTTGGAACCTACAGCCAGGGTGCTGGGGTGAGTCGGGTGCCACGTCAAGGATGTGGCCCTCCTGTCAAAGGGGGCAGCCTTTTGGAATATCCGATAAGTAGCCAGAGAGTTCAAAAATGACTGCTGGAGACTCTGACACAGAGAGAAAAGAATGAAGGTAAATTAACATGCAAGTTCTGGATAAACTGCCAAAAAGTCTTCCCACCAAAGAAAACTAACCACTTGGCCCCATGCCTGAAAATACTACTCTCCTAACCAACCAATACTTGCAATGTATGAGAACTAATCTTGGAAAGTGAGGGGGCAGAGTTCACTCCAGCTGGGACTTCTACCTGGCTGCCTGCCTGTAAGTCAGTCACCATGGCTGCAGTGATCTGACCACTCTGCCAACCAACTCATCATCTAATTTAGGAGTACCCAATAGTGACAAGGTACCATGCAAAGCCTCGAGCCCTCCAGCCAGGAAACGCCTCACCTGCTGCAGTGTCGGCCAGGCAGCTGTGCCCAGCTTATGCTGGTGGAGGGCCCTGATGATGCTGCTGCATGGTGGCACGACCTGCACGTTAGCCAATCCCGCCCAGTGACAGCCTGAGTCATACCTTCTGCTAGAACCTGTCAAAACAGAACAGACACATATTTTTCTCCCTGACTGTACACTGGACAGATCTTTCTGCTGGCATCCAGAAAGCCTTGTTGTGTCATTCCGCATAGCCAACCTATGCTATTTCCATGATCTGCTTAGCTTCATCTAGCGCAAGTAATAAGTAGTGAGTAGAAATTCTTCCCTTACATAACTTTCCACCCACCCAAAGAGTGATTGTGATATGAAAGCTTGGTATGATCTTAAAGGCTTTCTGAGTCAAAGAAACAATGCATAAATAAAATAGATGGCAGAGCATGTTCCAGTTTGGGCTGAAAAGCTCAAGATGCATGGCAATTTTAAAATCACATACGGTGTGCAATAAAAAGATACTAAGGCTGTCTAGCAGAAACGACTGTTTAGGAAAAGAAGTATCTTCAAATCCTATGTTAAAATTGGTAGCCATCTGTGGATCCCAAATCCTGTCTTTCCTCTTCCTAGAAGCCAGCAGTATCCAAAGGGTCTGCACTAGCTCTAAGGAAACCAGCATTGTTCTGGGGAGGTAAATTCACTTAGAACAGGAATAAAGCAGTTCTGGATTACCAAACTGCATTTCAGAATCTGATCTATATGGATCCAGTCTCTTGAAATCCAATTCTTTTCTATTCGTGGACAAAAAAAGAAAACCGCATCAAAAATTCCCTACTTCAGTCTCTGAGACTCCCCACACTCCTTACAGTCCCAGGTTCGCACCCCGAAAAGCTTCAGAGAATGCACCTCCTCAGAAAGGAGAGAAACTGAGGGCTCACAGTCCACATTAAAGACATACAACTAACAATCATGACTACCGAAATTCAGCACGCACTATCTGGCAGTTCTCAGCGGGGAAAGATCCTAGGACAAACAAAACTAAAAAAACCAACACACAACAACAAAAAAAAAAACTTAAGCTCATTGCCGTCGAGTCAGTTCTGACTCATAGCAACCCTAAGGGACAGAACAGAACTGCCCCATAGGGTTTCCAAGGAGCGCCTTGGTAGATTGGAACTGCTGACCTTTTTCATTCGCGGCCGAAACCTTAATCACTGCGACAACATGGCAAGGAACTTACAAAGTCCTTGCCGGTTATAATAGAGCTTATTTACGTCTTCTTTTCACCTACGGGGAGTTAAGCCGGTGTTCTCCGGTCTCAAAGCTGGCAGGTGTCAAAAGACCTGCAGGCAAAATGCACCCTCTGAGGCATCCGAAACTTGGGAAAGCCTTAGGAATCTAGGAGCATCCCGTCCCCTACCCGTCTCCTGCGTCACAACCCCAAACGGCGGAAATATTAAGGCAGCCGGGCACAGACAGTACCAAGGCCCTTCACCAAGCACTTCCTGGTCTCCGGCTCCAACTCCTGAGGACTTCTGCTCCTCTTGCCTGTGGGGCACTTGGGGACTTCAGGGGTCTTCTGGGTTTCTGGGCGTTTCCTGGGAGCCATCGCGTCTTCCAGGCGTAGGAGTACCCGAGACCTTATGCTGAGATCATGGAATGGGGACTGCAAGGCCTCTGGGGAGAAATAACACAGAGAGCTAAAAAGCGAGGTGGGCCACAGGTAGTCCAACCAAGACAACTTCCCGCCAAACACTTTCACGGGCTTTCTAACAGGTTACTAGTTCCGGAACCTCCCCTGTGGGAGGTGCCACGCCCCTTCCTGGAAGGCGCCGAGCCGGGAGAGGTGGGGCTAGAGTGGGAGGAGACGGGCTTATCCGTGCCCTAGAGGGCCTAGGGTCCCTGTGAGTCTGCATCGACTCAATGACAGTGATTCAGAGGGCCTAGCGTGCTTCCTCCAGCCCACCTCGAGATGGGATAACACTTGTGTGATGGGGCTGAGCTAGTCCCAGTCAGCTGATTGCCAGGAGTAAAGATGGCCGCCAATGGTAGGCTACTAAACTTGAAGTCTCCCCAGACGTGGCGTTGCCAGGACTGCGCTGAGACCAGATACCAATCAAGGCTTCCGCTCCCGCCTTCACTGATTTCTTATTGGTGATTAAGTCTGCTCCGGCTTTGGGATTGGCTGACCTGAACAGGGTGTGGTTGAGCGGAAGGAGACCATTTAAGGGAAAGCAACCCTTAGCGGAAAGCTATCGATTAGCAGATGTGGAAAGTGGGTGTTTTGGTGTCCGTCAGCTTTGCGGTTGGCGTCGAATGCCTCCCCAATCCGTCGAATATGAGCTTCTCTTTAGGGAGCAGTTGGAGCTCTTGGCTTTTAACAGACTTCCGCACATCAGCCCTGTGCCTAGCAAGGAACAGTCAGGGGGAGTGATGGGCAATAAGGCGTCTGGTTATAGGTGTTTGAGGTCCTGTGTGCCCAGTTTTAGCCAGCTACCAAGGTAGTGAACCTCGTAAGTGTGGGCGGGAGTCCCACCCGGCCAGGGTTTGGCTGGGGAGAAAGAACAACATTCTAGGTGCAGTAACAGCTTGAGCGAAGTTAGGCAGGGGTGTGGGTTTTTAAGAGAAAAGCAGCCCCTGGCATCTGGAATCTGGCCTGGTGCTATCAGCCAGGCTTTGATGTTCGGCTGAAAACTTGAAATAACTCCACAGAACATCAGCATCAGACAAAGGCACATTATGACCGTGATAGATCAAGATAAAAACATGATCATTCATGTCAGAGCACAGAAAAAAATGTGAGCAATTGTCTAAACGACAGATATGATCACACATTGTCCTATTTTGACTAATACGAATGCTTGTAGCTTTTATGCCAATTACAGCTTTAGCTTTGCTTCATTCCTCCCCTCTAACAGATTTGTTAAGATAACTCTGTCATGGAATTACCTCCTGCCTTCTGACAGCCTTCAATCCAGGGCAAACCAACCAGTTTCTGTCAGTCACTTCTGATTTGGGTCTCCCGAGGGTGTATTGGAGTAGAACTGTGCTCCACACGGTTTTCAGTGGCTGAGTTTTGGGAAGTGGCTAGGACTTTTTTCCAGGGTGTTTATGGGTAGTCTCAAACCACCAACTTTTTGCATGTTAACTGTCTGCACCTCCCAGGGACTTCTGCTTCATTAAACCCACCCCCAAATCACCTAACATTAAGCCGAATGCTATAAATGCTTTCTAACATCCTCTTAAGACACCCAGTTGTTCCCCGTTGCTCCCTTGCAGTGAAAGCAAACCCCAAGTCTGACTATAGGAGAGTTCCTGCTGGTGTTTGGCTGGGAGACATTGACATTTTTATCAGTAGAGTGGGAGGTAGCTGGAAGAGTGGCTTTGTGTCTTAGTGCTGCTGTTACATAAATACCACAGAGGACTGGCTTTAATGAATAAAAATTTATTTGCTCACAGTTAGGAGGCGAAAAGTCGAAATTTGGGGCAATGGATCTGGGGAAGTCTCTTGGCTCTAGGGGGAGGCTTTCCCTCTCTGTCAGCTCTAGGGGAAAAGCCTCATCTCTTTTAATCTTCTGTTCTTCAATTTCTTGGTGATCTCCACATGGCTTCGATCTTTGCCAGTTTGCCCGTGTGTTCGTCTGTGCCTAAACTGTTCCTTTTATATCCCGGAAGTGATTGGCTTAACTCTTCAGATAAAGATTAGACTGGTCTATAAAACATAAAAATCATACTCATGAAGAGTGTGCCTTTTAGTTCAAGTAAGTACAGGAGACTAAATGGGCAGTTCCTGTTCAGAGGCAGGGCGAGAAGGCAGAAAGGGACAGAAGCTGGTCAGATGGACACAGGAGATAGGGGTAGAAAGGGGCAGTGTGTTGTCACATTATAGGAGTTGCAACTAGTGTCACATAGCAATATGTGTATAAATTCTTGTATGTGCAAAATTAACTTGAGCTGTAAACTTTCACCTAAAGTACAGTTGAGGAAAAAGAAGTGATTGGCTTAAAACACATCCAATACTGATACAATCTCATTAACATAACAAATGAAATTCTATCCTATATTATTATATTCCATATTATTGTTTTTGTGCCATCACGTCAGTTTTAGACTCATAATGACCCCATGGAGTTATCTAGGCTGTAATCTTTATGGGAGTATATCACCAAGTCTTTGTCCCCAGGAGCCTATGAGTGGGTTTGAACCATCGGCCTTTCAGTTAGCAGCCAAGTGCTTAAACATTGCACCATTGGCACTCCTTTCTACATTGCCATCGAGTCAATACCAACACATAGAGACCCTATAGGACAGAATAGAACTGCCACATAGGGAACAGCTAATGGATTAGAACTGCTGACCTTTTGGTTAGCAGCCAAGCTCTTAACCACTCTGCCAGCCAGGTGCTGTCTGCATGTATAAAGAAACAAATTTATTGCCTATATGTCAATTCCATCTTATAGCAACCCTATAGGACAGAGCAGACCTGTCCCATAGTTTCCAAGAAGTACCTGGTAGATTTGAACTGCTGATCTTTTGGTTAGCAGCCATAGCACTTAACCACTACACCACCAGGGTTTCTACATGTATAGGAGTTAGGATTTACAACACATATTTGCACGGGAGTACACAGTTCAGTCCATAACAAAAGGCACAATCTGACCTTCTTCTATGATCAGGCTTCCTTTAAGCATCTGTGCAGAATCAGAAGGACCAGATAAAGGGGAAAGTTAAGTGACAGAAGAATTCAAATTTTATTCATTCTGCTGACGTTTATCAAAAACCTGGCACTATTCCAGGCAAAGGAAATACTGGAATGAAAAACTCTACTTGCCCCACTGCACATATGTGCCTTTTCATAATGAGAGTGTTAGGAAAACCTATGATTATTGACTATTCTATAGCAGGTAAGCTTAGTGAGAGAGGAAGCTTAAGGTTCTGGGGAGTGGGAGGACAGAAAGGGTCATCTTAACTCAGCTAGGAGTGGGAGAAAGGAGAGACAGCATGAAGAGCTGTTCCTAGGTGATAGTAGGCTGAATCTCAGGAGACTGAGGGAGGAGTAAGAGAGCATTCCAGGCAGAGGCATCAGGAAATGAAAAGACAGGAATGCAATAGTTAGCCATGATGGATTCATTAGCAAAGAAATGTCCGGTGTTTTTTTTTTTTTTTAAGAAACGTCCTGTTTAATGCTAGATTTTCCCCAAACCTCTAAAATTGGGGAGATTTTCTGTAGTTGATGGAAAGAACCATATGTGAGCAGTAGAAACCTTCCTGGCACTTACTGTAAAGTGCATTGTTTCTGATTGTGTTTTGAGGCACATTAAGCAGGTTTTTACAAGGAGCCCTGGTGGTGCAGTCGTTAAGTTCCTGGCTGCTAACCAAAATGCAGATGGTTCAAGCCCATCAGCCTCACCAGGGGAGAAGGATGTAGCAGTCTGCTTCTGTAAAGATTTTCACCTTGGAAACCCTTTGGGGCAGTTCTGCTCTGTCCTATAGGGTTGCAAGTAATCAGAATCGACTTGATGGCAATGGGTTTGATTTTATGGTTTGGCAGTACCACAGTTAAGCGCTAGGCTGCTAACCCCAAGATTGGCAGTTCTAACCTACCTAGTGTCTGTAAGACAGAAAGATTTGCTGATCTGCTCCTATAAGACTTACAACCTAGAAAATCCTATAAGGCTCTTCTCTGTTACATGCTGTCACAGGGGGTCACTATTAGTGGAAAATGGACTCAGTGGCAAACCTTCACCACCACCACCACCACCACCACTGCCACCACCTTTGCTTCATCACAAAGCCATTGCCTAGAGGTCTGATGTCATTCATTCCCATCCAATGACCCATCAGGTCAGGATGGACATAAAGCATTTAGTACATATTTTTTGATGCTGCTAATCTGATAATGAAGTAAAGATGTAGTTTCAGGTCATGTACATGAAAACTTGCTCTAAATATTTTAGTTGTCTCTGTGATAAGACATGAGAAACAGTTTTTAATTCTGGGTAATCCATATTTATGAGTTCCGTGGAGGCCACTGTCCTGAGGTCATCTTTCAAATCTCGAGCATTGAGCAGACTAGTCTCCTAAAAGCCAAGAATAAAAACCAAAACCAAACCCATTGCTGTCAAGTTGATTCCAACACGTAGTGACCCTATAGAGCCTGGGAGAACTGCCCCATAGAGTTTACAAGGAGCACCTGGTAGATTCAAACTGCTGAATTTTTGGTTTAATAAGCTGTCACTCTTAACCACTATACCACCAGGGCTTCCAGTTAAACAATAGCCTTCCTCACAGTAAAGACCATTTTGCCCTGGGCATTGTGCCCTTTTGAAGAATTGTCTATGTACAGTCAGCTTCAAGGAATAGAAACTCCAGGGTCAGACTGAAAGCTGTGTTTTTGGGAAATTATTTTTATGAACACTCTGTGGTCGCCCCATTTCCATGGTAATATTGATACTATGGGGTACAAGAATCATTGGAGGTTCTCTCTTCTTGGGATATTTTTGACTCCCTAGTTGAAATGTTACCCTAGTTTGCAAATCATACATTAAATAAACATCAATCAGTTTATGCTATTGACTTAATAAGATTTTTGTTTTAGCAGGCATAAGGCCTCACAAGGCAATTCATTCAAAAGCTGCCGCTGATAGCAAATCAAGGTCCCGTGTCTGTGATGGAAGCTGGGGAGACTGTGAGCATAACTCTAAATAATGCCAGTTTCTTTGATCTGCAAAACAGCATGGAGCTTTATTGCAGTGTTTTCTAGAACTGACGGTGGAATACAGTAAAAAGAGCATTGTACTTAGACTGTGTGTTCTCGGATCATTTCATTTTTCTATGCGTTTGTTTCTTCACCATGAAATGAAGGTGGGTGGGACTAGGTGGTCTCTAAGATCTCTTCCAGTTTTAAAACCTGTGATTCTGTGACTCACTGCAAAAGCAACAGAAACCAGTAACTGCATTCTGCTGTTGCCTTGCCGTGGGAAGTTTCCATTTAGCAGGCATTGTCTTCTTGGTGCAGGCTGGCACAAGATTGTGGTTCTTTCCAAGCTGTCTATGAACCCACAGCACTCCGCTGAATCCACAAAACCATTCATAATTCACATGGTCTTGATGCACGCAGCCATCCTACACAGAGTTACTGTGTCCAGTGGTTTGCAAATGACAGCCTCAAGGATTTTGCAAAGCTTGCAGGGAACCAAAGCTGGAATTTCTCCTAATGGATTGGAAGCAGACCCGAGTCTCCACAGCCCTCATTGCCTGCTCTCTCTAATGCCTTTCTAGATGCCTACATAGGAATACATTTGTAATCGTGCTAAGCAAACACACAACTCCCACTCCCTGGGAGCACTCATTTTCAAAACTCTAACTTGGGGTCGCTTTGGAAGTGTCACACAGTTGTGTGAATACCAAACACAAAAACAACCACCAAAAAAGCCCCCTGAAAGCAAACAAACAAAAGAAACCTTCCGTCTTTTTGAGGGGGAAGGAGGCATCATTCAGACACTAAATCGACATCCTGTCATAAAATACCATAGGCACAGGATGCCAGAAACTTCTCTAGACAGCCAGATTTACTCAGCAATTGCCGGCATGCTGAAATAACACATGTGCAAGTGTTTTGCAAACTGTTGTGTTCTACAAATAGAAGATGTTATATAATCTCCTGGCAGTATAGCAGGTATTGATAAGGTCTGCAAAGGGTGGTGAGGAAGCTCTTTGCTGTTCTAAAGAGTTCTCACCAGGCAGATCATCGTGGCAAGATAGGAAGGACTCAAGAATCAGAAACCAGGGGTTTGAGTTCTGGCACCGCCTTCTACTCACTCTTTTCCCAATGCCAATGATCTCTTCCAGGGACTGCGGAGATCCCAAGTGGCAGAAATGAAAAATAATTCTGTGTTCCAGTCAAGCCAGTTGCCTATGGGTGGATGAGTCACAGGCTAATGGGGCTGGGAGAAAGCTGTATTTACATTCTCCTCTTCCCATTCCCCTTCACACTGTCCTGCTTTGGTTTCAGTGCTTTCTGTAACAGTGTAACCCCAGGAGCATGAGACAAAAAACTGGCCCAAGGAACCCCCGTTAAGTTTCTCCCAGTAGAGGAAGGCAATGAGATGCCCAGGCAGCTGCAGCACTTATGTATAGAAGGTATATCTTGGTACAGATTCACCCACATCCTCGCTAATACTCCAAACTCAGCATGGGCATCCTTGCAGACACATTTGTTGTAATTTTCTTTTATATGCAATTCTGAGAGTTGTGGTTTTTTTTGGCAGGAATTAAAGTATATATTTTAGTGTGCCTTAAGTGAAAGTTTACAGTCCAAGTCCATTTGCCATACAGAAGCTTATACACACATCGCTATGTAACTCTAGCTGCTCTCCCCACCCTGTGACAGCATACTCCTCCTTTCCACTCTGCATTTCCTATGTCCATTCAGCCAGCTCTTGTCCCCTTCTGCCTTTGTATCTTGTCTCTGGACAGGAGCTGCCCAGTTAGTCTCATATGTCTACGTAAGCCAAGAAGCATACTCTGCCAGTATCATTTTAGGTCTTATAGGCCAGTCCAGTCTTTGTCTGAAGATTGGCTTTAGGAACGGTTTCAGTTCTGGGCTGAGAGTCCAGGGGCCATGTATTCTGGGGACCCTTCAGCCTGTCAGACCATCATGTCTGATCTTTTTAATAGAGTCTGAGTTCTGTACCCCATTAACTCTGAGAGTTTTGCCATAATTATAATTGTTATAATTAATTAACTTTGTCATAATAATAGGCAGTATGGACAACCAAGTTGCCTATATCTGTATTGGTAGCACTTAGGCTACTGATCCATTCTGCAAAGAGACACAGCTGTGAAGCTGGTTGAAGAGAACTTTGAAAGACTGTTTTGTAAGCTCAAGAAGCATTTTATCAGATTTCCAAGGCTAACAGCTATGTACTCCTCTAGCCTAGTGTAGCAGGTTGAATGGTGGCCCCTTAAATGTGTCTAGGTCTGAATTCCTGTGGTCTTTGAATGTTACTTGTTTGGAAAAAGAATCTTGGCTGATATAATAAGTTATAGATCTTGAGATGAGGAGATCACCCTGGATTAAGGGTGCCCTAAATCTAATGACAAATGTCCTTGTCAGAGTAAGGCCAGAGACACAGCCTCACAGAGGAGAAATGATGTAAAGAATGAGGCAGAACCCCCAAACAATTGTGTAAACTTCCTTAAAGTTGTTTTTCCAGAAGGAACTAGATGGAACTAACTCCAGGGACATGTGCAAATGTCGCTCTGTGTCCTTCCAATGGAATCGAACCAATCGAACTGTCATCCATAAAAGGGAATAATTTAGTTTCCCATCCCTGATGTGTCCCCAGTTTATACCCTGGACATAGCTGATCTATAAAAACCCAACTGGCTAATGTCACAGTTACCACCTCTGGTAGTTCCTGTATTAATCTTTTTGGTTATCTTTATCTTGGGCCCCCAGTTCTCAATGCCTTAATTTGCTTTATCTCTTTCAGGCTATAACAATTCCAGGTCAAACTCTTGGTCCTACAAGGATGCCAGCCTACCGCCACCAACCAGGTGGTAGATCAGGCTGCTCAGTGTTTTCCAGACAAGGCACTGGAGGAACATGGGTTTAAGGCATAGGCAGGACTATGACCCCAAAGAGCAGGAAGAAGCCAGAGCTAGCTGACTTCCTACATTCCCTTCAAGATACCAGGTTCATGTCTCCTCAGGGAAGGAAATGACAAGGTTAGCTAGGGAACCTGATCTCTGCTGCCACATGCCAACATGTTTTACTCCAGAATCTAAATTTTCTAAGAATAACAAAGGTCATGGTTTACATTATAGAAAACACACATGGTGTCGACAAGTTAACTAGGGAACCTGATCACTGCTGCCACATACCAACAGCGTCTCCTGGCCATTTGTGATCCAAACATAACAGTTCTTCCTGGTAGTTGTGATGCAAGTATAATAATTTGTCCTGGCAGTCATGAGGTAGCCACATTGTAGCCTCAAACCCTGAACCAAGAACCTTGTCACTACCTCCCCCTCTATCTATGACATCAGTCTCTGCTTTTGCCAATGAAAGAAAAGCCAAAGCCATTGTTATCAAGTCGATTCTGACTCACAGCGACCCTATAGGTCAGAGTAGAAATGCCTCATAGAGTTTCCAAGGATCACCTGGTAGATTTGAACTGCTGAACTTTTGGTTAGCAGACTTAGCAGTTAATGACTACACCACTAGGGTTTCCTAGCCATTGAAAGGGACCCCTAAAATCTATACAGGGTCTTTCTCCACTCACGGAGACTGATTCGTTCCCTCTTTGGAATGTACTTTCACTTAATAAAATTTTCTGTCATTTGCTACCAAAAAAAAAAAGGCAGAGATTAGGTAATGCAGCTACAAGTCACAGAAGGCCAAGGATCGCCAGCAGCAGCCAGAAGCTGGAAGAGGCATGGAACAGATTCTCCCTAGAGTCTCCTGGAAGTAAGAACTTGATTGACAGTGTAGCTAGGGAACCTGGTCACCACTACCACTTGAGGCTTGAAAGGGGTAATCACAGATAAGATGGTTCTTTCCGCACAGTTGGAAGTGACAAGATTAGCTAGGAAATCTGGTGGCCATGCCTCAAAGCTTGAGAAGGGTAATGACAAGTAAGATGGTTCCATCCTAATACAACAATTCTGGCTGTATGGCATGTGACCCACATGTACAGAAAGACGACCTAGAAGTGACCTAGCCCTTATTTCCATCCTATCTCCATATCATTACTACACTCTCCAGGAGTGGACCCATCATGCAGCTGCTGACGCATGGCCCAAAACTTGAATCCAGGGATGACGTCACCACCTGAACCAGGAACAATGCCACCACACTTCTCCCTTCCCAACATATAAAAGGACCACCCAAATCTGTGCAGGGTCTTTCTCCACTAACAGAGACTGACCTCTTCCTTTTCTGGAATGTACTTTCACTTGAGAAAACTTTTCCAGTATTTGCCACCAGAAAGGTTGGGTCCTGGTGCCCTAGAGAAGGGGGGATCCTAGTTTGCTATTGGGAGACCAGACTTGCTGGCCCAGTCTCTCTAACCTGAACCAGGTCATGTGGGGTCTAATCAGTTACAGGCTCTCAACATAATGACACCTTGATTTGGACTTCTGGCCTCCAGAACCGTAAGAGTATATATTTCTGTTGTTAAGCTAACCAGCTTATGGTCACTTGTTACAGCAGTCCTAGGAAACTAATACACTGGTCTCTGTCATGCATGTTCATCATTCCAAGTGGGAAAATTGCTCACTGGTATTGGGGTCAGATGGACAATGAACAAACAAGACAGAAGAAGAATTGATGCCTTTGAATTGTGTTGGAGAGGAATGTTGAATGTAGCATGGACCACCAAAGGAAAAGATCTGTTCCGGAAGTACAATCAGAGTGCCTCTTGGAAGCGAAGATGGCAAGACTGTATCTTACATACTCTGGATATGTTGTCAGGAAAAATTAGTCCCTGGAGAAGGACATGATGCTTGGTAGAACAGAGAGTCAGCGAAAAAGAGGAAGACCAATGAGATGGATTGACACAGTGGCTGCAACAATGGGCTTAAGCATAAGAACAATTGTGGACACGATGCAAGACTGGGCAGTATTTTGTTCTGTTGTTCGTAAGGGTTGCTATGAGTTGGAACCAACTTGATGACACCTAACAACAACATTGGGGTCAGACAGCTCTTGTTTCCCCACTTCCCAGCTGTGCCCTAAACAAATCTCAGTACTTCTCTCTGTGTCTCAGCTTCTTCATCTGTAAAATGGGACAAATAAACCCTGCTTCACTGGGTTGTTGTGAGGCTCAGATAACAGTGCTACACCACAGATACCAGCCACTCTATGCAAATCGGCTCCATCTTCCCCCTCGCTGCCTCAGTCCGGTCTTACTTCAAGTGTCACCAGAGAGCTCTCATTCTGAGGTTAACAACACAGTTTCTATAGCTTCTTCTGTGTCTTGGGCTCATTGGTGACATCCAGAAGAGCACATGGTCCTTTCCTCTTTCTCAGGGTTTCCAAGCAGCTCCTTGGCTTGTGGCTGTGTCACCCATTCTTTGCTTCCTTCTGCACATCGTCTTTCCCACTGTTTGTCTTCTCTACATGCCTGATATATCCAATTGAACATCTCATTTGTTAGGTGCCATTGAGTCTTCCAACTCACAGTGACCTTAGGTACAACAGAACATAGGGCCCTGTGCCAGTTGCTGCTGCCATTGTGTCAATTCATCTCATTGAGGGTCTTCCTCTTTTTTGCTGATCTTTACAAAGTATGATGTCCTTCTCCAGGGACTGGCCCCTCCTGATAAACATGTCCAAATATGTGAGATAAAGTCTTGTCATCCTTACTTCTAAGGAACATTCTGGCTGTACTTCTTCTGAGACAGATTTGTTCATTCTCTGGAAGAATGGTATAGTCAATATTCTTTGCAAACACCATGATTCAAAGATACCAGTTCTTCTTAGATCTTTCTTATTTGTTGTCCATCTTTCACATGCCTATGAGATGACTGAAAACACCATGGCTTAGGATACGCACATCTCAGTCCTTAAAGTGACCTCTTTGCTTCTTAACACAAGGTCTTTTTCAGCAGGTTTGCCTAATGAAATACGTTGTTTGAGTTCTTGACTGTTGCTTCCATGGGCGTTGACTGTGGATCCCAGTAAAATGAAATCCTTGACAACTTCAGTCTTTTCTCTATTTATCATAATGTTGCTTATTGGCCCAATTGCGAGGATTTTTGTTTTCTTTATGTTGAGGTGTAACCCATACTGAAGGCTATAGCCTTTGGTCTTCATCGGTAAAGTTTCAAGTTCTCTTCACTTTCAGCAAGCAAAATTGTGTCATGTACATCTTGCAGGTTGTTTATGAGTCTTCCTCCAGTCCTCATGCCTCATTCTTCTTCACGTGGTTGAACTTCTCAGATTACTTGCTCAGCATACAGGTTGAATAATACGGTGAAAGGATACAACCCCGATACACACCTTTCCTGACTTTAAAACAGCAATAACCCTGTTTGTTCAAACACCTCCCTCTTGGTCTACATACAGATTCATGTGAGCACAATTAAGATTGAAAAACCTTTTTTGCTTTATTTAAACATTTGTTTTTTAACTCTAAGTTTTCAAATAATTTCATACTAACAAGGTGCCAAAATGCCTGGGGTCTTAAAAGCTAGCAAGCTGCCATCTGAGGTACACCAAATGATCCCACCTCAACTGAATCAGATGATCACCAAAGTTAACAAAGACAAAAGAGAAAAAGAGCCCAGAGGACAGAAGGACCCACGTGTACAGATGACTGTACCAACGTGATCAGAAGAACCAGATGGTGCCTGGCCACCACCAAAGACAGTGGTGATGGGGCACATAATGTTGGGTCTCAGTGGCGACACAAATAAAAAGAGGGGTGCACCTTAAGAACTCCACTAGAAGACTGCAACTAATGGTCCAGTGCCCCAGGACTTCCCCTCGGGGAATGGCCCACTGGACCTGCTGCTGCCACATGCTGGGCAGAGGGTGGCCCGAAACAGAGGCAGAGACACACCAGCCCAAGAGTTCAGGGAAGTTTATTGGAAGAGAAAGAGAGTGGGGTCTGAGCTGAGAGGCTTAGCCCACCTCTCCCTAGTAGGGCAGGGTTTTTTTTTTATAGTTTTAAAGTTTCAGTGAGGTAGTGTGGGGTGAGGAGGGGTTCATGGTTTGATAAGGAAAGAAAGAGGGGTAGCAAGAAATTCTGGTTAGGGGACTCATGGTCTGAATAAGAAAGAAGTGTTGATTAGAAGAGGAAAGGTAAGGTTGACTTATGGTCAAGATTTTGATAAGGGAAGAGCTTTCATTTAGGAGGGTGGGAAAGACAGGCTTAAACTTACTTATGGTTATACTGGGTGGGGCCTACCAAGCTGTTTTCAGCTGATGACAGGTCTGATCATTGGATAAGATGACCTCGCTGAAGGACAGAATTCCCTCAACTCCCCACTTTTGGTTTAAGGACAGGAGGGCATCGTTATCTCAGCTACTTTCTGCTGGCAAGGGTTGCTGACTTGTCCTAGGGTATATGGGGAGTTGGGGGGCTCCTCTGGCCTCCTGGAATTCTGTAAAGAGGGAGGTCTGTTGGTTGTTTTTAGGGAGGCTTTGACATAGGTCTTGTTAGAGTCTCTTGGAGGAGCAGAATCTGATTCACTTGTTGGAGAGTATAGGCTGTTATTCTTATAGACCATGAGTTTAACCTGAATTTGTAGTCTGGAAGAGATAAAGCAAATTAGGTTAAGAATTAAGGGTAACCCAGAAGATTAATAAGGGAACTACCAGTGGCAATAATAGTGACATTAGTCAGCTGGGTTTTTTATAGCCCGTCTATGTCCAGGCTATAAGCTCAGGACAAATTAGGGATGGGGGATCTGGAGTATTTCCTTTTTGGATGATAGCTGCTTGTCCCTTGGTTCGATTCACTACTACTGATAGTAGCTCTCTGGTGTCCCCGTTGGAAGGACACAGTGGTGAAAGTGGGACTTTCTGCACATGTCCCCGGAGTTCATTGCATCTGAAAAACAACTTTGTGGGAGTTTACACAATTGTTGGGGGACCGACTTATCTCAGTGGCCCAGAACACAGTTACATTGTTTGTCACCAGTTTTAGTCACATGACAGAGGTCCCCAGGGTCCCAGTCTTACTTGTGACTGTTGACTCAAAAGAGGTATGACATTTATATAAGATTTCTACTGAACATTTCTCCACAACTGTTTTGCCTGCATCAACTCTCAAACTTGTGATGTAACCTGACTGAGAATTTCTTTTTGTGTATGTCCTGGTTTAGTTTCTAACATATTAACAAACAATATAAGTAATTCTTAGTCTTCATTTCTTATATTTAGTAGTGTTTTTAAATGTATTTGTCCAAGCAACATAACAGGGCATTAAGGGCTCTACAGAAAGGAATGTTTTACTAATTGGAACCCCATCAGACACAAAAGAAACTTTTTATCTTGGATTTTTAGTCCAAGCCAGTAATCACACAGTCCTGCTTGGAGAGAGGGCCCACTTAAGGTAGAGAAGGTGGCTTTTTTATGACAAATTTAATCTCCTTACCTTCCACGTCAAGTATAATCCTTGGTTTCCCCATGGAGATGTCCATGGTTGGCCGAGAGCCAGACGGGTCTCAAGGCTCTGTCCATAGTCTTGCCTCTTCAGTCTCCTCTTCTGAGAGTCACTATAGGTGGTCCTGTCCATCTGGGCCTGTGAAAGGTCAGCTAGGTGTCTGGTTTGGGGGTGCTCAGGACATTCTACTTTCCTGGACTCATATTTTGACAGTACCTGTATTGACTGGGGTGAGTACTCAGCTACTGAGGTGATCCAAGTCTTGATCTTGGGGGCCAACTGGGTTACTCTGAGGTAAGCACTGGAGGGCTATAGTCAACAATTGGGCCTTATTTCTTATTTATTTTTGTTCCAGCCACCAAATCTCTTGTTATTACATAGCTTAAAAGCCTCCTTTCCCAATTGCAAGAGTGAGGTCTGAGGTTCTGATAGAGGGTCATAAAAAGTCTGTACATAGGGATCTGTACATTTTCCCTTATGTTTATAAAACAGAACACCCAGAGTAAAACAGTCAAACTAGTTTATCTAGGTCACCATTTGACTTAAGTGGCTTTAGAACCAGCTTTCTTAAAGCTCATGGTTTAAAATGGTATTAATTGAATACTATCAGGTTTTTAAGACCTCAAGCATCAAATAATGAACTATGAAGTAGAATAAAAACACCCAACAATATCAGGCCAATTATCTGAAAGAACCAAGGAAATTATGAGCCTATAGTCTCTGAACAAGGCATGAACCATTTATACACACATAGCATCAGTAATCATTTTTTACGTGTTTCAGCAGCAACTGTACTTTATAAAATCTCAGATTTCATGTTAATAAATCCATTAAATTAATTTAGTTTATTTATATAGAAAGTAGGACCTCAAAACATCAGCAATATTTGACATAAAATTTATAACATTTTAAACACTGTAGATAATAACAACTCAATAATCTACTGGAAAACATTAGACAATCACTACCCATATCTTTATGGAACTTCCAATACTGTAATTAACATTATTGAAGTGTAGTGTCACATAGTCAGGATATAACAAGATTATTATGTCTCTAACTGTTTATATGGTATAAAAATAAATTTATGAGCAAATAATTTGAATTTTTTAGTCAAACATTGGCTTTGAAAATGTCAGATTAAATAGTATAGTCAAGAAACCAAATCAGATCCATTGTGGTGTTGATTTTGATTTACAGAAACCCCATAAACAGAGTAAAACTGTCCTATAGAGTCTGTAAGGGGTGCCTGTGAGACCAGACTGCTGGCCACATGGTTAGCAGAAGTATCACCCAACTACTGTGTCACCAGTGTTTCTCCAGTTATCAATAAATGACTTAATATGTACTTGTTAAAAATAATATATATTATATAAAAATATATAAGAGGAAATAACCAATATAAATTTTAATCCAGTGAGAATCAGATACCTTTTACCATTCTGATTTGTGTCATAACCTTTTAGCCCTTGTCTCTTGGAAAAGGCTATCCTTGGCTTTTGCTTTTTCTCCATCTCTAAACCTCATGGCTTGGGTTTTGACTCAGGAATTTTATCCTAATGAGAGAGCAGGTCTTTGCCTTTAAGGAACAAATTAACTGTTTACTCAGAAATCAGAGAAAATTGCTATTTAGCAATGAAAAAGCCAATTCCTTCTAACATGAATGCTCTTAAAAATCTCATACAGTAAACCGGTAAATTTCTGTTAGACAAACAAAACTTTGACCACGTCAAATAGATATTTTTCCAATAAACTTCTATAGTCCAATTCCTTAAAAAACTCATTTATGTAATATAAATATATTTTTTCCTATTACTTGAAAAGTAAATAGTATATGAATTTATATCATATCAGATATCTATTAAGTTTAATTACTGTAAAGTCCAGGGCTGAAATAAAGTTTGCTTAAACATTCCAGGTCTTTAATTAACTCCTACAGTTTTATCAGCTGGCTTTTAGAAATTACACAAGTCTATGTTCAACTGACTTGGAAATCACAATGTCCCATCCCTGATATTGACATATCCCTAAACTCTCAGATAGGTCTCAGAGTTGTCCTGTAATAATGTGTTTGGTGTTTTTTTTTTTTTTTTGGTCTTAAAAAGAAAGTCTCCACTTAATTTTAAAGGTTTTCAAAAGCTTCTCTGCAGCTATGACTTGAGGCTGATTTCTGAAGGGCTAAGACAAAGTTATCCCAACTGTAAAGAGGTTCTTCAGCCCAGTGACAGTATGTCTGGATCCACTTGAAATTCGGCTTCTTTATCAACCTTAATTTAGTTCAAGCAAGACTCAAGTTTCAAAAGAATAAGAAATATCTTAAAATTAGACACATTGGCAAAAACAAGACATAAGACCCTTAACAAACAGACTGTTTTATGAAAACAGACATTGTATAAGACAACACTGGGGGAAAAAAAAACAATTCTGAGGTTGAATTGGCCAAACTGTATAGCCCAAAGTCAAACTTTAAGCACATAGTCTACAGGAATCAGACACTTTCACTGAAAATTATAAATCTGGAGTCCCTACAGCTTGTATAACAACAACAAAGACATTTCCAAAATCCCACAAAGGCAAATATGAAACCACACAACAAACACAGTTATCTTATTAAATATACATGGGAGGCCTCACATTTTCACACACACAGAGCTTCACTTTACACGGCCTGTTTTCTTAGTGATCTTAGCAAGTAGTTTCTTGATTTTTCACAAAAGAAGTCTAATTGCAGGGTGGTAAAATAATTTTACGGATCCATTGAATTGTTAACTTTCTCCAGAATCTAGCTGATACACTGGCCAGGCCAATTACACTAAAACTTCATTTGATCTTTAGTCTCAGGTGGGCGTGCATACCAAAACCATACAGACAGAATCCACCCATCAGGCTTTTCTTAGGAACAGATGTCTTATTTCCCATATTACAGAATATACAGATATAGAGAAAGCTTTTTTAGTTGGGACAGATGTTTCCTTCTTACCAGGCAGGTGGTCCTGAGACAGAAATTCAAATCCAGGTGAGAACCTGAGTTCTCTGCACGCAGCCAGAATAAGCACTTGCACCGTTTTTAGATTAGTGAAACAATGCCAGGCACGGATGGGTGGCTTTCAAAGGCTCTCAGGGTGTTTGGGAGTCACGCCTCCAGACCTGCCTGTCCAGGTGGACAAGAGGGACTCCACCAAATTCCCTCCATCAGGAATCAAGCTGAAAAGAAGAGGAAAGGAGAGGTGGCCGAAGAATCTGCTTTCTAACTTAAGAGGGTAGTGGAGGTCCAGGGTAATGGGAGGTGTTATGTTTGGACCAATGTGCACCTTACATTGTGCAGAGTTTGTCTTGCAGGGTGCAGACACTTTCCTCTTCCGCTCTGCACACACCCTCATCCTGTCACAGGAGCCTTCCAGAAGCAGCATCCTTTGGCTCTTGAATGTCTGACCCGGGCCCACAAATTCGTGGACCTCATCCTCAGTCTTTGAATGGAACGGATAGGCACCCTCACCCGTCGGGGCCAGAGTTACTAGGGCAGGATGAGCTTTCAGAAATTCACAGGGGAGTGCCCTGGTCGGAATGCTTCCATTGCCACAGCAGCCAACCACCTCTTCACTGAGGGCTTTAGAGATGCAGCGGCAAAGTGGAGGAAAGTCGGCGCTTCCCTGGGAAAGAACTTACCAGAGGGGTCCCAGAAGTCCTGCCATGATGGCCAGAAATATGCTGCCTGTCACTGTAGCCGGAAATTTACAGATGGTGTGGGGTTCAAGGTGTTTCATTCTTAGATAGCCAGCAAATCTGGAGGAACAGTGAGGATAACTTCTCAAAAAAAAAAAAAAAAAAAAAAAAAACTGTCCTCAGGCCTACTGTGTAGAGACGAAAGGGGGTGGGTGGAGGATCAGAGGAGGCTCTCAAGTGGGTGGTAGGTCATGGAACTGGAGAAGGTGAAGGAAGGATTGTCACAGAAGCAGAAAGCAAAATTCTAGAAGTGGAGGGAGAGTCTGCTGGAACTGAAGGCAGACGGGAAATAAAAGGAAGCACAGAGGCTTGTTGGAAAGGATCAAAATCAGGTTCAGGAACTGACAGCTCAGAAGGCTGAGATTTTTTGTCAAGGAGGAGGAAAGTGGCACAAGTTTAACAAAGAGAGGGGTGATTGCAAAGGAAAAAGAAGGCTTAGATATAAGGGACCTCGGACCACTTGCCATTGTGGGTTATGAAGTTGACTAAACCATGGAGAATATTCCTAGGTGCCTAGATTTTTTAGGAGATACCCCAATGGGGCATCCTTAGGGGGCTTAGACTAGCTAGTCCTTATAGTGCAGAGAGTAGGAGAAAGAGAGAAGGGAAAGATTAGTCCTCCTAGGGAGAGGCAGGCATTCCCACTTCTCACTGGGGACCTGGTTCTAATCCCAACTCACTGTCCAGGCATTCCCAGAAAGTGAAGATGGGGGCAAGGAACCAGTGTTCCGGTGCCCTGAGGAAAGCCTTGATCCAGCGCTGGGGTCTGTGTGAAACTGAAATGAGAGAAGGATGGGAAGGCTTCCTGGAGAAGGAAATCTCCCCTCCAACTCACCAGTTTAGAGGCCTGTCAGTGTGCTGTTGTTCATCTGAAGTGTTGTGGCAAGGGTCCAAGGGAAGGGGGACCCTTGAATTTGTGGTCTCATACACCCCTGTCCCATGTTTCAGCACCAAAACGATGGGGAGATGGTGGCCTGAAACAGAGGCAGAGATACAGCAGTCCAAGGGTTGAGGGAAGTTTACTAGAAGAGAAAGAGAGTGGGGTCTGAGCCACATGGCTCAGCCCCATCCCTCCCTTGTAGGGCAGGTTTTTCATAGTTTTAAAGTTTCAAGGAGGTAGCGTGGGGTGAGGGGGGGGTGTGGTTTGATAAGAAAAGAAAGAAGAGTACCAAGAAATTCTAGTTAGGGGACTTAGGGTCTGAAGAAGTGTTGATTAGAAGGCGAAGGGGAAGGTTTGTTCATGGTCCAGATTTTGAGAAGGGAAGAGCTTTCAGTTAGGAGAGTGGGGAAGAGAAGCTTGAAGTTACTTATGGTTATACTGGGTGTGGCCTACCAGGCTGTTTTCAGCTGATGGCAGGTCTGATATTGGATAAGACAACCTCCCTGAAGGACAGAGTCCTCTCAATGACCTCCCTGAATTTCAGGGTCAGTGTTCCATCACCCCAGATCATTATTCATTACTGAAGTCAACTCTTCGGACAGGAATGGATTGGATTTGGGGACATGAGGTGACCATATGGTGTGTCCACTTTATGGTTCTATGTATCTACAGGATGCTGTCCTACTGGCCACCTATCAGAAGGCAGAGGAGAGAGTGGAGAGGAGGGGATAGGAGACTGTTAGCAGGATATGACACGTATAGAACGGAAAGGAAGAGTGTGCTGTCACCAGACAAGGAGACCAGAGGGAACTGCAGATAGGTGGGCGTGCAAATTTAATTTGGATTGTATACTGCTTTCCCTCAATCACAATTAAAAAAAAAAGAGTTGCTAAAAGATACAAAGATAAAAGTTCTGGTATTAGGTAATTTGATGGTTACACAGTATTGTGCATATAATTAATGCCACTGAGCTGTACACTTTAAAGTGGTTACAGTGGCAAATTGTATTTTATTTTGTTTTACAATAAAGTTTACCAAAAAAGTACAAAGAATTTCAATAGATTCTTCTGTAATTCCACAAATGTGACATTCATATGTAACCACACTAGATTTATCAAGACTGAGTAATTAACACTGCTATAACACTATTATTTGCAAAGTGCCCCACTAATGTCCTGCTCTGGCCCAGAATCCAATCCAAGATCACATTTTGCATTTGATTGTCTGTCTTTGGTGGCATTTTGAAACCTTCTTCTCTGTCACCACCCACATTCAATCCATCAGCAAGTTCTGTCAGTTCTTTTCTTCAGACATTCAATCCACGTCCTTGTCACCACCTCCACAGCCGCTGCCCTCATCTAAGCTGCCCTCATCTTGCACACGGATGCCTGTTGTCATCAGGCACCATCAAGTCAGCTTGGACTCAAGGGCACCTTACGGAGGACAGAGTGAAGTGCTGCTTGGTCCTGTGCCATCCTCGTGATCAGAGGTGTGTCTGAGGTGTGTCTGAGTCCTTACTGCAGGGGCTGTGTTGATCCATCTCACTGAGGATTTCCCTCGTTTTGATTGGCTCTCTGTTTTACCAAACATGATGTACGTTTCTAGTGATTGGTCTTTCCTGATGGCCACCTGTCACTTTTATCCTACTATGGTGGTTCACACGTTCCTATGCTGAAAGCTATGCCACCAGTATTTCAAATTCTAGCTAGGTCACCCGTGGTGGACAGGTCTGAGAGAAAATTCTAGAATAAGACAGACTAGGAAGAAAGTCCTGGAGATCTACTTCTGAAAACTAACCAGTGAAAACCCTATGAGTCACAGAAGAAAATTAACTGATGACGGTAACCTAATTGCTCTCCCTGCTTTGGGTCTTCCTCTCATCCCGGGGGTAGCATACATTTTCTGCAAAGAGTGAGATGATATTTTAGACTTAGCACCATTGCAACTAGCCCCCCTCACTGTTGTAGTGTAAAAGCTTCAGATGATTTGCAAATGAATAAGCGTGGTTATGTTCTAATTAACTTTATATATGGATATTGAATTTGAATTCCCAGTAAACTTCAGGTATCACAAAAATTCATAGTTTGTATGGAGCATGACTCTAGGAAAATCGGAAGTCATGAAAAAAGAAATGGAATGCCTATAGATTGATATCCCAGGTTTAGGGAGCTGAAATGGACTAGTACTGGCCATTCTGAATCAGACAGTTATGTGGTCTGCTATGCCAAGAGTGACAAATTGAAGAGCAATGACATCACATTTATCCTCAAAAAGAACTTTCCAAGATTTACCCTGAAAATTTAACAGTCAGTAACAGAATAATATTCATATGCCTACAAGATCAGTTAATATAAGTATTACTAAAACTTACACACCTACCACTAAAGACTAAGACAAAGAAATGGTGGATTTTTACTCCTGAAACTAAAGCCCTGAGATAACCTTCAAGTCATAAACCAAAAATACTCTCTGAAGTCTTCTTAACACTGAGATAACCTTTAAACCCTAAACCAGAAATATCCCCCAAAGTCTTCCTAACACCAAGGGATAGTTTAGCTTAACTAGTACGAATGTCTGCCTTGAGCATCATGCTCTTTGAAGGACCATCTATGTGTGATCAAATTGACAACAACTGGGAAGATTAGATAGGAACCACAGGCGGCAGTGAGTTTGTATTAATGGAGGGAACAGCTCAGAAAAGGAGGGTCAGAATGGTTGCACAACTCAGAGTATAACTGATGTCATTGGATTATACAAAAATAAACTGTTGAATCAGTGTACATTCTGCCGTGTATATTCTCAATGAGAGCAAAACCCGTTGCCATCGAGTCAGTTCCAACTCATAGCAACCCTATAGGACAGAGTAGAAGTGCCTGTAGGTTTTCCTAGCCTGTGATCTTTATGGAAGCAGACTGCCGTTACCTTTCTTCTGTGGGGCAGCTGGTGGGTTTGAATCACTAGTCTTTGACTTTGCAGCCAAGCACTGAACTGCTGCACCATCAGGCCTCCTGAAAAAGACATAAAACCCAAACACAGAAACAAAGGTCCATGTAGCATAGTTCCCCTGTGACACACATGGGGTACCTTGAGTTGGATGAATTTTGGCAACTAGCTTATTATTCTTGCATAGCTAGGGCCCTTTCTTTTTCAAACTTTTTCTTTAAAAGACTTGTTGCAATTTGAAATTATATACATGAGCCTTTATTTGATTTTAGTGGAAAATATGCAGTCGGGGATGGTGTCTACTTGGTTGGAATTTACATCTAGCACCCCAGCATGGTGTCTGGTGCGTAGTGGGTATTCACTCAAAGTTGGCTAAACGAATTGAGGCTGATTCTCCACAGATGTCCCCCCTTACCAGCAAGGAGGCCTCCAGTAGACTGCAGCAAAGGACCCAACAAACCGGAGTAGGCTTCAGGCTCAGGAGCCTCCCAGACCCACAGAGCTGAAAGTTGGGCTATGCAGTGGTGACTCCTGGGGCACCTCCTGCCAACTCTGCGTACCTCCCAAAGAATCTGCCCCAGGCAGATTCCTGACCCTGGAAAAATTCTCGCTATAGGCCGCTGTCTGAAACCAGCTCCTCATTTTCACTCTAATGCCATCCATCTGCTGTTCTTCCTGCTGTTCTAACCTAGAGACAGCCTCCCCTACTGAGGTTAACCCTTCTCAATAACTCAGACCAGTTTTTCCACCTGGGGCTGCCTGAGATCTTAAAAACAAGGCTGTTGAATCATAATGCTTTACTCAGCTGCCTGATGAAAGTGCTGGAGCAACGTGCAGAGGCCATGGAGAGAAAACTCAAGACACAGCCACCTTGCAAGGAGACAAGACCTCTGTGGGCTGCCCTAGTTATTTCTTAAAACCATAAAGGGGATTTAGTCACTTCCATTCACAGTTCCTGCTGTCTACAGAATAAAGTCCAAACTCCTTTGCCCAGCATTTTATGGTTTGATCTCTACCTGTCTTTCTTCTATCTGCCTTCACCCCGTAGTGAGAGAACTCAACCATCTAGACCTGCTACCAGCCAGACAGGGCTATTCAATTTAAAATGAGTTACATTTTTTAAATTCATTTCTTCAGTTGCATTAGCCATACTTGAAGCACTCAATAGACATACCTAGCTAGTGTTTACCTTATTGGACAGCACAGCTGGCTGTAGAATGTTTTCATTTGGAGAATATTCTAGTGAACAGTGCTGTGCTAAACACAGACTCCACTCAAAAGCCTCTAAAAATGTTTCTCTTAATGACACCAGTTACATGGAGTATAGGCTTTCTCACCGTAAACTTTCTAACAAATAAGAGCTACTGCCAACCTCCTGTCTGTTAGATGCCTAGAGTCAGTTCCAACTTACAGTGACCCTATAGGGCAAAATAGAACTGCCCTATGAGGTTTCAAAAGAGCTGCTGGTGGATTCGAACTGCCAAACTTTTGGTTAGGAACAGCGGCCAATGTGCCACCAGGGCTCCCAGTTAGTAGTCACAAACACCACCCTACTGATTCTAGACCTCTGCCCAGAGATAACCACTGATACTAGCTTGGTGTCTATTCTTACTGAATATTTGGCATGTTCTGCTCTTGGCTTTTTCCATTCAACAGTGTCTTGGAGGTCTTGGTGTAAGAATGTGTCTCTGTCCTGTTCTCTTCACATGCTACAGAGTAACCCAGAGTAAGAATGAACCCCAGGTGATTCAACCATTTCCCTCCTGATGGACATTTGTTTCCAGTTTTTTCCTTTTGCCGGTAATACTACAGGCAAGCATCCTTGTACCATTGTCTGCACTAGTGCATGTTTTTGTCTAGGGTAAATATTAAAAAAAAAGGGGGGGAATTGCTGGGTCATCTCTGATGCTTGGCATCCCATGGCGGGCGTGCCTAGAATGTCTCTCCACATGACTAATTCCTATTCAAGACCATCAAGCGTCATCTCTGTAAAAGGTGGTCTCTCCCGCCTCTGTTTCCATGTAGAACTTTGTATACACATTGTACCATTATCATACACTTACTGCTGCGGATCTGTGTTATTTATCTTTGTATCCCCAACTCTTAGCACAAGGCTTAGCATTAAGTAGAAATTCAAATATTTCTTGGCTGGATGAATGAATAAATAAACAAATGAAGGCACAGTGGTTTGGACATTCCGGGAGTTTAAGGTGAGTCCGTGAGTGTTGTGAGATGAGCGCTGGTGCCCTGAGCCAAGTTGCTTCTCCAGGTTTTGTTTTTAGGCAGCCCTCTGACCGTGGGTGCCCCTCCTAAACTCTGTTTGGGTTGCCTGTGGCACAGATGCAGCTGTGTGAGTGTGTGAGGACTCTGGACCCAGAGTGTAGAAATCTGACCTCTGGTATCAGCACTAACTGCTGTTGTTAGTCTCTATTGAGCGGATTCTGATTTATGGCCACCCCATGTGTTCAGAGTAGAACCAGTCCACAGTTTTCAAGGTTGCTGTCTTTCAGAAGCGGACAGCCAGGCCTATCTTATGAGGTGCTTCTGGGTGGGCTTGAACTGTCAAGCTTCTAGCCAGCAGTTGAGCACTTAACCCTTTGTGCCACCCAGGGACTCCTCCAGCACCAGCTATGGGGGTTGGCTTTCACCTTTGAAGGAGCCCAGTTTGCTCTAGATTTCAGTTTATTTTTTCTCCCTCAGTACCTTAGGGGCAGTTAAGATCAGCTGCAACGTTTTCTGCTTTCTGCTTCTAGATTTGAACCCAAGGGAAGCTAGATGTTTTTCACTCAGCATCCTCTTCTCTTAGCGTTCTGATGGACAGCCCCTGTTTTTCTGAGGTTTTCTACAGCGTGACTTCCCGTTGCCTACAGCCTGGTTGCCGCCTTTATTTTTAATGGGATTTTAATAAGCAGCTCCTGTAATTAATTTCATTCTTGTGTTTTCACACTTTCTGTTTAGGCACCTAAAGGCCCTCAGGAGCTAGGTGGGATGTTAACTGATTTTAAATAATTCAAAACACTATGGCCATCATTAGCCGTTTCCCTGGCTGCTCTCATTTGCGGTTGTTTTACAATCACTAATTAGCTGGGGCATATGGCCCAGGAGGAGGTCGGCCAGGTCACCTGTCATGTTTTGTAGACATGGCAAGAGATACAAGAGAAGGGACTTGTCCAAATTCCAAGGCGGTAGGTGTTGAAACTGGTTTCAGAAGCTGCCTCCTGCTGCATCCACACCCTGTGAGCATGGAGCCGAGACCTACTACTCAGGTGTGATTTGCCACACTCAGCTGGAGTCCTCAAGCCAATGGTATATGCCCCAGGGGGACAGGGACATCACTGTCCCACAAGGCATCTTAGGCAGGCTGCTTCACCCTTCCACTAGAATGGCAGATCAAGTCAGCCTTCAGTCACTAATATGACCATCTGAAATTACCCCCACTCATTCTCTTCTGGAGGAAACCCTGATGGCTAGTGGTTAAGGGCTACGGCTGCTAACCAAAAGGTCAGCAGTTCAAATTTGTCAGGCACTCCTTGCAAACTCTATGGGGCAGTTCTGCTCTGTCCTGTAGGATTGCTATGAATGGCATCGACTCCACTGCACTGGGTTTTTTTGGTGTTCTCTTCTGGAGGAACCCCTGATGGCTAGTGGTTAAGGGCTATGGCTGCTAACCAAAAAGGTCGGAAATTCAAATCCACCAGGCACTCACTCCTTGGAAATTGTAATAGCACAGTTCTATTCTGTCCTATAGGGTCGGAGTTGACTCAATGGCAGCAGATTATTCTCTTCAGGCGCCCTACGCATTTTATGAACGGCTTCATCTGCATACAGAACGCATCAGTGATTCCTCCCTGATTTAGAAACAACACGATTTTGCTATTTTTAAAACTGCCTGTTAAAAATTCGCACGCACGCGCGCGCGCGCGCGCACACACACACAGACTTACAACTCCTCAGGGAGTGGGGGGGGGGTGTTGGCGGTTGGAGTGGGAAGGAAGACTACGTGCTGGAAAGAGAATGTTCTGGCCCCTGGGCTTCCCAAAGCGAGGCCATCCCCCTGGGGGCGCACGGTCCCAGGAGCGTAAGGGAGTGTTCAACCCGGAGCGAATTTGCACCATCGCGGACCCTACGAGCGCTCCCCTGGCCTTCTGAACCGCCCGCTTGCACCCCTTCTTATCTCGCGCCGTGGCGGGCCACTCTGCCCAGGAGGGAGCGGGGCGAGGCCGAGCAGGTGGCGATTAGGTCAACTTTGGAACATTCTTGGACCGCTCCAGTGGATATAAATAACAGACGGGCAGCCTCAGAAAAATCCCAGGAGGGGGGAGAGGAGGTGAGGAAGAAGTGATTATTTAGGGTGGAGTGGCATCGTGCTGATCTGCAAAAATCTGCCAAAGCTGGTGACTGACAAAGGGGTTGGAGAACAGACGGGATTTAAGAATGGATTGGGGTACAAAATCTGGGAATAAGTGCAGGGAGGAGGAGCTCATGCCTTTGCCCCACCCCCACTGCGTATGTGTCCCGGGCTTCAGAATGAGCCCCAGATTGGCAGGCAGGGCTGTGCACCGAAAGGGCACGGCTTTGGAGTCCTGGCCCTGTCCCAGTGGAGATCTTGTGCAAGCTGCTGAAGGCCTCTGAACCTCAGTGACCGCATCCGTACAATGGGAATCTTGATGCTTCCAAAGTGGTGGCTGTGAACCTCGGCTAGGAAACCTATTTAAGCAAAAGATGTAAGGCAGTCTCTCCTCCAACCCCGGGGATCCAAAGGATGCTTCTGGAGGTCTGTCGCTCCCGGTGGGTGCTCACCGGGCTCCCAGGCTCTGCAAGGGCTGAGGGAGCAATGCCGAAATCTGACTCCTGCAGTCGCGCGGCAGCATCACCTTGGGGAGTTGGTGTCGGCAATCAGAACGCAGGAGCCGAATCCTCCTGCCCGCACCCCTGGTGCCTCCAGCCGGCAGATTCAGCCTTGGTACCCCGCCGCCAGCCCGCGGGGTGGGGGACACGGCGGCGAGGAGAAGGCGGGGCCGGGGGCGGGCCTCCCAGGGGAGGGCCGGGCTTTCTCCTGGAGGCGGTGGCTCGGGCTGGAAGAGGCAGGACACGGCGGAGCGCGGTAGGACCCCCACCCGCCCAGGGAGCCCCGGGGAGACACGGTGAGCGCGGCCCGGGCAGGGGGCTCGCAGGCGGTGGCGGCGGGAATCGCGGCCCGCGCTGCCTTCTCCCCCAGCCCCTGAAGTTGGCAGAGGGAACTGATTCCCAGCGGGAAGCCCCTGGCCAGCGGCTCTGCGGGGACGGGAAAGGCTGCCAACTAGCGAAGAGTCTTGTCCGCGGCTCAGAGAACCCCACAGCTCCACAACCTTGCCGAGGAGGGGAATCGGGGCTCCAGAGCCAACCGCGGGGGTTGGGGCCATCTCCTGGGGCCCCAGAAGGGGCCTCGTTTCCCGGAGACCCCCACCCCCTGCCGGGAGCCGCGGTTCTGGCCACCATCTGGAGTCCACTGCGGGCCTAAGCAAGGGGCGCCTCCTCCCCCCAGCGGTGACTGGCCGGCCCCACCCCCGCTGAGACCAAGTTCAACAAGTTTGGCGGAGGAGCCCGGAGCCTCCATGGTTGGGCCTGCCCCGGCCGCCCCGCGTGGGGTTCCCCCGGCTCCGGGTTGCGCTGCGGCTAGCCGGAGGGAAGAGCTGGTCAGGGGGGTGCCCCCACACCGGCTGAGGCCGGGACAGGGCAGCCTGCAGCCCCGAGGTTTGGAGTGGAGGTTCGGGGTTCGCAGTGCGTCACCCGGGAGCAGGCACCTCAGCTGGCAGGTTGGGTTTCCTAAAGCGCCCCTTTGCTTTGCCCCTCCCCGGCTCTGCCTCCTCCCCTTTGCCCACACCACCCGCTTCCCCAGCCTGGCAGGCGCTTTGTCGGCCTGTTCTAGTCCCTCTAGCCTAAGTGGCCCTCTCATTGTCCACAGACCGCCCCCTCCTTTAGCCCTCGAATCCCAGGGTTACTGGCCGATTGGGAGGGGCAGCAGAGGGTAGAGGCCCTTGGGCAACACAGCTTGTGACTCAGGACCGAGGGATGGACAGGGCAGGATGGTGGGTGCCCTCTCCCGGGGGCATGCCCCCAGAGTCTGGTAAGAGCCAGGGACTCTCTGGGTGAGGACACCTTAGGGCCTCAGCTAGAAGAGGTGGGTTCTTCCCTGAACACCAGGACTTCCTACCTTAGCCCAGGTAGCTGTGAGTTCCCAGGACTTCTCTTGCCCAATAGATGTTGTCTCCCTGGACTGGGAAGCTTCCTTTCTCTGGTTTCTGAGCTCTTGTTTATGGCAGAGGCTGTTTGGGGAACTCCTTTGGGCTCCTCCTGAGTTCAGAAGGTGAGGGTGCTGGCGTTCCCCAAAGAGGCAGGGGCAGGGCACAGGGGCCACCCCCACCACCCAGTCAGGTAGGGGCTGTGAGGCCTGGCTGTGCCTGGGGCTGGTGCCGATGTTTGCTCTGGGAGGCCTGAGGGAGCAGTGCCAGTCAGCCCAGCAGACACAGCTTGCTCTGTTCTGGCGCCGGAGAGAGGGAACGGGTGGGGGACAGCTCTCCCGGGAGCATGGAGGCTGAACAGGCAGGGGCCCTAGTCTCTGGATGCCCAGCTGGGACAGTTTCGAAGGCCCTGTGATAAGGCTGCAGCTCTGTTTCTCTTTAGCTATTTGGCAAGTCCTTTTGGGCAAGTGGGGCAGAAACAAGAGGAGGTCAGGTGGACAGCTGGAGACCCTCCTTACCTTGGGCCCAGGTCCCTCAGCTCTCTGCACTTTCCACTGTAGCTCCTGTAGGCCCCCCTTCTGCTAGCAGGCCAAGCCTCTTCATAGCTGCTCCAGCCAGCCAGCAGGTTTTTTTGCTCTTCAGGTGGACTTCATTTGTTCAGATGGACTTCATTCATTCAACTGACAATTACAGATCCCTGCGCCTGGGAAAACACAAATCAGATCCTCAGGAAGTCTCTGTCAATGACTGGGGACAGATCCTGTCCCGTGAGTCACAACCCAGTGGGGTCTATACCCTGACAGAGTAGTTGCCAACCAGGGGCTATGGGAACCCACAGGACAGAGGGACAGAGGGATGGAATGTGGGGAAGGTGCCTCAGTTTGAGTTGTGAAGAATGAACAAAGGTCCCTCAATTTAGAGGTCACTGTGACAGAACTCTGCTTTGGGGGACATTGGGTACACACGTGACCCTCCTGGACTTGGCTATGTCTCCTGGGCCTTGGGCTTGTTCACAGGAGGAGGGACTTCCCAGAAGCAGGAGGGGAGCAGCCATGTGCCTCTGTGTCCCTTAGGCTCTGAGTGGTGGCTTTGCCATTGGAATTTGTCTTGCCCTTCTCTGCAGTTCTGGAGAACACTGCTATATTTGGCTGATCACCTGTCTGCCTCCCCCATCTTGTCTCAGACTATGGGCTTTGGGGCCTAAGATTGGGCTGCTCATGGCTCATCACCCCTGGAGCTCTGTGGGACCTCAGTGGCTGTTGTGGAATCAAAGGAGTATCTCTTAGTGTTTGTGTGGCCTCTTACATTTCTATTTTATCCACCTGGTTTGAGGCTCATGACAACTCTGGAAGGGAAGCTGCCCAGGTGGGGGAATTTCTATCTAGCAGGGACCTGGGACCAGCCAATTTACTAGTTTGAGCATCTTGGCCAAGGCAGGACCCAGGCCTCCCACCTCCCGTCTGCTCTTCCAGCACAAGGGGCTGCTGGGTGTGTCTGGGCACCTTAGCCTTGGCCTGGGAACAGCCTGATCTTTCAAGGAGAGGAAGTGCGCCCTGGCCTGGGCAGGAGGCCTCTTCTTCCATCTGCAGTCTCAGGGGTGGGGACCTCGGTCTACCTCCACCCCCGGCTGCCACCTAATCCCTGGCAGGATCGTGTGACCCGCGTGGCATTCTCCTGGCTGGAGTTTGGCGCTTCTGACAGCAGCTGCTATATTGGGGGAGCCGGGCACCGCCCTGGATATCCAAGCCCCTGCCCTCACCCCTGCTTTTGCTCTTGTCAGCTTGCAGGCATAGTCACACTGGCAGCTTTGTGAGTCAGACGCCTCAAGCCCCTGAGGTGATCTTCAGGCCCCAGGTATGTCTTAGGAGGGTGGGGAGGGGAAGGGCAGACCCAGGGCCAGAGAAAGAACTTTCAAATCATCAACCGTGCCCCTCTTCTGGCCCCTTCTGGGGACTTCTAGACCCCTGCATACTAAATCCTAGCTCTGACAGTTCTTTGGCTGGTGGGGATGGCATTGAGGTAGGGGTAGGGGTAAGGAGAGAGTCTGTTCCTATCCCCAAAGGCATATGTTCATCCTCCCTGCTTCCTCCTTTGCCCTCCACAGCCCCAAATCTGCCACCATTCCGTGCTGCAGGGACACCATGGCTCCAGAGGAAGATGCTGGAGGGGAGGCCCTAGGGGGCAGTTTTTGGGAGGTGAGCAGCTGGGTTGGGGTTTGGGGGGTGGCACTGAAACACCCACCACTCAGGGCTGAGCCACCTCTCCAGGGGAGAAGCCTAGCTGTCAGCCCCCGCCTACAAGGGGGCTTCTCCCCAGTGATGCTACCATTCTTGTATTTGCCCCAGGCTGGCAACTACAGGCGGACAGTGCAACGGGTAGAGGATGGGCATCGGCTGTGTGGAGACCTGGTCAGCTGCTTCCAGGAGCGTGCTCGCATTGAGAAGGCCTATGCCCAGCAGCTGGCTGACTGGGCCCGCAAATGGAGGGGTGCCGTGGAGAAGGGTAAGCTGGTGCTGGGTCTGGCAGGGAGCAGAGCGCTGCTGAGGGTGGGGACACTGCGCCTTTTGTGGAAAGTCTGAGACTTCCACATCTATCTTCCCTTTTAAAGGTCCTTCTGGTTATCCTCACAGTTATTTCTGTTACAGTTTGCCAAGTGTCTTCATAAGTTATTTTAATATTTGTATTAGTATTGTGGAGTCCCTGGGTACTACAGATGGCTAATAGGCCCAACTGCTGACTGAAAGGCTGGGTGGAGTTCAAGTCCACTCACAGGCACCTCAGAAGAAAGGCCTGGTGATTTACACCCCAAACACCAGCCATTGAAAGCTCTATGGGGCACTGGGCCACAGTTCTACTCTGACTCACAGTGGGTCCCTGTGGGTCAGAGTTGACTTGAGCACAATTCTTTTTTTTAAAAAAAACAGTGCTATGGTGGAGATAAGGAGCCCTGGTGGTGCAGTGGTTCAGTCACTTGGCCACTAACCAAGAGGTCAGTGGTTTGAACCTACCACCCACTCTGCAGGAGAATGCTATGGCAGTTTGCTTCCATCAAGATTATAGCCTTGGGTGGTTCTACTCTGTCCTGTAGGGTCACTAGGAGTCAGAATTAACTCCACGGCGGTGAGTGTGATAGAGACGGTCCTGTTTAGCCCATTTTATAAAGGAAAAACCTGAAGTTCAGAAAAGTTGAGTGACTTACTTGAGATCACACAGCAGAGCAGAGCTTCTGGCAAGGGACCTGGGATCTCTGTATTCTTAACAAACGGCCTTCCTGGAGAGTGGGCACTGGCACTTCCCTCAGTGGCAGTCAAGAATAGTGGCTTACACAGCAGACAGGGTTGAATCCCAGCTCTGCTTGTAGCTGTGGGACATTGGGCAGGTGGTGAATTTCACTTCTCTGGGCCGCAGTTTTTTGTCTATTAAATGTTGATAATGACGCTGCACTCTCGGTCAGTGACTGTAGCCAGCGTTCTGTGAGAACACCTATGTCAAGGCAGAGTCGACATGCAGTGAGCAGAGGCTCACATCATCGTTCACCCCTTCAGCCCCGCGATACCCACATGCCTGGTGCCCCGAACAGCATCCAAAGACAGGGGTGGGCTCCTTTAGGGTGATGCCCCTGGCTTGGCCCAAGCTCCATCCCCCTCTGCAGGCCCCCAGTACGGCACCCTTGAGAAGGCCTGGCACGCCTTCTTCACGGCAGCTGAGCGGCTGAGTGCACTGCACCTGGAGGTACGGGAGAAGCTGCAGGGGCAAGACAGTGAGCGGGTGCGTGCCTGGCAGCGAGGGGCCTTCCACCGGCCCGTACTGGGTGGCTTCCGTGAGAGCCGGGCAGCTGAGGACAGCTTCCGCAAGGCCCAGAAGCCCTGGCTTAAGCGGCTGAAGGAGGTGAGCCCGGGGGGGTGGGGCGGGCATTCATGAAAGCTCCTTCCTAGTTTGCACAAGGGACCAGAGTATGTCCATCAGAGCCCAGAGCTGACCCCATGTGTGTCATCAGGTGGAGGCTTCCAAGAAGAACTACCACGGGGCCCGGAAGGACGAGAAAACAGCGCAGACCCGGGAGAGCCACTCCAAAGCAGACAGTGCAGTCTCCCAGGAGCAGCTGCGCAAACTGCAGGAGCGAGTGGACCGCTGCGCCAAGGAGGCCGAGAAGGTGCAGGCAGCTGGGAGCGTAGCCGGCCCAGCTCGAAGCTTCTAGAATGCCTTTTCCAATCCCAGCACTCCACTCCCTTTTTTTTTCATTGTTGGGTGCCGCTGAGTCAATTCTGACCCATAGCAACCCAGTGTGACAGAGGAGAAATATCCCATAGGATTTTCGGGGTCGCCATCTTTATGGAAGCAGGGTGCCAGGTCTTTCTCCTGCAGAGCCTCGCCGACTGTCCGGTTAGCAGTGGAGTGCTTAAGCATGATGCGACCAGCGCTCTGTAGTCATTGGCTTATTTTAAAATCTTATTTTGTTGTTGTTTTTGAGAATAACACCCAGCAGAATGTACCGCAGTTCCATAGTTTTTGCATGTACAGTTTGGTAACATTGATTACATTCTTTCTGTTGTGCAGCCATTCTCAGCCTCCTTTTCTGATTTGTTCCTCCCTTCTTAACGTAAACTCACTGACCCTAAGGCTCAAATCTTGTGGTGCCAGTTGCTGCTGTCAGTTCAATCCTGTACAGATAGTTCTTGGAAACCCTGGTGGCATGATGGTTAAGTTCTATAGCTGCTAACCAAAAGGTTGGCAGTTCGAATCTTGGAAACTCTATGGGGCAATTATACTCCGTCCTACAGGGTCACTATGAGTCAGAATCGACTCAGCGGCAGTGGGTTTGGTTTTTTGGTTTAGACAGTTCTTAAAACAATAATGCCGGAGGCAGGTGGATACTATCTTCTTTTTTTTTCACATAGTGATAAACGTGTATATAACAAAATATTTGCTGGCTTAATATTTTTTACATTAGTCATGATCATCTTGTTATTCAAACATGACCACTATCTGCTTCCAGACTTTTCCAGCACTCTTAAAAGAAGCTCAGTGTCCCCTGAACAGTGACTCCTACCTTCCCTTCTTTCTTCTGTTAGCCCCTGACACTCACTGATAAATATAGCTCCCTATACACTTGTCTATTCTATTTCATGTAAATTCAATCCCCAGTATTCTTACTGCTTTAGATCTCACCTGCCACCCTCTCTCCAGATACTCTTTTAAATGAAGAACCTGAGAAAAAAAGTGATCCTTCATCCAGGGAGACAGACAGTGGAATTTTAGGCACTGGAATGATTTTAGCAATAAAGGAGACCCTTCCAAGCTTTGCTCCTTTCACAGCATGCCACCTGGGATGAGTTCTCACATTGCCTCCTGTGCCCAGAGTACCTTTTCTTCTGACTCTGAATATCCAAGTCTGTTTCTTCCTCTGAGGTGCTGTTCACTTTCCACCTCCTCCAGGAAGCCTTTCCTGATTTCTTCCACCCCTCCCCATAGGGTGACCTGGTCTTGCTCTCTCCAAACTCTTGCTAAACATATCTTCCTTGTCAGGCTGCTGAGGTTCTTGAGGACCCCTAGTGCCGAACCCAATAAATAATGGTGGAGTCCTGGATGAATGAAAGTCTCATCCTCACCAGGCTCTACCCCTCTCACCCAGATGAAAATTCAGTACGAGCAGACACTGGCCGAGCTGCACCGCTATACCCCACGCTACATGGAGGACATGGAGCAGGCCTTCGAGGCCTGCCAGGCTGCTGAGCGCCAGAGACTACTCTTCTTCAAGGACATTCTGCTCACCCTACACCAGCACCTAGACCTTTCCAGCAGTGAGAGGTGTGGCCTGTGGGGTGGAGGTGGAGACGGGGTACTTCTGGGTCTCCCTCCCTTCCCCCCTCCGTTCTGGCTGGGTTGAATGGGATTGGAGGTGCTAGGCCCCAGGGTGTCCCAGATTGAGGGCTATGCCTCGGGCAACAGGTTCCAAGAGCTCCACCGCGACCTGCATCAGAGCATTGAGGCAGCCAGTGATGAAGAGGACCTTCGTTGGTGGCGCAGCACCCATGGGCCTGGCATGGCCATGAACTGGCCACAGTTTGAGGCACGTGTTCCAGGGTGGTAGAGCTAGGGGTGGCAGGGTGGTGGGGCAGGATCCCACTGCACTCAGCCTGGGTCTTATGGGGGAGGCCAGGCTTGGGCTGAAATGAGTTCCTCCTGGACTCTGGGGAGAGCCAGTCTGCAGCCCAGCCTCATCCTAAGCACTATTCCTGCAGGAGTGGTCCTTGGACACACAGAGGACAATCAGCCGGAAGGAGAAAGGTGGCCGGAGCCCTGATGAGGTTACTCTGACCAGCATTGTGCCCACAAGAGATGGTGCCGCACCCCCACCCCAGCCCCCGGGGTCCCCAGGGTGAGAGCCAGAAGCCTGGCTATGGAAAGAAACAGATCTGCCCTGCCCTGCCTTCCTTTTCTCTGTCTCCTTCGCCTCATTCCCTTCAAGCCTGGAGAAGGTTAAAAATTGCTGCCAGGGACCTTAGGGCCTACTTATCATTGAATGTTGTCAAATCAGTTCCAACTCGTAATGACTGTGTGTGACAGAGTAGAACTGCCCCATAGACTTTTCTAGACTGTAATCTTTATGGGAGCAGATCATCAGAACTTTCTCCAGCAGAACTGCTGAGTGAGTTTGAACTACCAACCTTTGAGTTAAGTTGCACCAGCAAGGCTCCTGGGGCCTACTTAGTAGTTCTAACAGTACTAGTTTTCATAGGGGTTTCAACGTTCCAGGCATTGCCTATGTTCCCTCTTACTGCCTCCTTATATCAGCTCTGTTATTGTTAGGTGCCATTCAGTCTGGTCCAACTCAGAGCAACCGTAGGTACAACAGGAGAAAACACTGCCACATCCTGCACCGTCTTCACAGTTGTTGACATACTTGAGCCCATTGTTGCAAGCACTGTGTCAGTCCATCTCTTTGAGAGTCTTCCTCTTTCTCATTGACTCTCTTCTTTACCAAGCATGATGTCCTTCTCCATGATGTGCCTGGGCATTTCCCAAACATGGAAATACCTGGCCCATCAGCTGTATGTGGCAGAGACTGCCTGAGCTCAGTCATGCGTGGCACAGCTGACCCCAGAATCTTGCAGCCTCCCCCTACCTGTCTTTCCCAAGGTTCCTTTGTTCCCAAGTCCTGGGTTCTCTAGGCCCCTGGTTCCTGTCCCCTAAACCTGACCCCCTTCTGCCTCCCTCTACAACAGTGGGCAGGATGAGGAGTGGTCAGATGAGGAGAGTCCCCGGAAGATAGCAACTGGAGTACGAGTGCGGGCACTCTATGATTACGCTGGCCAGGAAGCTGATGAGCTGAGTTTCCGAGCAGGTACCCTGGGATCCCTTTCCTCTTCTTTTCCAGGCATAAGTTACCCCTTACAAGCCTGATTCTGACTCTCAAGGCTCTTCTGGGTACTGCACCCAGGAGTCAGAATGCCCCCTCAGAGTCTTCACCGTCCTCACCAAGTCACCGCTGGGGCCGACGGCTGCCTTCAGGGTCTGGGTTGGGTGGCTTGCTGCCTTCCATTCCCTCTGGCTGAGCCCTGTCTCTTCTTTTAGCTGGTCTCTCACACTCCCTCCTTCTGTCCAGTCCTTGACCCAGTTGCAGGAATGGGGGCTGGGCCAGGGCAGCTGGCAGTGACCAGTGCCTTTTCCCACAGGGGAGGAGCTGCTGAAGATGAGCGAGGAGGATGAGCAGGGCTGGTGCCAGGGCCAGCTGCAGAGTGGCCGCATTGGCTTGTACCCTGCCAACTACGTGGAGTGTGTGGGGGCTTGACCTGCCCTCACAGCCCTCGTGCAACCCTTCTTCACCCTGGGTCAGGGCCCAGGTTCTCTTGCACAGCCCTCTTGCCCCCTGCCGTCCCTCTGTTCCCTGAGAGGCAAGAATTCTGGGGACCCAGGGAGGGGAAGGGCCTGTGTCTGTGGAGAGACTGGTAGGAAATGGCCAGCTGAGGAGCTGGGGAGCTCAGGAAGTGATGGAAGGCTCACGGGTCCTGGGCCTCTCCGGGAGCTGTGGACCCAGTTCCTGTCCTGTTTTGGGGTTCCTGGGGATGAACTTTGGGGTGAGTGTAGTTCTGGGCTATAGGTATCCTCCGTCGTGATTTGTTCTAGTGTGTATTAAACTTGGAAGGAAAAAACCAAACAACGCTGTCAGGCCGGTGTGCATCTTTTTGATACTCCCTCCACCCTTGCCAGGCATCCAGAAGGCACCTGGAGAGTGGCACAGAGAGAAATCCGTGGGCCTCTAGTGTGTTATGGTGGGGGAGGGTAACGGCGTGCCATCCAGGTACTTGGTCTGGAATTCAGGTCCCTTGACCTGGGGTAGGATCTGCCACGGCTCGAAACTGGGCCTTGGGACCCGAGATGTGCGCCGGTCGAGAGTCGGGCCAACGTGCATTCCCTTCAGGCTGGTCGAACGTTAATTACTCTCAATCGTAACCGGCCAGAGCTCAGGCGTCTGCGCCGGCCTCCTGCGGCCCCGCCCAGTGGGCGGGGGCTCCGCCTTCTGCTCCGTCAGACGAATACACCGGAGGAGTTTGGGCCAGCCCGCGAGCCGTCGCTCCGCCCCGGCCGCGGATTGGCCCGGGCTGGGCGCAGCGTTAATTCTGGTGACCACTGTAGAGCCCGGGGTTGCAGACGCTTCTGCTCCAGCTCCGTCGGCTGCTCATTGGTCCAAGAGACTGCATCACACCACCCTCTAGTTGACGAGGGCAGGACTGAGGCCAGCCCGGTTACCCCGCCTCCCCCGGCGAAGATTGGCCCGCGACAGGACCCGTAGGTCGCAGTTGTGTCTGGGAAGGAGAGGAAATGGCGGCAGAGCCGAGCAAAACCGAAATCCAGACGCTCTTTAAGAGGCTTCGCGCGATTCCAGCCAACAAGGTGCCTGAGCGGGTGGCATGCGGCACCTAGTCCTGGCAGAGAAGGACTCTCCTGGCTTTTCTGGGGCTTGAGGGAGAGAGGGAGGGAGGCAGGGGAGGGCTCTTTTCCTGGGATGTTAGCGCCCGGCCTCAACTAGGGACACCTGACCATTTGCTCATTGCCTGCCTCCACCCAGGCCTGCTTCGATTGCGGCGCCAAGAATCCGAGTTGGACCAGTATCACGTACGGTGTTTTCTTGTGCATCGACTGTTCCGGGGTTCACCGCTCATTGGGCGTCCATGTCAGCTTCATCAGGTGGGTCTCCGTGCGGCTGCAGTGCTGTCTTCCTAAACCTGGACAGTCGAGGCCGTGGCCAGCAGGGGAGAATGACTGCCGCGAGTGGAACCGCTCTCACTTTGGCGTTCGACAACCTTGGGGTCCAGAGCCCGGTAGCCTCCCATGGGAGGCAGCTGCCGTTTGGGCTCTTTGCGCCTTGGTCGAAACCTGGAGGTCAACTTTTGAGACTCTTGAGTGTCAGCCTGCGGGGAAGAGTTAACTGCTTTGATCTTGTTACTGATACACTGGCCAGGAAGTGAGACTGTGGCTGTACTTAAGGGGAAAGCCAAAGCTAAGCGTGTGTGCGTGGGAATTAGACCTTTAAGATCTGGGGAAATAATTAGTACCTTTTGAATAAATGGGGATCAAAACTTATGTGGACTGGAAGAGTGGAGGAAATGGGGGTGGTGGCTGTTTCCTGGGCAGTTACAGCAGCCTGGGGCCGAATGACAGGTGTGGGTCAGCCAGGGAAGCTTTTCTCCAGGTGTTTGCTGGTGGGTGACATGCAGCCCTTGTCCGCAGGTCCACAGAATTCGATTCCAACTGGAACTGGTTCCAGCTGAGGTGTATGCAGGTCGGCGGGAATGCCAATGCGGTAAAGCTTCTACAACCCCTTTCCTGTTCTTCTGTTTTCTCCTTTCCCCTGTTCGAGGCCTCCCTGCTCTGGTGAGAATCACCTGAAGTGTGTTCTTCACTCCTCAGACGGCTTTCTTCCGCCAACATGGATGTACAGCCAGCGATGCCAGCACCAAGTATAACAGCCGAGCTGCTCAAATGTACCGGGAGAAGATCCGGCAGATGGGGAGTGCTGCCCTGGCTAAGCATGGCACTGATGTAAGCGCCTGTCTCTAGGAGTGGGATAGTGCGGTGAAAGTGGGAGAATTCAGGGCTTTTTGTGTTCTAGGGGTGCCTTTTCCCTTTTAGCTTTGGATAGACAATATAAGCAATGCTCCCAGTCACTCCCCGGAGAAGAAGGACTCTGATTTCTTCACGGAACACACTCAAGTGAGTGCCCCCGAGGAGTAGTTCCCATGCTCTTTTACCAAGGTCTCTGCTGTTTCAGTTGTAGACATGCAGCCTGTTCACTTTGGTGCAATACCATGGACTGGGATGTCTGGACTCACTGAATTGGTGACTGCTGTCTGCCAAATGGGCCAGGTGTTTCCATCTCTTGGGGGTATAATGTGTTCCTCCTTAGGAATGGACCCTGTAAAGTGCAGATGGGAGGAGGAGAAGCTTCTTGGAAGGTCAAATGATACCAGGTTCCCCAAACAACTTTTCTAGGATTCTTCCTCTACAAGAAAGTCAGTAACATTGGGGAAATGAAAGGATTCTCTCCATGTGCCCCATCCCTGTGAGGAATGTTTCCCTTTGCCTGGCATTAGGTGCTTAAGTCTTTTGATGTTAGCCAAGTCAGTTAATATCTCTGAATTAGAGACGTATCCACCTTATTGGATTTGTTGTGATAGTGAAATGTGGAAAGCCCTCAGTCTTGGGCTTGGCGCCTGGTATGCACCTGGTGATTAATGTTAGTGGTTACTGAGTTAGAGGAATGGGCTCTGGCTCTGACTAACTAGTGGAGGGGTGGAGAGGGCTGCCACTTTTCGGCTATTTCTGCGACAGCAGATGGCAGCCATGGTTCACTTGCTAACCTCCAGTCTCTCTTCCTCATGGGCTTGGAGCAGGGCCTTGAACTGTTGTAGGTACTTGTAGGTTCTTGTTGCTCCATCTCAGGAGAGTGGCTCATGGAGGCTTCTGTGATCTGGCCTCCCTTTTAGCCCCCTGTCTGGGACGCCCAAGCCACTGAGCCTTCAGAGACCGAGCAGTCAGCCCCGCCTGCAGAGAGCAGTGGCCTGGCACGTGAGTTCAGCCCGGATTCCAACCAAGTGTCCTAGTCCTGGGAAAGGAGGGGCATGCTTGGCCAGGGGCATAGGAGTAGGGTCTCGTAACTCTGGGTGGGTTGAAGTTCATTCCAGTCTGTTGAAGGAACTGGTGGGTGTTCCTTTTTTATGTTTTGGCAACCTCCAATCTCAGTACAGCCAGTGCTCCACTGGTGTCCTGTACCTTCCCTTAATGATGGTATGAGGTACTGCAGGAAATGTTGAGTGTTATACCTAACTGCCATGATTGTACCCACAGAAATGGAGCATGGCCCCAACACAGACTTGTTGGCCACCTCACCTAAAGCCTCTCTGGGTCAGTATGCCTGCTGGTGGGAGTAGTGTAGGCTGGGCGAGGGTGGGCCTGCAAGTGTGTGGTTATGTGGATTGAGGCCATGAGACACTGAGCGTATGACCTCTGGGGTAGGGGTTGATTGAAATGGCGGCTGCAGTGTTGACCACAAGTCCCTCAGAGCCAGGCCCTGTGGATTGACGGACCAGGGTGTCCTGTTGTGGAAGACCTGTGCTCTCTGGGTTAGTGCTGCATTTGGCCAAAGTGCAAGTCAGCCAGCATGGACTAGGCTTCTAGCCCTAGGATCTGAAGCCAGGCTGGCCTGTTGGTCCATGGCTAATCAGTGAGGTGGAGTACAGCTCTGAACAGCGAAGGCTAGCGCTGACCATGGCCCTTCTCAGGCCATCCTTGGCCTGCCCTTCACCTTTTTCCTTAGTGCTCTTCAGATGTGGTTCATGAACAATCCACTTGTTGACCTCAGTTTGTTCTTTTGGCCCTTGGGGGTTGGGGAGGCAGCCAGCAGAAGAATGACTCTCTCAAGTTGTCCTTACAAGAAGGCTGGTGTGACTTGGTCTTAAGTTGGCCCTGCAGAGGCCTATGGGATAACTGACTTCTGGGCTTTGGAGTTATGTGGAGACTCTGGGGTAGGCCCCTTGTTAGCCACAAGTCTGTCTCTCCTCCAGAGTCCATGTTTCTGTCATCCCAAGGGGCCCTTCCTGCCCAAGGTAACCAGCAGCTGCCTGGGGAGCCTGGCTCCCTGCCCCCAGCTCCTTGCTCTTGTCATTGAGGCTTGTGTTTGGCATCGGCCCCTGCCTAGCAATCTTGACTGTGTCTCAGGGACTTTGGTTCTGGTGATTCAGGTTTAGGCTCCTGTCTCAGTCTGCTGGGAGTCAACAACCTTTCCCCTCCACCCCAATCTCTCTCTCTTTGGCTCGGTCTGTCCCAGATGGCGTTGGTGGCAGCTTTGCCTTCCCCTGCCTGAAGCTGTTCTGTCTAGATGCTCTTGCTGTGAAGCTGCATGGCGTGGACTAAGCTGTTGGCAGCTGCCTACTTTTGGCCTGGCTCATGTCTGTCCTGTTTCTCACACAGAACTGAAAACCTCGATCATTGGCAAGAAGAAGCCAGCAGCAGCTAAGAAAGGGGTAGGTGAGGAGAGGCAGTGTGGTAGTATTGTTAGAAGCTGGGGTCAGACTGCTTGGATTCACCCCTTGACTCTACCACTTATGGGCCATCTGACTTTGGCAGAAGTACTTACGTCTCTGAACCTTGTCTGTGAAAGGGGTGTGAAGGTCCATCATATCTTCCAGGGCTTTTGGGGAGGAGACAGTGAGGTCATGCACACCGAGTGCTTCACAGAGTGCTTGGCGTGTCCCAGGCTCCAGTCAGCATCACTGCTGTTGCCAGGTGGAGGCCTCTGTGGGAGCTCTTTGAGCGTCCTTGCAGTCTGAAGGCTACACTCAAGCTCAGTTCCCATGGGGCCCCTTTCTCTTGGCCATGCCGGCTGGGCTTCTGTTGCTTGCCTTGAGCTTTTAAGAAGGAAGCCTTACCTTGTGGATGTGGCCGGAGTGCCCATGCCAGAGGGACTGGAGAAACTTGTGGTTGGCAAGGCCCCGTATCACCTGATGCTCCCTCCCAGCTGGGTGCCAAGAAAGGCCTCGGGGCCCAAAAGGTGAGCAGCCAGAGCTTCAGTGAGATTGAGCGGCAGGCCCAGGTGGCAGAGAAGCTCCGGGAGCAGCAGGCAGCTGATGCTAAGAAGCAGGCGGAGGAGTCCATGTGAGTTCACCCAGGAGCCCCTGGTGTGCTGAGCTTCAGACCTGGCAGAGGTGGGGAGGCTGGCTGGCCAGGCAGGTCAGGGTGGGTGCTGGCCTCTGATGTGTTTGTTCCCTCCAAGGGTTGCCTCAATGCGTCTCGCCTACCAGGAGCTTCAGATTGATCGTAAGAAGGAGGAGAAGAAGCTACAGAATCTGGAAGGGAAGAAACGGGAGCAGGCGGAGAGGCTGGGCATGGGCTTGGTGTCCCGAAGGTGAGGCTTGGCCCAGGGGTGCAGCAGAGAAAAGCCATTGTTCAGGGAACTGGTGTAGGTTCTTCTCAGCAGTTTGGGGTTCCGAGCTTCTCCTTTCTCCAAAGCTGAATAAATCATTTTGCTTGTTGGCATATAGTTAGTATGTGTTGAATAAGTACGGAATAAATGAAAGGTATCTTATGCTGTATCCGAGGCATCGAGGTGGTGTTTGTTAGTGGAGGTGCTGATGGGACAGTTCTTTTTCAAGACCCATGAGAACTGCAGGGCTTTCAGCATCCCTAGTCCCTATCAGCTGAGTGCCATTTGTACTACTACTAGACACTAGTAACACCCCAGATTGCCCCCATTTCGGATGCCCGTTGGTTGGGCAGTATTCTCCCATTTGAGAATCACTGCTGTGGAGCCCTCATGGCATAGTGGTTGAGAGCTTGGCTGCTGTCTAACAGGTGGGCCGTTCCAGCTGTTCCTGGGACACCCAAGGGGGCGTTTCCACCCTTTCTGGAGTGCTGCTGAGTCTGATCAACTTGACAGCAATGGGTCTTTTCTGGTTTGGGCTTATTTTGCTGTGGTTTGGTTAATTAAATGAAACAGGTTGCAGACTAACTGGTGATCTATCTTGTTTGCAGTATAAGCTAGACACTAGAGACGTCAGGAATAAATCTGGATTTTTGACTTACCTTTAAAAATTGGAATATCTGGCAGTGCCAGGGTCAGTGTTCTTGTCCACGGGTAGCTGGTGCAAGTGTTGGCTGTTCCTTTAGAGGGCACAGCTCTGCCACTGGCATTGTGTACCGAAACACACAAGTCCTGTGCAGGAGGGCATGTGACTCTTTTTTCCAGATGAGACAAGTGAGACTGAGCAGTTAGGCAGTTTGGCTGAAGTCCACAAAACTAGTAATTGGTTGAACTGGGTTTTGAGTGTGGACCTGCTTCATTCCAAATTGATTGTTTTTAGTCATTGCTGCTGATTGTTTTTAGTCCTTGCTGCTGTGGAGGAAAATGTGGTGGGTATTTGGGCCATTTGGATGTCAGCTACTCCATCTTAGTCTCTCTGTTGCTACTCCAAAAACTAGTAAGTGAAACGGAAAATGTGAAAAGGATTTCTGTCTCCTCCCCTTCCACCTCTTGGTTGTATAGGATTCACTGGGTTTGAGATGAACAACTTCTCAGCTGTTAAAAACTGGGGTAAAAAGTGTACATGTGTATGTATGTATATATCTTTTATTTAAACCTAATTTAGTCTACCCTATTTAAAGCCCCATTGCAAAGTATTTACTGGCTGCTGTTCTCTCTGTATACAGTTTTAAGTGAATTTATTTATGTCAGACTGTTCCTGTAAGTCTGTCTGTGGTGCATGAAGGATGAGGAAATGGAAGTACCAAGTGTGGTACTGTCACCCAGCCTGATGCCCCCTCTCACTGGGAACTCAGACACCAGGTCCACGTTTTGATGCATTAAGGCCAGGCGGGGTGCTTCCATCTTAAGCAAATGGACGTGGGATAGATAATTAGGAATTTACCTTCTGTTGCCACTAGATTCATTTCGCTGGGTCTGGGGCACGTGTCAGCTTTGCTGTTGTGTGTGTGTGTGTGTGTCGATGTCTCTGTGAAGGATACAGTTTATGGTGCAGCAGATCAGAGTTGTTTTAAGGACATTATTGTTGCATTTGTAGCAGGCATTTATGGTGTTTGCCAGGGAAACTGTGCTTTGAGAAAACTAGGCCGTTTTGTTAGGTAGTGGGAATAGTGTGCACTCTCGGTTGGGTTGTCTCCAGCTGCTTCACTCATTTATGGTTGATGACTTGCTGGGTCCCAGCAGTGGTGCCTGGCCCAGCTCTGTGCACAGATAGAGAGTGAGGGCCCTGGGTGGTGACCAGGGAAAGAGAAGCTAGGTTTGTCAGCAGTCAGGCACCCTCTCTTGTACAGTGGCACTGAAGCTCCCTATGGGCTCCTGACTGGCTCTGCTTTTCTCCACAGCTCTGTGTCCCACTCAGTGCTATCTGAGATGCAAGTGATTGAGCAGGAGACCCCTGCGAGTGTCAAATCCTCCCGCTCGCAGCTGGACCTGTTTGATGATGTTGGCACTTTTGCCTCTGGACCCCCAAAGTAAGGCTCTTGTTGGGGAGCAGCCTTTCCCATGATGCTTCTTACCAGGCTTCCATGAGCCTTTCTGTTCTCTTTCCAGATACAAGGACAACCCGTTCTCCTTGGGAGAAAGTTTTGGTTCCCGCTGGGACACAGATACCAGCTGGGGAATGGACAGATTGGAGGAGAAGGAGCCAGAAGTGACCGTCTCAAGCATCCGGCCTATTTCAGAAAGGTAGAGTGGTCTAGGACTGCACTGTCTGTAGAACTTTTCTATGGTGGGGAAAACGTTCTGTATCTGTGCTGGTCCAGTATGCTATCCAGTAGCTGTGTGCGTGCTGAGCCCTTGAGATAGGACTAGTACAACTGAGGGACTGAATTTTTAATTTGATTTTGGTAAATTTAAGCCACGTGTGGCTAGTGTTTCCAGGCCATGAACCGTATTTGACAGTGCAGAAAGATGGCTTTGCTTTGAGCTATTCGTAAGGTCACAGAGAACCTGGCAGCCTCTTCTGCTTAGAATCTATTTCTCTGATGGAAGGGGCCTGATTTTATGCTTCAGTACTCACTTCCCAAGGGTTAGGTATGTGTGATCCCATCTTATTTCAATTACAAAAAAAAACTCACTCTGTCTCATTCCACTAGTTGACAGATTACCTGTAAATCAACCATTAGTAACATGGAGATGTAAGTGACTACAGGGCTTCTGGGAGGATGATGTGTCATCAAACTTGGGAAACACCTCACCTAGGGTCTGCAGGTTCCATGTTAGGTATCTACACTAGGAGAGTACGGATAAACTAGGACTGTCAGAGGCAAATCAACACGTATGGTCACTTCAGTGTTAGGTAAATGCTAACTAGTAGGGGCAGCAGTAGTGACGTTACAACTGCCTGGGCCATAATATCAGTTATAGTGGTTTGGGCCAGAAGTCCAGGCCCCTCCAGACCATACTCCCCTTGCTAGTATAGGAAATGGGAGCTCCCTGTGCCTTGGCTTCAGTGTTGAGAAGGAAGGTTCCCTATCCAGAGGGCGGGCCCTGGGCCCCAGAGTCTCAGACAAGGCAGCCATGGTAGGATGTCTGCCAGTTTTTTTGTGTAATATCAGCGAATGCCAGTGATACTCGTTCGGTCATTGTACTAGGTACTCTGCCTTCCCTGATGCTAATGGGAAGGTTGGAGATGTTGTCCTCTGTCCATCTCTTAGAGCCACAAACCGAAGGGAAGTAGAAAGCCGGAGCTCAGGCCTTGAGTCCAGTGAAGCACGTCAGAAATTTGCAGGCGCCAAAGCCATTTCATCTGACATGTTCTTTGGGCGGGAGTTGGATTCTGAGGTAAATGGAATTGTCTGCCTGTGACTGGAGGCAGCAGATAGACCAAGAACTTCCTGCCTGCCACAGCTCTGGGCTATTACAACGTTGGCTTGGCTTGTTCAGGGCCCTGGGGCATCTGCTGTGAGATCCTGAGGCCTTGCCTTTTCTTCACCGCAGTACGAAGCCAGGTCTCGGCTCCAGCAGCTGTCGGGCAGCAGTGCCATCAGCTCTTCAGACCTCTTTGGGGAGATGGATGGAGCTCATGGAGCAGGTCAGGCCCCAGTGGGCTGGCAGGTGCCCTTGAGGCCTGTCGGCAGAGCTGGAGGGTACTCTGCGCTTGGGAGGGCTTCCCATGGGGCTCTGCGTCATCCTTGCTCTTGCTTCCACAGGTAGTGTATCTCTAGGGAATGTGCTCCCTACGGCTGACATTGCCCAGTTTAAGCAGGGTGTCAAGTCTGTGGCTGGGAAGATGGCCGTGCTGGCCAATGGTGTGATGAATTCTTTGCAGGTGAGGCTGGGGCTCCTGGACCTGGATGGTGGAGGGAGCTTGAGGAGTAGTGCTTATGCCTTTTCCACCACATGCCCACACTGCGCCTGGATGGCCCCTCTGGGGCCTTCAAGAGAGCATTTTCTTTCCTTGGAGGGGCAGTTTCCTTCCTTTGAGATCCATACAGGGCTAGGACCTTGTGTGAAGATCATGCCATGTCCACACTGATCTGTTTCCTAGTCATGTCATCTCCACCACTCCTCCTCCCTCCCCAGCTCTGGGAGTTCAGCCAGGGATTCCTCCTTGGGTCCAGGCTCAGCAGCCTTCCCAAATCACAATAAATACGCAACCATCTTTGCTGCGGTGAGATTGCCTGACTGCCCGCAGCATCTCACTGTGGGCTCCTTCCTTGAGGGTGTGCAGAGCCTGCACCTCGTTCTGCTGCAGGGAGGGGTGCGTGCATGTGTGTGTGCTGGGAAGGGCACAAGCATGCTGGGAACCTGCTGCAGGTGGGAGACACTGACCTCTTGTGTTTTCCCTCTCCCCAACCCAGGATCGCTATGGTTCCTACTGATGTCAGCTCCACGGCTCAGGCATATGTTGGTGACAGCAAGAACCCAGGAATCTCGGGCCAGGGCGGCCTGCACTGTAGACGCTGGGAGGATTTGTTGCTTTCTGGGTGTGGTGTATGAGTTGGGGGGCCTTGGAGGATCTCGGGTGAGGGGAACGGTCAGTAGCAGTCTTGTCCTCTGCCTGTGGATCGAGCCCTTCGTTTTTCCCCCTTGTGCCCCTCCCCTGGTGTGCTAGATTATTTTCCTTCCAGTCGTGCCCGCAAAGCTGCTGCTGCTTTCTGGCTGTACTGGGAATGAGAGAAAGAGTTCCCTCAGGATGGCTTTTTCTGGGTTCACCCTTTTTTCAAGCAGAGTGGAAAGTGAAAAGTATGAGGCTCTTTGCTGGATCTAAGATCCTGCTGTATAGTCTGGAGGCTTGGGGGCTTAGGCCTCAGTCCTCTGGGACCAGTGGGGGAGACCTAGAAAGTTCTGCTGCGAAACAGCCCCCAAGAGACAGGTGCTGAACTTCATGCTGCCGCCAGTGGCCTCTGGACACCAGGGGAAGGACCTTGGTCTGGGTCTTACTAAGGGCTAGAAACTTTACCTGGAACCTGAAGGTTTCTTTTGGGATCAGACTGAAGCCCGAGTGCTTTTCTCCTGTCTCACCACCCCTTTTACAGTCATCATTTGGAGGTCAAGGGAGGATTCCTTATCCTGGGTATCTGGGAGTCCTTCCTTACCATCTGCTCTGGACCACAGGACCCTCTGTCCCCTCGGAGATGTTTCTCTGTCCCATCTCCTCCCTGGCTGGTGGCCACGTTGGGCTTTATCTATAGCTTGTACCCTGACTCTGAATGCTGTGAACATAATTGCTGACCAAGGAGGGAGAGGCCTTGAGGAACAGAAGCAGGCTCTGGGTTCACCTTCCTTCCTCTGCACCATCCTGGCTTGGGGGCCTGGACAGCACCTGACTGGTGGGGGCTGCAGGCCTCTCCCTATGGCAGCTGGGCCATGCACTGTGTCATCCTTGGTGCCATCTTCCTCTGCCATGCTGGCAGTCTGGGCCCAACCCTTCTTTCAGTTGTGGGTTGGGTACCCAAGCAACAGACCACTTTTCTTCCCTACCCTCCTCCCCTAAAGGGACATGACTTTCTTTCTGGACTGTTTGTATTGCAACAAAGTGATGTCAAAATAAAGCCCCCATGGAGCCTTGGGCCCCTGTTGGTCTGAGCTGAAGTACTGTCCTCTCTGGATCCTGCCCCTGCCCGAAGCAGGCCCTTGCCTCACTCTCTGGGCTCCCACTGACATGGGTAGGGTGACGGTGCAGAAGCTGAGGGCATTCTCTCCAGGGCCTCCGATCTGTCTCTTCTCTGAAAGCCAGAGGCCCCCGGCTCCTTGGCCCTGCGCTGCCGCGAGGTCCTGTGCAGCCTCGACCTCACCACCCTGTTGCGCACGGAGGAAAGAGCTGGTATTAGTTGGCCCTTCAACTCACCCCAAGTCTTAGGCTGAGGGTAGGTGAGCCTTGCAAGCTTAGCATGTTAGGATTGACTAGGGCAAGTTTCTCAATGGTGTTAACGAAAATACGGAGACAACGGAGCCTCTTTAAGTTCAGGAAGAAAAGCTATGTGTACTGTGTATACGCCTCTGGCCTGGCATCCCTTCCCCCCAGAGGGGCTTCTGAAACATTTGTGCCGCCTCAGGGTGCAGCTGAAAACTACCACTATGGGAAGCAGATGATGAGAAGGGAGGGCAGAGGGAGCTGGGGGCTTGAAGCCAAGATACCCAGTACGGGTCCAGGATGTGCAGCTCCGAATAATCTGGGCCCCACCCTGAACAGGTACCGGATCAGACCCCAGTGTTTATAATCAGACTCTGTGCTATGAACACGTACCCCTGGTGGTTCACACCACGGTTTGAGGACTGCTGTCTCGTACTGGAGCTGGAGATGATGGGGAGCCTAGAGACCGTATCGTGTGGCCTGGAGCAGTTGTAGAACTGAACCCCCCAGTCCTGGCAGGGATTTGGGATCCCATTCCTATGGCTAGTCAGTGTGGCTGGTCTGGGCATGGATGTGCCCAAAATGTGTATGCCCAGTGGTGGTGACACCAGCTTCAGAGAAGGCAGCCACCTCTGCTTGGCCCTCGGGTAGGCTTTGCTTGCTGGAGGACCCCCCACCCTGACCTCGTCTTGACCATCTTTACCTGCGTTTTATTCACAGTTGTCCCTCTTCCCTAGTCCAGGGCAAGGGTGTCGCAAGTGTTGAATAACCAGCCCATGGCTGGCAGGTTGTGTGGGGCTGACCCTTCTGTTGCCTAGATCTCTGAAGCTATGGGCACCTGGCCTAGGACCCTCTGGGCCTGTTCCATCTGTTAGCGCCTTTTCTTTCATAGCTGGGGCTTGTGCCCAAGTGTAAGCCCCTTTCTCACCTGAGGTTTTTTGTGGGCCTGTGGCCCCCATCTCCCAGTGCTATCGGAGACCCCCAACACAGCCCCGCCCTTCCCCCACTCATCCTTTTGTCCCTGCTCAGCCTAGTGGTTTTAGATTCACTGCTTACCAGACATGAGGGACTTTATTCATTTCACATGTTTAGCTATCAGACACAAGGAAAACTGGAAGCAGTTTTTGCAAGTGCAGTTGTCTTGCCCACCCTTCTTCACCCTACTATGGCTGGTGGCTGTTCCTCCAGCAGAAGGCCATGGTGGTTATGCCCCCCTAGTACTTGCGTGTCAAGCCTCACCCTTGACCATGCAAGGCCCTTTGTTGGCTATTCATGGTTTTCCCCTTGGAGCTGCTGTGAGGAAATGAATCTTACTAGGGGCTAGCAGAAGTTGGCTGAGAAAGAACCTACCTCCTCAACAGGTTGGGAGGACTGTCAGCAGAAGGCCAAGGCCCCTTCCCAATAACCAGATTGCCCTAGTTCAATCTGCATTTAGCTTGGGGCCTGACTAAAGTTCAGAGACTGAGGGGGCCTAGAAGGGTAGGGTTTCCAATAAACTTGGTGAAGGATCAACCCCTGAGACAGGTCTTTGGGTCAGGGCTGTTACTCAGCCTTTTCACCAGCAGGTAGGAGCAAGGTGCAGCGCTGGGGATGAGGCTGGGCAGGAGTCTCAAAGGCTGGGGTCGGGGCAAGGGACGGCGAGTTATAGGTAGCACTCTTCAGACTCCTCAAGTCTCTGACTCATCTGTCTCTTCAGTAGAGCCATCGCTCTCTGCATCCACTTTGCGGGAGTGATGAAGGGGTCTCCAGGGGGAGGCAACTCGGGGAGGGGTTCGGGAAGGCAGGCAGCCGGCTTCTGGGCTGGCAGTGACTGAGTTGACCAGGCCTGGGACCTGGGCCAGCCTGAAAGAGGGAAGAAGCCCAGAGGCAGTGAGATGCCTCTTGTCCGGAGCCAGCACCTCCACCTCCACCTCCATCCTCTACATTCAGTCAGATGAGCCCCCGGGTTCTAGTCCCAAAGGACCCAGAGAGAAAAATACCTCAGGTCTCTGACGGCCTCTAAACGCTGCCCTGACTAACACGGAGTGGTTCAGACAAGCCCTGGGTGACCCCTAGGGGCTGTGGCTATGTCCAACTAAGGCTTGGCTCCCACAAGGGGGCAGTATCTTCCCATTTGTCACTTACAGACGTTCCAGCTCCTCATCCATGGCTGGGTCATGCATCAGGTCCCCCTTGTCAGGCAAAGCTCCTAGAAGACAGTTGGGAGACACAAACCTTAATCTGAGGGTCTTTCAGTCAGGTTCAGGGCAGGCTGGCCATTCCCAGCAGATGCCTGTGTAGGCCAACCTTCATGGCTATCTGTTTATCCTGGGAAAGCTGACCTAAATGATTTTGGCAAGACCTCTTAGGAGGTGTAGGAGGACTGCTTTAGGGGCCCAAAGGCAGTCAGGGAGCAGGTCCTGGGTGCTGCTCGAAAAATTGAGTGAGCCTTGCTGCCCATGCTAACCTACTGAGGGCAGAGACCAAGCTTCGAGGTCACTACACAAATCAGGCCATCCCCTTCCAAAATGAGGTGGTGGGTTGTGAGCAGGTTCTGGGCATTTAGGCTTTTCTTAGGGTCTTGAGTAGTGGTCTGTAAAGGAGCCAGAGAGCCAGGATGCAGCCTGGGCCGACAGCAAAACCAGAAAACAAAATCCCCTGCTATCAAGCTGATTCTAACTCATAGTGACCTACGGACTGTGGAACTGCCCCCATAGGCTCTGCAAGATTTAAGTGTTCATGGATGAATACCAACACATCTTTCTCCTCCAAGACTGGCTAATGGGCCCAAACCGTTAAGCTTTCAGTTAGCAGCCAAGCGCTTAACCATTGTACCACCCTAAAGACCAGAAATGATTTGGTTCTGTGCCCCCAAATCAGGGTGGCTCCACCTTTCAGATACAGATGATCAAAACTGCTACCTCTTTTCTGCCCAGCAGGGCCCACAGGTGAGAAGAAGAGGCTGAGGCAGATCACACCAAGCTTGATTCTGTATGGCCAGGAGAGGAACAGTCCCATGTCTGCTTTGCCAAAAACCATCTCTCTGATCTTGGGACAGATTCCCCCAGGTTGTGTTCCTTAGCTATAAACTCCTGTTATTAGCTGCTACTGAGTTGGCCCCTGGCTCACAGGACCCCGTACACAGACAGCAGACTGCTGCCTGGTCCTGTTCCAGCCCCATGATAAGTTGTGGACTGAACCATTGTGATCTACATGGTTCTCACTGGCTGGTATTTGAAAAGATTGCCAGGTACCCCTCTCCATCTTAGCCTAGAAGCTTCCTGCTAAATGAAACCCGTTCAGTATCATTGCAACGCACAAGCCTCCACTGCCATTTAGATGGGTGACGGCTCTTCATGAGGTCCTTCACCAGAATGAAACCTCAGTCTCCTTCTTGGAAAGCAGTGAATCACCAATGCCTCTGAGTTATAAACTAAAACCGAAAAACCAAACCTCCTGCTGCAGAGAGGAGAGGTTCTTGGATGCTCCCAGCAGTTGTCAACAGTGGGAGAGGAGGCATGTCTGAAGTTTGCAGATAGAATTCTGAGCAGGAAACCGTTCAGGGAAAAGAACTGACTGGTATTTAGAACCTAGATGTGGCAGTCAACAATGCTGTTCCCTAGAAAGACTCAAAATCACCCATCCAGCCCCACTTCAATTCCCAACATTCCAAAGCTTTCTGAGATGATGCCTCCTGGCCATTTTTCTCACTCATTGGTTTTTAAACTATGTCCCATGGAACACTCACCTTCTTTGGGTATGCCTTGAGGACCAATGGAACAAGGTTATTCCTCTCCCCAACTGGCTTCAACCAGGGAATCTCCAGATTTTTATTTTCTACATGGTGTTCCAGGTGAGGGCAGAGACCTCTGCTTCTTTCTGTATCCCATTCCATCTAACGCAAGTGCTCAAAGTTGCCGGGTGAGCGAATGTCATAAATTGACTTGTGTTCCCCCCAAGATGTGTGTATTAATTTGATTAGGCCTTGCTTCCCAGTACTGTGTGATGTTCCTGTATGCTGTAAACCCTGCCTCTATGATGTTAATGAGGGAAGACAGACAGCGGTTGTGTTAGATGGTAGAGAGGCAGTATTCAGTGTGTAAGGCTGTATTGTACCTGGAGGCAGTCTCTTGGGATATAAAGGAAAAAGAAGCAAGTGTCAAGTTCGGAGCCTCATACCTACAGGAAAGAAGCATTGCTGGTAGCAGAGAGTGTCCCTTGGACCAGGGATCCCTGCACCTCAGAAGCTCCCAGTCCAGGGGAAGATTGAGGACAAAGACCCAAGCCAACACAGAAAGACTTCCCCTGGAAGTGCTGCCTTGAATCTGGACTTGTAGCCTACTGGAGTGTGACAGAATAAAACTTCTCTTTTTAAAGCCATCCACTTGTGGCTTTTCTGTTACAGTGGCACTACATGACTAAAATAGTGAGTATCCATTTTAAAGGTCATTAGAAGAAGCAAGGGGAGGAAGTTAGTTCAAGCTGTGACCCAGCTGCTAGTTAGCTTTTACTTCCTAGCAACTGGGTCAGTAGAAAGGAAGGGAGGAATGTGGAAGAAAATCTAAGCACACGCGCATCTACCACACCCTTACTCTTTAAGTTCTGCCTCCTATTTTGCATGTATCAGTAGGAATCAAGTCCACCGCACTGGGTTTGGTTTGGTTTTCTTCTGCCAGTCCAGCCGGTGACCTTGGCTACCAATCCCACTTGGAAGTCCCCTGACTGGACCTGCTCCAAGCGCAGGATCACTCAGGATAACTTGACTGCCGGATGGTGCGCATGCCTGAACAAGGCCTCAGTCCAGAGAAGCTTGTGCTCCTGTGATCCCAGAAGTATCCCTAACGCAGTACTGTGGCTGACATTTAACAAATGTTTTTGCTTCCCTTGACCCTGTTCTCAGCCACAGAGAGCTCAGAACTGGCAAAAAGAAGTGGGGGCACTATGTATCTTCTTGGAGACTCTGGAACTTGGGTTCCAGGCATGCTTGGAATATCAGAGAGAGAGAAATAAGAACCCCTAAGTTCCAGCAGGATGGTTGGCCTGGTGACTCTTTCCATAGTAGGGCTGAGAGGGAGGGAGTAGGGTGGGCAGAGAAGACCAAGGATGAGGAATCCACCTAGTGAGAAGAAACTGGGGAGGAGGAAAACCTGGGCTGTGCAGACCTCTTCCCCCCACCCCCCTTTTTTATAACTCCATCTCAGATAAATCTTTTTTTTTCTCCCAGTTGGGGAAAAAAAAGGGCTCCTCGACACACCTTTGCCTTGTTTACAAATGGGATTCAGGTTTCTTTGATATATAATCTCCAGAACCACTGAGTAAACAGCTCTGTGTCTGCCCAACCTGCAGGCCACTCCCAAGGCAGAACAGGGATTCTATGGGGAGAGGCTGCTTCATGTTGGGGCAGGACCCTGGGTGGAGAAGGCTGTCCCTTACCATTGGAATGTGAGAGGCCTAATAAGGCACAGTCTTGTGCACATTCTGGCCCTCTAAAACTCAAATGCTGGCCCTGAGAAGTCAAGGAAGAGACATGATTTCCCCTCCTGGTGCCAGGTCAGCTCATGGAGGCCAGCTCCTCCCTGGTTTGGAACTACAGGGCCAGAGGAGGCTGGCCACACCCAGCTCTGGCTTACCAAGGGCTTGGCTGATCCCATGATGCTTCGAGAGAGCCACGAGGAATCCATAGAAGGTCAGTCTCTGAACATTGCTCAGGACCTCTTTGACAAGTGCTGGGGGTGGACAGCTAGAAGAGAGAATATGGATGCCAGACTCAGAGACTAGCAAGCCAGAGTACCATCTTTTATCCACACCTTCGAGCGTAGGATTCCTAAGACCTAGGGACCTGCCTGCCTGGGACCCCTCAGACCCTGGGGATGGCTGACAGATGTCCAGGAGCAAGGCCCTGACTGTAAACAGAAAGGGCTGGTATGATCACTGGTTGAGGTTTTCACCAGGGAACGGTGGGAAGGAGTGGGTAAGAGTAAACTGGTAGAGGTGACAGCCAGCCTCACCACTGAGGACAGGAGACCAAGGTGGCCATTCTGTTTCTTTCTGTAGGAATGGTATGGAGAAGAGTACCAAGCTGGCTATGACAGCTACTCTTGCTCAAGTGGAAGCAATCCTTTCTAAGCAAGCCAACTTGTGAGCCCCTCAGTCACTGTCTGGACTGGGGGCAAACGGTGCTGTCCTAAGTTAAACTGTGATCATGAAGGGCCCCAGGAGTCCTGGACCAGTCAGTGCGTCCTACCAGCGATCTGTTGTGAAAGCCAGCAGTCCGCCGTTCTGGGGGTTGAGGTGGGTCTGCGTGCCCATTTCTCACCTGTACTTGTGCCGGTCACACAGGTTCTCCAGGCACTGGTAGAAGAGTGATGCCTCCACTCCTTCCAGCGTGCTGGCCTCACCCAAGGCAGGTCGTTGGCGGTGCTGCCCACTGGATGACGTTGGTACAATCACTGTATTGGGGTTCTTGCCAGACAACAGGTCCTGATAGATGGCAGCCACACTCTCCAAGAACTCTGGGTACCATAGGTTGGGGAAGCTTAATTCAGGCACTAAGAGTACATTTCAGCCCTTTCCTGGGTCCTCCCTTCTCTAGTGTGTTAGCTCAGATCCACATCAGCTTCAGTGCCCAGTGCATGGTGCCCTGAGAGCAGAAGCTCATGATCTGGCTTGGCTGGCACAGTCATGAGAGGGGACACTAATATGTGGTTCAGCTCAAATGTCTATCCTCTGGACAGTTGTTCCTAGCCTCCTAGACTAGACGGATTCCTCACAGATTACTTTCAGTACCCTTGCACTTTTTGGTAGCACCTACTCATGACTCATTTTCTGTGTAGTTATTTAAGGTGCCTCTTTGCTAGAATGTGCTAGAATATCTGACACATGGTGAATGCGAGAATTTCTGAAAGAACGAACTTGTGCATACTCCCCCTAGTCTGCCCTAGTGATGCTACCTGCCTCTCCAACTCAAGAAGTATGTTGGGATACCAACAAGGAAGACAAAAACCCTGCAACCTGCTATTTTATTAAATATTTGAAATTGGTCCCGAAGTTTAATAACTGAGTCACTGTGAATAACTCATTACTTAGGGGCATCTCCTCTGACTGGTACACATGGCTGTGCAGTACAGTGATGCAAGAGTCCCCTGTGCTGCCCTGTCCCTCTGGTGGGGCCAGGAGAAGGCAGCCCAGGTAGGCTAGGATGGGACAAGTGCTCCCTAGCCTGGCCACTCCTCTAGGGCCCAAGGGCTTCAGAGAAGTGAGAAATAGATGCCTGGAGCCACCAAGGGCAGAGGCCAAGCCTCCAGGCTCCAGCCCTTGCCTGACCAGGCCCTTAGGCTGCCGATGAGTAAACACCATGGCCTAAATGAGGCCAGGGCTGGCTGCGACCGCAAGCTGGCAGGAAGGCCACCTCCCGGCTCCAAGGACAGCCCTCTATTTACTGGAAGAGCCTGCCCTGTTTTAAAACAACTTTGTTTATGGACATAAGCTTGGCATTCCATCTGATGTCACCTGTGTGTGAGCTGGTGTGCCTTTGTGTTTGCACATCTATTTTTATTCTATCTGATCCCAGGTGTTCAGAAGGTACCACTGGTGATACTCGGGGCAAGGTGGGAACAGATCAGCCCGAGGGGAGAAGGTATGCCCACATACATGAGTCAGGGGCCCAGGGAGAGACATGTAATCCCAGTCCCACGGAAGAGTGGCGAAGAGCACCGGCGTCACTGGCTTTGCAGTCAGCCCTCTCTTCAAGCCTGGCCTCCACCACTTGCTAGCTGTGTGGCTTTGGTTTCTTACCTTTGTAATCTTATCACTCGCACGTATTCATTTCTTAGGGTTATTGTACGGATTAAGGTGCTTAGAGACATGCTTGGCATAGAGTAACTTTCGATAAAGAGGGAGTCATTACTGTCATTCTCACTTGAAGAACTAGGTTGCTGTGCTGGTGACAGGAAGCACTATGTCTTCAGTGTCGCAAGGAGGCTGAACAAGGAGGCCATGTAGAATGGATCTTGTGGCCACCAGAGGGAACCAGCCAGCCTATGGGGATCCGTGGGGAAGCACACCACCACACCCCAGGAAGTGCGGAAGAGAAAAGTGTCCCACAGTGTTGGATGGAAAGGGAGGGAGAGTAGGAAAGGAAGCCATGGTCCCAGCCAGGTGCCTGTGCAGGGGCCTTAGAAGACTCTCACCTGAGTAGTAAAACTGGATCTGGAAGGCAAAGAGGAAATCAGAGAATGACATCAAGCAGTCCATGGCATCGTCCATGAGCACGATCCTGCCGGGGAAAGACGGGGACCGAGTGAGGACAGAGCTGTTGACTCCTGGTGACCCCATGTGTGTCAGAGAAGACCTGTGCCTCGTATCATTTTAAAAAAAATCATTTTGTTGCTGAAAATATTCGCAGCAGAGCATAGCAATTCCACAATTTCTACATGTACGATTCATGAACTGATTGCATTCTTCAAGTTGTGCAAACATACCTACCCTGCTTTCTCAAATTCCCCTCCATCAGCATCAACTCGCTGCCTCCTAGGCTCGTATCTCATCTTTTGCTTGCTGTTGTCAGTTTGATCCCATCTATACAGTCCTCAAAACCAGCACAGTCCTCAAGGCAGACATTCTTTACTAATTAAGCAAAACTACTGTTTCTCCACAGAAGTTTCAATGGCTGATTTTTCTGGAAGTAGACTGCCATGGCCTTTCTTCTGAGAAGCCTCTGGGTGGACTTGAATCCCAACCTTTTGGTTAGCTGCCAAGCACGGTAACCATTTGTACCACCCAGTGACTCCTGAGGAGGGGGTGCAAAGAGGAAAAAAGGAAATGTAAGACAGAGAAAGAATGTGTGTGTGTGAAACAGAGAGACAGTTTTGCTGCTGGATCTCTAGCCTCTCCTGGGGTAGTAAGAAACCTTTGGGAGAGGGCTCCCCAAAGCAGGCTCCTCCCAATCACCTCACTTTTTCTCCATCAATTGGGCTCTGCCACCGAACCGAACTGACCACTCTGTACCAAGAGCCGGCTCCCTGCTCAGTCTCTGCGGCACCAGCTAGTGGACGGAACCTGGGGAGGGAGGCGTGAGGCCAGTGAGGGGAAGCGGCGATTGTAAGGCAGCCAAGATTTCTTTTCATATACTTAAGCAGCAAATCCCTTCATCCTGCAGTGAGGACCATTTAGTTCAGAGTAAACACAGCTGATGAGAAGAGGCCAAAAGAACAGCCAAGAGGTTTAAAGGGGTCTTGGTAAATGGGACTGCGCCTTAATAAGCTCCAAAGGTCCAAAGCAGCTACAGGCACCTCCACGGGGGAGGTGGAGGGCAGACGGGGGGGGAGTGAAGAGCGACTGGGGTCAAAGAACACACCCCATCTCCTGGCACCACAAGGACCACTGTGGCTTCTTGCTGTCCACTTGCACCAGCTGACCACTTCATGATTTTTTCTGTCTCTAGCCCCTGCCATGGGGCACCCACCTCACAGGAAGACCATCATTTGACTACTAAAGGCATCAGAGCAAGGCCACGTGCATACTCAGCTCAGGACCTCATCTGAGAGGGGACCGGGATGGAAGGCTGTTAGCACTTGCTGGACTCTGTCCCCATGCCAGGCAGTGGCCTGACTCACCTACTGGAGTGGAGTGAGCCCCAGTCAGATTCTTACTGTGCCCTTCTGGTCTTATCTTTATTTTAAAAAAGGTTTTGTTATGTTCTCCTGAGTATTTTTCTAAATGTCCACCTGCCAGAGGGTCCCCAGACTGGCAGTTGAGTCAGCCCCAGGGAGCCAGCACTGCTCGCTTCGCAGGAAGAGGCTTTATCGATACACGGTGAGTGAAGCCCGTGGGTTTGCATGATGCAGCTGGTCCTGCATTCAGATCCCCCCAAAGAGAGGCAAAGAGTCCAATTTAGTCTTCAGCTGTAATAATGCTAACCACAGCAACAGGTCCCATGTGCTGAGTACCTGCTACATGGTAGGCATTGCACAGGTACTTAACTGTGTTAATGAAATTTTATCCTACAACAATCCTCTGAGGTCTTGTTCATGGTTTCCATCTCATAAGTAAGGAGTCTAAGTTTCAGAGAAGCCAACTTGTTCAAGTTCACACGGCAGGTTAGTTTGCTCGACTTCATATACATGTACTTTCCACTAGCCAACACTGGGCCTTTTTTAGAACAAAAGATACAGAATATACTGAACACAAACTCACTGCTGTTGCGTTGGTTCCAACTCATAGTGACCCTGAAGGACAGAGGAGAACTGCCTCACTGGGTTTTCAAAGCTGTAAATCTTTTTTTTTTGTACATCTTTTAAAAATATATTTTATTGTGCTTTAAGTCAAAGTTTGTAATTCAAGTCATGTCGTCATACAAAAACTCACCTGTTGCTATGTAACTCTGGCTGCCTTCACTACCCTGTGACAGCACATTCCTCCTTTTTACCCTGTATTTCCCATGTCCCACCAACCAGCTACTGTCCCCTTTTGCCCTTTCATCTTGTCTCTGGACAGGAGCTGCCCAGTTAAGTCTCCTGTGCCTACTTAAGCCAAGAAGCACACTCCTCTCCAGTATCACTTTATGTCTTAATAGTCCAGTCTAATCTTTGTCTGAAGAGTTGGCTTTACAGGTGGTGGTTTTAGTTCTGGGCTGACAAGACAGTCTTTGGGCCATGTCTTCTGGGCACCCTCCAGTCTGCGAGACCATCAAGTCTGGTCTTTTTAATAGAGTTTGAGTACCCATTTTTCTCCCAACACTATGTTGTATTTTCTATCAGGGCAGTCATTGGTGGTGGCCAGGCACCATCTAGTTCTTCTGGTCTCATGTTGATGTAGACTCTGGATTATGTGGCCCTTTCTGTCTCTCGAGCTCATTATCTTCCTTATCTCTCTGATGTCCTTCATTCTCCTCTACTCCAGGTGGTTTGGGACCAATTCATGCTTCTTCAGATGGCCATTTTTAAGACCTAGACACCACTCAGCAAAGTGGGATGCAGAACATTGTCTTAGTAAACTTTTGTTATGTCAATTGACCCAAATGTCCATGGAAACTATGGTCCCCAGATCCCTGCCCGTTACTCTGTCCTTCAAGTGTTTGATTATATTTAGGTAACTTCTTAGCTTTTGGTTTAGTCCAGTTGTGCTGACTTCTCCTATCTCTGTGTGCTGTCCTTCCATCCACCTAACATAATTCTTGTCTGTCTAATGAATACTCCTCTCCTTCCCTCCCCACCCTTGTAACCACCAAAGACTGTTTTCTCTGTTTAAACCATTTCTTGAGTCCTTTTAATAGTGGTCTCATTCAATATTTGCCCTTTTACAATTGACTCATTTCACTCAGTATAATGCTTTCGATTTCTCCATGGTAGATGTCTCCCAAATTCACCATTGTTCCTCATCATTGCTTAGTATTCCATTGTGTGACTATACCATAGTTGGCTTATCCATTCATCCACTGATGGGCACGTAAGTTGATTCCATCCATTTGCTACTGTGGACAGTACTGCAGTGAACATTGGTGTACATGTATCTGTTTGTGTGACAGGCCTTATTTTTCTAGGATACATTGCGAGGAGTGGAATTCCTGGATTGTATGGTATTTCTATTTCTAGCGTTTTAAGAAAGTGCCAAATAGATTTCCAAAGCACCATTTTACATTCCCACCAGCAGTGTATAAGTGTTCCAGTCTCTTTACCGCCTTTCCAACATTTATTATTTTGTGTTTTTTTTTTTTTTAATTAATGCCAGCCTTGTTGGGGTGACACAGTAAGTGACTAACGATCGTGAACATTTCCTCACATATCTGTTAGCGGCCTGAAGGTCTTCTTTGGTGAAGTACCTGTTCATATCTTTTGCCCAATTTTTAATTGGTTTATTTGTCTTTTTGTTGTTGAGGTTTTGCAGTATGTTGAAGATTTTGGAGGCTAGATGCTGATGGGATTTGTCGTATCCAAAATCTTTTTCCCAGTCTGTAGGTTGTCTTTTTACTCTTTCAGTGAAGTCTTTGGATGTGCTTAAGTGTTTGATTTTTAGGCATTTCCAGTTATCTACAGTCTCTTCTGGTGTTTGTACAGTATTAGTAATGCTTTGTGTTCTGTTTATGCTGTCTATCAAGGCTCCTCCCAAGGCTGTTGATCTTTAAGGAAGCAGACCGCCACATCTTTCTCCTGAGGGGCGGCCAGGGACCGTGACCCACCAACCCTTCATTTAGCATCTGCGTGCTTTAACTAACCACCAGACCGCCAGTGCTCCTCATATAGAATACAAACTCTTAACACTTCATCTTTTTAGTTCTGTGCTTGATTTATCTTCTTTCTTGTCACCTACATTTTGGGACGTTTACTGTTTCTCACATATCTCTTGGGGAAAAAGCTGCCTCATTTACCTGAGTTTCTTGTTAAAATTCCAGCTGGAAGAAAAGCAAGGCAACAGGGTGGGGAGAAACAATGCTGCTGCTGTCCACAGGAGGGCGCTTTGGTCCCCTCAACAACTGTTCAGGGAACCCAGTGGTGACTCAGTTCCATGGTGGTTACCCCCATTTCTCGCTTCCCATAACCTGAGGGGAACCCAAGCAGTCAAAGGACAGAAGGCACATAGTCCATATTCTGACATCTGGATGGAGGACAGGGAAGTGGGCAAAGAGGGGACAGGAAGAGGGGACTGGGGTTGGCCTAGGAGAGGGCTCTTCCAGGGAGGAAGAGTGACCAGAGGCACCAGGCTCAGCAGGAAGGAAGAGGCCTCGCTGAGAGCAGCCCCAAATAGGAAGCTACCAAGGCCAGGCAAAGCCTTTGAAGTGTCGCACGGCTTCTTTTCCTTTATCGTCACCTGGGAACTTGCTGCCCCTTCAGAGCAGTTACTGCCGTCTGTTTCGCTCACTCATTCATTCATATTCATTCATATGAGGCAGATTTTAAGAACCACACAACTCATCCTTTAGAAGTGTACTATTCACACAGACATGAAACATGCTGAACTGGCAAGTGTGTTACATGAATTTTTACAAAAGTTTAAAAAAATAAGAAAAAATATCTAATTCAGTGGTTTTTAGAATATCCACAAAGTTGTGCAACCATCACCACTCTGATTGCCCCAATTTTAGTATGAGCCTCCGTTTTGCCCTTCCGTAAGTCATCATGCTCCTGAGATAGGTACTGCCGCACCTCAGCGTCAAAACAAGTTGCGTAAGATCCTCTCTCAGCACCTGCTGGAGCTGTAAGCTCCAAAGGGATCCTCCCTTCCAGCCCCAGCCCAGCCCGCAGCGCTCCATCAAGGCCTGGGGAACAGGGATGGCATGGCCTCAAAGGGTAGAGATGCCCATCGACACGAGGGGAGTCTCTGAGGGGGCAGGTGGCCCTGCATGTGCTCTGGTCTTGACCCCTGGTCCTTGGCTGGCAGAAACTTCCAGTGGTCAGGAGGGACGAGCAGCCAAGCTAGGATCAGGGAAGTGACATTAGCGGGGGCTTCTTAAACAATGTGAACTTGACCATTGGACAGCTCTGTTTAAAACCTGCATGGGCTTCCCATTGTCCTTAGAGTGGAGTCCCCATTCTTATCCCGGCTATGAGCTCATTCAAGCCACCCTCTGCCTCCCCCCACCCCTCTAGGCTTGTCGCAGGCCCCGGGCGGCCTCTGTCACCCTATTCCAGCCACACTGACCCCTCGGCTCTTCCCGGTGATCATGCTGGTTCCTTCCACATCTCTCAGATGAGCCCGTCCCTCTGCCTCTGAAGCCTGACCCCCCATTCTCTGCATGAACTACGAGGTCCTTTAGCTTAGAAAGGAAGACAGAGTAAGTGTGGCTCTGAGGGCACTATCACGGGAATCAAGAGTCTGGCTCATTAGGAGAAAGAGTTTTTCAAGCTACACAGCTCTGGGTCTGAGTTGCTCAGAACTGGAGATGTTGCAGCAGAAGCTTGAAGGTTCCTATTTTCCCTAAGGCTTCCTCCAGCTCTGGTATTGAAGGCATGTCCCCTCCCCAAGGCGGGGGACAGAACTCACTGCCTTTCTTTTTAGGGGTGGTGTTGGTAGGGAAAATTTTGCTCTTCAGAGGACTGTGCATACAGAAAATTCTGAAAGATTTAGAGAAAAGTGCTTCTAAAGCCATCACGTGCGGCACTGTCCACCTCCAAACGAGTGCTCTGACCCGTGAACATTCTGCTCATCTTCTTTTTGCAGTGGAACGGTGACAGAGCTATGGCAAAAGGCAGGCAGGAGGCTACAGGTCTTTCTCTGCTCTTGGTGACAGGGACGTTCCCAGGGTGACTCTACACCTCCATGGACAGCTCCCCTGCACTCCTCCTCGCCACCCTCAGGGAGCTCAGAAAGGAATCTTCTCGGAGACAAGATCGTCCACACGCGCTGTTTTCCAGTTGATGGCAGTTGGCTCACAACCCCTTCCTGCCAGAGGCCTTTTGCTAATGTGCCAGCTGCTTCTGACACCTGGAGGAGCCCAGCCGCCCCTGCTTTGAAGTGGAGCCAGTAGGGAGCTGCTGCCAGCAAAAGCCTGCAAGTCTATTGGATCATGGAGTGATCCCTGCAGGCCAGGCCTTGGGACCAGAGAGAAGCGCTCTGGAGGGGAAGCAAAGGCGCTGCAGGCTGGCTCTGAGCAGAGCCATGTGTAGGGCGGAGTCCAGGATAGTGGGATGAAGACAGAACACTTGGCAGGGTCCCAGCTAATCCCAAGGGGCCGGCCACTCTCTCGGCCACTCTCTCTCTCCCCCTCCCTCCCTTGCTGACTCCCTACAGCTGGGATGGGCTGGCTGGCTGGGAGGCAAGGGGGTGCCAAGGAAGCAAGAGCTTCCAGCCTGAACCTCCAGACTCACCAACTTCTTCTTTATCCCTACGGGTCAGTGTCCCTGGTCTAGTGGCACAAGCTGCACCAGCTTCCTACAGGTCTGGGTTGGACGGCTCTGGGGCCAAGCGCAGCTCTACCATTCATTGGCCAAGTTAAGTTTTCTTGGGCAAGTTCCTTTTCCTCTCTGAGCCTCAGTTTTTCCATCTGTAAGGAGGGAATAATCATAGTCTTTATTTTACATCATTGTGAAGAGTCACCATGATGCTGTACTGTGCCTGGGGTACAATAAACACTTAGTGTCAGTTGCTATCTGTAAGTGTCTGCTATCTGATTTCGGGTCCCGGAAGAACCCCAAATAGCAAATAGCGAATAAAAATATACCTCAGTGGAAGTCAGGGCTGCCAAGACGAAGCAGGCAGAGGCTGCCAGGCGGAAACTCGCTATCTTGTTTCAAGTTCACTTTTGGGGGAAGCCAAAGAGAAAGGGCCACAGAGAAGAGCCAACTTCCACGAATGCAGTTCTTTTGGGAGGTCACACCAACAGTGTCCTTCATGGAGGCTAAAGTGTGTCCAGGATCCCTTTGGCTCAAAGAGTTTTCACTTCAGGGCCACGAGTGAAGGGCAGCAATGATACTGCTCCCTGGTCACCTTCCCCAGAGGGAGGACAATGACTGTTGTCAAGATTTCCTCCCCCAGCTCCTTAGGGCTGTTGTTCTTCTGGACCGAGCTAGAGGCACTCTCCTCCTGTGTAAGTGGTCGCAAGCCTGGGCCCGCAAAGCCATATGGATGTCCAGGTCACTACTGTCCCCTGGATACCTGACCCTGGCTCCAGACGGCACCTCTAGGTACCCCTAAACCCCACCTGCCCTGTAGTTCCCAAGAGGCTTGACCCAGAGGGAGTAATCCATAATAACAACGACACTGCTGGGTAGCATTCACTGAGGACTTCCTGTCAGCAATCTATAGCCATCATTTCATTTCCTCCTCGTATTACTCCTATGAAGTAAGCCCTGTGAGTATCTTCATTGAGAACAAAGACGTTCACAAAAGTTAAGACATTTGACCAAGGTCACAAGCTAGGAGTGAAAGAGCTGAAATTTAAACACAGGCCTCTCTGATGGAATCACATCTGCAGCTGCACTGCTGACAGTGGGCTCTGTGCTCCCTAATGACATTAAGCCTTCCCGCTGGAGCCTCTGTTCCCTCTCCCCTCGGTGTGTTGTGTTGGTCCGTAGTGTCATCCCAGAGGCCTAGGTCCCAGATGCTGCTGCTTCCCTCCAGTCCGTGTGAAGGTCCCAGCTCCGACAGGTAAACCCTGGTCCCTCAGGCTTCCCCAGGAAGCCTCACAGCTAGAGCCCTGCCTGCTTACAAGCCTTTCAGGACTGTTCCACTGGTCTCATCATCAAGACCCTAATCCAATCCCTGGCCTGTAAAGCCTTCCTTCCCTCTTGCTCCCGAACTCCTCAAGCTTCAGGTCTTCTGGCTTCTCTCAGCTTCCCTTGGTTACCTCTGCCATACCAAGCCTGCCTTTCCTCCTGTGCTGCTCCCTTTCCCAAGCGTGCTTTTCCCTGTTGGTGCTCCCCACCTGTATCCTAAAAGAACAGAAACCAAACCCATTGGTGCCAAGTTGATTCCAATTCATAGTGACCCTACAGGACAGAGCAGAAGTGCTCCACAGAGTTCTTAACAAGCACCTGGCAGATTTGAACTGTTGACTTTAGCACTAAGTCACCATACCACCAGGGTTTCCATCTGTACCCTACCTTCCCTTTGTTGCTTTCAGCTACCTGGGAGGGATCTTCTAATTCATAGCCACCCCCAGCGCAACAGGATCAAGCCACTATCATTCTCAGGGTTTTCTTTGGCTGATTTCCCGAAGTGGTCAGGAATAGACTCTGGGGCGTCCTTTCTTTTTTTTTATTTTTTAATTTTTTTTATTTAACATGACTGAGTGAAAATGTACATTCCCGTATAAATTTACATGCCCACCTATATGCAGCTTCCACTGCTCTCCCTGTCCAGTGACAGCACACTATTCCTCTTTGCTCCATACATGTCTCATCCTCACAACAGCCTCCTTTCCCCTCCTCTCCGTCCACTCCCCTTCCTCCAGCCAGAGGTCAGCAGGATGATATCCTATAGATGTACAGAACCATAATGTGCATCCAATATATGGTCACTCTGCATTGCCAAGTCCAATCCATTCCTGTCCAAAGAGTGGAGCTTCATCATAATTTATGGGTAAGGGCAGCATCAGGGCTGGGGGCCATGCTCTGAGGGGAACCCCGAAACCGCTGGACCATCAATTGAGGTCTTTTAGTGGAGATCTCAGGATGCACCCCTTTTTATTCTTGTGTTGCCAGTAAGACTCCTCTCTGGGAGCTCCATCGTGGCTATCACTGGTGGTGGCCGGGCACCATCTGGTTCTTCTGGTCCCAAGTCGATGTAGGCACCCACTCTTGTAGGTCTCTCTGTCTTCTAGGTTGTCTTTACCACATGCCATTTTGGTCCTCGGTGAGCATCTGTTCCTGCTGAGTTGGGACCATGTGCTGTGTCCTCGGATGGCAGCTTGGCAGCTTTTAAGACCACAGACGCCACTCACCAATGTGGGGTCCAGAGAGCTGTCTTAGCAAAACGCTAGTTGTGCCAATTGGCCTCAATTTCGCCTAAGAGCATGGTCCCCTGCTGGGGTGTCCTTTCTATTTTAAAGGATCTAAAACCTCTGAAAATGAGAGAGAATGCACAGCAAATGCTTGTGTACACTAGTCAACTTTATCAGACCCTAAAGTTTTGCCATCCTTGCTTCAATCTTTAAAAGCTTTATAGAATATCATGGATGCCATTCAAACCTCCCGTATACCCACCTCTCATCCCTTTGCCCCCAGGGATCATGTTGATTTCCCAGCAGTTAGGAGCTTAGCATTTTTCTGCCTTTTTTTAATTCTATGCATTCATGCAAACACCTGCATTGTAAAATCTTTATATAGCATTGTTTTTAGACTTGATGTTCCATTCTGTAACTTGCTATCTTAGGGATTTACCAGTGTTGATGTGTGTGTACCTGTGCTCATTTTGATGCTGCGAAGAATCCCACATGTCTGTCCCCCTCCTCCTGCAAAGGGGATGCAGATCGTTGCTACCAGGCATTTATCGCAAATAATGCTGCCTGTGTCGTTAGGCCCCCAGGCACCTCTTGAGCACAGTTTTGGATGTGCCCAGAGTGCCTGAAAATGACTGTCACTTTACACATGCACTAGCAGTTTGAGTGCCCCACTGCTCCACACTGTCACCAATACTTGTATTATCAGAGTTTCAGAATTTTTGCCAATTTGAGGGGTGTAAAGTGGCATCTTGATCTAATTAGCAGTTCCTTGATTACCAGTGAGTGTGAGCATGAAAATATGCCCAGGAGCTTATTAGCTACTTTGGGTTTTCTCTTTGATGAATTGCCTGTTCATATCCTTGGCCTATTCTATGACTGGAGTTCTTTTTTTCTTGTTTCTCACTGATTTGTAATAAAAAGTTCTGGAGACTAAAAAATTCTGGAGACAAGTCCTTTGTCAGTTATTTACGTAGACAGTGTCCTCTCGCAGTCTCTGGCTTTTCTCTTCACTTAGGGTGTCTTGTGTGGGGTAGAAAATGTTACTCTGCGACTGTCCGGCTGTGCAGTGGCTAGGATCTGACACTCAGCTGCTGTGGCCAGGGTTCACTTCACTATCGGAGGACCCTCGCTGCCTCGCTGACACTGCCTTTCTCGACAGCCAGCTCCATGAGGGCGTGGACTCTGTTTTATACCCTCCTCTATCCTCGGTGCTGGCACGAGCGCCTGGCATTCAACAGGTACTCACTAGCCACGGACTGACCGAATGAGGGCACTGGAGTTCAGCGCCCCTTCCCTACGTGGTACCCATTCTTCACTGTTTTTAGCTGTCTCCTGGTGGGCCCCTGCTTTAGTCATCTAGTGCTGCTCTGATAGAAATACCACAAGGTGGGTGGTTCTAGCAAAGACAAGTTTATTCTTACACAAATTCAAATTCAGGGTATCTGCCCCAGAGGAAGGGCTTTTCCTCTGTCAGCTCTCCAGGAAAATCCTTGTGTTGCATTAGCCTTTGGTCAGGGAGTATCCTGGTGCAGGAACCTCAGGTTTAAAGGATGTGTGCTACTCCCAGTGCTGCTTTCTTGAGGGGGTAAGGTTCCCACTCTCTGCTTACTTCCCTTTCCTTTCATTTCTTGTAGGATAAAAGGTGGTGCAAGACACACTCCAGGGAAACTCCCTTTACAGTGGAGCAGGGAGGTGAGCTTAGGAAGGGATTTACACTCCCACCCTAATCCTTTGGCATTCAGCATAGGACAATCACAAAATAGAGGGACAATCATAAAATACTGGGAATCATGGCCCAGCCAAATGGCTACACACATTTTGGGGGGCACACAGCTCAATCCATGACAGCCCCTAACTGCGGGTTGACCCCAAGCACAACGGGATCGAACCACTGCGATTCACAGAGTTTTCAGTAGCTGATAAAATTCTCGCCTTCCACATGAGAGATGTAGGCTTGATTCCTGGCCAGGGCAACTCACGCACACCTACCTCCTGTCTGTTGGTGGAAGCTTGTGTGTTGCTATGACACTGAACAAGTTTCAGTGGAACTTCTAGACTAAGAGAGACCAGGAGAAAAGGCCTGGGTGGTCCAACCCCCAACTGATCACAGGGTGGTAGGATGGAGCGGGGTTTTGTTCTGTTGGGCACGGCTGCCATAAGCTGGGAGCTGACTCAATGGCAGCTAACAACAGCAACAACAAACTGGGGAGTCAATGGGGGCAATGCTGTTTGTGGTCAGATGTATCAACCTTGCCTACTGGGCCTGGGCTTTCTACCCGAAGTAAAGGCCTGGCCTTTACTACCCGAAGCCCATAAAAATGTTCTCTATTGTCTAAGAATACTGTAGTTTTATATTTCACATTTAGGTCCGTAACCTATATAAAACTGATTTCTGAACATGGTATGAAGTAGGGGTTTAATTTTATTTTCTTCCTGTGTGGATCATCAATGGTCCCACCATCATTTACTGAGACACCCCTTTTCCCATGGCTCCACAGTACTGTCTCTTATGTACATGTCAGGTTTGTATAAGTGCCTGGCCTGTCTAGCATATGTCTATCCTTCCTCTGGTATCATTATTTGTTTTCTTTAAATATTTTATTGTTTTTAGGACGAAAGTTTACGTAGCATACTGGCTTTCCATTTATCAATTTCTACACAGATTATTCAGTGATGTTGGTTACATGGTTACAGTGTGTCATCACGCTCCTTCATTCTATCCCGGAGGTACCATTTCCAGTACTTGTCTCCCTGCCCCCTGACCTCCTCATATTTGCTCTAGAGTAATTTTGACTACTTGGTCTCCTATACATGATTTTTAAAAGCAGCTTTACTCATAGGTGATATTCTTTATTTATAAACCAACCTGCTATTTAATTAAAAGGAGACCTCAAGTGTTAACCTGATTTAAGGTTTAAACAAAACTTCAGAGCAACAGTTTTGGGGAGTCCTCTAGTCTCGACCAGTCCAGTAAGTCTGCACTTTATAGAAATCTGAGTTCTCTTCCATATTTTTCTCCTGTTCTACCAGGACTCATCCATTATGGCCCAGTATCATTCTGTGTTACTTATGATGGCCTTATAACAAGTATTGATATCTGACAGGGCAAGTGTGTCTCTTAAGTCCCCAGAGTCAACATCACTTCTTCATGGAAAAGTTTTCCACAGTTCCCCATGTTAGGTTTATGCACTGAGCACTTGGTAAGCACTTTGTATCAATCTGTGAGATCCTCAAGGTCTACAACAACATCACTTTTGCTCACTGTCACAGCCCTACCACAAAGCACAATGACTAGAACATAACAAGCACTGGAAAAGGAAATAGTCTGTTTGGGGGAAAAAACTCATGGGGGCAACAGTGATTCTTTCAAATGATAAGTCACATCTGGGGGTATCTATGCAATAAGATATTATGGAGGACAAAAGGACAAATATTGTATGAGACCCCTATGATAAGATCTCAAAAACAGATTTATGTATAGAAGAAAAGACTCTCTGATGGCTGCAACGGAGGGGAGGGAGGGAAGGCGAGGTGGGGGAAAGGGTTTAGATTAGATAGTTGGTAAGAATTTGGTTGGTTGAAATCGGTGACAGTACACATTAGAAACTAGAACAATACTAAGTGGACTTCAGCATAACATGAACACTCCTTCCATCTTAACCCAGTATTGCAAGGACAGAGTAGCTGGGGCAGGGGGCAGGAGACCACTCTCTTAGGCGAAACTGTGGCCAACTGGCACAACTAGCGTTTTGCTAAGAGGGCTCTCTGCACACCACATTGGTGAGTGACGTCTGGGGTCTTAAAAGCTGCCAAGCTGCCATCCGAGGGCACAGCAAATAGTCTCAGCTCAGCAGGAACGGATGCTCACGAAGGACTAAAATGACATGGGGTAAAGACAACTCAGAAGAGAGAGAGACCCACATGAGTGGGTGCTTACATCAACTTGGGACCAGAAGAACCGGGTGGTGCCCAGCCACCACCAGTGATAGCCGTGATGGAGCTCACTAAGTTGAGTCTTATTGGCAACACAAGAATAAAAAGCTGTGCACCCTGAGATCTCCACTAAAAGACTGCAATTGATGGTCCAGCAGCCTTGGGGTTCCCCTGGGAGCATGGCCCCTGGCCCTGATGCTACCCTTCCTCATAAATCATAACGAAGGTCCACTCTTTGGACACGAATGGATTGGACTTGGCGATGCAGAGTGACCATATGTTAGATGCACTTTATGGTTCTATACATCTATAGGATATCATCTTGCTGACCTCTGGCTGGAGGAAGGGGAGTGGGTGGAGAGGAGGGGAAAGGAGACTGTTGGGAGGATGAGACATGTATGGAGCAGAGAGGAATAGTGTGCTGTCATCGGGCAGGGAGAGCAGTGGAAGCTGCATATAGGTCAGCATGTAAATTTATATGGGAATATACACTTTCACTCAGTCATAATTTAAAAAAATATATATTATGGAGGAGAGGCATAGATAAAGAAAGACACCAAGAAAACATAAAACTGTATGCTCCATGTATAACATGAGGTCTGGCAGGCAGCAGACGTTCAGTAAACATTTGGAGATAGGACATAAGAATGAAACACTACTCTCATTGACTAAATCATTTTTTTAAATAGAATATCCTTTAAAGAGTATGTGACGGTCACCAAGAACAACAAAGACAAGAGGGAAAAACAGCTCAGGAGACAGAAGGACCCATATCAACATGTGACCAGAAGAACTAGATGGTGCCCGGCCACCACCAAAGATAGCCATGATGGGGCATACAATGTTGAGTCCCAGTGGCAACAGACAAAGAGAGGTGCAGCTTAAGAACTCCACTAAGAGATCACCACAACTGATGGTCCAGCAGCCTGAGGGTTCCCCTGGGAGCACAGCGCCTAGACCTGCTGCTGCCCCTGACTGGAAAACATTACTGAGGTCAACTCCTCAGACAGGAATGGACTGGACTTGGGGACACAATGTGACCATGTGGTGTATGTACTTTACGGTTCTATGTATCTATAGGATGCTGTCCTACTGGCCTCTCACTAGAAGGGAGAGGAGAGGGTGGAGAGAAGGGGACAGGAAATTGTTAAGAGGGAATGACATAAAACGAAAAGGCAGAGCATGCTGTCACTGGGCATGCTGTCACTGCCTGCAGACAGGCAGGCACGGAAGTTCTGTTTGGAACGTAGGCTTTCACTTTATCACAATAAAGAAAAAAAAGTATGTGGGTGTTTTAGTTACCTGGTACTGCTCTAAAAGAAAATACCATGAGTGTATGGTTTCATGACAAGAAACTCTGTCACAGTCCAGTAAGCCACAAATCTGTCTACAAGTTACAAGTCCATTCAATATGAGAAGTCATCACAGTCCGGTGGGCTGAGTCCAAATTCAAGGACAGCATCCTCGCCCAGGAATCTCAGGTCCAAAGGGTGTGCTCTGCTCTCAGTCCCGCCTGCTTGGTGGTGTGAGGTTTCCAACTCCCTCTGCTCACTTCTCTCCCTTATATCTCGCAGCTGGTAACTGGAGTCCGGCCTCACCAGCACAACTGCTGCCCATTCTCCACCATCAGTGTCACAGGGGCAGGATTCACAACACGTGGGAGGAACTGAACCATACGAGGACTCACAGCCAAGTCAAATCAATACATACATTTTTTGGGCGACATAATACAATACCATGGGTATTTTACATGTATTATCTCACTAAATCCATAAAACTCTCTGAGGCAGATGCTTTGTTCCTACTTTACTGATGAGAAAATTGAGGCTTAGAGAAGTGAAACAATTTGCTCAGTCATAACCCTGTAAGTGAAGGAACTGGAATTTGAGTCTGAGTCTTTTATCATTTGGCTATATACTACCTTTGTGACAGTATGATTCTCATAAATGGAAGTGGATCAGGGACATGTCTAAAACTAGATTCCTTAGGGATCTGTGTGCTTTGGATGCACCGTATGTATTTAGAACATACCCATGATAAAAGAGCTTTTCCCATAAAACACATGTTACTCATGAGAGGCTCTGGCCTTTGGTGAGGGAGCCTAATAGGGTTTCAGATGAGAAAGAGAGAAGGGAATGACCTCCTTTTAATCCACCTGTTTCTAAAACGCCAGAAGGAGACTGGCATCCAATGCTGTAAACTAGTGATTCTCAAAGCATGACCCCTAGACTATCAGCATCACCTGGGCACTTGTTAGAAATGTGAATTCTCAAGCCTCATCCGAGACCTCCTAAATCAGAGACACTGGGGAGAGGGCCTGGCCGTTTGTGGCTGAACAAGCCCTGCATAGGACTCTGAGGCATGCCTAAGTTGGACAGCCATTGCTTTAAATCTTCACCTTGGAGCCGAGTTTCCCAACTCTGTGTCACCCGGGCCTCTGATGAGTTACAGGTGTGGTGGTCCCCCTGGCCCAGCTGGGAGGAGGCTACAGCCTGTGTTGCGTGTGTGTGTGTGTGTGTGTGCTACATGGGTGCGAGCCAATCCCATTCAGAGCGGCCCCAGCGGGTTTCCAAGGCTATAAATCTCTAAGGCAGCAAACTGCCACATCTTCCTCCTGGGGAGCCTTTACAACTTCAAACCATTCACCCTTTAGTTAGCACATGATTTGCTTTAACCACTGTACTACCAGGTTCTTTGTGTATGTGTGTGTGTATACATAAGTATGTGTGTTGTTGTTGTTGTTATATCTTATTTTCTGAATGTCATGACGTGATAGACGTTCAGAAAGCACAGCCTTAGGGAACCTAGGAACTTCTCACTTAGTTTTTAAAAACCTGGTAGTAATAATGCCAACATTATTATAACTGCAAGAAACTACTATTTATTGAATGGCTACAATGGGCTAAACAATTTATATGTAATTCCAAAAATGCCATTGTCTCAGATGAAAGCTTACAGTGCAAATCAGGTTTCCATTCAAAAGCTTATACACACAGTTTTGTGACACTGGTTGTAATCCCCCTCTCCCTCCATTCACCGTTTTCCTGTTCCTTCTTACCTTCTGACTTCGCTTTTGGGCAGGTGCGGCCCATTTGATCTCACATAATTGAGAGAACCAAGAAACAGCTTTCTCACACGTGCCACTGTCTGTTTTACGGGCCTGTCTAAAGGTGGACTTTGGGAGCAGCTTCAATTCTAAGTTAGCAGAGCCTCAGTCTTGGCAGTTCCTCCAAGCTCTGTCAGACCGTTAAGTCTGGCCTTCTTTTGTGAGTTTGAATTTTGTTCCATATTTGTCTCCTGCTCTGTCTGGAACCCTCTTGTGATCCCTGTCAGAGTGGTCAGAGGTGGTAGCTGGGCATCATCTAGCTCTCCTGGTTGGCTGAGGCTGTGGTTCAGGTGGCCCATTAGTCCTTTTGACCAGTACTTTCCTTGTGTCTTCAGTTTTCTTCATTCTTCTTTGCTCTGAATGTGATGTATCTTAGCTGCTTGAAAGGTTTTCAAAGCGCAGATACTACTTACCATGTAGAACATTCATGAACTAAGTTATGCCAATTGACCCAGATGTCCCCTGAGACCATGGTTCCCAGCTCTCAGCCCCTATAGCTCAGTCCTTTAAGGTATGTGGATGTGTGTAGGCAGCTCTGCGACTCTGCCTTGTTCAAGTTGTGCTGACATCCCCAATATTGCGTGTTGTCTCTCCCTTTACCCAAGTTCACACTTGTCTGCTTTCTAAGGAGTAATTTTCCCTCTCTCGTAACCACTGGAGATTGTTTTTCTCCTGTGTGTAAACCTTTTCTTGGGTTTTTATAAAAGAGGTTTCACTTCGTCATTTTGTGACCAACTTCACTCTTCAGCTGATGGATTTTTGTTGTGCTAAACTCTCATAACCACCCTAAGAATGGGTTACCTCCCCCACTTTATAGACACAGAAACAGGACTCTGCGAAGTTAAAGAGAAGTTCTCGGTTCATGGGGCACGGATGGAACATGCACTCAGGTCTTTCTAATGCCATGACAGCAGTGCTCTTAAAGGTCAAAGTAATACTACTACTACTTCTAACATTTACTGAAAGATTTCTCTGTGCCAGGCACCATTTTTGCATAGTTTCTACATTATATACTTCTAGTCCTTCAACTGCTAGACTATCATTATTCCCATTTTACGAAGAGGAAACTGAGGCTCAAAGAAATGAAATAATGTTCCCAAGGTTACAATCTGGTAAACTCTGAACCAGCATTTGAACTCAGAAGTGTGGCTCCAATCTATACATTCTTCACCATCAGGACAGTCTCCCAGTCCATGGGGGACAGAGGACAGAGACAGAGACTCTCTGGTAATTAGGCAGGGGTAAAATGACCGAACGGCTAGCACGGCTGCAGGAACGTGTGAGGTGGAGGGGAGATCTCTGGCTGAGCTGCTGTCACAGAGTTTGTTTGCCTGTCCCAGTCCTGTTTCCAGCTCACACCTGCCACCCCAGGGATTGGCCATGGTGCTGACAGCATGTAAGTCAGTTGTGTGTGCAGACACCATGCCCTGAACGTGGCTCTGGTTTGCAGCTGCCCGTGAATTACATTCTTTGAGGCACACATCATCACAGATTTTGGGGTCTCCTCCTGTTGCATGTCCCCAGGCATCAGGGCACTGAGACGGGAGAGCATAGTTCCAGTGACAGCTAATGCTGGGGTGGCTTTGCCTTCTTCTGTGACTCTGGTCAGATGCCTGAACATATGTGTGGGGTCGCTGGGATCCCAGCATTCAGGATGAAATGAGACTTGCTTACGCCCGAGTGCACTTTCAGGAATATATACAAGTTTCCTACACACACCATTGGCGGGAGTGGAGTGAGGAAAGAAGTGGGGCTGGAGAGGTGGAGTTTACACAGGGAGAAAACAAGATTGTCCCAGTCCTGAATTCGTTTCTCACTTGGCAGGCAGGGCTCTGAGGCTCACCCTAGGTCTTCTGTGGTTTATATTTGCATTCCCGTAATTCCCTCACACTGCAGTTGACATAAACTGGCTACAACGCTTCCTCCTCCTCACACTTAAAGGTCTGAGGTCTCCTCCATCAAACAGCAGTAAGAACTAAAAGAATCAACAATTGTTTGCATTTGAGGTTATGAGAGGGCCTTATCACTTACTCAAATCCGCCAGGAGCTCCTTGGAAACTCTATGGAGCAGTTCTACTCTATCCTATAGGGTCACTATGAGTGGGAATTGACTCCATGGCCGCGGGTTTGGTTTATCACTTACTCAAATCTTGAATGCTTACATATATCAAGTTGTTTAGAAGGGACTCAGGGCATGGGTGGAGGGAATGCAAAGCTCACCTCCCACCTTTCAGGAATGGGAAAGGGGGCCAGCGACTATTCTGAAGTGACAGAAACCAAGGTGGTACACCACAAAATGGTGGTAGCTGGTGACTGGTCATCCCTTCTATGTGAAACGTCAAGGTCCCTGAGGGGCAGGAAAAACTAATTATCTTGTCCCTCACAGTATCCTCAGTATGCAGAATAGTCCTGGGCACAAAATAAGCACTTGAGAAAAATCTGCTCAATCAACAAATGAATGAACAAATGAAGACAGAATATAGTTGCTACCTCTTGATCTGACAAACTATTGCTTGGAACCATGAACTACTAGAATGATGCAGAATCCAGTGCAGTGAATATCCAGGTATGTATTTATTCAGGTATTCACTCATTCAGCAGACACGGAGGGCTGAGCACTGGTCTAGGTACCACACTGAGCCACAGTGATCCGCTGTAACATGACTGGTGTAGATCCTGCCTGCTCTCATGCAGCACATACACTCTCGTTCCTGGTTCCTTTTCTTTATTTAGAAATTCTCTAGTTAGAGGTACAAACCAAGAACCAAACCCACTGTTGTCGAGTCGATTCCGACTCACAGTGACCCTACAGACAGACCTAGAACTGCCCCACAGAGTTTCCAAGGACCATCTGGTGGATGTGAACTGCTGACCTGGTTAGCAGCTGTGGCACTTAACCACTATGCCACCAAGGTTTCCAGTTACAGGTATAGCTAACTTTGTGTTGCTGGTAGCAGAAGACTTCCCATCCTCCTAGGGGCAATGGAGAGAGGGTGGCTGACTTGTTCAGGATTGAGATGGTTCATGCGGCCAATCCAGTGTTGGTGTCAGTGGGTCGGACTATCAAACAAAAATGCTCTGGGATGAACTCAGACCCTAGAGGGAGGCAGGTGTGTGAGGAAGTTGAGAGCAAAGATTCTGGATTCAGCAGATCAGGGTTCAAATCTTGCCTTTGCTACTGACGAGGTATCAACAAGCTCAGGCAATGGAGTTAACCTCTTTGAGCTTCAATCTCCTCTTTGGTAAAATGGGAAGTCACATCTTTTTAAGAATTACATGAGATGATCAAGTAAATGAATTTAAATCAGACAATGAAGGCATACATATTCAGTATGATTTAGAACAACGACAACAACAAAAAACCCAGACTGTTGCTACTGAGTCAAATCTAACTCACAGTACCCAGGAGGACACGGCAGAACTGCCCTGCAGGGTTTCCAAGGAGCGTCTGGTGGATTAGAGCTGCCAACCTTTTGAGTGGCAGCCATGTCTTAACTACCACACCACCAGAGTTTTTATGTGATTCAGGGAAAGTGGGTATTTTTCAGAAAACAAGGCATTTGCTGCACCATACTCCCATTTGCCACCCAAGAAAGTTTAAAAAGGCACAGTCCAGCTAGCTACCTCATCTGGTTAAAAAACGCGAGTGACCGTAAAACCAGACAGAAATTAGGGGTGTCTGACTTTTCTCTGCCAAGTCCTCTTGGTTCTGGACTAATCATAAAAGCCTTCCTTTATGGGAAATACTATACTCTTTCCTCAGTCAAGGCTTTATCACCTTCATGCCACTGAGGCCCCCAGCCTCAACCCCCTGATCACGAGTCCCTGCCCACTCTCGCCCCCTCCCGTTTCCTCAAAACATCCTCTAGGATTTTTGTGTGTGGTTTTTTTTTTGGCCTTCTCATCTCACCATCACCCTATCTTGAGACCCTCAGGCTCCCCACAAAACCCACAAAGGATCATTTGGCTTCTCTTTGGAAACACAGAAAGTATTGTACTTTTGGATACAACCCCAATAGACCCCTCTTCAAATTCCAGTTTCTTCCCTATTGGCTTTATTCTTCTCTAATGGTTTTATTTGTATAAAAGTGGTGCCCTCAGAGGGCTAAGCAGGCTTCAAGAATCCAGGAGACATACCTGGCTGCTTTCTGTGTGAGCTCCAGTGGGAAGTCAGGGCACAGTAACTGTAGCAAACAGTGATACTCTTTCATGGTCAGCAAATCTGAAGGGCAAATGGAGAGGAACACATTAGGTTTCTGCATATCAAGTCACGTTTCTCCTTTTGGTCATTTCATGCATTTCACACTTGGTCTAAACAAAGCTGTTAACAGCGAGTTAGTATTAAGGGTACGTGAGCCTCCAGGGGTGAGATTTTAATATCAATATTTCTACAAAGCATTTCCTGGGTTACAACATTTGGGCCAAGGATGCTACACCAGCATAAGAAATGGCAGGGCGAAGTGCAGAAACAAGAGGGGTACCCCTTTATTAGCCCTCTCAGTTTAATTCTACTTGTGTATAAAAGGAACCCCAGGTGGCATAGTGGTGAAGTGCTACAGCTGCTACCCAGAAGCTGGGCAGTTCAAATATGACAGGCACTCCTTGAAAACTCTGCGGAGCAGTTCTACTCTGCCCCATAGGCTCGCTATGAGTCGGAATCAACTTGACGGCAGTAGGTTTTGGTTCTTTTTGGTTGTATTTAAAAAGGCTGGGAGGGAGAGTCATTTCAAAGCTGATTAAACTTATCAAATTTCTCTGGCATGGTAACATTCACCACAATATGCCTGAAGACCATCCAGAGGATATGCGGAAGAAGGACTGGGGCAAACTCAGTCTTATAATACATGGAGAAGAGTACAGGCTAGTAACCTGCAGGCCTTACTGTTCTGTCACCCAGTACTGCAACAGCCTGGCTTCTTTTGGATGTCTGCACACAGATCTGGTCATCCTATTACAGGCAGCCAGGAGCAAAAGTCCAAGACATACCATCAAGGCAACAAAATGATTCCAGACATACAGAAGCAGTGGAGAAATGAAAAGTGGGAGAAATGAGCTAGGACAAGACTCATGGTTCAGTAGGGCACCCAGAGAGGCAAATCTCAGGGAGCTGTACAGAATCCCAAGGGGAAGGAAGCACACTGATGTTTACAAGTTGTTACTGCTTGTACTCAAGCCAAAAGGTTTTAGGTCATCTCAGCAGCAGCAATTTGTGAGAATTCTATACAATCCAAAGTATTTCAAATATGGAAGGACAGGGTAATGGTCAAGTAGGAGCAAGTAACCCCGAAGCCAACCTAATTCAGAGGAGGATGAGTAAGAGGAGGGAATCCAGAGGGCACGGCCACATTTGAGGAATGAAGATGATGATCACAGGCACTTGGTTTCTTTGGACCTAAGTTAGCCCAAACCACAGGAATCCAGATCTCTTGCCCCTGCTAGTTTGGTTGATGCTTTTCCAAGACAAAAACCCCAAGTCACCAGGGACAGGCCTGAGTTCTTACTGCTTTTTCATCAAAGCACAATTCAAGGCCAGGGCAGAGAGTTAGACTAACCACACTGCCAAAGTCAGGGACACCAAAGGAAAAGGCTCAGCGTCAATGCAGGTCAAAGGATCAAGATGGCCTTTGTGGACTTCATCCTGGCCACAATGGGGTGTGCACTCTTCCTGTCCTTACTTGCCTGACCTCAGACACAGTTTGGGAAGAGCTTCTGTTCTTCAAGGGAAAGAGTAACAGCCATTCATGGCCTTACAGATTTGGGGTCAGGGATAGAGAAAGGAAGGGAAGGGTGGAAGCTATTTAATGTAATGTGTTCCAACTTTATTCTTACTCCAGAAGTCAACAGAGTTCTACCTTTGAACCTGATGGATACACCTGACACCACTCTTAGGGGGTCAAAGCATTTTACAGGAATTTATATTTATCACCCAAATCATCTACAAAATACCTTTGGGAAGACAGGGTAAAGGAAGATGAGCACCCTAGAGAAAAAGAGTTGTGTAAGCCCAAGGTACTCAAGAAATATACTGCTGGGAACCCTACCTAGCCATCCTGGTACCCAGACTGTAGGCCCTCTTTGGATTCCGGATATTAAGAATAATTTACAAAAGTCACACTGTACTTCTCTAATACTACAACAGGCTCTTGGAAATACTAAAAACAGAATTCATCCTGCCCACCTCTTCTAGAACTTGACCCTTCAAAACATAAATTGAGAAGGTGGTCGGATGAAGAGATCAATGAGAGTGCAGGGAAACACAAAACTTTTACCACATTAACTGTACAAGACAGCAGTTTCACTACTAATTAAAGTAAGGACAGATGATTTCAAGGCAGAGGCATCTGCCATCTGGGGACACTCTATCTTTGGTGTACAGTGGGTATCCAGGAGAATGGCAAGTGGAAAGACTTGCTTCAAAATCAGAACACTGATGAGCAAACAGGAACTGTCTTTTTCCTGCTCCCCAGATTAGGGTTCAAATCTCGACTTTGCACTTTACCAGGTATGTAATCTTAGGCAAACTGCTCAATTTCTCTAAATCTCAGTTTCTTGTCTGTAAAGTGAAAAAAGGAGTACTTAGTTTTTAGAGTTGGAGTCAAGATTAAAAGACAGAATGTCTATAAAACAGATAGCAGTCCATCAAATGTTTAGAACACAGTGACACTGAATAATAGGAATTGTTTTGGTTTGGTTTTAAATCCTGTGACCAGGAGAGGAGAGGAAAGAAGAGGAAGGTGTTTTTGGCTATTTGAAAGCTTAAACATCTGAAAGTGTTCTGCCCTGAAAATTCCGTCATGCTACCTGAATCAAACCTATTTCTGAAACTATTCTGCAGTATCCACGCATCCACGCATCCACCCATCCCCCCACCCCCCCACCCATTTCTTCAGTATTACTGTGTGCCCCCTCTGGTCCAAGCATAGCAGTTACAGCGATGACAAGCCAGCAGTCTCCCCAGCTCTGCTTACAATCAGGCATTAACCAAAAATGATCCTGTCTACTTCAGGCCCTTTGGCTCAGAGAGTTTTCCAAGACCTTCTTCCAAGTGACTCTTGGTGCTTCAGGAACAACATGAAAAGGAATGAATAGTCATTGACCTCTGTGCTCAGCACGTGACTTGAATTATCCTATGTAACCCTCATAAAAATCTTACGGAGGAGATTCCATTATCCCCAGCCCTATTTTTCAGATAATGACATGGGGGCTTTGAGACATGAAATAACCTGGTAGATGAAGAGCGGTGGGTCCAGAGTCCGCAGGACAGGAAAGAGACCTGGCTTCTGACAGGGAGACCACAGGATGGGAGAGAAAGAAGGGCCCTGAAACCCAGAGGGGTTTAATAATGGTAATACTGACAGCTAACATTCAATGAATACTTACAGCACTATTCTTCCGAGGTTCCTACACTCTTCTTATAGTCCTAACTATTGTTATCAGACCAGATTAACCAGTAAGCAAGGTAGGCAAAGGCTTAATTGTGTATACTTACTAATCTGTAGTGCACAATTTCACATGTGTTTCACCATATCAATCATGTGGTGAATATAAATTCTCTAGTGAACTGGTTGGAAGCCTGTTGCAAACAAACCGCAGGCACTAAACAGTTCCAAGTGAACCTGACTAAGGAGACAATTCAAGTGAACTGGGATTTTTCAAGTAAGACACTGAGTGTGAAAGTGTCTAATTAGCTGAAGATTGTAGCTTCAGAGCCAGAAGACTGTGCGGGGCTGGAGGGCCTGGAGGGGAACAAATCCACCTGTGCTGGTGGCTACACCACTGTTTCTCACACCCACACCCGCTGCGAGCCAGGCAGGTGCAGAGAAGCTAAGTGGTGTGCACCAACTGATAGTTTCTTCAAAGGAATCTCCCTCCATAATTAGAAAAGCTTCAGTTAGCAGGTCTGGGAAGTTTAAAGACAAAGACATAAGAGGGTTTTGGTACAAGATCAAAATCAGACCACTTTCCACAAACTGGTGTGCCTCATTTTGTGAGTGATTAGAGCTGCTGAACTTGCTTTTTCTAAATCTTAGGACAGTCCCACCAACTTCGTGCCTGGCCTTGTGCCACAGGCTTCCACACCCTTGATCCTATCATTTCCAGAGGCTGTAGCTAATAGCATGAACTTTAGAACTAGACTGCTTGGGTCCAAATACTAACTTAGCTTTAAAGTCAAATTACTTGACCTTAAAGCGCTCTTTGTCTCAGCTTCCCCATCTATAAAATGGAATAATGATAGTGTCAACATTATAGGATTGTTGAGAGTTAATGGGAAGTGCTGAGAATAGTGTCCGGCCCATTATTTAGTGCTCTGTTGGCACCGAAATGAGCCCAAAGAGGGTAATTACTTTCTCAAGGAAACAATAAAGAGGAAGGGAGGCTAATACTCAAACCTAAGCCTGGCTCTGAAAGGCCTTCAAGTTCCATCTAGCAGGTGAGAACCACATGGTTTGTGGAGGACTTGACCTCTGATAGACTTATTCACAACCAGACAACTGATGGGCTTTATAGCTGAATTAAACACACAGATACCTTTCAACAGGGCCACAGTAAATAGGGCAGGGTAGTTGCATTAGTACAGAGCCCAGGCACTACAACCGGATGACCTAACTTCAAAACTTGTCTCAAATACTTAACTACCAGTATGGCTTTGGACAAGTTAATCCAATGTCTCTGAGTCTTGGTTTTCTCATGTAAAAAGTAGGAGTAACCAGTAACCACAAAACATGTATGTAATGAAACTGTTATAAAAATCAAATGAAGTAGTCTCTATATAACGTACCTTCCTAAAAAATTAGCAATCAGTAAATGGTAATACTATTACCTTGTTGTCAGGTGCCGCTGAGTCAGTTCCGACTCATAGCAGCCCTACATACAAGAGAACAAAACACTGAGTGTGTCCTGAGCCATCCTCCCAATCACTGTTATTCTTGAGTCCACTGTTGCAGCCACTGTGTCATTCTGCCTTGTTGAGGGGTGTCCTCTTTTTGGCTGACCATCCATCAAGCATGGTGTACTTCTCTAGGGACTGGTCCCCCTTAATAACATGTACAAAGTACATGAGAGGAAGTCTTGCCATGCTTGCCTCTGAGGAACATTCTAGCAGCATTCATTCCAAGACAGATTGGTTCTTTTTGGCAGCCCATGGTACGTATATTCAAATGTTCTTTGGCAACACTGTAATTCAAACCCATCATTTCTTCTTCAGCCTCTTCTATTCCCTGTCCAGCTCTTGCATGCCTATGAAGTGACTGAGAACAGCATGGCTTTAAGTCTGGCCTGCCTTAGTCACATACTTTATAATGAGGTCTTCTGCAGCAGATTTTCCCAGAACAGTATGTCATTTGATTTAGTCCCTGCTGCTTCCATGGGTGTTGATTATGGATCCAAGTAAAATGAAATCCTTGACAACTTCAATCTCTTCTCCATTTATCAGGATGTTCCTTACCAGTACATTTATGAGGATTTTTGTTTTCTTTATGTTGAGGTCGAAATCGTGGTGGCATAGTGGTTAAGTGCTACAGTTGCTAACCAAAAGGGTGGCAGTTCAAATCCTCCAGGTGCTCCTTGGAAACTCTATGGGGGCAGTTCTACTCTGTCCTATAGGGTTTCTATGATTCAGAACTGCCTCGATAGCACTCGGCTTGTTATTATTAATTTTTTGTTGTTGTTTATGTAATCCATACTGAAGGCTCTAGACTGTGATTTTCATCAGTAATTGCTTCAACTCTTCTTCACTTTTACAAAGTAATTATTATTAACTAAGAAGTCCTGAACTTAAGGAATTTGAGGGCTTAACTAAAGCACTGAGCATAACGCCTGGCACATAGCAGGTACATCATAGCATGTGTTTGCTGAAGGAGTGAATTAATAAAAACACGTACTCCACAGTGACCCAGGCCAAAATTCTGAGGGACAAAATTCTGGTCAGTGGATGAACACAGAGATGGTAATGTCTCCAGGCACAACAGTCAGTTCTGTGACTTAGGAGGGTGTGAGGAGAGACCAGAAGCTGTACTGTGCTGAAACCTGAAAATGTACTGCTCTGTAGATTCCACACTTTTCAGCAAACACAAGCAGTTGGGGCAGGTGGGCCACATTTCATGAGCTTGGTGACTCCTAGCACGTTCTCACCATGTGCTCAATTCAAACAGCTTGAATATTTACTTTCACAGGAATATATTACCAATTTTATCATGAAAGCCAGAAGAAGTCTAGAGTTCACTTACAGAAAGCCACTTTACAGGTCATATTAAATTGGTTGCATGAAGGCCTATCGTTTGCAAGATAAGCATCCCCTGACTCTAACTATTCTTTTGTTGGTTTCCTGCCACCCTCACCCTGAAGAGTGACTGATGAGGTTTTTTTCGCTAAGAAAACTAATATAATCAGAAATAACCGACGCCCAATATATTCAAGGACTAACTAATTCTCGTTGGCGAGATAAGAGGAAAAGGGTCCGATTCTCTTGTTTTTCTACATCTGATCTGCCTTCTTGCTGTGGACATTCCTGCCTCCAAAGCTCGCTCTGAGGCGGCAGTTCAGTCATCCCTCCGTTCTCCAGGAGACTACTATGTACGTTCACCGAAGTCTGTTAGAAGTACTGTGGTGTTACGTGGCTGTAGACGTACACACAGACGCCTCTGCTCTTCCTGGGACGGAAGGCCAGACTGAAGGGAGCCAGGCCATACCTTTGTCCCTTACTCAGAAAAAGCCTTCCCCAAAGCCTGAATCAAGGCTTTTTGCTCCAGAAGGATGGGGGATGGAGTAGGGCAGGCTTAGTGAACTCATCTGTGCGAGTGCCTGCATACTGGCGGGTAGGCGGCTGGGTGAGCTGGCTCTAGGACAAGACAGGGAGATAATGAAGCCCTACCACGCCATGGGGAATCCCAAAAGATTGAACAGTCTCTAATTGGTTGGCTGCATGATCTCATTAGAAACCACCACAGAGGCCAGAGAACACCACAGCCCAGGAGTAGACTCTTCAATTTTCGGTTGCAACTGTTTTTCTGTTCTTCTCTGCAGAGGTTGTGAAGGCTCATTGTAAATGACCCTCGCCCTTGGCCTGGCCGCTCTGCCAAGAGATGCTCGGAAGGACAAGGATAGTTCAGGGCATGACCGCACCGCTTCTTCCCATCCCCAGGGCACGAAGGTTTTGTTACCAGGCCACAGCTGAGTAAATACTTCTCAGCACTACTCTGCAGTGGGGGGTGAGGGGGAGGAAATGAGGGAAGAGGAGGGGAAGACATCTGACAGCGTCATTCCACGCAGTACCCCAACTCAGATAACATACGCTTATACTGTTTTACGTGATACACATAAATGGAAGGAAAAGATTTTACAAAAGGAATAAGCAACAATGACTTCCAGTGACACTGTGGGGCAAAGTACTTGGTCCATTATTAACAGTCTATTTCACTAATTCATCATTCCCAGGGCATGCTGGTATGTTCAAATAGGGGCAGGAAGCTGGTCCCTTTAGTATTATATTTTAATAAGACTAGGCCCAACAGCAAGTGAGAAATACACTTAGCCTATTTCTATCTGACCAGTGTCTAGGCAAAGTATTAAGTCAGATACTGTGACACACACTCATGGCAATGGTTTGAATGAAGAAAAGCAACTCCCCCAGGAACTGCTGGCTACTTTCTGTCATACAAGGAATTAAAGAAATGTGAGCATTTCCAACCAGGGTCTAAAAAGTCTTCTCCAGGAATCACATGTGGCACATCACGGCAGCCCAGTCATGTATTCAGGCTAACCATGGCCATCTTTAGCCACCAGTGTGAGACTATCCAGAGGTATGGTCTGATAAGAACCTCCTCTACTGTATCAGACTATCAGAGAACTGACTTCTCTTCTGTCCATCTTGATGGGGTTGTTGAGAGCTGGAGGACTAAGTTAAGGTTTTGTTCTATGGGAGGCCACTTAGAAGAGTCTGATGACATGAAACACAACAGTCTGTGTATGCCCAGGGTGGGCACCCACATGGCCTTGTGGAAAGAAGCATCAGTACCAGGAGAAAGAAAGCCTCTCTGCAGTAGCAATGGGGACACTTACTCTTGCATGCGATAGTCTTCCATCAATTTACTGAGGAAATGGGAAGCTGCTTTGGACACCAAAGTGCAGAACAGGATCTTGGCACCAAAGGACCCTCAGCCCATCAAGAAAGCTACAGGCAGTCCCTGGATTGTGAACAAGAACCATTCCTAAGTGTGTCTTTAAGCCAGATTTGTAGGTAAGTCAGAACAGATGCACATAGTTCTTATTTAGCCTTACTTCACTGCAAGACTATGGCTGCTAACCAAAACGTTGGCAGTTTGAATCTAGCAGGCGCTCCCTGGAAACTCTGGGGCAGTTCTGCTCTGTTCTATAGGGTCGCTATGGTTGGAATCAACTTGATGGCAAAACGGTTGTATTTATTTATTTATTTTTAGTGCTAGAAGGAGCCCCAGTGCCAGTGATGAAATGCTTGGCCTCTACCTATTAGTTGCTCTGTAGGAGACATGAGACATGGCTGGCCGTCTGCTTCTGTAAAGAATACAGCCTTGGAAACCCTATGGGGCAGTTAGTTCTACTCTGTCTTATAAAAAAACACCACTGCCACTGCATCCAACTCATAGTAATCTACAGGATAGATAAGAACTGCCCCATGGGGTTTCCAAGGAATAGTTGGATTTGAACAGCTGACTTTTAACACTGTGCCACCAGGGCCCCTATCCTATAGGGTTGCTATAAGTCAGAATCAGCTTGATTGCAGTGGGTTGGGTTCAGTTAGTTTAGTGCCAGAAAAGGACTGAAGGCTTTTTAATGATTTAAAAACTGCACGTGCATCACATGAGGTGAAGGTGACAAAGATATTGTAGCCAGTAGGGTCGGTTCAGTCATTTCAAAAGTGAGGGCAATTTTTTTTTGTAGAACTTCTTTTTCTTTTTATTGTGAATTAACAATTTTATAGTCTATATCATGTTGCCATATAACACCCAGAACTTTCACCGCTATGCTATTCTATCTGCCCCCTCCCCGCCTATGTGACAGCACGCTTCACCTTTTGCTCCTCACCCATCATCTCCGCTCCAGCTGAGTGTCCCTCCGACGACCCCATGTACATTTTTACAGTTTGTTCACCTCCACTGTCACTCTATGTTTTGTATGATCCAGGTCAGTCTTTGTCTTGAGAGCTGGCCCCAGTGCTAGATACAGTTTAGGGTTACAGAGTCCAGGGGCCACGTTCCCTGAGGGAGTGAGGGCCAAATTATGTGTCATCAACAGGCTAGTATGAGTTGTTTGTTTAATCACAGGCTTGTTTATAATCTGGGGATTTAGCACTGTATTTCAAGCATAGCATTTGCAGTTTCCACTCACAGTCTAATCCAGAAACCAAGCTGTCTAATTCCACCAGCCATTGCTACTTCACGTTTTTGTTTGGAAATAGGACAGGGTGTGTCCCTTGAAACAGAGCCCCTAGGGCCAAGGTGTAATTCTCACTCAAGAAGGAGGTGCTGACCCAGGCTCCCATGATCTACGCCTGTGCTTAACTGAACAGGAATGCTTAAAAGAACCTAAGAGCTACCATGGAGAATGAACTTCATTCCCTCCTAACCCACTGGGCCAATTCTGACTCATGGTGACCACAGAGTTTCCAATGGTTTCCAGTGCTGTAATCTTTATGGAAGCAGATTGCCACATCTTTCTCCCTTGGAGCACCTGGTAGGTTCGAACCATCTACCTTTTGGTTAGCAACAGGGCACTTACCCACTGTGCCATCAGGGCTCCTTCATTCCCTCCTATTGTTGTTACCTGCACTGAGTTGGTTCCAACCCACAGTGACCCCATGCACAACAGGACGGAACACTGCCCAGTCCTGGGCCATCCTCACGTTTGTTGCTAGACCTGACTCCACGGTTGTAGCTACCGTCTCGACCCATCTCATTGAAGGTCTTCCTCTTTTTCACTGACCCTCTACTTTACCAAGCATGATGTCCTTCAGAGAACGATCCCTCCTGATAACATGCCCTAAACGTACCACTATCCTTGCTTCAAAGGAGCACTCTAGGTTGTATTTATTCCAAGACATATTTGTTTGCTAGCAGTCCATGATATAGTCAATGTTATTCTCCAACACAATTCAAAGGCATCAATTGTCCTTTGGTCTTTCTTATTCACTGTCCAACATGTAGAAGAGGTGACTGAAAACTTTATGGCTTGGGTTAGGTGTACCTTCAAGGTCATTTCTTTGCTTTCCAACACATTAAAAGGTCTTTTGCAGCAGATTTGCTGAATGCATACATCTTTTGATTTCTTGACTACTGCTTCCCTGGGTATTGAGTAAAATAAAATCTTTGATGTCAATCAATTTTCCTTGTTTATCATGATGCTGCTTATTTATCCACTTGTGAGCCTTTCTGTTTTCTTCAACTTCCGGTGTAATCCTTATCAAAGGCTAATGGCCTTTAATCTCCATCAGTAAGTGCTTCAAGTACTCTTCACTTTCAGCAAGTAAGGCTGTGTCATCTGCATAATACAGATTGTTAACGAGTCTTCCTCCAATCCTGATGCATCATACTTCTTCATATAGTGCAGCTTCTTGGATTATTTACTTAGCATATAGATTTCAGATATGGTGAAAGTACACAACCCTGACGCACACCTTTCTCACCTTTAAACTCATGCAGTGTTCTCTTGTTCTGTTTCAAAAGACTGTCTCTTGATCCATGTATAGATTCCTCATAAGCTGCTCTTTGAGATTTTCTGGTTAGCTCTTTTACTTCATTTTTTACTTTTGCTTTAGCTACTTCACATTCAAGAGCAAGTTTCAGAGTCTCTTCTGACACCCATATAGGTGTTTTCTTTCTTTCCTGTCTGTATTAATGACTACTTGCTTCATGTATAATGTCTTTGATGTCATTTCACAACTCATGTGAACTTCAGTCATTAGTGTTCAATGTGTCAAATCTATTCTTGAGATGGTCTGTAAATTCAGATGGGATATACTCAAGGTTGTATTTGGCTCTCAGTGACTTGTTCTAATTTTCTTGTTTTAACTTGAACTTGCATAGATTAACTGATGGTCTAATCCGCAGTCAGCCCCTGGCTTTATTTTGACTGATGATACGGAGCTTTTCGATTGTCTCTTTCCACAGATGTAGTTGATTTGATTCCTGTGTGTTCCATATGGTGAGCTCCATGTGTATGGTTACTGTTTAGGTTGGTTAAAAAAGGTATCTGCAAAGAAGAGATTGTTGGTCTTGAAAAATTCAATCACAGGCTCTTTGGCATCAGTTTTATCACCAAGGCCATTGTTTTCTAACTACTGATCCTTCTCCTTTGTTTCCAACCTCCAGTAATTATCAGTGCATCCTGATTGCATGCTCAATTTCACAGAAGAAGTTGATAAAAAAATCTTCAATTTTTTTCATCTTTGGTCTTAGTGGTTGATGTGTAATTTTGAGTAACAGCTGTATTCAGTGGTCTTCCTTGTACCAAAAAGCCAAAACATATTGCCGTTGAGTCGATTCCAACTTATAACGACTTTAAGGGACAGAGTAGAACTGGCTTGTAGATTTTCCAAGCGATGCGTGGTGGATATGAACTGCCAGTGTTCTGGTCAACTGCCAGAGCACTTAACCACTATACCGTCAGTGTTCCTTGTAGTTGTATGGATATCGTACTATCACTGACAGCGCTGTACCTCAGGATAGATCTTAACATGTTCTTCTGATGACAAATGTAATGCCATTCCTCTTCAAACTGTCATTCCAGCACAGTAGGCCATATGATTGTCTGATTCAAAATGGCCAATACCAGTCCATTTTAGTCCACTAATGCCTAGAGTATCAGTATTTATGTGTCCCATTTCATTTTCCTAGATTCATACTTCATACCTTCCACATTCTATTAATGGCTGTTTGCAGCTATTTCTTCTCATTTTGAGTCATGCCACACACTGGTGGTATACCTTCCATCATCATAGCAACACACGAGCCCCCACAGTATGGGGGGTTTTTCCCTCCTAATGGTGACTAAATCTAAAGAGATTTAGGCAGATGACAGAAAACATGTCACCCTTCCAGTATTGATGTATCTGGAACAAAACCTCTCTCAATCTTTGGAAAAAGGCGTGTTTTTATGGTCAGAATGAGGGTTTCCATGTTGTTTTAGGGTAAGAGAAGTCAGTTTTACCACAGAGACATCACGATAAAGAAAAAAGATCCTGTAAGTTCCACAAAGAACTAATGATGTGAACCTAGAGACTGGAAAGAATCTCGCGCAATGACATATCTAATACAGTCTAATTTACAAATATATGTTAAACTCCAACAACTCAAAGACCCAAAGACAAACAACCCTATTATAAGATGGGCAAAGAACATAAGAGACAATTCACCAAAGACACCATTCAGGCAGTCAACAAACACGTGAAACGATGCTCACAATCATCAGTCATTGGAGAGATGCAAATCAAAACCATGATGAGTCATCATCTCACCCCTGCAAGACTGGCACTGATCGAGAACAGGAAATAATGAATTCTGGTGAGGGTTTGGGGAACTTAGAACTCTCATATACTACTGGTGGAATGTAAAATGGCACACCTACCATGGAAAAATGCTACGGAGCTTCCTTAAAAAGCTAGAGATAGAAATACTGTGTGACCTAGCAATCCCACTCCCAGAAATACATCCTACAAAATAAAAGCCAACACGAATAGATACATGCACATCCATGTTCACTGCAGCACTACCCACATTAGCAAAAAGATGGAAACAACCTAAATGCCCATCAACAGATGAATGGATAAACAAATTATGGTACATGCACACAATGGAATACCATGTAACAATAAAGAATAATAATGAACCTGAGAAATACTTTGCAACATGGGTGAACCTGGAAGGCATAATGCTGATGAAATATGTAAATCACAAAAGGACAAATACTGTATGAAATCACTATTATATAAATTCAAGAAAAGTTTTACAAGTATAAAGAAACAATCTTTGATGGTTAGCAAGAAAGGGAAGGGCGGGGAAGGGAAACCATTAACTAGACAGTAGACAGTTGTTAACCCGGTGAAGGGAAAGGCAATCCACAATCTAGGGGAAGTCAGCACCAACTTGACTGAAGCAAAGGAAGCCACTGAGAGACAGGAAAACTGGATAAACAGAAATGAGGAACTTGGGGTGAGGGTGTGGGTTGCCGACACACTGCAGAGACTGCAACCAATGTCACAAAACAACTTGTGTACAAATTTTTTGAATTGGAAACTAGTATGTTCTATAAACTTTTACCTAAAGCACAATAAAATCTTCAAAATAAAAAAACTAGTTACATTACTCTGGCACATTTTTCTAAATCTCAGTTTTCCCATCTATAAATAAGGAAGTGTAGTATATGCTCACTTCCTTATTTCACAGTTAAGAAAACTGAGGTCTAGAAAAGTGTGCCAGAGTAACATAGTTAGTTTTTTGAACATTTTAAGTTTAGTATATACATCTTGCACACACATCTCTGTTTGTGTTAGTGTGGGGGCATTCATGGTGGTATGATGATGGAAGCCATACCATCAGTATTCAGACACCAGCAGGGTTACCCATGGCACGTAGGTTTCAGCTGAGCTTCCAGACTAAGACAGACTAGGAAGAAAGATCTACTTCTGAAAAGATTTAGCCAGTCAAAACTTTATGAACAGCAGTAGAACCTATACAGTGCCAGAAGACGAGTCCCTCAGGTTAGAAGGCACTCAAAACACGACTAGGGAAGAGCTGCCTCCTCAAAGTGGAGTAGACCTTAATGATATGGATGGAGTTAAGCTTTTGAGAAAGAAAGAAAAGATCTAAATTGATGTCAGAAGAGACTCTGAAACTTACTCTTGAACGTGCAGTAACTAAACTGAAAGGAAGAAAAGATGAAAAGGGTTGAACAGAAGATTTAAAAGGGTACCTTGAGAAGATGAAGTATTACAATGAGATGTGCAAAAACCTGGTGTTTTACTCAGCTAGGGCTGCTCTAACAGAAATACCAGAGAGTAGATGGCTTCAGCAAAGGAAGGTTTATTCTTACACAGTCCGGTAGGCTACAATCCAAATTCATGATGTCAGCTCCAGGGGAAGGTTTTCCCCCTTGTTGGTTCTGGAGGGAAGTCCATTATTACATCAGTCTTTGTCCAGGGAACATCGTGGCACAGGAACCTTAGATCTGAAGGATGCACTCTTCTCCCAGTGCTGCTTTCTTGATGGTGTGAGGTTCCCAATTCTATGCCTGCTTCCCTTTCCTTTTATCTCTTGCAGGATGAAAGGATTAAGGGTGGTATGAGCCATACTCCAGGGAAACACCCTTTACAGTGGAGCAGAGAGGTGATTTTCTGAAGGGATTTACTGTCCCAACCTTAGCCTTTAACATACAGCACAGCAAAACCACAAAATGGAGGACAATCATAGAATACAGGGAATCATGGCCCAGCCACAAGGCTACACATATTTTTTCAGGGGGAAACAATTCAGTCCATGACACCTGGAGATAGAAAACCAAAAGGAAAAGAACTGAAAAAAATTCAAGCCTCAAGTTGCATTATTGAAGGGTTCTATGGAGAAAATATTAAAGGACTCCTGAAGCATCAAGGGAGAACAGAAGGAATATGCACAGTAACTACACCGAAAAGAATTGGTTGATGTTCAACCATTTCAGGCCAAAGCCAAGCCAAGTGCCGTCGAGTCAGAGGTACCACATAAGCAGGAATCGACGTTACTAAAGGAAGAAGTGCAAGCTGCCCTGGAGGCACTAGTGAGAAACAAGGCTCCAGGAACTGATGGAATACCAGCTGAGATGTTTCAACAAATGGATGCAGCTCTGTGCCCAGAAATTTGGAAGACATCTACCTGGCTACCTGATTGGAAGAGATCCGTATTTATGCCTATTCCCAAGAAAGATAATTGCCCAAATTTGGAAATTATCAAACAATATCATTAATATTACATGTAAGTAATATTTTGTGGAGGATCACTCAAAAAGCAGTTACAGCAATATATCAGCAGAGAAAGGCCAGGAATTCAAGCTGCACTCAGGAGAGAATGTGGAACCAGGGATATCACTGCTGATGTCAGATGGATCCTGGCTGAAAGCAGAGAATACCTGAGAGATGCTTACCTGTGTTTTCTTGACTATGCTAACGTACTCCACTGTGCAGACAGTTAAAAATTATGGATAACATTGTGAAGAACAGGTATTCCAGAACACTTAATTGAGCTCATGAGGCACCTGTATGTAAATTAAAGAGGCAGATAGATGTTCAAGTAACATAAGGGAATGCTATATGGTTTAAAGTCCGGAAAAGTGCGTATCAGGCTTGTATCCTTCCTTTCACAGTATTCTATTCAGTTGTATGCTAAGCAAATAATCTGAGAGGCTGGATTATACGAAGAAGAACAGGGCATGAGGATTGGAGAAAGACTCATTAACAACCTGTGTTTTGCAGATGACACAACCTTGCTTGCTGGAAATGAAGAGGACTTGAAGTCCTTACTGATGATGATCAAAGACAACGGCCCTTCAGTATGGATTACACCTTGACATTAAGAAAACAAAAACTCTTAAAACTGGACCAATAAGTAACATCATGGTAAACAGAGACAGGACTGAAGTCAAGAATTTCACTGCAGTTGGCTCCACAACTGACAGCCATTGAAGCACAGTCAAGAAATCAAAAACCACATTACACTGTGCAAACCGGCTGCAAGAGATCTCTTTTTTTTTTATTTTTTATTTAACATAACAGTAAAAATGTACATTCACATGTAAATTTACATGCCCCCCTATATGCAGCTTCCACTGCTCTCCCTGTCCGGTGACTGCACACTATTCCTCTCTGCTCCATACATGTCTCATCCTCCCAACAGTCTCCTTTCCCCTCCTCTCCATCCACTCCCCTTCCTCCAGCCAGAGGTCAGCAAGATGATATCCTATAGATGTATAGAACCATAAAGTGCTTCCAATATATGGTTACTCTGCATTGCCAAGTACATTCCATTCCTGTCCAAAGAGTGGACCTTTGTTATAATTTATGGGAACGGGCAGAATCAGGGCCGGGGGCCATGCTCTCAGAGGAACCCCAAAACCGCTGGACCATCAATTGAGGTCTTTTAGTGGAGATCTCATGATGCACCTCTTTTTATTCTTGTGTTGCTAGTGAGGCTCCTCTCTGTGAGCTCCGTCATGGCTATCACTGGTGGTGGCCGGGCACCATCCGGTTCTTCCGGTCCCAGGTTGATGTAGGCACCCACTCTTGTGGGTCTCTCTGTCTTCTAGGTTGTCTTTACCGCATGCCATTTTGGCCCACGGTGAGCATCCGTTCCTGCTGAGTTGGGACCATTTGCTGTGTCCTCGGATGGCAGCTTTTAAAACCCCAGACGCCACTCACCAATGTGGGGTGCAGAGAGCTCTCTTAGCAAAACGCTAGTTGTGCCAACTGGCCTGGAATTCACCTAAGAGCATGGTCCCCCGCCCCCTGCCCCAGCTACTCTATCCTTGAAGTATTGAGTTAAGATGGAAGGAGTACTCAAGTTATGCTGAAGTCCACTTAATGTTGTTCTTGTTCCTAATGTGTGCTGTCACCGCTTTCTCCCAACTAGGTTTCTAGTAACTACCTAAACTAAACCCTCCCCCCTTGCCCTCCCTCCCTCCCCTCCCTTGCAGCTGTCAAAGAGTCTTTTCTTCTATACACAAGTCTGTTTTTGAGATCTTATCGTAGAGGTCTCATACAGTATTTGTCCTTTTGTCGATGACTATTCTCACTCAACATAATGTCTTCCAGTTGAAACCAGGTTAGGAGATGTTTCCTGGAATCATCGTTATTCTTTATCATTGCGTAGTGCTCCATTGAGTATATGTACCACAGTTTACCTATCCATTCTTCTATTGTTGGGCATCTAGGTTGATTCCACCTTTTCGCTATTGTGGACTGTGCCGCGATAAACATTCTGGTGCATGTGTCTGTTGGTGTGAAAGGCCTTGAATCTGTAAGATATATTCCAAGTAGTGGAATTACTGGGTCAAATGGTATATCAATATCCATTTTTTTAAGGAAGCGCCAGATTGCCTTCCAAAGAGGCTGGACCATTTTGCAACCCCACCAACAGTGTAGGAGGGTTCCACTTTCTCCACAGCCTCTCCAGCATTTGTTGTTTTGTGTTTTCTGGATCATGGCCAATCTTGTTGGGGTGAGATGGTATCTCATTGTTGTCTTGATTTGAATTTCTTTAATAGCTAAAGATCGTGAACATGTCCGCATGTGTTTTTTGGCTGCCTGGATCTCCTCTTTAGTGAAGTATCTGTCCATCTCCTTTGCCCATCGCTTAATTGGATGGTTTATCTTCTTCTTATCGATATTTTGTAGTATCTTATAGATTATGGAGATCAGGTGTCGATCTGACATAGAGTTGCCAAATATTTTTTCCCACTCTGTGGGTGTTCTTTTAATTCTATTAATAAAGTTGCAAGAGATCTCTTTAAGTGCTGAAAAGCAAAGATACGACCTTGAAGACTAAGGCATGCCAGACCCAAGTCAGGGTGTTTTTAATCACCTCATGTGCACGTGAAAGCTGTACAGTGGATAAAGAAGACCAAAGAATTGATGCTTTTGAACTGCAGTGCTGGCAAAGAATACCAAATATACCACGGACTGCCAAAAGAACAAACAAATCTGTATTGGAAGAAATACAGCCAGAATGCTCCTTAAAATCAAGGATGGTGAGACTTTATCTTACATAATTTGGCTGTGTTGTCAGGAGGGAGCATTTCTTTTTTAATTGTGATTCAGTGAAAGTGTACAATCCGGTATAAATTTGCATGCTTGCCTATGTGCAGCTTCTGCTGCTCTCCCTGCCTGGTGACAGCACACTCCTCCTATTCGTTCTACACGTCATATCTTCCTAACAATCTTCTGTCCCCTCCTCTCCAACCCCTCCAGTAAGAGGCCAGCAGGATGACATCCTATAGATGCACAGAACCATAAAGTGTGCACACTGTAACGGTCACTCTGTGTTGCCAAGTCCAATCCATTCCTGTCCAAAGAGTTGACCTCCATTATGATTTATGGACAGGGGCAGCATTAGGACCAGGGGCCACGCTCCTAGGGGAACCCCGAGGCCCCTGGACCATCAATTGTGGTCTCTTAGTGGAGCTCTCAAGGTGCACCCCTTTTTATTCTCATGTTGCCTGTGAGACTCAACTTTGTGAGCCCCATCATGGCTATCACTGGTGGTGGCTGGGCACCATCCGGTTCCTCCAGTCACACGTCGATGTAGTCATTCACTCAGCGCGGGTCTCTCTGTCTTCCGGGTTCTCTGTCCCCCGTGTGGTTTTGGTCCTTGGTGATCATCTGTTCCTGTTGAGTTGGGAGCATTTGGTGTACCTCAGATGGCAGCTTGGCAGCTTTTAAGACCCCAGATGCCACTAACCAATATGGGGTGCAGAAGACAACTCTCTTAGCAATATGCTAGTCATGCCACTTGGCCTTGATGTCTCCTGAGAGTATGGCCCCCAGACCCCTGCCCCTGCTACTCTGTCCTTACAGTACTGGGTTAAGATGGAAGGAGTGTTCATGTCATGCTGAAGTCCACTTAAATAGATCTTTTTTCTAATGTGTGATGTCACTGATTTCACCCAATTAAACTTCTATGAGCTAACTTATAACCAACTTTCACCCTCTCTCCTACCCTACTCTTGCAGCTATCAAAGAGTCTTTTCTTCTATACATGAGTCTGTTTTTAGAGTCTTATCATGGGGTCTCATACAATATTGTCTTTTTGCCGTGGACTACTTTCATTCAATATAATGTCATAGGAGGCAGCAATTCTTGGAGAAGGACATCATCCCTGGTAAAGTAGAGGGTCAGTGAAAAAGAGGATGACCCTCAATGAGATGGACTGACCCAGCTGTTGTAACAGTGGGCTTACATGTAACAACAACTGTGAGGATGGCAGAGGATGGCACAGGACGGGGCAGTGTTTCGTTCTGTTGCTTACAGGGTAGATGGGAGTCAGATGGGACTAGATGGCACCTAACAACAACAACAAGTGCACGCTGACAGAAAGCACAGTCAAGAAACCAAACAATTCACTGCACTGGAAAAATCTACTGTAAAAGATCTTAAAGTGAGAAAAAGCAAAGATGTCACTTTTAGGACTACAGTGAGATGGATCCAAGCCATGGTATTTTAAATTACCTCATATGCATGTGAAAGTTGGACAATGAATAAAGAAGACAGAAGAAAAACTGATGCCTCTGATTTATAGTGCTAGTGAAGAATATTGCATATACCATGGACTACGGAAAGAACAAACAAGTCTGTCTTGGAAAAAATACAGCCAGATTGCTCCTTAGAAGTAAGAATGGTGAAACTGTGTCCCACACTTTGTACCTGTTATTTGGAGACATCAGTCCCTAGAGAAGGTCATTATGCTTGGCAGAGGGTCAGCGAGAAAGAGGAAGACCATCAACAGGACGGAGTGACAGTGCCTGCAACAATGGACTCAAGAGTAACAAAGATTGGGAGGATGGTGCAGGATGGGCCGTGTTTTGTTCTGCTGTACACTAGGTTGCAATGAGTCAAAACCAGCTTGATGGCACCTAATACTATAATAATAAAGTATATACAAGGTCGAAAATGTTTTAGACAGATATACTTTTTTTGTTCTTGAATGGAAATTTTACAAGGAATCTCAAGACACAGCACAGAGAAAAATAAAGCAAGTTTTTTACCCAGTTTTCTACTCAATAGCCCTCACCCTGACCAGTGGTGTGACAGAAGAGGCGGTGGGTACACCGGGCCTGGCCTTAAAGCTCGAGGGCTCTACAGAAGGCATCTGCCAACTCCCAACTCATGGGGACCTCAAGTGTGTCAGAGAAGACCTATGCTCCAAATAAACCCAATGACGGGTTTATTTGAAAGTAGGTTGCCAGCACTTTCTTCTAAGGTGCCTCTTGTTGAGGTCATGCAGCTGATTAGATTCCGAGTGACCTGATCCAGGTTCCAGAGATCAAGCTAGTAAGTCTCCTGAAAGGTGGCAAACCGGGCTCCCCCTCTCCCAAGGCACACGAGGATGCATCCTTTTTTAGTAGCAAATGATATAAAGTTTATTAAGGGAAAGTATGCTCCAAAGAGGAAACGGGCCAGTCTCCATGACAGGAGAAACTCAGCATAGCTTTTGGGGGTGCTTTTTATTGGCAAAAGCAGGGGGCGATGTCATAGATAGGAGGCGGAGGTAGCATCTTGGCTTTTTACTGGGATTGAGGCTACTGTAGCCACTTCACAACTTCGGGAGGAATTATTGTATTTGCATCACAGCTGCCAGGAAGAACCCACATCTGCATCATGAACTGCCAGGGGGAGCTGCTGGTATGTGGCAGATCAAGTTCCCTTGGTCACCGTATCAACACTGTCTGTGTTCTATAATGCAAACCACAACTTTTGTTAGATTCTGCAGTAAATATGCTAGTATGTGGTGGCAGAGATCAGGTTCCCTAGCTAACCTTGACACCTCTGAGTGGGCTGAAACGTCCAACCTTTTGGTTAGCAGCCAAGCACGTGCACCACCCAGGGACTCCAGGCTCTAAAGAAGAAAAGTGAAAAAAATCACTGGCTCTATACAGAGCAGTGACTGAGTGCAGATTCCTGAATCAGCCAGCCAGGGCCCAAATCGTGGTTCTTCAGTTAACCAGCCATACAAGAGTAGAGAAGCCAATTAAAGTTAAAACTGAATAAAACTTTAAAAAAATAGTAATAGTGTTAATAATGACAAGGATGGTATAAATAAAGATAAATAACAGTAGTAATCACATAGAGGTTTTGAGAGGATTAACAGAGTTGATTTAAAAAAGGGGGGGCAAAAAAAAAAAAAACCCTCAGATGATAAATTTAAAATGCCAGTATATAGCACAGAGTAAGCATTCGATAAACAGTCCCTGCTCTTGTTATAGAAACCCTGGTGGTGTGGTGGTTGAGCGCTGTGGCTACAAACCAAAAGGTCAGCAGTTCAAATCCAGCAGGCACTCCTTGGAAACTTGACAGGGCAGCTCTGTTCTGTCCTATAGGACCCTGCGACTTGATGGCAGTGTGTCTTTGGCTCTTGTTATTACTCTCAGGCATTTGAGCGCAGGTGACATGGCACCTGCCTAACAGAAGGCACAATTCATCAAACTTCTCCTGCAGCTCAAGTCAGTGGGTGGCTGGAACAATCTTACTCCTTATCTCATGACTAATTTATCACGCCTTTGTTCTTTACTGATGAGTGAATAACAGACTTCCTGCCTAGAGGCAGGTGCATGCCACTTTCCTTGATAGTCAGTGCACTTTCAGGCCTCTGTCACCTCACTTTTAATGATGCAGATGCTTCACACTTGTAGAGAGATCCTATAATTATGCAAACTACTTTCACATGCATTATCACTTTTGATTTCCCCTAAGAACTTATGGGGCAGGGATTAAAAAAAAACCCTTCAGTTTTACAGATGAGGAAAATGAAGGTCAGCAAGGGCCACAATCCTGAAGTCTGCACACGGTAGGGCCAGGATCAAATCAAGCCTCATTCCACGGTCAGGTGTCTGTACTGCACAGCAGTTCCCTGTGATGTCCCCCTCTTTCTTGCCACAGGGTCCTGGGACTCAGCCTGCTTTTCTTTCTTCTATGGATATAAAACACCTAGAAACCCTGGTGGTATAGTGGTTAAATGGTATAGCTGCTAACCACAAGGTCAGCAGTTCGATCTGCTAGGTGCTCCATGGAAACTCTATTGGGCAGTTCTACCTGTCCTATACAGTCACTGTGAGTTAGAACTGACTCGACAGCAACGGGTTTTTAACACAGTGAATGATCATAATGAGAATTCAGTAATTGTTAGCTGGGATATGATTATTATTGTTAATATTTAAATCTTCCACCTGCTAGTCTATCTCTTCCTATTATCTTTGTTTTAGGCTGGCTCCAGGGTCATAGGCAATCTGTCTGACTCCCAGCTCCCTTAGTGCCCAGAAACAAAACCACAGGCCCTTTTCTGTTCCAAGTGACTTGCTGCTCTTTTCTATATGAAAACAGAAGCCCTGGTGGTACTATAAGTGCTACATCTGCTAACCAAAAGGTCAGCAGTTCAGATCTGCCAGGCGCTCCTTGGAAGCTCCACAGGGTGGTTCTACTCTGACCTATAGGATCGTTATGAGTTAGAATCGAGTCAGTGATGGTGGTGGCTCTGTAACCAAAGAAAAGGGACAACAAAAAGAATAAACATGTTAACAGAAGCAATAAAACTGTATATGAAGTTTTAACGATCTAGACACTGATTAGTGAGAGAAAAGTATATTTAATTCATTAAAAAACATTACTGCAAACCACCTTTTCCTTCTCCAATTTAAAAATCAGGCTGATGGTTGGGATGATATTTTATACGCTATCAGGAAAACTGTCTGATGAGGCCACATTTAAAAAAGCAAGCCACAAAGGACAAAAACTAACAAAGGTTATTATTTCTCTGGGCCTTCCACTGTCCAAGGCATTCAAAGAGTAAATAAGAAGTGGAAGGGATTATGCATTTGATTTGCTTAAAATGCATTTCCCTTCTTTTCTACATAAATATAAACAGAAGCAGTGGCTAACACGATTACTCAGTCAGGGTGAGTTGAACCAAGACAGACTAAAAATAAAGATTGAAAAAGAGAAAAAAAACAAACAGCAATCTAGGTTCCCTAGTGCTCCATGTGTGTGACAGTATGGGCAGGCTTTTGCCAGTACGTAGGCGTATTTATAAAGACCACAGCCTGTTTTTAAGTCAGAATCCACTAACTTCCACCAATGATGATGGATTTACAGCTACCCAGCAGTTAAAAAAAAAAAAACCAGACACAAGAAACAAAAACAGCAGGAGCCAGAAAGCCAGTTAGCTACAGATAAACATATTTCTTCAAGTGAATCCACCTTTGTCTTTCCTGTTCTTTTCAGTCATCTGTGGGTATATATATAATGGCCCATATCTGTAATTATATATATGTGTGTGGGTAAGACAAAGAGGCAGCTAGAGGAAGAGAGTGGGACTGGACGGGAAAGGAAACTGATGTTAGCAGTTTCTGTTCCTTAAAGGCATTGGCTTTGGTTTTCAAAGTATGGTTTTCCTGGGAAAAGATCGTTTGCCTGTAATATGAGTGAATCACGCATCTTATTTTAATAAAAACATGAGCCAAAATGATAGTTCTCTCCATCCTGGGAAATGAGACGGTAGTTAGGCTTTCTGAACCTTGATCTTTATCCTTTATTGGGACTGGCAGTAAAAAAATGATGAAAAAAAGATGATAAATAAACCAAAGCCAAGGAAACTAACCTAGTGGCAACAAAGGATACAATCCATTCCATTTTTTAAAACGTACAAGTGTTGTTAAAGAAAAAGTGCTGGTGGTGCAATGATTAAGTGTTCCATTAGTACTGAAGGGTTGATGGCTTGAACCCACCCAGTGGTTCTTTGGGAGAAAGATCCGGCCATCTGCTCTTGTAAGAGATTATACAGGCCTAGGAAACCTCTTAGGCTCCATCAAATGTAAGAGACCAAATGGGCAACTCCTGCTCTAAAGCAAGATGAGAAGGCAGGAAAGGACAGGAACGTTGGACTAGTGGTCATGGGGAACCCTGGGTAGAAACGGTGAGAGTGCTGTCACATTCCACAGATTGCAACCAATGTTACAAAACAACACATATACAAATTTCTGAATGAGAAACTAACTTGAGTTGCAAAATTTTATCTGAATCACAATAAAAACAAAAACAAAAACAAATCTATGGGGCAGTTCTACTCAGTCACATAGAGTTGCTGTGTGTTGAAATCAACTCAGTGGATCTAATAACAACATCCTAAAAGACAGTCTGGTCTTACTGAGGTTTGGATTAGGTATCTGGTCTCTGCCTTAATGGGTGGTGTTCAAATGAGCACCTACTCTTTGTGCCTCAGTTTCTGCTTCTGTCATTCATGCCTTACATACAAATGATCAGGTAATCAAAGTTAAATATATTCTAAAGTATGTAAGACGGTATACTCTTGGTCTGTTGAATGTCATATTCATGTATAAATTATTTAAAATATAAATTATTTAAAAAATTCAGGAAACAAAAGTATGAGCAGTAGGAAGACATCAAAGGAAAATCACGCTCATTAAGAACCATTAAAAAGTATGCAAGCTTTTTGATTTCAGTAACCTCCAGGTTCTATCTGGGGTCTAATGTTGTCACTGTCAGGTGCCGACTCACACCAACCCTATGTACAACAGAACAGAGCATGGTCCAGTCCTGTGCCAGTCTCACAGTCATTGTTATGACTGAGCTCATTGTTGTAGCCTTTGTGTTAATTGATCTCCTCAAGGGCTTTCCACTTTGAATCAGACAATCAAATGGTCTACTATTCTGGAAATGACAAAATGAAGAGGAATGGCATCACATTCATCATTCAAAAGAATATTTCAAGACCTATCCTGAAGCATAACGTTTCAGTGAGAGGGTAACAGCCATATGTCTATAAGGAAGACCACTATTTCTCAAATTTACACACCAACCACTAATACCAAAGATGAAGAAACTGAAGATTTTTACAAACTTCTGCAGTATGAAATCTGTCAAATATGCAATCAAGATGCACCAATAATGATAGGAGAATTGAATGTGAAAGTTGGAAACCAAGAAGGATCTGTAGTTGGAAAATATGACCTTGGTGACAGAAATGATCCTAGAAGTCACATGACAGAATTCTGCAAGACCAATTACTTATTCATTACAAACACAGTTTTGCCAACAACATAAACAGCCACCACACATGTTTAGGACCCTGGTAGTTCAGTGGTTAAGTGTTCAACTGTTAACCAAAAGGTTGACAATTTGAATCCCCCAGCCACTCCTCGCAAACCCTGAAGGACAGTTCCACTCTGTCCTATAGGGTTGTTATGAGTCACAATCGACTTGGCAGCAAAAGGTTTGGTTTGTTTGTATATACATCTAACAGTGTACAATTCTTTAACTGTAATTCTATGTGAGGCAGTAGCACAAAGCCTGGGTAGACATAGTGTGCACTGAAGTAGCATATAACTCAGGAGTCCTTGGGTGACGCAAATGGTTAAGTGCTTGGCTACTAGCTAAAAGGTTGACAGTTCAAACCCACCCAGCAGTGCCTCAGAAGACAGACTTCCAAAAGGTCACAACCTTGAAAATGCTGTGTAGAGTTCCACTCTGCATGCACTGGGTTACCATTAGTGGGAAACCACTTAACGGCAACTATTAACAGCAACATCACATAACTTGCTAGAAGAGTGGGAATACTGTGAAACTCATCTTTATCATTTTCCAGTGTAGCACCGCACAGTAGCTAAGAACATGGGATTTGGAAGAGCTATCTCAGTTTTCTCATCCATAAAATGTGATAAAAATTTCTGCCATCTACCCCCTATATACCGGGGGACCTGCTAATGCCATGACCACGTCTCCTTCTCATCCCACTCCATCCACACGGCTTTGCTGTTCCCTGGATATGCTGAGCATGCTTCTGCCGTAGGCCAGGGTACTTGCTATCCCCTCTGCCCCTCGATATCTGTGTAGCTCTCAGGTTCCCCGTCATACCATTTGAAATAACAAGCTCCCCTTCCACTCCTGTCCCTGTCTTATTTTCTTGCCTAATTTTTCTCCACAATACTTAGCCTTGTATGATCTATTGTATACTTTTTACTGCATCACCTCTCACCTGCCTCCCCATTAGAATTTAACTTCCAAGAAGGCAGAGATTTTGCTTCTTTTATTCATTGTTTGTTCTCAATGAGTAACTGTTAGGAGTGCTTCTGCTGTGATAAGACAGAATGTGGCTGGCAGAGAGATCCTGTTTGGTTTAAACTGTATGTTCTTTTTTTCAAATTTGAACAAAAACATTTTTTAAAAAAATCAAGATATTTCCCACAACACAATCTAGATTTTGGTATAGCTCTCTTTTCCTTTTCCTCTCCCCTTCCCCTTCCTTTCTTCCTTCTCTTCTACTGTGATTAAGTGAAAATTTACAATCCAAGCCAATCTTTTCTTTTTTTTTTAAGTCTGAAGATCTGGTAACACTGGGCCAGCACCTCCACATGGCCAGCCAGCTGGAGCTGGAGTGGAGGATGCACTATGCAGTTTGCCATGGTTCCTGCTTACTCCCATTGAATAACAGCTGTACACCTTACAGTACCTACTTGATGCAGCAGGCATCTGAATTTTCAATCCTGGATGTAGGTTTTTCTCTCCTAAAACTTTTAAAATAAAGATCTTAATTCATCTGACTAAACGAGTTTAAGCTGCAAAGAAATAGATAACCTCATGATATTCAGGATAAAGATCAAAATCTTTGCTTAAAAAATTATATATATATGTATATATATATAAACCTGTGGAGGAAAAAGATTGGAAACCAATACACAATAGTGCTAACAATAAGAGTAACTCTGGGTTTGGGAGTTTATGCAATTTATTATATATATATACAGACACTTATTTTGAACATTTTCTGTCATTGGAAGAATGAAATTTATTTTTTTAAAAAGCCACTGAAGATTAATGGCATGTAAATTATGTCTCAATAAAGCCGTTAAGAAAAAAACCAAAAATCCACCCAGAAAAGCTGTGCACCTCCTGTTAGTGGCCTGTGCCTTGTCTTTCATTCTCAGTGGCTCCACCTGTCCATCTAATAAAGTGGCCTTCCATTTAGTTCCTTTCCTATTCCTTATTTTGACCATCATGCAAAGGGAGTGCAAAGTTGATTATCATCTTTTAAATCCTTTTTAGGCTTCAGAATCTTATTTGATTTTTCTAACCTTGAATCATGTTTATTGATGGTTTTCCTCCCTTTCTACAGCCTGAGATGGTTGCCCTGTATCCTCCTGGGATCAGCGTGACTGAGCACACAGTCAGCTCAGAGCCTCAGAACCCCGAGTGGACTCTGCCAGACTACCCTCTTGAACAAGCCACTTCCTCTTCAGACCTTAGCTTCTTCATCTGTAAAACAGAGAGGACACTAAATCATTTACCTGACAGCAAATTGCTAGGTCCATGATCCTATGATTCCCAAGGCTCTTTTTAAGTTGTAAAGACATAAAATGGACTTTCAATTCTGAGAACAGTATCAAAAATGTTTCCTCCAGATGTCAGTACCCTATACAGTAATACCTAGCTTATTTAAAACTTAATAGGCAATCTCAAATGTCTAAATGCCAGTAACTCTCTAAGAAGGCAAAATAAATGTCACAAAGTTCACATACTAAAGCTTCTGTGGTTAACTTACAGGCTTCCAAGGCACACTCTGATTACACTCAGCTTTTACAAGCTTGGCCACCTAGTTTGTAAGCCCGATACAGACTAAACAAAGTAAACTGGGAGAGGAAAAGGTGCTATAAAAGGCAGGTGAAAGGAGAGCAGTGAGAAATCAGGCATTACCAACATGACAGAAACTGGAAAACAAAAAAATACATAAAATACAATCTGGGTGCATTTAGGGCCCACTTTAATAGGCCCTAAAGGCAATAGTGTTTTTCAGCACAGGATAATAAGTTATGTTTTTAAAGATGATGATTACATGTCCAAAAACCAAGCATATTATACACACATATAAAAAGACTTCCATGAAAAATAACAAAAAAATTGGTGTCCAAACTTTAACCATAAAACAGAAGGCTGCAACAGCCCTCATCTGAGCTTTTCTAGGATTTATGACCTCCAAACCATCTAGTTATCAGTTTTTAAAAATATATTTAAAATAGTAGCTTTATTTTTTATAATAATATAGTGGTTTTGGTGGAAGTTCACACAGCAAATTAGGTACTCATTTTAACAATTTCTATGTATACTGTTAAGTGACACTGGTGACATTTTTCACAATGTGTTAACATTCTATTTCCAGTCTGGCTGTGCCGATTACATTAACGTAGCTTTCTTTCCATCCCCACCCGACCTCCCGCCACCTTCTCATCTTTGCTTTATGATAAAGGTTGACCATTTGGTCTCATACAGTTTTTTTTTCCCCCTATAAAAGAGCGTATACTCACAGGGAATGTTGTTTATTTTACGAGCTAGTCTGTTACTTAAGTGAAAGGTGATTTGGGGGAGTAGTTTCAGTTTCAGGTTTAAATGGTATCTCAGGGTGAGTCTCAGAGGTTCTTCTGATCTCTATTGGTCCAGTAAGTCTACTGTTTTTATTTTAAGAATTTGAGTTTTCTACATTTTTCTTCCATTATATCTAGGGCCATCTACTGTATCCCTGTTCAGCATGGTCATTAGTGGTAGCCAGGTACCATCTAGTTCTCCTGGTCTTAGAACAAAAGATGAGGCCATGGTTTTTGTGGGCTGTCAGTCCTGTTGAATAGTTTCTTTTCTGAGTCTGTGGTTTCTTTCTTTTTCTTCTCTTCCAGATGAGCAGAGACCAACAGTTATATCTTAGATGGCTGTTGTAAGCTTTTAAGACCCCAGAAGCTGCTTACCCAACTAGGATATGAAATACAAACTTTATGAACTATGTTGTGCCAGTTGACTGAGCTGTCCCATGAGACTACAGGACCAGTAAACCAATCCTGTGAGGTGTCTGATTATGTCTAAGAAGTATCTGCAACTGTGCCCCCATGTGCTTTATTATGTATACAAATATATATCCAACATACACAAACATGTACAGATGTTTGTCTACAGATACACCTATAAATGCACATGTATGTGCTCACATATACACTTCTACACACACTGTCAAAAAAAAATTTCAAGATCTATCCTGAGGTACAATGCTGTCAGCGATAGGACAATCATCTATATCCTACAAGGAAGAGCAGGTGATATGAGTATTGTTCAAACTTATGTACCAACCACTAAGGCCAGAGATGAAGAAATTGAAGATCTTTACCAGCTTTTGGAGTCCAATATTGATGTAACATGCAATCAAGATGCACTGACAATTACTGGTGATTAGAATGAAAAAGTTGGAAACAAAGAAGGATCAGTAGTTGGAAAATATCACGTTGGTGACAGAAATGATTACACGATTGAATTGTCCAAGACCAACAACTTCTTCATTGCAAACCTTTTTTCACCAACATAAAAGGTGACTTTATACATGGACCTCACTAGATGGAATACACAGGAATCAAACTGACTACATTTGCAGAAAGACACAGTGGAAAACCTGAATATCATTAGTCAAAACAAGACGAGGTGCCAACTGTAGCACAGACCATCAATTGCTCATATCCAAGTTCAAATAGAAACTGACAAAAATTAGAAAAAGTCCATGACAGCCAAAGTATGATCTTGAGTATTGTTTCAGTCATCTAGTGCTTTTCTAACAGAAATAACACAAGTGGATGGCCTTACCAAAGAAAATTTTATTCTTACACAGTCCAGTAGGCTGGAAATCTGAATTCAAGGTGCCCATTCCCGGGCAATGCACTCTCTCTGTGTCAGCTCTAACACACTGGCTGCAACAACGGGCTCAAGCACACCTTTAGGGGCATGCAGCAGGACTGGGCAGTGTTTTGTTCTGTTGTGCATAGGTTCACTATGAGTCAGAACTGACTCAACAGCACCTAAAAACAATATACACACACACATATAGTTATTTACTTGTGGAACCACACATCAATTTTTTGGTTGAAACTGTTGTTGCTGCACAATTGTATTTACTAAATTGCCTTTACTAAAAATTACCCCCTATTCTTTTGTATTTCTTAGTGTCAGCATTTACCTTGGACAAGTTATGCAGACTTCACCTGTATTTGGTGCTTACTCTTCACTTTTCAAACACTGTCTCATGGTCTTAGTTATCACCTATTATCTCATTTAATCTCTCACAGAAATCCTAGAAGGTAAGCATCATTGTCCTTATATTACATAAGACACAGTGAGGTTAAGTAAGCTGTTCAGCTATATAACTAGAAAGTAGCACATATTCAGGCTTTGAACATAAGTCTTCCTAAATCCAAAGGATGTGCTTTTAAGCACTCCACTATACTTGCTTCTTGTGGATGCTCTTTTAATTCATTTGTTTGCCTGTCCTATCTCACTACCAGACCAAGCCTGGTAGTTCTCACCCACTTTTATATTATTCAGGGACCAGTATATGATAGTTGGTGCTCAAAAATGTTTAGTGATGTGCTGGACGTCATAGCTGGAGCAATAGGGCAAGAAAAATAAATAGCATTCAAATTGGTAAGGAAGAAGTAAAACTATCCTTATTCACAGATAATATGATTGTATACATAGAAAACCCCAAAGAATCCACTTGGAAGCTACTGGAACTAATAGAAGACTTTTAACAAAGTGGCAGGATACAAGACTGACATATAAAAACCAGTTGGATTTTTCATCAGCAACAAAGAGAACTTCAAAAAGGGAATCACCAAAAGCAATATACTTTACAATAGCCCCCAAGAAGCCAAAGTACTTAGGAATAAATCTAGCCAAAGACATTAAAGACTCATAAAGAAAACTACAAAGCACTACTGGAAGAAACCAAAAGAGAACTACATAAGCAGAAAAACATACTATGTTCATGGATAGAAGATTCAACACTGTGAAAATGTCAATTCTACCCAAGAAGTCTGCAGACACAATGCAATTCCAAAACAAATTCTAAAAATACTCATTAAACAGTATTCTTTAATGAGATGGAGAAACAAACTACCAACTTCACACAGAAAAGAAAGAGGCCCTAGATAAGTAAAGCATTACTGAAGAAGAACAAAATGTTAGGCCTTGCACTACCTGATTTTAAAACCTACTGTACAGTCATGGTAGTCAAAACAGTTTGGTACTGGTTCAACAACAGAAACAAAGACCAAACAGACAAAACTGAGAACCTAGACATATATCCATTTACCTCTGAGCTGCTGATATTTGACAAAGGCCCAAAGTCCATTAAATGAAGAAAAGACTGTCTCTCTAATGAACGATACTGGTGTAACTGGATGTCCATTTGTAAAAAAAAAAAAAATGAAACAAGATCCTTATCTCACACCACGTGCAAAAACTAACTTGAAATGGATCAAAGATCTAAATATATAATCTAAACCAATAAATATCATGAAAGGAAAAACAGAGCTACACTAGGGGCCCAAATACATGGTGTAAATAGTATATAAACCGTAACTGACAATGTACAACCACCAGAAGATAAACTAGATAACTGCGAGCTCCTAAAAATTAAACACTTACACTCATCAAAAGACTTCATCAAGAGAGTAAAAAGAGAATTTATATACTAGGAAAAAGAATTTGGTTATGTCACATCTATCTAATCTCTAAAATGTATAAAATGCTCAAATACCTCAGTAACAAAAAGACAAATAAACCAATTAAAAAGTGGGCAAAGGACATGAAAAGACACTTCACCAAAGAAATTCAGGTGGGTACAGATACAAGAGAAAATGCTTATGATCATTAGCTATTTGAGAAATGCAAATCAAACCCACAAGATGTCTTCTCACCCCAACCATACTGGCACTAATCCAAAAACCAAAAAATAACAGGAGAATTTTGACAAGACTGCAATCCGTATCCACTGCTGTTGGGAATGTAAAAGGGTACAACTACTCTGGAAAATGCTATGGCACTTCTTAAAAAGCTAGAATTAGAAATACCATACAACCCAGCAATTCCACTTCTAGTGCAATAAGAGCCGTGACATAAGTAGACACCTACACACTCATGTTCACTGCAGCACTATGTGCAATAGCAAAAAGACGGGAACAACTTAAATGCCCATCAACAGATGAATGGATAAACAAGTTATGATACACATATATACAATGGAACATTGCCAACCTAGAACATTACACAACAATAAAATAACATGAATCTGCGAAACATCTCAAAATGTGGATAAATCTGAAGGGCATTATGCTGAGTGAAATAAGTCAATAACAAAAGGACAAATACTGTAGGAAACCACTATTATAAGAACTGAAGGTTTATACATAGAAAAAAAAACTCTGATGGTTACAAAGCTGATGAGGGAGGAGGAGGGGAAACCATTATATGGCAGACAAGTGTCACCTTCAGTGAAAGGAAGAACATACAGCATCGAGGAAGTCAGTGCAGCCGGACAAAAGCAAAAGCACAGATATCTACTGGTCACATCAAAACACTCCGAGGGACCAAGTAGCTAGGACTAGGAGCTGGGGACTGTAATCTCAGGGGACATCAAGGTTGACTGGCATAATAGTTTGTAGAGAGAATGTTCTACATCCTACTTTGGGAAAAGCTTGCAAGCAGCCATCTAAGATATTTGTTGGTCTCGTGCTGTCCAGAGCTAAAAAGATTGCAGAATACCAAAGACACACGAAAACAGTAGCCCAAACGACTAAAGGACCACACGAACCAGAGACGTCACCAACCAACTATTGGTTCTGCCAAGGATCACAACAGAGTCCTGGACAGAATAGAAGAAAAGGTGAAAAGAACTCAAATTCATAAAAGAAGACCAGACTTATGGATGTGATAGAGACCGCAGGAACCCCCGGGACTATGTCTCTGGATACTCTGCTAATGCAGAATAGAAACCATTCCCAAAGCCAGCTCCTCAGATCAAGATTAGATGGACCTATAAAACAAAAAAGAACACACGTGAAAAATGTGCTCTTTAGTTCAGTCAAATACACAAGACCAAGTGGGTAACTCCTGCCCAAGAGTAAGACAAGAACGTAGGAAGGGACAGGAACTGGACAAACGGACACAGGAAGCTGAGGTTTGAAAGGGTGAGTGTGCTGTCACATCATGAGGATTGCAACCAATGTTACAAAACATTACGTGTACGAATTTTTGAATGAGAAATTACCTTGAGCTCTAAACTTTCAACTGAAGCACAACGAAAAAAGTAAAACAAAATGTCTCAAAAAATGTTCAAAGAATTTTATCTCTATGCCTCCCTATACAGATCTCCCCTGCTCAAAGGCAATGCAGTACTCCGAGTGAATATTTTTCAAAGTATGAATTACGAATCAGCTGTACCCCAGACCTACAGTATCAGAATCTTTGGGTTTGGGCTATGGGAATCTGCATCTAAACAAATATCCCAGGTGACTTCGGTGTACTAAAGTTTGAGAAGTACTGACCTATTTATTGATTGAAAACACACCCTTCAGAGTCAAAAACCCTGGGTTCAGGTCTCAGTTCCATTGCTCATTAGCTGAATAATCTGAGGGTAAGTTAGTTACTTAAGTTCCTCTAGCCTCAATTCCATCATCTTTAAAAACGGGGATAATTAAAGCACCAATTGCCCAGGGTGTTTGAAGAGAGTAAATTAACTTATTCAACAGATATTTATGGAACATTCCTGGGTGGAGCAGTTAGACACTTGACTGAAAAGCTGGCATCTGAACTCGCTCAGAGGTACCTTGGAAGACAGGTCTGGTAATTTATTCAGAAAAGTCATGGCTTTCGAAGTCTCAGGAAGCAGTTCTGCTCTGCATACAGAATCGCCATGAGTTAGAACTGATTTCACAGCAACTAACAACTATATGCCTGTGTTTTTCAGATGCCTCAGATACACTACACGCTGGCAAACAAGGAGACAAAGCTCGTTGTCATCGTACAGCTTACTTTACAGTGGAGAGGACAAGCAACACCACAGTAAACAACATAGGAAATTACTGGTGAGTATGAGAGCAAAGAGAACACAGCAAGTCAAGCAGGGACTGTGAGGTGACAGTGGCTGCACAATTTTAGAGAGTCTGGCTGGGTTTCACTGAGAAGGTAACACTTACGAGGCCTGAGGACTAAGTCTGTGACCTTAACTGTTCTAAGTGCTACATAGTTCACTGCTGAGTATCACTACGGACACCTTCAAAGTACTACCCCTGGGAAGCTATGCACCGATGCCAGTGCCTAGTCCACCCTTCAAAGCAATTCTGGAACTCTTTCTGGAATGAACATTGCACACGGTGGTATGGTGGCAAGTTTGTGAGCTTAATCATGTAGTTGTCGATGAGGGAGCTTTAGTCAGTAAACAAGTAACTGTGTTGGAATGCTGTACTTACTCACCTGATCTGGCCCCAATGGCTTTTTTCTTTACCCAAAGATAAAGGAAATATTAACAGAAAGACATTTTGATGACATTCAGGACATTAACAGTAATATGACAACAGCTCTCATGGCCATTCCAGAAAAAGAGTTCTGAAGTTGCTTGGAAGGGTGGACTAGGCACAGGCATCAGTGCACAGCTTCCCGTGGGGAGTACCGCGAAGGTGACCATAGTGATATTCAGCAGTGAGGTATGTAGACCTTTTTCTGGGATGCATACACAAACTTGTCAGACCTCATATGCAGACTTGAAGCGGGTTAAAGAGTAGACCATGTAGATATCTGACGGAAAAGCATTCTGGGCCGAGGGAACAGATGGTGCAAAGGCTGTATGTGTGTCTATTAGGTAAGAGGAAAAGCATGGAAGCCAGTGTAACTGGAGTGAAGAAAATGAGGAAAACGGAGCAGGGGATGCAGCTAGAGAAATACAAGGGGTCTACAAGTAAGGATCAAATGATGAGAGACTGATGACAAGCGCTTAGAACAGTACATGCTGGTGTCATTGTCACTGAACTGGTTCTGAACAGAACGAAACATTACCCTGCCCTGCGCCATTCTCACAACTGCTGCGAGGTCTGCGCTCACTGTTGCAGCCACTGTGTCAATACTCGTCATTGAGGGTCTTCCTCTTTTTTGCTGACTCTTCACCAAGTGTTATGTCCTTCTTCAGGGACTGGTATCTCCTGATAACATGTCCAAAGTATGTAAGGTGAGTCCTGCCATCCTCATTTCTGAGGAACATTTTGGCTGTACTTCCAAGATAGATTTGTTTGTTCTTCTGGCAGCGCACAGTGTACATTCACTATTCTTCACCAACACTGAACAGTATACGGTACATGCACTGAACAGTATACGGCTCATCAAAAAAACAAAAACCATTGCCACTGGGTCGATTCTGATTCACAGTAGCCCTACAGGACAGAATAAACAAGGTTCCAAAGAGTCGCTTTGAACTGCCAACCCCTTGAGTAGAAACCAACTCTTAAGCACTGCACTAGTAGGGCTCATAGGGTACATAGCAAACATTTAATAAATATTTTCAAAGGCAAGAACTGTAAGATGGAAATCTGTCAGAGAAAGAAAACTAAAATATTTTCTACCAGAGAACAACAGAAAAGTGGTGACTGCACCTTGGCAAAAGTGGAAAACTTACGAGACCTGGAAAGACAAGGCAGTCCTGCTGAATTTCGGCACTCACAGGTTTCACTGTGGTTATTTTTATCTGTATTTATGATAATGTCTTTTGGACACTGGGTAGAGCTAGTCCAGAAGGTCAGGATACAGGGACTATGGTGGTGTTGTTGTGTGCCATCCAGCTGATTCCACTTCATAGAGAAACCCCGTAGGGTTTCCTAAGCTGTAATCTTTTGTCTGTTTCATGCTAGTTTATTTAGGGATTCTGTTTTCACTCCTCAACAAATCTAATGCATTTCTCACATGCTTCTTCATTCATTAGTTCATCCAGTTCTGAAGCATTACTCAGTATCATCTTGATTAGCCAACAGTCTTCATAACAAGAGCTGTTAACAAGTCCTGTATTTTCCGTAAGAGCTTCACTAACTTGTTTTAAAATTGTGCTTTAGGTAGAAGTTTACAGAGCAAATTAGTTTCTCATAAAACAATTAACACACACAGTGTTTTGTGACACTGGTTGCCAACGCCTTGATGTGTCAGCACTCTCCCCTTCGTGACCTTGGGTTCCCCGTTTCCCTTTATCCAGCTTTCCTGTCCCCTCCTGTCTGGTCCTTGCCCCTGGGCTGGTGTGCCCATTTAGTGCCATATACCTGTTTGAACTACCTATGGCATTGTTTTCTTGGCCTGTCTAGATACCATGGTAACTGGAAAAAAAATTGACGCTGTCAAGGATTTCACTTTACTTGGATACACCATCAATGCCCATGAAAGAAGGAGTCAAGAAATCTGACAATGTACTGAGTTGGGCAAATCTACTGCAAAAGGCTTCTTTCAAGTGTTCAAAAGCAAAGATAGCACTTTAAAGATTAAGGTGTGCCTGACCCAAACCATGGTGCTTTTCATCACCTCACGTGCACGTTACAGCTGGACAAATAGATAAGGAAGACAGAGGACGAAATGATGCCTTTGAATTATGGTGTTGGCAAACAATATTGCATACATCATGGACTGCTGAAGGAATGAACAAATCTGTGTTGGAAAAAATACTGCCAGACTGCTCCTCAGAGACACTTTGTTTCTTGTACTTTGGGCATGTTATCAGGAAGCACCAGTCCACAGAGGAGAACGTCATGCTTGGGAGGAGGTCAGCAAAACGGAAGCAGACCCTCCACAAGGCGAACTGATTGACACAGTGGCTGCAACAATGTACTCAAGAATAATTATTGAGGATGGCTGAGGACAGGGCAGTGTTTCACTCTGTTGTATAGAGGGCTGCTATGAGTCAGAACGGACTTGATGGCACCAAACAACAACAATCTCTGGGTGAAGAGTGAACCTCAGGAATGACTTCAGTAGTGACTTAAAAGGGTGTCCAGGGGCGACACTCTCAGGGTTCTCTAGCCTCTGTTTGACCAGTATGTCTGGTCTTTTTTTGTGAATCCGCATTTTGTTCTACATTTCCCTCCAGCTCTATCATGATCCTGTCAGAGCAGTAGGCACGGAAGCCAGGCATCAGAGAATTTCATTAATTTCTGCTGTTTCTCCTGATAAAGGAGTACAGAATTCATTAGCAGCTTTCACTCTCCCCAAAGGACCAATTCATCTTGTTTATTTTTGTCCCAACTTTAAAAGGTTGGCAGTTTGAATCCACTAGGCACTCTCTGAAAACTGTATGGGGCAGTTTTGCTCTGTGCTATAGGGTCACTATGAGTCAAAATTGACTTGATAGCAACAGTTGTTTTTTTTTTTTTTTTTTTTTTGGACAACTACAGTAAAACACATCTCTCAAAGCTTCCTGTACCAAATGTTCCATTTCTATTGTTCCAAACCCATATTCTGTTGTTACCCATTCATGTCTGTGAATTTACACACTGAGAGCAAACTGCTGCCTGTGTACACTGTCTGCATGGTGCTGTCACCGAATGAAGGGCACGCAGAGTGCTGAGGGGGCACACAGACCGCAGCCTGCAGGCTCCACTAGGCCTGCAGCACCATGTTCTCAGGGTACAGAGGGTGTCCATGTGGGACTCAGGCTCCAGGCAGTGGGGTGGGGTGGTGCAGGTCCTAGGCTGCAATCTGTAAGGGAGCCATCACTGTTGTCACCTGCCCTTGAGTCAGCTTGACTCACAGTGACCCTCCGTACAGCAGAACACAGCACTGCCAGGCTCCGCGCCATCCTCACAACTGCTGGCCATTGTTGAGCCTGTTGTAGCATCTGTGTCGATCTGTCTCACTGAGGGGCTTCCCCTTTTGCTGACTCTCTACTTGATCACGCACGAAGTCCTCCAGACACTGAGCCCTCCTGATAACATGTCCAGAGTATGTGAAATGGAGTCTCCCCACCCCTACTCCTAAGAAGCATTTTGACTACTTCTACTAATCCAGATTTGTTCATTCTTCTGGCAGTCCATGTTATAGTCAACATTTTCTGCCAACATCATAATTCAAATACAGCAACTCTTTTTTGGCCTTCCTTAGTCACTGTCCAGTTTTGTTGGCATATCAGGCGACTGAAAATACCACGGCTTGGGCCAGGCAAACCTTTGTCCTCAAAGGGACATTTTTGCTTTTTAACACTTTAAAGAAACCTTTTGTAGCGGATCTCTATGGAAGCTATACCTATATGCTCTTGAGTTGATTTTGATACAGTAACCCTACAGGACAGAGCAGAACTGCCCCATAGGGTTTCCAATGAGAGGGTGGTAGATTCAAACTGCTGACCTTATGGTTAGCAGTTAAGCTTTTAACCACTGAACTACCACGGCTCCTATGGCAGCCACAGCACCTTTTATACAATTTTGTGGGGTTATGGAGTCCCTTGCCATCTCCAAAGTATAGAAACCAAGTAGATCAAAGGCTTGGGTGGTACCCTGGCAGCAAGCAGAGTTGGTTAATTCTCTGCAGGTGCTCAGAAAATTGAACTAACAGAGACACACAAAGTCAACATAGCATCAACAAAGAGAGGGAGAGAGAGGGGTGTGGCATGGGGTGAGCTTTTGAAGGCTGAACCCAACAGATGAGCAATGTAAGACAAAAAGCAGTGGAGCATGGAAGCTTCACCTACAGCAGATGAAACCCATTCTAATATCAATGACACCACAGAGTTACGATCATAATGACTACAAACTGTCAGGGAGTAAACCAGGGAGCCCAGCAACATGAATGCACTTGTGTGGGGAGAAAAAACAAGTGAAGAGATTCAGGCAAAACTACCCCCTTTCCTGGTGGAAGCTCTTTAATCTTTAATATCGTTCTCTCTTGACACTAGTCACTGATCTTGCGCCAACAAGACGGGGGTAACTTCTAAGAAGCTAATGCTTCTCCTCACTTGGGTGAGGGACTTCTGAGGAGTTGGGTGCCATGTGTCTGCAGGCTGAAAGCAAGAGCCTGTTACTCTGCTCTGTGAACCTGACCAATGGGCAGGGCAGGGCAGGGACACTCTGTCCTCCCTCTCCCGCAGTGGCTTTCATAACTCAAAGAGCTGCAGAGCCCTAGGCTGTCACAGAGAGGAATGGGTCTCTTTGGGAACTGGAGGAAGACAAGAAGGGATGAAGATACTTAGGCTGGGCCTCACTCCTCTTTAAACTGTTCTGTCAGGGAAAGTAAAGCCAGTCACTGTTGAACGGAAATCCGGAAGTGGGAGTCCCTTGTGGCCTCAATGATACCAGCCTGGCAAAGGAAAGTGTGGTACTTGGTCTCTATGACCCTGATTTAAGCTGCTCAGTCTCTGCTGTCAATCTAGCCCAACTCAGCACAGTCCTAGAAGAAATGAGAGCAGCTCGATTTATGTGATCTTCAACTGAACACATTTAACCTGTAACGAGAATCATTATTAAAACCAATATAAGAAATCCTGCACTTTTATTCCATTCCCTATGCTATTTATCTGGAAACCCTGGTAGGGCAGTGGTTAAGTGTTACGGCTGCTAACCAAGACGTCAGCAGTTCAAATCCACCAGGTGCTCCTTTGAAGCCCTATGGGGCAGTTCCACTCTGTCCTACAAGGTTGCTGAGTCAAGATCGACTCAACGACAACTGGTTTTTACACTACTTACCTGTCTTTACCGTTTCTGGATAGTAACTAATAGTATATATGTTTGGTTTTGGAGTTATTTTTTTTTTAATGATTGAGTGAAATTGTACAATCCTATATAAATTTGCATGCCCACCTATGTGCAGCTCCCACTACTCTCCCTGCTTGGTGACAACACACTCATCCTCTCTGTTCTGTGTATGTCATATCCCCGTAACAATCTCCTATTCCCTCCCCTCTAGCCTCTCCCCTGTAAGGAATCAGCAGGATGACATCCTACAGATGCATGAAACCATAAAGTGCACACACAATATGATCACTCTGTGTTGCCAAGTCCAAGCCATTCCCGTCCAAAGAGTTGACCTCTATTATGATTTGTGGACAAGGACAGCATCTGGGTCAGGGGCCATGGTCCCAGGGGAACCCCGAGGCCCCTGGATCATCAACTGCATGTTTTGGGAGTTCTTAATGCTACAATTCTACCTATGCATTAAATTAATAAATGTTGTGTGTGTGAGATTATACTAGGTTCTGGGGAAATAGTTATGAATAAGATAGACTCAAATAGCTGTGTTCATGGAACTTACATTCATGTGCATGTATGTGAGTGCATGAGTGTTTGTGTGTGTTGAGGGGCTAGGAGGACAGACAATAAACAAGTAGACAAATAAGTGTTTTAGAAAGCAGAAGGGGTGAGGCAGGAGCTGGGAGGTAGAAGAAGAGACGTGGTGAGATTAAGAGCATCTTAACACAGCAAGAAGTTAGCAAATAGTGTCCAATGTTACTAAGTCAAAAGCTAATATATTAACAGTACAATTTTTTAAAATTGTGATTAAGTGAAAGTATATAATCCAAATTAATTTTGCACGCCTGCCTATCTGCAGCTCCTGCTGCTCTCCTTGCCTGGTGACAGCACACTCTTCCTTTTCATACTATACGTGTAGTATCCTCTTAACAAGCTCCTACAACAGTACAATTTTTGAGGAAAACTAAAACAGAGATGTTAAATGTGATTGTCTCTGAAATGCAGAAAACTGGAGATGAATGGTCAATTTTCTTTCCAACTGCTTGCTTACTTTTTTTCCCCTTTAAAATAGAGTCCTTTGTTTTATGTAAAAGATAACATTGTCCTGTTAAGAAACATGTTTTGTGGTAATGGGAAGTGAAAAAGGGTGATGAAGAAAAGTAAAACAGGATGGCGCGATACGGAGGGACTAAAAGAGGGACAACCACACAGAGAATGAGCAGGGACAACTTCTTTGAAGACGTATCAGGTGAGAAAGACCGTCACGCAGTCTGGAAAAAGGTGGGACAGCCAGCGTTACGGCTCTAAGAGGAAAACCAGCACCAGAGGGTTTTGCTTCCCACTTCCCTATTCTGCACACAAATGCTATTTCTTTGTCTCTGGCGTGTTACAATCTGTTACAGAAATTGCTTGATGAGGCCTGGGAAAGGAACAATGTTGAATGAAACCAAATTCCAAGGCTTACCAATTACTGCAGACATATACTGCCACTGGGGAGGGTGGGAGCATAGGCAGGTACTCTGATCCCACAGTCAAGATAAGAGGCAAGAACTGTAGGAACCGCTCATTCCCCCCTTGCTGCTGCATTTCACTACCACGGTTAATTGGCACGGCAGTCCGTGTGAATGCACGCAGGATGTCCAGATCGCAGCACTGTTTCACACATCATCATTTCAAGTCACCAACTGACAGGATTTAGCACTCTGTGTCTGGCAGCAACCAGCAGTGAAGCAGAGAGAATTCCACTGGATTATCCAAAGCATCTGACCCGCAAATGAGGAGTGAGGAGAACATTTTTAAAAAACAACTCCTGAATGGTTCAGTGAGCCAATTCGACATAGAACAGAGACGCACAAATATCCAGCCACCTCTGGGGCAAAAGGTCGATTTCTTGTGCTTGTCCCTGATCTTCAGAATCCAAGTTCTTGATCCGAGCGCAGTCCTTCATTTTCCTCACCCCACGTGAATGGGACGCAGACAGGCCGGATGGGGTGGGTGCTTGGGGGCAATACTCCATTGTTTGAAATCAGAGCAGCATTACAGCCAGAGGGGATGAGAGCGGGGCCAGTGCAGGAGGAAGGGGGCACGGTCAGAAATGCAGGACACGTCCTCTAAAAAGGTGTAACAGTGGGCTTTCAGCTAAAGAAGCTAGTATCTGCAGCCAGATCTTTATTTCTGGCAAGCCCATCACAGATGCCAGGTTTGGGACAAGGAGTTAGGATGAAGGAAAGAAGCACATTTCCATCTTACAGGAAGTAGACAGTACTGAACTGCCCCCGCCTCATGGATTTCTGAACTTCCTAATTCTCCTAATCATGCTCTGAGCTCCCCCCATCCCACCCCAAACTCCATACCCAATATGATTTTTATTCTCCAAGCCCTTCTCTCACTGCTGTTAGGGTAAGATTTACTAGATGGAATGTGTTTGCAAAATCTGTTTTGTTCATTGGAACATGTTTATCAAGACAGAAAAAAACACTGTCCCTTCTCACTATTTACTTTTTGGTGACGGCCTTCTGGGATTTGGAACTGGATAAACAGATGGGCTTCATGGAAGGAACCAGGCGCAACGCCAGGATGTGTATATATATCTTAGTCTTGGTGTATATATGTCAAATAGTCCTCATCCAAACAGCTGTGCTGGTTTGGGAAGGAACCGAGGGGACAGTATCTTCTGGATGAGAAGACTCCCACTGCTCCAACGCCCATATCCCTCGTGGAACCTGGGGCTACAGGATGCCAGGTGGTTTCTTGGGTTCCAATCCTAGATACGCAACCTCAATTTCACTTTCAGCCCTCTGGCTGTGGTAATTAGGAATGTGCCAAATTAAAAATTACTGCATATTATTTGCACTGGGTAGTTTTGGATCTGCATGCTCCCACAATGGGCCAAGTGTGTGCTGTCTGCAGTGAGTACTGAGCTTCAGCACCTCTGCAATATACTGGGTGCCTCTGTACTAAGGGTATGCCAAGGAGGGTATGACTTGTATAATGTATGTGTGTGTATGTGCGCACGCGCATGTAAACGTCGAAGTTGCGGAAGGCCTGAAATACAGTATTTTCCAAGCCACAGGGAAAGTATGACTGCCAGAGAGGACAAAGTAGAGTGACCACTTGTGATGCTCCTGCAAAAAGGGAATTGGGAAGGAAAGTGGAGTAGTTTTCCTGCTATTTTTTTTGACACTTTCTCCAACATAAATCTCTACTATGCTGCAAGGAATGAGAGAGGAAGAAACAGCTCTTTTATGATTCAACGTATTTCAATTCTAAGGGCCTCAAAATCTTCACTGCTTATCGGGGTCTTCAAAAACAACTTCATTTGCTTCCCAGAACAGGGTTCAAGTCTATGTTTCCTTTTCTCCTGCAAAAATTTCTTTAAACCACCATGAGGGCAGGAGAGAAAAGACAATGCAGCTGACACAGGGAACTGGTGTTGAATACAGCCGAAACCTCTCCCTGCTCCATAAACAGAACCAAGAAAACCTTCCTTAGGTAGAGAGGACTGTATTCATAGGTCCAGGTAGCTTAAAGACAAGAACATTAAGTAATTAGACTCCAACAGACCAAGGTACTGGAGGTAATGGGACCTCATAAAGACAGAACAAAACATTCTACTTCTAACAAAGGTTCTGCAGATCTTTATACTAGAGTGAGCAATGTGTGAGAGGGATGCTGCCCAGGAAATGAAAGGCCTCAATCCTTCCTCTTCAGTGAGCAGAGCCCAGGAGGAGTGTTCCAGGGCCCTCTCACAAACACTCTTTAATAATACCATCCAGAGCCTTTGATTCAAGGAACATGCTGAAGAATAAACAGCCTATTAATCTGAGTCTTCTGGTGTGCCTGGGTATACAAAGCCGCAATGAACTAACCCCTTGGCTCTCACAAACCTCCTGACTGCACACCATCCGCTGCTCTGCTGCCCAGCTCAGCTCCTCCTCTCCAGCACTGCATGCAATTTGTCCCCGGAGAAGCTTCGGCGCTTGGCGGCCCTGAGGGCTTCATCTAAGGATGCCCAGGCCAAAGCCAGGGTTCAAACTAGTGGAAACAGCACATCCTTGTTTGGCCATAAGAAGGCACAACCATGTGACTTCGAGCTCAAATGAGAACTGTGTGGTAGTGTGACTGGGTGAGGAGACAAAGTCATCAGTCTGCCTCTTTCTGAGCCAACTTGACAGCCTCAGGCCTGGGAAAGGAAGGCCCAGCTTCAATTGCTTCCCAGTCTTGGTTACCTTGGTGGCAGGAAGGGCCCCTGCCTGGGTGGGCTCTGGGTGCTATTCTGTGGAAACATTCCTGGGTGTTTTGCCTAAGTAAGAACGGTCGAGTTACATTCCTGAGTTTTCAAGGATGGAAGCAGAAGGAAAAGAAGTAGCTGTTTCATTTCAGATCCTTTCACTGTAGAGTTGTTCTTGAAAAATCAGGGGTGACTTTTGTGATAACAACCAATTTGATGACGCATCAAGACTGTCCTTCCCACCTCCAGAAAGCCATAGATAAAGAAGTTGATAGTATGAACTTTTAGTAATAAACCAGGGGTTCCATTGTTGAAACAGTGTACACGAGGCAGATCACAGGCTCAGATCAGCTATGGCAGCCAGGTGGCTTCTCTGTGTTTCAGGGTCACCAAGCTCACAAAAGAGGTGTGCTCAGTCATAAAAGGAACTGGCATGACGACATGATGAGGTAGATCAATGAATGTAGCTTTATCACTGCCAACCAACACACACACACACAATGAAAGCACGTATTCAACTGACCCCAAATTTATGTACAAAGGAAGACATATCTCGTGCAAGTTTCCTTTCTAGAAAGAGGCACTTTGACTTAAAAAGTACTATTCTAAAGTCTTCTGATTCTATTTTTGAGAACTACTGTGCTCTGTCTCAAACTGGAGGAAAAAGGTCTGTACCTTACAAAAAAGTAGAACCACGGCTCACATACTTCATGTCAATTGGCTCTGAAAGGCTTAAAATTCAATGATTAAGAGCCTGGGTTTTGCAGTGAGATCTAGATCTGAGCACTTATGCCACTTGCTAGATGTGTGATCTCAACACATTACATAAAATCAGTAAGATTCAACTTTCTACTTGTAAATGGGATTATCAGGAGGATTATAAAACATAATAAAATTGTTTAATATGTCTGAGACACACAATAAATTATAGCTGTATTTATTCTTCTTTGAATCTTTTAAACACACAAATCAAACATGGTTCTGTGGAGGGTCCTAATTGGTGGCTGGCACATAAGCTACATGAAGAGGGAGTTTCTTCATCTCTCTATCATGCTGGATTTAGAAGATCCTCAGATCTTCCCTCAGTATATCAGAACCAAGAGTTTGGGTTCCATGGAATTACTGATGAAAGGGCAATAAGGAATCCAGTTCTAGTACTCTGGGGCCTCGCTTTTGATATGAAAACTGCAGACTGTTCTGGAGTCTTCCCACCCCAGATTCTGGCTTAGCAGATATAGCCTTCTTTCTCTGGGCTTCCACCTGTTGGAACAAACATATGTAATCTGAATACAGAGCGGCCTTACGAGCACAGATCGGGTATCAGGCAGCCTTTCTCTGCAGCATTCCTGGGGTCATATAATGACAAACATTCCAACAGGCTGAGTTTCACTCTTCCTGCCCTGTAACTGAGGGTCTTGTGAAACTGCTTCTTGTGATTAGAGCCATGGGTGCCTGGCTCCGAGGTGGTGGGGAGGACTTCATTAATATTGATGAGCTGTAACTCGTTAACCTCATTTGATGTTTATTTACAACCATTCTTCTCATATGCTAATGAGCGACACTAGGCTCTTCAGATAGAAGGGAGAGAACTGGACCCTCTTTGCCAGCACCTCCTTGGCAGACTCCTGTCCCTTGACACAGAAGTCTGCACAGAGGGAATGAAGCCAAATGGAGGGAATGCAACAGAGAGGACAAAATGATGTGAAAAGAATGTCTGCAATGTAACTGGGGGGAGAGAGCAGCCCAGCTGCTGGGGCCACGGTGTGACTGAGGTTTGGTTACACACGCCCAGTGGGTAACAAAGAGAAGCTGAGGGACAGGGACCTGAGGATCTATGAAAGGGACAATAAGTTATATTTTGGAGTTGGGGTGAGGGGTATAGATGAGTGGGCCCTACGGGTGTCAGGCGGCTAGAGGGCCTCTATTGGACTCATTTTCTTCTATAACCTTATTAAGTCAATAAGGAGAGGACAGAGGTGGATTTCTGAAAGGCAGTTCAATGTCCACAGCAACTAATGCTTAACAAATGCTTGGCTTGGAGAAAGAGTACTCACTGTTACATCACTGTTTAATGGGTGAGCAGGTTGGTATCGCACTGTTTCACTTTCTTCTAAGTTGTGGTCATGTGTATCAAAGCATAGTATAATGAAATCAGAAACAGCCAGAGGATTTTTTTAATATCATGATGGTTAAGGTTATATTTGGCAGATACGATGTAATCACCATGCTCAGTGTGATCTGTTGTGAGCAGCCAATCAGTTGAAAGAGGAGTTTCTTTGGGAATGTTACCTACGTCCAATATATACTGATGTTCTGGCAAACCTTGCCCTTTCTGGATCCTGTATCCTATTTGTCATCCTCTGACCTCTGGTTCTCAGAATGTTGGCCAGCAGCCTGCCATCTGACCTGCCAGTTTTGGTCCTGTCAGCCACTGCAACCACATGAGTCAGGAGAAGGCTCCAGCCTGACGCCTGGCCCATGGATTCGGGATGCATCAGCCTCTACAACCACGGGAGCTGTTTCCTTGAAACAAGTGTCTCTGTGTATATATTTGTAAGTATATGCTTCACTAGTTTTGTTTGAGAACCCAGCCTAAGACATATGGCCTATTCTGTTGTTTCAAGGGCTGCTAAGCCAAATAGAATACAGGCATCTTCCAAACTTCATAGCAGGTAACAAGTCAATTTTGGGTTGTTCTACATGTATGAAACACTGTCCCAAGAGCGAGCTCTTATAAGACAAATGGGGAAGGGAAGGAGAAATACTTTGGATTTATAAATGCTTTATTATTACTAGCAGCAACAGCAAATTTAAAATTTCTTAAACTTTTAAATGTCAGTTCCCACCAATTTTCTTGTCTTTGTGACTATGTAATTCACATTATTTTTTAGACAATTATTCCCTTCCTGCCTACAGGGTCTACATCCTCTCTTCTCTCTCAATCTGTTTTTTTCCTGTGAAACACTTTGAAGATCACTCTTTCCCTTGATGTGCCTTTCTGCAAGGCAAAGAGGCAAGAGAAAAAAGGAATCTCTTACCTTAAAGATGTAACAACATTTTATTTAAATACCAAGTATTGATTCTAGCCGCAGATTTTATGTTTGACTTGTCTGTCTGAGATCATTACCCCTTAGGGCAGGAATGGCAGCTTCTTTCAAGTTTTCTATGAACTCAGTTCCAATAGGACTGAGGCAATAATCAATAGCAATCTGCCTTCCACCTGACAATCAGTACCCTCCTGCGCTTAGGAACAAATGTAGCTGGAAGAGTAACTGAGAATGATATGCTTGCTCTAGTCCAGAGCAGTGCTTCTCAAGCTTTTAATTTTTTCCCCTTTATTATCATCCTCTCTCAAAGCAGTTTTTTTTTTTTTTTTTTTTAAACAAGAGCCCTGGTGGCGTAAGGGTTAAAGAGCTTGGCCGCTAACCAAAAGTTCAAGTGGTTCAAACTTACCAGTCACTCTGCACGAGAAAGATGTGGCAGTCTGTTTCCATAGAAGTTTATAACCTTAGAAACCCTATGAAGCAGTTCTAAATCTGTCCTATAGGGTCACTGTAAGTTGGAATCAACTTAATGACAATTTATTTAGTTTGGGTTTGATAAGGAGCCTTTTTAGGCCATTTGTTTCCAGAATTCTGTCAGAAGACCAGAGTTGACAGCTCCAAGGTCACCTGAAAACCCAAGTCCTGGTCTCGCTCCTACCCCAGAGCTGAAACTAGCACCAAAGACAACTCTTGAGACAACACTTGGACTGAACTGTAAGACAGGAGACTGTCGGAGCAGCTCCTACCATCTTCCCACCAAAGAAATGTTAATACCACTGATATATGTGCATATCTGTTGATGTACTGGAAGGCTACCAGCCATTATAATATCTAAATTTTTATACTCCCTTGCCCCACAAAGAACCAATTTTTGCCCCACTGGCAATGTATGTTTTAGAAGTCCTTTTTTATTTTTTAAGTGATTTAATGTGTTCCAGAATTAAACCTAACATTCTCCCAAAGCGGGCCATCAAACATAATTATACCTCTGTTCTGATTATTTAAAAAAAAAAAAAAAAGACATCTTTGTGTCTATTTAATGATAGTCTTTCCAAAGAAGAGATCAAAACCTCCCCTTGTTTTTTTCCACACTGGATCTGACCTATCCACAGAATGAATGGCTTACTTTTTGGCAGTGGGTTGGCTTTTTACAATTGTTCTATTTTAGTACGGGTAGAGGTAATAGACTGTTGGGCCTCTTAGGGACTCCCAAATAATTCATTCTCAAAAAACATCAACAATATATTCCCTTGTAAGAGTAAAATTAAGTTCATTATCTCATTAAATTTCTCTCAAACTCCACACAGTGGTTGGTATTGCTCTTCCCTTCTATGAGCAGAAAAAAATGATGATATTGAGAGATTATAAAAGTTACAGGGACTTTCTCTTCTTTCTTTTCTTTTGTGGTTAAGTGAAAATTTACAAATGAAGTCAGTCTGTCACATCAAACCCCATAAAGAGACCTCTTCGTGACGCCATCTACCATCCCAGCCCTGTGACAGCACACTCACCCCTTCCACTCTGTACTTCCCATCCTCATTGAACCTAGTCCCGTCCCCACCTTTCCTCCCTCCCTTCTCATTACTATAGAAGAGCTGCTCTGACAGTCTCCTGCCTTGTAGCTCAGGCCAATTTTTGTCTAAAGAGTTGTCTTTGGTACTAGTTTCAGCTCTGGGGCAGGAGCAAGACCAGGGGTTGTGTTCTCAGGTGACCCTCCAGGACATCAGATCATCAAGTCTGGTCTTCTAACAGAATTCTAAATCTGTATCCCTATTTTTCTCCCTCTATGTCAGGGAGTCTGACATTGCATTGCCTCTCAAAGCAGACACTGGAGGTGATGTTTCTTTATATAAGTATTTTATCTGTCACTCCGAGGATTTCTAGGCCTTACATCTTCCGGTTCTCCCTACATCTCAGCACAATACTGTGCCAGGAGAAGTTTGTTCTACCTCTGCCAAGCCCTCTCTCTTAACAGCAGAATAGCCAATACAGGTGCTAACTAAGTCTCTAAACAGTGATTGATGTGGAAAAAGGAGGACAAATCAGGCCTTTGTCCTAAAGGTTACTGTTCTGCAAGCAAATGGCTTTAGGTAGCACAGAACACTGTACAGAAGGTAGGCAACTTCTTTTCTGAGATGCACACCATTGTCTTTGCAGGGTTCAGAAGAGAGGAACTAAACAATGATTTGCTCCTCAGATGGTGCAAAGACCCAAGTCAAGACCTCCCACAAACAGTCTTCAAGTAACATGAGAAATCCATGTTTTATTTAGCAGTCATGGAAACTGACCACATCATAAAACTAATCCATACTTGAAATTCAACATAAGAGAGTGTGGATTAGAAGCTGGCAAGCCAAATAAAAAACACTATCTAAAGGGCTCTTCTCTATAAACTAGCCTCAGGCTCATTTAATTCTCCAATGAAGCTACTGTTAAATTTTCTTTAGAACAAAACACAACTTACTGTAAATGACTAAAGAGCAAGTGACTTCAAGAGACAACTTGTCCATCTCAGGACTTCCACGAGATCTGTACCTAACCTACTTCTCCTAACAGAATCTTTTCTATTAAAAAGCAAAACAAAAAGAACTTCAGTGACAGATATTCTGCAATACTGTGTAGGAACTCAGTATGACACTGAGTAATCTCTTCCCTGATAAATGTGTCCTCATGTCTAACCTCGCTTCTTCCCAGTGCAACAGCAGCTCAGTTTCATTTTCTTCCAAGAGAAGGAGACAAGCTGAGGATTGGTTCAAGTTAACTAATTTGAGGGGGGTAATCCTCACATTTTCCCTTAAAGAAGACATCATTGTAACTACTCTGAGCTAAAACAGAAACTAAAACATACAAAGTACAGGAATCTAAAAAACCTAAACCTGTTGATTCTGACTCATGGTGATCCTACAGCACAGAGTAAAACTGTACCGCAGAGTTGCCAAGGAGTGCCTGGTGGATTTGAACTGCCAGCCAAACCTTTGGTTAGCAGCTGAACTCCCAACCACCACGCCACCAGGGTTCCTGGAATCTAAAACATGACTCTTAATTTATGTTACTGAAGAAGTATTTAAATGAAAAACCATTTCCTACTGGATGCTGTAAAATGGGAACCAATGTGTGGAGGCTGGTGGCAGAGAAAGAATAAATTCTTAAAAGTCTTGTACATCAGAGCAAGGAAACTAAACTGCAAATGCTCCTACTTCGATTAGGGGAGAAGAAAAAGAGTCCCATCAGGCCCGACTCATTTTGTTCGCAGCAGTGGCACTGACAATGAACTGGAAAGGGTAGTGAGGAGACATAGTGGCACCTTGCTCTAATCTCGGTTTGTTAATTTCAGGAGCATTTGTCTACCTTGTTCTACCAACATAACTGGTTGCAGAAACAATTCTAGACTCAGGAAAAAGTTTGTCTTTTTTTTCACTGGCAGGTAACCAAGAAAAATATGTTCTCCAATGAGCAGTAAAATAAGGTAATAAAAGTAAGATTCTACTTATCAAACATTTTTATCCGAAGATAAAAACCTTTACCAATATTTTATATCAAAACCTTTACCAATATTTTACCCAGTTGCCATTTCCCCTTCACCATCTTCCCTACAGTTGTGGGAGGAAAAGCAAGCTTTCTGCACGAAAGATATCTCCTCTGTGCATTGCTGTAAGTCTGAATACAACTTTAGGAAATGAACCTCCCAAAGAGGGTGCAGGCGGGTCCCTTGGATTTTTGAGCGCCAGATCCTCTCAGCACGCCATGTTGGTAAGGGCTCTGCTCTACCACCTCGAGCTGCTCTTGGTAACCAGAGACACTGCCGAAAAGGGCCAAAGCCCGGGGGGAAAATACAGAAGAAAAGAGTAAGAAGGCCTTTTCCCTTCTAGACAGAAGTAGAGAAATCAACCCACTGAGTCAGTAATCCTGTTCTCTACAGCTGGTGTTGTTAGCCTAGAGTCACTCTCAATGAACAGCAGTGTGGAAGGGTTAACAGTTTCAGACACAGTATTTGTTCCAACTCACAATGCAGGTCTTTGACACAGAGAGTTGTGGAATTCATAGGGTAACTTCAGTGACAGCTAGGTGATCAGAAGAACCTTTAGAAGTTGGTGAATGAGAGTCTTCAATATATATATATATATATATTTAAAATAGCAAATAGGAGTGGGTAAGAAGACACATCAGTTCAGGGTTTGCCATAATACAGTGGTTCAGTCTCAAGGAACCAGATACCAAAAACAATTTTACAATTCAGAGGTATGAGTAGAGTAACAGGTAGTACTATTTCTTTACAGTTTTACACAAAACTGAGACCTACGTGCTGCCACACTATAATTACTGATGGGTCAGTCTCCTTACACAGTCAAGTGTTGAAGCTGGTGAGTATGTCACAGGTATCTGGCTTTAAAAGTTTCAGAAATGTCATTTAAAACACATCATTTCCTTTTCTCTACATTCCAAGTAGTGGGTGTTTTCCTGGGCCTATGGCACAGGGGCCTGAAGCTGAGCTCTAGAAAAGATAAAGAGACTTTTTCCTCAGAGCAGTTTGCTAAGCACAGAGGAAGGTGCTTGCTTCATTAAGACATTCAGATGAAGCCAAAAGGCCTGCAATGAACTACCCAATCTTAAGGACAGTGTGATGTGAAACCTCCAATCTGCCATGGCTTGACGTATATATTTTTTATAAAAAGAAACTCAGAAGTGCCAATTCCTCTGTTTTTGAACCTTGGAACCATTTTAATAGTAATCTTCTCTCTCTCTCTTTTTTTTCCCTGCTGGGCTTTAACATGGAAGAAATAGCTTAGACTGTTATAACGGAGAAAGAATTTTTTTGAAAGATGCTTATTAACTTTTATGAGAAAATTAGGTTGAGTATCACCAACAAGCCTCTACCCATTGTGAATGAGTAAACTTTATAAATGAACACAAAGGTCATGATAAAAAGAATTAGGATGAAGGGAGTCTGTATGAGTCCACCAAATCAAAGTTTATAAATAAAGTTTTCTATTGCTTGAGGTAAAGCCAATACATCTGAATGTGATCTTGATTTGTCTTGTCCCGGCACCCAATTAAGGTTTGTTCCCCTTCACCCAGACCCATACCTCCAGGGAAGACAGCAGCTAAACTTCTGTCAAAAAACAAGCATCAGTCGTGTTTTAAAAATAACCAGAAAAAATGTTCTTCAGTAATTCTTTCCCAGCAGTGAGGCCTGCAGTCTGAATCTAGCTGTTCATCAGTCATCTGTGGGTACTTATTAAAGTTAGATACTCTGACTGCACTTCAGATGGGCTATTTGGACATTAGTGGGCCTTACGGTGGAACAGATAGTTGGGTGCTGTACATACAACGGGCATGGTGTTACAAATCCAGGAAACACATTAACCCTGAGATTCTTCCTTTGTCCTTGTGTTTTAACAGTTGTCAGTTGTGATTTACATAGAGAAGAGTCCGATTTGAGCCTCCAATACAGAAGTTGTCTTTGAGAGACAGCATGCTATGTACTTTAATCAAGAGCAAAGTGTTATTAAAAGGCCTCAGTGTACCACACATTGGACTAGGTGCTAGGATTACAAAGCTGAATAAGACGTGTTTTCTGCACTCAAAAACTTAAAGCCTAGTGGAGAAGACAAGCAACTGATTTCACGATATGCTGATAATATGATGGCACAGAGCTGAGGAACCAATGTGACAGGGATTAGCCCACTTGCTGTGCTTTATATTACCTAGTGTTGCTGAGGAGCTGTCTGACTCATAGCAGCCCTGGAGGACAGAGAAGAGCTCCCCACAGAGTTTCCAAGGAGTGCCTGGTAGCTTTGAACTGCAGACCTTTGGGTTAGCAGCTAAGCCTGGAGCTACTGCCTTGCAGAGCACACCGAGGTGGTGGTCCATCCAGGTCAAAGCACAGGGTGATGGAGCTACAGGCGGAGCCTGAGTGAAAGCCCTCAGTGTGAAACACGTGAGATGGGGGGAAGAACCAGGACCCAAGGTTATTAAAACTGAAGAACAGATTTTAAGGCAAGGAGTTTCTGGAAAGGAAGCTGGAGAGGACAGATGTCTGGTCACAGAAAGCCCTGTCTGTTTTATCCTGATGGTGGCATCACTAAAGGGTTTTAAGAAGAATAGCACGTATTTTCATTATTAGTAGGTCACTTGACTCAAAAAGAGCAAGATGGATGGGACAGACCACTTAGAACATTATTACAAGAATTTAAACAAAAGCCAGGGCAGTGAAAATATTAATCAAGGGGAAAGGTCAGGGATGAAGAACTATTTGGGCATGGTTTAGGAAGCACTGAGTTTCTGTTTACGGTGATGGAAAATCTGGTAAGAGACACTGGTGATGGTTGCACAGCACCACTGATGTGACTGATGTCTGTGAACTGTACATGCAAAAATGTTGAACTGGCAGATGTGTTGTATATGTGCTTACAGCAATTTAAAAATTTCAAAGAACCATTCTGAAGGCATGATCAGTGAGACTTCTCAGCAACCGCATGTGAAGGGTGAGGGAGAAGAAGGTATCTAGAATGACAGACTGTAGGTCTGGGAATCGGCTAGGGAACCTAAGAGGAGAGGCAGATTTAAGGGTGATGGTGAGGAGCTTTGTTTTGACATTTTGAAAATAAAGTTCCTTTCAGATGAAAGTGGAGATATTTGTATGGGGCTGAGGTTTGTTGTGCAGGAATTCAGGGTTAGAGGCATAGATGGAGACATCATCTGCCTAGCCTAAAAGAGTAGAAGTGACAAGAGATAAAGACTTTAACTGTGTGCTGTGAGAAGAGTAGAGGGATTACAACAGAACTTTGGGGATTAGTAACATTTAAGACAAGAACAGAGGAAAGTGAGCTCTTGAAACACGGGGGATGACTGGTCAGAGAAGTAGAAACAAACACGTAGTTGAAAGGGCATAAATCTGAAGCCAAACAGAATCAGTTTAGAATACCCTCTCCACCACTTACTGTATGTCCTTGAACAAGACAGCTTTTACATCTTGGTTCTCTCACATAATCAAGAGATAATATTTTACAATTATGAAGAGGGTTAAATGTGATAATATATGAATTATAACTTTGAAGAACGCCTTGCACAATGCTTACCTCATTGCAGGCACTCAAACAAATGTTACTTCCTCTCCTAGTCTAGCTGTTATATGTCTCTCCTCTGCAGGTAACAGGAAGAGGGTATATCTTAAGTGTTACATAGTTTTAAGGTGGAGAGAGCTTGGCCTACTCTGAACTGAAGCCACAGACATACAGAAAATTCCGTACTGCTTTTTTCCTGTCTCTCCAGGACACTACTTCTTGGAAGCTGTTCTGCAATGAGTAAAATTGGCAACTAATACCTTATTTGAAGAAGGCTAGGGATTTGTAGTTGTTAGAGGTGATATTAGGCTTCACTTTTGGCTCAAGGAAGAGACGAGAATTTTGTAGACGGCAGGTGCTGAAAAGGTGCTGGAACTCCCAAGTACACTAAAATTAGAAAAGGAAAAAATCTACACAACTCAAAGATTACTTTGGTAGAGATTTCCTTCATTTGGAAGCCAAAGTATATATTACATCACCCTGACAGGCCTGCCTTTAATGATCTGTAAGCTTCAATGAAGCAAATATTATTTAAGGCTTTGAAGGCAACGCGGAAAGAAAAAAAACTGTTTCAAGTCCCTTAAACAATCTACCGCTCCAGTATTTCTAATAATCACATGAGTCGTCTTGCTTTTGACTGGAGAGCAAAGGAAAAAAGAAACCTGTAGAAACTGGAGTTGGATGAGAGAACAAAGTTGAGAGACGAAACCCTGTCTCATACTGGCAACTGAAACAAGACTCACCCTTCATATCCTTTAAACCACTACCCAGCTCTTTCCTTTTTTCTCTCAGAGATTTTTAAGAGTCACAAAAGGCTCTTCTGGCTGAACTCCACAATCACGGGAAAGTTTTCTCAGGAAAAAGATGCAATGATTATTGCAGTTTATCTCGGTCATGTCATTGCTGTGTCCTTTTTCCTCAGAAATTTATTTCTGCACTAGAGTAATGAGCTGAAAAGAAGCACTGTTTAAAGTCAAATCAATACAATACAAACATTTCCAAATAACACAACAGTTTTCATGACTGTAAAAACTATCCTTTGTTTATCTCAGAATCAAACTGTGATTATTATTACTGCATGGGGAACTCCGGTGGAGTAGTGGTTAAGTTCTATGGCTGCTGACCAAAAGGCTGGCAGTTCAAATCCATTAGGTACTCCTTGGTAACTCTACTCTGTCCTACAGGGTTGCTATGAGTCAGAATCAACTCAATGATAACTTTTCGTTGTTTTTTGTTTTTATTGCATGGGTAGAAAAGATAACCTTCAAGAATCCCTGCAACTAGTTCCTAGAAGAAAGGACAAGGTCTAATCTTAGTCATCAACAGAACATCAAAACAAAAAGTACACAAACAACAGAAGATAAATTAGATAACTGGGACTTCTTAAAAATTAAATACCTATGGTGATGAAAAGACTTTATCAAGAGAGTAAAACAAAAACCTATAGACTGGGAAAAAAAAATCTTTGGCAAATACTTAACTGATAAAAAGTCTAACCTCTAAAACATATAGAAAACCAACAACTCAACAACAAAAAGATGAACAATCCAATCTAATAAAAGGAGGGAGGGGCAAAGGACAAGAACAGATAATTTACCAAAGAGGACATTCAGGTGGCCAACAAACACATGATAAGATGCTTGTGCTCATTAGCCATTACCAAAGACAAAAAACAAAAATCCAAACCCACAGTCATTACCACTAAGTTGATTCTTACAGCAACCCTACAGGATAGAGTAGAACTGCTCTAGGGTTTCCAAGGCTGTAATCTTTATGGAAGCTGACACATCTTTCCCCAATAGAACAGCTGATGAGTTCAAAATGCCAGATTTCCATTAGCAGCTGTCACGGATTGAATTATGTTCCCCTGAAAAATGTGTAGTAATTTGGCTGGGCCAGGACTCCCTGTATATTGTGATTGCCTTCTATTTTGTGATTTTCTTATGCTGTAAATCCTAATCTCTGCTTTTGGTTAAGAGGATTATGTTAAAAAGAATTCGGGGAGGGGGAGGGACTGTAAAACCCTTCTTAAGGTCACCGCCCTGCTACAATGTAAAGAGAGCTTCCCTGGAGTGTGGCCTATACCACCTTTTATCCTTTCATCCTATAAGAGATAAAAGGAAAGGGAAGCAAGCAGAGAGTTGGGAACCTCATACCATCAAGAAAGCAGCACTGGGAGAAGAATGAGTCTTTCAGACCTGAAATTCCTGTGCTGAGATGTTCCCTGACCAAAGACTGATGCAACCCAAAGAGCTTCCTCCAGAGTCAACAAAGAGGGAAAAAGCCTTCCCCTGGAGTAGACATCCTAAACTTTGACTTGTAGCCTCCTTTGTTAAAGCCATCCATTCATGGTATTTCTGTAAGAGCAGTACCAGATGACTACGACAGCAGCTAAGTACGAACAGTGCACCACCAGGGCTCCTTTCATTACCTACCAGAGAGATGCAAGTCAAAAGTACAAGAGACCATGTCATCTCTGCAAAAATGGCAATGACCAAAAAAGCAAAAAACAACAAATTCTGGTGACATTATAGGGGGACTGAAACTCTTCTACATTGCTGGTGGGAATGTAAAATGGTACAATAATTATAGGAAACAATAGGGGGTTATGATCCAGCAATCTCATTACTAGGTATGTATCCCAGAGAAGAGCAGTGACATGGTTAGATTCACACACTCCTATATTAATTACTGTAGCCTTATTTATAAAAGCAAAGCAATGGAAATGACCTAAGAGCCCATCTAATGGATGAATGGATAAACAACTGCGGTACACACACATAACAGAATACTACACAATTATAAGGAACAATGAGATGTTCATGAAATGTAACATGGTTAAGTCTGGAGTATATTATACTGAGTAAAATAAGTCAATCACAAAAAGGCAAATACTGTATGGCCATTCTTTTTATAAAAAGTTAGGAACAGGTATATATGCAGAAAGCAATGTTCTTTGATGGTTACCAAGATGACAAGAAAGAGGGAGGGGGAGCCACTTTATAGATAGTAGACACTTGTCATTTTTGGCGATCAGAAAGGCAACACTCAATATAAGTGAAGTCTGTACAATCTGTCCTACATAAGACACTAAGAAATACGTAAGAATAAAAGACAATTTAGGCAAAAAGTATTAACAGACAATTTTACAACAATAATAACAACCAATAAAATATATGTGTGGTTAAATAAGTATACATGTATACATATACCGTTATAGGAATGTACATCTGAGTATATGTTCAAACATCCTGTGGGACTGAGTTACTGGGTCTGAAGGCTCAGGACCACAGTCTCAACAGACATCTAAGTCAACTGGTATAACACAGCTCATGATGTTCTATCTCCTAGGTTGGTGAGCAGCATTCTGGAGTCCTAAAAGCTTTTGAGTGGCCATCTTGAATACAAGTATGGGTCACTTCTGATCTGGAGCAAAGGAGAGTGAAGAAGCCAAAGACCCAAGGAAAAAATTAGTCACTAATACTAATGGCCTATAAGAATGGTAGCCTCTTCTAGTCTGAGGCCAGAAAAACTAAATGGTGTCCAGCAAGTCACTACTGACTGCTATGACCACGGACACAAGAGAAGCTTCCTTATAATGGGAGAAAAATGTAGAACAAAACTCAAATTCCTAAAAATGGCAAGGCTGACAGGACTAAGACAGACTAGAGGAACCCCTGAGACTGTTAAACTGGGATATCCTTTGAACTTTGAATTGAAGTCACTTCTGGGGGTCATCCTACATCAAAATAAGAGATTGGTTTGATCACATCACTGTGAATACTGTGCTCCCTTAAATTAATCAACCATCTGTCTCACTGATCTAGTTTTGCTACAGCAGAAATATCACAAGTGGGTGGCTTTAAAAAGAGAAATGTATTTCTTACAGAAAAGCAGGCTGCAAGTCTAAATTTAGCTCCAGGGGAACGGTTTCTCTGTTGGCTCTGGGGGAAGGTGTTTGTTGTCAATCTTTCCCTGGACTAGGAGCTTCTGAGATGCAGAGACCCCAGATCCTCCCCAGGTCTTTTCCAAAAGACTCTGTGGGCTCCTGGCACTACTTCTTTCTTGATGGTATGAGATCCCCAGTCTCTGCTTGCTTCTCTTTCCTTTATATCTCAAGAGATTGCCTCAAGGCACAATACAATCTTACACATTAAGTCCTGTCTCACCAACACAACTGCCACCCACCCTCCCTCACTAACATCACGGAGGCAGGGTTTAAATTATACAGGAACTTCACACAATACCAGGAATCAAGGTCTAGCCAAATGGCTTCACACATTTGGAGGTGGGCACAGTTCATGACACCCTCTGACATCAAATTGTCAACATTTACCCTAAAACAAAGGTGGGAAGCTAAGGAGAAGTAGAGAAATTAGATTAATGGAAACAGAACAAAAAGAATGGAGATAACTAGAATGCTGACATGTTGCGAAAGATGCTTTATCACCTCTAACAACAGGAAATCACTGCCTCTGAAGCAGCTCTTTTCACTTACGGAAATTCTACTCATTAAGAAAATTTCATCTTGTGTTGTGAAATCTGTTTCCCTGGTCACTTCTTTCCATTGGTCCTAATTCTGTGTTCTGCAGCCACATGGAATAAGTACACTGTGTTTCACACTATTAAGTATCTGAAGTCAGTCACTGTTTTAGTCAGCTAGGGCTGCTCTAACAGAAATACCACAGAGTGGATGGCTTTAATAAAGGAAGGTTTATTCTTACACAGTCCGGTAGGCTACAAGTCCATATTCAGGGTGTCCGCACCAGGGGAAGGCCTTCCCCCTTGTCGGCTCTGGAGGAAAGTCTGGAATTGCATCAGTCTTTCCCCAGGGAGCATCTTGGCGCAGGAACCTTAGGTCTGAAGGATGTGCTCTTCTCCCAGAGCTGCTTTCTTGATGGTATGAGGTTCCCAATTCTCTGCTAGCTTCTCTGTCCTTTTCTCTCTTGTAGGATGAAAGGATTAAGGGTGGGACAAGCCATACTCTAGAGAAACTCCCTTTACAGTGGAGCAGGGAGGTAATCCTATGAAGGGATTTGCAGCCCCACCCTAATCCTTTAACACACAGTTTAGGAAAACCACACAATGGAGAACAGTCACAAGATACTGGGAATCATGGCCCAGCCACATGGCTACACATATTTTTGGGGGGACACAATTCAATCCATGACAGTCATCATGCTCCCCACTTTCTTTTCTTAAAGGACATTGCTGGCTCCTTTCATTTGGTTTCAAGTCCATTTACCCGTACAGTATGCTTTAGTTAGCCAGTGTTAATGATGAAAATAACATTGATCAGGAAGCTATGAAGTGCCAGGCACTGAGAGAGGCCTTTTCCCTGTATTATCTCATTTGAATCCCTTATGAGGCTGGCACTACTCTTTGCCTTGGCCTTACCAATGAGGACACTTAGATTCAAGAGCTTAAGGAAGTTACTTGATACCAGTCAGTAGAAAGTATACAGTTGGGACTTAAACCTATGTCTGTTGGCTCTACGACTTCTTTCCTTAACTATCATGTTACATTGCCTCCTCTGTAAAAGCCTATTACCCAAAACTGAACACATGCTATAGGTGTTTGACTATCCTGGAGTTTATACTTCGTTCATTTTTGTATATCCAGCACTAAAAGAATGCCTGGCATACAGTCAAACCAAACCAAAGCCATTGCCATGAAGTTGATTCTGATTTACAGCAACCCTGTAGTACAGAGTAGAACAACTCCATCAAGTTTCCAAGTAACACCTAATGGATCTGAACTGTTAACCTTTTGGTTAGAAGTCACAGCTCTTAACCACTATGCCACCAGCATTTCCTGGCATACAGCAGATACTCAACAAATATTTGTTTAATGAAAGAATGAATAAACAGAGCAAAGCAGTCCCTTACCTGATTCTGGCCCCTGTTTGTCTAATCTTAGGTCTAAGGTTAATGCAGCTTCTTGCTAGTCATATCACCTTGCTGCCCTGTACTCAGGTTGGGTCTCTTGTACAGGTTTTCTGTTAAGGTATGTGTGTCCTTGGCCAACTTTTTCAGTGAGGTCTGGTTTCTAACCTGCTCTGTATTTGTATTTGTTATATTTAGGTTTTCCCATTTGATTTTTACAATGAGCCACTGCTCAAGCCTACAGCATGTATACTTACAAACTGAGGTAGGAGTTACACACACAAAAACAACAGAATGAATCCTCAGTTCCCCTGGCATCCTCTATATCACCTTTCACAATTCTCATTATACTTACTTTACTTGCTCACTTATCAACTTATTCAACACATATTTCCTAAGTGCTTACTGTGTACCAAGCACCATTTTCAATGCTGGGAATAAAGCAATGCACAAAAGAGACCCAAATCCCTTTCCCTGTGGCACTGATATTCTAATGCAGAGAGGGTCAGAGGGAAAAAAATAAGATAAAGTAAAATACATAGTATGTTAGATAGTGAGATATGTTAAAGAGAAAAAGAAATCAGGAAAAGGAAAAAGGGAGTAATACAAGGTCTGACAATTATGTCCATGGACTTCCTTGTTCTAAGTGACACACACCTCAGGGCTAACTGTCACTACAGTCACCTTTGAAGTACTCCCCTCGGGGAGCTGTGCACTTATGCCAGTGCCTAGTTTACCCTTCAAAGCAATTTTGGTACTCTTTCTGGAATGTGCAAGGTGGCACAGTGGCAAGTTCACAACCTTAATTGTATAGTTGTTTGTGAGGGAGTTTTTAGCCAGTAAACAAATAAGTATATTGGAATACTTTCCCTATTCACCTGATCTGGCCCCCAGTGACTTCTTTCTTTACCTGAAGATAAAGGAAATTAGTGAAAGGAAGTCAATTTGATGACATTCAGGACATCAAGGGTAATATGATGACAGCTCTGATGGCCATTCCAGAAAAAGAGTTCCAGAATTGCTTTAAAGGGTGGACTAGTCACTGGCATCAGTGCATAGCTTTACAAGGGGAATGCTTCAAAGGTGACCATAGTGATATTCAGCTATGAGGTATGTAGCACTTTTTCCAGGGTCAATTTGAAAACTTGTCAGTACTCGAATGCAAGGAAGATGGAATTTTAAATAGGGTGGTCAGGCAAGGGCTTACTGAGAAGGCAACATGTGAGTGACGACCTGAAGGGGTAAAGGACGAGGCTATGCAGATACATAAAGGGAAAATGTTCTAGGCAGAGGATTAGCAGGTGCCTGGAAGATGAAGAGCAAGAGCCAGGATGACGGACAGGCCAGTGCCGCACAATGAGGAAGAGTCAGTAAGAAATAAGATTATAGAGAAGAGGCGGGAGGTACATCACATAAAAACCTACTGCTGCTGAGTCAATTCCAACTTATAGCAACCCTGTAGGATATACTAGAACTGCCCACATAGGGTTTTCCATGGCTGTAAATTTTATAGAAGCAGATTGCCACCTCTTTCTTCCACGGTTCAGCTGGCAGGTTCAAACCATCAACCTCTCTGTTAACAGTCAAGTGCTTAACTACTGTGCCACTAAGGCTCCTGCAGGTTGTACTGGTCACCAAAGATTTTGGCTTTTACGCAGTGAAATGAGAAACTGTTGAACAGTTTTGAGGAAAGGAGTAAAATGATCTGACTTGAATTCTGAAGTGATAAGTCTAGCTGTTGTATTAAGAATACGATGCAGCCAGGCAAAGGACAAAAAACAGCACAGGCTTGATTGTGCCCTAGTGATGGTTCTTAACGTTGTACAGGATACCAAAAGTAGTAGCTAAGTAGACTTAGCTAAGTAGCTAAGTCTGCAAGAGATGATGCCATGGGAAAACAAAATCAATCCAGCATGGAGGCCATTCCACTAGACAACCGGCCTTGACTTCAAGTCAGTGTCATAAAAAACAAAACAGCAGGGTGTCTGCTCCAGCCTAAAAGAAACTATATAGACATTACCAAGCACAATGTATACACCTTGACGGGACTCTGGGTCAAATAATGACACAGTTATTAAAGGTATTTTGGAACAACAGGGGGCATTTTAATTTGGACTAGACTGGGTGTTATGTGACGCTATAAAATTACTACTAATTTTCTTAGATGTGAAAATGACACTGGGGTTATACAAGAGACAGTCGCTGCTCTTAAGAGATGAAGTCTGCAGGGGCAGGTGTCGTGATTTCTGTGACTGACTTTCAGATGGAGATAAGCATATGAATTACAAGCAGTATGAACTACTCTCACAACTTTCTTAGAGGTGTGAAACATTTTAAGTAAACAGTGGCGTGAGTGGAAAAAGCTACTGCATTTCCAGACATTTATTACCCTGTTGTCTAGATGTTACTCTGGACCTTTTTCTATAAGCTTTCTGATTGTTCAGCTTGAAAAACTTTCCTTCCTTTCAATATACACTTAACAATACTGGTTCTATCATTTTTTTCTTTTCCATTTGAGCCACTGGAAAGGAAGGGATACAGGATAGCCACAGGATAAGGTAGTCCCCAAATTAAATGCTTCTTCCTTAACCTGAAATAATGCTTTTCTGTATGTTATCCACACACTTTACAGTTGATTTTAGGAAAGTAATAAAACAATTTCGAAGCGCAGGGAAAATATAGTGATGAAGTATGAAGCAAAGAAGTGTGGAGCCAGTGTATGGGGTGCGTCTTAGTTTTCTACAGCTACAATTAACAAATTACCATAAACTTGGTGGCTTAAAATAGAATTTATTCTCTTACATTTCTTCTAGAAGTCCAAAATGGGTTCATGGAGCTAAAATCAAGGTGGCTACAGGGTGGTTTCCCTTTAGAAAATCTAGGGGAAAATCCATGTCCTTGTCTGTCCCTCTTACAGAGGCTGTGCTCCTTCCTTACTCTGTGCGCCCACACTGAAAACGCCTTTCTCTCATCACATGACCTTTTTCCTCTTTGGTCATCAAGTCTCCCTCTTATGAGGGCACTTGTGATTACCTTGGGCCCACCCAGATCATCTAGCATAATTTCCCTATCTCAAGATCCTCAACTTAAGCACATTCTACAAAATTCCTTTTGCCATATAAAATAACATTCACAGGTTCTAGGGATTAGGACTGGGATTAGGCCAATATTTGGGAACCCTGGTGGCATAATAGTTAAGTGCTATAGCTGCTAACCAAAAGGTCAGCAGTTTGAATCTACCAGGTGCTTCTTGGAAACTCTATAGGATAGTTCTAATCTATCCTATAGGGTTACTATGAGTTGGATTTGACTCAATGGCAGTGAGTTTGGTTTAGGCTGGGTTTAGGACAATGTTCAGCCTACCACAGGGTAAGACAAAATAAAAGGTCACAAGAATACTTAAGAAATGAAGAAGGGGATTCTCATTCATTCCTTGGACATAAATTAGAAGATACCATAACACTGTTCCTTCTCAGAAACAGTGTTCCTCATCACCACAAAACACTTAGACTGAGACCACAACATAGATGGAGGTACTCAGACAGTCATTCTGATTCCATGCTATCTCATTTACTACATAAACAATACGAGGCAAATTATTTAACTAATATGCCTCAATTTTTTCATTTTGAAATGAAGACAGTAGTGATACCTACCTACTTAAGTGGCTCTGGAAACCCTGGTGACATAGCGGTTAAGTGCTGAGGCTCCTAACCAAAGGCAGTTCAAGTCTACCAGGCACTCCTTGAAAACACTATGGGGCAGTTCCACTCTGTCCTATAGGGTCACTGTGAATGAAATCGACTTGACGGCAATGGGTTTGGTTTTGGTTAAGTGTCATTCCTAATTAAGCTGGAAAATGAGTAAGGAAGAGGGAAGAAGAATTGACCCTTTTGAATTTTGGTGTTGGTGAAGCAACACCAAATTTGATGCTGAATAGATCACGGGCTGTCCTGGAGGACATAGAGCCACAGTGCTCCTTAGGGGCAAGGACGGCAAGACTATGTGTCACATACTTTGGACATGTTATCAGGAGGGATCAGTCCCTGGAGAAGGATATCATGCTTGGCAAACTAGGTTAGCATAAAAACAGGAAGACCCTCAATGAAGCAGACTGGTACAGTGGCTGCATCAACAGGCCCAAGCCTCACGACCACTGAGTACGGCCCTGGACTGGGCAGTCAGATTACCATGGTGGGGAGACACTACAGAGAACTTGACTATGGCAGACACTAGCCTGAGGATCTAATGTTCAATGCAAATCTAAGTACCAGGAAATGAACCAGTTTCAAGTGTGACGATACTTTAAATTTAATGACCTAATCTTGTCAAAGTGGCCCAGGAAATTCCTCTTTCCCCTGGGGCAGGAGAGATTTTATGTTTTTGTTTACAATGAACTTTGGACAATCTTTGAGGCCACTGATGGACATTATGTACCTGTATGTATACAAAAACAGGAGATCCAGATTACCCATTGACCTAAATCTTGCTTCTAAATTCCTGCTGTCAACATCCACTGCTCTGGGTAACTGCCTCCTTGGTTGGTGTAACACTTTCTTTGTTCATTGGTTTACTTCCCCCACAAAAGCACAACTTGCCTTCAGAAAAGGTGTGTGAATCATTAAGTCTTCCCCATCTCGCAGTGGACTGGGGCCTCTCTGTTGGCCTTAGCTGTGGCACATTTTTAACTGGAAAAGTGACCAGTATACTCAGAGTGACAAACTGTATATTATATACATAAATGGTGAGGAGTTTTCAGATGAGTAATATTCTTATTTAAATATTCTTAGCATGAGCCAAACAAAATCAATTTTTGTATCAACTGTTACACTATCCACGTTGCTGGTATGTGCAGGATATTTGCAATAGGTATGTCTCGTGTTACTGAAACTGGTTTGTATTAATACTATTTGTTAGTGCCATATATGCAGTACAAAATATTACCCATTCATTTGAATTTACAAAACAGACTGAAAATTAACATAGTGATATACAGTGCTTCATCCTCTGGATTTTCCAGGAATCTGACAGACCAAGACTTTTTCTCTTCTTATCCACCCAGGCTTTATAATGAAGGCCCTGTGTATTAAGTGTATGTTAATAACAGTATAATAATGACTGCTATTTATAGAGCACCTACTGTGTGCTAGGAAACCCTAGTGGTGTAGTGGTTAAAAGCTGTGGCTGCTAATCAGAATCTCAGTAGTTTGAATTCACCAGGCATTCCTTAGAAGCTCTACGGCACAGTTCTACTCTGCCCTATAGAGTTACTATGAGTTGGAAAAGACTCGATGGCAGTGGGTTTGGTTTGGTTTTATACTGTGTACTAAGCATTGTACTGAGCACTTTTGTATTGTGGTATTCTTAAGATACAGCCACAAAATTATATGACTTTCCCCTCCCTTCAAGAGGTGAGTCCTAATTCCTTTCTCGTTAGGCTAGACTTAATGACTTGTTTCTAATGAACAGAAGAAAATAAAAGTAAAGGTATGTAACTTCAGAGACTAGATCACGTGAGGCATGATCTGCTTGCCCTCTCCCTGCAAGCGTCCTGCTTGCTCTCTGTTTCTGAAGCCACTTGCTCTGGAGACACCAACTGCCATGTCATGAGTCTCACTTAAAACTTCAGATAACTTTAGCCCTAATCGTACCCATTAGGATGATGGCTATAGTAATAATCATAATTTAAAAAAGATAATAACAAGTGTTGGCAAGAATATAATGAAACCACAACCCTCATACACTGCTGGTAGGAATGTTCAGTGGTATAGCCACTTTGGGAAACAGCTTGGCAGTTCCTCAACAAGTTAAACATGAGTTATCATACAGCTAGCACTTCCCTCCTAGATACAAACCCAAGAGAAACAAAAACACGTTCACACAAAAACTTATAAAAAAATGTTCACAGAAACATTATTTATAGTAGCCCAGAAGTGAAAACAACCCAAAATGTCCATAAGCAATGAACAGCTAAACAAAAGTGGTACATCCATGCAGTGAATATTATTCAGCCATCTGAAGGAAACTCTGATACATGCTACAACATAGATGAACCTCGAAAACATGGTAAGTGAAAGAAGCCAGATATGAGAGTCCATATATTGTGTGATTCCGTGTGTAGGAGACATTCAAAGGTAAATTCAGAGAGAGAGAAAGTAGATGAGTGGTGAGGGACAGATGATAAAAATGTTCTAAGACTGTGGTAAAGGTTGCACATCTCCACGAATATACTAACAACATTTTAAATGGATTTATAAATTTTAAATAGATGAAATATATGTGAATTATGTTGAACCACAACTAGTATTAAAAAATAAAAGCCATTTATATAGTCATTTTTTATGAACTTCCTTCATTTCTTTCAATTTTCTATGGAAAAATGTTAGTCTTTTTATTACTGATATTTATCAAGTCTATATAAAGAAATTAGCATTTCATCTGTAGCAAGAATTACATACTACTTAACTTTTGTTCTTATTTATAAGATATTTTTATAAAGAGCATTTTTTTTTTTTCATTTTTAGGTAATGAAATGTATCAGTCTTTTCTTTCATGAATCCTAGGTTTTTTTGTTAGTCGTTCTTAGAAAGGCCTTCTCTGTGAAATTATAAAAACATTTTCCTGTGGTTTCTGAGTATGTTTACGATTCCATTTTTATACTGACAATTTTGATCCATTTGGAATTTATTTTCATGTAAGGTGTGAGGTAGGAATTCAATTTCATTATGTAAAAACAAAACAAGAAAATGACCACCAGTTAATTGTGTCCATTCATTTAAAATGCCCCCTCTAACACAGATTACTTTGATTTCGTATTTGGGGAAATTCCTGGCATTCTGATCCTAGTTCCCTGATTTTTGCCTATTCTTGTGCCAACAGTAAATGTTTGTATTGTGTGATGATGGAAATCACCTACTCTGGAGTCAGAGGAGCTAAGTTCAGATCCTACCTCGGCCTCTTATTGGCTCTGTGCATTTGGGCAAGTTAATCTCAATGGGCTGTTGTGAGGACTAAATGAGGATTAAAGGATTAAGTGCTTAAAACACTACTTGGCACATGGTAAGTATTTTCTGTTAACTATCATCAGTGGAATTATTGTAGCCTGGTAGGGTCTATCCCGTCATTGCTTTTCTTTCTCAGGATATTTCTGGTTCGTCTTGCCTACTTAGTTTTTCTGTGAAATCTTCACAGTCCACTTCTCTCAACTCAATGAACAAACAAAATAAAATCCTACTGTTTTTTTTAACTTTATAATTTATTGTACATATATTTTTTTTTATGGTGGTAAGTATATATGTCATAAAACAGTTGCCATTTTGACATTTTTTATATGTACAATTTAGTGACATCGATTACACTCATCTTGTTACATAACCATCACAGCTATTTGTTCCCCAATTTTTCATCATCCTAACAGAAGGAAGCTCAAGTGCTGCTGTTGTGTTTTTACTGAGATCATGTGGAACTGTGGATTAATTAAAGAGCACTGACAATCTATTATTTTAAGTCTTCCTTTCTAAGAATATGCTATACCTTTTCATATACTCCGGCACGTGGCTTTTGGTTTTCATATACTCAAGTCTTCTTTTGAGTTCTTCAGTAGCATTTGAAAGCTTTCTTCATACACCCAAAATAAACTAAACCTGTTACCAATGAATTAACTCCATCTCCTAGCAAGTTCTCACATATTCTTGTTAGGTTTATTCCTCGATGTTTTATCTTCTTTTGCTATTATTAACATGGTCTTTTTTTCTTGTTTAAATATATAAAAGTTATTACTTTAAAAATAAATGAGTGATTTTAGTATATTAATTTTATCCAACCACCTGGCTGAATTTTCATAGCATTCATAACAGATTTTAGTTTGATTATCTCAGGCTTTCCAGGCAAGTATCCATATAATACAAATAACGTAACATTCCATTCTCCTTTAGAATTTATACCTTTTGTTTCTTTCTCCTGCCTAACTGCACTGACCAAAAACTTTAGAAAAATGTACATAATAGTAGCAAATAGTAAATCATATCACTGTCATTTATAATCAGATCTAGAATTTCTAATTCAAAGATGAACATAACAAAGACTTAAAACTAAAAAATAATTTCAGATATGTATGAGATATATGAGCAATGGCTTATACGTAAAAACAGATTCCACAAATACATACTCAGCATGATCTCTACTATGTAAAGACAACATACATACTAAAGGCTAGAATAATTAGTAAATATTTTAATGGTGAAGGAGCCCTGATACCAAAGTGGTTAAGCGTTTGGCTGCTAACTGAGAGGTCAAGCCCACCAGCCGCTGTGTGGGAGTAATTCTACACTTTCCACAATAAATGTAGTTTCTCTGATGATTAGAAACACACAACCAAAGAGAAAAAAGAATTTATAAATACACTGCCTTTTGGCTGAATGCAACTATGAGCTTAGGTCTTGATGCCTAGAATGCCCCTCATCATTCTCTCCTGACTCAGGGCAGTTTTGTAATCTTCATCAGAAATGTTTTATCTATTTCTTCTATCTGGCTAGGTAGCCTACAGTGTAATCCCATAATGATGTCACTTCTGTTCTTGTTTTATCTGAGTCCAGATGTTCTCCACCACGCTCCCACCCTCAGGTTTGTGTCTAGATTATCTATGCAGCTATAGATCTTTTTGATACACCAAACTGCTCTGTTTCACTTGTCTGTTTCTTTTTCATGGCCCCAATCTCCCCAGACCTCTGAATGACCCACAGATGAAAGAATCTCACAAGAAAACCTATTCTTTAGTACTCCTGAGCACTAACTCCTCTTGAACAAGCATTTCTCTAAAGTTTTGGAGCCCAAGGACACTCCAAGGAAAACCTACCCTAGCCAAGATGACGACTAATACAACTCTTGAAGACAGCGTGTTCTTGGAGAAAGTCCAGCAGTCCTATTCATACTACCTAACCTCAACTGGACTCGCATGGCTACTGGGTACTCGTTTTAGCCATCCTCTCTTAACTTTGTACTCCATTCCTTACAGCAGCTGTTTCAGACATCTTCTCTTCTCAAATTTCCAAACGGAACCTATGACCCAATCCCAAGTCTCATTTATTATCGAGAGTCTCTAATTGAGAAGATTGACGCGTCTGATTTTTTCATACCTTTAATTTCCTTCCTTAATATTTCTCTGCAGCTTTACTTACCCTCACTTCTTCCCTATCTGTCTTGGAGAAATAAATCTTTCCCTTCTCTTACCAAGATGAATCTCTCCATCTGTGCTCTTGAGGCCATGCACTCTCAGTTTCTCTGGGACTTTATCAGTTCTCTCTCTTTCACTTGTATCTTTAATTTTGCCCTTTTCATTAGCTCCTCACCCACACACGCTTAAGTGGTCCCCTAATCTAAAAAATCTTGCATAGAGGTTATCACTAAAGCTACTTTCTCTCTTGCTTTTTCAAAGCCAAATTGCTCACAAGAGTGTGGTATACTTATTCTCTCCTCTTCCTTACCACCATCCATGAAACAAGTCCTGCAAAGTGGCTTCCATGACTCAACTGAAACTGCTCTCTTGAAAGTGATTTCCCAGTCATCATGTCTTCAAGGGCCTTTTCTGAGTTCTCCACAGACTACTGCCCAGGGCTTCCTTGAAACTCTCCTACCTTGGCTTCTGTGATGTCATATTATGCTATTTCTCTTTCTCCATTCTGATGCTTTCTTACTTGATTCTTCTTCCTTCTCTTACCCTTTGAGCATGAGCATTCCCTTGAATTTTGACTTTGGTTCTCTTTCACTACATCTAATTCCTCAGCCATTTCATTCATTGACATGATTTACCTCTCACCAATACTTCTACTGTCAACTTCTGTCTCAAATCCTTAGTGGACAAGTCAATTTGAAAGGTTCACTGGCTTGCAAATTTAACTGAGCCCAAACCAAACTACATTACCTGTTCCTGTCCGGTCAATTCCGATTCATAGCGACCCGACACAACAAAGTATAACTGTCCCACAGAGCTTCCAAGGAGCGGCTAGTAGATTTACACTGCTCACCTCTTGGTCAGCAGCCAAGTTCTTAGCCACTATGCCACCACGGCTCCAAGCTACCACTTAACAAACTTACAGTCTTTTTTCAGTGTCGAATTTTAATACGCTCATGCTGCACTTTCTCAACTTTTTTAGGTTTAGACATTTTCTTCTGACTAAATGAAGATAGTTATCTTTTTCATTACCCACATACATTTCCCATGCCACTGTTCTTCAATACTGATACAGCATTTTTAGTTATAAAAAATTCAGTATTTGCGTTTTTATGACTACAGAAATATTATTTACAGCCAAGCCATTCAAAAGTAGCGATGTCACCTTGAAGACTAAAATGCGTCTGACCCAAGCCCTGGTATTTTCAATTGCATCATAAGCATGTGAAAGCTGGACCATGAACAAAGAAGACGGAAGAAGAATTGATGCTTTTGAATTGTGGTGTTAGAGAAGAATGTTGAACGTGCCATGGACCACCAAGAGGACAAACAGATCTGTTCTGGAAGAAGTACAGCCAGACGCCTTGGAAGCAAAGATGGCAAGACTGCGTCTCACATACTTTGGACATGTTGTCAAGAAAGATCAGTCCCTGGAGAAGGGCAAAAAAGAGGAAGACCCTCAAGGAGATGGGTTGACACAGTGGCTGCAACAATGGGCTTAAGCATGAAAATGATCATGGACAATGATGCAAGACTGGGCAGTGTTTCGTTCTGTTGTTCATCGGGTTGCTGTGAGTCAGAACCGACTTGACGGGACCTAACAACAAGCCATGAGGTATTACTATATTCTCCTCCTCTTACAACTTTTCATAAGATTAGTAATTACCTATTTCTTAGTTTCCTTCGATTTTCTAAAAATTAATTACTACCTTTTCAACTGAAGTATTAATTCCTAACTCCCCAACTGAATGTAGTCTAATGTGACAGCTGACCTAGCAGTTCTATTTTTCTTTCCTTCCTGTAGACATTGCTCCTGGAGGCTTCTGTCCTGCTGGGTGGGCTGTTTTCCAGCTCTTGTGCACAAATGGCTGTCCTGGCACTACCCTGTTCAATATTATCCTACAGATTCCCTTTATCTCTCTTTTGTGTTGGATTCCATGTTTCCAGATCTCTTAACTTCATCTTCCCAGGTTTACTCTCATTTTTGATGAAATCTATCCTCCAGCAGTTTCATAAGAAAGGTTGCAGGGGTGTTAAAATTTATAAACTTTTATTCATCTAAAAATCTTTATCCTCACATTTGACCAACAGTTTGGCTTGGTACAAAATTACAGCTTGGAAAGTTTCCTCTAGAATTCTGAAGGACTGCTTTGTTGTCTTGAGCATCTAGGGCTGCTGTTGAGAAGCCTGACTGCCATCCTAATTCCTTTTACTGGAACTCCTGTTTTGTTGTTGTTGTTTGTTTGTTTTTTATTTTAATATTTTATATTTCCTGGAATGGGTCTCTAATTTCCTTATATATTTCTTCCCAGTGTCCACTTATTTGCCTCTTTTGAGCAATTTCCTCAACTTTAACTTCCAGCCCTCCTAGTAAATTTTTAATTTCCAAAAGAACTCTTTGTTCTTTTTTTATAGCAAGTTGCTATTTAATGAGTATATCTTCTCTTTTTTCCCGAGGATATAAATGATAGTCTTCTTCTGCTTCCTGCATTGTCACTGTTTCATCTGAGTTACCCCTTTCCTCTCCCTATTTGCTTTGTTTTGGCTTCTGGCTAGCATGGTAGAGGCTGTCCACAAACGTTTGATGATTCCTGAATGTCCGTTCATGTTTAGGGTTAAGTTCAAAAACGCTGAATTATATGAATGGATAGAACATCTTGATACTGAGCTTCATTATAGAGAGAATAGGTGGAGACCTGATCATTTCACTGTGTGATTCCTAAATGTTGAGTCTGCAGGGAATTTGTCTAGGGCTACTTTAGTTTCTCCAGAAAATACCCAGATTCCTGTCTGGGGTACGGGGGTTATCTACTTGCTGCCAGCATTCTGAGAGCTAAACAAGGAAAGGGAGCTGGACTGAGTATGTCTACATCCAATATACAGACATTGACTTAATTCTCATATTTTTACTGGAACATCTCACCTCTGCTTTGCGCCTAGTATTTTTTTAAATTATGACTAAGTGAAAATATACAATCCAAATCAATTCTGCACACCCACCTATCTGCAGCTCCATCTTCTCTCCTCACCCAGTGAGAGCACATTCCTCCTTTCCACTCTAATGTCCTCTTAATGAGCACCTGTCCACTCCTCTCTACCCGATTCTGTCCCATCTAGAAAGAAACCAGCAGGACAGCCTCTTATAAATGTATAAAACCATAAAGTACACACACCATATTCTCACAGCTTGGCCCCAAGTCGATTCTGTTTTTGTCCAAAGAGCTGACCTCAGTACTGGTTTCAGTTCAAGGTCAGCAGCAAGTCTAGGGTCCATGTTCCCAGGGGACCCTCCAGACTGCTGGACCATCAATTCTGGTCTTTTAGAGGAGTTCCTGAATTGCACACCTCTTCTTCTTGTGTTGTCTCAGGGTCTCTATATTGTGTTCCCCATCACAGCTGCCACTGGTGGTGGCCGTGCACCATCTGTCTTCTGTCTGATGCAGTCTCCCATTCAAATGGGTCCTTCTGCTTCCTGGGTTCATTTGTCCTCCTGTCTTTGATGTTCTCAGTCATCATCTATTCTAGATGAGTTGGGACCAGTTGGTGTACCTCCGATGGCAGCCTGCTAGCTTTTAAGACACTAGGCGCCACTCACCAATGTGGGGCGCAGAAGACTCTTAAAGACTAGCTACGCCAATCAACTTTGACATCCTCTGAAAACATGGTTCTCAGACCCCTGTGCCTGCTATTCCACCCTATGACATATTGGGTTGAGTTTAGAAAACCTTTCAGTTTATGGTGTAGTCGTTATGCTGATGTGCTCTCTACTGCGTGCTGTCACTCCCTTCACCTAACCAAGTTCCTAATGACTGTGTAACCTATGAACATCCCTTTCCCTCCCCTTACCCTTATCGCCATCAGAGTCTTTTCTTCTGTACTTAAGTCCATTTTTAATTCCTCATAGCAGAGGTCTCATACAAAACTTGTCCCTTCGCAGCTGACTGATTTCAGTCAGCATAATGTCTTCTAGTTGAAACAAGGTTACGAGATGCTTCCTAAAGTCCTTATTGTTCTTTACCACTGCACGGCACTCCATTGTGTATATATACCACAGTTTGTTTATCCTCTTATCTGCTGATGGGCACCTAGTTGATTCCATCTTTTTGCTACTCTGGATAGTGCAGCAAAAAAATTTGTGTGCATGTATCTGTTCATGTGACCACCTTTATTTCTGCAGGATATATTCTGAGCAGTACCTAGTATTCTTGAGTCAAGAGTTCCTCCAGTTTAGCTTCTCCTGTCTTTTTTCGAGATGGTGAAGTGCAGTGACCTCAAAGCCTGAGGTGAGGGAAAGGTCTGGAGATCTAACTGCTTCTTATAAAAACGTTCAACCAATCCTCCTGTTTTCAGCCCTCCCTTCTCGCCTCCAGTGTCAGAGTACCTGACACCCCCAGTTATTGAGCCCTTCCAGACTTCTGTGGCCCAAAGAGGTACTTTTCCCTTTTTTAATTTTTTTCTGCTACATCTGTTCCTGCTTATCCTTCTCCTTCTCATCTTCAAAAAAGCTGATTGACCTGTATCAGCTGCTGTCATTTCTCTCTTCATTGCAAGATATGACATGACCTAACCCCTCCCTGACATCCCACAGAACTTCTCTGAACTACACCTCCCGACACCTGATTATATACTCTGTACTATCACTCCCTAGTTGTCTTCCCAGCTAGATTTTAAGCACCTCGGTGGCCAGGCCACAGACTTCTCTGTATCTTGTAACTCCTAGTACCACTTCGGGTACATAGTAAATACTCAAACAAAACTTTTTCTCAAAATAAATGTAGTTTTATTTTTATTGTGATTATATAAGCATTATATGCTCATGATAAAAAAAAAAATTCAAGCAATATAGAAAAGGTGAAGAAAAAAGTAAAATTTCAGCAGTAAGAAAAGACCACCTATAACATTTTGTTGAATCTCCTTCTAAACATTTTTATGCATATAAATATGCACAGACATACAGATATACAATTTTACACGCACGGTATTATACTAACACGCTACTTCTTAAACTTACAATAACAAATGCAGATTCCAGAGTCTGCCTAGAATGTTATGACTGATCTATTTACCATTACTTTCTGAATTTTATTTTAAAAGTGGACGTGTGCTTATAAGCAATCATTGGCTGATCACTATGGTTAAATTCATTTATTTAACTATTTAAAAAGAAGGCGTTTGATAAAAACCAGATCTACAGTAGGTATACAAAAGGCTACAGAAAATGTGGTCACAAGGTAAACATTTTTGCAAACTACCCATTAACCCTTGTGTGTCTTGTCACACGTCATTCCTGAAGTTTCAGCCAGATGACCCATCCTCATACCCTTCCTGCTAGAGTCAGAGGCACCGTCTCCAGCACTGCTCAGCACTCCTCTGTGTCAGTTTCACCTCACAGATACGGCCCCTCAGCACTAACGACATCAAAACAAAGGTCCTTTTTGGTCCTGTGTATCTGCAGAAACAGCTTGTAACCCACTAAGTTCTTTCTTGTTAAATGGCAAATGGGAATTTCCAGAACTGTTTTTTAAGAACATCAAGAACTATTTTTTAAATCAGGGCAAGGAGGGGTGAAGAAAAGGACTGAGAATCCTTGGCTGCAACAGCTGGCTTCAAAGAATTCAGTGTCCTGGGAACAACAGCCAACTGGGTGCGACTGACTGCACCCTCGCACTAAAGCCAGAGAACAAAGATGAAGGGCAAGGAAATTAAGGAGATTCTTGAAGTGACTTCCCAGGAGGAATCTCAAACCAGCCACACCCAGTCCCTTCATCTTAGTAAATAACTCAGCAAAACTGCACACGGGCTTAGCTGAGTCTCTGCAGCAGCAGCCTCTCCCACAGATGAAGGGATTTCTCCCTCACGGCAGCTACACGCAACTTCCCAACCCCAGCTTGCCTGTGGGGAAGCGTGTGCTCTCCTCAAGTCACGGCATGTTTATCAGAGGAGAAAACAAAATAGCAAATAACTCTGGGAGGGTTTTCCCTACTTCCTGGCAGCAGCAGAAGAGCAGCTGTCGGATGGTTAAGCTGGGGATTTGGGCTTTTTAATAGTTTTTTTCAAGTTTCTAGTAGTGACCCTACTTTCTGCCCATATCTGATGGTTGAACTGAAATCCAAACACTGCGTCTTTCAAAGCAAGTTAAGTGATTGGAAATGGACTGTAAATAAGCAGGGTCCATTTTATCACCAAACAGGCATTCATCGATTTAGTTTCACCCATCATTTATTGAGCACCTGCAACAAGCAGGGCACTTCACGGGGAACAAAAAGAAGGTACGCAGTCTCTGCACTCAGGGAGCTAACAATGATACTTATCACAACGACAAAAGCAACTGGCACGATGTGCCGGGATTACTAAACGCCCTAGCCCTTTACCTCACTCAGTTTTCACAACACTGAAGTAGTGTCATATTTTCCATTTTACAGACGAGAAAACTAAGGCTTGGAAAAAGTATCCTGACGATGGTCACACAGCCATGTCCGGTAAAAAGGCCACCTAAACTGACGGCCACTTAGTGCCAGAGTCATTCTCTTTCCGTCTCTCATACCTGGTATTACAGACGTACAATCTCGGTAGGGAAGTAGGAGAGACTGATAATAACTGATTTATTTTTAATGCTATGCAGCATTTTAGGAGACAGATTCTGTGTTTGCTAATAACTAAATATAAGGTATGATGGAATAAATGCCGCAAGGGAGATGACTTTTGAAGGATGTGTTGCGTGCCATCTGGTCAATTCTGCTTTGGTAAAAAGAGAGAGGATGTGGGAATCAAAGAGACTTTGATTACCAAAGCGGGGTCAATTTAAGAACGGATAGTAGAGACGGGAGAAAGCTCTTTCACACACAGGGGAAGGCATCAACAAGAGAAAAAAGCATAAAGAGTGATTGGGGAAAGTCAGTGTCTTTGTGCAGCAAGAGTATAGGCTATGAGTAGGAGAGCAATGGTTGAAAAGGCTGCAGTAGGATCACCAGTGACCTAAAATGTACGCTCGTGTTATTCATTTTTCATTAGTAGCTAATATAGATCCACTGGCATTCTACACAGACGATGAGCACAGGCCTGTGCTTTAGAGAATCACGTTTATCAAAGGTCTTGCAGTAGCTCTCAAGCTATAATATATATCAGTATCACCCGTGGAACTTTTAAAATACAATGCCAAGAATGTCCTATTAAATTGGTCTTGGGTGGGGCCTGGGCATCAGTATTTTTTAAAAATTCCCTAAATGATCCTCATATGCAATCAGGGCTGAAAATCCCTGGCCTAGAGTGATGATGGGAGCAAAGAAAACAAGTTAATGTTTCCTAAACTGGGGTGATGATAACCAACCATCTGAAATGCTTCTTAAAAAACAGATTCCCAAGTCCCTCCCTGCTGATTCTCATTTAGGAGGTTTGAAATGGGATCAAGGAATCTGTATTTTTGACCGCTTCTCCAAGGTATCTAATTAGGGCCCTAAATTAGGGTCAGGTGGTGGTAGTGGAAATGACAAGCAGACCACGCCAAAAAAAATAACAACTGGAAAAGATTAAATTTTCAGCACTCTTTATACTTGCTTTTATATGCTTCCAGCTTAAAACCCACAGATAGCCAAATTTGAGTGTGGTTCATTAAACTGACATCTAAAGCTCAAGGTGGCTTTACTTAGATTCATAGTGTGTAAACTTTTAACTTAGTCATCTACTTTTGTTTCAAACAGAACCACGAAAGTAAGCAATTTGAGAAGTCTAAGAGCACTTACAAATATTTAATTTTAATTCTAATTAAAAATTGTATTTGAAATCTATATGAAAACCACATGTACAGTAAATACATGTCATAGTAAACTGTAACACGTCTTAACCTTTTTAGCACTACCAACCTGTTCTCTCAGGTAAAGTCATTTTTGGCTTCTACCGTCACCTCTATACATGTAAGTGAACTTGTAAAAGTATCACTACTAGAAAGCCTTTTTATCACCCTGTCTTTTTTCTATTCGTTTTCTAAAATTCAGGGCTGTACCGGTAAAAAAGCTGAGCTTACCTTAAATCTTTAAATCCAACTTAGTAAGAGTACAGAGTATTGCCAACATCTCCTTTTACTTGTTTCTGCATGATGTGGTCATGGAAGAAGATGCAAGGTAGATTTATTACTTTATGAAACACTTGCTAATTGCAAAACAGAAATCTTTAAGTGTTAACACATTACCAAATAAGGTGGTAGGAATGCAGTAATATTTGCACTGTGGCTGGAAAAGCCATGGCAGGAAAAAAAAAAACCTAAAGATCATATAGAAGACATGGCCAACATGTCATCAGATGTTGTGTAGACAAGTACCAGCTGGTAAAATTATACAGACATTTTTCAAAACCCTATTAGACAAAGTTATACAACTTGATACAAACTGTCAATTTTAGTAATACAAGGTCTTTATATTTAGACCTTTCAGAGTTATTTGCAGAGATTAAGAGTAGGAGCATCAGAACTTATTCTTTTATATTGAAGTTTGCTGAGTGGCATAAGGCAGGTTGCCAGAGCAGCAGTCAAATAAGAAATCAGTATTATTTCTATCTTAAAGTAAATCCACTAAGCATAGGTTTATCGACCTGAAAATCTTAATGATATTTTAAATAAACTGAACAGCTCTACTGGACAATGCAGGGTCACAATATTGCCACACACCTTGGTGATGAATGGAAACAAACGTCAGATTTAACATGCAGAACATAATTTTTCTTCTTTAAACTGTGAGAAAACAGGTAGTCTCTCAGGTCTTTCTTAAAACAAACAAAAAATTTGGATACCATGATTTTATAAGGTATATTGGTTTTTCTTCAAAAATTAAAGATATTAAACATGCTGAGAAAATGGCCCACTTATTTCTCTGAAGCAATCACTCACTCGCTAAGAATGTGAGCACTTAATTCAGTAATTCCATTCTGGGTATATACACAGAAGACCTGAAAGCAGTGACTCAAACAGATGCTTGTCTACCAGTGTTCACTGCAGCACTATTCAAACCAGTCAGAAGGTGGAAACAACTCAAGTGCCCATCAACAGATGAATGTATAAACAAACTGTGTTTCATATATGTACAATGGAGTATTTTCCACCATAAAAAGGAATGAATTTCTAATAAATGCTATCGCATGGATGAACCTTGAAAACATTACACCATGTGAAATAAGCCGGACACAAAAGGACCAATATTCTACGATCCCATTTACATGTAATATTTGGAACAGAACAATGCACAGAGACAGAAAGTGGATTAGCCATTATCAGGAGCTGTGGATTCCAACAGTTTATGAGACATTGTGATCATGGAGAAAAGAGAACATCTAGCTGAGCAATGACCTCCTGACTCCCAGGTTTTGAAGTGTGAGTGTAACGTTACTCTTTAGGTGATTATAAATGGGCCTACGAGCTCTGGCAACGGCAGCAACCTCAGATGCCTACAGGGGCCGGGCAGCAAACCAGCAGGTGAAGTAGGGCAGCTGGGCAAACTGAAAACCAAACCTGCCCGACGCCGTCTGAGTCGATTCAAATGCACACCAGCTGGGGGCAGAGGTACATCTGAAGGCACATAAACTGCTGAAGGGGAGACGCTGCCTCTCAACCTTGGAGAGACACGGACACGGTAATGGGAGCTTTCCCATTCTTTAAACGAAATCGGAATTGAGATTTTTTTTTTAACCTGAAATCTCTCAATTTGAAAATTTTGGCATTAAAAAAAAAAGCACTCCAGCCTAAAGCAAATATATCTTTAGGCAGGGGACATTAGTTCATAAAGGCTGGATCCAGGAGACAAACGAAGAAAAGGAGGTACTACTAGTCAGATCCTCACAGCTGCTTCAAGTTTGCATACAGATCACAGCCTAAAGCTTTCTAGTCTTTGTCACAGGAGTACCAGTGGGTATAGATACTGTGCTTTTAAATCGAAGGCCTTTCACAATCTAGGAAAGTTAATGTAAAGGCAAAAACCCAAACCCCACTGTGGTCGAGTTGGGTCCGACTCATAGTGACCCTATAGGTTAGAGTAGAACGGCCCCATAGAGTTTCCAAGGATCACCTGGCAGGTTTGAACCGCCAGCCTTTGAGTTAGGAGACACAGCACTTAACCCACCATGGCACCAGGGTTTCCACTGTGACACACAGCGACCCTAAAGGAGACTGTCTCATAGGGTTTCCAAGGATCACCTGGTGGATTCAAACGGCTGACCTTTTGGTTAGCAGACATAGCATTCAAACACTGTGCCACCAGGGATTCCTAATGTAAAGCAGATTTTCAAAAATAACCTTTCTGTCTAAAAGAAGAGATGATGATAGACTTCCTTCAGTAATCTATCATCTGTGTAGTAACCGGAAAATTGGTGAGCCTTCACACTGATTTACAAAAAGAACTCATTCACCCATGTTAGGTACCAGGGATATAGTTCCTGGTAAAAGAAAGTAGTCTGCTGCTCTCAAAGCTTACCATCTAATAGGAGAGATGGACATTAAACAAACAGTAACTGACAAATACTAAGTCAGAATGGGCATCTCCTGTCTGGAGGCAAGACGAGAAGGCAGAAAGGGATGGGCAGTGGTTCAAGAACACTGGAAATGCAGGACGGAGGAGGGGACTGTGCTATCATATTATAGGGGCAGCAACTAGGGTCATATAACAGTGTGTATATAACTTTTTTGTGTGAGAAATTAACGAGCTGTAAACTTTCACCTAAAGCACAATAAAAAAAGGTCAGAAACTAATAAATCATATGACTAAAAACTATAGATTGATATGAGAGAGTATAATGGAGGCATCTAATTCAGATGATGAAGAGAGTCACAGAAAAGGCCCAGTTTAAGGGGCTGATTTTCACACTAAAACCTGAAGAATAAACAGAGGTCGGCAACCTAAGCGTGTTACATACGGACAGTGGGAAAGTTTAGGCAGGAGAAGAGGTGGTGACAAAGCATTCCAGCAACGCTTATGTGACATGTGTAACACGTGTGACATGTGTGACATCTGTGACAGCATCAAAGATCCAAAACAGAAAAAAGAGAAAATTTAATAAAGGGAAAGATTGAAGCTTTTGGTGGCATAGGTGGAAGATCTGAGGGCACATTGACTGTCAATTTTTCTCCCTGGAAAAAGATTTTGGAGAAGGAAGTAAAAATGAAAAAGGAAAGAAAATTAGGAACTGGGTAGAAATAAATGATATGGAAAATAGTAACTTAAGTTTGAAAAAGTTATTCGTTGTCTGCATCAGGTTTCTAGAAGAAAATGAGGAGAGGTGAAGCATTAAAGTGTTAAAAGGCAAAAATGTCATTTGAGGACCGAGGTACACCTGACCCAAGTGTTGGTACTTTTAATCACCTCATATGCATGCAAAAGGTAGACAATGAATCAGGATGACTGAAGAATCAATGCTTTTGAACTGTGCTGGTAAAGAATATTTACACCATCAACTGCCAGTAGAACGAAAAAAACTGTCTTGGAAGTAGTACTGCCAGAAGGTTCCTTAGAAGCATTCTGGACTTCGGACATATTACCAGGAAGAGCCAGACCCTAGAAAAGGACATCATGCTTGGTAAAGCAGAGGATTAGCAAGAGAAGGGTCAAGATCCTCAAACAGATGGATGGACACAGTGGCTGCAAGGATGGGCTCATGGACAGCAGTGATTGGGAGAATGGCACAGAATTAGGCAGTGTTTTTCTCTGTTATATTTAGGGTTACCATGAGTCAGAATCGACTCAACAGCACCTAGCAACAACAAAGCATTGCTTAGAACAGGAGGAAGCCACAAGAATGAAAAGATTTCATGGAAGGATTTTTGTTTCCTTTAAAAAATTATAAAAATAACAAATGTTCTTTAGTATTTCAAAAAGACAAGATACCTTATTCGTGACACAAATACTGTCAATCCTTAACCACTATACCACCAGAGTTTCCATCACAACGAATGATGAGTATCAATTTGTAACAAGCAGAATCAAGTACAAGTGTAAGGCACTTACACAGGTAAGACAGGACCAAGAGCTTTATCTCAGCCTAAATTGAGTGTATTTCCCCTTGAGATCACTTTATCCACCATGACATAATATATTTCAGGGAAAAGTAAGAGGTTCTTATCGCATAATCCAGTAGAACCACTTGAATTCCTTGATTCCTACATGTAAGTTCCATGAAAGCAAGGATTTTTGCTAACTCTCTGATTATCAGAGAAACAGTATAGAGATACCTCACCCAAGAAGACACTCGAGCAGCTAACAGACACATGAGGCTATGCTCAAGATCACTAGCCACTAAAAAAATGCAAATCAAAACAAAATGAGGTACATCTCACCCCAAAATTACTGGAACAGATTAAAAAAAAACCAGAAAATAGCAAATCCTGGTAAGGCTGCAGGGAGACTGGGACATTTCTGTACCACTGGTGGGAACGCACAACAGCACAATCACAACAGTGCTTCTTCCAAAAGGTGGAAACAGAAATACCACATGATCCAGCAATCTCACTCCTAGGAATACATTCTAGAAAAAAAAGAGCTGTCACATGAATAGATAAATGCATACCCATGTTCACTGCAGCACTGTTCACAACAGCAAAAACATAAAAACCACCTAGGTGCCCATCAACAGATGAATGGACAAACAAACTATGGTAGAACCATAAACTGAAATACTACACAACAATAACCAACAATGATAAATATGTCAAGCACCCTACCACATGGATGAATCTGGATGGGATTAGGCTGAGTGAAATCAGTCAGTCACAAAAGGGCAAATATTACATGAGACCACTACTACAAAGTCTCAGGAAAAGATTTATATACAAAAAGACACATTCTTTGATGGTTATGGAGGTGGGATGGACGGGGAGGGAAAAACCCTAAACAGACAATTGATAAGACAATATGCAATACTGGTGATGCCAGCACAACCTGTCCAAAGCAAGGTCATGGAAGTTCCACAGACACATCCAAACTCCCTGAGGGACAAAATTACTGGGCTAACAGCCTGGGACCATGGTCCTGAATAACATCTAGATCAAGTGACATAAGACAATTCATAAAGAAAATGCTCTATATAGTACTCTGATGAGTAGCATCTCGTGTCTTACAAGCTTGTGAGCAGCCATCTAAGACTCTATTGATCTTACTCGCTCTGGAGCAAGGAAGAATGAAGAAAACTAAAGACACAAGAGAAAGTCTAGTCCAAAAGATTAATGGAGAAGTCCTATAGACCCCATCAGACTAAATTCACCACAGCTACACGGTGCCTGGCTGCCATCAACTGCTCCAGTTGGGATTACAACAGAATCCTGGACAGAGTTGGAGAAACACACAGAACAAAATTTGAACTCATTTAAAAAAAAAAAACAAAACCAAAAAACTAGACCAACTGCTCTAACAGAGACTGGAGAAGCCCTGAGAACACAGCCCCTGGATACTGTTTAGAGCTCAGCAGTGAAGGCACCCCTGAGTTTTACCCTTCACCCAAAGATGAGAGAGGCCCCCAAAGCAAAATGAGACCAAGTGGGTATAGTAGCCCAGTGGCAAGGATGTGCGTGCAGGAGGAGACAGGAAAGGTGGTACCGGCGAACCCAAGGACGAGGAGTGTAGTGTTGACATGTGGGGTTGGCGACCACTGTTACAAAACAATTTACACATTAGCTGCTTAATGAGAAACTAGTTCGCTCTGTTAACCTTCATCTAAAGTACTACTAAAAAATGAAAAGAAATAGTAGAGAGGAAGACCTGATGATCTACTCCTGAAAAATCAGCCATTAAAAATCTTGCAGAACATCGTTCTACTCTGACACATAGGTTGTGATGAGTCAGAAATGACTTGAAGGCAACTGGTTTGGTTTTTGTAATGAAGTAAAACTATAGTGAATTCAGAGTGAAATACAAAAGTGAAACAAAAAAAGGAGGACGCGAAGGAGGAAGCGAGGGATGAAACTGGTAATACGTTCAATTCTGACGTTCATTTATTCTTGACTCTTCTCTCTGACACCCCACAAGTATAATACACCAACCTCTTAAATACCTCTTCATCTCATGGCTACTTTCTTAATGTATTAGTCTCTAAACTGGTGTCTGTCTTATCTGCCTTTCAATCTATCTTCCATGCTTTTGCTAAGTCATACATGAAATACCACACAAACTGGTAAGTTCTAGTAATTCTGAGATAAAGTTTAAACATCTTTTTAGGGCACCCAAAGCCATTTGTAACCTAGGGTAGCATACATTCAGGCAGTCAAGCAGTTGTTAACAGCATGGACTCTGAAGACTCAGGTTTGATTTTAGGACGTGCTGTTAATAAACTCTGTGGTCTGGTCCAAGTTACTTCTCTGCTCTCCTTTTCTCCAGATGTAAAACAAAATAATAATCATACCAGCCCATAAGTAGTTTGACTGGATTAAATTAACTAATACACTGTAGTACTTTGTTCAGTGGCTGGCCCATAGTGCATTCAGCATTATCTCCTGTTGACTGTGATAATGTTTGTGGGAAACTTTGGTGTCACAGGGGTTAAGAGTTTGGCAGCTAACCAAAAGGACATCACTTTGAATCTACCAGGCACTCCTTGGAAAACTCATGGGGAGTTCTACTGTATCATACAGGGTCACTGTGAGTTGGAATCGACTCAGTGGAATTTTGGGGGGGGGTGCGTGATGGTGTTTCCTTTTTATATGCAAAAGACCGGTCACAATGACCTTTCAGTTTCTGAAATGGACCATGTTGTTTCAGACCATAATACTCTCAAAAATCTGTTCTTTTCCTTTTAGAATGTATTCCTCATTAGCTTGGCAGCTTTCTACTGCTCCAGGACCCACCCCAGTTGTCTCTGTTCCTTTACACATTCTCCAGGAATTGACCATCTAACTACTTCTTCTCATGGATTATGAGTTCCTTGACAGCAAGTACTGTCATGGACTTATTTGTCTTTCCAGCACCTCAGACATAGTGTACTAGACAACACATTTTTTTAAGAAAGCTCTGAAGTCAGGCTTTCTGACATCTGGAATTGGCCTTTTTCATGTTCTAGGCATGTCACCTAGGACAAATAATGTAACCTTCTAAATCTCAGCTTCATTTTCTGTGCAAAGAAGATAATAATAGTATCTACTTACCACACAGGACTATTGTAAAAAAGAATGAGATAATCTACATAAGAAGTACTTAAAATGTTAATTGCTATCATTATCATTTTCATTTTTATCTCAGATATTATATTTTCATGTCTAGAAATCTCACTTGGATCTTCTAAATATCATCCATCTCTCTCCTAATCACATCACTGTTTTCCTTTACATACTTGAGCATATGCATATGGTTTAAAATAAGCGCCTTAACGTCGCTGTTACCTAATTTTAGCATCTCTGTCATTTCTGGGTCTGTTTTTCTATTTATTGATTTTTCTTCTGGTTATGGGTCATATTTTCCTGCTTCTTTACATTTCTGGTAATTTTTAATTAGATGCCAGACTTCATGTTCAGTGTTAGACCTTGTTAAATTTCTTTACAGAGTACAGAATTTTGTTCTTGTACAAAGTTACTAGCAAATCAGCTTAATTCCTTTTGTTTTTAAGCTCTGTTACGGCAGGTCCAACCAGTTGCTGTCACCGTCGATTCTGACTCAGAGAAATGGTACAGAGTGCCAGAACGTTTCTTGTCAGAAAAGACCACATTCTTGTTCTTGCAGGATAGCAGTTCAAGTGATCCACCGCTCAACAAAAGGCCAGAGGTCAGAAACCACCAGCCGTGGGAGAAAGACGTGGCAGTCTGGTTCTGTAGAGATCTACAGCCTGGGAAACCCTCTGGGGTCACTGTGCATGAGAACTGACTCGATGGCAGTGGGTCAGGGCTTGGTTTTAGGGTTTTCACAGGGCCTTCAGAGGTTTGTTTTTCCAAAGTGTGTCACCAGGCCTTTCTTCGGGGGTTCTGTCAGGTAGACTCAAACTCCCACCTTCTGGTTAGTAGCTTAGTGTCTTAACTGTCTGCACTACCCAGGGTCTCCAGGGCAGCTTTACAGAAGTCTTCATTTTAAGGCTAATTTACACCCTGCTGAAGACCCCAATATCCCATGTATTTTGAGGGCTCTTTACTCTGTCTGGTAGAAATGTACACTATTTGTCACTCCATGTATACTCCAGAAATTACTTGGCCTACTGCGTTCTGGAAACCCTGGGGGCGTACTGGTTAAGTGTTGTCTATGTCTGCTAACTGAAAGGTCGGCAGTTCAAACCCGCCAGCGCTCCTTGGAAACTCTATGGGACAGCTCTGCTCTGTCTTGTACGGTCATTATGAGTTAGAATCGCCAGTGGTTCTTTTTCCAATCCAGTCAATGTGCACCCTGGCATTTGGTCAAAGATTTAGGTGTGCATACCCCCTGCAGCTCTCCAGCACTCACTAGGCAACGCCCTTCTCTCCGGTACTTTGTCCTGCTCATTCCAGCCACCTCAGCCTCCCCAGATTCCATCTCTGCCTTTTCAACTCAGTAAGACTACTGGGGCTCTCTTGATATCTCCTTTCCTGTACTGTAGAAAACCCTGGGTGCCTAGTGGTTATGTGCTGCAGCTGCCATCCAAAAGGTCAGCAGTTCAAATCCACCAGGTACTCCTTGGAAACTCTGTGGAGCAGTTCTACTCTGTCCTGTGGGGTCGCTATAAGTTGGAATTGACTTCACAGCAATGGCTTTGGTTTTTTTTGGTTCCTGCACTGTGGCTGGAAAACTGCCTTTCAGGGACCACAGTCAATCACAAAAGGACAAATACTGTATGAGACCACTATTATAAAAACTCACAAAAAGGTTTACACACAGAAAAACATTTTTCAATGTGTATGAAAGAGGGGATGGGTAGGGAGGGAAAAACACTAATGAGACAATAGGTAAGTGATAAATTTGGTGAAGGGTAAGACAGTACACAATACTGCGGAAGTCAGCACAGCTTGACCAATGCAAGGTCATAGTAGCTTTCCAGACACATCTACACTCCCTGAGGGACCAAATCAGTGGGCCAACAACCACGAACCACAGTCTCAGGACAACTCAACTCAGGACAGCTCAACTGGTGTAACACAGTTTATAAAGAAAATGTTCTACATTCTACTTTGGTGAATAGTCTTGGATCTTAAGAGTTTGTGAGTGGCTATCTAAGATACATCTACCGCTCCCTCACCATCTGGAGCAAGAAAGAATGAAGAAAATCAAAGACACAAGGGAAAGATTAGTCCAAAAGACTGACAGACCCCAACTATCACAGGTTCCACCAGAATGAATCCAGCACAGCTGGACAGTGCCTGGCTACATCCACTGACTGCTCTCAGACAGGAATCACAGCAGAGTATCCCAGACAAAGCTGGAGAAAATACAGAACAGAATTCTAATCCACAAAAAGACTAGACTTACCGGTCTGACAGAGACCGGAGTAATCCTCAGTATGGTCCCTGGATACTTTTTTAATTTAATACTGAAATCACTCCTAAGGTTTAACCTTCAGCTGAAGATTAGACAGGCCCATAAAGCAAAGAATAAAACACACAGTTCAAGCATGTATATGAGATTAAGTGGGCACATCAGCCCAGAGGCAAGGACAAGAAGGCAGAAGGGTACAGGAAAGCCAGACAAGTCACAATGGGGAACCCAAGGTTGAGAAGAAGACAGTGCTGACATGTCACAAGGTTGGCAACCACTGTAACAAAACAATATGTGTGCTAATTATTCAACGAAAAACAAATTTGTTCTGTAAATTTTCACCTAAAGCACAATAAAAAAATAAAAAATAAATACCTATTTGTAAAACTGGTTAAAACACAAAGCCCCAAAGTAAATTCTAATGGATAATTCATTATAGACAAATGTTCTTTTGCACTCAGATCACTAAACAGAAATAAAGATTTAATTCAAGACAATTTCAGTCTTTGCCAGACTTAGAAAGTTTAGATTTTTTTTTTTACATTAAGAGAAATACCCAAGCGGGAAGTTGAATTTTCAAGGCTTCTATTATATTTAAATAGATCTTTTTATTTGCAGCAGTCTAAAGTTGCATAGGTAGCAAGAGGTTCATGCTAGTCTTCCTGAGGTTATCTGAACCTCAGACATAGGAAAACACATATCATTCAGGACTCAGTCATGCAGGAGTGTCACCACATCCCTGTACGTGCTAGAAACTGGGACACAGTGTTTCTTGCAAAAAGGGATCAGGTCTTCAGTTTTCTACAAGTGGCTTCATTTTTAGATATGCTATGTTGGAACTCTGTTCCTCTTTAGCTACCTCCCATAAGAGTTGGTTTCCTCTTGATCATGCAAAAATATGTACATGATGTTCTACAGAAGTTATGTGCAGGAGAACAATAGTAGCAGTTCCACGAAGTAGGAGTCAGGCACTTGGCACTCTAAATAGGAAAATGGGGTTTAATACATCTTTTCCCTTGGAACCTTGCCTCCAATAGATTTTGTTCATTCTGAATTAAAAAATAGGGACTGACACATTCTGGGACCAAAAGAAGTTTTGAAGTTCCATGGAAGGAACTGAGACTATATTAAAACTATCTAACCAGAGAACTGGTTCAACTAAACATGAATGTTGTATCTGGGCTTAAGAAATCAGAGGCTATCTGATTAGGAAGCATAACAATAAACACCACACATAAAATCTAGGACTTGTTTATGGCACAGGAGAATGCAGAGGGATTTAAACCTCAGCAGATGGTTGAATCACTGGCAGATGCTATAAAGAAGATAAAGAAACCTACATCTGCTTAGAGTCCAAATGCTACATGAATCCCTTGTGATAGTACGTAAATTCTTGAAGAGGCCTCACTTCTAAATCAGAAGACTTAGGACTATCTGAACAACGGCTTTCCACAGTTATCTCCACACACCATGTCACAGAAACCAGAGTCGAACTCTACCTGTGCGCCTCATTCTTTAACCTATATAGCGGATATTCAACAAAAATTTACTGACTGATTTACACCTTGGAAAATGAGGTTTTGATGCAATCATACAAACTTCACCCATACACTTGCAGCTTTCAGTTTTGTTTACCCTAGAGACCAACAATATAGTTTTCGGAACTTACCTAAAACTGACTCCACATTTGTTTACACTTATTAGTACATATATTCTGTCACAGAAAGGATGTTATTCTTAGTACACTAAGTGCCTTCTGCACAACAGTGTAATACAATGGATGATACCTAGAGATACATGTTACAGAAGCAGTCATTAAGGTAGAACTAATGGTAACAGTATATTAGAAAATTTTGTTAATAAATCTGGTTCTATTTCAAGCTTTTCTACTAACCCACTATATAATCATTCTGCAAGTTACACAGCTATATTTCTTATAGAATGGGTACAATAATACCTACTTTACCTATTTCCTAGAATAACTGACATCATCTAGTAAGATAACGGAAAGAAGCAGCTTTAGAAAAGAAAAGTTCAGTAGCAATACATAAAGACACAGCAGCATTGATTAGAACGGGAAGGAGGCAGTCTTGTACCTGTTCACTGGTACATGGTAAGCTTAATAGAAATACCTGTTGATGAATGAGGAGATGGTTTAGGCTTTCATCTACTTTAATTTAGAGTCCCTATAGATACTATCTTAAAGGTATTTAACACCTATTGGGAAAAATATAATATGAAGGTAGGAATAAAAATAAGCCCTTGAAAACACAGGTGAAAGAAGGTTTTGATGTAGGAATTACAAACCTGAAAATTTTGGATCAAATTAATCTATTTTAACATCCTGAATGTAAGAATTATAGTGCCATTTTCTAGAAGGACCTCCCAATGGGAGTGCTTGCATCCTTCACCTCCCCAAGACAAGTCTCAATAAAGACATTTTCAATCAATGTCTTTCTTAATATTTTCTTTAGACTATATTCTTAAGACGGCAGACCAACAGTATTCACATGTATGAATGACCTGCATTTTCCAAAAGTGTACATACACATGGCTCTTTTCTCAAGGATTTTAAGGTACTTCAAACATTTTACTTTAGTAAACTTGATGTCATTCCCCTAAATCTTTATTTCTAGAACCCGACTTATATTTCCAGCTGCTTAACGAAGCCTCTATGTCCAAAGAAACTTCAATTTTTCAAAAACTTTGGTATCATTTCCCCCAACAAATCTATTACATCTCCAACATTCCCACCCAGTTGTCCAAGCCAGAGACCTAGAATTATCATGGTAGTTCTCATTGCCCATCAGATGCCAACTCCAATCACCAAATCCTGTGGAACCTACCTCTGAAAGTGCCCCTTCCACCTCCACTGATATTGCCTTAGTTATAGCTCTTACAAGAGTCTCATAATTATGTTCCCTGCTTTTGGTCTTGTCCTTTAAGCCACCTTCTAGAGTGATCATCTGGAACTCAGATTACCGGTGTATCACTCTCCTTTCTTAAGTTCTTCAAATGACATCTATGTAATAAAATCCAACTTCTTAATTATGACAGAAAGTATTCTTTCATAACTTGACTCTTTTTATTTCTTGTACAGGCTTAGCACTCTGTCGCAAACTCCGTGCCCTAGCCATCCTGACCTTCTGTGTCCTAACCATTCCAGGTTCTCGCATGCTTCTACACCATGGCACACACCAGCGCTCTCTCTGTTATCCATGTGCATAACTCCTGCTCTTCCCACCTCAACTTAGATCAAACAGCCAGTTTTTAGGAGAACCTTGTCTACTACACTTCTCTTCCTTTTCTCCAACAACAGCATCCCCATTCCACTTCCCACTAAGGAGCTTCCATCTTTGTATTTCCCCATTTCCACATGCACATTTCTTGGATTTAGTGCATGGTATTTTAATGTTTGCCAAGAGCAAATACTCGGGAGCCATACTGCCCAAGTATGAATCTGATCCTAGCACTTACTGTGTGACCTTACCAAGTCACTTAACCCCTCTGGTCCGCAATCTCAATAGTTATAAAATGGAGATGATAGAATTTATACAGAAAGCTGTTGTGAGGATTATGTGAGTTACCGTGCCTGAGGCACTCAGAGCAGCATCTTTCTTAAGGAAGAAAGATGAAAGTCTAGAAGAAAGAAAGAAAAGAAGGCAAGAAAGAATTTCAGAAGACTTACCGCCATTTTTGCCCACACTTCTGAAGCATTTCCAGAAGGCCCGTAAGAACGATGCCCTGTTATGGGGTGTGGCTTGGATGAAGCTGAATTCTCGAAACAGAATATGAGTTCCCTGACATACACTGTTAAAACTGCAAAGAGAAAAATTAAGAAATCATTATTAGATCAATTAGGCTAGACTCAAAATGAAAAAACCAAGGCCAGGCAGACCACTGGGAAAAAGCAGGAAATTTTTTTCCCAACAAAACTCTGAACTGTAGGTTAGACAAAGTCCTTGAATTTTCTCTGGGGAAGTCTCTTTACAAATATATTTCTGAAAACTCTCAGAGTGCAAGTTCTCTGAGTGCTCCCCACCTCCCACATATACACATTGTTGTTGTTAGGGACCACAGAGTCAGTTCCGCCTCACAGTGACTCTATGCACAACAGAATAAAACACTGCCCGGTCCTCACCCTCCTCACAACTGTTGCTACGCTTGAGCCCAGTGCTGCAGCCACTGCGTCTGTTCGTCTCACTGAGGGTCTTCCTCTGTCCTGCTGGCCCTCTGTATACACTGAAGAACTTTCAGACAGACACTGGAGCATCTTATGTAGCAGGAAATCTTTTAGTCTTTAACTGGATGACACGCATCGCTTTCTGGAGAATACTTCCACCTCATTAAGAACTACCTTTCCTTAAAGATGTTCTCTCTTTACTCTCTCTGATGTATACCAGCTGTCCTAAGAAAGAATGGGTGTATGGGAACATTACTGGATTGTCTACTCTAGTCCCCCAAGACAAATCCCAAGTGTCAAAGGATATAAAAGGTTCCATGACAGAGCACTGAAGGTAAATCAGAAGGACCCATAACAAAAGAAGAAGGGTAGAGAACACAAAGTACATGAGAATATGAAGCAAAGCCTCAGCATCCAAGTGAGTCATAGTTTAGGCTGGGCCTTGGAAAAGCAAAAAGCATACTCCATTGCCTTTGGATTCATCTGCCAAAGAAATAAAGGAGTTTGGAGTAATCTAAAAATGGAAATTCCACTGAAGAATAGGCAATTATCCAGTAGTCATTCCTACCAACGGTTCTAGAAAACTCCTGAATTCTCTGTCAAGCAAATTATGAGTGGAAAATGTGTTAACAATCTCTGTGGAGAAGTAGATTAAACTGAAGACAATATGTAGTAGCATTTCAAGTGCCAGTTCTCATTTGTTTACCATTTAAAGTGGTGGAGGGACCCTGATTCTCTGAACAGAGCAGGATGAAATCTCAGGAGCTCTGTATTCTCTTCCCCCTCTCCCAGACCAACTTTAGACATGCCTCAACTGTCTATAGCAGAGTCTATTATGGATAAGGAGCACCGGTGGCATCACAGTTAAGTATCTGGCTGCTAACCAAACGGCTGGCAGTTTGAATTTACCAGCTGCCCTTGGAAACCCTATGGGCTAGTTCTCTACAGGGTCACTATGAGTCGGAACTGACTTCACGGCAATGGATTTGGTTTGGTTTATGTTACCATTTAAGATAAAATTAGCCTCCTCCTGTTAATACTACAGTATAAAAAAGCAAATTAGATACTTGTCTTCCCTCATGGAAAACCAGCACAGAAGCCCACTTTTAAAACAGTGAAGAAGTACGGCAGCTGGCAAAGGATTAGGTTCCTAGAGAGATTTTCAAAAGCATCGAAAGTGTTAATCTACTTAAGCAGTTTGAGGCAGCACTGTTGTCTTCAGCATGGGATAATGAAAAATAAAGCAAATGAGCTGTTACAGGTAAATGGGGTAAGCTACATTTCCAGCAAATGAAGTCTGAAATTATAATATTTTAGTCTAAATTTATGAAGTTGTCCAGCAAAGAATTACTCCCAAAGGGTGCTTCATACCCTAACTGGAAAAAGCTGGTGTCCAGGTCATAATCTAGGCTGTATTATATTCTTGATGTAGTTTTTAAAAATAAATCTTTTTTTTTTTTTTAAACTACAGAATAATTTATGCACTAAAGAAACTGGCTGAACTTCATTATACAGACAAGAATTGGTACAACAGAAATACACAAAACAAACTGTTAGAGCAAGGGCCCACATACTGAAGAAGTTAAAAAAATTACAACTGTATTTAAGCTACTACCTTTAGATAATTCATACCAATAACATTCACATTTAATTAAAAGTGAAAATTATTAAAAATGTTTGCTTAAGCACATTAGTACAGAGATCATAATCACCTTATTGAAAGACTTAAGAGAAGACTGACATGGTTCTTGTTTCATTTTGCCTGTTGTTTCTCATTTGTTATCATTTTAAAATAACTGCCATTCTATCGTTTACCTCTCTAATGATCCTAAAATTGATTTCAAAGTGAATTTAAAATGATTCCATTTGTTTTATTTTCTCTGGAGTAAATTTATGTTTCAATTGCTAGGTTTATTTGCTAGCTTTCTCAGCATTAGTTTTCCTCAGATACTTTAGAATTTCAGTGTGCAGCCTCATCTTAAGTGGGAGATTTTTGACTCTAGTCATTCACACTCTCATAGGTATGAACCCTAGTCCAAAGCCAGGTTTTACACTGGCTCACTGTTCTATTCCTGATGATTTTGGGGCTGTCACAGAGACTGTCACTGAACCCCAGAGCAACCTGGATCACTAAATCTGGGTTGCATGGCTGTCTCCTTCTTCCTACACCCCAAGAATATAGTTTTATACAAGCTGTTTCCCAGGCAGCAGTCAGAACTTTTTGTAAGTCTCCTTCAGAAGACTGAGGGTGTTAGAGGCTAGCTCTGGTCTTCTGCTTTGTCTTTTAGTCTCTACTACTCCACGGGAAATGAGCTCTCAGTTATATAGGTCTGCTTCTGAATCCAGAGTGCAGGAGACATGCGGTTTTAGTTCCTATTTAGTTTCTGGTCCAAAGATGAATTTACATTGGTTTTACATATGGTTATGTCCTTTATATCTGCACATCTATCAGTTTGTCACACTGTGGGGGCTGGCATGTTGCTGTGATGCTGGAAGCTATGTCACTGGTATTCAGGTATCAGCAGGGTCATCCATGGTGGACAGGTTTCAGCTGAGCTTCCACATTAAGACTAGGAAGAAGGATTCGGCAGTCTACTTCTGAAAAGAATTAGCCAGAGAAAACCTTACAAACTGCAGCTTCACAGTATTTGATATAGTGCTGTAAGATGAGCCCCTGGGTTGGAAGGCACTCAGAAGGCATCTGGGGAAGAACTTCCTCTTCAAAGTACAGTCGACCTTAATGACATGGACGGAGTAAAGCCTTCAGGATCTTCATTTGTTGATGTAGTATGACTCAAAAGGAGCAGAAACAGCCACAAATACCCATGGAATATATGAAGTATGAATCTAGTAAAACCGGAAATCATCAAAAATGAAATGAAACACATACACAATGGCATCCTAGGCATTAGTGAGCTGAAATGGACTGGCACTGGCTATTTTAAATCATACAGTCATATGGTCTACATAGCTGGGAATGACAACTTCAAGAGAAATGCTGTTGCATTCATCTTCAAAAAAAAATTTCAAGATCCATCCTGAAAAACAACGTGTCAGTGATAGAATAATACCCATTCGCCTACAAGGAAGATCAGTTAATATGACTATTATTCAAACTTAGGCACCAACCACTAAGGTTAAAGACGAAGAAACTGAAGATTTTTACCAGCTTCTACTGTAGTCCAAAATTGACAGAACATGCAATCAAGATGTATCCATAATTACTGGTGATTGGAATGCAAAAGTTAGAAACAAAGAAGGATTAGTAGTTGGAAAATAGGGCTCTGGTGATAGAAATGAGAGATTACATGATACAATTTTGCAAGACCAACACTTCATTGCAAATAGCTTTTTTTCACCAACATAAACAATGACTACACACACATGGATCTCACCAGATGGAATACACAGGAATCAAGTCAACTACATCTGTGAAAAGAGATGATGGAAAAGCTCAGTATCACCAGTCAAAACAAGGTCAGGTGCCAGCTGCGGCACAGACCATCAACTGCTCATATGCAAATTCAAATTGAAACAGATGAAAATTAGAAATGGTCCATGAGAGATAAAGCACGACCTGGACTGTATCCCATCTGAGTTTAGAGACTGTCTCAAGAACAGATTGGATGCACTGAACACAAATGACCAAGAACCAGATGAATTGTAGAAGGACATCAAAGACATCATACATGAAGAAAGCAGGAAGTCATTAAAAAGACAGGAAAAAAAGACCAAATTGGAGGTCAGAAGAGACTCTGAAACTTGCTGCTGAATGTTGAGTAGCTAAAGCAAAAGGAAAAAATGATGATGTAAAATAACTCAACAGAAAATTTCAAGGGGAGGCTTGAGAAGACAAAGTAAACTATTATAATGACATGTGCAAAGAGCTAGAGATAGAAAAGCAAAAGGGTAGAACATGTTCTACATTTGTCAAGCTGAAAGAGCCAAAGAAAAAATTCAAGACTCAAGTTGTAGTAGTCAAGGATTCTACATGGGAAATACTAAACAACATAGGAAGCATCAAAAGAAGATGGAAGGCATACACAGAATCATTATACCAAAAAGAACTCAGCCATTTCAAGAGGTAGCATATGATCAGGAACCAACAGTACTGAAAGAAGTCATCCAAGCTACACTGAAGACATCAGCAAAAAACAAAGCTCCAGGAATTGAAGGAATATCAACTGAGATGTTTCAACAAACTCATGCAGTACTGGAAATGCTCACTCATCTACACGAAGAAATTTGGAGCACAGCTACCTGACCAACTGACTAGAAGAGATCCATATTTATGCCTATTTCCAAGAAAACTAATCCCACTGAATGCAGAAATTATCAAACAGTATCATTAATATTACATGCAAGTAAAATTTTGTAAAGGATCATTCAAAAACGGCCATAACAGTACATTCACAGGAAACATCCAGAAATTTACGCTGGATTCAGAGTAGGACATGGAACTAGGGATATCAATGCTGATGTCAGAGAGATCTTAGCAGAAAGCAGAGCACTTGTATTTTATGACTATACAAAGGCATTTGAAAGTGTGGATCATAACAAATTATGGATAACATTACAGGGAAAGGGAATTCCAGAACACTTCAGTGTGCCCATGTGGAATTTCCACATGGATCAAGAGGCAGTTGTTCAAATACAGCAAGAGGCCATTGCATGGTTTAAAGTCAGGAACAGTGTATGTTGAGGTTGTATCTTTTTACCATACCTATATATTCAATCTGTATGCTGAGCAAATAAATCCGAGAAACTGGACTATATGATGAAGAACAGGGCATCAAAATTGGAGGAAGACTCATTAACAACCAGTGTTATGCAGATAACACAACCTTGCTTTCTGAAAGTGAAGAAGACCTCAAACACTGAAGAAGATCAGAGACCACAGCCTTCATTATGGATTACACCTCAACATAAAGAAACAAAAATACTCACAACTGGACCAATAAGCAACAATGAAAAACAGAGAAAACACTGAGGTTGTCAAGGATTTCTCACCTGGATCCCACAATCAATGTCCATGGAAGCTATAGTCAAGGAATCAAAAGACAATGCATTGGGCAACTCTGCAAAGGACCTCTTTTAAGCATTGAAAAGTAAAGATGTCACCTTGAAGACTATGGTGTGTCCAACTCAAGCCATGGTATTTTCAATTGCATTAAACACATGTGCAAACTAGACACTGAATAAGAAAAACAGAAGGAGAACTGACTGCTTTGAACTGTGGTGTTGGAGAAGAATACTGAATACACTACGGACTGTCAAAAGAACAAACAGCTCTGTCTTGAAAGAAGTACAACCAGAGTGTTCCTTAGAAGCAAAGACGGCAAGACTATGTCTTACATATTTTGGACATGTTGTGAGGAAGGAATCAGCACCTGAAGAAGGACACCATCCTTGGTAAAGCTGAGGGTCAGCAAAAAAAGGGAAGACTGTCAGCAAGATGGATTGACCCAGTGGTCACAACAATGGGCTCAAGTGTAACAACAGTTGTGGGTATGGTGCAGGATCGTACTATTACATCTGGTTGTTCACAGGGTTGCTATGATTTGGAACTGACTCAACAGCACGTAACAGCAACAAGTACATGTTCTTTACAAGGAATCCTGATGGCACACTAGTTAAGTGCTTGGCTGCTAACAAAAAGGTCAGCAGTTTGCACTACCAGCAGCAATGTGAGAGAAAGAGGTGGTGGCAGTCTACTTCTGTAGGGAATGAATATAGCTTTGGAAACTCTATGGAGCAGTTAGTTCTACTTTGCTACTATGAGTTAGAATAGACTCAGCGGCAACAGGTTTACAGGTTTTATGGACTTTACAATTTTTCTCTTTTCATTTTATGTATCACTACCATGTATTCAGAATGGAGAGGGGGCCCAAATTAAAGTACTGCAGGCCATCATGACCAGAAATCTCACACACACTTTCCACCTATCAAGCACAAATATTCACATTAATGCTAAACTGCCATTGTAATTAGCTGAACTAAAAAGCCCCTCAATAGATATTGACATTACCACCAAAACAGAATTTAAAAGTTCCTAAAAATATTTTAAAGGCCCACAAAGGTACACGATATGCCTGTCTTAATCTGAGTTTTCTAGAACCTGTATTCAAACTTCATTGAGCAAATTCTTTCATTTCTTAAGTTACTGAGTTTTCTTCCCTTGAGGATTTAAATTTTTTTTTTTTTTTCATTTTGACACAACTGCAAATTTACAGAAAAGTTACAAAAATTCCATGAAGAATTCCTGGTTACTCTTTACATAGATTATTTTATAAAATACAGACATTTATTTTGTTCAACAAGTAGACATCTGATGATTTCTTTTAATGCTGTCGTAAGTAAGAGGTTCAGGATATTATCTCTCTAGATCCTTTGACCAGAAGAGAATCAGAAATATCACAATTGATATCTCTTTGTGAATTATGTGTTTTATATCTCAAAAGATACAAATTAAATTATTAAAATTAAATGGGCATAGTCAGCGACAAAGGGACAAATACTGTATGAGACCTCTACGATAAGACTTCAAAAACAGACTTGTGTATAGAAGAAAAGACTCTTTGACAGCTGCAAGGGAGGGGAAGGAGGGAAGGGGAAGGGGGTAGGGTTTAGTTTAGATAGTCACTAGAAATCTAGTTGGGAGAAAGCGGTGACAGCACACATTAGAAACAAGAACAACATTAAGTGGACTTCAGCATAACTTGAGTACTCCTTCCATCTTAACTCAATACTGCAAGGATAGAGTAGCTGGGGCAGGGGGCAGGGTACCATGCTCTTAGGCGAATTCCAGGCCAACTGGCACAACTAGCGTTTTGCTAAGAGAGCTCTCTGCACCCCACATTGGTGAGTGGCGTCTGGGGTCTTAAAAGCTGCCAAGCTGCCATCCGAGGACACAGCAAATGGTCCCAACTCAGCAGGAACGGATGCTCACCGAGGACCAAAATGACATGCAGTAAAGACAACCGAGAAGACAGAGAGACCCACAAGAGGGTGCCTACATCGACTTGGGACCGGAAGAACCGCATGGTGCCCGGCCACCACCAGTGACAGCCACGATGGAGCTCACAGACAGGAGTCTCACTGGCAACACAAGAATAAAAAGGGGTGCATCATGAGATCTCCACTAAAAGACCTCAACTGATGGTCCAGCGGTTTTGGGGTTCCTCTGAGAGCATGGCCCCCGGCCCTGATGCTGCCCTTTCCCATAAATTATAACAAAGCTCCACTCTTTGGACAGGAATGGATTGGACTTGGCAATGCAGAGTGACCACATATTGGAAGCACTTTGTGGTTATAAATGTCTACAGGATATCATCTTGCTGACCTCTGGCTGGAGGAAGGGGAGTGGACGGAGAGGAGGGGAAAGGAGGCTGTTGGGAGGATGAGACATGTATGGAGCACAGAGGAATAGTGTGCAGTCACCGGACAGGGAGAGCAGTGGAAGCTGCATATAGGTGGGCATGTAAATTTATACGTGAATGTACATTTTCACTCAGTTATGTTAAATAAAATAAAAAATAAAAAAAAATTAAATGGTCTAAGTTCAACTGTCGCTTAAATTGGTTTTAACAATAAGCTGGTTAAATTTCAAAGCTTTCCCACGTTAACAGCCTACCATTTAATCAATTCTAGGACAATCTTCTCCAGTACTGTATCAAGAAAACATAGCAGGAACAGTGTTAAAATGAACGATTTTGCAATCATACATTTATAAACACATTAAGGTAGCGTCAATTCTCAATACAACTGAATTTTTTCGTGGTAAAAAAGGCTGTTGGTTAAAAAAAAGTCATAAAGAACTCCATTAAACAGAATTCTTCTGAATTTCTCCTGAAATTACAGATGTAAATTCTAAGAATTAGTTTATAGCAATTCCACCTTAATTTTGAATATTACTTAGTAAAAAGATAGAATTGATTTAAATAACTTTGATGAATGGCCAGTGGCTCAGTGAGTATCAAGGAAAGAATTCAAAATAAATGTAATTGTAGTAAGTCTACATAAAGAGCCATTCAGACACAGAAGTAATAGGGGCAAACAGGACAAAATTAAAATATTTCAGCTTATTCTTGATGTGCCAAAGAGGAAAAAAAAAAAAAAATCACTGATCCAAGGATTACAGCTACACTGACAGTCCATCTCCTCCAGGTACCCCTTGCTTCTACAGAAGCTGAAAACAGCCAATGACTCTGGACTTAAACAATTCTACCAGAACATGGCAGTTCAGAGTCTTCTTAGCTCATTCTCTTATCTCCTTTTTTCTTTCTAATACCAGGCCATCTCATTAGAGCAGACAATTTTCTTTTGGTGTTGGCACTATCTTCTGCTGTTTTGAGATAGCTTTATTTGCAAGGAACTCAAAGAAGATCTATCAAAAAAAAAAAAAAAAGCAAAATATGGTAACCGATCACACCTAACTATGTAGCACAAATTGACCACACCAAAGGGATGCAAACACAGCATTTGGATCAGCCTCTGACAAATATACAAGATCAAAGATCCAAAACATCTTTGGAAGAAACAAGATTTAAAGTAACCATTTGTTGCTTCTGTAAACAAAAGGAAAAAAAGACATTCCACGTGTGGTGAAAAGAAAGAAAAACCTTTGTGGCATATTTTTCACTAATGAGTTGGCAGAGTTAGTAGCCTAGAGTTCTGTTTTGTAAAAAGTCACCAAACTCTAAAGATAGAGATGCATAGAGGCAGGTGCTCAGTGTTTTATATGGCAAATTGACTTGGGTTATAGACTTTCACCTAGTGACAATTAAAAAAAAAAAGACATATTCCCGTGGCGTAATTTGTTCCTAGCTTTCCCTAGACTTATTCTCTCTCACGAGATTTAGATAAGGCCTAAAGCCTTTAAATATTTCCTTCCCATTCCCTATCTGTTACAGAATTTGGCACTGCTAGCTTGACAAGAGAAATCAATGTAGAATGCCACCTGAGCCTACGTATTCTCAGAATCACACACTAGTTTTGATAATCCACTTGAGGAGAAGCTATCTGACACAAATTTTCTTCTTGCAAGCAGTACTACAAGAAGTTTCTACACAAAAATGTAATAAAGCATTTCTCCAAACTTTTTCTAATTCTCTCTGGGGCTGTCACTACGTAACATGTTACTGTTCAAACACACGATGTACCTATTACAGAAAAAAAGGGTATGGCATGATCTTATAGCCAAGGAGAAAACCAACAAAATTGGTTTCAACATATGGTACAGTTGGAATGACTTTCTGCCTGTGTCAGGTAAATTGTTAGGTTTATCAATTGCAGGTCCTCTGTTGACCAGAAGAAGTAAGTGTAAGCAGTAGGGAAAATAGACACCCACCACACCGCAGGTAGCCTTCCACAGCCTCTCCATCTTCTCACTGCCATTGCTGGCTAAACTAGAAGTAGATAATCCAAGATCTAGAGTTTTAAAAGATTCCAAGTTTAAGAAGAAACCCAACAGGTTTTAGTCACTGTCTAAGAAGAACAGGTGACCCACTTGGCGAGAACCAAGCCACCATCGTGGCTGATGAAACTCCTAAGTGCTGCAATTGCAAAACCCAAACAAAACATCACCCCAAACCCCTGAACCAGTGACCTACTGGTTCACTCTATTGCCTAAGCACTGTTGTTTCAGACGAAGCTATCTTTCTGCCTGTCTGAGCCATCCTTAGTAGCAGAGCTAGTTTTCAACCATGACATCTAAAAGAGTGTATTTTACTGTCTTATGAAGAGAAAGATGCGTGTGGTAGCCTGACAGGCCCTCAGAGCTGTGAAAAGCTTCTGCACTGGGAGGTGTACGTAATGCTGAGTTTTCTCTCCTCGGTCATTTTATGAAGTCCTTCTGTCACCAAACTCCAAAGACAATCTTCTTAAAATGCCAGTGCAAGAGAGCACTTGTCTCACCCTGGGCTGGTGCTAAGGGTTAAGGAAGAGTCCTTCTAGACAGGGTGATAACCAGCAGAGTCTCTCCAAGAAGGCTAGGCTTCTCCAAAAGTAAGCTGCCCTCCAAGGGATCTTTTTCTCCTTAAAATTCTGTCAGGCCCCCTGATGGAGTGAACTGTTTCAAACTCTCTTCTCAACCTCCAAACTTCAAAGCTTTGCGCTGAAGGCCTGACGTGCTACAGTGAACTCTCCACCGCACGCTCACCCCATCCAATCCCTACCCACCTCTGTGTCAGTGGAGAAGCAAGACGATCCACCAACATCTGCTAACCACTTGTAACTGAAATGTCAAGGAGCATCCCTCTTATGAGATTATTTCCTCCAGGCCAGTAGGGACAGCAAACACATGTACCTCAGGACAGGAAATGCACAGAGCACTGAGAGAACATTATTACATATATATTCTTTATGGAATGCTAGGAATTTAAATTATCAGAGGAAAACAGCAATTTAGAAAATCCTTTCATATGCGACATGAGGAAAAACAAATTTGTGTGTACATTACACTTTTAACTATTCAAATAGGTATGCATATGGCAAATGAGTAAAAATTAAAAAGACACTGATTCTATTAAGATTTTTTGCTTATAACTGATTTCTTCCTTCCTCTTCCAAACAGTCTACAATGTTATTATGTATAACACTTTTAGGAAAACAGTTTTTTAAGTGACAATCACCATAAGTCTCTAGTTTGTCTCATTCCTACAAAATCCCTGAACTCTCTACCCACAGTATCTAAACTGATTTTCCCCCTTTATTGTACATTAGATAGACACAGAACTAGTTCCTCATTAAATACTACACATATTGTTTTACGACACTGGTTAACCATTCCAGGACAGGTCAACACTCTCTTTTCAACCTGGGATTCCCTAATACCAGCTTCCTGTCCCCTCCTGCCTTCTAGTCCTTGCCCATGGGCTGTTGTGCCCCTTTGGTCTTGTTTTGTTGTATGGGTCTATCTAATCTTTGGCTGAAGGGTAAACCTCTGGAGTGACTTCATTACTGAGCTAAAAGGGTGTCTGGAGGCTAAAAGGGTGTCTGAGGATTTTTGCAGTCTCTGTCAGGCCAGTAGGTATGGTCTTTTTTTGGTGAGTTAGAATTTTGTTCTACATTTTTCTTCAGCTCTGTCCAGAACCTTCCATTGTGATCCCTGTCACAGTAGTCAGGGGTGGTGGCCAGGCACCACCTAGTCATACTGAACTCAGTCGGGTGGAGCTGGTGGTAGATGTGGTCCGTGAGTCATTGGACAACCTTTCCCTTCTGTCTTTAGTTTTCTTCCTTCTTCCTTGCTCTCAAAGGCAGTGGAACATCTCTAAGCAGAATACTGATTATGGAACTTCCAGGAGCCTGCCTAATTTCACTTTTCCTAAAGCTGGAGTAGTAGTGTTTTCCTGGTTTCTCTGGGGAAACATCCCTTAGCCTTAGAGAAAAACTTCTGGGCACAGAATGTTTTTCTTTAGAATGTTACAGTGTATCCCTTACAGCTAAGCTGCTGTTACGTCTTACCTGCTACATGTTATATGTTACATTCTTTCTTGTCTGGTCTCTAAATTTGTCATCTGTTCTTTCTTTCTCTACAGCTCTGTCTTTCTCAGCCTCCATATCTCTTTTGTCAACTGGCTCACCAGTTTTGCTACTGGAGTAGGATTTAGTGTTGCAGGTTAGGTGCCCCTCAGTCATTTGCAAAAATGACTCAGTTCCTTCCCATAATGTGCTTCCTCCCTCCTGTGACACCTCCGAACAGCTTTCCTCTGTTGTACTGCCAGATCATCTTGCATATTCTCATCTAATTGCTTGTCAGTTTCCTTCTTTGTCTTTTCAACTCAGTACGAATTTCTTTCCAGGTTTTACACACACACAGCGTATCTGTGCTTTGTACTCTGTTCTCCCTGATACACCAAACATTTTTAAAGGTGAATTTTACTCTATTTTCTGACTGTAGCTATAACTTTCTACATTCTTTTATGTTACCCTTCTGCTCTCATGAGGATACCAAAAATGTTCCCATTACATCCACAGATTTCATTAAAAATCCACCAATATTTTTATGGGTCCTCTATATACTGCAAACCCCTTCCCCAATACAATGCCATTCAAGAGCTGGAGATGTTAAATTTATCATCTCACTTGGCTCAAAGTCCAGCAAGTAATTCTCAAAATAATATCCGCTGTTCTTATTCAAGACAATATGCATTAGGCTGGAAAGAAAACAACAACAAAAAGGTTTCATTGAAATGCTACAGCCATTATAGCCTAAGTCTTCCTGGCCTTGACCACAATTTAAAATAATAAAATAGAAGAAAATATGGGATACAGGATTCGTTCTTTTGGAGCCACCCATATTAAACTTGCTGAGAATACTTCTCCTCTCCTTTTCATGGTTATCATCTTAACATGCACTGGGTTACTTTTACATCCTTTACAGAGTTAGTATCTTTCTGTTATTTGTTTTACTGGTCTCCCTGCCCCCGTACATTATCATCTTTGTTTCAAAGTAATTGAGCTTTTTTTTAGTGTATTTATTCATTTGTTGTGCTTTAGATGAAGGTTTACACAACAAATTAGTTTCTCACTAATCGATTAATGCACATCATTTTGTGACATTGGCTGCCAATCCCACAACATGTCAGTTACTCCCCTTCTCACCCTTGGGTTCCCCATTTCTATTTGTCCAGCTTTCCTGCCCTCTCCTGCCTTCTCTTCCTTGCTTCTGGGCTGGTGTACCCATTTGGTCTTATAAACAGCTGAGCTACATGTGGTCCATGTGTTTGTTTTATGGGCCTGTCTAATCTTTGGCTGAAGGAGTGACTTCAGTACTGGGTTAGAAGGGTGTCCAAGGGCCATATTTTATTTCTCTACAGAGCTGGCCTCACATTTTAGAAAATGAATGTGATTTCCTTGAACAGCCACATAGGCAAACCCAAAGCTACTGGCATATTTATGCATGTTTTTCAAGTGCTCATTTCCCTAACTCTAGCTGGAAGCCCTTTCATGTCATTTTACTCTTTCACATTCAAATCCACTCCCTCCAGTTCTTGGTATTAACTAGGAAGTCCTAAAACAAGAGAGCTACAGGTATGTATCATTAAAGATATTCTTTTAGCATGCCATCATTGGAGGGGGAAAAAAACCTCTTTCTTCCTGATACTTTCGTAAAAATCCCTTGGAATTTTCTTATTAACTCATTAGATTTCAATGTCATATTTTGGGGGCTTTCAGTGACATGTTAGATTTGTTTTCTTATTTCCAAGACAGAATTTGACTTTTCAAGACACATGTTAAAGAAACACTAGATATCACGCCCAAATCTTTACAAACAGATGAGGATCTAATGTGCTACTTGGTTAAAGACCTCAGAGGTCCTACAATATTTTCAGAGATGTGAGGATAATTACTCAAAAAGCCTTAAAGAAAAAACATAAAAAATTAACAATATAAAAATCCTGTTCTCTAACACCTGTTTGTCAAGTGAAGTATTGGATACATTTACACAAAACTTTCTCTGTGACTTAGACCTTCTTTCTTGCCAAACTCTCAGAGATTTACTTCAAGTAAAGGAGTTTTTTTTTAATTGTAAAAAGATAAACAATAACTTGAACATAAGCTTGTATCTTAGGAAGCTTTGGTGGCACAGTGGTTAAGAGCTTCAGCTGCTAACCAAAAAGTGGGCAGTTCAAACCCCCCAGGCACTCCTTGGAAACCTAGGGGGCAGTTCTACTCTGTTCTTTAAGGGCACTATGAGTCAGAATTAACAACAGTGAGTTTAAGCTTGCATCTTAGAAAGTAAGACGTCATCTCAAATGCCCAGTATGTATAAACAACTTCCTGGTGGGATGAGAAATTGGAAGTTATGATCAAATATTTTTTAAGAGTGACTCTGGAGTAAGAGCACCTACTCTCTTGCTACTCAAAGTGTGGCCACGGCCAGCAGAACCGACATCACTTAGAAGTTTGTCAGAAACAGAATCTCATCTCTTTGTAGCTGTTTGGCTAAGCCCGAATGTAGAAATCAAAACCTCAGCCCTACCCAGACCTACTAAATTTGAGTCTGCATTTTAACAAGACCCCCTGGTGATTCATACGCACATTAAAATCTGAGAAGCCCATGTCTGGGGCAAATCTCATAACTTCCTGGCTATGTGACTTTGGACCAGGTACTTAACCCCTTTGTGCTTCAAGTTTTTGTTTTTTAAATCTGTAAAATGGTGATCATAGAAATGCTTACTACCTGAGGTTGCCCAAGATTAAATGCGGTAATAAAGCATCTTATATAATGATTGGCACATTAAAAGGATACTAAATATATTACTTTGCTGTCAGAAAAAGCTGTCAGTTTTGATATCAGAGACTTTTCTAAAAATAGTAATCTTAGCGAAGTCAATATTTTCCAGAGGACATAAATGGTACCTGGCTTGAAGAGATGATGTTTTTAAATTAAAATTTAAAAAAAAAAATGCCATCAAATCTGTTCTGACTCACTGTGAACCTATAGGACTAAGTAGAACTGCCCTATAGAGTTTCAAAGAAGAGCCTGCTGGATTCAAACTGCCAAATTTTTGATTAGCAGCTGTAGCACTTAACCACTACGCCACCAGTGTTCCTAAAGCATGAAGAAATGGAAATAACATTCTTTAGAAGATGCAACATAGTATAAAGGTGTCAAGTTTATTCACAATGGGTCAATTTTTTTCTTGTTAGGGACAGACTAACATTATTCGAAAAATATAAATGGAATGGAAACTGCTTTTAATGAGATGATGTCATATTTTTAAGATATTTGTGGTTTAAAACACGTTTGAAATCCCTGTGTGGGATATTTAACTTTTTAGCTGAAATATCATAAAAATATCTGACTTATCAGATGAAGAACCAAATATTTGGCTGAGTGAGCAAAGTGCAAGAACAAGTGAAATATTACCGAAAAAGGTGGGGAGACAAACCAGGACCACTATACAGGCACCCAGGAGTTGCCAACAGCTGGGTCCGAACGCTCAGAAGATGCCCTTCAGTTCCTAACCTAATTTCTTTGGCAGGAGATCTTGCCTTGCCCCAGAAAAGGCTTTTGGAGACAGAGAGGATTAAAAAAATAATATTGTTAGGAAGTCAGGTTGCTGGGTATGCACTTTACTAGCCAGAATCCCTTTATCTTTCTTGAGAGCCCCCCAGATCTCTTTTATTCTAGGTCAGTAATTTAACACTCTCAGCTCTCAATTCAAAGCCTGTAATGACCTTGCTGTGCTGAATTATTAGCCCAGGATATAGAAAGAGAGAGAGAGGGAAGGGAAAAAAAAATCTAAAAACAACAGAGGCCTTTTGATCAGAGCACCGAACTGCAGCTTGCTGTAACTCAAGCTGCCCATTCTTATATGGCAGGAATTAAGGACTCCCCCTGCCAGGCAGGACCCTATTAAAAGACAATCGCTGTTTGAAAAGGGTAAGCAAGTTGATATGGATATAATAGGCCACATATGCGGGCCCCTTTCTACTCTGAAATAAAGCTCCTTCTTAGAGTTGTAGGCTGGGAAATCCAGTATTCAGTATGGCAAGAGGAGGAGGTATAATAGAAGAGAATGGGTAGCCATGCAGAAACGCTTGAAGGTGCTTCAGGAAAAGGGGAAGAAGGTTTGGGGAAGCCTGCAGAGAGGAACATCCATCAGAATGACCAGTTGCTCTTCTGTCTTCCAGGGTCTTTAGGGCCAATGATGACCAGAATGGATAGAGTGGCTTAGTCTAACCAAAGCAAGAAGCAAAGTAGTAAGCTTCTGCCAGGAAGGACGCAACTGGTAAAAAAGGATAACTTCTGCCTTGTTTTAAACAATCTAACATGTCACTAGCCTACAACACTGATGAACACCATCTAGTGTCATTAAATGTTGTTATTTCTACGCTGAGATTTAAAAGAAAAAAAAAGCTCTGCAGAAGAGAAACAGTGGATTCCAAAGAAATTGCCTCTTGCCTGCAAACTACATCCGTCTTGTACGTGGAGAGGTAACCACCAGACACAGGGCTATTAGCTAATCTGTTCGCTTATCTATCACCAAACATTCTGCCCACTAGCAGATGATGCTAACTGAAGATCTTCAATCCATAAAAGAATTTCCTAACCACTGTTTTAGCTACTTCTAAGATCTTGTTAGCATATTACAAAACATGGAATGATTTAAGAGTGAGTCAAGGTATATAAACTCAGGTAACCCCAGAGACAAACATGTTAATCTAGTTATTTATAGCTAAATTTTGAATTTCCAATCCTACACAAAAATATCAGCAAGATATTTTTCTTTCCTCTACCATGCTTTGCCGATTGTCAAACAAATAGCTCATCATTTCCCATCCACTGCAGTTAAAAGGCCTAGCTTGACGGAATTTACAACTAAAGACAAAACAGAGGATTTCCAACACTGGTTTGTTCCACTGAGGCGTCAACAAGGAGCAAAAGGGATCTCTAGCAACTTAGACATTTTTGCTGATTAAAGAGAGAATCTGGATTCCTAAGGGAAAAAATGAGCGGATTTTTGTTTACACCACTAAGCATAACAGCCCAAAATATACACATTCTTTTTAGACAAAATCATTAGAGATCATAAATTTTCATCAAAACTTACTTGCATTTCTAGACTGCTCTCTAGTATGCAGACTGAGCCATTTGAGAAGGCGTCATCCCATAAGGGAGGGGTGATGAGCAACGGGGAAAGAGGGCATCAAACACCATGCTCACTTCCTAATTCACGCCTTGGCATATGGTGACCATATTTTTGGAAGTCCAAATTGGCATGCATAGTCTAAAAAAGTTTTACTTACTGGGCTGGTAATTCCAGATGCGAGAAACAGCCCCAAGTACAACGATTAGGTAGTTTATTGGTGTGGCTGGGATATGGTTCCCAGTATCTTGGAAATGTCCTCCATTGTGCAGTTTTGCTAACCTGTATGTTAAAGGATTAGGGTGGGGCTGTGAATTCCGGCTATGGGGGAAGTTTCCCTGGAGTATGGCTTGCCCCACCCTTAATGCTTTTAGCTTGCAAGGAATAAAAGGAAAAAGAACCAAGGACAATTTGAGAACCTCGCTACCATCAAGCAAGCAGCACCGGGAGCAGAACGCGTCGTTCAGACCAGAGGTTCTTGCGTTAGGACGCTCCCTGGACAATGACTGATGCAATACCGGACTTTCCTCCAGAGCCGTCAAGGGGAAAGTCTTTCCCTGGAGCGGACACCCTGAATATGGACTCGCAACCTACCGGACTGTGTAAGAATAAACCTTTCTTTGTTAAAGCCATCCACTCTGTGGTATTTCTGTTAGAGCAGCCCTAGCTGACTAAAACAATTGGATTCTGTTTTTAACATGTCATAGTACTTATCTGACAAATTTTGAATGATACATGGCCTATATAATCTGAAAAATAAAATTCATAATATAAAACAGCAGACGTAGTATGATACTCTATGTAAAACTAAATCTCCTTCAGTATATATGGAAGAAGACAAGATGTCTGGTAGGATACTGACCAAAACGGCAATCAGCTCTGTAAGATGACACTGCAGGTGAGTTTTATTTTTTGTGTCATTTTGGGTTTTGTTTTGTATTTTTACAATGCACTGATATCAATTTTACACTCACAAAAACGTCAGTAAACTTATTTTGATTTTCAAAAGTGCACAACGTAAGTGAACAGATAAAAATCAATTCTATTTTTATATAGAGGTAGTCCCTGACTTACAACACACTGTCAGTGTATCTGGAACAGCACATCTTCCTGGGAGGGAGTTACAGGAAAACACATGCAGGGTATATGCAAAAAGACTGCTGAGTTACATGAACACACTCTAAACATCCAATCAGATTAATATGATAGAAGAAACTAATTTAAAAAAATTGTTCATATGGCAAGAAACTGAATTTAGAACTTGATATTGCGAACATGGAACAGCTTATAGATCACAAAGATACAGAACTGACAAATCGAGACTTAATAGGTTATCAAGAGGAAAGAAATGCTGAATAATAAAGAAATAATAGAAAAAGTTGACAAAGAGCTATGGGAAGCATTGAGATTTTACTGCAAAATATATGAAGAGAAAAAAGAAAAAGACCATACAGACAACCTGCAGTGATTTTCTGGCTAGAAATGCTATCCCCATTCCCATGAGTAAACCAGATGGTCCAGAACCTTCCAAAGCAAGAGTTACTACCACAACTGACAAAATGCCAACATAGTTCAACTATTCTTCCTCAGCAGAATAAATTTTTATGATTTGTGTTTTTTTTTTTTATTTAACATAACTGAGTAAAAATGTACATTCACGTATAAATTTACATGCCCACCTACATGCAGCTTCCACTGCTCTCCCTGTCCGGTGACTGCACACTATTCCTCTGTGCTCCATACATGTCTCATCCTCACAACAGCCTCCTTTCCCCTCCTCTCCGTCCACTCCCCTTCCTCCAGCCAGAGGTCAGCAACATGATATCCTATAGATGTATAGAACCACAAAGTGCTTCCAATATATGGTCACTCTGCATTGCCAAGTCCAATCCATTCCTGTCCAAAGAGTGGACCTTTGTTATAATTTATGGGAAAGGGCAACATCAGGGCCGGGGGCCATGCTCTCAGAGGAACCCCAAAACCACTGGACCATCAATTGAGGTCTTTTAGTGGAGATCTCATGATGCACCCCTTTTTATTCTTGTGTTGCCAGGGAGACTCCTCTCTGTGAGCTCCATCGTGGCTATCACTGGTGGTGGCCGGGCACCAGGCGGTTCTTCCGGTCCCAAGTCGATGTAGGCACCCACTCTTGTGGGTCTCTCTGTCTTCTAGGTTGTCTTTACCGCATGTCATTTTGGTCCTCGGTGAGCATCCGTTCCTGCTGAGTTGGGACCATTTGCTGTGTCCTCGGATGGCAGCTTGGCAGCTTTTAAGACCCCAGACGCCACTCACCAATGTGGCGTGCAGAGGGTTCTCTTAGCAAAATGCTAGTTGTGCCAATTGGCCTGGAATTCGCCTAAGAGCATGGTCCCCTGCCCCCTGCCCCAGCTACTCTATTCTTGCAGTATTGAGTTAAGATGGAAGGAGTACTCAAGTTATGCTGAAGTCCACTTAATGTTGTTCTTGTTTCTAATGTGTGCTATCACCGCTTTCTCCCAACTAGATTTCTAGTAACTATCTAAACTAAGCCCTCCCCCCTCACCCTCCGTCCCTCCTTCCCCTCCCTTGCAGCTGTCAAAGAGTCTTTTCTTCTATACACAAGTCTGTTTTTGAGATCTTATAGTAGAGATCTCATATAGTATTTTTCCCTTTGTTGCTGACTACTTCCACTCAACATAATGTCTTCCAGTTGAAACCAGGTTAGGAGGTGTTTCCTGGAATCATCGTTATTCTTTATCATTGCGTAGTGCTCCACTGAATATATGTAACATAGTTGACCTAGCCATTCTTCTACTGTTGGGCATCTCGGTTGATTCCATCTTTTTGCTATCGTGGACTGTGCTGCGATAAACATTCTGGTGCATGTGTCCGTTGGTGTGAAAGGCCTTGATTCTGTAGGATATATTCCAAGTAGTGGAATTACTGGGTCAAATGGTATATCGATATCCATTTTTTTAAGGAAGCGCCAGATTGCCTTCCAAAGAGGCTGGATCATTTTGCAACCCCACCAACAGTGTAGGAGAGTTCCACTTTCTCCACAGCCTCTCCAGCATTTGTTGTTTTGCGTTTTGTGGATCATGGCCAATCTTGTTGGGGTGAGATGGTATCTCAGTGTCGTCTTGATTTGAATTTCTTTAATAACTAAAGATCATGAACATGTCCGCATGTGTTTTTTGGCTGCCTGGATCTCCTCTTTAGCGAAGTGTCTTCCCATCTCCTTTGCCCATCGCTTAATTGGATGGTTTATCTTCTTCTTATTGATATTTTGTAGTATCTTATAGATTATGGAGATCAGGCATCGGTCTGACATACAGTTGCCAAATATTTTTTCCCATTCTGTGGGTGTTCTTTTAATTCTATTAATAAAGTCTTTGGATGAGCAAAAGTGTTTGATTCTTAATAGTTCCCATTTATCTATTTTCTCTTCTGTTGATTGAGGTTTCTTTGACAGATTTTGGAGTCTGTCCTCATTGTGTATTAAAACCTCCATTGTTGTTCCTACCTTTTCTTGGATGAGCTTTATCGTTTTAGGTTTGATATTTAGGTCTTTTATCCAGTTGGAGTTGGTTTTGTATAAGGTGTAAGATATGGATCTTGATTCAGTTTATTGCAGATGGATAACCAATTTCGCCAGCACCATTTGTTGAAGAGACTGTTTCTACCCCAGTTTAATGTCTTAGGGCCTTTGTTGAATATCAACTGTTCATAGGCAGATGGTGTCATCTCTGGGGTCTCAGTTCTGTTCCATTGATCGATCTGTCTGTTCTTGTACCAGTACCAGGCTGTTTTGACCACTGTGGCAGTGTCGTATGTTCTAAGGTCGGGTAATGAGAGGCCTCCCAGTGTGTTCTTCTTCTTTAGTAGTACCTTACTTATCTGGGGCTTCTTCCCTTTCCAAACAAAATTGGTGATTTGTTTCTCCATCTCATTAAAAAATGATGCTGGAACTTGTATTGGGATTGCATTATATAAATAAATTGCTTTGGGTAAAATAGACATTGTCACAATGTTAAGTCTTCCTACCCATGAGCAGGGTAGGTTTTTCCATTTATCTAAGTCTCTCTTAGTTTCTTGTAGTAAGGGCTTGTAGTTCTCTTTGTAAAGGTCTGTTGTTTCTCTGGTTAGATTAATTCCTAGGTACTTTATCTTCTTAGGGGCTATCGTAAATGGTATTGATTTGATAGTTTCCTCCTTAACAGTCTCGTTGTTGGTATAAAGGAATCCTACTGATTGAGTTATGTTTACCTTGTATCCTGAGACTTTGCTGAACTCTTCTATCAGTTTGAGTAGCTTACTTATAGATTCCTTGGGGTTCTCTGCATATACAATCATATCATCTGCGAACAGGGAGATTTTAACTTCCTCTTTGCCGATGCAGATGGCCTTTATTTCTTCGTCTTGTCTAATTGCTCTGGCTAGAACTTCTAGCACAATGTTGAATAGGAGAGGTGACAGTGGGCATCCTTGTCTAGTTCCTGATCTCAGGGGAAAGTCTTTCAGTCTCTCTCCATTCAGGATGATGTGGGCAACTGGCTTTGTATAAATGGCCCTTATTGTGTTGAGGAATTTGCCGTCTATGCCCATTTTGCTAAGAGTTTTTAGCATGAATAGGTGTTGGACTTTATCAAATGCCTTTTCGGCATCAATGGACAAAATCAGGTGATCCTTGTCTTTTGTGTTATTTATGTGGTTAATCACATTAATTGTTTTCCTGATGCTGAACCAGCCTTGCATCCCTGGTATGAATCCCACTTGGTCATGATGGATTATTTTCTTGATATGTTGTTGTATTCTGTTGGCAAGAATTTTGTTAAAAGATTTTTGCATCTAGGTTCATTAGTGATATCGGTCTGTAGTTCTCTGTCTTTGTTGGATCTTTCTGATTTGTGTTTTTCAGTATATGTATATACTAAAATGTATCTGTAAATTTATACGTAATGTTTCCAATCCCTAAACACAAATAAAGGTTTATAAAGACATCGATAGCCAAGCCAAGTGCCGAATAAAAGGCAATAATAAGGGTGCCTGCTCTCATCATTTCTATTCAATATTTTATCAGAAGTCCTAGCCAGAGCAATAAAAATAATAAAAAGAAATAAAAGGTATCAAGATTGGAAAAGAAGTAAAATTATTTCTACTTACTGATAATACGACCCTATACAGAGAAAATCCTAAAAAGTCCACAACAAAACTGCTAGAGCTAGTAGACGTATTTAACAAAGTTGCAAGGTACAAGCCAACAAACAAAAATCAGTTGGGTTTCTGTACATTAGCAATGATAAATCTGAAACAGAAATCATGGAAAAAATTACATTTACAATATCATCCAAGGTAATAAAACAGCCAGGAATAAATCTAACCAGGAACAGGAAGGACTTTTACAATGAAAACTACAAAACAGTGCTGGAGGAGACCGAAGAAGATTTAAGTAAATCAAATGATGTTCCATGTTTATGGGTTGGAAAACTTGATACTGTTAATATGTCAATACTATCCACAGTGATCTGCAGTTTTAACACAATCCCAATCAAAATCCTAACAGCTGTTATTCAGAAATAGAAAAACCAAGCCTCAACTTTACATGGAAGAGCAAGAGGCCCTGAATAACTAAAATCATGCTGAAAGAGAAGAACGGGGGTCCATCCCTCTTGATTCCGAAGCACACTAGACAGCTTCAGCAATACAAAGAGTCTAGTACTGGTTCAATGAGAAACACACTGACGAATGGAATAGACTTGAGAACCTAAAAATAAACCCACACATTTATGGTCAACTGATTTTTGACAAGGGTACTAAGACCATTTGATGGGGAAAGAGAAAAGCTCATCAATAAACAGTGCTGATAAAACTGGATTTCTATATGTAGCAAAATGAGTCAGGATTCACACCAAAACAAATTCAAAATGGATTAAGGACTTAAATCTGTGAACTCAAACCATGAAATGCTTAGAACAAGCAGGGGTGAAAGTAGCTTTCAACAATGGGTTATCTAATACAATATGTATAATAATAACAAAAGAACAAACAGCAGAAGACAAATAAATGGGACCATGAAAAATTAGTAACTTTTGTTCATCAAAAGACTTCACCAAAAAAGTGAAAAGATAAGCTACCAACTGGGAGAATATCTCTAGAAACCATATACTCAACAAGAATCTAATAACTACAACATATGTAAAACTTTAACAACTTAACAACAAAAAGACAAACCAACCATAAAATGGACAAAACACTTAATAGACACTTAAATGGCCACTAAACATGAAAAGATGTTCAGTGTCATCAACCATCAGAGAGTTAAAACTCACAACCACAATGGGACATCCTTTTGTTCTGACTAGGATGCCCTTGTGGCATAGTGGTTTAGAGCTTAACTCCTAACCAAAAGGTGAGCAGTTCAAATCTACCAGCTGCTCCTTGGAAACTCCATGGGGCAGTTGTACTCTGTCCTACAGGAATGCTAATGAGCCAAAATCAGCTCAACAGTATGAAGTTCGATTTTGTTTCTTTTAGGATGGCTAAGACGGAAAGAAAGAAAATAATAAACATTAGTGAGAATGTGGGGGAATAGGAACTCTTATTTGTTGCTGGTAGAAAAGCAGAATGGTACAGCCATTATGGAAAACAGTGTGGTGGTTCCTCAGAAACCTAAAAACAGAACTATCATATGGCTCGGTAATTCCACTCTTAATAAATTACCCAAAAGACTTAAGCAGAGACGTCAAAAAAAGGCTTATACACTGTTATCTGCAGCACTCTTCAGAATAGTCAAAGGCAGAAACAACCTAAATGCCCATTAACAGGTTAAAAAAAAACAAAACAAAAAGCCAAACCCAGTGCCACTGAGTCAACGCCAACTCATAGCAGCCCTAAATACAGACACATATACAATGGAATACTATCTAGCCGCAGAAGCAATGAAGTCTTGATACCTACCACAGTATGGATGGAGCTGGAAGATATTTTGTTGAGTGCAATAAACCAGTCACAAAAGGACAAACATTTTATGACCTCACTTATATATAAATATAAAAAGTTAAAACGAGAAAAACCCCACTGCGGTCAAGTCGATTCTGACTCATACTGACCCTATAGGACAGAGTAGAACTGCTCCACAGAGTTTCTAAAGAGTGTCTGGTGGATTTGAACTGCTGTACCTTTGGTTAGTAGTTGTAGCTCTTAACTGCTATACCACCAGAGTTTCCAGAAAAAGATAAGAAAAGGCAAAATGTATAGAGACCAGTTTGTTAGTAGTTATCAAGGGCAGGAGCGTAGGGAAAAAGAAAAAAAATCACATTAAGGGCAAAGTTGCACAGCTGATTACTATACTTGACATTAATAGGTCGCACACCTGTGAACAGACGAATTGGGAATGCATGATAGATTTACACAACCAAAAAAAGAAAAAGAGTACATGCTGAGGTTGCCTGTGTAAAACCAAAAACCTCATGGGATTTGTTTCCTTGGTACGGAGGTTTAGGGTCCTGTTTTCAGGAAAATCATATTAAATTAGCCTAATAACATGCTTCTATTCTATTTCCTAGTTCACTGTGTACTGGCTGAGATCTTAAAAGTTTGCAAGCAAGTCACTCAAGGTACAACCAGCGGTTTCTATTTATCTGGAGCGAGAGATGGAAAAGGAGAGTCAGGAACAGGATATGGAATATGTGGTTAATTGCTTCCATGAACAACTGCCTCCTTTGCCAGGACACCAGAAAAACTGGATGGTGCCTGGCTACCATTACCAAACATTTTGGTCAGAGACACCAGAGAAGAATTCTGATCAAAAGGGGGAAACGGCAGAACAGAAGTTTAATTTCTCATGGACTCTAGACTTTCTGGAACCATGGAGTGTGGATGAATCCCTATATAATCTTTAAAGCTTAAACCAAAAGTGTCCCCAGAAGTCATCTTAAAACTGAACACTAGATTAGCTTAGCTAGTAAAAAAGGTCAGCCATGAGCATTATGCTCTTTTAAGAACTATGTTCATGGGGTCAAATTGACATCAACAACTCTAAAGGTTAAACAGGAACCTTAGGGGACAGTGAGTTGATGTTAATAAAAGAACAACTCAAAAAAGGAGGGTTGCACAATTTGAATAATGTAATCAGTGTCATTAAATTGTACATGTGGAAACTGTTGAACTCGTATATATGTTGCTATGTCTTCTCAACAACAACATCAAAATAAAATTTAAAAAATATCAAAATGTATGTCATCCCTTCAGTGAGTTTCTTCTCTGACTGCCCTTTCAAAATTAGCTCCCCATCCCCCACTAACTGAATATCACGGTATCTCCATTTATTTTCTTAATAGAACTTACTACTATCTGAAATTAACTTATTAATTTGTTTACTTACTTATTACCTTCCTTAATAAATATCTGTTAGAACATATGGTGATTAATACATATCCCACCTGTTACGGATGAATTATGTCCCCCACAAATATGTGTTCTAAATCCTAATCTCTATGCCTGTGGCTATAATCCCATTTGGGAACAGGCAGTTTTTGTTATGTTAACGAGGTAGGATTATTATAGGGTGTTTTTTCCCTTTTTATTGTGACTAAGTGAAAGTATACAATCCAGATTGGTTTTGTATACCCACCTATCTGCCGCTCCCTCTGCTCTCCCAGCCTGGCAACAGCACACTCCTCTTTTTCACTCTATATATCTAGCACCCTCTTAACAAGAATCTGTCCCCCACTCTCCACCCTCTTCTCTCCCATCTAGAAAGAGGCCAGTAGGACAGTCTCCTGTATGCATACAACCATAAAGTACGCATACTATGTAATCACACTGTGTCACACAGGGTAAACCTTAAGTCAATCTCTTTTGAGATACAAAAGAAATTAAACAATCCAGCAGAGGCAAGATGGGGTAAGACAGCTTTCCAGACAGGCAGAGATCTCTAAGAAAGCAGGAAGTAAAAGCTGAAGAGACAAAGACCTTCCTCCAGAGATGACAGAGAAAGAAAGCCTTCTCCCAGAGCAGGCACTATGAATTTACATTTTCAGCCTTTTAAACTGTGAGAAAATAAATTTCTGTTTGTTAAAGCCATCCACTTGTGATATTTCTATTATAGCTGCACTAGATAACTAGGATACCACACATTCCATAATCAAACCAGCTTTTATTACTGAAAAAAAAAAAAAAAACACTACTTTGTGTTACAAAAATATAGACAGAACAGTATCACACAATAGAAATGGATTGGCAGGTCTGCTAATCAATGTACTAAAATGGAAACATGTTGATTGCAAAGTGAATTTATATTCTTTAACAAGCTATATATTGTTGTTATTATTAGGTGTCATTGGAAGACAGGAAAACCTACAATGCTCAAAGAAAACATAAACTGTGAAGAGGAGAAATAAGCGGTCTACATTTAAGCTTTTCCATCATTTGTCACTTTGCCGGACTTGGTGCTTGCATGCTGCTGTTACGCTGGAAGCTGTGCCACCAGTATTTCACATACCATCAGGGTCACCCATGCTGGACAGGTTTCAGTGGCGCCTCCAGACTAAGACAGACCAGGAGGAAAGGCCTGGTGATCTATTTCTAAAAAAGACTGCCCAGTGAAAACCTTATGAATAGCAGAGGAACACTGATAACAGTGCAGGAAGATGAGCCCCTCAGGTTAGAAAGCACTTAGAAGACTAGGAAAGAGCTGCCCTCTCAAAGTAGAGTCAACTTTAATGACGTGGATGGAGCCAAGCTTTAGAGACCTTCATTTGCTGATGTGGCAAGACTTACAATGAGAAGAAATAGCTGCAAACATCCATTAATAACTGCAATGTGAAATGCACAAAGTATGAACCTAAGAAAACTGGAAGTTATAAAATGCAAAAAGATCAACATCCTAGGCATTAGTGAGCTGAAATGGACTGGTGTAGGTCATTTTAAAGCAGACACTTCTATAGTCTACATTGCCAGGAATCACAAATTGAAAAGGAATGGCATCCTGTTCATGGTCAAACAGAACATTTCAAGATTCACCCTGCAATACAATACTGCACTGACAGGATAATAGGCACATATCTAAAAGAAGACCAACTGAGGCCAAACATGGAAGCCCAGGTGGCATAGTGGTTAAGTGCTACTGCTGCTAACCAAAAGCTTGGCGGTTCAAATCTGCCATGCACTCCTTGCAAACTCTATGGGGCAGTTCCTCACAGAGGCTGCTGTGAGCTGAAATCAATTCAATGGTGGTGGCTTTGGTTTGGGGCAGGACCAAACATACAGAAATTGAAGATTTTCACAAACTTCTGCAGTCTGAAATTGATCAAAGGAACAATCAAGATGCACTAGTAATTACTGGTAACTGGAATGCAAACGTTGGAAACAAAGAAGGAAAATCAGTAGTTGGAAAACATGGCCTTGGTTTCAGAGAAGATGCCCAGAGATTACATGACAGAATTTTGCAAGACTAATGACTTACTCACTACAAATACCTTTTTAAGCAACATAAACAACTATACATGTGTACCTTGCTGGATGGAATACACAGAAATCAAATTGACTACATCTGTGAAAAGAGATGATGGAAAAGCTGAATATCATCAGTCAAAATAAGACTAGGGGCTAGACTGTGGGACAGACCATCAGTTGTTTGCATGCAAGTTCAAGCTGAAGCTGAATAAAATTAAGGCAAGTTCATGACAGCAAAAGTACAACCTTGAGTATAAACCAAAAATCAAACCCACCGCCATCGAGCCAACTCTGACTCATAGTGACCCTATAAGTCAGAGTAGAACTGCCCCATAGAGTTTCTAAGGAGCACCTGGAAGCTTCAAACTGCCGATCTTTTGGTTGGCAGATGTAGCACTTAACCGCTACACCACCACGGTTTCCAACCTTAAGTATATTCCACCTAAATTTAGAGACTATCTTAAGAACAGATTCGATGTACTCAACACTAATGATCGAAGGACCAGATGAGTTGTAGAATGACATCAAGAATATCATACATGGGCAGAGTCAAGATGGCCGACTAAGCCCATGTCTCCTTACATCCCTCTGGAAACCAAGACCTGAATTGACAATCAAACAGAGCCTTCTGATCACCTAATCAGCCTCAGGACACGACACAGAGCTGTTAAATGGGACTTCATATCACTCAGTGAAAAACCTCCTCTCTTTCACTGACTCCCGCTCCTGGCTAGCCCGGGATCTCACGGATGGAAGGTAAACGCACCAGTTTGACTTTTTTCTCCTCTGTCTCGGCTGGCGGGCAGAGCTGCGCCTTGCCTGGCGGCTGGACTCGGACACGCTGCTGGGGGGATAGGCAGGCGAAATTCCCATATTCTGAGAGCCAGGCTCGGGACTCTGGTAATCTAGCCACGTTGAGCGTTTCATTTTGTAGCCGCCTCAGTGGGGTTTGTGCGGAGCTCCGCGGTCAGGGTGCGGGACGCCATGTTGGTACCGAGATTTTAGCGGGACCTCGTTCTTAGCCTGGGAGCCAGCGCCTGCAAACGGGACAGCGCTTCTCCGTCAGAAAAGTAGTGATTTTGCACAGTGCTGCCTACGTTGGGGGCCCTGCAACAGAAGCAGAGGAATCACTGCCTCTCAGCACCTTTAGCCCCTCGGTCTGCTGCCTGTGTGGAGGACGCCATCTTGGGTACGATGGCCGAAGCTGGACCTAATTCTTAGCTTGGGAGCCAGAGCCTGCCCATAGGAGAGCGCTCTTCTATCACAAAACCATTACTCGACGCAGTGTTGGATAAGGCTAGGCCCTGTCAGCAGAGGCCAACAGGGCAGTTGCATTGCTGTATTCTGAACTAGTTTGTTACCATCTGGGGTTGGATATAGCGGTGCTTACCTTGTCAGATGAGAAGAGGGACCTCCACACCTGAAAACTTAACTGACTTGTGAACCAGTCAGATACCTTTTGCTTTACATTTAAAGACGGCCTAGAGAAACATTTGCAATCCATCCTCACAGTACCTCTTCCAGCCTGTACATACTCACATGGGACCCAAAAAGCAACAGACAATTGCGGCATACAAGCAATCACTCATGGCTTCAGAAGGCTCCCAAACAAAACAACCAAGGAGTTTTCCAGATGAAGAAACTTTTATGAAAGCATCAGGAAGTGAATACAAATTGATTATATACAGAGCCCTTCTAGGCCTTATACAAAATGCAGCAGAACAAAATGAAAAATTAAGCAAGTTGTTCGATCTGATGGAACACCAGTACTCTGAAATCCAACAGATCAAGAAGAAAATCAAAGACATAGAAACTTCCATGCAAAGACAAGAAAACAGAATGGAACAAATGGCAAAAAGAATTTCTGACTTGGAAGACAGAGCTACTGATGCCAGCGTCTATGAGCAGAAATCAGAAAAAAGAAACAAGAAAAATGAAGAAACATTAAGAAGCATGTGGGACTCTATTAAGAGGAACAACCTTCGATTTATTGGAGTCCCTGAACAGGGTGAGACATCTGAGAACACAGAGAGTATTGTTGCTGAGCTGCTGAAAGAAAACTTCCCAGAAATCATAAGGAAGAGAATATAGACATCTCAGATGCATATCGTACGCCACCCAACATAGATCTCAAAAGAAAGACTCCAAGACATATCATAATCAAGCTTAACAAAATGAAACATAAGCAGCAACTCTTAAAGGCAGCAAGACTCAAAACAAAGCTAACATTCAGAGGGAAACCCTGTAGGCTCTCGTCAGACTTCTCAGCAGAAACCATGCTGGCACGGAGACAGTGGCACGACACATTCAAAGTCTTGAAGGAGAAGAACTTTCAACCAAGAATTATATATCCTGCAAAACTATCTTTCAAATACGAAAATGAAATTAAGACATTCCCAGATAAACAGAAACTCAGAGACTTTGTAAAAACCAAACCCAAACTACAAGAAATACTGAAAGAAGTTCTTGGCTTTGGTTTAGAAGAACAAAACCACTAACTTTATATTTTTGAACGACACACTATTCAATACTCATTCAGGGAAGGCTCCAAAGTAAATCACAGCTTTGATTTGGAAAGAAGCAATCCAGTGATCATTATGAAAACTATGATGTCATCATAATAAAAGAGGGATGTACTACAGTCGTTATAGTCCTTCCAGATGGAGAGGAAGATGACCAGACTGGTAGTAATTAAAATTGGGTTTATAAATACTTTATTAAGGGGGTTCATAGGGGCAGCTATAAAGCACAACAAAGATGTATCATACCATTTCAAGAAATCTAACACACGAGTCTCAACAACTATAAAACCAGCTCTGAAAAAGGTGAAAAATCAACTCACAAAAAAGAGTGTCCCAGAACAGACTAATAAGAACAACAGAGATAACATCAACATAAAAATAAACATATCACAATGGCAGCAGTGAACACATACCTATCAATAATTACATTGAATGTGAATGGACTGAATGCTCCAGTAAAGAGACACCGAGTGTCATCTTGGATCAAAAGACACGACCCATCCATATGCTGTCTACAAGAAACTCACTTGAGACCTAAAGACAGGAACAAACTGAAAATTAAAGGATGGAAGAATATATATCAAGCTAACAATGAACAAAGAAGAGCAGGGGTGGCAATTCTAATCTCAGACAAAATCAATTTTAATGCCAAATCCACCATTGTGGACAAAGATGGACACTATTTATTGCTGAAAGGTTCAGTACACAAGCAAGACTTAACTATATTAAACATTTATGCACCTAATGTCAGAGCACCTAAATATGTCGAAGAAACACTGACTATGCTCAAAAGAGAGTTAGATGACTCCACAATAATAGTGGGAGACCTTAACACTCCACTCTCATTACTAGACAGATCTTCTAGAAAAAAGCTCAGTAAAGATACAGAAGACCTCATTGACACAATTAACCAACTAAACCTCAATGATATATACAGAACTTTCCACCCATCAGCAGACAACTACACCTTCTTCTCCAGTGCACATGGAACATTCTCCAGAATTGACCACGTGATAGGCCATAATGCAATGCTCAACAAAATCCATACCATTGAATTACTGCAAAGCATCTTCTCAGATCATAAAGCCATCAAAGTTGAAATCAATAGCAGAAAAAACAGAGATAGAAAGTGGAACTCTTGGAAACTGAACAACATCTTGCTCAAAAAAACATGGGTTATAGAGGAAATCAGGGATGAATTAAAGAAATTCATGGATTCCAATGAGAACAAAATCACTTCCTACCAGAACCTATGGGATACAACCAAAGCAGTGCTCAGAGGTCTGTTTATCTCCATAAATGCACACATCTGGAAGGAAGAAGAAACCAAATCAAGGAACTAACTCTACAGCTTGAACAAGTAGAAAGAGAACAACAGAGGAACCCCTTGGGCACCAGAAGAAAGGAAATCATAAAGATTAGAGCAGAGCTAAATGAATTAGAGAATAGAAAAACAATTGAAAAAATTGAAAAGACCCAAAGCTGGTTTTTTGAAAAGATCAACAAAATTGATAAACCACTGGCTAAACTTACTAAAGAAAAGCAGGAAAGGAAACAAATAACCCAAATTTGAAATGAGAAGGGAGTTGTCACCACAGATGCAACAGAAATCAAAAATATCATAACAGAATACTATGAAAGATTGTACTCTAACAAATTTGAAAACCTAGGGGAAATGGACCAATTCCTTGACTCATAGCACCTAACCAAATTATCACAACGTGAAGCAGAACAACTTAATAAACCCATCACAAAGGAAGAGATTGAAAGGTCATTAAAACACCGCCAACCAAAAAAAGTCCAGGCCCAGATGGCTTCACGGCAGAATTCTACCAAGCATTTAGAGAAGAGTTATCCCCAATACCACTGAGATTATTTCACAGTATAGAAAGGGATGCAGTACTCCCAAACTCATTCTATGAAGCCAGCATAACCCTGATACCTAAGCCAGGGAAAGATCCAACAAAGACAGAGAACTACAGACCGATTTCACTCATGAACCTAGATGCAAAAATCTTCAACAAAATTCTTGCCAACAGAATACAACAACATATCAAGAAAATAATCCATCATGATCAAGTGGGATTCATATCAGGGATGCAAGGCTGGTTCAACATCAGGAAAACAATTAATGTGATTAACCACATAAATAACACAAAAGACAAAGATCACCTGATTTTGTCCATTGATGCCGAAAAGGCATTTGATAAAGTCCAACACCCATTCATGCTAAAAACTCTTAGCAAAATGGGCATAGACGGCAAATTCCTCAACACAATAAGGGCCATTTATACAAAGCCAATTGCCCACATCATCCTGAATGGAGAGAGACTGAAAGACTTTCCCCTGAGATCAGGAACTAGACAAGGATGCCCACTGTCACCTCTCCTATTCAACATTGTGCTAGAAGTTCTAGCCAGAGCAATTAGACAAGACGAAGAAATAAAGGCCATCTGCATCGGCAAAGAGGAAGTTAAAATCTCCCTGTTCGCAGATGATATGATTGTATATGCAGAGAACCCCAAGGAATCTATAAGTAAGCTACTCAAACTGATAGAAGAGTTCAGCAAAGTCTCAGGATACAAGATAAACATAACTTAATCAGTGGGATTCCTTTATACCAACAACGAGACTGTTAAGGAGGAAATTATCAAATCAATACCATTTACGATAGCCCCTAAGAAGATAAAGTACCTAGGAATTAATCTAACCAGAGAAACAACAGACCTTTACAAAGAGAACTACAAGCCCTTACTACAAGAAACTAAGAGAGACTTAGATAAATGGAAAAACCTACTCTGCTCATGGATAGGAAGACTTAACATTGTGACAATGTCTATTTTACCCAAAGCAATTTATTTATATAATGCAATCCCAATACAAGTTCCAGCATCATTTTTTAATGAGATGGAGAAACAAATCACCAATTTTGTTTGGAAAGGGAAGAAGCCCCGGATAAGTAAGGTACTACTAAAGAAGAAGAACACACTGGGAGGCCTCTCATTACCCGACCTTAGAACATACGACACTGCCACAGTGGTCAAAACAGCCTGGTACTGGTACAAGAACAGACAGATCGATCAATGGAACAGAACTGAGACCCCAGAGATGACACCATCTGCCTATGAACAGTTGATATTCAACAAAGGCCCTAAGACATTAAACTGGGGTAAAAACAGTCTCTTCAACAAATGGTGCTGGCGAAATTGGTTATCCATCTGCAATAAACTGAATCAAGATCCATATCTTACACTTTATACAAAAACCAACTCCAACTGGATAAAAGACCTAAATATCAAACCTAAAACAATAAAGCTCATCCAAGAAAAGGTAGGAACAACAATGGAGGTTTTAATACACAATGAGGACAGACTCCAAAATCTGTCAAGAAACCTCAATCAACAGAAGAGAAAATAGATAAATGGGAACTATTAAGAATCAAACACTTTTGCTCATCCAAAGACTTTATTAATAGAATTAAAAGAACACCCACAGAATGGGAAAAAATATTTGGCAACTCTGTGTCAGACCGACGCCTGATCTCCATAATCTATAAGATACTACAAAATATCAATAAGAAGAAGATAAACCATCCAATTAAGCGACGGGCAAAGGAGATGGGAAGAACACTTCACTAAGGAGGAGATCCAGGCAGCCAAAAAACACATGCGGACATGTTCATGATCTTTAGTTATTAAAGAAATTCAAATCAAGACGACAATGAGATACCATCTCACCCCAACAAGATTGGCCATGATCCAGAAAACACAAAACAACAAATGCTGGAGAGGCTGTGGAGAAAGTGGAACCCTCCTACACTGTTGGTGGGGTTGCAAAATGGTCTAGCCTCTTTGGAAGGCAATCTCGCGCTTCCTTAAAAAAATGGATATCGATATACCATTTGACCCAGTAAATTCTACTACTTGGGATATATCCTACAGATTCAAGGCCTTTCACACCAATGGACACATGCACCAGAATGTTTATCATAGCACAGTCCACGATAGCAAAAAGATGGAATCAACCCAGATGCCCAACAATAGAAGAATAGATAGGTAAACTGTGGTACATATACTCAATGGAGCACTATGCAATGATAAAGAATAACGATGATTCCACAAAACATCTCCTAACCTGGTTTCAACTGGAAGACATTATGTTGAGTGAAAGTAGTCAGCGACAAAAGGACAAATACTGTATGAGACCTCTACGATAAGACCTCAAAAACAGACTTGTGTATAGAAGAAAAGACTCTTTGACAGCTACAAGGGAGGGGAGGGAGGGAGGGCGAGGTGGGGAGGGTTTAGTTTAGATAGTTGCTAGAAACCTGGTTGGGAGAAAGCAGTGACAGCACACATTAGGAACAAGAACAACATTAAGTGGGCTTCAGCATAATTTGAGTACTCCTTCCATCTTAACTCAATACTGCAAGGATAGAGTAGCTGGGGCAGGGGGCGGGGGACCATGCTCTTAGGCGAATTCCAGGCCAATTGGCACAACTAGCGTTTTGCTAAGAGAGCTTTCTGCACCTCAAATTGGTGAGCGGCGTCTGGGGTCTTTAAAGCTGCCAAGCTGCCATTCGAGGACACAGCAAAAGGTCCAAACTCAGCAGGAACAGATGCTCACCGAGGGCCAAAATGGCATGCGGTAAAGACAACCGAGAAGACAGAGAGACCCACAAGAGTGGGTGCCTACATCGACTTGGGACCGGAAGAACCGGATGGTGCCCGGCCACCATCAGTGATAGCCACGACGGAGCTCACAGAGAGGAGCCTCACTGGCAACACAAGAATAAAAAGAGGTGCACCATGAGATCTCCACTAAAAGACCTCAATTGATGGTCCAGCGGTTTTGGGGTTCCTCTGAGAGCACGGCCCCTGGCCCTGATGCTGCCCTTTCCCATAAATTATAACAAAGCTCCACTCTTTGGACAGGAATGGATTGGACTTGGCAATGCAGAGTAACCATATATTGGAAGCACTTTATGGTTCTATACATCTATAGGATATCATCTTGCTGACCTCTGGCTGGAGGAAGGGGAGTGGACGGAGAGGAGGGGAAAGGAAGCTGTTGGGAGGATGAGACATGTATGGAGCAGAGAGGAATAGTGTGCAGTCACTGGACAGGGACAGCAGTGGAAGATGTATATAGGGGGGCATGTAAATTTATATGTGAATGTACATTTTCACTCAGTTATGTTAAATAAAAATAAAAATTAAAAAAAAAAGAATATCATATATGAAGAAAGCAAAAGGTCACTAAAAAGACAAAAAAAGGAAATACCCAAATGGATATCAACAGAGACTGTGATACTTGTTCTTGAATGTAGAGTAGCTGAAGGAAAAGGAAGAAAAGATCACGTAAAAGAGCTGAACAGAAGATTGCAAAGGGCAGCTCAAGAAGACCAAGTATTAAAATGCATAAAAACCTACAGTTAGAAAACCAAAAAGAAAGACCATGCTCAACATTTCTTAAGCTGAAAGAACAGAAGAAAAAACTCAAGCCTTGAGTTACGACACTGAAGGATTCTATGGGCAAAATACTGAATGGTGCAAGATGCATGAAAAAAATAAAAGAAAGAAAGAAAAAAAAACCCAGAAAAGAAAGAAGACACAGAATCACTATACCAAAAAGAATGGCTGGACATTCAACCATTACAGGAGGTAGCATACAACCCATACCTGATAGTTGTGCAGGAAGAAGTTCAAGCTGCAACGAAGGCACTGGTGAAAAACAAGAATCCAGGGAATGATGATGTTTCAATAAACAGACGCAGTGCTGGAAGCACTCACTTGTCTATGCCAAGAAATTTGGAAAGCAGATACCTGGCTAACTGACAGGAAAAGATCCATATTTATGCCCATTCCAAAGAAAGGTGATCTAACAGAATGTGGAAATTACCAAACAACATTGTTAACATCACACACAGGTAAAATGTTGCTAAAGATCTTTCAAAACTGATTGACCAAGAACTGCCAGGAATTTAAGCTGGATTCAGAAAAGGACATGGAATGAGGGATACTTCCACTGATATCAGAGGGATCCTGGCTGACAACAGAGAATACCAGAGAGATGACTACCTGTGTGGTTCATAACAAATTATGGATAACACTGCAAAGAATGGGAATTCCAGAACACTTCATTGTGCTCATGAGGAACCTGTACCTAGACCAAAAGGTAGTCATTCAAACAGAACAAGGGCATACTTCACGGTTTAAAGTCAGGAAAAGTATGTGTCAGGGTTGTATTTTTGCACCATATTTATTCAATCTGTTTGTTGAGCAAGGAGTCTGAGAAGGTAGTCTATAAGAAAAAAACAAGACATTAGGTTTGGAGGAAGACTCATTAACAACCTGCAATTTATGCAGATGACATAACTTTGCTTGTTGAAAGGACTTGAAATATTTATTAATGAAGATCAAAGACTACAGCCTTCAGTGTGGATTACCCCTCAACATAAGGAAAACAAACGTTCTCACAAGTAAGCCAGTAAGAAATACCATGATAAACAGAGAAAATATTGAAATTGTCAAGAACTTCACTTTACTTGGATCCACAATCGATACTCATAGAACTGGCAGTCAAGAAATCAAATGAAGAATTGCATTGGGCAAGTCTGCTGTCAAAGGCCTCTTTCAAGTGTTAAAAAGCAAAGATGTCACGTTGAGGACTAAAGTGAGCCCAGTATGCATGCAAAAGCTGAACAAGGAATAAGGAACACAGAAGACCTGCTGTCTTTGGGAAAGAATAATGAAAATACCATGGAATACCAGAAGAACAAATAAACCTGTCTGGGAATCAGTACAGCCAGAATGTTCTGTAAAAGGGAGGATGTCAAGACTGCATCTCATGTGCTTTGGATATGTTCTTAGGAGAGATCAGTTCCTTGAGAAGGATGTCATGCTTTGCAAAGCAGAGGGTCAGTGAAAAAGAGGAAGATCCTCAAGGAGATTGATTAGCCTGCAACACTGGGCTCAAACACAGCTATGACTGTGAGGATGGCACAGCCATGGGGGGCAGTGTTTTGTCATGCTGCACACAGGGTCTCTCTAAGTCAGAATCAACTTGACAGCACTGAACAACATCTACACGTTCTCTATCCAAGGCATACTGTTCTCATTTTCACATCACTTTTGAGAAGCTGTACAGTAAAAGTACATCTTTGAAATCATTCCCACACCCAAAGGCTTGCTGCCTTCTGTGGCTTAGTTAAATTACAAGGGTTGCTAATGTAAGAACAATCACTAGCCTCACCTGCTATTCACAACCCACCCAGCCTAGTCTCTTCAAAATTCATCAAGAGCAAGTACGAAGTCACTATTGGTAAATTCCTATCTACTGACCTGTTGCCTAAATTTTGTCTTCCCTTCATTTGTCTTTCAATGTGTGAACGTCAGAGACTTCTTTAAACTTTCTACCATCTGGTATGTTTCTCTGATTTATAAGAAAAATATAATCAGAAATATATTTTAAGTGGGTCATTCACAGGTTTTTTGAGGTTGGAACAAAGCCAGTTTGACAGACTGTCACATAAATGCCTAATTTTGAAGAAACTGTGGCTGACAAGTTTGTAAGTCCTAAAATAGTCTTTAACTACACTTCTCTTGCCATTCAAATATTAGTTCCAAATATGTTCATTATTTCTGTACCTGATTCAAATATTTCAATGTATTAGGAAGTATTTGGGGGGAATTTTATTAGTACTTAAGCAACTATTGAATAAAAAACTCCATCCAGGGGAACTGATTACATGCTCTTTCAAGGAAATTTTGCCATTTAATAATATATCTTCTCTGTTGGGAATTTCCAACTTTTTTTTAGGAATCACACTGAAGCTTGAGAGAAGGGGGGAAAAAATCCCAGGGATGGTACTAAACAGCAAACAAAACCTAAATATTACTTGTACATAAGAATAATGATAACATTGGTTCTCATTTTTTTACCCTACAAAGCAAAAACCATTACTACATAAATTTTATGAAAACTCAGCTTCACTGGTAACTAACATACTCCTTAATGATTTATGAATGTACCTAAAATATTAACAACTCTAATGGGTCAGGAATCTTGTTGTAAGCAACAGTAACTAAGTCTGGCTATCTTAAGCAAAAATGGGCTTTACTGGAAAGGAGTTAGTGGCTCATAAAATCCTCAAGTGTCTGGGGGACCAGACTTGGAAAACAGGCAGGACTCAAGCCGGCTTTGGAAGCCAAATGTCAGAAAACTAGTCATAGGTTGATAATGGGAACAGCCTGGCCACCAGCAGTTATTATAGTACAATACCTATCCTTGCACTGAAGTCTCTTTTTGCTTAAGATGGGCAGAGTTAGTTTCTGTTGCTTTAGCCAAGAACCCTGACTGCTAAAGAATTTGTATAATGTGAGATTCTTAAAGAAAAGCTGATCTCACTCTTTTGAAGAGTCTTATTTTTCACCACCATCCCCATTTCCCAGATTTTCCTCCCTAGGTTCAAGTCACACTAAGTTCAACTCACACTATACTTGGGCTCTACCCTTACACTTCTACTCCTTTCCCACGTTGTCCTCTCCTCCTGGAGTTCCATTCCCCCTCCTCTGTCTGATAATCACCTACATATTTTCCAGGCTGAGTTAACTGTCACTCCTCTGTGTATCATTTCCTACGTCCGCACATATAATTAGTCATTTCTCCTATAAAAGTTTATTTACTAGTCCAGCACTAATGTTCTATTTTAATTGCATTTGTGTCTTTCATTGTCACGTAACTGTGAGTTCCCTGAGGACCATGTTGGCAACAGCAACAGGAATACACAATAGGTGCTTAATAGTTACTGAATTTAAAGGAGAAAACCAGTCAGTCAGTATATTTCTCAGTATTTAATGTGCCTTTCTTCTAACTGAGCCCTCTATAAACTGGCCCCACCCTAATTATACATTTCCTGTTTGTTGCTCTTCAACCAGTAATGATCCTCCACAACTCATGTGAGACTCCCTTATGATCTCTTGCAGAGTGTGCTATTTTCTGCTTCTGCTAATATAATTACATTTCACTAAAGTGCAAGGTCCAAAAAAGTTCCTTTTCGAATAAAGATAGACTAGGTGATCCATACTAACCCTAATGGCTGAGAACAACTAGAAAAGCTGGATGAGGTAGTAAAAACTATCTATTTGAAGTCATCAGAGACTTGCCAAGTCAAATGAAGAGTGACAAGACAGGTTCTAAGAGAAGAATAAGACACAGAGAGGTGAGTCCAGCATTTGGTGTCACTTTTCTCCGTGGGCAGGAATTTTACGCAGAAGGTTCCTGAATTAAATTCAAGAAATTCACAAATTTAGATGACAAAAAGACTGTGTATCTTTAGTTTTTACTAATCTTTAACCACAATTTTAATTTAGCATTTCCTTCAATTACAAATATAGGCAGAATTAGCAGTACCTTTAACGAGAACAACAGAAATTTCAGATGTTTTGTATTACATTACATTGGTTTCAGATATCTCTCATCATGGCAGCAAAACTAAGATTATTATCCACGGCACAAAGTATTGGTCTCTATTTGCCTGGAGAAACAGAGGAAGAAGAAGAGCGAGGAATAGGAAAAAGACATGGGATGTGTGGCTAACTGTCTCAGTGAACAACTGCTTCCTTTGCCACAAGAACAGAGGAACTGGATAGTGCCTGGCTGCCATTACTGAACATCCTGATCAAAGATTCTATAGAAGGATCTTGACCAAAAGGGAGAAAATACAGAACAGAATTTCATATTCTAATAACTTTCAGAACTATGAAAGGTAGGCAACTACTGCCCTGAGAAAATATTTAAACCTTAAACCTTGATGCAGAAATATTCTTGGAAGTTTTCTTAAAACCAAACAACAGTTTAACTTAACTAGAAAAAAATGTAAAATCAAACAGTAGTTTAACCTACCTAGTAAAAGAATGTCTACCTTGCCTTGAGTGTTGCATTCTTCTAAGATCTGTCTATCTGGGATCAAACCGACAAGAGAAACTCAAAACATGAGATAGGAAACAAGGGGGCAGTTAAGTTTATTTTAGTAAGGGAGGAACAACTCTCATAGGAAGGTGAGAATGGTAACACAAAGAATGTAATCTTCTAACATCACTGAACTATACATGTAGAAACTGTTGAGTTGATGTATGTTCTACTGCAAGTATTCTCAACAAACAAAATTATATTAAAAAATAGTCTTATTAGATCTGCTGATAATTGTTATTTACCATGTTAAAGAAGCATGTGTATTACCACATCACATTTAAAAAATATCTTTACAACTGTGCAAATCAAAATAATGTTAAGTTCCTGAGTTTTCAAATGACTCTTAAGGACTGGGAGTCAAAAACTGGAATTCAGGAAATTCAGGCTGGGAAGGGAAACCCCAGTAACCCCCTGAGGCTCTCTCTGGCTGACATCCTGAAGAGTTACATCTAGAAAGAGATTATTCCTACCTGATACTTAAGTCTAGCTTTAAATTGTTTCAACCCCCGACTGGACTGAAGTGATCCAGGATTCCTGCTGCCCAGGACATGGCCAAGAGCAAATGTAAATCCTCTCTGAAGAAAGACAGTATCATTCTAATCATCAGAGTCTCTACAATTTTTCACAGACAATGTACAGCTCTCAATTAAATGAAAGTACAAGACAAGACAATGAAATTAAAAAAAGAAAGAAAGAAAACCCAAGGGATATAACAAATATGTTCAAAGGAAAGATGAGATGTAGCAATTATAAAAAAGAAAGAACTTAATGAAAATTCTTAAACTAAAAAAAAAAAAAAAACCATTATTGGAATCAGGAGCACAGTAGATGGGTTTAACAATAAATTTGACCTAAATGGAGAGAGAATTAATGAACTGGAAAATAGATCAGAAGAAAATACCCAGAATAAAACACGGAAGACAAAAATACAGAAAATGTGGGGAAGACTTTAAAAGACACAGGACATATGAAAAGGTTTTATGTTTGTGTAGATGGAGTCCCAGGAGGAATGAAGATAGAGGCTGGAACAGAAGTAAGTTTGTAGAGCTAATGGCTGATAATTTTCCAAAGCTGATAAAAGACATGAAGCTATGAATTCAGAAAGCACTAAGAACTCTAAATACTTTAAATATAAAGAAAATAAAAGCACATTACAGTGAAACTACCAAAACCAAAGACTAATGAGAAATATGCTAAAAGTAGACAGAGTTACAAAACAGATATTCACCACAATGAGATACCACTTACTCTTCCACTATGACAGATAAAATTAAAGCAAGCAAGAAATAAAATAATAAATGCTGGCAAAAATGTGAGGAAACAGGAACCATTATCCATTGCTGGTGGGAATATGAAACAGTACAGCCTTTGTGGGAGACACTGTAGCAGTTCCTCAAAAAAGGCAGAAATTCCATTGCTAGGAATATACCCGACAGACTTGAAAACAGAGATGCAAAAAGACTTGTACACCAATGTTCATTGCAGCACTGTTGACAACAGCCAAACGGTAAAAACAACTTAAATGCCTACCAAAAGATGACAAGATAAACAAAATGTGGTACGTACATACAAGGGAATACTACTCAGCCACATGATAAATGAAATCTTGATAAGATGCTACTAATGACCAAAGATCAGGTGACTTGTGGAATGACATCAAAGACATCATACATGAAGAAAGCAAGAAATCATTAAAAAGAAGGGAAAGAAATTAAAAAACAAATTATATGTCAAAAGAGACTCTGAAACTTGCTCTTGAATGTTAACTGGCTAAAGCAGAAGAAGGAAATGATGAAGTAAAAGAAAGGGTGGCTTGAGGAGGCAAAGTATTATAGCAATGTGTGCAAAGAGCTGGAGATAGAAAACCAAAAGAGAAAAACATGGTCTGCATTTCTTAAGCTGAAAGAATTGAAAAAATAAGTCAAGCCTCAAGTAGCAATAGTGAAGAATTCTCCACAGAAATAGTAAACAACTCAGGAAGCATCAAAAGAAGACAGAAGATATACACAGAGTCACCATACCTGAAAGAATTGGTCAACATTCAACTATTTCAAAAGTTAGGATATGTTCAGGAACTGATAGTACTGAAAGAAGAAGCCGAAGCTGCACTGAAGGCAATGGCAGAAAACAAAGCTCCAGGAATTGATGAAATATCTATTGAGATATTTCAAAAAATGATGCAGTGCTGGAAGTGCTCCCTCATCTATGCTACGATATCTGGAAGACAGCTACCTGGCCAATTGACTGGAAGAGACCCATATTTATGCCTATTCCAAAGAAAGATGATCTAACCAAATGTTGAAATTATCGAACAATACCATTAATATCACACGCAAGTAAAATTTTGCTAACGATCATTCAAAAGTAACTGCAGCAGAATATTAACATGGAACTGCTAGAAATTCAAGCCAGATTCAAAAGAGGTTGCAGAACGAAGAAAATTATCATTGATGTCAGATGATCTTGGCAGAAAGCAGAGAATACCAGAAAGATGTTTACCTATGTTTTATTGACTATGCAAAGGCATTCAACTGTGTGGATCATAACAAATTACGGATAACATGGCAGAGAATGAGAAGTCCAAAACATTTAATTGTGCTCATGAGGAACCTGTACATGGATCAAGAAGCAGTCTTCCAAAAGAATGAGGAGACTGCATAGCTTAAGGTTGTATCCTTTCATCACACCTTTTCACTCTGTGTGCCGTGCAAATAATCTGAGAAGCTGGACTGTATGAAGAAGAATGTGGCATCAGGATTGGAGGAAGACTCATTAACAACCTACATTATACAGATGATACAACCCTGCTTGCTGAAAGGGAAGAGGATTTGAAACAGAAGATCAAAGACCACAGCCTTCAGTATGAGTTGTACTTTAACATCAAGAAAACAAAAATTCTCACAACTGGACCATAAGCAAAGTCATGATAAATGGAGAAAGAACTGAGGTTGTCAAAGATTTCATTTTACTTGGTTCCACAATCAACACCCATGGAAGCAGTAGTCAAGAAATCAAAAGATGCACTGCACTGGGAAAATCTGCAGCTAAAGACCTCTTTTAAGTGTTGAAACATAAAGAAATCACCTTGAAGACTAAGATGAGCCTGACCCAAGCTGTGGTATTTTCAGTTGCATTGTATCCATGCAAAAGCTGGACAATGAACATGGAAGATAGAAGAATTGACACCTTCAAATTGTGGTATTGCAGAAGAATATTAAATGTACCATGGACTGCCAAAACAACAAACAGATCTGTCCTCAAAGAAGTACAATCAGAGTGCTCCTTGGAAGCAAGAATGGAGAGACTTCATCTTACACAAACTTTGGACATACTGTCAGGAGGAATCAATCCTTGGATAAGCACATCATTTTTAGTACGGAATCAGCAAAAAAGAGGAAGACCCTCAATAAGACGGACTGACACAGTGGCTGCAACAAGGGACTTCAGCACAAAAATGCAGCAGGCTTCCCAGACCATGGATTGTGGGCAAATGCTTGTAGGCATCACTGAGCAGGACCAAGCAGTGTTTCGTTCTGTTGTATGTAGAGTCGCTATGAGTCAGAATCAACTCAATGGCACCCAACAACAGTATGAATGGAGCTGGAAGATATAACGCTGAGTGAAATAAGCGAATCACAAAAGTACAAATATTTTAAAACATATATAAAAAGACAAGAAAAGACAGCTGTATAGAGATCACAGTTTGTTACTAGGAAGAAGAGGGAGAGAAAAAAGGAAGTTTAACGGTGATGGGAAAAATCACACTAAGGGTCACTAAGGACAGGCTTGCACAGCTGATTTTTGTAATTACTGTTAATAAGCTGTACACCAGTAAAAAACTGAATTGGCAAGAGTTGCATGATAGATAGATTTACAATGACCCCCCAAAAGAAAGAGAGACCAGGTGTTGAGGCTGCTTATGCACAACCAAAAACCTCATGGGATTTTGTTCCTTGGTTTGGAGGTTTAGGGTAATGTTTTCACAGGACATCCTAGTTAATTGGCCTAGTGAAGCGTTTACTGCTACTGTTTTACCTCCTAGTTCACCGCATAGTGTCTGGGGTCTTAAAAACTTGCAAGCAGTCATCCAAGTTACTACAACAGGTCTCTACCTCACCCCTGTTCAGAAAAGGAAGAACTTGAGTCAGGAATAGGAAGATATGGAATGCATGGTTAATTGCCTCCATGAACAACTGCCTCCTTTGCCAAGAGACCAGAACTACCAACATTTTGATCAAAGATTCCAGAAAAGAACTCTGGTCAACAGTGGGAAAATGCAGAATAGAATTTCAAATTCTCATGGACTCTAGACTTTCTGGTGCCACAGAGTGTGGATGAAGCCCAGAAACTACTGCCTTGAGATTAATCTTTAAACCTTAAATCACAAAAATATCCCCTGAAGTCATCTTAAAATTGAACAATAGTTTAGCTTAACTACTAAAACATGGTCTGCCTTGAGCATTATGCTGTTTTAAGAACCACCTATATGGGATCAAATTGACATCTGCAACTTGAAAGATTAGACAGGAACTTGAGAGGGCAGTGAGTTTAGGAGGAGGGTGAGAAAGGTTGTACAACTCCAAGACTGTCATCAATGTCACTTAATTGTATATGTAGAATCTGCTCAACTGGTGTATGTTTTGCTGTATATATTCTTAACAACAACAAAATAAATAAAATTTAGGTAAAAAAGAGAACATCAAAGGTTATTTTCAAAAGATCAAGACTTCTGACTTTTTAACAGAAATATAGTTCAAACTAGAAGACAATCTTCAAAATGCTGAAACAAAATAACTGCCAATTTGGAATTTACATATTTTTTTTAAAAAAACACCCTTTGGAAATGACAGTGACAGTCTGAACAAGGTTACAGTAGATTACTCCCTTTTGTGTGTGGCCTTACTAACCATGCTCTCCTAACTACTACCCAGGTGACTAAGTGGGACTGCGTGACAGGATGCTTAGAAAGGAGATTGACAAGTTTTGCCTTAAAACAGAACCAGTTTCAGAGCAGAGAGGAAGGATCCTATCAAGGCCAAGGAAGAACAACCAAGAGTGGAGAATGCATTCTTTGGACCCAAGATCTCTGCACTGAGAAGCTCCTGGAAGCAGGAGACAGAAAGAAAGAGAGCAAGCTGTAGCCCTGAAGATGGCGAGAAGGGTGGCAACAGATACCGAACAACAGAAAACGGTGCAGTAAGTTGCCTGCCTATGGACAGAGACAGCTAAGTGCCTTTAGGGAGAAGCCTAGAGCCAGAAAGAGGTACCTACGCCCAGGGTTGGGAAGAGTCTGTCCTGATGGAAGAGTTGAATCCTGACAATTTCTAAACCTGAATTGTAACTGTTACTTTGCTAATAAACCCCATAATCGTGAGAATTGACTCTGAGTTCTGTGTAGCCACTGCAATGAATTGCCAAACCTAGTAGAGTGGGCGGTGGGAGGGACGTTGGTGCTGCAGCTGGTAAAAATAGTGGGGAGAGGAGGCATGTTTATCCTCTGCCTCTAAGAATCAGTCCTTGGCTGTTATTCTCGGTTTTCCTTCTCTCCTACAGGGTGGCAGGAGGGCAAACACTGCCCTCAAGTCATTTTTACAAAGGTCTATAGATTAGTAGGTAGTTTTCAAGTGATGTTACACTTATGATTTTGATAATTACACCATGGTTATAGAAGAAATTAACATTAGTGAAAACCAAGTAAAAGGAATGGGAGAATTCTGTATGATTTTTTACAACTTTTTGTAAGTTTAAAATTATTATATAAAAAAAGATTTAAAAGTTTCAGAACAGAAGCTCCATGAAGGCTGAGAGTTTCTGTCTTATTCATTCCTGTTTTCTTAGTGTCTACAGTACTAACATACAACTACTCAGTAAATATTAACTGAATAGCAGCAGAGGCAATAACTACCACTTATTAGCTACTTATTATGGAATTATCTCTATTTTAGAGATGAGGATTAGCAACCCGCCCAAGACAACATACTAGTATGTGGCAGAGCCCTCAAACACAGATCTGACTCCAAAGTCCATGTTGTTTCAGCCAGGATGTCATGGTGCTTTCATACCATATAAAAATATACCTCCTTTCTTGTTTGCTTATCCAAATTCTACTCACCTTTCCAAGTCAAGACAAATTTCTCTGTGATGCCTACTTTAACCATTCTGTTGTTGCTGGGCACAAACGGATTCCAACACCTACCGATCCCATAGGATGGAAGAGAATTGCCCCACTGGGTTTTCTAAGCTGTAATCTCTATGGAAGCAGCTGGCCAGGTCTTTTCTCCCACAGAGCTGCTGGTGAGTTCAAACTCCTGACCTTTGGTTAGCATGGGAGTACTCAGCCCCTGCACCACCACAGCTCCTTTTAGTGACTCTAGTACTCATCCCTTATCGTCTGGCTTTTGCAAGCATATGAAACAATGAAGGAGGAAGACCTAAGAACTGATGCCTTTGAATTATGGTACTGGCGAAGAATACCGAATATACCGCGGACTACCAAAAAGAATGAGCAAATCCATCTTGGAAGAAGTACAGCCAGAACGTTCCTTCGAAGTGAGGATGGGGAGACTTCATCTCATGTGCATGTAACATGTTATCAGGAGGGACAAATTCCTCGAGAAGGACATCACACTTGGTAGAGGGTCAGAAAATAAAACAGGAAGACCCTCTAAAAGATGGTTTGACACAGCGGCTGCAAAAATATGCTCAAACATAGAAGTAACTGTGAGGCTGGCTCAGTACCTGGCAGTGTTTTGTTCTACTGTACACAGGGTTGCTATGAGTTGGAACCAACTTGCTGGTTTCTAACAACAGTACCCATTATTTCTTCCTACTCTCATTTCTCAGAACCCTTCTACTGAACGCCACTATATAAAGAAGTCATGTATTGTTCTGCAACTGTTTGCGAACAAATGTGCAGTCTCTCCTCAACCAGATTATATCTCCTCACAGGCAAGTGACCATATCTTATATTCCTACTAATACTGGACACAATGAATCTCTAGAACAATATTTGAGTTGGTAAAAGGACAAAGAAAAATATTTAGGGGAAAAAAATCGCGGCAGAAGCATAGTGATTTTTGATGTTTTAGAGATCAGTCACGTATGGTGTACAATTGTAAACACCAAATTTAACTCAGATCAACACTACTTTAAAAGGTGTTTCTTGACATCAAATTTTCTGTAGTACCTCTTTTCCCCTGTGACAAATGAGTATATGATCAGGGCAATCTGGACACAGCAGTATAGTTCTCTCAGTTAAATTCCCTTGGGAGGGCACACACATTGCATAGAAGGTGAAGTATGGGAGTGTGCAAATAGACCATTATCCCCACATATGTAAATTGCAGCTTGTGTGGTGTAAATATCCTCTCCCTGCCTGGAACCGCCTGTGTAATGCTCTCTCTTTGGGCTCTGTGGTTTCTCAATACATTCCAACCGTTCGAAGGCTAGAGCTTGGCTCGGCAAGCACAGATAAACAGCTTCCTGGAGCAGGCTGCCAGCATGAGGAGCAATGACCTCAGCAGGGAATGTCTGCTTTTCATTACCCTGAGCACATCACTGCCCCACTAGAACTAAGAGAAGGAACGATGTAAGATGGTTTGACTTGACGGACTCAGGTCTCCTATTATGTGTTGAGTTTTTTTTAATCTTGGCAGCTGGAAGAAAGAATATAGACAGGAAGTGAGGAAATGATTTATAGGTTTAAAAAAAAAATCAAAAAGCTAAAAAGCTTTCCTGGCTCTTCCCTGAGTAAACTACTTGAATAAAGTGGATAACATTAAGTGGCTAATAGTCATGCAGGAAATAATCAAATGTTTTTTAATCTCCTAAAAAGTATACAAAAATACAGGTAACCAAGAAATGTTATAGAAAACAAGAGACAACAGAAGTCCTCAAGATCTTCAACTCCAATGCCATTTAAAGAGAAAGATGAGCAAAGCTACCACTTTCCACGAGATCCACAAAGCAGGAGAGATGTAAACATCCCAGAAGACTGGAGCTATAGGGTAATGAGGCCCAATAAAAACAAATTATGTATAACAGGACATTTTGCACATCATTTCATTTGACATGCATGAAAACCCTGTAAGATGGATAGTATCATTCCCAGCAATGATCCAGACCTAGAAAACTGTGACACAAGGACATTAACAAAGAGAATTATTGTTGATATTATTTAAATACAAAGGCATGAATTCCAGGCTGCTTCTATGGCCACCCCAGAAGCAAAGTTTTCCTAAACTGCTCTCATCACTGTATTCCTACTACTGCAGCCATGGAACTCATCAATCCTAGAACTAACAAGCCCTAAAGTAAATTTAAGTGCTCATGTCATTTTCTGATAAGATGATTTCCACTTTACTGGTCAGAACTGCACCTAGTAGTTTAAGAAAGTAATCACAGTTATGACCTCAGACAGGAAATTGGTTGGACATGACCCCTCTTGAAGGATCCTGAGAAACAGTTTGTTTTGTGGGGAAGTCATTCACCATAAAGATGCGCCTTCCATGGGCCTGGAAGCTAAGAGACAGACAGATGTCTTCGCAAATTGCAGGAGCAGAGGGGAGCTTCATCTGACTTTCATTCTACTTTTCTCAGGGAAGAAGAACCTTTGTGTAGCTGCCAACATCCTAACTTTCCCTCCCCACTCGGTTCTGTCTTCTCCACCCCCATCCCAGTTATGAAAGCCTCTCTGGTGAAAGGTGCCAGACTGTGTCATTTTTTCCTGCTCTTATGCCAGGCTTGTGCCAGCCAGCACTATGGATCTTCTAAAGTTCTCTACAAATTATGGGAGAAATTAAAAGCACTAATAAATTTAAATAGAATATTGCCCATGAAGCAAAGCGTCTTAGCACCTTATGAGCTAGTTTCCATTAACTAATAGCACTACTGATCTATTCATTCTGATTTGTGTGAATCTACTGGATTAGCAGAGGAATACTCAAGGGATTATCAGAGTGGTGGCAGAGAAGGAAGAATATCACAGTTTGGACCAAGTAAACATCTTTTACATTATTTATGGATTGAAATATATCGAGTAATTCCTCTAAGGAGAGATATTTTAGTGTGCAGAATGATACCTATATTTCATATTATCTAGCTGCAAAAGTAATTCTCCTGAGGACAGAAACATTACCACTAGTTTTAGAGACTACTTCAGCCAAGGACAGAGACCCGAGTGCACCCTTGCCCAGCAGTCACATTTCTCTGAACTTGCAGAAGGCTGGCGGGGGGGGGCGGGGGGGGCGGGGGGTGAGGTCTTTCCTGACAGGGAGAATCTGGGCCCAATTATTCCTTCTGTAACCTTTGACTCTGACTTCTAAATGAGCCAGAGGACCAGTGGGCTGTGAAATCGCTTCCTCAGTTACCAGGTCAAGTGCTGCAGGATGGTTTCCTGCAATCACAACATGAAGGAACTGAAGAACATAGACGGATTCTAAGCAAACAGGCCACACCTTGTATCCTCAATGACTCTGGCTTTTTAAAGTTTCAAAATCGATTCCGATGACTCTCAGCTTACCACTATGGCTCCCCCCAGGCCTTTTGCTATAGCAAATCTCTGGTAAAATAGGAAAGGACCAGAATCCTCCATGGATTTCACAAATGCTGTCATAACAGAAGTGCCTGGTCCAATAACAGGGAAGATAGCATTGTTTTAATTCAAGGCAAAATCTATTCCTGGCAATCATCAAGGTCTATGAGAATCCAGATGTTGACAATGAGAACTGGGTTATTTTCTGTTACAATATGTCAACTCCAGCTAAGAACTGAACTATGGAAAAAAGGCAGGGGAAAGGGGAAGAAGTATTACTCCTTTTGAAGAAGCCTGTAATAGGATTAGTCACCATTACTTCACCACACCACATTCTGGCTCAATTTAGCAACAATGAGTAGGGAAAATAGAGCAGAAATGGCCCAGAGAAGTTTCTTCAAGTCTACTCTTTCAAAGCTGAAAGCCCATAAATCAGTGAAGTCTTGGTTTGTTCTGATGATGTGTTTCTTACTGTTCAAAATCTCTGGTCCTTCGTTACAACCATTAAAACAGGCACAAGAAGAACCCCAAACAATACAACTTGCATGCTGAACACTGAATAATCCTAAAATATCTGCCAACATTATAAACGAAAGCTTATGCCTTGATTATTTTAGATTACTTAGGAAAAGAAGTATCCATACCCATTGCCATCAAGTCAGTTCCAACTCATAGAAACCCTAAAAGGCAGGGTATAACTGTCCCCACAGAGTTTCCAAGGAGCACCTGGCAGATTTGAACTGCCAACCTTTTGAAGTAGCAACCATAGCCCTTAACTAGTACACCACCACAGTTACCAGGAAAGGAAGCAGGTCATATTTTCATAAAGCCTAAAAAACAAAGTCTTGTTCTAAAAAAGAAAAAAAAAATAACACACATTTTACAATCAGATTGTATTCCTTAGAGGTACATTTTAGGTTATTTATAAATATGCACTATTCTGTACATATTCCTTTTTTCTCTAACAGTGAATTAATGAAATTCACATTTTATGGCTTTCTTCTAATTAAAACAACAAAAAAAGGAATTTGACACTGACACTTTTTATAGCCAAACTTACACAAAAAAGATATGTCTCTTTTCAGACAAATTCTGATCATTAGTATATATCAAAAATGAAAGTATTAATGTTTCTTTCCTAAAAACTAACAGATTTCCATCTCCCCATTTGTATTATATACCACATAATATTATTAATATATACCACACAATATTACTAATTGTTTTATTACTTTCAATGATGCTATATGAGCAGGGCATGAGGGAGGCCAACTACTCATAAGGTGGCTTTCTAGGAATACTGTCTATTAAAGGTATTCCACGTTAAGTAGCAGCCAATGGAATCAAAGCCTAGAAAATCAATGCAAACAAAGAGAATACGGGTCACATGAGCCAAGATAAGTTATCAGCTCTCTGGGATGTTTTCCAGAGCTAATACAACAATCTCAAATACCATCTCCTCTGAGATGCCTTCCTTGGCCATTCCACTGTCATTATTATCCTAGTTATTTTCTTGGGATTTATTTTGTTAAAGTTACCAGTTATGCAACTTTGGGAATGCTACTTTTGTGTGCCCAAACCTAACGTGTAAAATGAGGGTAATACTAAATCCTAACTCATAGAGTTCTCAGGATTAACTTTTATGTTCTTAGAATAGTGGATACCACATACACTCACTGCAGTCAATTCTGACTCACAGCAACTTTGCAGGACAGAAAAGAATTGCCCCGTAGGGTTTATAAGAACTGCCTGGTGGATCTGAATTGCCAACTAGTTGGTCAGTAGCCAAACTCTTAACCAGTACACCACCAAGATTTCCACACAGCACATGGTAAATATGTACCATTATTTGCTATCATTATCATCAGCTTCCTTGTTCATAGACTATCTCTCTAACTAAAACGCTAAGTCCGTGAACACAAGGTCCTTATTTCTCTGTTCACCATTACACCCCCACTGCCTAGTACACGCCGCCTAGTAAAATGATACGCTGTCATGTATCCTTAAAATACATTTCCATCAATGAAGGTAATCTGTGTACCTCCTTTCCTTGCAATGAAAATGGTCAACATGAAAATTTCACTAAGAAGCTAAAATCATTATTTAATTAAACAATGACACTTGATCAAAAGAAAGAAGTCTCCTACGTCCAGCAACTAAGGCCACAGAGTATCATTCTCTTCTGCGGTAGTAGGTGCAGGTCAAACTTCCTGATGCCACAGTGTTGTAACTATCAATTTAGCCTGTGAGGAATGGTTTCCAGTTCTGATACAGATTCTCAGATTTCAGCCTGTTTCTCTCATCGTTCTTTTCCAGTGTCTTGAAAAGCCACAATTCTCATTTCATCCATACCATGAGAAATCGGTCACACTTTGCTGCAGTTTCTAAGCTACAGCTATGCTAGTCTCATTTGCTTGACCACTTTTTCAGAAGTCTTGACTAGGTGCTGACACAACACTCAGTCTACTCTTGGAGCAGCACCTCTAAATATTAATTCCTTTTACCTTCCACCAATTAAAGGGCAACATTCAGAGGCAGAGATTGCATCCAACATAAAAGAAAATCCTCTGAGATTTAGTAGCCTTCTTTCAAGAGTGTACAGAGGAATGTGATCTAAAGAGCTCACAGTCTTAAAGACACATGCCAAGCACTGCTCAGCTACTCGTGCTTTACAGCATACCTAGACTTGCTGGAACAATCACCGACCTGTTGGAAAACACCAAAAACCACTGGTGGCAGCACAGGTGAGAAGGCAAGCAGTTCCAGAAGAAAATCAGCAGAAAAGCCTTCAAAAGACAATTTTAAAGAATATTTTTATCATCATGCAAAGGTGAATCCCCCATCATTCGATGTATCAAAATCTCAAGGTATGAACTTGAAACAGAGTTGAAAATGTAGACTTAACATGTTATTTTTTTTAAAAAAAATCAAGCGTCTTCCTATTTACAGCCAGATCTACTTGTATCCCTTGAAAAGGTCAATACCAAATATTTAAATGATAATGAACAAACATCACCAGACAATGCTATGTGATATGCTTTGCAAAATGTAGGTCTTAAGGGAGAATTTAAAAAACTGAAGCAGTCACAGCTAGATGAGATCTCAAAATAGCTGGCTAAGCTTTCAGCAACATTAGGCAGTCTAGTGACTTGGAATAGTGAAAAGCACGCTTGAATACTGGAAAAAAAGACTTGATTGTGTCACTCGTGAGTTTGCAAAAGGTATTTTATCTTTCTGAGCCTCTGTTTCCTCATTTATAAAATAGAGGTACCAGTAGTACTTACCTCAAAGAACTGTTGTGTTGGCCTATTAGAACTGTATTACTATCGTTGTTGTTAACATTATCAGCATGTAAGGCTTTATCATAACCATCTCAAAGAAAAGGTAACAAAGGCCCTGACAAACTTAGAAATTTGCCCAAGGTTCTAGAGCTAGGACTCATAAGAGCTCTTCTTCCTCATAGAGTGGTGCTCTTTTCGTTTCACTATGCTTCTCCCTTGAATCAATACAAAACTGAGTCTTGAAAGAGAAGACTTCTCACCTGATACATCAAAACTCAGACTTAGCCAAAGAAAGATAAAAAGCTGCCACCACTCAGGTCTTGTACCAAATACTATTCCCTGTTCCATCACACATCCACACCTCTCAAGACATTTTTTTCTTTCTTTTTTTAAAAAAAAAGATTACTGGAGATTATCAAAATGACTTGCCCAGGCCAATCTCATATCTTAGAGTTCTAGAAGTGATAGGCAGGTGCCACTCACACACATTACGTGAGCTTTTGTTTCCTGGGACCAGCTTACTTTGCAACTTGAATTCTATCCACACCGTGGAAAATTAAAAAAACTTTTTTCAACAGTGTACAAACTGATAAAAGCACAGTCAATAGATTTTGAAGCTGTCATAAGACTTACTATATCGGCTTTTTAATGTACCAGTTACCTACACCAATGGGGTTCACTTTTGCTACCCTTATGTTATATAGCTTGTTAAAAGGCTTTATCAAAAAAAAAAAAGCGGAAAAATAAGAGAAAGTCATTATTAACAAGATCAAGAATAAATAGGATACAATAACCTAAAATACAGACACAGTTGTAGAGTCAACAAATATTTACCCAATACCTACTATACACTAAGTATCATGCCAGGCACTGGGAATACAAAGATGAAGACAACAGACCAGTGTAATACGGAAAAGACTTATAAAAGGTGGGAAGGGTTTACAACGAAAAGCCAAAGAGAAGTATTGTCCCCAGAAGACTCATATTTCACTTGGCAAGGAGCCACAAGAGTACTGGTACAGATTCAATGGCCTAGAAATTCAACCTCTAGGCTTGTCAGTTATATAAAAGCAAGCAAGGCTATTGAATATCGGTCTTTATTTCCTGCCCACCTCATGTGCTTCAGCCCGCACCATAAGAACAAGTAAGATTCCTTTCTCTTATTCATCACCCTTTAGAAGACTGGGAAAGAGGACCAGCTGTGCTCCCCAAAATCCTGTTTTTCCCAGAAACTTGAAATTCCAATCTGTAAGAAATCCAGATTTTATTTACAAGACTTACAGATCAGAAAAACAGCTAGAGAGAGTCAAGAAATCCCCTAACAGCAACCCAAGTTTAGATCATTCGGACAGTCATCTGATCTCCAAGGAGCCTCTGAGGAATATAAAGGAAAAAGTCTATTTTCAATGAGGACAGATTTGAGTTCATGATTCATGTTAAATGGAATCTGTACAGAGCTATTCTTTTTTTCTTACAATATTTCTAGGAAACCAGCAAAAAAGAAAAAGAGAACTCAAATGATTATATGGTGCTGGAATACTGGTGGTAAAAATAACACTTTGCATTTCCTTTGGACATCCTTTCATGTTACATTCAGCCCTTGAACACAGTTGAGTGATATTCACAAATGATAAAGTAGCAATCATTTCGACTTTTACACACTCTGAGTCTCATAGCAGTTAAGAGCTAAACAACAGGTAGGCAGTTCAAATCCACGAGGTGCTCCTTGGAAATTTAGCGGGGCAGTATTATTCTGTCCTATAGAGTTGCTACAAGTTGAAATCAACGAATCAACACGATGACAATGAGATTGCCTTTTTTTTTTTTCCTTTTTCTTTTTTGTGTCTCCTTTACAAAAAAGGAAACCCTGGTGGTACAGCTACATCTGCCAACCAACAGGTTGAGAGTTCAAATCTGCCACGCACTCCTCGGAAACTCTATGGGGAAGTTCCGCTCTGACCTGTAGGGTCACTATGAGTCAGTATTGACTTGATGGCAATGGGTTTTTTTTTTTTTACAAAGAAGTATGAACCTTCAAACCAAGTGCCATCGAGTCAGAACCTTCAAAGACATATCTATTAAAGACATTCTGTCTCTAGAATACTCTGAAGTTACTAAGTTACTGACATAACAACCTGTAATCAGAAAACTGCAAAGGAATACCACCCTAGACATTTCCATGAGAGAAGCAAGCTGTTAAAAAAAAAAGGCTAAAAAGAACATCATGTAAAGGAAACCTGTGTGAACATTCTGGATAAAGGAGAAAATTTAAAATTATAATAGGAACCTAAAAAAATAGATTTAATAGAGCAAACAAGTCGGTGTTCAGCTACTGTGGTCATAACCATTCATGAGATACATCACTGGACCAAACTAGCTGCACCCCAGGCATGCTCCAAAGCATGTTTGGGCAGTCCGCAGCCAACCAACCAAAACGACCCGTTCACTGCCACCAAATACTCAGCACTGCCCTGCTCTGCTCTCCATGTACTCCTCATGCTTCCCCGTGCCTCATCTGGGCTCGCCCCACGGGCAAAGCACTCATGTACTTACTATTCAGTGAAGAACCTGGCAATGCCATATTGGCTAATATCTTCCTTGTTCTCAAGCAGCTGGCACACAGCATCCTCCATGTACGTGAGGACATGCCGCTGAGCTGCAAACAAAAAGCAAGAAGCAAAGAGACAATGAGATACACAACCACAACAGCTCCCCCATCTCAGCAGGAAGCTGTCTTAGTCATCTAGTGAGGCTATAGCAGAAATGCCACAGGTGGATGGCTTTAACAAAGCAAAGTTTATTCTCTCACAGTCCATCAGGCTAACAGTCCAAACTTAAGGGGCTGGCTCCAGGGTAAGGCTTTCTCTCTCTGTCAGATCTGGAGGAAAGTCCTTGTGACCAGTCTTCCCTTGGTCTGGATTATCTCAGGACAAGAACCTGTGATCGACAGGACACACTCTGCTTCCAGCATTGCCTTCTTGGTGGTGTGAGAACCCTTGTCTTTCTCCTCACTTCTTTTATATCTCAGAAGAGACTGTCTTGAGAGACCCACGTGAGTGGATGTCTACACTGACTTGTGACTGGAAGAACCAGATGGTGCCCGGCTACCACCAGTGACAGCCATGATGGAGCTCAGAAAGTTGAGTCTCACTGGCAACAGAAGTGTAAATAGCGGTGCGCCTTGAGATCTCCACTAAAAGACCACAATTGACGGTACAGAGGCCTCAGAGTTCTCCCGGGAGCAGGGCCCCTGGCCCTGATGCTGCCCCTGTCCATAAATCATAATGAAGGTCAACTTTTCAGACAGCAATGGATTGGACTTGGTGACACAGAGTGACCATATTGTGTGGGCACTTTATGGTTCTAGGCATCTATAGGAGGTCATCCTGTTGATCTAATAATGGAGGAAGGGGAATGGGTGGAGGGGAGAAGATAGGAGACTGTTGGGAAGACAAGACATGTATGGAGTAGAGAGGAAGAGTGTGCTGTCACTGTGCAGGGAGAGCAGTGGAAGCTGCATGTAGGTCAGCATGCAAATTTATATGGGAATGTACATTTTCATTCAATCATAATAAAAAATGAGAGACTGTCTTAAGACACTATCTAATCTTGTAGATCTCATGAATGTAACTCCTACAAAGCCACCTTATTGTATCGTAGTGACAATTTACAGCACACAGCGAAACCTCAGCATGTGACAAAACGATGGACAATCATACAATACTGGGCCTCAGAACCTAGCCAAGTCGACAGATATTTTGGGAGACACAGTTCAAACTATGACAGCAGCCATATAAGTTAATCACGGCATTGGCCCGTCACTAGAAGTAGAGCACAGACAAACGTCACTGAGTTACAGTCTCAAGGGGTGGGGCAGGACATGCTGCAAAATCTGATCTATTTCCCTCTGACCGGCTGTTAGTGTCAGCATCAGCCCTTCCTTCTTCATTTAGGTGATGGAAGTAGGTTAAAAACAAGCTTTAGCACCATTTAGCAGATACAAACTGGAAGCTTTTCTCCTTATCTCTTTCCACACTTTTCCACTCTTTTACATGTCTCAGAAATACATCCCAGTGAGTTAGTGATTCCATGCCTGATGTATGGATGGCTTGGTTGTAGCTGGAGGAAGGAGAGTGGGTGGAGAGGCGGGGGAAGGAGACTGTTGGGAGGATGAGACATGTATGGAGCAGAGAGGAATAGTGTGCTGTCACCGGGCAGGGAGAGCAGTGGAAGCTGCATAGAGGTGGGCATGTGAATTTATATGGGAGTGTACATTTTCACTCAGTCATAATAAAAAAATAATAATTAAAAAAACCTCAAAAAGTTCAAGGACCATGAGAATTTCAGTACTGGTACACATGTAAGTTATCAACCTTACGTAAATAAGGTAAATAATGAGACCATGAATTCTGCATGACCTCAGTTTATTACAAATGATGTTTCCTTTCCTGTGCTTGTTGTGAATTAATCATGGGCTTGCATGACAATTAGACAGACCTGGGCATTAATTGAGGCTCTGTCTTTGCAGCTTCATCTTGAGCAGTTACTTAACAATCTGCCCCTATTTTCTTCATTCTCATGTGTGGAAGGCAATATAACTTAGCTCTGTTTCTCAAAGCATGGTAGACCAGCTCCTTGGTCAGAATCACCTGGGGTGCTCTGTTATAATGCAGATTTATGGGCCCATCCCAGACCAAGTGACTTCAGAATTCTAACTGGAGGCCAGTTAGAACTTCTTACGCACTTTGTGGTTTAAGAACTTGGGTTTTGGAATTCAGAGAGGTGTGAATCCACCTCAGCCTCACCAATTTCTAGCTGTGTGATCTTAAGCAAATTACTCTCCAAACCTATTTCCTCACTGTAAAATGGGGATAATAACAGTACCCCCATAGCTGGGGTGTGAGAATTAGATGATACATGTAACACACTACAGTGCCTGGCACACTATACATACTTGCTGATGTATTTTCTTAAGTGTCTATCTCAAAGTGTTGGTGGTAGCATTAAATGAAGTCATTTCAGTAAAGAACAGAGATCAGAGCTTCTTATACAAGTGTTCAATAAACGCTTGTACCTCCTCCTGAGTTCTATCTTTAAACATGACGATGATATCCTGGCACACTTCAATAGAAGCTTCCACTCAGTGTTTCCATTTACCATTCAAAATACTTTTGGAGCAGTGAGAACAAGACAACCAAAAGTGATAGATATCCTGCCAAAAAGCAATTCCACGAATTTTTTGCCAAGGTTGTCATTTGCCTCTTGGTCACAGTTTCATCCATCAAGAAAATATGAAGGAGATACCTAAAATTTATGATTATGGCTGCTTCAAAAAACTATTCCTAAAGTCCTAGTAGTCTACTGAAGCTTTGAAGCAAATATGTTTAATGTAGCTGTGCCCACCTATGGTTTCACCACATTTTCCAGCCTACAGTTCAGATGAATGACATGTCTACATTCTGTGACTTCTTATACATATTTATAGATACATATACATCAATGCATTGTTCTGTCTGTATGAATAAGTCCCAAAGCTAACATCTGTCAACCACTGCAAACGTTTCCCAACCAACCAAAATGCTGTGAAAATAAAATCAGTGTTTCATCAACAGTTTATCCAACTAGGAAACTATTTGTCTAAGTAACGGGGAAAACTGAAAGAGAATGGTAAGATGATACATGCCAATTTCTGGCACTGTTTTCAAAAGAACCATCATAATTAAGTACATATTACATAGGGAAGAAAAATGGCTACAGTAACATTAAAATCAGCCACCTTTTCAGCTCTGTATTTTCCTTCCCTTTTTCTATCCAGATGGCACAGTAGTTAAGTGCCCAGCTGCTAACCAAAAGGTTGGTGGTTTGAACCTACCAGCTACTCCACGGGAGAACGACATGCGGCTGTCAAAGGCTTCTACTCTGTCCTACAGGAATCAATCCAACAGCAAGGGGTTTCTCCTAATCGCACTAAATGATCCCTTCCTTGGGCTATCTGCACTTTTATGACTTAGATCTTCCAAAGGCTAGTACAGGACTGTCTTTTTCTTTCGATGGTAGAAATGAAAAGAGCTCCACTTAGAAGCAAATCCTGCTGCTTCTCCTTCCTAGCTCCAGAGACTAAAAGTCAACGTGAAAGCCCTTTACAGGAGAATGTTTTCAACAGTTAGAAACAAAGTACTTTTATCATCCTAGATAAAGAGGAGGAATTTTTGGATAAACAGGATTTGCACCAAACAATAATGGAAGGACTGTACTTATTTAATATTTGTATGCCAATCATACTTTGAACATTAATATTACATATAATAATCATATTAATAATAACAGTTACCTCCTCAACACCTGTGAACTTACTGAACAACAATGTGCCAGACACTGTGCTAATTGTTTTAGATGCCCTACTTTTATTAATTCTTCACAACAATTATACAAGATCGGTTTGTTTTTACTTTCCATTTTACAAACGGGAGAACTGACTTACAGAATTTAAGTAACTTACTCAAGATCAAGATGAGAAGCAGGATTTGAACAAAGGTTTGTCTACTACCAAGAACACATGCTGTTAACACTGTATCACGCTGCTTCATCTTTAATATCTTACGATTATTTTTAATAATAATTTAATTATTTAATACTTTACATTATTTTACGCAGAGCACAAGATACACTATGGTGATAGCAAAATCACCTAAGAGCTGTGGCCCATTTCAGAACATGTGAATTTCTATCTGCGTGTGTGTCCTGTCCTCACCTGCACAGCTGTGCATGCCAATCAGCATTTATGCGAAGTTAGAACTTGTCCCCAAATTTCAAAGTTCACCCCACCCACTACTAGCACACAAAGTTACAACTGAAAGCACTGGTGCCCCGTTTTCATCTGTAGGAGAAGGAGCTTCCACAGAGGTAGGGAGAGGTTCCTTCCAGGGGAGACTCTCACACCAGCCAAGTGACAGGCACTCTAACTGCTGCTCCGTGGCAGTTTCCTTCACCTGCAGCTCTTATCAGTCCCATGTTCCCTCATTGGTTACATGCACCACCCAGCCCTGGAAAATCCTTGCAGTTTATCAAACTTCAATGAGACAGAAGTTCAAAGCTCTTGCACTGCAATAAAACATGGAGGGTGTTGTTTTATATTATTTTTGAAATGCAAAGGAATAGGCTTTAATTTATGTGAATGATTAAAGAAGAAAAACTGCACACCTGCACCCCTGAGGGCAGAGATACCTGGGCACCTAAGCTGCCCTTTTAGAAAAGGATAAACATTTAAGATTTGCTTTTCCTCTTCTACTTTGCCGTGACTTCCACCACAAGATCAGGATTAAGTTTTCCAGCTCATACCAATAAGGCTCTATTGTCCTGAAAGCCACACTCCGGCCCAATCATCCATGTCTTAGCATCACTGTCTGAGAGGAGCATTTATAACTCATCAAGCTGTACTGAGAATCTAAATGAAATCCAAGTACACACAACATGATCCTTATATAAACCTAGCACGTGAAGGTAAACATGGTAAGACAGTCCTTGGTTCTGTTGAATCACTTTATACTGATTGCTTAACCTCTACACCATAGTCTCTCCAGCTAGAAAATGGGTATAACACTAAGGTTATTTGATAATAAAGAAGTGCTTTAGTAAATGCTCCATACATACAAAAGGTAACATATTAATGACTATACTGTGTTTTGGGGAGTTTTTTTTAATTTTACTTTTGAGTAGTCCTGGTGCTAAAGTGGTTAAGACATTCAGCTGATAACAGAAAGCTTAATGGTTTGAGTCTACCAGCCACTTCTCACAAGAAAGATGTGACGATATACTTCCATAAGGATTAGTCTTGGAAGCCCTGTGGGCAGTTCTCTGTCCCATAGGGTCACTATGAGTCAGAATTGACTTGACTCCAACAGGTTTGGTCTCTTATATTGGTTTTATTGCTACAGACTGCCTCTACAGATTAAAACAGCACAGCAACGTACTGTAATGGTTAAGGGACCAGGTTTAGCAGACAGGCAGACCTAGATTTGAGTTCTTGTTCTGCCACTTCCTAGCTATCTGATGTTAGGAAAGCTATGTAATTTCTCTGCCCTTTTCCATAAAACTGGAGCAATAATAGTAACTACCACATAAAATTGTAGCAACAATTAAATAATCTATGTAATAATTTTAGCACAGTGCTTGGCACATAGTGATTAATAAATATTAGCTGTTGTTTTTATTTTTGTTTTTATTAATGTTGTCATGTACCCTCCTAGAAACTGAAAACCACAACACTAACGGATACCAGGAGACCAACCTACTATAGCCCCCACCCACTTACTACTTGAAGTTCTGTTCATCCAGCCAAACATGTTTATAGATTATCTTCACGGATTCTTGGGCTTTATAAAACCCTATACATATAATACTACACATAATCATATATCCATTTCAGCTATAGCCTCTAAACTTGGAGAAGCATTCATCTATTAACTGCTAATTACTCAGGAGGCTCTAATTTATACAGGGAAAGTCCAAAACCACTTCTTTTTATTCTCTTCCCGAGCATAAATACCATCAAAGGGTTAGCTGTTTATTTCACAATTAAGTGGTAAGGAGTCCTCTTTAGAAATTTTTTGCTTAGGGGCGCAGAATTTCCACCTACAACATGAGTTAGACCACTCTCAGGATTTTATTTATTTATTCCATACAGCCTCCCTACACTACAATAAATAAGTCTCATTGAAAAAGTGTTCACACGAATTACTCTGTGATAGTAACAGACACATGCAAAAACAACAGCTGGGTAAGCAGAAAAGCAGTGAATACTTATATTCTCAACTTTAAATCCGACTTTTAACACACGCCTCTACCTCTTGCCAGTCTTTCTGAAACACTTCTTGGGGTTTTGAAGCCTGTTGAGATTCTGATACTGACTGACACAAATAAATGCTTGTTGATCTAAATTAAAGCTGTGTTCTCAGATAACAGAAGTCTTTCCTGTTAATCAATCACTTGAGAATGCAGTCATGTAAACTGCTCACAAGCTTTACGTTCAATATCATTTACAATTCACTAACATAATATTTCATAATCTGAAGTACCAATAGACATGTTAATGGTTTAAAAAAGTTAATACACCTCTAAAATTACTTCCACTCTCCATCTTTACTGGTATGTCCTGGTTCAGGAGTACACTGTGTTCTTGTGAAACATTTTACCACCCAGACATCTTTGATCTCAGAGCAAACTAGACCAATTTCCCTTGACCAAAGAGGATGGGGAAATGAGAACGTTAGCACATACAGTTCATATAACAACCCAGTGAGGTATGTAATAACCTTTTTTGAGGCAAGAGAAGTTGAGGAATCTGCCCAAAGTTTAAACAAATGGTTGAGCTAGGATTCAAACTCAAAGTTGACTCCAAAGCTATGTCCTTCCACAGCACTGCCTCTCAAAAACAATATTAAGAGTAAAGCAAAGCAAAGCAAAGAAAAATTCTACTGTTAACACTAGAAAAGAAGCTGAAGTAGGTAAATTAGACAGTTAAGTATTGGCATGATCCTTAAATTTTTAAAAAAGTTTATTTCTAATTACACATGTTATTTTTTTAAAGTTCAAATTAAAAAAAAGCTAAAGCCTGTTTTACTGGGATATCCAGTGTCAGTCCCTCCCTATAAATAACAATTATTTGACAGACATACTTTCAAAAAATATAGAAATGCAGTTTTGTTTTTAATACACAGTTTTCTGAACCTTGGTATTTTTTCATTCAACAATGTCTGGAGTTTTTTTTGTAAAACAGTACGAGACTAACTTACCTTTTTGATATTTCCCTATTGATACACAGACTGACAATACTAGTTTGTGAACTCACCCTAGAAAAAGCACTACGTTCCTCTTTGCTGAATATCACTATGGTCACCTTCAAAGTACTCCCCTTGGGAAGCTATGTACTAATGCCTAGTCCATCCTTCTAACCAATTTTGGAACTCTTGTTGGAACGGCCATCAGAGTTGTTGTTGTATTATGTTCTGAATGTCATCAAATGTCTTCCTTTCAATATTTCCTTCATCTTTTGGTAAAGAAAAAAGTAATTTGGGGCCAGATCAGGTGTGCAGGGAGGGTGTTCCAGTTATTTGTTTACTGGCTAAAAGCTCCCTCATGGACAACTACACAATTAAGTTCACGAACTTATTTATACGGGAATGAACATTTTCACTCAGTCATGTTAAATAAAAAAGAAAAAAAAAAGTTCACGAACTTGCCACCGTGTCACTGTGCACAACAGCCAGGAAGAGCTCCAAAACCGCTTTGAAGGGTGGCCTCGGCAATGACATCAGTGCATAATTTCCCAGGAGGAGTACTTCAAAAGTGAGTGCAGTGATAGTAATGAGGTGTGTAGCACTTAGAACAATTAAGTTCACGGACTTAATTGTCAGGCTTTGTAACTATTTTGCTGTTTATCTCCCTACTGAAAAACAGTTAGGATGCTGCCATGTTTTCTCTATAACAAAATGCGCTGTGTTGGAGACTTTTTTTCTTTACATGTTTCTCTATGTACATGTCTAAGACGAGTTTTTTCTAAGACGGTGGTTGTTGTTGGGTGCTATGAAGTTGGTTCCAACCCACAGCAAGCCTATGTATAACAGAACAAAGCACTGCCTGGACCTGTGCCATCCTCCCAGTCATTGCTATGTTTGAGTCCACTGGTACAGCCATTGTGTCAATCCATCTCACTGAAATTCTTTTTTTTTTTTTTGCTGACTTTTCCAAGGTAGGTACCTCAAAATGGAGTTGACATGTCATAGGGTGCACATATCTTCAAACTTAATAGTTACAGTTGTTGTTAGCTGCCATCAGGTGTGCCCCCAGGTGGGGACATTTGTCCAGAACAGGAAAGGACCTCCTTGTGATCCTGGCAGATTTCTGGAAGTAGATATCCAGATATTTTATAAAGTGGTTATTCAAGTTATACTCCTACCAGTAGTAAGGAAACCTTGGTGTTATAGTGGTTAAGAGTTCAAATCCACCAGGTACTCCTTAGAAACCCTACGAGGCAAATCTACTCTGTCCTACAGTATTGCTATGAGTGAGAACTGACTTGACAGCAGTGGAACCAGCAGTAAGAGTAATTATTTTCTCTATCCTTGGTTTAAGACTTTTTGGATTTCCTCTTCTCTGAATAACCAATCAATATCATTTGCCCACTTTCCTCTTTGGATGTCTTTTTCTTTTTTTAGTTTTTTTCCATTGCTGTATACATTACAAATTAAAACATATCTTACAATAGCTTTTGGAAACTCTGGTGGCATAGTGGTTAAGTGCTACATCAGCTAACCAAAAGGCTGGCAGTTCAAATCCACCAGGTGCTCCTTGGAAGCTCTCTGGGGGCAATTCTACTCTGAAGTATAGAGTCGCTATGAGTCGGAATCAACTCAACAACAATGTTTCACTTTGTTTGTTTTTTATTATATCTTTTAATTCATTTGTGGTATTGTTCATTGTACAGAAGTTTTAAATGTTGATACAGTCAAATGTATTCATCTAACTATGACTTTTGTGTCTTATTTAAAAAGGTCTTCCCAATTCTGAGTGTAAAAACCTATCATCCTATATTTTCTCCTACTACAATCTTTACATTAAGCTGATTATATCCCTTACCAACATCATAACTTCATGATTAACGTTTTAAGCATAGTACGAAAAAAACCCTATACTTGTAATTTAAAATATGGAAGTAAAAGTGACCAAAAACGAGGCCTTCTAAACACTAACTAGCTCTGAATATAACACAGCTGTGTGTCAAGTTTAATTTTGAGCCCCCAGAAAAATTGCAAATGGATCACATCTTGCAGAACAATATACTGAGAAACATCTGTAACATAAATGTAGCAAGTCTCCCTTCTTTAATAGCTCTTGATCATCATAATGTCAACTTAATGGTAGTTAAGACAATAACGACATGAGAATTGACTTGATGGTAATAGGTTTCTTTACGTACAAAGCAAGGAGTCCTGGTGGCAACAATGGCTAAGTGCTCGGCTGCTAGATGAAAAGCACGTGGTTCAAATCTACCAGTGGCTCCAAGGGGAAAAAGACCTGCAGAGCTGCTCCTATAAAGATTCTCATTGCTACTGAGTCAATTCAAATTCTTAATGATCTTATAGGACAGAGCAGAACCATCTCACAGAGTTTCAAGGCTGTAAATCTATGGGAACAGACTTCCGCATCTTTATCATCCCTTGAAGCAGCTGGTGGATTTGAACTGCCAACTTTTCAATTAGCAACCAAGCACTTAACCACTGTGCCCCAGGACTCCTTCTGCAAATATTACAGTCTAAGAGACTCTATGGGGCAGTTCTACTCTGTCACAGAGTCGTTATGAGTCAGAATCAACTTGGCAACACACAATAATGTGCAGGACACTATTCTAAGCATTTTGTAGATACGAATTAATTTAATCCTTACAACAGTCTTAAGTGATGTACTTCTATTTTATTCCCATTATATAGATGAAAAAGAGGAAGACTCAGAAATGTAATACAATTTGCCTAAGGTCAAGGCCTGGCAAGTAGTAGAGACAGGATTTGAACCCAGGGCTTTGGTCTGCTTTTAAAGAGCTAAGAGACCCCTGGGTGGCACAAGGAGTTTGTGCCCAACTACTAACCTAAAGTTGGTAGTTTGAATTCATCCAGTGTCAACACAGAAGAAAGGCCTGGCAATCTGCCTCCATAGAGATTACAACTAAGAAAATCCTAAAAGGAGCAGTTCTAGTCTGTAACACATGAGGTCACCCTAAGTCAGAACTGACTTGACAGCAACAGGCTGGTTTGAATTTGGGGGTTAAAGACCTAAGTAGTATGATACGGCACTTGGCTTAGTATGATATGTATCAAATGGAATTTTCTGAGAATGAATTTACAAATTAAGGAGAGATCTTTTATATTAACAGTTAATTGTAAAACAGACACAACACACTGCATGTGTGCATACAGGCTAGTCAAATTTTCAAATGTTAAAAGACACGCCAGAGGCAAACAAATCATTATTCATATGCTAACATAACCTGTGACAACCAGAAAACAACAGATGACTAACGACCTATATACAAGGCCCAGGATGAAAAACTAAAGTCCACTTCCTTCAACAAAAAGAGACACTGTACCAGCTAGCACCTGCACAAGGCTGAATACCTCAACATTCAACCAATCTCTGATCAGTCAATAATTCTTCCCCTTTTCTTCTCTTTCCTAAAACTGGAGGGTTTTGCTGTTTTTGTAATGCCAGTCAAGGCAAAGCGCTTAACTCCTACTGCTTTAGAGTTTCCCTGCCTAAATCTCACAATACAGAATAGGTAGGTAGAAGTCTCCCAATTTCCAGTGCCAGACTACAGAATCTTTTTATTTTTTTAAAGAGGCTTTCACAGAGGTTCAAACTTAAAGCACTTAGCTAGTTCACCAAAACAAAATGTACCACCTTAACATCAGTGCAATCTAAAGCAGCACTTAAGTTCTCCAGTTATTCTCTCAAGAGATACACAGAGAACCTAAGTGATAATTGTCATGACAACTTCACATAAATAGTTACTCATAAAGTAGAAGAGATTATCAAATCAGTCCATAAACATTCATAAGATGTTTTCCAGAAAACACCATAGGTTAGAAAAAAAAAGAAAACTGTGATTTGACAAGTCTGGAGTAAATCATGTGCCAGTCATGATGTCACATGAGGCAGAGAAGTGTTAATGTTACTGGGGACGATTAATTGTACTATATATTCATCAAAGGTTGTAGCCTTTGGGGGATAAACCATTTACAGACTACCAACAGTTATATCTGGTAACACATAACTATGAATGTACAGATTAATGATATTAATACAATAACTTATTGACCACTTGGAATTTTACATTCCTAGTATTTCATAAAAATCAGCTGGCACTCACAGTAATGGATTAACAAGCTAACAAAAACAGACAAAATTTACCTGTAACAGGATCTCACTTTACCTAATGGCAAAAAGAGAGAGATGAGCTCTAATTTAAAGTAGCCTCATGAACCTTTAACTCATAGCTTAAAATGCCTGATCCTTTTTATTCCAGCCTCTTTAAGAGGGTGGGGATTCTTTTTCAGTTGAGACAGTCACAAATCAAATTCCCACTAAAAAGCATGTCCAGGGTCCACACATGGGGTGACACTGGGCTGTCACATCTCTCAAGTCAGTGCCCAGAGTACGGTGCATCTTACTGTTACTCTCACTGGGTTCTGCCTCCAGACCTCAAAGCCCTGAGGGATCAGTACATGAAGGACAGATCTAGGAGTCAGAAGACTGTTAGTCCCTGACACAGCACGAGGAAAAGTGGTGTGCAGAATTAGAACTACTAAAAAGACTAGACTTGATGGTCTGACAGACTGGAGTGTCCCCAGAAGACATGGCCCCTGGATTCTGCTAGCCCAGAAATGAAACCATTCCTGAAGCCAACTCTTCAAAGACTGGACTGGACTAGAAGACATAAAATGACACTGGCGAAGAGAGTGCTTCTTTACTTAAGTAGATACATGAGGCTAACTGGGCAGAGGCGAGATGAGAGGGCAGGAGGGGCCAGGAGCAGTTTGAATGGACACCGCAAATACAAGATGGAAAGGAAGAGTGTGTTAGGAAAGGGAGAGAGGTGCTAGAGTTACACAGCAGGGTGCGCAAGTTTTCCTAATGACAAATTGACTTGGATTGTAAACTTGCACTTAAAGCACAATAAAGTATTTTTAAAAAGACTGTTGGTTCTGACGAAGCCCAGCGCTCCCTGCAGGAGGGGGAGGTATTTGCAGCAGCACTATGGCAACAAGCTAACAAAAACAGACAAAATTTACCTGGAAAAGCCTGCTTTGGAATTGCCCTCCAAAAACTCAATGACTTTCATGATGAACAAACCCGACAGCTGCAGGCACTGCTGCACGAAGCCACTAAACCTAGTAGGCTATTTAGTATTACGAGCCTATAAAACCAAAATTTTAGCCTGTATAATAAAGGCTAACAAAGATTTTAAAGATCAGGCACCCATTTTTAACTAGCAACGGATTATAAAATATATTTTTTGTTCAGCTCTTAAGCTTTGAGAACAACTACTGTTAATGAAATATTCTTTTATTTTTTAATGTTATGAATGCTTCCTGCAGTATACAGATTAGGATTCCCAGTAAACAAGACTTTAAAACACTATTAGAATAACTGCACCTCTGAATGCACTAAATAAGAAAGAATGGTTTCAAAATGGTTAAACTTCTGAAATTTTGATACAAACTTTTATATGTAAATTTGCTTGTAATGCCATTCTTGTGCGAGTGTTAGCTTCATGACTTTTCTTATCATCAGATAAGCATATTACGATGATGACAGATGTGGAATCCAATGGGGTTACATTATTCTGCACTGTCATTCTGAAAGTTACATCATTTCTATCCTAATAATACATATATGATTATTCTTTTGGAAGTTCTCCCTCCCTGAGTCATATTTATTTACAATGAAAGAGTCAAGAAAAGCTTCAAGACGGACAAATTATACTATTGTTTGTATAACTGATTACTAAACGTATAATATATTTCTACAGTGTTTGCTAATAAGAAAAGACCCCTTAAATAATTTGTAGTTGCTCTGAAAGTCTCATCTACTGCCTAATGGCTACACGGATGAAAACACTTTCACAGAATTTTCTTACCCTTATGTTGATTTATAAACTAGAAAACCAAATAGTGAACCCATTCACATCATAAAACACACGTTATGAAGTTTTAAATGAGCTAAAATGAAAAAAAGTCCACATCCTGCTTATAAGATATGATTGCAATAATGCTCAATAAACCCTTTTAATCTGTATTTTTGACATACATAGTAAATACCTGCTCTTGCAGGTATTTATAGAGGCCTAGACCGAAGTACACAAAAATAATATGGAATAAACAACCGGAAATGCATAGACAAAGCTGTGAAGCCCAAAGTACAGAAAACCCTAATGTTTAACATATCTAAATTAATGGCTTAAAACAGCACTTTTTGATCTATTTGACCAGAACAATGTAAGTTTTGGCTCCTCGCTTTTAAAAATGTTGCAACATCCAATCCTACCTTCCCTTGACACCACCTTCTTCACGAAGCCTTCCCTGATTCTCTTCCAGCCAGAAGCCATTGTTCCTTTTCCTGAAGCCACTGAAAACTTATTTTAAATATTTCCAAGGTATTTTCTACCTTGATCTATTTCTGTTACACATGTGTTATCTTCCTCATTAGAGCTGCCACTTCTTAAAGGTAGGTAGGTGCCATGACTCATTATCCCCTTTAACACTTGGGACCATTTAGTGCCTTCAACATAGCAGTCATTCAAATACTCACTGAATGAATACATAAACTGTATCCACTATTTATAAACTGTGGTGCTATTTCTCATTCAACTCAACCATTTCAGGACTGTGCCTCCCAGGTGGGAAACACTAAGTACCAAAACACATTCTGTTACAATATTAAGAGTTCTTCACAGGAAGCCACTCTTGTCCTGTTCTCAATCCCTCTTTCTGTCGCCTTTTTCCTGTTCCTTCTCTCTATTCCAGAGAGACGTACTTGTTCCCTCTTTTGTCACTAAGAGCCTCATTATGTTCAAGGTAAAGCAAAAAACATGCACTCGATGCAATTACCAGCTCCTCACAAATTTGGGGGCTATTTGTCATTTCAACACTCAGGACTTGAATAAAAGAAAGTCCAAATTCTTCTCACTCCTAAGAACTACTTTCTTTTTCTTCTTTTTAGACAAAATGGAAGAACACAGCACAGGAAGCAGGCCTTAGTAAGCCACCGTTCATAAACAGCTTTGCTGAAAGCATAACAAAGGTTCTGTTGTGCTCTTGTATGGCAAGGCCAGCAAGCAGCAGGAGCAGACGAACTCTTTAAGAAACAAAGGTTCTGTCTTCATGCAAATGTTTGCATTAATAAAAAATGAAGAAAAAGATATAGAATACCCAGGCTAGCTGGACATAATAGGTCTCTAAACGGGAGGTTTTTCACATTTTCCAGGCGGAGTCAGCAGGTCTTTTAAAAACTTTGTCATTCTGCACATTTCACAGACATCACAAGAAAGACATGCAAATAACAGAAGCAAATCAAAGGATACCCCGCTGCTCTGCTGGCGCCTCTCTCATCCATGCCTGGTTTGTCATTTTCTGTTAACCCTAGTGCTAGCTGCTGCTCTGTTGGGGAAAGGAGTCCCCGGCCCATGTGGCAGTACATGTCCAGCCAGCTGGCCCCGGCCCTGGTAACATTACAATGCAAGCCACGTACTACCACTCAGGGACACGTGCTGCCAGGCAACAAGTCCAGTGTGTGCTTTACACACCCAGCTGCAGATCTGCATGGGAAACAGCCTCTAAACCAAGCTCTTAACGAGATATGCTCCTCTTGAGTGTGAACATCACTGAGGAGTTCTCTGAAGATGGCCCAGGCCTTCCAAAGTGAATACACAACAAAGCCCTAAAAAGAAACCACCGTTAGAGGTAAGCAGCTACAACCATCTACCAAGTGCCTAGCACTTGTACTGTGTACTCAGCTTGCATTTTCTCATTCAGTCAACACAACCACCATTTACGGTGCTTACCCCCATTCACAGTTCAAGAGATATAGGTATACCAACCAAACAGTACCCAGTGCTGTTAAGTGGCTCTGACTCATAGCAACCCTAGAGGTCAGAGCAGAACTGCCCCCATAGAGTTTCCAAGGAGCGCCTGGAGGACTTCAACTACTGACCTTTTGGTTAGCAGACATAGCACTTAACCCACTATGCCACCAGCCTTTCCACAGAGAGGTAATATAACTTGCCCAATGTCACACAGCTAATAATGCCAAGTCAAGACGCCAAACCATCCGAAGGCCAACTCTTCTCTATTCTATACCTTTTTTTTTTTACCTCTTACTTGTGTCTTCTGTGATTAAAACTGAGCTCACCCTGAAAATATCACATATCCACCCACTGCAGGACCTGAAATGCCACTTTTTCTCCATTTTCAATCACTTAAAGTTTATCATCCTATTTTAAGAGTAAGTGGCTCTAGCAGAAGAAGAAGGAGGGTCAGGAATAAGAGAAGGAGCTGAAATGCATGTCTAATTGTCTCTGTGCATACCTACCTTTTATCCTGTGAGCCCAGAAGAACTGGGTGGTGGCTGGGTACCATTTCTGAACAACCCGATCAAATATTCTGTAGAAGAATTCTGATTGAAGGGGGGAAAATGTGGAAAAGAATTTCAAATTCTCATTGAATCTAGACTTTATGGAGCTATTGAAGCTGGATTATACTCCCACCTCACCGAAACTACTGCCAGGAGGAAATCTTTCAAGCTTAAACTGAAATTCTCCCCTAAAGTCATCTTTCAATGAAACAATAGTTTGCTTAATTATAAAAAAATTCTGACTTGAGCACTGTGGTTCTTTAAAGGACTATCTATATGTGATCAAACTGAAAACAGTAACTCCAAAGGTCAGATGACAAGCTCAGGGAGCAGTGAGTTTGTGTTAAAGATGGTGAAATAATTAGGAAAAAGATATCGAAAAAGGTGGTACAGATTGAAAATTGTCACTGAATTGTACATGTAGAAACTGAAGTAGGGTATGTTTTATAGTGTATGTATTTCCATTTTTAAAAAAGGGTAACCTTTTTAAGATTATGATGAGATTGATTAAAGCTGAGCTTTCTCACAGAAAAATGTATATAATTTAACATGCTTTGTATAATTTTAGAGCATTCAAAAACCCCCTAAAGCCTATCTAGATACATTAACAAAAAACATTGCTGTTTAGTCGATTCTAACTGACAGTGACCCTATACAGCCCATCTATAAACCAAAAAAACCACTGTTGTTGAGGTGATTCTGACTCTTAGTGACCCTACAGGTCAGAACAGAACTGCCTCATAGAGTTTCCACGGACAGTCTAGAAGATCTGAACGGCCGACCATTTTGACAGCAGGTGAAGCGCCTAACCACTATACCACCAAGGTTTCCATTAGAGCCCATCTATAGGTCCCCCTGTATATTAAGAACAATTCCAAGATCTACGACTCTCTTCTTAGAAACTACGATATAATAAAATTCCTTCCACATAATTAATTACTTCCATGTACTTATAACTCCCACCCAGGTAACTGTGGCTTACCAAGTGGATTGGTACAAGAGAGTCACTTCCAGTACAGAGAGGAGGAGCCTACCACCATCAAGAAAAGAGAGACAAGCAGGAGAGAACCAAGAGCAGCGACCTTGCAGCAGGAGATGGAATAGTGGGTTTCCCAGCCCACGGAGAGAGAAAAGTGAGTGCCTTTGGGCAGAGACAGAGGGCCAGTGAGAGGCAAGCCTGCAAGTGTGGTTGGGAAGAGGCTGTCCTGATGGAAGAACTGTATCTTGAGTGCTCTTGAGCCTGAACTGTAATCATTACTTCCCTAATAAACCCCATAATCATGAGTATGGTCTGTGAGTTCTCCGTGGGCACTGCAAGGAATTATTGAACCCAGGAGAAAAGTAGAGAGTATCAGAATTTGTACAGATGGCAGAGAGAGGAAGCTTGTCTGGCCTCTATCTCATGAGAGACAGCATTGCACTTTTGATGTTGGTTCTCCTTCCCCCTTGTGGGGTTGACAGAGGTCAGAAACAGCCCCTGAGCTGTTTTTCACAGAAGCACACAGTCCATTTTCTTTTTCTTCATCTTTTTCCCCAGCTTCGTAAACTCTGCAACAACTACAGTGAAGGCACATTCAACCCCATGAACTGAAAAGCCCTTGTCTCGTCAATTTCCATGGAAAGCACTATTCATCAGAATTTGAAATTACTTAAGCCCTTCCACCCATTCTGCCCCATTGCTTCTCTAGGTTGTACAGTACCTGGAACCCAAACCCAGCCATTTCATTACCATCCTTACCACTACTCCAAAATTACAAATGTTTAAGGAGTAGAAGGATCTTAAAGTCACATTGTCTAATGTCCATGATTTTACAAATAAAGAATTTGAAGTCTCATCATTCTTTTCCGTTTTGATTCAGTGACAAAAATTCTTGGGCTTGCTCAAATACAGCTCCAAAGTATTACATATTTCCATCTGTTTTTCTCTGTACAAAGCAAACAAAATAAATCACGGCAACAACAGAATATTTTTACATACTCCCTGAATAAACATAACTTTTAAATGGGATAATCAAATGGCATTACCCAGGCTTCCTTTATCCTAATGATATTCCATTTAGGTCTCTAGTGCCAGCAACAAATCTAGGAATAATTATAAAGCATTGTATCTGTCCTATAATAATGTGTTAATTTTCTTCATTGGTGGTAGGCTGGAAGATAATGTAAATACTGAGAGATTATGGACTTATACTGCATCTTACTTGAAGACAACCAGAGAAGGGAAATTATTAAATGCTTTTATGACAAAAGGCAAAAAAGAGTATTCTACCAGAAGTAGAGACGGAGGTTATTTCTCAAAAATGTGACAAAGCACACACAGAATTAGAGGCTTGGAAAGTCGAGACAATTATATTATCAAGACTTAAAAGAGTTGGTTGAATAAAGATACAGGGGATAAAAGCAGTTACTTATAGAGTACAGGAGGAAGGGAGAAGGGATAAACTGGGAATGGGGACAGGGTGAGAGCGATTCCTCTCAGTGTATGACTTCTTACATTTTTTGACCGTAAGAATGTGTAACCTATTGAAAGCACATGTGTGGGCATTCTTACCAATGACAAAGTAGTACTAACAAAACATTTACACAATAGGACTTTGGTTTCCTCAGAAATGAGAAAAAAACATTAAAGTTATATATTGACAAATGCACTCAATATTAAACTAATAGGTCTTGTATTTTCTACAGTTTTCCTTTCTAATTTCTCTCTTGCTTAACGTTTTTTAAAATCAAACTCTGCCTTTGACGTTATAAACATTTCTTTATATAAACACTTGTGGATCTAAAAACATGCCCCTGAAATTGTTAGTTTTCCCTCCCAAATCACATTGTTATCTCCTTATGAAGACATAGCCTAATTCCTTCCTTAATTCCTACAATCTGCGGAGATCTCCTTTTTCTCCTGACCTCCTATTACTTATTACATAGCAATGGCTTGAAGTACTCTACTTATTTCATCTTTTAACATCCTCAACTAAATTACAATGTAATTGAGAACATTCCTTTATTTGTTCAATAATTGTTTACCATCGAGTCATTGTTCTTGTCCTTAAGGAGCTCACCATCTACTGGAGAGGCAGATATACAAATTAACAATTATGACAATTGCTATATAGGAGGTGTGTAAAAAGTGTAGAGAAAGTATCACGACTTCAAAGAAAATGCATTTAGGCTGAAAAAGGATGAGAATTTCATTTGCCAGGTGAACTAGCGGAGGGAAGATATTCAAATCAGACATATGAGTGTATGCCAAGGCATAAAGATACAAAAAGGTGGTGGATCTGGAAAACCACTAACAGTTCAGTACTGCTGAGAGATCAGACTGGACATCACAAAGGGCCGTATCTGCCATGCAAAGGAATACAGATTTTAGGAACCTACTGGAGGATTTCAAGCAAGAGAGTAACAATATGATTTCTATTTCAGAAAGATCGCTCTGGCAGCACTGTGGAAGAATTTGAGGGGAAAAATTAGATATACAGATACAAAGAAAGTAGATGTTGAAATACCCTGACCAGAGATAATGAAGGCCTGAATTAGGCATATAGCTATGAGAGTTGAAAATACGTGACAGCCCAAAGTAAAAGAGGGAGAATCAATGGAACTCAGTAATTGGTTATGAGAGGTAAAGAATGGGAGGTAATTTAGGATGATTTCTGGGTTATTGGCTTGGGTAAATGGGAGTATGGTAGTTCCATTCACTAAGACTAGAAAACAGAACAGGTCTGTATCTTTGGAAGGATCAAACACAGTGCTGAGCACACTCATAGTCAACTCGTACTATTGGTCAATTGGCTATCTTAGAATAAAGCTCACAGAGCATTTTGGTGACGAGCTCAATTAGTCATACTCCTAATGCAATAATAACATAAGTAAAACATTCTTGCACACAGGATCACTGATGTGGTCCAATTTATCCAGGAAACAAAATGAGAAATGTGTGTGTGTGTGTGTGTGTGTGTGTATGGCTCTGTGTGCGTGTGTGTTCATGTCTGTATGTGTTGGGGGAATAGTCTGTAACAGAAAAAATCCATAATTATATAACATTGTGACAGAGACTGCTAGTTGCCAACTCCAGCAACCTCTTCCTCAAGACACATAACCTGATTTTCACCTAGGCTCATGACCACTAGCATTAAAGATCATATTTCTCAGCTGCTCTTGCAACTAGATTTTGGCCACACGATTAAGTTATAAAGTATAAGCAAAATATTCTGTGGCCTTCTAGAGTGCTTAAATGGAAATGTTTCAGCTGAGAGATGTCCCTCACTTGCCCTAGAGGATAAGCAGGACTGCCTCAGCTCTCCTGTATGATGATGTACGAGACGGATGCTGGTGCCAAAAGGTGGAAGCCTGAGTCCCTGATGGCACCGTGGAGCCTACCACACCAGCTGTGGACCGCCTACCTTCATGTTACTTTTCCATGAAGGGAAACAATCTTCTATTTTACATTTTTCTGTTGTGTGCAGACAAATCTAACATTAATATAGAGCATTTCTAAGACACTTCTGCAATTGCTTCCAGAAAGCATAGATGAAGAATTCAAACAAATGTAGCTGCAAAGTGACCAATCAGAACCCTCCCCAGTCTCTTCAGCCATTCTGGGATTGGGCATGCTCGGATAGGACAGGGTGTTTCCAGACACCACCCTGGTGTCAGAAGAAATGTATTACTATCTTCAACTCTTACCATGCTGTCCACAAGGGAAGGACCTAATGACTTGCATAACAGGAGCAACAACTCACATCTGGATGGCCCCTGGAAGTTTATTAAACACTTTCATACACATTATCTCATTGAAACTTACAACTAATTTAGAAGTCAGTCAGGCTGGGGCTATTATTTCCATTTTTCAAATAAGGAAACACATGGTTTGTAAATGGTAGGGCAAAAACTTGGACCTTAAGCTCATGAATACAAATATTTCCCACAGAATAACAAGATCAGGGTAATTCTTAGACAAATTTGTAAAATTTAAAGTGATCATAAAACCCAAAAAACCTACTGCCTTCAACACGGGTCTGATTTATGGTGACCCTAGAAGTCAGACATAATTAGTACTACATAATTTATGCAAATTAACAGTATGGTTGCAACAAAAACTGCAAATAATGTCTTAGTACTTCACAGAACTTACCAAAAAAAGATTTTTAAAAGCTGAGTTTTCCCAGGGATCACACACAATAGAGGGTCCTGGGCAGAGTACGAGGAAAATGGGGAACAAAATTTAAATTCACAAAAAAAGACCAGACTTACTAGTCTAACAGAGACCAGAAGAACCTGACACTATGGCCCCCTGTGCATACCTTTTAACTCAGAACTGAAGTCACTTTCCAAGTTCACCCATCAGCCAAAGATTCTACAGGTCTACAGAACAAACAATAACACATGTGAGGAACTTGCTTTTTAGCTCAGTCAGGTAAATAAGACCAAATGGGCAACTAAAAACTCACTGCTGGCTAGTTGAGGCCAACTAATAACGACGCTGCCCCATAGGGTTTCCATGGATTTGAACTGCAGGCTTTTTGTTCAGCAGCTGTAGTTCTTAACCACTGCCACCAGGATTCCAAATAGGGCAGCACCTGAGCAAAAGCAAAGACAAGAAGGCAGGAAGGAACAGGAAAACAGGACAGATGGAAAAGGGGAAGCCAGGATGGAGAAGAGGAGACTGTTCACACATCGTGGGTATTGCAACCAATGTCACAAAACAATATGTATACAAAGTGTAAACTGTTGAATGACAAACAAATTTGCTCTGTAAACTTTCACCTAAGCACTATGATTCCAGGGGACATCTAGGTCAACTAGCAAAAGAAGGCTTATTAAGAAAATGTTCTGCATCCCACTTTAGTGAGTAGTGTTTGAGGTCTTAAGAGCTAGCAAGTGGCCATCATCTAAGAAGCATTAATTGGTCCCAATCCACCTGGAGCAAAGGAGAATGAAGAACATCAAAGACAAGGAAAATATGAGCCCAAGAGGCAGAAAGAGCCACATAATCCAGAGACAACATCAGCATGAGACCCGAAGAACTAGACAGTACTCCCAGTACTAATGACAGTGCAGACAGGGAACACAACACAGAGTCTCTGACAAAGCAGGAGAAAAATTCGGTATAGAATGCAAACTCTATTAAACAGTTCAGATTTGATGGTCCTACAGACTGGAGGTCCCTAGAAGACATGGCCCCCCAGACTCTCTTTAGCGCAGTAAGGAAACCATTCCCAAAGCCAACTCTTCAGACAAAGACTGCACCAGGCTATCAGTCATAAAGTGATACCAGTGAAGAGTGTGCTTCTCGGCTTAAGTAGATACAGGAAACAAATTGGACAGCTCCTGTCTGGAGAAGAGATGAGAAGCCAGAGGGGTACAGTTGCTGGTTGAACTGACAAAGGAAATACAGGGTGGAAAGGAGGAGTGTGCTGTGTGTATGTAAGTTTTTGTTTGAAAAGCTGACTTGTATTAAAACTTTCAGTTCAAGTACAATAAACATTTGTTTTAATTCAGAAAACTATTTGTCACATATTGAAGTGCATATATCAAGTTTCTTCTAAATCAATATAGAGACAATACTCCATTCTCATTTTTAAATGGACAGAAGAAATGAACATACAATTTACAGATGAATTCTAAATGGAGAGAAGACATATTAAAAAGTTGATCTTGCTGGCAATAAAAGTTATGCAAATCAAAATATTAAGATATCTTTCACCAAAAAAATTTTTTTTTCATGCACTAACTATGAAAATACTCAGTTCGTCTTTAGGACTGATGATGGCTCCATTCCCTTCTCAGATCCTACATTCTGAACTAGAGAGGAACTAGGGAGGAAAATGAACAAATGACAGACAGGAAGCACATCAAGTTAAGAGGCAGACACACTATGAGCACTGCAACCAATCTCATAGAACAGTCTATACATAAACTGATGAATGGGAAACTAATTTTCTCTGTAAACTTTCACCTAAACCACAATAAAATACATTTAAAAAGCAAAAAATCAGGTAAGAGGTGGCAAACGAGAAATATAACCTCTCTAATGGCCACTTCTCTTTCGACTCCCTAGGTCAGATTCTACCTACTGGTGGTTTAAGACACTTCTGCAACTGCTTCTAGAAATCTCTGGAACTGATACTGCTCAAGTAACCTGACTCATCAAGGAAAAGTGAGCTCATCTTCAGTCCAGCTCCTAAACAGAGAACTGATTCCAGCCCTGCAGCACTGCCATCTCACAGACATCCCACAGATATCCAATGGCCTCAGCACGTTCTTTCACTGCACTGAGTTTGTCACGGATGAAGTTTATATGTATTTTGACATCTACTGCTGCTATTTCAATTCTATATCATATGTTCATTTGTATGTTAAAAATTAACTACCATACATACATACATATATATATATATATATTTTAACTATCACTACTGACTGCTCTGACAGGGATCACAATAAAGGGTCTCCAACAGAGTTGGAGAAAAATATAGAATGAAAGTCTAACTCACAATAAAAGACCAGACTTACTGGTCTGACACAAACTGGCCATCTAGAGCATGGCCCCTGGATACTCTTTTAACTCAATACTTAAGTCATTCCTGAGGTTCACCCATCAACCGAAGATTACACAGGCCAATAAAACAAAATGAGATGAAATAGACACACCAGCTCAAGGGTGAGAAGGCAGGGGGGTCAGGAAAGCTGGTAATGGTGAGAGTGCTGACATGTTGTGGGTTGGCGACCAATGTCACAAGAACAATATATGGACACAGGAGATATACAGATACAGACAGAAATACATGTGATATCACTGAACACATCCTACATCTTGAAACTCCCTAAGTTTCTGTGGTACAGCCTTTTCCCCTTTTTCATGTTCTCTGCCTAAATCTCTTACCAGTCACTCTCCTTCTAGGAAAATAAATATCTTATTCATTGCAACTGTTTAATAAAAAACTAATTTGCTCTGTTAACCTTCATCTCAAGTACAATGAAAATAAAACTTCACCAAAAGAGAACCTATAGACTGGTAAAATTTCAGCTGTGATGAATCTGACAAGGGTCTAATCTCTAAAATCTATAGACTACTTCAACAGCTCAGTAACAAGAAGACAATCCAAAAGCAGACAAGGAATATTAACAGACACTTGACTAAAAAAGACATTCAGACAGCTAACATAAGGAAATAGTTCTAATCACTAGCCATTAGAAAAATGCAAATCAAAATGAGATACCATTTTACCCTGACATTACTGGGACTGAGTTAAAAACAAACAAACAGAAAATCATAAAATTTGGAGAGCTGTTGGGGAGACTGGAACCCTTACACATACACATTGCTGGTGGGAATGTAAAATGGTACAACCACTAGGGAAAACAAAATGGCACTTCCCTAAAAAGCTAGAAATAGAAATACACATGATCCAGCAATCCCACTCCTAGGAATATATCCTAAAGAAATAAGAACCATCAGCTTCCTGAGCCAAGTCGCTTAACCATCAGCTTCCTAGACACATCCAAATACCTTAAGGGACTGAGTTACTGGTGCTAAGAACTGCAAACCACGGTCCTGGGGACGTCTAGGTCAACTGGCATACGGAAACGTTCTATATCCTACTTTGGTGAGTAGCATCTGGGGGTCATATAAACTTATGAGCAGCCATCTACAATGAAATACAACTATTGGTCCCATCACATTCAGAGCAAAAGAGACTACAGAAAACCAAAGACACAGGGAAAACATTAGTCCAAAGAACTTATACATCCATGACCCATGGCGTTCATCAAGCTAAGCCCAGAAGATCTAGATGATTCCCAGCTATTACCAACAATCACTCTGACAAGGATCACAATAGCAGGTTCCAGGCAAAGCAGGAGAAAAATATCAAACAAAATCAAATTCACAAAAAAGGCCAGATTTATTAGTCTGATGGAGACTGGAGGAATGCTGAGACTACAGCCCCAGAAACCTTGCTAACTCAGAACTGAAGACATTTCTGAAGTTCACCTTTCAGCTACAGATTAGACAGGCCTATAAAACAACATCACACATGAGGAACAAGTTTGAGCTAAATCGAGCATATTAGACCAAATGGGCAACACTTGCCCAAAAGCAAAGATGAAGAGACAAGAAGACTGGATGAATGGACACGGATAACCTGGGATAGAAAGGGACAGAGGAGCAGTACTGACACATTGTGGGGATTGTAACCAATGTCACAAAATAATCTGTGTATAAATTTTTGAATGAAAACTAATTTGCACTACAAACTGTCACCTAAAAAACTAACTTTTAAGAAATAAAGTGACACAAATATAAAAAAATACATAAACTGCCCCCCAAATTTCCTCCTCAATATAATTTTCTGTTACTAAATTTTCTGAAAGAATGTTAACAATTTACTTGCTGAAATAGTTTAATTAGGATCAAGTCATTAAATTTTAAATTGGCTTTTCCCACTTGGGAATTCCTACTACTTGAGCAGAAATACCTCACCCGTAAAATTCTCTCAAATGTGGTATATGTCAGTCTGAATATAAACAAGTCACATTATATCATGTTTTATAGGCATATAACTAAACATTTACCTATAGCTGAAAAAGTTTTAAAGCTTCAGATATTTTCAAAGATCTCAAGAGTCTTTAGGTTAGGCATAACACTTAATGGTTTAAACATGGCTCTGATTCCAACCTCCATGCCAGCTGTGCACCTGTGCCTCTGATCCCAGAAGTCCTTCCCCTACTCTGAAAACTTGTTCCACCACTTACTCAACTTTTCCTTGTCCTGGATCTTCCCTTTCTCCCTCTACAAGTATTCCATTTCCTACAGCCTATAAACATACTCAAGTCTCTCCCATCTAAAAAACTAAAAACCATAACAAACTCTCCCTCCCTTGTCCTCCTTGCCTAATGGGTCAAACCTGAAAAAAATGTAGCCCACATTCATTGTCTCAGCTTCTTCCCCCTTGTCACTGACTCTTTGATCCAGAAAAATCAGGCATCCTGTCACACTGAAACTTCTCACCTAGTGCCACGAACAACCTCCTTGTCACTTCTTATTTGACTTCTCTGCAACATGTGACATCCCTGAACACAGTCTATGTTGAAACACCCCCTGGTTTCTGTGATACCACTTTTTCCACATTCTCCTCCTAAATCTCTTACCAATCACTCTAAAAAGATAAATATCTTATCTGTTGTAAAACTAGCTCTCCAAAGACAAGACTTAGGTTCCTACAACAGTGTCTAACTCCCAGTAAAAAATGTATAGTATTAGGGGAAAAAAATAACATCTACTGGGGGAAAAAAAACTTCATTACCAACAGATGTTGAGTACATATACTTAAATGAAAGCAGGCCTATGTCACACATCTTTCTAACCATACATAGTATGTTCTCACTACATACTTATTTAATGAACAAACAACCAATAATACCGAAATGTCGGTTCCCACAGAACAGAAAAATAAATCATTTGGCAGTGCAATGAACACTAAGCCTAACCCAAACCCCTAACATTGCATGTGCTCACAGATCTCACTGCTGCTCATGAGAAGTGCAGAAAGGGACTACTCTGATTAGTTGGAAATGTTTACCAAAAAGGACAGAGAAATAACAGGAGACACAATAGCTGGGAAAGAAAAGAACACAATAAAAAGGAGCAGCTGAGTTCAATGGTAGCTGGGAGAGACAGGAAAGTGGAGAACAAGGGCAAGAGATTAGTGAGCCCTGTACTTACAGAGGTAGAAGTAGGAGAGGAAAAGTCACGCACGCACAGGTACACCTCTACATCACCTGTGAATAAGGCAAGCAGCTATCAGCAATGTACCTCACCTTGAGTGGGAGAGATATCGCCACTACACATCCCAAGTATGGCAGATTCTTGTTTGTATTCCCCCCAAATTGGTTCCCATCTTTTTCTTGGACACATGATTGTCCATTCTGACTTTAAGTTAACATGAAGAATGTTTGCAATTCCTGCCTCACTTGGTTCCGAGGTTCTGGACACACTCTGCTTTTTCCTTCTGCTATCTGGAAATGACTATAACTGAGGCACCCTTGGAAACCACATGTTGAAAATGGCACAGCTACTCTGCTATGCCCCTAGGGTCGCCATGAGTTGGATCCAACTCGACAGCACTTGGCTTGGCTGGCACCCTGCTAGTGGGAAATCCCATGATGACTTCCTAGAGCAGAGCCTGTCTTCCACATCCCAGACTTTAGGTTAAGAGACAACCTTCTGTCTTGCTGTAAGCCTTTGCAATGGGAGTTAGGGATGGCAGGAATGGATAGAGAGGGCAGATCATTTTACAGCAGCAGCTCAGCCTTCATCCTAATTCCCTGAGAAATCAGAGGCACAAAACTACGTGAAGTATACAAAACATCAGAAGACTTCAACAGATAACCGACCAGCAGGAATTATTAGTTTGGAGAAAAGGCAGTTGTGAATGTGGCAGGAAGTTCTTATCATAAATTAATAGCTTTACCAACAGATTTAGCTCACATCGATTGACTGGCCCCTAAACCACTGTATTTAGAATCAGAGGAAGTAAAATCAATTCTTGGCTTGATCAACTGCTATCCCTATACCATTGGAAAAGTTACTGAAGGTTTTCAAACCTCCATTTCCTCCTATACATAAAGAAAACTACATTCCCCCCTCACAGGCAAATGTCACAATCTGATGTCTAAAATGATGACACCACAGCATCAAAAAATGTTAACTTATGTTCTATACACTTTAAAGATGATTCTAAGGAATATATCAAATAGTTCTCAAAAATTTCAGTTAAAATATTAAGTCCAAACACTCCATTTCTTACTGAACTGAAAAGGAAAGACGGCCCCTAAAAATGACCATTTGCAGATAGCACAGTGGCTAACAACACAGGCTTTACAGTCTGATACATTACATTCAAGCTTCATTTCCACCCATATTAGTTTAATGATCCTGGACAAGTTATATAACCTAAATCCTCATGAAAAAGTAGGATCACTTTCGGAATAAGACTGATGTCTATCCCCAGCCCTCCTGGATGTGAGGATGACTCTAGCTGGCATACCAAGAACGTCTACTTGAACACATTTTCCATGTAAGACAGTATTTGGAAGGCTGCACTATCTGAAGCTTAGAATATTATCTCTCTTTTTTCTTCTTTTTTAATGTGAGAAACAAGACCCTTGACTAAGGGTTTAGACTTTAATGAAATAGCTTTTCCTCTTTTTGTGTCATCAAAAAGAAAACGAAATCTGGGAAATTAAGTTATCCAAATGCTGCAACTATAAATTGGAAACAAAAGATACGACATTGAACTTGTAATATTACCTGAGGGGTCTTCTGAGGTTTTGCTGTCTAAAATCTTACGAAAAATGCGAGAACAGGTGGCAGTGGCAATTTTGTCATTTAAAAATATAAATTGTTTCCTGGTATCCCTTCTTGTCTAAAGACAACAACCAGAGTTGTTTTTATTACTTTGTCTGCACTTAGGAACTTTCCAGTTAAGGAGTCTGGTGTCAGGTTCTTGGACAATAGCTATTTTATCTTACAGAACTGGGAAAGTTGATAAGAAAAAGTTCAGAATGTGAGATAAACCAACCACTTCTCCTTGCAAATACGTTTTTCCTTTAGAAATATGAGATCAAAAATAAATATTTTCTAGAAGAGCAAAGGTTAAAATAGTCCCTGTGTTCAGACACGGCAACAAAGACTAGCAAGACTCCAAAGACTTTTTGTAGACATAACCTTGAAGAGAAAAAAGGCAGGGCCATTTTCCCTAAGGACTTAACCTAGTCTACTTGTCCCATATAGTCACAATTCTCTACCACGCTAACCCTTTAAGACAAGGCAAAAGACTGCATATATGAGACATCATGAGGTAATCATGCGTCTAAACCAACTTTGGAGGTTTATAGTCTATCAAGAGAGACAGTTGACTTTAGATCTCGTTAAACAGCTTGCTTTTAAGATACCTGACATATACTAATTAATTTATCCTCTCAACCCCTGTGAGGTAGCTTTTATCAACTCCATTCGTTGGGGAAATCTGATCAAGGAGAATAATAAGAGTATTTTCTATTTACAAAACAATTTCCTTTTAAATAACTCCGTATGTTTATCTTCTTAATCGTCTAACATTCCTGTGAGGTAGGTGGCAATATTACCTTTACCACCTTCATAGGTGAAATGCTACAGCTCAAAGAGCTTACAGACTTATTTACATAGTAGGCTGGTGTTTTATCTCCTAACTGGAACACACTGTTTTGGGATTAACACTAAACTGTGAACTCCAGCCTGAACTGCACATAATTCAAGAGTACAGAACTTCCAGTTTTCTGTACAGACATCTCTCAACACCCCACATTCCAAAAAAGACTGGAGTCACGCTTGTTGTTTAAGCTCATGTGTTCACGATTTAGAAAGCTTATTGTTATCATTTCTCTAAATCGGGCTATTTAAGTTTTGTCTAGATCCCTGAAAGCTAAATTATTTTTTTGTTTACTGTCTGTGCACTAGCATTGTAAACGATGTCATCAGGAATACAGAGAACTTTCAAAGCTGCAGTGCCAATAAAAGCAAGTCTCTTGGGGAAGAGCGCGTTTCTTCTTTTTCCTTTTTTTGTCTTTCTAAGTGGGCATCACACAAAAAAGATGACTCATTAAACCCAAAAGAGTTGACGATGCCATCTAAGGGCTTCTTACGCAGCCCTCTGCAAAGAGACCTGAGTGGCAGCATAAGGCCTCCTCTTCTATGCATTTTCCTCCTGGCAGAATGCGCATTTGTGTGGCTACATACACAATTATAGTGTCCCCTGAAAGGCAAGTCCTTCCGTATGACAGGCTGAACAGTGGCTTGAGTGCTAGCCTCATGCTGCCTGTGCAGTTAACATGCTAAAATACGAGACACACTTAATCTCTCCTTTCTGAAAAAACTAAGATAGGACAGAAGATGTGAAGCTGGAAAGAACTCCACACAGAGAGAAAGGAGGCCAGTCCAAGCACCCAAACACACTTTCTCATGGGCCGAACTTCTTTGTCTGCTGCCTACTTACATGTCAATTTGCAGGACTCTAGGGCATGAGAACCGCGGAGCTGAGTGGTTCTGGCAGCCTCTACATTTGACAGGCAAAGCCAAAGATATGTGTGGCCTCTGGTAGATTTCTCATTCAGAAGTGTCTTGTTTTAAACATGTCTATTTTAAAATCTATAATTTTCCCATCTAGAGCACATTGTATATAAGTTGGCCAGGGGCAGAGTTCTGCCGCTTGAATTTCAAAAAAAGGCCATTGGCCCTAATGCAGCCCTCTATCCCCACCAGATGCCTTTTTGTTGGGGGCCAGTAATGCTACTCCAGGTGAGAGAAGTCTTAATTTAACCAGTACTTGGTTCGAAGGCCTGGGGGGTGAGTAGATTTCTGTCTCAAACTGTAGCTTGTGTTTTATCACCATTACCTGTAATCTCAGCAGTCAGATAACAGAATTAGCAAGACCTTGAGCTACAAAATGCACAGCTGGAAAAAAGCTCTTACTCTCTTCAAAGAATAGCTCTTTTAAAAAGCTAATTCAGTGAAGAAAGAGCTCTGAAAATGCCTTCTCAAACAATATCTACTTTTACTAAGTTCCTGCTAATCAAACAAAACTCAGTCAAAGCTTTTATGAAAAATACACTTGATGATTTCAGCAGTAATTGCTATGCCTAAAGAGAGGTGCTTAAGGAAAAAACATACCTAATGGGATCAGTAATTTGGTTAAGTTCAGTCTGAGTTTGGGAAAATCCCTCTTCTCTTTGATAAATCATTAAAATTCTGCTCAGATAAATGTGTTTTGACTTGACACTCCAATCACAGAATTTCCTTAGGCCCTTAGGGAAGTACTGCAAGGACAATTTAAATACAAGGAGAAGACCCAGGGATTGGTGTATGAGGGTAAATCCATTTGTAATCAGAGCCATTACCCTGCTCACCTAATAGACAGAATCTCATGGAGATGCTCGAAAATTATATAAAATTTTCTTCCTTCTTACAACACATGTTAAAGAGAAAAAAAAAAAGGTAAAATCTCACTGCTGCATGACCAAGATACGGTATCAACCGAGAAACAACCTGAGTTATAATCGGTTTAAAACCAAAGGACACAAAGCAGGTTCTAATCAGCCATACTTTTTCTTCAGCAGTGTCTTTCACATGGTAAGAATTCAACAACTACTTGTTGACCTAAACATATTTCTCCCATTCATTTTAAAACTTATTCTGCTACTCAGTCTGCTCATTCAACACTGAGCACTTATCTCATGCCAGGCATTGTGCTAGATTTTGGAGATGCTGTTTTTAATTGCCATCCAATGGGCCGGCTCGATTCATGGTGACCCCTTGCACAACAGAATGAAGCACTGCCTGGCTCTCCACCATTCCCATGATGGGTTGCAGATTGGACTCTTGTGATCCACCAAGTTTACACTGGCTGGTTTTTTTTTTTTTTTTTGGAAGTAGATCACCAAGCCATTCTTCCTAGTCTACCTCAGTCTGGAAGCTTTGCTGAAACCTGTCACAAGCAAGCCCCTAGTGACAGATGGGTGGTGGCTACACATTGGCCAAGAGCTGAACCCAGGTCTCATATGCGGAAGGCAAGAATTCTATCACTGAAACACTGTCTCCTAGATTTTGGAAATACTGAGGACATGGGAAGATAAGACCCCTGCTCTCATGGATTACATTCTAATACATTTTGGAAATACTGCAAATATAAGGAAGGTAAGACTCTACCCTTATGGATTACATTCTAACAGGTAAAAATATATATATATAAACAGATAAGACAACTGTGATAAGTGCTATGAAAGATATACACATGATGATGAACTAGAAATTGGCTAACAGATTGTCTTTTCTACTATTCTGAAAACTGCTAGTACCTATTCAGCCTCCTAGAATTACTCATTTGACAAATATTGTACTTGTGTAAATAAAAGTGATCCCCAACTGACTTCTGGAAAATGCTCTGGAGGAAGGGACAAGTGTTGGCTAGTGGATACCAGAAGTACAAGGGGAAAAAGTAGAGTGTGCTGTCACAGAGTGAGGACAGCAGACAGAGTTGCAGAGAGGCCAGTATAGAAATTGACTTGGATTGCAAACTTTCACTTAAAACGTACAATAAAAAAAATGTTCTGCATCCCAATTTGGTGAGTGGCATCCAGGGTCTTAAAAGCTAACGAGCAGCCATCTAAGATGCATCAATTAGTCCTAACCCACCTGGAGCAAAGGAGAACGAAAAACACCAAAGACACTGGAAAATATTAGCAAAAGAGACAAAAAGGGCCACAAAAACCAGAGACTCCATTAGCCTGAGACCAAAAGAACTCAATGGTGCTCATCTGCCATCTGTGACCACCCTGACAGGAAACACAACAGAGAGAGTCACTGATGGAGCAGGAGACAAGCACGGTGCAAAACTCAGATTCATGTGAAAAATCCAGACTTAATGGTCTGAATGAGACTGGAGGAACCCAGAAGATATGGCTCCTGACTCTCTTGTTAATCCAGAATTAAAACCATTCCCAGGCCAACCCTTAAGACAAAGATTAGACTGGACTACATAACATAACATAATACCTGTGAAGAGGGTTCTTCTTAGCTCAGGTAGATATGTGAGACTAAACGGGCAGCTCCTGTCCAGAGGTGAGATGAGAAGGCAGAAAGGGATATGAGCTAGTTGAATGGAAGAGAGAAATTTCAGGTAGGAAAGGGGAGCATGCTGTCACATTACAGGGATAGCCAACTAGGGTCACATTACAATGTGCACATAAATTTCTGTATGAGAAACAAACTTGAGCCATATACTCTCACCTTAAGCACAATCAAAAAAAAAAGTGATCCCAACTTTGGACAGTGTTTAGGAGAAAGGTTTTAAGATGACTTGAATATATGGAAGGTAAACAAAGAGTCAAAATTTTAAAGAGCTATTTTACACTCTAGAATTACATTGAAATCACATGCAGTTTAGTTACCTTGGCAAACTGATGGGTGGGGCAGAAACAACATTTCTTACAATTCATTTGTTCTTTATTTCCCCCTGACCAGAAGATATTTATTACATTTGTTAAATGGATTACAGAACTCTTGGTTAAAAAATAAAATAAATCCACGGCTGTCAAGTCAATTCCAACTCATAGCCACCCTACAGGTCAGAGTAAAACTGGTACATAGAGTTTCCAAGGAACACATGGCAGATTTCAACTGCCAACCTCTTGGTTAGCAGACATAGCACTTAATCACTACGCCACCAGGGTTTCCGAAACCTTGGTAGTAAGGCTGAAGAAATAGTCTAGCTTGCACTTCCAGGAACAACTCCCAAAAACACATTCAGAACTGGGCCACCAAAGGAACTGCTGCCCTGTCTACCATGACTGCAAATCTGCTGACCAAACTGGGAAAGTGCCATGGAAACTGCCACTCCTGTAGAACACCTATTACACTGTCACTTTGAGTTATGGTCACTTATCACTATGTCACATCTCTCATCTATGGCATAAGTTTCTTGTAGGGAGGTACATGCTATATTCATGTGCTTGCTTTATACAGAGAGGGTATCGAGGAATGAAAAAAGAAAAGAATTAGGAAAAAAGGAAAAGGAGACGGAAGAAGGAAGAAAGACATGATTTTGTAACATGATCATAACTATTTTAAAGCAGCCAGTTTTATACATTACACATCTTGTATTGGAAGCTTTAAGAAACTGGTTTAATGTCTACAAGTTTTTATTTCATTTCCTTTCTCAACTAGCCAAACACTTTAAGGTCCTAAGCTTATTTCTGCTTATTGTAAATAGCAACATTTCCTAACATAGGATTGAGTTTGGAAGGTTTACTAGTTATAGTCAAACAAAAATAAGTCTGCTTATCAGGATTCACCCAAAAACAAAAAACAAAACGAAAACATCTGGCAGTCATATAAATACATATCAGGTGCTATGATAACAGCAAACACAAAAAATAAGTAACACTTAAGAGTCTTCCATACAGGAAGAGTCCTATGTTGAAACTTCTGTCAATGTTTGGAAAACTCTACAACCTCATAGTAGCCAAAGACCCATCTCACGGACTGTAGGATGCTATCTTAGCCCAGGTACTCTGAGAAGCAGACCCCAAGACAAGATCAGCCCTGTGAGAGAGACCCTGGGAGAAATGCCCAGGAGAGAAAACCCAGGAAAGCCATCAGATAATGCAGGTACAACCCTTACACAGGAAGAGAGAGAGTGGAGGAGGGAAGAAGACTTACACTACAGAGCAGTCAAGGCTTTTCCGGAGTCCTCAAGCCACAGTCACCCATCAGAGGAGTCTTGTAGCTTGCAGAAGCCAGTCTGCCCTGTTCAGACCTTGATGTGAATGAACAAGCTGCTGGATTCAAAACTAGGGTGTTGAGTCAATTACTCTCCCCGCAGTAAGAAATCTGAGAGGCATATTTCATGGCTTTTATATATTTTGAGAAACATATAATAATGGCAGCTAATATCTATCGAGCACATACCCAGATGTTTTTAAAGGAATTATATCTTACTCATATTTGTATGGAAACCCTGGCAGTATACCGGTTAAAGTGCTCCAGCAGCTAACCAGAAGGTCAGCAGTTCAAATCTGCCAAGCACTCCTTGGGGTAGTTCTACTCTTGCTGATAGGGCTGCTACGAGTCAGAATCGACTCAACACATATCAGGTGTTATTATAATGATGCATGCTTTGCCAATGAGGAAACTAAGGCCAGAGAGGTGAAGTAATTTATTCAATGTCACACAGCTAACCAACAGACAGACACAGATTACCGTCAATAAACTCCCCCAAATGGTTTATTTTTAGAAATTATCTTCCTCACTGCCTGCTTCTGAAGGATGTGACCAGTGGCAACAGGAAAATGGAATTTTACCATGCCCCATCCATACTGATTCCCAGGATGCCCCCTCCTGGCAGAAATGTTAAGTAAACTCCTTGTAGTCCCCTGAACTTACTCTAGGATCCACACATAAAAACCAAAAGGCAGGTGAGTTGATTCTGCCTCCTAGCAACCCTACAGGACAGAGTAGAATGGCCCCATATGGTTTCCAAGGAGTGCCTGGTTGATTTAAATTGCCAACCTTCTGGTTAGCAGCTGTAGCTCTTAACCACTATGCCAGCAAGGTTTCCAAGTATAGGTCTCTACAATAGTTGGAGGCTCATTTTTGGATTCTTCAAGGTAATTTATAGCACAGAGTTTAATAATGTAGACTTGAGGTAGATTACTAAATTATGGCTTCATCAATAACTGATAGTTATTTTTTGTGCTGCAGCTTCCTTATGTTGTGAAATGGAGATAATGATTAAAACCACCCTGTATGCCTCAATACATATAAGACACTTAGAATGGCACCTTGTATGTAGTCAGTGTTTAATAAGTCTTAGTTGTTACTCTTATCTTAGCTGCTCATATTTGGAGTACCTTAATGACACACTGGTTTTAAAGATCCATGCAGATTCAATTTAACATCTACTATATGCCTATATTGTGAAGGATATAGTAAATTTATTTGCACTTAATGAACTACTTCAGAGCTTCATCCTTAACAGGGCAAAAGGATCACTGTCCCTTTGTAGCAATAGCTGTTTTAATACAGGCTACAGAATCAGACACACTTGGGTTTAAATTTCTACTTTACTATGTATTATCACCTGTGAGGTCTCGTACAAATCACTTAGCCTCTCTAAGCCTCAGTTTCCTTATTTGTAAAATGAGGAGATAATATTAGTAAGTACTAAATGGGAGAAGTACACCCAGAGTGCTCCTTGGAAGCAAAGATAGCATGACTGTGTCTTACATACTTTGCATGTATTGTCACGAGAGCTCAGTCCCTGGAGAAGGACATCATGCTTGGTAGACTGGAGGGTCAGCAAAAGAAGAGGAAGACCCTCAACAAGATGGATTGACAGTGGCTGCAACGATGGGCTGAGCGTAACAACGATTGTGGGCACAGCACAAGACCAAGCAGTGTTTCGTTCTGTTGTGCACAGGGTCGCTATGAGTTTGAATCAACTCGGCGGCGCCTAACAATAACGCTAAATGGAACTAATAGCAGGACCTACTTCATAAAGTGGCTGTGGGGATTACACACGATGAGGTATATAAAGCACTTACTACAATGTAGGAAATGCTCAAAAATTATAACTTTTTTTAAAATGTACTATTCAATTTATCGAAGATTTCTCAAAAGCACAGTCCCCGAAGGAAAAAAGATCATCTCTGGTTTCCTAGAGTTATCTATTATCACAACTCACTGCCAACCTACCAACCTTAGTGAAAATGAACAAGTTTCATGGTAATAGAAGAGGCAATATGGAGCCTGAGTGAATAATCTGCACATCACCAATTTACGTGGAGTAGGAAACAAACCTCACAGCCTTCTGCTTATACTCAGGTCAGCACGTAGGTGGTGTGTTTTGCAAACCCAGGACCAGAACAGACTGCCCTTCGGCTCTAGAAAGCTCTCCACACCCAACCACATACACAAACACACCTCAGCCTCTGGCAGAAGCTTTCATGTAAGTATTTCTCATAAAGCCGAAACTCTTTCATGGGTCTTACACAGAGCCCACTACACAGACATCATCTTCTTACCAGATTCTCCTTTCTCTTTGAGCCTTGGCATTGACACAACTTCTATCATTACATTCCGATGACTTCAGGCACAAACATCATTGAGTTGATTCTTTAACGATTATCTTAAAATCCTGAGCCATTAATTCCAGGCCATGATTACAGGTTCCTAATCCACAAAGCCACTACTCATCTGTCAGTTTGCCATACCGTGATGGCCTGTGTGCTGCTGTGATGCTCGAAGCTATGCCATCAGTATGTCAAATACTGGCAGGATCATCCAATCAATCCCCATGGAAACAGCAGTCAAGAAATCAAAAGATGTACTGCATTGGACAAATCTGATGTAAAAGACCTCTTTAAATTGTTAAAAAGCACAGGTAAATGAGGAAATGCTCACAATCATGAGCCACAAGAGATATTCAAATCAAAACTGCAATGAGATACCATCTCACCTCAACAAGACTGGCATTAATCCAAAAACCATAAAATAATAAAGGTTGGAGAGGCTGTGGAGACACTGGAACACTCACATACTGCTGCTGGGAATGCAAAATGGTACAGTTGCTTTGGAAATCCATTTGGCATCCTTTCACAAAGCTAAAAATAGAAATATTGTATGACCCAACAATCCCAATACTTGGACTATATCCTAGAGAAACAGGGCTAACACATGAACAGACAGGTGCACACCACTATTTATTGCAGCACTGTTCACAACATTAAAAAGATGGAATCAACCTAGGTGCCCATCAACAGATGAATGGATAAACAAACTATTCACACAATAGAATACTATGCAGTGATAAAGAACAACAATGATCTTGGAAAACATCTGATAACATGGAGTCATCTGGAAGCTGACTGAAATTAGTTGCAGAAGACAAATATTTCATGAGATCACTACTATAAGGACTCAAGAAAAGGTTTAAACACAGAAGAAAATAATCATTGACAGTTACAAGGGAGAGATAAGAGGGAGAGGCATATTCACAGATTAGATAGTAGACAGGGGTTGGGTTAGTTGAAGAGAGTGACAGCATGCAACAGAAGGAAGACTAACACTGCTGGATTATACAAAACACTGAGATTTCCTAAATACAACCCAACAGTTTGAAGGACTGAGTAGCAGGGTCAAGGGTCTGAGGACTGTGGTTTCAGGGGACATCTAGGTCAACTGGCATAACTCTGTTTTTCTAAGAAAATGTTCTGCATCCCATTTTGGTGAGTGCCACCTGGGGTCTCAAAAGCTAGCGAGCTGCCATCTAAATAGCATCAAGTGGTCCCAATCTACCTGGAGCAGAGGACAGTGAAGGACATCAAAGGCATAAGGAAAATATGAGCCCAAGAGAAAGAAGGGGGCATACAATTCAGAAGCTACATCAGCATGAGACCACAAGAATTAGTTGGCACCTGCCGATGACTGGTCTGACAGAGAACACAATGTAGAGTCCCTCACACAGCAGGAGGAAAATGGCGGATGCAGATCTAGAATTCTATTAACACCTAGACTTGACGGTCCAGTACCCTGGAGGGTCCCCTCAGGACATGGCCCCCAGACTCCCTGCTAGCCCAGAGTCAAAACTAGTACTGAAACTAACTTGCCAGACCCAAAGACTGGACTGGACTGTAACACATACAGTGATGCTGATGAACAGTGTACTTCTTGGCTTTAATATCTACATGAGGCTGTCAGAGCAGCTCCGTTCACAGGCAAGATGGGAGGGCAGAAAGGGGGTACAGGAGCTGACTGACTGAATAGGTAGAGAGTAGGAGTGTGCTGTCACAGGGTAGGGATAGCAGCTAGACTTGTGCGGGGTTTTCTACAGCAAATTGACTTGAATTCTAAGCTCTCACTTAAAGCACAATGAAATATTTTTTAAAAATAAAGTGTTAAAAAGAGAAAGTGTCACTTTGGGGATTAAGGTTCACCTGACCCATGCCATGGGATTTTCAATTGCCTCATATGTATGCAAAAGCTGAACAATAAATTAAAAAAAAAAAAAACTGTTGCTGTTGAGTTGATTCCAACTCACAGCAACCCTAAAGACCAGGAAGAACTGCCCCACAAGGCCTCCAAGGAGCGCCTGGCAGATTTGAACTGCCGACCTTTTGGTTAGCAGCCATAGCTCTTACCCAGTATGCCACCGGGTTTTCTGGACAATGAGTAAGCGAAGACCACCAAAAAAAAAAAAAAAAAACTGATATATTTGCATTACAGTATTGGCAAAGAATACTGGCTATACCATGGATTGCCAGAAGAATGAAGACATCTGTCTGGAAGAAGTATAGCCCAAATGGTCCTCAGAAGCAAGGCTGGCGAGACTTTGCCTCAGTTACTTTGGGCCTGTTATCTGGAAAGACCTGTTTCTGAAGACAGACATCATGCTTAGTACAGAGGGCAGTGAAAAAGAGGAAGACCCGCACCAAGACGGACTGATACAATGGCTCCAACAATGGACTCAAACACAGTGACGACTGTGAGGATGGCACAAGACTGGGCCATGTTCCATTCTGCTGTATACATGGTTGCCATGAATTTTAACTGACTCAACAACATCCAACAACGACAAAAATCCACAAAGCCAGTGAAGAAAGGATTAGCCTACCCAGTATGATGACAGACTATTCTTTTCACTAAGAGTCAAAACAGCAAACACAGCTCCTGGCTCCAAAACCAACAACTGTCTTCAAGCTGATTCTGACTCACAGTGACCCGCCCCACAAGGCTTCCAAGGCTATAAATCCTCAGTGAAGCAAACTGCTACATCTTTCTCCCATAGAGTGACTAAAGGGTTTAATTGCTGACCTTTCGGTTAGCAGCCCATTGCTTAACCACTGTGCCACCCAAACCCAAATCAAACCAGACCTGTTGCCGCTGAGTCGATTATGATTCCTAGCAACCCTACCAGGACAGGGCAGAACTGTGCCATACAGTTTCCAAGGAGCAGCTGGGGGATTTGAACTGCTGACTTCTTGCTTAGCGACCAGAGTGGATCTTAATCACTGTGCCACTCCCAAAACCAACTGCCATCAAAACAATTCTGACTCATAGTGACACTACGGACAGAGAAGAACTGCTCCATAGAGTTTCTAAGGAGTCCCTGGCAGATCTGAACTGCCAACCTTTTGGTTAGCAGATGTAGCACTTAAGCACTACACCACCAGGGCCCTTTAATTCCTCGCTAGCAAGTAGAAGTAGAAATCTACAAATAGCCATCGACTAGGAATCCCTGTAATTTTTGCCATAACACTAAAAGAAGTTTTCTAGACACACTGAGAGGTAGTCAGTTCTGGCCTTTCTGTTTTACTGAACTGCTAGAGCTTTCCTATTCTCCGCAATTTCTTTTTTCTCTGTATTCTCTTCTATAGGACTACAAATGCAAGAACTTTATAACTTATATATATACTTTAAATTAAAGAATGAAGCCATGGGTGTTCAAAAGTTTAAATCAGGAAATACTTTATTAATTTACAGAGAGTGGCTTTAAATGGTGAAAAAGTGTGCATTGTATGCTCCTCTATATGCATAATACACTCAGAAAGAATACTCAGGAAGCCAGTTAACCAGTTCCACGGATGGGGGAAGGGATGGATGGGAATGGGCAGATGGGGGAAAGGGCTGGGAGGAGACTTTTCACTGTAAACTTCTTTCTAATTTTTTAAAATATTTTTAATCAAGTTTCCATATTACCAATTCAAAATTTTAAACCAGAATTTTCACTTTCAGAAAATGTGTGTGTATATTATTTTTCATCCAATAGATGTCTTATATGCTGCAAGTGTCTAAAGGTGTCAATCAAGTACTACAGCCTTAGTGATCAAAAGCTCAAGTTCTGGAGTGGCCAAATCCCGGTTCTGATCCTAGCTCTAACATTTTCTAATTGTGTGGCCTTATTATGCAAATTACCTCTTCAGTCTCAGTTTCTCCATCTGCAAAATGGAAGAAAACACAGTAATTTCTCCTTAGGGCTATTAGGAAGATTCAAATAAGGAAAGTAACCCGGCAGCTATCATGGTAAACTGATTCTTCACGGAACGACTCATTTGGCAGTAGGTTACTCCACTACCCGCGTTATAAACAAGGCCCCAAATTCTCAACTCCAAGCTGCCCCACTTGGAACACAAAGTACACTGCCCCGCTTCCAATCTGTACACTTCAAACATTCTTTACATCCCAGATCCTGTTTTAACTCCTTGTTGGGCCCTACACGCCCCAGGCCCAAGAACAGCCCCTCCTCGCCCTACTCTATCCTATTCCCATCGATTCCCGCTCAGACTCCGCGCCTGCCTCTTCCCCAGACCCCGGCCTGCGTCTTCTTCACTTTTCCCTTCCCAAACCTAATAAAAAGCGCATACCCAGATACTCGTAGTCCGGTAGGGCCAGGCGCTCCGGACTCAGCATCCTTTGGCCGGGATAGCGTTAAAGCTCTAGCTTCCGGGCTTCCGGAACCTAGGTTGCCGGCTCTCTTGGTTGCCATGGTACCCACGCGGCGGGAGCAGAGGTGGGAGGTGGAGGGGTGTCACGCAAACAACCTCCGTATCGCACCGCATAGCTGGGTCCACAAGTTCCGGGCGCAGTAGCTTCGCTGCGCTGGTCTCTGGGACTCTTCTTTCTGAAGCCTCGGTGGTGAATTGTTTTCAATGTGTCCTATTTCCCGGTGTCGACGAACTATTATCAACCCTCCATATCTGCAGTTTGAGTATCTCGTAACTATGCCTTTTTCCTCTGTTACACTAACTTGCAATTATATTTCCTTACGCCTAACCTCCCATAAACATTACCAGTTTTTATTCTCCTATTTTTTATTATCTCCAGTTGTACGGGAGTACAAAGTGCTTTCAAGTGTGTGTCTATCTTGGCTGCTTCTTGAGGTCAGGTATGGGTCTTTTCTGTCTGCCAAAGGGCAGACAGAAGGTGTTCAGTAAGTCTGTGATGTGTTGATATTTCCTCTTAAATTCCTCTTTATCTTTCTCCTTCTGCTCAACTCTTTCTATTTGATACTCTTCCCAAGAATATTTTCTTTTTCTCACATAGACACTTCACTTGAGGGGAGAGACACACAAACAGAACATCTATTATTAACTAACTGCTTACTGCTCTTTTAAGAGGGGCCAGTAGTCCCTGTTTTCAAGTTCCTAGGTATTTATTTCTCTTCTTGCCCCCACCTTGGTTCCTAGCAACAGGTCAGAGATCTGTAGCATTTGTCACAGTTCAAATCTAGTAGAAAAAGCCACTCTGTCCACTCTTTTTTAGCGGGTGGTAAAGTCAGATAAACTGGCACCTCCTGAAACAAGATGAGGTTTGTAGGAGGGAGGGGAGCCACAGAAGGAGGAAAAAAACCCTTACTATCAAACAAATGACTGGGAAACCAGAGGACCACCTACACCGGCAGGAAAAGGAAAGAGGAGGTTCTTTTCTCTGTGTTTTGAGTGGCCTATTCTTAGCCTCCCCCAGCAAGGAGCCTCAAACCTCCTAATTCTCCCTTTCCCTTAAAATTGTACATGTGTCTCATTTCTAGGCTCCTCTGAGTCACTCCGAGTTTGGATGTGGTAAGGATAAAGGACAGAGCCAAACTAGGAGCAGTGTTTAGTATCTTAAGATAATGAATTGACTACTTCGGTATTTGATGTGAAGTCCTGCAAATTTGATAAAAAAAAAAACTTTTGCCTTCTTCTTCTCCCCTTCTCCCAAATGCAGTTGTTTCTCAAAAGAGTGGAAGCTTTGTAAGTTTTTCATCTGTGGCTTATCAATATGTCATCAATAAAACAATAGGATGGCAATTATTAAGAATAATTTTATTCCTAGGAAACCTGAAGCTGTTTGTAAATAATTTCATCTGCCCTCATACAAACTTTCTAAGGCACTTCTGTCTTAGCTAAGTGGGAAAACTGAGGCATGAGTCAGGAAAGTGAGTTGTTTAGCCAATCAGTAAGGGAGCTGGGACTAGATCTCAGCTATCTCAACATCTAGACTTGTGGTCTGACCACTAAACCACATAGTCTCTTTTTTTTTTTTCAGAGTTTGTTGGCTTGGCTTTTATTTATTTATTTTTCCCCTTTTGTTTTCCCCTGCCAGCAACTGGAAGCTCCCAACTAAGAGAATTTTGAGTCCAGGGTGAACATTTGACATCCTCTTATTTGTGGAGCATAATCCTGGGACTTGGAGGATACCGTTGCTGGGGTCTGTGTAGTGGAGCTGGGAACTAGCCCCAAGAATATAGCTTGTTTGGGCATTAACCCATTTGCGGTTATAATAATGATAAGTTTCAGCACCAGTGGCGCCCGACTGTTAATGACTCAAAGAAAGCTAAATAAGAACAAGATGTCATCTCTGGAGCAATTTGTAGGTTTTTCCTACCACTCCATAAAAAAATCCTAAGGACCCTTGTATTTAAAGTCAGTCTTCTTCTCTGAATGTCCTGGACAGCTTCTTAAGGAGGAGGAGTTAGAAAAGGACAAGATGTTTCCAGACTATGGCTTCACAAAACTTTGGAGTTACATAGAAATAACAGGTGACCTTACTGATGGTAGAATTACTGTGCTATACTTTTCTTTATTCTCAAAGTTTTCTGTAATAGCTGCTGCCCTTGATCATAAATCATTACTGAGGTCAAGTCTTCAGACAAGGATGGCTTGGACTCGGGAACACAAAGTGGTCCAGTGCTGTGTCCACTTTATGGTTCTGTGCATCTACAAGATGCCATCCTACAGGCCTCTTACTAGAAGGGAGAGAAGAGGGTGGAGAGGAGGGGGCAGGAGATTGTTAAGATGATATGACATGTATAGAATGGAAAAGAAGAGTGTGCTGTTACTGGGCAAGGAGAGCAGAAGGAGCAGATAGGCAGGCATGCAAATTTAACTTGGATTGTATACTTTCAATCACAATTAAAAAAAAATTCTGGCACAGTCCACAATAGCAAAAAGATGGAATCAACCCAGGTGCCCAACAACAGAAGAATGGATAGGTAAACTATGGTACATATACTCAGTGGAGCACCACGCAATGATAAAGAATAACGATGATTCCAGGAAACATCTCCTAACCTGGTTTCAACTGGAAGACATTATGTTGAGTGAAAGTTGTCAGCGACAAAAGGACAAATACTGTATGAGACCTCTACGATAATATCTCAAAAACAGACTTGTGTGTAGAAGAAAAGACTCTTTGACAGCTGCAAGGGAGGGGAGGGAGGGCGAGGAGGAGAGAGTTTAGATAGTTGCTAGAAATCTGGTTGGGAGAAAGCGGTGATAGCACACATTAGAAACACGAACATTATTAAGTGGACTTCAGCATAACTTGAGTACTCCTTCCATCTTAACCCAATATTGCAAGGATAGAGTAGCTGGGGCAGGGGGCAGGGGACCATGCTCTTAGGCGAAATTGAGGCCAATTGGCACAACTAGCGTTTGCTAAGAGAGCTCTCTGCACCCCACATCGGTGAGTGGCGTCTGGAGTCTTAAAAGCTGCCAAGCTGCCATTCGAGGACACAGCAAATGGTCCCAACTCAGCAGGAAAGGATGCTCACCGAGGACCAAAATGACATGCGGTAAAGACAACCTAGAAGACAGAGAGACCCACAAGAGTGGGTGCCTTCATCAACTTGGGACCCGAAGAACCAGATGGTGCCCAGCCACCGCCAGTGATAGCCATGATGGAGCTCACAGAGAAGAGTCTCACTGGCAACCCAAGAATAAAAAGGGGTGCATCCCGAGATCTCCACTAAAAGACCTCAACTGATGGTCCAGCGGTTTCAGGGTTCCCCTGAGAGCATGGCCCCCAGCCCTGATGCTGCCCTTATCCATAAATTATAACGAAGGTCCACTCCTTGGACAGGAATGGATTGGACTTGGCAATGCAGAGTGACCATATATTGGATACACTTTATGGTTCTATACATCTATAGGATATCATCCTGCTGACCTCTGGCTGGAGGAAGGAGAGTGGGTGGAGAGGAGGGGAAAGGAGGCTGTTGGGAGGATGAAACATGTATGGAGCAGAGAGGAATAGTGTGCTGTCACTGGACAGGGAGAGCAGTGGAAGCTGCATATAGGTGGGCATGTAAATTTATACAGGAATGTACATTTTCACTCAGTCATGTTAAATAAAATAAAAATTAAAAAAAAATTCTGTAATAGGCATGTGTTATACTTAAGACCTAAAAAAAATAATAACAAACAATAAATGAGTAGCTTGAAAATGTTTTCTAAGCAGAAGTGATGACCTTCCAGATGCTGCTTGTTTTTCCCAAGAAGCAGCCACTACTTTTGGCTTTCTCTTCTGTCGTGGATTGCATGATAACAGATTCTGGCAACACAGCAGTGATAGAGGACATTTTCAGTGAAGCATAGGCAATATAAGTCCTTTAACAGTTTTTAAAGTCAACTGTACATTTGTAACCCTGTTGAATGTTAAAGAAAGAAAAAAAGTTAGCTTTCAACTTAGATGGGCTTTTCAGCTTTTTATATTACCCTAATGTGTTTCTGAAAGGTTTACCTACATAACGAATCACCCTGGTGAGCTAGTAAATCAGAAGATAGCTCTGCAATCCTGGAAAGCAGAAAGCGATGTAAGATTGATCAAAATGTAGAGATGGTATCAGATGTTGAAAGCAGTACTACAGCACAGCCAAAAATACCCAAACCCACTGCTGCCCAATCGACTGTAACTCATAGTGATCCTAAAGGACAGCGGAGCACCTGGTGGATTCAAACTGCCATCCTTTTGGTTAGCGGGCATAGCACTTAACTGCTGTGGCACCAAGGTTTGCACTACAGAATAAGGGATGGCAATACCAAGCTCAGAACAGTGGGGGAAAACACCCATGAGACTGTATGTGTGGAGACACCAATTGGTTTATAATTCCTGATTATAAAAAAGAAAGTCAATATACATCTCTGGCTGTTGAGAACCTATTAAGAGATTGATTGAGAAAATCTTCACTGGCCCTGAAGGCTATAGAATAGCCAGTAAATGTACCAAGTAGTTTTAAACCTCAAGGAAACAATGAGAGAAGAGAAAATGCAGGCTGAATTATTGCTACAAAACAGGTTCAAGAAACTAGGACAAGCTTTTATCAACTCATCAAGCAGAAAAGATGCTGAAGGCAAAGTAGCTACTAAGAAATGCAGGTCATGAAATTCGTGCTGAGCTCCTAGGCTCTTCTTAAAAGGCTTACCTTCCACAAAAGCAAAGCAGAAACTAAGTGTGATGCCACTGTATGAGATGAACAGGTTTAAATTAAAAATGCTATTTACAGAAAAGCTGTGTTGAACTGCTACAAGTCAAAAAAACAGAGCATTAGGGGAATTTTCAAAGAAAATTACGAATTCTCCAAAAGCTAAGAGTAGTTACAAGACAGCTGTTAAGAGGACATGGCATAAATTGAACTGGAGCTCAGAGGCAATTCAGCTTCATACCTTCTTGTTATTTTATTGTTGTCAGATGCTGCAAAAAGAGTTGGAAATTATACTCTTATATAGATTGAAGGAAAATTTTCTTCTCCTTTTTGACAGCACACCCAAATCTGTTGTGCCTTCCTCTGTGATAGAGTATTCAACTTCTAGAAACATCTACAGTGCCTGGTATCACAGTGCTAACTAAAAGCTTGGCAGTTCAGATCCACCAGCTGCTCTTTGGAAACCCAGTGAGGCTGTTCTACTCTGTCCTATATGGTTGCTCTAAGTTGGAATCAACCTGATGACAATAGATTTTATGTTTTTGGTTTCTGAGCATTTATAGGAGCCCCAGTGGTGCAGAGGTTAATCACTCAGCTGCTAATCAGAAAGTTGGTGGTTTCTACCACTAGCTGCTCTGTGGGAGACAAATGCAACAGTCTGCTTCCCTAAAGATTTGCAGCCTGGGAAACCCTATGGAGCAGTTCTACTGTGTCCTACAGTGTCACTGTGAGTTGGAATTGACTTGATGGCAACTGGCTTGGGTTTTGTTGTTGTTGTTGTTTATAAACATTTCTGTCATTTTGCTTTTTTTTTTTCCTTCAGACTGCAGCTAGATTGCGAATTGCTTGAAGGAAGAGACAGTCTATTCATCTGTAAGTTTTAGGACCACGCACATGCCTGGCAGAAGGCAGGTATATGGCAAATGTCTATTAAGTGGATTTTTCCCACCTAAATTAAAAGTCCAGAAAAGGAAGGCTTTCCAATCCATAGGATTGCCTCATAGGAACCAATTCATAACATCAGTTAACAAAAAACCAGCAGGACACAAGACGTCAGTGAGAAGGGCGTTAAAAATCAATCAACACAAGGTCCTGGACAGACTAGGAGAAAATTTTAGAACAAAAAATCAAGTTCACACACAAAAAAACCCAGGCTTGCTGGTCTGAAAGAGACTAGAGCCCTGAGACAAGTTTCTGACCCAGAAAGGAAGCCATTCCCAAAGTAACCACATTCCAGCCCAAACAATAGACAAGCAAAGCGCATAAGATAAATGGTGACACCTGAGAGGGACGTACTTCTTAGAACAATCAAATATATGAGATCAAAAGGGCACTGTTCACCCAAAGCAAAGCTAGTAAGACAGGAAGGGGTAGAAAATTAGTGTGAAAGAAAATGGGGAGACCAGGGCAGAAATGAGGAGAGTGTGGAAACATTGGAGGGAATAAAACCAAGGCCATGAAATGCCTGATGTACAAACTATTGGAAAGGAAACTAATTTCCTCTATAAACTTTCATCTTGAGAACACACACCCACACCCACACCCACACCCACACACACACACAAAACAATCAGAAAGCAATGGTATGTCTTTCCTATACCTAAATACTATAAGTGACAGACCACTACATCCTAAATGCCCAGGGAAAAAAAAGGCTATTAACTGGACACATGGCTTAGAAAGGATACTATTGTATATATATGGCAAGAGAGTTAGTGTAGGAGACTGAGGGGGAATTCACCAGGAGCTTAGGGTATGAACTGGGAGTTCTCCGATTTCAGGATCTTGGGACAGAAAGCTTGAGTCTCTGTGTCTATTTTTTTCCTCCCCAAGCCATCCTCTACACTGTCATGGATTTATTGTTCTAAAATTTAAATGTGACCGTGTCATTTCTTTACTTGGAGCCCTGGTGGTGCAGCAGTTAAGAACTATAGCTGTTACACAAAAGGTTGGAAGTTTAAGTCTGCCAGCTGCTCGCCTAGAAACCCTGTGGGACACTTGTAGTCTGTTTTGTAGAGCTGCTATGTGTTGCAGTCAATTTGATGGCAATGGGTTTATTTCTTTATGTAAAAATTTGGGGTTGTTCAACATTGCTAAGATAAAGCAAACTTCTTAATTTGCAAACATAAATCCCTTTACAGTCTGGTCCCAATACACTTTTCCAGCTACCTTGCCATTCATTGCCTACATTATTTAATACTTTAGCTTTGTTATCTTACTCAATAATCACACACATAGTTAGCTCTTCACACCCCTCTGCTTTGCCATAAGCTCTTCCCTCCACCTAGAATATACTTCTTCCACTTTTCCAGCTTAGTAAACTCCTACAGATGGTATAAGACCTAACCTAACAGCTACCACCTTCATGAAACTTTATTCAGTCTCTGAAGGACTCAGTTACCACTTGATATATACCTGTATTGCAGTATTTATCATAGTCTATATTTTTTACCTGAGTATCTCTTCTCTGGGACTGTGAATTGTTCAAGACCAAGGAACATGTTTTGTTGGCCATTATAAACCTCTTCTTGCCCAGCAAAACGCTCAATATTTGTTGAAAATCAGGATAACTGATTTAGGCTTGACAGAGGTAAATGCAGAACAAATAAAACAAATACTACTGTACCTGGTAAAACAGTAAATGTATGGAACTTACTACTGCAACAAGTCACAAGGGCTAAATCCACATGACTTCAAAATGGGTTAGGACAGTTTTCCTTTCCGAGACATAGCCAACTGCAGCAGCAGCAAAGGCACAAACCTAGACTAGACAGGATTTCATCTTTATCCTGACATTGCAATTCTTTTGATCTTGTAGAAACATTTTCTTAAGAATATTTAAACTAATGTATTATGCTTTTCTTAAGAGAGTAAACGTTTAGATAGCAGTTAAAGAAAACCAGAGATTAGCTCAGCACTTCGTTTATCCTGTACGCTGGAACTGTACCATCCTGATTGTTTGGTGTCAGGTGTATAAAGAACAGAAAAATGAAAATAAAAAGTAGGAATCAGGAATCGGAGGGGGTGGTGAGTTTATGTTAATGGGGATGAACAATCTGAGAAAAGAAGGTGAGAATGGCTGCACCCTTGTCACTGAATTGTATGTGTAGAAATTGTTGAATTAGTGTGGGTTTTATGTGTGTTCTCAACAACAAAATTAATCATTAATTATTTAAAAATATAGGAATCATAATCCCTCCCTTATACTTTGTAGGAATTCAGCATTTATTGAATAAATGGGTCTAAAGTATATAATGGGCATTTATTTCAGAAAAAAAATTGTAGCCGTAGTTGGTTATGAAGAGTGTCTCTCATTACTTTCCCTAATCACCCTATGTTCTTCTAGCAACATGAGGCTATTAGTCGTTCTCCAAACACGGTAGACCCTTTCAAGTGATCATACCTTTATTCAAGACTTTCCTTCCATCTTGAATGTGCCTTCCACCTCCACTCTACCTGCTCCTTTCTTCAACTGATGAAATTTTTCTCACCCTTAAAGTCCAGCTACCGCAATCAAACTTGAATTCTCTTCGTTTCTGTACTCTTTATACACATTTCTCTCACATTATACCATAATCATTGTTTTTCAGATCTTCAACCCTACTAGATTCTGAGCTGCTTAAATTTAAGTTCCCTGAACATCTAGGTCAATTGGCATAACAAAATTTATTAAGAAAACGTTCTGCATCCCACTTTGGTGAGTGGCATTTGGGGTCTTAAAAGCTTGCAAGCAACTATATAAGATGCATCAATTGGTCTAACTCACTTGGGGCAGATGAGAATGGAGAACATCAAAGACACTAGGAAAATATGAGCTCAAGAGACAGAAAGAGCCGCATAAACCAGATCCATCAGCCTGAGACTGGAAGAACTAAAAAGATGCCCAGCTACTATCAAGGACTGCCCTGACAAGAAATACAACAGAGAATCCCCAACAGAGCAAGAGAAAAGTATAGCCCAGAACTCAAGTTCTAATAAAAAGACCAGACTTAATGGTCTGACTGAAGGAACCCTCAAAGCCATGGCTGCCAGACGCTGTGTTAACCCAGAACTAAAATCATTCCCAAAGCCCACTTTTCAGTTAAAGATTAGACTGGACTACACAACATAGTATTCATGAAGAGTGTACTTCTTAGTTCAAGCAGATACATGAGACCAAATAGACAGCTCTGGTTTGGAGGCAGGATTGAAAGGCAGGAAGGGACAGGAACTGATTGGACAAACACAAGAAACCTAGGGTCAAAAGTGGGAGTGTGCTGTCACATTATAGGGATTGCAATTAATATCACATGTGTATAAATTTTCATATGAGCAATTAAATTGAGCCACAGACATTCACCTAAAGCATAATTAAAAAAAAAATTGGTCTGTTGTCTCACTCATCTTTGTTTCTCCAGCCCTAGCAAACTATCTGGTTTTCATTCATTTACCAAGACCTTATTGAGCACCTGCTGTATGTCAGGCACTGTGCTAGGTACAGAAACTCTGGTGGTGTAGTGGTTAAGTACTGAGTCCACCAACCTAAAGGCTAGCAGTTCAAATCCACCAGGAACTCCTTGGAAACTCTACAGAGCAGCTCTTCTCTGTCCTATAGACTCACTTTGAGTTGGAATCGACTCAGCGGTGGTGGGTTTTTGCTTTTATTCTATGTACCAGGGAATAAGGCAAATCAGGTCCCTTCTCCAATGCATCTTATATGTAGTGGTGGGGAGACAGACAATAAACACGACACAACAAATAAAATTATTTCAGAGAGTGATAAATGCTACAGAGAAAACGGAGTGAAGGAAGGTAGGGAACACGAAGCAAACTGAGGGTGGTAAGGCAAGCTACTCTAAGGCTGTGTCATTTGAACTAAGACAAGCCATGGGAGGGTCTGGGGAGAAGAGACAGCACAGGACAGAAATGTAACAAGTTGCAGAGCCTAGAGAAAGCCTAGAGTTGAGTGAAGGCAAGAATCCTTTAAGGAGGCAAAGGCCAGATCATGAAGGACCTTAAAGGCCACATCAGAAGTTTGGATTCTATTCTAAAGCCACTGGAAGCCAGTAATGATAGAATCTCATTTATGGGTTTGTTTGGGGTTTTTCCCCCCAAAAGTCACTCTGTTGCTGTGTGGAGAATTGACGAGAGAGGGGTAAGAGTGGAAACAGAGACCACTGACAGAGGGGCCTGACTCATGTTTGTTATTCAGTAGTATTTATTCACTGCTCTATTTGTTTATCCACCACTCTAAATTTACCTTCATTGCTGAAATAAGCAAGCTATAGTGTGATTTGCCAGAAAGACTTTATTTAAATGTGCTAGAGGTGTGAATATCAAGATTTTGGAAGATAAAAATGTACTAGAAAGCCCCATCTCTTCAGGTACACCCCCTAGTTGGGCCAGGGAACTAAATTAGTCCTGGTCCCTCCAGATACTGATGTGCCAGTGCCACCATGGAACCAGAGCATGAAAAAAATGGATTCTAGGGATGGTGGTGTGGAAGTTTGTAATTAAAGAAAGCACAGAAAGACAAATCAGACTTTCTTCTCAGGTTTTCAATTTTTCTGTTCTCCAGTAGTAGCCTCCTGAACCTAAGATAACTACAAATGCCACTGAAAGTAAACATATGGCTACAAGTTGGTGATATTTTTGATAAATCCTATGGATTCTTTCCTGCTTTCAGGGCTTTGCACATACTGTTTCTTCTCCCCAGGAAGCCCACCTCATCCGCTCTTACCCTCATGACACCTGTTTTTGTTGTTAGGTGCTGTTGAGTTAATTCTGACTTACTGCGACCCTGTGTACCACAGAATGAAACACTGCTTGGTCCTGTGCCATCCTTACAATTGTTGTTATGCTTGGGTCCATTATTGCAGCCACTGTGTCAGTCCATCCCATTGAGGGTCTTCCTCTTTTTCACTGACCCTTTGCTTTACCAAGCATGATGTCCCTCTCCAAGGACTGATCTTACGTAATAACACATCCAAGTACATGAGACAAATTCTCACTATCCTTGCATCTAAAGAGTATTCTGGCTGTATTTCTTCAAAACAGGTTTGTTCATTCTTTTGACAGTCCATGATATACTCAGCATTCTTTGCCAAAGCCATAATTCAAAAACATCACTTCTTCAGTCTTCCTTAATCATTGTCAAGCTTTTTGCATGCACATGAGGCAACTGAAAATACCATGGCTTGGATTAGGCACACCTTAGTCCTCAAAGTCATCCCTTTGCTTTTCAACATTTTGTTTTGTCAGATGCCATCGAGTCAGTTCCTACTCACAGTGACCTTGTCTACAAAAAAAATGAAATACTCCTTGCTGCTGTACCATCCTGACAATTGTAATATTTGACCCCTGTCTTAGTCATCTGGTGCTGCTGTAACAGAAATATCATAAGTGGATAACTTTAACACAGAGATTTGTTTTGTCACAGTCCAGTAGGTGACAAGTCCAAATTAAGGGTGTCAGCTCCAGGTGATGGCTTTTTCTGTTGGCTTTGGAGGAAGGTCCTTGTTGTCAGTCTTCCATTGGACTGGGAGTTTCTGAGGTCCAGAGACCACAGGTCTTTACAAAAGGATGCACTGTGCTCCTGGCACTGCTTCTTTCTTGATGGTATGAGATTCACCAACTGTTTGCTTGCTTCTTTTTCCTTTGTATCCCAAGAGATTGCCTCAAGGCACAGTACAATCTCACACACAGAGTCCTGCTGCACCAACATAATTGCTGCCCATCCTGCCCTGGTAACTTCACAGAGGCAGGATTTACAACATACAGGAACATCACACAATACCAATACTGGAAGCAAATCGTGAGAAAGAAGAATGTACTGTCACAAGGTGAAGAGAGCAGAAAGTTACACAGAGGCAGATACTTGGAGTTCTATATGGAAAATTGACTTGGATTGTAAACTTTCACTTAATCACAATAAAAAATAAAAATAAAAAAATAACAAGAATCATGGCCCAGCCAAATTGCTAGACACATTTTTGGGGGGATGCAATTCCATCCCTGACAAGCCCATGTTGCTACCACTGTATCAGTCCATCCTGCTGAGGGTATTCCCTTTTTTTTGCTGACCCTCTACCAATCATGGAGTCTGTCAAGGATTGATCTGTGTCCTCTAAAAGTATGAGGACTGCTGATTAAGTTCACAAATTCGTCCTAGAAAAAGTGGTACACACCTCATTGCTGACTGTCACCACAGTCACCTTCAAAGTACACCCCTTGGGAAGCTATGCACCAATGCTAGTCCACCCTTCAAAGTAGTTTTGGAACTGTTTTTCTGGAATGGGTGTCAGAACTGTCCTTGTATTATCCTTGATGTCCTGAATGTCATCAAAATGTCTCCCTCTCAATATTTCCTCTATCTCGGGGAAAAAAAATCATTGGAAGCCAGATCAGGTAATAAGGGAGAGTGTTACAATACAGTTATTTGTTTACCGGCTAAAAACTCCCTCACAGACAACTATACAATTAAATTTGTGAACTTGCCACTGTGCCACTGTGCTCAATGGCCACTCCAGAAAGTTCCAAAATTGCCTTGAAGGGTGGACGAGGCACTGGTGTCAGTGCTTGGTTTTCCAAGGGGAATACCTCAAAGATGAACATAGTGATATTCGGCAGTGAGATATGCAGCACTTAGAACAATTCAGTACGTGGACTTAATTGTCAGACCTTTTATGTGTATCGGTTGGCTAGACCATGATTCCCAGTACTGTGTGATTGTCCACCATTTTGTCATCTGATGTGATTTTCCTGTGTGTTGTAAATCCTATCACTATGACGCTAATGAGACAAATTGCTGGCAGCTGTGTTGATGAGATATACAAGATGAGATTGTATTTTAAGCCAATCTCTTCTGAGATTCATAAGAGAAGTGAGCTGAGAGATGTGGGAAACTCATACCCCAAGAAAGCAGTGCGGAGCAGAGCACATCCTTTGGACCCAAGATTTCTGTGCTGAGAGACTCCTAGACAACAAAAATGATTAATGACAAAGAACTTCCAGATCTGATACGGAGAAAAAGCCTTTCCCTAGAGCTAAGGCTCTGAATTTGGACTTGTAGCCTAGTAGACTGTAAGAGAATAAATTTCTCTTTGTTAAAGACAACTACTCGCTGTATTTCTGCTATAGCAACGGTAGGTAACTAAGACAGCATCCTTCTCCAGGGACTAGTCCCTCTGGATAGCATGTCCAAAGTTTGTGAGATGAAGTCTCACTGTCCTTGCTTTTAAGGAGCATTCTGGCTGGCTTTTGTCTAAGACAGACTCCTTCCTTTTTCTGGCACACCATAATATTATCAATATTCTTTGCCAACACCATAATTCAAAGCCATCATTTCTTCTTCAGTTTTCCTCGATCTTTGTTTAACTTTGTCATGCATGTGAGGCAATTGAAAAGATCATGGTTTGGATAAGGTGCACCTTAGTCCTCAAAGTGACGTCTTTGCCTTTTAACAATTTCAGGATATCTTTTGCATTACTTGATTTCCTGACTGCTTCTTCCATGGGAGGAAACCATGATGGCACAATGGTTAAATGCTACAGCTGCTAACCAAAACATTGGCAGTTTGAATCTACCAGGCACTCCTTGGAAACTCCATGTGGCAGTTCCACTCTGCCCTATAAGGGCGCTATGAGTTGGAATCAACTCAACAGCAGTGGGTTTGGTTTTTTTTATTTTCTTCAGTGGGCATTGAAGTAAAATTAAAGTAAAATTAAATCCTTGACAACTTCTTTATTATTGGTCAAAGTTGTGAGGACTTCCGTTTTCTTTTTGTTGAGGTATGATCCATACTAAAGGCGGTAGTCTTTGATCTTCCTTATTAAGTGTTTCAGGTCCTCTTCTTCAATTTCAGAAAGCAAGGGTGTGTTGCCTGCATGTTGCAGGTTGCTAATGAATCTTCCACCAATCCTGATGCCACATTCTTCTTCATGTAGTCCAGCTTCTTGGGTTATTTACCCAGCATACAGGTTGAATAAATATAGTGAAAGGGTGACACACATCTTTCTTGATTTTCAACCATGCATTATGCCCTTGCTTTGTTCAAACTACTGCCTCTTGGTCTATGTACAGGTTACTCATGAACACAATTAAGTGTTCTGAAATTCTCATTCTTCAAAATGTTATCCATAATTTGTTGTGATCCATATAGTCAAATGCTTTGCATAATCAACAAAACACAGATAAACTTTTTTTGGTATTCTCTGCTTTCAGCCAAGATCCATCTGACATCAGCAGTGATATTTCTTGTTTTACATGCAACACTTTAAAGAGGTCTTTTACAGTAGATTTGCCTAATGCAGTACATTGTTTGATTTCCTGACTGCTACTTCCGTGGATATTGATTGTAGATCCAAGTAAAATGAAATCCTTGTCAACTTCAAGCTTTTCTCTGTTTATCATGATGCTGATGACACCTACTCAGCTTAAAATGTTGCCTGTTGTTCTGACAAGCATTCTTTAACTCCCCCCAGATAAATCAAGTCTCTCCTCAGAGAACCCTGCACTTCTCCTTCAAAGCACCTGTCACTTGTAGCTTTAAATTCATTTGCGAGATTATTTATCTAATGCTCTATGTACCTATAGGCCCCCAACCATCAAGACCATAAGTTTCAGGGATCCGCTATGTCTCATTCACCAATGTCTTTGCAATGCCTAGCACATAATATGCGTCAATAAATTAGGAATGAATGAATACTGGAAATAGGGTTCCCTCAGGCAGAGGGTGCAGGAGTAGGGTTACTTTAGGTGTCTTTATTCTTGGTTTCCTTAGTACAGCTTTAAGAACTCCTTCCTGCTTGTCAAGAGTATATTACAAGTATAGAATGAAATGGAGGAGTGTGCTGTCACTGGGCAAGGATGGCAGAAGGAGCTGCAGGTAGGCAGGCATGCAAAATTGATTTGGATTGTATACTTTCACTTAATCACAATTAAAAAAAGAAAAAAAAAAGAACTTCTTCCTTGCGTTCACATTGCCTGCAACAAGGAAGTAATTCTAGGGAGAATAGAACACTTCTTTACAAACTCATGCACTTAATTTTTTAAATCAGGGTTTTTCAAACTAGCTGAACGGAAATGGAATAACTAGAATGGAAATAATGAGAAGATTCATGCAATGTAAAGAATATAACCAGTACTACTGAACAACTTATGTGGAAATCACTGAATGGGAGCCTAAACTGCTGAATAAACCCTGACTGAGAACACAATAAAACATTATTTAAAAAAAAGATCAGGGTTTCTCAGCCTCAACACTATTGACACTTGGGGGTGGATAATTATTTGTTGTGAGGAGCTGTCTTGTTCCCTGTAAAACGTTCAGCAGCATCCTTAGACTCAGCTCATTAGGGGACATCCCCCCCCCAATTGTTTGAAAGTGTGAAACATCAAGCCTTTTTCTCTTGTAAAAGACTTACACTTAGGAATTCAGATGGTTGAATGATGCCTGGGTTATAAGAAGATTCTACCAACCCAGTGGATCAAAATAGTTCCCGTTTCTATCTTGTTTCTGTAGCACTCCCTGTGTTTCCTCTGAAAAGGCCATTAGTGATGGTCTAATTCATGACCATATTCTGGTCTTGGAAATTCAATTCCCTGGACTGTCCTAGAAGGATGAAGGAGAGGGGTGGTGTTTCTGAGGAAACCAGTGCCTCTGAGACCCCTCTGGAATTGGCAGTCCCCCGCAGCTTCTCTAGGGGCATGTCCCAGAAGACAATAAAGGGGAGAAAAACAGCCCACTCTGGCATGCATTTCAGGATCTCTCACTCCAAACCAGAAAGTCTGAGAGGCCTGGTAAAAATAAATATGGCTTAGCACTCCTGGCACAAGAGCAGTTTCTGACAGCCAAGACTTAACTCACCCTAGGGGATGACCCAGGCAGAGACTACGCGCAGAGTTCATTTCTACACATTGATATTCCCACTGATGCCCCACAGCCAGGGATGGCTCTGTGCACCAGAGCTATGCCGAACCATGAAGGAGGAGGACTTGAGATACACACATAAAACAGTCTCTTGAGCTTGAGTCAGACAGGGACAACCAGCCTCCCCCTTCTTCCCCAAACCCCGGAAAACAACACAAATCATGTCTGCTGGAAAGGAACCTGTCCTTTGCACACAGAATGGAAACTGTTTATAAATTCTTAATACCCTGACTTTGGAAGTATGGTGACCGGCTGTCTTAGATTTTTGGGGACAAATGTATTCATGACACCACATGTCTCTAGTTTTCATATGGAAACAAATATGGTGTCTTTTTCAACAGGTTGAAGAGCAAGTCTTCATAAGCAGCACTTATTGAGGCCAACTAGGGCTGCATACCAAATCCTGAGAATGGCTGAGAATCAGCCTATACTTTTTACTTTTTTCCAAAATTTTGGATTAGGCTAAAGCGACTTAGGCCACAAAGGTCACCTGTCTTTCCTAGCCCTAAGATCATTTAAACGTGACCTGACTCGACTGCCACCTTCAGTCAGCAAGAAAAATTACACAGGCAGAAAATGCTTGCATATTAGTTACCATGGTGATCTTAGTTCAACCACATTGCATCTGGATAAAAATTCCGGGCAGAACGGTGTAGAGGAACACCAGCTAAGAAGGAGTTAACATTTCATTTTGTGGTGGTGGTGGTGGTTGTCCTGTCGCAAAGCACAGGGTTATCATTAGCATTGCTCAAAGAGAGTACTTTGAAGTGAAAACCTTTGAAAAATTAGAAATAAGCAAGGATGAAATCGGAGAAGTCTCCTAGTACCACCTCGCACTATACCAACTGACTTTTCCCTCAACTAACATGAGGCATTGGGGTATTCTTGACTCTGTTTACTAGTAAGCGGAAAGTGGTTTAAGGAAATCTGCAGAGGATCCAAAGCCAGGAAGCACTGGCTTACCAGCTTGGAGAGAAAACTGATGCTTAGGGCCTAAAGAGGTTGAGGAATTGGGCAAAAGTAACTAAACAAGACTCAACCTAGAAAAATGCAAAGTGTTAACAAAATTCATCCGTATTATTAATATGTATTAGGAACAGACACAGGCCCACGTAGCTAAAATGAGAGAAACAGTAACCCCAAAGTTCAACACTGCTGGAAAGCCCTACACAGACAGGGAAGAGAGGTAGGGGCAGGCTGAGGCCTTTGGGGGAGTGCCTGCAGACTGATTTCCTCACTCTCTTCCTTCCTGGCCTGGATCAGAAAGTCAAAGAAGGTGAAGAGGCTAACAACGCTGATTTACAAAGACAGGACCAAAGGCTGTCGGGGCCAAATCTGGACGTCTGAGTTGGGCAACAAGGCACAGCCAGCCACCTCAGGAAATGAGTAAAGAAAAGGGAAGGTCATGGAATTAGCCCTAGAACGATGCCTAGAAGAGAATAAAAAGGAAATAACAGAGAGTGAGAACTCGTTAAGACACTGCACTCCAGGCTCCCAGACATCCCTTATTTGATGTCAATAAAGACGCAGCACATTGTGCATTAGCAAGCATTGTATATTCTGTGACATCGATAAAGTCTGGACCCGGGGCTAGTAGGGGGACCAAAGTCACGTCCAGAAGACTTGGGTCAGCCTGGGTGCTCCTCCCTAGCAGAGTTAGGGGGAGTGGGATCCAGAGTCGTGGTTAGTAGTAGTAATGGGGACAGGGAGGGGACTCACTCGAGGGCTAGGAATGTGGGGGCTGCATGAGGAGGCACCGGGCCCGCGCTGGAGGAGTTGGGGGGGTGGGGTCCGGGGACCCGGAGGCGGGGGCCCAGGGCGGAAAGGGGCCGGGCCGGCGCAGGGGGCGGGACCAGACGCGGTGGCCGTGGCAGGGGCTGCTGAGCTGGGGGCGGGGCAGCCGGGCCCGGGACACCCCCTCTCGGTCCCCTGGCGGGCGACTTCGGTTCTGGCAGTACTGGAAGCAGCAGCGGCCGGAGGGGACTTGCAAGGCGCGCTTGTCGCCGTGGAGCCCCGACGCTTCCCCCTGGGGACCCTCGGCCGACTCGCTCCGCGGCGCCGCGCCGTCCCGCGGGAGCCGGCGGGACCCCCGGCTGGTAAGGAGCGCCGGCGGCGGTGGCGGCGGCACCATGAGGCGGCCGTGGGGCGCGCTGTTGCTTGGCGCCCTGCTCTGCGCACACGGTAAGAGGCGCCACCGCTCCCGCGCCAGCCGGCCAGCGAGGAAAGTTTGTCCAGGGTCCGGTAGCTGCAGGACTTACCTCCCGGGGACAGGGCTGCCCCGGCTGGGACTTGAGACCCCTTCCCTCACTTAGTGCCCCGAGATTGCAGGGGAGAGGTGCAGGACCTCCCGCAGCTCCTCAAGTACGAGAGGGGGCAGTGGCGGAGGCGCTGGCCCCGGCTCGGGTCTGGGCCGAACTCCGCGCTCTTGGGCTTGCTTCCCTCCCTGTGATGGCCGAGGCTGGGAGTAAGAACGAGGCACTCGCTCGCCTTCCCTTGCTGCTCTTAGAAGAGCCAGGGTCTGCTTCCCTCTCGGGTTACGCTAGGGTCTGTGTGTCCTTGGTGCAAACGAATGCGTGCAAAGAAAGGAAGGCAAAGAGGATGGTCGCTAAAGCGTATACTGCGGATAGCAGTCCTTGGAGGATTAGGGGACCTTGGGGAGGGGGGCTCCAGTGGAATCTGAGTACTTGAGCTTTGAGCTTTGGTCTGCTTGGACTCGCTATCTTCCTCCCAATGAGGGTCTTTGGACACCACTTGCTTGCAGCATCTCCCCTTAGTAGTGTTTTGGGTTCCCTCTCCTGGCTGCGGCCAATCAGCTTCCTGCCTTGGATCCTCCCCAGAGAGGAGGGAGAACGAGGTAGGAAAGGAGGTTGAAGAGAGACACTGGGAAGAAACCGCTGGAAGGCTCTCGCAGATGCGTTCTGGGGGAGGGTTGTGCGCCGAATTTCAGCAGGCAGCCGCCTGGCCCGCGCGCAGGGGCCTTGGCCCTCGGGGGAGCTGGACCGCTGGCAGCAGAGTTGCTGCTTCATCTGCTCCTGATTAATCACTTGTTTGGTGCCCGTTCGCAACTGGTGTGTGTGCTATTAGGGCTCCAGTGGAATCTGTTTCCTCGAAGCCGGGTAGGACCGTAGGTGCACCCCTTGATTTAGCAGCTGCCTCTGGTTTGTGCCCACAGATCAAAGAACTCTGATCTTTGAACCCCAGCTCCATTCGCCCAACGCTTATCAGTGAAGAAAGAGAGCCGACTGGGTCCGTTCTCCCAGCCCAGATGCGGGTGTGGGATTCGGAGTGGAGGGGTGCGTAGACTCTGGCCTTACACCGCTTCTGTCTTTAATGCAGGAGAACTCTAGTGGGAATCTTGTAGATTTCGGGACTTGCCTGGCAGGGTGTGGAGATGACTGGGCGCTTATTTTAATAGTTAGCTTTCTTCTCAAATCCAAAACAGAGTTGTCGAGTCTGTTCTTTACCCAGATCTGGGTTTTAGACGGCTTTTTCCAGTGTCCTCTCTAGCGCCGACTGAGCTTTCTCTCTGAGAAGTCGCGTCCTGGCCGCCCCACGTCACTCTGCACGGTGCTCTCCCCGCCCAGTTCTCTCCTAGAAGGTTATTTGTAGCCTCTCCGGCGTGTCGGGACAGCAGCCCTACTGGGGTAGGAATGTTGCTGCTCTTCCCATCACATGGGCCCCTTAAAGGGGCAGCTGTGCGTTTTGGGGGTTCCCCTTTGGGGCTGCCGAGGGAGGGATAGAACTTCCCGTGGGCCACCTGGAGGAAGTTTTGAAAAAGATCAAGGGAAATGGCACGACACTGAAATAAAGGGCTAAAACGGATACCAACAAAGCCAAAGAGGAGATTGTCGCCTTCTGCCCTGGGGAAGGGGGAGCTGGAAGTTTCCGGGCTGAGACTGGCCAAGAAGATTTTTACTGCTCCAATGCTGTCAGGACTGCATCCCCAGCATCCCCTTGGAAGCTGAGGGTGAAAAAGAAAGGGCAGGAGTAGAGATTTGCACGTATTTAATGCTTAAGTAACAAAAAAAAGTAAAGATTCTTGGTAACTCTTTTGGGTGCCTTTTCAGAGAAAAAAGGTTAAGAAAAACTAGATATGGGGGTGCTGTATGTGTGCGTGTGTAAGCATAGGCAATGACACGAGGATTTTAACTTTCATCTGGCCTGAGATCTTGCCATCATTGATGGCTGGGAAGGACAGCTTCATGGTTTGCTAGTGAGACTGAACAGTTGCTGGAGATAGATCAAGCGCAGCCAAAACTACTGCCTCCCAGACCCCTGACACTCTGTCCCAAAGGCCCCAGGAGATGGTGGCTGTGATAAGTGTAGTGGTGAATAAATTGGGCCGACTAGCCTCAGCCATAAGTCAGTATTCAGGACAATAAAATTAAAGGTGTTTCTGTGGATACTGCTCATTCTTTGGGCTTTCCCTAAAGCCTGTAAGGTTTGATGGGAGCTTGCATAACAACCTAACCTCACTGATTTTGGAGGGAACTTGGATTGCTCGTAAGAGCCACTTGAACAGCAGAAACCACATTTGTCCAGTAGGTCTCTCCCAGGTAAGTGAAACACTGAAAATTCTCCCAGGAGTGCTTAGATAGGTAGAAGGCTGTTTCTGAGGATGAGTGCAAAAGAGTGGAACTGATACTGGTCTCCTTTCCATCTGGCTGTTGTTGTGACCGTGGTTGTCATGGTGCATGGCTGACCTTGTCCCTGATCTTATTGGGCTTGTGAAAGATGCTTGGCTTGTGACTGATTTTGGATTTCCTCTTCTGTCCCCTGTTGAATATCAGATAACATCTTTGGGACTGGCACATGGTATTAGGAATGACAGGTGCAAGGAAACCAAGTCTGGCCACGTCTGAGGCAGAGCACACTGGACTTGTTCATTTTCTGGGCCAATCAAGAACATAGGAGGTCGCAGAGGACAGAGTATTTTATTGGTCTTTGCTAGCCCCTTTTACTGAATGACTGCTAATCTTGATCCCTAAGAAGGAGGAATACCGGAAAGGTTAGCTATATTGCTACTCCATTATAGAGAAGATTGAAACTAGAGACTTTCTGAGTGTGAGAAGAATTTCAGGGGCAAATTTGATAAATTCTTGGCTAGAAGTCCCTGTGGCCTTGTCCTTTGTACGACTGGACGCATCTCATAATTTTGAGACAATTCCATGCCCTCTTGTCCAGATCTGGTAGCCTGTTCCAGCCGTGGTCTCTTGGCATTCGTTGACATGACTTAGCCATAAGTTTTGTCACAGTCACCTGGGCATAGAACGTCTGGGCCCCAGGCTGTCTGGACTGCCATCTCATTTTCAGCAGTGGAAGCTCTTCTCCCCGTCTCAGCCTGGTGGGATTCAGTGTTCCAGAGAAGATTCTGTGCTGACTGGATGGCTGGTAGAGCCCAAGTCTGGCCCTATAAATAGCTCTGATGAATGACTGTGCTTGCCACACTCTCCATAGCTTACAGCTGCCAGGGTCAGGTTCTTTCTTCCTAGTACACTCAGAAATGTTCCCTAAGCTGGGTCCATATTCATTCATTCATTTGTTCATTCATTCATCAAACAAACATTTATCAAGCCCTAATTTAATCACTTGGCACATAGCTCAGTGGTTAAGAAGCACAGGCAGACCTGGGTTTGAATCTTGGCTTTCGCATTGACACTTCCTGGTAACCCTGTGCAAAACACTCCCCTTAAACAAAGGACTCAAGTGTAACTTATCACATAAGAATATTGTAAAGATCAGATGAGATAGTAAACAAATTGCCATTCAGTCAGTTGTGACTCCTGGCAATCCTATGTGATACAGAGTAGAACTTCGATCCGTAGTGTTTTCAAGGTGTGATCTTTTGGAAGCAAGTCATTAGACTTCTTCTGAGGTACATTTAGGTGACTTTGAATTGCCACCCTTTTGGTTAGTAGTCAAATGTTTAGCCATTTTTGCATCCGGGAACTCCATATTGAGATGGTAAACAAACAGTCAAAAACCAACAAACCTGTGGCTGTTCTGTTGATTTGACTCATGGTGACTGCACGTGTTGCAAAGTGGAACTACTCTATATGATTTTCTTGGCTGTAATCTTTATGGGACTAGATCACCATGTCTTTCTTCTCTGGCACCACTGGGTAGGTTTAAAGCAGTGTTTTAAGCCAGTTTTCTTTGGTTGAAACTGGAACAGACCCAAATTTTTAAAATCTGTGTGAACCACAACGATAACTGGAACAGGAAAAATTATAGGATAAACCCCTGTTGGAAACCTAATCTTCCCCTTAGAAAACAAGGGCAGCATGTGTGTTGCATAGCAACCACATCTCTTGCTCATCGGATTTTGAGCAAAGTCAGAAACAGCATTGCTGTGCTCAAAGATAGCAGCTGACCACCAGCTTTGAACATGCATTTCTTTCTACCGTCCTGCCAGTCATCCTGTCTCACCCATCAGGCTCCTGAAAGGACTTGCTACTCCTCTTCTGAGTCTCCCCATCCAGAGCTTCAACTGGTCATTTTTCCCATTCTGGTTATCTTTCAGATGACTCAAATTGTAGAAATTCACATCTGTTACAATTTCACTTCATCTGTCATGGCTGAACTGGTTCAAACTGGTTTGAAACCCAGTGTTGTACAGTCAATCTTTCTGTTAGTAGCTGGAGGCAAATGGGTTCGTACTACTCAGGAATCTAGATGCAATAATAGTGTGTTTAAATTATTTACACAGAGCCTGACAATTACTGTTTTACCATAGGCGTCTATACATATCAGCTGCTTGTTAGTAGTGCTGTGTATATGGATTAGAGAGAGCCCTTGCTTTGGGAATATGAAAGCCAGGTAAACACATAATTATACTACAGTGTCATGTGCTAGGATACCCTGATGGCATAGCGGTTAAGAGCTATGACTGCTATCCAGAAGTCAGCAGTTCATGTCTACCAGGTGCTCATTGGAAACGCTATGGAGCAGGTGTACTGTCCCATAGTGTGGCTATGAGTTGGAATTGACTTAATGGCAGTGGGTTTGGGTATTTTCTAATTGGTTGTATGCTAAAATGAAGGCCTTGGTCTTTTGCTCATTTCAACTGGTTCTTGCTTTTCTATTTAAAGACCTTGCCTCTTCCTTTCCATCTTGAAAACTAATGAAACCTAAGTATGGTCCCCCCCCAATACCTCCAAAAAAAGAAGCCTGTTAAGCTATTACAGGAGTCTAGGGGAGTGTACTTAGGCCTTAGTTCTCCAGCAAGAGGTCTTGGGATACAGGGCTTTCCTCTGAGAGCTTCCCAGTTAGATGCAGTGTGATCAGCAAGCTGTCAGGCAACTGCTCACCCTGAGATTGCTGTGACCCTCTGTGACCTGGGGTGAGAGGTGCTGGCTGAAGTCTCTTGTAGCTGGAACAGTTTGGAATTCCAAGCTCTCCCTCCCTCTGGCCTGAGCAGGGAATCAGGCCCCAGAGCACACAAGGCAGTAATTGCCCCAATTTGGGGGCTGGGCTGTTGCAAAGCTTCCTTCTTTCACTTCACAACCACAGTCTTCAATCGGGAGTCCCGTCAGTGTGCAGGGATAATTGATGTGGGTCTGGAGCCCCAGACTCATCCCCAGCCCCCAGCTCCTCCACCCCGACATTTGACCCCTGTTGTGTCTTTGTTTCTAAAAAGTTTGTGCCAGTGATGGCATCTTTTTGGGGGGTTGCAGAAAGTTGACCGTAACCAAGAATAGTCTGTAAGAGGAACTGATTCTGTGGCTTCCTAGAGGTCCTTTGGCTCCATTTTCTGTTCTTCTGCGTTTTTGATTTAGCAAGAAGCAAACATGCGCGGTGCCCTTGGGCACCTCTTACACCCATCGGAGCAAACTTCATGCTTTCACTGAACGCAGGCATTCTATCCTTGCTCACAGATGAGTGGGCTGACCATATGCTCTCCCTAATGTATTGCTTCCCCGTGCGTAATGGCAATTTCAAACTCCTCTGCCGTTCAGGTTGGAGTGAGAAGGGGAGGGGCACTTCTGGAGACCCAGCTTGGGGAAGCCTGGCGGGGACTTGCCGCAAGCCGGGACTTGGCTTGTGGGAGCTCCCCCTTCACCTCTGTGCTAAGCTGAGGATCAGAGCTGCGTACAAAGCCGGAAACAAAAGACTGGGAGCAAACCTCCCATCTGGCTGAGAGGCAGGGACACAAAGGTGCTGCTAGTAATTTATCACCGGAGGTTTGCTGGGGCCTGGAAGCTCCAGACTCCAGGCAGCACGCCTTTTGTGGGGAGAGGGACCACCCCCACCCCCCATCCGCACCCCCACCCGGCCCCTGCCTGTCTGAGTATAAAGCCAGGTAGATACTGGAGTAGAGTACTGGAAGAGATACCTGATTAGCACAAGAAAATAAAGACACTGCAAGGTTGTAAGTGTCCCAACAATCTTTCCAAGCTCTGCTGCTCCACTTCCTGCCAGGCCTGAAGGGTGGGGGTGGAGGGAGGGTGAGGGGTGGGAAGGCAGAGGGGAAAAGTGTTCCAGGTGGTCCAATGGCTCCAGCCTTGGGAGTGCCACTGTCACCGCCTTTTTGATGTGGATGAGGTCAGAGAGAGCTTTCTCTGTTGGCTCACCTGCAGCATTAGGGAAACCAAAGTGAGATGCCAGATGATAATGTCTACAAGCTTAGCAAATAAGAAAAGGGAACTCATTTCTGTTCTCTGTACCCCTCCCACCTCAGGCTGTTTAATAAAGCAGTTTCAACTACTGGCTCAGAGAGATTGTAGAATTGAATGGCTCTCATATTGTATCTCCCTAGATGAGAATTTCTGCTCTTCTGGAAATGATCTCCTCAGTGACCACCCTTGTACTCTAGACCTGGACACATGGTCTAAAAAATAGACATATACTTCTGGGGCATTTAACATTTTTGAGTGCCCTAAGATAGGTGGTCCTTGGAAACTCTGCGCAGCAATTCTGCTGTATCCTCTAGGGTCGCTAGGAGTCAGCATCAACTCCATGGCACTGGGTTTGGTTTGGCTGTGGTTTTGGTTAAGGCAGTGGTTGGAAACCGTGGTGGCAGAGTGCTGAAGAGCTGCTGCTCATAATCAAAAGGTCAACAGTTCAGATCCATCAGGTGCTCCTGGGAAACTCTGTGGGGCAATTCTACTGACCTGTAGGTCGACATGAGTCAGAATCGACTCAGTGGCAGCGGGTATGATAGTGTTTAGTATGTGTTACCACATTTGTTCCTCATGCTATCCTTTACAGATGAGACACTGAGACTCAGAGCAGTTTGTTGTCACAAAGTTAGATAATATAACAGAGTTACATTTTGAATCCAGAGCCTAACCCATGGCTGCTCAACCCATATTACCTCTCAGGACAGAGCAGTTTAAATCCACGCTGTCACAGAAGATTTCGGTCAGGAGCACCTGTGTCTCTTCTTGAGTTGACTGCCTCTCCTTTCTGCTGTCAGACATCTTCTCAGGAATCCCAGTGCATAATGAATTGCTCTTCATGTGCTTTTTGATGGAGAGAGGACTAGAAAGTCTCTCAGAAAGGGAGATGAAGACTGTTGCTTCCAGAAGCCACATGTTACTGTGTGAGACGTGTTTTGAGATGTAGTGGGAGGGAAAAGTGATACTTTGAGCAGGTCCTCAGAGAACACAGCCAGCTTCCGTCCCTGTTAGAGACGGGAAATCTGTGGACTGAGCTGCTAGACGGGTTAAGTAGAATTCTGAGGCCGGGTATGGAGGAAACTCGGGTGATAAGTGATAAGAGCTACAACGGACGGCTAACCAAAAGGCTGGCAGTTTAAATCCACCAGGTGCTTCTTGGGAAACCTATGGGACAATTCTGCTGTCTCCTGTAGGGTCACTATGAGTCAGAATTGACTCAACAGCAGTGGGTGGATATGGAGAAACCCTGGATTATAGGTATGTTACTATGTTGAGAGAGAGGACATATCCAGGTGATGATGAGAGTATTTGTAATAATAGCAGCTCACCATGAACTTCACGGATTCCTGATGGTGCAGTGCTTAAGAGCTCAGCTGCTAAACAAAGGTTGGCAATTTGAATCCACCAGCCACTCCTTGGAAATCCCATGGAACAATTGTACTCCATCCTGTAGGGTTGCTAAGAGTTGGAATCAACTCAACCACAGTGGATTTGAGTTTTCTGGTATGTATTTTATATATGTTGTTGCCATTTAAATCTCCCAGCAACCCTATGAGACAGGTACCCTAGTTTAAAAAGAAGAAACAAGCCTATTTCTGAATTGCCGCATACTTTAGTTTCTCAATTCTCCCTTCTGTACTTGCCTACTAGGAATTAGTTGATCAGAAATTCAGTGGAGATAAAGGAACCACGTGCCCTCGAGCTCCTCCAGAGATAGACAGTAAAGAAAGACTCTTGCCCTTGTCCTGTCTTCCACCTTTTCCTGGGGGTATTCCTGCTGCCAGCTTTAATAGGTTATTTCTGTGGGTTTTCCTGCCACCAACATAACCCCGAGGAGGCCCTGCTATTTGGCATTCAGTACGGTTTTAAACATCTCAAGCCATGAAACAGAAAGCCATAATGACGGGGCAGCTGGATAAGACAATTCTGGGGTGACTTGCAATCTGTAATAGTAGTAGCAAGAGCTGTGCTTATTGAGCTGTGCCGGGCACCATGTTAAGTGCTTTTGATGAATTAACTCAGTTAACCCTTGGAACATCAATATGAGATGTTGTTATTGTTAGGTGCTGTCAAATCAGTTCCAACTCATAACGACCTTATGCACAACAGAATGAAACACTGCCTGGTCCTGTGCCGTGTCCACAATTATTTTTATGCTTAAACTCATCATTGCAGCCACTTTGTCAAGCCATCTCATTGACGATCTTCCTCTTTTTCACTGACCATCCAATCTACCAAATATGATTTCCTTTTCCAGAGACTGATCACTGCTGACAACATGTCCAAAGTATGTAAGATGTAGTCTCACCGTCTTTGCTTCCAAGGAACACTGTGGTTGCACTTCTTCCAGAACAGATCTGTTTGTTCTTTTGGCAGACCATGGTACGTTCCCTATAGCCTCCACATGTCTGTCAGTTTGTTGTACTTCGGGGACTTGCAGGTTGCTGTGATGCTGGAACCTATGCCACTTGTGTTTGGGTACCAGCAGAGTCACCTGTGGTGGACAGATTTCAGCTGAGCTTCCAGACTAAGATAGAATGGGAGGAAGGACCTGGCAGTTTACTAAACGAATTAGCCAGCGAAAACCTATGTGACACAGGGGCTCTTATTAGCCCCATTTTGCTGATGAGAAACTAAGGGATAAAAGATTAAATAATACACTGGGGTCAGACAGCCAGCAAGTAGAGGAGTTGGAATTTGCACCCAAGAACTTGTACTCCTGTGATCTTAACCTTCTGCTTTCTGCTTCCTAATGTTAGAGGATGACCATTAAGAACTTCTTTTCTGTTTTTAGGAATGTCAAGGGAGAGGTGACCTTTTGGGACCGTAATAATGTGTCTGATAATATCTCCTTTGAGAGGACCTGCTAGAAAAAGACTTCACCATGTAGATTTTCAAACAAACTAAGTAAGGCTGGCCTGTAGGGATCAGAGGAGTAAAAGGGACCATAGGATAGAAATAGGTAGAGTCACACATGTCAGTATTACAGCCTGATAGTGCAGAGAATAAAGGGAACTCTTGTAATAGACGACAGTGAACTTAGTCTAGGACTAGAAGCCCAAAAGCCAAAGCCCCTGCCTTCAAGTCGATTCTGACTCATAGCAGCCCTACAGGTCAGAGTAGAACTGTCCCATAGAGTTTCCAAGGAGCGCCTGGAGGATTTGAATTGCCAAAAGCCACCTTAAAAAGAAGATTGTTGTTGTCTTGGTTAGATGGGAAATAACTGCTTTCGTTTCTGATATGCTGGGTTCTTCTTTTTTTGACTCCAGCTCTCACAAGACGAGAGAAGTGTGTCGCTCATTCATTTATTATTTTATTCATTTAACAAACATGTATTAATCACCTGCCAAATAGGAGCCCTGGCAGCACAACCTTTAAACACGCAGCTGCTAACTGAAAGTTTGGTGGTTCAAACCCAGCCAGCAGCTCCATGGGAAAAAGACCTGGTGATCCTGTAAAGGTTACAGCCTCAAAAGCCCTACAGGGAGGTTGTGCTTTGTCAAATGGGGTCACTAGGAGTTGAGAACTGACTCAACAGCACCTAGCAACGACATCAACAGTGTACTAAGCCTTGAGGTTTTTGTTCTTTGCCCTCAAGCCAACTCTGACTCCTGATGACCTTACATGTAGCAACAGGATCCAGTATTGCCCAGCCCTGTACCACCTTCATGATCTTTTGTCTGAGTCCATTGTTGCAGCTGCTCTGTCAATCCAGTCTCATTGAGGCTCTTCGTCATTTTCATTGGCTTTTGCCTTGGGAATAATACACAGCTTTATATCATACAGTTCAAGCTGCCAAGAAGTTTATGTACTAGTAAGTAAACAGTGATCCCAGAGTGGTTAAGTAGTATGTCAGGAGTAGGTACAGAGGGCCTCTGGAGTGCAGAGGCTTCTCCTTAGCCGAGGGCCAGGTGGGGCCGCGTTGGGCAGCATCAGCGAAGGATTCATCTCCTGGTTTCCTTCTGCTGCCCACCCCTTCCTCGCTTTGTATCGGTGCTAGTGCCTCCTAAGCCGGCTCTGTCTTCCCCAAAGAGTGGCTGTTTATAGGCAACTGGGTCTCGTAGACTCCAGATATCTCTTGGCTGAGGTTAGATCCATTTCCATGTGGCTGTGCCATACCTTTCAGTTACATCTGTTGCCTTGCTACGTGGGTATCCCTTTCACTGAGAGACTCTATGTGGAGGCTACCCAAGGAGCTGAAATCCACGGGTTTGTCCTCCACTGGACTAACTGTAGTTGAGGATCATTTCAAGTAACTTATCTTCATTAAGTAAGATTCATGTCCTCAACATTTCACCAGCAGACAGAACAAGAGAGAAGGGTTTTAACACGATTTCTCCCATTGTAATCTCTTCTACAGTGGGGTAGCTTTCACAGTCCAGAACATTCACAGGGTACTTCTTAAGCCTTGTCATCTGTAGTTCAACTTGAAAAAGCTGCTCTATGCCTATGTATCATGACTGTCCACCCATGTGCCTCCACGTGGCAGGCACGGGGCACTGCCAAGTGAGCATTCAGTGGGATGGTGGAAAGCAGTGTTTCTCTAACTTGAGGTGCATCACTGTCACCTGGGTAGGTTATGGAAAATCCAGATTCTGAGATCACTCTTGAGAATACTGGTCTAAGAGTCAGATTGGAGCACCCATCTTGGCTGCCCCACCTGTAATCTTTGCCAAAGCAAGTGACTGTACCCATTAAATAGGTACTATAGTAACTACAGGTTTTATAGTAACTACTGGTTTTATGGTAACTACTCAAGGTAATTGTAATGCTTAAATGAGAATGCAGATGTTATGCAAAAGTGGCTTGTAAACTATAAAGAGAAGCTGCAGAGTATAATTATTTGCTACCAGAGCACTGTTCCTTCCTGGATGAGTGCAATATCTAAGGTACTTTCCTGTTTTCATTACTTTACCTTGGGGCAGGGGAAATTGGTAGTAACCACTAGAGGTCACTGGTTGAGACACACATACTGCATATTTGCTAGTGAGAATACATAAAGGAGAAAGAAAAAAAAAACAAAGCCAGTTGCCCTTGAGTCAATTCTGACTCATGGTGACCCCAGGTGACTCATGGTGGCCCCATGTGTTTCGGAGTAGACTGCATTCCATAGCGTTTTCAATGACTGTGATCATCTGGAAGTAGCTTGCCAGGCCTTTCTTCCAAGGGACTTCTGGAAGAACTCAGACCACCAACCTTTCAGTTAATGGTCTAGCACTTCACTGCTGGCATCACAAAGGCACTCCTGCATTGAGAGGGACCCAGAGTTCCATCGTTGTAACTTCCCTTTTTTTGACCTTGAGATTTTGGCGATCCTCATCATAGTGGTGCCATTTATTGGGAGGCGTTATCTTGAAGTGGTTAAAAGCAGAGGCTCTGGGACCGACCTGCCTGGATGTGAATGCTAGCTTCTGCCCTCAGTGCTTGTGTGACCAACCACAGACGTAACTTCCCTGCATCTCATCTTCATCTGTAGAGTTGTAGAAATGATGAGGGTACCACCGCTCAGGGTTGTTGATTCAATCATGTAGCCAATGAAAAGCACTTAGGAAAGTACTTGGAGGGTACCTGGTAAGCATTCCATAAATGACAGCTGTAGTATGATGATGCTTTTTCTGTGTGCCAGTCTTGTATGAAATATCTTGCATGGATTATTCAATATTTACCAAAAAGTTGGAGGTGGTACTGTTATTACTTCCATTTTTCAGAGGAGGAAGCTGAGGTACCAAGACATTAAGAAACTTTCTTAACATCCTATAGTAAAGTGGCAGAATCAGGATTTGAAACCCATTTATTCTGGTTTCAGAATCTATGCTTTCCACTACCATGTTACACTGTCTCTCCTGTGCCAGCTATGCAGCTGATGGTTGCCCTTTTTTCCCTTGAAGGCAAGCAGTGAGAAATTGGTAAGCGCAGCTGAGGCAAAGGAGAGAAGATATAAATGGTGAGATTGGGTTAAGCCCCCAGGAAGGTCTTAGGAACATATTAACTTGCATCTGAAAACAACAAGGTACTTTGGTGATCAGAACACCTTGGAGACAGGCCTTTCCCTTATTGAATTGCATTAGATCAGGACCCTGGTCCCAGGAGACTTGCTGTGAGGCTGGCAGCAAAAGGCTTTCATGGTCAAAAGCATAGCTGAGTATTCGAACCCAAAACCTCTTTAAAATGAAGACTGCGTTTTGCCACCCAGGGACATTGGTTTCCTTTCTCCACTCACCATTTTAACGAGGGTTAAAAGCTGCCTTTAGGATCACAGCCAGGACTTGAGTGAAAAGGCCAAATTCTACTTCCAGGGACCCAGAGGGTCTGCAGTTGTCCAGAAGAGCTTGTTTTCTGGAGTGTCGTGTGTCTGTTTACTGTATGAACACCCAAGTCAGGGACTCGCCACCCACGGCCACAGAGCTGACAGAGCTGACGGTCAGTTCTTCCTCTGACATGCAGGAAGTCTTGACTCTCCCGCTGCCGCCCCTGACTGGATGCCCCTCCAGTGGAGTGCTTTGTTCCTGGTCTGCAGGCTGCCATGCGGAGTCCTGTTATCGCTTGGCCGACAGCGGGGGCGGGGTCCTAGAAAACCGGTCCCTGGGCTCCTCCTTACCTTCCGTGGCCTTTTCCCTTTCACGCAGCCCCAGGAAACGGCTGTTCTTGCTCTCCTGATACTGGTGCTCTGCTTCTTCAAATCAACGCCTTGGGGAAAATTTCGCTTTTCTGTGCCCACACCTGCACTGTTTCAGCCCCAGTTTACTGAGCATCTTTGGTGTGCCAAGACACAAGGTTAGGTTCTTCCACATCTATTTTCTTGTCCAAACTTTGTGGCTTTTTTTTTTTTCCACAAATGAGGGAGCTGACACTAGGGGTGTTCAGTGGATCACATGGCTGGTCAGTGGAACCCAGCTCTGTCTGCTCCAAGTTCAGGGCTTTTTCCTCTTCCTTCTGGTTCCCTCTGTTCTTGTTACCCCTTCACCTCCAACTCCCCGTTGGTGCATCCTTACTCCCTCCTGTGTGTAGCTAGCAGCATTTTTTCAACCTCAGCACTGTTAACTTTTTGAGCCAAAAGTTCTTTGTTGGGGGGCTGTCCTGTGCATTGTAGATGTCTAGCAGCATCTCTGCTTGTCTGCCAGTAGCACTGCCAGCCATGACAACCAAAAATGTCTCCAGACAGTGTCAAATGGCCTTTAGGGAGCAAAATCATCCCTGGTTGCAAACCCCTGATTTAGCCTTGCTGTTCCTCCTCCTCATGTTACCCTACAAAGATTTGTATGTTCAGAAGCCCCAGTACATGGAGTTCTCTATAATACACACTCCTGCCTGGGTCATGCAGCCAGAATACCCCAAAGTGATCACACTTCCAAAGTTCCTCAAGCTCTGTTGCCCAGAGTCATCATGAAAAATCCCTTTTCAGTGTTCCCAGAACAGGCCTGAGAGGGGGCCTGGGTCTCCAGTACTTCTCTAGGAAAGAATCCCCTGTCCTGACATCTGACTAGCTTCAGTTGGTCCCAATCTACCTGGAAAAGAGAACAAAAGACATCAAAAACATGAAGAAAATAGGAGCCCAGCAGGCACAGGGTGCCACATGATCTGGACACTACATCAGCATGAGACCAGAAGAACTAGATGGTACCTGGCCGGCCACCACCAATGATTGGCGTGAAGGAGAACGCAATGTGAAGTTCCTGATGTAGTGGTGGAAAAATGGGTGTAGAAGTAGAACTCTATTAAAGACTAGACTTGATAGACTGGGGGATCCTCTGAGGACATGCCCCTCCCACAATGGTGTTAGCCCAGAGCTGAAACCAGGACTGAAACCAACTCTTCAGACCAAGATTGGACTCGACATAAGACGTAGAGTGATGCTGTCGAAAAATGTGCTTCTTGGCTTAAATATGTACATGAAGGTGTCTGAGCAGTTCTTGTCTAGAAGCAAGATAAAAGGGCAGAAGGGGACAGGAGTTGGTTAAATGGATGTGGGAAGTACAGGTTTGTCATGGATTGAACTGTGTCACCCCAAAAATGTGTGTAGCCACTTGGCTGGGCCATGATTCCCAGTATTTTATGATTGTCTTCCGCTTTGTGATTTTTCTATGCTGTATGTTAAAGAGGATTAGGGTGGGACTGCAAATCCCTCCCTAAGGCTACCTCCCTGCTCCACTGTAAAGGGAGTTTCTCTGGAGTGTGGCTTGCATCACCTTTCATCTTTTCATCCTACAAGAGATAAAAAGAAAGGTAAGCCAGCAAAGAGTTGGGAACTTCACACCATCAAGAAAGCAGCACTGAGGGTAGAGTGTGTCCTTCAGACCTGAGGTTCCTGTGCCAAGATGCTCCCTGACCAAAAGACTGATGCAACACAAGGACTTTCCTCCAGAGCCCACAGGGAAAGCCTTCCCCTGGAGTGGACATCCTGAATTTGCACTTGTAGCCTACTGGACTGTGTGAGAATAACCATTTCTCTTTTTTTTAAAGCCATCCACTTTGTGGTATTTCTGTTAGAGCAGCACTAGCTGACGAAAACAAGAGCAGAAAGTAGGAGTGTGCTGTTACAGGGTGGGGAGAGCAGTTAGCCTTGGATAGCAGTGTGTGTGCAAGGTTTTATATGACAAATTGACTTGGGTTGTAAACTTTCACTTAAACCATAATATTTTTTTTTTTTTAAAGAAACCACTGCCCTGTACTTGCAATGTAACCTGGAGAGTAGAAGCGCTGGGTTTGGAGCACACCTTCCCGTGAGGTGCTACCTTCCTAGAAATTCTACCTCCCAGAGTCCCCATGGCTTCTGCAGGAAATCCTGCATCTTGTCTAAGGCAGCTGATTTTCTGAGCATCTGGAGGGAGGGGACAAAGCCTAAGTTGAGAATCTGGTGCAAGCCGGGATCCCTCTCCCCAGAAAGATACATTTGTCTACAATTTTAGGAGTTCACAGATCCCGTCATCCATCCATCCACCCATCTATCTGTCTATCCATCCATCCATCCATCCGTCCGTCCATCTGTCTATCCATCCATCCATCTTTCCACCCATTCACAGGTTAGGAGGTCTTGCCTTGTGCTGACATTCGTCCTTGGGGTGAAGTGAAGAGAAAGGGGTCTAGGGCTCTCTCTCAGTTCTTCGAGGGGAGAGTAGCATACCCTTTCACTCTTGGTGCTAAGCAGGCCAGAGATTTTTTTAAATAAATATTTTATTGTGGTATACAGGAAAGTTTACAGAGAAAATTAGTTTCCCTTTCAGCAGTGCATACACAGAGTATTCTGTGACATGTGCCCACTGTGCAGTGCCCACAGTGTCTCAGCACTTTCCCCATTTCCCCCTTGGGTTCCATTCCAGTTTTCCTGTCCCTTCTGACATTCTTAACTCTGCTTTTGGGCAAATGCCACCCTTTGTATTTTGTACAGTGATTGGTCTGAGAAGCGTGTACCTCCTGGGTGTTACTGTTCACTTTATAAGCCTGTCTTTTATGTGGCTCAAAGGTGATCTATAGGGGTGGCTTCAGTTTTAAGTTTGAAAGGTATCTATAGGCTATAATTCCAGGGGTTCCACTGGTTTCTATGAGACTAGTAAGTCTGGTCTTTTTTTGTGAATTTGAATTTTGTTCTGTGTGTTTCTGCCACTCGATCCTCCTGTTGTAATCCTGGTCAGACCCATCGGTGATGGTAGCAGGACGCCATTTAGTTCTTCTGTTGCAGGTTAGTGGAAAACTGTGGTTCATGTGGTCCTTTAGTCCTTTGGACTAATTATTTCTTTGGGTCTTTGGTTTTCTTCACTTTTCTTTGCTCCAGATGGAAAGAGATAAATAGTTGTAACTTAGATGGCCACTTACAAGCCTTTTAAGACCTTCATCTGTACTCATCAAAGTAGAATGTGGAAGATTGTTTTTATGGACTGTGTGAGGCCAGTTGACCTCAGTGTTCCCCTGAGACTATAATCCCTAGACTTCAAGCCCAGTATCTCAGTCCTGAGAGGTGTTTGGTTATGCAAGCCAAAGATTTATGATGTGAGGCAAGAATATAAATCAAGGAGATGAGCCAAGAAGGAGAAGCTGGACCAGGTAAATGGAAAACAAAAAACAAAAAAGCCCACTACCGTGGAGTCAGATCCAACTCATAGCTGTCTTATAGATCAGAGTGGAACTGCTCCATGGAGCTTGCAAGGAGCGCCTGGCATATTTGAACTGCCGACCTCTGAGTTAGCAGACGTAGCACCTAACTCACTATACCACCAGAGTTTCCAAGGTAAATAGAAAAGGGAGTGGTAATTTAGGAGCTTACTCCTTCCTTGTTCTAAGCCCAGGCTGAGGGCAAGGCCCAGCCTTGGGAGGAAGGGGAGTAGAAAGTGAGGGGAAGATCCACAGTGAACTGTGGCCCCCTTTTTCCCCAGCTGCAAATAGCCCAGCAGGTTAGATGAATGCTGAAAGGGGGGAGAGTGACCCCAGGAGAACCCTTTGTTCTGGCTGAGGCTGGAGCAGGGGCACTGAGCCATTCACACGCCATCCCAGGGCATCATGCTGGGCATGCTGGGGAGGGGGCACAGCAGCCGGTCATGGGACTTGGCCAGGCAGATAGCTTTAGATGCTCAATAGGGAAGCCCAGCTGCATGCTTTGGAGGATGGGGGAGGGGCTTCCTCTGCCAGCCTGTCTGCAGTCTGTGGCTTGTCTCTGGTCCCAGTCACTTGCCCCTCAGTTGATCTGGTTCTTTCTCATTCAGCAGTTTATGTGCAGTGTAGTTTCTTCATCTGGAAAACTCCTTGGTTGTTTTGTTTGTGAGCCGTCTGAAGCCATGGGTGATTTCTTGTATGCCACAAGTGTCTGTTGCTTTTTGGGTCCCATGTGAGTAATTAGAGGCTAGGAGGGGTACTGTGAGGATGGACTGCAGATGTTTCTCTAGGCTGTCTTAAAATGTATCTGACCACTTCCCAAGTCAGTCAGGTTTTCAGGAGTAGAGGTCCCTCGTCCAACTGACAAAGTAAGCACCTCTATATCCAATCCAAGATGATACAAACTAGTTCAAAATACAGCAATGCTACTGCCCTGATCGTCTCTGCTGACAGGTTCCAGCCTTAGAGGACACTGTGTCAACTACTGTTTTTCTAGTAGAAAAGCGCTCTCCTGTGGGCAGGCTCTGGCTCCCAAGCTAAGAAATAGATCCAGCTGCAGCTACTGTATCTAAGATGGCACCCTCCACACAGGCAGCAGATAGAGGGGGCTAAAGGTGCCGAGAGGTGATGAGTCCTACACCTCTGTTGCCAGGCCCGCACTGTAGGCAACACTGTGTAAACTACTGATTTTTGTCGGAGAAGTGCTGTCCTGTTTGCAGGCGCTGGCTCCCAGGCTAAGAATTAGGTCCCACTAAAATCTCCGTATCCAACATGGCGTCCCACATACAGTCACTGTGGTTCCCTACAAACCACGCTGTGGCAGTGATAAAAAGGCAGGCCCAAAGTGGCTAGATGAACAGAGTCCTAAGCCTGGCTCTCAAAATACGGCAATTTGGCCTGCCTATCCCCCCAGCAGCGTGTCTGAGTCTAGCCTCTAGGCAAGACCCAGCTCCACCCACCAGCCAACACAGAGGAAAAAAGTCAAAATGGTGTATTTACCTTCAGTCCATGAGAGCCAGGGCTAGCCAGGAGTGGGAGTCAGCAAAAGAGTAGAGGTTTTTCGCTCAGTGGTATGAAGTCCAAATTAACAGCCCTGTGCCATGTCTTGGGGGCTCCATTTGATAATCAATTTAGGTCTTGGTTTCCGGAGGGATATAGGAGATGTGTGCTTAGTCTGCCATCTTGACTCCGCCTCCTATGTGCAGTTTAGACACTCTTCTCTGCTTCCTCTCCTGTGTAGACTCTTATTTCTAGAGTAGTGCCAGGATTTTATTCCCAGTAACGTATCTTGGGAAACTCTGGCAGTATAGTGTTTAAATGCTGCAGCTGTGAACCAAAAGGCCAGAAGTTTGAGTTCATCAGGTGTTCCTTGGAAACTCGATGGAAGAATTCTGTTTTGTCCTGTAGGGTCTTTATGAGTCAGAATTGACTTGATGGTAGTAGGTTTGGGTTTTTTTTTTTAACATACCAGGTGTGATAAGCTCCCAGACTTGATTGTTCTAAGTGCTGTGTAACTCATTGCTGAATATCACTACGGTCACCTTCGAAGAACTCCCCTTGGGAAGCTGTGCACTGATACCAGCACCTAGGCCATCCGTCAGAGCAATTTGAAACTCTTTCTGGAATGATGATTGTGCACAGTGGCACAGGGCAAGTTCGTGAATTTAGTCATATAGTTGTCTGTGAAGGAGTTTTTAGCCAGTAAACAAATAACTGTGCTGGAACACCCTCCCTACTCATCTGATCTGGCCCCCAATGACTTTTTTCTTTATCCGAGGATAAAGGAAATAGTGAAAGGAAGACATTTGGATGACATTCAGGACATCAAGGGTAATAGGATGACAGCTCTGATGGCCACTGCAGAAAAAGAGTTCCAAAATTGATTTGGAGGGTGGACTGGGTGCTGGCATCAGTGCATAGCTACCCAGGGGGACTGCTTCAAAGGTGACCGTAGTGATATCCAGCAATGAGGTATGTAGCACTTTTTCTAGGATCAGTTTGTTAACTTAACTGTCAGACCTTGTATCTTGCCCTTCCTTGCCAGGGTCTATAGGTCTGGTACATGATAGAGACAAAGTCATCTATCTCAACCTAGTTTTGGAAAGAAGGAGATAGAGACCTCCCAGCATCACCCCTTCTGTCCCCTGCTCCCCTTCTTTGAAAGCACCAACCCTCCAAGTGGGCAGAAAAGCCCCATCATAGAGCTGGTACCTGGAAAATTTGTGAACCCAAGGTCAGAGGGCATTTTCTTGGCCATTCATGCCCTAGGGAAGGGGGAGAAGGGCATCATTAGGTCATCTGCATCTCACCTGCAGTGTCAGCATGACCCCCTGGATGGCTGTGCCCTTGGACTAGGCTCCCGTACCCAATCCCTGGAATAACCTGTGGCTGAGTGGGAACCTGAACCCTCACTGGTTCTTTTTTCTTCTGCCCAGGCCTAGCCAGCAGCCCTGAGTGTGCCTGTGGCCGGAGCCACTTCACGTGTGCAGTGAGTGCCCTCGGCGAGTGTACCTGCATCCCCGCCCAGTGGCAGTGTGATGGAGACAACGACTGCGGGGACCACAGCGATGAGGATGGATGTAGTAAGAACCTCCCCACAGGTGGTGGGAAGTGGTAGAAGAAGGATCTGAGGGTTGGGGAACAAGGGCAAGCCTCATGGAGTGTTTTGTGGAACAACCGCATCACACTCAGACACTTAGACCCTTGCAAGGGTGACAGGTATTGACAGGGGAGTGATTTCTTCACAATCTCTGTGGCCACAATTCCCCCACCCACTCGAATTTCTACTGGTTGGTTCATGCATCTGTGTCTGATTTTAAAAAAAAGAGAAAAAGGTAGCAGAGAAAAAAAAAACCCTTGGAAAAACAGGTGGACTCTTTAAGTAACTTCTTGTATGTGATTATGCATTTGTATACACGCACTACAGTTTTTATTTTTATACTTCTATATGGATACAGATTATTCCTGTTTCTAGCCATGGCATTCGTATACCCTGGTGGCATTGTGGTGAAGTACTACAGCTGTTAACCGAACGGCTGGCAGTTCAAATCCACCAGGCGCTCCTTGGAAACTCTACAGGACAGTTCTATCCCGTCCTGTAGGGTCGCTATGAGTTGGAATTGAATTGACAGCAGTGGGTTTGGTTGGTTTTCAGTCATGGTATTCCACATAATCGTGCATGTTTTTTTGTATCGTGAATGTTGCAAGTTCTCCCTTATAGTAATATTGTGTAGTCTTGTAACACAGCAGGCTTGGGTGTCCTGTCTTGGGTAGAAATATCACTGCTGAGCCAGTTGCCTGGCTTTGCGGGGGGCAGTCTCTGACCTGCCACCTCCATGTCTGCCGGTGGCTAATTAGGCTAATAAGAATGAAGGTACAACCTGGAACTCATGAACCCTAACCAGTTTGGCTAATTGTGATGATGATAAATGCCTCACTTTCAAGTAGCACTTTAATATGCGTTATCTCAAAAGACATCTGTAAGCCAAGTATAATTACCCCCATTGTACAGCTGAAGACACTACAGCTAAGAGTTTGACTGACTTGCTCCATGTCATAAGTAATGACTTCTAGGTCTGGAAATTGAGCCCAGATGTACCAGTCGTCATTTAGCAAGAGGAAAAAACCCTTCATTCTCTTGCTCAGGTTTTTCTTAAACTGCTGTCTGAGTGTCTGTGATTTCCTTGTGGGGCTTCTTCAGGACCACTGGTGGCACAGTGGTTAAACACGTACTTGGTTGCTTACCTGAAGGTCAGAGGTTCAAACCCAGCAGCTACTGCATGGGAAAAAGATGTGGCAACTGCTGTCCTAAAGATTATAGCTTTGAAAACCCTGCGGGGCAGTTCTACTCTGCCCTGTAGGGTCACAGTGAGTTGGAATTGGCTCGCAAGCAATGGGCTGGGTTGGGGTTAGTCTTCTTCCCCTGCTCTGTGGACCTTGAGCCACCATTCCCTTTTAGTACTTGCTCTTCTTAACTGCAGTTTCTGGTTAGCTTCTCTATCAGCTGGGGCAGGCATAGGCATCTGTGAGGAAGAAATGTCAGGCGGACAGAAAGATTTGGAGCAAGAGGTGTTTTTAAAGGTTTTCTGGCCCAGTTTAGCCTGCCAAAGGAAGGATACCAGGTTGATTAACTTTACCTTCTTTTCTGGGATTCAGTGCTGCCCACCTGTTCCCCTCTGGACTTCCACTGTGACAATGGCAAGTGCATTCGTCGCTCCTGGGTATGCGATGGGGACAATGATTGTGAGGACGACTCAGATGAGCAGGACTGCCGTGAGTACTGGCCGGGGCCCAGTGGATTCCATCAGTTAGAAAAACGATGCTGTGTGCCACCTCAGCCCTTGAGTTTTCAGCGCCTCCTCCTGATCCCCAGGACAGCATTAGAATGTCTTGACTGCTCTAGAAGGCATTCGGTTGGGCTTCCAGGCATTAGGACCCCTCTGCCTGCAGCCTGACTGCTGCGTGCCCACACCCACAGCCCCCCGAGAGTGTGAGGAGGATGAGTTCCCCTGCCAGAATGGCTACTGCATCCGGAGCCTGTGGCACTGTGATGGTGACAATGACTGCGGTGACAACAGCGATGAACAGTGTGGTGAGTGGCGCTCTGGGGAGGCAGACAAGGTGGCCAGTGGCTGGCCTGGCTTTGGAGGAGATCTCAGCCATGGCCCTTCAGCACTGCCTGACCTTGAGCTGCCGCAGGCATCTGGAACAGCTGGAGCAAGGCAGGGTGGCAGAGCAGTCCAGACAACTGCCGGGAACTGGGGAACCGGAATCGGAGGCTCGGTCTCTCTAGGAATCAGCTTTCCCGGGCACATCTGTGCAGAGCAGTGCAGGCTGTGGGGAAGGGCTGGGTCAGACCCCCAGAGGCATGGAAGTCGGAAGTTCAGGTAGATAGTAACAGGGTTCCCTGCAGGACTTCCTCAAGACTGCTATCCTGTGGTGTCCCCCCACCCCCAGATATGCGCAAGTGCTCCGACAAGGAGTTTCGCTGCAGTGATGGTAGCTGCATCGCTGAGCACTGGTACTGCGATGGAGACACTGACTGCAAAGATGGCTCTGATGAGGAAAGCTGTCGTGAGTGGCCTCAGACCTCAGGCTGCTGGGCTGGGAGAGGGCAGAGGGCTCCATCCCGTGGGCTAAGGATCAAGGTCAAGAGTGCATGCACAGTGGATGCACGGGTGGGTTCCTAAGAAACAGCTCCTTCTAGTCTGGGGTAGGGCTCGGCCAGCTTTCTCAGGTGGGAAGAGATCTCCTTTTGGCCCACCTGAATGTGGCACTCAATGAGGACTGCCATTTAAGCTCACAAACTCATCTGAGAAGTCTTATATACCTCATTTCTTAATGTCACTATGGGCACCTAAATACTCCCCTTGGGAAGCTGTGCACCAGCACCAGCACCTGTCAACCCTTCAGAGCAGTTATGGAACTCTTTTTCTGGAATGGCCATCAGAGTGGTCGTCGTATTACTCTTGATGTCCTGAATGTCATCCAGATGTCTTCTTTTCAAGATTTCCTTTATCTTTGGGTAAAGGAAAAAGTCACTGGGGACCAGATCAGGTGAGTAGGGAGGGTATTACAATACAGTTGTTTGTTGATTGACTGAAAACTCCCTCATAGACAACTACACAATTAAGTTTCCAAACTTGCCACTTGCCACCCTGCACAATGGCCATTCCAGAAAAAATTCCAAAATTGCTTTGAAGGGTGAACTGGACACTAGCGTTAGGGGATATTTTCAAGGAGCATACCTCAAAGGTGACTATAGTGACATTCAAAAATGAGGTATGTAGCACTTAGAATAATTAAGTTTGTGGACTTAATTGTCAGACCTCATCTAAGGGTCACCCCAGGTAAAACCTGGCAACATTTCCCTTGGGGAAGGTGCCCTACCTGAGCATCATGCCTCTTTGAGGAGTCAGGGCCCCTTTCCCCGATCCGGGCCTGAATGTGTGCCCCCACCCCTGCCTTCACTCCAGCCTCAGCAGTGCCGGCGCCCCCCTGCAGCCTAGAGGAGTTTCAGTGTGCCTACGGCCGCTGCATCCTTGACATCTACCACTGTGACGGTGATGATGACTGCGGGGACTGGTCAGACGAGTCTGACTGCTGTGAGTGCTCTGGCCAGCAGCCAGCAGCCAGCAGGAGGAGGGGAAGCTGGGCTGGGAGGCACTCCTCGGGTGGCAAGGCACAGGTGCCAACTGGGGCAAGAGCTCAGGGGAGGGGTTTCTGGATTCCCAGTGAGTGGTCTTTGCTGGACAGAGATGGAGCTCCAGTGCTGGGGCTGAGGCTTTCTGGCTTGCCATGGGACACTGTTCACAGAGACTGGCTAGAGACACGAGTGTGCTATGTTTCCCCAGCCTCCCACCAGCCTTGCCGCTCTGGAGAATTCATGTGCGACAGTGGCCTGTGCATCAATGCAGGCTGGCGCTGTGACGGCGATGCGGACTGTGATGACCAGTCTGATGAGCGCAACTGCAGTGAGTGAGGGATGGCACTGAAGGGCTGAGCTGGCAGCACGGAGAGGGATTGTGGATTCAGGGAGGCCACCACAGATAAAGCTTGAAAACACTGAACAGGACCACTGTGTACAGTTGTGCAGGTTGTGCACTGCATAGAGAGTTGTATCCGAAGGAATGTCATGTACATGGTAGATACCAGTTTTATAAATTCATCATGGCAGTTTTTTTTTTTTAACAGATAACAGTGAAGCATCTCAGGAAAAAAAAAATAAAGCCAAACCAGATGCCTGCAAGTTCATTCTGACTCATGGCGACCGCATGTGTGTAGAGTAGAACTGTGCTCCACAGAGTTTTTGGTGTCTGTGATCCTTCAGACGGAGATTGCCAGACTTTTCTTTCAAGTGCCTGTGGGTAGACTTGAATCTGGAGACTTCTATTAGTCACGCAGTTAACTGTTTGTCACCCAGAGACTCCAAAGTATCTTAAAGAAAGAGTGCCTTTTTTCTGATTCACACAAAGGTGCCAGGCAGGCCAGCTCTGAGAGTAACATCTGGAAGACTGGCTCCAGCATGGGCACCCCTTAAAGTGCAGCTCTGGGTGTCAGGGTGGAGTCTGAGGCTGAAATGGGGCCAGTGTTTCACTAGGCTTTTGCTTTGCCCAGCTACCTCAATGTGTACGGCTGAACAGTTCCGCTGCCGATCAGGCCGCTGCGTCCGCCTGTCCTGGCGCTGTGACGGAGAGGATGACTGTGCGGACAACAGTGATGAAGAGAACTGTGAGAACACAGGTGGAGTTTACCAGGCCCTTAGCCTATAATTGGGGTGGGGGAATGGGATGGAAAGACGATATCACTGCTGTTTATCTAGTTGGGCAGAGCTGATGCTTTTATTCAGAACTTGGCCATGTGCTGGGTTTTTTCTACCCTTCCCAGTTACCTGGATCAAGTTGAGGTGCTTCTGCGGACCTGCAGCCTTAGGGCCTGGCACGCAGGATTGTGAATGTCACCTGCCACTCACGTTCTAACTCTCATACTGTCAAGTGCCTTTCACTTTGGCCTAGTGAGCAAGGACTACTCTGTGTGGCTGGCAGCTCCCCGAGCCACACCTGGTGCGAGGCACAGAGATGCACTTTCTCATTCCATCCCGCAGCCCTCACTGCCCTGCCGTGCAGAAAACCAGTGCAGCGACTCAGCCAGCCCTGGCTGAGCTGTTTCCTGCCTTGGACCCCAACCCTCCCACCTTGAGTGTCATCCATCTCCAGTTCGCCCTAGAAAATGAGAGGCTCTCATCCTTTTGTTGACCCAAGCCCTGCCCTGCTGTAACTGGCCCTTCCCCCCTCCCCTTCTAGGAAGCCCCCAGTGTGCCTCAGACCAGTTCCTGTGTTGGAATGGGCGCTGCATTGGGCAGAGGAAGCTGTGCAATGGGGTCAATGACTGTGGTGACAACAGCGATGAAAGCCCCCAGCAGAACTGCCGTGAGTGTCCTCAGTTGGCGGGCCTGGCCCATGGTTGGCGGCCGAGCCCCACCCATAGAACTCAAACGGAATCCTCCCTAGGGACTCTTGCTGCTTTGGGAGTAGTTCTTCATGGTCCAGGTGGAATGCCAAGTTGGCTTGGTGGAGGAGGATTCTGGGCTCAACTCCCATCTCTGGCACAGGGCCCCGGACGGGTGAGGAGAACTGCAATGTTAACAACGGTGGCTGTGCCCAGAAGTGCCAGATGGTGCGGGGGGCAGTGCAATGTACCTGTCACACAGGCTACCGGCTCACGGAGGATGGGCGCACGTGCCAGGGTGAGCTGGGGCCTGGTTTGGAACAGAGCTAGGATGCTGGGGCAGGGACGGCAGACAGGTAGCTGTGTTTGCTGTGGGTCAGGCATTTGACAGATGTCACCTGGGATACACCAGTAACTCTAGGAGGTGAGGATTGTCCCTCCCATTTCACAGATGGGGAACCTGAAGCTCAGAGAGGTTAAGTAACTTACGGAAGGCTGCACAGCTGGTGAGTAGCAGAATTGGGAGTCCAGCCCAGGTCTGTGTGACTCCAGAGCCCTTTAGCACTTGCTGTACAGCCTAGTTGTTAGTTCTGCAAAGTAGATGGGTATGTGGGCAGGAAAGCCACTAGTCAGCTGGGGAGCTGGGGGTGGGAGGATGGCAGAAGGGAGTTGTGACCCTGCCTGGTCCTCCTAGATGTGAACGAATGTGCTGAGGAGGGGTATTGCAGCCAAGGCTGTACCAACAGCGAGGGGGCTTTCCAGTGCTGGTGTGAAGCCGGCTATGAACTGCGGCCCGACCGGCGCAGCTGCAAGGCCCTGGGTAAGAGGTGCTGGTATTGGGCTGAGAAGGTCAGAGGGCTGAGTGTGGAGACAGGCCAGATGCTCTGCTGCCCAGGAATTAGTGGAAAGGTATTTCCAGCTCAGTAAAGTGGAACATCAGGTTACATTCTGGGACCCAAGAAAGACCTTGGGATGGGGAGGTCTAGTCCAGAGTCCTCTTCTCTTCTAGCCCTGAAGCTTAAGTACTCAGGGCATGCCCTAGTGGCCAAGGGAGCAAGGGGTGAATGCCAGTGGGCATGAGGGGCAGCTCTGGAGCTCAGTGGGGCCCTATTTCTATGCTGTGTCCCAGGGCCAGAGCCTGTGCTGCTGTTCGCCAATCGCATCGACATCCGGCAGGTGCTGCCGCACCGCTCCGAGTACACGCTTCTGCTCAACAATCTGGAGAACGCCATCGCCCTTGATTTCCATCACCGGCGTGAGCTGGTCTTCTGGTCAGACGTCACCCTGGACCGGATCCTCCGGGCCAACCTCAATGGCAGCAACGTGGAGGAGGTTGTGTCTACTGGACTAGAGAGCCCAGGTGGGGAGCGAGTTCCCCTGGGGAAAGGCAGGCCCACACGGTGTGCAAAGCAACAGTGAACAGGCTAGCAGTTTACAGACCTGGGGCAGCAGAATAATTTTTCTTCTCGTGAGAAACCTTAGCTGGAACATCAATACGGAAAACATCTGTTAGTACATGTTGATTTTATAGATTCAGATTTATAACATTTACTCATTATTGAGCTCAGCTCATGAAAACAAGGATACTGAATGAAAGCCATCATTTGAAACTGGGAAGTTTATGAATGAGTTACAGTTTTTTTATTGGCCTTAACATCCAGTTTACTTCTGAATTCTGTTTTGATTGCTCAGTATCAAGAATATGTTCATTCACCTGGATGTTGTTGTCATTAGTTGCCATCCAGTTGTCCATCTCTTGACAACCCCAGGTATGTCAGAGCAGAACTGCTTAGAGGGTTTTCAAGGCTGCACCCTTTCAGAAACAGATCACCAGGCCTGTCTCTTCTAAGGTGCCTCTGGGTGGGTTTGAACTGCCAACCTTTTGACTAGCAGTCAAGCCCTTAATCGTTTGTACCACCCAGATATTTAGAAAGTTACAGATTAAACAAACAAAACAAACCAACACTATAATTGCCAGGTCACTTTGTAATCTCAACCTATTCTTCAAGCAGGTGATGTGGATTAGAATCTGGAATAGATCGCATTTGAACCTAAAGTTTACAGAACTTCTAAAGTGCCTCTGCAGAACCCTAGGGCACAGATGACAAGCCCTGAGGTTGTGCGGTGTATGTCCCTGGGTGTGGGTCAGGGATCCAGAATTCCAGAAAGAGGAGTATGGTTGGATCTGGGGGGAACACATGAACCTGAGCAGTTACTTGACCTATTTGAAACCTCAGCTTCTTCATCTTCACAGGAATTAGACTACATGGCTCACAGAGTTGTTGTGTGAGCCAAAAATCAAACCCACTGTCACAGAGTTGATTCCAACTCATAGCGTTCCTATAGGACAGAGTAGAACTGCTCTTTAGTTTCCAAGGAGAGCCTTGTGGATTTGAACTGCTGACCTTTTGGTTAAAGAGCATAGCACTTAACCAGTACACCACCAGAGTTTCCATTAGTGCATATAAAGTGGTTAGAACAGTGTCTAACACAAGAAAGTGCTTCATCTCAAAGTTGGCTCTTGTTAGGGTACTGAGGAGCCTAGGCTGAACCCCTGATGTCTTCCTGCTTCCTCATTCCATCAGGGGGCCTGGCTGTGGACTGGGTCCATGACAAACTCTACTGGACCGACTCAGGGACCTCCAGGATTGAAGTGGCCAACCTGGACGGGGCCCACCGGAAGGTGCTGCTGTGGCAGAACCTCGAGAAGCCCCGGGCCATCGCCTTGCACCCCATGGAGGGGTGAGTAACATCCCAGTCTCCCAATCCCTCCTGCAATCTCTGTGGCTGACTTCACAGGGGACGTCCTCGCAGTGTGGGATCAGTGTCAGGGCCTCTGTACCTCAACACATCTGGGTTTGATCCCTGGCTCTGTAGTAACTGGCTATGTGGCCTGGGCAGGTTAGTTAACCTCCCTCTGCCTCTGTTTACGTATTTTTAAATTAGTGGAAAAAAAAAACCATAGCTACCTCATAGTTGTGTGAAGATTAAATGAAATGATGCATTTTAAGTAGTACCAAATACACATTAGAGAAATTATAGGTGCTTCTCATTTTTATGATGAGCTCATAGGGTTGAGCTAATTACGAAGAGTTAATAGTAATTTTTGTTGTTAGAGAGAAATTCCCATGAAATGGAAGTTCTTAACCTCTGGCTTTTCAAAATTCCCTGCCATTAATTGAGGGTAACAGGGATTTTCTACGATTGTGGTTGTGGGTCAGCTTTGGATCCACTGTGTGTGTGTGTATGTGAAAAATACAGCAGGCAGTGGGAGCTGTGTCACAAGGAAGAAAGTTCCTGTCCTAATTAATATTACACATTATTTCTCATTCCACAGGGTAGGGATTTTTTGTCTTCTGCTGTATCCCCAATGCAAAGAAGAATGCCCATAGTGCCCAGTTGCCACTGAGTCAATTCTGACTTCATGTGACTGCATGTGTGCCAGAGTAGAGCTGTGCACCATAGAGTTTTCAGTAGCTGGATTTTTAGAAGTAGGTTACCAGGCTTGAACGCCTTTGAGTGGACTTGAACCTCCAGCCTTTCAGCTAGCAGCTGAATGTGTTAACTGCTTTGTCCCACCGAGGAACTTTGACTGTAGTGGGTACTTAAAAAAATAGCTAAATGAATAATCATCCTGTTTCAAAGCAGTTAAATTCAAACATTTTTTTTGAAAGATAGTATTCTGTGGGCTAATCAGAACATATCTCCTACTAGATGGATCATCTGGGTTAAATAGGTAGAAGCTAGATGACTAACCCAGCTCCCTACCTGCCCTCTGCTACCAGTCTCTCAGTTTCCTTTTCTCCCTCACTAGTACCATCTACTGGACAGACTGGGGCAACACCCCCCGCATCGAGGCCTCCAGCATGGATGGCTCTGGACGCCGCATCATCGCTGATACCCACCTCTTCTGGCCGAATGGCCTCACCATCGATTATGCCGGGCACCGTATGTACTGGGTGGACGCCAAGCACCATGTCATTGAGAGGGCCAATCTGGATGGGAGTCACCGCAAGGCTGTCATTAGCCAGGGTGAGGCTCTTTTCTGCTCTCATTCATCTCTCATCCGCCTTGTCCTGTTCTGGCCCCAGGAGCCTTGCCAAAGGGTGAGGTGTGTGTGCAGTTGCCAGGCCTGGGCCCAGGGACCGTGGCAGGCCGTGTCTGGGCTGAGGTCTTCCTGGACTTTCTGCAGGCCTCCCACATCCCTTTGCCATCACGGTGTTTGAAGACAGCCTGTACTGGACGGACTGGCACACCAAAAGCATCAACAGTGCTAACAAATTTACAGGCAAGAACCAGGAAATCATTCGCAACAAACTCCACTTCCCCATGGACATCCACACCTTGCACCCTCAGCGTCAGCCTCCAGGTAAAGTACTGCACACTGGGTGAGCCAGAGTCACTTCATGAGTGATGGAGACTTTGGTGTCCAGGAGAACCGGCCCTGCACCTGTAGCGGTTGTCTTTGCTTCTGGTGGGATAATTCAGCATTGGCACTCACATGGGCTACCTTCTCCCTCTGCTGGATGTTTAGGGCAGTACAACACTGAGACTGGAAATGGGGAACTTGATTCATTTGGCTTTACTCTTCCCAGCTAATTCAAGCAAGCATTTATAGGGCATCCCTGTGTGTTGGGTACTCACTGTGCTAGCAACTAGACCAGATGCAAAAAATAGTGAGACACAGTTCCCGCCTTCAGGGAGCTTTAACCAGTTGAAGCTGCCCAGTCCATTCTGACTCACAGCAACCTTATAGGACAGAGGAGAACTGTCCCATAGCATTTCTGAAGTCACAAACATGGAAGCAGACTGCCACATCTTCCTCCCACAGAGAAGCTGGTGGATTCAAGTCACCAACCTTTCACTTAGCACCCAATGGCTTTAACCTCTGTGCCACCAGGAGCTTACGCCCAGGCTAAACCCCTAGTCCCTAGCCTTGGGTCCACTGTTGCAATCCTTTGATCTTACCTGGTCCTCTTGCTCTTGGCTTCTCGAGCAGGGAAAAATCGCTGCGGGGACAACAATGGAGGCTGTACCCACCTGTGTCTACCCAGTGGCCAGAACTACACCTGCGCCTGCCCCACTGGTTTCCGCAAGATTAGCAGCCACACCTGTGCCCAGAGTAAGTGGGTCAGGGGCACCAGCCTCAATGGAGGACCATGTGAGGGTGGATGGAAAGAACAAGGAATAGGAATTGGAGGGATTGCTTGATGTGGGGAAATACCAGGCTTCTCTAGTCACCCTGGGAAAGGAAGAACTTAAAAGGTAGGGGACTCCTATATCAAAGCTGAGGACTGAGGGCACAGCGATAGTCACTGAAGGCTCAGTGACACCAGCCAGTCTATGTACACCTGTGATCAGCCTGTTTCATTTTACCAGGTAGGATGCTTTCTCTGTAGACAGCAAGAAGGTACCAGACCCTTGGGAAAGCAGGGGATGATGTCCTACCTTTTTCTTTGACCTGCACCCTGTTGAAGCCTTTCTTTCAGTACTTAAATCAGGGAAACCAAGTTGGGTTCTCTGCTGATGCCCTGTGTACATAAAAGAAAGAAACCTATTGTCTTCAAGTTGATTCCAACTCATGGCACCTCCGTGTAACAGGGTAGAAGTGCTGCGTAGCGTTTTCTTGGCTGTAATCTTTATGCAAGCAGATCGCTTACCCTTTCTTCTGCAGAGCCACTGGGTGGGTTCAAACCACCTGTCTTTGGGTTAACAGCCAATCACAAACCATCTGCAGTACCCAGAGACCTATCTGTGTACCTAGGCCTTGGATAAATATATGTCTAACAAGTCAAAGACAACGAGATTCCCTGTCTTCTCTGCCCAGTGCTCTGGTCTCCCCCAAGCCTGCTGCTTTGGTCTCCTTTGGGCTCCTGCAAGGTTATTGCCTTGAGAGGGTAGCTCTGTATAGCTCAGAGCAGTAGGTGACTTTTCTGAAGAGTAATCCAGAGAAGAGTGGGCCAGGCATGTGGCGACCAGCAAGGAGCCTGGGGTGATTTCTTGTATATCAGCAGCTGCTCTTACCCCATGGCTGCGTACCCCGCTGACCCTCTTGTCCCTGGTTGACATCAAATTCTCCTGGGATCAGGGTTCTTCCCAGAGAGTGAAATAAAGGTCAGCATCCAGGGGAACAGGAGAAGTAGTCTCAGCACACATTGCTCTCAGTTTTCCCTTTGTTGTCTTATGTGCCTTGCTCTTCCCATATTGTATTGGTGAGATGTAAGAGGTTTCTCAGAGCTTGGAAGAAGACAGTTGGTAAAACTAGGCAAGAAATACCTTTCCAGGCAGAAAAATATGCTGGGAAAATATTCAGACAGACCTCAGTAGGGGTGGCAGCTGGAGAAGAAGCTGGCAAGATGCTGGATAAGGGAGTAGCCAAAGTGACATTTCCAAAATCAGACAGACCTGAATGAGTTCAAATCCCAGGCAAGTTACTTAATCTTTCTTAGCTTCAGGATTGCTCATGTAAAATATATCGCTAAGAATCACGGGTGTCACAAAGAATTGGTGTGAGGTAAAGGAGACAAGGCAATGAAAATACCAAGCTCAGTGCCTGTGCATAATTAATAGTTGTTGTTGTCCAAAGAGGAAACCCTGGTGGTATAGTGGCAGTTCAGATCCTCTGTGGGGCAGTTCTACTCCATCCCACGGGGTCACTACAAGTCTGAAGCTACTCAATGGCAATGTGTGTGTGTGTTTATTTGGCCCAAATTGTGAAGAGAAGAGCATGAGGGAGGGATTTAGATGACAGAGCGAAACAGCAGAAGCCTGAAGCAGTCATGAAAGTCAGAAGTAGCAGGAGGCAGGAGAGGCAGTGAGCTGGCCAGTGCCCTGGAGGAGACTGAGAAAAACAAGGAAAGAGGAGAGAAGTAGACATGAGAGCCGACAGACGCTTACACCGGGTGGCATTCTAGCCTCTGGAGAGAATGCATTTCCATGTGATCCCAAAGTCGGGTTCAGCCACTGTGGGTGCATAGTGCTCTAAGTGCACCTGCCACGTGAAGGGTATGAGGCAAAGGGCACAAAGTCCCGAGAAGGGTGATTAAACCAGATGTCACACAGGTGAATCTGTGTCTGTCACTGTTACTGGATTTAGAGCATTAAAAGAAGACCCCTTTCGGCCTTTGATCAGGTCTTGACAAGTTCCTGCTTTTTGCCCGAAGGATGGACATCCGTCGGATCAGCTTTGACACTGAGGACCTGTCCGACGATGTCATCCCACTGGCTGACGTGCGCAGTGCTGTGGCCCTTGACTGGGACTCCCGGGATGACCACGTGTACTGGACAGATGTCAGCACTGACACCATCAGCAGGGCCAAGTGGGATGGAACAGGACAGGAGGTAGGGTCCAGCATGGGCCCAGCCCCTTGGGGAGGGCAGAGAGTGATGGATGAGATATACCCTTTCAGATTAAGGACTTTTCATGTCTTTGTGAACCTTGGGAAGTGGGTGAGTTTGGACCCCACAGCTTGGGTAAAAGTATAATTGGTAATAGAGCTTTGCTTCCTGCCCAGGTGGTAGTAGATACCAGTTTGGAGAGCCCTGCAGGCCTGGCCATTGATTGGGTCACCAACAAGTTGTACTGGACAGATGCAGGTATGTGTAGACAGCCATAGCTTCTATTATTGGTGCCTGGCTGTCCGTGATTTCTCTAACTTAAAACCTTGGCTTCAGGTGGCAGTGGCCCAGTGCCCCTCCTAGACTGCCTCTGTCTTGTCCTGAAGTCCTTGGTAGATAGAAGTGGTGGCCCTGCTGCAGAGCTGAAAGCAGTTTAAATGGCAGCTATGTAGCTGATGGCTTGGGAATATTTTGAGACATATCAGAAAAGGAGCCTATAGCCCTGTGGTTTTCCTTCCATCACTCTGTGGGTAAAATAGGCATCTTCTGTCAGTCAGAAGGGTGTGTGAGACAAGGGGAATGCTTTGAACTAGTACTACTCAAAGTGTGGTCCCTGGACCAGTAGCACCAGCATCACCAGCATCACGTGGCAGCTTGCTAGAAATGTAAATTCTTGGGTCACACCCTCGACCTACTGAATCAGAATCTTTGGGAGTCAGGTGCAGGAATCTGTATTTTAATAAGCTCTTCTGATTCTTACATACTTTGGACATGTTGTCAGGAGGGATCAATTCCTGGAGAAGAACATCATGCTTGGTAAAGTAGAGGGTCAGCAAAAAAGAGGAAGACTTTCAACCAGATAGATTGACACAGTGGCTGCAACATTGTGCTTATACATAAAAACGATTGTGGCTGTGACTGAGGACCACACAGTGTTTCATTCTGTTGGGCACAGGGTCACTATGAGTCAGAATCAACTGGACGGCACCTAACAACAGCAACAACTGCTGATTCTTATACAGTTTGAGAAACATTGTCTTAAATTATAGGACAGAGTTAGTTGCTTTGTTTGGGAAAGCCCCGCTCTCCCAAGAAACAGGACTAATCGTTTCCTAGAATTTCTTCAGTTTACTAATTATCCGTTCTGCTACTGTTACCAAATATTTCTTGAGCATCTGTGGCACACCAGGCACTTTGCTGGACCTGGAAGGCAAGTGAGTGAATGGACAAGACTAGAGTCAGTGTCTTTGTCTTCTGCTTCGTGGTAGGTACAGACCGGATTGAAGTGGCCAACACAGATGGCAGCATGAGGACAGTACTCATCTGGGAGAACCTCGATCGTCCCCGAGACATCGTGGTAGAACCTATGGGCGGGTGAGCAAGCACCTGCCCCCTTAAAATGAGCTCCAGTTACCCCCCAGACCTGAGCACTAGAGGGGAGTGTGGGAATTGTGGAGACTGGTCAGATCTTATTGGCATTGGAGGGGAGCGTGGGAATTATGGAGACTGGTCAGATCTGCTGGGAGCAGGAGCAACTGTAGCAATACAGGAATAGTGACAACAGTGTTTCCTTTGTGGACAAAGAAACCTTTTGAGTTTTTCTTTCTTTTTGTTCTGCTTATAAGAGTAACTCATTGCAAAAAAAAAAGCAACTAAATTTGTAGAGAGTGAAAATCCCCTGTAATCTTACTGTCCAGTAATAACAATTTAAGAGTTCTTTTCAGGTTTTCTTCTCAGTGTATATACGCATTGGTTGTTGTAGTGGTTTTGGTTTTACAAAAACAGCATACTGTTCTGTAATTGGTCTTTGCTCTTTGGTTTTACTGCATATTTTTGGTATTTTTTCATTTGTTGGTATAGATTTACCTTGTCCTTTTTAATGGTTATGTAGTATTCCATTAAATTTATGTTCCTTAATTATTTAAGCCTTCCAGTCAAGGAAACATTTCTTACTCTCTGTCTTTACTTGCCTTCTTTTTTTATTCCCACATAGGGCTGATTTTCTCAGTGCCCCTTCAGCAATGCATTTTGCCTTTATTACAACCCTGAGGTGCCTTTGAAGGAGCCCTGGTAGTACAGTGGTTAGAACTTCTAACAGAGAGGCTCAGGGTTCAGACCCACCAGCCACTCCTTGGGAGACAGATATGGCTGTCTGCTTCTGTAAAGATTTACAGCCTTGGAAACCCTATGGGGCAGTTCTGCTCTGTCCTGTAGGGTACCTATGAGTCAAAAGTGACTCGACAACGAGGGGTTTTGGGGATTTAAGTTACCTTTTGACTGTGATAGAAGGTGTCAGACTTTCAGAGAAAGCTGTGAGGCGAGAAATGAGGCTGGGAGCTGAAGCAAGAACCTGGGGTACTAAGGCAGGTAGAAACCCTGAGGCCTGGTGATCCCTGAATCCCCGCTGGGTAGTAACTGGACACTTGTAAGACCTCCTTTGCCTGTGCCCAGGTACATGTATTGGACTGACTGGGGTGCAAGTCCCAAGATTGAACGAGCCGGCATGGATGCCTCAGGTCGCCAGGTCATCATCTCTTCTAATTTGACCTGGCCTAATGGACTGGCCATTGACTATGGGTCCCAGCGGTTGTACTGGGCTGATGCTGGCATGAAGACAATTGAATTTGCTGGACTGGATGGTAGCAAGAGGAAGGTAAGGGTGGCACTCAGGCATCCTCCCACCAACCCGGACAGCCTCCAGGGTAGCACTGACTGGCTGATAGCCGACAGGAGCTATGGGTCATAGCGGTTAAGCAACCGGCATGTGATATGTGCTGTTTCTCTGGGACTGTGGCTGCCTTCTGGGTCAGGTGAGTCCCGCTGGTTGATGATGAAAGGAAACTGGGGGATTGTGTGGATTATGGCCTGGGGCTGTAAGTAAAACCGTCATTCACAATCAACTATGGTCAACCAATTGTCATTGAAGTGATTCCAGTGTAAGAGTGACCCCATGTGTGTCAGAGTAGAACTCTGCTCTGTCGGGTTTTTAATGGCTGATTTTTTGGAAGGAGATTGCCAGGACTTTTCTTCCAGAGTACCTCTGGGTGGACTGGAACTTCCACCCTTTCAGTTAGCAGCCCAACATGTTGACTGCACCACCCAGGGACTTCATTAACCATTATAACTAACAGTAATTAATCACCAACTGCATACTGAGCCCATTATATATCTACCCTGCCTCTTTATTTTTCTTACTGTTTATTTTGCTGTAATTTCAAACTTACAGAAAAGCTGAAAAAGTGGTAAAAAGAACCAAATTTGCTATGCTGGCTTTATAATTCTCTCTTTCTATATGTGTACACATATATATATATATATATAATAATTTCTGAGCCATCTAAGATTCAGTTGGAGATATTCTGCCACTTGACCTCAAAATATGTCAGCACATATGTCCTTGCACAGGATATTATCTTATATAACAAAAGTACAAATTGTCAAAAATCAGGAAATTTAACACCGATGCAGTATTACTATCTGATCCACAGTCCATATTATAATTTCCAGTTGTTCCAGTATGTCCTTAACTTATTTTATTTTCTGATCCAGAATCCAATTCAGGAGCACCCATTCCTTATGTTTATTAATCATGTCTCTTTAAGCTCTAATCTGAAACACTTCTTCAGCCTTTCTGTGTCTTTCCTGACCTCTGCAATTTTAGAGCAAAGGCCAGTTATTTTGCAGAATGTCCCTCTGTGTGGATTTGTCTGCTGTTTCCTCGTGATTAGACTTACATTATGTGGTTTGGGCAGGAATTCTGCATTAGTAAGGTCATGTCCCTAAGTTCTCAGTGCAACTCATCAGTAGGCACATGATGTTGGTTTGTCCTGTTGTTGAGGACAAGAGCTTTGACTGCTGGGTTTAAGGTGATATCCATTGAAAAGCTGCTGTTTTTCCTTTGTAACTAGTAAGCAAGTTATTGGAGTCGCAGTAGGCTCGGATATGGCAACAATTGTGAGGATGATACAGGATAAGCCAGCTTGTCGTTCTATTACATGTCAGGTCGCTCTGAGTAGGAGCTGACTTGACAGCACCTCACAGCAACAAGCAGTCTGTGGAGAGCTACATTTAGACTGTGTAAATAATACCTAATTTTTCTTTAATCCTCACACAGCCCTTGGAGCTAGCCACTACCATGATCATATCACAGATTGGTAGACCAGGGCCCAGAGAGATGCTACAGCTAGCCCTTGCATGCAGTCACACAGTAGATGGTAGTGGCAGCGTTACATTCTGAGCTCTTGGTCACTGCTCTGTGTGTCGGACCTTCCTGGGGAGAGGGTGACACAAGTGCTGGGCCTTGGCAGGTACTGATTGGAAGCCAGCTCCCCCACCCATTTGGACTGACTCTCTATGGAGAGCGCATCTATTGGACTGACTGGCAGACCAAGAGCATACAGAGTGCCGACCGGCTGACGGGGCTGGACCGGGAGACCCTGCAGGAGAACTTGGAGAACCTCATGGACATCCATGTCTTCCACCGCCGGCGGCCTCCAGGTGAGCCGCCTTGGGCTGGTATTGGCTTCTCCTGGACCTTGCTATGCCTTAGTTCTCCTTAGTGACCCCTCTCCTTCCTCCCCAGTGTCTACACCGTGTTCAGTGGAAAATGGTGGCTGCAGTCATCTGTGTCTTCGGTCCCCAAATCCCAGTGGCTTTAGCTGTACCTGCCCCACAGGCATCAACCTGCTATCTGACGGCAAGACCTGTTCTTCAGGTGAGTCTAAGCACCACAGGCCTGAATACGGCCTAGCTGGGAGGGGAAGTGGCTTTTCTCCTTCCTGCAGAGGACTTCTAGTGTGATCTGAGAAACCCTGCAGTCCCTCATGCTTCTAGGGCTTATGAGAAAGGCTGAAAGCTTTTAGAAAAGCAGGGAGGCCCAGAGGAGCAGGCCTTCGATCCCGTGATCGAAGGCAAGGTTCAACCAGTTCATATGGTGACTTTGTGCTTATTAGGAAAACATGTTTCTTTCTCAAGATATTTTACTTTTCTATCTGTTGGAAAATTGTCGTAATACAGTTTTAGCTATATCCAGACACTTGATTGCCATCTGCTCCAAAGTTGGTCAGGTAAAACCTCCAAAAGCCAGAAGCTGTATAAGGCAAAAACCTGTCAGAGAGGGACAACTCAAATATTTTCCACTAAATGAAAAGCAGTTTTAAAAAGTGATGACTACACTCTGCCAAAGGTGGAAATCTTTGGAGACCTGGAAAAACAAGGCAATCCCATCAAGTTCTGACTCTTACAGATTTCACTGTACAGTATGTATAAAAATACATGATCCCTACAAATAAATGGCATTCTTCTTGGATGTGGCACTTTTGTAAACATAACCAGATCAACTTATGTGGCAGCCTTAATTAGGAGGTCAGAAGCTGGTCTGATTGCTCAAATGTTGAAAGTCAGGAGATCTCCCTGGGGATACTGCATGTAGGCTGCTTTGGAATCCTAAGTTCCCAGGGAATTTGGAGCAGCAGAGATCTGTGAGCTACACCTGTCAAATTGTAGGCAAAAATCTTTGTTGTTGTTAGGTGCCATCAAGCCGCTTCCTACTCATAGTGACCCTGTACAACAGAATGACACACTGCTGAATCCCGTGCCACCCTCACAGTCATTGCTGTGTCTCAGCCCATGTTGCAGCCACTGTGTCAGTGCATCTTGTTGAAGGTCTTCCTCTCTTTCATTGACCCTCTGCTGTACCAAGCATGATGTCCTTCTCCAGGGATTGTCCTCCTGATAACAAGTCCAAAGGATTTAAGATCAAGTCTCACCATCCTCACATCTAAGGAGCATTCCGGCTGTACTTTTTCCAACACTACAATTGAAATGCATCAATTCTTCTTTGGTCTTCCTTATTCATTGTCCAGCTTTTATATGCATACATGGTGATTGAAAATACCATGGTCGGAAGTACCTTAGTCCTCAAAGTGACGTCATTGCTTCTGAACAGCTTTTAAGAGGTCTTTTGCAGCAGATTTGCCCAATCCATTTGATTTCTTGACTGCTGTTTCCATAGGCGTTGATTGTGGATTCAAATAAAATGAAATTCTTGACCCCTTCAGTCTTTTCTCCTTGATGTTGCTTATTGGTCTAGTCGTGAGGATTTTTGTTTTATGTTGTGATGTAATCCGTATTGGAAGCTCCCTTGATTCCATTTCTTAAACATCATGGTCAAGAGAGGTGCTTCCATAATATTAATGAAGAACTCACATTTGTTGAGCTCTATGTGTGAGACCAGAAACCCTGGTGGTGTAGTGGGTTAACTGCTACGTCTGCTAACCAAAAGATCAGCAGTTCAAGTCTGCCAGGCATTCCTTGGAACCTCTATGGGGCAGTTCTACTCTGACCTCTAGGGTCACTATGAGTTGGATACCAGGTTTTGTTTTTTTGGTATGTGTGAGACCCATTGCTAAATGCTGTCAATATGTAATCTCTTCTAGTGTGTATAGCCATGCCGTTACTGTCTCCACATTACAGATGAGGAACCTGGTACTTAAATAGTTTGGTCACTTTACCAGGATCATAATACTACTAGAAGCTAGTAGAGCTAGGATGTAAACTTCAGTTTGCTGGACTCCAAATCCTGTTAACAGCTATGCTAGAGTGTCTGTCTTCTCTCCTTCTCTGTCCACCTGCACAGGTATGAACAGTTTCCTCATCTTTGCCAGGAGGATAGATATACGTATGGTCTCCCTGGACATCCCTTATTTTGCTGATGTGGTGGTGCCAATCAACATTACCATGAAGAACACCATTGCCATTGGAGTGGATCCCCAGGAAGGTCTGTGCAGCCCTCCCCTCTCACCTACCCATCTGTCCCTGCCCCGCAGAAGCCACTGTCCTTCCTTTTCTTCCACCTTTGTCCCCTGCTAAGAGCCTGGCCCAATCTTAACCCATCTGTACAACACCCTGTCTTTGATTGTGAGGGCATAGCTTTGGGCCCTTCCTCTCCATCTCTGCCAAGAGCTCTCTTGCTATAGTGCTCCTACATTTCACTTGATTTTCTCTGCTTGAGGGCACAGGGTTCTCTGACATGGCCAGCAGTCCCAGGGCATGAGGCAGCTGTGTGTGTCCCTTTGGGGAGGTGAGGGTCCAGGCTGAGCCAAGCTTTCCCTCTCCAGGAAAAGTGTACTGGTCTGACAGCACACTACACAGGATCAGCCGTGCCAGTCTGGATGGCTCACAGCATGAGGACATCATCACCACAGGTGCGGCATCCTCCCAGCTGGGGGACCACCTTTCTGACTCCAGAGCTGTCAAACAGCCAGTCTGTTTTGAGGCAGGAGCCAGTGTGCTCTCTTAACTTCCTGCAGGGCTACAAACCACAGATGGGCTTGCTGTGGATGCCATTGGCCGGAAAGTCTACTGGACAGACACGGGTACCAATCGGATTGAAGTGGGCAATCTGGATGGGTCCATGCGGAAAGTGTTGGTGTGGCAGAACCTGGACAGCCCCCGGGCCATTGTACTATACCATGAGATGGGGTAAGAGCAGGATCTGGGGCTCTGGCAGCAAGGTGGACTGGCTCAGCTGGGGCTATGGATGGGGTGAAGGGTACACAATGGAGAGCAAGCATGCTTCAAGGGAGCCTCTAGACTGACTTCCATGCCCTAGTAACTTCTATGAGGACAACAGTACAGTACAGAGATTAACGGAGTGAGCCTTAGAGTCAGGAAACCAGAATTCGAATTCCTTCATTTATTAGCTGCATCACTTTGGACCCAAGCCGCCTTCTTTCTTTATTGTGATTATAGCTGCCACTGAGTCAATTCCAATTCATAATGACAAAGCAGAACTTACCCCATAGGATTTCTCCTAGGTTGCAGTCTTCACAGAAGAAGCAGATAGCCAGGTCTTTCTCCTGCAGAGCTGCTGGGATGGATTCAAACCACCAACTTTTCAGTTAGCAGCTGAGCACTTAAACCATTGCACTGCCAGAAAACCAAACCCCTTGCTATGGTGACCCTGTAGGACAGAGCAGAACTGCTCCATAGGGTTTCCAAGGCTGTAATCTTTATGGAAGCAGACTGCTACATCTGTCTCCCATACAGTGCCTGGTGAATTCCAGCCACCAATCTTTGGGTAGCAGCTGAGCTCTTAATCACTGTGCCACCAGGGCTCCTTTTTATTGTGGTAAAAATAGGCATACAAAAACATTTGCCAATTCGATGATTTTTGTGCATACAATTCAGTAGCATTGATTATGTTCACTGGGTTGTGAAATCATTTTATCCCCACCAGAAACTCAGTGGTCCCCAAGAATGAATTCTGCTTTCCTGTTCCTCCTACCCCTGGTAATCATTAATAATGTTTGGCTTCTATATATTTCATAGAAATGATATCATGTAGCTCACTTATTTCATTCAACATAGTGTTTTCAAGACCCACCCATGCTGTAGCCTGTATCAGGACTTCATTTATTTTTATGACTGAGTAATATTCCATTGTGTGTGTGTACACGTTCTGTTAATTGGCTTACCAGGTGATGGGCATTTAGGTTGTTTCTGCCTTTTGGCTGTTGTGAATTGTGCTGTGAATAACACTGGTGTGGAAACCCTGGTGGCTGCTAAACAAAAGGTCAGCAGTTTGAAGCTACTAGGCCCACCTGTGGAACTCTATAGAGCAGTTCTACTGTGTTCTATAGGATCGGTATGAGTTGGAATTGACTCGACAGCAGTGGGTTTAGTTTGGTTTGATTTGGGATCTCTGGGGGATGGTCCTAGTTTTTAACCTCTCTGAGCCTTAGTTTCATTACTTGTAAAGTAAATGGGTAGTGAAAATCCTTCCTGTGAGGATTAAGTGAGATAATATATGCAAAGTGTGCTGCACACTCTAAGTGTTCGTGATACATTGTAGCTGCTGGTGTAGTCAGCTAGTGTTCTTCCTCACCCAGGTTCATGTACTGGACAGACTGGGGGGAGAATGCCAAGTTAGAACGGTCTGGAATGGATGGCTCAGACCGCACCGTGCTCATCAACAACAACCTAGGCTGGCCCAATGGACTGACTGTGGACAAGACCAGCTCCCAACTGCTATGGGCTGATGCCCACACGGAGGTGAGTGCCCTGCCCCTACTGTCTCCTAGAAACCTAGGAAGATGAGAGAGGCCCATTCAAGTGCATCCCTGAGGGCTTCTGGCCTGCTATTAGCCACCTCACATACCTCCTTCCTCTGCAGAGAATTGAGGCTGCTGACCTAAATGGTGCCAATCGGCACACACTCGTATCACCTGTGCAGCACCCATATGGCCTCACCCTACTTGACTCCTATATCTACTGGACTGACTGGCAGACCCGAAGCATCCACCGTGCTGACAAGAGTACTGGCAGCAACGTCATCCTGGTGAGGTCCAACTTGCCAGGCCTCATGGACATCCAGGCTGTGGATCGGGCACAGCTGTTGGGTGAGAAGACCCCTGAGATTGTGCATTAGAAGCATCTGGCTTTCACGGGGTCAACGTCAGAGCTATGGGCTGACCAGAGATTCCTTTACCATCAAAGAAACAGGAACTCATCTAAGCTCCCTTCCAGGATCAAGCTATGTTCCCTCTGAGTATGCCTGGTACTACAACTGTATAATGCTGTCACTTTCAAAGGACTCCCAGGGACACCTCTGCTTCTGTTCATCTAAGCCCTGCATCCTGCCTCTTAGAACAACAGGGAATTAGCCACATGAAACTAGGAACATTGTCAGATTCACCAATACTCCAGGCTGGGTGTGCAAACTTGGGCTTTTCTCTATCATCACCAGGTTTTAACAAGTGCGGCTCAAGAAACGGTGGTTGCTCCCACCTCTGCTTGCCCCGGCCTTCTGGCTTTTCCTGTGCCTGCCCCACTGGCATTCAGCTAAAGGGAGATGCAAAGACCTGTGATCCCTCACCTGAGACCTACCTGCTGTTCTCCAGCCGCGGCTCCATCCGGCGTATCTCCCTGGACACCAGTGACCACACAGATGTGCATGTCCCTGTTCCTGAGCTCAACAATGTCATCTCCCTGGACTATGACAGTGTGGATGGGAAGGTCTATTACACAGATGTGTTCCTAGACGTTATCAGGTACCCCTGAAGCCTCCAGAGGACACAGCCTCTGATCCCTGAGGGTTAAGTTATGCTCTGTGTTGATGTGTAAATGGACTTGGGTGGGTCCACTGCTGTCGAGTTGATTCTGATTCATAGCAGCCCTATAGGTCAGTGTAGAGCTGCCCCATTGAGTGAGTTTCCAAAGAGCACCTGGCAGATTTGAACTGCTGACCTGTTGGTTTGCAGGCATAGCACTTAACCACTATGCCACCAGGATTTCCAAATGGACTTAGGTAGTGAGTTCCTAATACAGACTCAATTCACTTTGTAGTGTTATCACTTATAGCAGAGTTCCAAACTTTTTTTTTGCTTGTTTGTTTAAAGTTTACGTACAAAGCCAATGTATTTTTTAAAACCCAGATAAAACAAAGTCAGACTGGAGACTTGGAGCTTTCCATTCCTGTCACTGGACCTGAGGGGCTACAAGGGCCCTACAGGTCCCTGTAATGGGCAGGTCTTATAGCTCAATGATGTGTCAGTATTGGAACATAGGAGGCTTGACCAGTGCTTGTGGTGGTCCACAGGTTTGGGGGTTCATTTTTATGTTTCATTTTTATTATTCTTTAAATCGTGGACCCCAGACAGCTAAAGAATAAGATGCCCTACCACCAGTGAGAGAGACTTACTGTGGACAAAATTCTCACATGGAGGATGAGGCAGCATTCCCCTTTGTTCTCCATGAGGCATGTATTAGAATCTTGTGCTGGAGGAAGGGAAACATTTATCAATTAGAGAAGCTCCCCGGGTGACTGCATTATGTCCCCTTTCTGCAGTTAAAATCTCTGGCGTGGGGCCTCTAGAGAAAAGCACAAGTAGGTTTTGACAAATTGGCCTTTCTCTTGATCGCCATGCAGCAAGCCTGTGTTTTCCTGAAGGTATATGAGGAATTATTAACCTGTCTTTGGGGGAAGACATGGGCCCAAATCCACTCTTATTTCCGGTTAGCAGAAAATATTCTGTGTTCCTAAGAATTCATTGGAGGCCCTGGATGGCCCAGGCAGTTAAGTGCCTGACTTAACCAAAAGGTTAACAATTTGAAATCACCCAGAAGTGCCTCATAATACAGGCCTGACCATCTGCTTTTGAAAGGTCACAGCCTTGAAAACCCTGTGTAGCTCAGTTCTACTCTGTACACATGGAATTGCCATGAGTTGGAATCAACCCCATGGTAGTCAATGAGAACAACAATTTATACTTTCTGCCGACACATTATTGACCACCTGCCACAATGAATGTAAGGGTTGTACTAGTAAATATGTAGTCCTGGCCCTTATAGACCTTAGTCTAATGGGGTCCACTTATGGGAATATGGATAAGAAGGATTTCAGTCTGTTCTTGGTCATTCTGGTCACTCATCCAACCCTGGGTTCTTCCCCAAGGCGAGCAGACCTGAATGGCAGCAACATGGAGACAGTGATCGGGCGTGGGCTGAAGACCACCGATGGGCTGGCAGTAGACTGGGTGGCCAGGAACCTGTATTGGACAGATACAGGCCGAAATACCATTGAGGCATCAAGACTGGGTGGATCTAGCCGCAAAGTACTGATCAACAACAGCCTGGATGAGCCCCGGGCCATTGCTGTGTTCCCCAGGAAGGGGTAAGTTTATGCCAGCAAAAATAGGATCCAGGGAAAAACAGCCTGGTAGAAGAGAGATCCATGGAGGTTACCTTATATGTTAATCATATTGGTGGGTGCCCTATATTTCCTGTTCTCTGTTAACCTGGGGGTGCCATCTTCCCATACCTTGGTAATAACGCCACTGTTTTTTTCTCAGGTACCTCTTCTGGACAGACTGGGGCCACATCGCCAAGATTGAACGGGCCAATCTAGATGGCTCTGAGCGAAAGGTCCTCATCAACACAGACTTGGGTTGGCCCAATGGCCTCACCTTGGATTATGATACTCGCAGGTGGGAATCCTGGCCCAAATAGCCTCCTGGAAATTGGGTGGGTAGAGGAGAGGAAGATTGAGATTGAAACAGGGAAAGTAAAAAAGGGAGTAAGTTTCTTTGTAAGACGGGAAGAGAAAGTAGTGAGACAGATAAGACAACTCTTAAAACAGAGGTTGCCTAACCTAGCCTTCAAGCCTCAGATGAGTTTTGCTTGGCTGGTTTAAATGTTTTTTGAGTGTGTTTAGCAGGGTGCATCTTCTGGCCAGACCACGGGCCTTACTACCCTGTATAGATTTATAGATTCTTTGTATATGTTACCTTCCTGGTCCCCTCAGGCACTGAAATTTGCTACCCCTAGTCTATAGGGTCACTAGGAGTTGGAGTCAACTTGACAGCACTGGGTTTGGTATTTTTTGGTTTAGTCTAGAGAAAAAAAGCTGGAGGGCAAGACAAGAAGGTAAGAGGGGCTCTGAAGTAATTTGTCTCTCTTTTCACTCCAGAAAAGGGCAAGGGAATCAAAATGACCTGGAGAGTTAGCAAGTGCCCTCTTCCTTTAGCTTCATTGGGGTCCATGTAGACTAAGTTCTTCTTGGATAACATTCAGAATTTGGGTTTAGGTTCTGGGCTAGTGGTCAAAGGGTGATCAGGTTGTTGAAAATCAAGTAGTGGTATCTCCTCCAAATTCAGTAGATCTTCAACCCCTCCCTGAATAGCCCTGGCCTCCACACTTGCCAGTCTTTTCCTCTTCAGTTTTGGGACTAAATACTGACCCTTCATCCAGGGTGCTTCCCCACTGCTCATGAGGGGACAGGTAGCTCCTGAGAGGGAAGGGCTGGGCTGCCGGGCCTACAGCCATCCTTCTCTCCTTTTCCTCACAGAATCTACTGGGTAGATGCACATCTGGACCGGATTGAGAGTGCTGACCTCAATGGGAAGCTGCGGCAGGTTTTAGTCAGCCATGTGTCCCACCCGTTTGCCCTCACACAGGTACTGGCTTAGCAGAGTGATAACTAAACCTCCTTGACTGGGGTATTTCCTTGGAGTTCTAAGTCGGCATCCTCAGCTCTAGTTGCTACTGAACAGGTGTGTTATAGTAGCTCATTTAGGGATTATTGTGTGCTCTGAAGTGCTTTTTCTGTGGGCCCTGCTCCTCTTGCTCCACCACTCCCATGTTCTAGCATTCCAGGGTGTGGCTCTCAATCATTAGTGTCCAGAGTCAGCTGAAGAGATTGTTATAATGCAGATTCCTGGGCTCTGGCCACAGACAATTAGTTTCCTAAGGATTGGGCCCAGTCATAGGCATTTCAACAGGTTTCCCAGTTGATCCTAATGCTGTAGTCCCAGCATCCAAGCTCAGATAGCTCACTTAGTGGCAGAAGAATGGTGTGGCTTTGAGCCCAGAGTTTTGGGGCAGCTAGCCAATCATTGCTTACTACTAAGTAACTCTAACATGCAAAGTACCCACCTTCAAGTTCTTTCTGTGCCATTAAGTAATGTAACTGTGTAACTCTGGATGAGATACTAAACCTCTCACCTGTAAATCATAGAAGTTTAGTAATAGTATACTTTTCACATACAGACAAAGCACGAGCTCAGGACTTGGCACTCAGTAACAGTGCACACTATGGATAACAAGTCCAGTTATTATTAGCTGTCACTTTTGAAAGTTCTAACCTGTATATTTGGGGTAGGAAAAAGAAGATCTACTAACCATAGAGCCAAAATAAGCATCCTTAATTATTTTAAGATACTGTCCTTTTTTTTTTGACAAATATCATCTTCCCTGTCTATATTCTGTATTATATCCTACCAGTTAGATTTTGTCTGGTGTTACTTAATGATAAACTGTTTTTATGTTGGTTTGGGTTTTTTTTTCCCCCATATTCCAAATGTAAAATTACAGGATAACACTGCATATGCTTTTTCAATGCACAAGTTCTCCCTGGAGTTTCCAATATGTATTCATAGGACAGAAGGGAGAAATGCCTTCATTGCTTCTCCCTACCCCCAGTTAAGAATCTTGGGATCACTGCATTAAAAGGCAATAGCCTACAGAAGGAACTCACAGTAACTGGGTCAGAACTCTTGAGTATAGGGCCCAGAAGCAGAAACCTAGAAGACCCCTTCCCCAGAGTTACTGCTTTTTGCTACATATAGGAGCTAATTTATTCATCAGGGCACTCAGCTAGATTACTGAGGACTAAGTGTCAGGTGCAGGAAGTTCAAAGATAATGAAACAATCTTTCTTAAATCTAGGAAGACAGACAGACATATCAACAAATTATCATACTGTGTTATAAACTCACTTGTAGATATGAGTACAAAGTACAAGAAAGAAAAGTGAACTCCATGTGAAAACCCTAGTGGCATAGTGGTTAAGTGGTATGACTGTTAACCTAAAGATTGGCAGTTCAAATCCACTGGGCACTCCTTGGAACCTCTATGAGGCAAGTGTACTCTATCCTATCGGGTCTCTATGAGCTGGAATCAACTCAACATCAACAGGTTTGCATTTATATGGTTTGGGGAGATTTCTTGGAGAAGGTCCTATCTGGGGATGATTTCATGGATAAGAGATGAAGACAGTTCAACAAAGGCATTAGCATGTGCTGAGACACAGAAACTTTACCAGTGTCTGAGTGGTAATACTCTTTTTGGGGTTTCCTTCTCGAGTAGCAGGACAGGTGGATCTACTGGACAGACTGGCAGACCAAGTCAATACAGCGTGTAGACAAATATTCTGGCCGGAACAAGGAGACAGTGTTGGCAAATGTGGAAGGGCTCATGGATATCATCGTGGTTTCTCCTCAACGTCAGACAGGTGGGCTCTTGGATACTCAGCCTACTTCTCTACCATCTGTGGGGTTTGTCACCTCAAGAACCATTGATGACTAAGATCATTACAGCCCCAGGAGAGCCTTTGGGTTTACATTTTAAGCTGTTAGACCTCCTTTTCTGCCCCCTGTGGTTACATGTCTTCTGCCCTATGGTTAATAGATTGCCTCCTTTTTAACTTTATTTTTGTTGTTTCCCTATATGTGTTGATATCTGGATGCTATGTCGTGCTTTATATCCTGGAATATATATATATGATGTTTCTGGTTTTCTAATTGAAGAACTTTCTTCAGTGTTTCCTATAATTTTGGTTTGTTTTTTACCAAGTCTCTAAACTTCTGTTTATCTGGGAATGTCTTAATTTCACCATCATATTTAAGAGACAGTTTTGCAGGATACATAATTCTTGGTTGGAATTTTTGTTTACTGCAAGGCTTTGTATATGTCATCTCATTGCCTTCTTGCTAGCATGGTTTCTGTTGAGTAATCTGAGCTCAGTCTCAGTGTCTCCCTTTTGTATGTTATGTTTTTATTTAAGCCTAGCTGCCTTTATAAGCTATCTTTGACTTTACTTTTAGTAAGTTTGACTATAATATGTCTCGGTATCTTTCTTTTGGGATCTACCTTGTATGGCATTGTATGATCACCTTCGATGATACCTTTCACGATATCAGAGAAGTTCTCTGTTGATGTATATTCAACAATTCTCCCTGTATTTTCTGTTACCCTCCCCCTGCCCAGTTCTGATAGTCCAATCATTCTGAAGTTATTCCTCTTGATCGAGTCCCACAGAAATCTTAAGTGATTCTGCATTTTTAAAAATTCTTGTATTTGATCTTCCCTCATATCTGTTGGTATTTCTTTATCTTTAATCTCACTAATTCTACTTTGCATTACTTCAGTCATGCTCCTTTGACTTTCTACTGAATTGTCTAATTCTGTAATTTTATTGTTAATCTGCTGAATTTCAGATTGTTGTTGCTCAAGTATTTCTTGCAGCCTGTTTCATTTTTCATCATGCCATACATCACTTTGCCGGATCTCTTTCCTCATGTCTTGAAGAGCTCTAAACATTACTCTTTTGGATTCTACCTCTGATAATTGTAGGAATTCTTCATCTGGAAAATTTTTTGATTCTTTGTTTTGGGAATTTTCTGAAACCATGGTGGTCTGTGTCTTTTAATGATTAGAAAGTGATGGTTGTCTCTGAGCCATCAGAAAGTTGTTGCAAATTATGTTTGGTTTTGGTGTTCTAACACACACATTTATATATTTTTAATAGTTTTTGAGTATCCAAATAGTCTGGTCATTTGAACTATTTTGATTATTTGAGCCTTAGAAATTCCAGTGGCCTGTCACTGAGTGGTTAGAGCTGTGAGCCCACGGAGAAAGGTAGGGGGAGTTCCTGGCTCAGGGAAGCTGGCGGACCTTTTATTTTTCTCTCCTCTTCATTTCCATCTCCACAGCCAGGAGAATAGCTCAGGGCATACATGTAAGATTACCCACTTCTGGCCCTGGTAGAGCATCAGAATTTAGCACCCAGTACAGAGCAGAGAAGGAAAGAGGAGGTGCTATGAGAAGGGGGAGAAATCAGCACATAGGAAGAATTTAGATCCACAAGAGTTTGAAAGCACTTAGCTTATGACACTCAGGTGAAAGTCTCCTGTAGTTCTGTAGGTGTGGCTGTCAGAAGCTCAGCCTCCCTGCTGGGAAAGATGTACTCTACTCACAGCGCTGTTCCTCTGTTTAGTCACTTGTCTCTATGCTGAATCTCCATTTAGCTGATAAAAGCGTGTCCTTCTGTGGGATGCAGATTTAATTCTGGCTGAGGTAGTTGCTTCTGGACCTTCTCTCCTCTCTCTGTCACTCAGTCTGATCTCTCAGCTTTCCCCCTGATATTCAGGGCTCCTAGAATGACCTATATAATCCATTCAGTTGTTTTTCTGACTTGTTGTTAGAGGGATCATAGAGTACATGTGGATACTCCAAAAGCTTAGCCCTGCCTCCTGGTTCACCTCTTTTTTGAGAAGTGTTAAATTATGAGACCTCTGATCTGTCCCAGATCATACCTGCATCTTCTTTGCCTCCAGGAACCAATGCCTGTGGAGTGAACAATGGTGGCTGTACCCACCTCTGCTTTGCCAGAGCTGTGGACTTTGTGTGTGCCTGTCCTGATGAGCCTGATGGCCGGCCCTGCTCCCTTGGTGAGTTGGGCTGAAGAATGACCCTCTGGAACAGCAGTGTCCTTCGAAGAACAGGGGACTAGCAGCCTTAGCTTTGTATTTCTGAGTGGGTTACCCCTTCAGAGAGTCTTCTAGGAAATAAGTCACCTTGGAGGCACTGTAGCATAGTGACTAGGAGCAATGAGTTTGGGCTTTGGAACCACAGAGATGAGTTTGAGTCTGGCTGCTGCCATTTACTAGACTGGAATTCAGATCTCCTGATTCCCTGATCCGTGCTATGACCTGTATATTACGCTGTTGCCCTGAACTTCATGGGCCTACAAGTCTATCCTGACTTATTATTGGAATACAAGTCCTTTTTATTCATAATAGTAAGAAGGGCCTCTGTGGAGGTTGTTGGGATTCAGACAGCAAGAAGATTGCTTTGTCAAATTCTCCAGATGCTACTCTTGGACTATATTAGAGGGTTGGCTTCCAGTGGCTCACACCAATTCTATTTTCTCTCTAGTGCCTGGTATGGTGCCCCCAGCTCCCAGGGCTACCAGCATGAGCAAAAAGAGCTCAGTCCTGCCCAACACCCTACCTACCACCTTGCATTCTTCTACCTCCCAGAGTCGCAGTTCTCTGGAGGAGGTGGAAGGAAGGTAAGTAGGTTCAGTACAGGACTGGGGGCCCTTTGATTCAAATAACCATCTCAACCAGCAGAAGACCAATAGTTCCAACTTGATAACTGTGGCAGACGGGAGCTAAATCATGTCATTAACTATCAACTTCTGCTTTGAAACAAGACAGCCTATTTAGACTTTAGAGTGCTGCAAAGGATTCCCTTTCTAACACTGAGGGCAGTAAGCTTTAAGAATAACTTTAGAAAGAAATCACACGGGAGGATTTCCTGAGTGGCATTCCTCCTTCTTCCTGTGCCTCTGTGATACCTGCTCTTGCATCAAAGGTTTAGCATACATCTTGTCCTACAGTTCACATATAAGCCACCAAGTCATAGTGGTCTTTGGGCTATGGCTTTGTAACTTGGAAAGAAAAGGTTTCCCAGGGCTGTGATTGTCTTAGTCTCGAATTGATCTCTAGCATTCCAACACACACCATTATTAAATAACCAAGTATAACAATGAACAATTCTCATATCAAGTATAAAGTATTGTATTTCCATAAATCAAAGTGTTATCAATTACAAGCTACATCTTGAGTTGAGACCTTAAATGGAAAAATAGCAATTGAGATGCCAATGCCTATAAAACACAGTTGTATTTCAGAGATGTTAGGATGTAGAAAAAAATGCACATTTTAAAATTGATGAAATATGATGTCACATCCAATTTGGAGGAATTCTCGTAACTATTTGCACTTTAGAGGAGAAAAATCCAGAAATACAGATATGAATAAAGAAGAAATGAACTCCCATAATCACTCTCAATATTTTGATGTCTATCTTTCCAGACATTTTTCTATCAGAGCAGGGTTTTTTCACTATAATGTACTAGGCTCCTTATTTTTAATATTAACTTTATTTTTTTGTTGTAAAAATATGTATAACAAAACATTTGCCAATTCAATCATTTTTACATGTATAATTCAGTAAGTGGAGAAAGGATTGAGGTTGTCAAGCATTTTATTTTACTTGGGTCCACAATCAACACCCATGAAAGCAACAGTCAAGAAATCAAAAGATGCATTGCATTGGGAAAATCTGCTGCAAAGTACCTCTTTAAAGTATTGGAAAGTAAAGATGTCCCCTTGAAGACTACAGTGCACCTGACCCAAGCCATGGTATTTTCAATAACATCATATGCATGCAAAAGCTGGACAATGAACAAGGAAGACAGAAGAAGAATTGCTGCCTTTGAATTGTGGAGAAGAATACCATGGACTGCCCAAAGAACAAACAGATCAGTTCTGGAAGAAGTACAACCAAAGTGCCCCTTGGAAGCAAAGATGGCAAGACTGCATCTTACATACTTTGGATATGTTGGGGGGAAGGATCAGTCCCTAGAGAAGGACATCATACTTGATAGAGTGGAAGGTCAGCAAAAAAGAGGAAAACCCTTGATGAAATGGATTGACAGTGGCCTCAACAATGGGCTTAAGCATAGAAACAATTGTGGACATGGTGCAGTGTTTCATTCTGTTGTTCACAGGGTCTCTATGAGTTGAGCCTGACTCGACCACACCTAACAACAACAACAATTCAACAACATTGATTACGTTTTTCATGTTCAATTTTATTTTACAAGATAACTAATACTTGATTTCATTTCCAAATCAGAGACCTAGTCACAATCCCAAATAAGAACTCTAGATTCCTATTCCTAAAATTAAAAGATTTGCATATGATTGAATCCATATACTGTGTGCCCCATTCTCACAAACTATTAAAGTATTACCAGACATTGTTGATCTCTGATTTTCTTTAGGTTTATTTAGACAGCTTTTGAACTCACCTTGGACCTTTTCCTAGTGTCCAAGTTCTGTTTGAACAGTCAGTACCTCTGGGTTTCAAAACCTCTTGCAAGTAGCTTTTCTCCGGGCTTTTAGGAAATGCTTTTAATTGCCTGTTCATAATGTGCCTCAAAGAAATTACCTTCTTAGCATTCTAAGTCAGTTATCTGAGCCTTCCCTCTGGATGGCGTGTATATTTCTCTGTAAAAGAATGATGAGAAGAAAAACAAAAAAAAACTGAGCTCTGTTTAAATCTTGTGATAGTTTTCTCCAATTCAAGGTTGGCTTGACTGATAGCTTCTTCCAAGTCAGCCTGGTAGTTTAATAAAGGGTACTATTGATTTCCTTATTATCATTTCACCCGACTTCCAGCTCACTCCCAAACCTGTGTCTCAATTATAAAATAATCTTTCTAAAACTATAGATTTAAAAACACATTTAAGCATGACCTAGTGTTTTGAAGACAGTGTCTCTCACTAATTTCTCTGTATTTCCTGGTCCTGCCCTCTCCATATTTCTGATCATCTTCCTGATACGCTGTCTCACATCTGACAGCCCCACTCACAGAACTTTCCCCTGTTCTTAAAGTAAGATCTCTATTGCATACAAATAGCCTTCACATTCAGTGTCTTGTGCCCCACAGATGCTCTGAGAAGGATGCCCAGCTGGGCCTCTGTGCACATTCCAATGAGGCCATACCTGCTGCTCCAGGTAAGCCCTGAGTGCCTACAAGTTTTAGAAAAGAAGATGTAAGAAATCTAAGTTCCTGCTAATATCTTTCATAACCTTTGGGATTGATGAACCCTTTTCTTTGACTAAATCTATAGAAATAATAATACTAGCCAGCTTTCCATATGCCATATATGTGTGTGTATATGTATAAATGTATGTGTATGTATATATACATATAACTACACAAACACCTCTTCTGTCTCATTTAATCCCCACGAGCCCTATAAGCAATGTATTATTTACATTTAACTGATGATACAACATAAATTTAGAAGTTAACCATCTTGTCTTAAAACTCATAAGTAGTAAGTGACAGAATTTAGAATAAGGATTAGGATTGGTGGTGCTGCTAGTCTAGTGACAGATTACTTCTAAGCCCCCACTGTCTTCTCCTAAGACTGCCTTCTGAGAAGGAGACCCCCTAGCCATCCTCAGATGGTGCAGAATCCAACACCAGCTAAAAGAATCCTCCTTGTTCCCACCTCTGACACCAGCACTAGCTACAAGGTTATCAGTGGACCCTGCCTAGTATCTCTATTCTTCCTAGGGGAAGGACTCCATGTCAGCTATGTCATCGGCGGACTCCTCAGTATTCTGCTGATATTGCTGGTGATTGCAGCTTTGATGCTGTACAGGTAACCTCAGCTCTGCTGCAGGGGCCACATGCTCATTGGTCCACATTGCCATGTCTAGGATCTTCCAGAAGCTCCACAGTTCACTGATTTCACCCACTGACCAGTCTCATTTCAAGGTTGGGTCTCTGGTACAGCTGGTGAATTTGAACTGCCTACCTTTGGGTTAGTAGCCAAATGCTTTAACCACTGTGTCACCAGAGCTCCCTGGTCGGAACTGCAGAAGGAAAAGACCAAAACCTGAATAGTTTACTCTTATTCCCCAGTTATAGCCTGAACACTTTCATATGTTATTTAGTGGCCACAGCACCCCTTGGCACTTTCTTTATATAGACTGGGATGATGCAGACACAGAGAATGTTACCCAGGGTCATACAGTAAGACACAAAGCTGGCACTGACTTCAGCATCTTTGCTTTTTCCACCACCCTAAACTGTCTCCAGCCATTGGAATTTGAAATGATTTTCTCTTCACACAAATGCTGCTCCTTACTATAATATTGGATGACACAGAATTACTCAATAGGGATCATCCTTGTAAGGTAGAATGTGTCATTTTTATCTGGAATTTTCTTTTTATATCCTCTTCTCCATTTTTTTCCAAACACTTTAAAAACAGCTCACAGCAAAAAATGTTTGGGCTTCGTTGCTGCTGCTAATAACAATAATATTAATATTGATAACAGCTACCATTTAATGAATATGTATCACTACCACAAAGTTTTGCAATACACGTACTGCTATTCCTCACTTTAGAGATGAGGATCTGAGAATCAGAAAGTTTAAATAATGTCCACCAAGATCCCAGCTAGTAAGTAACAGAGGTGGAACTGAACTATAGATTTGTCTTGACTCCAAAGCTGAGTGTATTAGTTATCTCTTGCTGCATAACAAACCCAGCCCACTGTCATTGAGTCAGGTCCAACTCATAGCGACCCTAGAGGTCAGAGTAGAACTGCCCCATAGAGTTTACAAGGAGCACCTGACAGATTTCAAGTGCCAACCTTTTGGTTAGCAGATATAACACTTAACCCACTATGCCACCAGGGTTTCCACTGCATAACAAACAACAAATAATGCAGCAGCTTAAATTGACAAACATTTATTATCTCACAGCTTCTGTGGGTCACAAATCTGGATGCAGCTTAGCGGGGAACCTCCTCCTCCTCAAGGCCTCCTGTGGGCTGCAATCCAGGTGTTAGCTGAGGTTGCGGTCTCATTTGAAGATTGACTGGGGAAGGATCCCCATCTAAGCTCACTCACATAGTTGTTGGCGGGATTCAGTTCCTCATCAGTTCTTGGACTGAGGGCCTCAGTTTCTTGCTGGCTGTTGGCTGGAGGTCTCCATCAACTGGTTCCTTGCTATTTGCCTCTTTCCATAGGGCAGCTTACAGTGTGGTGGTTTGTTCCCCCTCAGAATAATTACAAGGGAGAGTGAGAGAGGACAACCTAAGAAGAAGCCACAGTTTCTTTGTAACATAATCTAGGATCCATTGCTTTTTTGTATTCTATTCATTAGAAGCCAGTTGCTGGGTCCAGCTGACACTCAGAGAGGAGACTTAGAAAAATATGAATACCAGACTTAGAAAAATATGAATACCAGGAAGCAGGCACCACTGGGGCTATCTTAGAGGCCACCTATCACACTCAGGTTACATCTGCCTCAGATAAACCCCTATAAAGATCTCAACTAATTTTTCATCACCTTTCCTCCCAAAGACACAAAAAGTCTAAGTTTACTGACCATGGAATGGGAAACTTGACCTACAGCAACCCTTCCTACAGAACTTCCACCCAGGAAGTTAAAATCGAAGCAGTCCCCAAACCAACCATGTACAATCAACTGTGCTATAAGAAAGAGGTAAGAACTAAAATTTATAGTCAAGGGTATTTTTTTAGGGGGTGGAGGGATTATGCTCCAATTACCTGAACAGATCAGTTAGGGAGGCGAAGTAGTTCTACCAACTGCTTTGGAAGTTATAGTGAATACAAGAACTGAGTGTAATTGGGCTTTCTGTTACGAGATTGAGGGACTCTAGAGAGAGTGAAGTTAGAAAGCAGATCTCAAGAAGTTTAGGTCTGAAAGCCTGTGAGTATGCATCTTCCTGCTAGGACATATTTTCCCAGACTCATGGGCTATTTCATGGGGTTGTCATGCCCCTGCCGCAAGGCTGGTATCCCACTGAAGCAAGAGACTCTCTTAGATAGCACCCCAAATCTCCAGACCTGCTACCCTCTCCCTTTTCCAATCTCCAGTCCAAGCTAGTGGACCTATGACTGGAAATGACTAATTTTGTCCATTCTTCTCTCATCACACAGTTGTTAGGAATTTCCATAGAATTCAAAATGGTTTTACATGCTTTTTTAAAAATTTATTTATCACTTCAGTGAAATTATTTATTTTGCTCAAAGTCTAGGCATGGGAAGTTGTCCTATTTGTGCAAGGAATCTATAGCCTGAGTCTTTAGATTGTCCTGGTCAAACGAACTCCCACTACAAGCTAAAACAGAATCTACAGGAATATCTTGAAGTTCTAGAGGTGGTAGGCCATCCTCAATTAATGTCTCTGAGAAAAAAAAGACTCTTGGAGATTCTTGGGTTCCTGCAGTATCTGGTGCCCCAGAAGAGAATCTCAGTAAGGGCCAGAGGTTGGAAATTAAGATCATGTGACCTCTTTCTTCTGTTTTATGCTTCTTCCTCAGCAGCTCTTTCACCCCTCTGATAGTCTTTCACCCTTTCTCTTCTGATTTCCTCTTGATTTCAGGTACCTGTTGCTGTGTGTTTGTAGAGGAAGTGGTGTCCCCCAAATTGCTAGTACCAAGTCCACCCCCCAACCTTAACCAGAGTGTCTCTGTGATAAAGACAGGCCTGTATCTAATCTGTTGCTAATTTCAGCTTGAGGGGTGTGCTGGGTGAATGGAGCTCTGTGTATGTGTGTGTGTGCGTGTGTGTGCGCACGCACACACGCATGTATGCATGTGCTTGCATGCTCTTATGTCTCTGCTGGATCCAAGAAGCTGCCACACTCAGATGGCAGGGACCATATTTTATGTACATTTGTGTACTCATCAAAGAACCTAGCACAGTATCCTTTTTAATACAGGGGCTCAATAAATATCTGTGGGATTGAATTGTTACTAAAATAGAGCAGTAGTCTCAGGGCTTTTGGCAGGAACTCTATCCCAGGGACAGGATCCAAGCAATGGCCTATTTTCTCCTGGCAGTGGCTGCCTGTTGGTTGGTATTCCCCAGAAACCAGAAGAAAGGCTACTCTTTGAGGAATCCATAAAGGGAAAAGCCTGAGTAGAATTCAAGGCTGTCCTTGGAACAGTCCCAAGTTGTTGGAGAACAGCCCTGGGCTCATGGGAGCAGAACTGGAGAAAGCCAGTTGCTACTGAGTCATTTCCAACTCATGGTGACCCCATATGTACCAGAGGAGAACTGCACTCCCCAAGGTTTTCAACAGCTAATTTTTTAGAAGTGGGTTGCCAGGCCTTTCTTCTAAGGTGCCTCTGTTAGCAGCTGATTGTGTTCACTGTTTGTACCTCCAGAACCAGGGTAACCAACCCAAAGTTACAAATTACAGGACCCAGTAGACTGACACTTAAAACCCTTTCTAGATTCTTCCTGTGTTGCTTCCCAAGTTTTCTACTTAACAGTAGCAAAAAGATCATTGATAACAAAATAGCACATATAGTAATTTAAAAATCCTAAGTAAATGTACGTCTAATTTCTTTTATCAGTTGCTTTTGATCATTTATGTCAGCATGATGTTCCTTAATAAGTGACAATAACAATGTAACAATAACTAACATGTTTCAGTGCATCTTAAGTGTCAAGCACTCCACTAATTGCATTCCATGTATCACCTGATTTAACCTCATAGCAACCAGTTGTGAGATGTGGCTACTGTGACTCTTCCCACACTGCAGATGGGGAGACTGAGATTTTGAGATGTTAAGTAATTTGCCCAAGGTGACATAGCTGTGGAGTGGCTCAAGTAGGACTGGAAGTCATGTTTTTTTCTGCTTTATGTATCGTTACCTCTATGATCATGGTCATAATCATCATAGCTGCTTCTCCCATTGTAGGTTAGGCTTCATTTGCTCTGATCAAGTTCCCATTTGTTTATAGGGTCTTTGTGCTTTTCATGCCCACAGAGGCAAGTGACTGATGATGTATTCCCACTCTCTGAACTAGGGTGGACCTGACCATAACTACACCAAGGAGAAGATCAAGATTGTGGAGGGAATCTGCCTTCTGTCTGGGGACGATGCTGAATGGGATGACCTCAAGCAACTGCGCAGCTCCCGGGGGGGCCTTCTGAGGGATCACGTGTGCATGAAGACAGACACAGTGTCCATCCAGGCCAGCACTGGCTCACTGGATGACATGGAGACAGAGCAGCTTTTGCAGGAAGAGCAGTCTGAGTGTAGCAGTGTCCATACTGCAACTACTCCAGAAAGACGAGGCTCTCTGCCAGACACAGGCTGGAAACATGAACGGAAGCTCTCCTCTGAGAGCCAGGTCTAAACACCCATGTTCCTTCCCTCCCTGCCTGTTCCTTCTCCTTTATGGACTTCCGGTCCTTGTGCTCGCTTATACAACAGGCTCTTTTCCTGTGTGCTCCTCCTCTTCCTCCTCTTCCTCCTCCCATATCATAACTGCTCCCAAGTCCTCCAAGGGAGTTGTTCCCACCTGCGTCCATAACTCTGTGCACAAGAAACGATGGTACATCCAAGAATTTAGATCTGGATGTTACCACAAACCTCGCCTCTGGCACCCCGTCCTGGGCTCCCTGGAATTGGGCTCTGGAATGATTTCTTATCAGTGCAGAAGTCCCCCGACCAGTACCTGCCCCACCACAGCTGTTGAAGCAGGACTGTACTCGCCCCCATCCAAACTGGCCTGACTGGCTTCTCTGAGGACTTGCTCACCAGGGGCTGAGGCAGAGGCTCAGACACAAGGAGACAGATGGAGGACAGAGGCTGAGAGAAGAAGGAAGAGTCGGCCCAGCTGGTATGGGCATCGGGGAAAACTCTAGTCTCAAGGGTGTTGGTCACATGAGAGTTTTGGGGGGCGGAGCAGTTTGGCCTGAGTGTCTGCTGCTGGCAGTGGATGTTATTCTCACCCTCAGAGTCATTATTTTTCAGCTGCAGAGATATCAGTAAGATTTGGGGGTGACTCCAGTTGTCCCTCCTCCTGCTAGAATGTTTGGAGCCTTCTCTACCTTCATATGACAGAGGGTCCCTATCACATGGCTACAAACTAATACGAATTCCCTCTTGGTGCCACTACTGGCCAGCATCTTTCCTAAGTGGTCTCCATGGGTGTTGGGGCTCTGGATGACAGTGAGTCCCTGTGAGGTCTGTTTAAGAAGTTCTGCCTAGACCAAACCCAGCATACCACCCGAACTTTAATATTCTACCACTCCCTCCTCCATTCGCTGACATTCAGAGGAAAGAGAACCTGAAACAGGCTTTCAAAGAAGGGCCAGAAGTTTCCATGAATGGTCAGAAAGAGCAACTGGGTTAGAGACTTGAGACATCCAGGTCCTAAAAGAAATGCTCCATGAAGTTGAACCTCCTGTGTTCTCTCTCAAGTGCTCAGGGATCTAAGGTAGTGGACAGAGAAACAGTGGCTATGGTATGATGACAGTCCCGTTTGAACCCTCTCCTGAGCTGATGGCTGAGATGCCATCACTTGGTTTGTGCTTATATACATAAAGGGCTTATGTCTCAGCTCATATCGCAGGAATTGAGGCCTTTTCTTCCCTGAAACTTCTACCTAGCTCTTCCTCACTTGGATGCCTAATTTGCTTTTTTCTGATCTAGCATTGTGACACCAGCAGTCTCCAAAGTGCTGTGGTGAGGAGGGCTAGAGACGCAAAGGAGTGAGCAAAGAGTAGAAGATAGAGAGAACCACTGATGAAGACCGCAGCCCAGGAGCAGACTCAGACTTTCTTCCACCTAGGAACTAGAGATGGCGAGGGAGGATGACAAGGGCTTAGAACAGAGGAGAAGCCTTTCAGGGAAATCTTCCAGATCTGAAACATCACCCGTGGTTACCGGTATTGAGAAATAGCTGCCAAACATGTGGGTAAAACAGGAACACAAAATCCAGTCTTGGTTTTTTGTTTTTTGTTTTTTTTTTGGCAATTCTAAGCCTGCTAGGGACAGATGCTATACCCTTCGCCCTACCCGCAGTGGCCTGCCCCAGTTCTAGGCTAAAGAAGGCTCTTACAGGACACATAGTAGGAAAGGTATGGTGCTGCTTCCAGGAGGAAACGGGGCAATAAGAGGAGTACTTTGGGTCCTGAGACTCACGGTTGGGAAGGGGAAAGAAAAGTGGCATTTTCTTGACTGGAAAGAGGGGAGGATGTTCTTGCACTTGGGCTGTTCAGAATGTAGAAAGGGCATATTGGAGGAATTATCTATTTGAGCACTGATTTACTATGTAAAAAGCAAAATCTCTCTGTCCTAAGCTAATGGAAGTGATGCTCCCACACTCATGTGTAATGGTTTTAACGTTACTCACTGGAGAGATTGGACTTTCTGGAGTTATTTAACCACTATGTTCAGTATTTTAGGACTTCATGATAATTTAATATAAATTTAGCTTTACTTAATCACTTTGCCTGGCTTGGAGTCGTGACTAATGCTGTGTACCTGCTCTGTCTGGCAGACCCATGCTCTGAAAGTCTGCTTGCAGACATCACCTCTGAGACTTTTGGGGCTGTGGGGATGGTGAAGAGCAATAAAGAGTAGAAGGTTCCCAGCCGGTGGTTCAGCTCATCTTGTGAAGACAGGTCAAGACCAGAGTTCATCATAAAATCCTTATTTCCTCTAGAGGTGGGATGGAAGACAGGTTCCATCTTTAATGATGACTATTTTTGGTGGGGGCTGCCTGAGGTCCTCTCCAGATTCATTGGGAAAAGTGTCATGGTCATTAGTGATGTCTCCCTCAGGCTCCAGAAGGAAGTGTCATGGCATGTGTACTGTGTATCTTCTGTCTCTGTTCTAGGTCTATGAAGATGTCAGTGTCACACTTCACAGTGATGATCACTGGCAAGGCTGTCTACCATAGTAAGAAAAGTACTGGAATGGGGACAAAGAGCTAATTTCAGCCCCAGCTCTGCCACTAGCTCTATTTGATCTTAGTGAAGTTTCATAGTTACTTTGTGAATGGATCAAATGAAAACTAAGAGCCCTAAAAGAAAAAAAAAAGCTGTCTTCTGCTGTGTCATCCATTACATCTCAAGGCTGGAAAAGGGAGTTGAGGATCCCTTCTCGGGTTTTCTGGACATAATACCTCTCAAAGGAAATTAGAATTATACAAGTTTCAATGCCAGATGTAGAATGTGCTGTCAAGGCTCAATAGTTCATTTTCTAAACTACAAACTATTTACAAACTCCCATACTCATTCATTCATTCATCTACTGCAGGTCAGGCTTTGCTCAAGTATGAACAAGAAAGACATAATCACACAGAGTTTAGAGTCTAACAATACCCACCCCTGCCCCCATGCCCCTCCCCAAACACGCAGGAGAGAAAATGAAAGCAGTGAAGACTGAAGCTTCTCGCATTTAAGTGACAGGAGATCTGGGTATAAATTACAGTGTATAATTCTTCCAACTTTGGTAAGGACTAAGTGTGCTAACACAAAAATGCATGAAATGCTCAAGAACAATTACTACCCTTCACCCACAATTCTTTTTTTTTTTTTCAAAAAAAAAAAAAAAACAGCCATAAAGGAGGTCATTTTAAGCAGTGAAATCTAGCCTAATGCACAAGCCCTCATTTCTGTAGGCAGTACTTTATCCCCCTCCCCCTGACCACTAGAGCTGGGAACTCGGAAAGAACCTTTCAAATGAGAAGAGAAAAATAAATGCATCAAACAAAACATTTGCTTGGAAATCTGAAGATGTTTCTGGGAGAATGCATTTTGTGGCCATATTGGCCAGTTGAATCAGCCATTCAACAATGCCTGAGCCTTAAGAGATTCTACTGAACTGTGATCATCCTGTCACTTCAGCTGAGGATGAGAGAAAAGAATTGTCTGGGCCCTGGTTCAGGTCTTAACAGGAATTCAGCCAGCTGCAAAGAGACTTTAGTAACAGTGGCAGGGACAAAGTACTCTGTTTTCAGGTTACAAAGATGCTCTGGCTTGCAGTTACCCAATCATTTAAATGAAAGATCACTTCTAGCCTGAAATTTGAATTTGTGCTCCTTCCAGAAGATGTTGGGAGATGTAACAAGAGTTGAGAATTCCTTGTCTGGTTCTCTGGATGAAAAACCTGAAGATAATATGTAGGGAGAAGGTAGGTGAATTGTAATGAACTGGACATATTTTTACAAACTGATTACATTAAAAATGTGGTCACTGTCCTTCCTACTTTGTATGAACAAAGTGTGAAACCTAAGGTGGAAAGATTCCTGTACATAGAAAGATTTCCATGGTGTGAGTAGTGATGCTTTTATCCACTCTGGGCTGGAAGAAAACGGGGCTACATAGGAACTTAGAGAACACATCTGGAAGAATTGAGAATGCACTAACTTCTAAGTGCAACGCCCTGACAGACTAGTTCTCTGATTGCTATTTACAGACATGATGAATGTAGTTGAGTGCCTTTCATGGCTAAGAAATAGTCTGTAATTGTATATCTTCACATGTGAATATGGCTTAAATGACCCACTTACTAGGATGTATGCTTTGGTATGTTTCAGGCAATCTTGGTTTTGAAACATTTGTCTCACTTGCTCATTTATTTTTCCCTCCGAGATCATTCCCCTGTGGAATAGCTGACAGAAGCCAGGAATGCTCAGCATAGGGAACAATTTTATCTCCAGCAAAGGCTGCAACTCACAATTTTGGACCCCTTGATACGGTGTTAAAGCTAACCCAGACAACCTAATTAAGGGTCTGAGTTTATACCCAAGGCTGAAGTTTGCCCCAAGCTACACAGTCTGCTTATTTCAGTTTACAAGCCCTAAGGAGCCAAGAACTCTCATTTATCCTGCCCTCTTTAGTGGTTTTCCTCCCAACATCTAAAAGCCTGTGGACAGCCCACTAATGAGGTCCCTATCTCTCCCTTCCACCTCCTTCCATTCTGGTGGGGCTGATGTGTCTGTGTTTAAAGTTCTTGGGCAGCCTGCATTCTTGGGACTATGGATAAAAGGAGAACCCCCCCCCCAAAAGTATGTCCTCCTTCAGTCAACAAAAATCAAACCAAACCAAACCCACTACTGTCAAGTGATTCTGACTCACAGTGACCCTACAGGTCAGAGCAGAAATGCCTCATAGAGTTTCTAAGGAGAACCTGGCAGATTTGAACTGCTGACCTTTAGGTTACAGACATAGCACTAAAGCCCTACGCAACCCAGGGTTTCCTTCAGTCAACTAGCACCTATTAAATGCAACCAAGTGCAAGCTAGAATAGGCCTTGGAGTTCTGGAGGCCAGTCAAGGCACTAAAACCCACAGACCCCTGAAATCTGTATTAACGTCTGCACTGCTATCTCCAGGGGTAACTGAGCAGGTAACTGGATCTACAGTTGAATGGAAATTAACCACTGAAGTGGCTCCTCTCTAGGCTAGAAAGATGGATCCATGTCCCATGGTAGTTATACTTTGACAAGAAGGCAGCTTGTGATTATGATGGAATGAATGTTGTTCTGACTTTAACAAGCTTTGCAGAAATGCCCAGCACACTCAGCAGTCACAGTGTTTTGCATGTTTCCTTCTTCCAGTTGCAATAAAATCAAGTGTTTACTTTGATCTCTAATGCCGGTAAGGCTTTCACTGCCCTATGAATACCTCTATTAGAAAGGACTATTGAGAAGCCCTTGGAATAAAGAAGGCATGCGTAACACTAATAAATACATATATAAGTATTACTTGATGATAAACCTGGACTCCAAAACGCTTACTGAACACCTACTATGAGCGAGGCATTGTATTAGGTTCCTACAAAGCTCTGTAAGATCTGCCATCCTTTCCCCATTATCTGTCAGGCCCCCTACACTGGCCTCCTTACTGTTCCTCAATCTTCCCAGCATGCTCCTATGGTAGGGCCACTGCATAGCTGTTGCTTTGGCTGGTAATTTCCCTTAGATACACTCATGGCTAATTACCTGAGTCAAGTCCTTGCTCAGATGTATCCTCAATGAAACCTACTCTGACCACCCTTTTTAAAATTATTCTTTTCTCTACCTCAACTTCCCAGTTTATTGTATTCAGCTTTATTCTTTTTCCCACTGCACATTTTGTCTAGTGTGCCATCAGTTACATACCAAGGAACTTACATGTTAACTGTCTGTTTCCCTACTAGCATGTGAGCGCCATTAGGGGAGAGGTTTGTTGGAGGGAGGGGTCTATTTGGTTCACTCATTATGTCTAGAACAGTCCTTGTGAATGCTATGTGCTCAGTAATTTGTTGAATGAAACAATAAATGGATGGAATCAGACATCTAATGCCTACTATCTAGTAGGGCTGTACCTAGATCATCTAAGCCAAAAAATGATTTTGTCATCCTGTCGCAAAAGTCTTGAGGACCCAGAATCCACACATCCTTTACTGAGCAAATTTCAGGTTATTATCACCCTCTCCTTACGTATAATCTTCAGTTCATTTTCAATAATATTTAAATAAAGTAAACATGTCAATGCCCAATAACCAAAGACTGAAGAAGACTGTTTCTATATATTCCACACCCAATCCTCAATGGTTACCTTGACATTTTTGTTCTGATTGGTTGCTTTCTCCTTCCTCTATGTATGGACCTGTCCTCATCTTCTAGCTTTTTATTCTCTCCATTTTTCTCCTCTTAGATCTCATCCACTACCAAAATTTCATCCCTTCACTCTGTGGAAGTGATTTTCAAACCTTTATCACTGGAGTTTTAAATTCTTATTCTGAAGATTGAAGTCCTGTATTTCCTAGAATTACTTAGATGATTCCATTTGAATGTGTCATTGGTACTTAAAAAATATACACATCTAAGACTCCTTGCCTTCTTCATGAGACCAGTCTCTCCTGACTTTCTACTTCCACTCAAGCAATCATTGCCTTCCCCAATCCCTCAGCCGAAATCTTGGCACAGTCTTTGCTTCCCTAAATGGGCCTCACCGTCACCACTGCATCTAATGTAGTCAATTGCCAAATCCTCCACTATCTCTCAACTCTCTTCATATCATTTCCACTGCCATTACCTCATGTCAGTGTGCTAATTGGGCTCCTATTTCTCAGCCCTAACCCATTTTAGACAATCAAGCTAATTAATTTTCCTAAAGTGCAGTTGTGATTTTGTCACATCCCTGCTCAGAAACCTTTAATAGCTCCTCATTATCTAACTAAAATACAAATTTCTCATGTCAGCATTTAACGTCTCTAAGATCAATTGTTAGTTTCCCTGTATATCTTGTGTCACCACTTTCCAACACAAACCTTGTCCTGAAATCAAACCCACACATTCCATTCCTCTACATACAATGTACTCTCTCATTGCTCTTCCTTTACTTATACTTTTCAAGTGATCGGATGTGTTCTCCCTATCTCTTCTATTTAAAAAAGTAACATGTAAGCAATTAAAAAATTACTTTCACTCCCTACTGAATCCTGCTCATATTAAGTTTCTTAGAATTCCAGGAATGTTCTTGCCACTTTCAGGCATGCAAACACACCTTCACTTATATATGTAACACATATAAACCATTTCATACATTCTTTTGTGTAACTTGCCTTTTTTCAGTTAATAAAATTTGTACCTTTTTCTATACCAGCACACATAGATTAACCACAGTCTATTTAATAATTTACATAATTGACATGACAAGTTTCCTATTGATAGATGTTTAGTTTCCAGGATTTTTTTTTTAATCATAAGCAGTGCTATCTTGAACATCCTTGTACATTTTCTTTGCATACTTGCATAGATTTGTAGAATAAATTCCTAACAGTGGCATTACATTTCAGTAGTTGCCAAATTGTCTTTCTAAAAGTTTGAACCAATTATATTCCCATTATGTTAATAACTAACACAAGGCTGATCCTTAGAATGTGAAGATAATTCATGTACCTGCTTTCCGCATCTCTGACACCAGCCACTCACATGGCACTTCCTCTCTCTGCCCCTTATCATTCAAAGTTAAGTCTCTACAAAATGACTGCCTGCACAGCCCTCTCCATCCACCAGCCACTCAAAGCTGGGGTCTTCACAAGTTAGGACTCTAATCAACTGCTTTCTAATCAACTGCCAAATAGACTCCACATCCTGCTGGACTTCATGGCCCAGGTAGGTTCAGTAATTGCTAGAATGACACACAGAACTCAAGGCAAGGGCTATATTCACTGTAACCTTTTAACTATACCACAAAGTGACATACATAAAGAGATACAAAAGTGAGGCCTAGGAGGACTTTTTGGCACACAGCTTCATCCCCAAAGATGTGTCAGTCCTAAGTCCGAAAACCATCACTGTCAAGTCTGTTCTAACTCATAGTGACCCTACAGGTCAGAATAGAACTGCCCTGTAGAGTTTCCAAGGACCACCTGGTGGATATGAACTGCCACCCTTTTGGTTAGCAGCTGTAGCATGTAACCACTACACCACCGGGGTTTCTGTTCAAAGCCCAGCACGCTTTATAATAGTGATTGGGACCTCAGTATATGTGCATGGTGGGGCCGTAATGCATAGTCAGTGATTGATTGGATTACTGAATATGCATGACTGAGTAACACCCCACTCCCTTCAGACTTACTTCAATTTTAGTGTGGTCTTTGGCCTCCCACCTCATTTGCACATGTTTAAATGTTGCTAAACATTAAATAAATCTGTCTTAGAAGAACAGCTAGACACTCCTTAAAAGCAAAGATGGTAAGACTTTGTCTCACACACTTTAGACATGTTATCAGGAGGGACTAGTCTCTGGAGAAGGATGTCATGCTTGGTAAAGTAGCCCCCAAACTACTGCTGTCTATTTGGATCCAACTCATAGAGACCCTAGAGGTCAGGGTAGAACTTCCCCAAGTAGAGGGTCAGCAAAAAAAAAGAAGGCCACCCTCAGTGAGACGGATTGGCACAGTGGCTGAGATAATGGGCTCAAACATAGCCACGATTGTGAGGATGGTGCAGAATCAAGCATTGTTTAGTTCTGTTGCTTGCAGGGTCATTAGGAATTGGAATGGCACCTAACAACAACAAGTGTTGCCAAACTGTTTTGGAAAAACAAAGGCACTTTGATTGCTTGAGAAATTCCAAGGTCTATTTTCAGGAACTGGAGACAAAAGGCCAAATCTTTGTTCCACATACCCCACCAAAGCTGTGTTTGAGTGTCTATTGCTCCAAATCTTGCCAACTCAAGGTTATTAATTTTTTTGTCTGTATCAAGATTTTTAAAAGATATTGCTTGATTACAAATTGTAACTGTACCATTTGACCCAGTAATCCCACTACTTGGAATATATCCTACAGATGCAAGAGCATTCATACAAAAAGACACATACACACAAATATTTATTGCAGCACAGTCCACAATAGCAAAAAGATGGAATCAACCCAGATGCCCAACAATAGATGAATGGATAAATAAACTATGGTATATATACTCAATGGAACACTATGCAATGACAAAGAACAATGATGATTTCAGGAAGCACTTCATAACCTGGTTTCAATTAGAAGACATTATGTTGAGCAAAATTAGTCAGCACTACAAGGACAAATATTGTATGAGACCCCTACTTTAAGGACTTAAAAACAGACTCATGTACAGAAGAAAATACTCTTTGACAGCTGCAAGGGACGGGAGGGAGGGAAGGAGAGGGTTGGTTATAGATTAGATAATCAATAGAAATTTGCTTGGGTGAAATCAGTGACAGTATACATTAGAAATAAGATGAATTTAACTGGACTTCAACATAACCTGAAAACTCTTTCAATCTTAACCCAATATGGGAAGGACAGAGTGGCAGAAGCAGGGGTCCAGGGACCATGCTCTCAGGGAACATCATGGCCAATTGTCATAGTCTATTGTTAAGAGAGTCTTCTGCATCCCATATTGGTGAGTGGCATTTGAGATCTTAAAAGCTAGCAAGCTGCCATCTGAGATACAACAAATAGTCCCAATTCAGCAGGAACAGATGATCACCAAGGACAAAATCGACATGGGGGAAAGAGAACCTAGAAGACAGAAAGACCCATGTGAGTGGGTGATTACATCAACATGCAACCAAAAGAACCAGACAGTGCCTGGCCACCTCCGGTGACAACTGTGATGGGACTCACATGTTAAGACCCAGTAGCAATATGAGAATAAAAAGAGGTGCATCCTGAGAACTCCACTAAAAGACCACAGTAGATGGTCTGAAGGCCAGGGGTTTCCTCTGGAAGCATGGCCTCTAGATCTGATGCTGCCTCTGATCATAAATCATTACTGAGGTCAACTCCTCGGATAGGAATGGATTGGACTTGGCAACACAGAGTGACCATATTGTGTGTACACTTTATGGTTCTATGCATCTATAGGATGTTGTCCTGCTGGCCTCTTACTAGAGGGGAGCGGAGAGGGTAGAGAAGAGGGGACAGGAGATTGTTAAGGGGATATGATTTGTATAGAACAGAAAGGAGAAGTGTGCTGTCACCGGGCAAGGGGAGCAGTAGGAGCTGCACATAGGCGGGCATGCAAATGTAAACTGGACTGTACACTTTCACTCAATCACAATTTAAAAAAAAAGTGTAACTAATGTTAATTTGCTTTTACCTATCCCCTCCCCATTAAAAATCTGCTGGTAATCTGTTTATCCTTCAAATCTCAGATCAAAAATTCACCCCCTTTACAAAATCCCACCCAATGGTGTCACTAGGGTTAGTGTTACCCCTCCCACGCTTATTAACACAATATTATAGCTCGAACACCCGACAATGTGAAAAAATCAGCTATTATAAAAATGCCAGCAGCAACAAAAACAGCATGTGCAGTCAAAACTACATGATTGGTAGGTCATTGCAAATTGGTAATAAAGACAGTTCCAATCACTTCATTAAAAGGTTCGAAAAAGTAAATTAGCATAAAGTTTTAGCCTTTAGGTATATTGATACTTTTAAGCTAGGCTTATGAAAAAAAATTTTGTTGTTATAATTAACCACAGGAATATTTTCATAAAAACTAATAAATTCTTGCTGAATTTAGACATTTTCGTGTCACCCTCTCTGACAGTGTCACCTCGTGCAGTCCACTGTGACTCAACTCCCTCAGCCACGGAATTTCTCCCTTTTACTAAGCATCAACAGCTTTTCATTTATACAGTTCCATCCATACTGCTGTGAATTCCAGTGACTTTTAATTTATCTTCCTACCACTGTAGATTGCAAGTTCCTTGGAGTTCAGGACCCAATCTTTTTCACAGAAACATTAACATAACGCTAAACAAGAATTTTGGAGATCATGTTAACCAAGCTTCTCATTTTTTAAATGACAGGAGTATTGAGCATTTGCAGAATGAGTTACAGTTCATAAAAGCCTTTTCCGGACATTTTTAATTAGTCATATTAAATCCTTATACTAAGCTTGTAAGGAAAACATCGTGCTACGGATTTCTTTTTTAAATTCGGATTAGGAAACTAAGCTCCAGGAAGATTCATTAACCGAGTACAGAGATTTACTCAGTAGTAGACACAAGTCAGAGTCCTGATGGTGCAGTGGTTTAAGCTTTGGGCTGCTATTCTGAAGGCCACAGTTCGAATCGCCAGTTGCTCTCTAGAAACCCTATGGGTCCGTTCTACCCTGCCTTATAGGGTTGCTAGTAGTCAGAACCAACTCGACAGCAACGGTTTTGTTTGTGGGTTTTTTTTTTTTTAAGGTCCAAAACCAGAATCCACCTTCTTCGCCCCATTCCACTACATCTCAGCTGCCTCTCGTTTCTCTCATAGCACTTAGTTGGACAATCAATATTTGGTAAATGAAATGGCTGAAAAAATGCCTGGTGTAGAAAGCAGCTTAAAACACCTGAAATTAAATAAAGCAAACGTACTGACAGTCATGGGTACATATCTCTACAGACACCTCTCGTCCTTTCTTTTGGCACTATGGACAGCTTTCGGTCCACCGACTCTCCGTCTTCCTCCAGGGCGCATCCTCACCCACGGAGGCAGGGCACAGTCTCGGGGGAAACATGACTGCGCGCGGCCCCTTTAAGGCTGCGGGCGGCGCGTGCCCACAGTCCTTTCAAATAGACCAATAGAAGGGCGATGGGCAGTGAGTTGAGGACCAATAGACAACTAGAACACTGCGGGGTGTGCGGCGGCCCAGGCGGTTTTAAACGGCTTAGAGCAGGCCCTTCGGTTCTGGCCCGGCTGAGGTGAGTGGGCGGTGGTCCTGATCCACCCACCCAGGCTCTCAGATCCGTGCGTCGCGCGCCCGGAGGGGCCCCGAACCCTGGTCTTAAGACCTAAGAGGGCGCGCGCCTGCTTTGCCCCAAGAACCCGGCAGAGCTGTGGCCGCGAAGCGGGGCGGAGGCCCAGGGATCCGCGGCTTGAGAGTGTGCGTGGGGCGCCGGCGCGCGTTTGCGACCGAGGCCGAGGCTGTGATCTCGGTGACTAGAGGGGCGCGGGCGGCAGCACCAAGGAGATGGGAGCCGCGCAGGGCCGCGACGGGCTGATGAGGTGTTCCGGGGTTGGGGCGGGGGCCCTGCGGGCCGGCCCTGAGATTGTGCTCCCTCGCCTAATTGTCAAATGAATGAATGAGAGCCTGGGAATGGTGTGGTGGTTCCGAAGGGCCTGGTCGCCTCGGAGCGTGACAGGGGCAGTGGTCCCGGGGCCTGGCCTCACGTCTGTTTCCCAACCGGCTTGTTGCGGTTTTAATGATTCCGGTCATTCCACGCTCTGGTGTTACGTGTGGTTCTAAGGCAGGATGCTCAGCCTCTCAAAAAGTGTCAGTAGAGTTTAGAAATCCTTCTGGTCTTCAAGGGTTTGGGGACCAGTACAACAGCCAGCAGTGTAGGCTAAGCAGGCCTGGCTACTTCAGGGCGGGGGCTGGTGAACTCAACTCTTACTTTTTTATAGCTCTTCACCACTCGCAGGCCACTGAAGTAGTTTCTTGCAATGGTGATAATTGTCAGGAAGGATTTGAATGCTTCCTATTTTGTTTCTGGGATAAAAAAATGATGAAATTGGTGTTGTCAGATTATGCACTCTGTGTTAGAAAATATACATGCCCGCGTTGATGCATCTTAACAATGGGTTTTTCGTTCAGCATCTCTACAGGGTGAAGAGGTTTTTGAAGCACTTGCCCCACATTTACGAATGGCTCTAATTTAATTCTCAGAGGAGCCAAGGCATCAAGTCTTGGCCCAGAAATGCTGCCTATCTTATTTTATGTACAATTACAGTAATTGAAAACTCATTTTTAGAAAGGTGAGCTCCTCCTTTCTCCATTTTTAGTTCTCTAAAAAGTCCTTTTTTTGACCTCAAGAATAGCAGCTGCCCATAAGTTTTTTAAGTTTGTATCTGGTCATAAAATATTTGGGCTTTTCATAAATGACTGGAGAAAATGTAATATGTTATGGAGGATGGTGAAATCAATTTCTTTTGCTAGGATTAATGAAACCTAGTTTGTAAATTTGTGAGAAAAAAAACTAACACAGATTTTGTTTTCACACAGGCAGTAGCAATCAAGATATTCCATAACAATAAATTGAATATCTTTTACCTTTTCACTATTACTTTAATTATCAGTGTTGAATTATGAACAGTGATGTGAGGTAATTCCACCACAACTAAAACCTTCTACAACTGACAGCTTAATTTTAGCAGCAGAGTTTTAAATTGTAATAAACCTGAGTACTTTAATATTGTGAACACTGTTTTAGGTTTTGAAGAAGCAGTTAAAAATAATAAGCGTTAGTACCATTGCCTTAGACTGGTGTTAAAAGTCCTGGTATAAGGCCAGGCTTTCTTTGGCCATTTGATTTAATGGGGTCTCGTTCATTATTCAACAAATACAGAAACTGATGCCTACTATTTGTTAGACCTAACTGAAAGATTGGTGGTTTGCACCCACGAGCCACTTAGTTGGAAAAAGGTGTGGTTTTCTGTTCCTCAGCCAAGAAAACCTATGGGACAATTCTGCTTTGCCCTATCAGGTCCTTACTAGCTGAAATCAACACTGTGGCATCCAATGACAGCAATATTCTAAATGCTGTTCTAGGTTCTGTGTATACACTGGTAATCCAAAAAAAGACAAAGCTCCTGTCCTTAATGAGTTTTACAGTTTTGTCTCCCAAACAACTTGCTGTAGCACATTGTAATTTTTTTATTCCTGTGGCCCAGCTGTAGTCCTTGAACAAAATAAATTTGCAAATACATGTGTTGGCACTGGCTGACAAAAGTCCGGCAGTCCAAATCCACCTAGTGCTCCTTGAAAAGTCTGTGGGGGCAGTTCTACTCTGTCCTGTAGGGTCACTGTGAGTCAGAATTGACGGTGGTGGGTTTGGGGGTTTGATTTTCTCCTTGGAAACCCTTTGTGTTATAGGGCCGCTGTGAGTCAGAATCGACTTGATGGCAGTAGGTTTGGTTTTTTGGTTAATCTTCAGGACAGCATTTTACAGATAGGGAACTGAGTCTTAGAAAGATTATGCAACTTTCTCAAGATTGTACTACTAAGTGATAGGACCTAATTTTGAACCCAAGTTAGTCTGTTTTCAAGGCCTTTGCTAAGGCTCTTAACCTGTAGTTACGCTGCATGAAATAAAGGAGTCTGATAGGGACAACTTACAAGTAAATTCTGTGAAGAATCCCTTTCCTCCACACTTTTTTTATTCTTCTGTTGCTTAGAGACATGAAGTATGCGTGACATTCATGGAAGTTTTTAGAGGGAAGATGGTCACAGTTTAGGATTTAGTGTTAGTCGTGTGGGGATGGATAGCTGTGACAAAATGGTAGGGACCTGGAGGGAGAACTTAAAATTGAGGTCTCAATCCATTTATGATTTATGAGTTCCTGATGGTCAGTGTTGGAAAGGTTTGAGGTTGTTACGGGGTTCTGGTATTCTTACTTTGACTTTGAGAGTTCAGAATATGTTACTCAATCCTTAGAGGGGAGTTACTGTTTGCTGTCAAGTTGATTCCAAGTCATAGGAGCCCCTGTAGCACAGTGGCTAAGCATTCAGCTGCTAACTGAAAGGGCGGTAGTTCAAAACCATCAGCTGCTGTGCTAGAGAAAGATGTGGCCTTCTGCTTCTGTGAAGATTACAGCATTGTTAATCCTATGGGTAGTTCTACTCTGTCCTCTAGTTTTACTACGAGTTGAAATCCACTCAGGGGCAGTGGGTTTGGGTTTTTTATTTTGTTTGTTAGGCAGTTAACCCTGCCTATTTGATATATCTCAAACATATTAAACTTACTATTTTTTTGCCTTTGTGTTTGCTGTTCTCTGCTGGCACTTACTACCTCACTGTACCCTTACTTCAAGCCTGTCTTTGTATTACAGGCTCCCCTCAGATCTCAACTCAAATGTCATCTTAAAGAGGCATTTTCTAAATTCCCAAGTAAAGAAACCCTCTTAGTCACTCTTAACCACATTTCCCTTCTCTCTTTTTTTTTTGGTAGCATTTGTTGCTGGGTAGGGTGTTTATTGCTTGCTTGTGTCTTGTCTGAGTTCCTCACCACAAAGGAATGTCACAGAATTTTTTCCCTGTCCTATAACCTCAATGCCACAAATAATACCTGGAATAAAGTAAGTACATGATCCACATTCAGTATTTCTTGGACAGAATTGGCCAAAACTAGCATAGTATTTTCTGCAGTGATAAAGACACTGTGTATAACTAACCACTTGGCTGTTAATGTCTTTGGATGTGAACAGTATGTCAACAGACTGAGAAAACCTTCGCCTAAGAAAACTGGAAAAATGATAGTATTTGTGACCACAGGGCAAGCAGATAAATCTGGCTTCTCCCAACAGTTTTCCAAATCTACAGAAAGATCGAAAGAATAGTGTCAAGAACATTCACACTTTTTACTTTAATTCACCAATTTCAACGTTTTGTGGTATTTTATGTCCCCATACAACTAAACCTCAGACTGGACCAGTAAGTGACATCATGATAAATGGAGAAAAAATTGAGATTGTCAAAGATTTCATTTCACTTGGTTCCACAATCAGTGCCCATGGAAACAGCAGTTAAGAAATTAAAAGACACATTGCATTGGGAAAATCTGCTGCAAAAAACCTCTTCAAAGTGTTCAGAGATGTCACCTTGAAGACTAAGGCGTGCCTGACGCAGACTGTAGTGTTTTCAATCACATGCATGCGAAAGCTGGACAATGAATGAGGAAGACAAAAGAATTGATACCTTTGAAATGTGATGTTGGAGAACAATATTGACTATACCATGGACTGCCAAAAAAGCAAACAGATCTGTTCTGGAAGAAGTACAACCAGTGTGCTCCTTAGAATCGTGAATGGTGAACTATGTCTTACATACTTTGGCCATGCCAGGAGGGATCAAGCCCTGTAGAAGGACATCATTCTTGGTAAAGCAGAGGATCAGCAAAAGAGAAAGCCCTCCATAAGGTAGACTGACACAGTGGCTGCATCAGTGGGCTTAAGCACAAAAACAATTGTGGGCATGGTGCAGGATCAAGCAGTGTTTCATTCTGTTGTGCATAGGATTGCAGTGAGTCGGAACTGACTCAACAGCACCTAACAACAACAACAACATACATATGTAGAAAGTATCTAAAGTATGTGGAAAGTATCTGTATGCTTTCTTTTTCTGAACCATTTTACAGTAAGTTGAAGATGTCAGGGCAGTTCATCCCATAAATTCTTTAGCAGACTTCTAAGAATAAGTACATTCTCCTGCCTATCCCCAATATCATTGTCGTATGTAGGAAAATTAATGTTAATTCAGTAGTATCTTCTAAAACATAATAGTTCCTATTGAGATTTCTCCAACTGGTTCCCAAATGTCTTATAGCCTTTTTCTTCAAACTCAGGAGCCAGTCAGGGTTCACACTTTTCATTATTTCTGTTAGACTCTTTTTATCTACAACAGTACTCCCAGTATTTTTTATTAGTAGACTTTATTTTTTTGAACAGTTTCAGATTTACAAAAAAACTGAGCAGATAGTACAGAGTTCCCATAGACTTCCCAACACACAAACACAGTTTCCCTAGTTGTTAATGTCTTAGTATAGTACATTTGTCACAGTTAATGAACTGATATCGATACATTATTATTAACAAGTTCAGAGGTTATTCGGATTGTCTTAGTCTTTACCTAGGGTCTTTTTCTATTCAGAATTCCATGTAGGGTACTACACTTCATTTAATTCTCATGTCTCTCCTTAGGCTCTTTTTTAACTATGACAACTTCTCAGAGGTATGTAACTTTTTATGATCTCAACAATTTTGGGGGGTATTGATTGAGTGTATTGTAGGATGCCCCTCTTTTTTTCTTAAATTGTGAAAATACATACAACGAAACATGTATAATTCAGTTACTTTCCTGAAGTTGGGAAACCAGTATCCCTATCCTTTTACAAATTATTGTACCACCATTAACATTACCTCAATGTCTTGTAAACAAAAACACATCCTTTTCCCCTCCCACCCACCCTTGATAAATTTTGTTTTCTAAATATTTGCTTATTTCATGTAAGTAAGATCATACAGTCTTTATCCATTTGCAACTGACTTATTGCAGTCAGCTTGATGTTTTCAAGGTTCATCCATGTTGTAGCATGCATTAAGATTTCATTTTTCTTTATGACTAATACTCCGTTATGTGTATTTAACACATTTTGTGTATTTGTCTGTTGATGGACATTTTGATTGTTTCCACCTTTTGGCTATTATGAAAAGTGCTGCAGTGAACATTAGTGTACAGGTTTCTGTTAGTGTTCCTGCTTTCCATTCTGGATATATGTATACCTAGGATTGGAATTGCTGGGTCAAATGATAGTAGTTCACCTTTTTGAGAAACCGCTGAACTGTTTTCTCTGGCGCCTCTTGGAATCTGTTTTTCTCAAGATTAGGCTGGAATTATAGATCTTGAGTAGGAAAATCACAGAGTTAAAGTACCATCACATATTAAGGGTATGTATTCTATGGGTTGGACATGACTCAGTGGCAGTCGGTTATTATTAACATAATTTGTAATTGTTGTTACTCTCCTTTATTATACTACCTGGATAAAGAACTGTTTACCAGGTTTCTCCACTATAAAGTTATTCTGCCCCAACTTTATATACTGTACTTGTTAGGAAGAATTACAGTTTGCACTGCCCGCGGTTAAGTAATGAAGAGTTTTGTTCCCCTTCCTTGAGGGTGGAGTATCTGTGTAATTCATTTAGAATTCTTTTGCACAGCAGATTTGCCTCTTTGTCTTCATCTACCAATTTAGTCAATCATTTACTTTTATCAATACAGATCATGGATATTTATTTTATACTTTGGGTTATATATCAATACTATTTTGTTTTATTTTGCTCAAGTTATTCTAGGTTTGGTCATTGAGAACTCTTACACTTGACTTCTGTGCCCTTTTAACATCTTCATCAATGTGTAGTGTGTGCTGAACACTTCTTTACTTGCTGATACTACAAAATCGTGTATTTCTTGCTCCATCTGAGAATGTCATTTCTCCTTGGACCCTGGTTGCTTTTGTAGAATGGTATTAGAAACTAAGACCTGGGTGACAGGTGTGCTTGATGCTACTTGGATGTCTTCTTTTAGGGTCCTTTAGCTGATACAGCAAAGAAATATATATGAGGACTGCCAAGTAAGTTTGTGAACTCATCCTAAGAGAAGTGCTCCTCTTGGGAAGCTATATACTGATGCCAAAGCCTAGTTCACTCTTCAAAGATATTTTGAAACTCTTTTTCTAGAATGGCAATCAGAATTGTCATCGTATTACCTTTGATGTCCTAAATGTCATCCAGATGTCTTCCTTTCAATATTTCTTTTATCTTTGGGCATAGAAAAAAATCATTTGGGGCCAGTTCATGTAAGTAGGGAGAATGTTCCAATATAGTTGTATTGGCTAAAAACTGTCTGACAGACAAGCATACAATTAAGTTTGCGAACTTGCTGCCTTGAGCAATGGCCATTCTGGAAAGAGTTCCAGAATTCCTTTGAAGGATGATCGAGGCACTGGCATAGCTTCCCAAGGGGAGTACTTCGAAGGTGACCATAGTGACATTCAGAAATGAGGTATGTAGCACTTAGAACAGTGAAGTTCGCATACAGACTTAATTGCCAGACCTGTATTGTATACTGACCCATATATATACCCATATCTGTAAATATTCTGATTTGTAACCATCTGTATCTGTTTTAAGTCGAATGTGAGTTCATACTGATACCTCCAACTACTCAGTTACAACATGGATCAGTCTAGCCTCTTTCCATTACTGATCTATTGAATTTCTCCTCCAACAGTGAGAAACCTTGTTCTCACCGTCTATTTACGTAATTGTTCAATTCCAGTATACATATATAGCAATGTCAGAATTATTAACCCATACACCTGTGAGAAACAAGTTTATCAACTGGAGTACAGTGCTTTTATGCAGTTTCTATTGCCTTTAGTCTTAGAGTCCATTCACTTCCAAAGGTACTTAGGTTAGCACCTTTTCCGGTATCCTATGTGTGAGGTCACTTCATTTGTAATGCAGGTAGATTCTTTTGTCATAATGTGCCTTCCTGGAGTTCTCTAGTCTCCTAATTATTTTCAAAAATGTTATTGTAGTAAAATGTATATATAACAAAAAATTTGCCATTTTAACCATTTTGAAGTTTACAGTTCAGTGCCATTCTGACATAACTACATTCACGTTGTGCTTTCATTACCACTGTCCGTTTCCAAAAGTTTTTCCTCACGCGAGATAGAACCTTGATATCCTTACACCTCTCTCCCCTGTGCCCTTGGTAACCACTAATAAACTTCTGTCACTATACGTTTGCCAATTCTATGTGTCATTTAAGTGGGATCATGTAATACTTGCCCTTCTATGGCTCACTTATTTCACTCAGCATAATGTTTTCAGCGTTGAGTTATCCATGTTGTAGCATGTATTTGAACTTCATTTCCGTTTATAGCTGAGTAGTGTTCTATTGTATGTATATACAACATTTTGTTTAGCCACCCATTAGTAGCACTTAGGTTGTTCCTGCCACTCGCTCTTGAAAATTTGCTAGGTAACTACGCAAGACTCAGGAAAATGCTGTATTTACTATTAAGAGTTTTGTAACTAGTGATTTACTAGAGACACAGTGATGGTTGCACAACACGGTAGATATAATTAATGTCAGTGATTTGTGCATTAAAAGTGGTGAAATGGCAAGTGTTTTTTTATGTGTATATATTTTTACCACGATAAAAAAAATCCATAGAGACAGGCGCAGATTGGTGGTTGCTAGTGGCTGGTGATGGAGTAGGAAACAATTGTTTGAAGGGTTTGGGGTTTCCTTTTGAACTGATGAAAACGTTTGCCGCTGGATAGAGTTGGCAGATTTGCACCGTTGTGAATGTGCTAAGTGCTGCTGCATTGCTTGCTTTAAAATGGTTAATTTTAATGTGAATTTCACCTCGGTAAATTATTATTTTTTTAATGTGGAGGAAGGGGCTGAAAAGAGCTAGACTGGGACCATTTAGTTTTGGTTCAGAGTCTTACACGTCTGTTAACAGTGACCTTGGGGGTATGTATCACTGAACTGATTATTCAAATAGATTATCCTGAAAAGTTTAAATGACTATAAATATAGTTTTGTTTAAGATTAGGAGGCCTGTGCTTTTTCTTAGGCTTGTACGAGAAAAAGATATATAGAATTATTGGTATTTCAGGGATAAACCTGTCGTATCTGGCAAATACAGTTTTCTAGAATATCTCTGTAATCAGTTTTACTATGTTTCCCTTTTTGTATTATTTGCAATCCTTGTTTCTGTCATTTCATGTCCTCATCTACTTGCAGAATAATTGTTCTTGTTTGTATATTTTAGAAATTTTGTCTGTTCTATAATTCTGTATGTTTTCTGTGTATCCTTTTTAAAGTTATCTTAGGCTAGTTTCTGGAGAGAAGCAAAACCAGTAAAGTATTTTATATACACACACACATATGTGTATGTATATTTTATTATATATACGTATGTGTGTAGAGAGAGCTGTATCTCAATGAATGGCTCACATGGTTGTACCCCACTGCTGTCGAGTTGTGTCCGACTCATAGCGACCCTAGAGGTCAGAGTAGAACTGTCCCATAGAGTTTCCACGGAGCACATGGTGGATTTGAACTGCCAACCTTTTGGCTAGCAGACATAGCACCTAAACCACTTCACCACCAGGGTTTCCTATCATATGGTTGTAGGGACTGGCAAATCTCAAGTCCCAGTCAGGCTTCCAGCTAGAGGCTTCTCCTAACTCACATAGCAGTATGGCCTGAGGAACCCAACATCAGCAGGTCAGGTGGCCAACCACTAACTCAGATCGCAAGAACCAGAGATCAGATGGTAATGAACTGGATGCAAGATCCGTAGCAAGCAAGCCTTGCCAGTATGTCCATATAGATATATCGGACGCAGGCTGTACCCCTGAGGAAACTCCTGGTACAATTGATGGGCTGATTATACCATGGAGAATAATTGCATAATTATATATTTGCAAAATTATGTCATCATATAATTATCAAACTGTATCATTGCATAACTGCCAAACCACTGAGAATAATGGCCCAACCAAATTGACATACAACTATTATCATCACCTATAAACCAGTAAAAATACCAAACCCACTGCTGTCGAGTCAGGTCTGACTGACTCAGCAGCCTTAAAGGTCAGAGTAAAACTGCCCCACAGAGCTTCCAAGGAGCACCTGGGAGATTCGCACTGCCGACCTTTTGGTTAGCAGAACGTAGCACTTAACCCACTACTCCACCAGAGTTTCCACTTAAGTATATAGTCCTTTAAAAAAAAATTCATGAAAAGCTACTGTAGAACTAATGTGGGTCCTTCATTTGAGAGTAAAGATCAAATGCCATATTAGAAGTCTCTGTACAGTAAGTAAAAGCTAATTTTTAAAACTTTGAGAACTGCCAGCTAATTTTGAGCGATGTTTTATGTGGGAGAGTCCTCCAAATGAAATACAGACAGTGCCCCGGAGTATTATCATATGTCATTTGACTTCTCTGATAGCGAAAATGCTGTCTGTAGGATTAAAAGGAATAAATTGCTTGTAGTGGTGAAAGCACTCTGATGGTCGGTGAAAAGTTGGTATTTTGGACTCACCAACCATTCTGCACGAGAAAGTTATGGCAGTCTGCTTCCATAAAAAATTTCAGCCTTGGAAACCCTATGGGGCAATTCTGCTCAGTCCTGTAGAGTTGCTGTGAGTTGGAATAAACTTGATGGCAGTGGGTTTGAGTTTTGGATCTGAAGATGCAATTTGTTGTAGTAAGGCAGAGCTGGCTGGCCTTCCTCGATCCAGACTGTTCTAGTCCAGTTTAAACATTTCTTGGACCAAAGGACTAAAAAGTTCACTCTAATGTCACTAAATGACTTTGGGGTGATGAGCACAATAATACTAACACAGACTAAAACAGGTCCACAAGAGCCAAAGTATGACCTTGAGTGCATTCCACTTCAATTTAGAGGCCATCTCAAGAAGAGATTTGATGCGTTAAACACTAATGATCAAAAACCAAGATGAGTTGTGGGATGACATCAAGGATATGACACATGAAACCAGGAAGTCATTAAAAAGATGGGAAAGAAAGAAAAGACCAAAATAGATGTCAGAAGAGACTGACCCAAGAAGGTTGATGATCCAAAAAACACAAAACAACAAATGCTGGAGAGGCTGGAGAGAAAGTGGAACTCTCCAACACTGTTGGTGGGGTTGCATAATGGTCCAGCCTCTTTGGAAAGCAATCTGGCGCTTCCTTAAAAAAAATGGATATAGATATACCATTTGACCCAGTAATTCCGCTACTTGGAATATATCCTACAGAATCAAGGCCTTTCGCACCAAAGGACACATTCACAAGAATGTTTGTTGCAGCAAAAAGATGGAATCAACCCAGATGCCCAACAACAGAAGAATGAATAGGTAAACTATGGTATACCTACTCAATGGAGCACTATGCAATGATAAAGAATAATGATGATTGCAGGAAACATCTCATAACCTGGTTTCAACTGGAAGACATTATGTTGAGTGAAAGTAGTCAGCGACAAAAGGACAAATGTATGAGACTCCTACGATAAGATCTCAAAAACAGACTTGCGTATAGAAGAAAAGACTTTAACAGCTGGAAGGGAGGGGAGCGTGGGAGGGCGAAGGGGGGAAGGTTTAGATTACATAGTTGGTAGAAATCTGGCTGGGTGAAATCGGTGATAGCACACATTAGAAACAAGAACAATGTTAAGTGGACTTCAGCATAACTTGAATACTCCTTCCATCTTAATCCGATATTGCAAGGACAGAGTAGGTGGAGTAGGGGGCAGGGGACCATGCTTTTAGGCGAAATCAAGGCCAATTGGCACAACTAGTATTTTGCTAAGAGGGCTCTCTGCACCCCACATTGGTGAGTGGCGTCTGGGGTCTTGAAAGCTGCCAAGCTGCCATCCGAGGGCACAGCAAATGGTCCCAACTCAGCAGGAACGGATGCTCACGGAGAACCAAAATCACATGGGGTAAAGATAACCCAGAAGATAGACCCACATGAGTGGGTGCCTACATAGACTTGGGACTGGAAGAACCGGATGGTGCCCAGCCACCACCAGTGATAGCCACGATGGAGCTCAGTAAGTTGAGTCTCACTGGCAACACAAGAATACAAAGGGATGCATCCTGAGATCTCCACTAAAAGACCTCAATTGGTGGTCCAGTGGTTTCAGGGTTCTCCTGGGAGCATGGCCCCTGGCCCTGATGGTGCCCTTGTCCATAAATCATAACGAAGGTCCACTCTTTGGATACAAATGGATTGTAGTTGGCGATGCAGAGTGACCATATATTGGATGCACTTTATGGTTCTGTGCATCTATAGGATATCATCCTGCTGACCTCTGGCTGGAGTAAGGGGAATGGGTGGAGAGGAGGGTAAAGGAGACTGTTGGGAGGATGAGACATGTATGGAGCAGAGAGGAATAGTGTGCTGTCACTGGGCAGGGAGAGCAGTGGAAGCCGCATATAGGTGGGCATGTAAATTTATACGGGAATGTACATTTTCACTCAGTCATATTAAATTAAATAAATAAAAAAGAAGAGACTGAAACTTAATGTTGAATGTAGAGTAGCTAAAGCAAATGGAAGAAATGGAGAAGAGCTGAACAGTAGATTTCAAAGAATGGCGCGAGAAGACCAAGTGAAGTATTATAAGGAAATGTGCAAGGACCTAGAGTTAGAAAACCAAAAGAGAAGAACACACTTGGCTTTCTCAGTCTGAAAGAACTGAAGAAGAACTTAAATCCTTAAGTTGCAGTAGTGACTCTATTGGCAAAAAAATTGAATGACACAGAAAGCATCAAAAGAAGATGGAAAGAATACAGTCACTGTATCAAGAAGAATCTGTCAGTGTTCATCAGTTTCAGGAGGTAACATACGATCATGAACTTATGGTATTGAAGGAAGAAGTCTAAGCTGCACTGAAGGCATTAGGGGAAGACAGGTCTCCAGGAATTCACAGAATACCAACTGAGGTGTTTCCATAAATGGGTATAATGCTGAAAATGCTCACATGTTCTGTGCTGAGAAATTTGAAAGACAGCTACCTGGCCAGCTGACTGGAAGAGATACATGTTTGTTTCCATTTCCAAGAAAGGTGATCCAGCTAAACACATAAATTACAGAATAGTATCATTAATATCACATGCAAGCAAAATTTTGTTGAAGATCATTCAAAAGCATTTGAGGCAGTACATTGACAGGGAACTGCCAGAAATTCAGTAGGGATTCAGAAGAGGATGTGGAATAAGAGATAATCCTTGCGGATGTCAGATCAATCTTCTTGGGAAGCAGAGAATACCAGTGGTTTTTTTTTTTTTTTAACCTGTGTTTTATTAATTCTATTTTTATTTTATATTTTTATTGATTTTATATTTTTTACTGATTTTACCTGTGTTTTATTGATTGTGCAAAAAAGCATTTGACTGTGTGGACTGTAACAAAGTATTGCCAAAATGGGAATTCTAGAACAGCTGATTATGCTCTTAAGGAACTTATATACATAGATCAAGAGACAGTTGTTCCTAATAAATACTGGCTCTTTCTTGTTGGTGGTGAGATTCGTCCTTTTCACCTCTGGAATGGCAAAACTAACCAATCCCCTTGTTAGGGTTCCATGCACTTTCTCTGCTTGGTTCCATCCCCACAGGGGTGCCGTGCACGCTTTGTACATTATTAGTGAACTGTCAATCCCCTTGATGAGCCATAAGCTCCTCATTTGAATAGTCCCACCCAGTCACTTGGTGGGAATTACTAAGACTATGGCTAAACCAAAAAACCTAAACCTGTTACTATTGAGTCATTTCTGATTCATAGGACCCAACAGAAAAAAGTAGAACTGCCCCATAAGATTTCCAAGAAGTAGCTGATAGATTCAAACTGCTGACCTTTTGGTTAGCAGCTGAACTCTTAGCCACCATACACACAGGGCTCCAGACTATCTATGGCTTGAAGCGCCGTGTTAAGTAATACATTGCCCTGCACCTGTGTTAAGGAGAACAATACTACTGGACAACTTGTTGAATTACACTGAATGTCCAGTTTAATCTCATCATGTTATGGGAAAGAAAAGGAAGCAGCAACCAAAATCAGATGAGCTATGTTGGACTGTTACATTTTGTAAGAAATCCAAAAATTATTCAGGACTATTTTATTTAAAATGTCTGCATTAGGGGAGGAGCCCTGGTGATGTGATAGTTGAGAGCTATGGCTGTTAACCAAAAGATCAGCATTCAGACTCACCAGCTGCCCCTTGAAAACCCTATGGGGCAGTTATACACGGCCCACTAGGGCCGCTATAGGTTAGAATAAACTTGATGGCCACAGGATTTTTTTTTTTTTAATGCATTAGGAGACAAAAGATAAAAATCTCATTAATAGTAATCTTGAATTTTGACATCAGAGACCTAATCTGTAGAATCATGGGGGGGGTACTCTAATTTTTAACCCATTAGTTAGCACAGCACTGGTTGTATGTGTACAGGCACACATGTACTCACTGTACTATGCTTATTGAGATTATCTGGACTTGTGTCACTGTTGTTAAGGTGCTGTCCAGGTGGTTCTAGCTCATAGTGAGCATGTATATGACAGAAGTGTGTGTATAGCACTGGAATGCTATATAACAGAGTGTTGATCATACTTTTATGATAAATATTTATTAAGCACTTACTCTGTATCACACTCTGGGAGAAAAAGATGATTAAATACATTCCAGCACTTGACCTTAAGACATTCACAGTCTAATAGGGAAGGCTGATCTGCAAACTGTTATCTAAACAATAGTGCAGTAAGTTTGAAAATATAATGAAAAGAAGGTCTTAATTTTCTGATTCACATATATCACCCACAGTCAAACACACTTTAGAATGCAGATCTTGGGGCAGTTCAAGTCAGATCTCTTAGTTGTAATCAGCATCTCTTTGTGGCAGCCCAAAAAACCCACTGCTAGTGAGTCAATTCTGACTGATAGCAACCCTGTAGGATAGAGTAGAACTGCCCCAAGAATTTCCAAGGAGCACTTAGTGGATTTGAACTGCAGACTTTTTGGTTAACAGCCATAGCATTTAAACGCTAAGCCACCAGGCGGCTGTAGCCTAGAATTCTCAAACCTGAAACCAAACCCATTACCACTGAGTTGATTGTAACTCGTGGTGACCTTCAGAATAAGGGCAATCTGGGACTGCTCCCTAGTAGAGCAGTTGGCCTGTTCTCCAGGATTTAAATACCTACTTCAACCCCTGTAGGAATCTGGGATGTTAAAGCACTTAAGTCATGAGGCTCACTAACCTGATTTCCATACACCTCTGCAAGATGGCTTCAAGGTTTAATGGAAAAAGCCTGCTGTGGTGGAATCCTTTCTGACTCATGATGACCTCATAAATAGAACTGTGCTCCATGGGATTTTCAGTGGCTGATTTTTCAGCAGTAGATCTCCAAGCAGGCCTTTATTCTGAGGCTGTTGGTGGACTTGAGCCACCAACTTTGGTTAGCTGCCAAAACCTTTTGTACCTCCCAGGGACCTTGGAAGTTTTAGTAAGAGCTGTTTGGCTGTCTGGATTAGATAGAGAAACACAGGTTTAATAGTACATGAATCTCCCGCAGTATGGTGGAGACAAAATGAAGTCAAACCTTGAAGCTGCAATTGAGAAAAATTCTTCTAGAAAAAGAATAAAAATCTATGGAGCTCTCCAGATTTCACCTTCTGGAGATATTAATGTTGTGTCTACCATAATTTTCTCAAAGATACTTCTTCATATTAAAATGGATGACTGTGCATCTTAATTGTATGTACATATAAGATTTGTTTGCCTAGTGAATTCTTGGCCAGTTTTTAAAAGATCACATTTCACTCACAGAAACCAAATCAAATCGTTGAGTAAGTTCCAGCTCGCGGCTACCCATGCATGTCAGAATACAACTGGGCTCTGGCTGTGACCTGGAAGCAGATCATCAGGACTTCTGAAGTGCCTCTGGGTGTGTTTGAACTGCCATTACTGCTCAGGTACTCCTTGCTCATAGAGGGGAAGGCTCCTTTTCTATTTTGCCCCCTAGTATCTTTCAGTTTATCTACTATCAGAGTCAAAACAGTGTTACAGAGAAGAAAAGGAAGCCGGTGGAAGGGTGAGGCAGAGCAGTGCAGGCCACCTGATTTCTTTCCCAGGCCTTTTGAGTTGCCACTTGAAAACTGCTATAATTACTTGGGACTAAGAGAGGTTAATGGAATAAGTAGCTTACATAATGGAGGCTCTACAGATTTACTTTGATGCATTGGTTACTTCCTGAAATGATTTTTCCTCCTTTGGAAGAGGGATTAGGATTGTGATAGTGGGAACTGGTCATCTCCTTTGTTTCTAGAATATCACCTGTGTTATCACCAAAAAAAAAAAAAAAAAAAAAAAAGGCCATTTAGCCATGGTGGAGTCTGTCCCTTTGGTCCTTCATTTACCTCTTGCCTTGAAAGCTCTTTGGGCTGGAAGCAGCACCCCGAGATGTACCAGCCCGTGGGGCACAGTATGATGTGGGCCCTTTAAGCCTTCAACGTGTGCGGGAAGAAGGGCTGTGGGTGAGGCGGACACTCTGACAGCGAAGCTCTGGGCCCCGCCCCGGAGGAGGCGTTTCCCAGCAGCGCCGCCGCACCAATGCGGCCGCCGCCCGCCGGGTATTCCTGCTGATCCTGATCCGACCTTAGGGCCCCTGACCCCTCCCTGCCTGGGAGCGTAAGTGTCAAACTGCGGACGGGCAGGGGTCAAGCATCCCCTGCCCGTGCTGGAAGTCCTAGTGGACAGTTCAGGGGAGTTTACTGGCCTATCAGAGGCTAAGGCGGTGAAAGAGCGTAAACAATGCCGGCTGCAGTGAGCTGAAGCCTGGGACATCTGCTCTACTTCTGGGTGGTGACAGTGGCCGGCCGTAGGGTGCTTGTTTGAGTGTCCAGTGGTTGAGCAGTGCCCATTACCTGTCTTTGTCCCAGCCTGGTTCGCACTTGGTGTGAGGAGAGGATTGCTTTTACTGGAGAGTAAATCAGGTCTGCCTCTGAATAATTGGAGCCGAATCTAATGCCTTGGGTCCGTAGGCTGGAATTTGGAGACCTAAGTAGCTTCAGGATGAGTAAGCAGTAGGTTTTCAGGCACTTCAGTACAGTTGAGCAGTAACTTACAAAGTTGGCCTAGTTCACAGCCAGATTTAGATTTCCATCTCCCCAAAGGACTGTGTGGGTATCGAGTCCCCCTTTTGGAAACATTTGACAACGATCATGTATTAGGAAGAGTCGAGTTAACCTTTCTTCTGATATAAACAGCAAGATGTAGAAGCCATAGCTGTCTCTGAAGGAGTTGTGGGGTTACCATCCCAGGACTGGTACAAGTATATTCATGTTTGTTGAGCACATCCTGCTAGAGATGCTGTTTAGATTTTTGGCCCGCTGCTAATGGAAAATGCTCCAGTAAGAGAAGATCAATTGTCCTTGCTAATGGGAAATACCTACAAGGGGTGAGGTCTTTTGAATTGAGAGGGAAAGCATTGTCATTTTTCCTGTCAGCCATAGAGAAAAGATTTTATCTAGCTTTGGCCAAGTAATCTTAAATTTTTTCTGACAGCTCAATAATTGTTATGCTTCTTTAATCCAGTTGTCCTTCTTAGACATGATTTGAGTAAAGGTTTCTGGGCATACACCTTCATTCTATTTTAACCTTGCCAAACCTATCATATACCTCATCAGTATTCAGAGGCATTGCTCTTGTAATGGACAGAAATTTTCCTCAAACTTGTTCTGTGATTCTGCAGTAGCCTCTTGAGCTAGAAGTGAAAGTCCAGGAATGGTAATCAAATCCAGATCTCTCTTATTGTGGTAGTGAAGAGTTTTTGTAGGTCCAGAGCTTGGGAGTTCTTCAGAAAAATAACTGCATTAACATCAGGCCTTCCCAGGTAAAATGCCAAACTAATCTATGTAGTAACTCTATGATTAGCTTTCAAAATACAGGAGTTTAAAAGAAAAGAACGTCATACTTTAACCCTTCGGTGGTGAGGATGGATGGTAGACTGAGAGGTAGACTGAAACTTAAGTTCTGTGTCCAGCTCTAGAAGAGGCTATCATTATTTAACGTCTGTGCCTTGCTTTTAGATAGTTGATGAATTAGAAAATGCATAGGTCATTAAGGCCTGCATTCTATGATAGTATATGTAATGTATATTTAATAGCTAATTTTTTACCTATTTTAGTACTGAAACTAAAACGAATCAGGCAGTTTGGAATATGTCCTAAGTTCTGACTTTTATGTATAACCTTGAAAACATTTCTTAACCTTGGGTCTAAAAATAGTTATATCTAAACCTGTTTTATCAATAGTGGAGTGTTTGAGTTCTTTGGCAGACATCTTTAGATATAAGAATGGTGTAAGATTATGATATTTCTATAGATCAGATTTACTTTTGCTGGCCTCTTTGCTTTTGCCTTTGTTTTAGGCTGGGATCAAACTTCATAAGAACTGTGAATAATTTGAAATTTCTAAATACTTGTAGAGGCTACATTAAATGAGTCGTATTAAGAAGCATATGTAGTTGAGATTAATTTCGTTAACGTTTGTAGACAATTGTATTCCTTTTTAAAGCATCAAACCTTGCTGTAGTGGAAACTTGCTTAATGTCTCTGTTTATCAAGTTCAGGCCTCTCTGTTCATCGTCACTGCTAACGTTCGTCAGTGCTATGTTGCCAACCACTTGAAGGTCATATTTCTCAAGTCTAAAACCAAACTCATCATGTTCCTTACCTCTGTTGTTCGCTCTGAAAACAAAGAACCTAGAACTTCCTTCTGACATATTTTTGTGTCATTGGCATCTTTATTTTCCCAGTCTTCTAGGCTGGATATGCTTTAACCCTTTCTCCTACTCTCACATTTTTGTTGCTCAGGCTCATTGATCTGCCTGTTTAATGTAACTCCCATCAGTCCCCTCAGCCTACCCTTTCTGTTGCTGCTACCAAGACGTGTAGTTCCAGTTCCTAGTTATCCTGTTCATCTTAATTCCTGAGTACTGAAATAATTTTTACCAAGTCTCTATTTTTTGTCACTGCTAATTGATTCTGTGTAGACTTATCTTTCTAAAAGTAGATGTAATATCATTTGCCTGCTTCAATTTGTCAGCGTCTCCTGCTGTTGAGCCTGATATTCCAGACTCTCTATGATCTGACCCTATTCTACCATTTTGATCTCACATTCCATTTGAGCCATTCAGTGATCCCTGAATATGCCCAGTACTTTCCTACTTCTAAGATTTTGCCTTTCTGTTTCCTCAGTCTGGAATATCTTCCCTTTAACCTTTGTCTTTGAAAAATCCTACTTATTATTCTTACTGAGCTTAGATACCATGCATTTTAACATCCCTCATTGGTAGTCAGGTCTATCTTTGAACACCCATAAACATTATTTGTCCCTTGGTTATGACACGGACCACTTACTGTTTCGTATTAGGGTTATTTGCTTTCATAGCTTATTTGTACTACTGTGAACTCCTTGAGGACATCAGTGAGTGAATACCTTGGATAAGAATTACAGGGTCGCTGAGTTGGAATCAACTGGACAGCAGTGAGTTTGATTTTGATTTTGTTTTTTTAGAATCCTTATCAGATCTGTTATTAGAAAGAACTCTTAACCTTTACAGCCAGCCCACAAACATGTAAATGATTGGTAATTTTAACAAACCATTCTTTTTTTTTATGGCTGAGTGAAAATGTACATTCCTATATAAATTTACGTGCCCACCTATATGCAACTTCCCCTGCTCTCCCTGCCCGGTGAAGCACACTAGCCCTCTCTGCTCCATACATGTCTCATCCTCCCAACAGTCTCCTTTCCCCTCCTCTCCACCCACTCCCCTTACTCCAGCCAGAGGTCAGCAGGATGATATCCTATAGATGCATAGAACCATAAAGTGCATCCAGTATATGGTCACTGCATCACCAAGTCCAATCCATTTGTGTCCGAAGAGTGGGCCTTCATTATGATTTATGGACTAGGGCAGCATCAGGGCCAGGGACCATGCTTCCAGGGGAACTCCAAAGCGGCTGGACCATCAATTGAGGTTTTTCAGTGGAGATCTCAGGATGCACTCCTTTATATTCTTGTGTTGCCAGTGAGACTCAACTTAGTGAGCTCCATCGTGGCTATCACTGGTGGTGGCCAGGCACCATCCGGTTCTTCCAGTCCCAACTCTATGTAGGCACTCACTCATGTGGGTCTCTCTATCTTCTGGGTTATCTTTACCCCATGTCATTTTGGTTCTTGGTGAGCATCCATTCCTGCTGAACTGAGACCATTTGCTGTGCCCTCAGATGGCAGCTTGGCAGCTTTTAAGACCCCAGCTACCACTCACCAATGTGGAGTGTAGAGAGCCCTCTTAGCAACGCTAGTTGTGCCAGTTGGCCTCAATTTTGCATAATCTCCTGCCCCCTGCCGCACTACTCTGTCCTTGCAATGTTGGGTTAAGATGGAAGGTGTATTCAAGTTATGTTGAAGTGCACTTAATATTGTTCTTGTTTCTAATATGTGGTATCACTGATTTCACCCAAACAAATTTCTACCAACTATCTAATCTAAACCCTCCCCTCCTAACCCTCCCTCCCTACCCTCCCTTGCAGCCGTCAGAGAGTCTTGTCTTCTATACATAAATCTGTTTTTGAGATCTTATCATAGGAGTCTCATACAATATTTGTCCTTTTGTCACTGACTACTTTCACTCAACATAATGTCTTCCAGTTGAAACCAGGTTATGAGATGTTTCCTGCAATCATCATTATTCTTTATCATTGGATGGTGCTCCGTTGAGTAGATATACCATAGTTTACCTATCCCATTCTTCTGTTGTTAGGCATCTGGGTTGATTCCATCTTTTTGCTATCATGAACTGTGCTGCGATAAACATTCTTGTGCATGTGTCCTTTGGTGTGAATGGCCTTGATTCTGTAGGATATATTCCAAGTACTGGAATTACTGGGTCAAATGGTATATCTATATCGATTTTTATTCTTTTTTTTTAATTTAATATGACTGAGTGAAACTGTACATTCCCATATAAATTTACCTGCCCACCTATATGCAGCTTCCACTGCTCTCCCTGCCCGGTGACAGCGCACCCCTCTTCCCTGCTCCATACATGTCCTGTTCTCCCAACAGCCTCCTTTCCCCTCCTCTCCACCCACTCTCCTTCCTCCAGCCAGAGGTCAGCAGGATGATATCCTATAGATGTATAGAACCATAAAGTGCATCCAGTATATGGTCACTCTGCATTGCCAAGTATAATCCATTCCTGTCCAAAGAGTGGACCTTCATTATGATTTATAGGTAAGGGCTGCATCAGGGCTGGGGGCCATGCTCTCAGGGGAACCCCGAAACCACTGGACCATCAATTGAGGTCTTTTAGTGGAGATCTCATGATGCACCCCTTTTTATTCTTGCGTTGCCAGTGAGACTCCTGTCTGTGAGCTCCATCGCGGCTATCACTGGTGGTAGACGGGCACCATCTGGTTCTTCCAGTCCCAAGTCGATGTAGGCACCCACTGATGTGGGTCTCTCTGTCTTCTAGGTTGTCTTTACCGCGTGTCATTTTGGTCCTCGGTGAGCATCCGTTCCTGCTGAGTTGGGACCATTTGCTGTGTCCTCGGATGGCAGCTTGGCAGCTTTTGAGACCCCAGACGCCACTCACCAATGTGGCGTGCAGAGAGTTCTCTTAGCAAAATGCTAGTTGTGCCAGCTGGCCTCGATTTCGCCTAAGAGCATGGTCCCCTGCCCCCCGCCCCAGCTACTCTCTCCTTGCAATATTGGGTTAAGATGGAAGGAGTACTCAAGTTATGCTGAAGTCCACTTAATGTTGTTCTTGTTTCTAATGTGTGCTATCACCGATTTCTCCCAACCAGATTTCTACCAACTATCTAATCTGAACCCTCCCCCTCATCCTCCCTCCCTCCCTTCCCTTGCAGCTGTCAAAAGAGTCTTCTATGTTTTTGAGATCTTATCGTAGGAGTCTCATACAATATTTGTCCTTTTGTCACTGACTACTTTCACTCAACATAATGTCTTCCAGTTGAAACCAGGTTAGGAGATGTTTCTTGGAATCATCGTTATTCTTTATCATTGCGTAGTGCTCCATTGAGTATATATACCATAGTTTACCTATCCATTCTTCTGTTGTTGGACATCTGGGTTGATTCCATATTTTTGCTATCGTGGACTGTGCTGCAATAAACATTCTTGTGCATGTGTCCGTTGGTGTGAAAGGCCTTGATTCTGTAGGATATATTCCAAGTAGTGGAATTACTGGGTCAAATGGTATATCTATATCCATTTTTTTAAGGAAGCGCCAGATTGCTTTCCAAAGAGGCTGGACCATTTTGCAACCCCACCAACAGTGTAGGAGGGTTCCACTTTCTCCACAGCCTCTCCCGCATTTGTTGTTTAGTGTTTTTTGGATCATGGCCAGTCTTGTTGGGGTGAGATAGTATCTCATTGTCGTCTTGATTTGAATTACTATATGCATCTTTTTTAAGGAAGCGCCAGATTGCTTTCCAAAGAGGCTGGACCATTTTGCAACCCCACCAAGAGTGTCAGAGAGTTCCACTTTCTCCACAGCCTCTCCAGCATTTGTTGTTTTGTGTTTTTTTGGGTGAGATGATTTCTCATTTAGTTTTGATTTGAATTTCTTTGATAACTAAAGATCGTGAACATGTCCGCATGTGTTTTTTGGCTGCCTGGATCTCCTCTTTAGAGAAATGTCTGTCCATCTCCTTTTCCCATCGCTTAATTGGATGATTTATCTTCTTCTTAGTGATATTTTCTAGTACCTTATAGATTATGGAGATCAGGCATTGGTCTGACATATAGTTGCCAAATATTTTTTCCCATTCTGTAGGTGGCCTTTTAACTCTTGTGATAAAGTCTTTGGATGAGCAAAAGTGTTTGATAGTTCCCATTTATCTATTTTCTCTTCTATTGATTGTGGTTTGTTGGACAGATCTTGAAGTCTGTCTTCGTTGTGTATTAAAACTTTCGTTGTTGTAGACATTATGTTGAGTGAAAGTAGTCAGCGACAAAAGGACAAATACTATATGAGACCTCTACGATAAGATCTCAAAAACAGACTTGTGTGTAGAAGAAAAGACTCTTGGACAGCTGGAAGGGAGAGGAGGGAGGGGGGGGAGGGTTTAGTTTAGATAGTTGCTAGAAACCTGTTGGGAGAAGGCGGTGATAGCACACATTAAAAACAAGAACAACATTAAGTGGACTTCAGCATAACTTGAGTACTCCTTCCATCTTAACCCAATATTGCAAGGAGAGAGTAGCTGGGAGGGGGGGCAGGGGACCATGCTCTTAGGCGAAATCGAGGCCAATTGTCACAACTAGCATTTTGCTAAGAGAGCTCTCCGCACCCCACTTTGGTGAGTGGCGTCTGGGGTCTTAAAAGCTGCCAAGCTGCCATCCGAGGACACAGCAAATGGTCCCAACTCAGCAGGAACGGATGCTCAGCAAGGACCAAAATGACATGCGGTAAAGACAGCCTAGAAGACAGAGAGACTCAGAAGAGTGGGTGCCTACATAGAGTTGGGACTGGAAGAACCGGATGGTGCCTGGCCACCACCAGTGATAGTCACGATAGAGCTCACAGAGAGGAGTCTCACTGGCAACATAAGAATAAAAAGGGGTGCATCCTGAGATCTCCACTAAAAGACCTCAATTGATGGTCCAGCGGTTTCAGGGTTCCCCTGAGAGTATGACCCCCAGCCCTGATGCTGCCCTTACCCATAAATTATAACAAAGGTCCACTCTTTGGACAGGAATCGATTGGCCTTGGCAATGCAGAGTGACCATATATTGGTTGCACTTTATGGTTCTGTACATCTATAGGATATCATCCTGCTGACCTCTGGCTGGAGGAAGGACAGTTGGTAGAGTGGAGCAGAAAGGAGACTGTTGGGAGGATGAGACATGTATGGAGCAGAGAGGAATAATGTGCTGTCACCAGACAGGGAGAGCAGTGGAAGCTGCATATAGGTGGGCATGTAAATTTATACGGGAATGTACATTTTCACTCAGTCATGTAAATAAAAAATTAAAAAAAACTTCCATTGTTGTTCCTACCTTTTCTTAGATGAGCTTTATTGTTCTAGATTTGATATTTAGGTTTTTTATCCAGTTGGAGTTGGTTTTTGTATAAGGTGTCAGATATGGATCTTGTTTCAATGTATTTCAGATGGATATCCAATTTTGCCAGCACCATTTGTTGAAGATACTGGTTTTACCTCAGTTTAATGTCTTAGGGCCTTTGTTGAATATCAGTTGTTCATAGGCAGATGGTGTCATCTCTGGGGTCTCAATTCTGTTCCATTGATCGATCTGTCTGTTCTTGTACCGGTACCAGGCTATTTAGACCACTGTGGCAGTGTAGCATGTTCTAAGGTCAGGTAATGAGAGGCCTCCCAGTGTATTCTTCTTCTTTAGTAGAACCTTACTTATCCAGGGCTTATTCCCTTTCCAAACAAAATTGGTGATTTGTTTCTCCATCTCATTAAAAAATGACACTGGAACTTGTATTGGGATTGCATTATATAAGTAGATTGCTTTGGGTAAAATAGACATTTTCACAATAACAGACCATTCTTATCTCCTAAGGCCTTTCATTAGTAAACTTAGTTTGTTTTAAGAAAAAAAAAATTTCGTTGTTGTTGGGGTACAGTTCACACATTGTACAATTTACCCATTTAAAGTATACAGTGTGATAGCACAGATTTGTGCAGCCATTACCGCAGTCAACTTCAGAATATTTTCATCATCCCCTAAAGAAATGCCACATCCTTTAGTGCACAGAAATACCACAGGTGAATGGCTTTAACAAAGAGAAGTATATTCTCTCACAGTTTCGGAGGCTAGAAATCCAAATTCAGGGTGCCAGCTCTAGGGGAAGACTGTTTTCTCTGTTGGCTCTGGGGAAGGTCCTTATCGTCACCCTTCCCCTGACATAGGAGCTTTTCATGGCAAGAACTCTGGATCCAAAGGGTACACTATGTGCTTAACAGGACTTTCCTCGTAGCGTAAGGTCCACCTGCCTCTCTCCTGGTGTCTATTTTATACCTCAAAAGAGATTGAGTCAAAATACAACCTAAACTTATAGATTGAGTCCTGACTCATTGATATAACTGCTTCTAACGCTGCCTCAGTAACACAGAGGAAAATCACATTGGATGACAAAATTGTGGACAGTCACACAGTACTGGGAATCATGGCCTAGCCAAATTTATGCACATATTTGGGGGATACAGTTCAATCTATTAAATCCTCCGTTACTTACCCATCTTTAGTGCTAGGCAACCACTAATCTCTTTCTGTCTCTATTGATTTGCCTATTCTGGGCATTTCATGTAAATGGAATCACACAATAGCTGGTCCTTTGTGACTGGCTTCTTACCACATTGTTTTCAAAATTCATCCGTGTTGTAGTGTGTATTAGTAATTGATCTGTTTTTAATGTTAAATAATATTCCATTGTATGAATAAACTACATTGTATTTACCTATTCACTAGTTGGAAACCCTAGTGGCTTAGTGGTTAAGTCCTGTGTCTGCTAACCAAAAGGCGGGCAGTTCAAATCCACCAGATGGTGCTTGGAAACTCTGTGTGGCAGTTCTGCCCTGTCCTATAGGGTCACTTATGAGTTGGACTTGACTCAGTGATAGTTTGTCTTCTTTGTTTTTTATTTACTAGTTGGTGGTATTTGGGTTGGTTCAACAGCACTTGGCTTAGCTACTTTGAGACTATTATAAGTGTTAGTTTGGTTTTAATTTGCTGTAAATATTGAAAACACTGCTGTCTTTCTCTAAAGAGATAATTTAGGCTCCAACTTTATGACCTTTTATGAAATTGTGTTTTGTTCTACACACATTTCATTTTGTACTGCCTCTGAAGTTTTTCTTCATTACTTCCTGAGTATATTCTGTATGTTCCCACGGCCTTTACCTCCCTTTGTGATAGTAATTAGTTAAAATTTGCATGTAGAGGCAAAATTTAACTTCCAAACTGGTCGTTTAATGACCCCTCCAAAAAGTTTTTTGAGTAGAGTTAGTCAAATTTAAAATTAATATAAGTTAATCTCAAGGAGTTTTCTTTTCAGCTGGTTGAGTGGACTCTCAACAGAACAAGGTTTGCCTAGCATGGATAACCCCAAATCACAGTTAAAACTTTGTGGTTATTTCTCTCTTATCTCAGGCTCTAAGATAGTGTTTCAAGGCCTAGTAAGGTAATTAGGTGCTTAATTATTAGGCAGCTACTGATAAGGGATGCCTCTCCTTTCCCAGCTATGTTTTAAATTTCTCTAAATTACCTGTTTCCTTTGGGGGCAAATAAATGTGTGTTTTACTTACAATCTTGTTTGCTTTTCATATTTTAATGAGTTATTTAATCAACTAAATAAACCTTATTTGTAAAGAAGTATCTTTCGATAGAGATAACTAAAAATAGAAACCATATGTAGATACAATTGTAGGACCCTCACCAAGAAGCTTTTTCTGGGTCAGTGTGTCCTACTTAAGTGACCTTGGGCTAGACACTTAACCTCACTGAACCTGTCTCCCCGTATGTAAAAAGAGGATGATACCTGCTTTATCTCTCTCTTTCTCTCTCTCTCTCTTTTGGTTTTGTTTCTGAGCCATTTGAAGATTCAGAAATCAGTCAGTCTAAGCTTTTGCTTATGAGGATCCTGTAGTTTAGTAGGAGCCATATAATTGGGAATAATTGAAAGAAAGCAAAGAAACCAGAATGAGATAATGTATCTGTATTTGTATTTATATTATAAAATATATATTACTACTACTCCTCACTGCTGTTGAGTTGATTCTGACTCATAGCAAGCCTAGTTAAATGCCTTCCTCACTAGTATCTTAGGTAAGAGAAAAAGTGTGAAAATACTTGAACGTCAAGTGTGAAGTGCTATGAAAATAATGAGTTGGTATTATTATAAGGGGGACTTTGGGAAATACTGTAAGCAGTGCCCTGAAGTTTTTGAAAGTAAAGAGCTTTCATGTGATCACAGAATTTGAAAAACTGTAGCCTAGGGAAAAAATTTAACCTGGGTTTAAAATACAGGGAGGTCTGTGAACTTGAGTGGAAGGTAACTAAACATTCATTTTTACTAACCTCTAACTGATCGGGCAGTGTTTCATTCTGTTGTTCATAGGATCACTATCAGTCGAAACTGACTCAGTGGCACCTAACAACAACAACAACTGAAAATTGGTATTTACTTTAGCAAAATTAGAACAGGAAGCTTTGGTGGAGCAGTGTTTAAAGCTCTCAGCTGCTTACCAAAAGGTTGGAGGTTCAAACCTACCGGCTACCCTCCAGGAGAAAGATGTAGCAATCTGCTTCTGTAAAGATTAAACCAAAAGACCCAAACCCATTGCCATCTGGATTCTCACTCATAGTGACCGTGTAGGACAGAATAGAACCACCCCATTTATGGTCTGCAGCTTAGTGGATTCTAACTGCTGACCTTTTGGTTAGCAGCCAAGCTCTTAACCACTGCTCCACCAGGGCTCCTGTAGATTTTTCACATTTTAAAATATTTTGATAGCAGTATCTCAGCATACTAGTTTTCTTCAATCTTATGTTTTTGTTTTAAAAAAGCGTTATTCTACAGGCTGTACCTAACAGGGGGTCCATGGTATGTGTGGTGTACACACACACAGCTCCTTTTGTAGACTTTGACAAAATGTAAGATAAAAGATGTTAATTCCATTTTATGTTTAAAGGCACAAGAGAGATACAGGACCTTACCCACACCTATTAACTAGACCAAGAATGTGGTGTTGGTTCTTTATTTGGTCAGTGCGTAAATAAAAAAGGTAAAGTGAGTATAATAAAATTATAAGAGGTCTGTATATTATGTATGTTAGTATATTTTTTACTCTTTGAAATTTTTAATTTGTCTGATATTAATGAGTTACATTTTCAAGTAGCTGTTACGAGTAAAATGTTTAACTAAATTCTGTTTTTGGTATTTATATTTATTCTTTTAATCCTATAAAATTCCAAAATAACGTGAACTATAATTTATAAATGAAATGAACATTTTCTAATTGAGGTTAACATTCATTGAGCCCTTGTCAGAATGTCAGGTACCCAATCTAACAGTTTTACCTACTCTGAGTTAATTAATCTGCACACAGCCCTCTAAGGTAGATATTATTATCCTCACATTATTTATGAACATGCTGAAGCAATGTACCAAAGTAACTTGCCCAGTATCTTATTTCAAGTTAGTAATGGTTTGGTAGATACAGATTTTTTTTTTTTAATTTAGGTTAGTAGATGTAGATAGAAGATAATTAAACTTTTGTCAAATAGCAGAAACACAAATTTGATAATGCTTTCTGGGTTACTGACTTCTTTTCTTCCCATTGAGCATTTATTGATCATTTATATGTGCCATACATTGTGCACAATAAACTGGAAGGCCCATAGCCTGGTCCCTTTTCTTTCTGTACACTCTCCCTCAGTACTGTCATCTGCTCCCTTGGTCTTAATTACATCAGTCTGCTAAATCTGTATCTCCAGGCCAGAGCTCTCTTGAGTTCCAAGCTTGACTCTCCAACTGCTGCACGTATCTGCACTTGCCTAGCATGCATCTCAAACTCACCTTGTCCAAAATTCCATATCTGTCCCTCTGTTACACCCTTCTATGTGTATGCACTAAGGACATTTATTTTATGTCATTATGTCTCTGAATTACATTCTTCATGTGCATTGCTGCTAATCGTAAGTACATCTTTCATTTAGACTCTTTTCACAACTCTCTGGTTTCCCAACAGCTTCACTACCTTCCAAGCCATTCTTTACATGTAATTTTTCTCCTTACAGTCCCTGAGAATCTCCTTTTACCTTTGGGGTAAAGTCTTGTACATTACATGGATTGATTTTACAAAGAAAATACTGAGTGAAGGAAGTGAGTTACAGAAGACTACTAACAGAGGATGTGGGGAAATTGAAACTCTTATCCACTGCTGGCAGGAACCCAAAATGGTGTAGCCATTGTGGAAAACATTGTGGCGGTTCCTTAAAAAACTAAAAGTAGAACATCCACATGACCCATCAGTTCCAGGGACTCAAACAGATACTTATACACCAGTGTTCATCGCAGCACTGTTAACAATAGGCAAAAGATGAAACAACGTAAGTGTCCATCCACAGATGAATGCATAAACAAATTGTGGCATGTACATACAGTGGAATGTAAGTAAGAAAAATGAAGTCTCGGTACATACTACAATGTGAGCGGAGTTTGAAGATGTTATGCCGGGTGAAATAAGTCAGTCTAAAAAGGAAAAACATTGTATGACTTCATTTACGTAAAAAGACAAGAAAGAGCAAATGTATACAGACCAAAGTTTATTAGTGGTTACCAGGGACAGGAAGGATCGGGAGAGAGAGGAAGGGTTATGTTTGTGGAGTACTGAGTTTGGATGTGCAGTGATGAAAAATTGTGTTGATTAACGACGGCACTTGGCAAGGAAGGGTAGACTAACACAGACAATTAGTGTAATTGCTGTAAATAAATTGTATACCTTTTAAAAGCTGAATTGGCAAAAGTTGTGTGACAACTTCACAAAATGGCAAAAAAAAGAAAAAAAGTAGCTTCTGAGGCTGCATATATACAGCCTAACACCTTGTGGGATTTGATTCCTTGGTTTGAAGGCTTAGGGTCACAGAGACATCCCAATTATTTAGCCTAATAGTGTGCTTAGAAGGTAATTAATGCATCACTGAATTGTATGTGCAGAAACTGTTGAAATGATATATGTTTTGCTGTGTATATTCTTAACAGTAAAAATAAAATACAAAACTACAGGCAGTATAACATTTCTAAAGCTGATAAAAACAACCACAACTAATTTTGTTTTTAGAGATGTATGACTATGGTGTAAAACTAAAAAACTTCAGAGAAGTTTGTTCTGTGGGAAGGATAGGGTATGAAAGAAACACAGCAGTAATGGTATTGGTAGTATTGCAACCCTTTGGTTGGGGTGGGTTTGGCATGTGTTGATTTTTTTATAATGCTTCATGACTGACACATTGTCTATGTTTTCTTGTGTATGCCAAAAATTAAATTCTAAATTAAAATAGTTACAGGGAAAGTTAACAGAGAGGGCTTTTTCATAGCATAACCTGGAAGAAGGCACATGTAAAGACAGACCAAGAGTCCCCAGTGTCACATGTATACACAAACACTGCATCCATTATTCCCACGTCTGTGGAAGTTTTGGTATGAAGCAGGCCTTTCAATAGAAAGAAGCAGAATTATGCACAATTTTTTGTTCATAATGCTATTTCAAAAAATATAATGCCATCTAAATTTTATGTAAGGCAGTTAGCGTGGTAGCTTTCTCCCCATGTTTCAGAAAGGAGAATAGAACCAGCAGACAAAAAAGAAAACATCCTAGTGAACTCAGAAAAGTAACAGTCAAATATTATTGCTCACTTTCTGTTGCTTGGAGAATGTTTTAAAAGTTTTCATTGAGTGTGTCTTTTTAAAACATAAGCCATATAGGAAAGAATACTTTGGCAGCTCAGAAGAATTTTCTTTTAAAAATTTTATTGTGCTTTAAGTTCAAAGTCTAAGTCAACTTGCCATGTAGACCCTGCACACATACCTCTCTGCAGCTCAAATTTTTGTCAAGAAAGTAGCTTTGGATGTTTTTAATTCTGGCGACACATTGGACTCACTTGGTGAACTTTTTAAATGCTTAGCTCTGGTAATTAATTGTTCTTGTATTTTACATACTTAACTGTGGTGGCATAGTGTGGTTAAGTGCTCTGTCTGCTAACCAAAGGATCAACAGTTTAAATCTTCCAAGTGCTGCTTGGGAAGTCTGTAGAGCAGTTTTTCTCTGTCCTATAGGGTTGCTGTGAGTCAGAATTGACTTAATGGCAGTGAGATGTACCCCCTCCTTTCTTGGTAACGGTGCACAGTGGGTTGTAAATTTTAAAAAAACGAAAAAAGATTGGTCTTTCACTACATAATGTTTGAGAAGTACTATATAGTTTTCATTGCTGTATAATATTGTACTCTGGGTATACCACTCCTTTTGATGAGCTTGTGAGTTATTTTCAGACTTTGTTTGTGAGCATTGTTGCTGTGAACTTGACATCAATTTCTAGTGATCATTTTATAGTGGCTGGGTGGTATGTATGCCTTCATTTTAGATAATATACAAGGTGCATCTCCAACTTCGATAATGCTGTAAGGGTTCCAAAATTGTGCTATGTTAACTCCCACCATTGCTGTACTGTAGTTCCTTCGGATTTCCAATTAATATATGGCTCCTAAGATACACTGCTGTTGCTTCACATGGATCCCAAGGATCTTAGAGAGAAAATGGGTAGAAAGAAAACTCTATTTATTCTTGTACATTTAGATTTCAGTCTTTATTGGAATATATAACTTTCCTTGGATATTTCCCTCATTTTGATAAGAAGGAAATAAGATGTAATAGAAAAGGCATGAGTTTGAATGCTCTTGTGATCTCACTGCCCACTGGCTTTGTTTTAGCAAGTGACTTAACCTCTGTGAGCTGAGTGTATAAAATGCAGAGGGTATCTGTCTTTCCTGTAGCTGCTGGAAATGTTAACTTTAAACCTCACTAATTAAAAAATGCTCTAAATACAAAATTTATCTGGGAAAAGTTCATTTGGGAGTTTAATTTTTACTACTTTACATAAGCATTTTGGCTGGAATCGTGTATAGTTGATTTAGGAAGAAAACACTGAGATTTTTCCATGTTGATTGTTGCCTAAAAAAGAATTTTAGGTGAGCAGTCGAAAGCATGATTTTCGCTGAAACTGTTTTCTTAGCCTTTTAAAAAGCTAAGTAGCTCAGCTCTTCAGTTTTACTCTAGCTTTGTTATGTATCTAAAAAGTTCCTATTTTGGAAAATATGTGTTGTTGTTCGTTGCCATAAAGTTATGACCCACTGTACAATAGAACAAAACACCGCCTAGTTCTGTGCCATCCTTGTAATTGTTGTTATGCTTGACCCATTGTTGTAGCCGCTGTGTCAGTCTGTTCCATTGAGGGCCTTCCTCTTGTACACTAACTCTGTACTTTCACTAGGAAACTCTGGTGGTGTAGTGGTTAAGTGCTATGTCTGCTAGCCACAAGGTTGGCAGTTCGAATCTGCAAGACACTCTATGGAACATCTCAGCTCTGCCCTGTAAGGTCGTTATGAGTCAGAATCAACTTGATGGCAGTGGGGTTTTGGTTTGGGTACTTTACTAAGCATGATGTCCCCCAGGGAATGATCCCTCCTGACAATGTGTCCAAAGTATGTAAGACACGTCTCGCCATCCTTGCTTCTAAAGACCATTCTGATTTCCTTCTTCCAGGGCAGACCTGTTCATTTGGCAGTACACAGTGTATCAGTGTTCTTCACCAGTACCATGATTCAAAGGCGTCAGTTCTTCATTCTTCCTTATTCATTGTCGGCTTTCACATGTCATATGATGCAATTGAAAATACCCTCACCTGAATTAGGGCACACCTTTGTCCTCAAGATGACATCTGTGCTTTTCAACCCTTTAAAAAGGTCTTTTGCAGCAAATTTGTCCCATGCAGTGTGCCTTTTGCTTTCTTGACTGCTGCTTCTAAGCTGTTGACTGAATCCAAGCAAAATGAATTCATTGACAACCTCAGTCTTTTCTCCATTTATTATAATGTTGCTTACTGTTCCAGTTGTTAAGATTTTTGTTTTCTTTATGTTGAGGTGTGATCTGTACTGAAGGCTGTAGTCTTTGATCTTAATCAGTAAGTATCTGAAGTCCTCTTCACTCTCAGTAAGCAAAGTTGTCTTATCTGCATAAAACTGGCTATTAATAAGTCTTCTTCTAATACCGATGCCTTGTTCTTCACACAGTCTAACTTCTTGGATTATATGCTCAGCATACAGATTGAACAAAACGCATTGTCATTGCGTTGATTCTGATTCACAGTGACCCTATAGGACAGAGTGGAACTGCCACATAGAGTTTCCAAGAAATGCCTGGTGGATTGACACTGCTAACTTTTTGGATAGCTGCTGTAGCACTTAACCACTATACTGCCAGGAGTTCCACAGATTGAATAGGTATAGTGAAAGCATGCAACCCTGACGCACACCTTTCCTGACTTTAAACCATGCTTTATCCCCTCCTTCTGTCCAAACAGTTTCTTCTTAATCTATGTACAGTTTCCTCATCAGCACAATTAAGTGCTCTGGAATTCCCATTCTTTGCATTGTTTATCCACTTGGTTATGATCAAATGACTTTGCATAGTCAGTAGAACACAGGTAAACATCTTGCAGATATTCTCTGCTTTTGTGCGAGGTCCATCTGACATCAGCAATGACATCCTCTTCTGAGTCTGGCCTAAATTTGTGGCAGTTCCCTGTCAATATATTGCTGCAGCCACTGTTGAGTGATCATCAGCAAAACTTTACTTGATGTAATACTGATGATGTTGTTCAATAATTTCCAAATTTGGCTGGATCACCTTTCTTAGGAATAGGCATAATATGGATCTCTTTCAGACGGTTGGCCAGGTAACTGCCTTCCGTATCTTTTAACATAGATGAGTGAGCTCTTTCAGAGCTGCATCTGTTTGTTGAAATATCTCAGTTTGTGGTGTCTGTGAGTTTGTTGTACTGTGGGGACTTGTGTGTTGCTGTCATACTGGAAGCTATGCCAGCACTATTCAGATACCAGCCGTGTCACCCATGGGGAACAGGCTTCAACTGAGCTTCCAGAGTAAGACTAGGAAGAAGGATCCAGCTGTCTACTTCTGAAAAGAATTAGCTGTGAAAACCTCATGAATAGCAGCTGGAAAACATAGAAGCATCTTTTTACCTCTGTAACAAATATCTGCCTCTTCTAGGTTAACGTTTTAAAAATGTTTTAAGAGTGAATTATGTGGCTGTCTGACTCAAAGATTGAGCTTTGTGCTCTTGTTGGTGCGTGCATGATAAAATAATAATTTCAAAAAAGTCATTTTGTCTTAAGAGACCGTTTGATTGCTGGAGTTAATAGGTATCTATTTTTATCTGACCAGGAACTACTTACTCTTAATTCTAAGGAGAAACTGGAAGCACAATGGGAGATGACAGCGAGTGGATGAAACTGCCAGTTGATCAGAAATGTGAACACAAGGTGAGACTTTTCTCAAATATATTTCAGTATCATTGTCTTCACTTGTCGGTGGGGTTTTAATTTCTGGGAAGAACTGAAATGTTACTGAAGTGAAAAATAAGTCAAACCTCTTAAAATGGTTTTATAAAGTGATTTTTATGTAAAGTGTTATTAACTGGCTAGTTTTGCTATATCCTAGTGTATATACAAATATTCAGAGTAGTTGAGGACATAGTTCATTGTGTAGTAAACTTTTATTTGGAAATGTATTCCATATTCAACCTTAGAACTCCAGCAATTTTTAGGTTTTCTGATCTATATGCTCTGTTTCAATGTCTGTCCTCAGAAGCTACTGATCCTTTATTCTGGTTCATTGTATTTTATTTTTATTTATTATTTTTTCATTATGTTCTAAGTAAGAGCTTACAATTCAAGTCAGTTTTTCATAGAAAATCTTAACATTTTGTTATAGGAGATATAACAAGTCCATTAACTTGCCACCATGCATTTACATTGGTAGCACTGTACAAGCAACTCAATAAGGTTTCATAACCTTGGTATATATCAGTGTCTCAAAGCTGTGTTCGTGTTGATATATAGTGGTGTTCATTGTTGTTGTTGCTTGTGTTTGTGTGCCATTGCAAGAATGTTGGAGCTTGAATTTAGAGCAACAAACAAACATTAAATTTCTTGTTAAACTTGGCAAGAGTGGAAGTGAAATCAGGGACATATTAATCCAAGTTTATTGGGATAATGCTATGAAGAAAACAGCAGTGTACAAACGGATTAAACATTTTACTAGGGGCGAGAAAGTGTCACTGATGAAGAGAGTTCAGGGTGGCCAATGATGAGCAGAACTGATGAAACCATTGCAAAAATTCGTCGAATTATGCATCAGAATTGTCAGCTGACTATGAGAAGCATGGCAGACCAAGTACACATCAGTAGAGAAACAGTTAAAAAAATCTTCAGTGACTTTCACAGCAACAGACACATGCACCAGAATGTTTATTGCGGCACAGTCCACAATAGCAAAAAGGTGGAATCAACCCAGATGCCCAACAATAGACGAATGGATAGGTAAACTGTGGTACATATACTCAATGGAGCACTACGTAATGATAAAGAATAACGATGATTCCAGGAAACATCTCCTAACCTGGTTTCAACTGGAAGACATTATGTTGAGTGAGAGTAGTCAGCAACAAAAGGACAAATACTGTATGAGACCTCTACGATAAGATCTCAAAAACGGACTTGTGTATAGAAGAAAAGACTCTTTGACAGCTGCAAGGGAGGGGAGAGAGGGAGGGTGAGGGGGGGAGGGTTTAGTTTAGAAAGTTACTAGAAATCCAGTTGGGAGAAAGCGGTGACAGCACACATTAGGAACAAGAACAACATTAAGTGGACTTCAGCATAACTTGAGTACTCCTTCCATCTTAACTCAATACTGCAAGGATAGAGTAGCTGGGGCGGGGGGCGGGGGACCATGCTCTTAGGCGAATTCCAGGCCAATTGGCACAACTAGCGTTTTGCTAAGAGAGCTCTCTGCACCCCACATTGGTGAGTGGCGTCTGGGGTCTTAAAAGCTGCCAAGCTGCCATCCGAGGACACAGTAAATGGTCCCAACTCAGCAGGAGCAGATGCTCACCGAGGGCCAAAATGGCATGCGGTAAAGACAACCGAGAAGACAGAGAGACCCACAAGAGCGGGTGCCTACATCGACCTGGGACCGGAAGAACTGGATGGTGCCCGGCCACCACCAGTGATAGCCATGACGGAGCTCACAGAGAGGAGCCTCACTGGCAACACAAGAATAAAAAGAGGTGCATCATGAGATCTCCACTAAAAGACCTCAATTGATGGTCCAGCGGTTTTAGGGTTCCTCTGAGAGCATGGCCCCCTGCCCTGACGCTGCCCGTTCCCATAAATTATAACAAAGGTCCACTCTTTGGACAGGAATGGAATGGACTTGGCAATGCAGAGTAACCATATGTTGGAAGCACTTTATGGTTCTATACACCTATAGGATATCATCTTGCTGACCTCTGGCCGGAGGAAGGGGAGTGGACGGAGAGGAGGGGAAAGGAGACTGTTGGGAGGATGAGACATGTATGGAGCAGAGAGGAATAGTGTGCAGTCACCGGACAGGGAGAGCAGTGGAAGCTGCATATAGGGGGGCATGTAAATTTTCATGTGAATGTACGTTTTCACTCAGTTATGTTAAATAAAAATAAAAAAAAAAATCTTAAGTGAAAATCTTGCTATGAGAAAGGTATGTACAAAAATGGACCTGAAGGAACTCACTATAGAACAAACGCAAAGGAGAGTTGAAGTTCGCTAAGACCTTTTGAAGAACAAGACAGTGTTGTGGGCCGTTTATCACTGGTGATGAGACATGGGTGTACCAATACGACCCTGAAACAAAGCGTCAAAGTGCACAATGGAAATCAGCCAATTCTCCATGACCGAAAAGTTCCCTTAGTACAAATGAAGAGTCAAAACAATACTACTAAACTTTTTTGATATCAGAGGGATTGTTCATTATGAAGTTGTATCAACTGGACAGTTAACCAAGTTTACTATTTGTAAGTGCTGAAAAGGCTGGATGAAAAAGTTACATGAAAACCTCAACTTTCACCAACAACTCATGGGTCTTGAATGACAACTGTGCACCAGCTCACACAGCACTGTCTATGAAGGAGATTTTAGCCAATAAACAAATAACTGTGTTGGAACACCCCAACTACTCACCTGTTCTGGCCCCCAGTGACTTTTTTCTTCACCCAGTGATAAAGGAAATACTGAAAAGAAGACATTTGGAGGACATTCAGGACATGAAGGGTAATATGACGACAGCTCTGATGGCCATTCCAGAAGGAGTCCAAAATTGCTTTGAAGGGTGGACTAGGCATACTTTCCCAAGGGGAGTACTTCCTGAAGGTGACCATAGTGATATTCAGCAATGAGGTACGTAGCACTTTTTCTAGGATGTGTTCGCAAACTTAATTGTCAGACTGTTTATGACCCTAGCTGCTCTCCTAGTGCTGAGACAGCACACCCGTCTTCTCCCTCTGCTCTGTATTTCTCATGTCCTTTCAGCCAGTTCTTCTTCCCCTCTGCTTTCTCATCTTGCCTCTAGTCAGGAGCTGCCCCGTTAGTTTCATGTATCTGCTTAAGCTAAGAAGCACACTATTTACCAGTATCCTTTTATGTCTTGTATGCCAGTTGAATCTTTTTCTGAAGAGTTGGTTGAGTCCTCTGGGGACCCTCCAGTTTTTCCAGCATCAAATCTGGTCTTTACTAGAGTTTGAGTTCTGTACCTCGCATGTTTCCCATTCCATCAAGGACTGTTTGTTCAGTTCCCTCTAAGGGCAGTCATTGGTGGTAGCTGGGTACCATCTAGTTAGTCTGACCTCATGCTGATGTAGGCTCGGGTTTTATGTGGCCCTTTTTGGTTTATTTCATTTTAAGCTAACTAGAAACAATTGATTACTTGTGTATTTATCATTATTTCTTGTTGCTGTTGAGTTGATTCCTGTCTTAATGACCGTATGGGACAGAATAGAACTGCTCCATAACATTTCCAAGGCTATAATTTTTACATGGAAAGCCCAGTGGCATAGTGGTTAAGAACTATGACTGCTATCCAAGAAGTTGGCAGTTCAAATCCCCCAAGTACTCTTTGGAAACTCTATGGGGCAGTTCTGCTCTGTCCCGTAAAGTTGCTATGAGTTGGAATTGGCTCATTGGCAGTGGGTTTGGTTTTGTTTTGGGGGCAATATTTACAGAAATGGCCTATCATATCTTTCTGGCACTGAACAGCTGGTAGGCTTGAGCTGTTGACATTTGGAGTAGTAGCTAAGGACTTTAACCACAGTGCTAGCACAGCACCTTAATCTGTGTTGAGTAGGGTTTTTTTTTTTTTCAAATTATACTACTTTTCCCAAGCTATACCTCTAGTGTCTTTCATTTTTAATCATTCCTAAAGCAAGAAATATTTTCTATTAAGTAGATTTTAAAACCTCATTTTTCCTCTTGAAATTTTTTTCTACTTAAAGTTCTCAGATTAACCCTCTTATGTTGGCGCTTCTTTTGTTTTTGGTGGTTGTTACAACACAACAGTTGCCAGTTCAACATCTGCCACTTATAAAATTCAGTGAAGCCAGTTATGTTTTCTTTACATCAGCCACATTGAACAACCATCACCAATATCCATTGCCGTATCTTCTGTCATATCGCTAGCATTACTTTTAAAGTTTGTTTTGAGTGTGAGTATTCAAGATTTGTAGTTGATGATCTTTAGGAGTCCAGAATAGACGTATTAACCCACACAGTTAGATACATACAACTCTACATACGCAGAGTAGAAATTTGGAGCCCAGATCCGTATATCCGCTACAGAGTTGCTCCTTAACCCTGTGCAATGTGTTAACTTGGATCCTGGGTCGCAAGTGGTTAAGCGCTTGGCTGTTAACCTAAATGTTGGTGGTTTGAACTTACTAGCCACTCTGCAGAGGAACGATGTGGCAGTTTGCTTCTGTAAAGGTTTACAACCTTGGAAACCTTATGGGGCAGTTCTGCTCTGTCCTGTAGTGTCACTATGAGTCAGAGTCAGCTTGACCACAGGGGGTTTTGTTTTTTTCTGATTGAGTGCGATATCAGTAATCAACAGTTATCTCTTCAGATAAGGCCACATTGACCTAGTTCATCTTTATTCTAATTAGTATAGAATTTTTTGTATGTATAGTACATTACCTTGTGGCAGAACAGATTTTGGAGGGGGGATTTCAGAACTTACTAAGGATGGTAGCTGTTTGTAATGCCTTGTTGGTAGGTATTATCTTTTCTCAAAGAAAAGGGACATACAAAATAGATAAGTGTCTTCAGCACTTTTCAAATTTTGATTGGTCTGTATACGTTAAGAGCTTTGTAATCCAGTATGAATTGGTGGATTTTTTTTCGCATTGTATATCTGCTATTGAGCATTTATTATGTGTTTTAAAACTTAAAGAATGGAGATTTAAATCTGGCTTAAATTGGTTAGTAAATAGACAACTTTAATGCTAATTTATATAATACTTCACCGTAATGTTGCAGAATGTGTAGCCCCTTCTTCCTGTATTACTTAAAGCCATCTGTAATGGGTTAGGCAGGTTTTTTTCCTTAGAAAAGATTTTTCTGTGAGCATAGAACCAACTCCAAATTGTATTTTTATTTAAATAGATACTATATAAATTGTTTTTCCTAGTTTTCAATCTTGTTGATCCTTAGTCTCTTACTGATCTAATATAATACAGTATTGACAAACATCTCATTCTTCGCTAGTGCCTAACGTGGTATCTTGCAAATTCAACACAGTGTAGCAGTGATGTTTTCAAACTGTGAATTTGATTGTCATGTATACTAATCTCTCACTTACTTTCACCTAAGGCATTTCAGTGTCTTCCCATTGCTCTTACAATAAGGATCAGTGTCTTTGATTTGAATGTCACAGGCCTGGGTCTGGCACTTAACAGTCCTCTCCAGATCATTTTGTACCATTTCCCCCTTCTCTGTGTATAGAAGTTAGAAATAACATACACTGTTCCCTCTCCTAAAATATTCTTTCTCCCCCTTTTCCACCCTTTCCTGATTGATTCCTTTTATTCTTCACAGCAGAATTCAGTCACCACTTTCTTGTGAATACCATTTCTTAACTCTTAGAATAAACTTCCTATTATAAAAGTATGTATGTACATACACTCTTAACCAAGTCCTTACTCCATTGTAGCACCTACCACTTTGAAGCCAAGTGCTGTCAAGTTGGTATTAATTGCTTAATGTCTGTCTTTATTCCTAGAATATAAGTTCTGCAAGGACCAAGACTGTATCTGTCTTTACTTATTATGTATCTGGTAAATAAATTAATGAGAAAAGAATACCTCATTAAAAGTGTCTGAAATCTATTAACTAAAATTAATAAATTATTAATAAAAATTCTTTGTTGTTGTAGTGTCTGATACCAGCTCATGGGTGACACTTTGTACAGGAGAACAAACACTGCCCAGTGTTGTGCCACCCTAATGCTCTTGGCTATGTTTGAGCCCATTGTTGCAACCACTGTGTCAGCCCATTTCATTGAGGGGCTTCCTCTTTTATGCTGACCCTCTAGTTTACCATGCATGATGACCTTCTCTGGAGACTTGCCTCCTGATTAACATGTCCAAAGTACGTGAGACAAAGCCTCGCTGTCTCCTCACCCCTGAATGACATTCTGACTGTGCTTCCAAAACAGATTTGCTAGTTCTTCTGGCAGTCTGTAGCATATTCAGTATTCTTCAGTGACACCATAATTCAAAGGTATCAGCCCTTCAGTCCTCCTTATTCATTGTCCAGCTTTCTCCTGCATGTGAGGCAGCTGAGAATTTCATGACTTCGGTCAGGGGCATCTCAGTCCTCAAAGTAACATCTTTGCTTTGCAGCACTTACAGAGGTCTTTAGCAACAGGTTGACCCAAGGTGATACATCATTTGATTTCTTCATGGCTGCTTCTATGATTGTGAATCCAAGTAAAGTGAAATCCTTGGCAACTTCAGTGTTTTCCATTTAGCATGGTGTTGTTTATTGGTCCAGTTGTGAGGACTTGTTTTTTTTTATATTGAGATGTGATCCATACTGAATGTTGTAGCCTTTGATCTTCATCAGTATATGTTACAAATAAATCCTTTTTACTTAAACAGCAAGCAATGTTGTATCATTTGCATGTGACAAGTTATTGATAGGTCTTCCTCCAATTCTGATGCTGTATTCTTTGTATAGCCCAGCCTCTCGGATTATTTCATCAGCATGCACATTGAATAAGTATGGGAAAAGGATATTACCTTAACAATTCTGTAGTTTAATATAAAGCCTGCTTTATGAATTATACATATACAACCAAAAATTAACATACACTGGAGATTGGACATTTTCAGCAGAGTGGTCTTATGTTTTGAATTGTCACATCTCTAATACTATATTATAAAGAAGTCACAACTAATACTGAATACAAAAAGAAAAAATTACCGTGGCCTTTTAATAAATTTTAGATGGCCCTGGCAGAGTATCATACATGTTAAACATTTATAAGAAAAAAATTTATTAATTTTTTTTTAACTGTCTGCATTTCTTAAACTCCATTTTTTGTTTGCAGTCCTGGAGTCTTATGTTCAGGTTACCCAAGTACAGTATAGTCATTTTTACCGTTCCATCAAAATTAACTGTAGATAATTGGATCATTAAGTTTTGTTCAGCTTCAAAATAATTGCTTCTCTTCCAGCTCTGGAAAGCAAGACTTAGTGGCTATGAAGAGGCCCTGAAGATCTTCCAGAAAATAAAGGATGAAAAGAGCCCAGAATGGTCCAAATACTTAGGATTGATCAAAAAATTTGTGACTGACTCCAATGCAGTGGTTCAATTGAAAGGACTAGAAGCTGCCCTTGTTTATGTTGAAAATGCCCATGTAGCAGGAAAGTGAGTAATTTCTTGTCAATTATTCTGGTGAAAACCTCCGTCTGGTGCTACATAGCTTATGTATGTTTACAGACCACTGTCCATGGTTACTAGCACCTTTATAACGTCATTCTCATAGCTCTTTGATGTTTGTTTGTTATTCCATTTTTATCTATTGATTGTCAAAAATCGAAATGATAAATGAGGTCACTACAGAGAAAGAAAACTAGAAATTAAATCTTGAGCTTTTACCTAAAGGTTTTATGGGCAAGTGATTTTTCCTTACAGAGCCTTTTTTGTAGAAATGATTTGAAACAAAAATGAAAAGTTTCCAGTCACTTTTAGGGGAAACTGAGGTTGTTGGCGGAAGAGTTATCAGAACTTCACTGAACAGACTTGAGTATTACCAAAAGACTTACTCTACAAGGATTTCAGGCTAGACCATCTTAGTACCCCATCTTTCTCCCCGTGGTCATTGGAAATTTTTATCTGTTGGAGGAAGTAATGCTGTCACTGGACAACCTATGTGACTCCCTGCTGGTTTAGCGTGAACTGTGTTCATCATTCACAAACCTGGTCTTTCTAAGTCCAGTCTTTGTCATTGAAGGGAGCTCTCCATACAAAAGCATTTGGGACCCGTGACTTAATTTCAGAAGGAGTATACACTTTACATACTTGAAAGGTTATGCCAATTAAAACAGTCCTCAATTTAATTTGAGAGTTTTCTTAATCAGTATCACCTGGTTTTCCCTGCCATTAGTAAGACTGGTACTACTTTCCATTTTTCCCCCCCTGATATCAGAAGCTGTTTTCTGATAAGTGCTTCATATAATCTGAACCCTCTTGATCCTTCTAATTCCCAGTAGTTCAGGCTTTATTTAATTTAGAAGAGACTCAAAGTGATAAATAGGCTGTAAAGTCTCACCGAGGAGTTTAGAGCAGCCATTTGTTTGAAAGGAACATATCCATTCCTCTGTGGAGAAATTCTGTTGTCCTAAGAAGTATTTACAGTGAACATTTTTAAAGCAAGTACTTTGTAATCGTAGTTCTATAAAATATACTTGCGTATCTATATATATAGATATATGCAGAGAAAGGTCTAGAAGGATGAATACCTAAAAATTAAAAGTAGTTTTCTCTGGTCAAATTTCAAGGGATTTTTTTTGCTATTTGAATGTTGTACACTTGCAAACATTTATAAACTGGGATTTTTAAAACATATAAAAATTTTTAAATCCTCATATACTTCTTTGCTATGACATGTCCTAAAACTTTTATGGTTTGCTTAACTTTTTTAAAAAATCTACCTGAAAATAAATAAGTGATTAGAGGCTTATTTACTTTATTCCTAGCCAATTATTAAAGTATACCTTTCTTTTCCATGACTCTTTTCTAGCTATTTCCATTAAAATAAGATTTTTGTTTTGTTTTTGTTTCTTGGTGTGTGTGTGTCTCTGTGCGTCTGTGATGGTGGTGGTGCTGGTGGTTGTCTATAATCTGAATTGCAGAACCACAGGAGAAGTTGTGTCGGGCGTTGTAAGTAAGGTGTTCAACCAGCCTAAAGCCAAAGCCAAGGAGCTAGGCATGGAGATCTGTCTAATGTACATCGAGATTGAGAAAGGAGAGGCCGTGCAAGAAGAGCTCCTGAAGGGTCTGGATAATAAGAACCCCAAGATTATAGTGGCCTGTATAGAGACACTGAGGAAGGCCTTAAGGTAAAAGGCTTTTTCTTGTTGCTTGTGTTAATAACTAGAACATCTTGATTTGAGTTTGGATTCCTGGTTTAAACAGAAATGGAAAGTGCTGGACTTAGTGTGCCACAGCCATCAGTAAAGCAGCCTAGAAAAGCTAATCACCTTCTTCTGGTGTGACGTCGTACTGAGTAGTTTTACCCTGCAAATGTGTAGCTAGTTTATCTAAATCCCTTCCTAATGAAGACAAATGGGATATTTTTGGCAGCTTCTCAGATTAAAAACTGGCCTTTTCTTGGAAAAGCACTCTTCAGACATTTAAGCAGTTCTTTTATCTTGCTGTCCCTTAAATTTAAATGTTTATATCTTAAACTCTTGGCTGAAGTTAACCTTTGCCTTTTAGTAAAGGAGAAGCAAATGCTTTGTCTTTAAACAGAAGCACAATGGCAAATAAAGAATAACTTTTACTCTTATGTAATAGTCATTTTCCACTCTAGACTCTCTTGCTGTTTGTCAGTGAAGTTTTTCATGAATGAGATCTTTCAGGAACAAATGGCTGTAATGTGCCATAGAAATCTGAAATAGACAAACCACTAGTTTGTTCGGATTTGGCAGTCCTAATCTGGTATCTTGTCCCCAATACTGTCCACATGAGATGCTTTAGAAAACAGCTCTAATAAAATCCTAAATGTATGACCTGTCAGTGAAAATCATTCAACTTGACTCTTTTTATTTATGACTATGTTTTAGAAGAAATGCTTCCTTTGGTGTTTATTTTATATGAAAATATCAAAATTCTTGCATTTTGTTAAACCTTTCCTAGTTTGTAAATCTTAATTTTTGTATTGTCTTTCAGTTGTTTCTTAATGTTCTCTCCACTTAGATTGTTGTGTGATAAATTTTCCCTTGTTTCTAGCATATTATGATAGACATTAGGTATTTTTATGAATGATAAATATGCTCATTCTGTTACAGAAATCTAATGAATTGATTTGCTTTATCAAATCCATGCTTGTGTCAGTAGATCTGTTCTGTCTTTGGTTGTAATGTATCTCTTGATAATACATATGTTATATCATATAAAATCTGGTGGCATAGCAGTTATGCCAGTTGATTAGCTAGCATGGCTGCTAATCAAAAGGTCGGCAGTTCAGATCCACTAGGTGCTCCTCAGAAAGTCTATGGGGCAGTTCTACTCTGTCCTGTCACATCACTACGAGTCAGAATCTACTTGATGATAATAGATTTGGGTTTTTGGTTTTTGTTTTTGTTTTTAATTTTTATTCATTGTGACTGAGTAAAAGTGTACAATCTAATTTCAATTTGCATGCCCACCTGTGTGCAGCTCCTACTGCTCTCCTTAACTGGTGACAGCACACTCATCCTTTCTGTTCTATACAAGTCATATCCTCTTAACAATCTCCTGTCCCCTCTTCTCCACTGTCTCCACTCCCCTCTAGTAAGAGGGTAGTAGGATAACATCCTGTAGATGCATAGAACCATAAAGTGCATATATGATATGATCACTCTGTGTCGCTGAGTCCAGTCCATTCTTACTGGAGGAGTTGACCTAGTAATGATTTATGATCGGAGCAGCATCAGGTCCAAGGGCCTTGCTTCAAGGGGAACCTCGAGGCCTTCGGACTATCAATTGCAGTCTTTTAGTGGAGTTCTCAGGGTGCACTCCTTTTTATTTTCATACTGCCCCTGGGCCTCAACTTTGTGAGCCCCATCGTGGTTATCTCTGGAGGTGGCCAGGCACTATCTGGTTCTTCTGGTCACATGTTGATGTAGGCACCCATTCAGGTGAGGGTCTCTGTCTGCTGGGTTCTCTTTCCCCCATGTCATTTTGGTCCTTGATAACCATCTATTCTGGCTGAGTTGGGACCATTTGATGTACCTCAGATGGCAGCTTGCAAGCTTTTAAGACCCCAGACTCCACTCACCAATATGGGGTGGAGAAGACTCTCTTAGCAATAGGCTAGTTATGCCAATTGGCCTTGATGTCCCTTGAGAGCATGGTCCCTGGCCCCGCACCCCTGCTGATTTCACCCAACCAAATTTCTATCAACTATCTAATCTATAACCAGCCCGCTTCCTCCCTCCACCCCCTCCCTGTAGCTGTCGAAGAGTCTTTTCTTCTATACATGAATCTGTTTTTAAGTCCTTATAGTAGGGGTCTCATACAGTATTTGTCCTTGTGCCACTAATTTGACTCAACATAGTGTCTTTTAACTGAAACCAAGTTATGAGATGCTTCCTAAAATCGTCATTGTTCTTTATAGTGTTCCATTGCGTATATATACCATAGTTTATTTAGATTTGGTTTTTTAAAAAAATAATTCCAGCTGCATATAGGTGAGTATGCGAATTTGTATGGGAATGTACATTTTCATTCAATCATAATAAAAAAAATAATTTGGAGTGTGGTAAATCGTAGTAATTTCATTTTTAATTAAATTGACTGGGAGAGTAAGAGTAGGGAAGGAAAAGCTTAGATGCGCCATCTTATGTCTTCCTTATCCCATCATTGTATGGTGTTACTTGTCCTACAGTATTTCAGAATCTCTGGTGGTTCTCTGGACTCAGATAGTTCCCAGGAACACTAAAAAAAATTGAGGCCAAACTGCTCAATCTTAGTTCCAGGGCATCCTAAAGCTGTCTTTGTTAGTAATAGCCTCTAGCAACAGAAATATTCTGTGGCCCTTGAAACAGGCTTTTAGAACACTTTTGTTTTTTTCAGTAGTAATAATTTTAACTGATAACCCTGTTGGCTTGGTAGTTAAGTGCTACATTTGCTAACGGAAAGGTTGACAGTTAAAGTCTGCCAGGTGCTCCTTGGAAACTCTCTGAGGCAGTTCTGCCTTGTCCTATATTAAAATAGGGTTTCATTTTGGTTAAGGGTCCTGTTCCATCTTTTCTTCTATCTTTTAGAAGTAGGTCGGGGTAGAGAAGCAGAAAAAAAAAGAAAGAAAACAAAATTAAAAAGTAGTTATATAAAAGAAGATTAAAGCAGAACCAAACCTATTGCTGTAGAGTCAATTTAGACTCATAATGACCCCGCAGGATGGAGTATAGCTGCCACATAGAGTTTCCAAGGTTGAAAATCTTTACAGAAGCAGACTGCTACATCTTTTGCCCATTGAGTGCTGGTGGATTTGAACTACTGACCTTTTGGTTGACAGCTGAACCCTATAACGACTTCACTACCAGGGATCCTCCCAAAGGAAGATTAAAAATAAAAAAAAAAAACCAAACCTGTTGCCGTCGAGTCAATTCCAACTCATAACAACCCCTTAGGACAGCATAGAACTGCCCCATAGAGCTTCCAAGGAGTGCCTGGTGGATTTGCACTGCCATCCCTTTGGTGAGTAGCCATAGCACTTAGCCCACTACACCCACCAGGGTTTCCAGAGGAAGATTAAGAGGTCTCAAATCTTGTTCTTAAAACTGTTAAATATCCCTAAAGCGGAATGGTTTACCATTACCATGCTTTCCTATCTCTCCTTTAGCTAAGCCAAGTTAAAATGATTTCTTTCCTACTAAAATTAAAGACATTTTAAAGGAAATCTTAAGAGATCATCTAATATATTTCATGTTAGTAGCTGTACTTAAACTCTTTGACATAGCCAGGTGCCTTGTTAAAAATCACTTTAGGGAAAGTACTTTTTTACGGTCTCGTTCTTGAAGCTGTTACAGTGTGTCAACAGCTATAACACAAATTTTTTCGCATGCCCATCTGTGCACATAAGATAAATAATGTATGGAGCCTGCTACTTACACAGAGCTTTAGTGTTCTTTCATAACTAAATTTCTCCTACTCCAGAATTAGATACTCAGAAATGATAGCAGTGACTTCAGAAAGCTGAAACTGAGAACTTAAAAATATAATGAGTTGCAGATATGGAAAGTTAAATGTGTGCTCTTTTTTAAAAGAAGTCAGACTGTTACTGTCCTGCCTCCTCCCCCCCAAAACTGAAGCAAATATATTTAAGTTGCTTGTGAATACGGTGTGATAGTTACAAAGCCAGGAATGAAAACATACTACCAGGATTAGTCATCTGTCTAGTTGAGTGAATCTTTGTAATTAAAAGAAGTGTTAAAAGTAGATGTCACTCATCTTCTAAATATTTATGAGCTATTTGTTCATGTGTTTTAACTCTATTTAAGATATTTTAACTAATATTTAGGATATTATGTAAGTGCTAAGCTTTTATAGATTTGAATTATTCCTAACCTGGTTACTTAGAGGTTAGTTTTTCACTGATGATAATACTTTGGGCTCTAGACAATAATATTCTATGAATAATGGCAACTAAATATAGCTGTGGTTATAAGTTCCTTCTTTTTGCTGTCTTAAAACCTGTATAGAGAGACCCACGTGAGTGGGTGACTGTGTCGACTTGTGACTGGAAGAACTGGATGGTGCCTGGCCACCACCAGTGATAGCCATGATGGAGCTCACAAAGTTGAGTCTGACTGGCAACACAAGAATATAAAGGGGTACACCCTGAGATCTCCACTGAAAGACCAAAATTGATGGTCCAGGGGCCTCAGAGTTCCCCTGGGAGCATGATCCCTGGCCCTGATGCTGCCCCTGTGTATAAAGCATAATGAAGGACAGCTCTTTGAACAAGAATGGATTGGACTTGGCAGGACAGAGTGACCATATCATGTGTGCACTTTATGGTTCTGTGTACCCATATTATGTTGTCCTGCTGACCTCTTACTGGAGGCAGGGGAGTGGGTGTGGGGGGGGACAAGGAGATTGTTGGGAGGATAAGACATGTATGGAGCAGAGAGGAAGCATATGCTGTCACCGGGCAGGGAGAGCATTAGGAGCTGCATAGAGGTGGGCGTGCAAATTTGTATGGGAATGTACATTTTCACTCAACTATAAGGGGAAAAAAAAGTATAATCCTGTTTACATATAATTACAGAAATATGTTTGAGTGAATAAAAGCTAATATTTACCTCAAGCATATTGTGTGTTGACAGTTGTTTTTCCAATTTTTTACATGTAGTGAATTTGGTTCAAAAATCATCTTGCTTAAGCCAATTATCAAAGTGTTGCCAAAACTCTTTGAGTCTCGAGAGAAGGCTGTTCGAGATGAAGCCAAATTAATTGCTGTGGAGATTTACAGATGGATTCGGGATGCTCTGAGACCCCCATTACAAAATATAAATTCTGTCCAGGTGAGGCACAAAGTTTGTCTCTTTGTAAGTTTAATAGAAAGATATTTTCTTCCTGCCTTTTTGCTGGTATTCTGCCCTTACAAATAATTGTTTTTCACTTTTAACTTTATTTTTTTATTGTGCTTTAGATGAATGTTTACAACTGAATTTAATTTCTCATAAAAGTTTACACATGTATTGTTACGTCACATTAGTTGCAACCCCAGTAATGTGACAGCAACTCTTTCCACCCCAGGTTTGTTGTGCTCATTCAGTCAGCTCCTGTCCCTTCCTACTTTCTCATCTGTCTCTTGACAGGAGCTGCCCATTTCGTTTTGTGTATCTGATTGAACTGAGAAACACATTCTTCACAGGTGTTATTTTATGTTTTATAATCCAGTCTACTCTTTGTCTGAAAAGTAGGCTTTGGTAGCAGTTTTAGTTCTAGGTTAACAGAATGTCCTGGAGCCATGGCTTCAGGAGTTCTTTGAGTCTCAGTCAGACCATTAAGTCTGGTCTTGATATGTGAATTTGAGTTCTTCTCTGCACTTTTCTCCTACTCCATTAGAGACTCAGTGTCAGGGCAGTTATTGATGATAGCCAGGCACCATCTACTTCTCATCTCAAGCTGATTGAGTCTCTTGGGCTAATATTTTCCTTGTATCATTAGTGTTGTTCATTCTTCCTTGCTCTGAGTGGATTGAGACCAGTTGATGCATTTTAGATGGTCTTTTAACTTTAAAAGCAATTGATTTTTTAAAGTACAGCTAACTCTGTCTGCTGTTAGTTTATATAATTGAGTTCAATATCAGTGCTGAATCTATAGCAGTATAAAAGATTCCTTTATAATGCTATTGAAAGGCAGGCTTTAGTATCTGGGCAAAATGTGTTCTCTTTTTACTGTCATAATTGGGTTTGGAGACTGTGTTCTGATGCAGATATACCAGAATTTATGAACTGATGAAGACTTACTAAAAAGTGAATTTTACTCTTTTCTTTCAGTGCTTAGACATTTATCTTCAGTGTAATAGAAGTCAGTTTGACTTATGCTGTAAAACATGCAATTTAAATTTAAATTTATCTTTTCTCGGTTGTCCTATTAAAGCCACATATATAAGCAATTGTATTCAGTAAATACAAATGTAAATGTTAATAATATAAATGTAGATATGTTTCAAAAATAATTTATGACTTTTGTAGCTGAAGGAACTAGAGGAAGAATGGGTCAAACTTCCAACAGGTGCTCCTAAACCGACTCGGTTTCTGCGTTCCCAGCAAGAACTAGAAGCTAAGTTGGAACAGCAGCAGTCTGCTGGCGGAGATGCTGAGGGAGGTAAGCCAAGTTTAAAGTCTGATCTCTGTGAAAATTAACAAAAACTAGCTATATTCAGTTGGCACATTTTGTAGGATCACTACTGAATAAAATGTAAGTTGACTGTAACATTTATAAATCTAATCTTATCACCGTGTGAAAGGATTGGCGACTGTTTGGTAGGTAAAACCATTAAAACTGTTTTTAAGGTTTGTTTTGTTTTTCTTTGAGAAGGTGGTGACGATGATGATGAAGTGCCACAAATAGATGCATATGAGCTTTTGGAAGCAGTAGAAATCCTTTCCAAACTTCCCAAAGACTTTTATGACAAAATTGTAAGTAATGGTTAGATTTTCTTTCATGTATTTCATTTAAAATAATTACTTGAGCAGAAATAGAGAATGCTGCGCAGAGCCCTTGCCTGGTGCAACCCTTCCACCCTATGTCTTCCCCAGCAGAGTGAGTTGCTTCTACTGTTTCGCTCCTGTAGTACTTTCGATATCCTACACCTACTGTAGATTTCCCACCTACTGTAGATATACTACTCCTACTGTAGATATACTATACTTACTGTTTTGCTCCTGTAGTACTTTAGATATCCTACACCTACTGTAGATACCCTATACCTACTGTAGATTTCCCACCTACTCTAGATATACTATACCTACTGTTTTTGCTCCTATAGTACTTTAGATATCCTACACCTACTGTAGTACCTTTTTTTTTAACCTGTCTTGCGAAAAACCAGAGCATTAGTCTTGACTTCTCCCTTTCCTTCACTGTCTTTCTGTTTTGCCTTTTAGATAGCTCTCAAATTCAACTCATTGCTCTATCTCCACTACCACTGCTTGACAGTTGGGGTTTCTAGAACTTGGGGCTGTTGGTGTTTTGATTTCTCAAAATGTAAAGTTCTTTGTTTTGAGGGTGTTGTCCTGTGCATCGTAGGATGTTTAGCATCTCTGGCCTCTGCCCAGTAGATGTCAGTAATTTTTCCCATCCCCTAAACTAATGAGAACCAAAAACATCTTCATTTCTGGGAGGCAGAATCATTCCCAATTGAGAAACTTAACCTTATCCCAACATCCACCACTGTCTCTTGCCCTAAGTGCTGCAGTAGTCTTTTTATGAGACTCCATCTCTGTGCTCTTGCCTCCTAATCATGTTTCCCAATATAATTAGAAAGTATCTATCTTGAAAACACAGGTCTTCCTATATTATTGCTTGATTAAAACTCTTCAGTGGCTTGCATAGGTTTAATGTGATGTCTGGAAATCATCCTTTGACCTTTGAGGCCATCCATGTCCTATCCTCCATGCCTTCCAGCTGCATCTTTAATTATTCTCATTCTTACTCTAGGCACATTAGATTTTTCCCAGGATCTAACGTGCTACACTTTTTTTTATTTTTAATTCTGAGCCTTAACATGTGCTGTTCTTTCTGCCTGTAACATGCTTCTCTCCTCAGCCACTTGGTAATACCTCTTCATACTTTGAGTCTCACCTTAAGCATCATTTTTTTTAGGGGAGATATAACCTGACTTCCCAAAATATGGCAGCTGTATTAGGAGAGCAAAGCCAATTGCAGTTGCTGTTTCATAGCGATCACAACCTGGTAGAACGTTCTTAAAGATCTCTCTCACTCTGTTATAAGCTCCTTGAGTATCTTATCAACTTCTGATTAATAAATGTTTTTTATACTGAACTGTAAACACCGCCAGAACTGTGATTTTGTCATCTTCTATATATCCCCAGTTGTTTGAAATAGTGGATGTTCAAATTGTTAAGTGATCGTTTCATCTCTAGGGAAGCATATTCTGCTTTATGGCTGTAAAAGGATTGCTGGAAATGTGGAAAACAGATCTCCTAGAACAGTTTTGGTTGTTGGTTATGAGATCATTCCTTTCTCATCATTTTAATGTTGACATGGAAATTCCACTCCTGTAGTCATGCCACTGTGAGACAGTGTTTTCTCAGTATTTTCTGTTTAGCACCTACTTACCAACATTTACCTACAAAATGAATAAATTCTAGAGTACCTCATTCTGTTTACTTGTTATAGAGCTTAGTGATATGAAATCTTACAAAATACTTTTTATATGTGAACAAAAAATTGTATATGTAAACAGAACTTTAGTGATATGAAGTCTTGTAAAATACTATTTATATATGAACAAAAAATTGTATATGTAAACAGACTATTCTGATTTGGCTGTACAGTTTTGCTTCTGAAAACAGATTATCTGTTTTTTAATTAGGAGAGCATAATAGACTTACTCTGCTGTCTTAATTTCTGTTCTGTAAGTGACTCTAAAATATTTTATAGGAAGCAAAAAAATGGCAAGAAAGAAAAGAAGCTCTGGAGGCCGTAGAAGTACTAGTCAAAAATCCCAAACTGGAGGCAGGCGATTATGCGGATTTAGTCAAAGCACTGAAGAAGGTAAATGTGAGGAGTTAAAGCACTGGTATCCTAATAACAGAGCAGGTTATTGAGTTTTCTTAATCAATCATCCTTTTATCACAAGTACATTACTATTTAATTAACACTGTTGATGCTTTTTAAGTTATAGACGTATGTTCTTAAAAGATTGTCTGAGTTACTGTCCTGGGTTGGTTTGGAGGAATTTGCTTTCAGTTTTTGCTTATGATCACTTTAAGTACGTTATTTGGTAGTACCTATAAGCATTATGAAAAAGAGGGTCTTGCTGGTGTAGAATCACATGTTCCAGTTTTATAGTTCAGTAGGACAAGGTATTTAAATTAACTTTATTTAACGAACAAAAATGCCAAGAATGTCTTTTGTTGGAGAGCAGATAGTACCTTGCTGTGCTGTATCAGCATCCTAACACAACAGTTGTATGGATATGTGGTGATAAAACAGGCAAGTAATAAAAAATGAACATGTTTAGAAAATACTGATTTGATGTTGCTTAGGTCCAACCAGGTTGAATGTGGCTGGTGGATATTTTGTACTTAATAGCTTTTAATAGTGTCTGAAAGTTTAGGTGGAATACAGCAAGTATATGGTAGAGCATAAGAACAAATCTGAAGACATTTTGACTACATACAGTGAAGTCGAGAACATTGTGGTTTGTGATTTCAGGGCCAGGAAGTAGAGGATTAGAATGTTGAGGGGAAGATGGTTAATCTTTAATTGTAGGCTTATGTCAGTAGTTCTCATAGTTGGCTTCCTGTTCCTCCAAATGAGACCTGAAATGGAGATGTGATTTGTCAGAACCTTTCTGCAGCTATCAGTCTTCTGTGTTGAAGAGCCACAGACTCGGGCAAGATTAATTAAAAGGGAATTGCTCTGAATAAAAAAGAATGTCTCTAACCTGGAAGAGAGAAAGAAGAAGGGGACAAAGAAGAGTCGAGGGCACTCGGAGAGAGAAAGAAAGATTCTAGCAACCTGTGAAGAGCGCTTCTTTCAGTGTGTAATTTTTTTGTTAGGAGTCTTACTGCTCTCTTACTGAGTTTTCAGTGTGTGTATTACATGAAAGGGTTTTTCCCCTCACTGATTATTAATTGATGTTTTCTATGTGCATTTTCTTAGGATATTAAGATTTTTAAATGAAAACCGTACTGTGTTTTCCATTGGGATACTGAATATAAGTGTAATCTCTCAGTGTGTTGTGTAGAGAGAGGAAATGTGGACATTGACAGCTAATTTCTTTGAGAGCTACAGCAGCGATAGAAACTGTGCCTCTTCATGTGATTGAGTTCAGGGGATAAGCCAAAGGCTACATACAAGTTAAAAAGAAACTTCATTTCGTGACTAAGATATTTAGAACAAAAGACTATCCTCAGTTGTAGAAAATAATGTGAGACATGGCATTTTATTTTGTGTCATGTCACTTTATTTTCTATGCTTGGTTATTTACGTGTACACACAAATGCATAAGCCCTATATGCTGACTTAAGAAGGACATGTCAGAGATGAAGAAAAGGTGACATGAAAGAAAGAGAAAACCTGAAGACTAAGAATACAGACTGATCCACCTTTCTTCCACAAATAAGCTCTTATTTCTGTTGCCTGTATCAAATAACCCTACTAATTTCTCTTTTTTATCCCCCTCTTCTTTACAAGTGGTAAATTGGTTTTGGAATTGGTTATGGTTTTCCTGACATTCTTTATTAAATTGTTGTCTTGTTTTCACCTGACATAGCATATTTGACAGACTTTATTCTTCTCATAGATTATGGTTTTAGCTCATATAAAATTCCATTACCATCCACCCCTCCCTACCACACAAGATAATCTTTGACTTTGCCAATTGGCTGTGGATGTTGCTTGATAAATACTTTCACACACACACGTGTATATACGTTACTTTCCATTTTCAGATTTTGATTTTCAAAGTATTTTATTATACAACCTCCCAGATTTCCTTTATTGACTTTTTTTTCACTTGAGTTTTTCTCCTTTTTTTTCTTTCTATTATTGCTTTGTGTTCATCACAGTTTTCTAAATGATTCATCGTGGGTTTTGTTGATTATTCCCTCTGCCAATAGTTTTGTTTTGATTACTATTAGCTAGTGACTTAAATACTTAATTAAAAGATAAATGCTAATTGTTAATTGCTTAAAATCACACATTTTAACATTGTGCAGTCAGTTTAACGAAAGAGTGACAGCCCTTTTTATTATACAAAATTTCTCTTTGTTAGATTAAATTGAGATTATGAGCTAAAGCTTTCTTCCCCTAGTCTAGAACAGAAGTTGCTGCTGTTTTCTTTTTTCTAAAGTGGAGTCCCCCACATACACTATTTTTTTGTAAATATAAACACCTCTCCACTTTTCTCCTTCCATTTCCCATTTTAGAACTACTTATTTAGTTAAACTTTAAGATAATGAATGTTAACAAGCAAATACTGTATTAGGATGTATGGCTCATCATTCATCCTTTTGCCATCTAGGACAATAATAGGTTTGTAGGATCTTCTTCAGTACTTTACAGGAAGATCATGGGTGTCTAGGGTCCAACCCCTGCTGGCTAGAGTACTGTACACCTAAGAGTGATGGCTTTTAATTGGCTCTATATAAGAAAATCACCTCCTGAACTGTATAAAAAGGTTATTGTTGTTAATTGCTGTCCAGATGCTTCTGACTGTTAGCAACCAACCCTGTGTACAGTGGAACGAGACCCCGCCTACTCCTGCGCCGTCCTCATAGTCACTGCTGTGTTTGAGCCCGTTGTCGCAGCCACTGTGTCAGTCTGTCTTATCAAGGGTCTTCTTTTTCACTGACCTCTGCTTTACTAAGCATGATACCCCTCTCCAGGAACTTGGCCCTCCCGATAACGTGTCCAAAGTACATGAGACAAAGTCCTACCATCCTCACTTCCAAGGGACACTCTGGCTGTGTTTCTTGTAAGACATTTGTTTGTTTTTCTGGCAGTCCATGGTATATTCAGCTTTCTTTGCCAGCACTGTAATTCAGAGGTATTGATTTCATCTTCAGTCTTCCTTAGAACTACTGCTGTCCAAATCTTATCACAGATTCTTTAAATTAGACTTTCAGTTTCTTAGAATGGGGCCTGGCGTGTGTTTGATGACCATCCTGGAATATATATATTTTTAGATGCTGAATAAAAATTTTGGCATCTAAATCACACCTTGGAGGTCTTTGTTAAGGAAAAAAAAAATCAGAACATTTAAAAATACTAAGTAAATTAAATACAGAAATTTTTGAAAAAGTTTTTTTCTTCACAGACTTATAAAAAAGAAACAAAAAACACTGCCGTCAAGTCGAGTCCAAATCATAGTGACCCCAGAGGTCAGAGTAGAACCACCCCATAGAGCTTCCAAGGAGCACCTGGCAGATTTGAACTGCTCACCTTTTGGTTAGCAGACATAACACTTAACCCACTGTGCCACCAGTGTTTTCTCACAGACTTATAGTTATTAGAAATGTAATGAAATGCTTATTAGGTCATCTCATAAAGGAAAACAAATCGGCCATAATGTGAGTTTAGAGAGAGAACACACTTTAGTAAAGAGAGTAAAAGCTTTGGAGTCAAAACAGACCTGAGTTTGAATCATAGCACTGCCATTTGCTAGCTTTGTGATTGAGCAGGATAATCTCTGTTTAATTTTCTATGTCTTCAAAATGGATATAATAATAATAACTATTTCATAGTATTTGGGTGAAAATTAAATAAGGATTAGAACCTGCAAAATTGTGGTACCTAGTTTGTTTCCAATAGATGTTAGTTTGTTTTTGTTCTCTTTATTCCTCAGTACTTAAGGAAGGCAAACAGATGCCAGCCAGAACCTCCCTGAATGCTGTGTATTAAGGGTTGTTTAATGCAGAGAATCTGAAATAAAGAGTTCTGCTTATAGAAAATTTGAAGTAGATTGGAAGTGTTAATTCTACCTGGAAAAAGTGAAGATGGAGGGTTTTAGGCTTTTTAACATCAACTGACTTGGGCGATATGATACAGTAAAACCTTGCCAGGAAAGCACCTCGCTGTGGTCACTGTTATGCTAAATTGTATAGATGCAGTTACTGACCCATTAATTTACATAAGTGCCAGGCTTTGTGGGACACAGTATCTGAAGAGGTGGCATAAATAGTGCTGATGAAGAATCAGCTACAAGACTCCTAAGTACAAACTTGACTGCCACTTGCTGACGTACATGGTAACTGCAATGCCAGAAGTACCCTCAGAGGAGTAGTTCCAATGTCATTTGCAATTTAGAGGTACCAGGGACTTTCTGAAGGTGTACCTACAGCAGTTTCAACCTTTATACCATAGGTGTACCATAGGTGCCTTTCTGTGGTGTCCTTCAGAAATGGGGTGTCATTGGGCCGTCTCTGCCTCAACAAAGCCAGCATACAGGTTGCTGACAAAGCAAATCTTCAGCTTCTGTGCCATTGTCAGGGTCATCTCCTTTAGCACCAACAGCCTGGGGCACCACTAATGGGGAGTTAACACTTTGAAGTTGTGGTTTCATCTGTGTTTCATTGGTGGAAATTTAAAATAAGAGGCTAGGATATGGAACAGAAGATCCCAACTTTGATATTACTGAATGAAAACCTTTCTTTTGTAGGAAGAAAAAAAAAGTAAACACTAACATGATTGTGTTCTGAGTTCCTTCTAGTACCTCTACCAGACCAAGCCATTTTGTTTTTCCTCTCATTTCTGACTCACCCTCGTGTTACAGGTTATTGGAAAGGACACCAATGTCATGTTGGTGGCTTTGGCAGCAAAATGTCTTACTGGCTTGGCTGTTGGGCTGAGGAAGAAATTTGGACAATATGCAGGACATGTAAGTAACTGCTGTTTAGGTTCAAATCAGTAAAATGATTGAGAATGACAGGCTGGTTTGCTTAATGCTTTAAAACAACTCTGTAGTATGGATCTTTATAGATTGGGCAAAATAAGTGTCTCACTAAATTTTCGTAATATTCAGCATAATTCTAATAAAGATGTCAGTGGTAAATAAATTCATTTAGCTTTATGTGGAAAGTCAGGTGCTTGGCCTAGAGTACTTAGCTGAGTGGGTTGATTTACTTGTTGCTATTTATTCTGCTTTGTTCTTACAATGGTATATACAGTATTACAGGGTGAAATAAAAGTTAACCAAGACGGAGTGCAAATAAGAATAAGAAAGACAGTATAAAACTAGAAGTGAAATCAACGTGTAAAATGCGTATTAATCATATTTTCCTCTTTAAATGAAGAATAATTTACATGTATATTTGCAGCATTTTACATAGGTTATGCTATTGATAATGTGGCGTTTAATTCTAAGAATATCTGACTGGAGATATTCACTGAATGTATAAGTTTGGTAGTACTTAAGGTTAATAACTTGTAACAAACTGAGATCTTTTCTTTGATTGTGGCTTCTCTTCCGTTGGCCTCTAAGTCTGATCTGAACCACCTAGAATGCTTCATCATCCTGACACTGACTTGACTGAACTTTAGGGCTCAACTTCCTAGCCATTTGAACATTTGATTCCGTACACTGACTTAAGAGTCTCCGAATAGTCCCTAGTCATGTGTCATTTTATTTGAGTTACAATATTTGGAGCTTGCTTATTCATAGTATTAAAAATAAATTCAGAGAACTTAAAAAAAAAAAAAAAGATACTACCAAATAAATCATGACTTGCTGTTACCAGGGAAATAAAAACAAGGATTTGCAAAACTCTTAAACATATAAGTCATAAATTGGAACAAAAATTATATTTATGACAAGCTTTAATATTTAGTATATATGTGGGCCATCATTGTGATTTTTTTTTGTTTGTTTTTTTATTATGACTGAGTGAAAATGTACATTCCCATATAAATTTACATTCCCACCTATATGCAGCTTCTACTGCTCTCTCTGCCCGGTGACAGCACACTATTCCTCTCTGCTCCATACATGTCTCATCCTTCTTTCCCCTTCTCTCCACCCACTCCTGGACTTCCTCCAGCCAGAGGTCAGCAGGATGATATCCTATAGGTACATAGAACCATAAAGTGCATCCAATATGGTCACTCTGCATCACCAAGTCCAATCCATTCGTGTCCGAAGAGTGAACCTTCATTATGATTTATAGGCAAGGGCAGCATCAGGGCTAGGGGCCATGCTCCCAGGGGAACCCTGAAGCCGCTGGACCATCAATTGTGGTCTTTTAGTGGAGAACTCAGGGTGCACCCCTTTTTTTTCTTGTGTTGCCAGTGAGACTCAACTTGGTGAGCTCCATCATGGCTATCACTGGTGGTGGCCGGGCACCATCTGGTTCTTCTGGTCCCAAGTTGATGTAGGCACCCACTCATGTGGGTCTCTCTGTCTTCTGGGTTGTCTTTACCCCATGTCATTTTGGTCCTCGGTGATCATCCGATCATCCTGCTGAGCTGGGACCATTTGCGCCATCAGCTTGTTTAACCAGCATTTGTTTGGTTCTGTGTTACTTATTAGGATATATTATACGTTTGTGTTAGGAATAACTTTCAAGCTAGAAAACAATTTTTTTTAATACATTTTAATTTACTAAATCATGTTTGATTACTTGGCCACCTAGTTTGAGTTTTGACTCTGGTTTTGTGACACTTGTTGTATGACATGAAGAATATCTCCAATATTTTATATTTTAAAGATTATTTTCCCTCCAAAACTATATAAGCATTGTATCAAGTATGTTAGTAGTTCAGTTCTATTTTCTTTGCCTATTTATAAACTGTCTTCTTGGAATTACTTAAAATGTGAATTTTAGCTTTATTGTCATTAAAATATTTTGATTTGTAAACTTATAACTGCTAGTATTTTCAGCTCCTGCTAGTAAAGGTACTGTAATTCCTTATGGCTTGTACCACTTCTGTGAACTATTGAGGGGAAAAAAAAGAAAAGAAATAGATGCCACTGAATTTTGCTGTTTCTTTTGGACCTTTTTAAAAAACCCAGTGCCTGATAGTGGATATTTTATGAATAAGTACTACTTTTAGGAGGAAAAAACATTAAATTCCAGTGTTACTGATCTCAACTTAGAACTTGAATAACAAAATATAATTCTGATCACAAATTGCTATAAATTCTGGTACTGTTTCTTTTTGCTTTTCGTATAGTAAAGGGACAGGAGATACCCTACAAAACCAAAAACCCACCTGTCATGGAGTCATTCCAACAAAAAGCAATCTTATAGGACAGAGTAGAACTGCCTCATGGAGTTTTCAAGGCCATAAATCTTTATGGCATGTCTTTCTCCCATGAAACAGTTGATGAGTTCAGACAGCCAAACTTTTGATTAGCAGCTGAGCATTAAGCATTAAGCAGGGCTCCTTCAGAGACATCCCAGTGAAGTATTTTAGAATCTTGGGTGGTGAGAGAGAATTATATACTATAATTGGTTCCATATCTTAAGTCTACTTAAGTATCATTTTGACTAATAAAAGATGTTAGAGATAGAACTTGGGTTACATTGTAAGGTGTGGAAGCAGAAAGAAAGCTGAGAAGCAGTGCTCTGGGGGGCCAAATAGGAACCCTTAATTGTTCTACCATAAACTCTTATGCTCTTCAAGAAGGGAAATTACTTTTTTCCTTTTTTGAGTATCTTGTTGTGGTAAAATACATCTAACCAAAAAAAATGCCATTTTAATCATTTTTAAGTGCAGAATTCAGTGACATTAATTACTTTCACCCTCTGTGCTGCCATCACCACTGTCCATTTCCAAAAGCTTTTGGTCATCCAAAACAGAACCTTACTCCCCTTCCAAAATTACTTGCATTGCCCCTGTCCCATGACCCTTGGTAGCCATTAATAAACTTGGCTTTATGCATTTGCCTGTTCTTTATGAAAGAGACAGCTTTTCACTCAGTTTGTTGTTCACATCATTTTTAGTTTTCTTGATAGAGCCTAAGTCATGGTATTTTAATAACATTTTTATTGAGATGTAATTTGCATACTATAAAATTCACCCATGTAAAGCATGTAACTCAGTAGTTTTTAATTCACAGAGTTTTGTGCAACCATTACCACTGTCTGACCTGAGAACATTTTCATCATCCCGAAAAGAAACTCCATACATATATTAGTAGCCAGTCTACCTTCACCCCTCCTGCTAGACCTTAACATTTACTGATCTGTCTCTGTGGATTTGACATTTTAGGTAAATACAATATGTGATCTTTTATGAGTGACTTGTTTCACTTAGCATAATGTTCATTCATGTTGTAATATGTGTCTGTACTTCATTCCTTTTATAACTGAATAATATTCCAGCTGTTCATTTTTATAGGTTGTGCCAACCATTTTGGAGAAATTCAAAGAAAAGAAGCCTCAGGTGGTACAGGCTCTGCAGGAGGCAATTGATGCAATCTTCCTAACTGTAAGTAAATAGGATGAATATTTTGCCTAAAGTAAAATTTTATCAAAGGTAATATTTGGGTTGTTCTTTATAATTGAGATAAGCTCACTGACCACATTTTCTTTGTAAAGACCACACTACAGAACATCAGTGAGGATGTTTTAGCGGTGATGGATAATAAAAATCCAACCATCAAGCAACAGACATCTCTTTTCATTGCAAGAAGCTTCCGCCACTGCACTGCTTCTACCCTGCCAAAGAGCTTGTTGAAGCCCTTTTGTGCTGCTCTACTTAAGGTATAGATGTGGTATGAAATGGGGGAATTAGTTTATAAATAGACAAAAAAAAAAATTCTATTAAATATGTACAGTGACTATGGGACTTTCAGACTAGATTATGCATAATCTTTTGATCTCTACAGGTTTGTGTACCTGTTGAAGAAAAGCACAAGTTAGCTGCATTAGCTTTATGATTTATCTAACTGCTAAACCTATGTTTCTTATTTGGCCCCTAAATTGGTGTTTGGCTGGATTTGGTGAAGCACAGGGATCAAATGTGGACTATTTGAAATTCACTGGAAACCACGACACTTTAGATAGAGGGAGGGATGAAAAGAAAGCATTTACTTGCCGAATGGGTTAACAGAGCTTTCCGTAACCCGCAGAGTTTATGAAAGTAACTGTTGAATGGCAAAAGGAAAACTATACTTAGCTTCAGTGAATTATGCAAAGCAAATTCTTTAACCAACTTTACCAATTTGAGTAAAAGTCTTAAGATCATTTTGCTTACTTCTGGACTACAGCACATCAATGATTCTGCTCTTGAAGTCAGAGATGCTGCCTTTGAAGCATTGGGGACTGCTTTGAAAGTGGTTGGTGAGAAAGCAGTAAACCCTTTCTTAGCTGATGTGGACAAGCTCAAGCTTGATAAGGTAGGTTAGTAATGGGTTATGATGAAATGAGACAGTAGTCCCATCTCTATATTTTGGTTTCACCCCTTGCAAAATTCCTTCTGATTAGAATCTCTCTATTTTTTGTTACATCCCACAGTAGGAAATAAGTCTTTCACATCACATGCATGTGCACACACAATTAACGTAAGTCTTGGAGGAATACTCGCATATTTTTTGTTTTCAATTTTGTCTTCTGCTTTATTAAGAAAAAAATGCTCTTACTAGAGAGGAGTAGAGAGGGTGGAGAAGAGGGGCAGGAAATTGTTAAAAGGATATGACATGTATAGAACAGAAAGGAGGAGTGTGCTGTCACCAGGCAAGGAGAGCAGTAGGAGCTGCACATAAGCGGGCATGCAAATTTAAACTGGATTGCACACTTTCATTCAATCACAGTAAATAAATAAAATATTTAAAGAAAAAAATGCAGCTATTGACTCATGAAGTTTTTGTCATTCTCCATTTATGGTTGAGACCTGGAATTTGAAGCCATAGCTTTTGAGGATGTAAATTTTCATCCCAGTCTACAATGGTGTTGTTAGTAGAAGTATGTTGCAAATTATACCAAAAAGCTGAGTGATCACTCTGTAAACTAAAACCAAACCTGTTGCCATCAAATCAATTATGAGTCATATTCAACCTATAGAACACAGTAGAACTGCCCCATAGAGTTTGCAAGAAGTGGCTGGTGGATTTGAACTGCCTGCCTTTTGGTTAGCAGCTGAGCTCGTAACCACTGTGTCACTAGGGCTTTAGTCTGTAGAGATGGTAAAAGCTGTTTTAAGTTTGTTTCTAGCATCTGAAGAATTAGCTTTATAAATATGAATGTCTTCCTTTATAAATGTTGTCTTTGTAAGTTCATTATAATTCCATGTTTTTAGAAATAAATATTAGATATTAGTATATATCTTCTGCTAAGAAACTGGTTAATTTATCTTTGTTGAAAAATAAACTGTTTTCTGTCTGAATGCTCATACAGTTGTGGTTTAGAAATGACATTAATAATATAGTAAAAATAGAATAATAATATAATTATTGTGTTTCAATATTGGACTTAATGATGTTTATCTGAATTTAATTCTCCAGATCAAAGAGTGTTCAGAAAAAGTAGAACTGGTACATGGTAAGAAAGCTGGATTGGCAGCTGATAAGAAGGAATCCAAACCTGTGCCCGGGAGAAGTGCTGCTTCAGGGGCTGCAGGAGATAAGGATATGAAGGACACTTCAGCACCCAAACCAGGCCCCTTAAAGAAGGCACCTGCTGCTAAGGTTAATAGATGGCTTGGAAAATATGATTAAAAAATTAAAATTTAGTAGCCTAGAGCTTGAGCTCAAGTCTATGGTAGCCCCTCCCATATGATTTATTTGAGAAATGAATCCATGCATCACACTCAAAATGCAGCAGAACGTATGTTAATTAATATGTAACATTCCAACAATATATTTGGCTATTTGAAACTTTGAGAGAAAAATGGTAGTGAAGATAGGGGTGCATTTTAGGCAATCACAATATCATGAATAATGAAGTAGAAATATAGCAGGACCTTAACACTAATAACACTGTCTTGGTCCTTTTGCTAACTGCATCACCCAGTTGAGTCTCCATCCCAGCAGGTCTTGTGATCTTTATACAGTGTAGAATAGGGAGATGTCCCAAGACAAACATGTGTTCTTTCAGTGAACAGCTATCCTATGGACGCTCTTAAGGGTGAAAAATGTGTGCTACACATGTAAAAGTTTGATTCTTTATCCTGCTTACACACCCTCCCTGAAGTCCAGCATGGAATAGAGCAAAAAGGCACTGATATTTGGAGTGCATCACTTTGTGAAGCACTTTACCTGTGTAATCTTGTGTAATCATCACAGCAGCCTTTTTTGAGGTAGATGTTTTCTGACCCCTGTTTTTCTGAAAAACAAACAAAAAAGGCAGCTAAGGCTCACTGAGGTGAAATGTCCTGTACACACTCTTGCAATTACTCTGTTTTCCCACACTATGTTGTAAACTTAGAAAGACAAGGATCTTCTCGCTGTTTTATCGTCTGTACATAGTTAAGGAGTTCAGCGTGTTTGAATGAATGGAATGACAGATCTGGAATTTGAATCCAGGTACCTCTAGTTCCAGAACCTGTATACTTACTATTGTATTATGTTGTCTCCCCAGCTTTTCTAATATAGGAATTAGGCAGTTTTTTTCTATTTTCTCACCAGCTCCTGTCTAGCTCAACAGTGAGTTGCCCAGACACCTTAAGACCTATCAGTATTTTCTTACTGCAACCCCCTTCTAGCTTTTTCTCTCTCTGGACCTTTCTATGTCCAAACTAACTTGCCTTCTTGTATTATAAGGATTTCTTGTAAAAGAAAGAAAAGGCAACCTTTTTCTATCCTCATTTTTGAAAGACAAGTAGATTTGTTAATTAAGATAGTTTTCTGTAGAGAGAATGTGATTACAGGGGAAGCTCCAGTTAACCAAGGAATATAAAATTTTCCATCTTTAGAATTTTCTGGAAAACAATGAAATCTCTTTATGATGGTTTGGTGAGCCATCCAAATGGTGCTGCTGAATGAGAGGCAAGCACTAAAAGTGGCCATTTGGTTAGAATGCCAGTGAAACCAGCATCTTAATTTTGCTAACTGTATCTTAAATTCTTGGAATATGTTCAAGATAATACTGGTTGCAAACTGGCCTGGGTGTTGAAGACTCATTTGATCCTCTGTCAGTCTTTTTGTGTTAAGTCTGGGACATTTCTTAACAAATATCCCAAACAGGTAGACAAAACAATGCAAACAGTGGCAACAGTGTGTCGCGGTAAAACTGTTTTAACTGCTGTTGGCCATGCAACTAATTGGAGGTATGCTGCTATTCTTGTCACCCTGCAGAGCTGGAATGTAGTCAATTAAGGTTAGGACATTCAAATAAAATATTTGCAGATAAAATTCAAATAGCATGATAAAAAACTATGACCAGAAGGAATGAAGTTTATTCCACAATTACAAGGATGTGTCAATGTTAACTGTATAATAGATCAAAAGAAATCGATAGTTTTAGACATTGAAACAGAAAATAATAAATTTCCACGTATCTTCTTGATAAAAAATATTGACTGTATAGAATCAGATGGATACTTTGACATAATGAAATATACATTAGTAAATCTGCAGATGGCAATAAATGTAGCCAACCAAAACCTAGCACCATGTTTGATGGTGAAGCATTAGAGGCATTCCCATTAAAGTGAGAAATAAGAATGGTTGCTGTTACCATTATTAATAATGTTTTATAATTTGGCTAAATCAAGAGATGCTAATATTGGGAAAGAAGAGGCAAAATTATCATTATTCATAGACTACATGATTATATGTAAAACCAAAGCAAATCACCTAAAAAATGACTAAAACAATAATAAGATTCAGTGAAATGGCCATCTTTGCATAACCAGAATACTCACTGTGATCGCTCTGACAGTCCTGTTTTCTTTGCAGACTATACAGTTCCGTAATGAGTAATCTATCCACCATGCGATTTAGTATGCATAAAAGTTGTAACTTAGAAACTGGTCTTTGCTATAAGAAAGATTTAGTGGCATTTAAATACAGGATACCCATTCTGAAATTACTCTATAAATATGTACTTCTCCATAAATTAGAGCAAACTGCAAAGTCAAAGGGAACTGGACCCACATAGGACAAAGTCTAGAAGGGTCCAAACACAGAGCCTGTGGTTGTCTTTTACCCGTGAAATTCTGAGTATATGTGACAACACTCGGAACATTGCCAAGCAGGTAAACTCACCTGAGCCTTTGGTGTCCACTTTTTATTGGGACGCAGTCATGTACTCCCTGTATGGCTGACCTTTAGTTTTCCAGTCCCTCCTGGAAGTCAGACTAATGCCTATAATCTCCAGTTCTTCCAGAGGGTAGAAGTGATATGGCATGACTCAAAGTTCCCATTATAAGTCACAATTTTAGAGTGTTCAGAAGCCAAAGCCTCAGACAGTCATTTCAGTCAGGCAGCACACTCTAGGAGCCTAAAGATCACTTTCTAGTAGCAGAAGGCAAAGACCAAAACTCTGTTTGGGTAAAGTTAATTCTTCAGCTACACGAGTCAGTCATTTTTATTTCATTAGCTTATTCTAAATCAGAGAGCTTCCTAGTATGAGTTGTGTAGATTTCACTGTGAGTAGTGTTCAGGGGTCTCTCTGCCCTTGCAACTGCCAAATTCTGTCAGCAAAAAAAGTATGCATTTAATATTTTTTATATATAAATAATTTTATATGATAAAGCTATATAAATTTTATAATCTGAGCCCTCGTTTTAATCAGACTTTCAAGGGGTCTGTGACCCAGAAAAGGTTTAAATCTTTAAATGGCTTATTTGATTAATTTACTTGTTTTCAGGCTGGTGGACCAGCTAAGAAGGGGAAGCCAGCTGCTGCAGGAGGTACAGGGAGCACTGGAACCAAGAACAAAAAAGGACTGGACACCAAAGAAATAGTGGAGCCTGAGCTCTCGGTCAGTATTGTACACTCTCTCAAACTTGTAAAACCGTGAAAAGTTGAAACTTATAAGAAGATTTGAGTTCTTTCATGGCTGGATTCTACAACAAATAGTTAATGTCTTTTAGATTCTTGAAACTATACCTTGGACAGACTTAGCTTTAACCAGACCAGGTGCATTGCCATCAAGTCAGTTCTGACTGCTAGCAGCCCTGAGGCTGCATAATACAAGGCTCATGTAATGCAGCATCCCTATCAAAGAGTTCTTTTAGTTTGGGCTGTGGTGGTTTTATATTCTTACAGTTTGTTTCAAGCATTTCCTAATTTTAACATGTTTTCGTATTTTACAGATAGAAGTATGTGAAGAAAAAGCTTCAGCTGTCCTTCCGCCTACCTGTATACAGCTTCTAGACAGTAGTAACTGGAAGGAACGGCTGGCCTGTATGGAAGAGTTCCAGAAGGTGGGTCCAGAGGGGTGAATTGAGTGTGAAAGAGAATTATTATTAACAACAAATAGTTAATGTCTTTTAGATTCTTGAAACTATACCTTGGACAGACTTACCTTTAACCAGACCAGGTGCATTATGGGAGACCAGATTTTACGGGAGCAGTGATACTGACAAAGTATTTGTCCTAACTGCTGTGATTTATGACCAATAAATAAGTTTCACTGTGTTAACTAAAGAGGAGGTGAAGGTTTTTTTAGTAATTTGTTTTGTGTAGCTATGATGCATTTGTTAGCTTTCAGGATCTGCATTTTCTCAACTCATAAGTTAGAACTTAATTAAAAAAAATTAGGGTCTTGTTCTGAATAATATGGCTTAGATGAATTTCAGAATTTTGGTACTTGTTCATTAAACTTACTAGAAAACATGTGTCTCCATTTAAACCACTTGTCACCCATGTCTTTGTTTTACCTTTTGTTATCATGATTCCTTAGTACAACAGAGAAAATCCTTTTAAAAATCTAATGTTGGCATTGTGACCATATGGTGTTTGTACTTTATGGTTCTCTGCATCTATAGGATGTTGTCCTACTGGCCTCTTAGTAGAAGGGAGAGGACAGGGTGAAGAAGAGAGGACAAGAGATTGTTAAAAGGATATGACATACCTAGAACAAAAAGGAGGAGTATGCTGTCACTGGGCAAGGAGAACAGAAGGAGCTTCAGATAGGAAGGCATGCCAATTTAATTTGGATTGTATAATTGCACTCAGTCACAATAAAAAAAAAATCTAGTGTTGGAAAGAAGCACTGCAGCATATTTTGGCATGTACTATATACTTTGAAAGAACCACTTAACCACTTCTAACCTACTCTACTTCACTGTTTATAGGAAAATTAAAACGACAGAGTATTTGTAAGCAGTTTCTGTGACACTTAGGCAAATGAAAACAGTTACTACTTTCCTTGAACAAATTCATGAATTCCTCAAATGTAAAAAAAAGTTTCAGTGATAACAGCCATATCAAGCATCCAGCTTAAGAAATAAAATATTATATCATAAACTATATAAGCTCGTCATCCCTCTGCCATCTAGTCAATTCCAGCTCATAGCGACTCCATAAGGGCAGAGTAGAACTGCCCCAGTATGATTCCCAGAGAGCAGCTAGTGCATTTGAACTAGAAGCCTTTTGGTTAGCAGCCAAGCTCTTAACCATTGGGCCTACCAGGGCTCCACGTTCCCTCTGTGACATTCTTGAGTCCATCCCCTTTCCTCCTTCAGAGGTAACCGCTTACTTGATTTTCATTTTTACAGTTTTATTGGAACTTGTCTTTAATTCCATAAACTCTTGTTTTGCTTCAAGGCTGTTGAACTAATGGACCGAACTGAAATGCCATGCCAGGCCTTAGTGAGGATGCTGGCCAAGAAACCTGGGTGGAAAGAAACTAATTTTCAGGTATTTTTAAATTGAAGATTTAGTGTCTTTTAAAATAATTTCTGCTGCATCATCCTGTGGCATTATAGGTACAGTTTTTCATAGGGATATTTAGCATGCCCTTTTTTATTCACTCATCCAGCATGTCTTTTTAGAATGAACTGTGAAATTGATGCATTTTTATTAAATATATAATTCACTGTAATTATGTGTTTCTATACATTTAGGTAGATTTTTCTCTCATTATTTAGGCCTAAAAGCCCTCGGGTAAATGAGATTGCTTCCTTACTCATTTGAATAAAAAAATAAATGCAGTATTTAATTTGCCAGTGCAAGTTTATCTCAGCTTATGACCTCCTTAACTGAATAGAGTTAAAATGTAGCAGTGCTAAGCTTTTAATCTAATAAATGGTTCTAGTGGGAGACACATGAAAGTGATAAAGAAGGAAAAAAAGAATTTTCCTTTCTTTTTCTAGATCTGCATAGACCTGAGGAAAAGGGGTTGAATTTTGTCAAATACTTTCTTGCATCTATTGAGATAATCAAGTGATTTTTTTTTTTTTTAATTCCTTTAATAAGATGTATCACACTGATACTTTTTGTGGTTGGAGCCATTGCGTGGTTTAGGTTTTATCTCTCTTCACTATCATTTACCAACTTCAGTGAGTAACAAATAAAGAAAAAAAATGGCTGTTCTTTTTTGTATAAAATTCTGGTTTTAATTTACTGGTGTTTTCACCTATCAGTAACTATGTTACACCTTCAGGCTGCTATACAAATAAGTAAATGAATACATGTCTTTGGTTTCATCATAACTTTCTGATGCTTAAACTTGTTAGGTGATGCAGATGAAGCTTCACATAGTTGCTCTGATTGCCCAGAAGGGGAACTTTTCCAAAACGTCAGCTCAGATTGTGTTGGATGGCCTTGTAGACAAGATTGGAGATGTGAAATGTGGCAGCAATGCGAAGGAGGCTATGACAGCCATAGCTGAAGCTTCTCTGCTGCCGTGGACAGCTGAACAGGTTAGTGTTACGGAGCTTTCTTTGCCCACGTTTCCCCACTTTCTCCCAAAATGCAATCGCAAACGTTTGATTAAACTGTAATTCTTATTTTCTCAAGTAAAACCCTTTTGATAGCTGCATCTTTATGTCAGCCTTTAATAACAGACTGTTCCCTGATAATTAAAATTTATCTCAGTGAAGACTGTTACATAAAAGATGAGAATAATTTTCTTTCCTAACAGCGTAATTACACAGTGATCACTAATAGAAAAATAGGAACACTACAGAATGTTTTTGATGCTGTTGACTTCTCATTTTCTTGTAAAAGCTACACATTTTATTCCTAAGGCATTCTCAGCAGTTGTTTTAATGTTGGAAAAACTGCTCAACTTCACATCTGCCTTATTGCTATGCTATGTTTCTAGGAGATGTGTGAAAGAAAACACCCATCTGTTGTTGTTGTGTTTTGCCCTGTTTATTCTAGGTTATGTCACTGGCTTTCTCACAGAAGAACCCTAAGAATCAGTCAGAAACTCTGAATTGGCTATCAAACGCAATAAAAGAATTTGGATTTTCTGGGTAAGTCACAAAGAATCGAGGGAAGGATAATTATGTATTTTCCCAGTCTCTGATTGGTAATTACAATATTTAACATAGCTGTCTTGTTTTGAGAAGGCAAGTTGCCCTTCTGTTCCATGCTGCTTTTTAGAACACACCTCTTAATACCCTTCAGAACAGTGTTCTGAGTTCTACCAATTAAAGAAATTGCAATTAATGTGAAGAATTGTTTGTTAATGTGTTTCTCTGGTGTCCTCCCATAGTTAAGTGTATTCCTACAATTCCTTCTTAACAGTATAGTCTGTGATGTAAAACTCATTTTCTTGGCATAACATAAAAACTAGATGAAATTTTTTTATTCATCCGTGATCTCTCATTCATTCATTCATTCAGCAACTGTGTGTACTTTTATAATGTTGTAGTCAGTTGTTCCAGACTCTGACAATATATCATGTTCAAAGTTAGATTCCTGCCTTCATGGGACCTGTATTTGAGTAAGGAGAAACAAGCAATAAGTAGTAAAAATAAATTAAGAGCTTATAAGAAAAATAGAATAAAAATAAAGCCAGAAAACAGGTTTAGCAATGTGATCCTAGAATGGTCAGGGTAATGTTACTGTTTTCTACTAGGTAGTCAGAGTTTTTTTTAGAAAATATGTGTTTGAGCAGAGCCCTGTAGGAAATGAGGGAACAAGCTATGAAAATATGAGCACTATAGATCATATGAATAGCAGGTACAAAAGCTCTAAAGTAAGAAGAGTATCCATGATGTATTCAAAAACAGCAAGGAGACCAGCATGGCTGGAATGGAATGAATAAAAGGTGGGAGTGATATGAGTTCAGATCGGAGGAAGAACAGGAGGTAGCTCATGTAAGCCCTGCAAGTTTTGAGTAACTTGGGAAACCATTAGAAGGTTTTGAGCAGAAGAGTAGCATGATCATTCTGTTGTGAGAGCAGATAGGCAGCCAAAGGCAGAAGCCAGGACTGCTGGTAGGCTGTTGGAATAATCTCTCCAAGAGGTCCCAGTGACTTGGACATAGATTGTAAAGGTAGAAGTGTTAGGACTCAGGTATACTTTGAAAGTGGAGCTGAACAGAAGAGAATCAAGGATGACATGATGTGGCTCTTTAGTGAGGTTGGGAAGACTATGGGAAGTGAACAGTCAGCCTTTTGGTTTCAGCTAAATGTATAAATGATGATCACAAAGGCAGCTGGATATGTGAATCTGGAGTTCTGGAGAGATGTCCAGAATGGATTCAAGAGGAATCAGCATATAGTCTGGTGGTATAGTGGCAAGATCTGTACTGCTGCTAACCAAAAAGTTAGCAGTTCAAATCCACCAGGCCCTCCATGGAAACAATATGAGGCAATTCTGCTCTGTCCTGTAGGGTCACTATGAATTGGAACTGATTTGACGGCAACATGTTTGTTTGGTTTTTGTTGTTGTTTTTTTAGCTTTAAAGTGATTTTAGACAGAATAGATGAGACTTTAGGACATATCCCAGGTAGCCAGTCCTGGCTTTATAAAACTCTTGTTGAATATTTTGAGAGTTTTATTTGTTTATGACTTTAAATGATATTTATTCTAGGTTGAATGTCAAAGCTTTCATTAGCAATGTGAAGACAGCTCTTGCTGCAACAAACCCAGTAAGTGTATACGAGCATATTAGCAGCATGATAGCCACTTTTGTTGGTCTCCTCTGAATTGGAAAATTGTTTTTCTGTCCGGCAGGCTGTGAGGACTTCTGCCATCACCCTTCTTGGTGTGATGTATCTGTATGTTGGTCCATCTTTGCGTATGTTCTTTGAGGATGAGAAGCCTGCCCTGCTATCCCAGATAGATGCAGAGTTTGAGAAGGTAAAGACTCTCCAAATTATATAAACCGTTGGTGGACTTTAGAATACTTGTATTAATTGGTTAAATGTAAACTTTTAATCCTTTGGATAAAGAATATACTCGTATATGTATTTACTGTATGTGCTTAAAATATCTCCTGAAGAGTTCATAAGAAGTTGATGACTTGTCTGAGTGAAAGGCGCTAGTCAGCTGTGCTACAGGGCAAAAGGTTTTCCTCTTTAAGTCCTTTTGTACATTTGGAATTTCAAACGTTGTGAATGTATTACCTGTACCAAAAGTACATTTAAAATAATACTTTTAAAATTTAAAATAAAAAGGGAAACTTCACGCTTCTTGAATAAGCTTTCTAATGGAAATTGCTATTGGTAGATTTGGTTTATATTGTCTTTGACATACAAGTGAATGGAGAGCTGCATGACAAGAAGTCAGAGTCTAATAAGTTTGTATAAAAACATCTTTTGACATATAGACTCAAAATTAGACTCTAGGTAGATATTGAAAATGTCTACTATATAAATATTAAGTATGATGAATAAATGTGGAAATTTGACAAAGGCACCATTCTCTATAATTTGTATATTCTTACATTTCTTCATCGAGTTCATTAGCCTCACTTATCTGTTTGTATGTAGATGCAGGGACAAAGTCCACCTGCTCCAACTAGAGGGATTTCCAAGCACAGCACAAGTGCTATAGATGAAGGAGAGGATGGAGATGAACCAGATGAAGGAAGCAATGATGTTGTTGATCTTTTGCCAAGAGCAGAAATCAGGTAGGTTTTTATCTGTGAATTTGATGCACTTTACTGAATTCTCAGTGGTGTCTTCTTTGAACTCAGTCAGGGGTACCTCTATGACATTATTCTTATAGGACTCTGAAATTAAGTGTTGTCTCCCATTTTTTCAGTGATAAAATCACTTCAGAGTTGGTGTCTAAGATTGGTGACAAGAATTGGAAGATCAGGAAAGAAGGCTTAGATGAAGTAGCAAGCATTATCAATGAAGCAAAATTTATCCAGCCAAATATAGGTGAACTTCCAACTGCATTGAAGGGTCGACTCAATGATTCAAATAAAATCTTGGTATGTAGTACATATGTCTGTTCTTTTGTTTCTGCTTTCAGAAGTTCCTTTTCAGTGCTGCCTTCACTGGCAAAAAATGAGGGGTCACTTTATCTCCTTTGAACTACAGATAGCTTTCTTTAATTTCTTAAGTTTACCTCAAGATATGTTTGTAGAGGAAGGCATATTAATCAGATTTTCATTAATCTCAGCATTTACTTTTTACAGGAACCAAACCCATTTTTGTTGATCCTGGTTCACAGGGACCCAATAGGACAGGCTAGAGCTGCCCCACAGGATCTCCAAGGCTCCACATCCTTTTTCTTATTTTTAAGTAAATGCCCTCCCTCCCCTGCACTCTCATAATCATCAAAAACTGTTTTCTTCTGTGATTAAACCTTTTCTTGATTCCATATAATAGTCGTCTCATACAATATTTGTCCTTCTGTAACTGACTAATTTCACTCAGCGTAAGGCCCTCCAAATTTCTCTATGCTGTGAGATATTTCCCAAATTCATCGTTCTTTATCATCATGTAATATACTGTGTTGTGTGAATATACCATAGTTAATTTATCCGTTCACCCATTGTTGGGAATCTAGGTTGATTTCATGCTTTTGCTATTGTGGACAGTGCTTCAGTAGACATTGGTGTACATGTATTTATTTGTGTGGCAGTTCTTACTACTCTAAGATATATTCTAAGAAGTGGGATTGCTAGATTACATGGCATTTGTATTTCTAGCTTTTTAAGAAAGCACCAAGTTGATTTCCTAAGTGGTTGTACCACTTACATTCCCACCAGCAGTGTAGAAATAGTTCAGTCTCTCCACAGCATCTCCAACATTTGTTCTTCAATATCGTTTGGATTAATGCCAGCCTTGTTGGGGTGAGATGGTATCTCACTGCACTTTTGATTTGGGTTTCTAATGACTAATGATGGTGAGCAGTGCCTCATATATCTGTTAGCCACCCGAATGTCTTCTTGGGTGAAGTGTCTTTTTATGTCATTTGCCCATTTTTTAATTGGGTTGTCTTTTTGTTGTTGAGGTGTTCCAAGACTCTGAATCTTGATGGGAGCAGTCTGCAATATCTTCCTCCCCCGGACATCTGATGGCTTCAGATTGCTGACCTTTTGGTTAGCAGCCAGGCACTTTCACCAGATTTCTTTTTCACAGGAATCCAGTATTAACTATCTTGACATAAAATCTCTTATAATACACATAAACATGCTTAATTTCTGATTTTTACCTTTAGATTGTTGAGTCAGGGTTTTCTTTTGTGAGGCTTTAACTTACCTTAAAATTATAAAGCCATATAATTGTCAGTCAAAAATTTATAGTAATCCACTTTATGAACTGATTAAAAAACAGAGGCTGTGGTTTAAAAATTATTTCTAAGCCATCAGAAACAGCATCCTAATGATTTGATGTTCCTCTCTCTTAAGGAGGCAGAAGCCTCCTAGTATACTGACTGTATGGGAGCAGATTTGTAAAACTTAGAACACAGCTCACTTGTGGTTTCAACTTGAAGTCATGGCTCTGTCCATTCAGGTGCAGCAGACGTTGAATATTCTCCAGCAGCTGGCAGTAGCCATGGGACCAAACATCAGGCAACATGTGAAGAACTTGGGCATCCCTATCATAACAGTCCTGGGAGACAGCAAGGTAAACCTCCCTCTTTATAGTTCCATTCAGAGATAGGCCAGCTGTTGTCTTGGGCTAAGAATAAGTTCTTTGCTGGACTACATGTAAAGAGTTCCTAGGTTCTATAAAGAAGAGAATTTTAGGGAAGAGTAGTGTTTTAGTCAGCTAGTGCTACTGCTACTCTAACAGAAATACCGTAAAGTAGATGGATTTAACGAGGACAAGTTTATTCTTACAGTCCAATAAGTTATATGAGTCTGAATTCAGGGTGTCTACTTCAAGGGGAAGGTTTCCTTCTTTGTCAGCTCCGGAGCAAGGTCCTTGTGTTGTATCAGCCTTTATCAGGGAGCATCTTGGCACAAGATCCTCAGTCTGATGGACACACTCTGCTCCCAGTGCTGCTTTCTTGATGATGTGAGGTTCCCAACTCTCTGCTTGCTTCTGTTTCCATTTGTCTCTTATGGGATAAAAGGATAAAGGGCAGTTGCAAGCTACACTCCAGGAAAACTCCCTTTCCATTGGAGGAGGGAAGTGACGTTAGGAAGGGACTTACAGTCCTACCCTAACCCTCTTTAACATACAGCATAGGAAAATCATAAAATGGAGGACAATCATAAGATATTGGGAATCATGGCCCAGCCAAATGGCTACATATACTTTTGGGGGGATACAATTCAATGCATGACAAATAGTAAGCATTTGTACCTCCCAGACAATATTGAGGTATCCAGATATATCAGCTTTGTGACCCTGAGATGAGTTGTGTATCTCCTCTAGGACTCAGTTTATCTGTGAAGTTTAATTCTTGCAAAATTAAAGTCCATATATAAATTACAGTATACTGTGCCTTCTCAAATAGTATACACTCAGTAAATTGTCACTATTATTTTTACAGTCTAATTGTAAAGATTTTTGGTGTAAAATGAGTGGATAAATACATGAATTTAGGAGTTATAAGTTTATTTTCTACTTTTTTCCCTAAACTACTAGAGAGAGATCTTTTCATATTTCAGTAAGATCTTTGTAGTTTTCTAGTCCTGGGATTAGTGTCACTGCAGATTTAAAACCTTTCACACTTAGCCCTAGGTTAAATATTTGAATGTGTACTTTTTTACAATTCATTTAATTTAGAAATCAGGCTATTTTAATATTTTGTCTCAATCCTTCTGATTCATTTCATGCAAATTAATATAAAAACATAAATGTTCGGGTGAATTACTAGCGGTTTCAGTCTAATCATTATGGGGTTTCTGACATTACAGTTACAATCTTGAGCAAATAGTCATAGACATATAAACCTGCAGAGATTCAGGAAAGAAAATCTTTAAAAGTTCATTCCTTTTACATCCTTTTTATGCCCTAATTAACAGAGTCTAAGATTTTTGTACTTGAGCTGTATGTTTCTGCCTCACTTAGAAGTTTTAGTGCAACCAGAGGGTTTGATGCTGTCTGAAAAACAACAGGGGTTTAACCCCTTTCTCCAAACCATAGCTGATATTTTTGCTAATTCTGTTCTCCCACAAGAACAATGTCCGAGCTGCCGCCCTGGCAACTGTGAACACTTGGGCTGAACAGACTGGCATGAAGGAATGGCTGGAAGGAGAAGATCTTTCTGAAGAGCTCAAAAAGGAGAATCCTTTCTTGAGACAAGAGGTTAGTACTATTAGTAATCGTATGCTTTATTCATGTCTTTTACCTTTATAGGTTTAAGCCTGCCTAGTGTGTATGTTTGATGAGACGAGTTTCATTATAAAACATTTAATAAAATTAAACTAAATTTCTGGACCTTTAGTGTTCATATGATGCTGCCCCCATAAACTTCTTTAACAAACTTTTAAAGGACTAGCTTCTTTATGAAATTTCTCTTTTCTAGAACCCTTAAATGGTAAAATAGTGGTTTTAATCAGAACATGAAAATAAATACAAAGCTCACATTCAAAAGTTCATTAGCATTAATCCACCGTAGAAGAAGAAAAATCATAGGATCATTTCACATGATACAGAAAAGCATCTAAAATCTGTTATTCATGATAAAAAATTCTAGTAAGTTAAGAATAGAGAATTACCTCAACTTGATAAAGAGCATCTAAAAAAAAATTCAGCAGCTAACATACTTAATGGTCAAAGACTAAGAACTTTGTCACTAAGACTGGAAGCAAAGCAAAAGTGTCTATTCAACATAGTACTGAAATTTCTAATCACTGTAGACAGTGATTAGAGAAATGAAAAGCATACAGCTTAGAAAAGAATAAAACTGTCCCTAATCACAGATGACATGATTTCATAGAAAATACAAAGAGTCTATAGATAAACTCCCAGAACTAGTGAGTTCAGCAAGATTGCAGGACAACAGATTAACACACAAGAATTAACCACTCTTCTTTATACTGCAGTAAACATGTGGAAACCAGAATTAAAAATGCAATAGCATTTACAGTCACTCTAAAGAAAATAAAATCCTTCAGTATTCACTTAAAAAAATACAAAATTTGAATGCTGAAAATTAAAAAATGCTGAAACAAAGAGGTATAAATAGACGTGCTGTGTTCACAGATGAGAAGACTCACATAGTAGAAATGTCAGTTACTGCCAAATTGATCTGAAGGTTTAATGCAGTGCCTATCAAAATTCCAGCAAGATTTGTAATAGCCATAAACAAGCTAAGTCTAAAGTTTATGTAGAAAAATATAAGACTTAGAAGAGCTAAAACAGTCTTAACAAAGAATGAAGTGAGAAGAATTAACTCTACCAGTTAATGAAACCAAAAACCTGTTGTCACAGAGTCAGTTTAACTTATGGAGACCCTCTGTGTGTCAGAGTAAAACTGCACTGTATGGGATTTTTCAGTGGCTGCAGTCTTACATAAGTAGATTGGCAGGCCTGTATTTTTAGCAGACATTAAGGCTTCCTATATTGCTGCAGTAATGAAAACACTTGAGTGTCAGTGGACGGGTAGATATGGAATCAGAGAAACAAGAGAATACAGAAGGAGACCCACATAGATATGATGAACTGATTTTTGACAAAGCTACAAAAGCAGTTCAATGGAGGAAGGATAGCCTTTTTAACATATCAGTTTAGAACATTTTGGCATCCATAAACCAAAAAATGAATTTGTTCTGAACTTCCCCCAACATTAATTCAAACTGAATCATAGACTTAACTTACAGAACTTTTAAAAAGGTGAAGTAGAAGAAAATCTTCAAGACTTATGGCTAGACAAAAAATTCTTAGACGTAATCTTTTTTCTTTTTTAATTTTTATTTAACATAACTGAGTGAAAATGTACATTCACATATAAATTTACATGCCCCCCTATATGCAGCTTCCACTGCTCTCCCTGTCCGGTGCCAGCACTATTCTAGACGTAATCTTAAAAGCACAGTTCAGAAAAAGAAAAATTGATTATTTGGACCTTGTTGGAATTAAAAACATTTGCTTTGCAAAAGACCATGCAAAGAGAATGAATATTTGCAAACTCTAAATCTGATTTAAAAAAAACTAATATCTAGAATATGTTTAAAAAAATTCTTTTTAAATTTAATTAGAAAATGGTCTAAAGATATGAACAGACATTTCACTGAAAAGGATGTGCAAACCTGAAAGGTCACACCCTCAGTTGATTCAGACTCATAACAACCCTATAGGACAGAGTAAAAATGTCCCATATAGTTTCTAAGGAGTGCCTGGTGGATTTGAACTGCTGACCTTTTGGTTGCAACTGAGCACTTAACCACTCTGTCACCAGGGTTTCCAAAAGGGTATGCAGATGGCAGATAAGCACGTGAAAGATGTCAAACAGCTTTAGCCATTAGGGAATACCAATTAAAACGACAGTGGGGTACTTTTACACACCTGTCAGAATGGCTGTGATTTGGAGAGTGATGGTGCTGGTGAGAGTGTGAACAAACTGCATCATTTATGAGTTGCTGGTGGGAATGTAAAACTGTGCAGCCACTTCAGAAAACAGCTTGGGATTTCCTCATATAAGGAAGCAGTTACCATGTACCTCAGCAGTTACAGCTCTTAGGTATGTAACCCAGAAAAGTCAAAATGTATGTGTATATAAAAATCTATACATGAATGTTCATAGCTTTATTTGTAATAGCCCCAAACTGGAAACAGTCTAGATGTCCTTCACTAGTTGGATACTTAAAGTTTTGTATGTTCATACCATGAAATAATTCAGCAGTAAAAAGAAATGAACTATTGATGTGTGGCACATTAAATTTCCAGGGAATTATGTTGTGTGACAATAGCCAATCCAAAGATCATATAGCATGTGATTCCATTTATGTATCATGTTTGAAATGACAAAAATTTTAGAAATGGGGAATACGTTAGTAATTACCAGCGACTAGGAATGTGACTAAGAGGAAAGGATGTGAGTAGAGTTATAACTGGGCAACATGAGATGCTCAATGGAATTGTTCTGCATCCTGACCGGTGGTAGAAGTGCTAATGTGCCATGTGAAAAAATTACGTAGCGCCTAATACAGATCTGTGGATTGTATCAATTCAGTTCCCTGGTTGTGATTGTAAATTAGTACTATTGGAGAAAACTGGCAAAGGTTGTATGGCATTGCCCTCTATTTTTTATAATTGCATGTGAATTTATAATCTCAATGAAAATTTTCAGTAAAAAATAAATACAAATATGAATTATTTTGGAAGTGCAGAGAAACTTGGGATATAGGGTGAAAACAGAAGTCTTGGAGAATTTGTCTTTTGATTAAATAAACATTTGGGGTCTTTCAGAGGGAAAAAAAAAACAGTCCTATCAAGTTGATTCTGACTCATTGCGACCCTGTGGAACAGATTAGATCTGCTCCAAAGGATTTTCAAAGCTGTGATCTTTCACCAAAGAAAAATTGATGCTTTGGCATTATGATGTGGGCAAAAAATATTTAATACATCATAGACTGCCAAAACAACAAGCAAATCTGTCTTGGAAGAAGTACAGCCAGAATCCTAGCTTAGCAGTTAGGATGGCCAGAGTTTGTTTCATGTACTTTTGGACATGTTATCAGGAGGGACCAGTCCATGTAGAAAGACAGCATGTTTGGTAAAGTTAGAGGGTCAGTGAGAAAGAAGAGGCCCTTCAGCCAGATGGTTTGACACGGTAACTACCGCAGTGGGCTCAGTGCAGCAACAGTGGTGAGGATGATGCAGGACCAGTCCATGTCAGTTCTGTCATACGTTTGCTTCTGCTGCTGTGAGTCAGAACTGACTCAGCAATGCAGACTTTTACAGAAGCAGTCTATCACATAGTTCTCTCATGGAGCAGCTGGTAAGTTTGAACTGCTGACCTTTCAGTTAGCAGCTGAGCTGCGTAACCACTGCACCATCAGGGCTCTTCTTTGGGTCTTCACTAGCTTAAATATTTCTTAGAACTTAAGGAGATAAGTGAAAGTTTTCCATCTTGAAAATCCACTAAGAACCATTAAAGCTTTAGAATTTAATGCTTAAGTGTGGTCTAGAGAGCTGTGCCCTTACTTTAAAGATGGTTGTATCTTTGCATATATTATTTAAATATGGCACAGTTCTTGATCAATGAAAATTATTGAATATATATTGGAAACTAATATAAGGACTAACTCAGCTGCAGTGTTTGGGAGGGATCAAGTCATTAAGCCTAAAGTTACAAATAGTAACAGTTTCTACTTGAAGTGTGTAACTGATCTTTATTTCTTTTGGCAGCTTCTGGGATGGCTAGCTGAGAAACTACCCACTCTTCGTTCCACCCCCACAGACTTTATCCTCTGTGTCCCTCACCTCTACTCCTGTCTAGAGGACCGCAATGGTGATGTGCGGAAGAAGGCCCAGGATGCCTTGCCCTTCTTTATGATGCACTTAGGGTATGAGAAGATGGCCAAGGCCACTGGGAAACTAAAGGTACTGTTGGTTGTTTTTGTTGTTGCATCCCTTTGAAAAATACAGAACATGCTTTATAGAAGCAAAAGATCACATTACAACCTAAATTCCTGACGAGAACAAAAATGAAAATACTTAGCAAAAGGTGAAAATTCTGCACTTTTAGGATGATAACTATTTTAGTATGGCTTTATAATGTGTGTTACTTCTCTTGCACTGTGTGCTGCCTTCCTTACATCATTAGTATTTTAGAACTGGGCGCTCGGTCATTTGTTTGACAGCAGATCTGTTCATAAACGTGGTATGAGTGTATCCTGTATGTGGTTTCTCACTTCTTGTGTTATATTGTCTCCCTAGCCAACTTCTAAAGATCAGGTATTGGCCATGCTAGATAAAGCCAAAGCTAATATGCCAGCCAAACCGGCACCTGCTAAAGCAGCTTCCAAACCAGTAGGAGGGTCAGCTTCCGCCAAATTCCAGCCTTCATCAGGTAACTATCATGAGAGGATTAAAAGAGAAGGAAATAGCCCTCAATAATTCCACAAAGAAATCCAGCCTTCAATTTTCGTCACATTTCCGTACAGCCTAGATCCCAAGTGTTCCCTCAGTCTGTAACCTCTTTTCTCAAGCGTTTGTCAGATACCTGTTTTATGCCAGAAACTGTGCTAAAGGTACAAAGATTAATTTGATGTCCAAGTCCAAGAAGTCTTCAGTGTGTAGCCACTGAAATGTTCCAGAACGCTAGTGGCAGCCTATTTTCCAAAGTTTCCACAACCATTTCCTGCTATTGGATGTTATAATTGGAAGAGAATTGGGTCCCCCTGGTTTATTATCCAACTCAGAGAGGTGAAGTAACTTGCTAAAAGGCAGACAGCCCCTTGATGCATGAACCAGCACTGGATTCCACTTGCTGGTTCACAGATGTGTTCTCCTTCCACTTCACTTGGCTGTGTGTTTATCTGCTCTAATATTTATTCATTTTTTTTTTAAGAGAAAATTCTTGATGTCTTCTCCTTGGTGTTAAAATGCTATAACATATAAATAGAACACTGACCTGGAAACTTTTCTAAAACTATCATTGCTTAAACAAAACTATATTCTTTAATTTAGTAGGATAGAAATTGTTGATAATATGTTAGAAATTTTACATTTATAAAATTTTTGATAGATACCAAGTATGAAACTTGACATTTTCTACCCTTAAGGAAATATCACTATAGTGCTATTTAGAAATCAGTTTTAAAACTACAATTTGAATGTTTTTAGAAGAGATGCAAGTTTTCTGAGTAAATTTAAGATTATACATAAAAAGGAAGTCAGAGGAAAAAAGAGATTAGGAAAAAAGTAACTGAAAACACTATATAAATTTAAAACTGCAGGGGTTATTTTTTGGTCATTGTTTGTATGTTGAACCTGCCCAGAATAGAGATATTGTTTAGTTTATAGCACATTGCTTTTTTTCTCACAGCACCAGTTGAAGATTCTGTTTCCAGCTCTGTAGAACCCAAACCTGATCCCAAAAAGGCCAAAACTCTAGGAGTTTCCTCTAAAGCGAAGGTATGTAAATACTGAATATTTAAATGGAAAATTGTTTTGAGTGTGTTTTATTCACTGACACATTCTATTAGGAAAGATGTAATACATGAAACAACATTACCACCCTGATATCATCAAATTATTAGTATGTATATACAGATATTCTGTGGCTCATTTTCGGTAAAGCCCTAGACAGCCTGTCCGCCAGAGGTGCTGTTGTGATGTTTGTTATGCAGATCTTTGGGGGAAAATCTGCAGTGGTGAAAAAACAGAAATTTTTACATGTATCTTTGGCAAAACGACCTCGTCAGACTGATACTGATTTCATACTAGATGTTCTTCTGGCTAGTCTACAGGAAATGCCTTTTGTCCCCACACCCTTGTAACTTTCTTTGGCACGTCACCAGTCGTTTCAACATTCATTCATTCATAGTTGGGTAATTGAAAGATAACCAGCTTTAAATATCTCCACTGGGTATTTTTTCATTTAATTAACTTTTTAATTGCAGCCAGTTGTCATCATTTCTAGATCAAGATTCAGAGCTTGTCGCCGTATTCCAAGTATTGATTATTTAATACTTACAGAAAGATAATTACAGAATTATACAGTTAATTGTAAATCTAATGGTAAATACAGAGAAATATATTTCATTAACTGTGTGTAGCTAATGGAAGTGCAGAAGCTGATTTATTACCCGATACCTTTATATCATACCCCCATCATAGGATGGGCTCTCTCTGGCCATTCTTGAAATATTACAATTGTTTGTTTTTCTTTCCTACGCACTTACGGTTTTTAACTCAGTGAATTAATCTAAATGGGTAATTGTCTTCTAAACCAGTTTTCCTAGTCTTCTTCCAGTCCTCTCTTCAAATTCAGCATCTTTATTATTTTGATCACAAACGCTTCAAACTCTGTTGTTAATGCCATATCTTTTGCAGTTTACGTTTTCACATAAATTGTTTCATATTTGTTTTAACTGTGTGATTTCAGTGTCTAAACTAGAAAGAAAATTCTGACCAACTAGAAATAGTGAACTCTTGCTACACTGAAATCAAAATGATTCCAGTGATTTCAGTTCATATTTTACCTTAAACACAGTTACTGAATGTCCACTATGTTTTTTCTGTCTGATGTGAAGATTATAGCTATTGCAGCTATAAAGAAAAAAATTATACAGTAAAAATAGTCTGTGTCCCATACCAATGATAGATAATGGCATTACGCATCTTTACAAGGACTAACCAACAGTTATTTAAGAATCCTGTTAGACATATTCTAGAGAACATGTACCAAAATGTAGTATTACATGCAAGATTCTGTGGAGCACCTGTTTCTTTCATGTGAAGTGTAATGTAGAGAAGCATGTCTGTATTATATAGTGCCCTTCTGTTGGGCAGCAACATCATATTCCCAAGGAGAATTCACCTTGTTAATCTCTCTTCCCTGATTGTAGAATACACAAGGAAAGAAAGTGCCAAGCAAAACAAGCTTAAAGGAGGATGATGACAAATCTGGTCCTATTTTTATTGTTGTTCCAAATGGGAAGGAGCAGAGGATGAGAGATGAAAAAGGATTGAAGGTAAGGAGAGAAAAAAGAATCTTCAGGAGGGTTTTTTGTTTGTTAGTGTTTGATTTATTGTCAAGAATAGTTTTACTGTTTATAATTCAAATCAATTTGAAATAGCTTGTGATTAACTGAATCTTTTGCTTGTGAATTATATCTTGCTGTTTCTCTAAGACAACTTCATGGGAACATTAATTAATTCCTGTAAAAGACTATGTAAGTTGGAGCTATTGCCTATTGTTGCCTTCAAATAGGTAATCAACATACATATATAGTTCTTTCTTTAATCTTTTTTGTACTCCAGTATCTTAAAAGGCAGATTTGATAATTATATCTATGGCTAGTTCAGTCATTTCTCTTTTAATGTTATTTTGGTTTTGTTAGGCAGCTTTAAATTTTTTTTTTCAACATATATACGTGGTTCTGGGAAAAAAAATAAAATGAATCAACCAGTATAATAAGTGCCAAGTGGAATGTGAAGAGCATATCCTCTTCCGGGTCTAGTCTCCCTCCACAGGGACAGATACTATTGATTCATTTTATGGTATGCTACTCCAGATGTATGCCATATATTCACAAACATGTAACTATGTAACCCTTTCTTTTACACAAATGGGAACATGCCATATTTTTATTCCTTTTTTTTAATGGTGTTTGAAATATCTTAATCATTGGTCTGCATATATATTTATGTAATTATATATAATTTACTGATATAATGTACATAATATATAATATACATTGTATATGTTATATGTTATTCTTTTTATTGGTACTCTGATAATTGTCCACCTATGTTGGACATTTAAGTTGTTTCTAGCCTTTTACTGTTACAAACTGTATATGTAGATTTTTGTGCACATACACGAGTGTATCTGTTTAAATTCTTAGAATGAAGTGTACATTTTTGATTTTGATAGGCATTTAAAAACTTTCTTCTATTAGAGTTGTGCTAACAGTGTCTACCATGTTATACATTAATATATCACTGACTTTTCTAGTAAGAATTTTTAAAACTTCTATTCCTAGAAGATTTTCAGGTTTGTTACTCCTCCAGCAATATGACATCTTGAGAGTACATTTTGTGTTCACTTGTAACTATGTATGAATCATGGTTGAGTTCAAAAGTACTCTGAAATTGGTGCCTGCAGCTGTATGAAGTAAAATTCTCCAACTCATTCTAGTTCCCTGCCAGCACTGCTGACACAGAGCTTTTTTCCCATGTTTTTTGTTTTTTCTTTTCAGGTACTAAAGTGGAATTTTACTACTCCCCGGGATGAATACATTGAGCAACTAAAGATTCAGATGTCTAGCTGTGTGGCTAAATGGCTGCAAGATGAGATGTTTCACTCAGACTTTCAGCATCATAACAAAGCCCTAGCTGTCATGGTTGATGTAAGTGTATAATAGATAAATATGTATGTACCTCAGACATGTGAGAATACTGAGCCCAGTGAAATAATGGGTTTGTATAGTGGAGTATACCATGTTTGCTGTTTTTAGAGCTGTCTTCAGTTTTTGGTAAAATAAGTGACTGTGTGTCTATATTTTTTAAATCTTAAATGGAAGGTTAAAAACCTTTCATTTTCTTTTCGGGACTCCAGTAAAATTGCAGAGATACTTGCCTAGTAGAACTTACGTTTTTATATAGTCTTATTTTACAGGGTTTTTGTTTTGTTTTGTTTTAAGCACTTGGAGAGTGAAAAAGAAGGTGTCATCGGTTGCCTGGATCTTATCTTAAAGTGGGTTACCCTGCGTTTTTTTGACACCAATACAAGTGTCCTAATGAAAACCCTAGAATATTTAAAGTTACTCTTCACCCTGCTAAGTGACGAGGAGTATCATCTTACTGAGAATGAAGCGTCTTCCTTCATCCCCTATCTCATCCTTAAGGTAAGGAAGGTACTGTTCTCCTTGTAGGAAACTGCTTCAAATCACAGCTGACCTCAGTTCCTATACTTTTTTAATTCCTTCTCCCATCTTTGTTTATTATTTGATGATGATTTCCACCTCTCATTCACACACCTCTGTTCATCAAGATAGAGTAATGCACGAGAGCAGAGCCATAGCTAGAGAGTGCCTCAAATGAGGCGTAAAATAGCTTAATCATTATTTTCCTTGTTGATTAGGTTGGAGAACCAAAGGATGTCATTCGTAAAGATGTCCGTGCCATCCTGAACCGGATGTGCCTTGTCTACCCAGCCAGCAAGATGTTCCCTTTCATCATGGAAGGAACCAAATCCAAAAACTCTAAGCAGAGAGCAGGTGAAGCATAGAATTTAAATTGAGGCATGGATCTCCACAACAGTGACCACTGAAAGAAAGTTTAGAGATAAACAAGAAAATTCACTTAGAATTTATGTACTTGCCACCAGCCTTCTGATTTGGACTGTGAGAGTGATGAGTTGCACGCTGGTGGAGCCATAGTATCAGGTGATACAGGCATCACTCAGTACCACCCTGGTGACAAAATCATGTGCACAGGGGCCATCTGACTCACATGCACGTCTGTTTCTCCCAGGAGCATTTACTGTAATACCACTGTGTCATTGCATGCTTTATAAGAAGGCTATAAACAAGAAAAAAATTCTAGATAAAGTAAGGTTAAAATCCTTTACTTATGCCAAGAGAAATATATCTGATAAAGATAGGTCTCTGCCAAATATGTGCCAAGTCTGCCATTAATCTTGCCTTTCTCCCCCATCAGAGTGCCTGGAAGAGCTGGGGTGTCTCGTGGAGTCCTATGGCATGAATGTTTGCCAGCCAACCCCAGGAAAAGCCTTAAAGGAGATAGCTGTTCACATAGGAGACCGTGACAATGCTGTACGCAATGCTGCACTCAACACCATTGTAACGGTGTACAATGTATATGGGGATCAGGTGTTCAAACTGATTGGAAATGTAAGTGACTCTTTTTCTGAGCATTGTCAGCATGTTGTGAAAAGAACTCCAAGTTCTCTTAGGTGTCAGGTTTCATGCCATCTCATCTATATTTAAATCTTTACCGCTTTTTATTAAACTCAGCCTGTCAGTGTGTCATAGAATCCGGATAAGCCCTTGAAAATGCCTCTGATTACTGTATGACATTTAGGCTTGTGTTTTACCAACAGTAAGATTTTGTCTTCTGAGCATTCTGCTCGTGGTAATTTGATTGTGGGGAAGGAGAATGGGCTGTTTTGGAGTGAAGAGTCTTGAAATGAAGCCATGAACTGGGCTTTCCATGCTCTTCAGATTCTGCTTCTAGCTACTTATTTCCTTTGAGACAGTCACTGTCATGGCTAGACCTCAGCTCCGTACTCCAGTTACTTCTTAATGTCTCCATATGTTTACACTATGCTTAAATATTTTTGTTTGTATTGTCTACTTAAATCCTCACTACAACCCAGTGAAGGACATAAAACAGATGAGCATTTTACAAGTAAACTCAAGTTTGTTGCCCACACGCACAGAGTGGTAACAAAACAAAAGTGGGAAGTATCCTTTAATTTTTTGCCTTTTAATTTGCAGTTATTAATGGTTGTCCCTTTTCTTTCCTTCTTTTCATGTGTATTATTACAGTTAGTCAAATATTAGCAGTGGTTGACTTTAAAATGTAGCTAGTGTTTGGGAAGTAAACTTCTAAAATTGTGAGTTCACTTTGCTTAGATGTCAAAATGAATATTTATTCTTGAGTTCTCTTGATTATATTTTTAACTCTGAATGTTCTACTAGAGGTGTGTGAGGATAAATTCAACTGTGACCTCTTTTGACAGCTTTCTGAAAAGGACATGAGCATGCTTGAGGAGAGAATTAAACGATCAGCAAAGAGGCCCTCTGCAGCCCCAATAAAACAGGTGGAAGAGAAACCTCAGCGGACACAGAATATAAACTCCAATGCCAACATGCTGCGCAGGGGACCAGCTGAGGACATGTCCTCCAAGCTCAAGTATGTAAATGGAGAAAGTTGGCTGACAGTGTCTCCGTGAACTTTGCCTTGTGTGCTCAGCTTGTCTTGTAACAGTCTTGAGTTCCTGTAGCCATTATCATGCATGACAGTGTGTGGGTAGCTGGCTTGTAACCAAACGTTTAATCCTTCCGTCTTCATTGCCTTTGTCTTTGTCTCAAAACCACTTCTAAATGGTCTTGTGCCTTCTTTCACTGCTTTTCCGTGGACAGAATTATGTATCGCACTTATAGGATGTAAGTACTGCCTGCTAACGTCTCATTAGCAGGGCTCTTATAACTTTCTAACTTCTGACTTGGATTCATCCCCTCTGGAGGGTGACTGACTTAGCTTTTATAACCTGGGTGGAGGGTGCCCACAAGTATACCATAAATCAAGCCTTCCACAGAAGTTCAGTGGCTGGCAGACATGGCGGCACAATGTCATATGACTGGTTGATTGGCCTTTTTCCTTGTGTTATTTTGGTTGTGCTTAGGTTCCTGTTCTTGAATAAGGCTGACCAAAACGCATGCACCACGGAATTGGCTTAGGGCTCAAAATACTGCCTTCTGAGCGGGGCATCTCTATTTTGGATTATATCACGAATACAGTTTTAACCAATATGAATTTGGAAACTGAGTACCTATTGTTTGGGTGTAATGCTTTCTCTGATCTGCCAGGAGTGAGTATTCCTGAACAGAGGTGACTGACTATCCCCCAAAGTATGAGATGTACTGAACATCACATGGAATGACGTTCGTGATTAGAAAAACTTAGATCCTGGCTGCTTTGGTGGAAAGGAACCAGCAGTCTAGATTTCTCTTATATTTTTAACCTTAAGAAGTGAGCTTTGAGTCAATATGAGTCTTATGTGTCCATTTTTAAATTATTTTCTGCCCCATCTGGATCAATAACACAAGGGTTGTTGGCTTTAGTAATCTGGAATGAATACTTGTAAGTTGGCAGATAATGGTAGTACCAGTTATCTGCTCTCAGCTGGTCCAGAACCAGTGATGCTGCCTACTAGAGGCACTTGCAGAGACTCAAGGACTTAAATCATTCAGGGGGGCTGAAACCAGATGCTGAATGTCTGTCTCGAAGCTTTGGGGCAGCTGGCAGTGCTGCTCTTGCCCATTGGTTAAGAAGTTTCCTTTGGTTCAGAACCCTCTTTTGCTTCCCTTAGCCAAGCCCGAAGCATGAGTGGGCATTCTGAGGCAGCCCAGACAGTTCGCCGAGAATTCCAGCTGGACCTAGATGAGATTGAGAATGACAATGGTACAGTCCGATGTGAAATGCCAGAACTTGTCCAGCACAAACTGGATGACATTTTCGAACCAGTCCTTATTCCTGAACCCAAGTAAGTTAAAGTCTTTCATGTAAAGTGGTTAGTGATAATCAGAGTGCATACATGAGAAGAGCGCCCTGCTCGTCAAACAAAAATGTCACATGTTGGCGTCAAGTTGATTCCAAATCATAGTGACCCTATAGGATAGAGTACAACCGTCCCATAGGATTTCTGAAGCTATAAATCTTTCCAGAAGCATCTTTATCCCACAGAGCAGTTAGTGGGTTTGAACCATTGACCTTTTCGGTTAGCAGCTGAACACGTAACTACTGCACCACCCAAGATCCTTCTCTGCTGATAGCATGCAGCCAGCACTTTTTAGAACTGATTAATGTGTCACTGTAGCGGTTCTTTGATAAGACCTCGCCCTTGTGGGGAATTGCATAATTCCAACTTACTAGGATGTCTTGTAATTGAGATTGAATTTTTCCCTTTGCTCTGCTGTCTAGGATCCGGGCAGTCTCTCCACACTTCGATGACATACACAGTAATACAGCATCCACAATCAATTTCATTATCTCCCAAGTAGCCAGTGGTGACATCAACACGAGCATCCAAGCTCTGACACAGGTAATGAGAGTGCTACCCACAACAGTGATGCCTTGCTGGATGTAGAGTCTGTGAAGTGGTGGGTTACACGCTGATGGAATCACATACAGTGTTCAGGGGATGCAGGCAACAGTCAGCACCACCCTGATGAAAAACACACACAAGGACCACTCACAGTCATCACTTGCAACAGTATACAGCTGTAACAGAGCCTTGCATTCTTATGATGCATTCGTTCATCAGAGGCAGGAGCAACAGCAGTCAGCAAGTGGGGGCCAACTGTTAGGGAGCTTCCTTCAAACAAGGAAATATCAGACAGTTGTAAGTACTGTGTAAATATCACTGAAGTAGAGGGAGAGAGACTGAGTAGTTACTTAGATTGAGTGGTCACAGAAGGGCTAGATGACACGAATGTGCAAATCATTCCAAGCAGGAGGATCATAGGAAGTCCTGTGTGCCTTGAGCAGAGTGGGCAAGAGAGGGATATACAAAGCCCAGATCATGTAGGGCTTTGAAAGCCTCAGGATATTTGAATTTTAAGTGTGATAAGAAGCTATTAGAGAATTTTAAGAAGCTACATATTAAAAAAAAAAAAAAAGCCTCTTTCTCTGCTTCCTTCCATAACAATCAAGTCCTGAAGCCATTATCTTAGTGGGGCAAAAAGCAAGGCAGACATCCACAGTTGTGGCAAGGAAATGGGGTGTAGAGCCATAGTTGCCCAAGGTGAGGGTCTCCACATGGAGGACTGAAGCAGAGGGGGGAGGTGGCCCACACAGGATGAAGTGAAGGTTCATACAGAGGACGTAGGAGCCCAAGGGGGTGAGGAGGACGGCCCTGTGTGTTACCGGGGATGCAGGGCAGTCCAGACAGGGAGTCACCTGAAGCAAGAGGTCACCTGTTGGGGGGGGAGCACTAGTAGTAGAGATGGGAGATTGGTTATACACAGTGCCATTGAGTCGGAACTGACTCATGGCGAAGAAAAGATAAGGCAAACACATAAATACAATGTGGGTAATGGTGGCCAGGCTTCTCACTGTCAGTGAAGAGAGTTACAAATAAGAAAGGGGAATGAAATACAATGAAGTCTGTCTGGTGTTGGAACAGAATTAGATGCATCAGTATGAACTCGTGGTTTATAATATAGGGAGAAATAAATAGATGTAAGTACATATATAAAATATATATATGGATATATAACCTGTTGCCATTGAGTCGATTCCAACTTATAGTGACCCAGAAGGACAGTGTAGAACTGTTCCATATTTCCAAGGAGCACCTGGTGGATTCAAACTGCTGACTTTTGGTTAGCAGCTGTAGCTTTTACCAGGGTTTCCATATGGGTATACAGATTTATATTACATAAAATATACATATATCAATATATACGTATATTCCCTAGTGCTTTCACTTAGAGGACCTGAAAACAGCAACACCCCAAAAGCTGTAAGCATATCTAGTGTCCAGATATTTGTCTTGTAAATACCGTTTTCCACTTAAAAGGAGTGAGGGCTGCTTGAAGAAATGGCTGATTCCAGGTCTGAGTCAGAGAAAGTACAAAGTAAGCCTAGAACACCCTGTTGCCCCGGACCCCGAAAATGGGCTCAAAGAATGACGGAGACATGTTAGAAGGACACAAGGCCAATTGAAATAGCTTCCTACTGTCTGAATGGGGGACAGTTTTATCATCAGAATAATGATAGTAATTCTGAGGGGCACCAAATGGACTGTTCCACATCAGCTGGAGCAGATAATCACCAAAGACAACAACATGAGGGAAAAAGAGCCCAGAAGACAGAAGGACACATGTGAATGGGTGACTATATCAACATGTGACTGGAACAACCAGATGGTGCCCAGCCACCACCAGTGACAGCTGTGATGGGGCTCAAAATGTTGAGTCCCAGTGGCAACACACACAAAAAAGGGGGTCTGCCCTGAGAACGCCACTAAAAGACCACAATTGATGGTCCAAAGTTCCCTTGGGAGCATGGCCCCTAGACCTGATGCTGTCCCTTATCATAGATCGTTAGTGAGGTCAACTCTTCGGACAGGAATGGATTGGACTCGGGGACACAGAGTGACTATATCTTGTGTACACTTTATGGTTCTATGCATCTATAGCATGTCGTCCTACCGGCCTCTTACTAAAAGGGAGTGGAGAACGTAGAGAGGAGAGGACGGAAAGAGGATATGACAGGTATGGAACAGAAAGGAGGAGTGCGCTGTCACCAGGCAAGGAGAGCTGAGGGAGCTGCACGTAGGCAGGCATGCAGGTTTGAGCTGTATTGTAAACTTTCACTCAACCCTAAATAAATAAATAAATAATGATAGTAATGAATTATATATCAAATAATACTTATTAAATTTATTGAAGTCAGTAAAATTTAATAAAATAGGAAACAAGTTCATTCACACAGTAATTAAAACTCCTGACAGAGCTGGGATATTTACACAGTTTCATAGTATTTCCCTACAGAATATTTAAATACATAGAGTAATTCGACAATAGAGAAGTATCTTAGTTATCTAGTGCTGATTTAATAGAAATACCACAAATGAGTGACTTGAACTTTCTCATAGAAGTCTGAGAGTCCAAATTCAGGGTGTCTGCTCTAGAGGAAGGTTTTCTGTGTTAACTCTGGAGGAAGGTCCTTGTCTTTTTTAGCTTCTGTTTGTTGGTTCCATAGAGATATCCATGTGTCTTGGCTTCTGCCTTACCCATCTCTTCTGCTCTCACTCTCCTTTTTATTTGTCAAAAGAGACTGACTCAGAGTACTGTACCAGTACTCATTAACATAACAGAGACAAACACCCCCTCATAAATGCAGTTTGAACCACAGACGTAGAAGTTAGGATTTACAACACATATTTTGGGGAGACATAATTCATTCCCTAACAAGAAGCCTAGTAGACACCACCTTAATCAAGTGATCAAAGTGAACATCAAAAATAATAGAACAAAGTGAAATCATATGCCACCTAATATGATTTAATGGAAAGAATTCAGCATCAGTGAGATGACATTCCTGCTAACAATGTGTAACCAGAATGTAATCATGAAGAAGATCAGAAAAATACAAATTGAAGAACATTTTACAAAGTCACTGGTCTGTACCCTTCAAAAGTGTCAGGGAAATACTGAGGAAGTGTTCCAGACTGAAGAAACACTAGAGAGAAAGTGAACGAAATGCAGTGCCTGGCTCATGAATGGTCTTTTGCTGTAAAGGATATAAAGGGTCAAACCCCCACACCTCCACACTCACATACAAATGCAAACTAAAGTAAGATAAGGTATCACTTTAAGCTCTCGGATTGGCAGAAAGTAATCAAACATGCTGGGAAAATAGTAATTCTCATAACATGAAATACAGCAATATGAGTTATTGGCATTTTTATTGTTTTAGAAAGCAACATAATATTGTTATTAAAATACTTTACCCTTCAGACTAAACAGTTGTACTCTTGGGACTCTTTTGCAAATAAAACTGTTAAGCGTGTTTGTATGTATATGTGTTTACATATATATTCTAGATGTGCTTGTGTGTTTGCGTATGATAGACTCATACTACTGCAAAAAAAATCCTTAGTGTTGAAAAACAGAGGTCACTCTGAGGACTAAGGTGCACCTGAGTGAAGCGTATTTTCAGCCACCTCATATGCATGCAAAGGCTGAGCAGCGAATAAGGAAGACTGAAGAAAAAGGGATGCCTTTAAATTATGGTATTGGCAAAGAATATTGACTGTGCTGTGGACTGCCAGAAGAACAAACAAGTCTACCTGAAAGAAGTATACCCAGAATGCTCCTTGGAAAGCAAGGACTTTATTTCACACAGTTTGGATAGGTTATCAGGAGAGACTAGTCCCTGGGGAAGAACACTGTCGTGGATTGAGTTGTGTACCACCCCCCCCCAAATATGTGTATAGCCATTTGGCTAGACCATGATGTTCCCCCGTGATGTTAATGAGGGAGGTTGTGTGGCAGTTGTGTTAGTGGGGCAGGACTCAATGTGTAAGTTTGTATTGTGCCTTGAGGCAATCTCACAGGATATAAAGGAGATAGAAGCAAGCTGACTGTTGGAGACCTCATCCACCAAGAAGCAGTTCCCAGAGCAGAGCACATCCTTTGGGAAGGACTTGGGGTCCCTGTGCCTCAGAAGCTCCCAGTCCAGGGGAGGATTGATGACAAAGACCTTCTCCAGACAGAGCCAACAGAAAAAGCCTTCCCCTGGAGCTGATGCCCTGAATTTGGACTTGTCGCCTACTGGACTGAGAGAATAAAATTTCTCTTTTTAAAGCCATCCACTTGTGGTATCTCTGTTGTAGCAGCACTGGATGACTAAGCCAGACATCATGCTTGGTAAAGTACAATGTTAGAAAAAGACAGGAAGACCCTCAGGGTGCTGGGTTAGCACAGAGGCTGCAACAGTGGGCTCAAACATAGCAATCTTTGTGAGGATGATGCAGGACGCGGCAGGGTTTTGTTGTGTTGTACAGGGTTGTTAGGAATCAGAGTCAACTCTGCGGCACCTGACAGCACTGCTTTTTGTTTTCTCATTGGTGTCCGTATTGAAACAGTGTTGTTAAATGGGCCCAGTGATGTAAAACTGTGTGTATGTGCTTATGAGGTATACAAGCATAAAGAGATCAATGAAAGGACCACTGGCTTGCACAGTTTTGGGGGAACCATCACACTGTAATACGTGGAAATGACACTTCTTGGAACATGGGCTACGGTGTGAAATTTGGTGCCCCCACCGCAGCTGGGCGTTGTGGTAGCCTCGTGTGAAAGGATGGTCACCGAAGATAGTCTCAGCATGTTGTTTATATAATCCTAAAAACAAAACGAATTTGTACTATTATGAATCCAGCCAAGTGCCGTTGAGGGTTTATTTTCCCATAGTAACATGTTATCATTTATGACAGTGAATGTACTGACCCTGAGAGAGAACGGGACCAAGATGTGAGAGATCTGAGTTCTGTGTTGGACTCAGTAGTCTGACCTTTGTGCACCTCAGTCTCTTCGTCTAGTAAACAGAGATCTTGCTATCAGCCCTGCCTGCCTCATAGAACTGTTGGGATTCTCAAATAAGATGATGAGTATAAAGGCACTCTTGTAAATTGAACATTTAAGTATAGGGATTATTAGAATAGGATCTTCAACTAATTCACCTGACAATCTCTTTCCCAGTAAATGTTTGTTGAATGATTGAATGATGTAGGACTAGTTACTTACATGTAAATTGAATGGGTTTTTTTCCAGCTAACATATTAGAAGAGCTTTGCCAATAAATATTTTACAGAGAAGTTCCTTGCAGTGTCTTCCTGCTACTTAGAAGTATAAAGCTTGGAAATACATCTTGGATTCTTTATTATCAGATTGATGAGGTCCTGAGACAGGAAGACAAAGCCGAAGCTATGTCTGGCCATATTGATCAGTTTCTGATAGCCACGTTCATGCAGCTGAGACTCATCTACAACACACACATGGCAGACGAGAAGCTAGAGAAGGATGAGATCATTAAGTTGTATAGCTGTATCATCGGCAACATGATTTCGGTAAGAGCGGCTCCGCACACCATGAGCTTCCGTCTGGTCCCTCATCCCACCCAGGGTCTAAAGCCCAAGTTAGTGCACATGTTCCAGTGAATCCTGGTCACTTGGTAGAACTTTACACGCGTGGTATAGCAAGCCGTTGAATACTTCCATTGGATACTGGACTAGACTGCAGCTTACCATATTACTAGGATATGAAGTAGCTGCCTCACATTACCTAGAACTCTGCTTCCTGGCCCAGTTTCTTCATCACTGATAAGAGTGCTCACGTTAGAAATACTTTATAAAGTAATGGAGCACATCAGTTACTTTTGGTTATTACTGAAGGCTGTGGGGGACTGCGTTGGTTTTTATTTTTTTCCCAGTAGTCTGAGTTTTCAAAAAAAATATGATTACATGTTTATTGGAGCACGCCACGCACAAGTGACAGCAGCAACTCAAAGGATTATGTAGGAGACTTAGTGGGTGGTGAGTTTATGTTAATGCAGGAGAAAAATTTCAGAAAAGGAGGGTGACAGTGGTTGCACACCTTGAGAAATATAATCAGTACGTGTACAAATTACTGAATTGGTGGATGTTCTGTGTATCCTCTGAACAAAAAACTTCTTTTTTATAAAAGAATCTACCCTCTGTGTTTATGTAATAATAACTTGCATAACTCCCCGTATTGAGTTTTACACCTCCCTCACACAGTTGTGCCTGGTAGCTGTTTCAGATAGAGAGCCTTGCCCGGGAGGCCTCCGCTGGAGTACTGAAGGACCTGATGCATGGCCTCATCACCTTGATGCTGGATTCTCGAATTGAAGATCTAGAGGAAGGACAACAGGTGATCCGCTCAGTGAACCTTTTGGTGGTGAAGGTTCTGGAGAAATCAGACCAGACCAACATCCTGAGGTAAATCTGTTTTCCCAGCATTGGAACCTGACATAGCCTCTGTTTTGTCTGCCTAGAAACCACAAAGTCAGTAGATCACTTGTAACTTTGTTTGCCTAAAAGTTTGCCTAATAAGGTGATATCTTCCTCTTCCTCTATTTACGGACTGAAGATATTGCTGCTTGAGACAAAAGCTGAATCTTGTAATAACTCTGTAAGCCATCCAATATCGGGAGCTTTCTAGACTAGGACTGCCATTCAGTGACTGACTGTAGGTGGAACTCACATTTGAAACTTACGCTGTTATGTTGTTTGTTTTCCAGTGCCCTGCTTGTTTTGCTCCAAGACAGTCTGCTAGCAACAGCCAGTTCTCCTAAATTCTCAGAGCTTGTTATGAAGGTAAAGTTGAAATAATTTGATCTTGTTTCTTTCAGCGATGCAATCGCTTTGTTAAAGTGGGGAAACAGGAGTGGAAACTAAGCAATTGAAACAAATCAACCAAGACCTGTTGAAAAATTAGTTGGTCCTCAATTTTCAGTGTCTCTAATATATGCCCTAAGTTCATGCCTAAACAATTCCTGAATAATACTGGCCACAAAAGTGAAAAGTAAGAGCTGTTGTGTAAATATCTTACCAATTCTCCTAGGTTCTCCTAAGAAGTTTCAAACCCATCCCCAGAAGTTAACATCTTTTTTTGAGATACATTTCACTTTTGTGTAGAAAAAAAGACTTGTATAGCCCTGTAATATTTTCATCTACTTGATTAGGCATATCTATGACGTTATAAAAGTAGCCCTGGTGGCACAGTTGTGAAGTGCCAGGCTGCTAACTAAAAGGCCAGAGCTTTGACCCCACCAGTGGTTCCACAGGAGAAAAGACCTGGCAATCTGATCACATAAGGATTACATCCTGGGAGACCTGCGGGGCAGTTCTGCTCTATGCTGTAGGGTCGCTGTAAGTCATCATTGACTTGATGGCACACAACCACATGACAGTGTAATACTGTTACTGTAACAGTATAAGATGAGTTTGTCTCCTCAGGTTAGGTTTGATTAAGATGTACGCTTAGGTACCAAGCACACCAGGACAGAATTTTCACTTTTTTTGTAATCATTTAAGGCCCTTATATGACCGGGCAGAAGGGGAAGGGAGGAGGGGGTGGTTAGGACCAAGGAATGTGGATGCATATTGTGTCCCACCAGCCTGTGACATGCTTAAAGTACTTTAACAGCTGAAATGGAAAGACATGTGCCATGTTTGACAGTGGTGACCATCTTTTGGAAGTGATCCCAGAGCTCAGAGAAGATGAATAGTGATGGAAATTGTCTTCATTTTACAGTCACTCCTTCTAAACATTGGTTTCATTTTTCAATAGTGTCTCTGGAGAATGGTTCGACTATTGCCTGACACCATAAACAGCATTAACCTGGACAGAATTCTTCTGGATATACACATTTTCATGAAGGTCTTTCCCAAAGAAAAACTGAAGCAGTGCAAAAGTGAATTTCCCATACGGACCCTAAAGACTCTGCTGCACACCTTATGCAAATTAAAAGGGCCCAAGGTGAGCAAGAACAGCAAGTGGTGCCTGAGCAAGCATGAGAAAATGTCACAGACATGGCATTACTACCATTTTAATGTGCGTATGTCTCCCTCAGATCTTAGACCATCTAACAATGATTGACAACAAGAATGAGTCTGAGCTGGAGGCCCATCTCTGCCGGATGATGAAGCACAGTATGGACCAGACTGGGAGCAAATCTGATAAGGAAACAGAAAAGGGAGCATCTCGAATAGTGAGTGCCTTGACTTGAAAGACAGAGAGGAAATGCAGTTGTACTAAAAGTGGTCTCTGTGCAGTATAAGCCCAGCTGGAGCCTGTCTTTCTTTGGGCTTAAGGTGAAGGTTCAAGGACCAGTGTAACCAGTCTCCTGCTAAAGTCCTGTAACCATTTGGACTCTGAAAAAAATTTCTTTTGTTTTTTGAGATTAAGTGAAAGTATACAATCCAAATCAATTTCTCATGCCCACCTATCTGCAGCTCCATCTGCTGTCCTTACCGAGTGACAGCATAATCCTCCTTTTCACTCTATATTTCTAGGATCCCCTTAATGAGCACCTGTCCCCTCCTCTCCACCTTCTTCTCTCCCATCTAGAAAGAAACCAGTAGGACAGCCTCCTATAATTGTATAGAACCATAAAGTACACACACCATGTGGTCACACTGTTGGACTCTGAAATTTTTTAATACAAGCTGATTATAACCATGTATTTCTTAGTCCCCAGGGAAGGTTTCTGTGTATGTGCCTAAGGCATTGGTCACCAGATAAGTCCACTGTGAGTTCTGTTTAATTGGGAAGGAATGAGCCAGATCCTTCTTCATCAAGTGTAGTTAAAAACCTGAGACTGGAAGCATTCAGGAACCACAGTGTCAGTGCTCCTATGCTGTTTGTAGTGCTGTTACCTGCAGGAATGTATAATAAGGTCCAGATTCTGAGGCATTTTCAATTCCTACTCTACCACTGGTTTCTAATTAATAACTCAAGTCTAAACAGTCCTGCCTTACGTCTTGTCAACTTTTCAGGATGAAAAATCATCAAAGGCCAAAGTGAATGATTTCTTAGCTGAGATTTTTAAGAAGATTGGCTCTAAAGAGAACACTAAAGAGGTGAGAGGGAAAGAGTTAAGCCAAGCTGTGTTCTGTTTTGTCCGAAAGGGTAACTAACTGTCATCCATCTCCACCCCTTCCTTTTTCTTGTTATCCAGGGCCTAGCAGAATTATATGAATATAAGAAGAAATATTCAGATGCTGACATTGAGCCATTTCTAAAAAATTCCTCACAGTTCTTCCAGAACTATGTGGAGAGAGGCCTTCGAATGATTGAAATGGAAAGGGAGGGTAAAGGCCATATTCCCACTTCAACAGGTATGCTTCTTCAGTGTTTGAGGTTGCGTCAGCCTCCAACTCATGGCAGCCCCGTGCATAGTGGGACAAAATACTGCCCGGCCCTGGGCTGTCCCCATGACTGAACTGTTGTGATCCACAGGGTAGGTCACCAGGCGTTTCTTTCTAGTCCATCTTAGTCTGAAAGCTCTGCTAAAACCTGAGATTAAGTGAAAGAATACAATCGTTGCTGCAGTCATAGCAACTGACATGCCTACAGATGGTAGCTGCACGTGAGGTGCTTTGGCTGGAAATTGAGCTCGGATCTCCCACGTGGTAAGAAAGAATTCTGCCCCCAAACTACCAGTGCCCTCATCTAGCAATTCCAGGAGTCGGCTTAAAATAGCTTCCAGCTCAGGATCCTGAAATTTTAATAATGAGTTTAAATTCATATCCACGAAACCTCAAGATCAGGGTCACCAAGGGTCTTCACGTTGCTTCATGCTGTGGTCCATTCTCAGTCACCTTAATGAACTCATTGTCGGTGCTGGACAGTGGTGATCATTCCCTGACTTTCAGGTGATTTCTTCATGTGGCTTCCCTGTCTCCTCACTTTCTTCACACTCTCATGGTTTACCACCCTCCTTACTGCCTGTTCCCTTTTGGCCTCTGTCTTAATTTTCTAATGCTGCTATAACAGAAATGGCACAAGTGGGCAACCTCAACACAAAGAAATTTATTTTCTCACAGAAGTAGAAGTCAGAATTCAGGGTTTCAGCCCTAGGAGAAGATTCTGTCTGTCCGCTCTAGGGCAAAATACCTTTCCCGGCATCTGTGGGTTTATGCTCAGCGTTCCTATCTTCCGCCCAGTTGTGCTTGCTTCTGTGCCTGAGCTGCTCCATTTCTGTCTCAGTAGTGATTGCCTTCAGACACACCCTACACTGATATATGGTCTCATTCTCATTACTATCACAAAAGAAAACTATTCCCAAGTGGCATTACAGGTATTACAGGGATTAGGATTCCGGCACATATTTTTGTCAGTTGAAATTTACCATAAACAGTCTCTTTGGCTGATTTTTACTGTCCTTAGGGTTGCCATGAGTCGGATCCGACTCAGCGGCACTTGGCTTGGCTGAGCTCACAATATTGGGGTCCCCCGGAGTTCAGTCCATGATTATCTCTGTTCCCTTACTCATACCGTTACGTTATCTACTGTCATCACTTTAAATGCTATTTACATGCCAATGGGAACCAATTTTTTTTTAATCTCCAGCTCAGATCTCCTAATCTTCAGGCTGATCTATCCTGGTCTTTCTTTGGTTTTGCATTGTGTGTAGGTGCCTTTAAGTTGATAGTGACTTACAATGACTCTATAAGACAGAGTAGAACTGTCCCTTAGGGTTTCCTAGGCTGTAATCTTTATGGCAGGAGATCACCAGGCTTTTTTTCTTACAAAGCAGCGGTGGTTTCAAACTTCTGATCTTTGGTTAGTACTTAACCATTGCACCACCAGGACTGTTTGGCTTTCTAGTAGGCATCGTGAAGTTAACGTGTCCAAAGCTAATCTGCTGATATCTGCTGTTCTTGTTGCCCACACTCCCCACCCAAAAAAGACTCCATTTGTGTTCTTCTCCACATGGTTGATGGCAGCTTTGTCTTTCTGGCTGGCACAGACCCACAACTTTGGAATCACTTCTTTGCAGGTGGTCTTTTTGGCTCTACCTACAAACCCTATGCAGAGTCCACTTAACACCTCCGATCACCTGCACTGCTGCTATCGTGGTCTGGTCTAAAACATCATCTCTCCCAGATTACAGCACTGTCTTCCCTTCTGATCTCTGGGTTTACCCCCTTTGCCTCCCTCTGTTCATTTCCCCACATAGCATCAAAACAACTCTTCTCAGAGATTTTCCAAGGGTGACCCCTTTCACTTAGCAAAAGCAAAAGGCACATGAAGTCTGTCTTAGTTATCTAGTGCTGCTATAACAGAAATACCACAAGTAGATGACTTTAAAAACCCACTGCCATCTAATTGATTCCTACTTATAGCAACCGAATGGAATAGAGGAAAACTCATTCACAAAGGTTCCGAGGACCACCTGGTAGATTCAGACTACCGACCTTTTGGTTCCAGCCATAGCACTTAGCCACCATGCCACCAGGGTTTCCAGTGGATGCCTTTAAGAAAGAGAAATTTGTTCTCTCAGTCTAGGAGGCTAGAAGTCCAAATTTGGGGTGCCAGCTCCAGGGGAAGGCTTTGTGTCTCTGGTCAGCTCTAAAGGAAGAGCGTTGTCATCAGTCTTCCCCAGTTTAGGAGCTTCTCTGTGCAGGGACCCCGAGTCGAGAGGACACGCTCTTCTACCTCTTATTGCATGGTGGTTTGAGGCCACATCTGTCTGCTCACTTTTCTTTTTTATATCTCAAAAGAGATTGGCTGAAAACACAATCTAATTTTGTAGATTGAATTCTGCCTCATTAACATAACTGTCTCATCCACATAGAGATGGGATTTACAACTTACAGGGAAATCGCATCAGATGGCAAAATGGTGGACAACTACACAATACTGGGACTCATGGCCTAGCCACGTTGATAACACATTTTTAGAGGGATGCAGTTTAATCGGTAATGAAGTCCTGCATTATCTGGCCTCCTGATGCCACTGTGATGTCATCTACTACTACTCTCCTTGACTCTGCACTCCAGCCCCCACTGCCTCCATGCTCTTCCTGGAACACACAAAGTGTATGCCTTAGGGCCTCTATGATGCCTGTTTCTTACATGGAGATGGCTCTTCTGCAGGGGCTTATGGGTAGCTCCCCTTCTTCATCATGTTTTTCTCCAGCTACTGCCATCTCAGTGAGATCGTATCTGTAACTTGCAGCCTACGTCCCACCCCTTGTAGCATGTCCCACCTCTGACATACCACAGGAAACCCTGGTGATGCAGCTGTTGGGAGCTACAGCTGCCAGTCAAACAACAGGCAGTGTAAATCTACCAGACATTCCATGGAAACCCTAGTGGGCAGTTCTGCTCTGCTCTCTGTGGTCACTGTGAGTCAGAATCCACTCGACAGCAATGAGTTTGGTTTGGTTTCGAAACATACCATATAATGTACTACTTATTGGGTTAATTGTTTGGTATGTGTCTCTGCTAGAATTTAAAATCATGTGGGTAAGGAATTTTTCTCTGTTTTGTTGCCTGGTACACAGTAGACGCTAAGTCATTTGTTGAGTGACATAAATGAAGGCTTATTCTAAATTTAAGCTGAAATGTTAACTATTAGCACAGTGAAAAGCCAGTATCTGGAGACTAAAGGAAGACCTTAAGAGGTTTCAGGGACAGAAAATACCTGTCAGAGTCTTAAACCAAAAATGAAGACCCAGCTGCCAGAGTGCTTTCTCGTCATTGCCAGCCTAGACTTCTCACATGTTCTCTCTCGACCTGCGTCTGCAGCAGAAGCACCAGTTCACTGGGTTTCCTTTTGACCCCTTAGATGACCCTCCTCCAAGACTTTAACAGTGTTTTTCTGAAGTGAGGGGAGCAGAAGGTCAAATAGAACACCAGGGCGGGACTTTCTTTCCTCGTTTCCAGAGACCTTTCTGCTGGTGTCTAACATTTCAGTGATAGTTTTGGCCTAAACTTCATATTTGTGGCATAAGCATGTGATACCACTGATGAGTGAATTGATTTCATGCCTTGAAGTATTCAGACATGTATTGCTGGTTCCTTTTTTCACCCTAGAATGCTCTCCTCATGTTCACGTGAAAATTCCTCTTTCCCTGTTGGTGGGTAGTTGTGAGCTGCCATGGAATGGGTTCCAGCATGCAACAATCTTTATCCAACAAAACAAAGCATCACCTGGCCCCGCACCACCCTCCCAGTGGTTGCTGGTGTGAGCCCACTGTTGTAGCCTCTGAATCGATCCATCTCCTTGAGGGGCTTCCTCTTTTTCACTGACCCACTACTAATTATGATGTCCTTCTTCAGGGACTTGTACCTCTAATAACATGTCCAAAGTACATGACACAAAGCCTCACTGTCCTTGCTTCCAAAGAGCACTCTGGCTATAGTACTTCCAAAACAGATCTGTTTGTTCTTCCAGCAGTCTATGGTATATTCTTTATTCTTCACAAACACCGTAACTCAAATGCTCCAGTTCTCTGGTCTTCTTTATTCATTGTCCATTTTTCACATGCACAGGAGGCAATTGAAAACACTGTGCCTTGGGTCAAGTGCACCTTAGTCATCTTAAGTGACATCTTTGACACTTTAAAGACATCTTTTGCAGCAGATTTGCCTAATGCAAGGCATTGTTTGATGACTGCTGCTTCCGTGGGCATTGATTGTGGATCCAGATAAAATGAAAACTTCAGCAACTTCAGTATTTTTTCAGTTTGTTATGATGTTGTTTATTGCTCCAGTTGTCAGGATCTTTATTTTCTGAAGGCTGGAGTCTTTGATCTTTTTTCCATAGAGTAACATATTTTACTTTCCTATTTACTGTAGGAAGTCCTGATGGTACAGTGCTTATTAAACTGTTTCTGCTAACCAAAAGGTTGACAGTTCACCAGGCACTCCTTGGAAACTCTATGAAGAAGTTCTGCTTTGTCCTATAGGGTTGCTATGAGTCAGAATTAACAGCACTGGGTTATTTACTGTAAAGGAGTTTTCCCTCCCAGTGCCTTGTCTTTGTAGCCTCTGTCACGTATTTTCGTTAATTTCAAATTAGGTATTTTAAATTCCTGCAAGTTGTGGCTGTTTCCTTTCTGAAATTTCAGTGTATTAAATTATGTGTGGGTTTTTTGTTTTGATGTGGTTTCTGGGTTTCGCTTGTCTTGCGAGAGTACTGACTGCAGTCTGAGGACGCCTTCCGCTCAGCTTCTCTTCCTAAGTGCTCCATGGCAGTGAGCTCCTTGCCAAGTTGCCTTAAGAGCTTTCCTCAGTGTGTCACCTGGTCTGAACCTAGACTGATGGTTCCAGACACGTAAGGTCCTCACCTTGTTGGGTTGGGAAATTGCAGACGTTAGCCTAGGTTATTTGGTTTGTCCAAATGAGAGGCTGAGACCTATGGTTCTGGAAAATCACCTCCTGCCTAACCCGGGATGTAGACAGATGGCCTAGGTTACCTCTGCCCTCTTGTCAGCTCTTGAAGTTCATGCGGAGCGTACTGTGTGCATGTCAGAGCACCCTTTACCATCAATGCCAAGTGGGTTATTATGGATTATTTAGTTTTCAAGTACAGTGAGGATATCCAAGTCCCAGGGAATTCCTGATTGTTGTCTTTGGTGGCAGATTGGCCAGCAGCCCCAAAGTGGGGAGTGCTTGTATCTGAACGTTCTACATTTTCCTCTTTAGGCATTTCCCCCCAGATGGAGGTCACCTGTGTCCCCACTCCCACAAGCACCGTGTCTTCCATAGGTAACACAAACGGAGAAGAGGTGGGACCGTCCGTCTACCTGGAAAGGCTAAAAATCCTCCGACAACGATGTGGTCTCGACAATACAAAGGTACTTACGGCTCCGTTCCCTGTGTGGGCCTGAGGGGCGGACAGGACAAGTCAGGTGCAGCTGGCTTGCAGGGAGATGGCTTAGTCTTGGTGCTCTGCAGCTGCTCCTTGACGTGCATGGTATCTCTTCTCTCTCAATAGCAAGATGACCGACCTCCGCTGACCTCTTTGCTCTCCAAACCAGCAGTTCCCCCCGTCGTCTCCTCCACAGACATGCTCCACAGCAAACTCTCTCAGCTCCGGGAGTCACGGGAGCAGCACCAGCATTCGGACCTGGATTCTAACCAGACCCACTCTTCAGGAACCATGACAACATCGTCCTCCTCCACAGCAAACATTGATGACTTGAAAAAAAGACTAGAGCGAATAAAGAGCAGTCGCAAATGAAGTTGCCTGTTCCCCTGGCACCCCGAAGCTTTAGTTTACTAAACTAGGAGTCCTCATAGTTTAACATGGCCTGCAGGCCTAGTGTACACAAACAGGTTGTATGTATCATACTGTGGATCTGGGGGAGGAGTCGCTGTGGCACAAGTGTCTGTACGTACTCCACTTCTCTCGTGTCAGCATCCCAGCTCTCTAAGACTGTCTGTGTATTAGTTTAGTGTACAGACTTGTAAACAGCTGCTGTCCTCTCAGCTCAGACGAATTTCCATATCCTTTTTCTTGTGTTTTGTTTTTAATTTCTCATTTGTAAAGTTGTCCTAATCTTTCCCAGCTTTTAACTGTTAGAAACTCTTTAGTAGTTTTCCTTTGAGTTTGTGAGTTCTTCTCCCTATAGCCCTGAAGGGTCTCTGTATTCTGTCTGAATGCATGGCATGATACAACTAATTTTAAGAGTCTTCTGTAAATAAAGTTTGCATTAACTATACTTGTTTCCCAAACTGTCCTATATTTTGGAGTATTGAAACAGCTCTTTTCTTGGGACAAGCTGGGTATTCAGCCAGCCAGAGAAAGGTTAGTTCCTGTGTAAGGAGCACCACCCTTCCCTGCAGCCCGCACTCGGAGCTGTCCTTTATGGTCTTGGAACAGTAAAGGAATGGAGAAACCTACCTCACCAGCCTTTTCCCAGCTATTAGGAGCAGAGAAACCTCATCCTGTTTTGAGGTTTGGTCATGACTTCCCTCCCATCGTTACCCCAGTTCTGCTGTGCTCCTCAGCATCTTTGACTGTCCTGCCCGAGTGCACCTGAAGTCAGGTGCAGGGATTGGCTGTGCTACAGCGGCTCCCATACTGCAGCTTTATTGGGGTACTTTTGACTAGTGGGGTACAAATGAGCTTAGGAGCTTCCTGCTCTATTTTCTGGGCCTGTTTTGGTACAGACTAACAGTTTCTTCACATAGGAACCAGAAAATTTACCAAGGCGTCATCTCTAGAATAAATTTTACATAGGGCTTCCCTCCACAGTCACAAAAACTCTCCAGAAATAAGACCTCTGGAATCAGGTAGAATTCTTTTTAGACTAACACGAAGTTCAAAGAAACTCTTCTACCCAACTTTTTACTCAACTGGTATTCAAGAAATGAATGGCTGACAGAAAACAAATACCAGGCTTCATTTTCAGGTGGTCCCTGTGCTGCCTGAGGTTAAATTTCCTCTCTCCCTTACAGTGGGGACATGGTCCTGGGTGTGTGTTTACTGGAGGGAAGATACAGTTCAACGCTCTAGCAGAAAGACATACCAAGAAAGTGGCTGTGCTTAGCTCTCAAATTAACACAGCTAATTTGGAAAAAACATGTATCCGTTTCAACCCTGACAGCTGTGTTGGAGGGAAGCATTCTTGTGAGAATGTGCGCCTTTTTTCAGAAGTGAGATTCTGGACATCACAACCTACTCTTCACCCCTTCCCCCTTGCTCAAGTTAAAGCTCTGGGCTGCCAAAGTCTTGCAAGATCACTGAATTTCCAGTGTTTACCCTGCTTCCTAGTCAACCAGAACCAAAGAATGAGGGCAGGAAACTCAGTTGTAATTCTTTATTTCCTGCCGTATAAATAAAAAGAGGAAAAAGGGGGGAATGGGCAAGGTTACCTACCAGCCTTAGGTCCCTTCCCCCTTTCAGCCATGCTGCCCTTTGCTGAAGATCTGAGGCCAAGAGCAGCAACCTCCTGGCATCTGTGCTCACCCTGTGTCCCACACCCAAGGCCTTTAGTCTTCCCTCTAAACTCAGAGAGACTTCTTACACAACCCTCCAAATAGTTATTATCAATTGATCGGAATCTCCCAGAAGTTGCAACTCACCATTAAACCTGTAGGCTGTGGTATCTACCTCCCCCTGAGTCACAAATGCGCTTACAGGGCAAAGCTATGTTTCTGGAGTTGAGAGCCGTAGTTTCAGGGCAACAGTGAGTAGAAGCCATTCTCCATGCCTGACCATGACCATGGAGAGTGTCCTCCTCAAGGGTATGTTTATAGTTTTATAACTCTTACAGCTTTTAAATTTGTCTAAACACTGTGAATCCATTTATATACCCAGTAGATTCTACTTCTTGGAAAACCAAATTGCTCAAGTCTGACAACTGCCGTGTGAGTAGGAATTCTGTGTTAACAACACACCCAACGATCTGCTACTTGAGGGACCAGGGGAGAGAAGACGAACTGGTGACTTGCCGGGTAGTCAGGACAGTAAAAGCCACAGGGCCTTAGGGACAGTGGGCCAGGGGCTGAGCACTGTGCTAAGGTTTTGTGTAAATGACTTCATTTAATCCACAGCCTTGTGAGGTAAGTAGAGTCATACATACATATGTGTACTAGCAAACTAAGGCTGAGGAAGGTTAGGTGACTTGATCATGGTTATCCATTAAGGCTGGGATAAAAAATAGGAACACAGGCAATCTGATGCTGAGGTCCATACTCCCTAATATTGTAATAAAATACCAAGTCTTTGGGGAGCATAACCCTGACATCATTTTAGTAACACAATGAAGGATGTAGGAACTTCTCAGAAAATTTTAAGGTAAAAAGATGTATCTACCCAGCCATGTCTATGTCCTTGAACAAGCTCAGGCCTCAGAATCTTGTGACCATATCTCAAGTCCTAGATTTTCCCCTTCTTGGCTGTGTGACCTTCAGCAAAGTACTTCAAATCTCAGTTGACTCATCTATGTCTTCAGATGATTAAATGAGATAAAGCCCAAGTCAAACATTTTAATTGCCCACAAATTGAAGCCAACTGCTCCCTGGCGCTATCCTGGTGGTGCTGGGCTCTGTAAGTCCTTTTTACCCGGCGATACTGCAGGCTCTTCCCAAGCCCAGTACAGGAAGCTGCCCGTGAACAGCACCAAAACACTGAGGCTCATTCAGAGAGTCACCTTTATTGAGAACTCTAGTTTTAGAAACAAACCACCAAAATCTTTCACTGGATGGGTTTCGGTGATTTTGCGGTGAGGAGCCCAGAATGTGGGTGGCCCCCTAACCTCCAAACCGATCAACGACCTTCTGAATCCACTTCTTCAAGCGGAATACGTGTGTGTAGAAGCCATATTTCCCATCCCGGTCACAGCCTTCACCCCATGAGACGATGCCCATTTGATACCAGCGGTTGTTAAAGGGACTCTGAGAAAAGAAAGACAGGGTGTCCAATAGGATCAAGTCTAGGGTGGCCTCCATATTACTCTGCCAGGCAGTCATTTACAAGAACAGGTCCCTTCTCAACCAGTCCCCCTCTAAAGATCTACCCACCAGTCCCTGGTCTTCAGAGAAGTTTACCTTCATGACAAAGGGTCCCCCACTGTCACCTTCACAAGAATCCCCTCGTCGCCCTTCCTCTGGCTTGAAACCTTGAGAGAGAACAGAAGTACTCAGGAGCACAGCTCACTCTCCAGAGAGTGTGGGTGGTGAGTGTGAGTGGAAAGGGGAGAGCATGAGAATTGGGGGGATCACCTCTCTGTATCTTTATTTCTTAACTATTCTGATTTTAGAACTTCCTTGATGTTTTACATAATCCAAAAACAAGGACAGGGGGAGCAATATTGAATACCAACAGAAACAAATGAACTGAACTACATTTACATTAAAATAACCGCAGGGGGAGAGGGAAAGAACCAACGCAAGTAATTTTTAATGCAGTATTCTGGCTAAAAACAAAAAAGACTGTACAAAAAGCTGAACTCTAGTTATTAGAGTTGTTTTTCATAGTAGTATGGATGAATGATTCTGAAACCCAGTGATCAAGTATATATATTATGAATAATGGGAGCAGGTTTTTGTCAACAGGGAGTTACAAATGCGGAAAGGGAGAAATTAACCCTGTGGAATTGGATGGAATTGCAGAATTCAGTAGAAACTCTCATGATTTTTAATAGCTGCTAGATAATTAGGAAAACAGATATTGACATAGGTTTATGCATAATGCACGTATTTCCTAGTTCTGTCGACTAAGTAGACCTAAAAGCTAGGACACCCCAGTAGCAATGTGCACACCTAGCCTCCAGATCTTAGTATCTAACTATCGTTCTCCACTAGATGTGTTCCTTGGAAAAGCAGGTGAAACTGGAACACCTTTCTATACCAGAAAATAAAGAACTCAAAGAGTGGTAGAGACATACCTCAAAGTTACAGAAGCAGCTTGAGGAGACTCCCACTAGCCAAATCTGGGATAATTTGAGGATCAAAATAAATAATACCCAGTGCCATCAAGTTGATTCCAGCTCACAGCAACCCTATAGGGCAGAGTAGAACTGCTCCATAAGTTTTCCAAGGAGCACCTGGTGGATTCACACTGCTGATTTTTTTTTATTCTGATTAGCAGCTGACTCATCCACTGTTCTACCAGGGCTCCAAAATAAATAATAATAAATCAAAAACAAAATCCATTGCTGTTGACTCAATTCTGGAGCAAATAATATATTTGTAGGGGAGACAGACCTGGCAATACGCTTCCATAAGGATTATATGTATATGTCTACATATACATATATGCATATTATGTACATTATATATATATAATAGGTGGATTTGATTTTGTATATATTACATATATGCACACACGTATACATACAAGGAGAACCAAAAAACCAAACCCACTGCCGTCAAGTTGATTCCAACTCCTAGCAACCCTATAAACAGAGTAGAACTGTCTCATAGAGTTTCCAAGGAGCACCTGGTGGATTCGAGCTTCTGACCTTTGGGTTAGCAGCCATGGCACTTAACCACTACACCACCAGGGACTCCACATATGAAGAGAGAGAAATGGAATCTGGATGAAGGTATTATACAGAAATTCTTTGCAACTTTTCTCTAAGTCTAAAATTTCTTTAATTATAGTGCATACATAGTGTAATTAATATGTAACAATTATTTACATAAAAAAACTTTTTAAAAAATGTGTTCACTTGCCCTAAACCCTCTGATTCTTTCCTATCTCACTCAGAATAGAAGGCAAAGCCCTTCAAGGCCCTAAAGGAAGTGCCCACCCTCCACCAGCCCACGTCTCTCACCTCATCTACAGCGTCGTGTCTGCTGTACTCCAACTAAGCTGACCTCCCTGCTGTTAGTCAGACACACCATGCATGCTCCCACCTCAGGGCCCTTGCCCCTACTGTCCCTTTAGCATGGACTGCATCTCCCCCAGGCATGTTTGTCTCACTCCTTCACTTCTTCCAGTCTCCACTTAGACATCTTCTCAGACAGGCTTTCTGGGACCACTCTGTTTAGACGATCACCCCCCGCAATCATGCTTTTAACATGGCTCAGTCCCCCACCCCTGAGTCCCTGCTGCTTCTTCCTGCCAGCCACCCCAGGGGGCCTCTTAACTCTGCTTCATTTTTCTCATCACACTTCTTGGGGCCTCAGAGTCTAGATCTGTTTATTAACATTCTCTCCTTGTAGGAAGCAAGTGCTTCAAGGACACAAACATGGTTTGAATCCCTGGTGTATACTCAGTCTACAACAGTGCCTGGGACACAGTAAGCCTTCAATAAATGTTTGCTGAATGAAGAAATGAATGGCTTTTGCCTTTATCCCCATCCCACCCCAAGCCTTCTCCTGCCATATGAGTATATATATATATTAAATGCTTAACCAGTGGCTAGCATCATGCCAATATTTACTTCTTTGAACCTTCACACCATCTTCTAGGATAGACTTCTATCTCAGTTTTACAGAGAAGGAAACCAAGCTTCCATAAGGTTAAGCAACTTGCCCAAAGCAATACGGTTTGTAAGCGTCCGGAGCCAGGACCTTAAAAACGCGAGTCTCTGCTCTTAACATAACCCCCACCCCTCAGGCCCTTGTGCTCCCTCCTGCCCAGCTTTCCCAGGGCACTTGCCAGCACAGAACATGTTGTCCGTGATGCGGATGCGGGTGGAAGCTTTGCAGACTGGCGTCTCCACGATGGGCAGGTTCACGACTTGCAGGACACTGGGCTGCACCTCGCTGACGCTGGACGTCCACTTCTCCTTCAGGTTGCCCCAGCCAGTCACCCGCCCTTTGTATCCAGCCTGGAGCAACCTTTGCAGAAGAGAGAAGAACCTAGTGAGATCCAACCCCTTCCTTGCTTACAGACAGGAAAAAACTTTAAGGTTACTTCCCCTTCATGTAACAAAAAAACTGAGGTCAGAAAAGGGAAGAAACTTCTGCAGACTACATACAGAGCGGCAGAGTTGGGCTCAGAACTCAGCCCCAAAGCTGATGGCCCTCCAGCCTCCCCACCTCTGCACTGTCTCTTTGTCAGGCAGGCACACAGGGTGAATGTAGTCATTGAAGGTGATGGGCTTCTTGAGTTTCAGCAGCGCGATGTCCCGGTCCAGGTTCTCCCTCCAGTTGTACCTGGGGTGAATGACGATCCTCTCCAGCATGGAGATCTTCTCAATGTTCCGCTCATACCTGCCCAGAGCCCCGTAGAGAAACGGAGAAGCTGTAACCCCACCCCATGAATAAGGAAACTGCCTGCCTACAGGGTCTGGGAGTCAGGGTGAACGGTGGACCACCAGTCAGAGGAGAGGGCTGTCTCCTGCCTCCCTGGCTCCAAAGGTCTTCTCCTCTGCAGCTTCTCTCTGTCCTGAAGCTGCACAGGAGTCAGACAGGCCAGGCAGACAGAGGCACGGGCCTAGGCCATATGCCCTGGCCCAAGGACCCTCTAACTCAAAGAGACTTCCACCAAGGCCATGTGTCCTTGTCTCTGGAGGGAATCTGAGGGTAGACCAGGACTTCACTGAGCACGGTGTTTGTTTCTGCACCCAACTCCAAGCCTTGGTAAAGGACGCTGCTAAATGGACTCCCCAGCAGTCCATGCTGGGATGTACAGACATGGCCTGGCCACCCCAGAGCCACCAGGACTCCTCATAGTCACCCTGATGGACCCGACCCCTGCCAGACACTCAGGCACCCTACTTCAGTACCTGGTGCGGGAGTGCTTGCCAAGGCGCACCAGAATGTCACTCTCAGTGAAGTTCTTGTCCCACGGTGGGTACAGCAGGCAGTGGGCCGCAGTGAGGACCCAGCGGTCACTGATAAGACTGGCCCCACACAGCAGCTCCTGAGGACTCTTCCGGAAAAGCATGACCTGCCTGAGAGCGGGAGCAAGAAGCATTAAGAGCAAGGGGCTCCCCTGTGTCAGCCCTGCAAGTAGAAAGTCCCAGTTTTAAGAATTAACTTAGACGACCCCAGACAAAACCAGTCATCTGGGCCCGGCTGCCTTTGGCAGCTGGATTATCATGCTCGTTGCCCTTAGCAACCAGAGCATCGGGCGGTGCTAAGGAGCTCCCTCTTGCTTTTGCACCCCATCTCCAGCTTCTTCCAGTCCAGAGTTTGCACAGTTTAGCACAGCTCTGGAGTTCGAAGAACTGGATTCAAGTTCTGATTTTGCAACACACTTGTGCAGTGTGACTAGGAAAGCCGCCTAAGCGCTCTGAACCTCAGCTGCGCCATCTGCAGAGCGAGAGAAGAAATACACCCAATTTCACAGGGTTGCGGTCAGCCCTTGCCATGACGGTAGATGCTTGGCTTTCGGTCTCTGCGAAGCTGGGCCAGCGAGGGAAGGGAAGCCCCTCTCCGAGGACTGAGTGGGGTGAAGGAGAGGCAGCACGACCCAGCGGACTGCACGGGAGGCGATGGTCCAGGACGCACCAGGGCGCGACGCCTTGCTCCGCATCCCAGCCCTCCACGATGCGCCCGTGGATGTAGGACTCCTGCAGCTCCTTTTCCTTCTGGTCCTCCTTCGACTTCTTCTCGAACAGCGGCCGCAGTCCACAGTCTGCAGAGCGGACGTGGCGGTGAGGGGCGGAGCGGCCTCCAGCCCCGCGGCCCCGGGGCCTGACGCCGCCTCACCTGCCTCCCCGACACCAAAGGTCCTTGGGTTGAAAAAGCTCTGGAACTCCTCGGTGGTGGTGCGCCCTTGGATGGCCGCGTCCGGGTCCTCATCCAGTCCGTCTCCGAACTCCTCATCCACGGGCTCCTCTGTGGGGACCCAGGCACCGCTGGGGCTGGGCTGGGGCATTCCTCATTCAGCTCCCCGCTCTCCCCAACCCCCTTACCGGCCTTGGAGGCCACTTGGTGTAGAGGCTAAGAGTGCAGACGCTCCACAGCTACTAGATAACTGAACCTCCCTTGCCCTCGGTTAACTCATCCATTGTATGGGCATGGAACCTGCTTCACTTGGCTACCACGGGATATAATGAACATACTCACGGGCACACTTAGACAAGCAGAAGAGACTAGTTCTTTTGTTACTCCCTTCTGGCTTTGTCCTCTACATCTCAGGACCCCGGGCCTGCCCACTCACCGCAGTAGTTGAGGTCACAGTACTCAAAGTCACCAGGTGCCCCGGCTACATAGCACCAGGCACCCTCCTCGTCTCCGTCTGGATTCCGGCAGTAATTCTCCACCAGCAGCACTGATTTGCTGAAATCTTGATCCTTGCTCAGGGCCTTGGCCTGACTGCTGTCCCAGGCCAGGCAGGGGGAGCCTTCCGTGGTCACCGCCAGGCGACCCTGGTACTGCCGGCCACGATTGGGAATGCACAGTTCCAGCGAGGGTGAGGGCTTTTTCCTGGAGCCTCCAGAGCTTGGGCTTCGCGGCACAGTGACACCCCCGGCGCCTGGTGGAAAAGGAAGCAGGGGAGTAGAGTAAGTGGGACCACAGATGGAACCAATCAGATAAGGATTCGAATCCCTGCCTAAGCTTTCTACCTGTGTGACCCCGGGCAACTTAACATCTCTGAGCTGCTTCTGAAAACGATTACTAATGAGCTCCTTGGGAGAAAGACCTGCCGATCCGCTCCTGTAAGGACTAGGGCCAAGGAAAACTTAAGCGGGAGCTCTCCTCTATTACATGGGGTCACTGGGAGTCCAAAACCAACTCAACAACACCTAGCAACAAAACTGCCATCCCTGGGTGACACACATGGATGACGTGCTCAGCTGCTAACAGAAGATGGACGTTCCAGCCCACCCAGTAGTGCCTTGGTGAGCTACTTCCAAAAAAGCAGCTGCTGAAAACCCTATGGAGCACAATTCTACTCTGAGGCAACTCAACAGCAACTGGTTTAGTAAAGTCATCCTTGCAGGGTTGTCGAGAAGATTAAACAGGATGGTGGCATAGTGGTGAAGTGTTACAGCTGCTAACCAAAAGCTTCACAGTTCAAATCTACCAGGCGCTCCTTGGAAGCTCTATGGGGCAGTTCTGCTCTGTCTACAGCATTGCCATGAGTTGGAATTGACTCGACGGCAGTGGGTTTGATTTAATGTCTCTATACTGGAGCCCAGAAACCTTGGTGGCATAGTACTTAAGTATTACATCTGCTAACCAAAATGTCGGCAGTTCAAATCCACCAGGCGCTCCTTGGAAACTCGTGGGGCAGTTCTACTCTGTCCTATAGGGTCACTATGAGTCAGAATTGACTCAACAGCAGTGGGTAGAGTACAAGCATTAAAGCGACCCATAAGAAGCCAGACTAGAAACCAGATTTCTCTCCTGGACCATCTTGAATCTATTGGTAGTGACTAGCTAGAGTGCTGGAATAAGAAGGGTTCTGTGTTTACACAGAACAAAGATTGCTGGGATTGACTGAGAATGTCCATAAAGTCAGCAGATTAATTTCAGCATCCCTGCAACACTGGAAACCCTGGCATAGTGGTTAAGTGCTGCAGCTGCTAACCAAAATATTGGCAGTTCAAATCCTCCAGGCCCTCCTTGGAAACTCTATGGGCAGTTCCATTCTGTCCTGTAGGGTTGCTGTGAGTCGGAATCAATTCGATAGCAGTGGGTTTGGTTTGGTAACACAGGCATTATCCTGGGGGGAATGTGGAGGGCTTGGAAAAATGGTAGCCATTTTTGTGATGATGATTGATGATGGTAGGACCAGTGCCATTGCCAAGGCCCAATAAGGATGCCTGAAAGACAAATCGTGTCAACCCACGTTGGCTAGATTGAAGGACTGGCTCTAATTCTTTACCTCTGCCTGTACCCCTGTGACTTTAAAGGCAAAGGTGGGGTATACTGCTCCACCTATTGACTGTGGCCTTGATATTGACTTTCCTTAGCCAATGGAATGTGGGTAGAAGAAACTGCCAGTTCTGAGCCTAGACCTGGAGAGACACCATGTGTTTCTGCTCATTGATTTTCACTTTTGTTGGCACCATGAGAAGAGCTGCTCCCTGGTACCTAACGCCTCTCAGCCTCAGCCGCAGAATGCACATACGTGGAGTAGACCCGGGCCCAGACTGCAGCAGGAAGCTGAGCTGAGAAGGACCCACCGTGTGAAGCAGAGGCACCCAGCCAGACCTGGCCCACATCAGTCAAGCCCACAGAGCGAGTCCAGCTGACATGGACACAGCCACCCCAACTAGCCTCGTACACTTGAGGAATAAATGCTTCTTGTTGGGTGCCCCTGAGAGGGTTTGTTCTGCAGCGTTACTATGGCTGTAGCTAACTAATGCCAGTTCCAGTTGCTGTTGACTCAACTGTAACCTGTGGCCACTCCATGTAGATTGCTGTAGAACTCATGGGATTTTCAGTGTGGGATTTCTGGAAGTAGATCACCAGGCCTTTCTTCCGAGATGTCTTGGGTAAACTCACACTTCCAAACTTTTAGTTCACAGGCAAGCACGTTAACCCTTTGCACTACCCAGGGACTGAGCTGATTTAAGGAAAAAAAAATCTGCCACGGAATCTAATCAGAGTAGAATTGTGCTTTATGGGGTTCTCAGTGGTTGATCATTTTGGAAGCAGATTACCAGGCCTTTCTTTCAAGACACCTCTGGGTGGACTCAAACCTCCAACCACCCAGGAACCGAGCTAACTGATACACTGTGGGAAATAACGATAGAGTATGCAGGTCTGAAATGAATGAGTATTGCCCTGTGGTGCTGGAGAAAGGGCACGTGGACTGAATGGTTTGGGAGGGGTTCCTGGAGGGGAAATACCTGAGCAGGAAGGAAAGCATGTTGGCAATGAGCCACAGATGGATGATCACAAGGAAGCCAAGACTGAGGAGGACAATAGGAAGATGAGAAGTCAACTCCCTCTGGTCTCCTGGCTTCACAGACCAACAGGCCCCAATATGCTTTAGGTAACTAGCTCTTCCTCAGGTAGCTGGGATCTCAGGTCCTGTCCCTAGAGGCCGGGCCCCACAGAGACACACTAGCCTTGGCCTCAGCCTCCCTGACTGCCCCAGCTCACCACACACAGGGATGCTGCATTCTTCCCTCCGCACGGTAGGGTCTGTAGTATAGCACCAGGGCCCCGTAGTGCTGCTATCTGGGTTGCGGCAGAAATTCTCCTTCAGGTCCGCCTCAGGGTGGGTGGTGGAGTTGACACTGGAATAGGAAACACAAAACTTGGAGCCCCAGCAGGAGGTCATGCCCCCAGTGTCTCCCTGCTCCCTGCCTTGGCCCGCTGGTGGCAGGCCTGACCATTACTCACTCAGGCCTGTGTGGGTAGCGACTCCTCCAGAGCTGGCACTCAATGCCTGACCGGGTGAAGCTCTCATTCCCACGGTAGTTCATGCCCAGACCCTCAGCACACTTCCCTGCAGAAGCCCCAACTCAGATCAGCCTTGGGGTCCTGAATATTTGCCGCTCTCTTTCCCAGTCGAGTTCTGTCTGCCCTCCCCCTTCAAGGACTACAGTGCTTGACCAGCATTTACTCAGCACCTCTGGTACCCAAAACAGCTCTCCAGTCAGTTAATGACAGTCACCCAATAGGGAGCACCCTATGGGGTGGGGACACAGTGATGAGTGAGATAGCTGCAGTCTAAGTTTCTGCATCCTTAAACTCAGTGGCTGCCCAAGTCTGAGAGGATGAAAAAGTGAACAAGGTCCTTCTCTGACCTGGCCCTGATCTATTTTTCCTGCTGTCTTGGCTCCTAACAATTGAGCACACCAGTCTCCCTCGTACCTCAGGGCCTTTGTACATGATGTTTACTCTGCCTGGAATGCAGTTCATTGTGCATTCCACAAAGCCAGGTAAACTCTGCTTCCTCTGGGAGCTGTCCTCAGTTCTTCCAGCAAACCAGAAGCCCCTCCTGTGTTCTCTTGATGCACTGAACAGGGGTTTTCTAGCAGTCAGCTCGATGTTTGTATTTTGCTTTCCTACAAGGAGACTGTGTACCCCTTGAAGGCAAAGACTGTATCTGATTCTCTTAGACTCTCTGGCACCCAACACAGGGTCTGTTACATGTTTGCTGAATGAGTCATTTAACTAATGAAAGCATGGCCAGTGATTGGAGTACTGTGTAGTACGAACCATCGTTCCACTAAAGCCAACCTGTTGCATTGAGTCAATTCAAATTAAAGATCCTATAGGACAGAGTACGGCTCCCCTAAAGCATTTCCGAGGAGCAGCTGATGGACTCGAACTGCCGACCTTTCGGTTCGCAGCTGTAGTTCTTAATGACTACTCCACCAGAGCCCCTGCCATACTAAAGGTGTATTTCGAATGCTGTGGAGGAGACAGGAGCCTCCCTGAAGGCTCAGTGAATGGGGTGGCATTTCAGTTAGCCCTTGGAGGGTAGATGCGCTTTCAAAAGACAATGCTGAGTGCTCCAGCAGAAAGTGACAGTGTGAGCAAGGAGGAGTATCTTGATATGCACCCAGAAGTTCTTGCCGTCAGAGTAGCTGGGGGGTTGGTCCATGACTGGTACAGTGGAAGGTAAGAATAGAAGGAGATGGTCAGGCCAGAAGGTGCAAAGCTTGCCTCACTTCCTGTGGGCAACGGGGAGCCACTAAGTGATTTGGAGAATGAGTGTGACAACAGAGAGGCAGTGCGCTGGAAATGGGGGGAAAGACAAGTGAGCAGCGGCCCAGGTCAGGCAGATGTGAACGAGGCCTTAAACATCAGTGCATCCTGCATTCATTTGTTCCTCCAACATGAAACATCGTACTGACTGCTGAACACACAGCCAGTGGCCAGACGCAGAGACACAGCCCAGACCACAGGGACAGAAAAGCCATGTCTTTGTTAGAGGCTGCCCACCACTGGGCCTCCTCCCCTAACCCACCACCCCCCTCATTCACTTCCAGGCTCAGGCCCGTCTTTCTAGTGGTCTGACCTTTAGGGGTCCTCACCTTCCAGACATTCAACGAGCCTTTCTCGAGCTGTCTTCACCGACTGACAAGCTGCAAAAGACCCAGAAACACTGTTGGGATCAGAGTAGGGATGGGATAGAGTGGAATAAAGGGTGGGTGGGTAATACTCAGAAGCAGAGATGGACAGGCAGGTGGGATGGAAGGAACGAACGGCAAGTGAGTGGACAGACGGGTGATCGACAGGCTAGGTATTTCTGTGAAGCAGAACCTTCCCTAGCTGGAGTCCCCAGACCTCCTGTTCAGGAGCAAACCCTTCAAGTGCTCACCTGTGTACTTGGCCCAGAATATATCCTGAAAAAACAAGGACTGCAGTGAGGCAGAGCCAGGAGACTTCAATTTACTTATTTCTTTTCTAGTGAACTTACGTCTTCTCCAATGTCTTTCCTTTCTCTTATCTCAGTCACATGGTGTCAGGGTCTGGGGAGATTTGTGGCCCAAAGCCCAAGCCCATTAAAGAGAAAGGTATTTGAGAAGAGGGGAATCCCTACCACCCTCACCACAACTGAAAAGGGGTCCCCTGAGCTGGAGTAGGAGATCCTAGTGGTATAGTAGTTAAGTGCTATGGCTGCTAACCAAACAGCAGGCTCTCCTTCAAAATTCTACAGGGCAGACCTACTCTGTCCTATTGCTATAAGTTGGAGACGACTCAACAGCACGGGGTTTTTGGTTTTTGAGCTGGAGCAGGGGACAAAAAAGAAGGGCATGGATCCTTTGCAGTGGCCCTGGCAGACACCCAAGGTGACAGGTCCAGAAACACTGAGGCCTAGGCCCAGGGCTCCTGGCCTCACTAAGGGTTCCGTCATCTAGTGGGGGTACGGAAAGTCTGAAACTGAAGAAATCCCATGGATCAGAGCAAGGGACTGTAGGGAGTCCAAGGCAGGAAGCTGTCTGGAGACAGGGGAGGCCCCTGGGTGTCAGGCAGCCTCAGCCAACCCTGAAAACTTCAGCAGAGCCCGAGTCTAGAGGCCTTCAAGAATGGTTGGGATTGGTCACCTTGCCAGCACAGTGGGGTGGGGGTCAGAGGTGAAGGTAAAACACTTTGCAGTAGTGAACACAGGCACAGCCCTCACCGTGTCTGTGGTAGACTCCAGGGCCTCAAAAGCCTCCTCGTAGTTGCACTGCTCCTCCACGCACTCCCGCTCCAGGTTACCCTCGCGCAGCTCCTCCAGGAAGCCGCTGTTGGCTCGGCGCACCCGCTGGAGCAGCGACAGTGCTTGCTGCCGGGCCAGGAACACTGCGGCAGGAGGGTCCCGGGACAGCAGCTCAGACAGCCATAGTGGGCCAGGAAGGAAGCCCAGCCATCCTGCTGTCTTCCAAAACAGGGTGCCCGGCGTGCTGGCGGAACTCAGAAGGTGGCCAGATATAGCCCACTGGCTCCCCTTTTCATACTGGCCACCACCAACCCACTCCACACATTATGAGAAAGAAGCAACCAGCGTTCTCCAGCCCTGAGGATCCAGCTGTTTCTCTAAGCTGGGTACCCTGGGCTGAGACCCTCCTGGAGGCCAGCCCTGAATTGTCTATCAAGCCAGGAGACACCAGCCATAGCCCATGGCCCAGTCTTCCAGACCGTTGCAACTTTCAAGCTCCCCTCTTACCATGCTGGCTGTAGCCAAGGCTGAACAGGGCAGCCAGGGCCAGGCAGCCAGGCAGCCACGGGCCTCGGACGTGCGCCATAGTGTGTCGGCTCTGGAGACTCTGAAGGGTCATCCTGACCCTCCGGGTTAATGTTGAACTAGCATGAAGAAATCAACTGAGAGGGACAGGTCACTGGGTCAGGGCTGCAGGGACAAGCAGACAGATGATAGTTCACCTGCCCACCCCCGCCATCTGGTGGAAACATCCACCTAAGACCAGAAATGGACTGTCTGAGAAGCCACAAAGGAAAGTCAGTGTAACTAACTGTCATTCTCCACTCCTCCTCTCTCTGGAGCATGGGGTCTCAAGATCTTCTTGAGACTCCTTCCAATTAGTCCTAACCCGTGATGATGATTGCTTTAGTCTCTAAATGCCTCAGTATTCTTATCTGTAAAATGGGAATGGGAATGAAAGTTAGTGTGAGGAGTAAAGGAGATCATAGGTGTAAAGTTCCCTAGGTGACACAATCAGTTTGCACTGGTAACCTTGGTGGTGTAGTGGTTAAATGCTATAGCTGCTAACCAAAAGGTTGGTAGTTCAAATCCTCCAGGAGTTTCCTTGGAAACTCTACAAAATAATTCTATTCTGTCCTACAAGGTTGCTAGAAGTCAGAATTGACTCCATGGTAGTGGGTTTGCTTTGGGATTTATTTACCAAAAGATTGCTGGTTCGAATCCACCCAGTGGCTCTCAGGAAGAAACATCTGGCTCTGTGCTTCTGGAAGACCACTGCCGACTGAGGATACTATGGAGCCCTGTTCTACTTTGGCATCCATGGGGCAGCCAGCCATGAGTCAGAAGTAACTCGACGGCAACAGATTTGGGTTTTGGTAGTAATTGGCAGATATGGACATGTAAGCTGATGGGGAGGTTTCTGGAAACTAAATATTCAGATACAAGAAAATGGAAGCAAGGATGCAGCCAGCACAAGCTGTCTATCTCTTCCTAGGATACACAGGGACAGGGACAGCCAGCATTGGCCCCAACCTCCTTTATCCTCTCTGGGCTGTGATGGAGGTGTCTCTGTGTGGCGGTTACCTGGGAGGATAGGGCCAAAGCCTCTTGGGCCTTTGCTCTGTTCTCTCTCCTCTCCCAGGACCCGCGGCTTGCCTTGAACAGAGGCCAGCCCAAACCCCTGGGTCTCTAGAGTATGGCCCCTCCCTTTCTCCCTGGCTACCTTACCTGGTCCAAGCCTACAGTAGCTGCTGGTCCTAACCACGCCTCTGGACCCAACCCTACTCCCTGTACCTACCCTATTTCCTGTTTGCAGTCTGCAAGGTAAATATTAGTCCTGGGTCTAATTAGGACAGAAGGACAAAGAGCAGAAACAGAGGGAAGCACAAGGCCTTTGGGCCTGACTGTTCGGGGTCGGGACCACGGTCATGTTCATCTGTGAAGATCATGGGGAGGGGCCTGGTGCAGTGCCAGGAAGAGAGAGTGTTGGCAGAGCCCTGGGGACCAGGACTCCCACAGGTCCTCAGTGGCCCAAATCCCTACATTTTTTTGTGTGTGCGTGTGTGTGTGTATATATGTGTGTGTGCGTGCACGCGCGCATGTGTGTACATACATACACAAGGACTGCCAATTAATTTCACAAAATTGTTGTAAAAAAAGTGCTACATACCTCATTGCTGAATATCACTACAGCCACCTTCGAAGTACTCCCCTTTGGAAGCTGTGCACCAACGCCAGCACCTAGTCTGCCCTTCAAAGCAATTTTGGAGCTTTTTCCCTGGAATGGCCATCAGAGCTATCATGGTATTACCCTTGATGCCCTGAATGTTATCAAAATGTCTCCCTTTTAATATTGCCTTTATCTTAAAGAACAAAGTCATTGGGGGCCAGATCAGGTGTGTAGGGAGGGTGTTCCAGTACAGTTACTTGTTTACTGGCTAAAAACTCCCTCACAGACAACTATACAGCTAAGTTTGCAAACTTGCCACCACGCCACCGCGTGCAATGGCCATTTGAGAAAAAGTTCCAAAATTGCTTTGAAGGGTGGACTAGGCACTGGCATCAGTGCATAGCTTCCTAAGGGGAGGACTTCAAAGGTGACCCTAGTGATGTTCAGCAATGAGGTACGCAGCACTTAGAACAATTAAGTTTGCAAGCTTAATTGTCACACCTCATATTTACAGAGCCCTGGTGCACACTGGTTAAGCACTCGGCTGCTGATGTCAAGGGTGGCAGTACGAACCTGCCCGATGGCTCTGAAGAGAAAGATCTGGATGTCTCTGATTCTGTAAATATAACAGCCTAGAAAACCGTACAGGGCAACTTTACTGTCACAGGGGGCCAATTTGAGTCCAAAGTTAACTCGACAGCACATAATATTGTGTGTATGTGCATATATATTTCAACTAAGGCATAATTTATATACAGTAATGTTCACAAAACATAGGTGTATAACTCAAAGTCATATAGCTACACCCATATAACCAGCATCCAAATCAAGATAGAGAATACTCTAGGCCCCAAACAGGCTCCTTCATGTTACCTCTCAGTCAGCAACCCCTCCCCAAGAAAACTACTATTCTAGCCACTGCCACCATAAATAAGTTTTCCCTGTGGCTGAAATTCAGGGAGATGGACACGTGTAGTATGTACTCACTGCATCTAGCTTCTTTTGCTCACCAAATTTCTGAGTCATTCATGTTGTGCAGAACAACAGTTCGCTCCTTACTGCATGCAGTGCTTTTCCTTTTACTCATTTGACTTATCCATTCATTTCTTGGTGGACATTTGGCTTAGTTTCCAGTTTTGAGCTACTATGAACAGTTCTGCTACAAATACCCTTGTACACGTCTTTCGTTGTCTATAAACAGCGATCTCTTTGGGGTATATGCTCAGGAGCAGATCTGCTGGGTCATGAAGTTAAGTACAGAAACCCTGGTGGTGCAGTGGTTAAGTGCTATAGCTGCAAACCAGAAGGGCAGCAGTTCAAATCCACCAGGCGCTCCTTAGGCACTCTATGGAGCAGTTCTACTCTGTCCCATAGAGTCGTTATGAGTCAGAGTCGACTTGGTGGCAGTAGGTTTGATGGCTTTTTGGTTTCAAGGAGGTATGGAAACCCTGGTGGCACAGTGGTTAAGTGCTAAGTCTGCTAACCAAAAGATCAGCAGTTTGAATCTGCTAAGTGCTCCTCTAGGGCAGTTCTATTCTGCCCTCCGGGGTCACCATGAGTTGGAATTGGCTGGACGGCAGTGGGCTTGGTTTGGTTGAAATGTAAGTATATATTTTGCATAAACTGCTATGACAAGTAGTTTTCCCAAGGGGTTGCACTAGTTTACTCTCCCTCTCAGCAGTAATGTTTAAAAGCTTCAGGGGCTTCTTATCCTCACTGACACTCTATATTGTCTGTTTATTTAGTACCAATCATTCTGATAGATGTATTAGTATACATCTCACTGTGATTTTAATTTTTATTCCTTATTGGCTAGTGACATTGAGCCTCATGGTTTGGAGTGAAGTGGAATGATGAAAAGATCTTGTATCACTAAAACATTCAAAAATTAAATACTGAGTGAGGAAGGGAGAAAGACTCCTGAAAAGCAAAGAGAGCAGTATGGCTTTATCTTTCCTGTCCTAGACAAGTGATCCCTGGATGGCTTCCTTTCTCTGATGATCAGCTTGGGCCAGTGCTGAGTCAGTCTGGAGAGGGCAAAGAGGCAAGAAGAGGGAGAAGGACAAAACACAATACATATGGACTTCTTCTATTGAAGGCCTGCTGGGCACAGTTCCCTGTCAGGTGACAAATGTACCCCTAGCCTGCCTAACTGCTGAGCCACCACCCAAGCTGAGGAAGGAACTACAAAGAACACGGCTACCAGGTCTCACACAGGCTCCAAGAAACAGAGCTGGCTGGCAAAAAACTAATCTTAGCAACATTTTTCACGCTTTGGATGCTGTGGTGTTTCTCTCCACAGATGGCTACCATTTCCTGGCGCTCCCTCCTTCTGGATAGTTCCAGAATTATCCATTACCAAGAAGCTACTCTGATTGGGTGGACAGGTGGGTTAATGTCAGTGGCAAATGGGAGGCATGGGGCTGCTTATGACCTGATAATCAAATGCTGTGAATAAGACAGAAAGCCACCCCAACTGGAAATCCAGCTTTGCCTTTGATTGATGGTGGAGTCTTGGCACATTACTTACTCAGTCTCTCTGAAACTTGGTATCCTCTTCTGCAAAACAGGGACCACAACATCTATTTTGCAAGACAGCCTAAAGAGGAAGCAAGAAGGTGGATGAAGCAAGAACATATGCTCTTCCTGCCTCTCTTACCTCCACTCCTCCTCCAGACTATCCCATCTTGCTTTTGACTGCTGTCACTTGGCTCACCGGTGGCTTCTCCACACTTCAGCCCCATCCACAGCAGCAGATGCTACTGACCACTTCCTCCACGTAGAAACAGTCTCCGTTTGGCATGTGTCATCCTATTTCATTGGATGCTGATGTTTAGTCTCCTTTGATAGGTCTTGCTCTTCTTGTTGACCCTGAAGGGTTGGGCTACCTCAGTGCTTGGTCCTGGGCCCTCCCCTCTTGTCTGCATTTCCCTCCATGCCCACAGCTTCAGTGACCACCTGTTGGCCAGTGTCATAGATTGATTTCTGTTCCCCCCCAAAATATGCATAGATGAGAAAAAGAGGTGTGCAGTTGAAGAACTCTACTAAAAGACCAGAGCTGATGGTCTGACAGTGTGGATGGTCCCCTGGGAACATGGCCTCTATGCTGCTGGCCCTAATAGGAAACTAGTACTGAGACCAACTCTTTAGTCAAGAATGGACTGGACTCAGGGACACAGTGTGAGCATACAGTGTGTGTTCTTTATGGCTTTATACATTTATAGGAGACTGTCCCACTGGTTTCTTTCTAGATGGGAGAGAAGAGGGTGGAGTGGCGGGGACAGGTTCTCACTGAGAGGATACTAGAAGTGTAGAGTGAAGAGGAGTGTGCTGTCACTGGGTGAGGACAGCAAATGGAGCTGCAGATAGACAGGCATGAAAAATTGATTTCATCACAATAAAAATTACAAAAAATTTTTTAAACTGCAGAAATTTGACTGGGCCTGGATTTGGGGTGTTGCATGATGTTCCTCCGTGTTAGAAAACTCGCCTCTTACGATGTTAATGAGGGTGGACATGCAAAAGGTGAGTTGCTGGGACAGGACTTGTTGTGTGGGATGGCTTTGTGGCTCAGGGCAGCCTCTCGGGATATAAAACAGAGGCAAGCCGAGATTTGAGGACCTCACACCACCAAGAGGAAGTGCCCAGAAGCTGAGCGTGTCCTTTAGGAAGGACCGGGGTAATTGCACCTTAGAAGTTTGCAGTCCAGGGGAAGATTGATGACAAGGACATTCTTCCAGAGCCAGCAGAAGGAGCCTTCCCCTGGAGCTGACACCCTGAATTTGGACTTTTAGCTTACTGGACTGTGACAAAATTTCTCTTTTTAAAGTGATCCACTTGTGGTATTTCTGATAAAGCAGTGCTAGCTGACTAAAACAGCCAGTAACTTCTGTGACTCTCCCTCTAACTCAGGCCTTTCTCCACAGGTAACTGCTTCTAACTGCTCACTTGGGATCTCTCTCACCAACACTCAAAATCCTTACCGTCGTGGTTCCCACCATGGTGTCACCTAGCTTATTATCATTTGGCTGCCTAAGCAGAAACAAGGAGTCAGGTCTCTCTCCCTCTCTCTCTCCCTCTCTGTCACCGAGTCCCTCACTTGTACCTCCCAGAGAGCTTACACACCCACAGGGAGGAGGGTCTACACTGCCCCCCGTCTCCACCTCTTTCTAACTTTGCCTTGGTCCCGGTTCCTTGCTTGGCCCTGACCTTACTGGTCTCTGTCTGGAATGCAGGTCATCCCTCAGAAGGCATCACGGTTCACTCCCTCCAGTATTCAGGCCTCTGCTCGACTCATGTTACTACAAGTTTTTCCCTGACCACCCTCTCTAAAAACACACTCCCCACCTGAACCCCTCCCCTTGAATTACCCCTCTTTACCACGTTTGTCATCACCTGACATATATCTGGAGACATCATCTGACATATTTGGAGACCTAGTGGTGCAGTAGCTACGAGCTATGGCTGCTAACTAAAAGGTCGGCAGTTTGAATCCACAAACTGCTCCTGGGAAACCCTCTGGGGCAGTTCTACTCAGCTCTATAAGGTTGCTCGGTCAAAAGTGACTTGATGGCAATAGATTTGGTTTTTCTCACATGGCTTTATCGTTTGTCTTCCCTTCCTGGAACATAAGCCCTATGACAGCAGAGACTTGATCGTCACTGTTGTCTCCCTAGCAACTAGAACAGTACCAAGCATGCTGGAGGTGCTCAGTAAAGATCTGTTGGGTGAATGGCCCCATTTCTGTCCATTTCCACTGCTACCACCCTGCTCCAAGTCACCTCAGCAACATCCTAACTGATTTTCCCCCAATTACAAACTTTGCTCTCTCAACCCAGTAATCTTTTCAAATACAGATCTGATCATGTCATTGCTCTACTGAGAGCCCCTCCATACCTGAGAATGAAGTCCAAGCTCCCAGCCGCAGGCCCTGTGTGATCAGGATCCTGCCTCCTTCTCCCCTTCATTCTCTTCGCTCTAGCCGTGTCACTCTTCCTAGCTGCTCAGACCCACCAGTCTCCCATCCCAGGTCTTTCTCCTGTGTCCCACCTTCCCTGCCTCATGCCCACTCGTCCTTCAAGACGGGCTGACACGAGGGGCAGCAGAGTGCAGAGGCTGAGCCTCACAGCAGCACTGGCCTGTGTGGGTCTAGATCTCCACTCTGCCACCTAGCAGCTTGGTGACTTTTGTTCTCATCTGTAAACCACAGCACTGGACCACAGTAAGGTGCATGTTTATTATCATTACTGTTCCCCAGGGATGCCTTCCCTGATACCCCAGGCCAAGTTATCGTCCCATTAAATACGTCTCTGTATTGCAGCACCCTCTTTTGGTTCTTGTCTACTGGCTTCCCCTGCAACCACAAGCTCCTTGGCCTCTCTTGTTCTGATGATGTTCCCAGCACCCTGTGCAGTCCAAGCCCACAGTGGACACAGAACAAATTATAACACCTCTCTGCTTCCCTAAGCAAGGCTGCCTTTAGGCCAGGCACAGACAGGCACAGCTCCATCCCTCACCACCTCTCAAGGAGGCTGGTGTTTCCCAGCTCAGAACTTTAACCAACTTCACAGCACTTAGGTGACGACAAAATCTACCAAAATAAACTAAAGCTGAATTACAGTGAGGTGTGACAAGCTGCATCTCTCGGAGCAGGGAGCTGAGATCAGGCTTGGGCCTTTTAAGCCCCAAAAGCCATTCAAGGTGTGTCCAAAAGGGTTTGTTTCTTGGGGAACATGCTGGGGGTGGATATCCTAGCACTAGGCACCCAGAAAGAGCAGAGGCACTGCCCATCACCTGACTGTCTCAGTGGGTGAGATCACCTAGCAACGTGTAAAGAGCAAGGGCCTAACTTCAATGCCTTAACAACAAAAAGACAAACAATCCGGTTGAAAAATGGGCACAGGACATTAAATAAACCTCAGCAAAGAAAGACATTCAGGTGGCCAACAAATATATGAGGAGATGCTCATGACCATTAGCCATTAGAGAGATGCAAGTCCAAACAACGAGATGTCATTTCACCCTGGCAATAGTGGCAATGATCAAAAAGCAAGTAACAACAAATGCTGGTGAGGGTGTGGGCAGATTGGTACTCCCCTACACCGCTGGTGGAATTGCAAAATGGTACAGCCACTGTGGAAAACAGCATGGCCCTTCCTTATAAAGTCAGAAACAGAGATACTGTATGATCGAACAATCCCAAAACCAAAAACCAAACCGAGTTGATTCTAACCCATAATGACTCCACGGGACTGAGTGAAAACTTCCCCACAGGGTTTCCAAGACTGTCTTCTTTATGCAAGCAGGCTGCTACCATTCTCTCCCTTGGAGCAGCTGATGGGTTTGAACTGCAAACCTTTTGGTTTGTAGCTAAGTGCTTTAACCACTGTACCACCAGGCTTCTATAGCAACTCCACCTGGCATCTATCTTAGAGAAATAAGAGGCATGACACAAAGAGATACTTACACACCCATGTTCACCCTAGCAGTGTTCCAACAGCAGAAAGCTAGAAGCAAGTGCCCATCAACGGATGAATGGATAAACTAAGCGTGGTGCATACACACAACGGAGTACCACGTAATGTTAAAGAACAATGAATCCAGGAAACACCTCACAACATGGATGAACCTGGAAGACATCATGCTGAATGAAATAAGTCAATCCCAAGGGGACAAGTATCATTTCTTGAAAAGTCAAGAAAAGGTTTATACACAGAAAGAACTATTCTTTGATGTTTACGACAAATGGGCAAGAGAACATGGGAAAATCACTAACCAGAGAGTAGACACGTATTAATTCGGGTGAAGAGAACGGCAGTATGTGGTAAGGGGGAGGTCAGCATAACATGACCAAGCCAAGGAAGACCTTGGGAAATAGGCAAAAGACAACATTGGTACCTGCGGTTCTAACAGTCCTGCAGTAACAGTAATAACAACCAGTAATGTATGAGTGGATACATTAGACATGTGAGCTGAACAGCTGTGGGATGGCTGTGGGCATACAGCCAGGAGCATCTGTAGGTATTCCAGAGGCTACCTCTACATATGTATTTGTATGTACTTCAAATACATCCATGGGCGTGGTAGAGCACATGGGTGCACAGTTAGCCAGATCCCAACACTCTGAAGGACTGGGCATGACAGCTTAGGACCATAGCCTCGTGGAGCAAACATCTAGGTCAGCTGGGACAACACCGTCCATAAAGACAATGTTGTACATTCTGCTTTGCTAGCTAGTAATGAGGCTCTTGAAAACTTTTAAGTGGCCATCTAAGCTACAACTATCAGCCTCTTCCCATCCAGAGCAAAGAGTAAAAAAAAAAAATCCAAAGACTCCTGGAAACAGTCCAACTACTGGTCCAACTAGCGGCCTCCACTACCCTGAGACCAGAATGAGGTATTACCTGGCCAGATGTACCTGGCTACCTCTACTGACCACTCTGACCTGGGTCACAATAGAAGATCCCAGTTAGAGCAGGGGTAAAAAAATTGAACAAAACTCAAATTCATAGAGAGGATCAAACTTACTCGTCTGACAGACCGGTGGAACCCCTGAGACTCTGACCGTCAGGCACCCTTCAGGCCCGGAACTGAACCTACTCCTGGAGATCACCTTTCAGCCAGACAACAGACAGGCCTATAAAGCGCACAATAACATCCTTAAGGAACTTGCTCCTTAGAACAATCAACCATACTAGACCAAAAGGGAAGCATTTGCCCAAAATAAAAACTGAGAAGGCAATGAGGGGCAGGCAAGATGGGTGAATGGAAAGAAGGAAGCCAGGGAGGAAGGGAGGAGAGTGCTGCTGATTGAGCGGTGTGCAACTAATGGCATGAAACAAAAGTATAAATTGTTAAGTGGGAAACTACTTTGCTCTGTAAACTTGCACCCCAAACGGCATTTAAGCATCGCAAAAAAAGTGCCTGCAGTGTTTCTACAGAAGGAAGCACAAGTTCTACCAGAATAAAGGTTTTAATTCAGCAGGTTTTACCTCACAGCCTTGGGAAGCAGTTTGGTGGCCTTCTACCCACAGGCCTGTTGCTGCTGAGAGGATTCTGACTCATGATGACCCCCTGTGTGCAGAGCAGGACTGCTCTACAATTTTCAAGGGTGTGACTTTTAGGAAGCCGACTGCCAGGCCTTTCTTCCAAGGCATCTCTGACTGGGTCTGAATTGTCACCTTTTTGGTTAGTGGTCATGTGCTTAACCATTGGTGTCACCCAGAGGTTCAGGAAGCAAAGTCATTGACCTATTTCTCATAGGAGACTCTGGTCCCTATCTGGCAACCTAGAGACAAAAAAAAGACGCCAGCACCCAAATGCTAGAAAGAGGAGTCTTTATAGAGAGGTCTGTGAGGGGGTGGCGAGCTGTCAGGTGCCCGTCTCCATCTCCACCACTTCCGCCCAGGCACTGAAGCCCATGTCCTTGTGGATGAGCAGCAGGCTGTGGGTGGGGCCTGGCTCCTCTGGCACCACAAAGCACTTGTTCTGGCTCTCGGAAATGGTGACCTCAATGACATCTCGGGCTGGGGAGGCTTCCTGTTCGCTGGATGCGTCCAGCAGTTCGGGCTCAGTCTGCAGCAGCACCACGGTGGGTTCAGAAGCAGCAGGAGGCACAGAGGGTGGGCTGGAGGACACCTCAGGCTGGTGACTGAGCTGGTGCCGCTTGAGGCTTTGGGGGAGGGTGTAGCCCATGCCACAGGTGGGGCAGCGATAGGGCTTGTCTGCCAGGTGGCTTTTAAGGTGACGCCGCAGCTTGGTAGCCAGTGTGTACGCACGACCACACTGGGGGCACACGAAGGGCTTCTCCCCTGAATGCAGGCGCTCATGGGCACGCAGCGTGTGTGGGTCTCGGAGGGCCTTCCCACACACGGGGCAGAGGTGGGCCTCCCCCGTGTGGGAGATGAGGTGGCGCCGCAGCTCCGGCAGCTGGGAGAAGGCATCTGCACAGTGCGGGCAGCGGTAAGGGCGCTCCCCTGTGTGCAGCCGCAAGTGCCCACGCAGGTTGCCCCGCTGGCGGAACGCCCGGCCGCAGTGCGGGCACAGGAAGGGCTTCTCCCCTGTGTGGAGCCGCATGTGGTTCCGCAGGGAGCCCTGGTTGGCCAGGGGCCGCCCACACACAGGACACGGGCACGGGGCAGGGGCAGCTGGTACCTGGTGGGTCTTTCGATGCAGCCGCAGGGAGGGCCGGCGGGCAAAGGTCTTGCCACACTGGTCACAAGCAAAAGGCCGGGCACCAGAATGTACCACCTGGTGTTCCTTGAGGTCTCGCCGGGTGCCATAGGCCTTGTCACACTGTGGACAGGGGAATGGCCGTACCCCACGGTGGCCTAGCATGTGAGCTTTGAAGCTCTCCTCGGAGCTATAGCTCTTACCACACTCTGTGCAAAGGAAAGGCTTATGGCCTGTGTGCACAAACGCATGCTTCTTTAGGTGGCACAGCTGCAGGAATGCCTTGCCACATTCCCCACACCGGTACCGTCGGCCCTGCCTTGAGGAGCGGCTTGCCAGAGCAGGAGAGCTCTGCAAGGGTGCAGGAATGCTAAAGTCCTTGGGCTCTGAGGTCTTGGCTTTGGGTGGGTGTTGATCACTGGGGCTACAGAATGACTTAGTCATGTCGGCAAGGCACTGGGGGTCCCTGGAAGGGGAGGAACTGGTTTCACTGCTCGCTGGGCCTTGCTGGACAGCTGGGCTGCTCTGAGGTTCAGCTGGCACCAGTGTCTGGGGTGGGTCCTCCTCATCCACACTGCCATCACGAAGCAAGGAGCCGAGCGGCTGGCTACCCACTGAAAGGTGCTCCTGGGCTTGGGGTTTAAGTCCAGGGCTCACTGTACTCTCTGCCTGGGGGTTGGAATGCCACTGGTGACCGACATCTGCAAGGCAACAGTGGGGTGCTAGGGTTAGTAGAACTTAGTAGTGGGAGGTGACAGCGGTATTACCAGATACGTCTTCTCCTAGGCAGCCCTGAACCCCAGCGGGAAGTATAACACCATTTTCTTTCCTGAAGCATAAACCACACTCTTTACCTTCCTGTCCAGCCTCAGGTGTCTTCTGGAGAAGCATCCCTGAACATCATGGTGTCCTAGCCATCCCTAGAGTAAGGCCTCCCAAAGGCCCCCACCAAGAATGTGAGTCAAGACCCAATTCCCTTAGCTCATCTGTAAGATAAAGGATACTGCTCCTCCTCACCAACTGAAAAAACATCAGAGAATGGAGATGCTAACATAGCGTACTTTCCTCAGTAAATGACCTCCCTATTCTAGTAAGTTATGCTTAGAAAGGTTAAGAGCGGCAAATAATCTTATTGTTCGTTTCAAGCAAAATACTATCACTCTTTAACAGAAAACCTTCAAGTGACAGTTTATACCCCAAGGCTCTTTAAAACTGCCTAAAAGTTCTGGCTTTGCTGTACCCACCAAACGTGTCATGATCCATACCCAATCCTGCATTGAAAGATCCACCTTAAAGCAGACTTCAAAATCTCAGTAAAGATTCTAACTTGGCCTTTTCCCTCAGACGAGCTTCCACATGCTCTCTCTTACGTTAAGCCATGAACTTGGCTTCGACTTACCAGCAGGTTGTTTTGGTGATAACTTAGGGAGCCAGCACCCGACACCCACCTGTGCAGGGTTCTGCAGCATCCAGCTCAGGAGAGACCCCTTCCTGCTGCACAGCAGACTCCACTTCCGTGAATACAGCCACAGATGTCTGTCCCTCTAGCCTGGGCAGGGTGGTGCTCGAGTCATCAGAGGGAGGCCAGGGCCACAGCAGCAGCTCGAAGCCTGGCAGCACGGGCCGGTACACCTGCAGGTGAAGCCTCCTGCCGACCCGCAATGGGGCTACGTTTCCCTCACTCTCCTGCCTGCCCTGCTGCACCAGACTGCAAAGGAGAACAAGACGATAGAGTAAGAGATCATCTTCAAGTAGACTTCCCTGAAAGCCCCAGCTACCCGACAGTCTGAACCTAAAGGACCCCAGCTTTGGGGAAACTTGCTGCAAAAGCTCACTGGGTCAGGATTTAAGAGTCTGCCTCAGGCCCTATCTCAGGCCACAACAGAAAGCCTTAAAGGAGCAATCTTCGCTACTACATATTCTCCTGTGGCTTACCTGGTCCAGCCTGAACCCTGCTCACAGGCACAAACGTCTTGCCATGGTCCTAGTGACAGGTCCTGAAATAAACCAACAAAAGTCCTTATCAAATGTGTTTGAGGAGACCATAGTAGGGGGATACTGAACGGAACCTCTCCTAGGACAGATGCAAGACGAAGCCCACAGATGATGAGTGGCCTCTGATTCTGCCTCCACAGGACTGTGTTATTCAATTCCTCACCGGTAAAGAACAAAAATGTTGCCCTCATCTCCCTCCCAAAACTAAAACCAAACCAAATCCACTGCTGTTGAGTCAATTCCAACTCACAGCAATCCTACAGGACAGAACAGAACTCCTCTACAGAGTTCCCAAGAAGTGCCTGGTAGATTCAGACTGCTAACTTTTGGTTAGCAGCCATAGCACTTAACCACCAGGGTTTCTAGTAAGTTCTAAACAAGTAATACGAGGAATTTTGACTTTTTTTTTGCACTTGGTATATATACAGTGATACATTTTATTGCATTATCTTATCTATTATTAAGTGCCATCCAGTCAATTTCGACTCAGAGTGACCCCGTGTGACAAAGTAGGCCTGCCCCACATCGTTTTCCAGAATGTAATCTTTATGGAGGAGACCAGGTGGTGCGGTGGTTGTGTGTTCACCTGCTAAGGGAAAGGCTGGCAGTTGAAATCCACCAGTCACTCCTTGGAAACCCTCTGGGGCAGCTCTACAGTGTCCTATAAGGTTGCTATGCGTTGGAAACAACTTAAAGACAATGGGTTTTTTAATCTTTATGGAGGCAGATTGTCAAGTCTTTTTCCTATGGAACCTCTGGATGGATTCCATATACCAACCTTTTGGTTAGCAGCTAAGTACTTAACCACTTAACTGAGTCACCAGGGCTCCTTTAACTTAATTAGTCTTTCAAATAATTTTGAGACAGCCAGTGTTCTTTCATTTTTACAGATGAGTTAAACTAGCATGTCATTTAACTAGAGAGGTGACAAGGCTGGCATTTGACTCATGTCTTTTTTCTCTAAATTTTATTTATTTTGTTGTTGTTGAGCGTATACACAGCAAAACATACATCAATTCATTCGTTCCTACATGTACAATTTAGTGACACTGCATACTTGTAGTTGTGCAGCCATTCTCACCCTTGTTTTTTGACTTGTTCCTCTATCATTAACATAAACTCATTACCCTCTACAGTTTGACGCATGGCTTTTTAATTCAAGTCCTTGATGGTGTAATGGTTAAATGCTATATCTACTAATCAAAAGGTCAGCAGTTCAAATCGACCAGGCGCTCCTTGGGAACTCTGTGGCACAGTTCTCCTCTGTCCTACGAGGTCACTATGAGTCATAATCGAATGAACGGCAATAGGTTTGGTGTTTTTGGTTTCGCTTCTGTCACTGCTAACTCTATGCTAATCCAGTTTTTGGCAACTTTTTGCATCTCGATTCTTCAAGTATTGCAAATAAGGGGAATGGACTGTCCTTAAGAGAAAGAACAGAACACATCTCCTTTATCTTGCTGGCAATATATCCTGCCTCGCCCAACAGCCTGGAAAGCTGTCCAGAGATGTCTAACTGTTCCCAAGTTTCCAAACACAGAGAGGAGCTGCTCTGTCCCTCTGTACCTCCTCCTGGTGGGTGTCCTCTTGCTCGCCCTTCTCCTCAGAGACAGGCTTTTCTTCCAGTGGCCCCCACTGCAGTCCAGGCTTCAGGGGTTCCCCGACACACCAGATCCCCAAGCGCTGCTCTCTGGCGAGTGAGGGGCCAAGGGCCAATCCTAGGGGGAGACTTTTTAGAGCGAGGACCGTTCGGGCCAGCTTCGGTGGGAAGTCCTTGAGATCTTGAGCACAGCCTTCCCTAAAAGGGCTCCATTCTGCGTCTGGGGCTGTGTGGGGCTCGGTGGCTGCAAGCAGAGGGGACGACAGTGAGGGAGTGGCCAAACATGAGAAAACAGTCTAAGAGGACGTAAGTCAAGGAAACGTGCAAGGAGGCAGCTGCAGGTCCTGCTAGGCATCTGGAGTCTGAGGGAACTGTGGGACTTTAAGGGGGTCGTTTAAAGGGCTTGAGAGGTTTCAGGGGCTCTTAAACCTCCAGGGTTTCGGAGGGCACCGGAGAAAGATCCCGGGCCCAGATGGAGCAGGGAAGGAGCCAGAGAGTTGACCAGAGAACGTAAACTCCTTCCTGGCCAGGGTGAGGGCTACAGACATCGCAGATCACTCACCCAGCCGCGATCTCTTTCCGTCCAGAAGTAGTTCCTCCACCTCCTCCATCCCCGGTCAGGCAGCCTCACTCCACCGGAAGTGACCGTCGTCTTCTCAGCTCCTCCTGGAAACGGTTATTGGTTTCCAAATTTCCTCTCAAGAAAGAATTCTAACAGTCCAGCCTCAGTAGCGGACAAAACCAGGAGTTTGGGAGTACTTACGAGGCAAAACTATGTCCGAGGACTAAACGTACGTAAGATTCCGTTGATATAACATAGAGTCAAATATCCGGAAAGCGGAACTAATGTTTTCACCCACCTCCTGTTGAGAAAGAGAGAGATGGGGAGGACAGTTATGCTGTAGTCCCCGAGGCCGTCATCTAGGCGGGTTCCTGCAGGAAGTGGGCGGGGCTTCTGCGAAGGCCATGTTTGGACCGGGCAATGGGCCGGAAAGGGGTTGGAGGTGTGGCGGAAGTGGTTGAGGAATGTGGCTTCGGGGAGGGGGCGGTTCCCGTTCCACCGCGAAGCCGGATGTTTGCTGAGCTTTGACAGGCGTGGCAGGGGGAGCAGTGCCCGAGCGCGGTGAGCTGCAGGGCTCTGGGGTACCCCGGGCGGGGGTGGAGGAAGGGAAGAAGCTGGACTGGGGTCGTCTGAAGGGGTGGAGTCCGAATGGGGAGGACCCCAGTAGATAACAAGGAGGGAGCTCGAGGATGGGACTGGGCCCAGGAGCCTGGCCTTCCCGCTGCCCCATTCTTGGTCTGAAGTGGGAGGACTTCATCTCCTTCGCTGCCTTCCTACTGCCATCCCCTGGCCAGACTGCTGTCCTCGAGCAAGCCGTGGGAGGGGAATGCGTCCCTGGTCTGATCTGGCAAAGCATTGAGATTTGGGAGAAGTGTTCCACCCTGCATTTATTAGGCCACGATTTCGTTTCAATTTCCTAATCTGTGAAAATGGGATAATTACACCCGATCAAGGATTTGTAAACCATAAAGCTCTGTGAAAACGCGATGGGAGTTGTATGGTGACTGGATTTGGGTTTTTTTCCAATTCTTGAGCATCATCTCCCCCTCCCCTTGTACGCGGGTGATGCCACTGCCTGAGAATACGATGTCAAGTTGCTATCTCAGTTCAGCGCGGAAATTAATGGAGAAACTTTAGTTTGGCTTTTTACCTCAGTTTTGCAGTCGGAACCTGGGAATCGTATTAATAAATCAGTGAGAGAATTGTTGAGAGAGTGACCTTTGCCAGGAGACCACCTCAAACACACATGGACTAAAATCCTGCCTGCTGGCCATTTGACCCTAAGCAATATACTTACTTTTCCTGGTTCTCAGTTTTCCTCCAATCATAAAGTGAGCTTAGTAGTATTTGCCTCACTGCGGTGTTGTGGAGTTAAAAGAATTAATTATCCATTTCCTGGTGCCTTGTAGCCCTCAACATACAGTTGTTTGCCTTTTCCACTTAGAAATGGATTGATTCAGTCAGTGATTCAGCAAGTATTATTGAGCATTAACTGTATGCCAGGCATTATTATTCTGAACAGGTCAAAGGCTTTTAAATCAGGATCTTCAAAGGGTCTGTGAAGTCCATAAAATTGCATGGGAGATTTCAAATCCATGTTGAATTTCATTAGAGAGGTCTAGGGTTTTCTCTAAAACTTCTGTCTAAAGAGCTTCTCAAAAATTTTTATAAAGGTAAATGGTTTTCCTGCTGAGAAGGGAAAAAAATCATCTTCGAGTAGGCAGTATTTTTCACAGATTGGAGCAAGGCCTTGTGGGTGGCTGGGTTTTAGGCACCAGGGTACTTCACTGCCACTGTCTTCAATGTTAGACATTCCCAAGACTGGTTTCCTTCACTCTCCCACTAAATGGGCCCAGAGAAGACAACAGCTGTGAGTTGGAGGCTGGTGAGAGAGGCCAGTCTAGCAGGGAGGTGGAACAACTGTCGTTAGTTATGCTGGAAAAAAAGGCTCTGGGGGGAGGTGTGGTAAATCAGAACTGACAGGCTAGAGGAGGATTTACTGGCAAAGAGGTGGAGTTCAAGTGCAACTCCCCTTTGGAGAGTGTCACTCTTTCTCCCTCATACAACCTCAGCTTCCAGCTGCTCCTTCTAATCCTGTTGTTCACTTCAGCACAAATGTTTTAGAACAGTGGAGAATTGTGTTTCTTTATTTTATAGATGAGGAGATTGGGGCTCAGATGGTAGAAGGACTTGCCCTGCGTCTTTGTGACTCTGTGCGTTAGGCAGGAGCAGGACTCTAAGTCACTTCTCCATCTACCTCCTCCCATGCTCTTTCCACCGTATCAAGCACCTAATCTGTGCAGAAAGGTTTTTCTGGGAAGGTGGGTGGGAGCGCTGAAGGAGCATCTGGTACCTGGGCAGTTTCAGAACGGGAGGGATGCCAAGAGGGCTTAAATCTGGAAGATTGCTGGATTCCGTCTCTGCTACCCACCTGGGAGCTCCTTTCTGGGAACAGCCCTCTCAGCCTACTGTTTGAATAGGGGAGAGGGCATATAGGTGGGTCAGGGTGGATTCCACAAGAGATTGAAGAGTGGCTGCATTGGAGTGTTGAAGGAGAGTGGGGGGCCAGGTTTTAGAGGTGAGAGGCGCAACAGAGAGAAGTATAGCCCAAATAATATGAGCAGGTCATCTTTTTCTGTGTTTTGGGGAAGTGACTTCTATTTGGGGGTTAAGCAATGGTAGTGGTTAAGGACAGTGAATAAGGTCAGGGAAGAGATGAGTTTTCTCTTAGATGGGGCTTAAGAACTTGAAACAGTTTTTCCCACTGAATCAATATGGTTGTCCCGGTAACTCGGAGATTGTTGCTAGGCACTGGGAGCTGGTGTATTATCCAGAAGCCTCACCGGTGATGGTGACGCATGCAGGAGGTTGTCACGTTTCCTCGGAGCCCTGAGGTGTTCAGGATCTGGGTCTCAGATGGCAGTTCTCTCTCCCTCCTCTTTGTCTTCTCCCTCCCCTCTCCGGCTGTTGTTTACACCCCTTATCTGCTCTGCTGATTCTCTGACCATATATGTCCCTTTCTGGCCTCCAAGAATGCAGCCTAGCTTGGAGCAGCCTCTTATCTGAGGTTGACTGAGTAGGTTGAATTGAAACTCTTCTCTCTCACCCATATGGTGAGCCTGTGGTGGGAGAGGGAATTGTTTTCCATTTGGGCTGAAGGCAGAAGGTGCCTCGCCCAGGCCCTGTGTGGCCACATCCTTAGGGCCTTGACTGGATCTGAGACCTGGGGAAACCCAGTCTTAGAGTTAGCACTTCTCCTTTCCAGCCAACTGTATCTGCTGTTCTCTTTGTCACCTCTCAGAGCTCACCACTTTGGATGCCACGAGCTTCCCCCTGTCCCATCTACTGACCTTTCCTACCTTGCAACTAGTGTCAGGTTTGGGCTTCAGAGCCCAAGGGAGCCTGCCCTGTGACTGGCAGACAAACTCCATCCCCTGCTGCTGGTCCCTGTCCTGGGGCAAGCCTACGTGGGCCTCTCAGCTTTGACCTTTTCTGAGGGGGAACCTGTGACCCAGGGCAGGGGTTGGGGGCTGAGTAACCAGACCCATGCTGACCAGTTGCAAGCACGGAGTTTGAGACACTGCTGTGCTCCTTGGAGTCTTGCACCATTTCTATCCCTGTAGCTTCAGGAGCCTGGGAAGCTTCTGGGTTCCAGAAACCCAGAGGAAAGTGGGGTGAACTTACCCTCTGCAGCTGGGACCACACGGCTGGGCCAGCTGGGTGGTGGGTAGCACAGGGCCTGGCACAGCTCTTTCCTGCCCAGCTTGAAGACCTGAGGGAGGCACGGAGCTGTGCCATCCTCTGCTCCAGCTGCCTTTTCTGGCAACAAGCCTGAACTGAGAAGCCAGGGGAAGCCAGAGCTGCGTGGTGCTGTTGGCAGGGATGAGAAGTGTTTAGGAATAGGGACAGAGGAGCCTGAGTGATGAGGGGATGGAGGCAGGACGGTTTAGACTGGGGAGGCTTGCTGTAGAAGTTACAGGAGATGGAAAAATGGTGTCAGTGACCTGCCACCCTCCTCCCCTAGTTGTCTTTTCAGGCTCTGCAGGGTGAGGCTGTGGGGGACAGCCTTGGCCATGGACCCACTCTCAGAGTTGCAGGACGACCTGACTTTGGATGACACCAGCCAGGCTCTGAACCAGCTGAAGCTGGCCTCCATTGACGAGAAGAACTGGCCCTCAGATGAAATGCCAGACTTTTCCAAGTCAGGTGGGCACCGCGAGATCTCCGTACAGCGGAGGCCCCTTTCTGCTGCAGGGAGACCTTGTGAGGGCGGGATGGGGAGTGGTCTAGCCTCAGGGCACAAGCCTTTCTAGGAGCAGTGCCAAAGAGCCTGAGTCTTGGGGAGCACTGCCCCAGCCCCCTGGGTTGACCACTTACTTGGCCGTGTTTCTCAGATGACTCCAAATGCAGCTCCCCAGAACCTGTCACACACCTGAAGTGGGATGACCCTTACTATGACATCGCCCGGCACCAGATTGTGGAGGTAGCAGGTGAGCATACCCAGCACTGTACCTGTGAAGCTAGCCCCGCACACCTTGGGGAAGGGGACTGGTAGGGGAGCAGGTACCCGGAACACGTGAGCACAGATGCGATTCTTTAAAATTTTGACTTGCTTATGGTTACTGTTCAGTGCCGTCACCTGCTGCCCTGTTGTCGCCGTGAGGGCTGGTGTGTGGGAAGCAGTATGGCCCAGAGGCTTTGAAGTCAGAAAGGCTTGTGATTGATTTCAGCTCTACTGCTTAGTGACATAGTGGCTTTGGACAAGAAACTTGACTTCACTGAACCTATTTCTTCCTCGTGGGATGGCTGCAAGGATTATTGTAGTGAGTGTATGTCAAGGTCTGACTGAGCTAGAAGAGAGTTAGCTCAATTAGTGGCCGTTCCGTTCCCCTGGCCACCTCCCTTTCCTTTGGCCTGCCGTCAACTTTGTTACTACATCGGTTACTGGGGAGGGGGGGCGCCAGCCCATCTTGGGAAACCTGCCTCCAAGGGAGTCTGGAGTGGCCAGAGCCTCTTCCTGGAAGTCAGAGGCCACATTAGGGGCATTAGGTTCCCTACAGATGTGCTACCCTGCTGTGAATGGAGGGTGCCTTGTGAGGTCTCCACCTTAGTGAGCTCCCACCCCCTTGCAGGACCCAGAGTAAACAAGGAAAAGGAATATTATCTAGGATGGTGATGACCAATTCATGCTCTTAGCAGCCTTTGCCAGAAGGGGAAGTTGGAGTTGTGGGATCCATTGTCTTTTCACTAGTGGTTGTCTGCCATTCCTGGTGAGGCCGGGCAGCTGTAAGCAAGGGTGATAGCACGATGATGTTCTAAGGCATCAGGGTGGGCAAGGGGAGCCAGGCGGGCCATGGCCCCTGGAGCATAGCATGATGAACAGGGAGGGGTCTAGAAGAAGCCCGCAGGCATCTGGCCATAGGAGAACAGCAGGGAGCACCATTACTACCACATATTAGGCTCGGAGAGGGACAAGACATTTGGGAAGATTGACATAGTGTTAAAGGTATTACAGTGGCATCTGTGTTCCTGGTACCTGCCTGGTCTTGGTAGGGTTCCTTGGCTTTGTCCTCTCACATCCCTGCTGAGAGTTCTTTCCTGGCCTCTGCATAACTTGGGCACAGAAGCATCACCTAAGTTCCAGAATCTTCTTGCATGAGAGGCATCTGATGTGAAGCAGTCTGTATCCTGAGATCATCTTGTCCTTGAGCTCATATCACAAGGCAGAGCTGGGGAGGCTGGCCCCTACCTTAGGTGGTCTCTCTGCCACCTGTAAGCGGGGCAACATGTTTCTGTTTCCCCAGGGTTCGATGAGCCTGAGGGGGCCCAGCCAGGTAGGTGTCGGTCCCAGTTCTCTCTGCTTGGACTCTGGACTATGGGCTGTGGTCTTGGGGACTGTTGATCAGGAAGGGCTCTTGGTGGAGGCCAGGTGGGGCCAGCTTCATTGCAGTCGCACTCTAGGGAACTGGTGTTATCTGGGAGCTGGAAATAGGAAAGAAATCATGACTGGGGGAGGGGCAGGCTATGTAGGGGACAGAATCCAAAGGAAAAGAAGCTCTAAGGGACAGAAGGACTTTGTCCCTGCCTCTCTTTATACTGGGCCTGGCAGTGGCCTGGTCTGGGTGCTGGCCCCTCAAGCCTGAATGCAGAATGCTGGCTCAGGGACCTGCTGGGTGTCTTGTTTGATGAGACCTTGGTGACATCCTAGGGGCTGCTTCCTGGCACTAGAAACTGGAGAATGAGCCCATGCTGGAAGGGAGAATGACCTTGACTTTTTCTGTATTCTTTCCCTGGCTAGCAGTGGCTGTCATGCTCTGTGGTCGAGTTTGGTGCAGTCCATGTAGGCTCTTTCCAGTGGTGTGCTATTACATGTGTAACTGTCTCCCCAAATTAAAAAAAAAAACTTACCTTTAGTGACATTTGCCAGTTTCTACTGTGGCGAACTTCAAGCTACCAATGTGTTGTCACCCAGCTTGCAAAATTCCTGACAGTTCAACAGTTAGTCCCTCTGTGCATGGTTCTGCCAGTCCCAGCCCCAACCTCCATCTCCTTTGCCTTCTCAGCAGGCAGCTGGTCTGGCAGTTTCTCCATGCCAGCCCACAGAAGCTGTGTTGTTGCTGATTAATACCCAGGCCACCCTGCGAGAGATCCTGATTGGTACCTGGGGAATGCAGACACCTTGCTTGGGAAGCTTGTCCTTTCCTGTGCTTTCCAGTAACACCTTGCCTCAGCTTCTCATTGTGTCTCTCCCCACCCCAGAGTTCTGGAGGAGGGGGTTCTGGGCTTTTTCACACGTGCTTCCTATAGCATCATTCATCCAGCTGACCTCCTAAGGACTTGAGCAGTGGGACCCTGCTCCAGGAAGTGGACAGCAGGGATAGACCCTAGAACTGCCCATATTCTCCTTCCAACCTCTGAGGGAGTCTTGCTAGCAAGCTCCTCAGTGACCCCTAGCCCCACCTGCATCCTGGCTTCATCTGACATGCGTTTGTAGAACACTTCCTCTGAAACAAGCCTTGTAGTCAGCACTGTGGATTCAGTGAGACAAAACCCACATTCCCTCCAAGGAGCTTACTGTCTATTTAAGTGGTTCCTAAAACTAATGACAATCCACTCTGAGAACATGAAAGGTTGGACCTCTTTCCCTGGAAAAACATTTGCATGTTATTGTAAAATTTTTTCATGAAACATCATATTGGTAGGTCGCCCATGGATGGGGCTGTGGCTGAGATTCTAAAGAGTCTCATTTACAAGGGGCTATGGCCAGCTGCGGATCCCCGGTGACGCAGTGGTTAAGTGCTCAGCTGCTAACTGAAAGGCCAGTGGTTCAAACCCACCAGCTGTTCTACAGAAGACAGATGTGGCAGCCTGTGTCTGTAAAGATTTACAGCCTCGGAAGCCCTATGAGGTAGTCCTCCTTGGACCTATAGGATTAGAATCAACATGAGGACAACAGGTATTTTGGTTTGTTTGTTTTTTATATGGATGGAAATAATCCTTTGGGGGCTCCCATGTTCCTCCCTACAGTTTCCCCTCCTTCCTCTATGTCAGATAAGTCCCTTTTTCTTGCAGGAGGTCCTAGTGGTTTCTGAGGTTCTGGACTGTATGCCCAGTCTCTGACCCTGCTGTCTGCCAGGCTTGTCTCCCTTCCCCATCAGTCAGTATAAAGAGAATCAAAGCAGACACTTGGCCCCAGACTCTCACCCATACAGGTCAAGATCTAGTGTAAAGATATGAAAGAGAACAAGTGGTACCTCGTTCCCTCAGATAATCTGCTGCCGGTTGGAGCCTCACCTTCTCCTCCTCAGACAGGCTCTTTGAAGGTCCTTGCCTCTAAGTCTGGAGAAATCTTGCCCCAAACTTTGAGAGCCACTGTGTCTGAAGACAGTTCTAAGCATCATCATGAATGAACTCAGAAACAGAGCCGTGTACATCATGGAATGCTGACTGTGAGTCCTGCTGGCCGACAGTCATTGTCTGTGCTCCTGGCATGTACTGCTCCTTGCATTTACTGAGTTCCTGGCACATACTGGGCACAGGAGCAGACACATAAGGGATTCAGAGATGGTTGGGATTCCGTCCCTGTCTTCAAGTGGCTCACAAACCAGTAGAGGAGACAGGTGTGTAAATACTTACGCAGGAGGATTAAAATGTCATGACGGGTGGATGATGGGGTATGCTGGGAACCATGGGAAGGGACAGCTGCCCTGTCTGGGAGGAGAAGAGGGCACAGACTTATGGGAAATGTGTCTGGGTTGAGTATTAAGGTTTCATAGAGTTAGAGAGCAGAACTGTCTGGGAAGAAGGTCTGTGTGGTGGGAGAAACTGCAGAGGCTCATACTCGGCCGGTGTGAGCCAGGGCTTTAAGCACTTGTGTGTTGGTGTGCAGGGTATGTGCCTGGGAGAGGCCGGGCCAAGAATCCTGTGACCCATTCCAAGGAACATTTACTGGGAGCCCAGAATAGATCTGGTTGTGAGGGTTAAGACAAAAGGAGGATTTAGGGAGGTAGACATGGAGTTAGAAAAGAAGCTGAACCAGTTGTGGTGAAATCAGCTCTGACTCATGGCGGCCCTGTGTGTGTTGGAGTACAACTATGCTTCTTGGGGTTTTCAGAGGCTGACTCTTAGAAGCAGCTCACTGGGCCTTTCTTCTGAGGTACTTCTAGGTAGACTTGAACCTCCACCTTCCAGATTAGCAGCTGAATGTGTGAACATTTTGTACCCCTAAGGGACTCGGGATTTATGATTCTCCAGAACTAGGAGGCAGGGCACTCTGTCTGGGCCTGGTGAGCTGGGCCTCAGATTCTGACCCAGGAAATATTTGGGGCCCTGGTTAGGACCTGTCAGGGAAAACAGAGGCCAGGCAGTGTTTGGGGCTGAGATGGGAACATCGGAGTCAGATGTTGTGTGGGGGCGGGGATGCCAAATCGGGGCAGAGCAGAAGGCTGTGCAGCCTGCAGGCACTGGAACCACCCTGCTTCCACTCCAGAAGCATCTTTCATCCCCTTCACTGAGTCTTGCTCCAGCCCTAGGGAACAGGGTCAGGACCTTGGCAAGTGGCTTGGAAACTCCTGACTCCTGTGTTGTTACTGACCACGAAAGAAGGATCATCAGATCATGGCTTGTATTTTTTTTAATTAATATTTTATTTTTGGTAAAAATACACATAGGAAAACTTCCGCCCATTGAACAGTTTGTAGACGTAATCAGTGACACTGGTTACATTCTTCACATTGTGTCAAAATTCCTGTTATTTGTGTTCCCCTTGTTTTATTCCCATTGACCTAAACTCCCCACCCCCATACTTCTCATCAAGTCTTAAAATGGCTATAGTCCATTTGTTCTTATGTAGATAATTTTTAAAAAGAGCACAATACTCTAGGCACAGTCTTTACTCTTTTTTTTTTAACTACAATTAAGTAAACGTTTACAATCCAAGTCAATTTGCCATATAAAAACCCGAACACATGCCTCTGTGCAACTTGATCTGCTCTCCTCACCCCGTGACAGCACATGCCTCCTTTCCACCCTGTACTTCTGACATCCACTCAGTCAACACCTGTCCCCTGCTCTCTACCGCCCCCTGTAACCTCTAGAGAGGAACCAGTTGGACAGCCTCAGGTATATATTAAGCCTACAAGTACATACCCCCCCTGCACCGCTGTGTGCCCCATAGTCCAGTCCAATCTTTGTCTCAAGAATGGGCTTCAGCACTGGTTTCAGCTCTAAGCTAGCAGCAAGTCTAGAGGCCGTGTTCTCAGGGGACCCTCCAGGCCGTCGGACCATCAAGTCTGGTCTGCTAATAGTGTTCTAGATCTGCACCCCCATGTCTCTCAGTCTTGTCTTTTTGGGGTAAACTGCTACTTAATTTAAAGGTAACTTCAGAGTATAGTTTTGATCCAGGGTTTGAAGAGTAACTCAGGGCAGTGGTCTCAGACTCCTCCAGTCCCCATAGGTCCAGTTAGTCTGGATTCTTCAGTTTCAAGTTGTCTTTCACACTTTTCTTCTTTTCTCACAGGGTCTGTCTGTTTTATCCCTGATCAGAACGTTCAGTAGTGGTAGCCAAGCACTCTAGGTCTTCTAGTCTCGAGACAGAGAAGGCCGTGGTTCATGGAGACAAGTAGCCTATAGTACAGTTCCTTCTCTAATTCTTGGGCCACCAGATGGATAGAGCCTAATAGTTACATCTTCAGTGGCTGCTCAGAAAACTTTGAAGGCCCCAGATACTGTTCACCATCCTACAAGGCAGAACATAGCCTTTAAGAACTGTTTGATGCCAGTTGACTAGGTTGTCCCACAAAACCAAGAATCATTTCTTATTAAATATGGGGGTTACTCAGTGAAAAACAGGGCAGTCCTTCATCCTCAGGAGTAGATGAAGGACAGACCTTCCTTCAGTTGCTGGATTGTATAAGTGATCTTATGACACTGTGGGGATTAAGGAAGTGTCATTTGGTAGCTCTGGAGGGTCCTGAGGGCAGAGGTGCAGACAAGGTTCATGGGACATGGGCGAGGAGGTTAGGCCTTGTCTGCACAGAGCTTTGCTGGAAGTCCCTGATCCACACGCACTTGGAGAGCTGCTCACTGGCGGAGCGTGGCGTATCCCGCAGAACGCCCTGCTTCATGGCAGGGCCAGACGGTCCAGCCGTCACACTGTGGCTATTTTTATGAACATCCTGAGTGATCCCACCCGAATGAGCATTTTCCCACCTCACAGACGCCTCCATGCACCAGGATTTTTAGAATATCCTTCATGAGAAAGGGTATGAGTTTTGCAGATGGCCAGAAGTCAGTCGCAGCCAAGTCTGTCAGTAATTCTAGTAATAAAATAAGAAAATATTACAGTGCTTAAAAATGACTAGCAAGTTGGATCTTATTGCATATCTAATTTACCACACACACACACACAGATTAGGAAGCAGTCAGACTGAATTTCTTGGTGGCCTCGGACTTACAGATGAGATCCTTCAGGAGATGTTTTAAATACGTGCTGCTCAGTGGGGGGGGGCGTTTGTGGTATAATTGCTTTAGTGGGTGTAACTTTTTAGAAGTCATGTTTTTAATAAACCAAACCTACTGCAACTGAGTAAATTTCAACTCTTAGAGACCCTTATAGGACAGGAGAACTGCCTCATGGGCTTCCAACGAGTGCCTGGTGGATGTGAACTGCTCGTCTTTTGGCTAGTGGATTTACCCTTAACCCACTGCACTACCGGGGTTTCCTGTGTTTTCAGTAGCCCCTCTTAGTGCCACATAGAGTTTTCCAGGAGCGCTTGGCAGATTTGAACTGCTGGCCTTCAGGTTAGCCGACTTAACCACTGTAGGGTCGCTGTGAGTTGGAATGGACTGGACCCCAGTGGGCTTGGTTTTTTTGGTTTCTCAGTGCTCTGCCCACATTTCCTTTCCAAATCTACCCAAATCTTGGAAACCCATGGGGCAGTTCTACTCTGTCCTATAAAGTCACTATGAGTCAGAATTGAGTGAATGGCAACAAGTTTGTTTTGGTTTTAGTTTTCTCAGTTGCCTGAGAGCAACCCAATGTATCCTTCCTTCTTTGGGGACCCCACCGTGAGTGGGGAAGGCTACCCAGAGGGCTGTCTGAACAGGCTGCTCTGGCCCAGTACTCAGTGCTCCAGGACTGCAGGCTGGGGCCTTTACGTTCCTCAGCCCACTTGTCTCACTCGCCTCTGACCCGCTGTACGCCATCTTTCTCTTTGTCTAGGGGATGACAAGTATGGGCGGAAGATCATTGTATTTAGTGCCTGTCGAATGCCCCCGAGCCACCAGTTGGACCACAGCAAGCTCTTGGGGTGAGTAATGATGGGGTGACGGGGTACCTTTGCCCAGATCCCAGTGTAACCCAGTGCTGCTTTCTCTACTGACCTCTCCTGCCTGGGGTGCCTGACTATCCCCATGAATGCCTTCGCTCTTCTCATGAAGGGGCTGGGTGGCAGACCTGGTACCTCATTACAGGGACCTACTATCTGTGCTGCCTTGGCAAGTGTCCTCATCTCTCTGAGCCTCCTTTTCTCCATACTTGAAAAGGGGATGATAATGTAGTGCAAACAGTTAAGCACTGGGCTGCTCAGCAAGAGGTTAGTACCAGGTTCCAGCCCACACAGCTGCTCGTCAAGGGAAAAACCTGGTGATCTGCTTCCATGAAGATTACAGCCACAAAAACCCTACGGGGCTGTTCTCCTCTGTCACATGGAGTCACTGTGATGTGAAATTGATGACATAGAGCAGCAGCAACACTTTCCTCACAGGAGTGACATATTGTAGGCATCAGTGCTTTGGAACGTAAAATACTGTCCACGTGTAAGGGTTTATTATGGTAGTTACATGGTGCATCTGGTGTGGCTGTTCTTCATTGTGTGCTGAGATCAATTTGGTGTCAGTGATTTCGGAAACTATCTGGGTTCTGTTGGCCAAGTATACAGTAGCTCTGGGTAGTATAGGAATCTGAAGTCTGGTTTAATGCAGAAGCTTGATAGACTGTATTCCTGTCAGTGCTCACTGCTGCTGGTTACTGAGCCCCCACTGGGCCAGGCTTTGGACTCACAGTGAGGGCAGAGCTGTTCTCTACCCCTCAGGCTCCCTGGTCAGCTCACATTGTGAACAGAGCAGTAACTGACTTCCTCCTGATAGGCAGGTGTCTTCACTTCTTACATACTCATTGTGTGTAGAATCACTGCTGCGTGTTTTTTTTCTGGGCAGTGTAAGGCACTTCCCTAAATTTAAATCTTTCTACACTGATGACAACAGTTCTTTGTGATTGTGGGGTGGGGCAGTCAGGAGCAGAAAGGGGAGGGCCAGATTCTAACATCTCAAGTCAGCAGGGAGCATGGCCCAGATGCTCAGTCTGCCCAGCCTTTGTTGGCCTGTTCTTTCTGTTTGGCTTTCCCAAACTCCCTTCCCACCTCTCCTCAGACAAGGCAGGCAGACTTAACATGTGGCCAAACCAGAAACAGGCCAAGGAGCTCAGCACGAGGGCAGCTGAGTCACATTCTCACTCTTCTGGTTTTATTGCAGTATGTGACTTAACAGACTCCTAGCCAGGTAATAATCTGGTGGGGAGGGTGTCAGAGAATGGGGATGCGAAAGCACCTAGTTTTCCAGGAGACAGCGTGCTGAGTGAGGCTACACCCACTCGGGGGCTTCCTCATGGTTCAGGAAGCCCCCTTCTCTCTGTTGCTGTCTTTCTTTCAACTTTCCAAGACTAGTACTGTCCCCTCCACCTCCAGCCCCAGCCTGGTCACCATGCTTGCTGAGAACATTGTTCCTGCCATGTCAGGTTTAGTCCTGGCTTCCCCCAGCTGTCCATTCAGATATGGGGGTGAAAATAGAGAATACCTGTGGCTTGGGATCAGAAGGCCAGTTAAGCTTGGGCTCTCTCAAGGAGTTTAAGGCAGGTCTCTGAAAAGCCCTGTAAAAAGGAGAATTATGTCCTCCTCACACAGGTGTGGGGATTGGGTAATGTACGTGAGAATCCCCAGCTACCAAAAATGCTTAAGGGCTTACTGCTAACCAAAAAGTTGCATGTTCGAGTCCACCCAGAGGTACCATAGAAGAAAGGCCTGGAGCTCTTCCAAAAGTAAATCTTTCTTTATGTAACAGCTCTTTATAAACTGCACAGTGCAGAGTGTGTATGAAGGACCACTGTTGTGTGGTTAACAGGGGCCCCAGTCAAATACTAGTCCAGCATTTGCTACCTTCCAGGTCCTGATGTGCTGCCCACCTAGTCCCCTTCCACCAGGATTTGGGTTACCTTCTCTGGGTTAGGTCCGCGTGTGTCTGAGGACTTGCTCAAATACTTAGGCACATCCTTGAGCTTCTCCCTTCTCCCTCCCTGCCTTTGGAGACCCTTGGAAGGCCTGCCTGCCCTGGCCTGCATTAGTGTCTCTGGGAGACGAGAGCTGCTGGCCGAGCACTCTCAGAAAGAAGGCTCCACTCTGGACTCCAGTCCCTTCCTTGAGTTCTTGTTCATTCCATCCATACTTCTCTCCCTGAGGTGGGCGTTACACCACGGGGGTGTCTGCAGGTGTGTGTGTGATGGCGGACATGTGAGCTCGTGTGTGTGTGAGACCCGCGACTTGAACAGGAAAGAGGACTCCCTGGCCGAGAGAACACGGCGCAGACACGAGGATGTACATCTGGTGCACAAGGCAGAGCTGTCTGTTGTCCCTGCCCCTCACCGAGCAGTGTTAGGCAGTGTAGTCAGACAGATCAGCTCCTGACTCCTCCGCAAGCTGTGCAGCCTTGGCTCAGCACGTGACCTCTCTCAGCCTCTTTGTCCTCGTTTATAAAATGATTATAATATCAGCTCCATTGTGATGACGAGGGAGTGAGGTAACGGGTGTGAAATGTTTGGCAGGCACTACAAACTTCCCAAGTGGTAGCTATCGTCATCATTATGGATGCCTCAGGGTACCCTGGCGGGGGGAATGTTATTCCCAATTTTACTGTGAGTCTGTGAGAGGGCCCAGTTAGCTTCCCAGTCTCCTGATTTCTAGTGGGTGCTCAAAACGAGACATGTTATTATTACTGTTACTGCTCCACCTTGCCCAGCGCTGCCGTGCCCCACAGTTCGCCGCCGCGCCTGGCTGTGCGGCCACAAGAGACAGGCGAGTGCCGTGCTGGGGAGGCTGTGATGGAAGCAGGAGGCGCACCAGGGGCGCTGGCTTCTGCCTCTGCGGGAGCCGCCCCCGGACACCTGGTGCCCGGCTCTGCCCGAGGTGGATCAGGCCTGAGCGGGGCTTCTTTCCGGGCAGGTACCTGAAGCACACCCTGGATCAGTATGTGGAGAGTGACTATACTCTGCTCTACCTGCACCATGGCCTAACCAGTGACAACAAGCCTTCACTCAGCTGGCTCCGGGACGCCTACCGGGAGTTTGACCGCAAGTGGGTTGGGACGTAGGGGTAGGCACCATGGCCTGGGGCAGGTGACTCGGGAGCCAGCGGCCCTGCCAGCTTCTGGGCTGCCCTCTGCTTGGCAGGAACTTACTCTGTGCTAAGGGAGTCAGGTGCCCCCACCCGGTAAACGCAGAGTCTGAAGTCGGAATGACCTGGGCTTAAGTTCCAGTTTGCTTCCTTACTCATTCTGTGACCTTTGATATTGCTTGGCCTTTCTGAGACTCCATTTCCTAATCTGTAACATGGGACAGCAGTGGCACCTGCATCACAGGTTTGTCAAAGGCAATCCAGTCAGAGTTTGTGCACTGAGAACTCCACTCTGTGCCCCCGGCAGCGCCCATACCTCAGTGCCCCCTCCACCTCGGCAGGTACAAGAAGAACATCAAGGCCCTGTACATTGTGCACCCCACCATGTTCATCAAGACCCTGCTTATCCTCTTCAAACCTATCATCAGGTGAACGGCTTACCCTCTGACTCAGAAGCAGATACGTGTGGGGCCCGAGCAGTTTAGGGCCTGGGCCTCTGTCTGCCCTGAGTATGCTGAGGGGACAGTGGAGGCCCCCAGAAGGTGACCCCACCCCTGAACATTCCATTTCTTCCGGAGGCAGCTTCAAGTTTGGGCGGAAGATCTTCTATGTGAATTACCTGAGTGAGCTGAGCGAGCATGTCAAGCTGGAGCAGTTGGGGATCCCTCGCCAAGTGCTCAAGTGAGATCGGGGGTGGTGGGCAGCTGGTGGGTGGATGGGTGCAGGTGGGCTTTGTTGCTGGCCAAGGGGAGCGGAAGCCTTGAAACCCAGGGTGGCTAGAGGAAGTGAGTGGGATATTAGAGCACAGCATATGGGGTCAGACAGAGCAAGTTCAAATCCTGTCATTTCTGTCCTTAAAGGCTGTGTGATGGAATCTCGTTCAAGTCTTAATGTTCTCACGTGTAAAGTAGGGTGGTTATGATGAGTAAGTGGAATGATCCAGGCAAAATGGTGCCACCGTGCTTGGTAATGAGGCTTGCCATGGTGACTGCAGAGCCTGGAGACTGACCCTGCCCCTCCCCTGCCCCCGCCAGGTATGATGATTTCCTCAAATCCACACAGAAGAGCCCAGCCACAGCCCCAAAGCCCATGCCGCCCCGGCCACCTCTGCCCAACCAGCAGTTCGGAGTCTCCTTGCAGCAGTGAGTATGCCAACGGGGGGTGGGCCTGGAGCCTGGCTACTGGGTCAGCAGGGGCTGTGGACCCTACTGCCCTCATCCTCTCAGCCTCCAGGAGAAGAACCCAGAGCAGAACCCCATTCCACTTGTGCTCCGGGAGACAGTCGCCTACCTGGAGGCCCACGGTGAGTCCCAGGACCCTGGCCACACAGCTCCAAACCTGCTTACCTCCAAACCTGCCTCTCTCCCTTAGCCTGGGCCCAACCTTCTCCTCAGCTGGGCCCCCAGCTCCCCTTGCCAAGAGAGAGGTCATCCATGCGTTGGCACCCTACTTACCTGACTAGAGCCCCAAGACAGACTGGCCCCGAGCACTGAGACCCCACTGTTTTCCCAGCTCTTACCACTGAGGGGATTTTCCGGAGGTCAGCCAACACCCAGATTGTGCGGGAGGTACAGCAGAAGTACAATATGGGTGAGTGGTCCCGGGCCTATGCCCAGGCCCGTGGGGGCTGTATGTGGCTGTCAGGGGGCGTCTGTCCTACTTCTGTCGTGTAAACAAGGGCCCCGGATTCTATTCCTGTTCGAGGTTTCTGGGGCAGGTGGTGTCATCAGTGGGTCCCATTCCTGCCTACCTCTCCCAGGTCTGCTGCCTCATCAGCACACTTCTGGCAGCTGGATCCAGGCTCACTGTAGTATGTGCTGGGGTGCACTGTGCCCAGATGCCCTGAATCTGTACTCCCTTGTCACAGAGGAAGGGGGTGTGCAGGTGCAAGAGGAGGCTCTCAGGAGGGTTGGGGCCTATGTGGTGGCTGAGTGGGAAGTTGGGCAGTGGGCCTACTTGGCCTTAGGTGGGCTGAACACCTCACCATCATCTGTCCCACTGCCCCATCCCCTCTAGGGCTGCCTGTGGACTTTGACCAGTACAATGAGCTGCACCTGCCAGCTGTCATCCTGAAGACCTTCCTCCGGGAGCTTCCTGAGCCCCTGCTCACCTTTGACCTCTACCCCCATGTCGTAGGCTTCCTCAGTGAGTGTCCTGCTTTCCTTCCTCTGTGCAAGTCCTCTACCAGGGCTGGGGCAGCCTTGGAGCAGGTGTGTGGCCACCCATTCACAATCCTGTCCCTTCAAGCTGAGGGCCTGGGAATCTCCACGACAAATCTGGTTGGGGTCTTTCCCCTCTTGCCTTGCTTCAGGGCTTCATGAGCCAGGCCAACCCAGAATCCCCATGTGGCCACTCACACAGCCCTGTGACCTGGGCCCCTGTCTTAGTTATGTAGTGCTGCTGTAACAGAAATACCACAAATGAATGGCTTTAAGAAACAGAAATTAGTCTCTCACAGTTTAGGAGGCTAGAAGTGTGAATTCAGGGTACCAGCTCTAGGGGAAGGCTGTCTTTCTCTGTTGGCTCTTCGGGAAGGTCTTTGTCTCCTTTCCACATTTATGGGCCTGACATTTAGTGGAGATCTCCATGTGTCTGGGCATTGATTTTCCCATGTCTCTGCTTGCTGGTTTGATTTTTTATGGCTCCAAAGAGATTGACTCAAGGTACACAGTAATCCAGGAACCTATTATCCTCATTAACAAAACCACACGCTGAAAGTCAAACCCACTATGGATGCCATAGGGTCTCCGAGGCTTCCGCATCTTTCTCCCACAGAGCCGCAGGTGGTTTCGAACCGCTGACTTCTTGGTTAGCAGCTGGTCATTTTAACCAGTCTGCCACAAGGGCTCCTTAGAAACCCCAGCTAGAGCTTAGGCTTTATAACACATCACAGAATGGAAGACAACCACATAACACTGGGAGTCATGGCCTAGCCAAGTTGACACATATTCTGGGGAGACACAGTTCAATCCATGACAGCCCCAATTCCTCATAGACATTGATGAGAGCCAGAGAGTGGAAGTGACACTGCAGGCACTTCAGACACTGCCTGAGGAGAACTACCAGGTGCTTCGCTTCTTGCTGGCCTTCCTGGTCCAGGTGAGCCCTCAGCCTCCGCCCCCACTGCCCACCTGGCGGGGAGGTGGGAGGGGCAGGCAGGGCCCTTGGCTTCTTGCCACAACCCCCCATTCCCTCCACAGATCTCTGCCCACAGTGACCAGAACAAGATGACCAACACTAACCTGGCTGTGGTCTTCGGCCCTAACCTACTGTGGGCCAAGGATGCCGCCATCACCCTCAAGGCCATTAATCCCATCAACACCTTCACCAAGTTCCTGCTGGATCATCAGAGGGAGTTGTTCCCTGGGCCTGATCACAAGGAGCTGTGAGCCCAGCCCCTGTCTCACCAGCCGCCTCATCTGGACTCTTCCTCCTGGCATCAGCCTTACAGGAGCCCAAGGCTCCTGCCCACAAAAGGCAGTGAAGCCCCCCTTGCTGGGACACAAGCTGGAGCCGGCTGACCCGGCAGCAGTGCCCCTCTGTCCAGCCCACCTTGTGGGCTCTTCCACACTATTCCACAGACATTTTTCTTCTACGCCTTATACTTCTCACTGCCTCCTGGAGCCCAGGCTCCTGCCGGGTTCTCCAGAAGAGCTAGGCTCAGCTCCACCAGCTGCAGGAGGACTGAACTCGAGCAGCCCTTGCCCTGGTTTCTCCTGCCCTGTTTCCCTGGAAACCGTGGATGATCAAGACACTGCCAGCTGGGCTAGTAGCTGGGGCTGGCCCTGAGCTCCTTAGCTTGGGCCTGGCCAGGGCGAGTCTCTTCCCTGCCTGGGTCTATTGCTGTGCCATCAGAAGTCCTGCGCTGAGAAAGCCTGGAGGCAGCCCTTGCTTGTGTCCTTTTCTGTGCAGGGTCAGCTTTGGCTATTTCTACGGCCAAGGAGTGACAGGGCTGGAGCCTGCTTCCTAGTTCTGCCTTCTTCCAGTGGTACTGCCCCAGGGGATCCCAAATCCTGGTTCTGGTAGCTTGGGTGACAGCACTCAGAAGGATGCCCAGCCAGCGCCAGCTTCCATTCTAAATGCTGATAGATGCCCCCACTCCACCCACCAGTAACTTCTGGTCCAATCAGTGACGTGCTCCCTTTCCCTTGAATGGGTTCTCATCTGCAGGTTCTGTGGACCTGTCTGTTGGGGAGTCAGACTGGTCCCTCTTCTAGTGAGAGGGTGACTTAATGCCCCAGACCTGTGGGACTTCTCCATCCAGCTGAGGTTTCTGGGTGGGGGCCAGAGTGGAGGCTTGGAATGCCCACAGAAGGTAGAGGAGTCTGCTAAGAGAAGTTCTTGCCAGGCCAGCTCTGGCACCCTCCCTGAGAAAGCACAGGACCCCAGGACTCAGCCTGTCTTTTATAAAGCCTGCACCTCAATCATGATTAATAGCCCTTGTGCCATGTCCCTTTTTACACTCCTTGGTGAACACTGAGGACCTCTGTCCCTTGTAGCAAGGAGGCACCTGCACAGTGGCCCTGCTCACACATCCTTGGCAGGGCAGCTCCAGGACCCACCCCATAGGGGTCCCCTGGGCAGTCCGGGCTGATACACAAGCCAGCTGGGGCCTGGGCCCTGGCGTGCCCTTGGATTGGTGTATGGGGATGCCTGGGGCCTGGGGCCTGGAAGCTGCAGCTTTTGGTGTCTGTGTGTCCAGCACTGGCCTAGACTGCTTTCTGCCCTCCTTTGTCTATCAAGTGTTGCTCAGAGCTCCATTGTCAGGGGAGCCTTTTAGATCTCTTTGGTCTTTCTCCTGTGTCCTACCCCAATTGGTCTGTACCTGGGGACACTTGTACTGTGGACCAGCGTTCACATTCATATCTAATGACGTCCTGGGCACCAATCATGTATTTCACCGTTTGCACTTTTTGTATTTCAATAAAGACGAAGATGGAAAACGGCCCATCTGGCTGGAGTTCAGTGGGGTGTGGAGGTTCAGACTGGATGGCAATTGTGTGGTTGAAGCGAGAGCAGATGAGGGGACCTCACCCTGTTCTTGTTCACTTGAGTGGGTATGAGCTCAGCTTTCTGACATCTTCCAGGCTGCAAGTGTGAACAGTCGTGTTGTGCTGTTTTGCACTTGGAACATTACGCTGGCTGTATGTGCTGTATCCTTAGGCCCCAGTGTCTTCTGCCCTGAGCTAGAAGGGTTATTCATCTAAGGCAGGCAAGGGAGAGACACAGTGGTCTGTAGTGAACAACAGGACAGGTTTAGAAGTTGGACTAGGGTTTGACTTCTAGTTTATCACCAGCTCCATCTGGTAATAGATGACATAATTGGCCCATCTGAGACTGTTTCCTCATCTGAAAATGGTTCCTGAGAATCCAAGATAAAGTATATAAGTACAAGACTGAGTGCTCAGTGGTGACCAGAATAACGATCATTTTACAGATGACGTGATTGCCCCAGGCTCAGAATTGGAAGCTCCATCTCCTGCCACTCAGCCTGAGAGACCAGGCCTCTCTGCTCCCCACTTATTTATTTGCATGGAGGCTATGAAAGACCCAGTTTTCGTTTCTTTTTTAGAGCAAGTTTCACTGTACTTTAAAAATAACTGGTCACTGGGGAGGGCAGGAGGACACAATTTCACAATATTCATTTAGCTTAGATCACGGGCCAAATTCCATTCCAGCTGTTGCTGTTTGCCTGCTAATTGCAGTCAGGAGGCTAGTGTCCTCAGTCAGGCCTGTAGGTTTTTTCCTAGGTGCTGGCAGCATAGTAGTTAAGTGCTACAGCTGCTAACCAAAAGGTTGACAGTTGAAGTCCACCAAGCGCTCCTCGGAAACTCTGGGGCAGTTCTGCCCTGTCCTGTCGGGCTGCTATGAGTCAGAATCGACTTGGCTGGCAGAGGGTTTGTTTCTGTTTGTTTGAGCTAGGGGAGCAAGCCAGTGCTGCCATATCAGGCTGTGTTGCTCTGATTGTGGTTATAAGCACCGTGCCCCAGGAAACCAGTCCCACTGCACAACTGTGGCCTTCATCCAGGTAGCTCAAGACAGAAGGCAGTGGTGACCTCTTCCTCCTTGGCCCTGCTCAGCTCTAGGCTGGCTAACTAGAGACAGTGACCCAGAGAAACAAAGAAGACACAGGAGAGGGAGGCAGGGAGAGCTGGGGTGGATCCCTGGAGGGTCCTGCTGTGACTCCAGTGCCAGTGAAGTGCAACTGACTGAGGTCTGCAAGTCCCGGGAGATGGGAGAGCAAGGAGACACTTTAAAGAGGTAGCACACCTTGTCAGACATGGGACACCATGTTGGACATGAGATAACTGAGCATTCTGCTCCTTTCGGATCTCAAATGAAGGTGGGAACACCAGGGCCAGTCTTCCCACTGTTTCTGACCCAGGGGCAGGGACAACCTGTATGGCTCTAAGCCAGCTTCCTCTTCCAGCCTCCTTGGTGCGAATAGTCACACATGGTTTACTAACAAGCTTGAGATCCCAGGCCCTCTCCCTGGCAGACTTGGGCTGGCCTATCCATGTCAGACTGAGGTTTAGACTGCATTTACAATTTCCTAACCTGACCTTCTTTGTCCTGAGATCTGGCTTCAGCCTGAAGGGGGTGGAGGGGCACCCTAGGACATGGTTGCCCACTTCTGGGTCCAACATTATTTTTTGCCTCTAGCACCTCTTGCTCACTGGGGCAGATTCCACCTTTAGTTCCTTCCCTCAATGGCGGGGCCCAGCCCAGAAGATTGGAGCAGGCTTTGCCAGGGCTGAGCCACTGCCAACAGAAGGGCCCAGGCGATCAGGCAGGAGTGGCCCCTCTGGGCTTTCCTGCATCTCCTCTTTCAGAAAGCCCCATGCCCTGGATGGAGCTGTTGATCAGATCGGGGCAGCTAAGCAAGTTTGTCCAGGCCTTGACCTCCCGATTCTTCACTCAGCTCCTTCCCCACCTTTGGTTTGCTCAACCAGAACATCTCACACTCTTGACAGCCTGGAAGCCCCAAATTCCCTGCCATGGCTTCTGCTGGAAACATGACCTGCACCTGCTGGCTGTTCTTTCCTCTGAACCAAAAGCCACTTTCTCCAGGCTGCGTGGCTGAGTTACGTGGAAGTGAATATACAATGATCCTAACAACTAACATTTTATGGAGATTTTACTAGGGCCAGGCACTGTACTTTATACACACAATCTCATGAAAATTTACACATAAGCCCCAGAATTGGGGAGTCCAGGAAGCAGAGGGATAAGGCGTATCTAGAGGTTTCCCAACCAACCCCAGGACTCTAAACATCTCGCCTGATTCCAAAGCCCTCCCAAGCCTCACACGGCCCACTTGTCCCTTTCCCAGGTGCCTGCAGTGAAACAGAACTGCCAGGCTATGGCACATAGTGACAAGGTGGACAGGCTACATGCTCACACAACCTGGGGGACAGGACACTGTTAAAGTACAGAAAAAAATTTATTGGAAATCTCTTGAATACATTTTAAACTGCAACTCAGTATTTCCAAGGTAGGATGGAGAAGGGACACTGGAGACAGGTGTCTGGTCCCAGCCCTGTCCCAGGGTGGAGTCAGTCTAGGGCTCATATCTTTAACGTACACAGCTGAGGGGCAAGGACTGGCCTGGACAGCTACTGCACTGCTCAGCTGCAAGTCAGGGCTCAGCCTCCCTGGCATCTCACTAGCGGGGTCCTGAAGAGGGGTGGCTGCCCACACAGATCAACTACTGTTTGGGACAATGGCTAACACGTCTTTCCATGCAAGGCCTCAGAAAACAGTGGAGATACTGGCCATCAGTAACTTACTGGGCCTCCACCCTTCTCAGCTCTGGAGTCTGGGGGTAAATGTGGATTGCTTTAGCAGGCTGTGGGTGTGGGCACCACAGACAACTGTCCCCCAGAGTGCATGCACTGGGCAGGGCTCAGGCTCAGTTGAGACAGCAAAGCCTGTTAAGACCCCGAGGTCAACCTTGCAGGTGGGAAGTGCCACAAGTAGTTTACTGCCAAGCAGTTGAGCCACTAGCTCCACTGAAAAGCAACTGCTGCCCAGAAACACCTCAGGTGAGCCAGGAAGACTGAGGCAGGCCAGCTTTCTCTGGCCAGGGCTACTAGTTAGGATGGGAGAGGGACAGATGACCAGTGGGTGAGGCTAGGCACTCGACTTAATCAAGTAACAATACCTGAAAGGTTAAGTCAATCAATGCCCAGCTTTGGTTTCTCAACAAGGAATCAGGGGCAATGTGCAGGCCCTGGAATTAAAGGGAGGTGGTAGCCAGGCCCAAGCAGGAGGAGGAAGAGGTCCACAGCCCAGCCCCGAGGATATGAACAGGTACACAGCAGCAGGGACATCTGGCCTTCTTTAGTCCACTGAGGGGCACACACCCTGCATGTGGCCTGGTTCTGGGGGAGTCATCACATTTAGCACCCAAGACTTTCTGTGCTGCCAGGAGGTGTCAGTCAACTCTGCAGAAGCTGCAAGGTTGTCAGCTGGAATACGGAAGTGTCCGAGGTAAAGCCTGTGGTCAGTTCAAACACAGCAACTTTGAGAGGCTCCTCTGCCCTCAGCTAGCCCTGTTCTTGGATCCTGTCTCGTGTGTTATGGAAAGGAGACTCCTCAGAGCAGCAATCTGGATCCTGAGGAGGATCCACAGGAGGAGGCCCCTGCTCCAGGAAGAGGCCCTCCACCTTTCCCTGGTGGAACCAGCTAATCTCAAACATATTTTCTCTATAAATTATCTGACTTCTCTGAAAGCAATAAATATTTACTGTATTCTATAACGAGGGAGCAGGAATAGGAGAGGGAGGACAGAAAAAGATAAGCAGCTTTGCTGACTCCCCGTGACAGAATTCTAGAGATGTGGCACTCTGTCTTCACTTTCCATGCAGCTGAGGAACTGAGCGCAGGCAGCCACCAGGGCTGCTCGAAGCCTGTCAGGCACAGACTGGCACAACCTTCAACAGAGGGGCTGAATTTCGAGTTCTCATCGTCTTAGGCAGGCAGGCCTCTCATATTGCCAAAAATACAGGACAGGGACAAGGAGGGTGGGGGGAGAAAGAGGAAGAAGATACTTGGAACTAAAGGAGACAACAACCAGAGCCAGAGACCTTTTCTTTCTTCCCAGCACTGCCCTCTTCCTCTTTCTGTCTCCACACCAGTCTCTGGGTCACCAGCTGGAATGTCAAATGGTTGACAGTAATCGCAGGTGAGGGGCTAGCTGTAGGGCTGACCCAGGGTATGAGACTGGCAAAAAGCAGATAGGATGCCAACCTCTATGAAGCGGCTGAGGATGGACAGTGTAAGCAGGTGGCCCCACGGAGAACCCTTGTGTTACAGAAGATTTTTCCATCTCCAAGACTAGATGTTGCATCCTTTCAGATGCTACTACTGGGCTTGACTGCAGCCGTGGAGTCTCCAGGAGCATGACTTCTGGACCCTTCACCAGCTTGCAGGAGGATGAGAAATGGGAGCAGCTCATGAGGAGGCAGCTCTCTGTCCCCAGAGACCACAAAAAAGGAGACGCTGCTGGTACTTGAGGACACTAACTTTTACTGCAGAGTTTCTACAAAGGCATCAAATTCTCTAACATTCTTCTCGTGCACAGCCAGCTTCTCGGGTAGTGAGTCCTGCAGCAGGAAGGAGAGAAGAGATGTGAGCAGGTAGGCCATGCGGACGCAGCCAGGCCAGCCCCTGAGTGAGGACCCGAGTGAGGCCGAGCCCTGCTCAGCACTGCTGCCTAGAAGAGGGGGAGAATGCAGGGCAGCTGAGCCCATGGGGACTGCTGGGGTCAGGTCCACCCGTGTTCTGAGAGGTCTGTGAGGGCAAGAGAACAGCAGCCCAGGGAATCCAAGTGGGCCACCTCTTCAGTGAGATCGAAAAGGATAGGATGACATGGAGAAATGAAACATGAACTATCTTTGGCACAGATTAGACTGATACTGGAATACAACAGAGAGGTCAGAGCTACACCAGTGAAGATATGTTTGTGAAAGATTTCACACACTTTGCTATGCACCAGCATCCCCTGGGGTGCGTGAACAAGGCAGTTCCAGCCACTCCCTAGAGATTCTGACCCAGCAGGTCCATGGTGAGGCTCGGGACTCCAAGTCTTTGAACAGGGTGAGGAGCGGGTGGGTTAGAGAGGGCTGAGGAAGAACAGCAAGAGGGCTGCACAGGAAACAGAACCTTGAGGAGTCAGTGTAAGACACTGAGCAGAGGTGACCAACAGTATCAATGCTTAATAAAAAACAGATCCTGACCAGGCAGCCTGTCTTCACTGGTGAATCAACAAGGTTAAACTGCATCTGAAGAGTCTACCCATCACAGCAAGATTTTATGGGTTATGTACAGGCACAGGGTACTGGGGGAGGCTGGGTGCAGCAAGCTAGCACACTCGAGGGCACTCAGGCCCCTTTCTTTCTAAGTGTATTTCACATAAGAGGCAGAAGAGTTAGTAACTAACAGCCTCAATTCAGGAGCCAGACTCTGGTGCCAAAGTCTTGTTCTTCCTGAAGGTACGACCCTGGGCAAGTTACTTAATCACAGCAAGAAACTATGGTAAATAACTGTGTCGGTTTTCTCATCTATATACCAGGGATAAGAAAACCGACCTCTTAAGAGTTGCTGAGGCATCACATAAAGCATTTAGAAAACTGCATGGCACCTTGAAAGCCTCAATACATATTAACGACAATAATAATAGTATTTAGTATATCAATATTATTAGTGAGCATGCTTTTTTTCCACTTAAAGCAAGTCAAGGGCAGCTGTCCTTGGGGCCTCTCACTTCCATGGAACAAGCAACAGGCCCCTTCAGGCAGAGGGAACTTGGCATCTTAAGTGTAAGGCACCAGAGTCTGTGGCTGCCCAGGGCTCTCTTCTGCCTTTCCAAGGCAGGAAGTAGGACGTGTCCTTAGCAGGGCTGTGGTAATTATGGTCTGGTCTGTATCAGGATCTCTAGCTACACAGGAGAGCCTCTAGCTGAGGGAATGGGCTCTAATACTCAGGAACTTATGTTCTCCTCCACGCTGTGTCCTTAGTATCTGCCTGACAAGCTAAATAGCTGAATGCAAGGAGCTGCTGGAGCAGCCTGGCTTTGTGGCATCAGCAAGTAAAGATACCAGGCACAGAATAAGAGGGTGTGTGTCTAAGTATGACTCAGGTGGGCAGGGAAAGACAGGAGCAGAACACAAGCAAATTCAAGACAATTCCTGCCAGACAAGAACGAAAATCTCAAGTGTGAACAAAAAAGAAACAATGGTCTAAACGTACCTCCTTCCTGTTTCAGGGAAGACAGGAGGGGCGGGGAGTGGGAGTAACTGGAAGAAAGTTCTAGGCCCATGGAGAGTGACCATCAAATGGGGATGGGAGGTCAGAGGATGAGGTCCGCCAGGGGAAGGTTTTTCATACCAAGTCCTCAGCCATGGACTGTGCGCCAATGTCTATGGAGAGGCTGCTCAGCTGAGGGGGGTTCTGAAATTCGCGATAGAACGTCCCCAAGTCCATTGGAAGAATGTCATCTTTAGAAAAAGCTGGTTTCTTCAAAAACAAGACAAATTCAGTTTAGCCTCTACCTTGGTACAGAGGAAGATGTAGTCATGAACAGATCTAGGTGGCTATCCGCAAAATCCCTGTTGAGAGCTGCATTTCATTATGAATTGTAAGCAAAGAAATAACATGAAGAGAGTCATTCGGTGGTCCTCCAAACACCTCCCCAAACAAGGCATCCTGTGCAGGTTCCCCACATAAAACTACACAGTTAGGGTCCTATCTTCCTATCACTTCTGTCGGCATCAGCCCAGATGGAAATTCTTGTTTAAAAGTATACTTTAATAGAAAGTAATCCAGTGGATGCTTCTGGGTTTGTTACCCCAGGGCAGCAAGAGTCAAGGAAGCTTATGGCAACTTACGAAGTCGATCATCACGAAGTCATCATGGGTATGGCCGCTGCTGCCCCCGCTGGAGCCCTCAGAGTGCAGGCTACCTTGCAGAGGAGATCCAGTCTCCGGGGAATCTGGAGGGTTCACCTGTTTCAGGTTTTAGGATAAAGCAGTTATGACTGAGCTGTGAGCTGGATGAAAGTTACTGGGGGTTTTGCAAAGAACAACACAGGCTACAAATCCCTAAGCCATGGGCACAAATTATAGCCTGTGGAAGGTTAGTGACTGGCCCAGAATGACGACAGCTACTGCACTACTCACAGGAAACTCTTAGTCAAAGGTGGGCTCACCATAGGATCAGCATCCTCCAGCTCCAAATTCTTGGGAGCAAACATGGCAAAAGGGATGTCTAAACTGGTCAAGGTCACCTGGAGAGACACAGGAGGGAAGCATTAGGGCCTTACCCTCCCCCAGCTTAAGCACTTCCTTTCCAGAGGCCTGGCAAATTTGCACACCTGAGCTGATGGCAACACACCTCAAGCTCCTCTTGCTCCCTGCCTGCGCTTCCCCCAGCCAGGATGAACAGAGGCTAGCATTCTGTAGGAGCCTGGAATTCAGCTTCTGAAGCTTAATCTACAGTGACTGTAACGGCTGTGCTCTCCAGGCAGCACTGAGGAGGAACTTCATAGGTCAAGTGAGGCAAGGAAGTAATGGTTACTGAGCAATTATTTTATATTAAATGCTGTCTCACTTCTCTGTGGGAAACTTAGACAACAGGATAAAAGTTCTTAACTTTTTCTGAAGGGGTTGTCACAGGCTATTAGCACTTGCACTGAAAAATTTACACATACACACCCACACACACACACAATTTTGCATGACAAGTCAGTGGTTCCACAGACCTCAAGTTAAAAGCTCTGAGACAGAAGGTCTCATTCTGAAAGCTTAAAATTCTCATGGGTGACAGTGGCAGAAGAATCACCTGGTTGATTGGTTTGTTGACAAAAGCTCCCACTTTCCGGACAAAGATGGTCTCTAAAACATCGTGGGGGGAGGCCCGTCCCTCACTGCTGTTAGACACGGTTTCAGTATCTTCGCTAGAGAAGAAAGGCGAAGTTGAGACTCACTGTCAAACTATAGTGCAGACTACTTAAAACCCTGTACCCGCTGCCATGGAGCCCATCCTGACTCATAAAGAGCACACAGGACACAGTAGAATGGCCCCATAGGGTTTCCAAGGAGTGGCTGGTGGATTTGAACCACTGACCTTCCGGTCAGTAATCATGGTTCTTGACCACTGTGCCTCCAGGGCTCTTCCCCATAAATCCACTATGTTGTAGAGCTACAGCCTAGGCAGGAGGTGGTCCTCACTGGCCTACCCACCCTGGGCAGTGGCTGCTGCCACCCATCACCCTGCATTTTAAGTTGATAGAGAAAAGTGAGTTTCCTGGAATGACTAAGTATTACATACATGTGAACAGAACTTAGCATTGATGAAGTGTGTAAACCTTAACATAAAATTTCATCTAAAATACCAACGGCAAGCATCAGTTATGACGCATATGGCAACCATACACACAGTCCAGCAGTCTTGTAAAGAGCTATAATTTTAGTGTTACTCTATTACGTGGTCATGGACTAAACTGTGTCCCCCACCGAAAATGCATGTGGCCATTTGGCTGGACCATGATCCCCAATATTTTATGACTGTCCTCCATTTTGTGATTTTCCTATGCTGTATATGTTAAAGAGGATTAGGGTGGGACTGTAAATCCCGTCTTAAAGTCACCTCCTGTTCCACTGTGAAAGGAGCTCCCTGGGGTGTGGCTTGTACTACCCTTTATCCTCTTATCTCACAAGAGATACAAGGAAAGGGAAGCAGGCAGAAAACTAGGACCCTCACGCCACCAACAAAGCAGCCCCGGAGTAGAGTGAGTCCTTCGGACCTGAGGTTCCTGCATCAAGATGCTCCCTGAACAAAGGCTCATGCAACACAAGGGCTCTCCTCCAGAGTGGACAAGGGAGAAAGCCTTTCCCTGGAGTGGACATCCTGAATGTGGACTTGTAGCCTACAGGGCAGTGTGAGAATAAACTCTTCTTTGCTAAAGCCATCCACTTTGTGGTATTTCTGTTAGAGCAGTACCAGATGACTAAAACATGTGGCCAGACCCAACATTTAACTTCTTTTACTGTTGCTGTTGTTACCTAAAAATATGATCATATTGTATAGTCTCCAGTGCAACGTTAAATACCAGCCTAGCTTCACAAAGCACACTGACACTATTCAAAGTCAAGAGTTATGCATTAGATTCGGCAGCCAGGGCCCTCTCCACACCTGACACACCTCCTGGGCTGAGGTTCCAGGTGCTGTGTACTGTGTTTCCCCTCCCTCCCCATCTCTGCAGTCTCCTCCCATCCTCTCCCTCCTCAGCCCTCCTGACTGACAGGGGAGAGTCTCAAAAGATTTGGTGGGAGGGGCTCTAAGAAGAAGAAATGGGGGCTACACTGAGGCTGACCAGAACAGCAGTCACAGCCCTGCAGGCGGTAGGGGACAGGAAGGTCCTCTGGATAAAAACAGGGGTTCAAGGCATGTCTAGTTCAAGTGATCTCTACAGTCAGTCAGCAGGCAAGGACCAGGTTTGAGGAAAGCTCAAGCTTTTATGGGCTATGTTTAAGAATACCCTACACAGGGTCCTCTGTCTTCAACTACTCTTGGATATATCCCAGGAGTCAAGGCTCAGAAAACTAGACAGTAAACTAACAGATGTTCCTTTTAGGTATTAATGAGAAGATGGAAGCTTGACAAGCCAAGAATGAAAGAAATTATTTTTCCTGAAGGATGGTACCAAAAAAAAAAAAAGTCCCCCGCCCCCCCCATAGCCCTCCCATCACCACTCCACTGTGGGAACAAAAAAGAGGCTCAGGAATTTCCATTATCAGCAAGTTCACTTAGAATGTGGGAGGGCACTGCAATCTCATCTCTGGGGCCTCCCCGCACGAGGGAGGCCAGGGCAGGTCATGACAACCCTCAGCCTCCCCAGGGAGACCGATGAGAGTCATGGAAAGAAGCTGGACTCGGAGTCCGAGAACAGGCTGGAGCCCTCACAGCCATTCTGTGAACTGCCACAGGCCAACGACTTAACCCTTCCAAGAACTTTTCTTTTAAAAAAAGTGGTTAAAGTGGTGATTTCCACAGGACAGGATTATGACAACCTTTACTTTTTACCTAATCGAGGTTTATGAATTTTATTTTTGTAACCAGGGAAGGCCAAGATTTAAAATGGCTAACTTTTCTTTTAAATGAGGAAAAATACTTATTTCCAAAGGATCTCTACAAGGATCTAAATAGCAGAAAATAAATCCCAGCTACAACCACAAGGTACACTGTGGCCCCCTGACTTCAGGGTTATGGTATTCCTTCTGTTCAAGTCCTCAGGAAACAAAGGACTGACTCCAAGGGTAAGACAAAAGCCTCTGAAAACCCTGTGACTGACAGGGGTGACAAGAACTAGCCCTTGTTGCTTTCCGTCAGTGGCCAAGCCCCAGTTTTCTCACATACCAACTGACGCCTAGACTCTGATGACTGGCTGAAGTTGGACACAACTGCCCTGACTAGGGTGATTCCTGCCTAGACTGCAGAAATGAATTAGGGAGATTCCTACCTGGGAATTTTATGGATTCTATGTTTTGAACACAAATGCTAAGCCAGAACTGAAGGCAGAAGCCAGTTCATCTTTACTGACATGAAATAAGCACATGTGTGTCAGGAAGAACAGCCCTCTGGCTGGCCGAGCAGGGCCAGAGCCAAGACGGCCAGAAACTCACCTACTGGAAGGCGTGACAGCACAGTGGGCCCCATCAGAAGGGGTGTAGGTTGCCAATCTCTCTTGGTCAGCCTGGGTGCCATGGGCAGGCTGGTTGGGAGCAAGGGGTACCCCGCCTTCCTTCCCAGGAACCATTAGCTTAGAGAAGAAAAGAACCACGGTGAATCACAGCACTGTCAGGCAGGTGGACAACCTCATATCCCAGCATGACAGTATCTGCTCTCTAGCATTTCTGATACTAATGTGGCCACCAAATGGGCACGATAACTTGGGTCTCTATCCTCTCTGGGACCCAGTTAATGGAAGATACATGACAATGAACAGATGACAAACAGAACTCCTGAGAACCTCTTCTTTCCTTTCAGCAGTCTAAGAGGCCCACTCCTCTCACAGCAAGTCATTTCTGTCTTCAGAGTTACTGAAGAGCTCCGCTTCACAACGCTTAGAATGCGGCTGTCTTAAGAGGCCCCTCTACTGTCTCCAGGTAGGGAAGTCAGCACTGGAAACACCACGGTCCTCCCCATCTTAAAAGATACCTGGTGAGGGTGTGGAGCATTTAAGCCAGGACCAAACAATACTGGATAAGCCAGGTCAGCTGATCCAATGCCCAGGGCAGCAGGCTGATAGGAAAGGCGAGAGCTTGAGAGCTAAGCAAGAAAAAAACAAAGAGGGCAGAGAAGAGGAGAAAGAGAAAACAGGCAACCCCAGTGTGTGACTGGTGACCAGCAGAGATGAGGAACAGCTCCTTAGCCCACATCCCCACAGTACCTGGGGCCTGACAAAAGTGTTAATCACTAACTTTTTACACAGGAAAACACAGACTTGTTTCTACTAGAGCTGGGATTCCCACTCTGGAACCTCCCAAGGGCCCTATAAGAGGTCATGGCTCGCAAGTTTCCCAGGGGCTCAGCAGTTTCAGTTTCAAGCCTAACAAGCCTGGGCAGAACTTGTAGCCAAAATACTCAGTTTTTCCAGAGTCATTCTATTTTCTCCTTTGTCCTTGAGGTCCCTTTGACACAGAAGGCCAGCATCTTTAATCACATACTCTATCACTCCTGTGCATGGGAGGGTTCCTGTTTATATTTTAAAAAGAATACCAGTCTTGCACTGTTTATTTGAAAGTCAGATATACATAACCGCATGTATTTTTCACATCGATGGATAGGGGAGGGGCCAATGAGAAACTCCATCCTGGACTCCTGGGCTCTGGCTGCTTCCTGTTAAAACCCATCTCACACCTCAAAAGAATCCCGCAGAGCACCTGGGATATTTAAATAACTACACCCTGTATTTTATTTATAATTTTTAAATAAAACCGTGCTATCTGATTATAGTCCCTTCTTCCCATACGGACTCACTTGATGGGAAAAGGCCAGTCCCGGCATGGGGACCCTCAGGGTGTCCGTCACCACAGGAGTAGGGGTCTGAAAATGTGCCTTTGTGACAGTAAACACACACTGTGCACAGACACACACAGAGACAGAAAAAAACGAGAAGAAAAAAAAGAAAAGGAACTTGAGAAAGAAGTAGGAAAAAACTCTGGGAAGGAGCAATAGCAACAGAGGCTAAATGGACAATGTCAGTGGAAACAAGGGAGAGAGCTGCATGTTTGTCTTCCAAAAAGGACAACCTGGAAGGTCTCGACCATTGACGTTTATCCCACGATGCTCCACTGCGTGCCTGTCTCCCTGACGAGCATAAAGCTGGCATGACTTGGCAAAACAGAGAAACCTGAGCCAGGCATCAGGCTGGCTTTACTCAGACGAAAGGGCGGCAGTGAGAAAACAGATGCCATTGGAAAGGGCCTCAGAGCAGGTGCGAGGTGTGCTGAAGACGAGTGCTGATGCAGAAGCTGGGGTGTCAGCCTGGAGCCCTTCTTCAGGGGACCCCCACTCTGCGAGGTTAGACAGTTGACATTTTTGGCCAGAACTTTAAAACAGCTGTACTTGCCTTTGTCATCACAGGAACGGTGGGTAGATGTGTATGTATTCTTAGATAGCCTGATGGTGTGGGAGATCTTAGCAAGTCAAAAATGGGGCACTTTGAAAACTCTTATGATTTTAAAGCTAACAATGGGTATGATCATTATTTTTGTTCATCCTGTTCCATCTTTAAATTTTAACAATTAGCTAATTAATTTTTAGAATTGGAGACAGGACCTCAGGTCACAATGGCAGATTCAAAGTTACAACTATTTCTTCACTCAGCTCTCTCCCACAGATACAAGCGCCCAACAACTCTTATTTTGTTGGCAAAACAACGACATATTAACAAGTATTTACTACACTCTAGCAAAGGCTCAAAGGGAAGCTGCTGAATAATTACGCAAGTCCCTAGGTTAAACTAAGAATGAAACCACTTTAATATTAACAGAATGAAGGCTAGTAGTTAACTGAAGGACAATCTTCTCTCTCTGTTCAACGATCAGGGTTCAGCACAGGGATCTGCATCAGACAGTACTAACCACAGTCAGAGGTGTACAAGGAGCACTGCTATGGCTTAGCCATGGCGGGACAGTATTGATAAGATCTTGGCATGATCTCATTTTAAACTGTAACAAGACACAATGGCAACTAATACCATGTAAAAGACAAGCTCTCCTTACACAGGCCAACAGACCTTTAGCAAATACCAGGTACAGAAAGTACTTTTCCAATTTACTTCTGGGGTCAAATTCCCACTATATCACTGTATTGGAGAGAGACAAACTGATTATGGCCCAGCCTCCCCATCCCTCATGCCTTCCAAGTCAAAATTTTAAGTTACATATGAATCTATCTGTTGTAAAAGAGAACTGTTTAAAGAACTTTAAATCTGACATATCCATGTTTTGATGATCTAAAACATAATCTACTCCTGTTAACGTGTACTTGGAAGAAAGCAGGCTTTTCCTGCTTTTTGCGGATGTTTCTCTAGGCCCGAAGGCATACTGCATGTTGCTCCCCAACCCCACAGCAACACAGACAATGCATGCATTAACGGGAGGAGGAGACTAACAATCCCCGTGTCCCCTACCCAAACTGTCTAGGCGACATTAGAACTTGGACCTTTTGAACCTTAAGGAAATTGAGAAAATAGAATAGAAATGAGCAGATGGTTACAATGTCATTTACCCAGAATTAATCATGTGCCTAGTTTCTGCTTTTGAGAGAAATCAGAACCATAATTTTTAATCTAGTATCTCCTAAAAAGGATCACATTTTTTTTTTAATTTTCAATAAAAAAAAAAACAAAAAAAACCCAAAACACAGAAAAACAAAAACAACATGTAACGAAGAGCTAACTAACTTGTTGGAGCCCCAAATTAAAACGTTGAAAAGGATAATTCTGGGCTAGGTTAAAGGAACATGAAACTGAGTTAGGTCTGGAAGCAACTGCCTAAGGTCAGAGTCAAAAGGGAATGATGCAAATGGCACACAGGTGGAACAGAGACCAGGAGGCAATGAAGCAGGAGATGAATGACTGGGGGCAGAAGGGAAGAAACATGCCCCTGAAATTCTTTCAGCTGCCAAAAATGACTTCTTGGCAGAAGCTGGCTCAGTATCATGTAATTATACAACAAGACTACACAGATGCCGCTTCTTGGGAAGTGGAGAATATGGTTTGGAGCCTGTTTTACTGAAACTGGGTTTGACACTGAATACTGACTCAAGTGGGAAAGTTAAAGACTAAAAGGTCTAGAGAGAACACATGTAGGTAGAAACCTAGAATTATGAAGAAAAACTGCACTACTGGTGTCTTAGTGGCATCTTATGCTAAATAATTATTGGTTCCTTTGGAGCTCCTTGCATCATCAGAAACCAAATTTCCCACTTCAAAAGGGCAATAAATCCTCAATTAACAAGCACAGGTTGAGTACTTGAAGTCAGAACACATCTAGAAATTTGTGAATGATTTTCTAGGTCATTTTAAGAAGTTGCCAAGGAAGTCAAGGTAACATGTAACCCCATGAGTTAAGAGTGGTTATAGAACAGGAACACTGCAACACTACCTGGTAGATAAGAAGGCTGTTGTCACTCCCCAAAATAGCTCCCTCAAAACAATCACCACCACCACCGCCAAAAGTTACTGTATCCAAAGACACCAATTCAAAGGTTCCATGTATGTACCACATAACTCCTGCTGTCTCAGAAGCTGTTTCCTCTACCTGGGTTGGAGGGGAGGTGGAAAAAGAGGTGGTACACACTTCCTGAGAGTCTTCCACAGATGGATATGTTAGTCCAGTGTCCTCACCAGCAGTCCTACAGTGAGGGGCAAAGAAAGCATTTCATGGTGGTGGCAATCAACTTCAGAAAGGACACACAGGGAGGTGAGATAAGGAGAGAGCCATGACAAGAGTTGTTTCAGGCATTAAAGTATAAAGAATCCATGCCAAAATGGTAAAGTCGAAAACAGCAAACTGAAAATATCTCCTTGAAGAGTTCATAGTACCAAAAGAGGCATGCTAAACCATTTCAAAACATTTTTCAGGACAGCAGCATCTAGAGGTCTGACCAAACCTTTTTTTTTAATCCAAGTATTTTATCTGATCTATTATGTAAGAGAGATTTTTCTGGGCCAATGTTGGGGGCCAAACCAGGTCTTCAAAGAATTGTTAGTAATGGACAGTCAGTGAAAGAACTCTAGAGCCTACAGACAAACTTATTCACCTTCAGAAGTCTGTCACACAAAGGTATATTCAACCTCCAGAAAATTGTGTCTTCTCAGATTTAGGCCTGGAGACATCTGATTCTGATGTATAAATGGACTGTACCAGATGGCAACCTGAAAACCATTTAATTTGCCAAAGGACATTCCACAAATGCCTGCCACTCTTGTAGTCTCTAAGTTGTTACTGCGACAACTCTAACCATTACCATCAACATCCAAAATGTCTATGAATTTTCTGAGCCTTTTATAAGCCCCAAGTCCTGATGTACCTAATACACAACAGCAAGAAGGGAAGCTAGCACCTCCATTTCTCTCCATGTGGGGTCTCCATCAGTACCCTCTATCCATTCATGAATTCTGATAAGGGTACTTCATCCGCCCCTGAACAATGGGTGCTTTTGCTGAGCTGCAGTTTGAGAGAGCACTTTTCCTATATTCCTCACCTGTAATTGCAGGGGTGCATGGGTGAGGAGCTGGGATAGGGACGGTCTACGAAGTGATCGATGATAATCCCCATGATAGGAGGGGTTCTCTCAAATTGCCTGCAATGCAATAAACAGATGCAATACTTGTCAGAATGCCTCTCCAGCCTCCCAAACTCCTCAAAGGGCCCCTCACTTTATATTCTTTGGCACACACTACCACAGCCTTAATTATGGCCCCTAAATATAAACCAACGATTCTACATTCTGCACAAATTGGTTCTGAGACACTCAGATTCTCTAGTCCAACAACTGTGCTCTCACTCTCGATTTTTATTCTTCTGAGGGGCTGAGCTAAGCAACAGCAAAGCTGAACTGTAGGCTTCGTCTTGGTGTTGGAGCCTGGGGGAGGAACAGGACTTGGACATCTCTGGAAGAGTTCTTCTGGATTCCAAAATTCCTTCTCACCTGGTAGACATGAATGCCAGGTTAATTCTGTAAGCACAAGAAAGAGTGATGGTGCCCACAGGGGTGCCCACTGTCCCAACACGAACTGTCTGGAAGCCTAGGAGAGGAGATAAGCTATTAGCTTTTTTCCAAAGAACACTGGCACTGTTTCCCATCTCCCTTTTCCTGTGTCAGTCAGCCTAGCATCCAACCTCTGGTACTACTTGCAGAAAGAGAGGTGCTTGTATGACAGATTCCTGGTGCCTTTCCTCTGTCTCGTTGGGCATGTGCCACCCAAGCTACCAGCCCTGACTGAGAGTGGGAATGTCAGGGCCTTCCAAAGGTTTTCTTTTGTTTTCCTTTCTAATTTTTCAAAACTGGCACTTATCAGAAATACTTAATATGCTCAGTGTAGAAAACTAGAAAAGTAGACAACTATATAAAGAGGAAGGAAGCACTGGTTTGCTTGAACTTTGGGGGAAATTATTTATCTCTGGAAGCTGCTTAGATTGTAAACCTACTTTCTGATCTTTTCCTTACTTGGAAGTACACACATAAAGATTACAAGCTAATATTCTTACAGACACAACCAAGAAATCAGCAGAGCTCTAAATATGACATGAGTTTCAACTCTCATACATACCTTCTCCTAAGCCATTCAGCTGAACTTCCCCAAAATATATTCTGTAAGGAAGGAAAAAATAGAAGAGTTACCCCAAACTTGATTCTGATGGCCTCTATAGGAAACTGCCTGGAAGCAAATCAGCAAACCAAACAAGCCCTTCTTTCCTCATCTGCATGAACGCCTTTCCTGATGTAGCAATAATGCTACTAACTACTGAGATTAAGCTGCAAGCATGAAGATGGACAAGAAAGAAATTGGTTAAGAAATGAAGAAAATAAGAATATCCTGAAAAATATAAACATACAAAACTTTCCCATGAGACTCCCTGGGAAAGCCAGTTTATATTAGCAAAAAATGTAAATTACAAAATACTTAAAATCTACTTTTATATTTTCCAAGCAATATTGCTAAAAACTAAACACATACAAGTTTATGCAACACATATTAAGCTCCAACAACGTATAAAAATCACATGATTAGATGTTAGAGACAAGGTAATGATAAACGAGACACTCCTAGATCTCAGATTATATAGTCTGGAATGGGAGAAAAGAAGTAAGACAGGTATCTGAAATACGTGAATTAAAGAAACAGACACCATGAAGCAGGGGTCAGCCAACTTTTTTTAAAAGGCCAGAGAGTAAATATTTCAGGTCTGTGACCACCAGACCTGTCATGACTACTCAGCTTTGCTACCATATCGCAGAACAAACCACAGACAATATGCAAGCAAAAGGACATGCTATGTTCTAAAAAAAAAAAAAATTATTTATAAAAACAAGGCCATAGTTTGCAGACCCCTGCCACAAAGTAGGAAACCCCAGTGGTATAGCAGTTGAGTGCTATGTCTGCTAACTGTGAGGTCAGCAGTTCAAATCCACCAGGCACTCCTTGGAAACTCTATGGGGCAGTTACACCCTGTACTATAGGGTCACCACGAATTGGATTTGACTCAACAGCAGTGAGTTGTGTTTTTGTTTGCCACAAAGTAATGTTAATAAAATGATGCCAAAGAGAGAACCCCTTGGTTATCCCCTGATAAAGGGCTGGCGGTTAGCTCACTACGCATCTGAACATAGATGAAGTACTTATTAAAGTAACCAAGTTAAGCTGAACTTTCTCTTAGCTATACTCTGTTTACACCATTACAAGCTAAGGTCTTCTTCACAAATAGAAGACAAGAAAATTTTAAATCACTTTTAACTCAAGGGTTCAAATTCAGAATGAGGTGTTTTATCTGTAATTCTACAGAATTACAGAGACCGGTAAGACTGCTTAAAAAACAAAGATAAGGCTATTCTTCAATGGTATACAGTTATACTGTTAACCTGCTGACAATCACATAAAAAGAAAAAAAATTCAAATCTATCTTTTAGATCATCACTTCTCTATGGTTTAAGCCACAGGGATTTGCATCTAGAAGCACTCCTAACTGATAAGCATTCCGTGAGCATTATGGTATGACTTCAGCAGTGTAGGATGGCTATTTATAAAAGAACCAAAGGGAAATGAGAGTCAGCATAGGTAAATGGCAGTTAAGAGTTTCAAAGAATCTTTCCATTATACTTGAAAAAGAGCTTAATAATTTGCACACAACACACCCAACTTTAAACCTGGGAGACAACAGAGAAGACAACAAAACTTCATTAAAGACTGAGAAACATAACATGGTTAGGGTGGCATCACTACAGCGAAGAAAATTACAGGATGACTTGGTGACTATTCATAGCTACTGGATTGTTTCAACAGAACTAGTTAAATCTCTCCTCCTCAGTCCCTCCATCCTGTTACAGTAATTCTAAAAATCAGTTCTATATACTTAAATTCCTTCCTCTAAAACTGGGCTTGTTACAAATATAAAAGAAATGACTCATAGATAATTTGGAAGCCCTGGGGTTAAGCTTACAACTACTAACTGAAGGGTTCAAAACCACCAGCTACTCCATGGAAGACAAATGTGGCAACCTACTTCCAGAAGGATTTACAGTCATAGAAACCCTATGCGGCAGTTCTATACTGTCCTACATGGTCACTATGAGTCAGAATCAACTTGAGGAAATGGAGTTGATTTTTTTAGTTTGGCTGTCCATCCATGTTCTGGTCTCACTTTCCTACATACCCTCTACCACTGTGGGCCATCTAACAGTCTGAGTACAGCTTATACTTTGCCCTTTTATCTCTCTGTTTTGCCATCCATTGTACACACCACCTGGAACAATCACTTTCTCTTAAACCAGCTGAAATTCTCTTCGCCTCAAGGTCCAGCTCAATGCCACTTTCTCCACAAAGCCTGTCACATGTATCCCGCCCATAATGAATTTTTCCTTCCTCGCTGTTTTCCCGGTACTTTTTTCTTGATACTACTACACAGATTTCAAGTTCAGCTTCTATTATATATTTATACACATACCAAACTGTTTCCTCCGTTAGATCAGAAACACCATTATGGCAGGGACTCTGAACCATAATTCTTTTTTGCACCTTTTTTGCTTGCATTTAAAAGGCACTCAATTAATACATGTTGAGTTAAAATATTCAAAGGAAAATCCTCAAAGAATTGCTAACCAGTTCTTTATAATAAAAAACTGAAATTTAAATTGAATTCAGTTTTGTTAGAAAATTTTAATTATATTCCAGAATACAAAAGGCTATGGAATGTTCACAGGATAGCCTGGTTTTTGTTTTTTAAGTCTTAAGCTTCTTTCTCCCTTTGTGATATATATACAAGTAGGAACTCAAAATCTATTCCACAGGAATCATAACCATGCCTAGGCCAAAGGACAACAAACTTGGTGACTAGAAAAGCTGAGGATAGCTGAGACACAGGTTCATAATGGAGGCTGGATAGCTGATCAGGTTTAATAATCACAGAATACAGAGTGACAGGGCTGGTAAGCAAGTCAAGAAGATGGCATCTACACAGTTTACCTGTACAATATGACATATTCATGCCCTTGTTTTCTGGAGAGTCTGTAGGCTGGTGTCACCCTAGTTATAGCAAGCAGAGACTTCAGGAGCAAGGACAGTCTGTTGTATACCGTGTAGGAAACTTTGATTTCTTTATCACACCTGGGGAGCACACACACAATGTCAGAAATCTCTCTTAGACTCATGGAAAGCAAAGAACAAAAACACAACTGACACCAGTTGGAGGTATTACTAAATTCCATCTACAGGCTGGAATGAATTTGATATTATTCCTGAATTCTGATGGAATAAAATTTGCTCTGTAATTCAAACATACCATTAAGAAAGTATTACATCAAAAGAGGTGGTTGCAAATTATGCACTGGAACTGTATAACATTAAATGATTAAAACATGCTCTGAACAAAAGGCATAATGAAATTTTTTCGTCAATTTATCAACAGGTTGTTAACTGAAATCCAAGATTCTCTTTTTTGTGAACTAGACACAAGGAAATAAGCACTAAAAGGCACCTAATATCTTTTTTCCAGCTTTGAAGTGGTTATCTTTCTAACAAATCAAACAATACACTTAAAAGCAGTCATTCAATATTGCAATTATATATATTGAAAGTGCAAATATAAGTTCAATGTACCATCTTATAAGCCGTTTACCTCTATGCATCTAATAGGAACTCTGGAGAAAAGCCTGTTTTGTACTATAATTTTAGATTATAACCTGGCAATTGCTTCCTATTTAAGAAAGAAAAATAGCTGCCACATTGCACATAATGACCACTAAGATTTTTCTTTTGATGTGTTTTTTCCCCTCAATTTCCCCCCAATTTTCCTATACACTTTTCTTGAAATCTAAGGCTTCAGACAGGAAGGAAGCTAATCTGTCATGAAAGAAGAAAATGGAGGAGGAAATAACATGCATTTCCAATTCATGACCAACAGTCTTTAAAAAGGAGTAGTGAGAGGGAATCTTATTGGACGTCTGCCACCCAGAAAACAGACAAAATATAGTCATGTCACAAGAGCTCGCCAGGGATTTAATCAGAGAACTATCTGTGTTCCGGGAAAACAACAAATCCTTTTCAGCTTTCTCTGCTGTTCTTTTCTCTTTGGTGTCAGAGTCTTCTCTGGACTGGTGCTCCCTCTGAAGGTCACTGCTATGCCTAGGCTGAAAGCCAAGCATGAAGCCAATTGCAGCAAAGACCAAATGGCTCTGTCAAGTGGTAAGAACACCCGCCATGACTCTGATAACAAAGCTCTGCTGTTCACATGATGTCGTCTGCTTTAACCCCTTAGCTACCGCAATCAAGAACCCTAACACAGAAACACCTACTTTTCATTCATTTCAAGACACCAAATCTCCAGCTCCATGGAATCTCCCTGTAGATGGGACAATTGAAAAAAATTCAGTTTTATTATTATTTTTAATTTCCCTCTTTTTTCTTATCACAAGGAACTATAGTCACTGTAAAAATACTGAAAATTATAGATAAGCAAAAAGAAAATGGATGTAACCCAATAATTCAATGAGCCATTTTTCTAAATACAAAATAGTATATGTCACACTATGCAATTTTTATCACTTGCTTTTTTCTTAACGCATCAAGACATTTTACTGACAACCAAAAAATCTACAAGACTTTTAGTGGTTGCATAGTATTCCACCAGGTGAAGAATCTCCATTTTGTCAGATCCTCTATCCTTGGACATACAGATTGTTTCTAGTTCTTCACTACTACAAACAATACTGTGATTAACAGCCTTGAGGCTAAAACCCTGTACGTATCTTGAACGAATTTCTTAACGCAAATTTCCAGAATTAGGATTGCTAGATCAAAGAGTATAAATACGTTTTAATTTTTTGATGTGTATTTCCAAATGGCCCTTCAGAAAGACTGACTGATGTTTTCTCAAATGACGGCCTCTCCTGCCTTCTAGTCCTTACCTATAGGGTATATATAGGTAAACTCACAGTTAAGGAATACCTTCTTAATCTTGTTTAACTGTTTAGTATTTTTAGAATATTTAGCCTACTAGATGGGAAAAACCATGAAGCTAAAGCTAGAATCCCTCAACTTGCTAACATCCTGTGTGTCATTTCTTGAGAAGGACAGTCACCTATCTTTGAACACAAGTAACCTTTTTATAAATTAGTTGGAAGAGGGCTGTTTTCTTGGAGAAATTTCACTTCTGCTAGTTCAAATTTAAACACGTATCCTTCATACTCTTCTCATCAAGCTGTCAGCTTTAAATAAGAGAATGAACTCTGAATTCCTCTACCCCCCAAAAGAACAAAAAGATCATTAGAAACTGGTGAATACTGAAAGCAAGTTATGTGGTCTCTCTAGGACAATCACAAGAGTTCATAATTAGATTTCCTGGCAAATGATGCTTGGGAGAGGAAAGAATTCTTTAAAGATTTCTTTAGACCCTCTGTGGAGACTAGGAAAATAATCCCTAGCATAAACTGTAATATATAAATCTTATATTACTTAGTGCTAAGGCTTCCATGGAGTACGTATTAACACCATTCATGTAGCAAAATTTGAGAATCTACTAAATGTCATCCCAGGCACTGTGTTAGGCACTAAGGACACAGAGATGATTATTTATCTATACCTGCCTCATTTCAAAAAGAATTTGACAAACTACAAAGATAAATAAGCTGTGACATAGCTGTTGACCTCAAGAACACAAACAAGTGTTGATGACCTAATACATGCATCACATTATGTTACACACTTTACAAATAAAAATTAGAAGAAAATATATTATAACCCTGCAAAACAGGTCAAGTCTCATTTAGTTAAGAGGTATTGTGAGGGGTGCAGTTTGATAATCTTGCCATTACTTAGCTGGGATCTGAACCTAGAACTTCATAGCTCCCAAGTCACTTTGCCTTTTACCTCCAAGTCTAGTAGTGGAAAGAGATGATAAACATAAATAACAATATTTGCCTCAATCCTAACAGGTAAGATGAGCAAAAATACACGTACAAAAATCACAAACACCAAGCTCTACTCTACAAGCAGAACTACAAAGAAAGCGTATGAAGTCTAAAAAGGGCACAGCTATTTGTCCCACTAGAAGAGAGAGATTTTCTTGAGTAAAAGGTACTGAAGGATAAGCAGTATGTCATATGACGATAAGGGCAAGGGCCTATTCCAAGTAGCTAAAGTAATAAACATAAAAACAATGACCTCCTTCAGAGACTGACAAGTTCAGAGGCAGGAATAAGGTTGAGAAGTGAGCTGGGCCCAGCGTGTGAACAACATTGAGTGCCCAGTTAAAACACTATCCTGGCCATACCTTACCTCAGAAGTCTTGAGTGAGATCTCCACACACATAGACCTGCCGACGGCAGGCAGTTGCCCTGCCAGTGCCTTCTTTGCTTCATGTGTAACCTCTGGTATGTCCTTGATTGCTAAGTTGAACTAGAAAACAAAAGAGATTTCTGTATCCTAAACACTCACAGGTAACATTATGGAAGACTTTATGTTGGGTAGTGCAGACACTGCTTTGATTAAGGAGGATACCTATTCACCTTTCCCTTCCCTGTAAGAGATAGCCTGTATCTAAGGCCTAAATCTCAGGTTGAGACAGATAACTACCAATTACAATGATTACTTAACAAAATACTATTTTTGTCTTCCAAGGACTTAGCTTTTTACCTATCACAGCAGGAAGCCAAGAACCAAATAAATCCAGGACTAGCATTTGAAAAAGAACATATTTTCTAAGTAATGCATCAAAAAAAAATCTGACATTTTAACATGATTTAGTAATACTACAAACAATATTCTGCATTATTAAACTTGAGAATTTCAAATCTATCCCTTTGCCAAGTACCACAGTATGACCATCATCAAAGAATAGGGTTTTTACCCAATCTGAACCCGTTGGGGATGAGGAGGAACGAGTACAAATCTTCTCTCCAAGTCGAGCCTGGACAATCACTTGGACAGTCTAAAAAAATGCAAACAAACAAACAAAAAGAACTAAGACGAAAAGTCTTCAAAAACTAATTTGCCTCCTGATCCAATACAGGGTTAAACAGATGCCAATTAAGTATAACTATACCTCAGGAGGAAACCTGGTGGCGTGGTGGGTTAAGTGCTATAGCTGCTAATCATAAGGTCAGCAGTTCAAATCCACCAGGCACTCCCTGGAAACTCTATGGGGCAGTTCTACCCTGTCTATAACATTGCTGTGAGTCAGAATCAACTCAACAGCAGTAAGTTTTGGTATACCTCAGGAAAGGGTAAAAATGAAAACAGTCAAGAACAGATGAAAAAAGACAAAACAAGCAAGCAATAACAAAAAAAAAAACCAATAAAAATACTGTAAACCATCCTGAGGGCACAATCCCAACCAATTACAGGAATAAAGCTTGAGCTTGGAATGTGTGTTACCCTCACATGGCAAAAGGAAAGCTCCATGTGTGGTTATGACTTTCATAAAGAAACCAGTCCAACTATGCATTTCAATATTCACTGCCACAAACTTATGTAATCATAGTAGATTTCAACCAAGAACTGCCACAATTATTCCTACTGCTTAGCCCATATGGCAAAAATCTTCCAAATAATTTTATAACCAGAGTCTGTATTGTATGGATTGTTCTACCATGGCTAATGGTGATGGCTAAAAGGAGTGACAGAAGTGAAAATGGTGTTATTATAGGTCTGGTAAAGTATAACGTTTAAAGCATTCAAAATTCAGTTCTCATTCCCTGTTTCCCAGGAAAGGAACAGTAAATGGAAGCCGGGCATGTCAGGGTAAGTCGATGCTTAGGGAAAGATGTTCCAAGTGCTGACCACTCCGACTCAACAGCCTTTGTTCCTACCTCAAGAGAACAGACTGAGCCAATAACCTGGCATAATAGCTTGACATTTCTGCAAATGGCCTTGCAAAAAAAAAAGAAAAAGGAGAAAAAGAAGAAAAAATTTTTTTTAACAAGTAGCTGTGGAAAATTGGAAGCTGCTTTTTAGTTACACCCCCGTACCACCCCCAGTCTTCACAGTTTGGTTTACAACAGACAGAAGTATCCCTTAAAATGGGCAAAGCTGCAAGCTGTTACACTGCATTTCCACAGAGGGCTCTCAAGAGGGAGAAGCAGAGAAGGTCTTTGTAAGAGTACTAGGCTCAGGAGAAATGGACACATTACCTTGAGGGCAAAAAACTTAATGAACTTGTCCAGGTCCTTCCTGTCCTGGGAATTGAGATCAGTTTCCATTGCCTACAAGAGTCTAAAACAGAAAAAGAAAAAAGATTAAAAAGCAACGAATATCTTTAAAAAGGGATTGCTACATCAACGCATATAGGGATACCGTCAACTAGCTGCATGAATAGTCAAGTGGGAGTGGTAGGGAAAATTACTTTTTCCCTTTAAAGATACCAGAGTAAAAAATACTAAGATGTAGAAATTACCTTTTGAGGAAAATAAATTCTACACAAAAAACTATATCTAGGAACCTAAAAAAAATTTAAAAAATGGATGAGGGCAAGACAATTTACCTGAATTTAAAGCTTAAAAGCTCAAAAAAATTACTTATTTACAAATGCTTTATTTTGAGGACTAAGGAGCTTTAAGGAGACAAAATTCTGCTAAATCAACATAAAATTAGTTAATTGTACTCCTTCAAAAACTACTAAAACAATGTAACTTTTGGCGAGAGGTTACCAGCTCCTTTTGAGATTGATGATAACAAAATTCCTTTTTAAAAAAAAAATGAAGTACATAAATGGAAACATGTGCATATAATTTGTGGATTCATGGATTTTTATGAAGTACACTTGAACTCCCCAGGATGAAATCATTCAAGATGGGGTTTGGCATAAGGAAGAAAGTATTCCGGGAGAGAAGCATATGAACAGAGGCACAAGTTAAAGAGAGCAAAATGGGTTTTCCAAAGACTGCACCTGGATGGGGAAATTAAGTAAGGCTGGTTGGGGAACAGATTCAGTGGGTCTTGAATGCAACACTAGAGCCTGATCTGCATCTTCTTGTGATGTGTTGCCATCAACTTATTTCCAACTCACTGTGACCCCCTGTGTGCCAGAAATGGGGATCTATTTTAGGTTTTCAAGAAGTGACACAATTAGAGTGGAAGTATCATCTGAATGGTGCTTTAAAAAGATAGCTTTGCTGGCGTAACATAGAACAGTTTTGAGTATGAAAAACAGGGAAATCATTTTAGCTCCTTAGCAATAATTCAGGCTTGTAGTTAAGGCTAAAACTTTAGCACAGGCGTATTTCCAAAATTAGTCTGGGTGGGAGACATTTTACAGGAAGAGCTGATAGCATTTAAGGACTACCTAGAAAAAGGGAATGAAAGAGTCAGGGTTTTAAACTTGGGTAGCTGAAAACAAGTCTAATAGGGTTTCACTTAACAAAAACCAAGGATGCCAGAGCAAGAGCTAATTTTAAGGAAAGGTAGAAACAAAAGGGAAAAGTTGGAAGAAAAAATGAGGACAGATTTTAAAAAAGAAGTTATTAAAGTATACATTACATGCAGCAAAGTACACAAATCTTAGACACACAGCTCAATAAATTTTTAAATGTATACACTTGTATACATTGCAACAATGACTTAACATACAGAACAATTCTAGTATTTCATGGCTCCTTTATGCCCCTTCCACAACCCTGATGACAGTGGTTAAATGCTATGACTGTTAACCAAAAAGGTTAGCAGTTCAAATCCACCAGGTGCTCCTTAGAAACTCTATGGGGCAGTTCTACTCAGACCTAAAGGGTTGCTATGAGTCGGAATTGACTCAGCAGCATCTGGTTTTCATGCCCCTTCAGCCAATAAGCCCACTCAAAGGAAACTATTATTCTGAACTATGTCACTTTAGATCAGTTTTGTCTGTTTTCAAATTTCTTATAAGTGAAATCACACAGTATAAATTCTTTTGTGTGGCTTTATTTGGAAACCCTGGTGTTGTAGATTAAGTATTATTGCTGCTAACTGAAAGGCTGGCAGTTTGAATCTACCAGCTGCTCCTTGGAGACTCTATGGGTCAGCTCTTCTCTGTGCTATAGGATGGCTCTGAGTCAGAATCAACACAGTGACAGTGGGTTTGGTTTAGTTTTATTTGTTTTTTTCATTTAGAAGCCTCGGTGGTACACTGGTTAGGAGCTTGGAAGTCAGGCCTGGAAATGCTGAGTCAGAGTACATGTATTTTCAGCTTTAATATATATTACCAAACATTTTCCCAGACTGTACCAATTTACACTCCCACCAGCAGTGTTCTAGTTGCTCCACATTTAACACTAGTGGAAACTGCTAAGTCTTCCATTGTAGCCATTTTGGTAGGAGTGGTAGTACCCCATTTAATAAGTACCTCCCTGATGACTGCACTTCTCCTATTAACACCTTTTCACATGCTCATATTTGGATATGCTTGTCTGTGAAGTGCTAGTTCAAGTGTTTCGCCAGTTTTAAAAACTGAGTTGTCTTTCCTGCTGTACTGTAATTATATATCAACTAGACAACAATAGAAACCCTGGTGGTGTAATGGTTAAGTACTACAGCTGCTGACCAAAAGGTTGGCCGTTTGTATCTACCACGTGATCCTTGGAAACTCTATGGGGTAGTTCTACTCTGTCCTATAGGGTCAGAATCGAATATTGAGTCAGAATTGACTCAGTGGTAGTGAGTTTGGTTTGGAAACCCCGTTGGCATAGTGGTTAAGTGCTACAGCTGCTAACCAGAAGGCTGACAGTTCAAACCTACCAGACACTCCTTGGAAACTGTCCGGGGCAGGGCTGGAATCGACTAGACAGCAGTGGTTTTTGGTTTTAGATAGCACTGGGTTTGGTTTTGGTTTGGTGTGCATATGTGTGTGTATATACATATGTGTGTATGTGTAGATATATTCTAGATACAAGTATTTGGTTGCATTTGTATATTGCAGTATCTTCTCCCAGTTCACGGCCTGCCTTTTCTTATGGAATCTTTTTCTTTTTTTAAAGCTTTGTTGAGGTATAAATGACAAAAAACATACTTAAAGTGTACAATTTGATAAGGTTTTGACATATGTATATATCTGTGAATCCATCAGTACAAATAAGATAGCGAACATATCCACTCTTAGAAAATACCTTTGTAAAAGAACCACAAAAGGGAATACATAGAGACAAAAACTAATCAGGTACAGGAGACAAAATGGTTTCCGAGTGGTTTTCACTGAAATCAAAGGAAATGTTTCCTCCACAGGTGAAGGAAAAGAACTAAGGCCACTGCTTTAGGCACTGTGCTGATCAAGACCTCTGAGATGGCAACTTCTTAGCATGGACTGAAGAATGGTCTCAGCTACTTCTGAGAAGTTACATAGGGAAAGATCTATAGCTCTTTCTTGAAAGGATTTTGTTCTACAGGGACATCAGAGCAATTTATAGGGAGGGGAGGAAAAAAAATCATGAAAGAATAAAAGCTGCAGGAGAAGAAATAACTGGTGGAATAAGTTGCCAGAGGAGATGGAGACCACTTAACCATCAACATTTTCAGACTGATCTTCTAGTGTTCCTAAGCCTATTAAAGGCTAATAATCCGAAATAATCCAAATTATAAATGCTTTAACTTTTGAAGTCCATCCTGTGTTAAGTATTAAAGCATGTGAAATCCATACTCACCTTCAGACCTTCCCTATTTTGGTTAAAAAGAACACTAAAAAAGGTTAAAGTAAAAATAAAAAGACCTTTTAACACCTCAAGGCCCTGAAGCAATAGACTAGAGATAAGAAATATAGACTAGAGATAAGAAATAAATCCTAACTACAGATTGGGCTGCACTGGTTTTACTCAGTGATGAGCTGCATTCTTTCCACCAATACAAACATCATGGACCACTGATTCTCTCATTTTTGTACCATCTGCAGCACTAAAAAGATTGTGTACCTACAGTTAATTAATGAGCCCAAAGTGTTGAGATCTACACTGGGGAAGAATTTATGTCCCAGGTATCAGAGCTGCTGGTTCCCTTAGGACCAGATATTCAGCAGTCATGTTTCAACCTTCACAGCACAAAAGTGATGTAAGGTTTACATCATGCTTTGTTCTTTGCAAAATTCTTTCAGTGGGTATCCCACGGGACATGAGGAGAATCTGGGCACAAACATTAAAAAGACATCCATGATTGAACTCTTTTATTTATGTCCTTTACTAGTAATCAGTTACTAAATCCTGCAACTTTTGCTGTGCAGTATCTATAGTTGCTTCATTTGTTTCACTTCCATAGATACTGTCATAATCTAAGACCTTATTTCTTACCTGCAAGGTAAGAATTTATTATTACCTTATCTTTAAGGTAATAAACTAGTTGCATGGGGACTAAGCCTAAGAAGTAGGACTTCTAGGTTACCACTTAGTTCAAGTTTTTTTTTTTTTTTTTAAAAAAAACACCTCTAAACATTCCAGTCTCCCAATTTATACTGCAACTTTTCTACAAGCTCTAAACTTCGTGCCCCTTTCTTGATAGCATGCTGAATATGTAAGTTCATCTCAGCTACTGACTTATCTTCTTTAGTAAATTTTTTTGCCTTAGAGACATAACCTAGTTACTATGTGTAGTTTCAGATTATTTCTCAGAATTCTGTGTAGTTCCTACTCATATATATTTGATTAACTTACGAAATCTCACCTTTTTTAAAAGGGCTTAATTAACTTAAAAATATGTTTACACATCATAATGCTCTCATAAATATCTGTCCCTCCAACTGTCACCTACACTTAATTTCCCCTGACTCACTACCTGTAGCTTTTGTCTGAGAAATAACCTGATTTAATTAAGATCTTTCTTCAAGAATTATGAAACTTAAAAAAAGAAAAAAAAAAAGACTATTCACTGGACCTTAAATAACAATTTTAATTTAGTAACATCCCACATACATCAGTTTCAAGACTAAAAGTTCATAACACCAATACTAGACAGAACACTATATAATACAGTCTAAATGCAAGTGATACAATCAAGTGAGGGAAAAGTGCACTTAACTTGATTGGCAGGTTCTCTATCTAGATCTTTTACTTATCTTTGCACTGAAATGTTAATTTTAAATGAAAAAATATATTGGAAGAGCTTTATCAACTATCTTCCCAAACCGCAGTTAAAAGCACAATACAAAAGCTATAAACTCAAAGACAGAAAAAAACATAAGAGGAAACAACAAATAAAAATGTCAACAAAATAATGGTAAATAAAAACTGAACAGACAGGATAAGCATAAAGTTCTCAATGTTATTTCCACTTACTCCTAAAAGACAGTATAAAAAGCACAAACCCACTATTGTGAGAACTTAAGAGAAGACGCACAGAAGAAAATACTCTTTTGATGGCTTCAAGGGTGGGGAGAAAGGGAGAAGGTTATTCACTGATTAAATAGTCAACAGAAACTAAGGTGCACACAGTAGAAGGCAGGTCAGCACAACCGGAATACACCATAAGCTAAAAGGTTTTCTAAATTCAACCCAACACTTCAAAGGACAGAGCAGCAAAGACGGGGTCTGGGGACCATGTTCAAGGGACATTAAGGTCAACTGGCATAACAGTCTTTTTCTAAGACAGTCTTCTACACCCCATATTGGTGAATGGCACCTGGGGTCTTAAAAGCCAGCCAGCTGCCACCTGAGGAAAATCAATTGGTCCCAATCCACCTGTAATAGATGATAACTAAGAACACCAAAACACCGAGGAGAGAGAAGGACCTATATGACTGGGAAACTACATACTATGGAAAACAGAAGAACTAGGTGGTGCCTAGACACCACCAAAGACAGCCCGGACAGAACACAAAGTAAAGTCCTTGACACAGCATGACAGAAAGGGGTGTTGCAGATCTAGAACTACCAAACTTAATGGCCCAAGAACCTGGAAAGTAGCCCCTACACTGTTGTTAGCCCAGAACTGAAACCAGCACTGAAGCCAACACTTCAGACAAAGAATGGATTGGACTTGGGAACACAGAGTTATGCAGGTGGTGTGTGTATTTTACAGTTTAATATATATATGAGGCTATTCTACTGGTTTCTTATTAGACGGCAGCGGAGAAGGTGGAAAGGAGGGGACAAGTGTTGGACGACTGGAAAAGAAGAGTGTGCTATCCCAGGGTGAGGAAGACAGATGGAGCTTGGAGGGAGGCAGGTGCTGGGGGTTTTACATGGAAAAGTGACTTAGACTGTAAACTTTCACTTAATGACAATAATAATAATAAATAGCACAAGCCAATGTGGATAAGAGAAGAGGTGAGGACATAACAGTATCAAATTTCTGAAAGATGGGAAGTACACCCACTCCTCACTTACCAAGTATCTTGTCATCCAACATTTTGTATTTACAATAGTGAAAAAGCACTATCTGAATTCTGTGCACTAACAATGTACATACATCTGGCAGTAACAAATGCTAAAGTGCAAGGAGACAGTACTGCTGACTGTGATGGGTAAGGTTACGTCTCAACTTGGCTGGGCCATGATTCTCAGTAGTTCGGCAGACAAACAGGTAATGCTATAATTTGGTACTTACATAATGATGTGGAACTCTGGTGGCACAGTGGTTAAGAATTCAGCAGCTAACCAAAAGGTCGGCAGTTAAGACTTCACCAGCCACTCCTAGGAAACCCTGTGGGATAGTTCACCTCTGCTCACTGCAACAAGTTTGGCTTTGTTTTTTGTATAATGATGCCATCCGGCAGTTGTGTGATGATGTAGTCATCCTCCATATTGTGATCTGATGTGGTCATCAACATCATCCCACAATGACCTGGTCTTTGGGACCTAACCACATCAATAAATGAGAAGTGAGTGTAGAAAGAGGGGGTAACCCACTTAGAACAAAGGTGAAATCAAAGCCAGCATCATGGAAACTTCAAACAAAGCAGCCTCATTTGTACCAAAGAATCCAAGAAAGCTTAAGGAATTAGAGGCACCAAATACCTCCTAAAGTATGGGGGCAGGCAGGGCTGAAAACCAGTGCATTGTTTGAAAGGCCACAGAAGAAGCAGTTAGACCCCTACTCTGAGTCCCCAATCCCACTCAGACCACTATGTAACTCCATACAGTTAGAAGACTGGATGCTAATGTTTTAGAAGTATTAGGCTTCACCCTAGGTCCTTTCTTCACTTGGCTGGCAAAACACTGGCAACCACACTGGAGGCTTTCATCATGTGACTGGTGAACCTTGGTTGTCCCATTTACACTTGTGTAGACAGACTGCTGTTGACTCTGACTCATAGTGACTCTATAGAACAGAGTGGACCTGCCCCCAAAAGGTGTTCAAAGCTGTAAACCTTTATGGAAACAGACTTCCGCATCCTTCTCTAGTGCAACAGCTGTGCAGGTCTGAACCATCAACCTTTCAGTTAGCAGCCAAGCTCTTAAACCACTGCATTACCTAAACCATCGCATTACCAGAGTTCCTCACCTGTGCTCATATGAAGTACCAAAAAGACATTTAGAAGCTCAGAGAGTAGCACAATGGTGGGCCTCACAGTAGCTTTAAAAACCTAACATTTCTAGGAGAAAACACAAGAACAAATCTTGGAGTAGGCAAAGATTTTTAAAAGAGAGGACTCAAATTACATAATGTATAAAACAAAAAAGCCTGACAGGTTGGATTTCATCATTTACAACTTCTGTTCTTTAAAAGATGAAAACACAATCCAGGGTTCCTCTGAGAGCATGGCCCCCAGCCCTGATGCTGCCCGTTCCCATAAATTATAACAAAGGTCCACTCTTTGGACAGGAATGCAATGGACTTGGCAATGCAGAGTAACTGTATGTTGGAAGCACTTTATGGTTCTATACATCTATAGGATATCATCTTGCTAAACTCTGGCTGGAGGAAGGGGAGTGGACGGAGAGGAGGGGAAACGAGACTGTTGGGAGGATGAGACACGTATGGAGCAGAGAGGAATAGTGTGCAGTCACCGGACAGGGAGAGCAGTGGAAGCTGCATATAGGGGGGCATGTAAATTTACATGTGAATGTACATTTTTACTCAGTTATGTTAAATAAAAAAAAAAAAAACCACAATCCAGACTAATAAAGTAGTCACAATATATACCCGACAAAGGACTCGCATCTAGAATACATACAGAAATCTTACAACTCAATAACAAAACAACCCAATGAGGTATAGGCAAAATTTTGAACAGGTACTTCACAAAAGCAGTTATATAAATGGCTAATAAGTTGGCAAGTGGGATATTTTCACAATCTTCCCAGAGATTACTTATTAATTACAAAGGAAAGTATGATAGACATAGTTTTAACAAAGTGAGCAAAGTTAACATACCAAAAATTCAAAAAAAAGACACTGTATCCCTCCTAATGTAATTTACTGAAGATACTGTATCATTTGTGTAGTTTCCCCGCCAAAAATGCATAACCTGAATATAATCATGAGGAAGCAATCAACCAAACTCAAAACTGAAAGTCAAGATATTTTATAGAATAACAGGAATTTATTCTTTAAAAGGCGGCAGTGGTGGTTCCTGTGGCAGAATTCCCGTATTCCATGTGGGAGACCTAGGTTCGATTCTTGCATATACACCTCAATTATACACTGCTAATCTGTCAGTGGAGTCTTGCTTGTATGCTGCTATGAGGCTAAACAGTTCAGTGGAACTTTCAAGCTAACACAGACTATGAAGAAAGGCCTGGCCATTGTAAAAATCAGTCAGTGAAAACTCTATACATCACAACAATCCAATCCTGTTTTGCATGAGGTTGTCACGAGCTGAAGGCCAGCTCAAGGCAGCTAACAATAATTCTTCAGAAATGTCAGTGTGATGAAAGACAAAGAGAGGCTGAAGAGCTGTATTAGATTAAAGGAGACTAAAGAGGTATTGACAACTAAATGCAGTATGTTTCTGACTGGTTCATGGGTTGAAATTTTATAAAGGACAATACTGCAACAATTGGCCACAACCAAACACTCAACAATAATGCATCAATGTTAAGTTCCCTGAATTTGAGACATATAAATCACACTTGGTCAATGCTCCTGTTCTTACAGATATAAAAACTTCTGCCAGTAGTTCACCAAAGAACAAAAAGGAAAAAATAAAAATGCTTATGTTATGCTATGTGACGTTTCATATATTGAGAGAGAAGTAAAGCAGTGTGGCAAAGAGCAATGTATGAATCTAGATTAAAGGTATGTGTAATATTCCTGTAACTTTTCTGCAGATCAAAAGTTTTGTCAAAAAAAAAAAGTTAACGAATAAGCAAAAAAAAATCTTCCCATCAAATGGTCTATACAGGGTAAAGAATTCATACACATTACCTAATTTTCATTCACCATAAAAATTTTCTAAAATTAATCATATCCTCCTGTGGCCCTACTTCAAACACAATTTTTCAAACATCTGAATGACTGCTCTAACTGTACTTCAAAGATCCCATCACAAGATATTGTCACCTTCAAGTGAAACAGCTAAAGAGTTCAATGTTTTGCACCATGATAAACATGAGTTTAAAATCTCTGAGGGGGACTTTAAGCAACACAGTGTACTGTATTTATGTTGTCAATTCCTCCTCCCACTACAAACATAAAAATGTGGAGAAAATATAACAATCTGAAAGTTCTAATACACAGTTAAATTAGAAAGACTGACAAATTCCAGGTTCCAGAAAAGAGGTAAGTTATAAGGTATAGATTTAGAAAAAAACAATGCCAGTGGAGCTGAAGCCTGCTGACAGCAATGGCAACAGAGATAAAGCCTTAACCACATGGGCAGGGAGAAACTCAGTCCTCTGCAAAAAACTCCTTGATCTCAGAGGCTAGAAGAATTCTGCCGGAGCAACAGATAGGTCTGTCATCTATTATGGCAAGGTTGGTAGAACGCTTTCAAAGCTTAAAAAGCATTTATACAAAGCCAATTGTCCATGTCATCCTGAATGGAGAGAGACTGAAAGACTTTCCCTTGAGATCAGGAACTAGACAAGGATGCCCACTCTCACCTCTCCTATTCACCATTGTACTGGAAGTTCTAGTGAGAGCAATTAGACAAGACCACGAAATAAAGGGTATCTGCATCGGCAAAGAAGTTAAAATCTCCCTGTTCGCAGATGATATGATTGTACATGCAGAGAATCCCAAGGAATCTATAAGTAAACTACTCAGACTGACAGAGGAGTTCAGCAAAGTCTCAGGATACAAGATAAACGTAAGTAAATCAGTAAGATTCCTTTATAGCAAAGATGAGATTGTTAATGAAGAAATCATCCAATCAATACCATTTACTATAGCCCCTAAGAAGATAAAGTACCTAGGAATTAATCTAACCAGTGACATAACAGACCTTTACAAAGAGAACTACAAGCCCTTACTACAAGAAACTAAGAGAGACTGAGATAAATGGAAAAACCTACCCTGCTCATGGATAGGAAGACTTATGAAAATGTCTATTTACCTAAAGCAGTCTACTTATATAATGCAATCCCAATACAAGTTCCAGCGTCATTTTTTAACGAGATGGAGAAACAAATGACAGATTTTGTTTGGAAAGGTAAGAAGCCCCGGATAAGTAAGGTACTACTAAAGAAGAAGAACACACTGGGAGGCCTCTCATTACCCAACCTTAGAACATACTACACTGCCACAGGGGTCAAAACAGCCTGGTACTGGTACAAGAACAGACAGATGAATCAATGGAACAGAATCGAGACCCCCGAGATGACACCATCTACCTATGAACAGTTGATATTTGACAAAGGCCCTAAGACATTAAACTGGGGTAAAAACAATATCTTTAACAAATGGTGCTGGCAAAATTGGATATCCATCTGCAATAAACTGAAACAGGATCCATATCTTACACTTTATACAAAAACCAACTCCAACTGGATAAAAGACCTAAATATCAAACCTAAAATGATAAAGCTCATCCAAGAAAAGGTAGGGACAACAATAGAAGTGTTAATACACAATGTGGACAGACTCCAAAATCTGTCAAACAAACCACAATCATCAGAACAGAAAATAGATAAATGGGAACTATTAAGAATCAAACACTTTTGCTCATCCAAAGACTTTATTAATAGAATTAAAAGAACACCTACACAATGGGAAAAAACATTTGGCAACTCTATGTCAGATCGGCGCCTGATCTCCATAATCTATAAGATACTATATAATATCAGTAAGAAGAAGATAAATCATCTAATTAAGTGATGGGCAAAGGAGATGGACAGACATTTCACTAAAGAGGAGATCCAGGCAGCCAAAAAACACATGTGGACATGTTCACGATCTTTAGTTATTAAAGAAACTTAAATCAAGACGACAATGAGATACCATCTCACCCCAACAAGGTTGGCCATGATCCAGAAAACACAAAACAACAAATGCTGGAGAGGCTGTAGAGAAAGTGGAACCCTCCCACACTGCTGGTGGGGTTGCAAAATGGTCCGGCCTCTTTGGAAAGCAATCTGGCACTTCCTTAAAAAAATGGATGTTGATATACCATTTCACCCACTACTTGGAATATATCCTACAGAATCAAGGCCTTTCACACAAACGGACACATGCACAAGAATGTTTATCACAGCATAGTCCACGACAGCAAAAAGATGGAATCAACCCAGATGCCCAACAACAGAAGAATGGATAGGTAAACTATGGTACATACACTCAATGGAGCACTACGCAATGATAAAGGATAACGATGATTCCCGGAAACACCTCCTAACTTGGTTTCAACTGGAAGACATTACGTTGAGTGAAGGTAGTCAGCGACAAAAGGACAAATATTGTATGAGACCTCTACGATAAGATCTCAAAAACAGACTCGTGTATAGAAGAAAAGACTCTTTGACAGCTGCAAGGGAGGATAGGGAGTGAGGGAAAGGGAGATGGAGGGGGAGGGTTTAGATTAGATAGTTGCTAGAAATCTGGTTGGGAGAAAGCGGTGATAGCACACATTAGAAACAAGAACAACATTAAGTGGACTTCAGCATAACTTGAGTACTGCTTCCATCTTAACCCAATATTGCAAGGATAGAGTAGCTGGGGCAGGGGGCAGGGGACCATGCTCTTAGGCAAAATCAAGGCCAATTGGCACAACGAGCATTTTGCTAAGAGGGCTCTCTGCACCCCACATTGGTGAGTGGCGTCTGGGGCCTTAAAAGCTGCCAGGCTCATGCGGTAAAGACAACCGAGAGGATGGAGAGACCCACAAGAGTGGGTGCCTACATCGACTTGGGACCGGAAGAACCGGATGGTGCCCAGCCACCACCAGTGATAGCCACGACGGAGCTCACAGAGAGGAGCCTCACTGGCAAAACAAGAATAAAAAGAGGTGCATCATGAGATCTCCACTAAAAGACTTCAATTGATGGTCCAGCGGTTTGGGGGTTACTCTGAGAGCATGGCCCCCTTCCCTGATGCTGCCCTCTCCCATAAATTATAACAAAGGTCCACTCTTTGGACAGGAATGGATTGGACTTGGCAAGGCAGAGTGACCATATATTGGAAGCACTTTATGGTTCTATACATCTATAGGATATCATCTTGCTGACCTCTGGCTGGAGGAAGGGGAGTGGACGAAGAGGAGGGGAAAGGAGACTGTTGGGAGGATGAGACAGGTATGGAGCAGAGAGGAATAGTGTGCTGCCACCAGACAAGGAGAGCAGTGGAAGCTGCATATAGGGGGGGCATGTAAATTTACAAGTGAATGTACATTTTCACTCAGTTATGTTAAATAAAAAAAAAAAAAAAAAAAGAAAGCTGCCAGGCTGCCATCCGAAGACACAGCAAATGGTCCCAACTCAGCCGGAACGGATGCTCACTGAGGACCAAAATGACATGGGGTAAAGACAATCCAGAAGATAGAGAGACCCACATGAGTGGGTGCCTACATCGACTTGGGACCGGAAAAACTGGATGGTGCCCGGCCACCACCAGTGATAGCCGCGATGGAGCTCACTAAGTTGAATCTCACTGGCAACACAAGAATAAGAAGGGGTGCATCCTGAGATCTCCACTAAAAGACCTCAACTGATGGTCCAGCGGTTTCGGGGTTACCCTGGGAGCATGGCCCCTGGCCCTGATGCTGTCCTTGACCATAAATCATAATGAAGGTCCACTCTTTGGACGCAAACGGATTGGACTTGGCGATGTAGAGTGACCATATATTGGTTGCACTTTATGGTTCTATATATCTATAGGATATCATCCTGCTGACCTCTGGCTGGAGGAAGGAGAGTGGGTGGAGAGGAGGGTAAAGGAGACTGTTGGGAGGATGAGATATGTATGGAGCAGAGAGGAATAGCGTGCTGTCACTGGACAGGGAGAGCAGTGGAAGCTGCATAGAGGTGAGCATGTAAATTTATACAGGAATATACATTTTCACTCAGTCATATTAAATAAAAAATAAAAAAAACTTCAAAAGCATTCTTCAGTAAAGTACAGGAGTGTGAGATGCAAAGTTACACCACCTATATGCAAAGGAAAACAAAAACTAATCCCCAAACTGCTCAGAATCAGCAGTAGTTGCCATGCAGTCAGGCAGAGGAGGGATGAACAGGTAGAGCACATGGCGTTTCTAGGGCAGTGAAAATATTTTGATAATACTTTAATGTTGAAGAGATGACATTAAACATTTGTCAAAATCCACAGGACTTTCCAGTACAAAGTGTGAATCCTAGATGGCTATGGGGATTATGGTCTCAGGGAACATCTAGTTCAACTGACATAACCAAGTTAATAAAAAAAAAAAGTTCTATGTTCTACCTTGGCGGGCATTGGAGGTCTTAAAAGCTTGTGAGCAGCCATTTAAGATACTCCTCTGGTCTCACCCTGTCTGCAAACAAGGAGAATGAAGAAAATCAAACACACAAGGGAAAGATAAGTCCACATGACTAACAGACCATACCTACCACAGCCTCCACCAGACTATGTTGGGCACAACTACACAGTACTTGGCTATTACCACTGACTGCTCTGACAGGAATCAGAATAGAGGGTCCCAGACAAAACTGGAGAGAAATGTAGAACAAAACTCACAACACACAACACAAACACACAAAGACCAGACTAACTATAGAAACTAGACTGTAGAAACCCTGAGAGTTTGGACCCTGGAGTACTAATGTCACTGCTGAAAGTCAACCTTCAGTCAAAGATTAGACAGGCCCATAAAACAAAATACGATTAAATGGGCAAACCTGCCGAGTGGCAAGGATGAAAAGTCAGGAGGGGACAAGAAAGCCGGTAATGGGGAACCCAAGGTCAAGAAGGGGAGGGTGCTGACATGTCATAGGGTTAGCAGCCAATGTCACAAAACAGTATGTGTACTGTTTAGTGAGAAACCAGCTTACTCTGTAAACTAAAGTACAATAAGAAAATAAAAAGCAGTGAACCCTAAATTACAGACTTTAATGAATAACATATAAATACGGGTTCATCGATTTTAACAAATTTTAACAGAGAAATAGAAAGTATTAACAGAAGAAACAAAGTAGGGGGAGTGTAAATGGGAACTCTCTGTACTTCCTGCACACTTTTCTGTAAACTACTATAAACAATAAAGTCCATTTAAAAAAAAAAAACTGGTCCTGAACCATTAAAACTCGTAAAAATACAGGCAGAAACAAGCCAGAAACACCCTTGAGGGGAAGCTTACACAGCCTTGGATAATCAACACTCTGCTGCCAGGCCATTCCTATGGCCCATCTGCCCAACTTTTAGCCAGACAAAAGCATAATTAAAAAAATTTCTTTTTAATTACAGACTGAATGTGGAACTGTAACACCAGTAACTCAAAATAATCTAACAGTATGGAAGAGGCTACATATCTGAGATACAAGGGGTAAGCTAAGCAGAAAAACGCTTTTACACATGACCTTGTTCAACACCCACGAGAGAAAGGAATTCATGGCAGCTACTGAGTGCTAGCACCTAATCACCATGAATCAGCAAGGGCATGAAAAAAAAAATCAGATTTTAAGATATGAGTATAAAGCAGCAAGTTTTGGAAAGCTATAGAGCTTGAAGAGTATTGGCAGTGGTGAGTAGCTGGAACAAAGGAGTGTGGGCGAAATGGTGTTGGCTTGGACGAAGGGGACCTGACAGAGCTTTCGAACTGCAAGACCAGGACTGATTTAGGGTGTTGAAAAAGGTGGTGGGCTAAATTTCTTAAATCTGTTCATATACTTTGGAAAGACTGAGACATAACTCATATACCATAAAATTCACAATTTATACAGTCCATTGGATTTTAGTACATTCACAGGTTGTGTAACCATCACCAATTTTAGAACATTTTCCTCACCCTCCAAAATGTACCCACTATCATTTACTCCCCTACTCTTTCATCTCATATCCCCTGACAAGCACTAATCTATTTTCTATCTTTATGGATTTGCTTACTCTGATCATTTATGTACATATAATCACACAATATGTGGGTTTTGTGTCTGGCTTCTTTTACTTAATATAATGTTTTCAAAGCTCATCCATGTTGCCGTATAGATCAACACTGTCATGGATAAACTGTGTCCCCCCAAAAACAAGTGCAATAATTTGTCTGGGCCATGATTTCCCATATTCTGTGACTGTCCTACATTCTGTGGTTTTCTTATGCTTTAAATCCTAATCTCTGCTTGTGGTTGACAGAGTGGATTATGTTAGGATTAGGGTGAGACTCTAACACCCTTCTTAAGGTCACCTCCCTGTTCCAATGTGAAGGGAGCTTCCCTGGAATGTGGCTTGCATCACCTTTTATCCTTTCATCCTATAAGAGATCAAAGGAAAGGGAAGCAAGCAGAGTTGGGAACCTCATACCATCAAGAAAGCAGCACCAGCGGTACAGAGCCTCTTTCAGACCTGAGGTTCCTGTGCTAAGACTCTCCCTGATCAACACAAGAACTTTCTTCCAGAGTCAACAAAGAGGGAAGCCTTTCCCCAGAAGCGGACACCCTGAATTTGGACTTGTAGTCTACCAAACTGTTTAAGAACACACTTTTCTTTGTTAAAGCCATCCACAGTACCAGATGACTAAAACAAGCATTTCATCTCTCTTTATGTCTGAGTAGTATTCTATTAGATGGATCTACCACATTTTGTTTATTCATTCATGAGTTGATAGACATTTGTGTTGCCTATACTTTTTAGCTACTATGAATAATGCTGTTGTGAACATGTGTATATAAGTTTATATGTTAGCATATGTTTTCAATTGTTACATACCAAGAAGTGGAATTGCTGGACCATATGGTAATGTATATTTAACTTTTTGAGGAACTGTTGTTTTCCAAAGTGGCTGCACTCTTTTACACTCAGGAGTGGGCAGATTTTTTAAAATAGAAGTTTAATTTAGGGTATAAAATGAGAACAAAGAGGGCACAGATAACACTGTGTATAGTATTGCTATACTTTTCCTTTTGTCCCCTGGGTATTTCCCTCTTTTCCACAGCCATCCTCTGTTCTTCCTTTCCTTCTTTGATCCACACTACAAAAAAAAGTTAAACATTACTCATCCTCAACAATTTAGGGTAATCTGGCCCTTAACCTCTGCTGGAAACAAACTCGATTTTTACCTCAATGAAAATAATGTCCCATCTCACCCCAACAAGCTTGGCCATGATCCAAAAAACGCAAAACAACAAATGCTGGAGAGGCTGTGGAGAAAGTGGAACCCTCCTACACTGCTGGTGGGGTTGCAAAATGGTCCAGCCTCTTTAGAAAGCAATCTGGCACTCCCTTAAAAAAAAATGGATATTGATATACCATTTCACCCAGTCATTCCACTACTTGGAATATATCCTACAGAATCAAGGCCTTTCACATCAACGGACACATGCACAAGAATGTTTATCGCAGCACAATCCACGATAGCAAAGAGATGGAATCAACCCAGATGCCCAACAACAGAAGAATGGATAGGTAAACTATGGTACATACACTCAACGGAGCACTACGCAATGATAAAGAATAACGACGATTCCAGGAAACACCTCATAACCTGGTTTCAACTGGAAGACATTATGTTAAATGAAAGTAGTCAGCAACAAAACGACAAATATTGTATGAGACCTCTACAATAAGATCTCAAAAACAGACTTGTGTATAGACGAAAAGACTCTTTGACAGCTGCAAGGGAGCATAGGGAGGGAAAGGAAGGGTAAGGGTTTAGATTAGATAGTTGCTAGAAATCTGGCTGGATGAAATCGATGATAGCACACATTAGAAACAAGAACAACATTAAGTGGACTTCAGCATAACTTGAGTACTCTTTCCATCTTAACCCAATATTGCAAGGATAGAGTAGCTGGGGCAGGGGGCAGGGGACCATGCTCTTAGGCAAAATCAAGGCCAATTGGCACAACGAGCATTTTGCTAAGAGGGCTCTCTGCACCCCATATTGGTGAGTGGCGTCTGGGGTCTTAAAAGCTGCCAGGCTGCCATCCAAGGACACAGCAAATGGTCCCAACTCAGCCGGAATGGATGCTCACTGAGGACCAAAATGACATGGGGTAAAGACAATCCAGAAGATAGACCCACATGAGTGGGTGCCTACATCGACTTGGGACCGGAAGAACTGGATGGTGCCCGGCCACCACCAGTGATAGCCGTGATGGAGCTCACTAAGTTGAGTCTCATTGGCAACACAAGAATAAGAAGGGGTACATCCTGAGATCTCCACTAAAAGACCTCAACTGATGGTCCAGCGGTTTCGGGGTTACCCTGGGAGCATGGCCCCTGGCCCTGATGCTGTCCTTGACCATAAATCATAATGAAGGTCCACTCTTTGGACATGAACAGATTGGACTTGGCAATGTAGAGTGACCATATATTGGATGCACTTTTTGGTTCTATATATCTATAGGATATCATCCTGCTGACCTCTGGCTGGAGGAAGGAGAGTGGGTGGAGAGGAGGGTAAAGGAGACTGTTGGGAGGATGAGACATATATGGAGCAGAGAGGAATAGCGTGCTGTCACTGGACAGGGAGAGCAGTGGAAGCTGCATAGAGGTGGGCATGTAAATTTATACGGGAATGTACATTTTCACTCAGTCATATTAAGTAAAAAAAAAAAGAAAAGAAAAGAATGTCATCCTAGCCTGTAAATTATCTCTACAATTTTTCATATGCAATGTTTGACACACATTAAAATAATGCAGGCATTTCTGGAGGCAAACACAGATGACCAATATCTAAGACATACAACAAATATTAGAAATATCAATAAGATATTCAGATAACAAAGTTATCACACACAAACTTAAAATAACCATGCTTAGTATGTTCAATTAAATAAGACAAACAACTGAAATTTTTAACTGAGAACTAAAAACTATAAAGAATCAAACGGAAATTCTAGAACTTAAAAAAAAAGCCATAACTAAATTAGAAACTTAATAATTGAGCTTAATAGTAGATTAGACCTGTAGAGAGAAACCCTTCAAGAGAATGTACTAAAACCAAACCTACTGCCAGTGAGTCAATTCCAGCTCACAGCAACTCACACAACAGAGAAGAACTGCTCTATAGGGTTTCCAAGGCTGTCAATCTTTATGGAAGCAGACTGTCACATTTTTGTCCCATGAGCAACTAGCTGGCAAGTTCTATCACTAACCTTTTGGTAAGCCACCAAGTGCTACGGCCACTGCATCACCAGGGCTCCAAATGAGAGTCTCAAAAGAAAATATACAGAATGAAACTGGCAAAATGATTGAATCTTAGTTAGCTGCCATAATAAAAGTACTACAAGTGGATTGCTTCAACAAACAGGAAGTTCTCTTCTCACAGTACAGAAGGCTAAACGTCTGAATTCAGGGCACTAGCCCTGGGAAAAGTCTTTCTCCACACTGGTTTTGAGAGAAGGTTCTTATTCCTTGGCTCCACGGTGATCTTTATGTGGCACAGCGTCTCTCTTTCCCCATCTCTACCTGATCTTCTACTCTAATCTGCTCTTTTCAGCATTGCAAAGGTGAGTGGTTTTATTACACTGATGTGGCCTCTTAATTAACACAACAAAGAAAATCCATTCCCAAATGGGATTAAGGGGTTAGGATTTACAACACACCATTTGGGGGACACAATTTAGTCCATAACAGATGGAAAACACTCACAAAACAACTATATGTATTTGGGATGCTTTCAAGAATGTAAAGGACACTATTAATAACCATACCATGACAACAGGTACAAACTGGGACAGGAGGCCATCTGAGACCTATGGACACAGGGAAAAGTCTAACATGTGTAAATGGAGTTTGAGAAAAACAAACAGTGGGTACGCAAAATGAGGAAAAATATAATTGAGGATTTTCAAGTAAAGCAGTACAGAGAAAAAAATTGGCTTGGCATGGTCTAGCCAGATTATGAGGCAATGAAAGTCACACAGAAGAGACTCAAACAGTAGATTAGCAGATAACTAATGCTGATTCTTGGGTAAGTAAATTTCTAGAAATATTAAAGTGAAAGGACAGGAAGCAGAGAGACTAGCCAGGATATTGCTGTAGTGTGATCCAGATAGGAGCTGATGACAAACTACATTAGGGTGGCCCAGTCAAAAGGAAAGGGCAAATACTTTCAAAAGAATAACTACATAACATGGCAAGAGATTATACAAAAATAACTCTAGATAATATCGTTAGCATTTAAAACTGGAAAAAAGGTAAACAGCAATTAAAAAATTATTTGTGTGGGTTACAATTTATAACAGTATTGTTTTTCCAAAAATGTTTTGGGTTCTGGCTTAAAAGCTCAACACAGTAAACCAGCAATAGGTATCAAGAAAAACAGGTAAGTATATAATAAATATTGAAATAAAAACTAATGTTACAAATTATGTAGAAAATATCAAAATGAAGAATATGCAGCATAAAAACTAAGACACAGCAAAAGCAGAATTCAGAAGTGCCTACAATTTAAAGATTTAAATTAAAAAAGAAATTTAAGAAACCAGAAAGAAAAATAAAACAAAGATGTTTATAAAGATGAAAAATCAAGCTTAATTAACTAGAAAAAAATTTTAAACCATTCTAAAGAATAAATAAGGCCAACATCTGGTTTTTTGAAAATTTTGACAAAAACAGATGAACTCTTGGCAAGTATGATTAAGCAGAAAAAACACCTATAAGGCAATATTTGAAACAGGCCAAGTAAATCTCATTAAGAATTTCTCAACATCATGTCTCTCCAAATGACCTAGTAGCTGATAATACAAAATAAATTGATCAGGGGTGAAATCACTGACAGCACACATTAGAAAGAAAATCAATTTAACTGGACTTCAGCATAGCATGAATACTCTTCCAATCTTAACCCAATACTGCAAGGACAGAGTAGCAGGGGCAGGAGGCCAGGGACCATGATCTCAGGGGACATCGAAGCCAAGCGGCATACCTAGCGTGTTGCTAAGAGAGTCTTCTCCACCCCATATTGGTGAGCGGCGTTTGGGGTCTGAAAAGATAGCAAGCTGTCATCTGAGGTACACCATATGGTCCCAGCTCTGCAGAACAGATGATTACCAAGGACCAAAATGACAAGGGATGGGGGAAAGAGAACCTAAAGACAGAAAGACCCACCTGAACGGGTGACTATATCAACAAGTGATCATAAGAACCAGACGGTGCCTAGCCACCACCAATAACAGCTGTGATAGGGCTCACAAAGTTGAGTCTCAGTGACAAGATGAGAATAAAAAGGGGTGCACCCTGAGAACTCCACTAAAAGACCACAACTGATGGTCCACAAGCCTCGAGGTTCCCCTGGGTGCATAGCCCCTATACCTGATGCTGCCCCTGTCCATAAATCATTACTGAGGTCAGCTCCTCAGACAGGAATAGATTGGACTCAGCAATACACAGTGACCATATCATGTGAGCACTTTATGGTGTTGTGCATCTACAGAATGTTGTCCTACAGGCCTCTTACTAGAGACAAGTGGAGAGGGTAGAGAGGGGACGAGAGATTGTTAAGAGGATATGACATGTATGGAACAGAAAGGAGTGTGCTGTTACTGGACAAGGAGAGCAGTAGGAGCTGTACACAGACGGGCATGCAAATTTAAACTGGATCGTACATTTTCACTCAATTACAATAAATAAAATATAAAATAAATAGATTGGAGAAGTATAAAATGATTTTTAACTGTATACTTGTTTCACATATGTAAGAATCAAAAAGGGAAGTTATACCTTTAAAAACAGCAATACCACTGTAAGACATAAAATGATACTACTAAGAGGGTGTTTCTTGGCTTAAGCACATATGTGAGGCTAACGCTCCTGTCCAGAGCCAAGGAGACAGGAACTGGTTGAATGGACATGTGAAATACAGGGTGGAAAGGAGGAATGTGCTGTCACAAGGTGGGGGGAACAGCTACAGTTACACAGCAGGGTGTGTGCAAGGTTTTGAACGACAAATCGACTTGGATTGTAAATTTTCCCTTAAAGCACAATAAAATATTAAAAAGAAGAAACATGATCTCATATATCAGTTCTTAATTGATCTTTATTTTTACTAAGAAGAAAGGAGCTCTACCGGCACAGCAGTTAAGCACTCAGCTGCTAACCTAAAACGTTGGTGGTTCAAACCTGGCAGCTGCTAGTGGGAGAAAAATGTGCTAACTGGCTTCTGTAAAGATTAACAGCCTTGGAAACCCTATGGGGCAGTTCTACTCTGTCCTATAGGGTCACTGTAAGTGTACACTGACTCATGACAAGGGATTTAACTAATAATTAGAGACCCATACTCAAGCATGCATATTCATTGAGCTCTTCTTCTAAGCAGTGGTGATCCACAGTCTTAATCCTTCTTTGTGACAGAGTACATAAAGACGCCACTAGGACACCAAGACAACTTTACCATGCAACCTACACAGACCTTTCGAGAATTTAGCTGGCCTATATTTACTCCACACGTTAAAAGCAACCAACTACTTAAAACTTTCAATTCCCTTAACAATTGAAATCCTTTAATGATTTAAGGCTAAAGCTTTTATGAACGACGTCCTGATTTCTTCCAGGCAGAGAAGGAGTACAGCCTCTGCTGCATTTTCCCGGCTCCTGCGCCACTATCACATCACACGCTATTTGAAATTTTCTCTACAATTTGACAGAGAGGAAGCAAGGAAGTCTGTGTATCTCTTTGGTGCCTAATTGAAATTTGTCTTATTCAGCTGAATGTCTCAAATGGGAGACTACTTTCAACACATCCACACATAAAGTTTAGAAAAACTTTGTTCAAGAATAAACCACTTTTACTAAAGTATATATTTAGAGATTCTCAAATCAATATACAAAAGCCAAAAAAGTCTTAAGCTACGTGGTAACTAAATATTATCAGCAAATATTACATTTTAAAATCAGTCTACACTTTCAATTACAAAAAAAAAAAGCTAAAATCTTAACACCGAGGAATACTTTGCATGTGTCATTCTCTTCTATAACCTAAGTAGCACTTGGCCACCCTGCTAATCATTCATCTCTCCTACAATCAAGTGTTCAAGAATGAGATACATAAATACTAAAAAAAAAAGCCGTCCTATGGTTTTCTATTACTAAGGTTAAGTAAGTTCTCTCTAGATAAAGATTCAGATATAAATATCTTCCACTCTCACTTGAGTTTAATATAATTGCTGTATTGGGAAGGCACTTTATGAAGTAGGTATGATAAATTCTAAAGTGGGTCTATTTTCTGTATGGTCAATTTTATCATTGAAAATGACTCATAGTAGGACTTGGGTCCTTAAAAGCTCAGAAGTTAATGTGTTTCGCTACAGACACCCTGCTTTGAGTCATGGAACTTATATTTTTATAGCACTTGGGGGAAGAAGGGCAGGACAGTGGGAAAAATAAGAGAACTCTGTCCTGTTCCCATGTACACTACAGTCCCATTATGCTTGTATGGTGGAAATCCACTGAATTCAGCTGATTATTAGCCCTTAAAACAATTTAATCTGGAGCTAGAAATCTACAGTTTTTGCTTCAATTTAATAATCACTATTGGAGAAAGGAAACCCTGGCGGCATTGCGGATTATGTGCTACAGCTGCTAACCAAAAGATCAGCAGTTCAAATCCAGCAGGTGCTCCTTAGAAACTCTACGGAGCAGTTGTACTCTGACCTCTAGGGTCGCTATGAGTCAGACCTGACTCCATGGCAGTGGGTTTGGTTTTGGTATTGGAGAAAAAAAAATACAAACATACAATAAGAACTGTCAGGTAAAAGTACAGTAATGAAAAATCCAGCTGTTTGCAATCTTTATGAAAATTAAATTTCAAGAATTGCCATACCCTTCTTAACTTTAAAGGCAGTACGATTTGGAAACTGCATGAATTAGCTAGCTACATACATCTGCACTGCAGATCAGTGTATATGACAGCTTACTTCAGCACTTAATTCATCATACACTGTCTATTAAAAGTACTGTTGAGTCAGGCTTCCATTCCACAAACATAAGGCTTCCACTGAGCTGAAAACAGAGAGTTAGGGAATAAAAATAATAATAATCTTGCTATTTAGTTGGAACCACAATTTCTAGACATGAAAAGGACTAACACTTATAATCGACCACATAAAAATATGGAAGTTAATTAAGTATAGAGAAAAGGTCGATTGTTTTACCATTCGTATTACTGCATGCCTCCCACTGAAAGTTTGAATAAACGCTACTGATTCAGGGGAACACTTTAAAACTAAGTATAACGGTCAAACAGGTAATTTTTTAGGGGAGTAAGAAAGGAGGCTTGTATGGGTACCAGAAGAATACCACAGGTGAAATGCTACGATGAATTGACCAGAATAACTGGTAAACTACAGACTGGGAAAGAGAAAACAGAAATGTTAGTAATGAAAGTGATGAGCCCTTTACCCAGAAACATATTCAGTGAGAATGGTCACCGGTTCCCATAGATCCTTCCACTAGGTAACTTCTTTCACTAGTCAATAGTAGCGAACCACGGGTCCCTTTTTTCAAGAGTCGACAGCCACCCTCACCCACCCGCGGAGTACATATCTGGTACTCAACAAAGCCTCACTGAACGAAACCCTACCTTACTCATACTGACGCCCAGCCGATGAAAGCTATGGCCCCACAAGTTACCTAAAAAGTACTCTAACGACCTAAATCAGACAGCTGGGAAAGTAGACGAGCAAGCTCTGCGGCTATCTGTGAGAACCAACAATCAAGCGCCAAGGGGCCTACTCCGGACTTCTCAAAGAAAATTCACGGGCTCAGCGGACTGAAGTGCGGCTACCAGACTTCAGCAGCCACAGGAGGTACACGACGGAGCCTCCCACCCTGGGGCGCTGAAAGTTTTGCGGGGAAAGGAAAGGAAAGGGGCATTTCCCTCGAAAGTTAGTACCTGCGAGGCTGCGGCACAGAGAGCGACTCGGGGCTCTCATTACGGAGGCCGGGGCCTGGGGCCGACCAGCCGCGCCTCCTGCCTGAGGGCTCGGCGATCCGGCGCTGCAGTGACAGCGCGGAGAGCAGAGAGATACCTCAGACCGCAAGAGGCTCCTGGCTCGTAGGCCCGGGTGCTGCCCTCCAAGAACTACGGGAGTTGTCTCACTGTCGTCGACAGGGGCTCCTGAGGGCTCCTCTCACAGCTGAGGCGACCGCTCCTGCCTTAAGCCCAGCAGCCTATCGGTTCCCGGCGCGGCCATCATCAGTGTTTGTTTTCATCCGCTTCGGTGAAGGCAAGGGGAGGGGGAGACGTAGAATGGAAATGCTGCTGCGTTATACCAGCCGCACTTTCGCTACCGACTTGGGTACCCTATTTAGTCTTTTTTCTCCTGGAAAACCCCATTAAAATTAATTTTGTACCCATAAATTTTCGTCCAAGTTACTTTTCAAGTATTTAAGTGGAAGAGAATGGCGTTATCATGGAGCTTTTAAGAGTACAAGGACAATTGAGTCGTGTGTGGAATATGTGCTAACGAACAGCAAGTTGCGGCGGCAGCGGCAGCGAGGACGCGGCGGGGGCCGGGCACTGACGCAGAGAGGGCGTTGCAGCCGTTGAGCGCCGTGGCGGACTGTGCGCGGTAGCCGGTTCCGGAGGAGGGTCCAAGAGCGCTGGGTGGGTGGAGCAGTGCGGCTGGTCACACGGCAGCTGGGACAGGTGAGTGACAGTCCTCGGCTAACTTTGGCCGGCGAGGTTGGATTTTTCTTTGACTTGCGGATGATTAAACGTTTTTAAGGCACCCCAGAAAAGCAGTAGAGTCGCCTCTTCTTTCGCACCTTTCTTCTAACTTGTGTTGTCGTCATTCCTTAACCCTCAGCCTCAGGATTTGGATTTCTTAGGGGTGAGAGGGAAAGCCTGTTGTCAGAGCACACAGTCTTCACCCACGAAGTTGGGTTGTGGGCGTTTGGGGCCCGCTTTGTTCTGCGCGTCTCTTACGTCTGTCCCGTACGTATCAGGTGGAGGGGTTTGGGTTAGTGAAACTTGGACTGATCCCTGCCCTAAGTCAGCTACTTTGTAACCTGTATTGTTAGAAGCAGATCTCTTTTTGCCTGTGGGTAATTATGCCATCATTTCTATTGATCTTTTGCTGTTCTGAGTTAAAATCTCAACCATTAAATGAGACACTGAGATGAAACTCCCGTTAACTCTGAAACCGGGACAAGCCTGCCCCATTGTCGTGAGTTAGTGGGAAAAAACCCATAGTTACAGGTACAGCACCTTTTACTTGAACACAGTGAAAATTTGCAAAAAAAAAAAAAGAGCTGTTGCAATCTTTGAGTGATTTTATTTTAGTCTTTAGTAGTTTCTAATGTTTTCCTCTTTAACCTTTGCAGAAAGAAGATTATAAATGCCAGAACTATTTAACTGATGACTAGCTGTTGAACCCTGACACTTTTTAAAATATCCTTTTGCACCAAGAATTGTGAAGAGTTCAGAAGAAGTAACAGAGCGAAGGAGGAACAGCGTTCAGATACACCATGGCTATACCAATAACAGTGCTCGATTGTGATCTCTTGCTGTATGGCCGAGGTCACCGGACGTTAGACCGCTTTAAGTTGGATGATGTGACTGATGAATACTTGATGTCCATGTATGGGTTCCCTCGACAGTTCATTTATTACTTAGTGGAGCTCTTAGGGACTAGTCTCTCTAGACCTACTCAGCGATCCAGAGCTATTAGTCCAGAGACACAGATCCTTGCCGCGTTGGGCTTCTACACCTCAGGCTCCTTCCAGACTCGCATGGGAGATGCTATTGGGATCAGTCAAGCTTCTATGAGTCGTTGTGTTGCCAATGTCACCGAAGCCCTAGTAGAAAGGGCATCACAGTTCATTCACTTTCCAGCTGATGAAACCTCCATGCAGGCCCTGAAGGATGAATTCTATGGGTTGGCAGGGATGCCAGGGGTAGTAGGCGTGGTTGACTGCATCCATGTGGCAATAAAAGCACCGAATGCTGAAGACCTCTCCTATGTGAACCGCAAAGGTCTGCATTCTTTGAACTGCCTGATGGTGTGTGACCTCAGAGGGGCATTAATGACTGTGGAGACAAACTGGCCAGGCAGCCTACAAGACCATGCTGTGCTGCAGCAGTCTTCTCTCTGTAGTCAGTTTGAAGCTGGAATGCACAAAGATAGCTGGTTGCTTGGTAAGTTTATAGGTATAAATGTTGCATTTTGTAGTCAGAGAAAAATGATGTAGCAGAATGAAAAGAAATTGGGAGCTTATAGTTGGGGTCTGACTTAGTAATAACAAGCTACAGTAGACATGAGTCTCAGCCGTGTCACTTTTTATGAGATCTTAGGTAAGTTTCTAGAGCTCTCTGCACCTTAATTTTTAAAAAATATTTTATTGTGCTTTAAATGAAAGTTTACAATCCAAGTCAGTTTGTCATATAAAAGCTTGGCACACTTACTGCTGTGTAACTTTAGCTATTCTGTCACCCCATGACAGGACATTCCTCGTTCCCACCCTGTATTTCATAGTATACCACTTTCTGTCACTGTATTTCCCATGTCCATTCAACCAGCTCCTGTCCCACTCTGCCCTCTCATTTACCTCCAGACAGAAGTTGTCCAGTTAGCCTGAGGTAAATACCAAGCAGCACACTTCACCAGTATCATTTTATGACTTACAGTTTCGTCTAATCATTGTCTGAAGAGTTGACTTCAGAAATGGTTTCAGTTCTGGGCTAATAGGGAGTCCGGGAGCCGTGTCTTTTGGGAGCTCTCCAGTCTGTCAGACCATCAAATCTAGTTAATAGAGTTCGATTCTGAACACCCATTTTTCTCCTGCTATGTCAGGGACTGCATTTGAATTCCCTATCAGGGCAGTCATTGGTGGTGGCAGGGCACCATGTGGTTCTCCTGGTCTCACACTGATGCAGTCTCTGGATTATGTGGCTTGCTCTGTCTCTTGGGCTCATATTTTACTTACGTCTTTGATGTCTTTTATACTTCTCTGTTCCAGGTGGGTTGGGACCAACTGATGCTGCTTAGATGGACGCTTCCTAGCTTTTAAGACCTGGGATGCCACTCACTAAAGTGGGATGCAGACTATTTTCTTAAAAACACTTTGTTATGGCAATGGAGTTAGATGTCCCCAGAATCCAGGGTCCCCAGACTCCTGCCCCTCCGACTCTGTCCTTTGCAGTGTTGGATTCTATTAGGAAACTTCTTAGCTTTGGCTTTGTCTGGCTGTCCACACCTTAATTTTTATCATTGATAAGCATAGTGAAAACAATGCTGGTAGCAGTAACACCCGCTGTGAAGAACAGATAATCTATAGGAGCCCTGGTGGCAAAGTGGTTGAGTTAAGCTGCTAACTGAAAGGTCAGCAGTTTGAATCTACTACTCACTCCTTAGAAACACTATAGGGTAGTTCTGCTCTGTTCTTTAGGATCATTATGAGTCAGAATCGACTCAGTAGCAGACACCAAAATTAAAGTTCACTGGGAAGTCCTATACGAAATGTGTAAATGTCAAATAGCTCTTTTACCACCAGTGACTGCCCCTGTGGTGTCTGTATGAGAACGACAGTAGCAGGGAAGCACAGTTACAGATACTGTTAGAGCGACTCACTTCACAGATCTGACCAAGTCCCCTAAGAGTAGATCTTACAGTTGAGTTGGAAAGCCTGGCTTAGTGATGTGAATAAGACAAGAACTCGTGTCCAGAACCTAGTCAATACTGAGTGGTGTGCACTGATACGACTGTACAGCGATAGGAAATTCAGTGAGTGAACACGGCTAGCTAGCTGCAGTATAGCCGTTTAGCCTGGCAGCTTAGTTTTTGTTTTTTAAAGCACACAAGCAAGAGGACAGCAAGGATTATCTTGTATACGACACACAGTGTGAGAGATGAAAAGATACATGGAAGATGGAAGAGCTGTTTTTAGAACCACTAATCATGTCTGTACTGCACTTGCTCGTAGCTCAATGCTGAGCATGTTAATAGATAACTCAGGAAACGTTGCTCTTTAGCATTCTTCCTGGCGTGTTAAACAGCAGTCTTCCCTGTTCCAAATGAGAAGAGATTGCTGTCGGAATGATTGGTTTAGAGCTGCCAAAGTGGTATGTGCAATATCTTGAAACTTAATGATTTTCTTGAGTTGTTGCTTCTGTATAGCACCACTGCCAAAATACAGGCACTGGCCTCTGACTTGCTTTCCTGTTTTGCCTATACCACTTTTAGAATGTCAGCTTTTTTCTACCCTGCTGGATCTTCATTTAAATCCCACCTTGTGCTTCTTTGAACTTAAACTCTGTTTTACACAACGCACACCAAGAAATAAAGGAAGGTTTGTTTGGCAAGTGTCAAATCTAGCTACTTCTGCAGTTGCGGGTACCAAGCTAGTATTTTATATATGGCTTCCCTTTGCACCCTAACAGTGAAGTTAGCTAGGACTCATTAAACACTTTGGATCTCTCAGGTGATGTTATAAACACTTTGCATGGAATGTTCTATTTAATCCTTACAGAAACTCTTTTAAGAGTTAAATATTAATCTAATTCACCTTTTTACAAAAGAGGAAACTGAGGCACAGATGTTCTAGGTCACATTCTCAGATCATTCAGCTAGAAAGTGGTAGAGCCAAAATCAGTCACTAGCTATGATTGCAAATTGAGCTAGGCTTCTGAACTCTTCTCAAGGGTGAGATGGCCTTGGGCTACAGGGCCTCTAAAGAAGCTTCCTGCTCTTTGCTTCTAAGTATCAGTAAGTTGGCATTGGTGTTTGAGTCTGGATTTGAATTTAATGAAATAATGTTAGGCTTATAACTTACCATCAGAATTTCACATGCTCCCCTGGAAGCATGGCCCCTGATCCTGATGCTGCTCTTGTCTGTAAATCATTACTTGGATCAGCTCTTCAGACACGAATGGATTGGACTTGACGACACAGAGTGACCATATTGTGTGTCTACTTATGGTTCTGTGCATGTATAGAATGTCGTCCTGCTGGCCTTTTACTGGAGGGTGGAGAGAGGGTGAAGAGGAGGGGACAGGAGATTGTTAGGAGGACATACATGTATAGAACAGGTAGGAGGAGTGTGTTGTCACTGGGCAGGGAGAGCAGTGGGAGCTGCACATAGATGGACATGAAGATTCTTATTGGATTGTACGCTTTCACTCAATCACAATAAATTTTAAAAAATTCACTGTTAAAAATTCATTGTTATTTATATTTAAAGTGAGTGAAAATAAACATATCTCATTCTGTAATAATCCTTCTTTCAACTTAGCCCTTAATTGAATAGTCCTAGTGTTACTAGACTTGCCTCATTTTTTGAAGGACCTATTTTCATAGGAAAATACTTCTTTGAGTTACCAACACTAGGAAAGTAAATACATTTCAGGAAATGCTGAGATGTTAAGATTTGGATGTACAGGACCTTTTTGGATTTATCAAGTTAAAAAAAAAAAAGCAGAAAAGTACAGTGTTGAGGTAAATCTGGAAACAGAATTGTCCGAGTTATTTAGGGCTGCAAAACAAAAATGCCGCAAGTAGATGGCTTTACCCGAGCAGAAATTTATTCTCTCATAATTTAGGAGGCTAGATGTCTGTCAGAATTCGGGGTGGCAGCTCTAAAGGAAGGCTTTCTCTCTCTAGGCTCTCAGGGAAGGACCTTGTCTCTGTATCTGTGGGCCCAGATCTGTGGAGATCTCCATGTGTCTTGGCATCAATCTTCCTCTGAGTCGAGGAGGTTTCAGTGCAGGAATCCTGGGTGTGAAGGACCTGCTGTGCTCTCGGCTTTTCTTTCTTGGTGGTAGTGAGATCATTCCCCTCTCTGCTCTTTTCTCTCTCTTTTTGTGAGGTGAAAAGTCACTCCAGCAAGGGTGTGACTTGAGTAAGTGTGTGACTTGAGTTACTCAAGATACAACCCTGATCCTGCCTCATTCATATATGTAAGTTGGTGTTTACAACACGTCACAAAATGGAGGATAGTTTTTGATCACAAAATGGAGGACAACCATACAGTGTTGGGAGTCATGGCCTAGCCAAGTTTACACACGTATTGAGGGGACTGTCACAGTTCAGGGAAACTCCAGTGGCTCAGTGGTTAAGAGCTGTGGCTGTTAACCCAGAGGTCAGTAATTTGAATCCACCAGACTCTCCTCAGAAACCCTGTATGGCAGCTCTACTCTGTCTTAAAGGATGGTTGTGAGCCAAAAATCAAAAGCAATGGGTTTTTGATTTTGATTCAGTCTGTGACAAGCATTCTCATAAAATGATTGACTAGTCACAGAAAGAGTGCTTGACAACTGGGGTTTCTCTATATGTTGATGAGCATGTACATGAAGCTGTGTCATGTGGGTAGGGCCAGGAAAGGTCAGAGGGATAGGACTGGTCCTCTGAGAAGTCCAGCAGTCCTTTAAGTGGTATCTGAGTTTAGTCTTTGCTCTTTGTAGACCTAATTTGTCCAGCGGTTCATTTCCAAAACAGTCTAAATATTTCAAATAACAAGAATAGTGAAAAATCAAGAAATAGAGAGTTCTTTCCTTTTGTCTTGGTGTATCCCTCAAAGAAACCGTGGTGGCACAGTGATCATCTGCTAACCAAAAAGTCAGCAGTTTGAATCCGCCAAGTGCTCCTTCGGAACTCTGTGGAGCAGATCTCCCGTGTCCTACAGGGCCGCTAGGAGTCAGCATCGACTCAACAGCAATGGTTGGGTATCCCTGAAAGTGAAATGCATCACCAGCAACTCTGTTGGAGCCACCCATGTAAATTCAGCTGGGATTCCTTCTCTCATTGCGTATGCTCAAACATCCAAGGCCTTATTGGAAGTCCAGCCTCAATATGTGCCATCAGCGTTTCGTCAGTATGAGAAAAATACAGGCTTCATCTAGTTGGACTAAGGGTCTCCCTTACATGGATTATCCAGGATGTCTACCCAACAAAAGACACAATGCAAATTCTTTGCACGTAAAATTAAAAATTCTTACATCATAAAAAAAAAGTTATTAACAAATAGTATGTGCTTATCATTGTCCAGCAGAAAACATGGTTTACAACCTCACTGAAGAAGAATATATATAACATTAGGTGCTGTGAAGTAGGTTCCAACTCACAGTGACACTATGAATGATGAAAGGCAGCGTTGCCCAGTCACAGACTGAGCAGCCGTTGCTGTTCGAGCCCCTTGTTGCAGCTGCTGTGTCAGTCCATGTCATTGTGGATCTCTCTCTTTTTCACAGACCATTTTCCTTATAAAGCATGAAGTCCTTCTCCAGGGACTGGTCCCTTCTGATAGCGTGTCCAAAATACTTGAGATGAAGTCTTGCCATACTCACTTTCAAGGAACACTTTAGTTTTACTTCTTCTAAGACATACTTGTTAGTTTATGTACATGTGTAATGTAATTATGAAACTTTGCTTTCAGCAAGCCCTCCTGCTGTAAGCAAAGAGGACTTGAAGTACTTACTAATGAAGATCAAAGACCACACAGCCTTCAGTATGGATTACACCTCAACATAAAAGTCGTCATCCCTGGACCACTAAGCAACATCATGATAAATGGAGAAAAGACTGAAGTGTTCAAGGATTTCATTTTACTCAGACTAACAATCAGTGCCCATGGAAAGCAGCAGTTATGAAGTCAAAGGACACATTGCCTTGGGCATCTCTGCCTAAAAGACCTCTTTAAAGTGTTAAAAAGCGAAGACAGCGCTTTAAGGACTAGGGTGTGTCTGACCCAAGCCACGGAGTTTTCAATCATAGCATGTGAAAGCTAGGTTATGGATTAGAAAGACGGAAGAACTGATGCCTTTGAATTACAGTGTTGGTGAAGAATATTGAACATACCATGGGCTGTCAGAGATCTAACAAATTGGTCTGGGAAGAAGTACTGCCAGAATGCTCATCAGAAGCAAGGATGGTGAGACTTCATCTCACATACTTTTGGTTGTGTTATCAGGAAGACCCAGTCCCTGGAGAAGGACATCATACTTAGTGAACTGGAGGGTCAGCAGAGGAGAGGAAGACCCTTAGCAGGATAGATTGATGTAGTGGCTGTGGAAGTGGGCTCAGACGGGGAAGTGTTTGCAGGAATGGCAAAGGACTTAGCAGGGTTTCGTTCCATTGCTCACGGAACTGCTGTGAGTGAGAATCAACTTGATGGCACAGGATAACATAATATGAAATACTTGAGGAATTGGTATATAATTTGTGGAGGAAATTTGAAAAGTGAGGGTCATTGGGAAGGCATCATTGAAAGGTAGATCTTGAAGTAGATCTTGGAAATTATGACAACTACTCTTATTCTCTGAATAGTATGCTAAAATTTTATATCCATTATCTCATTCAATCTTAAATGCAACTCTGTGAGGTGTTATTCCCATTTTCTAGGTAAGCAAACTGAGGTTTAAGTTTTTGAAGTAGATCATATTGAGGGAAACAATGTAGAGTCCCTGAGGCAACATGAGAAAAAAAGACATGTGTGAGAACTCTACTGAAAGACCAGAATTGGTGTTTGACAGTCTGGAGGGTCCCCTAGAAAGATGGCCCCTAGACCTGCTGTTGGCCCAGACCTGAAATCAGTACTGAGGCAACTCTTTAGACAAGAATGGACTGGACTTGGGGATACAGCGTGACCATATAGTGTGTGTACATTATGGTTTTATAAATTTATAGGAGGCTGTCCTGCTGGCTTCTAGATGGGAGACCAGAGGGTAGAGAGGAGGAGACAGGTGCTCGTTAAAAGGATGCCAGAAGTATAGAGAGACAAGGAGGAACGTGCTATCACTGGGTGAGGAGAGCAGATGGAGCTTCAGGTAGGTGGGCATGCAAATGTGTACTTTCAGTTAATCACAATTAAAAAAAGAAAAGTTTTTAAAGTAGATTATATGGTGAGTTATTATTATTATTGGTGATTATTTCCTTTATTAAGGACTTCAAGGTCATGTAGGAATCGTTGATTTTCTTTTTCTCCACACTTTGGTCCCCCAGATTCTGTTGGAGTTTGTTGAATTGTTTACAAGACCTAATTAAAAATAAGTAGATTTTGAAAAATCTTTGAAAGAAACTCTGAACTTTTTTAAATATCTTTTTCTGAGTCCCTTCTTTCTAGACAGAGTCAAGGTGGAGAGGGATGTTGCAGTGCCCTTTAGCAACTGGTCATTAAAGCCTGTTTTGGTGCAGGCTTCCCAGAGGTCAGGCACCAAGTATGCTAGGAAAAAGTGCCCTTGGGGGTTGAAGAGGTAGAATGGATGCTGTTAGCACCGTCAGTTCTAGCACATAAATTTACATGAACTATACAGAAAAACTAGATTGAAGACCCCGAACTAGGATGCCAATCCAAGTGTCGTCAAGTCAAATCTGACTCATAGTGTTTCACAAATTTACCAGAGCAAAAGAATCATCTGGAGGATTTATTAAAAATGCATTTCTGGGCCTCACTCAAACCTCAGGAATGGGAATCTTCAAGGAAAGAACCTAGACATTCATTTAAAAAAAATTGTGATTTAAGTGAAACTTTAAGATCCAAGTTAATCTGCCGCGTAAAACACAGCCACGCAACTTGAACTTCTCTCTCCTGTGACAGCTTGGACTTCCTGTATCTATTCTGCCAGCTCTTTTTCCCCTCCACCTTCTCATCTTGCCTCTGTACAGGAGCTGCATAGACATTCCTAAAGGATGGCTCTAAATGATTCATATGTCCAGAATATTTTGTTCAACACTGATTTCTAAAGGACATGTGGGCAATGGGATAAAATGTGCAGGCAGATTGACAGGAGAATGAGAAGAGATGTTTAAAAGAGAGAGAAAGAAATCACGGGTGATTGTATCCAAAGAACATCATTGGATTTCTCCATCCATAGGGTGGAGAAGCCAACCCTAGGGTTAGCAGTGTTTCTGTCTTGTTTATTTAGAGTATTTTCATGTAGGCTGTCATCCCTTCCTATCCTCATTCACTTCTGTCTCTTTAGACTGCATTACTTACGTGTTCCTACAGGCAGTTCAGCCTGAGTTCTCACTGCTTCAGCCTTTGGCTTACTCGTGTTAAGCAGCTGGGGTAAGCTCTGCAAAAATGCCTTGTGGATGAGTGATCGTGTAAGCAATTGTAATCTGTTTAGCAATTCTGATCCTAATCCCCTCCTGACAGAACATTTTATGAAAGATCTACATTAACCAGCTTGTTTTATGTGTCTCTCCATTTAAAGCCCTTAGCATTCTGGGAGAAACTTGAACCAATCTCACTTACACACATAACCTCTATGTCTTGTCATTCATCTTAAGTGCATCTTCTCTTTTACCGTTGTTTTAGTGACTCTGAATCTGACATTAGCATTTACTAACTGGCTCCTTCTTTTGCCTGATATATCAAAGGAGACTGATATATCTTGTAATCTTTTGTTATGTCAAATGAGTTCCTTAATATATAACCTTGCAAAATTTGGGTGAAGATAGTAAGAGATAATGTTTTTAAAGTGCTTAGCTAGACAACAAGTAAGGAAGACTGAAGAAAAATGGATGCCTTTGAATTATGATGTTTAACCATAATTGAAAGGTACTGAATGTATCATGGACCGCCAAAAGAAGGAACAAATGTGTCTTGGAAGACCTAAACCAGAATGCTTATTAGGGGATGGTGAGACTTTGTCTCACATACTTTGTATGTGTTGTCAGGAGGGACCAGTCCCTAGAGAAGGGCATCATGCTTGGTAGAGTAGAAGGTCAGCGAAAAAGAAGACCCACAATGAGATGCGTTGTCCTAGTGGCTGCAACTGTGGGTTCAAGCATAGCAGCAATTGTGAGGATGGCATTTATGAGGATGGCACAGGACTCAGTGTGCCAACGGTAGCACGGTGCCTGTTGCTTAGTAGGTGTTCAGTACGTTTATATACTATTTTTTTACTACTGCTTACAGTGTGGGAGTTCGTGGAGTTCTGGATCTGTATCCATGCTTCTAGTTCTCTAGATGGAAGAAAAAAAAAAAAAAACAGAGCCTGAGAACATAAAATAACATTGTGGAATTTATTCTGAGGAGTTCAGGGATTTACATATGTCTGAAAAGTATTTACAACATGACAATTGTGAAATAAGGGAGAGAAGATGGTAGGAGTGTTTTGTTTTATATTGGGAGGTCTAGGCTGCATTGAAGCTAAAACACTCAAGATCTCCCAGTGGTAAAGCTAGCCTCAGCTGGAAAGAATGTACCAGCTTACTCGATCAGTTTTGGTGCTTAGGCAGGATGTGGACTGATGGAAAAGGAGGAGTAGAAAGAAGTGGGAAGGGGAGCATGAGGATATTTAGTTCAGTAAATATGACATCAGTTTCTTACAATTCTTAATTTTAAGGGGTGGGTACAGTTAGAAGCAGTAGGTTGTCCTTAGGGAGAAAAAAAGTAGCTAAATATAAAATTGGAAAATTTTGTTGACAGTGACTTAGATACTTAATCTACGTCTTAGAAACATAAGCTTCTAAAAGGGTCCTCTCTGCTTAGCATAGTGCCTAGCACAGTCTGAATGTTCTTTAACTATTCAGTGAAATAGATGGTGGATCAGAAGCACAGCAGTTGTGTAAGTTAGTACTCCTAGGGCCTGTTTGTCTCAGATTGCTAAAACGTGAGGCCACTGTGTGCAACATTCCATCTGCCCAGATGTAGTGAGTCACAATAATTAAACATTATAGAAATGTTGTATTGCTGTTTTAGGGCATCACACCCCAGTTTTTTTGTGTTTGTTTTTTCTAGCACTTCCCAGGATAATTTGATAAGGAAATCTCTTAAGAAAAATGTCTTGTGTGTATTATTTAATTGACTTCTGCTTTAATTTCCTTATTGCTCACGATTACTATCTACATCATTGTATTTATACTCTCCTTGTTAAAGTGTGATTTCCTCAGTTCCTCTGTTACAGATAGTGAGTGTAATGAATGACTGAGTTCTGATTTCTCCCTCAAATGCTGGAACTTTTATGTCTTTCTTAATATCACTAGGAGGATAAATGATTACTGTCTACAAAGTATTCAAAAGCCCTTACCTAATACCTTCCGACCTGCAATTTTAATGGTAAAGTAAGCAGACTGTTCCAGGCCTGGGAAATAAGCTTTACTTGGTTGGCCAAGCATTAAGGTCGCTATGAGTCAGAACTGACTCGACTGCACCTAACAACAAGCAAGGGAACGCACTGGCACCTGTGTCACCAAATAGCTCCCAGAACAATAGCCCAAGGGGTTTATATGGGTGAAGTGAGTCCAGTCTGGAGGCTTCAGGAATGCCTGTAGGTGGGGCCAAGCTTGCTGATTGGTTTGGCCCAAAAGAGGTGTTCCCTGGGCATTTGGGACTTCCTTATTGCGTAGTGTAAAAGAGGTAAGGTGGGTTGGGGGGAGGTGTCTCTCTAACCAGAACTTAGGCTCAGACCCCTCGCTTCTAAAAAACCTTCCCTAAGGTTTGGTTACATTTGTGGGAGAAGAATTCCAGGATCACCCAGAGGACTGGGCAGGGTGAGGTGGGTGCCCATGGTTCTGGCCCTGTCGGGTGGGCCAGATCTAGTTCTTGCCAGCTTCAGCTGGTCCTGTGACCCCAATCTATTGTTTCCCTCAATTTGGCCAGAAATAGGAAGCATACCTAAACAAGGAGATAGTTTAAAGACAGAGTTAGTTGCAGTATCACAGAAGATGGCAGGCATACCCTTCGCCTGTTCAAGCTGGTGGGAAGACTGCCGGTCTCAGACAAGTTGGAAATAGTCCCCTCAAGTGTTTTGAGATCTGGCAGAATTTGCTTGTTTTCTCTTACTCTCTTTAGAAATCTGAAGATTGGCTTGCTGTGTAATAGTTTTCACTAAGCCTTTTATTAAAAAGCATTATCCCTGAGTTTGGAAAGTCCAGGAGTTTTTTTTTGTTTGTTTTTTTTTCCCCTCCACTATCTTTACCTCCTCCCTGCATTCTTTCAGACTTAGCTTTCTTTAACTATCAGCATTTTTCTCTGTTAGTTTTAATAAAGAATATCTCTCCAGGACGTTAACCTCTTTTATACATGCTTACAGACTCAGTTTTCTTCAGCTCTTAGCTTTTGTACCTATTGGTTTTAGCCAAGAATATTCCTAGCCAAGGCTTGTGTCTTTCTGCTTGTACCACTGGTATCCTTTTGTTTTACTACAACCTTTTTCTCTTGATTTTTCTTGTGTGTCTTGGCTGCATGTTGAGTTTTTGTAGGGTGAAGAATTTAGCCTTACCCAACGGATTTGTCTTTGTCCTTTGTTTCTAAGAGATAATGCCAAAATCTTGAAATGGGCTCTAAATGACTCCTGAAGTTTTATGCTAATGAGATGTCTCTTAGGTGATGGCTGGCCAGGCCAGAAAGACCTTGAGAATTTAGCAGACCTTAGGGGTATTATAATTCAATCAATTGTGACCTCGTATAATGAGCCCCTAATAAATGATATGGACAAGGAAACTCTTTGGGCTTCCTAGTTGGTAAAAGACTCTGATGCACTGGGATGGTAGCACATTTCTTTTTAAGGATTAGAAACTGCATATTGGGAACCTTCTCAGATTTTTTCCCATGTGTCTCTTCAGTTTTATCCTTTATGCTATAATGAAATTGTAATGGTAAGCACAGTGGTTTTTGTGAGTTCTTTGAATTTTTCTAGTGAGATAGTAGTGGAAACCAACAGGACAGAAATGAGGGGGCCTGGGACCAGTGAACCTATGGCTAATGGCTAACATCCTGGAAGAAAGGACCTCCAAATTTGTAGCCAGCAGGTGGAACTTTTTTTCTCATTATTCTTGCCTATGAGATACATAGTACCTTCAAACCTGAAATTATAATGCTAAAGTCATAAATTTTCACAAATAATTTAGTCTTTATCCTTGGGCATAAGAGAGAAGGGAACCCATAAGCCTGTGGCTGGTAGTTGAAGTCTGGGACAGACATGGAGTAGGCAGGGTCCTGCCCTTTAGCTTGTGAGGGCTGATCTAGCTCCTTGTGGTTAGACAGAGAAGGAAGCACTTTGCGTGCTGTTGGATTGGAACTAACTTGACCTGAAAAGATTTTACTGATTGGATGTCTACACAGTTTGGTGTCAGAGAAGTAAAATGCGGTTGACCAGTACATTTCCTTAACCTCTTCCTAGTGTTATGTTCGCAGATTTCTCCTTCTTTTGTAAATTTTACTTGCAATCATTTAGGATTTCTCTGGGCTTTTCCCACAGGTGACAGTTCCTTCTTTCTGCGTTCCTGGCTCATGACTCCACTTCACGTTCCTGAAACACCAGCTGAGTATGGCTATAACAGGGCCCATTCTGCCACTCACAGTGTGGTGGAGAAGACTCTACGGACTCTCTGCTGCCGATTCCGCTGCCTGAATGGCTCCACGGGAGCACTGCAGTACTCCCCTGAGAAGTCTAGCCACATCATCCTGGCTTGTTGTGTACTCCACAACATCTCCTTGGAGCACGGGATGGATGTTTGGTCCTCCCCAGTGACAGGACCTGGGGAACAGGCCCCTGAAGAAGAGTATGAACACATGGAGTCCCTGGACTTAGAGGCTGACCGGATCCGCCAGGAGCTGGTGCTCACTCATTTTAGCTAATGTGGAAGATGGGGGAGGAGGGAGACTTTCCAGAAGTTGTGGCAGACATCCCCCCTCACCACCACCTACACAGTTCCATCAGCATGACTGAGTGTGGGGACACTTGTTATAAACTGACATGGCAATCTGTATTTTAGGAGAATTGGGGCAGTGCCAGAATATCTTGATTCATTTGCAAATTTATTAACTAAACCAAAACTAAGACCACCATTCCCTGCTATCCAGTGAAGTCTGGGTTGAGCACCACTCATCTGAAAACTCACAAGTAGTAAACACTTAGGATTATGCCTATAAAATCAATAAAGGGGAAAGCAGCATACGCACGGCTAAAACACTTCTGTTGTTGTGTTATTTATCCGGACATTTAACTGAAAACAATATATATATGTTTGTCGTAAATTATGCGGATGGTATTTTAGTTTTTCTGCTTTGCTGACCATATAGGCATAATTTGAGGCAACTGTGAAGAGTAAATTGGAACTGGAGAACAGTCTTCTGACCTAGGTAAATCGTTACTAATCTTAAGTTTGAAGGTTTATATTTTTAAGACAGTGGTAGGGATAGCCTGAAACCCCCATCTTTATTTTTAACCTTTCTGCAGGAAGCAGGCTGTGATTTGGATCCGGCTCCCAGGGAGAACACTTGGATTCCAGTCTCCTATTTGCAACCCTCAGTAGGAGTTAGAGACTAAATGAGTTCAAAAACCCAATCATCTTAAGAAAGACAATTCAAATACAAATAAATAGCAAGCTTACACTTTACAAGGAATCTAAAGACGTTGATAGATTGATGGGCAAGTGAGATTCAAACAGTTTAGACAATTCATGTCTAAATAGATTACATTTTTGGTGATCATAATGTTGGAATGTCTGCTTAGCCATTCTATTTTGAAATTCCTAGTACAGAAGGAAGACTTAGGGAATAGAGACAGTGTGTGCAAGAATTAAAAGGAAGAGAGAAAAGGAATACAATTTCTTGATTTGAAATGAATGCGGGAGTTAGATCTATCCGGGTATCTTGTATGCAAAGTGATGGACAGAATTTCCCAGGAAATAAGTAATCCCCTAGCAAGTCTTAGTCTAAAATTATAAGTCTTATTCTAAAAATAACCTAATTGAAATAATGCAAGTGTGAATTAGGTTCACACCTAGGTGCCTTTGTAGGATTTAAAAAGAGACTCTTGAGGATTGTCTTGTTCCCAGTTTCACAGCCGTTCACCATGTCATCCCTGTGAACTGGCCTCTTGGATCATTTCCTACCTGCCATCAGCAGTGTTAATCTGGTGGTTTTCAAAGTAAAGAAGTGAACAGCTGACGACAGAAGAAATTTGGAAATAAATTGGGGGTGACTCATCTTCCAGATTAAAAACAATTATGGATTATTGTCTGCTGTTTATTTCCACTCCAAATGCTGTTTTCCATCATCATCCTACTCTTGAAAGAGTGGGTTCTTTTGGCAGGAGGTTGTGTTTAATACGTAGAGTGATGTCACTGAGTTGGGAATGAAGAAGTCAGAGGTCACTGGAAGCTTATTGTCCCATAGAGTTGCTATCTTAGCCGTCTAGTGCTGCTATAAAGAGTATCACAAGTACTTTTTACAGAACAGAATTTTTATTTTGTCCAAGTCTAGTAGGTTAAAAGTCCAAATGCAGGGTGTCAGCTCCAGAGGAAGACTCTCTGCCAACTCTGGAGGAAGGTCTTTGTTGTCAGTCTTTCCCTGGAGTCGGAGCTTCTGATGCGCAGGGATCCTGGGTCCTTTCCGAAAGACACCACTCAGCTCTCTGTACTGCTTCTTGGTGGTATGAGGTCTCCAACTCACTGCTTGCCTCCACTTCCTTTATATCCCAAGAGGCTGCCCCAAAGCACAGTACAATCCAAGGAATCATGTCCAGCCAAATGGCTACACACATGCAGGGTTGGGGGAGACATAGCTCAATCCATGACTGGTGTACTGTTAGCTTTCTTTTCCTTTGTAAAGTTTAACTTGTGTCCCAAGCTTGCTTTGTCTCCCTCATGAGGTAATGTTGCTTTTCTTCCCTTTTCCCCTAATTTTTTTTATTGTGTTTTAGATGAAAGTTTACAACACAAATTAGTTTCTCATTAAAAAATTTACATAGAAATTGTTTTGCACTATGCAATGATAAAGAACGATGATTTTAGGCAGCATCTCATAACCTGGTTTTAACTAGAAGACGTGCTGAGTGAAATCAGCTACAAAAGGACAGGTATTGTATGATACCTTTGCTCTAAAGACTTAAAAATAGACTTATGTACAGAAGAAAAGACTCTTTGACAGCTACAAGGGTGGAGAGGAAGGGAGAGGATTGGTCATAGATTAAATAGTCAATAGGAATTTGGTTAGATGAAAGCACTGACAGCCTGCACTGGAGAGCAGATCAACCTAACTGGGCTACAGCATAAACTGAAAGGTTTTCTAGACTCAACCCAATATTTCAAAGGATAGAGCAGTAGAGATGGGGATCTGGGGACCATGTTTTCAGGGGACATTAATGTCAATTGGCATAATGAATCTTTTGCTAGAAGAGTCTTCTGCACCCTATATTTGTGAGTGACATCTGGAGTCTTAAAAACTAGCAAGCTGCCATCTGAGGTCCTCCAAATTGTCCCAGCCCATCTGGAACAGATGATGATGACTGAGAACAACAGAGACACGAGGAAAAAGAGCCCATGAGATAGAAGGACCCATATGAATAGGAGACTGTATCAACATGAGACCAGAAGAACCAGATGGTGCTTGGCCACCACCAAAGGCAGCTGTGATGGGGGACACAATGTAGAGTCCCTGAGGCAACACAAGAAAAAGAGGTGTGCAGCTCAAGAACTCTGCTAAAAGACCAGAAATGATGGTTTGACAGCCTGGAGGGTCCCATGGGAACATGGACCCTAGACGTGCTGCTGGCCCTGGTGAGAAACCAGTACTGAGGTCAACTTTTCAGACAAGTGTGACCATATGGTGTGTGTACTTTATGGTTTTATATGTTTATAGGAGGCTGTCCTGGTTTTACTTCTAGATGGGAAAAAAGAGCATGGAGATGAGGGGACAGGTGCTCAAGAGAATACTAGAAGTACAGAGTGAAAAGGAGGAATGTGCTGTCACTGGGTGAGGAGAGCAGATGGAGCCGCAGACAGGTGGGCATGCAAAATTGATTTGGATTGTGCACTTTCACTTAGCACAATATTAAAAAAGAAAAAGAAAAGAAAAACAAATTGCGGCGCTGGATGCAAATTCCTGATAATGTCACCAGTCTTCCCTACTTCCTTTTCTACCCTGAGTTGTATCCATATCTCCCATTTTCCTGTCCCTTTAGGTCTTTATAAGGCAATGCCTTAATTCACAGTCTTTCATTTTTAAGTATCCCGAGGTGGGCATTTCCTCGCAAACACTGTGGTGCTATTTCATGTATTGCCTCAGGAATACATGCCACCTATGTTTCATTAGTGGCAAGGCAGAGTGTGATCATGCAAAGTACCTATCACTTTAGCCTTAAATAACTACACTTATAGCATAACTGGCACTTGTAACGACCTAACTCACTAGATAGTGACGTGCCTGAGTGGGAGAGATAGTCTTGGAGAGCTTTCAGAATTAATTTCAAGTCTATTACTTGCACACAAAAAAGATTTCCAAGTACTGAACTGACCAAACACTGGCTGGCAGTGTTTTAACCTGGGAGCATTTTATTTCTCAATAATTCCAAAGAGTAACTGTCCAATCTAGAACCTCAATATCCTTCTACTGTGGATTTTTATGGCACATAAGTTTTTCAGTTTATACTTTCTCGAAAATGACGTAGGTAAGAAGGAAGGTTTGTACCTTTAAATTGCCAAGTGTGCTCAGTTTGCTCATAAGGGTTGGTTATATAATTGCCTGAGAAGGCATCTCTGATAGAAGTCCTCCGTGTGGATTTATAGCCTCTTCCTGGTAAAGTTTGGGGAGTCAGTAAAGAAATTTGGCTTGCTTACATAAGCCACACCTTCCCATAGGTGAATCCATCTGTCCAGCACAGAAATTTTCCGGATTAGCCCTTGATGCCGTTTGGTGCTGTTGAGTCAGTTCTGACTCATAACAATCCTATGTGTAACAGAACGAAACATTGCGCTGATCCTGTCTCATCTTCTCAATTCTGGGTATGTTTGAGCTCCTTGTTGCAGCCACTCTGTCAGTCCATCTCCTTCAGGGTCTCCCTCCTTTTCGCTGGTCCTCTACCAAGCATATGACATCTTTCTCCAGGGTTCTGTCCCTTCTGATAGGCCGTTTACATAGAGTGCTGCTTTTATGGAAGAGTTGATTTCTGTGTCATTCTAAGTTCTTAAAATGTTCATAGATTTCAATTCATTAATAAATTTTCCACTGGAAATTTATTCTATATAAATAATTCTAAAGAAGGAAGAGGCTCTTATCACTCTATTGCCAGAGATTTCCTGCTGTTCTGGAATCTCTCTCCTTCTCTGGGTTCTCCTGCATGGCCACACTGCTTCCACTTTTATCATTCCAGCCCAAAGTATGTGCACTGCCCCACAGTACAATGAGACCAGGATGCAAAGGACCAGAATATAACTGCAACAGCGATATAAAAAAATTGGCTCATCATTTTGGCTGCTCTTAAAGCCAAGGCCTAACCCTCTTCCTGGACTTCCTCCTAAGATGACTCATGGTACCATGGACTGCCAGAAGAACAACAAGTCTGTCTTGGAAGAAGAACAGCCAGAATGCTCCTTAGAAACAGAAATGGCAGTACTTCATCTCATGCACTTTGGACATGTCATGAGGAGAGACTAGTCCCTGGAGAAGGAGGTCATGCTTAGCAGGAGTCAGTGAAAAAGGAAGATTCTCAACAAGATTGACAGAGTGGTTGTAACAATGTGCTCAAAATAGCAATAACTGTGAGGATGATGCAGGGTCCAGCAGGGTTGCCTTTTGCTGTACACAGGGTCATTGTGAGTTGCAACCAACTTGATGGACACCTAACAATGACGACAACAGCTACAGAGTTATCTCAACCAAGGTTCAGGCCTTGTTTCTACTACCTAGAGTCCAGTACAGCCTGTTTCCAGATCCCAGAGTCAAGAGTGGGAGCAGAGTTTCAGTCCCTTCCCTCTCTCTGGCCCCTAAGCTAAATGCCCAGTCCTCTTTCTGGTTTAAACAACAACAAAAAACAGATACCCTTACATCAATTCTGACTCCGAGTAACCTAAGAAGACAGAGTGGAACTGCTCCGTAGGGTTTCCAAGGAGCAGTTGGTGGATTCTAACTGCTGACCTTTTGGTTAGCAGCTGAATGAACTCTTAAACGCTATGCCACCACGGTCCTTTGCTGCTTTAGTCTTTCCAAATTCCACATGATTGACAGTGGCAAGGTGCATTCTTAGGTTGATCAACTATCCCAGTTTTCCCAGGATTACCACAGCTGCTCTGAGTCAGAATCGACTATACAGTAGTGTCTTTTTTTTTTTTTTTGAGGGGGGCTATTAGGGATGTAGGGGAGAATGTCCAGTTTTAGCACCGAAAGTCTCATATCCTTGGAACCCTTCAGTTTGGGGCAAACAGGACGGTTGGTCAGCCTGCTTCACAGGAAGCACTGTATTACCTTTAAAATTATGATTCTACTAGAAGAACCCTATTGGAACACAATGAATCATCAATACAATAATGCATTATTGTGTCTTAACACCGATATTCAGGGCATCATGGATATAACCCAGGATGTTCTTTACCTCTGCCTACCTGGTTTTGTTTTTACAGTTCTTCCACCAGTATGAAGAGTGTCCTGGAGGTTTGGGGGTTTCCACTCCTGATCTTTTATAGACAGTAATTCCACTCCCATAGACTTCTCCATAAGAACAAATAGTAGTTTGCTGTCACATTAAAGCTTAAATGCACCCTTAAAAAGAAATAGTTCTCTAAGGAAAATTTGTCTATAGGAATGCAACTCTGCCTGTAGAATAAGCCATCTTTTCCGTGATCTCATAGAACAGGATGGTTCCACAGCATCTCAGTTTCTTAAATATCTCCATTTTCAGATGATGATTTTGGATTTACATTTGCATAACGTTCAGGTGGTTTTCCCAAAATAAAAGTCAGTAGCTTTTGAGAAATCAAAAGCTTGTCATATACTTGAAATTCCAGTTCCTTTAGCTTTTATTACTGCTATAAAACTTCCAAAATAATGTAGTAATTTGGGTTAAATTTGAATCAGGGATGTGCCCTATGTACTATGCCCTATAAACCTTTCCCCAAAAGGAAGCTTATCTACAGCTTGTATTCTAGGAATGGAAACTCAGCCCTGAGGAGATGGCAAAGATAGGTCTCTTCGCCAACTCCTCATTTGTATCCAGTAATGTGGCAGATTGCTTGTTTAGTTGTCACTTAGTATTCATTTGTCTTTGACTTTAGCAGATAGGTAACTGTCCAGTGTAAAGACTAATTCCGTGCTTGGTTTACATCTAGGTATGACTATGTAACTAAAGCTTGGCAAACAGATGTAAGTGGGAGTTCTTGCCATACTTTCAAAATGTGTGTTTATGACTGGAAATTCCTCCTGAGCCTCCTGCTTTTTGGAATGTGGTCATGACACCTGGGGCTTGAACAGACATCTTGGATCTGAGGTGAAAGTCATTTATTGAGACGAGCCAAGCAACAAGATAAGAAGGATCCTAGTATCTGATGCTGAATCATCATACGTACTATATATATATACATATATATATACATACGTCTATATACATTCACATAGGGTACTCATCTCTACTTTCTTCCTTGTTAATTGCTGTCCAGTCTTAGGGCACTGCTATCTGTGCAGAGTAGAAGTGCTCCCCAGAGTTTTTGAGGTTCTGTCCTTTAGGAAGCAGATGGCCAGCTCTGTCTTCCAAGGCTAGTAGTCACAGGGTTAGCTGTTTTGGCCGCCCAGAGACTCCGTACCTTTTTTAAGTTACTCTTTTCATTTATATGCAGTAAAAATCAAACTCAATGCTATCAAGTCGATCCAACCAATAGGAAACCTATAGGTGTAGAACTGCCCACAGGGTCTGGTGGGTCACCCGGTGGATTGAACCGTTGACCTTTTGGTTAGCAGCTGTAGCACTTAACCACTATGCCATAGAAACTAATAGTAAATAATAAGATTAAAACCGCCTCTTTCTAAATGCACTAATACATATTACGGAGAAAATGGAAACAACATAAATGTTCAACAACGGCAAGCATGATCGGTATAATCCCCTCAATGGACTGTTATGCAACCATTAAAAAAAAACCTAATACTCTAATAGGGGAATGATGTAATGCAAAACCATAACATGATTGTATCTCTGCTTGAATTAAACATTTAAGATTGTGTATGCAGCTCGGGTCTTAAAAGCTGCTGAGCTGCCATCTGAGGTACACCAGATGGTCTCAACTTAGCAGGAGCAGATGATCACCAAGGACCAAAATGACATGGAAGAAAGAGAATCCAGAAGACAGAGAGACTCATGTGAGTGCGTGATTACATCGACATGTGACCAGAAGAACCGGATGGTGCCGGCCCCCACCAGTAATAGCCGTGATGGGGCTCACAAAGGTGAGTCTCACTGGCAGCATGAGAATAAAAAGGGGTGCACCCTGAGAACTTCACTAAAAGACCGCAATTGATGGTCCAGGGCCTCGGGTTTCTCCTGGGAACATGGCCCGTAGTCCTGATGCTGCCCCTGTCCATAAATCGTAATGGAGGTCAACTCTACAGACAGGAATGGGTCGGACTTGGCGACACGGTGACAATATTGTGTATGCACTTTATGAAAGTTTCATGCATCTACAGGATGTCATCCTGCTGACTTTTCCTGGAGAGAGTGGAGAGAAGTGGATAGGTGAGTGTTAGGAGGATACAACATGTACAGAATGGAGAGGAGGAGTGTGCTGTCACCAGGTGGGGAGAGCAGTGGGAGTTGCACCTAGGCAGGCATGCAAATTTTTATGGGATTGTACATTTTCACTCAATCATTAAAAAAAAAAGAAAAAGATTGTGTATGAATATTTCCAAGAGCTTCATGGGAACATGAACAAATTATGTGTTTTGAAAGCAGATTTTTTTCAATTGTTGAGGTTTTTTAAAGATTTTCATTAATATTGCTATACTGTTTACTCATCTTAAAGTCCCCTAAAATGGTAGATAAGAAAAGCCCAGTATCTTGTCCTTATGTATGGCATGTTATAGATGCTGGTCTTAAAACCTTTAACTGTGCCTTAGTTTTATAGGTTGTCTTTTAAGTATCTTCACTGACTAAGAGGAGGAGATACAAAAAGTAAAAATAAATTGCAAATAAAATTAATGCTTTAAGTGTATGTTCTTTCATTTTAATTAGATTATAAATTATTTAAGGACTGGTATTATTTTATTTTCTTTTTACACCCTTTACTCTTGAGGGTGTTCACACTTGGTAATCCATAGTTGATCTGTGCCTTTTAGAATTGTATTTAGAATGTATGTATAAATCTCTACTTGTGCTGAGCATGTTAGCTTGTGTACTAGCAGACTTTAGAAAGAAGCTATTGCTGTGATAATGAAAATGTCAACATACTTTATCATCTGAACACAGAGACTTTTCATTGTTACACAGGAACCACACCCATGGTTTTATGGAGTCTAAATCGACAGGAATGAATTCCAACTGATAGTGACCCTATAGAACAGAGAACCTCCCCACAGAGATTCCAAGGAGTAGTTGATGGGTTAGAACCGCTGATCTTTTAATTAGCAGTTGAGCTCTTAACCATTTCTCCAGCAGGGAACAGCGAAATCAGTATCTAGACATTTAGAAGAGAATGCAATTCATGTATCATCTTTCCCCTGATTTAAGGTCAGATGACATAACGTGGCTTTTCTCAGTTTCTTTTTGTTATGCCTGCGGGATTTTAGGGGCTTTTGTAGAGTTGACTTACCTTGTTTTAGTCTGGATTCCTGTTCTCTCTCTAGGGTCGCCAACAGTCTGATCCGACTCGACGGCACTTGGCTGGCTGGCATACATATATATTTTTGGTGAATGTGTTGGGGAGAGGGTGGCCTAAAACAGGCAGAGACAAACCAGTCCAAGTGTTCAGTGAAGTTTATTGGAACAGAAAGAGAGTGGGGTCTGAGCTGAAAGTGGCTCAGCCTGCCCCTCCCTAGTAGGGCAGGTTTTTATAGTTTTAAAGCTTCAGTGAGGTATTGTGGGGGTGAGGGGACTATGGTTTGATACGGAAAGAAAGAGGGGTAGCAAGAAATTCTGGTTAGGGGATTTATGGTCTGAATAAGGAAGAAATGTTGATTAGAAGGGGAGGGGCTAAGGTTTGCTTACAGTCGAGATTTTGGTAAGAGAAGAGCTTTCAACTAGGAGGGTGGGGAAGACAGGCTTAAAGTTATTTATGGTTTCATGGTTATACTGGGTGGGGCCTACCATGCTGTTTTCAGCTGATGGCAGGTCTATCATTGGATAAGATGACTTCTTTGAATGTCATGGACAGAGTCCCCTCAATGACCTCCCTGAATTTCAGGGACAGCGTCTCGTCAGAATGTATTACTGGAAAGCCATGTAATCATAGCATGTTAGAGCTGGAGAAGCGTTCAGGATTATTTATTCATTTCACTGTCCTGTGGGAAACTAAGGATCAAAAGAGGGGAAGTGATTTGTTCCATTGGGATAAATACTGATGGAAATCCATGCGAGAATCGAACTGTATAGCTAAGTTAAAATTAGACAACAAGTGTTACTGTGCTATTATTCGATCTTCAACACTCTCAAGAAAATCTTCAGCTGTCTCAGCAACTTCAAAGAGCCGACAACCGACAGAGAAAATGGAAGCAGTACCGGTTTAGGATCTGGGCTTGTTTATTGATGCCTTGGACAGGAACCGGACCTGGAAGGGGCGGAGCTTTTTTCGGCGCTCGGCTACGATGCCTTGAACGAGGGCTCAGGCACTCCTCCATCAATGTCTGGATGTTCGTGTGTTCGGCGATCTTCTGCGCCGTCCTCTCGCTTGATGTCTCCTGAGCGGTGGCGGCGCCCGGTCTAGGGCTGAGGTAGCAGCGAGGCCCTCTCAGGCCGCGTTCTTCCGCCGGTCGGTAGAGCAGACCTCTTCCTTTTTGCCTTCCTTCCTCGCTGTGGCTCAGGCCACTCGCCGAGCTGCACTCCGAGCCCCCACTTGCCTTTCAGGTAGGCCCGGGAGGAGCCTGGGAGGCCCGACCTGGCATCGTTCAGCAGCGGGGTTGGGGAGACCTTGGCGCCGGCGGGTGGGCCGGCGGGCTCGCGGGTTGGACGCGGCCGGAGGCGGGGCTGTTGGGCTCCGTTCGGGGGCGCGGCCGGAGGGGCGGCCGGGAACTGAGGGAGAAGCCGGAAGGAGGGAGAGCTGCTGGAGCTGCCTGGTATGGTGAGCTAGGGAGGGATGTTGCGTATCGGGTGGGTGTCTGCTTCGCCTGTGTACCGGAACGGACAAAGATTCGCGCACTTTTGACCTTCTTCTGTTTTTCCTTTTCACCCCTTCTAAGGCTCCAGGTGTCATGACTCAATTGCACTGGGGACCCCCTGTGAGTCCGGCCTTTGAAGGGACCTTTGAGTAGGAGAAGGCTTGTGGAACAAGGCCCTTTGGCTCCTCTGAGCGAAGTGTCGTTTTCTCGCATTTTTGGGGTAGGGAAACTGAGGTCTGAGACGTCAGTTTTCCCCATATCCTCGTCAGATCTTTAAAGGCACCGTAAGTCACTTTTTTTGTCATTTACCAGATCACCTTTTTTGTGTGTGTCGTATTACCAGTTATTATGTATGCACAAAGTGATTTGTCGCTTGATTCTACCACTGATGACTTCAGAAGTAAAGTGATCATGTGACTATTTGTCTGGTTTTGCTTTTCACAGTCTGTTATTTTAGCAAGAGTAGCAGTGACAGCTTTTTTTTGATTCTCGGTCGATGATTTGGTTTGCTTTTCAGTTTGCCTTCCAGTTGATGCTTTTTTCCTCCTCCTCATCCTCCGCCAGTTCTTAGTGAAAATCTTTCAACTGTGATGTCCAGCAGGATCGTCAGAATTTTGAAATCAGGTGTTTGTCCTTGTGACTGTTTGTTTTCTAGGAAGTGTCCAAAGGAAACTTAAGGGATACCTTTTGGAATACTTCTTCACCTTTGGTTGGTTAGCGATCACTGCCTATACTGGAGGTAAAAAGCTGTGTGTAAGAAGGGTTGAAACATTGAGGTATTTAAACTGGAGATTAACGTTCTGGGAATGCGATTACGTTTCTTTCCAAACTTGGGAAATTTTAGGGAGTTACTGATTCTTACCCATTTTGTCGAATTTGGTATCATGATCCTAATTTGTGTAACTTCTGTGTTGGAAAAAGAAGAGTAGAGCTCAATCTAGATTGGGTAAGTTTCCATATGTACAATCATTAGGAGAATGATTGCAAGGAAAAACTGGTTAAGTTCCTGGTCCTTAGGTGGTAATTATACAAGGCTATGACCCTGCACAATTTTAAAATTCTCATGTGAGTGTTGGATATTCTTGTTTCCTCTAATTTTTTTTTTTGGCGGATTCGGCAACATTTAAATGAAAGGCTCTTGATCATGAGTGATTTTCTAGTTACCAGGACTTCAGTGCTCCAGAGAAGGATTCATGAAGAGCCACCAGACTGTATGGAGAATGTAAATTGGAAAGTTAGACTAAGAATGTGTATATTCTTTGAAACAGAAGGTGTTATGGTAGGAGAGAATTTGTATCAGACAAAAGAACTTAGAGAAGGAAACAGTACTGTCACTTAGTAACTGCTAAGTTCTGCATAGAGTGTACAGTTACCTGTGGTGTCTTAGTACTGCCTAATAAGTAAGTTGTGATTGAGTGTCTTGAAGAAATGTTAGGAACATTTTGTTTTTGACAGAAAATAATTGAAAGTGAATTGAGAAATACAAGAAATTTGGTGGTGGAAGTTACAGGGATTGAGTTTATTAGTCTTGCTAACTTCTCTGCTTTTATGATAGAAATTTACCCACCTTTTAATTTCATGAAATTTTGTTTTGTTATGTCTGTTACACTGGACTCTCTTGTGGTGGGATTTCCTTTCAGAAATGTACAAGTTGAGAATGTGACTGAATTGTGCTTTTAGTTAAAAAGCTTTTAGGGATTCTTAAAGGCCCCAGTTTCTTTGGCTTCTAAAATTTGGCTAGGAGTGGAGTTATGTATGCAACTTGAGAAAGGTTAATTATGTGTATTACTTGAAAATGATTATTTTTATTAACAGTATAATATCTTACATTTTTATACTGCATAATTTTTCAAATATTTGTAGTACATGTTAGGAAGCTCATGAAACTTCTGATCATATTCCTCTATGTAGTTTAGTAATGTTGAGTCCAGGCATTCAAGGTATTTGAGGATCACTGTGAATGTTGATAGTTTATGTTGACTGTTGATCTCACTCCTCCAGTGTTGTGATAAAGCATTTGCTTCTCTTAAAGGAATTGGAGGAAAAGTTTTCTTGTCAGCACACCAATGTCTCTTTTGCCAAGATATGCCTCAGCCTTGATAGTTGTTTTGGAATGGGATGCAGTTTTTTTTTTTTTTTTGCTTAGTGGTTTGCTTTGTAAAAACAAAAAATCTTAAGTTCCTTTAATCATAGTCATTCTTGTTTCTCCAGTTGTTCCTCATAAACCCAAAGAGAACTTTCTGTTTCTTGTCATAATTTCTGTTTGTACAGAAGTTACAGCCTATCTTAAGGCTTGGGGATAAATTGTATATTATCATTTCAAATCCCTCTTCCCAAGTAGAAGTATTTTCACAAAGCTAAAATTAGTTACTTATAAAAGATAATGCTGTTATGATCAGTTATTGTCAGAAAGTATTTGGGTCTGGTAGTGTAAGGCAGCCTGCCAATATGATGTGGTAAAAAGAAAATAGATTAAGGAATCAGGAGACCTGGGTTTAAGTCCTAGGTTTACCAGCTTGTGAGCTAAGAAATCTGGTGCAGATTACTTAAGGAGACTATAGGGAAGGAAGGGTACTGTCCTTACTGAGCATTTACTGTATATTACTCTTTGTGTGTATTATCCCATTTAATACCGAGAACAGTCTCATGGGCTAGATAATTATGCTTGAATGTTGAAGCTCAGAGAAGGTGCATAATTTGATCAAGATCACATGGCCGGGAGAGCAGTGGAAGCTGCATATAGGTGGGCATGTAAATTTATACAGGAATGTATATTTTCACTGAGTCATAATAAAAAAATAAAATAAAAAGATCACACGGCAGGTATATAGTAGAACAGCAACTTGAATTCAAGGTTGGTGAGCTTCACTTCAGTATGATGTGCTTTTGAGTCATAGGAAGGATAATACTTATAATAATTTTTTGAAAAAACCACACAGCTGCTTTGAAAAGATTAAATGATGTTCAAAGGTTAACTTATGTGCTGTCTTACACCAACAATTTATAATTGATGTTTTCAAGGTCAAGCCAGGCAATGATGGAGGATAAAAAGACCAAACCTGTTTTTGTCAAGTCGATTTTGACTCGTAGGAACCCTATAAGATAGAGTAGAACTGCCCCATGGGGTTTCAAAGGAGTGCTGGTGAATTTGAACTGCTCTCCTTTAGATTAGCAGCTAAGCTCTTAACCCTTGTACTACAAGGGGTCCTCATGGAGGATACAGGAGAAAAACATTGAACCACTGCTGGAGGGGCTTGCTCATATATTTGTGGAACAGAGTAAGTACTTAGAAGCACTAGTGAAAGAGAAATGGTTTTAGTGCTGCATGTTTAGATGGGGTGAGATTAAGGATCTTTACTTCCATTTACTCAGTTTTTGTTTATATATCTTTAGATGAACTTGTAGTGTAATAAGGGAGTCTAGTTTAGTGTAATAAGTGGCACAGATGGTTAAGTGCTTAACACCTGACCAAGAGATTGGCCATTCGAACCTACCCAGGGGTGCCTAGAAAGGCCTGTTGTGTGAGTCAGTTCTGACTCATAGTGACTCTGTAATGATCTGTAGGACAGGATAAGACTGCCCTATGGGATTTCCCAGGAGCCGCTCTTTGGTAGAGTCAGGTGGTGGACTAGAGCTGCTCACCCCACCTTTTTTTTATTGTGATTAAGTGAAAGTATACAATCCAGAGCTGCCTATGGGCAGCTGTATCTGTTCTTCTCATGCAGTGACAGCACATTCCTCCTTTTCACTCTGTACTTCTAGTATCCTCTTAATGAGCACCTGTCCCCTCCTCGCCACCCTCTTTTCTCTCATTTAGAAATAAACCAGTAGGACAGCCTTCTATAGATGTATAAAACCATAAAGTACACGCACCATGTGGTCACACTGTGCCCCTGAGTCCAGTCCATTCTTGTCTGAAGAATTGATCTCATACTGGTTTCTAGACAGGGCCAGCAGCATGTCTAGGAACCATGTTCCCAGGGGATCCTTCAGGTTGTAAGACCATCAGTTCTGGTCTTTTAAGTACAGTTCTTGAGGCACACCTCTGTTTCTCGTGTTGCTTCAGGGACTTTACATTGTATCCCCCATCATGGCTACCTTTGGTGGTGGTAGTGGCCAGGCACTATCTGGTTCTTCTATTGATACAGTCTCCCATTCCTATGGATCCTTCTGTCTCTTGGGCTCATTTTTTTCCTCCTGTCTTTGATCTCGATCATCATCTGTTCCAGCAGGGTTGGGACTGTTTGGTGTACCTCAGATGGCAGCGTGCTAACTTTTAAGACCCCAGATACCATTCATTTAGCAAAAGACTAGTTAAGCCAATTGATATCAAGCCAATTGATATCAATGTCTCTTGAAAGCGTGGTCCCCAGACTTTTATCCCAGCTACCCTGTCCTTTGAAATATTGGGTTGCATTTAGAAAACCTTTCAGTTTATGGTATAGTCCAGTTACATTGATCTGCTCTCTACTAGAGTGCTGTCACTGCTTTCACCTAACCAAATTTGATCTGCTTACCTTTTGATTAGCAGCCTGAGCTCTTAACCTCTTTGCCACCAGGGCTCCCCCTAAAGGTTACAGCCTTGAAAACCCTGTGCAGTGCAGTTTGCCCTGATACAGGTGGCAGAGCAGCAAGTCAGAATTGACTGAATGGCAACTGTATTTTTTTTTCAAGTGTACTTTGTATCTTTTCTAACTTGGTTTCTTGTCACTTCCCTTGCTCTAAGAGTTGGCAATTTCTGCTTCTCCATCCAGACTCTGTCCTTTCTTTATTGTGTATTGTTCTCGTTTGGTGTTTTTTTCTGAGTTACAAAATATTTCTGGCAGACCTTTTGAAGCTGTTTCTTGATTGTGATTCTGTGTTTCAGTGCCCACCTTCTCAGACTTAATTCATCAGCAGGTACTTACTGAATGTTCATTAGATGCTAGAATACAAAGGTAAGCATGACTTTCGTGCCCTCACTAAGTTTATTGCAGTGGGGAGTATATTTGACCAGGTGTCTGATAAGTAGTTAAATATAAGCTGAAGTAGGTGCGCAGAAAGAAACAAACAAGGACTGAGAGGAATGGAAGATTAAGAAGGGTACCTGATATACCCTGGAATTGGAATCTTCAATCATGGCATCCTTAATCCACCTAAGAAGTTGAAATCATGACATACCATGATGCAGGCAATTAAAGTTCTTTCACTGCTGTCATAATAGAAGTCTTCATTCTGATTGCTACATATGATATTGGTCTGTCACTTAATGTATGATGCCATTGGGTTTAGCATAGTAGAGGATAACTGTCTAGTGTGCTTGACTGATGAGTTTAATGTTTTACCTTTAATGTGACCTGAATTTAATTAGTTCTCATTATTGTCTTCCAAATTGATTATTCTTTGAAAGTTAAGTTCATTGAGTTTCAACATTAGATACATGCTGTTGGGTAAATTTGTAGCAAGCAGTAAGCCAAAGTACTCAGCTATAACAAAAAGGGAGTTGACAGGAGAACTCAAAATTGAGAGGAAATATAGGCTGTTAATTTGAGTGTGTGTACAGCGATACCTACAATCTTGTTTGGTGCGTTTCTTCCAAGAAATTCAAGATATTTTGCCAACCTCATTTTACTACTGCTTATTAGAATTCTTTCTATCTGTAGAATGAAGTGAGGCAAACTTCACTATTTCATGACTCATTGTTTGTTTGTTTCTGCTTCCCAGGATAGGGCATATATTTTCCCATGAACTGAAATTACTGTCTTCTAGAACTGATGAAATGAAGCACTTGAAATTTTGCTTCCCTGGAGGGGAGATTAATAACACATGTGTCTTGGAGGCCAATTGGAGTGTTTCTGTCCAGGTGACAGGAAAGCAAAGCAGAAAACATGACTTCCCAAACTCTTGAGTAACAGGGTAGTACACTGACTCTGGAGCTAAGCTGCCTGGATTCACAATCCCAGCTATCCAACTGAGTAGTTTTATGATTTAGACAAGTTATTTAACCTTTCTGTGCCTTTCCACATCTGTAGGATATTATAGAATTGTAAGAATTTAATGACTTACTATTCGTGAGCTTGAGAATAGCACATAGCTCTCTATATGCCAGCTGTAATTATCAGTGTTATTATAACAAGGCAGAGATTCTATATGTCCTTTAAAAGGAAAACAAGTAATAGAAATACAATCATGAATTGCTTAATGTCCACCATGAAATAGGATGTAATGTGATTTGGATATTATGGGTACACCATTTTATATACCAGCAGTCCCTGGTATACAAATGAGTTTCTTTCTCAGGTCTGTTTTTCAAGTCTGATTTGTATTTAAGTTGAAACAGCTAGGTATGGTTCATATCTAATGTCAGTTAGTCAAATGTATATCTTATAACCAAAGAGAAAACAAACTTGTTGCTGTTTAGTTGATTCTGACTCGGTGATCTCAATATATAGCATGTAGTGTTCCTTTCTATGCATAAAAAAATTTAAAGATTTCTTCCAGATGTACCAAAACATCCTTAACATAATAACATAGTAGTAATAATAATGTTTTGATGAGACTGGACGGATACGAGGTCAGATGTTTCTGGAGGTGTAAAGTTAGGTACTTTTGAGAAAACTAGGCTAAGTAATAAATAGTTAAAGCAGCACACTTTTCCTGCCTTTCAGTGCCCTTCAGATTAAGGAAAAGGATGAGACTTTACTGGGAAGGAGGAACATAGAAAGCAACTGTCTGAAAAAGTTTTAAATATAAGGTGGATGACAAATTTTTGTAGATTTTGTAATATATGTAGGAAAACAGGCCAAGGCTATTTTAGGAAAGAACATTTCTTTGGAAAACAGGTACAAAATGACTAGCTTTTGAACTTCATCATTTATTTGAACTGTGGTTTGTGCTTGAAGGATATGGAAAAAGTTGATTAAAAAAATGGAAAAGAATGTTATTTCGGGAAAAACTCAGAGATACCAGGTCACCTTAGGTGAACCTGGAAGAGTGAATGTATGTATTTTCTGCACAGTGGTAAGGCTAAGAATCCTGTAGGGTTAGTTTTCTCTCATGAATTGTGGGCTGCATCAGTCTTGCCTTAACTACTTGTTTACAGTTTTCTCTCTAAACCTCTTTAGGTATCTCTGCTCTGTCATTTAAAAAAATCATCTGTCTAATGATTATAGCAGAATCTTATTTTTCAGTCATTCATTCAGTATATGTGTAGTGAGTATTTGTGTCTGGTAGGTGGTGAGGGTGCTGAACAGCTATCAAAATCAGTGCCTCTTGAGCATTTGTTACATGCTAGGTGTTGTATTAAGTGCCTTGTATCATTAATTTTTTTTTTTTTTACAGTACCTGTGGAAACCCTGGTGACGTAGTAGTTAAGTGCTATAGCTGTTGACCAAAAAAGTTGACAGTTCATATCTGCCAGGCACTCCTTAGAAACCCTGTGGGGCAGTTGACTTCTGTCTTGTAAGGTTGCTATGAGTCAGAATTGACTTGACAGCAATGGATTTGGGGTTTTGATTTTTTATTGTACTAAGTGGCTTGTGTCATTGATTCATTTTTATAGCACTCTTATAATACGACCTGTTTTCCTTAAGTTGATGCTCATACCTTATGATACAGGTACTGTTAATTTCCTCACTTTGTAGATGTGCAAATTATGCTACAGAAAGGTTAAGCAGTTTGCCCAAAGTTGTACCACTGGTAAGTGGCAGAACCAGGATTTGAATTTAAGAAGCCTGTTGCCCTAATCACTTTCTCTATCCCTTGTTTTTACTTTTTAAAAATACTTTATTGTGCTTTATCACAGTTTATAATCCAAGTAAATTAGCCAGGCACCCACACCTCCATGCAACTTGAGCTGTTGGCCCCACCCTGTGACAACATACTCCTACTTTCCTACCCTCTGCTTGCTGTAACCTTTCAACCAACTCCTGTCCCTCTCCACTGTCTCATCTAGCCTCTGGACAAGAGCTGCTTAGACAGTCTCATGTATATATGTAAGCTAAGAAGCACATTCTTGGCTTCCATCAGTCTGTGTCTTATTGTCCAGTCCAGTCTTTGTGTGAAGAGTTGGTTTCAGGACTGTTTTAAGCTCTGGGCTACTGGAGTTCAGGGGCCATGTCATCGAGGGACCCTCTAGTCTGACAGACCATCATATGTGGTCTTTAATGAGTTCTAGCTCTGCATACCCATTTTTCTTCTGCTACATCAGCAACTTTATGTTGTATTCCCTACCTGGGCAGTCGTTGGTAGTGGCTGGGCACCTTCTAGTTCTTCGGGTCCTGTGCTGACCTAGTCTTGGATTGTAGGGCACCTTCTGTCTTCCGGGCTTCTATTTTCCTTTTGTCTTTGATGTCCTCCATTCTTGTGTGCTCCATGTAGAGTGGACCAGTTGATGTTACATGGTTGGCCACCTGCTTTTATTACCCAGATACCACTCACCAAATTGGTATGCAGAACATTTTCTTAAAAGCACAAACAATAAAACAACTTAATTAGGCCAGTTATCCTAGATGTACCCTGAAAGAGTAGTCCCCAGGCCCCTGTCTGTGCTACTCTGTCCTTCAAAATGTTGGGTTGCTTTTTGGAGTAGTCCAACTGTGCTCACCTCACTCCTGCCTGCTGCATGCTGTCACTCACTTCACCTGACCCAGTTTTTATCTCCCGTCTCATCTGTGATTACCCCCTTCTTCCCTCTTCTCCTTGTAACCATCAAAGGTTATTGTCGTCTGTGCTTAAACCTTTTCTTAAGTACTTATAATAGTTGTCTCAGACAGTATTTGTCTTCTGTAGCTAATTTAACTCAGCATAATGTATTTGAGATGATTCTGTGCTATGAGATGTTTCCTAAGATCATCATTGTTCTTTTATCTTTGCATAGTATTCAGTTCTGTGAATATGCCGTAGTTTGTTTATGCATTCATCTGTTGATGGGACTGTTGTTTTGCCTGGACTACTTACCATATGGCTTCATAAATAGGCTTCAGGTTGAGTCTATCTTTTTGCTGTTGTGGAGAGTGCTGTAGTAAATAAACATTGGTGTACTTGTTACCTGTTTGTGTGACAGCCGTTATTTCTCTACGATATATTCCAAGAAGTAGGATTGCTGGATCATACGATATTTCTATTTCTAGCTATTTAAGTAAACGCCAAATCTGTTTCCAAAGTTGTACCGTCTTACATTCCCACCAGCAGTTCCAAAGAGTTCTAGTCTCTCCGTGACGTCACCAGCATTTATTATTTTGGATTAATGCCAAACTTTTTGGGATGAGATGGTATGTCATTGTAGTTTTAATTTGTATTGCTCTAGTTGCTAATGATTGTGAGCATTTCCTTATGTATCTGTTAGCTGCCTGGATGCCTTCTTTGGTGAAGTCCTTCTTCACATTCTTTGCACGTTTGTTTAAGGGTTATTTGTCTTTTTAATACCTTTCTCTTAACTTCTACATTATACTGATTCTATATTACTGTAAATAATTCTAAAACACATTGCTATTGAGTTGACTCTGACTCACGGTGATCCTGTAAGACAGAGTAGAACTGTCCCACAAGGTTTCCAAGGCTATAAATCTTTATGGAAGCAGACTGTCACATGTTACTGACTCATAGCGGCTGGTAGGAAGTGCTTAACCACTATGCCATCAGGACTCTTAAAAACGATTCTGAAGTCTCTAAACTGTAGCCACTATACTAAGACTAGAGTGTGAAAAAATAGACATTGTCCATGCTTTGATAGAGATTACAGTCCAGAGGAGGGAAAGGCAGCAAACAAATAATTATGCCAATGAATGTGTGTTCGTAAAGTGTGTGAAGTCCTATGAAGGAAAAGTAAAAAAGAGATTATAGTAAGGGAGTCTGGGTTGAATTGGGCCTTTAGTGAAGATTCTTCTGAAGAAGTGATATTTAAGCAAAAACTAGAAGGATGAAAGGGAAAGACGTGTGTAAACCCTGGAGGTGGAAGAAAATTTCGTGTATTTGAGAAACTGAAGAAAGAATGGTACTAGTGGAATATGGTGATCAGGAAGGAAGATAGAATTTTTATCCTAAGTATAATTGGAAGCCTCTAAGCATGTGTGTCGTGATCTGTTGTATGACAAGATTGCCCAGCCTACACTGTCAGAATGATTTGGAAAAAGAAGTTGGGGAAGCCTGTTTAGGAGGCCATATAGTAAGTAATCCAGACAAAAGATGATGATGGTTGGATTAGGCTGTAGGCAGTGGAAATGGAAAGAAGTATAGAAAGATTCAGTAAATATTTTAGAATTAGTACAGGCGAGACTTACTGATGGATTGGATGTGTAGGAAGAGGAAGGTGTCACGTATGAGTCCCAGATTGCTGGAGTGAGTATTTGGGTATGTGAAGGTGCTGTTTCTGAGACGGAAGCGTTGGGAGGAGGAGCATATTTTGCTTGGAGTTGGGGAGTGGAATGAAGACCTCAGTTTTAGTCACGTTAAATATGCCTGTGAAAGCATACAAATAGAGAATCAAATAAGGTGTTGAATGTACACAGTGACGTTCAAAAGTGGCACTGGAGGTATAAATCTGAATGCTTTTGGGATGTAGATAGTATTTACAGGCAAAGAAAGTAGATGAGATCACCTAGAGAAAAAGTAAACAGCAGAAGGAGAAGAGTGCTCAGGGCCAAGCTCCAGACAATGAATTTAATAGAAAATCCAGGGATATTGCTGAAGAAAGGGATATTGCTGAAGCCAAGAGAGGAGCATGTTTCAAGAAGTTGGTGATCAGTGGTATTTAGTTGGGTTTGGCAATGCAGAGGTAATTGATCATAGCAAGAGCAGTGCTGGAGGACTGTACAGGCAAAAACCAGATTGAAATGGATTTAAGGAATGAGAAGTGAGGACGTAGAGATGGTCTGTGTATTTTAATTATTAATGTATCTGTCTTTCCATGACAAGTAATAGCCACAAGACAGTAGGGTCCGTGATGATAGGAACCCTTTTTCATCTTTGTATCTTTGGCTGCTAAGCCTTGATATCTTATCAAGAGGTTGTATTAAAGGAGCAAGGGGCAAAGAATTGACGATATTTGCAAGATGGTCAGGTAGCAGTTCTCATGGTTTTTGTATGTTGGCCTTAAACCAGACTCATTGCTGTAGGGTTGAGAACCCGTAGTGACTGCTGTTGGAGCATATCATGAATTGAATTGTGTTCCTCCAAAAATGTGTTGTATGGATTAGTATTGGCTGGGCCATTTTTGTTGGTATTGAATGATATTCCTATATGTTGTCAATCTTGCCTCTATGATGTTAATAAGGAAGGGTGAATGGCAGTTGTGTTGGTGGGGCAGGACTCAGTGTGTAAGATTATATTGTGCTTTGAGGCAGTCTCTTGGGATATAAAGGAAAAAGAAGCTAGCAGAGAGTTGGGGACCTCTTACTATCAGGAAAGAAGCAGTGCCTAGAGCAGAGAATGTCCTTTTGGATTTGGAGTCCCTGTGTTTCGGAAGCTGCCAGTCCAGGGGAAGCTTGATGACAAAGACCTTCCTCCAGAGCTTACACAGAAAGACTTCCCCTGGAACTTATGCCCTGAATTTGGAGTTTTAGTGTACTTTTCTGTGAGAAAATAAATTTATCTTTGTTAAAGACATCTACTTATGGCATTTCTGTTATAGCAGCACTAGATGACTAAGACAGAGCATTTGGTAGAGTCAGACTGCTGACCTTTTGGTTAGCAGCTGAATGCTTAACCACTGCGCTAGCAGTGGTTGGCCTTGTAAGTCATCTTGCTCTTAGGCTTGTGTACTTTTATATACTTCTAAACTTCCTATCATAATCCTTTCTACTTAATAGGTCTTTGCATTTTGCTATTAGTAGGTTTTTAAACTTTGTTTCTCATCTTGCTTTATGTTGCTTTTCTGTGGTCATTGCTTCTGTAGTTAATTGCAGTGCTTGCTTGATTTTCATTTTATTCATCATTTATTTTTTGACCCTTATTTCCACATAACCTATTTTCTAATTGTGATGAAGCTTTAGACTTCGTTTTGGTTTCTATTTTGTTTCCCATGTACCTGTTTTTCACCGAAGATCTAATTAGATATATTGAGATAGTATTAAGCATTTTGGCTACCATCCTGCCTAGAATTTTACATGATGACTTTCTGGGATATACTAAACATTTTATGGACATTGTCCCTGTTAGTTCTCCTGACATTCTGGTTTCCTTATTTGCATATTACTGATGAAGCACAGCATCTGTGTCTTTTTTACTTCCTGTCATCTTCAGAGTCAGTCACTGATGAAACTGGGAATTTAGGACTCTTAATCATAGTCTTCATTTAAGGTGACTCATTTAAAGCCATGTTGCTTTTACATGAAGATGTTTGAAATAGTCTGCCATATTTTATAATCTCAGGTGCTGTTCAGCAGATGTTTTCTTTCCATAAAGCACAGGACAAGAGAGAATGTGTTTTAACTGCAACAGAAAGAATATAGATTTCGTATTAGAAAGAACTTCTGACTACAGGCTGTTGGAATGTTACCAAGGAAGGTTGTGTAATATCTTCCCCAGAGGCTAAGTTACTACCTTCCTGGAATGATTTAGGTGTGAGTTTATTTAGAAATTGTGGAGATGACCAAGGTGAGTTGCTGAGGCTCTAGGTAATACTGGGACATAATTCTTGTATGGTTAATCAAAACAGTGTCTTAATGGATATATTTGCATTTTTCTCATGAGGAAATAATGTAGAGTAGGTAAGCTGTTCAGGGCTCCCAGTAAAATAGAAGATTAGCATTCTAAATTATCTTGGCTCCCATGTGTTTTTTGAATGCTTAGGGACTTGTCCCTTGCATTAAGTGAATTTTTTTCTTGGCTGTATGGTATAGCAGTGCTAAGGTTCTTCCTAAGCAATAAGGATAAAACCCAGCATCTGCAGCTTCCATAGTTTGTGATTTGAGAGTCGTTGGCTGGGTGTAAACTGGGACTGAGAATCTCTTTTCTAGAAAAGTTGCTTTGGTCTCTGCACATGTAGAAGATGTGGGATCAGTAACAGATTAAGGTAGTGGATTCTTAATGACTAGGTTAGGCAAGGGACAGGTTAAAATTGCTTAGGTAAAGGAGCACATGACATAAATGTATTTTGGGTTTGTGGTACTTGGAGGAATAGAAGCCCAGGAGATGGGCAAATTAACATTAAATTATTTTGATGTAGAGCATAAACATAAAAATACTCACTAAATGCAATACTAAGTTGCCAGCTTAAATGCTCAGCTCAGGAAATGTCAAAGTTGGGGGATGGAGTCAAGAAAACAGACTAAGCACATATCTCCTTATATCCCTCTGGAAACCGACACCTGAATTGATAAGCAAATGGAGCCTTCTGGTCACCTAATGAGCCCCCAGGACACAGTACAGGGCTGTTAATTTAGACCTCATACCACTGAATGAAAAACGTCTTCTCTTTTGCTGACTCACATTGTTGGCTAGCCCTGGCTCTCACGGACTGAAGGTAAACACACCATTTTGACATTTTTTTTCTCTGTCTTGGCCAGTGGGCAGAGCTGGGTCTTGCCTAGCGGCTAGACTCAGATGCACTGCTGGTGGGATAGGCAGGTGAAATTGCTATATTTTGAGAGCCAGGCTTAGGACTTTGTTCATCTAGCCACTTTGGACCCATCTTTTTATCACTGCCACAGCGTGGTTTGTACAGAACCACAGAGCCTGTGTGTGGGACGCCATGTTGGATATGGAGGTTTTAGCGGGACCTAATTCTTAGCCTGGGAGCCAGCACCTGCAAACAGGATGGTGCTTCTCTGACAAAAAAGCAGTAGTTTACACAGTGTTGCCTATGGTGGAGGCCTGGCAACAGAGGCGGAGGACTCACTACCTCTCGGCACCTTTAGCCCCTCTATCTGCTGACCATGTGGAGGGTGCCATCTTAGATACAGTGGCTGCAGCTGGACCTATTTCTTAGCTTGGGAGCGAAAGCCTGCCCACAGGAGAGCGCTTTTGTACCAGGAAAGCAGTAGTTTACACAGTGTTGCCCAAGGCTGGGCCCTGTCAGCAGAAGCCAACGGGACAGTAGCATTGCTGTATTTTGAACTAGTTTGTATCATCTGGGATTGGATATAGAGGTGCTTACTTTGACAGTTGGGAAGAGGGACCCCTACTCCTGAAAACCTGACTGACTTGGGAAGTGGTCAGATATCTTTTGCTTTCCATTTTAAGACAGCCTAGAGAAACATCTGCAGTCCATCCTCACAGTATCTCTCCCAGCCTTTAGTTACTCACATGAAACCCAAAAAGCAACAGATGCTTGTAGCATACAAGAAATCACCCATGGCTTCAGAAGGCTCCCAAACGAAACAACCAAGGAGTTTTCCAGATGAAGAAACTTTTCTGAAAGCATCAGAAGGTGAATACAAGATGATTATATACAGAGCCCTTCTAGACCTTATACAAAATGCAGGAGAATGAAAGGAAAAATTAAGCAAGCTGTTCGATCTGATGGAACACACAGTACTCTGAAATCTAACAGATCAAGAACAAAATCAAAGATACAGAAACTTCTGTTCAAAGTCAAGAAAACAGAATGGGACAAATGGAAAAAAATTTATGATTTGGAAGACAGAGCTACTGATGCCAGCATCTATGAGCAGAAATCAGAAAAAAGAAACAAGAAAAATGAAGAAGCATTAAGAAGCATGTGGGACTCTATTAAGAGAAACAACCTTTGACTAATTGGAGTCCCTGAACAGGATTAGACACCTGGGAACACAGAGAGTATCGTTGCTGAGCTGCTGACAGAAAACTTCCCAGAAATCATGAAGGAAGAGAATATAGATATCCCAGATGCATATCGTATGCCACCCAGTATAGAACTCAGAAGAAAGACTCCAAGACATAATTAAGCTTAACAAAATGAAACATAAGCAGCAACTCTTGAAGGCAGTATGACTCAAAGCAAAGCTAGCGTTCAGAGGGAAATCCTGTAGGCTTTCATCACATTTCTCAGCAGAAACCATGCTGGCATGGAGACAGTGGCACGACACATTGAAAGCCTTGAAGGAGAACTTCCAACCAAGAATTCTATATCCTGCAAAACTATCTTTTCAAATAGGAAAATGAAATTAAGACATTCCCAGATAAACAGAAACTCAGAGACTTTGTAAAAACCAAACCAAAACTACAGGAAATACTGAAAGAAGTTCTTGATTTTGACTTAGAAGAACAAAACCACTAACTTTATATTTTAGAACAACACATTCAGAATTTGACTCAGGGAAGGCTCCAAATTCAATCACAACTTTGATATGGAAAGAAACAATTCAGTGATTATTATGAAAACTATGGTGGCATCATATTAAAAGGAGGGGTGTACTGCAGTTGTTATAGTCCTTCCAGATGGAGAGGAGGATGACAAGACTGGTAGTAATTAAAATTGGGTTTATATATAGTTTATTAAGGGGGATCATGGGGCAGCCGTAAAGCACAACAAAGATGTAACATAGCATATCAAGAAATGTAACACAGGAGTCTCAACAACAACAAAAACAGCTCTGAAAAAGGTGAAAATTCAACTCACAAAAAAGGAAATGCCAAAGTTGAGGTACTCAGAACAACATTAACTCATCCATTTCACTCTTTGTGCCTGCATTAAAGTATCTTAAAGGAACCTCTTGACTGTAATCACTATTGCTTGGGGTTGTTGGGGTTACTGAGAAAGGGGAAAGGGGGTTTCCCATTGCTGCCTTTAATGAAAGCTTTATTAGGTTTATTTATTTTGGGAGCATTTACTCATTTGTTCACTTCCCTGCTGCTGAGAATATCATCAGATGTATTTATTGAGCTTTATTGAATTGGCAACCCCTATTACCATTGTATGATAAAATAAAGAGGAGCTGACTTTTCAGTGCTTACCATGTGCCAAGAATTTTATGTTTGTTCTTCTGTTTATTAGTCATATCAGACCTGTAGTAGATGGTGGTATCTCTGTTGTATAGGGCTGGAAAAAGCCAGACTCATTGTTTCTTGACAGAGGTTGTATAGCTGGTGAATGGCAGAACTGAGATGAAAGTTTTCTCTTGTAAGCCTGTGTTTTCCACTGTGTTTCTTTGGAGGTGCTTAAGGTCACAAGAGTAAGAAGAGTGTTGATTCACCAGCCCTGCTTAAACCACAGCAGCCCTGCTTTTTTGTTTTATATATCATTTGGAAAAAGAATTCTGCTGCTTTAAAAAAGGACCCAAGTCTGGCAAACCAGTCGTCTGAGATATAATGTAAGAAAATTAGTTAAACCAACCTAACGATAGAAACAATGGCCAAATTACATTACCACTGGTTATAAAATTACATCAGTGTTTGAAATAATGATGTCACAGCCAGACATGCAGTACAGTTAGTCTGTCTTTAGGCATTGTGATATTTTGGACAAAGAGCATGGCCTTTACATCTCAATTCTAGTCTAGCCCTTGGAAATGAAGATCATAACACTTTTAAGAGTGGCTGTAAGGATCTGAAATAACATGTAAAGTGACTGGGTCAAAACATTAGCTACTGCTAACAGTGATGATGTTTGTGGCAAGTTTTTTAGGGTATGTTGACTTTCCCTTCCCAAATGCCTGAAAAGGTTCTGCCATAGCAAGGATAGGCAAGCTGTTACCTACTGTATGTACCTTGTAGTGAGTGTTGAGCATGTTTTTGATTAATATAGTCTTGATACTGCTGTAACTGTTCATGGGTGCATCTGTCATTGATGAAATGACAAAACGTAAACTTCATTAAGTTCAGTGTCGTTGCACTTGAAGGAAGCAGAGCTGGCAAGGAACTCCATACAGTGAATTGAATTGAGAGATGGATTCTTATGTGACGACCTGTGTGAGTCTTGTAACAATGGACAGGTCAGCTTTTCTAGATCTAGATTTTCAAGATGATGTCTAAATGACTTTTAACTGTATATGTCTGTAATTTGACCAAAAAATTAAAGATATTTGCATTGCCAGAAGTTACAGTATTATTTTAGGGGAAGTAGCTTTGTGCTGACTTGAGTTGGCAAGGTTCAGTTTATACTCCAGTGCAGTATTTTGTTTAGACAGACGTTGAGGACCTGTTGTGCAGGAATCAAGAACGGGGAAGTGTATGGCTTGTAGAGTATTAGAGGCGACTTGTGATGCAGTGGTTAAAGTGCTTGGCTGCTTTACTGAAAGATTGGTGGTTCAAACTCACCAGTTGCTCTGCAGGGGAATGATGTGGCAGTCTGCTTCTGTGAAAATTGACAGCTTTGAAGCCCAGTGGGGCAGTTACCATCCTGTAGGGTTACTATGAGTTGGAATCAACTGATAGTGGTGTTTTTTTTTTTGCATGTAGACTGTCAGCAGAAGTCAAACTGGAGTAGTTGAGTTTGGAGGAAGCTGAGGTGAGAGATTATGTTTGCTTCTGGGAGGATGTCTGGGTTCTTTGTGCTTCCTCAGGAGTAACAGTTGTCACATTTCTGCACAGTGGCTATTGGCACATTATAGTTGCCTCCCCATTAGACTGAAAGCTCTTCAAGGTTGGAAAACTTTTTTTTTTCAGTTCTCTGTCTCTGTCACCTACAATCTAGTTTGACACAAGATATCCCCACTGCCACTGAGTTAATTTCCAATTCATGTTTTTGTTGTTATGTGCCCTGGAGTTATTTTCGACTCATAGCAACCATATAAGACAGAGTAGAACCACCCATAGAAATTCTAAGGCTATAAACCTTTACAGAAGCAGACTGCCACGTCTTTTTCCTGTGTAACAGCTGGTGGGTCTGAACCACCTATCTTTCAGTTAGCAGCTAGATGCTTTAACCACTGCACCACCAGCCTCAAAATGTACAAAATGGAGAAAATAAAAGTTGAGCCATAGTCAGCAGATACAGTTAGGTAATAACATGTGCCTAAATTTAGTTAAGTTTTTGGAATTCTGTTATGTGATAATATAGAAAAACGTAATAAGATTAAAAAAAAAAGCACCAGTTCTGTAGTTTTGAATTACGACTTGCCTACTTACTGGCTGTTTGATCTTGGGCAGTTACTGCTCACTGAGCTAGTTTTTTGTCTATAAAATGGGAGTGAGGTGGGAGGGGACTGTAGAGATAAGATATAGAAAGCATTAACACCTAATAGTGATAGTAGCTATTACTACAAATCGATGGGTTTTTAAATTATCAGCAATACATTTTTGCACTTCACCTTGAAAGAGGAGTATATTTTCAGAAAAACTTGTTTGATATGACACAAGTACGTGGGAGAAGTTATTCCTTCTTGCAGTTTTTTTGCTGAAAAGAAATCTTTTAGTGTTTCTTCTTATGTGGACCCACAGAGGGAATGGGAGATGGTAGAGTAGCTGTTGAAGACCTTGTGTTTTTACACCTCTCTTTATTTTTTATTATTATTTTTTTTACCTCTCTTTATTTTTTAATTAATTTTTTTTCTTTTTTTGCAGATTTCTTTACATTTCTTTAGAAGGCTAGTCCTATATTGTATATTGTTACTCTCACTAAATATGGCTGTGTTAGCATGGAAAATACCTGCCTGATTTGCTCTAGTCAGAAAATATTCTATACCTTGCTTGGTGTTTAAAAAAGTTATTTTTTAGCTCTCTGAATAATGATAGATGAAAAAGAGAGGCTGCTGGGTAATATGTGGTGTATATGAATGGGTTCTGATACAGAGCCCACAAATTGTTAGGTACATAGACATGTTTGCATGAGCAGAAGTTCATGTGGTTATCTCAAGAGGGTCAGATTGAGAGGCTGTGGGAGGGAGATAATCCACAGATTACTGTTGTTCTACTGTCGAAAGGAACGTTATCTTTTTTTTTCAATTGTGCTTTAAGTGAAAGTTTACAATTCAAGTCAGTTGTCATACAAAAAATTACTCATTGTTATGTTACTGTAGATGCTCTTCTTGAACAGTAACAGCACGCTCCTCTTCACCCTGTATTTCCTGGGTCCATTCAACTAGTTCTTGTCCCCCTCTGCCTTCTCATCTCATCTCTGGACAGGAGCTGCCCAGTTAGTTTCTTTCATGTATCAGTTGAAGGCAAGAAGCACACTCTTTGCCAGCATCATTTTATGTCTTATAGTCCAGTCCAGTCTTTCTCTGAAGTGTTGGCTCTGGGAATAGTTTCAGTTCTGGGCTAACAGTTCAGGGGCCATGTCTTCCTGGGATGTTTCAGTGTCAGATGAAGTCTGGTCTTTTTTAGTAGAGTTCAAATTCTGTACCCCACTTTTTTCCAGCTCCATCTATTAGGGACTGTTTGTTGTGTTTTCTGTCAGGGCAGTCATTGGTGGTAGCTGGGTACCATCTGGTTCTTTTGGCCTCATATTTTCCATATGTCTTGAGTGTTCTCTGTTCTCCTTTGCCTCAGGTGGGTTGGGACCAATTGATGCTTCTTAGATGGCCAGTTTTAAGACCCTAGATGCACTCACCAAAGTGGGATGCAGAACATATTCTTAATATAAATATAAACTCTGTTGTGCCTCTTCACTTAGATGTCCCTTGAAATCATGTTCCCCAGACCCCTGTCCCTGCTGATCTGCCCCTCAAAGTATTTGCTTGTATTCTGGACACTTCTAGGTTTTGGTTTAGTCCAGTTGTGCTAACTTCTCTTGTATCGTCCTTCCTTACACCTAAAATAATTAATGTCTGTTGTCTTAACCATCAAAAAATGTATTTTGTGTTTAAACCTTTCCCCAAATTCCTTCATCTTATGAAGTATTTTACAAATTCATTGTTGTGCATAGTATTCCATTGCGTGATATACCATAACTTGTTTATCTGTTCATCAGTTGGTGGGCACCTAGGTTGATTTCATCTTTTTGCTGTTGTGGACAGTGTTGCTGTTAATATTGGTGTGTATATACATATTTGTGTGACAGCTCTTACTTTTCTAGCACATATTCCAAAGTGGGATTGCTGGATCATATGGTATTTCTATTTCTAGCTTTTTAAAAAAGCAAGCAGCAAATCCATTTCCAGAGTGGTTGTACCATTTTACATTCCCACCAGCAGTGTTCCAGTTTCTCTACAGTTCTCCAAACTTTATTATTTTGTGTTTTTTGGATTAACGCTTACGATACTGGGGTGAGATGTGGTCTCATTGTAGTTCTGATCTGTATTTTTCTAAGTGCTAATGATTGTGAGCATTTTCTCATCTATCTTGAATGTCTTCTTTGGTGAAGTGCCTATTCATAACCTTTCTCATTTTTAACTTGAGGTATCTTTTTATTGCTGAGGTTTGCAGTATCTCGTAGATTTTAGGGATTAGATGCTGATTGGATATGTCGCATCCAAAAATTTTTTGCTAGTCTCTATGTTGTCTTTTTATTCTTTTGGTGAAGTCTTTGGATGGGCATAATTGTTTAATTTTTAGGAGTTCTTAGTTACCTATTTTCTCTTCCGATCTTTGTGCATTGTTAGTAATGTTTTGTGTTCTGCTTAGGCCATGCAGTAGAGCTCTTAGCATTGTCCCAATTGTTTCTTCCATGATCTTTATTATTTTTTATTTTATATTTGGGTCTTTGATCTATTTTGAGTTAGTTTGTGCATTGTGTGAGGCATAGGTCTTGTTTCATTTTTTTGCAGATGGATATCTATGATGCCAACATCATGTGTTAAAGAGACTGACTGTTCCCCAATGAATGGACACTGGGCCCTTGTCAAATATCAGCTGCTCATAGGTAGATGATTTTATGTGTGAGTTCTCAATTGTGTGCCATTGGTCTGTGTATCTGTTGCTGTATCAGACTGTTTTGATTACTATGATAGTTTAATAGGTTCTAAAGTCAAGTAATGTGAGGTCTCCTGCTTTGTTCACCTTCTGTATTTTTTTAAAACTTTTTATTTTGAAGTAATTGAAGATTCACATGCAGTAGTAAGAAATAAAGATCCCTTGAACTCTGTCCAGTTTTTCCCAGTGGTACCGGTAACAGTTGCCTTTTGGACACCTCTGACTCATGGCAACCCTGTATATGTCTGAGTAGAGTTGTGCTTCATAGTGTTTCCTTTTCTTTCTTTTTGTTATTGAGACTATACATAGCGAAACACATGCCGATTCAGCAGTTTCTTCAGGTACAATCTGGTAACACTGATTACATTCTTGGAGTTGTGTGACTGTTCTCATTCTCCTTTGCTGAGTTGTTTCTCTCTGTTAACATAAATTCACTTCCCCCTAAGGTTCCTGTGTAATCTTTTGAGCTCGGTTGTGAGTCTGGCCACATATAGATATAAGTTCTTAAAAGAGTATAATGCTCAAGGTAGATGCTATTTACTAGTTAAGCTAAAATATTGTTTGATTTTTAAGAAGGCTTCGGGGATATTTTTGTTTTAAGGTTTAAATATTATCTCAGAGTAGTAGTTTCAGGGGTTCATTCAACCTTCATGGTTTTAGGAAGTGTGGAGTCCATTGGAATTTGAAATTCTGCTCTACATTTTCCCCCTTTTGATCAGGATTCTTTTATGAACTATTTGAACAAAGTGTTCAGTAATGATAGATGGGTACCATCCAGTTTGTCAGGTCTTGTGGTGAAGGAGGTGGTTGTTCATGGAGGCAGTTAGTCACACATTTCACATCCTCCTCTGATTTTTGACTGCCTTTCTTCTGTTCCAGTTAATTAAAAACCATTTGTTGTGCTTTGGGTAGACACTCATAAACTTAAGCTTTTAAGACTGTAGGCACCATGCATCCAACTAGGAGGTAGAACAGAGGCACAAAACATGTTATTAGGTCAGTTAGCTGGTATGTTCCAAACCAAGAAACCAAACCAAGAAACCAAACCAAGAAGCCACATTGCAGGAGGTTTTTGCTTGTACATAAGCAGCCTCAGAAGCTATTTTTTTCTTTTTTTGGTCATTATATATGTATCTGTCACACCCAAATTGACTGCCTTGAGTCAATTCCAGCTCATAGTGACCCTGTAGGACAGAGTAGAACTGCTCCATAGGGTTTCTGAGGAGCACTTAGCAGATTTGAACTGCTGACCTCCTGGTTAGGAGCTGTAGCATTTAACCACCATGCTGCCAGGATTTCCATCTGTCACACTGGTTTTGCCAGTTCAACTTTTTGCAGGTGTTCAACTTATTGTTAGCAGTTACAGTGACTAGCTGTGCGACCTGTCCCTTAATTAACACGAGTACTCCTGCCCCTGGTAACTACTAACAAACTTTGCTATACAAGTATCTTTTCTTGTCTTTTTATGTATGTGAGGTCATACTGTATTTGTCCTTTTGTGATTAACTTAATTTGACTCAGCGGTCTTCCAGCTCCACCCATTGTAGCATGTGTCAAGACTTCATTTCTCCTACTACCTGAGGAGTATTCTGTTGTACCACCTTTTGTTTATGCATTCATCTGTTGATAGGCATTTAGGTGATTTGTACCCTTGTATAGAGTTTTCAGTGGCTGATTTTTTAATTTTTTTTATTGTGATTGAATGAAAATGTACATTGCCATATAAATTTGCATGTCCACCTACATGCAGCTTCCACTGCTCTCCCTGCCTGGTAACAGCACACTCTTCCTCTCTGCTCCCTGCATGTCCAATCCTGCCAGCAGTCTCCTTGTCCCTGCTCTGTGCCCACTCCCCTTCCTCCAGTAAGAGGTCAGGAGGATGATATCCTATAGATGCATAGAACCGTAAAGTACACGCAAGATATAGTCATTCTGCATCGCCAAGTCCAATCCCTTGCTGTCTGAAGAGTGGACCTTCATTATGATTTATGGGCAGGGGCAGCATCAGGGCCAAGGACCATGCTCTCAGGGGAACCCTGAGGCCGCTGGACCATCGCTAGCGGTCTTTTAGCGGAGATCTCATGGTGCACTCCTATTTATTCGTGTGTTGCCAGTGAGACTCAACTTTGTGAGCACCATTGCGGCTATCACTGGTGGTAGCCATGCACCATCCAGTTGTTCCGGTCACAAGTCGATGTAGTGACCTACTCATGTGGGTCTCTGTTTCCTCTGGGTTCTCTTTCCTCCGTGTCATTTGGTGCTCAATGGTCATCCTTTCTTGCTGAGTTAGGACCATTTGCTGTATTCTCAGATGGTAGTTTGGCAGCTTTTAAGACCCCAGATATCAGTGGCTGATTTTCAAAAGTAGATCACCAGACCTTTTCTCCCATGTGCCTCTAGGTGGGTTTACACCACCAGTCTTTCAGTAGGCAGCTGAGCTCGTTAACTCTTTGGACCACTCAGAGACCTCCCCCATAGTAGCAACATACTGCAAAACTATAGTATGCTATCACAGCCAAGATGTTGACATTGGTACTGTCAAGATACAAGTCAAGATATGGAACATTTCTATCACTGTAAGGATCCTTCTTGATGCCCTTTTATATCCACCTCCCCAACAGTAATAATCCAGACAATGTAGTGAATACAGGTGCAGTATTGCAGTAAAATTTTACCCACAGTAATGGGAGTGTGCTCACACTGGTGAAGGGGGCCTACTACTCTCTTCCACCCCCATTTTTTTTTAATTGTGATTAAGTAAAAGTATATAATCCAAATCTGTTTTGCATGCCCGCCTATCTACAGCTCGTCTGCTCTCCCTGTTGTGTGATAGCATGCTCCTCTTTTTCATGTTATACTTGTATCTTCTTTTTTTTATAGTTTTATTTATTTTTTGTTATTTTATTTTTTTCCTTATTTATATATTTTTATTGTGATTGGGTGAAAGTTTACAGTCTGGTTTGAATTCACATGCCAGCCTATGTGTAGCTCCTACTGCTTTCCTTGCCCGGTGACAGCACACTCTTCCTTTCTATTCCATATAAGTTATATCCTCGTAACAATCCTCTGTCCCCTCCTCTCCCCTCCCCCAGTCCCCTCTAGTAAGAGGCTAGTAGGGCGACATCCTATAGATGCATAGAACTGTAAAGTGCACACACTATATGGTCACTCTGTGTCGCTGAGCCCAGTCCATTCCTGCCCAAGGAGTTGACCTCACTAATGATGTGTGCCCCATCATGGCTGTCTTTGTTGGTAGCTAGGCACCATCTGGCTCTTCTGCTCACATATTGATGCAGTCTACCATTTACATGGGTCCTTCTGTCTCTTGGGCTCTTTTCCCCTCATGTCTTTGTTGTTCTTGGTGGTCATCTCTTAGGCTGAGTTGGGACCATTTGGTGTACCATAGATGGCAGCTTTCCACCCCCACTTTTAACTGCCCTCCGCAAAACCAAATCCCTTGTTGTTGAGTCGGTTCCTACTCATAGCAACCCTGTAGGACAGGGTAGAACTACCTGTATAGTTTCCAAAGAGCACCTGGTAGATTTGAGTTGCCTGTCTTTTTGTTGGCAGTCATAGCTGTTATCATTATGCAACCAGGATTTCCTTTTAACCCCCAGCAACCACTAATCTGTTCCTTTTGCCATTTCAAGAATGTTATATAAATCAATATCCTATGGCATGTAACCTTTTGGATTGATCTTTTTCACTCAGCATAATTCCCTAGAGATTCAGTTGAGTTGTATGTATCAATAGTTCTTTCCTTTTTGATTGTTGAGTATTGTTCCATGGTTTGGCTGTATCCCAGTTTCTTCAGTGATTTACTCACTGAAGAACCTCTAATGCCCCCTCCTCCACTCACCCCCCTAGTTCTTGGCTGTTATGCATAAAGCTGCTGTGAACATTTGTATACAAGTTTTTGTCTGAATGTAAGCTTTCTTTTCTTTGGGATAAATGCCCAAGAGTGCAGTTCCTGGGTTGTATGGTATATATTGCTTTTTAATTTTTTTTTTAAAAAAGGAAAATTGAAAGGGAAAATAATCAAATGGGTCTTTTTCAGAAGACTCAAGATTGTACATTGTTGGATGCATAGAACTTACTTATTTTGAATTCTGGGGCTGTGCTGTAGCATCAAAGCAGTACTGATAATGCTGTAATTTTCCTTGTCTCTTCATCTGATGATCTCTGTCTGTATTCCTTAGTTAGCACTCATAACCCACTAGAAACAAGTGATGGTTAGCTCCAGTGAGGTTAGCTTTTTCATGAATAGGTAAGTTAAAGCATGTATGTCATGGAACTTGCGTGTGGTTATAGCATGAGTCAGTGTCCTAATTCATATATCCTTCTCTTTGTCTCCTGAATTGATTCTTTATTGTTATGTGCTCTAGGCATGAGAAGGTTGTTTTTTGCTGTTGTCTTTTTCTGTATCTGAAATTTAATGCCTGTGATGTAGAAGCAGTATGTGTAGTGGTTAGAGAATGTGCTTTGTCAGCAGAGCTGATTTTGAATCTTTGCTGCACTTGGGCAAGTCACTTATCCTTTTGAAGCCTCAGTTTCCCAATCTGTGAAATAGAATGATAGTGAGCACATTGCATTGTGTAGGAATAAATGAGATAACATGGGGAAAACTGTTTAACACTGCCAGTGTATAGGAAATGTTCAGTGAATGTTAGATAAAAGTATTGCTTTAAATACGTGTATTATATTTTGTCAGTTGGCAGATAGCTGAATAAATATTGAGACTTTTCTACCATGTAGTTAGAAGGCTTTAAGACTGCTGTTATTTTTGAGATAAAGTTGTTTTGAGTGCTATTTCAAATTTAATTTTATATATTGTACTTACCATATTGTTAATTTGTATGAAAATATTTAAAGGTTTCCTTCTCTTAGGTTTTTCAGATTTTCTCAGGCTCACATTCATGGGAAAATAGGAAGTAATCCTAAACTATTGATTTCTGTCTTAGGCTGAAAAGCAAAACCAGTGAAGCGTATGTTATTTGTAGAGAGATTTAACTCAAGGAAATAGTTCACATGGTTGTGGAGGCTAAGAGGTACGAAATCCATGGGTTGGTGTCAGATCGGAGGTTTGTCCTGACTCACATGATTGCAAGGGCTGACAGATCTATAATTGGCAGGCCAGCTAGTAGGTACTTGGCTCATAGGACTGAGGAAGCTGGAGAATACCAAAATCAGTAGGTCAAATGACAGGCTCAGGTCTCATGAACTGTATGTCAGGTGATGATGAGCCCAATGCAGGATCCAGAGCAAGCTTTCCCTGAGTGTCCACATATGTTGAATGCAGGCTATGCATCCAGCGAAACTCCCCATGCAACAAATTGGCTGATCACATCATGGAGGACAACTATATCAGATCCCGAAGTGGAGGGTGAGCACATCGTTATGTAACTGCTAAACCACTGAGACCTGTAGCCCAGCCAAACTGAAGCACAATTTTAACTGCTGCAGTTTCCTTCGGTTGGTTCCCACCCTTAGTGATGCTGTGCACAACAGAATGGAACTGCCTAGTCCTGCAGCATCCTTACATTTGTCACCATGCTGAAGCCCACTGTGCCAGGCATTGTGTCAATCCATCTCATTGAGGGTCTTCCTCTGTTTCACTGGCTGTCTGCTTTACCAAGCCCATGAGTATGTTGTACATGTTTCATAAGTGCTGTTGGCTGTTTATCATTGCTTTTGCATCTCTTCCTCTCTTTAAGTGTTCTTTATCTGGAAAGTTAGGGAAATGGAATCTAACTTTGAGTCAGAATTTAAAATGACTACATTTTTAAACCCAGTGCCTTATTTTGATTGGCTTAGAAATGTGACTGGCAAAGTAGAGGGGCATCTGGACCTTTTAGCATTAGAGCTCTGCATTTAATAACTTGACTTTTCCCTTTCCTGAAGCCTTGAGGGAAATTTTTCTTTTCTCTGTTCTAGTCAGCCAAGAACCTGACCTGGGCTGACTCTATGATTGGAGAACGCTGAGCACAGTATTTGCTGAGCCAAGGACTAGCAGTCAAGCTCTGATAGTATCTGAAGGCAAGACCTGAATTCAAATCTTACTTTGACTACTGACTCATTTTGTGAACTGAGATTAATTTCTTAACCTCTTCCAGGTTTTGTTTTTCTTATTTGTCTGGTGAGTAATCCCGTCTGTCCTGGGGCTTGTGAGGTTTCCAGGGTTAATGTTCTTACAGCTTTTCATGACACTGTTTTCTTGGCTCCAGGGGTTTCAAGAACTATTGGGAGCAATGTAGTGCTCCAGTAAGGAGGGTTCGACTGTCGTTTTTCGAAAGCAGAAAGCTGCTATCCTTCCTGATTTAAAACCGGCTGTATTTTAGCCTCTTAATATTGTTGGTGGATGAAAGGTATGTTGTTGCCAAAATCAGTAGGCCTGTTTGCCTGAGGCAGCTGGTTTCAGTTCCCATTTCAAGAGTTAAACTGTTTTTGTCTCTGTCAGGTTTCTTCCATGAAAAGTTACTATTTTTTCTTTGCTTGCTAATAGAAAATGTCTTGCCATTTCTGCACATTTAAGGGTAGTGTTCTTGGTCTTCTTGATTCTTGTGATGGCTTGAAACCCAGAAATGAAACTTTTGCTTCTCTTCGATTCACTGCTTTCCTCTTAGTTCTTTCTTGAGTTTTCAGGGAGATCTTCTGTTCTCTGAGTACTGTTTTCCAGAGTAGTTTATAGATAAAAGTCCATTTCTTTCTTTCTTCATCATTCAGAGGTAAGTGGGAGTAAGGAAAGATAGCTGTCTTATGATTTGGGTGTTAGGCTTTCAGTATCCAGTTTTGATTACCACTTTGTCTTTTAGCGAAAATTTTCTTGTGTTTTCCATATTAGGCTGCATCATTATGAGTTACTTTAGGAAGCCCTAGTGAAGGAAAATCTGTAGCACACAAGCTACAAGCTGGTGCATTTTTTTTCTTGTAATAACAGTAATATTCAGTTTTGTGTCTTCAAGATTTTTTTTAAAGTTTTAGTGAATTCATGACATACCCTATGAGGTTTGCTCTTTTTTTTGAGTTTATAGATGAAAAAATACTGGGAGGTGGTAGTAGAGATAAGAACAAAAATGTTTACCTTGCTTGTTTATTTCCTGGTAAATTTGACCTGGTGAGCTTTGTACCAGGCACTTGATTCAATATTACCTCTTAGTTGGACTGTCTAGGTGCAGATCAGTTGCATTTTAGCATATTTGTTATTCTGAATATCATTAATGCTATGCATATCTCCAGTAAAAGTGTACCTTATGTTTACTGATGTTTCATTTCTGGCTTTTTAAAGTGGCGTTTTGTAAAGGAACTGAGTATAATTTTGGTCTTGTTTTTATCATGTTATTATTTGCCTTCAGTTTGTCAGGTGATTAATTAGAGATACTTTGTGCTTGGCTTGTGATTCTGCTGTGTAAGTATCATTTTCTTTTCTGTTCTTTCTTTTCTGTCCAGACCTGTAGGTGCCAGGCTTTTTGCTGCAAACTCCTGTTTGTTGTGTAGTCTGACCATTGTTGGCTCCTCATTTGGCCTCTGATTGAAAAGTAGTCCTACCCTGAGTTTTTGTAACTTGTTTGTTCTGAGATACTAAAAAGAGTTTATTCTTTTAAGGTAAAAATGAACAAACAAATTTAAAAACAATCAAACAAACAGAAAAATCACTGCCTTCCAGTTGATTCTGACTCAGCAGTCCAGTAGGCCGGAGTAGGACCTGCACTATATAGTTTCCAGGGATGTAATCTTTACAGAAGCAGACATCTTTCTCCCACAAAACAGCTGATGGGTTTGAACTGCCAACTTTTCAGTTAGCTTTAAGCATGTAGCTAGTGCCCTACCAAGGCTCCTTCTAAGGTAAAAAGAAGGGTGTTATTGATTTCAATTTATACAGCGGGAAGATTGAAATTCAGTGAGTGTGTGCGATTTGTCTTCTATTATGTAACAGCCTAGTGGTAAAAATTCAGTCATAGAAACTCTCTCCCTGTTAGTCTTATCTGTTTGCCCATTAATTCATGTGACTCACTTCAGGCTTGACTGATAACCCTTTCCCTGGTACGGTAAGTCTGCTTTCTCAGATAGTAAATTAGGATGAAATTTTTATATCTAGCATTCTCAAGCTTGAAAGGTGTAATATCCTGTGCTGTCATCTCTGCTCTCAGAATATCCACTGCCTCTGCACTTTGTTCTAAACACTGTGTTTCAAATATGAGGGTTAAAAAGATGTTCCTGCCAACTTCGTGTTTTTTTAGTTTTTTTTTTTTCCCGTGTAGTTTTGGCAGTGTGTTTGTATTGTGGATACTCTGGTGATTAATGACATTGATAACGAAATGGCTAATTGAGAGTAGTTTGATTATGGTATGGTTTTTACTTTATAAAACTGTGTGACTTCATGTGTTCACTTTATGGTTCTGTGCATCTATAGGATGTCATCTTGTTGACCTCTTACAGGAGGAAGGGGGAGTAGGTAGAGGGGAGGGGATAGGAGATTGTAGGGAGGATAAGACATGTATGGAACAGAGAGGAGGAGTGTGCTGTCACTGGACAGGGAGAGCAGTGGGAGCTGCATATAGGTGGGCATGTAAATTTATATGGGATTGTACATCTTCATTCAATCATAATGAAAAAAAAAAAACTATGAGTTGTAGAAATTGAACTTTTGACCATGAACTTATCAGAACCACCTCATAACTGACCATAACTTTTTTTCCATTTAGATATTGCTGCTTGAGCATCTTGGAGTCATTTTGAGTTTTCCTGATAACTATATATAAATAAATACAGGTATTCTCTTCTTCTCTTGTCCGCCCCCTCAGGTGTTCTCTTCTGTGCTAGGTACTGTACCAAGTACTGGCATTATGAGACACAGTTTTTGCTCTCACATAGGTTTGATGAGGAAGAAAGTCTTAGCAAAAAATCGCATGTGTGATAAAATAACTAGTTTTGAGATATCTTTGTTTTTCCAAATCCATTTTATTCTCATACTTTCAGGAAAAAATTCCTTTTAGAGTGAACAGATAGATTTTCTATAGAAAATTCTCAGTATTTGTCAGTACTGTATCTCAGGTAGGCAGCATTTTAATTCTCTGTTGCTGTTCAAAAAACAGCTTCAAAACTTGTGGCTTAAAACAGTAGTGATTTATTAATAGTGATTTATTACTTCTCACTATTGTGTTGGTTAGTGATTTGAACAGGGCTAATCTGGATGATTCCTCCACCTTACATGGCATCTGTCGGAGTCCCTCATTTGTCTGTGTTCACCTGGTAGCTGGACTGGGTTGGAAGGTCCTAGAGAGTTTCTAAGTAGCGTCTTCTTTGTGGCCTCTGCACATGAATTCTCTCTCTGACAGGACAATTGAATTTTCTTATACCTTACTCACTAGCTTCCAAGAAAAACCCCAAACCCACAGACCTCAAATCATGCCCAACTCCTAGTGACCCTAGTAGTCAGGGTAGAGCTGCCCCATGGAGTTACCAAGGAGTGCCTGGTGGATTTGAACTGTTAGCCTCATGGTTAGCAGACGTAGCACTTAATTCACTACACCCCCAGGGTTTCCTAGCTTCCAAGAGGGAAGGTGAAAACTTTCTGGCCGGGAAGTGGCATATCATCGACCTTACTCTGTTTGAAGTAGCAAGTCACAGGATTAGCTCATATTGAAGGAGAAGTAAATATAGTCTCTGCATGAATCAAGCAGCATGTGATTAAGGGAAAGATTAAACTAATGATAACTTTGGAGAGAATCTACATACTTAATAACTGAATTAGTGAAACCCTGATGGCATAATGGTTAAGAGTTCGGCTGCTAACCAAAAGATTGGTAGCTGGAATCTACTAAGTGCTCCTTGGAAACCTTATGGGGTAATTCTGCTCTGTGTCCTGTAGGGTTGCTATGGGTTGGAATCAATTGGACACTAGCGAGTTTCTTGGCAGGGCAAGGAGGTCACTGTCATAGGCATGCAAAAGGGTTAGTATAAGACTGTATATGTAGATTCCATTTTTGTGTTCTCAGAAGTGCTTATGTAATATTTCATGTTTGACAAACAAATATGCACAGATTTTACAGAGTTCTTTGTTGATTATATATTTCAAGGTTTACATTCCATCTCAGTTTCCAGGCAAAAGTAAATTTACTATGGCATCTATCTTTATTTCCTGATAGGTAATTTTTTCCCATTCTTATGGAAATAGGTTTGTTTATTGTTAGGTGCTGTCAAACCTGTTCGGACTCATAGCAGTCCTACAGTACAACAGAACAAAACTGCCTGGTCTGTGCTGTGGTTGATGTGTTTGAGCTCATTGTTGCAGCCTCTATGTCATTGTTTGAGCCCATTGTTGCAGCTGCTGTGTTAGTCCATCTCATTTTTCACTAACCTTCTGCCTTACAATAAGCATGATGTCCTTCTGTGGAGACTGATCCCTCTTGGTAACATGTCCAGAGTATGAGAGATGCAGGCTTGCCATCCTCGCTTCCAGGGAGCTTCTTCAAAGACACACTTGTTCATTCTTCTGACAGTCCATTGGGTATATTCAGTATTCTTTGCCAATATCATAATTCAGAGGTGTCAGTTCTTCCTTGATTTTCCTTATTCATTGTCCAGCTTTCTCATGCATAGGAGGTGATTCAAAGTATCATGACTTGGGTCAGGGGTACCGCGTCAGATAGTTTTATGAAGAGAAACCTTTGTACCATAACGAAGCTACTCCAGACCTCAAGGTAACACTTTGTGTTTTAACACTTCAAAGAGGTCTTTGTGGCAGGTTTGCCCAACACAACATGTCCTTTCATTTTGTGACTCCTGCTTCTGTGGACGTTGATTGTAGATGTAAGTAAAGATCTTTGACAACTTCATTATTTTCTCTATTTATCATGATGTTACTTTTTGGTCCCATTGTGAGGATCTTTGTGTTATGTTGAGATGTAGTTTTGATTTTCAATAGTAAGTGCCTCAACTTACTTTCAGCAAGCAAACTTGTGTCATGTGTGTATCATAGGTCATTAAAAAAGCTTATTATTCATGTAGTCCAGATTCTCAGGTTATTTGCTCAGTTTAGAGACTGAATTAAGTATGAGAAAAGGACATGACTGTAATGCACACCATTCCTGATTTTAAATCACTCATATCCCCTTGTTTGTTCTAACAACTTCTTCTTGATTTGAAGTGTTCTGGAACTTCCATTCTTCGCATTGTTATCCATAATTTGTTATGATATATACAGTCAAATGCCTTTGCATACTCAGTAAAGCATAGGTAGATGTTTTCATGGAATTCTCTGCTTTCAGCCATGAACCGTCTGACATCAGCAATCATATCCATCATTCTACATCCTCTTCTGAATCCATCTAAAATTTTTGGCAGTTCCCTGTCAATATATTGCTGCAACTGTTTTTGAATTATCTTCATCAGAATTTACTTATGTATTATATTAATGATATTGTTTGATAATTTCTGTTTTGCATTACCTTGCTTTGGAATGAGTACAGGTATGGATCTCTTCCAGTTGGTCTGAACAGTGGCTGCTTTCCAAATTGCTTGACATAGATGAATGAGTACTTCAGCTGCGTTTGTTTGTTGCAGCGTCTCAGTTGCTCTTTTGTCAACTCCCGTAGGCTTAGTTTTCACCAGTGCATTCGGTGCAGCTTGAACTTCTTCCTTCAGTGCCATTGGTTCTCGATCATATGCTGCCTCCTCAGATAGTTCAACATCTACTATTTCTTTTGATACAGTGACTCTGTGTATTTCTTTTATCTTCTTTTGATGCTTCCCACATCATTCAATATATTTTGCCAGTAGAATCCTTCAAAATTGCAATTCGTGACTTAAAGTTTTTCTTCAGTTCTTTCACCTTGAGAAGTGCCGAGTGCATTCTTCCCTTTTGGTTATCTAGTTCCAGGTCTTTGCACCTTTCAGTTTGATGCTTTATCTTCTTGAGCTGCCCTTTGAAATCTTTTCAGTTCGTTTACTTCATCATTTCTTCCACTCACTTTAGCAAGTTTCAGAATCTCTCCTGGCATCCATTTTGGTCTTTTTTTCCCCCTGTCTTTTAAGTGACCTCTTGCATTCTTCATGTATGATGTCTTTGATGTCATTCCACAACTGGTCTGCTCTTTGGTCGTTAGGATTCAGTGCATCAAATCTGGTCTTGAAATGGTCTCCAAATTCAGGTGGGATATAGTCAGAGTTGTCTTTTGGCTGTAATGGATTTATTTTAAATTTTTTTTAGCTTCAATTTGAGCTTGCATAAGAGCAATTTTGTCGTCTCTTCCACAGTCAGTCCCTGTCCTTTTTCTGATGATGACACTGAGCTTTTCCATTGTCTTTTTTCGGAAATGTAGTCAATTTGAATCCTGTGTTTTTTATCCAGTGAGGTCCATGTATAGAATCACCACTTGTGTTGTTGATAAAAAGTAGTAGCAATGAATAAGTCATTGGTCTTGCAAAATTCTGTCATATAATCTCTGGTGTTATTTCTGTTACCAAGGCAGTATTTTCCCACTAGCAATCCTTCTTTGTTTTCCAGCTTTCATATTCCAGTCACTAGTAATTATCAGTGTATCTTGATTGCATGTTGGATCAGTTTTATTTAGGTTGAAGACGTTGGTGCAAATCATCACTTTCTTATCTTTGGGCTTAGTGATTGGTGCACAGAATGGAATAATAGTTGTATTAACTGGGTTTTCTTGTAGGTGTATGGATATTATCATATCACTGACAGCACCGTACTTCAGTTTAGATCTTCAGGTGTTCTTTTTGACGATGAGCATGACACCATTCCTCTTCAGTTTGTTATTCCAGGCATACTAGACCATACATACATGCCATTTTGCTTTTGATAACTTCCAGTTTTCCTATATTCATACTTTGACATTCCACATTCTGATTATTAGTGGATGTTTGAAGCTGTTTGTTCTCATTTTGAGTCTTGCCACATCAACAGGTGAAAGTCCTGAAACCTTGACTGTGTCCATATCATTAAGGTCAGCTCTACTTTGAGGAGGCAGCTTTTCCTTAGTCATAGTTTGATTGCATTCCAACCTGAGGGGCATAGCTTCTGGCACTGTATCAGGCAGTGTCCTGCCGCTATTTGTAAGGTATTCAGTGGCCATTTTGTTTACAAATGGACTGTCGGGTCCTTCTTTCTACTTTGTATTAATCTGGAAATTTCACTAATACCTATCCACTAAGAGTGACCTTGCTGGAATTTGAAATGTAGTATGGGTTTTAACATCACAGCAACATGCAAGTCACCACAGTATGACAAATTGACAGACACATGGTGAAGATCTGTGTAGATTTATTTCTGTGGAGTTGGTAGGTTTTTAGATACATAGCAGCTGAATTTTATGATATTGTCTTGTTTGTTACTTTTCAATTTCTTCTTTTTCTTTCTGATTGAGTGAAAATGTACAATCCCATATAAATGTATGGACAGAGGCAGCATCAGGGCCAGGGATCATGCTCCCAGGGGATCCTCGAGGCTCCTAGACCATCATTTTCAGTCTTTCACTGGAGATCACAGGGTGCACCCCTTTTTTATTCTCCTGTTGCCTATGTGACTCAACTTGGTGAGCCGCATTATGGCTGTTGCTGGTCATGGCCAGGCACCATCTGGTTTCTCCAGTCACGTGTTAATGCAATCACCCACTTTACATAGGTCTCTCAGTCTTCTGGGTTCTGTTTCCCCCTTGTCGTTTTGATTCTTGGTGATCATCTGTTCCTGCTGAGTTGGGACCATTTGGTGCACCTCAGATGGCAACTTGGCAGCTTTTCAGACCCTAGATGCCACTCACCAACGTGGGGTGCAGAAGACTCTCTTAGTGAAATGCTAATTATGCCAGCTGGCCTCGATGTCCCCTGAGAGCATGGTCCCTGAACCGCTGTCCCAGCTACTCTGTCTTTGCAATATTGGGTTAAGATAGGAAGTGTAATCATGTTTTGTTGAAGTCCAGTTGAAATTGCTCTTTGGTCTAATGTGTGCTGTCACAGACTTCACCCAGCCAAATTTCTATCAACTATGTAATCTGTGCCCCACCCTTGTTTTCCCTCCGTCCCCACCCTTGCAGCCGTCAAAGAGTCCTTTCTTCTGTGCATGAGTCTGTTTTTAAGTTCTTATTGTAGGGGTCTCATACGGTATTTGTCTTTTTGCCACTGAGTACTTTCACTCAAAATAATGTCCTCCAGTTGAAAGCACTTTATGAGATGCTTCTTAAAATCATCATTGTTGTTTGTCATTGCATAGTGTTCCATTGAGTATATGTACCATAGTTTACCTATCCATTCCTCTGTTGTTGGGCATTTGGGTTGATTCCATGTGTTTGCTGTTGTGTACTCTGCAATAAACATTCATGTGCATGTAACTGTTGGTGTCAGTGCCCTTGGTTCTGTAGGACTTATTCCAGGCAGTGGAATTACTGGGTCAAATGGTGTATCTGTTTCTAGCTTTTTAAAGAAGTGCCAGATTGCTTTCCAAAGAGGTTGCACCATTTTGCAATCCCACCACAGTGTTCTAGGAGAGTTCCAGTTTCTCTGCAGCCTCTCCAGCATTTGTTGTTTCGCTTTTTTTGGATCATGGCCAACCTTGTTAGGGTGAGATGGTGGCTCATTGTAATTTTGATTTGAATTGCTTTAGTAGCTAGTGATCGTGATCATTTCCACATGTGTTTTTTGGCTGCCTGGATATCCTCTTTAGAGAAGTATCTGTCTATCTCCTTCGTCTATCGCGTAACTGGATTATTTATCTCTTTCTTATTGGTATTTTGTAGTACCTTACAGATTATGGAGATCAGACGTCGGTCTGACATATAGTTGCCAAATATTTTTTACCATTCTGCAGGTGATCTTTTAATTTTTTTGATAAAGTCTTTGGATGAGCGAAAGTGTTTGATTCTTCGTAGTTCCCACTTATCTATCTTCACTTCTGTTGATTGTGCTTTGTGTGTCAGATTTTGAAATTTGTCTGCTTTGTGTATTAAAACATCCATTACAGGGAGAGCAGTGGAAGCTGCATATAGGTGGACATGTAAATTTATATGGGAATGTACATTTTCACTCAGTCATGTTAAATTAAAAAAAAAAAAAAGTTCATTGTTGATCTTATTTTTCCTTGGGTGAACTTTATTGTTTTAGATTTGATATTTAGGTTTTTTATCCAGTTTGAGTTGGTTTTTGTATAAGGTGTGAGATAAGGGTCTTGTTTCAGTTTTTTGCAGATGGATATCCAATTTTGCCAGCACCGTTTGTTGAAGAGATTGCTTTTACTCTAGTTTAATGTCTTAGGGCCTTTGTCAAATAGCAACTGTTCATAGGAAGATGGTGTCATCTCTGAGGTCTCAACTCTGTTCCATTGATCTATCTGTCTCTTTCTGTACCAGTACCAGGCTGTTTTGACAACTGTGGCAGTGTAATAGGTTCTGAAGTCAGATAGTGAGAGGCCTCCAGTGTGTTCTTCTTCAGTAGTACTACTTATCTGGGGTTTCTTCCCTTTCCAAACAGAGTTGGTGATTTGTTTCTCTATCTCATTAAAAAATGTCATGGGAATTTGTATTGCGATGGCATTACATAAGTAGATTGCTTTGAGCAAAATAGATGTTTCACAATGTTAAGTCTTCCTATCCATGAGCCGGGGTAGGTCTCTCCATTTATGTAAGTCTATCTTAGTTTCTTGTAGTAGTAAGGTCTTGTAGCTCTCTTTGTAAAGGTCTAATATTTCTCTGCTTAGATACATTTCCAGATATTTTATCTTCTTGGGGGCTATAGTAAATGGTATTGATTTGGTGAGTTCTTCTTTAGTAATCTCATTGTTGGTACAGAGAAATCCTACTGATTTATTTATATTTATCTTGTATACTGACACTTTGCTGAACTTTTTTTTTTTTGAGTAGTTTACTTATGAATTCTTTAGGATTCTCTGTGTATACAGTCATATCATCTGCAAATAGGGAGATTTTTACTTCTTTGCTGATGCAGATGCACTTTATTGCTTGGTCTTGTCTAATTGCACTGGCTAGAACTTCTAGTATAATGTTGAGTAGGAGAGGTGAGAGTGGGCATCCTTGTCTAGTTCCCATTCTCAAGGGAATGGTTTCAGTCTCTCCATTCAGGATGATGTAGGCAGTTGGCTTTGTATAAATGGCCCTTACTGCATTGAAGAATTGGCTGTCTGTTCCTATTTTGCTAAGAGTTTTTAGAATGAATGGGTGTTGGACTGTATCAAATGCCTTTTCAGCATCAGTAGACAAAATCAGGTGATTCTTGTCTTTGGTGTTATTTATGTGGTTGATCACATTAATTGTTTTTCTGATGTTGAACCAGTCTGGCATCCCTGGTATGAATCCAATTTGGTGGTGATGAAAAATTTTTTTGATATGTTGTTCTATTCTGTTGACAAGTATTTTGTGCAAGATTTTTGCATCATGTTCATGAGTGATATTGGTCTGTCGTTCTCCTTTTTTGTTGGGTGTTTCGCTGGCTTTGGTATCAGAGTTATGCTGGCTTCATAGAATGAATTTGGGAGTATTCCATCCCTTTTTGTGCTGTGAAATAGTCTCAGTAGTATTGGAGTTAACTTTTCTCTAAAAGCTTGGTAGAATTCTGCGGTGAAGCTGTCTGGGCCAGGGCTTTTTTTGGTTGGTATTTTTTGATGACTTTTCAATCTCTTTCTTCGTGATGGGTTTATTAAGTTGTTCTGCTTCATTTTGTGATAGTTTTGGTAAGTGATATGAGTCTCAGAATTTGTCCATATTCTGTTATGATATTTTTTATTTCTGTTCGATCTGCTGTGACAGCTGTCATCTCATTTCGTATTTGGGTTCTTTGTTTCCTTTCCTGATTTTCTTTAGTAAGTTTAGCCAGTGGTTTGTCAGTTTTGTTGATCTTTTCAGTTTTTTCAGTTGTTCTTCTGTTCTCTTATTTACTTCTACTCTAATCTTTATGATTTATTTTCTTCTGGGGCCTGAGGGGTTCCTCTGTTGCTCTCGCTCTGCTTGTTCAAGCTGTAAGGTTAGTTCTTTGGTTTCCATTCTTCCTTCTGGATGTGTGCATTTATAGAGGCACTGCTTTGGCTGTATCCCATAGATTCTGGTAGGAAGTGTTTTCATTCTTATTGGAATCCATAAATTTCTTTATTTCATCCTTGATTTCTTCTACAACGCATGGCTTTTTGTGCAAGATGTCGTTCAGTTTTCTTGAGTTCCAATTTCTATCTATGTTTTTTCTGCTATTGATTTAGACTTTTATGGCTTTAGGGTCTTGAGAAGATGCTTTGCAGTAAGTCAGTGGCATGGATCTTGTTGAGATTTGCTTTATGTCCTAACGTGGTCTATTCGGAAAAATATTCCATGTGTACTGGAAAAGAAGATTTAGTTGTCTGCTGATGGATTGAAAGTTCGGTATATGTTGATGAGGTCTAGTTTGTTAATTGTGGCAATAAGATCTTCTGTGTCAGCTTTCTTCTAGAGCCTAAGCCAAGTGCCGTCGAGTTGGTTCTGAAGATCTGTCCAATATTGAGAGTGGAGTGTTGAAGTCTCCCACTATTACTGTGGAGTGCTCTGTTTCATTTTTGAGTGTAGCCAGTGTTTCTTCGTTGTATTTCGATGCTCTAGTATTGGGTGCATAAATACTTAATATTGTTAAGTCCTACTTATGTCTGAACCTTTCGGCAATAAATAGTGTCCACCCTTGTCCACAATGGTGGATTTTACATTAAAATCTATTTTATCTATCTGAGATTAGTACTGCCACACCTGCTCTTCTTTGTGTATAGTTAGCTTGGTATATATCCTTCCATCCTTTAATTTTCAGTTTGTTCCTATCTTTAAGTCTGAGATGAGTTTCTTGTAAGCAGCATATAGACGGGTCGTGTCTTTTGATGGAAGATGTTACTCATTGTCTCTTTACTGGAGTAAAGAGTCCATTTACATTCAACGTAATTATTGATAAGTATGTGTTTTGTGCTGTCACTGTGATGTGTTTATTTTTGTGTTGATGTTTTTTCTGTTGTTACTATTCTGTTCTGGGACATTGTTCTTTGAGTTCATTTTTTACCTTTTTCAGTGTTTTGTGATTGTTGAGTCTTCTGTATTACGTTTCTTGATTTGATATGTTGCATCTTTATGTAGCTTTGCAGCTACTCCTGTTACGCCCTTTAATAATCTATGTTTAAACCCAATTTTAACTACTACAAGTCTTATTAACTTCCTTCCCATCTGGAAGGATTGTAACTGCTCTTGAGTCCTCCCACTTTTCAATTGCAAAGAGTTTTTTTGGTTACAGAAACTCTGGTGGCATAGTGGGTTAAGTGCTACCTCTTCTAACCAGAAGGTAGGCAGTTCGAATCCACCACACACTCCTTGGAACCTCTATGGGGAAGTTCTACCCTGACCTCTAAGGTCGCTATGAGTCGGACCTGACTGGACGGTACCGGTGTATTTTTGGTTACAAACTAAGTGAATTGCTGGAAAGGAAGGAGTGAGAGACTTTTACAAAAATTTTTCCTCAGCATCACTATTTAATTAAAGCATTAAATCATTGTTTGTTAAAAAGAGAGAGCTGTCACTTTGAGAACTAAGGTGTGCCTAACCCAGGATATTTTCAGTTGCTTCATACACATAAAAGAGCTGGACAGTGAATAAGGAAAACTGAAGAAAATTTGATGCCTCTGGCAAAGATTACTGAAATTGCCAGGGATTGACGGAAGAGTAAACAAATCTAAGAACAGCTAGAATGTACCTTAGAAGCAAAGATGGTAAGAATTCATCTCTCATACTTGGATGTGTTATCAGGAAGGACCAGTTCCTGGGGAAGGACATTATTCTGGGTAAAGTAAAGGCAAAAAGATGAAGACCCTCAACGAGATGTATTGAGATAAAGTTTGTAACAGTGGGCTCAAACACAGCAACCATTGTGAGACTGTGGGAGGACCAGGCAATGTTTCATTTTATAGTTGGTGTGACGTGGAACTGACTCAGTGGCATCTAAGAACAACAACATTATTACATTTATTGCCTAGTGGTATGATTTTCTTAGCAGATTTCCAGTTGCTTTTATAAGGAAGTGAAACATTGAGTGAAGGTTTAATATATGTAATATATGTGAGACTAGTACCTAAAATGGGAGAGAGAGAGTGTATGGTAGATTTTATTATCCGCACTAGGGAGTTTAATCATCTTGTCCAGCCGATGTTGTGGAGCCAGACTGCATGGACTTAAATTGTGAATCCATATCTGACTGTGTGACTTTATGTCTTAGTGCCTTGTGTACTTCATTGGGTGGCTGTGAAGATTCTAAATGAAATACTTCATGTAAAATCCTCAGAACAGTGCCTGGCATGTGACAAGCACTCTGGAAGTACTCATTGTTATATTGTAACTACTATCATGTGATTTTTAAAGTTGCTGTAAGTATGTATCTAACAACGCATTTGTAAGTTCAGTGTTTTCTCACATGTACAATTCAGTGACACGAATTACATTAATCATACTGTGCAGCCATTACCGATTTCTGTTGCCACATTGTCACCATAAGGAAAGAAAAATGACAATAGTATGATCTTCTATTTGAAATGGGTTGGGAACCTCTGCAGTGGACCTCATTTTGCCTAGATGTCTTAAACCTATTTGATTGTCTACAGGGCTTTGTGGCCTGTAAAGTTTTTCCTAGAAATTAAAATTATGTTATCTTATTGCCATTTTAATTCTAATTCTTTATTATAGAATTAAGCTTTCTCATTCTTCATAGCACAGGCATTGGAATTATATAATAGTTAGCATTTATCAAGCCCCTGGTGTTGTAAGCACATTTCATGTGGTAAATCGTTTAATCCTGTGATAACCTGATAACATGTATCTACCAGCAGTCACGTTTTATAGATGTAGAAACTGCAGTATGGTAAGGTTGACTATTCCAAGATTTTCTTCCAAGAAAATGACAGAGCTGTGATTCAGTCAGCTACTCTGATTTCAGGACCTACATACCAGTATCGTGTGCTGTCTCTAATTGAGAAATATGGATAAGAAATAATTTAAAAAAAAACAAACGACTCATACCTTCTCTACCTAGTTGGCACTTTGGCGTATCCTGTAGTAGTCTGCGTACAGTAGGTACACAGTTTAGGTAATAGTGTTTTTCTGCTTCCAGGTGTGTTTTCCTTCAGGATAAGTTTCCTGTTTACTTTCTCAGATTTCTGTTACTTTGTCCAAAATGCCATGCACCTCACACCCAGGTTCAAACAGCCTGTGAGTCAGGCAAGAGCTATGTGGAGACAGGTAATGAATTACTGGTTGAGGTGCTTACATTTTGGACATGAATCTCATAATGGTGTCACTGCATGTGTCCTGAAATGCCTCGTAGGAAGGTCCAGTTAATGAAAACAGAGCTGCCAATTGTAGAAAACCCTGTGTATTTCCACCCACATGGATTTTCTGAAGAGTACAAGACTTTTAGGTCATTAATTAAAGGCCTGACATTTTGTAGTTAACTTTCCAGTTGTGGGGAGAATTGTACTTCTGCAGGTGACTCTAGATTTAGTATTTTATTTTTCTTTTAAAGTATTGGCTTTGGGTTGAATACTGTATGTTATGGAATATATGCCTGTATCACATGGGTTATATGGGCATAGTGAGGGGGAGAGAGATGTAGTTACTCAAGTGAGAAGATTGGAAATATATTTTATTGTGCTTTAAGTGAAAGTTGACAATCCAAGTCAGTTTGTCATACAAAAACTTAGACACACATTGCCATGTAATTCTTGCTATTCTTCCCACACTGTGACAGCACACTTCTGTTTTCCACCCTGTATTTCCTATTTCCTGTGTCCATTAAACTACTCCTGCCCCCTCCGGCCTCTCATCCCACTTCTGAACTGGAGCTGCCTAGTTAGCTTCCTGTATCTACTTAAGCCAAGAAGCACACTCTTCACTAGTAGCATTTTATTTCTTATAGTCCAATACAGTCTGTCTGAAGAGTTGACTTCAGGAATGGTTTCGGTTCTGGGGTAACCAAGAGTCTGGAGCCCATGTCTTCCTAGGACCATCCAGTCTGTGAGACCATCATGTCTGATTTTTTTAATAAAGTTTGAACTCTGCACCCCGTTTTTCTCTTGCTTTGTTGAGGACTCTCTTGTGTTCCTTGTCAGGGCAGTCATTGGTGGTGACCGGACACCATCTGGTTCTTCTGATTTCTTGCTGATATTGTCTCTGGATTATGTGGCCCTTTTGTCTCTTGGGCTGATGTTTTCCTTGTATCTTTGAAAACCTTCATTTTCCTCTGCTCCAGGTAGATTGGGACCAATTGATGCTTCTTTTAGAGGATGGCTGCTTGCTAGCCTTTAAGACCCAGGTACCACTCTTCAAAGTGGGATGTAGAATATTTTCTTAAAAATCTTTGGTATGCCAGTTGACCTAGATGTCTCCCCAAACCATGGTTCCCAGACCCCTACCCCTGTTACTCTGTTCTTCAAAGTGTATGGTTATATTTAGGAAACTTACTAGTTTTTGGCTTAATCCAGTTGTGCAGACTTTTTCTGTCTTCCTCCCTTCATCTAACTTTTATCTATCATGTAATTAATGAATACCCCTTTCTCTCCCTCCCCATACTTATAACCATCAAGGACTGTTTAATTCTGTGTTTGAACCATTTCTTGATCTTCTCAGTTTTTTCAGTTGATATTCTGTTCTCTAGTTCGTTTAGTTCTGCTCTGATCTTTATTGTCTGTTTTCTTCTAGGGCCTGAGGGGTTCCTCTGTTGCTGTCTCTTTACTTGTTCAAACTGTAGGGTTAGTTCTTTGGTTTGGGTTCTTCCTTCCTTCCGGATGTGTGCGTTTGTAGAGAGAAACTGACCTCTGAGCACGGCTCTGTCTGTATCCCATAGATTCTGGAAAGAAGTGTTTTTGTTCTCATTTCAGAGTGTAGATTTCTTTAGTTCATCCTTGATTTCTTCTATAACCATGGCTTTTTGTGCAAGATGTTGTTCAGTTTCCATGAGTTCCAATTTCTGTGTTTTTTCTGCTGTTGATTTAGACTTTTATGGCTTTATGGTCTGAGAAGATGCTTTGCAGTATTTCAGTGGTATGGATTTTGTTGAGATTTGCTTTATGTCCTGACACGTGGTTTAGTCTGGAAAATGTGCCATGTGTACTTAACCATTTCGTGAGTCCTTATGATAGTGGTTTCATACAATATTTGCCCTTTTGCTACTGAGGGTGTAGTAGGTTCTAGAATCGGGTGGAATGAGATTTCCTACTGTGTTCTTCTGTAGTGGTGCTTTACTTATCTGAGGCTTCTTCCTTTTCCATATAAAGTTGATTATTTGCTTCTCCATCTCGTTAAAAAATGCCACTGAAATTTGGTTCAGGGTTGCAGTGTATCTATAGATCGTTTTGAGTAGAGTAGACATTTTCACAATATTGAGTCTTCTATTCATGGGCAAAGTAGGTTTATCCACTTGTTGTTGTTAGGGGTTGTTGAGTTGGTTCCGACTCATAGTGACCCCTACAGGTCAATGTAGAGCTGTGTCGTAGAGTTTCCATGGAGTGCTTGGTGGATTTGAGCTGCTGACCTCCTGGTTATCAGGTGTAGCACTTCGTGACTACTGCCACCAGGGTTTCCTTTCTCCACTTATGTGGGTCTTTTTTAGTTTCTTGCAGTAGTGTCTGATAGGTCTTTTGTGTCTGTGGTTAGATCTGTTCCTAAGTATTTTGTCTTTGGACTCCATTTTAACAGCTCTCTGCAGTTCTGATAGTTTTCTCTTCATACCCCCAAGTGCTACTGAAAAGGAAGGTTTTGGGTCTGAATAATTAGTCAAATGAGAGATGTAGCGCTCAGTTGTTGCTTTTTTTTGTTGTTGAATTTGCTTATGTTGAGGTAACCTAAGTGTCGTTTTCTTGTTTTACTGTAAGTATATAGTTTATTTCCTCCCCGAGTACTTTTTTACTTTGTTGTCTGGTAACAACCTTTGAAGTGTTTCTTAGAAATCTGCTGCTACTCTTGGAAATTGTGGTAAGTGATCTCTAGTCTCTAGGGTTTTAGGTGACCGTGTAGTTTGATTGCTATGAGTCAGCATTGATGCAATGGCACTGGGTTTTTGTATAGTTTGGTGAGGGAAGCCCTATCAAACCCCTTGCCATTACATGGGTTCCAACTTAGAGGGGCCCTGTAGGACAAATTAACACAGCCTTATAGAGTTTCCACATAGTGCCTGGTAGACTGGAACTGCTGACATTTTGGTTAGCAGCCAGAATACTTAACCACCATACCATAAGGGTTTCCAGAACCCATGGCTGTTGACTTGATTCTGACTCACAGTGACCCTAGGAAGCCACAGTGAACCCTAAACAGGATTCAGTAATGGTCATGATAACAGCAACAATAATAATACTTGCAACAGTTCTTTTCTTACTGTAGCCTCATAACAAACCAAAGTCATATAGCTGGAAGACGGAGCGAATTGTTGACAACAGCCTCTAACTCGACCTTTTGGTTCTCACTAAAAAAAATCCAAACCCACTGCCATCGAGTTGATTCCAACTCATAACGACCCATAGACAGAGTAGAACTGCCCCATAGAGGTTCCAAGGAATACCTGCTGGATTTGAACTGCCAGCCTTCTGATTCGTAGCTGTAGCACTTAACCAGTACACCAGCAGGGTTTCCTGGGTAGTGACATAATCTCCAGGTGAATTTTGTTATTAAATATAATTATGTCCTAGGATTAAGTAGAGGAAATATTTAGAGATGGCTGTCTTCTGCCTATTTGGAGAAACCTTTTTATCTGGAAGTAGGGCGGGAATGGTGTGCAGTGTTTTTCAGGGGAGTGATGGGGTATAGGAGGTGGAATCTTGGGATTAGTCTTACATACATATTCCAGTCATTTTTTTTGGTTCTACTTTTGGTGATTCAGAATTGGTTTGGGGGACTGTATAATGGTTTCACAGTGAGTATTCTTGGCACCTTTTGTCTCTCATTCTGTTTAAGGGACAGATTGGGAAACTTGTTTCTTCTGCCTTTTTAGAAAGAGGAATGAAAAACAGCTTGACTCTCACTTCTTCCTCAGTCACAGGCCTGTCTTGACTTCAGTCAGCTCCTTTTGTTCTTTTTAGAGAACAAAGTAAATCACTTTTCAGGTGGTTGCAAAGAACACATCAGGAGAGAAGTCCTTTATTCTTTTAAAGGAATACAGCGTGTATTTTCATTTAGACAAAAGAAATTGTGCAATTGTTTTTTAGCCCTTGTGACTTACTATCAGTCAGACTTTCCCTGTGAACTTGCAATGTGTTTAGGTACCTGGGAAGTGATGGAGAACCTCATTAGCAATCTTGAGGTTTAATTTGCTTGATGATGTTACTTGTAGCAGCACTTCCCTATTCCTTTTGGTTATTGTAGGACACTCAGGTTACATCCTAGTTTTCTGAATCAGATAGTGTTTGTGACCTGTGTCGTCGTCTTCCTCATGAGTACTGGTTAAAAGGTCAGTGTTGTTTTTTTTTTTTAAGAAAGAATTGTATTGCTGCAGTTGCCACCTCACTTTCTAAGACTATAAATGATTTCAGTGTTAATGTTTTGAAAGTACTTTTGTGTGGTACTGTTGGCACAAAACCACTGCCATGAATTCTGACTCATAGCCACCCTATAGATTGAGTAGAAGTGTCCCATAGAGTTTCCAAGGAGTGTCTGGTGGTTTTGTGACCTTTTGGTTAGCAGATGTAACTCTTGACTACTCTTCCACCAGGGTTTCAGAGGACCTTGAAAGTTCACTTCTTTTCACTGTCTCTGTATTGGGTGACAACATTACACTTAGTATAGGGTTAAGGTGAACTAAGAGAAACCATATTTTCTGGCATATTCTTGATTAGTAATTACTGTTCATCTGTATGGCAGTTTGTCCTAAGGGCAACCCTGGATTCACTCCCAAACCGTGAGTTGTCAGGGTCAGCAAGAAGATTATTTTCTGCCATTTAAGTTCATCCTTAGCTTACTCAGGAGGTTGACCTGCTGTTCTGTGTGGACATTTTTAGTTTCTACATACTTACATCATGTAGTAATGGGTGATGAGAACTGTAGCATGAGGATACATGGCTAGAATTTGTTCTTTCATGCCGTCTTAGGGAACTTTGTGCTGTATGTGATTACAAACTTGTGTCTTACTATAGAATTTTTCTGACTTTTTACATTTTAGTATGCAAGGAAAATAACTTTCAGCACAGGCTATAAATATTTTTCCTTCTGTCTCTATTTGGACATGTTATTTGCTTTTTAGATTGTAGTCTTTAGTGAAATGTAAAGAGGAAATTAGTCTGACTTTTTACAATAAGCGTTTATTATCTCCCCCCCACTGGATTTTTTTAATTGCGTAAAATATGTATATTTATATATGCTGTGTATAGAAAACAAAACACTTGCCGTTTCAGTCTTTTATATGTTACAGTTTAGTGACATTAATTATGTTCATCTTGTTGGGCAGCTGTCTTAGTCACCTGGTACTGCTCCAACAGAAAGTACCACGAGTGGAAGCCTTTACAAGGAGAAACTTTCATTGTCACAGACTGGTCTCTGTACATTTTTCTCTATACAGTTGGTCTCTCTACATTTTTCTGTTATAGATAACTTATGAAAGTGGGATTGCTACAATATTTGTCTTTTTGAATCTACTTATTTTACTCAGCATAATGTCTTCAAGGTTCATCCATGGCATAACGTATATAAGAAGTACATTTCTCTTCATGGCTGAGTAAGATTCTGTTGTATGAATATACTGCTTTTGTTTATCCATGTGTCTGATAATGGACATTTGAGTTGTTTCAGTCTTTTGAGGATTGTGAATAGTGTTGCAATGAACTTTGGTGTGTAAGTATCTGATTGTATCCTTACTTTCAAGACTTACGGCTGTATGAGGCCTGGCAGTTAAGTTCAGGAACTCCTCCTAGAAAACGTGGTACATTATCTCATTTCTGAAAATCAGTCACTATGGTCACTTTAAAGTATTCCCCTTGGGAAGCTGTGCACTGGTGCCAGTGCCTAGTCGACCCTTCAGAGCAGTTCTATACCCCTGTATTGATGAGTGGTGTCTTAAAAGCTAGCTAGCTGCCATCTGAGGTACACCAAATGGTCCCAGCTTATCTGGAATGGATGGTCACCAAGAGCAACAAAGCATGAGGGAAAAAGAGCCCAGGAGACAGAAGGACCCATGTTAGTGGGTGACTGTATCAACATGTGATCAGAAGAACCAGATGGTGCCTGGCCAACACCAGAGATAGCCAAGCTGGGGCATACAGCGTTGAGTCCCAGTGGCAACATGAGAAAAAGAGGGATGCACCTCAAGAACTCCACTAGATGGTCCGGAGGCCAGGGGGTTCCCCTGGGAGTACAGCCTCTAGACCTGTTGCTGTCCCTGACCAGAAAACATTACTGAGATCAGTTCTTCAGACAGGAATGGACTGGACTCGGGGACACAGTGTGACCACATGATGTGTTTAGTCTGTGGTTCTGTGCATCTATAGCATGCTGTCCTACTGGCCTCTTACTAAAAGGGAGAGGAGAGTGTGGAAAGGAGGGGACGGGAGATTGTTAAGGGGATATGACATATATAGAATGAAAAGGAGGAGTGAGCTTTCACTGGGAAAGGAGAGCAGAAGGAGATGCAGATAGATGGGCATGCAAGTTTAATTTGGATTGTATACTCAATCACAATAAAAAAAGTGTTTATTTCAATATTTCCTGTATCTTTGGGTAAAGAAAAAAGTCATTAGGGGCTGGATCAGGTGAGTAGGGAGGATGTTCCAGAACAGTTATTTGTTTAGTGGCCAAAAGCTCCCTCACAATTAAGTTTGCAAGCTTGCTGCTGTGCACAATGGCCATTCCATAAAGAGTTCCAAAATTGCTTTTAAGGATGGGCTAGGTGCTGGCTTCAGTGCATAGCTTCCCAAGGGGAGTACTTCAAAGGTGACTGCAGTGATACTCAGCAATATGGTATGTGGCACTTAGAACAATTAAGTTCATGGACTCAATTGTTGGACCTTGTATACCTAAGAGTGAAATTGCTAGGTCTTAGCGATAATTGTGGAAACCCCGGTGGTGTAGTGGGTAGTAAGTGCTACAGCTGCTAACCAAAAGGTCAGCAGTTCAAATCTGCTATCTGCACCTTGAAACTGTTGAGCAGTTGTACTCTGTCCTGTAGTGCCGTTATGAGTCAGAATTGACTAGATGGCAGCAGGTTTGTTTTTTTTTCCCAAATGATAATTGTATATACATTTTTTGAGGAGCCATCAGATAGTGTTGCACAGTGACTGGACCATTACAATGTTAGAGTTCCAGTTTTTCACATTCTCACCAGCACTTCTTTTCTGTTTTTCTAATTGTAGCCATTCTAGTGGATATGAAGTGGTATCTCTTTGGGTATCTAGTTTTCAACAATGAATTTTTGTTAGTTGCACAACATGGCAAACTTAATGTCACTGAATTGTACACATGAGAAATGTTGAAATCGGAAATGTTCTATTATATGTACTTTTACAACCCCCCCCAAATAAAAGCCAACAGATATGTATGTGTATCTTTACATTTCACTGAAGACTAAAAGGTTTTTGTTTACTTTTCCCCAAGAGGGGTGGGACAGTGATGATTTAGTAGAATTCTTGCCTTCCTTGCGGGAGACATGAGTTAGTCTTGGCCATTGCACCTCTTACACAGCTAACCACCCATCTGTTACTAGAGACTTGCATATTATGGTGATGCTGGCTAGGTTCAGAAGAGCTTCTAGTCTGAGATGATTTAGGAGGATGGCCTGGTGATCAACAAGTGAAAACCCTATGGATCACAATGATCCGATTTGTAACCGTTCATGGGGATAGTGTAGGAATGGTATCCTTTTGTTCTGTTTTGCCTGGGATTGCTGTGGTTTGGGAGCAGATTTGGTGGCAGGTAGCCACTGCAGTGACTGATGACGGTGAACATTTTTTCATGTGCTTGTTGAACATTTGTGTCTCTTCTTCGGTGAAATGTCTGTTCTGGCCCTTAGCGCCTTTTTTGTTTGGGTTGTCTGTCTTTTTTTGTTGTTCAGTTATAGGAGTTCTTTTTACACTCTACATATTAAACCTTTTTCAGATACATGGTTCTGAAATATTTTCTCTCGTTTTATAGGTTGTCTGTTTATTTTGTTGATATAGTCCTTTGATACACAAAAGCTTTTAATTTTGATGAAGTTTAGTTTACTTACTTAGTTTCTTGTTGATAGTGCTTTTTGTGTCCTGTCTATGAATTCATTGTCAGAAACTGGATCCAGAGGCATTACCTCTATGATTAGGCTTTAGGTTTTACATTTAGGTCACTGATCCATTTTGAGTTAATTTTCATATGCTGTGTGAGGTGTAGTTCTGCATAATCTACTGTGGAAATGCAGTTGTCCCAGCACTATTTATTGCAGACTATTCTTTCTTCATTAAGTGGATTTAGCAATCTTGTCAAGCAATAATGAAACATTCATTACTTTTTAAATTAAAAAGCAAAAATAAAAACAGCAAATTGCCCTTTAAAATAATTAAATCATCTGTGATCTCACCACCCAAAGATAACCATGGTATCACTAATTTTTTTAATCATTTTTTTCTAGGATTTATTTAGTATGTGTGTAACAAAATTGAGATTGTACTGTATATGTAAATTTCATGTTCTGTGTTTTTCATTTAATATGTATTTGATCATATCATCAAATATTTTTAAATTTATATTTGAACAGATCATACATTTACCTACCTACTTAAAAAATGTGTAAAGAACTCTTGCTTCAGTCTTTGCCTGCATTCACTTTGTCCCCCTAGTTCCCAAAGGTGTGACCATTTTATTTGGTATTTACTCGCTGTCTCGCACATGCGCACACACTCAGGCACACACACACGCACGCACACATGTGCACGTGCATACATGCACATTCTTAATTTCTATTTTTATTGAAACAATAACATTATATATATTGTTCTGTACTCTGCTTTCTTTCCTCGCTTATCTTGGAGATTTTTTAATCAGTAGCCAGATAATCTTTCTTAGCACAGATTAGTCACCCTCTTCTCTTTGGTACTTTTGTTGCCTCTAGTTTTTTTTGCTATAACAAACTAATAGGAAATAGTAATTAAAGGGGGGAATGTATGAACATTCATACATTATCCTGTCTCATTATTGATGAAAAGTTCCTTTTTATAGAAGAAAGTGAGCTAATAAATGTAAAAATAATGATAAAATTAGAAAATCAACACTTTCCAGGTTTCCCTCTCTCATGAGGAAGCCCCGGTGGTGTTTAGTGGTTAAGTGCTATGGCTGCTAACCAAAAAGTCAGTAGTTCAGATCCACCAGGCGCTCCTTGGAAACTATGGGTGAGTTCTGCTTTATTCTTTGGGGTTGCTGTGAGTTGAAATCGACTTGACGGCAGTGGGTTTAGTTTTTCAGTTTTCTCCCTCATGAAATGACTCAAAAAAGCATCAGTGGATACTGTCTTAGTTATCTAGTGCTGTTTTAAAGAAATATTGTAAGTTGGTGGCTTTAATGAACAGATTAATTTTCTCATAGGTTAAAACCAACCAACTCCATTGTTGTCTAGTCAATTCTGGCTCATAGCGGCCCTATAGGACAGAGTAGAACTGCCCCATAGGGTTTCCAAGGAGCAGCTGGTGGATTCAAACTGCTCACATTTTGGTTAGCAGCCAAGTTCTTAAACATTGTACTACCAGGTCTCACTGCTTAGGAAGTCTGAACTCAGGGAGCCAGCTCTAGGGGAAGACTTTCTCTGTCTGTTCGGGGGAAGGTCCTTGTCTCTTTTCAGGTCGGTCTCTGGGTTCTTTGGTGCTCTTCATGTGGCATGGCATTTTGTCTCAACCCGTCTTTACCACCTTGCTTCTCTGTGCCTGATCTGCTGTTTTTTTTCTCAAAAGTGTTTGGCCTGAGACACTTTTTACAATGTTATGACTTCGTTAACATGACAAAGAAAACCATATTACCAAATGGGATTATATTCACGGCTATAAGCCATTCCCCCCAAACAAGCAAAAAAATATATTGAGTTGATTTCACAGTAGAATTGCTCAGTAGGGCTTCCAAAGTTGTAATCTTTATTACCTTAGTGGTTAAATGCTGTGGCTGATAACCAGAAGGTCAGCAGCTCAGATCACCCAGGTGGTCTTTGGAAACTTTGTGGGGCAATTCTACTCTGTCCTGTTGGGTCACCTTTTGTTGGTGTTGGCTTGATGGTGATGGGTGTATGATTGACCTTTATGTAAGCAGATTGCCACATCTTTCTCCTGTGGGGTGGCTGGTAGGTTCCAACCACCAATCTTTCGGCTAGCAGCTTAGTAGTTACCCAGGCATATATGTTGTTAGGTGGCATTGAGTTGGTTCCAACTCATAGTGTCTCTGTGTACAGTAGAACACAGCAGTGCATATAAAAACTAAACCCCTTGCTGTTGAGTCAATTCTAACTTACAGTGATCCTACAGAACAGGGTAGAACTGCCCCATGGAGTTTCCAAGTAACTCCTGATGGATTCAAACTGCTGACCTTTTGGTTAGCAGCTGTAGCACTTAACCACTATGCCATCAGGGCATACAAGGATTTGGATTTACAGCATATACTTTCTGGGGGATGCAATTCATCCCATAACATATGTTAAACCATGAAGTAAAAGGAAGAGGATAGTTGCATGATGCCAACCTGGTAATCACAGATTGCTTGCCAGTTGTCAAAAGGGAAGTGTACCTTTATAAAGGAAAGCTCTAGTTGTTACAGTCTCAACCAAATGAGCACTAATGGTAGGACAGGGTGATGGTATGTGCCACCTGATGTGCGTACTATCAGGTACGTAACATCACCTGTGAAACATTTTTGCCAAGGACTCTTAACCTAAATTGAATCAAGATTTTAAACCTAACCTGCTGTTTACAGGAAATACAAGGGATAGAGAGACTGGGTCAGTGGCACAGTGAGGGAAAAAAACCAGTGTGGGATATAAGACATTCTGTAAGTCACCTGTCCTGTTTTTTTAAAAAAACGTAATAAAACTCTGATGCCATTTTAGAATAAGAGACTAAAGAAGCGTGAGATCCCAGTGTATTCTTTAAGTCTTGATTCAATTCTGGATCCAAAAAAAGCCATCTATAAAAGACGGTCTGTTTTTGGACAGTTAGGGAAATTTGAATAAAGACTGAATAAGGTGATTGAAGAAAGTGTATTGTGGTTATAAAGGAGAATGTCTTTATTCCTGGGAGACACATAATGAAGTATGTAGGGATAAAGTGTCTTGGTGTCTGCTGAAATGGTTCAGGAAAAATAAAAATAAAACAATCCATATGTAGCCATATCTCTATCCATAGGTATAAAGAAAGTTTGACAAAATATTATCAATTCTTGAGTTTAGGTTTTGAGTGATGTCTGTTTACTGTGTTAATTTTTCAACTTTTCTATATACTTAAAAATTTTCATAGTAGAGGTTGAAGAAACAAGGCTGCAGTGAATAATGTACATATGTAGATATTCTTTTGAAACACCATTGTGTTGGACTGAGTATTCCATTGACTTGAGGACTTAGAATTATTTATGTATTATATGGGTGCAGGTTTTATTGCTCTTTGACATTTTAGTGGACGAGCAAAAGGAACTGGAAATGTTTTCTTTTTTTCTTCACTCTAGACCTTTAGTGGAGAGATAGGAAGAGTGAGAAAGGTACCACAAAGTAGCAGTTGTTGTGTGCTTGATTTTAGATACAAAAACCCATTGCTATCAAGTCGATTTCAATTTATTGGAAACTTTGGACAGGGTAGACCTGCCCCACAGAGTTTCCAAGGAGTGGCTGCTATGTTTGAACTGCTGATCTTTGGTTAGCAGCTGAACTGTTAGCTGTTGTGCCAGCAGAGTTTCTGGTTTGAAGTGTTGTTGTTAATTCAAAGTCAGTTTTATGTTTAAGCCCATTGTTGTCGCCGCTGTGTCAACTGTTTCGTTGAGGGTCGTCTTCTTTTCCACTAACTCTCCACTTTACCAAGTATCAGAGTCAGAGAGTTCTCTTGATGAACACAGGCAGAGGAGAAGCCACGCTGAGGTTAAGGAAAAGACAGACAACAGTTTGGGATTGGGGACTAACAGCCGAGAGCCCAGAGTCAAGTTTTATTGAAGTGTTTATACCGTCCACCAATAACAATTCGTATCCTAGAAACCAAGGAGTTGGGGACCTCCAGTTACCTGGCTAGTTGCTAGGGAGTGAACGGTTTTCTGCTACCCATTGTGTCGTCATGGTTTTCCTCATTCCCACATGCCCTATTTCATTAAGTAGATGTGTTCCTATATAATTCCTTTGTTACTGAACACAGTAATAAAGTCAAGATAATTAATTATCATGTTCTTAGTACAAAAGGTTATATAAAGTTAAAGTAACGATATAGCAGCCAGGATGGCTGCAGTCTTGTCAAGAGAGTTAACATATTTTCCCACAACAAAGCATGATTTCCTTCTCCAGGGACTGATCTTTCGCAACAATATGCCCAAAGTATGTAAGACGCAGTCTTGCCATCTTTGTTTCCGAGGAGCACTCTGGTTGTGCTTTGGCAGTCCATGGTACATTCAGCATTCTTCTCCAACACCACAATTCAAAGGCATCAATTCTTCTTCTGTCTTTGTTTATTGTCCAGCTTTCACACACATATGATGCGATTGAAAATAGCATGGCTTCGGTCAGATGCATTGTAGTCTTCAAGGTGACATCTTTACTTTCGACTACTTTAGAGAGGTCCTATGTGTTGGGGAGAGGATGGCCTAAAACAGAGGCAGAGACACGCTAGTCCAAGGGTCCAGTGAAGTTTATTGGAAGAGAAAGAGTGGAGTCTGAGCTGAGTGGCTCAGCCCAGCCCCTCCGTAATAGGGCAGATTTTTCATAGTTTTAAAGTTTCAGTGAGGTAGTAGGGGGTGGGGGAGGTTATGGTTTGATAAGGAAAGAAAGAGGGGTAGCAAGAAATTCTGGTTAGGGGACTTATGGTCTGAATGAGGAAGAAGTCTTGATTAGAAGCAGAAGGGCTAAGGTTTGTTTGTGGTCAAGATTTTCATCTGGGAACAGCTTTCATTTAGGAGGGGGGGAAGGCAGGCATAAAGTTACTTATAGTTATACTGAGTGGGGCCTACTAGGCTGCTTTGAGCTGATGGCAGGTCTGATCATCGGATAAGATGACCTCCCTGAGGGACAGAGTTCCCCCACTTTGTAGCACATTTTCTCTGTGCAGTACGTCTTTTGATTTCTTTACTACAGCTTCCATGGGTGTTGATTGTGGACCCAAGTAAAATGAAATCCTTGACAACATCCATCTTTGTCCATTTATGACAGTGTTGCTTACTGGTCCAGTTGTGAGAATTTTTGTTTCCTGATGTCGAGGTGCAATACATAGTGAAGGCTGTGGTCCTTGGTCTGCATCGGTACGTGTCTCAGATCTTTATTTTCATCAAGTAAGGTGCTGTTGTCTGTGTGTCACAGACTGTCAATGAGTCATCTGGTTTGAAGTAGGGGATAGAATTGATGCTGCTACATAAGGACCTGTTCAAATTGGTTAGCTGCCCTTTAGTTTGAAGGCTGCCCTAGTGATAAAGAAGAGTGCCAGGGACTAGGGAAGTGGTGTGGCATGGAAGAAGAGAGCAGTTGGTTTTGTTTTTGCTTTTAGATCTCTTTTTATTAGTAGCAGAAGTTCTTCCTGCTTGATAAAATAATAATAACAGAAAGACTGCTTTATAGAATGTTCCATTTTTTAGATAGGTGGCTGAGCTATGGAGAATATAAGAGGAATTTGAGGATGAAATACCTTTGGAAGGAAAATTCTGTGAGAGGAATCTTTTCTGAGACGGTGTCTTTAAGCATGAAACAAATACTTTCCACTAGAATTGTATTTGTAGCAGGAAGCTTCTCTGGTTGCAGAATCGATTCTTTGACACTTTTCTTCGTTCTTTAGATTTCCATGAAGATAACTTATAAGGACCTGAATGGCCTCATTTTAGCTTCTTCAGAGTGTGGAGCTATTGCTTGCTCCTTCATTTCTCGTGCCTGGTGTGATAGTGGCCACTGAGCGCCATGAAGGTTGTCCCAGAGAAGAATGCTGTCCGAATACTTTGGGGACGAGAACGGGGCACTCGTGCTTTGGGAGCTCAGCGGCTACTGCAGGAGCTGGTAGAAGATAAAACTCGGTGGATGAAATGGGAGGGCAAGGTAAGAACAATGAATATTTTTGACATAGGATTTGTAGGGGTGATGGTAGAATGGGGTCTTAGAATGAGTTAATGGTGTAGTTGGGGTATAATTTAATCTTGGGAGAATTTATATATCTAATTTAGGGAGTTGTTTATGAATTTTGAAGAGTGTATGAGCTAGAAAACCTCTTCTTTTAAAGAAGCTAGATGTTTTTCCTGAAGGTAATTTAGACTTGTCTGTATCAGTTTGTAGCTTAATCACTGTCACTAGCTTTTAAGCCCACAGTGTGAATACTAATAAAAAATGGTTCATATGCTTTTGACATAGGGTACACCATGGCTTATAAATAAAGCATTTTAACTTTTTTCTTTTTCTTTTTTTTTGGGGTCTCTCAGAGAGTAGAACTTCCAGATAGTCCACGATCTACATTCTTACTGGCCTTCAGCCCAGACAGGTACCTAGTACTTATCTGTAACTTAACCTTAAGACTTCTGGTGGCACTTTCTGTATATGTGACCTAGCTCTCTCTGTCTTCCAAGTCAAATCCCTAAAGACTGTTTGAAGCACTGTATGAACAGAGCTTTGCCATTGTATGAAAATAGAATAAGCAAAGGAAATTGTACCACTAAGAATGGAAACTTGGAAAGTTTCTCAGTAATAGTCCTTTGCCTGTGTGATACAGGCCACCAATGGTGTAGTAGTTTTCCCAGCTAGAAAAAATATTCTCTGAAGGCGATATGAGTCATTTGGGGACAGGGTGGAGAAGCCAAATACTTTAAAAGATCAGACCATTTGTGTTGTCTGTAGATAATGCTGCCTAATGCCCAAGGCTTAGTTTCTTTCATGCTGGGATGGGAATAATAGTATCAGTTTTGTATGTTTTCCAAAGCTGATAAAGTTGGTTACCCTCCCACATGCTTCTCCATTCACTTCCCACTCTTTGATTCCCTAGGACTCTCTTGGCTTCCACCCACGTGAACCATAATATCTATATTACGGAGGTGAAGACTGGCAAGTGTGTTCACTCTCTGATTGGACACCGCCGCACTCCATGGTGTGTTACCTTTCATCCCACCATCTCAGGCCTTATTGCTTCTGGCTGCCTGGATGGGGAGGTTAGGATTTGGGATTTACATGTAAGTATTTCCTTAGGCTGACCTTTTCTTTGATATTCTAAATGTAGAGACTTGTTTATCATTGAGTTCTTAATCCTGGAGGGGAGACTAATGAGGTTTTTAGAGCTGTATCTGCGTGTATGGTAGTCATTGCCCCACTTAATAGATATGAAGTCTAGTATGTTGTCCTCCAAGATAAGTATGGTATTTAACTGTTCTTTCATTTAACATAGTATAGGAGGTACCAAGATGTATTTAGGATGGGCTTCTGTTGTTTTAAAGTGGGGATTGTATTGTTCTGTGATCATGCTCCTCAAAGCAAGATGCTCTTTGTTCCTGATGACTCACTAGTGGGTTGTCGTGCACTGTGTTGTACACCAAGCTTGCATTTTTGCAGGCGTCAGAAACAGAAACTGGGAGTGTGCTCATTGTGGATTGTAGATGAGAAATGAACTGATGGAAACAGTTGTATGATAGATGGGCAGCACTGCTGGATCACAGATCTTTTACATATGTTTTTCAGGGAACAAACATTTAAACTAGGCCCTGTGAGTAGTTATTGTACTTTAAATGGAGTCTCTTCAGTTTGTCTTCCCTATTGGCTGGACCCATATAACCTGAGAATATCTGGGATTGGTTTATTTCGTAGGGTGGCAGTGAAAGCTGGTTCACAGATAGCAACAATGCCATTGCCTCTCTGGCTTTCCATCCTACGGCTCAGCTCCTGCTGATCGCCACTGCCAATGAGATCCACTTCTGGGACTGGAGTCGACGGGAGCCCTTTGTTGTGGTGAAGACAGCTAGTGAGATGGAACGGGTCCGGTGAGTACCCTACCTCCTCAGCAATGTCTGGTACAGGTCTAACGTGGCAGAGTACCTGCTACATCTTGATATTACCCCTCCTTAGGGCAGGTTATTGTCCTTAGGGCTCCTCCTACTTTTAAAGCAGCTGGCCAATTGTCCGGGAAGCTGTTCATTTCAAATGTCTTACTGGCCTCATGTTTTTGTTCTGTATAGATGAGGTCATTAGACTCCATTTTAGGCTTAAAGGTATCTGGGTTTGGAATAGAGTTGTGTCTTTGGGAAACATGAAAGATATTTAGATGGGATTTTTAGTAATGTGGGTAATTGCTCATTCCTGGTTGTTTGTGTGTATCAACTGGGAGATGGAGATATAAGCATGTGTCAGATCTGCTAGTTGATATTTATTTAGCATTTAAAATCAAAACACATATTGCTTGAATTCAAGTTGATGAATTGCCTTCTTTTGGTCTCCTTGATATTCTAGTTGGATGTAGGCTGATTTTTTAGTCTAAGCTATGTCACTTGATGCTGGCACTGTTCACTGTCACCAGAACTCATGCTTCTTAACAGTATAACTGCAGTGTGAGGGGAGAAATGAATCTGTGGCAGAATATGGACATGTTTTGTCGCTTTATCCTCGTGATAAATGGCAAATGGCATGTTTAATGTAGCTTTTCCTTGGGATGGAAGCTGGAATATTTTTCAGAAGTGAAATTATTATTGTAGTGATACATATTCCCTTACTCTGCAGCCGTAGTATTTTAATCTCTTTTGAAGTTTTGGAAGTCTTTCGCATGAAGTAGATGCCTGAGTAATCCCACAATTACTGTAAAATTAAACACAAGTTTCCTGTCTTCAGTTAGCCTAGTCTCTCATTGTGTTTGTCTCTTTGGTGTTCTCTGTTTTCAGTCTGGTGAGATTTGATCCGCTTGGACATTACTTACTCACAGCAATTGTTAACCCCTCTAATCAGCAGGTAAGTTAGCATTTTCACATCCATCTAAGCTGTGGATTGTTTTATAAATTAATGCTGTAATTCTGATTATGTTGGACTCACATTCTTTTTTTTCTTAATTACTGCTTGAATTTGTTGCTGCAGAGAAAGCTATATTACACAATGAAATATCAAAGGAAGGAACTGAGTGTTACCAGATGATTAGGAATCAGAGAAGAATGTCTTGATAGAGTGGACTTCCAGTGAGATTTTAAGGCTGATTAGGAATTAAGAAAGGGAGATTGTGGAGTTGAGAAGAGGGATGAAAGAAATTCCAGGCAAAGGGAAGAACCTATGCAAAGACTTAAGAGGTGAAGAGTGAGGAAGGTGTGTCAGAACTTAAAAGTCAGAGATACTGGACTCTAAACCATGTCTTTTCTTTCAGATTGTGTTAGTAATTTTTATCTTTATCATAAAGATAATGGGAAACCATTATATTATTTCAGGCAATTTTCTGATAAGATGGGCTTTTTAAAAAAAAAAAAAAAAAATCATACTAGTTATGTAGCTGCAGAATGGATGGCAGGGTAACCCAAAATGGATTTGCAGATGCAGGCAGGAAGATTTGGCGGCTTTGGCAGCAGTAGAGCAAAAACAGTCTTGTAGACCTGGGCAGTTGTTGTTAGCTGTAATGGACCTGGTTCCCAACTCATGGCAGCCCATTCACAATGGACGAAAGTGCCTCCTGGTGGTGCACAATCCCCATAATGGGCTGTGGATGACTTTTGGAAGCACATTGCCAGGCCTTTTTTCCTAGTCTTAGTCCAGAAGCTGTGCTAGAACCTGTTCAGCATCACAGCAACCCATAAATCTCTACTGACACTGATAGCTGTGCTTATGAGTGCATCGACTGGGAATCAAACCTGGGTTTCCTGAATGGGAGTTGAGAAGTCTGCCACTGAATCAGTGACACATTCTTAGACCTGGGAGAAAGATGCAAAGGGGACAGATTTCAGAGATACCTAGAAGCTTAAATAGACATGAGTTCGGTTATGTATTGGTGAGCAGCATTAGAGAGACCACCCTAAGTTGGCCCTTAACTTTTGACTTGCCTAAGTCAGCTAAAGATTATCACTGTGATAGGAAAGAGCAAAGGTAGTCAGGTTTAAAGAGAAGGTCAGCATTTGGTATTGACATTTAGTGCCTTTGATCTTTATGTTGAGATACTGTAAGTAGTTGTATGGTTGCTTGGTGTACTCTCATTCTTAATGCCCAAGTGCTTATTTCCAGTGAAGATACAAAACTAGCTTCAGACTGTGTGTTCAGAATTACAGCCATTATCTTGTCATGAGAGTTAATTCTGAGGCCTCCAAGTAGTTGGTTCTTTAGAAGTAACTAGGCAGTACTGGGTGGCTTGTTATTTCTTGTGTGTCTGGTTGATCGATACTTTGTTTCTCCTTACTGTCCCCACATTGTGGAGATGCCTTTTGCAAGAGAATTGGTTTGTCAGCTGTACTCATTCAGATATCTTGCTAATTAAAAGTGAGTGGTTTAGTAATATAGGATGATCTAAATGGTAAGCCAGTTAGAAATTCTCAGTGCTTCTGGGATAAAGAACTGTTGTCTATCGCTGAAAATCATTTCCTTGGGTGATTATCGGTAATTAGTTTTCTTGATTTACCTAGGAGTTCTACCTAACTGCTTTGCTCTGTCCTTCTGCCCTGCCCCAACCATGTTTCAGGGTGATGACGAACCAGAGATTCCCATAGATGGGACAGAATTATCCCACTACCGCCAGCGTGCCCTCCTGCAATCACAACCAGTTCGTCGGACACCTCTCCTTCATAATTTCCTGCACATGCTGTCCTCCCGCTCCTCTGGCATCCAGGTGGGAGAGCAAAGCACGGTGCAAGATTCTGCTACCCCCTCACCCCCACCGCCTCCCCCTCAGTCCGCCATGGAGCGTCCCAGGACTTCCGCCTACATCAGGCTCCGACAGCGGGTCAGTTACCCCACAGCTGAGTGCTGCCAGCACCTTGGGATCCTGTGCCTTTGCAGCCGCTGCTCTGGCACTCGAGTTCCTTCCCTCTTGCCACACCAGGACAGTGTCCCCCCTGCTTCTGCCAGAGCTACTACCCCTTCCTTTTCTTTTGTACAGACCGAGCCCTTCCATCCCCCGGAGCAGGCCTCGTCAACGCCGCAGGACCAGGGCCTCCTGAACCGGCCGTCTGCCTTCAGTACAGTCCAGAGCAGCACTGCCGGCAACACGCTCCGCAACCTCAGTCTGGGTCCCACCCGTCGCTCATTGGGAGGCCCCCTTTCTAGCCACCCTTCTAGATATCACCGAGAAATAGCTCCTGGGCTGACAGGATCTGAGTGGACCAGGACAGTCCTCAGTTTGAACTCTCGCCCTGAGGCAGAATCCATGCCCCCACCCAGAACCAGTGCCTCTTCAGTGAGTTTGCTGTCAGTGCTGAGACAGCAGGAAGGTGGCTCTCAGGCATCTGTGTACACTTCAGCTACAGAAGGTAGGGGTTTTCCAGCTTCAGGATTGGCAGCTGAGTCAGATGGAGGGAATGGCTCTAGCCAAAATAACCCAGGCAGCATTCGCCATGAACTTCAGTGTGACCTGAGACGCTTCTTCTTGGAATATGACCGGCTTCAGGAGCTGGACCAGAGCCTGAGTGGAGAAGTTCCCCAGACCCAGCAGGCCCAGGAAATGCTCAACAATAACATTGAATCTGAGAGACCAGGACCCTCCCACCAGCCTACTCCACACAGCAGTGAGAACAACTCGAGTCTATCTCGTGGCCACCTGAACCGCTGTCGCGCCTGCCACAATCTCCTGACATTCAACAATGACACGTTGCGCTGGGAAAGAACCACACCTAACTACACCTCCAGTGAGGCTAGCTCCTCCTGGCAGGTTCCTACTACCTTTGAGGGCATGCCAGCAAGTGGTAGCCAGTTGCCACCTCTTGAGCGGACTGAGAGCCGAACGCCCAGCTCCAGCAGGCTGGAGTTGAGCAGCTCTGCTAGTCCACAAGAAGAGAGGACTGTGGGGGTGGCCTTTAACCAGGAGATAGGCCACTGGGAAAGAATTTACACTCAGTCCAGCAGATCTGGAACTGTATCACAGGAGGCCTTACATCAGGATATGCCTGAGGAAAGCTCGGAGGAAGATTCGCTCAGGAGGTAAGCAGGTGCTGTCTTGTCGTCTCCTGCATTTCTTACTTTTCTTGTATTGCCTCCTTCAGTCCTAGAGATGTTGTGGCTATATCTGGAGTGTTTGGGACCCACGTATCAGTTCTTATCTCCCTGGCTTCCATTGTCTCTTCTTGGAAAATGTTGCTCTGGTGTCAGAGATAGGATAGTGCCTAGCAGTGTGAGTCATTTCCCTCTGCCAGCTGTCTTTCTAACTCAGCTTGTGGTCTTCAGTCTAGATTAAGTTAGGGAGTCACGAGAAGATAAAACCATTGACTTCCTCTGCTCTGCTTTTTTAACCTTAAGGGTTAGAATGTCAGAATATCTTAGAATAAGTAGTGGAAGAGAACCCTGCGTGAGGCAGATTAGTATATTAGCTTTGTTTGATTGTATCAATTTAGACAACTGTGTTTATTTCTTAAACCTTTTGGAATATTGCAGGCTAACAAAAAGAAAGGGAAAAAATATATCAAAGAAAATCATGTTTTCTTACAGATACATGTTTTTGAACACCAGTTTATTTGTACAGTTAAGATTCTTTGAATGGACCTTCCAGATGGACATTCATCTTGGCTTGGAGAAGAAGAGTAATTCGTGGAAGGAAGGCCTTTCCATGATCAGATTGGCATCCTAGCCAGCTCTTTCATGGAAGAAACAGTGGGTGTAGTTGCCCGCCCACCACATGTTACCATGTATGGCTGTGCGCACATCTTCCTTGATTTATTAGGGACTTCTTTCTGTAATTCTCTAAAGGTCAGATCTAGCGTAATCACCAACTCCCAGAATATGCCTTTTGGATCCAAACAGCATATTGCTCTGCTTACATTCTCTGTTTGAAGTAACTGAAATTTCTCTGACATAAGCTTCTAACAAGGATGGGAATATGGATTATGCACATAATGTACTTGTTATTTTGGGAAGATGCTGTAGATAGTCACTCAGTCAATAAGTATTTCTTGAATGGTTACAATTTTTCTAGCACTGTGCTAGGCACCCAGAATAGCAAAGTATTGTATACTAGTCTCTGCCCACTGGCATTTTATAGTGTTATTATGGAGGTAAGACTGACTTAAATATGGAATTTTGTAGCAAATGTACACAAATGCTTCATTGTGTGGTAGTGTTGTTGAGTGATGTTGAGTCAATTTTTGACTCATAGTGATCCTGTGTGACAGTACAACTACCCCATAGAGATTTCTAAGCTGTAATGTTTATAGGAGCAGATTGCCAGGTCTTTCTTTCTATCAGACAGCAACTGGGTGGGTTCAAACTACCAGCCTTTCAGTTAACAGCTAAGCACTTAGCTATTGTGTTACCAGGGCTCCTTCATAACTTAGTAATAAGATTAAATACAGTTTGATTATACTAGTTATTTTTTTTTATTATGATTGGACAGACCTTTTTTGGTTAGCAGACATAGCACTAACCACTAATGACACCAGGGTTTCCACCATGAAGGAAAGCTTTACAAAATCACATCTTGCTAGAATTTGGAGAAGGAAAGACCTTTTTATTTTAGGAAAATAACCCATACTAAGAGAGGAAACCCTGGTGGCATAGTGATTAAAGGCTGTGGATGCTAACTAGGAAGGTTGGCAGTTCCTTAGAAACTCTACAGGACAGTTCTGTTCTATCCTGTAGGGTTGCTATGAGTCAGAATCAACTTGATGGTGGTGAGTGTGTGTGTGGGGAAGGGATGAAAGGACGTGGTATATGCAAGATGGTAGTAGTTGCTGAGGGCTTGGAGTAGGGAAGAGAGGGAGATTTGGTTGGCTATGTAAGATAAGGAAAGTACTAGAGGTTGTCGCTGTGCCATATGACTGGGACCACTTCCTGGCTTTGGAATATTTTGCTTGTATGATGGCCCATATTATGACACTGGGACTCTTGTCTTCCTCCTTGTCGAGAAGAGTGTGAAGGTAGCAAGCACAGTGCTGGACATACAGTAGGCACTTAAAAGTTTATTGAAGGTGTCCTTGAAAAGATTGTCTTGAATTACCACACTAAGAAGGCTACCTGCTTCTGTTTCCGTAATACCGTTGAGCTTCTCGTCAGCTTTTGCTGCTCCTGCTTTAGCAAGTATATCTTCTCATGTAGTGTTCTGAGAAATACCCAAGAGGCTTGTAATAAACTCTCCTGTTTGAAGTAATTAAAGATACCAACTACTGAGGCCCTGCTATTAAAGACCAATTACTGACGAACAGTCCCTGGAGAAGGACATCACTTTCGGTATAGTAACAGGGCCAGCAGAAAAAAGAGTTAAGTCCATCAAGGAGGTGGATTAAAACAGTGGCTGCGACAGTGGGCTCAAACATAGCAGCAACTGTGAGAATATTGCAGATCTGGCAGTGTTATGTTCTGTTGTCTTTAGAGTAACTGAGTCAGAACCAACTTGACAGTAACCAACAACAGCTATGTGTTGTACTCTATTCTTGCTTTGCGTTATTTCTGATTTCCACAACAACCCTGTGCAAGGCAAATACTAAGAGAAGAGTGAGGCCCGGAGAAGTTTGAGTTTCTTACTAAAGATCATATAATAGATTGCTGAGTGGGAGATTTGAACTCTGTTCTGTATGACTCAAAGCTGCTGTTTGTTGTATTACTGAATATAGTAACCCAGTTTTTCAGTAGACCATATTTAAGTATTTTTGTTTAACTTTTTATTGTGAAAATCTTCAAATATATATAAAAGTGAAAAGTGTAATAGATGACTTTCCATATATCTATAACCTGACTTCACAGATTATCAACACTTCGTAAGCCTTCTTTCATCTACACCACTGTATGCTTCTCCCACCTACCTGACATGTAATTTTATCCATTAGTACTTCCAAATGTTTCCCCAGAACACTGCCGTCCAATAAGACTTCTACAGAGAAATGTTCTGTATCTGTGCTGTTCAGTACTGTCGGCACTAGCCACGTGGGCTTATTGAGCAGTTGATATGTGGCCACAGTGATCTGAGAAACCATGTTTTTAGGGTTTTTTAATTATGATTAAGTGAAAGTATACAGTCCAAATCAATTTGGCATGCCCGTCTGTCTGCAACTCTATCTGCCCTCCTCACCCTGTGACAACAGCACACTCTTCCTTTTCACCTTTATTTCTAGTATCCTCTTAATGAACATCTGCCCCCTCCTCCCCACTCTCTTCTCTCCCATCTGGGAAGAAACCAGGACTGCCTCCTATAAATGTATACATAAAGCTATATGTACCACATGCTCACTCACGCTGTGTCTCCGAGTCCAGTCCATTCTTGTCTGAAGAGTTACACATTTTCGATTTTTAAAAATTTAAACAGCCATATGTGGCTAGTGACTACCATATTGTACACCTAGAATACTAATAATCATTTCTTAATAAAGCAGGCCATTTAAAACCCAGAAGCTGGTAAGAATTTATAAAGTCTTGTTTATTTTGGGTGATGACGAAAAGTATTATGTGTTTGTGGTTTAAAAAAAAAGTTTAAGCATTTAGAATATACACTCTAGAAAAGTTCCTTTTCATCCTGTTGTAAACAATTACATATATATAATATTTTTTCTTTTAAAATACACAGTACATAATTGTCACTGTAAAATGGTACATTAATTCAGAGAAAGCAAAAGTCACTCTTGGACTCCTACCCAGTTGCATTCTTCTCACTAGGAAACTAGTTTTTGGTTTGGGATTAAAACATCGGGTGACATCTGACTCAAAAATGAAGTATATTGTGAAATATTCTAAGTGTATACCCCTTAAAGAAGGATCAGCACCTCTCATAAATTGACTGGCTGCGTTCTGGTGTAAATCACTGATACAAACAAGTGCTGATTGATTGTGCTTTCTGCTGCCTTCTGAGGGGGCTGATACTCCCAAGGTGCTGAGCCAGCCCTGCTTCTGTTTCCCCAGCAGGTGTCACTATTGGGCTACCACTGCTGCTAGGCTAGGATGGTTGGGGAAGAAAAGAGGATGTTTGTACTATTTGTGGAGTCGTGATGGCACAGGGATATAAAGCATTGGGCTGCTCACCAAAAGACCATGAGTTCAAATCCACCAACTGCCTTGGAAGCTGTATGGGACAATTTTTTTTTTGGCCTCTTTTTTAAAATTGTGATTTAAGAACAATTGTACAGTCTAATGTTGTCAGAGCCAACTTGACGGCAGTGGATTTGGGTTTTATCATGTTGTAGTGTAACATCTGGAACTTTCACTTCTATTCTGTTCTGGCTCCCTGTCCCCTTCTGACAGCATGCTTCCCCTCTCGTTTGGAACTTCCTGTGACCTTTTGACCAACGTCTGGCCCTCTTCACCCAAATCAGCTTGGCTCCAGCAAAGTGACCCTCATCCAACCCCATATACGTGTTTAAAGGTTTGTTTGCCTCTAGTATCACTCTATGTTTTATATGGTCAAGGTTAGTCTTTATCTGGGGAGCTGGCCCCAGTGCTGGATCCAGTTCGGGGTTAGAGAGTTTGGGGAGCAGACTCCCAGAGGGACCATCAAGTGTGGTCTTTTAGTAGAGTTCTAACTTTGCCCTCTACTCTGTCACTCACTGTGTCCGGAGTTCTGTTCTGCATACTTTGTCCAGGGTGTCATTGGTGGTGGCCAGGCACCGTCTAGTTCTTCTGCCCCCAGGGTGAAGTAGGCTGTGGCTCGTATGGCCCCTTTCATCTGGTGGGCTCATATTTTTCTCCTGTCCACAATGTCCACCATTTACTTCAGGTCCAGGTGGATTGGGACCATTTGGTGCTATTTAGATGGAAGCTTGCTAGCTTTTAAGACCCATATGGGGCAGTTCTACTCTGTCCTGTAGGGTACCGTGAGTGGGAGGATTTTGTTCTTTGTTCTTGCAGTGGGAGATAGACTAAGGAAAAATGTTTTGGTCCTTGGTGCTGCTGGCATAATTAATGATGTTGGCAAAATAGTGCACAGTGTGCATTTCTGCATAGCTGTATGCTGCAGAGTGTTAATAACTGATACGTAGTTTGTCTCTTTTCACCTAGGAAGTAATGGTTGAGCCCTCTCTGCAATCTAATTCCAGTTTACAGCTTGGGTGGCAGGCCCTTTGCTTCACCACCAGAAACTTCTTTTTGGTTCAGGTAGTGCAGGCTCTAGTAGAAGATGACCAGGTTGTTGTGGCTCCTTGCAGCAGGATCCCAGTCACCTTTCGAAACTACTGTTAGGAAAAGGAGAAGCTTATTTAAATAACACCTTAAAACTGGAGGGAACCTAGAGTTCATTGTGGTCCATCCTGTTTGTAGATCCAGAGAAAGGACATGACTTTTTAAAGAGTAGATGCTCCTGGCAAAGCTGCAACCCTGCATCCTGATCCAGAAGAGGCCACACTTTCCTCTACATCCTTTGAAACGAGTGCTTTTCTACAGCACTTTCTCCCTCAAAGCTGCCATGGCTTAGTGGATCACTGACTTGGGACACTTCAGTTAACTCTCATTATAAGAAATTAGAGGTCTGATAATTTGTAATGATTACCTCTGGATAAAAATGTAATCAACACAATGTTTCTAGGGATACTGGAAAAACACTTTAAGTATTTTCCCATAGAACTCTATTGATTAGTCCTTAAAAAGTAATCTCACTGTTAAAATGCCAACAACTGGAAAATAAAATTGGGCTAAACCCTTCCCCTCTAACCCAAATTGTTTCTGTGTCCCTTCTCCTGCAGATAACAAGGCCTTGGGTCTGAAGTATTTTGTAAGATGGAGTGTTATGAGAACTGATGTTTTTCGGTCTTTCTCTTCACTTAGGGTGGGTGAAGCTGAGGGGAGACACTTGATAGCCAGTAGCAAAATTTGGTCCAGGACATTGAAAAGTTTTTTCTTTGGTTTTTGTAAGGGGATTATTTCAGTGTTTGGGGCATTCTGAAACCTCTTGATAATTCACAGACCAGTCAGACTTGTTGGAAGCCTCAGCTGAAATATTGATAGAGGGAGATAAATGGAAGAGAGAAAAAGGCAACCTAAAGAGGGGTCCAACTTAAGTAGTTTTTTTGTGGCGGTGGCCCAACTGAGTCTAAATAGAGTTTATATGTTTAAAGTCCTTCCTTGTTTCTTTGCATAGGAATATACCCAGCTTATTCAGAACCTCACACGACTGTCACCTTCTCTTTGGGGAAACCTTTGCTGACTGCTGCAGATAGTCACTTTCCCCTCTCTGCTGCTTCTGTGCTACGTACTGTGTCACGTTGTACCCATGACAGAAAAGTCATTTGTTTACCTTCTCTCTGTTAGCTCCCTTTTAGCAGTGATTATGTCTGGATCCTTATTGTACCTAGAATACTACCTGGCACAAAGCAGATGCTCAGTAAATGGTAGGCAGATAAATGGAATTGAAATTATATCTCCTGTGATTTGGTATGTAGTGCAAATATTTTTTGGCTTTTTTAGTAAAAACAAATTTTAAAAAAGATCCATTGTTAAATCACATGTTGTAATCATACAGAATCGTTGGCTACATAATGAGTGATAGCCATTCAATACTTGTTGAATGAGTTTTAGTGCTTTACCTGGAGTTATACACGGAGGACACCTTCTAGAACTTGAGCTCAGGTGATACCAGATTTGTTCCTCTTGTGTTTCCGTGTTGTGCCAAGTTTCTGAATTGTGAACCTATTCTCCTGAAGCCTGTAAGAAGTCCTGTACACTTGGTTACTTGTCACATATGTTGCAGCACCTGCACGTTGCTTGAATGCACCATTGTGTATGGTTTCCTCCTGAGATGATTTTGTTGGTTTTTGGTTTGGCATCTCACAGTAATATTTCTGCAAATCAGTGCTGTTGTTTTTCTCCGTATAGACTCTTCTGCAGTCTTAATGGTAATATACTTGGTCTTGATAGAGTCAGAAATAATGTGAGCAATCTGAATTAAATATAAAGGTTCTGTTTTCCTTTGGTGCTTAGAAGAAAGCTCTGTGAAAGACTGTCATTGAATTTTCTTAGAAGTAGAATGTTTAGGGTTTGAGAAAGTGGGTGCGCTTTTCTCTTGAGGTTGAGGGCCGAATCATTAGAACTGAGTCATTGTGAGTTTGGAGATGATTTTTGGCTCTCCTCCCCCCACAGGGGGCAAAATCCTTACATTGAGACAGTTTAGCTCCACTTGTAGTATGAAGAGTGTGAGTAGCTGCCTCTAAAGGAGGGAAGCTGTTTGTTGTTTGTGGTGTTCAAGAGACAATAAAGTAAAACCTCCTCACTGGATTGCTCTTCATTCACAAGTTGATCATTTGACCACAAGAAGAGAGAAACATCATCAGCCAAGAGAGTTCTGTTTATGTTATGAGCAAATCTTGACTCGTTCCTGCTAGGGAAAGAGAGAAGCAGGCATTGAGAAATCAAAAAGAAGGCAAAGCAGATTCTAGAATTATGCAGCTTAGTTTTGAGAGAAGTAAGGAAAGTTGGGGGAAGGTAAACCCAGGCCTTGGAAAGGGCTGAAGAGGATGTTCAAGGGATGATCCCTGCATGAGCTTTGGCCTGGTAAGGCTCTATAACCCTGGGAATTGGACTTGTGAAATAATTATTTTGTGATTGGTTTATTTGTCCATTCATTCATTCAGTTAATACTGGTTAAGCACCTACTGTGTGCTGGGCAGAAACTGTGGTTACATGGAAGTTAAAAGCTATATTTGCTAACCAGAAGACTGGTAGTTCAAATCCACCAAGTGTTCCTTGGAAACTCTTGGGGGCAGTTCTGCTCTGTCACTGTGAGTTGTAACTGATGGCAACAGGTATGTTTTTTCTTTGTTGTTGTTTTATGTTCTGGTTACTGTTTAATTACTGGCGATACAGCAGTTGACAAAAACTTTGCATTCATGGGTCACTCATTCTAATGGGAGTGAGATAGACAATCAACAGTACTCTAAATGGTGCTAAGATGAAGGAAGAAAAAGAGAGAAGGGTTACAATTTTAAATAGCATCACCAGGGGAGGTTTTCTCAAATGAGATAACTTAGGAGCAGAAACTTCAAGGAAGTGAAGGAGAAACCTTGTAGACTTTAGAGGCAAGAATATTCCAGATAAAGGGAAGAGCAAATGCAGAGTATCTGAGGGGCTGACATAGTGCTGGGCACAGGGCGAGATGGAGTGCTAGAAGGTGAAGTTAGGTTATGTACTGGATCACTCTAAGCAATTTAAGGGATTTTACTTCTTATTCTCAGTGATTTGAGGAGCCACTGAAAGTAGAATAGCATGATTTGATTTATATTTTGAAAAGATAACTCTGGCTGCTAGTTGTGATTAGACTAAAGAGGCTGTGCTAAGAAGAGTCAGTTAGAGTTATGCAAACACCACATCATTTTAGATTAATTTGTATTTCTGGTCTGAGTTGAAAACCAAAATTGGGAGTTAGTGGCTCTGTGTCAGAATAAGAAAGTCCTTAAATGCTCAGGTGAAGAGGCACTGAATTTTTTTTTTTAGCTTTTGATACTTTCTTCTTTCTTTTTTTCCTGCATTTTAGATGAAGGTTTACAGAACAAACTAGTTTCTCATTAAATGGTACACATTGTTTTATGGTGTTGGTTAACAACACCACAACAGGTTAACACTCTTCCTTCTCAACCTTGGGTTCCCTGTTACCAGCTTTTCTGTACCTTCCTAGATTCTAGTCCTTGCTCCTATGCTGGCATGTCCCCTGAGTCTTGTTTGCCTCTCCAGTCTTTGGCTGAAGGATGAACCTCTAGAGCAATTTAATTACATACGAGCTGAAAAGGTGTTCAGGGACCATATTCTCATTTTTCCAGTCTCTGTCAGGCCAGCAATTCTGGTCTTTGTTTTTGAGTTAGAATTTCGTTCTACCTTTTTTTTTCCCCCAGCTCTGTCTGGGACCTTCTATTGTGATCCCTCTCAGAGCAATCAGTGGTAGTAGCCAGGTACCATGTAGCTGTACTGGATTCAGTCTGTTGGGAACGATCATAGATGTTGTCCTTTAGTCATTTGGTCTGATTTTTCCCTTGAATCTTTAGTTTTCTTCCTTCTTTCTTGCTCCTGAAGGGGTGAGAACAGTGAAACAACCTTAAATGGCTGCTACTCATCAAAGTAGAATGTAGAAATTTTCTTTAAAACTATACTGTGCCAATTGAAGTAGATGTTCCCCAAGACCATGGTCCCCACCGTCCTCGGCCCAGCAATTCAGGCCCTCAGGGAGTTTCACTGTGTCTCTAGAACTCCATGACTATGCCTTGTACAAGTTTTGTTGGCTTCCCCAGTATTGTGTACTGTCTTACCCTTTGCCAAAGTTAGCACAGCTGTTTTCCATCCCCACTACTCCCCTCACTGGTAACTATCAAAGATGGTTTCTTTTTATATGTAAACCTTGTCACGACTTTTCACAGTAGTGGTCTCATACAATATTTGTCCTTTTGTGATTGACTTAATTCAGTCAGCATAGTGTTCTCTAGTTTCTTCCATGTTAGAGGTGTTACACAGATTTCATCATTGTTCTTTATTGTTGCATAATACTCCTTTGTGTACGTACCACAGTTTATCCATTCATCTGTTAATGGGCATCTAGGTTATTTCCAGCTTTTTGCTATTGTGAACAGTGCTGCAGTGAATATGGGTGTGCATATCTATTCATGTGACTACTCTTATTTCTCTAGGGTATATTCCTAGGAGTGAGATTTCTAGATCATATGGTATTTCTATTTCTAGCATTCTAAGAAAGCTGCATTTTTTTTCAAAATGGTTGTATCATTTTGCATTCCCAACAGTACATGAGAGTTCCAGTGTCCCCAGAGCCTCTACAGCATTTATTTCCTGTTTGTGTCCTTTGTACCTGAAATGTGGAATAGGGGTGAAGGCAGGGGATGGGGTAGGGTAAGGTGAGATAGTATCTCATTGTGGTTCGGATTTGCGTTTATCAAATGGCTAGTTCCTCATATGTCTGTTGGCCACTTGAATGTCTAATTTGGTGAAGTGTATGTTCATTTCCTTAGCCCATTTTTTTTTTAATTGGGTGGTTTGTCATTTTGTTGTAGAGGTGTTGAATTTTTTTGTAGATTTTAGAGATTAGACCTTTGTCTGATTTCTAAGAGCCCAATTTCTTTTTTTTCCCAATCTGTGGATTCTCCTTTTAGTCTTTTGATTAGCATAAGTGTTTAATTTTTAGAAGATCCCAAACAGCATATTGATGGATTGTGGGTTTGTTTTTTTTTTTTTTGAAATCCAATCTGTTACCCTGTCTCTTTATGGATGCGACCGTTTACATTCAGTGTAATTACTGATAGGTGTGAGTTTATTGCTGTGGTTTTGTAGTGCTGACATTTTCGTTTTCTCCTGTGCTGGATTTCTTTTGTTATTGTAGATTCTGTTTTTATTGTGATTTTATGTTTTTCTTCTTTATTTATTTATTTATTTTTATTTTTGTTTAACATAACTGAGTGAAAATGTACATTCATGTATAAATTTACATGGCCACCTATATGCAGCTTCCACTGCTCTCCCTGTCCAGTGACTGCACACTATTCCTCTCTGTTCCATACATGTCTCCTCTTCCCAACAACCTCCTTTCCCCTCCTCTCCATCCACTCCCCTCCCTCCAGCCAGAGGTCAGCAAGATAATATCCTGTAGATGTATAGAACCACAAAGTGCTTCCAATATATGGTCACTCTGCATTGCCAAGTCCAATCCATTCCTGTCCAAAGAGTGGACCTTTGTTATAATTTATGGGAAAGGGCAGCATCAGGGCCGGGGGCCATGCTCTCAGAGGAACCCCAAAACCACTGGACCATCAGTTGAGGTCTTTTAGTAGAGATCTCATGATGCACCCCTTTTTATTTTTGTGTTGCCAGTGAGACTCCTCTCTGTGAGCTCCATCGTGGCTATCACTGGTGGTGGCTGGGCACCATCCGGTTCTTCCGGTCCCAAGTCGATGTAGGCACCCACTGTTGTGGGTCTCTCTGTCTTCTCAGTTGTCTTTACCGCATGTCATTTTGGTCCTCGGTGAGCATCCGTTCCTGCTGAGTTGGGACCATTTGCTGTGTCCTCGGATGGCAGCTTGGCAGCTTTTAAGACCCCAGATGACACTCACCAATGTAGGGTGCAGACGGCTCTCTTAGCAAAACGCTAGTTGTGCCAATTGGCCTGGAATTGGCCTAAGAGCATGGTCCCCCGCCCCCTGCCCCAGCTACTCTATCCTTGCAGTATTGAGTCAAGATGGAAGGAGTACTCAAGTTATGCTGAAGTCCACTTAATGTTGTTCGTGTTTCTTCTTTATTTTGACGAGTAGGTTTGTTAACTTTCTTTATGATTACCCTGAAAATAATTACCTTTATCTTCCTGTATTTGAACAAGTCTATCATTATTTGGCATCACCTTTCCTGCAACTCTGTTGGAAAGTTGTATACCTACACTGTTTATTCCATGTTATTGTTCCAATGTTTTTGTCATTTACAGATTAACTTTTCTGGTTCCTTGTTATTTTTTTGGTTTTGGATAGTCCTTGAGAGTTCATTTCCTAGGCTGGCATAATCTTACATTGTGAATTCAGGTTGTGGTCTAATGGTGTTTGTTCTGGAACCAGAGGACTCCTTTTAATAATTCTTATAAGCTTGGTTTGGGTTTTATATACTCCTTTAATTTTTGTTTATCTGGAAATGTCTTAATTTCACTATCATATTTGAACAAGAGTTTTGCAGGATATGTTTTTCTTAGGTGGCAGGTTTTTTTCTTTTATGCCTTTATATGTATCATCCCATTGCTTTCTCACCTGTGTGGTTTCTGCTGAATAATCAGAGGTTAGTCTTATTTCTTCTCCTCTGTATGTAACTTTTTGCTTTTCTTGAGCTTTTCTCAGAATTTTTTGTCTTTGATTTTAGCAAGTATAATTATGATATGACTTGGTTTATCTTATATGGGGTTTGTTGAGCTTCTTCTATGGTAACATTTTCATTTTTCATGATACTAGGGGAGTTCTCTGTCAGCAGATCTTCAGTGAGCCTCTCTGTGTTTTCTCTTTTCTGCCCCTGTTGTGGAACTCAAATCACTTATACATTTTAGCTTTTCATTGTATCCCATGTAATTCTCAGGGTTTCATCATTTTTCTTGGTTCTTTTTTTTCTGATTTTTCCTCAAAGTTGTAGCCAAGAGTTTTTCTTCAGTTTTGCTGATCCTGTCTTCCATCATTTCATATCTGCTCCTTACTCCATCTGTGACATTGTCCATTTCTGAAGTTGTGTTATTTTTTGGGTTTCTAATTACTGTTTTTGTATGAGTTCTAGTTATGAATTTATTTTGGCATTTTGTTCCTGTATCATTTTCTTGAATTCTTCCATGAATTTATCTGTGTTCTCCGCGAATTTTTCTGCTGTCTTTCTCATTTTTGTCTGCTTTTCGTTTTGTTTCTTGGGTAGCTCTGAATATTAGAGATTTGAATTCCCTGTCAGGTGATTCTAGTGCCTCTTCTTCTACTAGAAAGTCATTTGGTGATTTATTTTGGACACTTACTAGAACCATACTGGCCTGTTTGTTATGTTTTGATATTGTCTGCTCTTTCAGATAGCAGTAGCTGTTTTCTTTGTTGTAGGTCTGTGTGTTTCATCATGCTTTTTTGTTTTATTTGGTTATATCAGAACCAGGTGGGCTATGTGTATTTTGTTGTTTGTCTGTGGTCATATTTTTCACCTCCTTGTCCAGTGGGCTGGGCCAGTTGCTCAGCTGTGGTGCAGCAGGGCGAGTCCAGCTGAAGGGGAGGGGCTAGGAATGGTTGGTTGTGGCATATACTACAGTTGACCGGGCGGGCCAAGAATTAGTGCTGGACAGGTTCCAGTATGCTGTGCCTATGCTGCTCACAGGTGTAATGTTCAGGGCTTGGTACAGGTAGGCAGGAAGGAGTGGAGAGGTTGTGGTGTTTGGAGCTGAGATAGGTATGGGAAAGAGGTGGGGGGAGAGGGAGGAAACAGAACCAAAACAAACGAACCAAACAAACAAAACAAAAAGAGGGTTAAGGGACCTTGTTGGAGAGGAGAGATGAGAAACTAGGAAGTGGATAAAAGGAAAAAGAAACAAAAAAGAGGAAAAGGAAAAAGAAGAAAAAATAACTAGATAAAGAATTGGGAAAGAAATAAAGGCCCCCAGGGGCGCCACTGGTGTTGCTGTGAAGACAGCCTGGCTAGAAGGGGTATAGATGTCACACAGTATCAGGAAAAGAAGGTAGGTATAGAGAGACAAAAACTAGTTGATGAAGAAAGACAGGAAGCAAAAAAGAGAGAAAGACATCCTCCCAAGGATCCCACTGATCCTTGGGTTAGAAACCCGGGACATGGGTCCAAAGCTGTACTGTATAGCCTGGCTAGAAGAAACACTCAAACCATGATAAGAAAAAGAAAAAATAGACAGACAAAACACAACATAACAAAGCAAAACAAAACAGCTAGGAAAAGAAGAAAAAAAGCTCTGGGTATCCCACAGCCCAGGCCTGGAGAGCAGTTTTCCCAGTTGAATGAGGCTTCACAGGGTTTCAAGAAGAGGTATAGATGGTACACATAGATGTTCAAGAGAAGATAAGGGGAGGTGATTGGGAGACGCAGAAGAAACCAGCCAGCCAGCCAGCAAATGTCGACAGAAGAAACCAAAAGACACACAAAAAGCACCAATAGCCAAACAAATGCACTCAGGAGCTGGCCAGTGTGGCTAGGGCTGAAGGAGTTTCCTGCTGGCCAAGAGACTGCAGACTGTGGGAAGCAGGGGAAGCCAGTGTGGAGTGGAAGAACAGGGTGAAATTAGGAAGGCCTGTATTGCTGGTTACTGGGTCTTCTGTGCCCTGTTGGGAGCTTCTGAAGCTACTTCCACATACTCCCTTCTACTGATCTCTAATGTGGGCAGAGGGAATCTAAGTGGCATGGATGCTGCACTTTCTGGCCAGCAGGCATTGGGGGTAGAGCAGCAGAGAAAAGATTGAGGGAGGTGGAAAAGTGGGTATTGCTAGTTACCAGGTACTTTGCCTTCTGCTAGAATTTCCGTGAAGCTCCTTTCCTGTGCTGCCTGCCTGTCAATCTTTTCCAGATTGCAACTCTGTGCTGCGATAGCTGATAGGGGATTTCTACTTATATCCTTTTTCGCTGTTTCTTCTCTGTCAGTTTTTATTCCATTTGGTGTTTGGCTTAGATCTTTCTCTCTTCTTTTGACCCTTTGGGTTCCAGGATGGACGTTTGTCTCTTTTTTACTTAGTTTTTGGATCTCTGCTGGGGAGGGATGACATGGTACATCTGTCTGTGGTCACATGTTGGCTGGAAATGAAGAGGAACTAAGTTAATACCTAAATAAAACTTTTTAGCAGGCATGTTATCTGCAACAAAGCCTCCACTATCCCCCCTGTAAAATGAAAGGGGCAGTATCTTAATTTTTTTCAGAGCCTACAAAATTTTTAAACAATTTTTTTCTGCTTATAGAACTAATGCTAATTTATTTGTAAAAATCCAAATATTACAGAAATATATAATGTAGGAAAGGAGTGTTTGTATCATGCCACTGCCCAGCTATAACCACTATTAACAATTTCTGTTAATTTCAGATTTTTTTTCTGTGTATATGAAGATACATTTTTTTTCTTTATTTTTACAAATGGACTCATTAAATCTGTAGTTTTGCCAGTTACATATTTCATGGACATTTTGCCTTGTTGATATACATATATCCTGCATTCTTTTTAATAACTGAGTAGTATTTTACCAGTTGAATATACCATGATTTATTAAACCAGTCCCCTATTGATAGAATTTGGATTGTTTTTAGTTTTACAAACAATGCTGCATTATTTTGGAATATTAGTGCAGGTGTTTCTGAAGGATGGCTTTCTGGAAGTGGAATTGCTGGGACCTAATCCATTAAATGAATCTGTCCTTCTCTTGGAAACCCTAGTGGTGTAGTTGGGTTAAGTGCTACCTCTGCTAGCCAAAAAGCCAGCAATTCAAATCTGCCAGATGCTCATTGGAAATTTGATGGGGCAGTTCTGCTCTGACCTCTGGGGTCGCCATGAGTCAGACTCAACTTGATGGCAGTGGGTTGGGTTTTTAGTCATTCACTTAATGGTAAATGAAAATTGGTTGCATAGTATTCATTATTACTAATTTGAAATACATAAAAATGATATTTTTATTTCAGTGAACATAATTTCATAGATATGGTTGTCACCTCTGGTTCTCCTAATCCTGCTTATTTCTTCCATATGGTCTTTAGTTTCTCAGTAGTAAATTCTCCTACCACTGGGTTTTCAGGAATCTGCTCTTCAAGGTTGAGAAGGACTTCTGTATCATTTGGTCTAAATAGCTTCCACTTGGAGGTGTAAGTGTGTTTTTCTGACATCTTTGTGTGAGGGAGACAGCCTTGTTCAAGTTCTGTCATTCACTTACTGTGGGCTTTGAACTTTCTGTGTCTTGTTAAATGATTGGGTGACTCTGAGCATGTCTTACCCCATCACCCAACACTAACATTTATTTGACTTGTCTGTCTTCAGGGATAGTTAGGCAAATCATTTCTCTTCTCTTTGGCAATATGGGAATGAGGGTGGGCTAGGGGAGATATGCCATTGTCAATAATCTTTTTCACCCTTGCTGCTCACTTTTCAAAGTAAGTTACTCTTTGTTGGAGCCCCTTGGAGTTTTGAGTGTGATCCCTGGCTGAACCCTCTGTATCAAGGGTTGGCAGACTTTCTCTGCACAGGGCCAGACAATAAATATAAATATTTTAGGCTCTGTGGGCCAGTTGGTGTCTGTTGCAGCCACTCAGTCTACCCTTGTGGCACAAAAGTAGCCATGGAGTATGGCTGTGTTTGAGCGAAACTCGTATTTATAATCATTAACATTTGATCTTCACAAAATTTTCACATGTCACAAAATACTCTTTTGATGTTTTCAACCACTTAAAAAGTAAAAACCTTAGTTCATGGGCTGTACAAAAAATAGGCCAGTTTGGGCAGTAGGCAGGACTTTGTCAGTCCCAGCTGTGTATGAATGGGATGTGGAAAAGAGACAGGTGCTGTAGTAGTTCAAGGCACTATGATAATAAGGGCATGGAAGTGATAGGTAGGGAGCTCTTGCGCTTATTCCTGTTCTCCTTTCCCCTTTGGACTAGATGGCTCTAGGCAATGGCCATTACGCAATTCTTTGATAGTTAAGACGAGACATAAATGCTCAGGACTTTGTTGTTTCCTTTGCTGTGTGCCAGAAGTAAGGCTCATAGGTCTCTCTCCATGTCTGTTTAGGGAATTATGCATAAATGTGGAGGCAGCCCTGATGCTGGGGAGGATACTAGTCTCCAGGCTCTCTAGGTGTTATGCTTAGCAAACTACTGTACCCCTATGGCAGGCCAAATTTATACTTGTTAACTGATCCAGATTATCCACCATCATCCCTCTCTTCTCGGGTTGCATGGTGTACAGAACAGGCTGTGTACTTTGTATACACTGCGAACTTGAAAAGATGTAATCGCTTTTGTCAGCTCTGAGGGTTGGTGCACCACAGGGACTACAGTGTGGTCTGCGTGTGTGCCGTGAATACATTGGGAACAATTTCCTGTGTACTCATTCCCCCTCCCCTCCGCCCCAGATCCCCTTCTCTACTTGATCTATTCAGAGTAGTGCTCTACAAGGGTGTGTTGGAGGTTTCTCCAAGACAGTAACACCAGGTGTATGGAGTTCTGTTTGCGTAATATATTTTGCTTGTTGTAATCTGTTCCTACCCATTAGAGCTGTGCAGGTAGCTTCATTTCTTCCTCTTGGACCTTATATATTTATAGAGGGGGCAAGATCTAGTGCTTCTTATTTCTGTTCCTTCTTGGGGATTATTCCTGATAATGTGTTCTCATGGGCAAATTTTGCTTTAGTAGGTAGGCCTGTTACATTGATCCAGAGATTGCAAAATAGCCCTCGGGTGTGTTTGTTTGACTTTCGTAATGTTTCTTAGAATCTCAGCTTTTCCTCACATAAAATCCAGATTTCTAGATTCTGTTGATGACATTGGAAAATCTGGTAATACTGACTTGCAGTGCCACATAATAACTGTTGACAGGAGTTGAGTTATTTGTTGCCCCCTTTATTCAAGGCATGGATTCTTCATGCTTCAGTCTACACCAGGGTTGGCAAACTTTCTCTGCAAAAGGCCAGACAGTGAATATTGTAAATATTTTGCTCAAGCAGAATGTGTTGATGGCTCTGTGTAGGCAGTGCCCTACTGCTGTGCGCTAGCAGTGGAAGGCACTGGGTATTGCAAGACCCTCTCTTCTACTCCACCCAGCTAGCCTAATTCACCTAGAGGGGCTCCCCTGCTGGCTGTAGGTTGTCATGCTAACAGCCCCCTCACCTGAGAAAGTGCCTGACTTTTTAATAGCAACAATTAACAAACTCCTCCTCTGTTTCCAAAGAGGGAAGGTGGGGGTGCCAAGCTTCTTTGCTGGCTGGAGCTCAGTTTGGAGAACAGAAGCTATTATGTCAGGTGATGCAGTATGAGAGGAACTTCCTGTTAATGATGGACTGTGTAAAACCTTGGAGAAGAATGCTTGTGCTGCTGCTCCCTGTGAGCAGACCGTCTTAAAGGGGTGAGTTCCAATGAAAAGGCCACATAGCTTGGATGTCACCTGCCAGGAAATCAAAATGAAGTCAGAGTAGGAGTAGAGTATTATAAAGGAGTCAGTGGCTAAAGTATGACCTTGTCAGGAAGAGAACTGTAGCTTGTTACCACTGTACCCTTCCCATTGCTGCATCAGAGGACATGAGTCTGAATCTTTCTGCCCCTTTGCTCTTTTCCTGCCATACATATATTCACGTGCATTTCTTCATTTCCTCTGCCTCTCTTTCCTTGCTGTCCTCTAAGATCATTGTACCTCACCACAGTGGTTTTTATTCCTTACCTTCTTTGTTCTGGTAGAAGATGTAACCCTTTTAAAATTAAAATCAAGAAAGAGCTTTTTTTTCCTCTCTCTCCTTTAAACTTCTCCAGTCTAGTACCTTTGCAGAAGTCTAGCACTTTCTCTCCTCTGCATGCTTTCCTGATGCCTTTCTACACTTGTCTCTTGTGACTTCTGAGGGACAATTTAGGCAGAAGCTGGACTTGTCATTTTCTGTTATCTGTAAGCTTTGTAAAGGTAAGAACCATACTGTCATGTTTGTTTTATTCATTTTATTTAAAACAAACAAAAAAAACCCTGTACTATTGATTCCAGCTTGTGGCAACCCCCTGTGTCAGAGTAGAACTGTACTTTTTAGAGTTTTCAGTGGTTGGTTTTTAGAAGGTAGCTTTGGGTGAATGGGAACCTCCGCTTTTCAGTCAGTAGCTGAGTATGTTAACAGTTTGCACTATTCAGAAATCCTCATTCTGTGTAGAGCCACTAAATTAGGTGGACTATGTTAAACAGTAATATTTTATGTGTGTTAAGGTCAGAGGGAGAGAGGTGGATATTTCAGACTGTATTTACTGTAAGTCCTGCTAAAGTGGTATAGCACCTAACCTTTGGAAAGCTTTTGGGACAGTATCTTTGCCTGGTGGTTTTCAAAACATGGTCCCTGGACCAGGAATATCAGCAACTCCTGTTAGAAATACAGGGTTTTGGACCTCACCTCATACTTACTGAATCAGAAACTAGGAGAGGAGGATTGAAACTTCCTTTTTAATAAGTCCTGCCAGTGATTCTTATGCATGCTAAAGTTAGAGAACAATGTTTTAAGCCACCTAGGAAGTTTTAGTTATGCTCCCAAAAACAAAAAAGAAAAAACTGTAGTTACACTTTACATTACTGTTACTTTTTTTTTAAGGTGCTGTAGGTGAAACTTTATAGCTCAGGTTGATTTCTCATACAAAACCTTACACACACATTCTTATGTGACGCTAGTTGCAATCCCTATAATGGGATAGCGTGCTTCCACACCTGGCTTACCATGTCCAGCCAAGCAGCTGCTGTCCCTTTCTGCCATTTGATCCCACATCCCACACCCCACATTTGGTCTCTTGTATCTGCTTGACCTAGGCAGTACACTCTTTACGACTAGTATGTTTTAGAGTCCATTCTGATGTTTGTCTGAATAGTGGGCTTCAGGAATGGTTTTAGATTCTGGTTAACAGAGTTTCCAGGAGCCATATCTTCTGGGATTCCTCTAGTCTCAGTTAGACATAGGTCTAAATTTGAGTTCTGTACCACACTTTTCTCCTCCCCTGTCAGGAACTCTGTTGTGTTCTCTGTCAGGGTGACATTACCATTGCTTTTTATTCTTCCTTCTATGCCTGTCCCATGTGAGTAAGTACTGCTTTAAAGCTCATTGTGTTCGTCGGTTCCCTGTCTTCTCTTGTAGTGTACTGTAGTGGAAAAGGCTTTGGAGTTCAGCAACACTGGGTTTAAATCCTGACTGTTCTGTGACTTTTGGCAGGTTAAGTAACCTTTCTGAAGCTCATTTTCCTCAACTGTAAAATTATTGTTGTGAGGATTAAATGAGGTGAAAGATATCAGTTGTATTTACAAGTTAAGGCACTCAAAAAACACCAGTCTCTTCCCTTTTGCCTGTCATTACTCTCCCAGAAAGGAAAAAAATAGATCTCTCTTGCTATATATACTCCTTGCAATATCTGTGAAATCTCACCATGTGAAATTGGAGTAAGGTGAGAATATAACAAAGTGAGGTGCTTTGTAAAGGGAGCATCAGGAATGACTTGTGATATGATTGATGCTAGTTACTCCCACCAGTGACTTGCAGTAGGGCGCAATGAGGTTCTCTTTTACAAAGTTCAGTAATATGGAAAGTAGTTTTGTGCATGGTAATGTACAGGATGTTATCATTTTTCTTATGCTCTTTTGCAGTGGTTTATACGAAGGAAACTTTTCTGCCTCTTGGGAAAGAGGGAACACAAATAGCCTTAATTTTGCGAATTTTGGGGCTGTCTTCTGCATAAAGAGGGAGCCAGCCAGGGCAGAAGATAGTGTGTTTCAGAAAGATGGGAGCCTTATTAGAATATGTGGAAAACAGCAACAAGTCTTTGTAACGTGACATTGATCCTTCTGACCAGTACTGGAGACATCAGGCTGTAGACAAGCAGTTATGCACTGAATTTCACTGTTTAAGGTCTATTTTCAGATATCTTCTTGGGTTTTTTGGTTTTGTCTTGGTAGTCAAGATTCCTCTGAGTACAGATGTGATTACTTTGGGGCTGTAAGCTAACTTCCTGGTGTTAGTTTTAATGCTGCTGTTGTGACTGGCTTCCTTCATGTGTTGACTTCGTTTTGTCTATTGATGCATAATAAGCCACATATCAGAATGGCACTTTAACTATCGTTCATAGATCTTTGGGCCGGCAGGGCTGTTGTTCTTGCTTGGGGTCTCTCTCTGGTATCTTCTGGAAGCTCAGCCAGTACAGGTGGGCATCTCCTTTTCCATTTTGTTTCAGGAACCTCCATGTGGTGTCTCTGCCAGCATAGCCAGATTTCTTACGTAGCAGCTTAGGGCTCCTAAAAGTGGGTGCTAAGAGAGGAAATGGAAGCTGCCAATTCTCTGGAACTGGCACAGCTTGCCACATTCTTTTCATTAAAACAAGTCACAGACCAGCCCAGGTTCAGTGTGAGAAGGGACCACACAAGGGTGAAGAATATGAGGAGTTATAGTTCTTTGGGGACCCATCATTGAAGATTAGCCACTGCAGAGGCCATGACTGTTTTGTATACTAGTGGATACCTAGTAGTAGACACTTAATAAATACATGAGGTTTGAAATAGTGGATCAATGGATGGACGGATGAATGGGTGGGTAGAAGGATGGACAAATAAATGGATTAGGGGTAGAACTTTTGTGATTCTCAGGCTTAGCCCTGTTTATGCAGTGTTTATGCCCTTACAGTACTCACGTTTCTTCAACACATGTCTTTCTGAAGAACCATCTTCTTAGGTGTAATAACTTGGGTGGCCATAGGGCATCATGTACTCTGCAGACATTTTGGGAGTTGTAATCCAAGGAAGGAAAAGTAAAGGCTATTGCTGTACTGTCTACTGGCTACTGTACTTTGCATAAGTTCTTAACTCACTCATAACATTGTGAAATAGATGTTTCGCCATAAATGTAGCAGCTGAGGCTAATAAAATTGCCCAAAATTATATAGCTAGTAAGTGACAGAAGATGGGATTTAAACTGCAACATGTGTGAGCTCAAGCACGTGTTGTACACATACACACACTTGCCTTGCATATTCGTTATTCAGAGTACCTCTTGGTTAGACTTAGAGCATTAAAATGTAGTAGGATTTCTCAACAGTGGCTCTGTTGGCATTTGAGGCCAGGTAGCTCTCTGTGGAGGTTGTCTTCTACACATTGTAGGCTATTGAGCAGCATCCATGGTCTCTACACAGTACATGCCAGTAGCATTTCCCTTTCTCAATGTGACAACCAAAAATGTAACAAAGCAGTGCCACATTTTCCCATGGGTGAAGCAGGAAATCTCCCTTCTGTTTGAAAACCACTGATGAATTATTTCATGATTTACTATCCTTTGATCTTGCTGTTCTTTAAATATTATGTATCATAAGTAATTGGTAGTGGCTGCAAACCAACTTATTGTTTTTAGTTAAGTAGTATCACCTAGTTCTGATGGTCTTCAGCTATGCCTTTCTCTTCATTGCCTTGCTTCTGTTTTGCTTTTGTTTGTGATTCCCCAAATAAAGTACAGCTGAATAAGGTGGTGTTTGTAAGGACGTATTACACAGGTATTGATTTAACAGGCATTCACATCTGTGAGATTATAGACATTAGTGTTAGTGAAAGAAGGTAATTTGCATTGTTTAATTATAGTATAGGGGAGAAACTTGCTGAATTTGAAGCTTAGTTGTGAATGTAGAGTAGCTAATGGGAATGGAAGAGTTTATGATGTAAAAGAGCTGAACAGAAGATTTCAAAGGGCTGCTCAAGAAGACAGAGTATTATAATGAAATGTATAAAGACCTGCAGTTAGAAAGCCAAAAGGAAAGAACATGCTTGGAATTTCTCAAGTTTGAAGAACTGAAGAAAAAATTCAAGAATTGAGTTAAAATATTGAAGGGTTCTATAAACAGGGATACTGCATGTTTTAAAATCAGGAAAAGTGTGTGTCAAGGTTGTATCCTTTTACTATACATACTCAGTCTATATGCTGATCTCATAATCTGAAAAACTGGAGTGTGTGAAGAAAAATGTGGCATCAGGATTGGGGGAAGACTCATTAGCAACGTGCAACATGCAGATGACATAGCCTTGCTTACTAACAGCGAAGAGGGCTTGGAAGCACTAACTGATGAAAATCAAAGATTCCAGCCTTTAGTATGGATTACTCCTCAACATAAAACAAAAATTGTCACAATGGGACCAAAAGCAACATCATGATAAATAGAAAAATTGTTGAAGTTGTGAAGAATTTTGTTTTACTTGGCTCTGTACAATCTACTCCCATAGAAGCAATAGTCAAGAAATCAAGTAACATACAGCATTGGGCAGATCTGTGTCAAAAAGTGACAGCACACACTGGAAGGGAGATCATTGTTGGACTATACCAAAAGCTAAAAGGTTTCCTATATACAACCTAACACTTGGAAGGTTAGAGTAGTTGGGACGGGGCTCTGGAAATTGTGCTTGCAGGGGACATACGGGTCAGTTAAGCTTTTTCCTTTTATGGTCTGTATAGCCTTTGGGGTCTTAAAAGCTATCAAGCTGCCATCTAAGGAGCATCAGTTGTTCCCAGTCTACCTGGAACAAGGGAGAACAAAGAACATCAAACACAGGAAGAAAATGTGAGCCCAGGAGACAGAAGGGGCCAGATGATCCTGATTCTACACCAATATGAGGCCAGAAGAACTAGATGGTGCCTGGCTACCTCCAGTGTTTGCCTTGAGAGACAGTACAATGTTAGACTCCCTGACATAGAGGGAGAAAAGTGGGGGTACAGATCTAGATTTCTGTTAGAAGACCAGACTCGATGGTCTGACATCCTGGAGGGTCACCTGAGAGCACAGCCTCTGGTCTCACTCCTACCCCAGACATGAAACTAGCACTGAAGACAACTCTTTAGATAAAAATTGGATTGGAGCAGCTCCCCAACAGTAATAAGAGGGAATGGTACAGAGAAGGGGACAGAACTCGGTTGAATGTATATGAGAAATACAGAGTGGAAGGGACAAGCATGTTGTCACAGGGCTCTGATAGCGGATAGAGTCACGTAGAGGTCCATGTATGCAGTTTGATATGGCAAATTGACTTCATTGAGCCAACTCGATGGCACTTGGTTTGTCTGTAAATTTTAACTTACCCATATAAAATATTATTTTAAAAAAACCCAACAAATCTGCTTCAAAAGACCTCTTTCAAGTGTTAAAAAACAAGCCTGTGCCAAGCCAGGGTATTTCCAGTCACCTCGTATACACGTGAAAGCTGGACAGTGAGTAAGGAAGATGAAGAAGGTTGATGCATTTGAATTATATTGTTAAAGAATATACCATGGACTGCCAGAATAATGGAGAAATTTGTCTTGGAAGAAGTACAGCTGGAATGCTCCTTGGAAGCCAGGATGGTGAGCCTTTGGTTCACGTACTTTGGATGTGTTATCAGGAGGGACTAGTTCTTGGAGAGGGAAGTTACACTTGGTAGAGTAGAGGGTCAGCAAACAAGAGGAAGACTCTTAATGAGATGGATTGACAGTGGTTACAACACTGGGCTAAACACAGCAACTATTTTGGGGATGGCGCAGGACTGGGTAGTATTTCATTCTGTTGTACAAAGGGCTGCTGTGAGTTAGAAATGACTCAACAGCACCAACAGCAAAATATTGGACAACATGGGAAGCACCAAGAGAAGATGGAAAGAATATACAGAGTCACTGTATCAAAAAGAATTGGTCTACCTTCAGCCATTTCATCAGGTAGCATATGATCGGTAACCAGTGGTATTGAAGGAAAAAGTCCAAGCTGCACTGACGGCACTGGTAAAAAACAAGACCAGGAGTTGATGGAATACCAATTGAGATGTTTCAGCAAACAGATACAGTGCTGGAAGTTCTCACTTATCTATGCCAAGAAATTTGAAAGACAGCTACCTGGACAGCCTGTTGGAAGAGATTCGTATTGGTGCCTATTCCAAAGAATGGTGATCCAACAGAATGTAGAAATTAAAGAATATCCTAAACTTAACACACAAGTGAAATTTTTCTGAACATAATTCTAAGATGATTGCAAGTGGTACATCAGTAAGAAACTGCTGGAAATCGAAGCTAGATTCAGAGAAAAATGTGGAATGAGGAGTATCATTGCTGATGTGAGGTAGATCTTGACTGAAAGTCAACAATACCAGAAAGATGGTATTGTTGGATCACGCAAAGGCATTTGGCTGTATGGCTTGTAACAAATTGTGGGTAGTATTGTGAAGAGTAGGAATTTCAGGCCACTTAAATGTCCTCATGTGAAACCTGTACATAGTCCAAGGCGGTTATTCGAATAGAACAAGGGGATACTGCTGGTTTAAAGTCAGGAAAGATATGTGTCTAGGTTGCATCCTTTTACTATGCTTACTCTCTCTCTATATGGAGCACATAATCTGAGAAGCTGGGTGATATGAAGAACATGACATCAGGGTTGGAGGAAGACTCACAGACAACCTGCCAAATGCAGATGACACAACTTTCCTTGCTCAAAGTGATGAAGACTTGAAGCACTTTCTGATGAAGATCAACAATTAGAACCTTCATTATGGATAATGCTTCAACGTAAGAAAAACAAAAATCCTTAAAACTAGACCTAATAGGCCACATTGTGTACACAGAGAAAATATTCAAGTTGTCAAAAGATTTCATTTATTTGGATCCACATCAACCCCAGTGGAAGCGGCAATCAAGAAATAAGAAGATGCATTGCCTTGGGCCAATCTGCTGTAATAGATCTCTTTTCATTGTTAGAAAGCAAAGCTGTCTTTTTGAGGACTGAAGTGTACCTGACTCAAGCCATACATGGTGTTTTCAGTCATCTCATATGCACTCAAAAGCTAGATAATGAATAAGGAATACCTAAGAAGAATAAATGCCTTTGAATTATGGTACTGATGAAGAATGTTGACTGTAGCATGGATTGCCAGAAGAAGTACAGTCAGAATGTTCCTTAGAAGTGAGCATGAAGAGACTTGCCTCATGTACTTTGGGTGTATTATCAGGAGGGACCAGCCCCTGTAAAAGGACATCATGCTTGGTAGAGTAGAAGGACAGCCAGCAAAGGAGAGGAAGACTCACAGTGAGACGGATGGGCACAGAGGCAGCAGTAGTGGGCTCAAGCATAGCAAGACCAGGCATTGTTTTGTTCTGCTGTGCATAAGGTCGTTATGGGTTGGAACTCACTCACTGAGCCTAACAGCAGTAACAACAGGGGGAAGAAATGCATAATATTACCAAGCTGAAAATTAGTGTCTTTCAAATTCAACAGAGTTAATCTTCATCAGGTAGTACTGATTGATAAGCTGGAGAATGGTAATGTGTGATTCTTTGCGGGGAGGTTAGTGAAAATTGCAGTTTCTGTACTGATTGTAGTCTATGTATACTTTGTTTTGATGTTGATTTCATGTTGTGTAGACAGAGGTAATGATGGTGAAATCCACTAGTGGATTTCAGAATTTCAGTATTCTGGTGAAGTTGAATGCTGAGTCTAGAAGCAATCAGGGTGGTTGCTGAATCCAGGAACACAGGGTGGAATGGAAGTAGTATACACCCAGAGGCAAGGCAATGGAAATCAAAAGTTAGTAAGAGGAGCAGTTAGTTCAGAGTGAACCCAGCATGTCAGGAAAATGATTGTGTTCAGAGTTTTGTGTTAGCTCAAGGGCTAATGGTAGATTGTGTGGAGGCCCAGCTTGAATCTCTTCCCTCTTGTCTATTTCTGTGGATTCCAGAAACCTCATTATTTGGACAGGCTTGAGCCAGGAAAATGTCTCTCTCTAGCACTCTGTGTCGTCCGTGTACCTAGTCCATTGCAAGCCTTCACCTGATAGCTATGTCCTCCTGATGTTGTCCCTCAGGTTTTGTTTCATGCTATCAAGTATGTTGTTTGCAGTATTACAGAATCAAGGGTCTGTCACTTCTTAATGAATGACCTTGGTTGAGAGTTTCTGTGACTGTCAAAAATCATCTAGGAAGGAACTTACAGATCTGCTGGTATTAAGACAGTAAATGATTTTTATCAATATGCCCTTTGTAAAATTAGTGGTCCTGGAGTTACACTTTTTGGGATTTGGGCATTATTCTGAATAATAGTAGCTGAAAATTCAGGGCTACTAAATTCTGTGTATCTCTTCCTTTTTTAAAAAAAATTATTACTGATGTTGAGAATATACGTGGCAAAACAGAGACCAGTTCAACAGTTTCTATGTGCAAAATTAAGTGACTTGATCACCCTTTGAGTTATGCAAACCTTCTTAGCATCCTTTCTCTGAATTGTCCCCCCCCAAAGGTCCCTAACTAATCTTTTTGAGTTGCTATTTTCAGTTTGATCTCATATAGATAGATCTTAAAAGAGCATAATGCTCCAGGCAGATATTTTTCACTAGTTAAGCTAAACTGATGTTTGGTTTTAAGAAGACATCAAGGGATAATTTTGGTTTAAGGTTTAAATGTAAATCTCTTCTTGATTTTTGGGGAAACTAGTCAAGGTACAGGATTCACTGCCTCTTAAATCAGCCTGTATGTCCTAGCTGCCTATGGGCCATGGGTGCACAGGAGTATCAAAACTGGCTGTGGAGTTTTTTTTCCATAGATTTGCCCAAGTACTGCCAACTCAAAAGCTGAAATTACAGCCTCAGCTTTATAAACACTTCAGAGGTGCTCTTATTTGTCTTTTGGTTAAATTCTGGTTTACACTTCTGATTCAAAGAAACAGAACTCTCTGAGGGGGCCTCCAACACCTCTTAGAGAAAATGGGCTCGAAGTCAGAGTAATGACGTCTGAGTAGATCCTCTTGAGCCTTTGAGCTTAGATGCTGACAAAAATGAGTCAAGTCTGATGACATTAGTGTCTTATGTTGAGGATTTACAAAAGCTAAGGATACTGGCAACCTACCATTTTACAATTGTGTTAAAAATAACCACCTGCCAAACAATTAGCAGAAAGTCAGATGTTTCCAGAGAGGCCGTGCCAACTTTTCAGGAAGTAAGTCTGCCTTTTGTGGCTAGATGCACGGTTGGCATACCATGCGTCAGTTCTGATTCTAGTCTCTATCTTTTCAGTGTCTGTGATTATGTTTATGTGCTCTGATATTTTACCATCTTTCACTCACTGCACAGACATTGACGAATCCTGTGTTTTGTAAAGAAGCTTTTCTGGTTAAGGGCACTGTTTTGAGCCCTATAAATTGTTTAGGTTTGATTATAGAAAGGTAAGGGTGATCCACACGGCAGGTGCCATAAGCTCTTTCTGTAGTTTGTCTGTTTTTTTTTTTCCTGAGGTTAGCCTTTTAGAAGTGCCACCTTGTCTTAGTCGTCCCACAGCAGGAGTAGGAGTTGCCAGCAACTGCACCGTGTGCTGTAAATGCACCCGTAGAACTTAGGAGCCCTGCAGCGATCAGATGACTGCCTATCGTTGGATAACTTAAACGATAATTGCCAGTGTGTGAAACTAGGAGGCTTGGATGCCTCTGCTTTAAAGCAGAGGTGTCAATTTGGAAATCATAATAGAGGTGTCGTTTCAGAACACACAATTATTTTTTACAAAGAATAAGAGCTTGTCATCTCCAGGCCTAAGCATGCGCAAGGCAGCTATCTGGGCCTTGCAGAGCAAGATTGAGAAATAAAGACAGCAGCAGTGCGTCCAAGTTTCTTTGGCCGCCTGCCTCTTGATCCCCCTGAAAACACTGCCCTCTTTCCTCTGTGAGGTCTCTTTTGGTGATAGGCAGTACAGGAACATAGTGATAGTTTCCTAGACAAGTAGCCAGCCTCTGACTTTATGATTTAATAAGCATCCAGGGACCAGCTGCGCTGCATTTATCAGGACAATGTCAGCACTAACGTGAGCATTTTAAGTGACCAGACAGATGAAAGGTGATGTAAGCAGCTTCTGAAAACTCTGTTCCTTCAGGAATTTTAGTGTGGGATTTTGGACATCTAGCAACCTTGTCTGTTAAGTCGTAGGGTCATTGAGGAACATTCCAATATGCTCTTCTTTCTTATTCTTCTGTTTAGGCATGCTGTTTGATTTCCTTATTTATTGCTCTCCTGTTATGTTAGGATGGCAATTTCAGTGGGGTAGAAAGATGACTTGGACTCAGTGCATGCTTTCATGTGGCAGAGATGCGACATCCTTATAGGTAACTGCAGTACAAGATGACTTGGGGGAAAGTCTTTAAGAGAGAAAAAATACTGTGGGTTATTGGAGAAAAGAGGGTGAACTGGCTAGAGGACTCAGGTATTTGAGCATTCAAGAATTTTTAGCAGAAAAAAAAAAAGTTGTTTTAGTAGAGATGAAGAGAAGGAACATTTTGCAAAGATCTGGCCAAGCTGAAGGCATAGATGGGGTAGTGAAGAGAGTATTTAGTGTAACTAGAGCAGTGGTCCTTCAGATGTGGTCTGGGACCCTTAAGTCAAAACTATTTTTATGACAATGCTGAGACAATCTTTGCTTTTTTCACTCATTCTTCTATAAGTGTACAGTGGAATTTTCCTAAGGATATATAACAAGTGGTGAAGTTGTGGTTCTGGTAGCTAGTGGGGTATGTGCTTATGTGTATTGCATTTTTCTTAGCTTTACTTTCAAAATGGTAAATGTTGATAGATTAAATCCACATAAACAAGTTCTTTGGATCCTCAGTAATTTTTAAGAGGCTAAGGGGACCCTGAGACTAGAAAGTTTAAAAATCGCTGGACTGGAGCACATATTATATCTAAAAGGAATCAGAGATTTGGCTGTAAAGGTAAGTTGGCTTTGGATGCCAAGCTGAAGAATTTGGATTTTATTTCCTAGGTAAAAGGGAGATATTAGTTTAGATTTGGCTCAACTGAATTGAAGTAACAGATGTCGCCCGGGCAACAAAAACTAGGCAAGGAAATTAATCTTTAGGCACAGGTACCGCTGATAGCTTCTAGAAGCGGGCTTGTCATAACAGTGTAGATGGCATAGTTCTGGTAATTGATTGTTGCCAGTGGTTGGAGAAGATCTGAACATGTTTGTTTGCATTGGGATATTGATTTTTCTCTGTTATATGACAGCTTGTTAACAGAGTATCTTAAGGGTATAACTGTTTAGTAAGGAGGAGTTGTTAATGTGCTGGTTTATTCTGTCTAGACTAACTCCCAACTTACTCTTCTCAACCCTGGTATCCATTGAATTCAAAGTTGAGTCTTTGAAAGACCCATCTCATCTGTCCCAGCAACATTTTTCTTTTCCACAACTGTCTTCCAGTAATTTTTAACTCAACATTTTTCTTTTCCAGAACTTTCTTCCACTATTTAGAATTGTTTTCATAGTCATCAAAGGACATGATCTTGAGAAACAAGGGCAGCTGATCAGGGAACCCTCTTGCAATCAGGGAAGGAAAAAAATAGTTGTTTACATTTAAAGTGTTTGGAATTTTACAGCTTGAATTTTGTTCCTATTGACACCATTTCAGCAAGGTTTAATACTCTTTATTTAAAGCTTTCTTAATTGCAGTAGTGCCAATACTTTGATTTGAGACTTAACTGTCATATTCCATAATGATTCCACTTATCTTTCTAGGAACTGAAAATATGTAAGTTAATATTGTAGAGCAAAAGTCAGTGGACTTTTTCTGTAAAGGGCCAGGTAGTAGACATTTTAGGGCTTTTTTCAGTCAAGACTAACTGAACTGTATTTTAACCCTGGAGTCGATTCTGATTCATGGTGACTGTGGAACAGAGTAGAACTGCCCTGTTGGGTTTCCAAGGAGCAGCTGGTGGATTCATAATACCAACCTATTTGTTAGGAGCAAAGCTCTTTGACCACTGTACCACCATGGGTCCCAACTCTACCTTACTAGTTGTGGAAAAAGCCACAGACAATATGTAAATGAAGGAGTATTGCTGTGTGATAAAAACTTTTTATTTATAGAAACAGTCAGTTGGCCCATTTATTAAACCCTGTTTTATAGCATTGGGGTAACTTATCATTTGAAGAAATGCTTTTTAAAAGTGAATAATTATTTTGAAAAATGAATAGCTATTTCTTTAGTTTTCAGTGTTTTTATTTTTTATTTTTGTGTTTAATATGACTGAGTGAAAATGTACATTCCCATATAAATTTACATGCCCACCTATGTGCAGCTTCCACTGCTCTCCCTGTCTGGTGACAGCACACTATTCCTCTCTGCTCCATACAGTAGTTTTCAGTGTTTTTTACTTAAGTGTTTTTAACGGTTTTTTGAAATAATTTCATACTTACGGAAAAGTTGCAGAAATAATACAAAAAAATCTGTACTTTATCTGCATTTCCCAGATGTAAACATTCTGCCACTTTTGCGTTATCATCCTTTCTTTGTTTCTTTACCTGTACTTGAGTATGGTTATTATATTTTTATATATTTATCATTAGTATTTTATATTTTTACATACTTATGGTTTAATATATTTTTTTAAACATTGAATTTTTTAAAAGTACCATTTAGTTTGTAGGAGCAGTGATCTTTGGACTTTTAAAAGAAATCGTCAGTGCAAGATTTTTGTGTAATCTTTGTATGCGTGGGTGTGCGTGTGTCACATACACTGTAGTTATGCATTTTGAAACACAAGTTTTTCTCCAGTGGCTCAGAATAACACAAGCCTAGGTGTACCTTGCTTAGACAGCACAGCTTTAAAGAATGAGTGAGGCAAGCTATAGAGAAAAGAAACTCGCTTGTTTTGGTCTGTTTTCTGTAAGACCTTCAGTGACCCTTTAAAACGTTTCTAAATTGAGGTCTGAGGTCAGGATGAAATAAGAGTTTCAAGCCAGAATGGGCTTGTCTGAGCCTTCCTAAGCCCTGCCCAATTTTGTGTTATCAAATTGCATGATAGATAATGGAATCAAGTCAAATTTGTGGGGGCCAGCATCAGATTACAGCAGCCATCTGATACCATTTTGTTGTGCCATTTCCCCACCAAAGACTTTTTGTGGCGCTGCAGGAAGCTGATTCGGAAGAAGAAAGGTCCTTGTTTAAGATGGTGGTGATGGCATTTACTCATCTAGTTAATTCTGGTCCTTTTTTTTATTGAACACAAATTAGAAAAGTCTTTTTTCACTCCTTCAGGTATTACTTGGGTTTGTAACTATACAGAATGTATGTGATGCATGGTTGAGGGTATTCATAGTAATTGGCACTTTGGATTTTGTGTATTCGCAGTTAGAATGTCAAGTATGTAGGGCATACTAGGCCCATTGTATTACCTGGGGAACAAATGCTGCTGACAGATTTTACAGTTGAACAGGCACAAGGGATGCATGTTCCCGAAGAACTTCATTGAGGACTCTCCAGAGATAAAGCTTAATATTTTGGTTCTACTTTGATTTAAGGAAGTCTTCCTAATTAAGATAGGAAGTTAGGGCAGGAAGTAGACTTGCAGAATTATAAAATGGACCGTTGAAGTGAGTTATCTATTCCAAACTCCTCATTTCAGGAACCTTCTTTGCAGTGTCGCTGAGTCCTCGGCTCTGACTTCTCTTTGAATATTGTCACTGCCTTGGCACAGCAGGGGCAAATATTTGCCTCCTAACTTATCAGGATCATTTTTCAGGCTGGAGTATTTAAGAAGGATATATTTTGGTCACTCTGGAGGATGCTTCTTGCCAGAGGACCTCTGCTTACTAAGCAGCTGTTTGGAAGGTATTACGAACGGCCTCCATAGAGAGGAACTTGTGATGGAACAAGCTTCTGGATATTCCAGGGCAGTCAGCTGCCTCTGTATTGTACTTCCATTCTTCAACTTAACCCAGTTCCTGTAGAACTTGTTTATTAGTGATGAGTAAGTACTTTCTGTGTAGATGGCCTAAATGTCCTGTATGTAGTTATTTTTAAATTTTTTTATTTTTTCTGAAATCTGTGTAAATTTAACTTTCACTATCTCAGCCTCTCAAAACCCTGGTGGTGTAGTGGGTTAAGTGCTACATCTGCTAACTGAAAGGTCAGCAGTTCAAATCTGCCAGGTGTTTCTTGGAAACTCTATGAGGCAGTTCTACTCTGACCTCTAGGGTTACTGAGTTGGACCCAACCCAGGGGCAGTGGGGTTTATCTCTGCCTCTCACAAACATTTTGTATTTCAAAGTCTCAAAGACATGCCATTACTTTGTGTGCCCCTATGAAGGGAAAAAAATGCTGCCAATTAAACTGTGTCACATAATTGTAAGATGCATCCCAGTTTCAGACATAGTAAATTTTTTTTTTTTAAGTATATCTTAGAATTGGTGAAATACAGCATTTCTGGGCTACATAAACATAGGTATCATTGAAGATTCAGGCTTTTAAACAGGGAGAAGATGTATTTTTTCCTTTCCTTCCTTATTGGTGATACTGAATTCTCTCCCTTTTGTGGTAGGACTATTTCAAGTGTCTTAAGTGTAGCGATTATAGATCCTGTCTAGATTTTTTTTTTTAAAAGCATCATTTAGTAGCTGATTATCCTGGGCAGGAAAGATGGCAGCCCACGTTGTCAGAGCCTTTGCAGTGTCTCTGCTCCAAGCTGTGAGGGGAACGCCAGTTGCTGGGATAAAGTGACTGCATATGACTATATCTAAAGCCAGCTGGTTTTAATAACAGTGAATTGAATTAACTCAATTTGTAAGGATTGGTAGCTGCTGTCCTTATCCTGTATCTCTGCTTTAAAGAAGAGTCTGGCAGCGAGCTTGAGACTTTTCCTGGGAGAACCAGGCAAGATGCCACTGGAGAGGAACACCATGCATTTCTTCTCAGGCCATTTCCTCGGAAATATGTTCTACAGCAGGAGTTTGCTTGGTTACCAAGGCACATTTGAGTTGGGAAGCAGTGTGGCAGACATGGCACACTGGGGCTTCCTGGGCCATATTTATCAGATGTATTTACCTGGCCTTGTAAAAAAAAAAAAAAGAGGCCTGGTGCTCTAGTGGTTAAGTGCTGGACTGCTAACCAGAAGGTCAGTGGTTTGAACCCACCAGCCACTCCATGGGAGAAGATGTGGCAGTCTGCTTCCATAAAGATTTACTGTCTTGGAAACCCTATGGGGAAGTTCTTTTCCATCCTACAAGGTCACTGTGAGTTAGAATTGACTTGATGGCAGTGAGGGTTTTGGTATTATACTAAAAGAAAAACAATGTTTTAGCTAAAACTTAACAATCAGGAGATTTCATGCAAAAATCCAAATTTCCTGACTGTTCTTAAAACAGAGAGAACCAGCAGTATTGAACCCACATTCTCGCTTGGCTGGAGCTGAGTGACAGGACGTGGGCTTTCCTCTTTGCCAGTCTCCATCACTAACCATGGGTGATATATACCCTTGTTACCCTCCTGGGTCCTGGAGGGTGCTGCATTATAATGTAGGGCGTTGAAGCAGACCTTCCCTGGCATCCTGGTATTATCACTGGTAGCTGTGTGTCACCACGTTATACTTCTCCCAGGCCCAGTGTTCTCATATGTGTAGTAATACCTACTGTTGGAGTTGTGGTGAGGTTTAAAGGGAGAAATGTATGTGAAGTGCTTAGTATATTGCTTGATTTTAAAAAAGGTGCTCAATAAAATGTGTGTAACGTATGATGAGTGGAACTAATGATTGGTCTAGGTTATGTAATTAAAGATTTTTGTCAGTTATAGTACTTTTTCTCACAGGAAGGGTGTGGGCAGAGTGGAATGAGTAGATGAGGGTCACGTGGATTATGATGACAGAGAAGAACTGGGCGACAGGAAGAATGTTGGCACTTTGTGACAGTCTCTGTGTATGCCCCATTTCCCTCTTCCTGTGTTGATCCCAGCCTCCTGTTTGTCTGCTGGAGGGGCTGCGAATAGAAATAAGATCATGTTAGAAGCACTTGTTCACTTCTCAGTGAAGAGCAGTATTCAGCATAAGACAGTGGCCGTATCCAGTGTGGGAAGCTCTGGCGCTCTTCCGTTACTGATGACTCTCTCAGTATTTAGCTTATAGGAAGAGTGCAATCCCAGATAACAGATGTTAGATGGATACTAAAGGGGAAGTTATTTATCTTTCCCCGAGTTTTTCCTTATGAATGACCTCTGAGTTGGTAATTGACAGGGATTATTGCCATTTTTTTAATCTCTGCTAGGAGGCTGCTGGAGTCTTCCCTCATTTCATTATCCCGTTATGATGGAGCAGGATCCAGAGAGCACCCAATTTACCCAGACCCAGCGAGGTAAGGCCAAAGTGAGAAGTGGCACTAGGTGGGGGGGAGGGGCGGCCCTTGGGGTTGCCTGGCTATTGGAAGCCCCCTTCTGTGCCTCTCTGGTCCTGGTGCTCTTTTACTCCTCAGTGAGACAGGTGGTTCAGGTGATTGGGAATTGTTGCAGGTAAGTGAACAGAGCCTCTGGTGACAGATGGTTATGACTGAGCTCTTGTCCTCTGGGGTTCTTTTCTGCTAGTGGGACCCTAGAGGAGGGTCTGAGGAGGCTACAGGCAGGCACAGGATACCTCTTCTTTTTCGCTGTGTGTTAGAAAAGCTGTTTCCATTCATTTGGACAGCCAGAAGGGAAGCTGGCTTTTAGTTGTAGAAAAATTAATTACAAGTAAAAACAAAACAGGACCATGTGCTGTTTTGAGAGGGAATTTAGAAAATGAAAAGGCAGCCATTGATCTCATCTAGATGTTGAGTTTTTTAGAAACTACCTGAAGGAAAAGATGTCTGAAGATAGAGTAGCTGAATAAAACAAGTTGGCATTTTATTAAAGTGCTTGCTTTATACTGGTCAGAAGACATTTGAAAAGTTCTTGAAGAGATAAAATAGAAATTCATGAGTTCAAGACCCACACTGTCCTGATCTGGTAACTGAGGATCAATAATAGAGTGTTGAGTTGGTGTATAATGTTTACCTGTTGAGAACAGCCCTTTGGGGTTGCCTGAGCAGAATGTACTAATTCTGTTAGTGATATAAAAAGGAGTAACCTGCAGTTCATTTAATCTAGAGCTCTTTGTGAGGCTTTGCCAAAGAAAGGAAAAATTTATAGTGGTGGGGTTGGCAAATTAGCGGTGTATAGGTCAAATAAAGGTAAATAAGCTTTGCTTAAAAATTTCAAATCCACTAGGAATATTAAATAATTTCATTGTTGCTACATTTATGTCATGATACTGAGCACTTGTTCTGTGATACTAGTGAAAAGAAGCCCCATTATGCTCTTACTTCCTTTCTATACTCCCAAAATGGCAAATCTAAGATCAGGGAACATAGAGATGGATGACTTCAAAACAGGCTATTTAGATGATGACTAAAGCATGGAATTTGTGTTAGTTTCTAATTTGGTCTGAATATAACCCCTAAAGGAACACAGGACATTTTTGGCTTTGGTCAAATACTTGGAACCACTGAGATAGAGAGCTTCTTGCTATAGAACAGTTTCTTTTAGGGCCACAATAGGATTGTTGACCTGGAAATTTAAACAGTGATTCTTAAAGGTCTCTTTTCATGTAATAAGTCTGTTATTCTTAATCTGAGCTCTTCATTACAGAAAGTGTCATATTTTGTGGTATTGATATTTTTCCCTTTGAACACAAAATAGATTTTTTGAAGGAGAAAATGTTTCTTTTTTAAAAAAACTTGAGGACTTATTTCATATGTTCACCTGGGACACTTTAGGGTTGTCTGATGATTTTGTTTCCAAGCTCTTCAGTAGGATGCTGAGTGTTACCTCATTACTGGTAGTTTAATTTCTTTTTTCTTGAGACTCGACCATATATCATATATATAAGGCAAAGTCTTTATGATTCTCTTCAGCATTCAGATCCTTAGCTGTCTTCTGGATACCTAAAAGGATGAGACCAGAATGTATTTGTGTTTAATAATGTGCCAGGAGTTTTTTTGTTTTAAGCCATTGATTAATACAATTTCATAGCCTAGGGAATCCATGTCCAATAGTGAAATTAAGTTATTGGGGTTACTTGGGACCAAAATTGTGTCCCTACATAAAAAGACAGTCTTTGTTCATTATCATCATCAGCAACAACAGCAGCATTATTACTGTAACCAATAATAATATATTTTTTCTGTTAGGTTAGGCTGTCAACCAAGGAATGAATGAGTGTTTATGGTCACTTTCCAAGAACAGTTCAGAAAAAATGGTCTTAATTTTCCTGCTGCAACTTTTCTTCTAGTTATGTCTTTTCCAGTCTGACTTGAGAATTTAACTAACAATTAATTGATTTTTCCTGGAAGATTTTTATATATTTGGTTGATAGTGAACAACTCAGGAGTACTGACTTCTGTCTGCTGAAAATTTAGGATTCTGTGATTTATCCTTGCAAAATGCATGGGAATAATGAAAGTTCCACCAGTTAGAGGCCTCTAAGAAGTAATTTTAATACCTTGATTATCTTGACCATTTCCCACCTGCTGTATAAAGAGCATTTGGATTCAGTGATGTCAGATGCAGCATATTGTTCCATAACACAGACTTGGAGGACCAGAGATTGTCAGCCAGCCTGCTTGGGAATTTCATTTTATGGTTGGTCGGATAGTGAATACCTGTGATGACAAGAATTTTGGATTTCACCTCAGTTCCAGTAGCAGCTGACTGCAGGATCTTCTTTGGCTTGAGTCAGTGGACTTACTGAGGATACGTCCAGGGATATGAAAAAGTCAGGCTGCAAGATGTTTGATTATAAATAATTCTTATACCATTTGGATAGGTCTATTTCTGTTTTTATTTCTATCAGATTACCATTAAAAAAATTAAAAAAAGATAGCATGCTTTTTTTCCCATCTATACTCAAACAGAAATGCATCAAGTATAGAAGTCCCCCCAAATCTTCTTTATGATTGCTGTGTCTCCTTTTAGTTTTATTTCTAATTACAGAAATAATCATTTTTGTTTACATAGTAGTGTGTACAAACCATTCTTCAGTTCTCTTTCACCCCCTTAAGATTTTATTTTATAGTGCTTTTCTTTTGAGTGTGTAGAGAAACTTTATTCTTTTTAATAGCTATGTAGTGTGTCCTTGTATGGATATACTTTAATCTGTTGATGGGCAGTTGGGTGGTTTCCCAGTTTTTCTTCCTTGCTAACAATGAACTTCCTCCTACATCTGTCTTTGTATTCTTGTGTGTTTTATAGAGTAAAATTCCTAACAGAATTATTGAGTCCAAGTGTGCCTCACGCAGGTCTGGAGTCTTGAAATTTCTTAGTATTCCACTTAATATTATCATGTAAGATACTATTTGTCCCTTTGAAACCTTGGTGGTTAAGAGCTACAGCTGCTCACCAAAAAGTCAGCAGTTCAAGTCAAGCAGGCCCTCACGGGAAAACCTAGAACCAGTTCTAGTCTGCCCTGTAAGGTTGCTCTGAGTCGAAATCAGCTCAACAGCAGCAGGTTTTTTTGTTTGGTTTTGGTTTTGGTGGTTGTTGTTGTTTTGGTTTCTGGCTCACTTTCTCAGTTTATAGCCTCTAATCATGTAGCAGTGTTAAGAGGTGGAGGACAGACTTGAGAAAGAAAGTAATGTGAGGAATTGTGTAGAACACCTAAGTTGTCAGGGAATATCAAGATACTAAAGTCATAGATTCAAGATATAGGTCCAGACTAATTATTTACTGAGCATAGCCATAGGAAGGCTGAAGAAAAATGGATGACTGTTACCTTCTGTAATGCTCAATATCCATGGAGCCTCTGATACTCTGGTTGTAAGACATTTTGTTAGATTGTTTTCTCTGTTAGTACTTCTGTTCTCCCAAGTATATTTGTACTCTCAATCTCTATCCTGTATATTTTTTCCATGTTACAAATACTGATGAATAATTAGTAAGGAAGGGGTAAGAGGTTCAGAGATCATTTTAAGGAGACAGAACAAATCTGGAGCTATGTATATATGCTGGAGATGAAGGAAGGCTTAGTGAAGATGATGCCTGTAGAAGCCTTTATCAGTCATCTAAAGTTTACCATCTCTGGCCTGTTTTCTCATCTATAAGATGAAAGATAGATGTTCTGTAGGTGATTGCTGAGGTCCTTTTCATTTGTTACCTTTTGAGGATGAATAATGATTGAGAAGAAGCTGTGAGTCTGTATAAAGGGCACCCTGAGAAGCTAAAAGAGGTCCCTTAAGGGACCTCTTCTTGGGATGGGGCAACTCTTGATCAGATAATGACTGGTTAAACAGCCTCTTTGGCTTATCTTTGCCAGAGCTGGAACACTGGCAGTAGTCTGATGAGGATGTTCTGCGGTACCAACCTCCTGGTGAGCTCAATGCCCTGTATTTTTCATGCCTCTGGAGTTTGCCTCAGCAGGGTATGTCAGGGGAGAGCTTGGAGTGGCTGTCACAGTGTTCCCCACTTAGTGCTAGCTTGTGTTTGTCCATCTCTGTCTCTCTCAGATTATCTCCTGCTGCATACTACGCCCAGAGGATGATCCAGTATCTCTCTCGGAGAGACAGTATTCGCCAGCGCTCCATGCGCTACCAACAGAACCGTCTCCGTTCTTCCACCTCTTCTTCTTCCTCAGACAACCAGGGTCCATCTGTAGAGGGAACCGACTTGGAGTTTGAGGACTTTGAGTAAGTACATACCCAGCTTGCTTTCTTCCCTCTTCTCTCAAGCTGTGAGTTCTTCCAGATTGGCTGCTGTCTAAGCTAGGGTGGTTAGCATTCTTGCTTCAAAGTCCTAAACTATTATGTATGAGTAATAGGATGGGTGAAGGAGAGACACTGAAAATGCTCCAGGCACTTCTGCCTCTGGCAGTTGCAGAAGCCTGTGGGCAGAGATGTCCCTTTGGGCCCCAGGCCAGAGTAGAAGATGACTGCTGCTCTTCGGGACAGCAATTTTGTGTGTACATTGACAATGGAAATGCTTCTTTTAGGCTGTATTTACACTATCAGATAGCCGCAGGGCTGGTGTTTGTTCTCTTAAGCAGAGTAAATATGGAAATTAAACATAAAGAAAATACTTAGAGTTTTCTTGAAGAAGAGTTCTGTGTCTTGGCACCTTGATCATGCTTGTTTTTTTGAGGTCCTACTCCCTTGCCTGAAGAAAGGGGCCCCCTGATGGTGCAGTGCTTAAGTGCTGGACTGCTAAACTAAAGGTCAGCATTTAAACACACTAGCTGCTGGGTGGGAGAAGCCCCCTGGCAGTCAACTCCCATGAAGATTACAGCCTAGGAAACCCTCTAAGGGTATTCTGCTCTACCCTGTGGGCTTGTTACAAGTTGGAATCAGCTTGTGAACAGCAGTATCTCCCTTGCTTAAACTTTCTCACTCTACTTTCCTTTCCTCGTACAGGGTCTTTGAAAGCTTTCTTTCTCATTAATGTGGTGGCTTGAGCAGTCCTTGCTTCTGGAGGCCTTTTTGAGTGCTTGATGGGGGTGATAGAGGAGTTAGCTAAAGCAACAGTCAGCTTCAGGCTCCAGAATTCAGTCTCCCAGCCTTACTGCAGGGTTTTGTGTTTTCTGTCCTCCTTTCTTGGCTTGTTTCAAATTGAATATTTCTCTCTTGTTTTGGTTCCCATGTTGTGCTATTCTCAAATGCAAAACAAGACACAGAGAAGAGTAGTTAAGGTGGGTTTTCCTCCCTCCTTTTTGCTGGCAGTATTAGACTGGTGCAGCCTGTCAGTCATTTCCTTTCACTCCTCATCTTGACATAGCTCAGTCAGATCTGATGTCTTAAGAGTTCTTGCCTTTTCCTGACCTTCTTCCTCTTCTTTGAGATGAATGGAAAGCTCAGGAGCCATCTTGCACCAGAGCATTATGATCATTTGAGAAATTTCTTTGACGGAGAAGATTAAGGAGGTTGGAACAACCTTTGTACCAATTTGCCTTTCTAATGCTGTGATAAACACACTAGCAATTACATAGTTGGAAGCAGGGAAGACTAAATGGAGGTTTATTTGTCTGGGTAAGATATAGATGTGAAAGAAGTGTGGGGGTGCCCTGAAGCAGCCTGGTGTGGTCCAGGGAGCAGGAGTGCTGGTCCTTTCACCGACTGTGGCACCTGAGCCCTGCTGTTTCAGACTCTTGGCCTGCATCTTTCTCCCTACTGTCCTCTCTAGGGGAAGGTGGATGCATGTACTGGCAGTATGGGAACACGGAATCTCTAGCCCTGTAGCCAGGCAGACACCTGTAATATATTCTCTTACAGGCATTATTATTTTTTTCCAGCACTGGGGGCTCTTCAAGGAAGTCATTTAAACATACATACTGAGGCTGCTGTTACTTGGTGGTCCTGAAAAGCCTAGGTGATGTCCTCTCAGTAATCCTGTAGAGCCTTGGGAGTCTGTGCTGTGGACTGCCTAGTCCTCTTTCCCTGCACCCTTGTCAGGGTATGTTATCTCTTTGCAGTGGTGAAATGTGGGGCTCATACCTTTGCGCTGTGTCTTGCCTCGTGACTTGTCCTTCACAATGGAATTCTGGGTTAGTTTAAAATGTTCTGTTCTCATCTTACCTTCCCTTTCTTTTGCTACCACCTCCTCCCTTTCCCCTTCCTTCCCCCTCGATTTTCCGTGTCAGACTGCCTCCTCATGCTCCCCACAGCCCACCTGTGCTCTCGCCTCTCCCTGGCTTCAGCACGACCTGAGTTTACATTTTCTTCTTCACCTTTTGTGCACTTACTTACCCATTTTTCTCTTAGGGGGCTTGCATTGCTCCCTGGTTAATTAAAGATGAACCGATTTCTCTAACAGCCGTCCGAAAGTCCCTCCTGTAGGTGTCTGTCTTTCTTCTGGGGCTGATGTACACTGTAATCTTGTTTTTCATAACAGCTGTGGATTAGTCACCTAACATTAGTAGTCCAGGTCTTCCCGTGAAGGATGTTGCTGGCTGGTCAGTACTGATTTACCTTCTGTCGGTTCTTTCTGTTTCCTTGCCTGTTCCTCCCCGTTGTAAACTGGTTGCTGCTGTATTTGCTCCTCTGTTTCATTCCTGGATGCTCTGATGAGGGTGGTGATGAGAAATAGAAAAGTACCAACCCATGTTAATTTTGTCAGTGGTAGAATTCTCACCTTCTCTGTGGGAGACTCCAGGATCAGTTCCCAGCTTGTCCACGCCATGGGCAGCCACCACCATTCTGTCACTGAAGCCCCCTGTGTGGCTGTGATGCTGAAAGGGTTTCAGTGGAGCTTCCAGACTAAGATGGATGGACTGGAAAGAATCTGTTCCCGAAGGTCAGTCCGTGAACACCCACTGGATCACAGTGGTCCAATTTATTTGGGGGGATGGCACCGAACCAGGCAGCATTTTGTTCTGTTGTGCGTTGGTTTGCCTTGAGTTGGGGGCTGACTAAAGTGACAGTGACAACAATCATTTTCCTTAGCATGGTAATTAGAAGGAAAATGAAAGGCTTGTATGGTCATAAATTATAGAACTTTCAGGTACAGAAAACCAGGGAACTTGGATGTAACCTGAAATCCTCCTTACTGGGTGCCACTAAGAGACACTCTTCTTCTACTGGACTTTCGTGCCGTCACAGCACGTCACATGCCTGCATTTGTTACCTCACTTTGACCTCTTCACCCTCCTCTGGTTTGCTAACGCAGTAGATCTTTCTGTCATTCTCTGGCTCCTGTCCAGGCATATGGAATCACCAGAACACCAGCGGAGCCATTACCCAGATAATGTCTGTTTTGGTTCTCTTTGTTCAACTGTTGAATGAAAGGAATCAGGTACACTAATATTTTCATGTATGTGTTACTTTGTATCTTATAAAATATGCAACATATTATGTATTCATATACATTACACTTACATATTTTTAATCTTGTTTAAACCTTCCAGTCACCCAGTGAGATAGCTATTTACTCCATTATGGTGTTTTTCTAAAAGAGGACATAGAGACTTCACCAAATCACAGACATGTCTAAGAGAACCAAAAGGAGCATGTTTGTTTTCTGACATTTATTGTCCTGCAGATTTAAAACCCTTCAAAAATGAGCCATATTTGAGCATGTCCATAAGCTTACTGTAGAACAACAAGACTTTTGAGATTTATCTCTAGGGAAGATGGCTTTTGAGGTTGGTCAGCATCAGGTTAAATTTTCTGTTCTTAAGTGGTCAGGATTAATGTTGATCTTTCCAGGCAGCCAGCTCCTCCTGCCACTCATCTCGTCTGCGGTGAGGATTGAGACTGCAGGGCCCTGTATTTATCAAAATGCAGCAACAGAACATCCAGAAACCTGCTGTCAGCAGGTCCCTGCTGAAGTCCTCAGCAGCTGTCTTTGCATAAAGATGTTCATAAGCAGGGTAAAGGTGTGGCTGTCCTTGACCTTGCTGTCTGCCTGCTTTTGAGCTGAGACCACCTGCTAGAATGCAAATGACAAGTAATTGGAAAAAAACTCCCATTTTCATTTTTCACTGTTGGCCATGTACTCCCTTGGAAACTCTGTAGAGCAGTTCTACACTGACATCTAGGGGGTCACTGTGAGTTGGACCTGACTTGACAGCAGTTTTTTTTTTTTTTTTTTCCTGGAAAGAGAGAGGAGGACTTAATGAAGCCCAAGTTTAAATGCTGTATCCCAGAAGTTGCTATGGTCTGCCAAAGAGGTAGCCGTGTGCCCCTTTATGACTACTGTTTCAGCTGCCCTTCTTTCTCATTTTATCAGTTACTCTAAATATAATTACAATCTGAGAATTTTACACAGGTCACATTCCTGTCCTTTGTACCTTGTTGAAAGGAACTCTTTCTGCAACTGTTCTGCCGTCTAGGGCAGAAGGATACCCTAAGCAAAGTTCTTGCTAATAACAGTACTAGAGAACGTTCAGGTTAGATCAGTCACAAATATCTCCACCATTTATATCAGTCACTGAGTTATTTATTGAACTTCTTGAAAATTGTTCTAACGTAGACAACGTTTTTCATTAACAGTTGTGATGCAGAACTGTACTTTGGATTTCTGCCTGGGGAAAATAGCTCAGTGAGAATTCTAGTCTTGCCTTGAAATGAAATCTCTTTAGGTCTGTAACATTTCTTTTCTTGACTCTTCTAATTTGCCTGGCTGTATTTTGGGTCCCTTTTACTCAGAATTCCATATTGTGATCAAATATACTTAAGTGTTCAGTTGTATTATGATACTTATTTCTAGGGACCAGAGGTGAGTTCTGGTTCTGTAGTTGGATGTGATAATGTTCTAACACGATCATATACACATATAAAGAGGAGTCTCGTGGGATTGTGCTTTCCCTTTTATGGTACCAATAGTAGATAACATTTGACAAGGAAGTTCTTAAGAGACCTTCATGTTGGATGGTATAGCTATATAGAGTTCTGAAGGCTGTCACTGCATGTTCATGCCTTACCTCTGCCTTCCTTCATCACAGGGGTTATTGTTTGCTCTTCATTCACAATTTGATGTTCTTTATCTGTGCTTTTGAAAAAAGTGTCAAAAAAAGAATTGAGCCTTAGCTAAACTGTGTTAGAAATGAGATAATGCTATTCCATTAATCAATGTCTGTAGACGAAATCCTGATAACTTTGTAAGACTCATCTATTTGCTTCAAGTTCTCCTCTCTAGAAATTTCCAGTGAAGGGTCATGTCCTTGGTAGTGTCATATTTTATGGAAATAACTCACATCTTCTACTTGTATTTGCCAACCACACCCTCCCCCCACAAGATATTTTCTTGGTAAGCGCACTGTGCTTATTTTTTTTGTCACAGCAACATGTAGAAATAATTGATATAGTGGTGCTTATGAAAATATCTTGCCAGGGGTAGGACATGGTTGGCAAACACATGCAGAAGGTGTACATTATTTGTGTAAAATATGGAATTTGCTTTTACCCTCTCTTCTATGCCTGGAATTTCCAGGACTTTTGTGGGAGCCTGTGACCGGTATTTAATAACAAATACATAACTTGTAGCTAAGAAAGGGAAGGGTAGCTCTCACCGTCTGAAATCTTAGGAGGGGTTTTACAGAACTTACTGAAGGAGTCTGAATAATATGTATCTAGAGCTATGAAATGTTTGTACAATGAGGGAGAAGATCGGAAAAGGGCCTGAGCTGTGGAAGGCTTGGAATGATTGGTTGAGAAATTTGAACTTTCTTTTTATCTGGAGCGTCATAATTTGATCTGAATTTTAGGCCACTAACTCACAGGATTGGTTAGGGGAACTAAAATGGCAAGCAGATGATGCTCAAAAACCACCTAGACAGCATTGGATGTAACACAGGCAAGGACTTTGGGGACTGAATTTTAGATATTGAGTATAAGAGGTCTTTTTTTGATTAAGTGAAAGTATATAATCCAAATTGGTTTTGCATGCCTGCCTATCTGCAGCTCCCTCTGCTCTCCCCCTCGGGTGACAGCACGCTCCTCCTTTTCACTGTATATATCTAGTATCTTCTTAACGAGCATCAGTCCCACCCTCTCTTCTCTTCTATCTAGAAAGAAACCAGTAGAACAGCCTTCTGTAAATGCACAGAACCATAAAGTATGCTCAGCATATGGTCACACTGTGCCCCTGAGTCCAGTCTATTCTTTTTATTTTATTTTATTGAATGTGATTGAGTGACAGTGTACAATTCAGTTTAAATTCACATGCCCACCTATGTGCAGCTCCTACTGTTCTTCTTGCCTGGTGACAACACACTCCGCCCTCCTCTCCACTCCTCTCTAGTAAGAGGCCTGTAGGACGACATCCTATAGATGCATAGAACCATAAAGTGCACACACAATATGGTCACTCTGTGTCACAGAGTCCAGTCCATTCCTGTGCCAGGAGTTGACCTCAGTAATGATTTATGAACAGTGTCAGCATCAAGTTTAGGGGCCATGCTCCCAGGGGAACCCCCAGGTGTTCGGACCATCAATTGCGGTCTTCTAGTGGCGTTCTCAGGGTTTACCCCTTTTTATTCTCATGTTGCCACTGGGACTAAACTTTGTGAGCCCCAGTCCATTCTTGTCTGAAGAGTTGACCTCATTAATAGTTTCCGGTCAAGGACAGCAGCAGGTCTAGGGGCCATGTTCCCAGGGGGTCCTCCAGGCCATTGGACCATTAGTTCTGGTCTTTTAGAAGAGTTCTTGGGCTTCACACCTGTTTTTCTCATGTTGTCTTAGGAATTCTACCTTGTGTCCCCTGTCATAGCTGTCTTTGGTGGTGGCCGAGCACTGTCTGATTCTTCTGGTCTTATGTTGATACTGTCCCCCATTCATATGGGTCTTTCTGTTCCTGGGCTCTTTTATCCTCATATATTTGTTGTTCTCGATGATCATCTGTTCCCGATAAATTGGGACCATTTGGTATACTTCAGATGGCAGCTTGGTAGCTTTTTAAGACCCCAGACACCACTCACCAATATGAGGTTCAGGAAACTCTCTTAAAACTTGGCCTCAATGTCCCCTAAATACATGGTCCCCAGATGCTTGGAGCCAATTATGAAGTACGTTTATAAATAGCATGTGATTCCTAGTGCCTCAGTGATTGGAACTGGGATCACTTGATGGTGCCCGCTAGCCCCACAGCCTGACAAATGTTATCTAGGGAAGACCTTTGTTTTCTAGTCTTGCTTATTAGCCTGTGATTTGTATTTGGTTTTGGGCAAATCAGTTTCCCTCCCTAGGCCCCACTGTGCGATTAGGTAATCTGTGATTTTTAGCCCTAAGAGTCTTGGTTCTTTGTTGGAGTTAACTATCTTGAAAGAAGAGGTAGAATAATGGAAAGTCTCAGAAGAATAAGACTGCCTGATTCTTAGGAATAGGATATCTGGTACCTGTAGTGTCCTAATATATTTGTAAGATCTATGTGTACCTACCAGAATTTTGGCTCTTTAACCGAGGATTTTGAGTCTATGGCTCAGAAATGTGACCCTAGAATTAGTATTCTTTCTGGACGAATAAGATACATACGCATATCTGTGGGCTGTGTTATGGGGAATGCGAAAAAATAAAAAGAAAATGGAATATGTTTGAATTGTACTTGGACTGAGAATGAGAAAATACGGAAAGAATGAATTAAACAGTCAGGAAAAAAATGTGCAGTAGGAATATGGATTTGCATAATGTATGCAGATAAAATTAAAAGGTAGAATAAAGAAGGAAAGAAACTTGTAAATGGCAGTTATTTCAAACTGTCTCTTCTATTATTGTTCCTTGGAGAAAAACTAAGGCTCTGCAGTCCCAGGATACCTCTGCTATTAGATGACCCTTATGGGTGATATTGTCTGGGACTGTGCCTTCCTCCCTGAAATCTGAGTCCTTACATGTGTGCATAGTCTTTGGGAAAAGAGACTGGGCCCTTATTTTCCAGCTAACAGCCCTGAGTAAAGAGAATGATTATTTAGTGATAGGCAAGATTACTGTGCCATCCATGAGTAAGAATGATAACTAGGTCTCCTGTTATCTGGAGATTGAGTAGAAGGAGTGAAGTGCAAGGAGGCAGGTGTTTTTTCTTTAATAGTCTAATTTTTAGTAGTCAGCTATATGCTATCAAGAGGACAATGGCTTGCTGCAAGAGCTTCATTTATAAAGACCAAGTCAGAACCGTTCGTCACTGAGAAGCAGTGACAACCTGACTGTGGTCAGAACTCAGACAGCTGTCTACAGGTGTGTTTTTCAATCCTTTAAATTGTAACCTCTCTCTGAGGCAATTAATCCCAAGCATTTAACAGAAGAGTTGCTGCTGTGTTTTTCTCTTGTTCTAGAGATGCATCTTCTTGTATTTGGCACTTGTCTTGGATGCTTAATTGCTTGAAGGGTGTTTTTTCCTTGTAAAGGCTTGCATATTTTTCCCCTCTCCTTCCCAAATGCCCCTCTGAGAGTTAATCAGAGATGCACAGAGTTCAACAACAGGGAAAGCCATTAATAACCCAGCCAGCTCCTATCCTGCTGGCTTAAAGGCAGTTTCTGGCTGATGAAATTGATGAGGATTTCTCCGGTATTTCCCTATAAAGCACTCTGGTGAGAAAGAGCCCTCCTGTGATGGAAGAACAGTAACAGCCAATTTGCACACTCTAATCTTCACGTTTTTATGTCTTTTTGTTTGAAGTCCCCCTTGGAAAGGGCTTAGACTATGTTGTCATCAAACTCAATGAAACCCACTGCTGTCAAGTCATTTCCAACTCATGGTGACCCCATAGGACAGGGTAAAACTGCCCCATAGGGTTCCCAAGGCTGTGATCTTTACAGAAGTAGACTGCTACATCTTTCTCCTCTGTATGTTACATTAGGTCCCAGAATTTAGCACCCTCTAACTTTCCTGAGATAAAATATCTGTCTGAGTTTGTCTTTCTCCCAATCTATCTGGCAAACATCTTCCAATCCATTTATGAAGGCTTGTTGTGTTGACCTGGTGTAAGCACTGAATTGAGTGGCAAACAGTATAGTTTTCTAAGTATATCATTATCTTAAGTACCTGTAATTTGTTTTTTCTTTCTTTGAGGTAGCACTTTCCCTTTCCCCTTGGCTTCTGCTCTCCCCAAATGTCCTGTTTTTCTGTCTCAATACCTTATCTCTAAATACTCCCTTCTTTCTAGAGTATAGAATCTATAGATGGTCACTTGTTGATTGCTCTTTTCAACTCTATTTGGAGCCCTTCCTTTGCTCTGGGATTTGTCATTGCCAGTAATAAAACCCAGACTCTTTTTCCCTCTTCTTGCTTAACTTGCCCTTTGGTTGGCCATTCTGACCTTACCACTCTACCTATTCTGATTTTTAAAGTTGTTACTGGCCAGTAAGTGGTCTGAGTTGTTTTTATTATAAAGTTTTGCCCCCTAAAGAGCCCTGGTGGCACAGTGGCTAAGTATTCAGATGCTAACCACAAGATTGGTAGTTTGAGCCCATCAGCCACTCTACAGGTGAAAGATGTAGCAGCATGCTTGTCTAAAGATTTCAGCCTTGGAAACCCTATGGGGTTTCCTTTAAGGTCATTATGCGTCAAAATTGACTTAAAGGCAGTGAGCGTTGTCCCTGGATGTCTTGCTGTTTTTTTTTTCTCCTGCGGGCAGTGTCACATTTGTGTGTTTGTCCATGTTTCATATTTTTCTAATTATTCTGGGTTCTTTTTTGATCAATTCTTCTTTGCTAGAGTTCTGTGTACTTTTCAGTTTGAAGTCATCTCTACATTTTATCGAGATGCCACTTAGTCCCTACTTCTCATCATTAACCAAGGTGTTAAATAAGCCTAAAGATCAGCACATGCATCTCCACACACTTATTAGATTGCCTCTTGTTTATGCTGCCTTTCGTTTGAAACTGTGCTTATATCTGGGCAAGTGGATGATGTATGTATCCTCCGGTAATCTCTGAACACTATAAAGCTATTATCTCTGCCATGTGAAGTCTCCCTCTCATTTTTTAAATATAGGGAGAAACTAAATTAGAAAGAAATTGATTGCCTTTAGGTTTTAATAACATAGAAAACAAGTCTGTGGTATGTTGTAGGAGCACAAAATTTCCCCAGTCCTGCCCAGGTTTTTCCATTTTTAATCTGTCTTCTTGTATCCTTTCCCCAAACTCTGTGAGTGTCATCTTAGAATTTTAGCAACTGCTGATTAGTACTATTAGGTACACTGGCTTCTCCTTGCCTGCTCTTCAGCTTTGCTAATACCATAGAGTTGTTGTTTGTTGACAGATAAAAGTGGATTACAGATTTGACTTTGGACCTTACAGAAGCATGCTATCTGCTCAACAGTGTGATTCTGGGAAGACCAACTCTCACAACTGTAGAATGATTAAATTTGCTTTACAATGCTTTTTTCTAGCTTAGGTTTCACCCTTTTTTGAGACATAACACCCCCTTTTTTTTCTATTTAATATTTTATTGTGCCTTAAGTGAAAGTTAACAATCCAAGTCAATTTGTCAAGCAAAAACTTACACTGGCATGTAACTGTAGTTACTGTCCCCACACTGTGACAGCACATTTCACTATTCTACCCTGTATTTCCCGTGTCCATTCATCTAGCTCCTGTCACCCTCTGCCGTGTCATTTCCCCTCCGGACAGGAGCCGCCCAGTTAGTCTCACATATCTACTTAGCCAAGAAGCACCCTCTTCGCCTGTATCATTTTATGTCTTACAGTCTAGTCCAAAGTTTGTATGAAGAGCTGGGTTCAGAGCAGGACTAACAGAGAGTCCAAGGGCCATGTCTCCCAGCAACCTTCCAGTCTATCTGACTGTCAAGTCTGGTCTTTTTAATAGAGTTAAAGTTCTGTACCCTACTTGTCTTATGCTTTGTCAGGGACACTGTGTTGTGTTCCCTGTAGTCAATGGCTGGACACCATCTAGTTCTTTTCATCTCAGCCGATGTCATCTCTGGATTGTGTGGCCCTTTGTGTCTCTTGGACTCATATTTTCCTTGTGTGTTTGATGTTCTTTGTTCTCCTCTGCTCCAAGTGGGTTGGGACCAATTGATGCTGCTTAGATGGCCCCTTGGTAGCTTTTAAGACCTCAGATGTCATTCACCAAAGTAGGATGCAGACTATTTTCTTAAAAAACTTTGTTATGTCAGTTGACTTAGGTGTGCCCTGAAACCATGGTTGCCAGACCCCAGTCCCTGCTCCTCTGTCCTTTGAAGTGTTTGGTTATATTTAGGACGTTTCTTAGCTTTTGATTTAGTCCATTTGTACTGACTTCTCTACTGTGTATTGTCTCTCCCTACACCTAACTTCTTATCGACTATCTAAGTAGTGAATACTGAACTCTACCCCTCCCCATCCTGTGTTTAAACCTTTTGTTGAGTCTTTATAGTAGTGGTCTCATACAGTGTTTGTCCTTTGGCGGCTGACTAATTGCATTCATCTGCTAACTAAAAAGTTGGCAGTTCAGATCTGCCAGTTGCTCCTTGGAAACTCTGTAGAGCAGTTCTGCTCAGCCCTATAGGGTCACTATGAGTCAGAATCAACTTGACGGCACTCGGTTTTTTGTTTGTTTGTTTGTTTGTGGCTTCACTCAGCATAATGCCTTCCAGATTCCTCCATCTTCTGTGTCCCAAGTTTGTCATGGTTCTCTATCATTGCATAGTATTCCATCATGTCAGTATACCATACTTTGTTTACCCGTTGATCCATTTATGGGCACTTAGGTTGATTTCATCTTTTTGGTATTGTGGGAGGTGCTGCAGTAAACATCCACGTGCATGTATCTATTTGTATGCCAGCCTTTATTTGTCTGAAATATAGTCCAAGAAATGAGATTCATGGGTTGTGTGGTATTTCTAGTTCTAGCTTTTTAAAAAAGCACCAGATGGATTTACAAAGAGGTTGTACCATTTTATATTCCCACCAGCAATGTGTAAGTGTTCCAGTCTCTCCAGTTTCTCCAACGTTTATTATTTTGTGTTTGTTAGATTAGTGCCAGCCTTGTTGGGGTGAGATGGTATCTCATTGTATGTAGTTTTACTATTGATTTCTCTAATGGCTAATGATTGTGAGCATTTCCTTATGTATCTTTTAGGGATGTAAGGTCCTTTTTAGTTTCAAAATAGTTCCTAACTTCTCTCATGCTATCAGTTTTGCTTTTAGTGCCTATTGATAAGTAAAACCTGCAGTAATGAGAAACGATCATGAATTCACTTACACTTGTGAATGTAAATTTCTTAGTACTTACTAGTCATAACTCAGAATCTGCATATATTTGAAAAAAATAGTACATTTGATTTGGGAGCCATCTTATTTGTTTGGTGTTCAGCTACTCCTTTTTGTACATGTGGCTGCCAAGCTTTATAATAATTTTGGAGCTCCCCAGTGACTGCAGTCAGTTGGTCAGGAAGTTCTGATCTCATTGTTCTCTTTAATCCCCTTTTTACTTTCCATATGGTCTTATCTCTCTGTCTCTGCTTCTCCCTTCATCTGTGGAATTTCATTTTAAAGGAATATGATGTATTGAGGAAAGCAATAGTATATTTAATCTTTTGGGAAGGTAAAGACTATGTCCTAGCTTTTTAGTGGATCAATTCTAATGTCCCTGGTATTGATTTGTGTGTCAATGCTCAGCAGCCAACTTCACTGAGATAATAAAAGCCTTCGTAGGCTTTTGTTTCTGGCTGGTGAAACTCCCACTGGCCCACTTGAAAGCCAGTCTGTTGTCTTAACTTTGGTTCCAGAGCCAGTTTGAAGATAATCTCATTGATTTGAGGATAATCCAAAGGGGGAATTCAGAAAATGCTCCACTTCAAGCTCTCAGAGGTTCATTTATTTTGTGGAGTTGGTTAAGCAGCTGATTAACTGCTCTGTCCAGCCAGTTCCCCTTGGCTTATTGTTCCTTTGATGCATTAGAAACTAAGCAACGTGAAACCACTTTACTTTCTTTTCTTTGGTAAGCAGTGAGGTGTGGTGGAAAGAGCAAAGTGTTCAAAATCAGATCTTCCTTGACTCCTGCCTCTACCACTCACTAGTTGTGTAACCTTGATCATTTTACTTTGCTTCTCTGGTCCTTAGTTTTCTGTAAAATAGAGCTAATAATACTTCATGGGATACTTAAAAGGATGAAATGGCATAACATGAATAACCCTAATAACTGACACTTGCAGGCTGTTGTTAGTTTCCATCAAATCCACTCCATCTGTGGTGACCATATAAAAACAGAATTGAAACATTACCGGATGCCGCACCACCTTCATGATCTTTGATATGTTTGTACCCTTTATTGTCACTGTTGTGTCACTCTGTCTCATTGAGGCTTCCCTCATTGTTGCTGACCTTTGCTACCAAACATACTGCCCTTTTCTAGGGATTCGTGTTTCCTGATGTTGTGTCTGAAATAACCAAAATGAAATTTCATCATCCTCCAATTTATTGTTGCTATGAGATTTGTGAGCACTCATGTATATGTACTGTGTGATCTTTCAGCGCTTTTATGTAAGTCCTTGGAGACTGTACTAGAAAACCTTAGGATGGGACATGATAAGAACAGAGAGAAAGTGGTAGAAGAACTTAATAGCCTGTAAAGAAACCACTTAGACTTTTTCTTCTCTTCTTTTACTTCAAGACTTGGCTTGGAATTATGTTTTCTAGTATTCATTATTGTCAGTTTTTAGTCTCTAAAAGAAGAGACTGTCCAATCTTGTGTTGTTTTTATTTCACTTGTCACTGATTTTTCCACATCAGGAACCTAAATAGTTTCATTTGAAAGTACTATTTTTTGAGTGAAATTAATGAGGGATGTTTTCTTCCTTCAAGAACCCCCAAAACTAAAGTTTCTTTGCATTTGCATTTTTCAGTCTAGAAAAAGAAGTTTACATATGTATGTATCCATTTCAGATTCCTTGAGAGGTTTAAACTTGACTCTAGGGTAAGATGGTACAGTTTTCAGAGACCACATTAGCTCAAGAAATAATCTTCCTTGGTAAACTGTCAGTAGATGCTTGTTAATCTTTTAGTTGAAGTGCATCACAAATGCAGTGTATCAATGTGTCACTGAAATTACCGAGCAGTCAGTGATGCATTCTATGAGATCTTCTTCTAGATGTAGAAATTGATACTGCCTTGGTGACTCTTATGTGTAGTGTTTTGTTTTGTTTTCTCCAGGGACAATGGAGACAGATCCAGGCACCGAGCTCCCCGCAATGCCCGGATGTCTGCACCTTCACTTGGACGCTTTGTCCCCAGGTAAGAACTGGGCAGTGCACCACAGAGAGCCTAGAATTCAGTTTTTAAACCTAGTTTATGGTCTGTGGATGGATTGTCCATATCTGATGTTATTTCCTGTGAGCCTCCGTTCTAGCCCTGCCACCTAGAGACTTGACAGGAGAGGATTGGCCACAATAAAAGGAAAGAAAATTGGCAGTGAAAGCTTGCTGTTGAGAAGTCAGCCCTGGGGAACTTCACTGTAGACAGATGGACAGGAAGAAGATAGGGATCTGTGAAGAATAGGTCATGGAAATTTTTATTTCTCATGGGCTACTAAACAAGTTCATTAGATCTCTTACCTCTGATTTTTGAGGATAGTTGGATAATGCATCCCCTTTGTTTTATGGCAGAGCCCCAGTGGTGCAGTGGTTAAGAACTTGGCTGCTGACTAAAATATCAGCAGTTTGGATCCAGCAGCCATTCCTTGGAAACCCTGTAGGGTAGATCTTTTGTGACCTGTAAGGATGCTCTCAGAATCAACTTGACAGCAGTGGGGTTTTGTTTTATGGTAGTTTTTAATACCTCATACACAATTCCTTCTTGTAGGCGTTTCTTGCTGCCTGAGTACTTGCCTTATGCTGGGATTTTTCATGAACGTGGACAGCCTGGCTTGGCTACTCACTCTTCTGTTAACAGGGTTCTAGCAGGTAAGAAAATCTTTCTGTGGATATTGAAAATTTGGAGGGACAGGGAGCCAGATGAAGCTTCCTTCTTTTTACCTGTGTTGATGTGATGCTCTGTAGTCCTGTACTCAGTTCCTAACCTCAAGGCAGTAACCCACTAGGTTGAAGAAGATGATTTCTCTTGCCTGTGCCCACATTCTTCAAATCTTTTTTTTTTTTCTTTTTAAAAAATTATTTGTTTAAACCAGCTGCTTGTTAATCCAGCAATTTAGGTTCTGGTCATGTTTTTAATTGAATGATAAAGGTGTCTTGTTCCTGTTTCAGTTGGTGAGATACTCATGAGGCAGATCCTGTGATTTAATTAGGAGTTTAGTGCACACCTCTCCAACCTTTTGTGACTGCCAGCACGTGGAGCTTCCAGGCTCTGGGGAATTTTCTGAAGAAGAAGGAGGGATAGGAGACCCACAGAGCTGGCAGCTCAGAAAGCTCCACAGAACAGAAAGTGGGCTGGGCAAGCCCAGCTGAAGCAGTATTATGATGACCAGATAGCTTAATGGCCAGTGTTTGGGGTTCTCAGACATGATGTGACCACACCCTGAAGTATAGTGTGTGCTGTTGCTGTTTTCCTTCTATGAAAGGAAACAAGCAGAATGATTATATATTTTGGGGACAAAGATTATTTACTCCCTCCAGCGGCCATTGTAAATTTATGTATACGAAGGCATAAAAATCAAACCACATTTAGATGTATCTTTAATAAGCTTTATTCAAAATGGTGTTTGATTTTTGGAAATTGGAGTCATGTGGGGTGGTTAAAGGTAGGGAGGGATCTGTGGAAGGAGTTGTGTTTTTTTGGCCTGTGTTGGTCTGGAAGAAATGTTTCAAGCTTTTATTTTAGTGATTTCTATGTTTCTGAGAGGAAATCCTGATGATGTAGTGATTAAGTGCTAAAGCTGCTAACCAATAAGTTAGCAGATGAAATCCACCAAGCACACTTACGAAACTCTTTGGGGCAGTTCTGCTTTACCTTACAGGGTCGCTGTGAGTTGGAGTTGACAGCAGCAGGTTTCAGGGTTTTATCTTTTAATGCTTCTGTGGCAGCTACCTGGCCTCCCCAAAATACTGTCCTCAACCCATCACCAAGGCCTGGAAAATCCAGAAACTTTAGTCATTTCTGTGGTGGACACCAGGACTCTGGAGGCCCAGGCCTGGTAGGGGAGCAGACTAGCATAGTCTGACAACCTCATCTGAAGAGAACATTGGTCCTAGTTGTTCAACAGATCTCCCTGTGGCCTTTGTGGCTCTCCGTGCCAGTTGCTTCATTGTGCATGGCTGAGGGCATGTGGAAACTGGCCTGGAAGGTAGCATTACAGAACTCTCTTCCATCCTTCTCTGTTTTGGACATACGTGGACATATACCTCCACCACTCTACACAGCTCCTCTGCTGCAGGCAGATGTCTGTTTCCTGACATTTAGCCTTTTATTTTGAACAGCTGTGTAGTGGTGTTTTGTTCCCCTTCATTGTCTTCAGTAACTCTCTTCATTTCCTGTTTCCTCCTTTATGCCTGAGAGGTCTGACTCCAAATGACCTGATTTTACTCATGGGTACCTGTGACTGTAGCCATTGTGTTCCACTAAGCAGTTGTTGACACATGTGAAATCTATTGAGAAAAGTTCCCTAGCAAAGGATACAAAGTCCTGCTAAGGGAAGAAAATGTATAGACTCCTAAAGAACTGCACATTTAGATAGATTAGTAGATGAGTTCCATTCAGAATTAAAAAGCAGTTTTCCCATTTTCTCGATATATACTGCAGAGTGCCTACTGGTTTTCGTTTATGTATTTATTTATTTGTTTGTTTGTTTTTTAAAATAAACTGGGGGAAACTGAAGCCCAGGGAGCTGACTTGCCCATAGTGATACAGCTAGGAAGGAGGAAGTGAACCCAGGCAGTGAGACTTCAGAACTTCCAACTCTGCCCCACCTTCCTAGTCTGACTTGCCAAAACTATATTAAAGGACGAAGTGTCAAAATACCGTTTTTTCCCCTAGGATCTTAATCTACAAGAGGGAAAGGTACTAAGCTAACCTTCAGAGTTTTTCTTACGTGTTAAAATTCCCTTATTTAAGGTGGTTCATAGACCTAGCTTTTTATGATGGAGTGGTGCTTGCTGAGCAAAATCGTATTATGTGACAAACAGCCCTTTCCCCAAGTCTTGCTCTCCTGAATATGGATGTTTTGTTCTTTATTAAACTTAGTTGTGATCGTGTAATAAAGGTGGTACAATAATGGTTTTCAAAGTGCAAGAGAAATTGGCCTTTTAATACTAAGTACTCCCAAGTTTTCCTGGAAAGGCATTTTCTCACGTATGATTGGAGTGAGGCGGTTGTAATCTCAGAACAATTAAATTCAACAGATTTCTGTTCCACAGCTGTTGTGTGCCAGGCATTGTTCTAGGCTCTGGGAACTATAGAATAATCCTTCCCTCCAGCAGCTCACAATCTAGCTGGTTAGACATACGTGCATCTTGCTGTTTGGCTCTTGGCTTCAAACATAAGTCTGTTTCTGTGTATGGTGAATGGCTGTTTGCAAGGGTGAAGCCCAGAAATTTGGCAGATGTGGAAGGAGTCTTTGTAGGCATGACCAGTCCTGTGGGAACAAATGAGTCTCCAATGGACTCTAGCCAAAAGCCATTCAAAAGCATCAACAAAAATGGATTTGTAGAAAATTAGACCTATCCTGCCCACTTTCTCTCAGTAGAGCCCTGAAAGCAGTCATAAGAAACAGAAGCTGCTGCAGACAGGTATTTTGGCAGTCTGTTGATCTTCATGTTTTCTCCCTCGTCGTGATGTCTTCCCCACATTTCTGTAGGCTCCTGGAGACCTCCAGTAGTTACCTATCAACCTAGGCCATTCCGTATGTTCAGCAGCACAAATTCTAAACCCACACTGGAGGGGCATAAATACCTGTAAAGCTACAACCCCTCCTGGTATATTTTTGTGGAACATGAAAAATTAAGGAAACTCCCCCTGCTGACCTTCTATCAGGCAACCCAAACTTTGTGTTACTGTAAAAGCAGCTGACAGTCAAGAAGGAAATGAAGCTAATGACGACATACTGTGAGCCAAATATTGTCCTAAATGTTTTTCCATACGTTTGCCACTCTCTTTTGATTATGACAACGACCCTGTGAGGTAGGTGATGTTATTTCCATTCTTCAGGGAAGAAAGTGGAGGCTCAAAGAGGGTTGTATCACTTGCCCAGTGTGATACAGTTAGTGAGACCTGGAACTTTAAACTGAATCTGTGTGCTTTGTAGTAACTTTCTTTTTTGTTTTCTGTCCTGTTTTGCTTGCATTCGGGTAAAGAGTTATCTGTCAAAAGGTTCTTAAGTTTATAATGTGTTTCTGCATGTTTGAGGCCTCGTGAAAGTGAAATGAGAAAACCCGGCATTTGGCAGTTCCTGGTAATTACTAGAAGAACAAAAAATTTCTGAAGGATAGAGGCCTGAGTAATGTAGGGTATTAGTTATCTGTCCTGCATAATCTTTTTGACTTTCATTCTAATGAGCATCTGCTGCTAGCAGATGTGGGCCTGATACGTACTTACTTTTAAGTATTTTGATTAAAAACAATGGGAAATACCAGGATTTTCTTGTTTCTAGTCTCAGGTCTTTGGGGTCAGGTTGAGTGTCCTGGGCAAGAGAGAACTTTTGTGCCCAACCATCTTCCCGATTTCTCTTAGGATTTCTTTCATGACCAATTGGTTGTCGTAGGTGCATGTTGTTCAGTTTTCACATATTTGAGACTTTCTCGAGTTTCCTTTTTTGTTGGTTTCTAGTTTCATTGTATTGTGGTCTGAAAGAGCACTTTGTAGTATTTGTTATTTTAAATAAGAAATTGTTTTATGACTTAGTACATGGTCTGTCCTGAAGAATGTTACATGTGTGCTGTTGTTTGATGTAATGCTCTATAGATGCTAGGTAAGTCTGTTTGGTTGATGGTGTCGTTCAGGTTGTGTATATCCTTGTTGTTCTGTCTAGTTGTTCTAGTCATTGAGAGTAAATTATTGACATCTTTGACTATTGTTGAATTGTCTTTTTCTCCCTTCAGTTTTGTTGGGATTTGTTTCATATATATTGGTGCCTTGTCATTAGGTGGAGCCTTAGTTGTTCACTGGTTAAGACCTTAGTTGCTAACTGAAAGATTGGCAGTTCAAATCCACCAGCCACTCCTTGGAAACTTGTGGGGTCATTCTGTTCTGTCCTATAAGGTTGCTGTAAGTTGGAATCAGCTCGGCAGTGAGTTTGGTTTTGGTTTTGGTTTGTTGTTAAGGCTGAAGTTCATAATTGTTAATAATTATTTGATCTTTCTGATGAATTAACCCTCTTATCATTGTAAAGTGTTTCTGTCTCTAGTAATACTGTTTGTCTTAAAGTCTGTTTTGTGTGATATTAGTGTAGCTGCTCCAGTTCTTTTATGGTTATTGTTGTTTGCATGATATATACTCTTCCACTCTTTTACTTTGAACCTGTTTTTTTTTTTATTTGATATGACTGAGTGAAAATGTACATTCCCGTATAAATTTACATGCCCACCTATATGCAGCTTCAGTTGCTCTCCCTGTCCGGTGACAGCACACTATTCCTCTCTGCTCCATACATGTCTCATCCTCCCAACAGTCTCCTTGCCCCTCCTCTCGACCCACTCTCCTTCATCCAGCCAGAGGTCAGCAGGATGATATCCTATAGATGTATAGAACCAAAAAGTGCATCCAATATATGGTCACTCTGCATTGCAAGTCCAATCCATTCATGTCCAAAGAATGGACCTTCGTTATGATTTATGGGCAAGGGCAGCATCAGGGCCAGGGGCCATGCTCCCAGGGGAACCCTGAAACCGCTGGACCATCAATTGAGGTTTTTTAGTGGAGATCTCAGGATTCACCCCTTCTTATTCTTGTGTTGCCAGTGTGACTCAACTTAGTGAGCTCCATCGCGGCTATCACTGGTGGTGGTCAGGCACCATCCAGTTCTTCTGGTCCCAAGTCGATGTAGGCACCCACTCATGTGAGTCTCTCTATCTTCTGGGTTGTCTTTACTCAATGTCATTTTGGTCCTCAGTGAGCAGCCGTTCTGGCTGTGTTGGGACCATTTGCTGTGCCCTCAGATGGCAGCTTAGCAGCTTTTAAGACCCCAGATGCCACTCACTAACGTGGGGTGCACTTAATGTTGTTCTTGTTTCTAATGTGTGCTGTCACCGATTTCTCCCATCCAGATTTCTAGCAACTATCTAAACCCGCCCCCCTCGCCCTCCCTCCCTTCTCTCCCTTGCAGCTGTCAAAGAGTCTTTTCTTCTATACACAAGTCTGTTTTTGAGATCTTATCATAGAGGTCTCATACAATATTTGCCCTTTTGTCACTGACTACTTTCATTCAACATAACGTCTTCAGTTGAAACCAGGTTATGAGGTGTTTCCTGGAATCATCGTTATTCTTTATCGTTGTGTAGTGCTCCATTGAGTATATGTACCATAGTTTACCTATCCATTCTTCTGTTGTTGGGCATCTGGGTTGATTCCATCTTTTTGCTATTGTAGACTGTGCTGTGATAAACATTCTTGTGCGTGTATCTGTTGTTGTGAAAGGCCTTGATTCTGTAGGATATATTCCAAGTAGTGGAATGACTGGGTGAAATGGTATATCAATATCCATTTTTTTAAGGAAGTGCCAGATTGCTTTCCACAGAGGCCGGACCATTTTGCAACCCCACCAACAGTGTAGGAGGGTTCCACTTTCTCCACAGCCTCTCCAGCATTTGTTGTTTTGTGTTTTTTGGATCATGGCCAATCTTGTTGGGGTGAGATGGTATCTCATTGTCGTCTGGATTTGAATTTCTTTAATAACTAAAGATCATGAACATGACTGCATGTGTTTTTTGGCTGCCAGGATCTCCTCTTTAGTGAAATGTCTACCCATCTCCTTTGCCCATCGCTTAATTGGATGATTTATCTTCTTCTTATTGATATTTTGTAATGTCTTATAGATTATGGAGATCAGGCGTCAGTCTGACATAGAGTTGCCAAATATTTTTCCCGTTCTGTGGGTGTTGTTTTAATTCTATTAATAAAGTCTTTGGATGAGCAAAAGTGTTTGATTCTTCATAGTTCCCATTTACCTATTTTCTCTTCTGTTGATTGTGGTTTGTTTGACAGATTTTGGAGTCTGTCCACAGTGTGTATTAAAACTTCCATTGCTGTTCCTACCTTTTCTTGGATGAGCTTTATTGTTTTAGGTTTGATATTTAGGTCTTTTATCCAGTTGCAGTTGGGTTTTGTATAAGGTGTAAGATAAGGATCTTGATTCAGTTTATTGCAGATGGATAACCAATTTTGCCAGCACCATTTGTTGAAGATACTGTTATTACCCCAGTTTAATGTCTTAGGGCCTTTGTCCAATATCAACTGTTCATAGGCAGATGGTGTCATCTCTGCAGTCTCAATTCTGTTCCATTGATTGATCTGTCTGTTCTTGTACCAGTACCAGGCTGTTTTGACCACTGTGGCAGTGTAGTATGTTCTAAGGTTGGGTAATGAGAGGTCTCCCAGTGTGTTCTTCTTCTCTAGTAGTACCTTACTTATCCGGGGTTTCTTCCCTTTCCAAACAAAATTGGTGATTTGTTTCTCCATCTCATTAAAAAATGATGCTAGAACTCGTATTGGGATTGCATTATATAAGTAGACTGCTTTGGGTAAAATAGATGTTTTCACAATGTTAAGTCTTCCTATCCATGAGCAGGGTAGATTTTCCCGTTTATCTAAGTCTCTTTTACTTTCTTGTAGTAAGGGCTTGTAGTTCTCTTTGTAAAGGTCTGTTATTTCTCTGGTTAGATTAATTCCTAGGTACTTTATCTTCTTAGGGGCTATCGTAAATGGTATTGATTTGATAATTTCTTCCTTAACAGTCTCGTTGTTGGTATAAAGGAATCCTCCTGATTTACTTATATTTATCTTGTATCCTGAAACTTTGCTGAACTCTTCTATCAGTTTGAGTAGTTTACTTAGGATTCTCTGCATATACAATCATATCATCAGCAAACAGGGAGATTTTAACTTCTTTGCCGATGCAGATGCCCTTTATTTCATGGTCTTGTCTAATTGCTCTCGCTAGAACTTCCAGTACAATGTTGAATAGGAGAGGTGAGAGTGGGCATCCTTGTCTAGTTCCTGATCTCAAGGGAAAATCTTTCAGTCTCTCTCCATTCAGGATGACATGGACAATTGGCTTTGTATAAATGGCCCTTATTGTGTTGAGGAATTTGCCGTCTATGCCCATTTTGCCAAGAGTTTTGAGCATGAATGGGTGTTGGACTTTATCAAATGCCTTTTTGGCATCAACGGACAAAATCAGGTGATTCTTGTCTTTTGTATTATTTATATGCTTAACCACATTAATTGTTTTTCTGATGTTGAACCAGCCTTGCATCCCTGGTATGAATCCCACTTGGTGATGATAGATTATTTTCTTGATATGTTGTTGTATTCTATTGGCAAGAATTTTGTTGAAGATTTTTGCATCTAGATTCATGAGTGATATCAGTCTGTAGTTCTCCTTCTTGGTTGGGTCTTTCCCTGGCTTTGGTATACTGGCTTCATAGAATGAGTTTGGGAGTACTCCATCCCTTTGTATACTGTGAAATAGTCTCAGTAGTATTGGAGATAACTCTTCTCTAAATGCTTGGTAGAATTCTGCCGTGAAGCCATCTGGGTCCGGACTTTTTTGGGTTGGCAGTGTTTTGATGACATTTTCAATCTCTTCCTTTGTGATAGGTTATTAAGTTGTTCTGCTTCATGTTGTGATACTTTAGGTAGGTGGTATGAGTCAAGGAATTTGTCCATTTCCTCTAGGTTTTCAAATTTGTTAGAGTACAGTCTTTCATAGTATTCTGTTACGATATTTTTGATTTCTGTTGGTTCTGTGGTGACAACTCCCCTCTCACTTCTAATTTGGGTTATTTGTTTCCTTTCTTTTCTTTAGTAAGTTTAGCCAGTGGTTTGTCAATTTTGTTGATCTTTTCAAAAAACCCAGTTTTGGGTCTTTTTAATTTTTTCAATTGTTTTTCTTTTTTCTAATTCATGTAGCTCTGCTCTAATTTTTATGATCTGGTTTCTTCTGGTGCCTGAGGGGTTCCTCTGTTGTTCTCATTCTACTTGTTCAAGCTGTAGGGTTAGTTCCTTGATTTGGTTTCTTTTTTCCTTCCAGATGTGTGCATTTATGGAGATAAACAGAGCTCTTAGCACTGCTTTTTGTAGGTTCCGGTAGGAAGTGTTTTTGTTCTCATTGGAATCCATGAATTTCTTTATTTCATCCTTGATTTCTTCTATAACCCATTTTTTTTGAGCAAGATGTTGTTCGGTTTCCAAGAGTTCCACTTTCTATCTATGTTTTTTCTGCTATTGATTTCAAGTTTATGGCTTTATGATCTAAGAAGATGCTTTGCAGTAATTCAGTGGTATGGATTTTGTTGAGAATTGCATTATGTCCTGACACATGGTCACTTCTGGAGAATGTTCCATGTGCACTGGAGAAGAAGGTGTAGTTGTCTGCTAATGGGTGGAAAGTTCTGTATATATCAGTGAGGTTTAGTTGGGTAATTGTGTCAGTGAGGTCTTCTGTATCTTTACTGAGCTTTTTTCTAGATGATCTGTCCAGTATTGAGAGTGGAGTGTTGAAGTTTCCCACTATTATTGTGGAGTCATCTAACTCTTTTTTAAGTGTAGTCAGTGTTTCTTTGACGTATTTAGGTGCTCTGATATAGGTGCACAAATATTTAATATAGTTAACCCTTGCTTGTGTACTGAACCTTTCAGCAACAAATAGTGTCCATCTTTGTCCACGATGGTGGATTTGACATTAAAATTGTTTTTTTTTTGTCTGAGATTAGAAGTGCCACCTCTGCTCTTCTTTGTTCATTGTTAGCTTGATATATATTCTTCCATCCTTTAATTTTCAGTTTGTTCCTATCTTTAGGTCCCAAGTGAGTTTCTTGTAGACAATATATGGATGGGTCATGTCTTTTGATCCAAGATGTCACTTGATGTCTCTTTACTGAGCATTCAGTCCATTGACATTCAATGTAATTATTGATAGGTATGTGTTCACTGCTGCCATTATGATATGTTTATTTTTGTGTTGATGTTTTCTCTGTTGTTCTTAGTAGTCTATTCTGGGACATTCTGTTTTGTGAGTTGATCTTTCACCTTTTTCAGAGCTGTTTTTGTAGTTGTTGAGACTCCTGTGTTACATTTCTTGAAATGGTACAATACTTCTTTGTTGTGCTTACAGCTGCTCCTATGATCCCCCCTAATAAACTATATATAAACCCGACTTTTATTAGTACCAATCTTGTCATCTTCCTCTCCATCTGGAAAGACCATAACGACTGTAGTAAATCCCTCTTTTTAATATGATGGCACTATAGTTTTCATGATGATCACTGGATTGCTTCTTTCTGTATTAAAGCTGTGATAGACTTTGGAGCCTTCCCTAACTGAGTAGAGTTTTGAGTAGTGTGTCATTCTAAAATATAAAGTTAGTGGTTTCATTCTTCTGAGCCAGAGCCAAGAATGTCTTTCAGTATTTCTTGTAGTTTGAGTTTGGTTTTTACAAAGTCTCTGAGTTTCTGTTTATTTGGGAATGTCTTAACTTCATTTTCATATTTGAAAGATAGTTTTGCAGAGTATATAATTCTTTGTTGGAAATTCTTCTCCTTCAAGGCTTTCAGTGTATCATGCCACTGTCTCCATGCCAGCATGGTTTCTGCTGAGAAATCTGAAGAGAGCCTACAGGGTTTCCCTCTGGATGTTAGCTTTATTTTGAGTCTTGCTGCCTTTAAGAGTTGCTGCTTATGTTTCATTTTGCTAAGCTTGATTATGATATATCTTGGAGTCTTTCTTTTGAGATCTATGTTGGGTGGTGTACGATATGCATCTGAGATGTCTATATTCTCTTCCTTCATGATTTCTGGGAAGTTTTCTGTCAGCAGCTCAGCAACAGTACCCTCTGTGTTCTCAGATGTCTCATCTTGTTCAGGGACGCCAATTAATCAAAGATTGTTCCTCTTAATAGAGTCCCACATGTTTTTTAATGCTTCTTCATTTTTCTTGTTTCTTTTTTCTGATTTCTGCTCACAGATGCTGGCGTCAGTAGCTCTGTCTTCCAAGTTAGAAATTCTTTTTTCCATTTGTACCATTCTGTTTTCTTGGCTTTGCATGGAAGTTTCTGTGTCTTTGATTTTGTTCTTGATCTGTTGGATTTCAGAGTACTGGTGTTCCATCAGATCGAGCAGCTTGCTTAATTTTTCATTTTGTTCTGCTGCATTTTGTATAAGGTCTAGAAGGGCTCTGTATATAATCATTTTGTATTCACTTTGTGATGCTTTCATAAAAGTTTTTTCATCTGGAAAACTCCTTGGTTGGTTTGTTTGGGAGCCTTCTAAAGCCACTGGTGATTTCTTGTGTGCCACAAGTGTCTGTTGCTTTTTTGGTCCCATGTGAGTAAGTAGAGGCTGAAAGAGATACTGTGAGGATGGACTGCAGATGTTTCTGTAGGCTGTCTTAAAATGGAAAGTGAAAGGTATCTGACCACTTCCAAAGTCAGTCAGGTTTTCAGGTGTAAAGGTCCGTCTTGTCACCTGGCAAAGTAAACACCACTATATCTAACCCCAGATGGTACAAACTAGTTCAAAATACAGCAATGCTACTGCCCTGTTGGCCTCTGCTGACAGGGCCCAGCCTTAGGCGACACTGTGTAAAGTACTCCTTTTCTGGTAGAAAAGCACTCTCGTGTAGGCAGGCTCTGGCTCCAAAGCTAAGAAATAGGTCCAGCTGCGGCCACCGTATCCAAGATGGCGTCCTCACACAGGCAGCAGATAGAGGGTCTAAAGGTGCCAAGAGGTAGTAATTCCTCTGCTTCTGTTGCATGGCCCCCAACATAAGTGGCACTGTGTAAATTGCTGCTTTTCTGTCAGAGAAGTGCTGTCCTGTTTGCAGGCGCTGGCTGCCAGACTAAGAATTAGGTGCTGCTAAAATGTCTGTACCCAACATGGCGTCCCGCGCACTGACTGTGAAATTCTGTGCAAACCCCGCTGTGGTAGAGATAAAACGACAGGCCCAAAGTGGCTAGATTAAGAGAGTCCTAAGCCTGGCTCTCAAAATATGGGCATTTTACGTGCCTATCCCCCCAGCAGCGTGTCTGAGTCTAGCCGCTAGACAAGACCCAGGTCCGCCCGCCAGCGAAGACAGAGGGAAAAAAAATGTCAAAATGGTGCATTTACCTTCAGTCCGTGAGAGCCAGGGCTAGCCAGGAGCGGGAGTCAGCAAAAAAGAGGAGGTTTTTCGCTCAGTGGTATGAAGTCCAAATTAACAGCCTTGTGCCGTGTCCTGGGGTTCATTAGTTGATCAGAAGGCTCTGTTTGATTATCAGTTCAGGTCTTGGTTTCCAGAGGGATATAGGGAGACGTGTGCTTAGTCTGCCATCTTGACTCCGCCCCCCCTACTTTCAACCTGTTTTATATCTTTAGACAAAGTTAGCCAGGTCTTTTTTTTTAAAATCCGATTTGACAGTCTCTCTATTTTTGCTTGGATTGTTTAGTCCTTTTGCATTTGTTGTTATTTTTGATAGAATTAGATGTATGTCTGCCATTTGTGTCAGAATTTATTTCAGGTTTTTACAAACCTAATTCCAGTAAGATAGAGAAACTTTACTTCACTGTGTATCTGTTCCTTCCCTACTTCTTTGTGTTGTTATTGTAATATATATTACATCAGGAAACCCTGGTGGTGTAGTGGTTGAGAGCTGTGTCTGCTGACCAAAAGGTCAGCAGTTTGAATCCACCAGGTGCTCATTGGTAGCTTTGTGGAGCAGTTCTGCTCTGTCCTGTAGGGTCACTGTGGGTCAGAATTGACACAATGGCAGTAGGTTTGGTACAAGTGTTTTCTTTTTAAAATTTAGTTTGGATTGCTTCTACCCCTGCCTGCTTTGAAAGTGCCAGCTCTAATGCTGATTTCTGCTTCTCTCGTAGATGTTTCCCACTGCCTTGTTACCCTAAGGAATTTTTTCGGGAAGCCTGTCTAGTCAGTTGGCCAAATGAAGTGGGCACCTGGCACCTTCGCCTTAACAACTTTTAGGAATCAGCCAGACTTCACAACCTGATACCACAGCAATTTAACACAACAACTTGCTTACAGGTGTACACTTGAAGTAGAAAGTCTGGATAAAGTGAGGAGTGATAAATACAGTGTGGGGCCATCATTGTATCAATTAAATTAACACTAACAGAAATGAATAATTATTCTGGTGTTGGACTCTTTATTTCCTTTGCTTGACCCTGCACTGTACTCCCCAGGTGCCCAGTATCCAGGCAAATAAAGTGAGTGAGTGGCACATTCCAGCTCAACATCAATTAAGATGGCTGTTTACAAATCCCAGATAAATGGACAATTAGTGGTGGTGGTACTAGTTTGTGTGGCTTTAATGATTAACCCAGTTTCCTTTGATTCTGCTTCAGTGATGAAAGTGAAGGTGATAACGGGCTGGTTTGGCTGCTAGAGAAACAGACAGCCAAGCCAGCCAGAGGAACAGACAAGTAAGTGCAAACTCTTCCCAGGGAACCCAGCCTTCCCAGCTGCCTCCCAGCACTCAGGACCTTTTACTTACTTGATTTTCCACCATCAGTGGAGCATTCATGTCCTCAGTACCTATGGTCCTTCACTGTATCTCCTAAGGCCACTAACGGGAGTTAGGCCTATTGAAAACTTCTGTACCAGTTTGTGACCTGAATTGCCTTTGTTTCTTCAGACATTACTAGGGAAAATACTGAGCCTAGTCAGTGAACTTTTCTGTTGCTTTTATGTTACGTGACTGAATTTTTCTTTCCCTCTTCTCCACCCACAGATTTCTTCTTGATCTTTCCCCACTCGTGTTTTTTCCCTGTGCCCTTTCTGTACTGTCAGTTAGAAATATACATAGAACTTTCTCAGTGGATGGCATTTTCCAGGGCACTTTGGGTGTAAACATTAAAGGGTTCTGCCCTCGAGAAGTAGGTAGTCTAGTCAGGGAGTGGCCTGTGTTTCCAACTCCCTATGTTTTGACTATGTCAATAAAAATTCAATAATTCCCATGGGACATTAACTCCTACTCCTGATAAATCAGCTGAGGGTAGGAATGGGTTGCAGCTTGAACCTAGGCTTAGACCGAGGATTTATGTCTGTTAGTATACTTCGTGGAGGCTCTGCATGTGTGTTTATTCCTCTGTTGGATGGCTTATGTATATGAATGATGAGTGAGTAGAGCAAGGGAAGGACAGCTCCCAATTGCAGGGAATATTTTTCATGAGAGACAGTATGGCAAAATGTTTAAGAGCTTGGACTCTGGAGCCAGACAGCCAGGTTAAAATACCCATTCTGCTGCTTCCCAACTATGTAATCTCAGAGAACTTTTTTTTAAACTTATTTTTCTGAGTCTCCATTTCTTCATCTATAAAATGGACATGAACATAGTCCCTGGCTCATAGGATTGTTGTGAGGATTAAATTCGTTAATATAGCTGGATCCCATAGAATTGTTTGTCCCATAGTGTCTCTCAGATGTTAGCTGTTACCATTAATATGATTTTATTATAGTGGAGGGGAGGGCAGTATGAATTAGAGCTATGCTAGTGTCTTCACGCTTATAACCTGACCAATCTCTCACCGTTCTTCTGTCGCCTTCTCTGTTGGTCCTCTACCTGAGTCCTAGCAAACCTGCAACCCTATAACCCACTGCTGTCAAGTCAATTCCAACTCATAATGACCCTACAGGGCAGAGTAGAACTGTCCTGTAGAGTTGCCAAGGAGTGCATGGCAGACTTGAACTGTCGACATTTTGGTTAGCAGACATAGCACTTAACCACTACATCACAGGGTTTCCTGCAACCCTCTAGGACAGAGTGAAACTGCCCTGTAGTGTTTCCAAGGCTGTAAATCTTGATGGAAGTAGGCTGCCAAATCTTTCTCCCTCTTTGGTCTTGAACAGGGATTTCTCCCTCTTTGCTATGATCAGTGAGTTAAAAACAAAAAATGAGGGCATGTGCTCTGAACAGGTGGCAACCTATGGGCCTCTGTGTTGATAATTTGACACGTGTAGCCGCTGTTGGATCTTTATAGGTATGTAACACAAGTGGGAAAGAGTCCTGTGTTGGTAGTTACCATAAGAATCTACTCAGCTGACCAAATACTTGCTCCTCCGTAGCCATAGCACTGTGGAATTCTCAAAGTAGTCCCTGTACTAGCAACATCAGCACCACTTGGAAACTTGGAAATGCAAGTTCTTGGTCTCTATCCCAGACCCACTGAATCAGACACTCTGATTGTAGTATCTAGGAATTTTTGTTTTAAACAGTCTTCCAGATGATCTTGGTGTACTTCAAAAATTGAGAACCAGTGCTGTACGTCGATTCATTCAGCTAGGAACAGAGGCAGACAAGTGGAAAGAGATGACACATTAAGAAGTGTGCATACCAGGAACCCAAGGTATCCTGGTGTCGGTGGGCCCTTGGTGTGTAACTCTTCCTGACCTGGAGTGATCAGTGATGGGGAAAAAATGAACTAATTTATAATTACCTGCAGAATGCTCAGTTGCTTTAGCAGCCATTGTGACTCAGTAAGCATTTATTGACCTTCCTTTGTTTACATGGTACAGTGTTTGTTATTATACCGAAATGAACAAATGGCCTCTGCCCTCATGAACTTACCATCTGTTGAGGAAGACTATAAGGTACATATGCTATAGGATACTGGGTATTGTGCCAGGTGCTACAGTAGAAGTACATACAGAGGCTTGGCTGTGAGAGCTCAGAAAGCCATACAGAAATTCCACAGCAGTAGATAAGACCCTAGCTTTTATGCTGGGATACCGGGTGCTGGTTAGTTGTGCTAGCAATTTCATTCTCAGGAGAAGTTGATCACTTTTCCAACTTTATAACCAGCTTCCCAGCTGTTCCCCGTCCCTAGCCTTTTCCCTCAAAAAAGAAATTTTAACATCAGCATGTCTGGATTGAGACCCCACTGTTGATTCATAATTTAAGTTCTCTGTATTCTGGGACTAAACCCAAAATGATCTCAAAGCTTAGAGTCCTGTGGGTATGTACTGCTAAGCATCACTGCTCCCTTTGAAGGTACCTACTGTGGTGCTAGGTCCTTCTGCAACTCTCCTTTCTGTTTATGATTGATATGTGCTTTGACATGTTTTGCAGCCCCTCAGAAAAAATAGCAACAGTGTAGAAATCTACAGAGGAGATGTGAAAAAAGAAAAAGCTGAACGTGAGGTCAAGTCCTTATTATCCAGTGTAGGCAACAGCCAGCCAATCTCTACTTTCTTTAAATTTAGACATCTGCCAACTCTGGAAAGACTCGAAACAATCCTCTTTGCTGTCTCATCTATGCCATCAGTTTTTACCTAAGTGATGAGCATGACTATTTGCCTCTACTCTACCTCTACCTCCTTTTTAAAACTCTCAGCTTTCATTAACTTTTCTTTCTCTTTTCCCGCTCTCAAGTAGCCTCATTTATTCCAAATCAACTAGAAATGCCATGGGAGCTGGCAGAAACCCTGTCTGCTGAAGTAGAGCCAACCTTGGGGTGGTAATCTCCTTTCTTCAACTCCTGTTTGTGCACAAAACCTGCTTTTCACTTTGGTCCTTGTGATGCTCAGCTGGAAGCCAGAGCAAGCATGGGCATTTTGACATTAGCCATGGTGTAGAAAAGAGGTGCCTGTGGGAGGTGCCCCAGGGTCTTTTGGAATGTTGAGACTCCCTAGGGATGCTTCTTGTGGCCACCTGTTCAGTGTAAGTAACCCTAGAGATAGTCATCTTTTACTCCATCTTCTGAAGGAAGTCTCGTTTGTTATTACAGATCTGTAAACCCAGTCTGCTTGAGCTGTGTGCTGTGCACGAGGGACCTGGCTTTCTCTTCTGCTGTCCTGAGCATTGGGGCTTAATTTTGTGGGGTGGCCTGGAAAACAAATTGAGGATTTTTATTTTTGTGGCACATGGCTGGTGAAGCACAAGACAAAAATATTCCTTCTTAAAACAGGCAGCTTAATTGTCCTAGGCTACAAAGGAACAGAGGGAAAGCTGGTCAGAAGATAAAACGTTGAAGTTTCCAGCGGGTACGAGGAGAATGGAGTATACTACAGGCATGTGCAAAAAAAGCCACAGCATTTATTTTCATGAATAAAACTGTCTGGAAAGGTGAATTTACTTGGGATATGCCATGTTGCCAGTAGCTCCTTTTTCATAATATTTGCTGACTTTTCCAACAGCAGGATTTCACAACAGTTCCTTTATGGTGGTTTCCTGTGGACTCTTAACGTAAATGAAAGGAATGAATATGGAAATACACACAGTCACTCCCACCTATTAGAATGAAATTTCACACAAGCAAATAGCTCGGAGACTGACAGTTTCACACCAGTGTTAAAGTCATCCAAAACATTGCCCATCATGCTGAACTGGCCACAAGGGTTGTGGAAAGACAGAACACAGTACAAACTTACATGTAGCTGTGAGTTAGTCTCAGATTTGCAGAATATGGTGGCTGTGGAGTATGGTGCTCACAACACTGTTATTATGAGCACTTCCCATATATTAATTCACTTAAATCTTTATAGCATTCCAGTAAAGTGTGTACTTTTATTCATGTTTACAGACGTGAAAACTGAAACAGAGAGGGATAAAATAATTAGCCCAGAATCACAGCTAGCACTCGACAGGGTGGGGACTGGAACTTAGGCAGTCCAGCTGTGTATACTCTTAATGGCTGTGCTCAGCTGTCTCCCAGCAAAGACATACACTTCAGTTTAGATTCTGATACCTCCCCCATGCTCTAAACAGAACCATTATAGGTGTGAATGATTCCTTTTTGGTAGAAAGATAGGCTAAAATCTAAACTCTGACTTTAATTTGCTCAGCTCACAAGACAGCTACTGGGGAGGGGACTATAAATTCACTTACATTCTTCTTGTTGATCCTTTCCTGTAGAAAGGGAGCTGGTAGAAGAATTACATTCCCAAACAATGAATCTTGAAGAGGTAATTACACTGTTGCCATCCCATTGGGAAGAGGGTTGGGGCGGTGATTACATTCCAAAACAAAGCTGTTCGGATATAATTGCACTCTGCTGCTCTTATCAGTCTGGGGAAGGCAGGCCTCTGGTCTTCATCCTCATTTGTTTTTGAGATGGAATCCGAATAGCATTCAATTAATAGTCAAGACCCAGGCACACGGAAGTCAGCCAAAAGAGCCAAGAGGACATTAACTTGCTTTTGGCATTTTTCCTCCACTGAAGTTTTCCAGACCTTTAAGTATCCATAAATTTGAGGAGGAGCTAATGAAGGGTTTAGAGGAGCCAGCTTAGATGCTGTGCCCCAAAGCCCTCGTTAGTCCTTATGCCTAGAGCAGAGATGGTTGGGTGGTAGTGGAATTTCTGTGTTTCATCAGTGGCTTTTTTCCTCTACAGAAGAGAAGCTTCAAATCTTCCCCTCACACTTACAGCATGTATTATTTCATGTATGTAGAGTCTAGTTATGGAGCAAAAAGCCCCTCTGTGGTTCTTTTGAGATATTAAGGTTGACTTTGTTGAGTCCGATCCGACTCCATGGCATTTGGCTGGCCTGGCTTGTTTGTATTGGAAACCTTTGTGGCATGGTGGCTAAATGCTGTGTTGCTAACCAAAACGTCAGCAGTTCAAATCCGCCAAGCGCTCCTTGGAAACTCTATGGAGCAGTTCTGCTCTGTCCTCTAGGGTCACTGTGACTCACAACCAACACAACAACAGTGGGGTTTTTGGTTTTGGTTGGTGATATTTTGAGAATAATCTCTAGATCTGGACTGGAAGACGAAATGAAACTGATTTAATGGCTTTGTTTTATGATTCAGAGAACAGAAAACTGCTCGTGGCCTCTTAGGCCTGCTGATTGGACTGGAGCATAGAAGGGAAAAGCTGCATATTAATTGGGCTGAGGGTTGCACAGATCCTTTGGAAGTGATTCCTTGACCATTGTGTCAGCTAGCTGTGGCTGTTGTAGATTTAGTTGTGTTCCAAAGATTGAATTGTGTTCCCACAGAAATGTGTGTCAACTTGGCTAGACTGTGATTCCTCATATTGTGTGATTATCCACCATTTTATCATCTGATATGATTTTCCTGTATGTTATAAATCCCACCTCAATGGTGTTAATGAGGCAGGGGACTCAATCTATGAGATTAGGTTATGTTTTGAGTCAGTCTCTTAGGAAGTTTGAAAGAGAGAGGGAGAGGTGAGCAGAGAGATAGGAGGATCTCTACCAACAGGAAAACACACTGGGAGCAGAGTGCTTTGGTCCCAGGGCTCCTGCTTGGAGAAGCTCTTAGACCAGGGAATGATTGATAACAAGAATTGTGCCCTGGACCCAACAGAAGAGAGAAAGCCTTCCCCTGGAGCTGTCATCCTAGATTCAGACTTTTAGCCTACTAAACTATGAAAGAATAAATGTTTCTCTGTTAAAGCCATCACTTTGTGATATGTCTATTATAGCAGCACTAGTACTAAGACCTTGCCTAATAAACCACCCCCAAATTTAGTGATTTTAAACAACATGTCTGGTCTCTCAAAATTTAATGGGCAGTTTATTTGGTCTGGGCCAACTTGGCTTCTCTCTAGTCACTTAATGGTTTGACTGGGATGAGATGGTCTGACTGAGATGATGTGGTAGGCACGAGAATGGCCTCCCAAAGATGTCTACATTCTAATCCCCAGAACCTGTGAATGTTACTTTATGTGGCAAGAGGGACTTTGCAGATGTGATTAAATTAGAGATCTTTAGATAGAACGATTATTTAGAATTATTCAGGTGGACCCTGTGGAATCAGACGAGCCTTTAAAAAATGAAAGAAGTCAGAGGATCTGTCAAAGAGGTGCAGTGACCAGGAAGATGGGAACAGCCCCTCAGTTAATAGCAAGTAGGGAAATGGACCTCAGTCCTATAACTGTAAGAAACTAAATTCTGTCAACAACCCGAATGACCAAGTAAACAGTTCCTCCTCAGAGCCTCCAGAAGGGAACATAGCGCTGCTAACTACCTGAATTTTAGCCGCATAAGATCCAGGTTCTTCTGACCTACAAAACTGTAAGATGATAAACTTAGGTTGTTGAAGCCACTAGTTGTGGTAATTTGTTATGGCAGCTATAGAAAACTAGTAGACATAGCTTCATTCACATGTCTGGCAGTTTGCATGCTGGTTGGCTTCAGCTGGATGGCTTGTCTCCCTTGTATGTGGTTTTCATGCATTCAGTGGTAGGCTAGCCCACGCTGTCTCACGTAAGAGTAGCTAGAGAGATCAAGCCCCAGTGCACAAGCATTTTCCAGCCTCTGCTTGTATCACTTTTGCTATTGTCCCATTAGCTAAAGCAAGCTGTGGGGCTAAGCCCTCAGACAGGCAGTGGATGGACATGGATTCAGGGGGCTTGAATCGTTAGGGAACATTATGATAATCTACTATAACTGAGTAGGGTTTGAGATCTGAGATGGCTATTACCAAAAACGAAACCTAACCTGTTGCCATTGAGTCAGTTCCAACTTATAGCAACCCTATAAACAGAGTGAACTGCCTCATGGTGTTTCTAAGAAGCAGCTGGTGGATTTGAACTGATAATCTTTTGCTTAGCAGCCGAACACATAACCACTGTGCCACCAGGGCCCCAGATGGCTGTTAGCTCCCTCTAAATAAATTGCCTTTTTAAGTGTTACTACATACACTGAGGAAAGAGTCAGCATACCAGGGGATCTAGATGTACAGATTTGGAATGTCCCAGAAACATCTATCTTGGATTATCATTTGGGTTATTCAGAGAGAAATGAATTTAGAAATCACATGCAAATAAAAGCTAGATCCTGGTTCTCTAGGCATAGCACTTTAGAGCTGCCTTTTTCTTTGAGTGTTTTCTGGGATATAGACCTCTATTTCTATGTGCTGGAAGGTAAAAAGATGTGCAGAAGAGCTCTGTGGGTGGTTTGGCCCCTTGGGGCCACTTGTCTTTCTGTGTAGGAGTAAGACTGACAGAATTAACTGTGTGAGCACTTACTAAATTGGCTGTAAGTGAACCTGTACCTGTGGCGTCATTTATAATCCACAGCTCCTTTAGCAGAAGCAGTTCGAAAGAAAAGTTCCTAAAAACTAAGGCAGGGAATCTTTTTGTGCTCAGTAACTGGCACATTACACTTTTTTCTAAGAGTGATTGGGAGACTCTAGAATTCAGTTCTTCATAAACTTGGCAATTGTCTTTGCTTGGCCTTATGACTGGTTAAAAACTTTTCTGGGGCTCCAAATATGAACGCATGGATTGGACTGAAGGACATATATAAACCAGAAGAACCAAACCCACTGCTGTTGAGTCAATTCCTACTTGTAGGACAGAGTAGAACTACGCCACAGTGTTTCCAAGGAGCACCTAGACATTCGAACTGCTGATTTTTTTGGTTAGCAGATGTAGTACTTAACCACTGTACAACCTTTTTTCCAAGGACACATATAGGCAGATTCATTTCTGAGCTGTCATTCTTTTAGGACTTCCTTGATGTTCTTTTAGAACTGTCTCAGTGGCTGGTGGGATGGAGACTCTGCTGTTGTTGATTTTGCACTGCACAGTTGCACTCAAAATGGAATAGTCTGTGTATAAGAAGGAAACCCTCGTGGCGTGGTGGTTAAATGCTGCAGCTGCTAACCAAAAAGTTAGCAGTTGAAATCCACCAGACACTCCTTGGGAACTGTATGGGGCAGTTCTACTCTGTCCTATAGGGTCACTATGAGTTGGAATAGACTCAATGGCCATGGGTTTGGTTTTTTTTAATACACATGAGATCACTGGAGATTTAAGCCGATTTTTGCAAGAACTTCAGCATGAAGCTCAGCAAAGGGTTACTGTGCCTATTAATCATCTCTCTGTCCTGTCTCAGAGCTTAGCCAAGATTTATGAAATGATTATGAGGCAGGAAAGGGAGCTGCTGGCTCAACTTGAAATGTGTCTGTAGCCATGTGTGCCACCAGAAACTGACATGACATGCTCAGCTTAGCTTGGGATAGGGGAAATGTAGCTTTTGCTCTCCAGAGTCCTGGAAATGGAAATGCACAGGCTGTTCAATCTAAAAAGGCAGAAAATCTCTCCAAATAAAACCAAATGATGAGATTCGGCCAATGTATTTCCTTCTGCTTTTACTGCTTCTCTTTCACCTTGATTCATCTTGAGTCTTAAAATTTAAAGGGAATTTTAACTTGATTTTCTTTAAGGCAGAGCTAATACAACTAACATAAGTGCTAATTGAGAATTTATAAAAGCCACAAAGTGGTTTTGCCCTAAATATTTTCACTGATTCCACTGAAGTGAGGGGACAGTGGTAACATGTCATACTGCTTGTTAGGTAAACTATTTGAAAGTGAAAATATCAGTGTGATGCTGAAATAAGTTGTTTCAAATGCCCAGTTTCTCTACTACTTGCTTCTAGGTGAGCAGTTACAGGAGCAAGTTAGGAATTGCCAGCTCTGAAGAAGTTTCCAGCTATTCTCATCTTTGCCTTACCTAGAAAGAATTTTAAGGTCCCGTGGGGTAAAAGGGAAATCCTAGTGGTATAGTGGTTAAGAGCTATGACTACTAACCAAAAGGTCTGCAATTTGAATCCACCAGGCACTCCTTTTAAACCACATGAGGCAGTTCTGCTTTGTCCTGTAAGGTCTCTGTGCGTTTGAATTGACTTAACAACAATAGTGGGTCTGTTTTTTTGGTTTGGTGTGGAATAAAAGCAGCTTTAGCACCAAGGCTTAGCTTGGTAAAGATACCTCTTCAATCCTATTAACCAACTCTAAGCCACTCCTAAGAACACACCATCCAAATGAAGACAGTATGCTTGGTGCTGGCAGCTTTAGGACAAATCTCCTAACCTGTCACTCCACCCACTAAACTGCCAACCCCAAGAGTGTTACAAACTTTCTTGAGCTGCCAGTGGAAGGAAGGTAACAGAGGAATTGACTGTAGACTTTGGAGGCTGGCTGGCTGGCTGTCCCCTTGACTTCATGTATACTTTGTGTCCGTTTTCTCATTGTTCCCAACTACCTTGTATTTTAGGTTTGGTTAGCATGGACTTTCCAGTGTCTGTTTTCAGGCACCAAGACTGTTCTTCATTCACCCCTTCTGTGCTGTTAGTGTCTCCCATACGTGAGAGAGGGAACCCACCCCATTACCCCCATCCCCCCACCCCCCTTCTGCAAAAGGCTGAGACAGCTGTGGAGAGGGACAGTCCTCTTTCCTAACACCTAGAGAAAAGTTGTTAAGAGTTTAGAAATCCAGAAAAAATAGTCGTAGTCTTGGCATTTTGGGATATCCTTTATGTAAAGCTGCATGCTTGCTTTGCTATTCTTCCCTCCTTCATCTCTCTCTAGATTTGACACTTCCAAGTGAAACGTATGTGATGAGAAATTAAGGGATCCTTACATCAAGAACTAAGCAATATTGGTTATAATTTGACTAACTTTACATTTTACAGGACTCTAGACTTTCATTTGAGAAATGTGTAATTTAAACAAATTATCAGACTGGGAATGGCCTCAGGGTCTTTATTTCTAATGGGAGAGATTGGAATTTTAAGTCTTTAGGCCTTGTAGTTTTTGACAAGTTGATGTACCCTCAAGGGCCCTCCTCCTTTTCTTCACTGGGCAGTTTGTGAAGGGAGGAACTTTTTTTTTTTAAGTGAAAGTCTACAATTTCAGCTCAGTTTCTCATACAAAAACATACCCGCCCATTGTTCTGTGACCCTGATTGTTCTCCCTTCAGTGTGACAGGACGCTCTTCTCTCCACCCTGTGTTTTGGGAGGTGATTTTTGCATGTAGAGAAGAAGACTCAATGAAAGAACACTCTGGACTAATTGAGTGAGAGCAAGGTCTATTTGACCTACCAGAGAAATGTATGCCTCTGTGTTCCTTTTTCATCCTAAGACCTAGACATGAAGCTATTGACTGTTTTGCTTGTGTTTACCTTTGGCTTTGATGTTCTTAAATATTGAACATTAGAAAATACCAGGGAGACACATGATAGCTGTCTGTTGGTGAAAAACCAAAGACCTGAGTTCTTCTTTTAATCTTGATCAATCCTTTGTATTCCAGATTATATGTGGATTTGGCCTCTGGCCTCTGGAGGCTGCCAAATTGGTTGACAGTTAACTAGGGTTTGGGTTGTTTTTTCCTAAAAGCACAATGTTTTTTCCCTTTGTGGTAAATAGTGTGTGTATGTGCGTGTAAACATTTGCCACTGCAACCCTTTTTAGATGTATAGTTTAGTGACATTAACAATTAACTTTATGGCTAACATTGTATAAAATGGGAATTCCAGAACACTTAGTTATGCTCTTAAGGAATCTGTATATAGATCAAAGGCAGTCATGCAAACAGAACTTTAAACATGGTTTAAAGTCGGGAGGGTTGTGTGTCAGCGTTGTATCCTTTCACCATACCTTTTCAATCTGTATGCTGACCAAATAATCCAAGAAGCTGGATTCTGTGGAGAAGAATGAGGCATCAGGATTGGAGGACGACTCATTAACAACCTGAGTTACTCAGACACCACCATCTTACTTGCTGGAAGTGAAGAAGACTTGAAACACTTACTGATAAATATCCAGGACCACAGCCTTAAATATGGATTGCACCTGAACAGCAAGAAAACAAAAATCCTCACAACTGGACACAGTAAGCAACATTGTCATAAATGGAGAAAGGATTGAGATTGTCAAGGATTTCACTTTGCATCCACAATTAATGCCCGTGGAAGCAGCAATCAAGAAATCAGAAGATGCGTTGGGAAAAACTGCTGCAAAAGATCTCTTTAAAGTTTTGAAAAGTAAAGATTTCACTTTGAAGACTAAAGTGCTCCTGACCCAAGCTGTGGTAGTCTTAATTGCATCATACGTGTGTAAAAGCTGGACTGTGAACAAAGAAGAAGAATTAATGCAGTTGAATGTACCATGGGTTGCCAAGAGAACAAGCAGATGTGTTCTGGAAGAAGTACAACCAGACTGCTCCTTGGAAGCAAAGATGGTGAGACTGTGTCTCATATACTTTTGGATGTGTTGTCAGGAAGGATCAGTCTCTGAGAAGGACATCATGCTGGATAGAGTGGAGGGTCAGCAAAAAGAGGAAGACCTTCGATGAGATGGATTGACACAGTGGCTGCAACCATGGGCATAAGCATAAAAATGATTGTGGGCATGGTGCAAGGCCAGGCAGTCTTGTTCTGTTGTTCATAGGGTTGCTATGAGTTGGAACTGACTCAACCTGGTGGCATAGTAATTAAGAGCTACAGCTGCTAACCAAAAGGTTTGCAATTCAAATCCAGCAGCTACTCCTTGAAAACTGTATGGGGGGGGCAGTTCTGGCACTGGGTTTTTTTAATTGTTGTTAATGGTTCACTAGAGTTTGAAATTAGCTGAGTTGTTTTTTCCCACTTTGTAGAAGGATTTAAAATTATGTATTTACCTTTTATTTTCCATTAATAAAACATGTTCCCATTTAAAAAAATATTCAGTGTACCCAATTCATTTTCCTGTTTTATCATCTCCTTTCCACTTATTTTGATCTTTAGAAACATAGGTGTGGTCATCATTCTCATGGTATATATTTGTGGACCTTCTCAAGTGGAGCCTTGCAGTTTTCCATTTCACGGTTGTAAGCTGTGCTGCTTCTCTTGTGACTTCTTTAACTTTTGTATACTACATCTTTCTCAAAAGAAATCAAAACAAACCTGTTGCTGTAAACTTGATTCCATCTCATAGTAACCCTATAGAAACCAGTGTAGAACTACTGTCTTATAGGATTTCCAGAGAGTACCAAGCTGTTAACCACTACAGCACCAGTGCTCCCATAGTAAGGGCAACTGGGTTCAAATCTCATCTCAGCTCTTACTACATGGATGACCACAGGCCATTTGCTTTATTTATCTAAGCCTCAGTTTCTTTATACATAAAATGGGGATTCCGTCAAGTTTTTCAGAGAAAGTTGTTGTAAGGTGCCTTCAGGTCTATTCAAATTCATAGCAACTCTGTATACAACCCAATGAAACATACCAGTCCCTCGCTCCCCTCAACAGTCATTATACTTGAGATCACTGTTGCAACCACTGTGCCAGTCCATTCCTTGGAGGTCTTCTTCATTTTCACTGACCCTCTACTTTACCAAGCTTGACATCTTTGTGCAGGGACTGGTGTCTCCTGATAACATGTCTAAAGTGTGTAAGATGAAATCTCATCATCCTTACTTCCTAGGCTCATTCTCAGTGTACTTCTTCCAAGACAAATTTGTTTTTTCTGCAGGTAGTCTATGGCATATTCAGTATTCAAAGGTGTCAGTTCTTTTTCAGTCTTCTATTTATTGTCCTGGTTTCACATGCATATGAGGTGATTGAAAACACCATGGCTTTGGTCCGGCAAACCTTAGACCTTAAAATGACATCTTTGCTTTTTTAACAGTTTAAAGAGGTCTTTTGCATCGCATTTGCCCAGTGAGGTTAGTCTTTTGATTTCTTGAGTACTCATGCCATGGCTGTTGATTATGGATCCATTTGAAGAAATCTTTGTCAGCTTCAGCCTTTTCTCAGCTCATTGTGTGTTCCTTATTAGATAAGCTGTAAGAATTTTTGTTTTCTTTATATGAGTCCATTTTCAGAAACTGCTCAGTTTAAAATTGCCAACTTTCTACTCTTGTACTTTCCATTCCTCTTCTATTTCCATCTCTGTTTTCTCTCTGATACTAAAAAAATACAAACCAACCAAGCCAGCTGCCGTCAAGTCAATTCTAACTCATAGCAACCGTATAGGACAAGGTAGAACTGTCATATGGGGTTTCCAAGGAGCACCTGTTGGATTTGAACTGCTGACCTTTTGGTTAGCAGCTATAGTTGCTCTTAACCACTATGCAACCAGAGTTTACCATGGTACTAGATATACTAAATACACTTGTGAGGAACTTGTGTTTTTTCCTCCTCCCTCTACAATGTAATTTTCACAAAGGCAGGAATTTTTGTGTTTTGTTCGTTGTCTGACATGTAGTAGGCACTCAATATAATATTTGTCTAATGAATAAACTACCTTTAGTGTGGTTGTAAAGATTGAGAACTTTGAAAGTACTTGACACACAATGAGCATTTAGAAAATGTTAGAAATTATGACATTTCCCTTGACTATAAGGAAAATAATAAAATTCTTATTGATATAACTGATTAGTATATAAAATACCTTGTTACTTGTTTTTAAAATATGAACATAAATTACAGTTGTCAGCTTTATCAGAACGGAAGGTTTAAGTGAAAGTTTACAGAGCAAATTAGTTTCTCATGAAACAGTTAATACACAAATCATTTTGTGGCATTGGTTGCCAACTCCGAATGAATATGTCAACAACAGTCTCCCCATCTGCCCCTCAGGTTCCCTATTTCTATTTGACCCATTCGTATCCTTTGCTCATTTTTAAATGGGATTATTTGCCTTTTTGTGTTAGAGGTGTTAGATTTTTCCCTATAGGTTTTAGTGGTTAGACCTTTGTCAGGTATTGTCGTAGCCAATTTTTCCCCCCAATCTGTATGTTGTCTTTTTCTCTTTTGGTGAAATCTTTTGATGAGCATAAAAGCTTTATTTTTAGGAAGTCCCACTTATCCAGCTTATCTTCTCCTGGTGTATCTGTAGTACTAATTGTGGTTTGTATGCTGTTTCTGCCATATATATTAGAGCCCCTAGTGTTCACTTTATTTTTTCTTCCATGATCTTTTTAGTTTTATGTTTAGATCTTTGATCCATTTTGAATTTGTTTCTTATATGGTGTGAGGTATGGGTTCTGTTCCTTTCTTTTTTTTTTTTTTTTTTTTTTAATGGATGGACATCCAGTTTTGCCAGCACCACTTATTAAAAAGAGTGTCTTTCCCTCAGTTAATGAACTTGGGGCTTTTGTCGAAGATGAGGTGGCCATCGACAGATGGATTTACATCTAGGTTCTTGATTCAGTTCCATTGATCTGTGTGTCTTCTGATGTACCAGTACCAGGCTGTTTTGACTACTACACTGTATAACAGGTTCTGAGTCCAGATAGTTTGGGGCCTCCTACTTTGTTATTTTACTTTAGTAAAGTTTTACTTATCTATGGCCCATTTCCCTTCCATGTAATAATTAGCTTTCCCATTGTGTTAAAGGATGTTGTTGGTATTTGGATCAGGATTGCATTTTATTTGTAGGTTGCCTTGGGTGAAATTGACTATCTACAGTGTTGAGTCTGTGTATTTACAAGCACAGTATGTTTTTCCATTTTCATAGGCCTTTTTTGATTTCTTACAGTATATATTGTTACATCTTAGGTTTATTTTACTTTCAGAATCACTTACATTCAACTTGTACATAGTGTGTACTATTTGTTTATGGTATATTTTCCCTTGTATTCCAATATTTGTATATAAACTTTCTCCTACTAGCTTATTAATTTTTCTCAAGTCAGGAATTGTGTCTGTTTTCATGTTTGTAACCCCTAGTGCTTCTGTTATAAACCCTTTTAAAAGCCGGAATGCAAAGGGTTGTATTCCTAAGACATTCATACTGATTACAGAAATTCTGCTGTAAAAATAGTGATTTTGTGGTAGAAGGAAAGGATTAGGAACTAGAGAGTTCAGTATAAAACAGGACATTTTGCATGGGATAATTTCAGTGGAAAATATTAGAACTATATATAGTATATATATATACACACATATGTATATATGCTATGTATAGTTCTGTGCTGTATGACAGACAAACCCTTTCTCTGTTTACTCACCTTATAGTTCTGTGCATACATGTAAAACTATAAACTGAGTAAATCTGAGATTTGATTGCATTTTCCTTTTGCTAAAGAGCAGTAATTTATATAGATCTTCCATAAATATATATATGTAAAACTTCCAGCACACACTTCTTACTATACATCTTTGTCACCCATTGTTCTTAACAGTGCATAAAACCACTCAAGGAGGGGAGCACAGTTGTTCGAGTAACATTCCTACTTTAACAAATGTCTGAGGACTCTATGTAACTTTCCTCATCTTGTGCAGTGAGAATGTAGCAACCATATTTTTCTAAATCTAAGATGCACGTGCCAAAGTGGGATGAATTTCTTGTCCTCCAGTTAATTGATTCAGTCAGAGTATAGAAATTTGCATTTGGGGCAACTTTTTGCCCTTATACATAGCAGTCATTCAGTACATGTCTGTTGAATTAAGAGTTGACCATCCCTTTCTCTGTTCTTCTCTGATGTGATTTTAAAGCTGATTCAACCTCTTGAGACAGATAATTAAAGAATATATAGTTAGACTAAGTGTTAAAGAGAATTTTTTTTTTTTTTTTTGAAGATTTCCTCTTTGGCTGTATTGACCTACTGTCAGCTTCATCTAAGAGAGACTGTGGATCGTCTCTTAGCGTTTTTGTTCCCTTCGTTAGTGATTTATACCCTACAGTAATGACTGTTTCGTAGTCCTCATTCATTATCTTTGACCTCTGTAAAAGTGTTGTGAGGGGTAGCATCTGACCTCCTGCAACTTTACAAGGGGGAAGGAAGATGGAGATCAGCAGTCCAAGATTGACTGCTATTTTGCAGAGTTCAGAACATGCCTTTCTCCACCATCTGTGCTGATTCTGACATCAACTGCCCCTTCCATGACACACTCTACTTTTCTGGTGAATTTGATAATTCATTGCAGTGGCCACACGTAACTCACAGACAATACTCATGATTATGGAGTTTATTGAGAAATAACAGGTTAGAGTTGAAGTTCAAGAACATTCCAGATGTATTTCTTCCATCTGTGCAGCCTCTTCTTAGCCATGCCCTCAGGCAGGACTCTGACCCTCAGCCTGTGTCCTGCCCAGGCAAGTGTTAACAAAGCTCTTTTAGTTCTGCCAGTAAGTGCCCAGAGGTACCCTACTCTGCCAGCAGGCCTCCGGCCCAAGACACTTAGCTTTCTAGCTGTCCCCAGCTGGTCTCCTGCCTTTGGTGTAACAGATCTCTCTCTCTCTCTCTCTCACTCGCTGTCTCGCACTCTCACTCTTTCTTGCTGTCATCTCCTGTCAGTGCAGGGTCCCTGGGTCCAAAGGGACAAAGCTCCACTGGGCCTTTTCTTCCTTAGTTATGATTCTCTCTTTCCTGCCTCTGGGATGGCTCATTTTAAGCTTAACCTAACATGATGACAAAACTGACCAAGCTGCCTTTTAGGGGTCTGTATATCTTATTAGCATGGTTTGACCCAGTCATATGGTGGGAGTTACAAAGACTATGGCTAGAAGAGCCATAGTAAATAGTTCATTGCACTGCACCTCTTTTTCTTTTATTGAGATATAATTCATCCTTTCAGGGTGTACAATTTAGTTGTCTTAGCATAGTCAGAGTTGTGTGGTTATCACCACTAATTCCAGAATATTTTTATTACTCCAGAAAGGAACCCCATACCCATTAACAGCCATTCCAGCCTCCTCCTCCTTGCCAGCCCCTGGCAGCTACTAATCTGCTTCTGTCTCTGTGTCTTTCCCAGACATTTCATATAATAAATTTAATCATAAAATACATGGCCTTTTGTGCCTGGCGCCTTTTATTTAGCATAATATTTTCAAGGTCTATCCTCTTATAACATGTATCAGTACTTCATTTCTTCTTATGGATGAATAATAAAATAGTCTGTTGTATGGATATACCACATTTCATTTATCCGTTCATAGGTTGATAGACATTTAAGTTGTTTTCATTTGAATTTTTTGACCATTATGAATAACGCAACCATGAACATTGATGTACAGTTTTTTGTATGCAGATATTTTTTATGGTTTCGTGGGTATTTACATAGGAGTAGAATTACTGGGTAATATCATAACTCAGTGTTTTAACTTTGAGGAACTTGCCTTTCTTCTTTGGCTGTGTGCGCTCTTTTTGTCTTTTTTTTTTTCCATTTCCAGCTCCCTTTTTTTCCACTTTTTGTCACTTTTATGAAAGTAACTCAGACATTTTTCCAAATTCTTTTTACTTTCATTGATGGCCAGTACCAAAAAACCCAAACCCACTGCTGTCGAGTGGATTCTGACTCACAGTGACCCTGTAAGACAGTAGAACTGCCCCCATAGGGTTTCCAAGGAGTGGCTGCTAGATTGAACTGCTGATTTTTAGGTTAGTACTCAAGCTCTTAAGTACTGTACCACCAGGGCGCCTTCAGTAGTCCATAAACCACACGACTAAACCCATTGCTATCAAGTCAGTTCTGCCTCATAGCAACCCTATACGAGAGAATGGAAGTGCTCCATTGAGTTTCTAGGGAGTGCTTGGCATATTTGAACTGCTGACCTTTTGCTTAGCAGACAGCACTTAACCACTACGCTGCCAGGGTTTCCTCAGAGGCCCATATCCATCTTCTATTTAATGTGTCAAATGCCAAGCTCTTTTTTTTCCTATAGTATTGTCCTCCTCCCTGTTTTTTATTAATGTTACCAACATTCTTCTGAACCTCCAGTTGCCAGTTCTACAAGCTACCCTATATTCTGTTTTCTACCACATTCAGCTGATTCATTCCTACTGGATTCTCTCACATTGTGTCTTCCTGTCTCTTCTCACAATTCTGATCCTGACTCCGGCCATTATCATAATGTTGCATTGGTTCCCTAACTGCTTACTGCCTGTTTGTAGTCTTCCTACCTCTAAGATATGTGCCATATCATTCTTCATAAAATGTGACCAGAAACTCCTGGTAAACATGACAGAATAAACATACATGCTTATCTCCATCCTCTTTCAAGTTCCCCTAAAATGCAGTTAAGTGACTCAGAAAAAGTATAAACTCAGTGTATAAAGAGAATAGTAAGAAGAGGGTATAAGAAGTGATGATAAGGACATTTCTCCTCTAGGGGAAACAAAATTGTATGTGAAGGGAAATATGAATTTATTTTACTGTGCCTGTATACTGTGATATTGCAAACAGTGTATTTATCAAGAAAAATATAACTATTTTTGAAGGATGGGGGAAGAAAGAGGGTCAGAAAGATCATCTACCAACATATGAAACCATCATCCAACAGTCAAACCCCTTTCCATCTCTTCCACCTCACAGCCAAAAAGTGTCCAGGACTGTAATGTTTAAGGAAGCAGGCCGCCACATTTTCCTCCCTCTGAGCAGCTGGTGTGTTCGAATCACTGACTTTTCAGGTAGCAGCCAAACACATAATCCATTATGCCACCGGAGCTCCTGTTACCTGTCATACGGATAGCAAATTCTTTGGTTTTTTTGTTTGTTTCTTTGTACCTCATTTTGTATTTTTCTTTATGCGAATCTTTGCTTCCCTCTGGACTGGTACTAGGCTATGAACTCTGAATATACCTAGAGCAACAGTCTCTTCCTATACTGAACTGTTTTTTTCTCCTCCTCTTCTGTCCAAATTGTATTTGTCCTTTTAAAGCCCAGCGCCCCTTTCTTCCCTAAGCCCTTCTGCCCCTGCCCCTCCCCAGCCCAGTGACTCTTCTTACATTGCTGTGGGCCCAGTCATCTATACCACTTATTACCCACTTACATTGCCTTTTCTTGTTTATGTTTTTGAATTAAGTCTCATCTCCCCAGCTGGATTGGAAGCTCCATCCAGGGAAGAAGTACATTTTGTTACCGTTTTATATACATCTTCTGTGTTAAGTTTGATAAGTATCTGTTTAATATTCAGTCCTCACTCAGCCATCAGAAAGCTTTCTGTTTTGAGATAACTACTCTTTATTCTGGGCATGACTCAGAACTCTGGCCTCTGGTCTAGATCTCAAATCTGTCTCTTTGTAAGCCTGAGTGAGGTTAAAGGCTAAGGCTTTATCTTTTTGCTGGTGATAGTTGTTAGTTGGCACAGTGTGCTAGTTTTTACAGAACATAGCCTAGACGATTTCTAATCTCTGAAGCCCAGTCGATGTGTAAGCAAAATTGTATATGAGCATTTCAGAACTTTTATATCATTTGGGAGAAATGCTTATTTATTTTTGCCATCACTACTTTGGAGATATATGAACCTTCTTCCTTTATACCTCTTGCCTGATGATCCCCTGTGCTGTGAAGTACCACAGAAAATAGAAAGTAAACAAAATCCTTTGCAAATCTACATTATTTCTCTCTCAGAATAGAAACCTGCTATGTCCTTGCTCACTGAGTTAAAGCTCCAGCATGGCCTGAAATGTTTAGGTCACTATTTCTTAATCATTTAGAGGACAGTGAACCCTTTGAGAAGGTGTGATAAAAGTTTATAGCCCTCCCTTAGGAGAAAATGTACACCCAAGCACAGTTTTACTTGCTATTTCAGTGGGGTTTTTTGGACCTCGTGAAGCCCATCTAGGGACACAAGTTTCAGAATTCAGCTTGGGTCCTGGGAGTTCTTTGTCTTTCAATACAGTACTTGGATTTAGTTTATCTTGTCACAACAAGGTCTGTGGATTAATTTTCCATAACAACCAAGAGAATGTAGCAACTGTTCAACTTATGATAAAGAGTATCTTTTTAGTTGCTTTTGACTTTTATACTAGGGGCTTGTTTGTGGATATTTTGCGCCAAAAGGAATAAGCCTGCATTTCCTGGTTGCTGCATCACGTCTGTGCTCACAGGGCATCCTGATGACATTTTAAATACATGGAAATTTTTGAATGCCAGAAAATGTCTGGTGCTGATTCTGTGCTGCATTTTTGCTCTGGCACCTGCTCCTCTCTTCTTGGAGTTTATCCCATTGCCTAATTCTGTACATTGTTTCCAAACCTTTCATTAACCATTGTTGGAAATTTTGCTTTTTAACCTCAGCATCCCGGCTTATCTTTTGAACAGAAACAGAAGTGACTGACTACCGGCATTTCCTAGAGTTGAAAAGCTCCCTGTCTCGCCTTTTCTGACTTTTCAGAGCATGAAATGGCTCTGCTAATCCTGTTGGCCTCTAGGCAAGAGCCTTGCTGAGCCAGACAAAGAGGAAGAAGGCCCGCACCAGGGTTGGGTCCTCTGGAGGCCTGCAGGAGAAATTTTTTATATTTTACCAACTTCCATTGTGAAATGTGCCTACCCCTGCTTTGTTTTGGCTGTTATTATGAAGGAAGTAAATTGTCAGAGTGTTATTCCTGCATGAAGCTATCAATTTCCTAGTGCCCTGAGTACTGTGCTAGGTAGATTTACCAGAGCTGGGTGCTTTCCTGGAGTTTCACAAATTAAACAAAGGGATTTATAGGAATTCTGGAAGTTTCTTTCTGCTGATTGAGTAGGAGTTTCATAAAGCCAGAGGTACTTTAGGTCCAGGTCAGCAATCAAAGCTGCTACTGTGTCCTTTGTACAAGGTGCTGTTTAGGATACAAAGACTCAGTGGTACTATAGTCCCGACTCTTAAGGAGTTGACAGTCTAGCAGTAGCAGTCAGACATACACAAATAACCCTTTGTTTCTGTATTTAATGTGAAGTTATTGCATCCCTTCTAAGATATTTTATATAAAAATGAGAAAATTGCATGTGCCCCTGCCATCAAAGAAACCTATTTATAATGTACTGTAGGGATTCAGAGGAGCCCTGGTGGCACAGTAGTTAAGTGGATGGCTGCTACCCAAAAGATCAGCTATTCAAGCCTACCCGTGGTTCTGTAGGAGAAAGATATGGCAGTCTGCTTCCTTATAGATTACAGCCTTGGCTACCTTGTGGGACACTTCTACTCTGTCCCATAAAGTAGCTATGAGTTGGAATAGACTCAATGGCAGCTGGTTTGCTTGTTTTTTGTGGGGATTCAGGTATAGGAAGAGTGTTGAATAGGGGAACAGAGCAAGAGTTGGAGCTCTGGTAGACTGAATCTTAAACCCATCCTCAAGTGGAATGGATAACAGTAGAGTCCTGCCTAGACACTAGGGCAGGAGACCAAGCAGAAGGAATGTGACAGAATAAGAGAGAGAAACAGAATGTTGTGAAGCCTCTGAAGAGGAGATCATCTTAGGTTGATGAAGTCAGGAAGGGATTCTTAGGAAAAGAAGGCATTTGAGGGGGTCTTTGAAGGGGCTAAGGGCTAGGAATGGGGTAAGCTGGGGTGGATTTCAATAAGCATATATTAGGGGAGGAAGGAAAGAACCTAGACATTGGGAACACTATGAGCAGAAATGTAAAAGTGGAGATTATAGTTAAGGCATATTTACAAAGAGAAGTGAATGACTCAGTGGGAGATAAGCACAGGAAGGTAGATTACACCTTATTGAAGCCTTGAAAAGCAGACCAAGGAGTCTACCTCAGTTTAGGCTGTGAGGAGCCATTAAAGCTTTTTGAGTAGATGAGTAACACAGTTAAAACTCCAGTTTTAAAAAGAATCAAAAAAATCAATCTGGCATCAAAAGGTACAGTGGAGCAGGGAGAGTAGAGGGGAGGGTAGATGTATTATTTTGTGAGAGACAAATGCCCATAGCTTAGTGTTAACAGCAAGATTATTTCAGTAGGCTTATGGAGAAGTTTGTGGGGTTTTGTGCTTTCTTTGTGCTGACTGGCAATAGAGTTGGTCCTAAAAAGACATGTGCACCATTGTGTCACTGGCTTGCAGGCACTCTGAAGTGTGAGAGGAGATCCTGTGTTTTCTAAGAAATGCCCATAAGCAGCTCTGGCAGAAAGGAAGAGACTAAAACACATATTAATCTCCCTCTGCTTCCTTTGTGAAATGTCTCTTTTAAAAATGAGAAATTTGCCAAAGGCTTTGCTCTGAAGTGTATCTAACTGGACAATAAAAATAACCCTCTCGTTTTCAAGGTAAGATGTTGTAAGACTTTAAGATGGCATCTAAGAGAAAAGCTTGAGGCTGGGCATCTGTTTGCACATTTCATCTGTGCAGACAGACTGTTCCCAATTTGAACCCAGGAAGCCTTTTGCCTTAGTATCTCCGTTTAGTGGGGTACAAAGTTTGTGTGACCATATGCCATTCATAGTTGCCTGCTAGATAGTTTCGCCAGTGTAGTAGCTCAGAACTTTGCATGGTATAAACTTGATTCATCAAGACTTTTTCTGTGGGTGTAGTCTGTGGGTATTTCTGCCTACCTTTGGAATTTAGTGAGGCTCCATATCTCAAAGCATTTACTGTAGCCAGCTGCTGTCTCCCCCGTGCCTTGTTAGGCAAGATTTAAGATGGTAGACAGCATTCATGGGTAGTTCTTTCCTTTGTGTTCCCAGTTGCTTGTGTGTTTGCTTCCTTCTGTGTATCCTTCCTTCAATTATGAGAAATTTTAAAAATGCATAAAGTTACATATACATGTATACAAGCAAATATCGTTGGTAGATATCATTGTGTCAGTTTTATGTACATGTACACAATACGTGTGTGTATGTATATATTTGCATTTGTGCCACCACAGCCTTGATTTTAATGGTTATTAACAGTTTGTCCTATTTGCCTCAGTTTTAAAAAATAAAATTATTTCAGAGAAAGTTCCCCTTGTCTCCCTACCGTTAGTTGTATTTCCTGCTCTACTCAGAGGCAATGCCTAGAATAAATTTAGTTTACATAATTGCAGTCTATCTTTTGTAATTTAATAGTCGTAAAAAACTATTTTGTGTTTTGAAAGTTTTACTTATATGAGTGATACCATATCATATGTATCACTTCACAACTTTAAAAAAAATATGGTATTTTATGAGTCTACATTGAGTAGTTTGATTTAGTTTGTTCCTTTTAACTATTGCATAGTATTCCAGCACTCAGTTACATACATGTTATCTATTCTCTTACTGGTGAACATTTAATTTCTAGATTTTTACTGTTAGACTGGGCTTTGAATTTCCTTGATGTATCTCCTTGTATACAAGTGTGAAGGGGCCCTGGTTGCACAGTAGTTAGGCTCTCAGCTGCTAACCTAAAAGTTGGCAGTTTGAACCCACTGGTTGCCAGTGGAAGAAAAATGTGGAGGTCTGTTTTGGTAAAGTTGACAGCCTTGGAAACACTGTGGGGGCAGTTCTACTCTGTCCTATAGGATCACTGTAAGTTAGAATTAATTCTATGGCAGTGAGTTATACATGTGTGGCATTATCTCTAAAATGTTCGCTTTAAGATGGAACTATTCTGGCTCCTCTTTTGTAGCATAAAGCAGATTTATTGGCTACCAAAAACATAACCCTCCTTCTCCTCAAGACGTTCTAACCTCAGGACAACCTCAGATTCATGAATTTCATCATAAGCCTAGGACTAAGGAGTTTTTTCTAAGTCATTTTAACTAGTTAGATTTATGGAACAATAACTGTATATGTCAAAAATAAGAAATTAAAAAGCAAAATATAATTTTTGAATAGTTCATTATAAGGTAATTTCACATTCCTTATCCCTCTTTTTAAATTCTTAAATTAATACATGTTCATTGTAAATAATACAGATAATACCAAAATATGTATGGTAAAAAGTTTGTCTCTCTTCACCACTCTCATCCCTAATTCTACTCCATGAAAGTTTATTGGTTTGGAATGTATCTTTCCAATTCTTTTCCTTTGCATAATGAAACACATTTGTATATTTATACACGTATAAAGGTTTCATCATTTTGTTTTTTTAGTAGTAATGGTACCATACAGAATGTAATTTATTAAGAACATCTTTTGTGTCAGTATACAGTATTCTACTTCATTCTCATTCATGGCTGCATAGTGTAGTTGTCCATACTTTATTCTTGATAAGTGCTTAGATTTATTTACAATTAAAGACAAGTTTTTGTTTGTTTGTTTTTGCCAACTATTGTTGCGTAGTCCCATTCCTGGAGGGAGATAGCATAGTGAAAAGCTGGTTTCCTTCTCTCTGGAAGCTCACCCTGTAAAGATGAAGTATATAAGAGTATATAATACCAACTGAAAATGTATAGTTGAGTGTGCACAGAGCTGTAAACACTTAAACTCACAGCAAATTTGTGTGTACTTGTAGCCAGGTAACCTAAAAGAAACTGAGTATTTTGTGTTATGAAAGTAGCTGACATTGAGTGAACAGGGATGTCTCTCTAATCCAAGAAAGCTTCCCGGAGGAAGTGAGGTTGTATTTAGATTTAAAATCTAGGAAGGCCAATCTAGATTGTTGTTCAGCTTTTAGGAGCATCCTTTTAGCAGTGTCTCAATATGTGGCTTGTTAGTATTGCTTTTCCATTTTGTGCCAGTATTAATGTGTAAACAGTGCATTTTAATTGGAAAGTATTTCAAATTAGCTATCTTTACATGACAAGTGCAATTCTCCTAGGACCCCACAGCATATGCCTAGTTTGAGGGACTACAGTTTCTGAGCAGTTTATGGTGTGAAATAGATCCATTCACCATACTCTCTCTCACTTAATTTTGCAGCTGACTTTGCTGTAGCGGGTATCTGCATCTTGGACCAAAGATCTAACATCTTTTCTTTCTCCCTCAAGATTTAGAGGAAAGCTACCTGGGTGGGCCAGTAGGGAAGGATGAAGCTTTGAATACCATAAAGGATCTGGTTACAAAGATTTTGTCTGACCTACTGTTAGCAAAATCAGGATGTAGTTTTTACCAGATTCTCAACCATCTTCTTATAAGCATGCTACCACAGTCATTAGGAATTGCTGACCTTTTGACCTCATTCAAAAAGCCCCAGTCTCTTTACAAAAATTGGGTCTGCTGGATGCTTTATCTCCATGTCACAAGTCCCAAAATAGTGATCATTTCTCTTAGACCTACTTGTGGGAGAAAGATGTATCTTCAATCTGATACATTTTTCCTTCATTCCAGAGTGATTGTGAAGTTGGTAGTCAAGATTGGGTGTAGTATTCTGGAGTTCACTTTCTGATCTGACTTTACCTTTGACCCCCCCCCCCCCCAGCTTTTTGTTAGGTGGCAATGTGGCAGTGATTGCAGTGAAGTCACAACATGGTGTCCTTCGAGCCCAGTCTCTTCTAAACTGGTGCTAGTGTGCACTGAGTGAGCTTGGAACTGGAGATTGTTCTCTGAGCGGCAGGTCTGGCCTTTTTCTTACACATTGGCCCCAGCTGACTCAGCTGTAATGCTGTAACCTGCAGTGCATGGGAGCTGATTCGAGAGATTTTCACCCTTTACAGGCTGGGCCCCTAATGAGAATGTAAGCTCTTCAGGCATTAATTCACGTGTAGGTGGTCTGTAAGGAAAAGTTTTAACAAAAGAGTTGGTTAAGAAGCTGATTTATTTTCTTGCTTAACTCTCTTGTCATGTGCTGAGTGGGGGCGGAAGAGGAGAGGAGGGTGGGGAATGGTGCTGCTTGAAAGCATTTATCTTCTTTGCTGCCATCTCCCAGTGTTTATTACCCTATGATAGACAGATGAGGAAAGCTGCCCATCAAACCCACGTTCAGCACATTTCCATTTCCCTTCATTGCAGATATGAAGCTTTTGAAATCTGCATCCTCTTTGCAGCAGTAAAGGTCGTTTCCCTCCTGCTGCTGAGAAGCCCAAGACTCTGGTCTAGTTCTACTCATTGGTGCTTCTCTCATACAATAAAATCTGCAGGAGACTCATTTAAGACAAGTATTGGTGAGAGCTGTTGAGTGTTTGAGTCAGTCAGTCATCCTTTACCTTTCTTACTTTTTTCTCTCTCATCTCTCTCTCTGCCCATCCTTATGCTGTTGAGGCACCCCTTAAGCAGCTGCACTGTGCAGCAACAAGAAGATACCAGCTCTCTGGCTTCATCGAGGGACCTGCCTAAGCCAGTGTCCTCCCAGCAATGGAGATTGCTGGGACCTAAATATAGGAAATGCCAGGTTGTGGGGGAGATAGTAGTAGAAGTAGGATAATTCTTAATATACTTGTCCACCTGCATGTCTTCTGCCAGAGGTAGATGCTTTGTGGAAATTCCTGCCTGCTAGGAATGAATGCCAGGTTTTCTGTGTTTGTTTTGAGGCTCTTCCCCAATTCCCTCTTCATTTCCCCCTGAATACTGTGGATTTTAGCGTGCTATTCTAATAATCTTTCAGTAGCATGTGTTCTTGTGGGCATATTTGTTTTTGTCTTAAATAATGCTTGTGGGTGGAAGAAAGGTAATGATATTCATTTCTTTGAACATGGATGTTCTGCTTTCTTAATTACTTGTCCCAATTACATCATTAGTGTAAGTGTAGGTAATTTCTTCATTAGGGCATATGTATCAAAGAAGGGCAGGTCTACAGAACGGTGATGAAAACAAGTCATAGCCTCTTCATCTACCCACACAAGAATATCTTAACGTGATTTCATAGAGCTGCTAGTTGCCCTTTATAAACTGTCAAAGATATATCCCAGGTTTCAGTGTGATGGCAGGAAAGGGCTGAGGACCCAGTGATGAGCAGCTTTGGAGGGGTGGTAACAAAGCTTTGGCTTTGGAGGGGTGGTAACAAGTTGCTGACCTCAGGATGTCAGCAGGAAGGCAGTGAGATTGCGTCATTGGGAATCCCTGAGTCAGGAAGCAAATAGTCTTAGGTAGCCCAACTATGTATGGATGTTCTAAGCTCACTGAATCAGATCTCATGAGCCATGTACTCTACCTAGAAGTGATCTTGGACCATTTAACTGACTTCATATGTAAGAGTGGCCATACCAAGCATAGAAGTTACATTCTGTCTTTAGACCTAACTACTTTCCTGTAGATTTGAATATGATTCTGACTTCATGCCATGTCTGTGAATGATTGTTGGTGTGTATGCTGTCATGTTGTCCATGTTCTTTAAAAAGGCATGTAACACCAGATTCTGTGTAATACTCTGGACAGGAAGGCTCTATTCACTGTTCCAGTTCTATTGAACATCTGGTTAATGTCAGCTTCTCCTCTTGACCTGTTATAAAGCTTACACTGGACCACATAATCGTAGTTTGAACTGTTAAGATTTTTGAAATACTTAGAAATATTTCATAGCTGTTTATTTTCCCTTCTTTGCACATCATCTGTATTTCAGGCCTTACCAATTTCCTTGTTGCTCTCTGAGACTTTCAGTTGTGTTGTGTTTGCCTCATCTAGTGCCTTTGACTTCCACAGTAAGTTTCTTGGGCTTGTCTCTCAATTTTATGATGTGTGTGTTGATCAGGATTACCCTTGTTCTTTGGAGCAGGAGTTTTAAAGCCTTCAGGAGTTTATTGGGCAATAAAATTCTGTTGATTTAGGGCCTAATTCTGCTAAAAACACACACAGTTATTGAAATCTGTATCTATAAAATATTTACCCTGTAATTCATGTCTACCTTATATAAGGGTTGATCTCTATGTCAGTTTAAGTGACCAGTAGAGCAGTTATTAAACAGCCTAAGTCAGACACACAGACCAAACACCCTCTTCAGAACATTTTGGACTCCAGTGTAATAGAATTATAGATATCCACATGGCACCTGTTACCAGGTTTGAGCTTCAATTGTAGTGTTTTTACAATGATGCCCCTAGTATTCCTTTATCTTTTGTCTTAACCTTAGGATACTATGAAAACTCAGTTTCAGTTATAGGTAGTCTACTCAGAAATTAGCCTTTGAGTCTCTGCTTTAACCTTCTCAAGAAAATGGTTTTGTTTTCTGCAGGCACATTTAGGATTGCCAGGTTTCCATGCAGTATATTTTCTATAAACTAAAATACTGTATGTTCACAGGAACCTGTGGTTCAGGTATAAACATACAGTGAAATATTAAACTGTGAAAAGGAATGATGTACTGAGACATGCTGCAACGTGGATGAACCTTGAAAACGTTATGTTAATTGAAAGAAGGCAGACACAAAAGGCCATGTATTGTATGACTCCAGTTATATGAAATATCCAGGAGAGGCAAATCTGTAAAGACAGAAAGTAGATTCCTGATTGTCTAAGCTGAAGAGGCAAGGAGAGGGAAGAGGGTTGCACAGGAAGAGAGGAGTGACTGCTAATAGGTGCTGGGTATTCTGGAGGGTGATGAAAATGTTCTGAAATTAGATAGATGGTGCTGGTTGTAAAAGTGATTCTGTGTAACTCTTGAGTGTACTAAAAACCATTGAATTGTGTACTTTAAATCAGTACACTGAATTATGTCTCAGTAAGTCTGTTATTTTAAATAAACAAATACATATTTGACTGTTTTCTTCAGTGTAGAAAACCACAAATGGGAACTAAGAGAAACTTGAGGTAGGCCAACCTGGGAAGAAATCTTACTATCTGCCATCCGGGACTCTCTCCAGGTCCCCATGCCATAGAATAATGGACTGTGGTCTTAAATTGGATTGTTAAAATGTTGATAAGGTGACAAACTGAATGGGACTGAGTGCTTAGTTATACCCCCTTCTTTGGACAAATTAAAAGGCTCCATTTGAATGAAACTTTCTAGAAAGAACAGTGAGTGTTCTTCTAGAATGCCATTCAGTATATACTTAGAGAAGAATAATATTTTTATGTCCAAATAATCCTGCATTGTATTGCTGTAAAAGGAATATTTTCTCATAGACAAAAGTCAGTGTAGTAATTTACAAAGTGCTCAGATGATCCGTAAGGAAAAAATGAAGGTAACCAAACATAAAAATGTACATAAGACATGACTAGGTAGTACACACTGAAAGAAATACAGTGAGACAATAAAAAGTAAAAAGATATTCACAAGTACTCTGAATGCCTTAAGAAATGGAAATGTATGCCAAAAATGGGATCACCAAATTTTGGTTCAAAGACCACTGAAATTTATATTGAATAGTATTTTTAATAACAGCCTTATGAGGTATAATTCAGTTATTTAAAGTATTGAATTCAGTGGTTTTTATGCATTCACAGAATTTACAACCATTATATATTTCAGAACGTTTTTATCAGTTCCTAAAACATTTGATACCTATTAGCGGTCACCCTGCCCTTCCTCTCCCTCCCCACAACCCTAGGCAACCACTAATTTACTTGCTGTCTTTGCTTATTCTGGACATTTCAGATAAATGAACTTAATATAACATGTCATCTTTTGTCACTGGCTTCCTAAGAAGAATTTTGGAAAATTATTAAGTTGTTCTGTTAGACTCACTGTGGTACTTCTAGCTTCAGCTTTATTGACCAGTTAGTGAGCTGGCCCTTGGCTCCATATCACAACCGAGCTGAACAATATTAATTATGTTTCCAGTCTGAGTGTTGGCTTCTTGGCCCCATTCTTACCATCTTCGCAGCAGCAGCACAAACAGAAGGCCCTGCTGTATTTTGTTGTTAGGTGCTGTGGAGTAAGTTCTGACTCATAGCAGCCCTGTGTACACAACAAAAGGCTGCCTATTTCTGCACCATCCTCATAACCACTGCTAAATTTGAGCCCACTGTTGCAGCCTCTGTGTCAGTCTGTCTCACTGAGGGTCTCTGTCATTGACCGCCTAGCAAGTGTGGTGTCCTTTTCCAGGGACTGGTCCTTCTGATAACATGTCCATAGTACAGGGGATGAAGTGTCACCATCCTTGCTTCTGAAGACCATTCTGGCTGTGCTTCTTCCAAGACAGATTGGTTTGCTTTTCTGGCAGACCACGGTATATTCAGTATTCTTGGCCATCACTGTAATTCAAAGACATCAGTTCTTCATTCCCCCTTGTTTATTGTCCTGCTTTGGCATGCATATGAGGTGATTGAAAATACCATGCCTTGGGTCAAGCATATGCTGAATTAGGTAACAGATTCTGTTTGTCTAAAAAAATAATTTAATCCTTTCCTTCTTTTCAACTTGCCCTTTTTTACCCTCTCCAAATTAGCTTTTTTTGATAGATTTACTAATGATTCTTATTGTTCAGTATTTTCACTGAACTGTTGAATCATGACTCTGTTTCTTTGCTCATTGAACACATCTTGGAAAGAGGCTAAGAAGCAGTTTTGAAAAAAGGTTCCTCATTCTGTCCAAGCACCAGAAAAGAGGTGTCTGAGAGATACATACACCCTCTCAGACTTGGTAGAGCCCACTTGCATGTGACTGTCATGGCTAATACGATTTTTCTTCCAGACATATTCCTAAGCTTTCAGGGCCTACAAACTGAAAAATCTGATTTGTCCATAACAACTTATGGATATCATTGTGGAGAATGGGAATTCTTCAGAACACTTAATTGTGCTTACAGGGAACCTGTACATAGATCAAGAAGCAGTTTTGGAATGGAACACGGGGATACTAAGTAGTTTGAAATCAGGAAAGCTGTCCATCAGGGTTGTATCCTTTTGCCATACTTATTCAGACTGTTTGCTGAGCAAATACCAAAAAGCTGGGTTACATGAAGAAGAATGGGGTATCAGATACTCATTAAAAGCCTGGGATACACCAGTGACTCAGTCTTGCTTGGCAGATGTGAAAACTTGAAGCACTTACTGATGAAGATCAGACTGCAGCTTTCAGGACGGATTACACCTCAACATAAAGAAAACAAAATCCTTACAATCTGACCAGTAAACAACATCATGATAAATGAAGGAAAGACTGAATATGTCAAGAATTTCATTTTACTTGGATACACAGTCAACACACATGGAAACATCAGTCAAGAAATCATACGATGTATTGCACTGGGGAAATGCGTTACAAAAGACCTCTTTAAAATGTTAAAAAGCCAAGATGTTACTTTGAGGACTAAGGTGTAACTTACCCAAGCCATAGTATTTTCAGTTGCCTCCTCTGCATGCAAAAGATAGATAATGAATATGGAACACCAAAGAAGGATTGATGCCTTTGAATTATGTTAGAGAAGAATATCTCCTTCTCAGAGAACAAAGAAATCATTCTTGGAAGAAATATAGCTGGAATGCTCCTTAACTGCAAGGGTGATGAGACTTCATTTCCCATACTTTGGACATGTTATCCAAAGGGACCAGTCCCTGGAAAGGGACATCATGCTTGGTAGAGGATTAATGAAAGAGAGGAAGATCTTCAACGAGATGGATTGACACAGTGAGTGCAGTGATGAGCTTGAACACGGCAGTGACTGTGAGGGTGGTACAGGATTGGGCAGTATTTCGTTCTGTTGCATATAGGGTTGCTATGAGTCAAAACTGACTACTTAGCACCTAACAACAACAGCAGTATGTAAAGGAAATGCACACAGAGTGGTGTAAAGGATTAGAATAATTATGATGGTGGTCATTTATTAGACAGTGTTGGGCCATCACTGACTTCTGACTGTGAAGTCTGGAGTCTCTAAAACCATGCACAAACAGCCAACAACAGGCCTTAGGATCCTGATTTCCTGATTTAAGCCTAGCTCTAATCCATGGCAGGAATAGAAAACTGGAAGCTTGCTAAGGAATTTTTGTATGATGCCATGCCTTTGACTGGCCCCCTTCCATAATCCTAATTACTAATACCTTTGGTGCTTTGGCAACCAGCATTCCAGTAATAGGCCTTGTAGAGCACTTGTCTTGGGAATTAAAACGCCAACTACATTCATCTAACTTGGAGTTTGTCAACCCAGGCCTAATTGCTAGCTCTTCTCTCCCCCTGAACATTTGACAGTGTCTAGAGACATTTTTAGCTGTCACAATTGGGTGAGTGGGTGCTATTGACATCCAGTGGATAGAGGCCAGGATGCGCTAACCAGCCTGCAATGTACAAGGCATCATTTCCCCAAACAAAGAATGATCTTGGCAAAAAGATCAGTAGTACAGAGGCTGAGAAACCTTGAGACCTTAGCAATCCCTCAGTGGTCTCTCAGAATTGGGTTTCTGAAGCTGATTCTTCCTATGTAAACAGTCTGAAATTCAGTCCATTAGGTTACCCTGGTACTTTTCCTATATCTTTAGCATAGTGGCCCTAGGCCTACTAAACGGTTAGTTTTTAGGTTGTTTTTTTTTTTTGTAAATAGGGCAATACTTTTTCTTCCTTGTTTCCAAGAAACAGGCTCAGTTGGCCTGCATTTCTGCTAGAAGAGAACCTGGTGACAGTAATCTGTGGCTGGCATCTTTAGCTCCCTAATCTATGTTTACATGGCACTGAAAATTGACTCTGATGCCAGCCTCTGTTCCTCCTCAGCACTTTGGCACCATTGGCAAAGACAGCCTCCCCAGTCTCTTCCCCACAGTGAAACCATACGTGTTTGTTTTATTGCATAGCTGCTCTCCAAAAGATCTCTCTTCAGGCGTGGACTGTGCAGGATGCATCTGGAGCTGTAGGTTGCAGTCTCAATCATTTGTGTTTCCAGCTGTAGATTCATAACATTCTGCAGGCCTCTGGTATTCCTCTACTGTTTCCTACTTCTAGTTCTCATCCCCTTCCTCAGCTTTTAAGCTTCCAGAATATGGAGTTTGTTTTTTGACTTTATTTTTCATCCCCTCTTAACCCCTAACATTTCATTTATAACATGCTGAGAAAGCCACCTTGCCTTCTGTTTTTAGTTATATGCTTTCCTGTTAAAAGATGGAGGAAATGGTAAGGAGCTAAAGTAATTTGGGGGAGACTGGTGGTCAAAGTTGCTATGAGTCAGAATTGACTTGATGGCGCTGGGCTGGGTTGGGTTTTGGTTTGTAGGTCAAAGGGAGGTATCAACCATCTAGATGAGGAGGCCAGGGACCCAGCTGAGAAGCACAGTCAAACTGAGCCTAGGTCCGAATGAAACTGAATAATGCTTTCCAGGTTAAGTGGTAAACCTTGGGAATGATTTTGCATCAAGTTCCTATTAACAAAGTATTGCAGACAGCTTATCCTCCTTGTGACCCAGAGTTCAGGAAGCGTTCCCAAATTAGATGTGATTATTATAGGAGAATTTCTGAGAGGGTTAAAACAAGGGCATATGTTTACCTTATCTGAGTGATGTGCCACAGGATCCTCAATAGGGGTTTGAGATCAGTAAACTGATTGATGGCACCTCAAATGCTGCCTCCTGTTTGTTACTTTGTTTTAGATTTGCAGGGTTTTAGGCTATATTGTTTGGAGAAGTTGGTTTATCCAGAACATTGGTTCTCGTACATTGTTTCGTTATTGCCCTCCTAAGGAACTGTTTTAGTGTTTGTTTTTTTTTTTTAATCTTCTCTCTTCCGAAGAAATTTTAATATCACAGAGATATTCTGTGTGTCTGTTATTGTGTGGCCCTTTGGAGGGGAATAAATTTTTGTACTACCTAAAAACTTTTGGCCCTGTGAACCAGTTTTTACCCCCATGGAGGCAATATTGTCCATGTTGATAATGCGTATTCTAAAAGTATCATCATCTAGGAAGTTAATTGTTTGTACCTTTTTCTTACAAATCGAAACTGGGACAAGAATACCATCACTGAACTACTATTGAAAGAGTGTTGTGATGTGGTGGTCTGCAGCAACAGGGGGAAGAGTGAAAGAGTACTTTTCCTTATTATTTCCTGGCTTATGTTGGGGGCATGTTTCATCCCTGAACAGTCTCTTGACCATTTGAAAAAAGAGAACATTAAGAGTTGCAAATCAATTTAAAAAAACAAATAACAAGACCCCCTTTTGCACTGATATGCAGGGGAGGAAGACCAGAGGATACAGAAGAATCTAGGTATAAAATTATCCTTTGTTCCAAGGCTGGTAAGCTATAACAAGTTTCATTTCTCAAAGTAGGAGTTGATTTGCCGCAGCAAATACTGTTTAGGTTGTCTAGCACACGAAAGTGTTCTCTTCTCCCAAGAGATTTTGGCTATGTCTGATTAGAAGGGTGGTTGTCTATAAAATGCACCTCGGAAGGAAGAGGAGGAGGAGGAAATGACATGTTCATGTAAATGAAATACAACTGCAAATTAAAGTGTCACCGTGTTAAAAAAAAAATCCATTTTTTATTTAATTGGTTACCAAGGAAAAAAATGTCATACAGAAGTGTAATCTCTCAGAAAGTTTAACTGTAAGGTGTTACAAGTGAATCTCAATTCAAGAATGTTCTTATGGGGAGGATTATAAAATATTGTCTTAATAAAAATATTCTGATGCTACAAAGCTAAGCGCATAAATTTCTGCTGTGCTACATGCCAGGGTTTCAGAAGAAATCAACAGATATTACCTCATTTGTTCTTGACTGTCTCTATCCAGTCAGCAGTATTCTGGCTGCCTCTTCCTTGGAGGAAGCTTCTGTTTGAAGTGTTTTATTGGGAAGAAAGTCATATACAAAAGGAGGGGAAGCTTTCTCCCAAAGAGCACTGCTTACTACAAAGACATCGAGGGACTGGAATGCTCCTAAGTTTTTTTGTTAGTTGTGTTCCCATTCTTTCACTTTTCCTCCATTTTTTTAAAAAATCAAAACAATCATTAGCTATCAGAGAAATGCATATCAAAAACTACAGTGAGTTACCATGTCACCCCAATAAGGTTGGCCATGATCCAAAAAACACAAAACAATGAATGCTAGAGAGGCTGTGGAGAGATTGGAACTCTTCCTACGCTGCTAGTGGGATTGCAGATTGGTACAACCTCTTTGGAAAGCAGTCTGGTACTTCCTTAAAAAGCTGGAAATATATAGACCATTTGATCCAGTAATTCCACTGCTTGGAATTTATCCTTCAGAAACAAAGGCTGCACATGAACAGACACAGGTACACGAGTGTTTATTGCAGCACAGTTCACGATAGCTAAAAGATGGAATCAGCCCAAATGCCCATCAATAGATAAATGGATAAACAGACTGTGGTACATATACTCAATGGAACACTAAAAAACAATGTAGATTTTAGAAAACATGTTGTAATGTGGTTTCAATTGGAAATACATGCTGAGTAAAATCAGTGTCAAAAGGACAAGTAGTGTATGAGACCCCTATTATAAGGACTTAAAAGTAGAATTATCTGCAGAAGAAAATAACACTGAAGCCTGCAAGGGCTGGGAGTGAGGGTTTATGATAGATGAGATAGTTGATGTCAGAAATTTTATTCATTTATTGTAATAAATATAGATAAATAAAATAATTATTGTTATTATTATAAAAATTAAAAGCAAAAAAAAAGCCTCACCCGTCTCTTTAGATTGTGAGCCTCCCAAACAGCATTTGTACAGTACCTGCCCAGTTGTGGATACCAAATAAACGTTAATTAATATTAGTGGCAAGTGGTGATAGATGAGATTGTATTTCCATGTAGTATTGTTCTTTGGGAAATATGTCTGGTTTTTCTTTGAGACAAGGATTTGACAGGTGGAACGCTCAAGCTTTCAGTTTTAGTTGTTGGTCTTTCTCTTCTCTCTCTCTTAATAATCATTGTTTTATGTTCTTCTGTATTGGAAACATGTAGATAAATAATATTCTGTCTTTGTCTTCTTCCCCACCAGGTGCAGTAATTGGTGATGGTCAGTCTGCAGTGGCCAGTAACATTGCCAATACTACCTACAGGCTCCAGTGGTGGGACTTCACTAAGTTTGACCTCCCAGAAATCAGTAATGGTAAGCCAAGGTAGAGTTGCAGGCCATAGTGCAAGGAGGATCTTTTACTGGTGAGCCAGAACTGAGGAACTCATGTAACACTGAGTTTTTCTCATCTTCTTGAGCAGTTGACTGACATGTGTTGTGTTGGCAATGTGCTCTTCTGCAAATCTCAGTTAAGGTATTCAACAAACATGAACACCCACACTGAGCAACAAACATTGCTAGATATTAAGGTGAATACAGAAATGAACATGTCTCTATCCTAAGGAATTTGTAAACTAATAGTTTTTTGTCCTAAGTCTACAAGTTCAAATGGAACTGTGAGGCAAAAATAAAGGAAGTTCAGAAAGTGAGAGCTAGACTTGGTGAACCTTGAGGAATTTTACAGTAATGGTGGTAGTGGTGCTGTCAAGTTGGTTCTGACTCATAACGACCCTATGCACAACAGAACAAAACACTGCCTGGTCATGCACCATGTCCCCACTAGTTTTTATGCTTAAGCCTATTGTTATAGCCACTGTGTCAGTCAATCTTGGCAAGGGTCATCCTCTTTTTTGCTGACTCTCTACTCTACCAACTATGATATCCTTCTCCTGGGACTGATCCTTCCTGACAACATGTCCAAAGTATGTAAGACACAGTCTTGCCATCTTTGCTTTGAAGGAGCACTCTGGTTATACTTCCAAAACAGATCTGTGTGTTCTTTTGGTGGCCCATGGTACATTCAACATTCTTCTCTAACACCACATCAGTTCTTCTGTCTTCTTGTTCATTGTCCAGCTTTTGCAAGCATTATGATGCAACTGAAAATACCACAGCTTGGGTCAGGAGAATCATAGTCTTCAAGGTGACGTCTTTACTTTTCAGTACTTTAAAGAGATCCTTTGCAGCATATCGTCCCAACGCAGTGCATCTTTTCATTTCCATGGATGTTGATTGTGGAACCAAGTAAAGTGAAATCCTTGACAACCTCAGTCCTTTTTCCATTTATGACGATGTAGCTTACTGGTCCAGTTGTGAGGATTTTTGATTTCTTGATGTTGAGGTACAGTCCATACTGAAGGCTATGGTCCTTGATCTTCATCAATAAGTATTTCAAATCTTCTTCACTTCGAGCAAGTAATGTGGTATTGTCTGCATAACTCAGGTTGTTAATGAGTCGTCCTCGCGTCCTGATGCCTTGTTCTTCATAGAATCTGGGTTCTCGGGTTATTTGCTCAGCATACAGATTGAAAAGGTATGGTGAAAGAGTACAACCCTTTCCTGACTTTAAACCATGCAGTGTCCCCTTGCTCTGTTTGCATGACTGCCTCTTGATCCATATACAGATTCCTTAAGAGCATAATTAAGTGTTCTAGAATCACCATGTTATGCAACGTTAGCCATAATTTGTTATGATCCACATAGTAAATGAAACACACATTTCTGGTATTCTCTGCCTTCAGCCGAGATCTGTGTGATATCAGCACTGATATCCCTGGTTCCTCGTCCTCTTCTGAATCTAGCTTGAATTTCTGGCAGTGCCTTGTCAGTATGTTGTTGCAGTCACTTTTGAATGATCTTGAGCAGACCTTTTTACTTGGGTGTGGTATTAATGATATTGTTCGGTAATTTCCGTGTTCAGTTGGCCAGACAGCTACCCTCCAAAATTCTTCACATAGACAAGTAAGCACTTCGAGCACTGCATCTGTTTGTTGAAATATTTCAGCTGGTACTCCATCAGTTCCTGGAGCCTTGTTTTTTGCCAGTGCCTTGAATGCAGCTTCAACTTCTTCCTTCAGTACCATCGGTTCCTGATCATAGGCTACCTCTTCAGATGGCTGGACGTCAACCATTTCTTTCTGGTATAATGACTGGGTATTCTTTCCATCTTCTTTTGGTGCTCCCTGAGTCAGTGAATATTTTTCTTGTGGAATCTTTCACTGTTGCAACTCGAGCTTTGAATTACTTGTTCGGCTCTTTCAGTTTGAGAAATGCAGAAGGTGTCTTCCCTTCTGGTTTTCCATTGCCACCTCTTTGTACGTGTCATTATAATATTTTATTTTGTCTTCTCGAGCTGCCCTTTGAAATCTTCCAGTATTTGAAGATAAACTGCCATCTCTTTTAAATCTTTGTTTTCAGGCCAAACTTCTTAGTTTCTGTTTTTTCATCTGATTTCCAAATTCTTGACAATTATGCTCGTCTTCCCTTTTGATTTTGGAGGACTAGAACAGAATAGAAAGCTTCTGAGGTGAGTTCTCCAGTATCTAGTATGATGGTGTTTTAGAGAGTAGTAGTTTAGCCTAAGATTTCAGCAGCTTTTTCTTAAGCCACTGTTGAATTTGCAGTCACTTAAAATTCCTTGACAATTGTTACTAAATGAGGACTCTGCCATCTTGTGCTTATGTACAGCTTGAATCTTAAAAATCGAAAGCAGAGTTGTACTTGTGTCTATTAAATGTTATCTTGGTAATTTCAGTTGTAATGCCTAATTCTGCATCTCAGCATCTTTTTGAACTTTGTTTCAGTCATTCCCTCTGAATCTTACGTTGTCGGCTCATTTAATAAACATGTTTTTTCTGTGTCCCTTCAGATTGTTAGCAAAAAGTTAAATCAGTCAGGATATTGCACCAACCCTTATGGTGTGTTACTGTAGACTCCCTCTGGGCTGGTTGTGATCCATGAATTAGCACCCTGGGCTTGGTTGTTCACGTCTGAAGCTCATATTTTTCCTCCTTTCCTGTAGAGTTTGTCAGATGCCTTAAAGAAGTCAAGCTATTCTCTGTCTGTGGTATTTCTCGATATGCCAGTCTTGGAGTCCTTATCAGACAAGGCATATGAGGTTAATTTTTCATATTCTATTCTTAGTAAAACCTCACAGTTATCCATTTCTTTTTGAGTGTTTATAAGTCGCATGTCCAATACTCTGTTCTTTAACTCTGCTGGGAATCTAATGCAGTCCCCCTTTTCCTTATTGAAAACCAAGTTTGTTTAAATCTTACTTGCTATAATTTATTTAGTTATTTTGTTTGTGTACTTCATCTTGTTTGTGTTATTACAATTTCAAATAGGTAATACATTGACAGTTCAGAAAATTAAAAATAGAAGAATATACAATGAAAAGTCTCCCAGCCTTGCGCCCTGGCAATCTATAACTCTTCCCTGTAATCCCAATTTTCTTGCTTTATGTCAGCACTTTCTTGTATATCTTGTCAAGAATATTGTATGTACAGCCAAGAAAATGCAAATTTATGTTTTTTACCTTTTTTTTAAACCCAGATTGTAGCATGTTATACATACTCTTCTACACTTGTTTTCTTTGCTCTGTAATGTATCTTAGTGATCTTTCCACACCTGTATGTCAAGTGCTTACGTGGGCATTTTTTGATGACTGCCCATATGACTACCTTGTATGAAGACACCAAAATTTTTTAACCATCTCCTACTGAGGGCCTTTTAAGTTGCTCAGTTTTTTGCTAAACACATTGTGTGGAAGGTTAGTCCTTTTGCACTCACACAAGAATAGCTATAGAATAAATTCCTAGAAATGGAATAGCAGGGAGAAAGAGCATGTGCATCTGTAATTTTTACAGATTTGCTAAATTGCCCTCCATAAGGGTTGTGCCAGTTTATAATCCCACCTGCAATTTATAAGTGTGCCTGTTTCTGTAAGCGCTTGCTGATAGAATGTGTTATCAAATTTTGAGATATTTGTAAATATGATAGAAAACAATATTTTGGTATTTTTGATGTTACAAATGAGTTTATATACCTTTTCTTATAATGAAGAGCCGTTTTTGTTGCCTTTTGTTGACCTATCTATGTGCTTTGCTTATTACCCTGTTGTGTTACTGGTCTTTGCTTTATCAGTTCCGTGGGAGCGCTTTATAAATCAGGAGCAAAAGCCAGACCCACTGTGAATCAGTTCTGATTCACAATGACCCTATAGGAGAGAGCAGAACTGCCTGGTAGGATTTCCAGTGCTGTAGATCTTTATGGAAGTGTATGCAACATCTTTTCTCCCACAGGGTGACTGGTGTTTTCAAACCACCAACCTTTCAGTTAGCAGTCAGTGCTTTAACCACTGTACCACCAGGGCCTCTTTAAATAAATCAGTACGGTTATAATAGGAGTTTTTTAGTTGTCATTTGTCTTTTGACTTTGCTAAAGGTTATTTTTGTCATAGAACTTTTCTAAGTAGTCGGAATTATTCATCTTTCCCTTTATGGTTCCTGGGTTTTGTGTCATGTTAGGAAGATCTTTTAGTATATTATTATGTTTCAGACTTTTACATTTAAATCTTCAGTTCATATTGGCAATTTAACTTTAGTCACAAATAAGCAAAACACCTTTTACCTATATGGGCTACTCATTTGTCCCAACCTGTTTCATCTCTGTTAATTTGGGATATCACTTTGATCATATTCTTAATCCCTTGAGTGCATTCAGATATTTTTGTTAGTTGCCTTCATGTTGAATCCAACTCATGGGAACCCCATGTATGCAGAGTAGAAGTGCTTCATCGGATTTTCGTGGCTGTTACCTTTTGGAAGCAAATCAGCAAGATTTTCATCCAAAATACCTCTGGGTGAATTTTAAAACAGGCAGTCTTTTTGGCTACTAGTTAAAAATACAAGGAGCCGAGGTAGCACAGTGGTTAAGTAGTTAGCTGGTAGCAGAAAAGAGAGAGGTTTGAACCTGCTGGTCGCTTCACAGGAGAAAAGACCTGGTGATCTGCTTCCATAAAGATTAGCCTAGAAAACCCTGTGGAGCACGTCCTCCATCCTGTGGGGTCTCTGTGAGCGGGAATTGTCTGAACAGCTTGCAACAACATTTAGATACGTTTCTGGACTATCTGTTGTGTCAGTAATCTAGTGCCATCTTGTTAAATTTTTTAATCCAAATTCTCTTTCCTGTTCCAGTGTGTTTGCTTTTCTGTGTGAACTTTAAAACCACCTTTGTGTTAAACCTATTCCAGCAAAAATCTTGTTAATGTAATTCGTTCAATCACATTAATGAATTAAGGAGATTCAGTATTTTGTATATCTAAGGATGTAGCATGATTTTTCACTCCTCCAGGTCTCGTGTTCTTAGTAATATTTTTACAGTTTTCTTCACATATCTTATATATTCAAGTTTTTTGTGATGTTAAATTTTTTTTTTTTTAATCCTTACCTTACTGAATTTGTTTACTGATTGTAGTCAGTATTGATTAAAACTGATTGGATTTTCCAGCTGTGTTATCTGGAAATAGTGATAATTTTTACCTACTGCATTCTAGTTATTTTTCACCTGTGATTTCTTTCTCTTGTCTAAATTCAGAGCCTGTTACCGTCAGAAGAGTGTTAAGTAGCAGTGATGTTAGTGGGCATCGTCCTATTTGTACCTTTAACAGGAAAATGTCTTAACTTTTTCCCGTTAAGCATATTGAAGAAGGACTACTCTGTTATTTGAAGGAAATACATATAGATTCCTGTTTTATTGAGAGTTTTTATCAAGACTGGATATTGAATTTGGCCTTAACTTTTACAGCATTTCCTCCTTAGATTTAATGACACAGTGTGTGTTAATAGATTTTATAATATTGAATTCCTTACATTCCTTTGTAAGACATCAAATTTCTGGATATTTATTAATCTGATAGGTTAAAAAATAGCATTTCAATGTTTTTAATAAAGTACACCTGATCACATATATTCCTTTAATTTTGCTTGCTAATAAATTTTTTTTCATTGCTGTTCATAAGTGAGATGATGGCTTTGTGCACTTTTTTGTAAAAATCTCTGGGGTTTTGGTATCTTTGTGTTATATATGTAATTTAGAACTTCTTTGTCTGAAACAATTTACTGTTTGAATTACTTGTACTTTTTGTATTTGAAAGGTCTGGATCTAATACCCCTCTACCCGTGATCTTAGTTTTTTTGGTTTTTGTTTTTTTTTTTTGGTAGTAAGCGTAAGAAGAGGCACTTCTTTAATTCTGTCAATTGTCTTATAATAGTTTAAATGAGTAAACTCTTAAGCTACACTATCGAGTTCGAAATTTCAGCTTAGCTAACTTCTAACAGTGTGAAGTTGGTTACTTCATCTCTACTCCTTGGTTTCCATGTCCATAAGACAGAGACGATAACAGTCCTAATCTCTCAAGATTGTCCTGAAGACTAAATGAGTTAATACATGTCAGGTACTCTGAATGGTACCCTGACACTTACTATAGTAAATGATCAATGTGTATTAGATATTTTTATTATAAATCAGGAACCAGTGGTACTGAAAGAAGAACTGAAAGCTGTGTTGAAGGCATTGTCAAAAAACAAGGCTTCAGGAATTGATGGAGTATTAGTTGAGATATTTCAACAAATGGATGCAATGCTGGAGGTACTCACTTGTCAGTGCTAAGAAATTTGGAAGGCAGCTATCTGGCCAACTGACTGGAAGAGATCCGTACTTAGGCCCATTCCAAAGAAAGGTGATCCAACCAAATGCAGAAATTACCAAACAATATCCTTAATACCACATGCAAGTAAAATTTTGGTAAAGATCATTCAAAACTAACTACAGTAGCATATTGACAAGGAACTTCCAGAAATTCAAGCCAGATTTGGAAGAGGACCAGGGATGTCATTGCTGATGTCACATAGATCTTGGCTTGAAAGCAGAGAATACCAGAAAGGTGTTTGCCTGTGTTTCATTGACTATGCAAAGGCATTCATCTGTGGATCATAACAGGTTATGGCCCTAACATTGTGGAGAATGGTGATTCCAGAACATTTAATTGTGCTCTTAAGGAATCTGTACTTGGATCAAGAGGCAGTCATGCAAACAGAAAAAGGGGGCACTGCATGATTTAAAGTGAGGAAAGGTAAGCGCCGTGGTTGTATCCTTTCACTCTATCTTTTCAATCTGTATGCTGAGCAAATCTGAAAAGCTGGTCTAGATGAAGAAGAATGAGGCATCAGGATTGGAGGAAGACATATTAACAACCTGCATTATACAGTTAACACAAACCTTGCTTTCTGGAAGTGAAGATGACTTGAAACACTTAGTGATAAAGATCAGAGACCACAGCCTTCAATATGGATTGTACCTCAACATCAAGAAAATAAAAAGCCTCACAAGTGGACCAGTAAGAAACATCATGATAAATGGTGAAAGGATTGAGATGGTCAAGGATTTCATTTTACTTGGTTCCATAATCAACACCCATGGAAGTAGCAGTCAAGAAATCAAAAGATGCATTGCATTGGGAAAATCTGCTGCAAAGGATCTCTTTAAAGTATTGAAAAATAAAGATGTCACCTTGAAGACTAAGGTGCGCCTGACCCAAGCCGTGCTATTTACAGCTCCATCATAATGCATGCAAAAGCTGGTCAGTGAACTAGAAGACAGAAGAAGAATTGATGCTTTGAAATTGTGGTGTTGGAGAAGAATATTGAATGTACTGTGGACCACCAAAAGAACAAACATCTGTTTTGGAAGAAGTACAGCGAGAGTGCTCCTTGGAAGCAAAGATTGCAAAACTGTGTCTTAGACACTTTGGACATGTGAGAAGGGCATCATGCTTGGTAGAGTGGAGGGTCAGCAAAAAAGAAAACAACCCTCAGTGAGATGCATTGACAACAGTGGCTGCAACAATGAGCTTAAGTATAAAAAACAATTGTGGATATGAAACAAGACTGGGCAGTGTTTCATTCTGTTGTGCATAGGGTCGCAATGAGTCAAAACTGACTCGATGGCACCTAACAACATTTTTATTATGATTTATTTCTCTTGGGGATTGCACCATTAGTTTTTGAAAATATAATCATAATTCTAAAGTCACATCTGCCCACATTTTCACTAGCCTGAGATACGTATTTTCAGCTCTGGAGAGTGATACTCCTTTAAAGGAGCTAGCATTTTATTAACCTCTTGCCATATATGTGATACATACGAGAAAGATGTGACAGTTTGCTTCTGTAAAAATTTACAGCCTTGGAAACCCTTTGGGGCAGTGCTGTTCTATAGCATCACTAGATGGGAGTGAGGTTTTTTTTTTTTAGTTTATCTGTAATTGATTCTGATCCCTCTTAAATGTATTGTTTCCACTCAGTTACAAATCATTTTCCTTGATAGAAAAACAAGAATAAGAAGAAATTCTGAAGAATATGTACATTGGATAGGCTGCTAGCATAGTCTGAAGGCCTTTTTAGTTGTTTATGACATTTTTTCACAAGCCTCAACTCATTCTGACTATAGCTTCATATCATTCTCCATTGTATTAGTCATTAATTCTGAGATCTTGCTTTTGAGCATGGGTCTTGTAAAACTTGGATTGATCAGAGAGCATCATTTGCAACCAGATGGGCTTGCTTAGTTAAGGTTTACCGTTCTCCTTCATTTAAGTTATTTGTGCTGTTAGAGTCCTGTGTTTATTTACTGCCCTATTTCTTAGCACTTTGGCTTTGGGGGAAATCTGCATTTGGTTTGGTTTTTACAGAGTCTCTAAGTTTCGGTTTACCTGCGAATGTCTTAATTTCATTTTCGTATTTGAAAGATAGTTTTGCAGGATATATAATTCTTGGTTGGAAGTTCTTCTCCTTCAAGGCTTTGAATATGTCATGCCACTGTCTCCATGTCAGTATTGCTTCTGCTTTCCAGCGAAAGCCTACAGGGTTTCCCTCTGAATGTTAGCTTCGCTTTGAGTGTTGCTGCCTTTAAGAGTTTCTGCTTGTGTTTCATTTTGTTAAGCTTTATTATAATTATGTCTTAGAGTCTTTCTTTTGGGATCTGTATTGAGGGGTATTCAATATGCATCTTGGATATCTATATTCTCTTTGTGATTTCTGGGAAGTTTTGTGTCAGCAGATCAGCAACAATACTCTGTGTTCTCAGGTGTCTCGCCCTGTTCAGGGACTCCGGTAAATTGTAGGTATGTTCCTCTTAATAATTCAGTCCCACATGCTTCTTAATGTTTCTTTGTTTTTCTTGTTTCTTTTTTCTGATTTCTCCTCATAGATGCAGGAGTCAGTAGCTCTGTCTTCCATGTCGGAAAGTCTCTTTTCCATTTGTTCCATTCTGTTTTCTTGGCTTCGAATTGAAGTTTCTATGTCTTTGATTTTGTTCTTGTTCTGCTGGATTTCAGAGTACTGGTCTTCCATCCGATTGAACAGCTTGCTTAATTTTTCATTTTGCTCTGCTGCATTTTGTATAAGGTCTAGGAGGGCTCTCTATATAATCTTTTTGTATTCACCTTCTGATAATTTCAGAAAAGTTTCTTTGTCTGGAAAACTCTTTGGTTGTTTCATTTGGGGGCTTCTGAAGCCATGGGTGATTTCCTGGTTATGGATTTCTCCAGAGTCTGTTGCATTTGGGGCTCCATGTGAGTCAGTAAAGGCTGGGAGAGATGCTGTGAGGATGGACCACAGTTGCTTCTCTAGGCCATCTTAAAATGAAAGGTAAAAGGTAGCTGAGCACTTCCAAAGTCGACAGGCCTTCAGGTGTACAGGTCCCTCCTTCCAACTGGCAAAGTAAGCACCTCTGTATCAAACCTCAGATGTTATGAACTAGTTAAAAAATACAGCAAAGGCTACTGCCCTGTTGGCCTTCTCTGACAGGCCCCAGCCATAGGCGACTCTGTGCAAAATTCTGCTGTTCTGCTGGCAAAGCATTCTCCTGTGGGTAGATGCTGTCTCCCAGCCTGACAGTTAGGTCTCACTGAGGCTTCTGTATCCAGGATGGCGTCCCACACACGCCTGCCACCGCTTCCATACAAACTACTCTGTGGCAGAGGCGGAGAGAGAGAGGTCAAAGATGCAAAGATGCACAGAGTCCACAGCCTATGTTGCTGGCCCCGGCTGCAGGTAATACTGTGTAAGCTGCTTTTCTGTTGGAGAGGCACTCTCCTGCAGGCAGGCGTTGCCTCCCTGGCTAAGAATTAGATCCAGCTGAGGCCTCTGCATCAATCCGCACAATCTCGCCACCACTTCATACAAACTACGGTATGGCAGAGGCAGAGAGGCCAAATGTGGTGAGATGCACGGAGTCCTAAGCCGGTCTCTCAAAATATGGCAAATTCCCCAGCTGGCCTACCAGCAGTGCATCTGAGACTAGTCACTAGTCAAGACCCAGCTCCACTGGCCAGCCAAGACAGAGGGAAAAAAGTCACAATGGTGAATTACCTTTGGTCTGTGCAAGCCCATGCTTGACAAGAGTGGGGTCAGCGAATGAGAGGAGGTTTTGCGTTCAGTGGTATGAAGTCCAAATTAACAGCCCTATGGCATGTCCTAGGGCTCGTTAGGTGACCAGAAGGCTCCATTTAAGTTATCAGTTCAGGTCTTGGTTTCCAGAGGGATTTAGGGAGACATGTGCCTAGTCCACCATCTTGATTCCACCCCCAAAAATCTACATTTGGAAAATTCAGGGTGCATGTTTCTATGGGGGCAGTTCTACTCTGTCTGTGAGGTCTCTATGAGTCAGAATTGACTCTGTGGCAGTGGGTTTAGGGTGCTTGTTGGATAACAGCCCATGTTCTTTTCCATGGGATTGCCCTTTAGGAGTGATACTTTTACCTGAGGTGCCTGTCAGTAGCACTTAATGAACTATGTTTCCAAATTTGTTTGAATTCTGGTATATTCTATTGTCAATAAATCTGTTTTGATGCTGGGTTCATTTCAGTAAGCCACCTACTTCCAGTGGATGGTAGTGTTTTAGTCAGCTAGGGCTGCTCTAACAGTAATACCACAAAGTGCATGGCTTTAACAAAGGAACATTTATTATTACATAGTCTGGTAGGCTGCAAGTCCATACATATTCAGAGTGTCCGCTCCAAGGGAAGGCTTTCACCTTGTCAGCTCTGGAGGAAAGTCTGGTATTGCATCAGTCTTTGTCCAGGGAGTATCTTGGCGCAGAAACTTCAGGTCTGAAGGACACACTCTTCTCCTGGTGCTGCTTTCTCGATGATACATGGTTCCCAATTCTCCGCCTGCTTCTCTTTCCTTTTATCTCTTACAGGGTGAAAGGATTAAGGGTAGGGCAAGCCATACTCCAGGGAAACTCCATTTACAGTGGAGCAGGGAGGTGAGCTTATAAAGAGATTTACAGTCCCACCCTAATCCTTTAATATACAGCATAGGAAAACCACAAAATGGAAGACAGTCACAAGACACTGGGAATCATGGCCCAGCCACATGGCTACACGTATTTTTTGGGGGACACAATTCAATCCATGATAGGTAGCCTGTGACTTTAGTGTAGGTAGGCCTGGGAACCCTGAGTCTTGAGCTTTCCTCATGAGTTCTGTAAGTGCTGTGTTTCTGTCTGAATTGTATTTGACCCCTTTCTGGAGTTAGGCTAAGGATACTTACCAGATGTTTCTGTCACTTTGAATAGAGGATTAGTGAATTGCTCTCTGTAAAGAGTTTAGAAGTATGTGAATAAATCCTCATACACATAACTAAATTGGAAAGGCTTTTCATGAAAAAAGTGGCTCATTGGATTCACTGTGATTTTGAAGACTAAACTTACAGAGTGAGTGGCAGTGGTGACCAGGGTGTCATTCCAAAACAGATCTTTAGAAACCTAGCCAGTGGATGGTGCAGGGCAGCCCACTGCCTCAGGATGCAGGTGACTTGTGTCTTTGGGGAATGTTTATAGTGTCATCTGGAGTTCTGTGCAGAAGGTCTTACTCTGAAACTTGAGGGGCTCAGAGATAGCCAAGAGGAAATTTTCCTGCTGATTTAAACCCCTTTGGGTTTTCAAGATCTGTATCTAATGCATTTGCAGAAGCACTGTGACGGCTAATCACTCCCATGGCCTCATCTGGCCAGCCAGCAACAGGCTACACATCTATCTTTGTACAAGGTGTTTGTTTATAATTTATGGAGCTGATAGGAAGGCGAGCCATCTGCTCCTCCAGGCATCAGTATTTGTAACCCCTCCATTCCCTGCTAGGGCATTTTCACTTGGAAATCATTTATAATTAGGAGGAGATTACATTGCAGAGTCTGGAACATGGCTTCCTGCTGTCTCCTGCATCTTTTTTTCTCCCTCTGGAGCTGCCCCCTGAAGTTTGTCAGCAGTTTTGATTTGAAAATCCCTCATTTGTTAGCCTTCATTTTCCTTCTTAGCTGCCTAGCTAACTGTCTATCTTTTCAAGCTACATGTATTTTGCCTTTAAGTGAAGGGCAGGTTGCTTAAGCCACAGCTCAGGGACCAAGGACCCTTTTGGTAAGGCATCAACATCTGGAATCTTGTTAGAAGGGCAGATTCTCAGACCCCACCCAACAGTCTGTGTTATAATAAGCTGTACAGAGAATACTGATGCATGCTAAAGTTTGACCTCTATGGTAGTAAGGCAAAGGAGCCCTAATAGTGCCGTGGTTAAGCACTCAGTTGCAGACTGAAAGGTTGATGGTTCAAATCACCGTCTACTCTGTTGTTGAAAGATGTGGCAGTCTAATTCTATGAAGATAACAGCCTTGGAAGCCCTAGGAGACAGTTCTCCTCTGTCTTGCAGGGTTGCGTGAGTTGGAATCATCTCAGTGGCAGTGGGTTTGGTGTTTGGGGTGGGATCGTAAGTCGTTGAGCAGAGCAAAGATTTTTAGTGATGTGTGGGTTGTCATGGTGTCTCAGCTGTTTTTCATTTTGACTTTTTCTCAGGTTACATTATTGTTGGATCCACAAAAGATAAATTATCTATGGTCATTAGTAAAAAGGTACACATAACAGAGATCCAAGAAATCTTTCTTTGTATAAATTAACTCATCAAAATTTCACCATTGCAACTAAGCATTTCCATTCCACATGGGAAATTAATAGCAAACAAGCAGCAAACATAAGTTGCAATTGGAAGTTTGAAATAAAAATGAAATTACAAACACATGACTCAGTGCTCCCAAAAATGTATGTACCAGATCACTCTGTGCCTTATCACAACCCCTTCCTTAGGGTAGATGTGAAACCCTAGATCACTAGCTGCAAATTTCTGAAATAGAACATGCTATTGGCAAAGCTCTGTTAAAATTTTCAGCATTTCCTTTTCATTTGTCACTGCATATCATTCTCTGTGTTCATTTTAGTAACTAAGAGTAGTTGGGAAATTGGAGGGTAGGGCAAAGTTTGGTACATAGGCAGCGAGTTGCAATCATTATAATATAACACAAATACAGACACAGAGGCTTGGATTTGAAGCTGACAGAATGCTTGTCTGTATGCCGAGGGTTTTTTTGTTTGTTTTTCTGTTTTTTTGTTTTAGTAGCTTAGAGCCAAACTAGCCACCAGGCACCTGGTGGTGCTTTTGGTAAGCACTCGACTGCTAACTGATGGGTCAGTGGCTTGAACCTACCAATCACCCTGCAGGAGAAATGTGGCAGCCTGCTAATGTAGAGACTGTGATCTTGGAAACCCTAAAGGGCAGTTCTGCTCTGTTCTGTGGGGTCACTTTAAGTTAGAATTGACTCAACAGCAGTAGTTTTGTTTTTTTTTTAATGAGCAAAACTACCCAGAAGAAGGAAAACCTTACTTGTACAGTCTCTCTATCCCCATTCCTTTCTTGGAAATAGTATGGCATCAAGCAGTTAAATGCTTTTCTTTTTTTTTTTTAATTGTGATTAAGTGAAAGTTGACAATCCAAGTCAATTTGCCATACAAAACCCCTAGCACCAAGCTGTACACAGCTCTGTCTGCTCTCCTCACCCTATGACTCTTCCTTTCCAGTTTCCACTCAGCCAACACTTGTCCCCACTTCTCCACTCTCTCCTTCCCCCTTCTAGAAAGAAACCAGTTGGACAGCCTGATATATAATCCCATACAGTATACACACACATGCATCACTTGATGTCCCATAGTCTAGTCCAGTCTTTGTCTGAAGTGTTAACTTCAGTACTGATGTCAGTTCTGGGTTACCAGTTAATTCAGGGGCTATGTTCTCAGGGGACCCTCCAGGTTGTCGGACCATTAAGTCTGGTCTTTTAATAGAGGTCTAGATCTGAGCTCCCCAGTTTCATGCTATGTCAGAGACTCTATGTTGCATTTCCTATCAGGGCAATGTTTGTTGGTGGCTGGACACCATCCAGTTCTTCCAGTTTCATGCTGATGTAGTCTCCCAATCATATGGCTTCTGTCTCCTGGTTTCATATTTTCCTTGTCTTTAATGTTCTTGGTTTTTATCTTTTTTTTTATTTTTTATTTAACATAACTGAGTGAAAATGTACATTCACATATAAATTTACATGCCCCCGTATATGCAGCTTCCACTGCTCTCCCTGTCCGGTGACAACACACTATTCCTCTCTGCTCCATACCTATCTCATCCTCCCAACAGTCTCCTTTCCCCTCCTCTCCACCCACTCCCCTTCCTCCAGCCAGAGGTCAGCAAGATGATATCCTATAGATGTATAGAACCATAAAGTGCTTCCAATATATGGTCACTCTGCCTTGCCAAGTCCAATCCATTGGTTTTTATCTTAATGCTTTTTTGACAGTAAGTCATTACAGACTTACTGTTTTTTCTTATTGTGTTTTTGGTGAAAGTTTACACCTCAGATTAGGTTCTCACTAATTTTTATACATATTGTTCAGTAGCATTGCTTGCATTTATACCAGCAATCTCATTATTTCCTTTCTGGTTGTTCTGTTTCTTTAACCCAGCTTCTCCACGTCCCTTACTTGTTCATCTTTGGTCTAGAGTGTTTACCATTTGGTTTCATTTAGATGATTATTTAGAGGAGCACCCTACTCACAAGTGGTACCTCTTACTTTGTGGGCTAATCTGCCATTCTACTAAAAGGCAGCCTCTAGGAGTGGTTTGAGTTGTAGGTTTAATTGGTCTTATGGGATGATAGTCTCAGAGGTTTATCGATCTCTACCAGTGCAGTAACTCTGGCCTTTTTTGAGGTGGGTGGGGGGTGGGTAGGAATTTGAGTTTTATTCTACATTTCTCTCTTGTACTATACAGGACCATCTGTTGAGTCCCTGGTCACCTGGTCACAATAGTCAGTAGCGGTAACTAGTTGCACTGGTCTTAAGGTAGGTGAGGTGGTTCTTTGTGTAGACTGTTAGTTTTTTAGACAGTTTCATTTTTTAATCTTTGGCTTCCTTCTGTTTTGTTCCACATGAGTAGAGACCAGTAGTTGTTTCTAGCCACTCTCAAGCTTTTTTTTATTGTGATTGTACATTCTCATATAAATTTGCATGCTCACCTGTATTCTCTCTGCTCCATGCATGTCTTAACCTCCCAATAGTCTTCTGTCCCCTCCTCTCCACCCACTCCCCTTCCTTCAGTAAGGGTCAGCAAGATGTTATCCTATAGATCAACAGAACTATAAAGTACCCACAAGATATGGTGACTGTGTCACCAAGTCCACTCCATTGCTGTCTGAAGAGTTGATTTTCATTATGATTTATGGACAGGGGTGGCGTCAGGGCCAAGGGCCATGCTCCCAGGGGAACTCTGAGGCCCCTGGACCATCAGTTGTGGTCTTGTAGTGGACACTGAGACTGCAGACACTACTCACCAAAACAGGATGTAAAACAGTCTTTATGGACTATTTTGTGCACCGATTGACTGAGTTGCCTGACAAAACCATGAATCTGAGCCCTCAAACTCGATAAACCAGTACTGTGAGGTGTTTGGTTATGTCTAAGAAGTACTGATAGCTGTACCCTTATGTGTTGTATTTTATATTTGAATATATATATATATGCAGCACACAAACATGTGTATGCCTTCTTATACATATGTATGCATATCTAATAGATTTGTTTTTGACTGACTTACATGTTAACATCCATGAGCTAGATATATGTAACAGCAAGGTAAAAATACTTACTTTGGTAAAGTTCCCGTTATTCATTTTTGAAACATTAAATGTGGATAAAATGGTAACTGAGCAAAACTGTCTTAAAGTCTGCAGAATCCCACCTCCTTCTCTACTTATTTTCATGTTCTATGTAAAATTTATGATTCCTTTGTACCCTTGCCTTTGATGGTTACAATACTTTTTCTTTTTCTGAGGGCTACGCCAACTTCTGAATGTGGAAACCATAGTGGACTTACTCTTGAAGCTTAATAAACACAGTTCCTTTGGTTCTGTATTCCCAGCTAGCATCAAGTGTCATTCTGAAGGGAAAGGAAAAGTTTGATGTCTTTTTTCTTCTTTTTTTGGCAAAGGGCTTAGGACCCTGGATAAGGAGCAGACGGTCCCTGTACTAAATAGTCATAGAAGCCAGAGCAGATGGCAGGTTGGAAATTGAGCAGTACAGAGGCCTAATCTTGATAGCAGTGAGTATTTGGATGTCATTATTGTATTAGTTAGCAAACAGGACAAACCTTGTGGTCCCTCCTTGGTTTTATGCGTAATGGTGCTATAGGTGTCAGCCCTCCAGAGCAGGCACAGTGCCTATTCTGTGTTCTGATATCTTGTTTTTGATCCACTCAGTCATCTCTGAGGCTTCATTAGCAATATACAGGGAAATGATAAGTTAATATAGAGTTTTATCTATCACTCTTGACTCCCTGACCCAGAAGCCTCCTTTTAAAAACAATTCATTTTCTTTTCTTAAGGTTATACTCTGGGGAAACTTGTGCTTTACCTCCCAAGTTCTGTGTTTTTGATTGCTGGGGTAGATCACTTGGAATCTGGGAGGGCAGTTGAGCTTGGCTTTTTATGTTTATTTTTTTTAAACCACAGTAACTCTGGCAGTATCCATGTAAGTCATTTCCTTTTTATGAGAGAGTAGACAGTCTCCATGCCCATGTATATGAAGCCCAAAGTTGGACCCTTTATTTTTTGTTTTGTTTCAGTATTTTATTGTGCTTGAAGTAAAAGTTTATAGTCCAAGTCAATTTGTTATATAAAAACTTACACACAAATTGCTATGTAACTCTAGCTGCTGTCTACACACTTGGACAGCACACTACTTCTCTCCACCCTGTATTTCCTGTGTCCATTCAGCTAGCTCCTGTCCCCCTCTGCCATCTTATCAAGCCTCTGGATAGTAGCTGTCCAGTTATCTACTTAAGCCAAGAAGCTATTCTTCACCAGTTTCATTTTGTTTTATAGTTCAGTCCAGTTTTTGTTTGAAGAGTTGGTGTCAGCTCTGGGCTAACAGAGAGTCTGGAGGCCATATCTTCCAGGGGCCCTCCAGTCTTTTGAACCATCAAGCCTGGTCTGTTTAATAGAGTTTGAGTTCTGTACCCCATTTCCCTCCCTCTTTCTCAGGGACTGTCATTGTGTTCCCTGTTAGGACAGTCATTGTTGATGACCAGGCACCGTCTAGTTCTCTGGTCTTAGCTGATGTTGTTTTTAGATTCTGGGACCCTTTGTGTCCCTTAGGGGCTCATATTTTCATTATGTTTTTGATTTCCTTCATTCTCCTGTGCTCCGAGTGGATTGGGACTAATTGATGCTGGTTAGATGGCTGCTCACTAGCTTTTAAGACCCAGGCACCACTTGCTAAAGGGGATACAGAATATTTTCTTGAAAAACCTTGTTACTCCAATTGATCTAGATGTCCCCTGAAACCATGGTTCTCAAACCCCTGCCCCTGCTCCTCTGTCCTTTGAAGTGTTTGGTTATATTTAGGAAGTTTCTTAGCTCTTGGTTTAGTCCAGTCGTAGTGACTTTCCCTGTTGGCCCTCCCCTCACCTTACTTAATTCTTATCTACTATCTGACTAATGAATATGTACCCCTCTTCCTCCTACCTTACCCTTAAAACCCTCAGATTCTTTTCTTCTGTGTTTAAACCATTTCTTGAGCAGAGTTGGACCCTTTGAATGTGTTGTACTGTTCTTCTTGTGCTCATGATGTGAGCATTCACTTTCCAGGAAAGTCACTTCTTCATGGCAGGGAACCCCGCAGTGGACCTCAGAAAGGGATTCAAATGAAAACCAAGACAAGGCATACAGACACGGCCCCAGTGCTGGCTAACATCGTGTTAGTCACATCGTGTGGAAGGGATTCTCTCCACTAGTACTCCTCTGTCCTTGTGCTGAGTCTGGCTGATCCTGTGCAATGTGCATACTGAGGCTGCCCATGCTCATTGACTTATGGGATGGGTAAGGCATAGATCCTGGTGAAAATTAAAAGAACCCTAGCTATCCAGCCAGGGCTAGGCTTTGTTTCTCTTATTGGAATGGGATTTAAGGTCAGCCAAAAGCTGTTCAGAAGACTGAAGTCTCTATACTTTCTCAAGTTCTCTTAAATGTAAAAGTAAGACCCAAATTTGTGGAATGATTTTCTTCTCCAAATGACTTAGCAGGTAAAGAGGATGATTCCCACACCGTAGAAGGTCTATCTGTGTCCTCCTTTTCTTGGAATCAGTGGATGTATACTTCATTCTTCTTCGTTTTTATCTCTTTGGGCAACAGCAGCTGTTGACTATCCAGAAACAATCTCAAATGGTATTTTTAAGTGAGAACTAAGACCCAGTAGTTGGTGATCGTTGTATTAAGTGTTGTGTAGTTCCCTACTAAAGTGGTACAAGAGACATCTCTCCTTCTATTGTTTCTTGTTCCATGATGTTTTAGTTTGTTTCACCAGGCAGTTTTACCAGAAAATGATTCAGGCCATTAGGCAGGCCCTAGAGTTTCTCATAATATCAACTTCAAACTTTCTTATATCCTTTTCTTTCTTTGTCTGATTACAGCCTCCGTGAATGTGCTGGTGCAGAACTGCAAGATCTACAATGATGCCAGTTGTGACATTTCTGCAGATGGCCAACTTCTGGCAGCTTTCATCCCTAGCAGCCAGAGAGGCTTTCCCGATGAAGGCATCCTGGCAGTGTACTCCCTGGCTCCCCACAACCTAGGCGAAATGCTGTACACCAAGAGATTTGGTAAGGGATAGGAAGCCCAACCTAGTGGCAAAGGGCCACTGTTGCCTTGACATGGGCGTTCCTAGGTGAGGTGCAGCTTAGGTGGGATTAATGGTCATGTACTACTCCTGGCTTCAGGGGCCATAGACCAAAGAAATACTGCTCTCCAGGAGTTCTGACTGGTAGCATTGAAGAAGAATCTTAGAATAAGAGTTCTTCAACCACAGTTGCATTACGTACTTCTGGTATGATGGTCAGAATTAAGGGAGGAACTTGGTCATGGCTTCAGGAAGTGCACACACTCATACACTTCATGGCAGCTTGGCATTATGTATTAAGAGTCCTGAAGATGTGTGCTGTTTGATCTAGCAATCTTTGATGTCAAGCAATAATCAGAAAACCATACAAAGATTTACATACAAGGATGTTCACAGTAGTGTTACTTATAATAGGGACAAATGTCAGATTATAAAGAGTTGTTTAAATAAATGATGGTATATACCATTTGGCCCTTAAAATTTTATTGTAGATGAATTTCTAATGATGGAGAATGCTCATAATGTATTAAGTGAAAAAAGTAGGTTTCAAAATAATACTTATAGTATACCATTTTAAAAAAAATGTGATTATATGGCAGCAGTGGTTAACATTAAATACTGTCTGTTTGTTAAACACTGTACTTAATGCTCTATATGCCTTCTCATTGTATTCCCTACTACAGTCCTATGAGGTAACCACAGCATGACCAGAAGAATATGAAGATTAGCAGAAAAGAGAAAAGACTTAAAAGTGAATGGTTTCTCTGAAATGATAAGAACTCTGAGAAATGTCTGTTCTGGTTGCCTTCAGGTCCCAACGCCATTTCAGTGAGTCTGTCCCCGATGGGCCGATATGTAATGGTGGGCCTGGCCTCAAGAAGGATCCTGTTGCATCCCTCCACAGAGCACATGGTGGCCCAGGTCTTCAGGCTTCAGCAGGCCCATGGTGGTGAGACCTCCATGAGGGTGAGTGCCATCACTTAAATGCCTCTGCTATATGGTGACCCTTTTAGGCTTGGCAAGGGTCATGATGGACGTTAGAGTGATCTCTCAGTCAGGACTAGAGATATCATGGTCATAGGAGGAAGGAAGGACTCCAGTCCAGCCCATCTATGACCAGCAGGCTTCATTTTTGGAAACTCTGAACTATTAAATGGACTTTCTCATACTTTGGATTATGAGCTGTTTCTCCAGAGGCCTGAAAGTATCTTTGGATAAAGAATAAACACCTCAGCATGGAACCTTTGTTCTAGAGATACATAAAGAATGTCCTGAAATACTTGTGTTAATTTAGCCCTGCTTTTTTTTTTTTGAGGAAGCAAGCTATAGAAAGAAATGCAAGTATGCCTTGAAATGTTCTTTTCTGTGTCTTATAATCATGATAGAAGATGATGGCTTTGGGCGGTAGCCATGCTTTAATCATCTCACTGTTTCACCAACAGAAAGTAGACCCTATTTAGCATACTTTCTTGTCTAAAGCATATCTTTCTTGTATTGCCATATAAGCCTTCTAGGCTTCATGTGGTTAGCAACCTTCTGGACTTAGACTAGTGTGCATGACTGAGTTTTACACAGCCCATGGAGGCTCATTTGGGCCAGGATTTTGTGAAAGGGGAGTTGAGCATTTGAGTTCTCCAGTTAGATGGTATTTAAGCCCTGTCTCAAGCTAAGAAATTTGTGAATTCCCTTAGTACTTTGTATAGTCTGTACATTTTATGGTTTTGTGCACTTGTTTGTATGTTCCTTTGTATTTTCTTCAGCTGGGTTGTGTATAGGTTTAATTCTCCCAATTTGGGCCAATTTACTCTTCTCAGGAACATAGCCCCCTGTCGTATAGTTCAGTACTATATGTAGATACTTACTAAAGGCCTGGAATGGGAAGAAATTATTTTAAGGAACATCAAGAGGTGAGGCCCATTATATGCAAAAGCAGGTGGCCTGTTGATGTCTCCAGCCTCTTCTCCCTCCTGTGTACTACAGGTAGCCTCTGTCTGTCTACGCTGAGCCACTCTCCAAGCTCCATAAATTTGACAAGGCTCCTTGATGCCAGTGTGCCTCTTTACCTGTAATGCCCTCTTCTCTCCCATCCCCAACTGCCTGTCAAGCTCTTCCCCTTCCGTGGAACTTTCCTTAACAACATTCATTGCTCCCACTCCTTCCTTGTGCTGCCTCTGTATCTGGTCCATGCTAACATTTTTCTCACCTTACTCTTTCCATGTCAGTCACCTTTCCTGGACTGTGAGCTCCTTGAGAGCAGATACCATATCTGTTTATCTTTCTGAAGTCTGAATACCTCATAAGGAAGCCAACAGGACAAACTGGATGAATGAAAAACATCCATGCTTCTAGGTGGTAATTGGCAGAACCAAGCATCTGCTTTTGATGTTGTAGTGTCAGGAGAGTTCTGATTCTTGAATTCCTTATAACTCTGGAAATACTTGACATTGGGTGATTGAGAGAAGACTTGCAGGGAGTTCATAAAGTCTGTTCTTTTGTAGATATTTTAGGATGGACATAGAGTTTTAATTTAAATATTCTTCTTTTGCTTATCTTAAGCAGATTTGGATGGTGAAGACATCAGTGTCTGCTTTTCCCCGCCTAGAAACCCTGGTCCAACCAGCTGTTCTTCTAACTCTTCCTGCCTAATTGTGAAATAATTGTTTAGAATCATTAAGAGACAGGATCTGAATTCGGCCACACTGATAGACATCTCCAGCCTCTTCTGGAAGCCAGGGCTTCTGCCTACCTCTGGCGTGGCCTGCCAGCCCTCCATCCTAGCAAGGTTCCTCTTTTCCATAAGTAACCAGAAACATCTGGCTAAGGACAAATAGCAACAGAGTAGAAGCCAAGATGGTAGGATCTGTTGTCACATATGGGGCTGGCAGTGCAGGGAATGCAGTTGACGTCTACTTAGGAGGTATAGTAATCTGTTTAGTCCATTGCTGTCCTGCTAAGGGGCTCAAAGTGACTAGCCAGCTGCCTTGGGCCTCATGACAAGAGCTATTTCCCAGGCCTCCCAGTGAGGTTTTTTTGATTCTCAGTAGGTACCATCTGCTGCTTACAAGAGGGAACTGAAGTAACTAGAATGTCCCTGTTTGAAAAATGTTAACTTCTCATCCAAGAGACAGGATCAAGACATCTCAACAAGGTTTTGCTCAACCACATGTCCATCCACCTGGACTTTAAACTACAGAAAGGTTTCTGGTTTTCCAGGTCTTGGTTGCCCCTTACATCCAAAGGCACCAAAGCACTCAGCAAATGCCCCTGAATTCAGTCATTAGTGGAAGGGAAGACACCAGCTTCTTTGGATAGATGTGCTTTACCATCATTTAAGGAAAGAAGTGAATTTTTATCTGAGAACAGGGAGCAAGGGTTTTATGGGATTGTAGAACATCTCTCTCTGCACAGGTAAGTGTAGGTGGTTGTCTCCATCTGTAATGTCAAGCTCTGTCCTTGAAGAAATGCTTTTATGGGTAGTGGGAGTGTTCCAGAGCTTCTCTACATAGTTCCCCTTCTCTTTGGTGTTACCTCTTGGTATTCACTGTAGTAATAATCAGAGAGGTGAACTTGTTGGGCCAATCAGCGCTCCCAAGAGAAAATCCTCCAGAGAGCATTGTTTTGTCTCAATTCATTCTAAGTGACATCTCCCCCAAGAGACAATCATTTACACACACAGTCCCGCTTATTCCCAGCAATTCTTAGACTTCTGGATCAGTGTTTCTCCAACTGTGGTCCTTGGACAACCTGCATGAGAACTACGTGGGGCCCTTGTTAAACTATAGCTGTTACTTTGGACTTAACTTCACAATGGGAATGGGGGCAGAAGGGACCTAAGTATTTGCATTTTTAAAACAAGCTTTCCTAATGATTCTTATGAGCACTTGAGTGTGAGAATCACTACTCTTAATGACTACTTTCCTTCATTTTAGGTTTCTGCCCTCAGCCTTATCAGCAAGGCAGAGTCTCAGTCTCAGGTTTACTTGTCATTGTGGTTTTATGTGTTGTGCTCTGGTCCTTTGCTAATTTTGTTGTAGGTGCAGTGGTTTTGTGTTTGTTTCCTACCAAACTCTTGGCTTTTTTTGGCTATCTATGCTTCACCTCCTGTCTTTTCTCAGCTATTGCGCTTTCCAGGTTTCTCCCTTGGATATCTCTGTGTGCTGGGTTCTTTTCTTCCCCATGCTGGGTCATGTAATTCTTGTCTTTGTTTCTACACCATAGGGTCTTTCTGATACTTCCCTTCTGTGCTTACTGAGACCTAGCCCCAGTTCTCCCAATGTTAATATAATTGGCAAATCAGGAAAAATAGGACTGGACACAGACTTTATCTTCCTCTTCTCTCTGACCATTGAAGGCCCTTCCAGCCTGGATATGTTACTTGCTTATCTGTGTGACTCCGTTATACTGGAGCCATTGAGGGCTTTTTATTAATTTTTTGTTTTGTTTTAGGTTAGGCTTTTAGAGACTACTGAGCTGAAGTTTTGCTGAATCCTCAAACACTGAATTTCTGTGTTCCCTCTAGGCTTCATTTTCTAATTGGAACAAGGCACAATGTTGTAACAGAAAACTGCAATTAATTTTCTAAAATAGTGGCAACTTGCACATTATTATAACTTTGGTTGTAACCAAGTAAAAGTGTAACAACAAAATACAGAATTACTAATGAAACCAGAAATAGTTATCATACCAACCTGTTTCCTCCAGTTTGTGTCAACAGGGAATGCTGTTATACCTGAGAATGGACTCGAGTTAAAATGGGGTCATGGAGGGTTGCTAGGGCATCATGAACTAGGAAGCAAGAATTAAGATTATGTTTTCAACACAAGTGCATGCTCTTTCTCCCGTGTATGTGGAGACGCCGTCCAATCCCATGCCCCAGGTAGCGGTTGTAGGCAGACAAGTGGTTTAGTAAGAACTAAGAAGTGTTCACATTGCATAATTCCTGCAGATCCCAGAGACATTAGAAACATGAATCTAACCAGTGTGGTTTGTTTTCTGGTCATATTTTATTGCAAAAAGGGTAGATAAGAACACCTTCATTTGAGCTGGCCTGGAAGGAGCTCTAGAACAGAAAGCCGTTACGCTTCCCTTTGTCCTTCTAAGTCAAAGCCTCAAATGCGTATGAGTCTGTTTTATTGAAAGGTTTTTCTTTGTGGCAGTAGTGGTAAAACTGTATTCAAGGGTTGAACGACTGTTAACCCACACAGACCGCTAATCTCAGGAGGGGAGTGAAAAGAGAGTATTCAAGGTTCATGCTCTTCTCCTTTCATCTAGTGAATTCAGCTGTTCCGTGGTGGGCTGTCATGTGTCCACCTTTTCCCTCAAAGAAGCAGTGGAGGTGTTATCAGTGTTACTGACCCCTGGAGCAGGTAGCTCTATCTCTAAAAGCATCCCTATATCCTCAGTGGGTCCTAGGGAGCAAGGAAGAAGAGCCAATTTTTACCATTTTGTATAAACTCTTAGCTGTCAGGGTGGTAGTTTTCAAAGTGTAGTCCCTCAGAACCACATCATCATAAGTGAAAAACTTATTAGAAATGTAGATTCTCAGCCTCACCCCAGACCTGCTGAGTCAGATGCACTCGAGGCAGAGCTTAACAAGCCATCCAGGTGATTGCACCCCAAGGTTGAGAACCAGTCACTGACTGCAAGGGAATTTCAGTTAGAATTAACCTGGCAATATACCTTTGTCCTTTCCCTTTTTTCTTTCAGCCTCTGCCTGCTGTGAACTCTTGTCTGATTTACTTGTATGGTTCCTATTATCAGATATTTCAGGACGTTGAAGAATTGATGGTACCTCATACCCCCAAACTTTTCTGTATCATGTTAGTTGTGGTTCCTTGAGGACTTAAGGAGTAATGCTGTGAGGTTTTTTCCAAATTCCTACTGAAGTTCTTGTCTGCCCACAGCTGAGTTTAGTCAGCCTCTTTCCTAGGAGCACACACCTGTCTGCCTACATGTTAGAACAAAGAGATGCTTTGGCTTCAAATAGAAGAAGCAATGCCCTTCTTTCTCTTCAGGTCTTTCATTTCTTCAGTTTTTTTCCCGATGTCCAACTCACTGTTAACCGTGACTGAAAGATATCTGATACAATACCCATTATGGATATATTGATGTCACCCTGGTTATAAAGAAGCATTACAAGGCTTTCTTTTGTAGCATTTTGCAGCCATCTTTATAGAGCGTAGTGATGGCTGATTCAGTTGAACCAAAGAAAAGGCTTGGTATCCAGAGTGTGCAAATTAGTCACAGCTTTCTTAGATCCTGGTTAAGAATGGTGCCCAGATCTGTCTGCATTGACCAGGAATTATATAATGACACTTGTATAGTCTCTTTTGGCCTGCTCTAATTCCATTCTTAGACATGTAATCTTCACTGTGGCTTCTTCCCCCCTTGCCCAGAATTTAGTATGTGATACAAATCCAATCATCTATACTTCCTAGATTCTGAAAGCTTGAATTTCACAAGTGATCTAGAACTCCAGTTCAATCCAGACTACTCTCCAGAAATCTTAAGGGAACCGAGCCTGTTCTTAATCTTGTCTGGCCTTGGTGGGTGGCAAATACCAAAAATAAAAGTATTTTATTTCTGTAGCCGGGAAGGATACTGTTTCTTCAAGGGGAGATTGGGATAAAAGAGAGACAGCTTTGTTGTCAGGAGTGGTTTACTCCTTCCTAAGATTCTGTCCTCATTAATTTTCTTAAAGCTGCCTGTCAGTTGATTAAAAGCTGCTTCCACTGCAGTTATATTAAAGTGACTTCTGAGATTGGTACAAAGCATCTGTCCTCAAAAAGTTCCTTCCTTCAGAACTTTGTAGGAAGGTGGAAGGGGATATGGGAGAAGTCAGAGGTGTTTCTGATGTGATTTGTCAGAAACAGGAAGGGATAAGATAAAAACATTAAAAATAACATTAGAACTGCAGTCAAAGCCATTAGCTTAGGCACATTTTTCCATGACAGATTCATCTAACTCTGATGATTCCTTTCTTCCATGGCCTTGTAGTAGAATAAAGTCTATACTGCATTTTATTCTTTTTAGTTAGCAAAATTGTATTAAGCCTCTGTCATGTGCCAGGTAGTTGACTAAGTCTGGGGATACAGTAGGGAGCAAAATGGACCTGATCCCTGCTCTTGTGTTAGACAGCCACCTTCTTGGTCTGGTCTCACTGCTGGATCCACAGCCTTCAATATGCTTGGCCCACAGAGGCACTCAGCATTTGTTCAGGGACTGTGCGTTACTTTGAAATCGTGTGTACCATGTCTTCTGCACATACATGCAAATCCACCCCCACTCATCACCACCTCCATCAGCGTGTCTAGCACACTAAATAATTGGCAGTTGAAAGCAGTTACTAATGAGATGGTAAACCTTCTGAAAAAAGGAATTGTATACCACATTTCCACAATTCTGCCCAGTATCAGTGAGTTTCTTGGGGATCTAGCCCCACCAGGGAAACATGGGAAAGAGATTCCTGTTAGGTAGTTTGTGGTCACAAGTGAAAGGCAAAAAAAATTGTTTTTTTCTGTGCAGTAGGACAACTAATTCTTACATTTGTAGAAGGTAACATATTTGAGGTAACCCCTGTCTTGACAGATAAATACCTTCTTCCAAAAAATATGGATACATTAAAATATTTTAGAAGGCTTATCCAAGTTGAATCTCTAGAACTTCTAGAACAACTATTAATTTGGTCTTGTTCTCTAAGATATAGACGCTAACTAACAAAGGTAAAGAACTTGTGCTCAGAGATGTGGGAACAAGAGGACGTCTTTGTTTTAGTTTCTGAAGCAGTAAGTGCCGTGACATTTCATTTAACACAGAAGCAGATCCGACAGCTGACGTGACCTCCATGCTTTGATCCTAGAAGCCAAAGACGGTGGCCTTTAGAAAGCAGTGTGCGGACTGAGAAAGAAAAGGCTTGTCCTCTGACTCTGCTTGGGATCTCTTTGAGGAACAAATGACTAAGGCATCAACAAGTTGCAGGAGGTTAGCTAGAAAAGGGAATAGATTATTGGTAGCCACTGGAGGCAGTCAGTTATAAGGAGTTAAGAGGCTTTTGTTCTTATTTTTTGTTGGGAGAGCTTTGGTTTATTGAGCGTTGATCTAGGCAGATTTGCTCCTGCTTCAGCTGAATGGAAAGGGTAAGTTGGATGACTTAGTAATCTGACTCATTTAAAAAAGAAACAACCACTTAAAAAAATTTTCAGCAACATTCTGCAAGCTCAAAACCCCAAAGTGGGATATAAAGATGAGTTGGAAACAGTGGAAAGCAATTCAAGTTTCTAAAAGCTGTCAGATTTTCTTAGAGATAAAGAAACACCAGTATAGGAACCTAAGCAGATCAGCAGCTGAGATGGAAGAAAAGGATGGCCATAGTGTCCCTGCTCTTACCTTTTCTGTTGGGTATTTGCATTTCCTAGCCTTTGGCAAAATATGTAGTCATCCATTTCCAGTGGAAAGGTCAGCTGTCTCTTAGCATCTGCTTTCCGTTGATTTTTCCCACTACTGGAAAGGCGATGCTCTTCTAGAAACCCTCTCTGGAAGCTGAAAGCTGCCTCTGAGTCCCATCATTACACAGAATGCGTGTCTCCTCACAGTTCCTTTCTTTCCCCGAAACCCCCTGGGCTTGCAACTTCTCCAGTGGCCCCCTAGTTTCATTTGTCCAGCTTCTTTTTGACCAAGTTCCATTGTCTTTAGATAGAATAAGGGAGATCTGCTAACCACACTGGACTTCTTACCACTACAGCAAAGTTCCAGCTTTACAAATGATGAGATTTCCAGTGTAAACCAGAGAACCATGAAGTTTTGTCTTTTTCTCTTGGCTGATCTGGGCAGTGCAGTTTGCTGCTTGGACTAATGGCCTGAGCTTTATTGGCATGCAGTAGAAAAGAAAGTACCTTGTTGAGGGCAGTAGTACAGTTTTCCTCAGCATTTTGAAAGGATTGAGAGGAAAGTTTCCCTTACAGAGCTCCTCTACGGTCTGCCTTTGAATAAGAAACAAGACCCTATTAGTGGGGTTTTTTCTTCTCCCATTTCCTATTGGAGATGAGGACCAAGCAGCACCGGAAATGGTTGTGGAGGAATCAGTATCTTTTCCTACTCTCTTGAGTCTGTAAAGATCTTGGTGACTTGACTCATTCCTTACTGACGTGTTCAGCACTGCACTGACTTGAAAAAAATTGTTCTTAGTATATTGGTTCTAATTCACTTTGTAGATGTTAGACAGAAATGAGAACAGGGTCATGGTGGTGTTAGCATTTGTCATGTACTAGGGAAGAGCTCAGATAAGACAGGTGAAGTCAGGACCCTGCAAACATGAATCAGCAGCTAGGCCTTTTATCCAGCTCCCCAACGGACCCCAGGTTGTGATAATCCTTCTTTGTTGTTACGTGCTCATCAAGTGAATTCCGACTCATAGCAGATCCTATAGAACAGCGTAGAACTGCCCTGTGGAGTTTCCCACACTGTAATCTTCATGCGAGCAGATTGCCAGGTCTTTTGTGTAGGGTAGTGGAATTTGGTGTTAGAGCTTCATGTAGTGCCCTTTTGTCAGAGAGAAGAGAAAGATTTCTGGCGGGCCACCTGGCCTTGTCGGTAACATCCACGGCAGGCTTCAGGGCACCTAGTATAAAAGAAATCTTTACTTGAGATAGATCTGGAATGCCTTTAATGTAGACCAGTGCTGTCTATTACGCTATCGCAAGTCTCTCTCATCACTGCCGAGGGACTTTGGGCTTATATCCCCATAAAAATCTGAGAAGAATCACAGACCACCTAGTCTCTGAGTCAGAAAAACTGATAGCCAAAAACCATTAATGGGTTGGGAGTGGGAGAAGCTACATAACCATTTGTTGGTAATAGAAAACTTGTTGCAGAGTTCTTCTCTGGTCTGTTAGGCTAGACTAATTGTGGGAGCACTTCTCAGTGAGGTGCACTGAGAGCTGTTCATCTCCAGCCAAGAGGAAGAGTGGAAACTATGTTTCTGAGTAGCTTTCAAGATGGGTCAGTTCCTCATTTTCCTAGGGTCCTTCAGTTATGGGTGTGTGTGAAATGGTAGGCTTGGACCAGATGACCATGAAGGACATAGGAGTCAGTGATTCCTACCTATCCCGTACTGTCTGTACTCGCAGCCCCTCAGTGCTTCTTGCCTTCATCTCTCTCCTTCCTACCCCCACATTAGTGTGATAAGCAAGCAAGTGCTTATCAGGAATCCTGGAGGCTGCTGAGCTTCACGTGGCACTTTCTGGAATCCTGCCACAAAGCAGGATTTAGCCTAATACCCAAACATTAGAGGAGATGGGCAGTTGGGAGCTGCCCTTTCAGCACTGTGTAATCACTTGGGTGGGGGAGGGCATAGCTAGAGAACAAATCGATGCCCCCATGACTCCTTTAGCTGTGGAAGTTGTGAAGTATTTGTGCAGCAGTATGGGGAGGAGGGGAGGTAAATTACCTCTTCCCAATCCCTCTGTGACCTTGTCCCATCTAAGCTGGGTTCATCCATCACATTGGCCACTTGAGGGTTTTGTTCATAGCGCAGATTCCCATACTTAAAATCAAATTGATAATATTGATTTGTTAATCCCTCTGCAGTGGCATGGCTATAGAGGGTAAATTTGTGACATTTGAGAGGCTTGTTTGCTTCTTTCCTGGTTTGGAAAGAATGCTCTTTTATTCTTTCCTTCAAGACCCCTGTCAGCAAGTTCACCACAACCTTCAGCATATGATTTACTAACCTTATTATCCCTCTCTTTGACAGGCTGTTCTCTCTGGCCTTTCTTTCTCAGGCTGTGGAATTTCAAATCACTGTGATTTTAGGAAAACTTTGCTTAAGCAGCTCGTGTAGAGCTGACACAGATCCAAAGCGGAGACTCTTCTCTTCTAGGGCCCTGAAATATTCTGATCCTGAGGCTAAATGAGCCTTTGCTCGGAGGGGTGGAGGGGGGGGGTGGTAACATCAGAGAACAGTTTAAATTCACCTAATTAGACGCAGTGTTAAAACTGCTGTTGTTCAGGAAATCTAAAAGATGTAATAAGCTGTAAGGAGCAAGGCAGAGGGAAATCTTGAACACACAGGTACACCCATTTCTGTCTAGCTTATATCTGGGTGTGCCCCATTTACACCATCTGACCTTTGAGATTAATTTATTAAGTAATCCCAGCTACAGTTGTCTGGTCTTAACCGTATTGTTTTTTAGTGCATGTGCCAAGTTGTAGTTAACTAGATTAACCTACAGGTTGATTATCTTCTGGGAGGACGAACCTCTGTGAAAAAGGATGAAGTCACCATACCCTGTCCCTAATGTGAAGTAAAAAGGTTGATTAGGCACAAAGGAAAAGTGGTATTGCTGTTGTCATGGGAAGTTAGCCAGTGAGGCCATGGAGAAAGCAGGAGCCGTGAATTTGTTCACAGTTCCTGCCGAGGAGAAGTTTTCCAAAGGTCATGCAGCCACATTTCAGGTGACTAGGTTAGAGGTTCATAAACTCCACTGGAGTCTTTGCTGATAGTCTCCCCACTTAGACTAGACCTTTAAGGAGCCCTGGCTAATTCTCGTATCTGTGGTTGAATCCTACAAGGATGACACAGAAGCTTCTTATTGCAGCATCCAGAGTGGTCAGTCTTATGCCTCAAACCGGTCAGTTCTTCAGCTTTGAAAAGGTCCATTCAGCCTAAGGACTGTAACAAGGCCATCCTGGCAGCATAACATTAGGTGCCCAGGCTCATCTCAGCACTGCACAGCCTCGTCTGCTGTCTCCACTCTGGAGATTGTTCTGGGAAAGGCTCATGAACCCAAGTGTTCCAGGATCCAGGGTTCCTTTATCCCTTGGTATAAATTCAAGTGATATTATGTCTTTTTTTTTTTTTTTGAAGGTAGGAGGTGTCTCTCATCAGGGTAATCAGGAAAATAATAACTATTACTGTAGCATCCTGAATTCATTTGGTGAATATTTTCTAAAGTACACTGTCACTCTTGTTTTTCTTTTTTACCTTCCGTTATCCTTTAGGGCACATAATGGCAGATAAAGTTCATCCCTATTTGGTAGATTGAAAACTTGTAAGACAAGAAGGGAAAACAGCATAGTGACAAACTCCAGTTTATAGATTCTCAGCCTCATGTTCTTTTCAGAGGAACCCAGTAACCTTTTTGGAAGCCCCAGATGTAGAGTTCCTAGTAAAAATAATAACACTGCTGTCACCATTTATGAGCTTACACTTGCCAGGCATTTTATATGCGTTATGCCTCTTAAGTTCTCCAGTGGCTTGAATGTGGTTATTGTCTGTTTTGAAGCTATAAGATCTGGAGAGTTGTTACCTGGCGGCATCTAGGACTGAAACCCCCGTCTTTCTAACTCTCAGGTCCTTGGCTTTAATTCTCCCACTGTCTTGCCTCTCTGATTAATGTTGCTTCTGGAAATCTTGTGAGTCAATGGCCAAAGAGACTGATGAGGCCATGTGTCACCCGTGTTCCAGACCCAGGACAGAGCTAAGCTGCTCCCTAAGGAAGTATTAGCTTTGGGAAAATGTAGATTGTGGAAAGAAGAATCCCTTTGAGAAATGGAAATGGTCCGTTTAAGAGTGATTTATATAAGCTAGAAAGAAATGGTGTACCTGTGTGTTCAAGATTTCCCTCTGCCTTGCTCCTTACATCTTAGTGCATCTTTTAGATTTCCTGAACAATAGCAGTTTTAACATTGCTTCTAATTAGATGAATTAAAAATGTTCTCCAATGTTATCACCCCCCTCCACCCCCCTATCACCTCCAATTTCCCATTGCTGTGACGTGGTTTAATTTCCATGGTAACAGGGCTACCAGCCTAGATTGGTTCTCATTGGTTGGGGTGGGCAGAGGGAAGCAAGGGGCACTCCTTCTTGGTATGCTGGGCCCTGGATAGACTTTCCAGGGAATTACCTTAAAAGCCATGAAGACAGAAGTGCTAAAAAGGCTCTGAGGAGACTACAGCTAACCTTCCCGTCAAAAAAGCCACGTATGCCTCTAGTTTTTCTTGAGAGTCCTGCCTCTCACCAATGATAAGAGGGTCCTGTCCTTCTCCTTTCTGCTACCCCAAGTTCCCAAAGATGTGCTCAGAGTCATCCCATTCCCAGCTTAGCCATCTCCTCCCCTGCTGTGGTTTACCTGTTTCAGGCAATAAAAGGAACTTTGTTTCTCCGGGGATGGTTTTGTTCTTGGTAACATTGTTTCTCTCCCCTATCCCATTCTGTTTTCTTCCCTCTTTCTCCCCACCCAGAGAGTTTTCAACGTCCTTTACCCTATGCCTGCCGACCAGCGGAGACATGTCAGCATCAACTCTGCCCGTTGGCTGCCGGAGCCGGGGCTCGGCCTGGCCTATGGTACCAACAAAGGAGACCTGGTGATCTGCAGACCAGAGTGAGTGGCTCAGGTGTGGGGGGAGTAATCAGCATTCCTGGGCCTGACCAGTGAGGTAGGGTCTTCTAGATGGACAACCAAAAGCATGCCACTAGTGTGCCTCACTCGTTGAATAGTCGTCTTCATCGGGGGTTGGTGAGGTTAGCTCTGTATTCCAAATATATTTGAAGAGCTGGCTTAGTGATTGAATCTTCTTGAATCTAAGGCAGTTTTTTTTTTTGTTATGGTGGGTTTTCTCTCCTGGTTTCTGGTTTCCTAGTGATAGTAAAGTTTCCCTGCAGGCAAAAGCATAGATATTGAAGATTCTTTTTTAAACCCTTTTTGAAAAATTCAACAGGTGGTCTTAAGTCGTTGTGTATGCTACAGACATTAACTTAAGAAATAAAATTAGAAGTAGAGTACTGTTAAAACTCTAATTTGTCAAGCCACTGATCTCTAACAGGCCTGCCTCTGTCTGTGTCCTGCCTGTTTTCCTTTCTGCTTGAGGCTCTAGCTCATCAGAGTGAACGCAGAATGAGGAATGTAATTGAAAATCAAAATGATTATCATCTGGTCTTGAAGTGTGAGAGATGGGAAAGGACAAGGAACCAAAGTTTTTCTTTCTGAATTCCTAATGATACCCTGTCCCCTTCCTCGGGCTTTTTGGAGGATAGAGGTCTGTCCAGGCATCTGTTTACTCAAGACATTGGGAGCCAGCCAGGTTTGTCATCGGTTTCCAGACTCAGCCAAGTAGGGAGTGTGGAGCTCTGTTCTTCAGTGCTGAGCAGGTTGATTGCTGTGTAGGACACCGCAGGACTGCAGCTAACTAAATGCCACTTCTGCCTGTAGGCCATCCGAATGCTTTCACTTGCTGTACAGGCTTCTCCTGGGGTGTTCTGCGGATCACAGAGCACTGTGTGTCTGGCCTGGTAGGGTCATTAGCTGTTGGGAGTCTCTGTGATACCTTCCCTAGAGTATGTAATTTGATTAGATTTTGTAGCCTGGTAGATAACTGAGTAGATAAAAGCGCTTGTCTGCTATGTTCGGGCAGTGGCTCAGGAGAAAGAATACATGATTCTAACGGCACACCTTTGTTGGGTCCTGAAGTTTTAGGCATCCATGCAAAGAGAGGCTCATGTTAGAGCCTGACTGAGGCAGGCTGCTCATGGGGCTGGGTGATTGGTGTATTGTGCCAGCCACTCTTGCCTCTTAAGTTGATGTCCAGGGAACCTCCCTCATTTGTACTTAAGTCTTTTTAGAACAGTCTGCTTCCTTCACCACTGTGTCCCCATTAGCCCAGGTACTGGGTCTGTCAGTTTCTGCTTATCCCCATGGTATGTCCATATTGTGAGGATCAGTCTCCTCTGAAATGTTTCTTTCCTCAAAGTACTTAAGGCTGATTGTCTTGTCACTTTGTTTTCTCTTGGGAATTCATAAGAGAACTCCAATAAGCATCTTTCCCCAAACTGATGGGATTCTGGACCATAATTTTACTTTTAATGGTACTGTTACAAGCTTTTCTTTGCGTCTTTGGCTGAGACATTCTTCCGCAGCAGTGTTGTTGTGTTTACAACTGCAACCAAAAATCTTTGCAACTAAACTCACAGCCGCCTCCCTGACAAAAGAGATGTACTTTTACAGAGACAGACACTGTAAGCTAGTTTGTGATCGCCACACTGCAAGGCCTAACCTACGTATTTGATGTGAGTCACAGGCGCCTTAGCCAAACGCAGAACCGACTTTGGCCTCCGTTTTCTCTTTTCTGCCCATGTGTTGTCTTTGGCATCACAGAGTCTCAGCAGACCTAAGTCACCTTGGGCTGCCTAGGGGCTCTTACCCACGGGAACTGGAGCCTCTTCCATAAGTAAGCTGGCACATCAAACAGTATCTTATCACAAACAATAGGTTTAGGGACTAAGAGAAGTTCAGAAGTTCAGCGTATCTTTGTTTGGTGTTGCTGTTGCTCTCAATTTCTCAGGTCCATTAGCAAACAGTGTCCTGTTACAGACTGTCTTAGTCACTTGGTACTGCTCCAACAGAAAATACCATGATTGGAAGGCTTCGCAAGGATTATTTTCATGGTCCAGTGAGCTGTAAATCCATTCATAAGTTACAAGTCCGTTCAACAAGAGAAGTCATCACAGTCCGGTGGACTGAGTCCAAAATTCAAGGAGAGCATCTCAGCACAGGAACCTCAGGTCCAAAGGACGTGTTCTACTCTCAGTACTGCTCTCTTGGTGGTGGGGAGTTTCCCAACTTCCTCTCCTCACTTCTCTTCCTGATATCTCACAAGCTTTTAGCTTGAGTCCTGCCTCACTAACACAGCTGCAGCCCATTCTCCATCATCAGTATCACAGAGGCAGGACTTACAACACACGGGAGGAAGGGCACCATATTGGGACTCCTAGCCAAGTCAAATCAACACATACATTTTTAGGGGGACACAATTCAATCCATGACTCAGACCAAGGATTTTTGAACCAAGAGAAGTTCAGAAGTTCAGTGTATCTTTTTTGGTGTTACTGCCTGTCTCAGTTTCTTGGATCTGTTAGCAAGTGCCCCACGCTTTAGACCCAGAGTTTTGTAGGCACCATGTAAATTAAGATGAGGTTGACTTTGTCTGAGGTTGCTCATAACTTCCCATTTCTTAGTCATTATCATATCTCTGTGGTTTTTTGCTGTAGGCAGAGAAGACTGTGAAAGATACGCAGATAAGGAAGTTACAACTCACCCAACACCTCCTAGCACATCAGAGACCGAAGTAGGCTTCTTAACTCTTGAATCCAGAGCTCTTACCTATAGCTGGTTGTTAATGTTTTTTGAATCAAAAGCTCCCTTAAAATTCTGATGAAAGCAGTAGATTCTCTCTACAGCGAAATAAACCACATGCACAGAATTTTGTAACCACTTCAGATACCAAGCTCCTGCTGTAGGTCGTGGTTAGGCATTTAACCGGGTCAGGTGACTGATGCCAGGAGAATGAGAGCAGACCAGTGAGAATGTGTCCGTCTTTGAACAGTCGAGAATTGGTTTCTGGCTTAAGATAAAGAACAAACAGCAAAGTAGGAGCTCAGAGTTTGTTGTCTCTTAGTAGACAGCTGCCTATCCCTGTGTGACATAGCTGCCTGGCACACCCATTCCCAAGGGCACAGGATGCAGCCAGCCAGCTGGGCCAAGATTACAGCCCTCCCTTTAAAGCAGGTGGTTGTCTGTTGTCTGCCTTTGTCCCAGGCGTAGGCAACTGCACCTCATTTTGTACTCTCCATCCTGCTCTTGATTTCTCCTCCATTGTCTTTGCCTCAGCACTCTCCAAGCATAAAGACAGAAGGAATGAGCTTCTTGGGACAAATGTGCATCTCTTGTTGTTACTAACCTCTCTTCCCCCACCCTCAATACACCACCACCTTAACAGCATGAAAAGGCCTAAGAAAATATTCCTTCTTTCCAGGGGAAGGAATTTTTAGGCTAACTGAGAAGACCACAACTGACCCTTTGGCGACTATGTATGCAAAGCTCCTACTGTCGTCAATAGCCTGGTCACCCTATCCTCCCTAGTAAGTGAGGTGCACCTTTCTCTTTTGCTTTGCTCTGCTACCCCCACCACTCCTGACAAACTGCTGCTGTGCCTCTGGCTACCTGCCAACCCAGCCAACCACCCCCACCAGTAACCATACAGAGTGTGAAGTCCCTGATTGTATGAGGGGCAGCTTGCTCATGTTCAGCTTCATAGATCAGCCCTAGGATGGCAGAGGGTAGAGGGTGATAGAATTGAGAGACTTATATCAGAAGAGAAATAGGCTGAAACTCTGGGACATCTGGCCCTTTTGCCAAGCATGGGACTCCTGGTAAGGCCCCTGCTCTGTCCCTTAAAGGGGATCTACCACTGTAAACAGTGATTGTAATCAAACGTCATTGACCAGGGTGTATAAAGGGAGACCTCCGAATCAAAAGAGGAACCAGAATTTCCACAGAGACTACATGTTTCAGACTAATCCACAAGTGCCAGGTGTCAGCTCTTGCCTGCATGTGCAGAGATAGTGGGGGTAAAAGCTAGTCTTTTTGGAAACAGTACCCACAGCAGGTATCTTCAGCACTGCCAATGAGTTGATTCTGACTCATAGCAACCCTGTAGGACAGAGTGGAACTGCACCATAGAAATTCCAAGGAGCATCTGGGGGATTCTTTTCCAGGAAGACAGCTTTGTAGTTCAGGCCTCTGCAGCCGTGTAACTGGTAAATCAAAGAAGAAGCCCCTCACAGGGAATATTCCCTAGAAGCTGGGAAGTTCAGGACTAGAAGCTGTGGTGAGAGTGTTGTGACCACTGAGGGAGCCAGGTTGGATCATAGGGGATGTGCAGGGAGCCTAGGAAGGTTCCAGCAATGAGGAAATCATTGAACCAAGAGCATATGCATAGCTCACACATGCTCTTGAAGGAAGCCAGGTGTTACATGGAAGTCCACTTGAAAAGCCCTGATTGGTCTTTGCCATCTTCATCATCCCTCTGTATGTTTATCTAGCTTCCAGGAAGAACCCTGAGCAAACAGTGACTAATTCATCCTAAGACCCAGGAAGGAAGGAGATGGTTGGGGCTATTCGTTAGCTCACAGACAGAAATCAATGGCGCTGGCTATTGAAGACCAAAAGTTGCAGTAGCCAGAGCAGGTATCTTCAGCACTGCCAATGAGTGGAACTGCACCACAGAAATTCCAAGGAGCATCTGGGAGATTCTGCCAACCTTTTGGTTAGCAGGAATAGCACTTAATCACTGCATCACCAGGGTTTCCATTCCTTGTTGTAGTGCCTGGAATGCAGACTAAACTCATGAGCTTGTTACAGTTATGATGCTCTGACTGCAGAAAGGAGAGCAAATTAGGAGAGCAAGTTAGAATGAGGTCTCTCTGTGAGGAGAGCAGAAAGGCTGGAGTCATGGGGTACAGTGGAGCAGTACATCTGGTGCAGTAGTCAGAGCACCTGTTCTGCCTGGGCTTGCCACCCACATAGATGCTGTTGGAGGGGTCCTTTGGCCACCAGTATTAGATTGACAGTTTCAGTGCAGACAGTGGGCCTTCTAGTACTGTCTTTTCTGAGATGGGAATGAAGGTGTGTGGTATGTTGTAAATTTGCTGTTATTAAGCAGCCATGGCCAGTAAGAATTAATAGAGATAGGATTTGGCAGGGACCCACATGGTGTTGCAACTGTCAATAAATCTTACAAATCAGAGGTTCCCTGGCAACTGGTTTCACACGGTTCCTGTCTTAGCCATCTAGTGCTTCTATAACAAAAATACCACAAGGGGTTGCCCTCAAGAAATAGAAATTTATTCTCTCACAGTCTAGGAGGCTAGCAGTTTGAATTCAGCATGCCGGTTCCAAGGGAATGCTTTCTCTGTGTTGGCTCTTGGGGAAGGTCCTTGTCATCGATCTTCCTCAGTTGAGCTTCTCAACACGGGAACCCGGGATCCGAAGGGTTCTTGTTTCTTGCTATTATAAGGTCCCTGTGGTGCTCTGCTAGCCTTTTTCTTTTATATCTCAAAAGTGATTGACTTGAGATACAACCTAATCCTGTAGATTGAGTTCCTGCCTCATTAACCTAACTGTCTGTAATCTGCCTCATCAGCATCATAGGGTAGGATTTACAACGCTTAGGAGAGTCACATGAGATGACAAAATGATGGACAGTCATAGAAGACTGGGAACTGTGATCTAACCAAGTTCACACATTTGGGGCAGTAGAAGGTGACACAGTTCAGTCCATAACAGTACCTAACTCGGTCAGTTTGCTCACCAAAAATTGCAGCGATGACTTGATTTGGGGCCATATGTGCCATTGCAAGCCAGCTGATTTCTGGCCGTTTGGCTCTTCCCTAACTAAACACTGTCACTCACCTTTGGCCTCCAGTGCCGCTATTGTTCTTAGATAACCCTCAGCCCTTGGCAGGGGGTTTGGAAGAAGAAGGAGATACTGCTTCTTAAAAGGAGTGATCTGAAGAAGATTGTAATCCAATCCACAGCTCAGCAGGCCTTCTGAAGGGGCCTGGGAAGGGCTTAGTACAGAGAGTGGAAGGAAGGGCCCTTTTTGGTGTGGCTCTTTGTCCTCAAAGAAGTTAGTATTCTCTAACTGAAGCCAATGATCCAGAGTCTTAATGACCATCTAAAGACAGACTTGGGCTCAGTGTAGGCATCTCTTAGTGGTGCAGATGATTCAGAATTAGCTGAAGTTGGTGGTTCAGATCCAGCTGGCCTGGTGGTGTGCTTCTGAAAGGTCTTGAGAACATGTGGAGCAGGTTCTATTCCCCAAAGAGGAATAGAGTCAATAGCAACTAACAGCCACCACCAGCACCAAGTCATCTCTGCTGTCACCTGACATGATGCAGTCTCCTCTAAACCACAGGCCCTGTGTGTCCAAGCCGTATCAAGAATGTGGCATATCTAATTCTCATGTGGTGAAAGGAAGTACCTTTTTCCCTCAGTCTCATCTTTTACTGGCTACCTTAGTTAATCTAGTGCTGCTGTAACAGAAATACCACAAGTGGGTGGCTTTAACAGATTCTTATTGTTTAGGAGGCTAGAAATCCAAATTCAAGGTGCAAACTCTAGGGTAAGACTTTTCTTTCTGTCGGTCTGCGGTAAAGTCCTTGTTTTTTTCTGAGCTTCTGTTCCTGGGAAATCTTCATGTGTCTTGACATCATCGTTCTTTCCCTCTCTCTGCTTCTTCCTAGCTTGCTTGTTTAATCTTTTATGTCTCAAAAGAGATAGAGTCAAGATAGTCCTACACTGATCCTGCCTCATTAACTAATAACAAAGACAAGCCTTTTCCAAATGGGATTGTAACCACAGGCATAGAGGTTAGAATTTATAGCAGACATTTCTGGGGGACACAGTTCAAGCTATAACACTGGCTAGTCCTATAACCTACTGACTTTCATTCATTTTCCCAATATTGAAATAAGTTTTGTCACTAAAGAAAGGGGACTTGGGCCTCTGGGTCGAAAAGCTGGCTTTTTTTCACACCCTTCAAGCACATGTGCATGCCCGGCCCCACTCAGGAGAATCTCTGTGTGGACACTGGAGATCTAACTGGTGGGTACAGAGGTACCTCTTGCCAAGCTCCTGTTCACCCCCTTCATCACCATCAGCACCCCACCCTCAGCCGTGGTTACTGGTGCCTGGTGACTCTTCTTCAGAGAGGAATCTCAAAAAGCAGAAGGTAGTCTTGTGTTCGGGGACCCACCACCATCAGTCCGGATGCCCAGTCCTAGGAGAGAGAAGGAATGGGCTGCCAGGCTACAGACCACAAAATCCAGAAACTGTGTGGTATCTATCATTCCCTCTCTCATGGCTTCCACCTTTCCTTCTCCACAATTCCCAAATGACTTCCAGGGCCTTAAACACTGGAATTGAGTACTACTGGGACCAGCTGAGTGAGACTGTCTTCACTGTTCATTCCAGCAGCCGGAGCGGTGAGAGGCCTGGGTAAGTGAAGTGAGGTAATATCCTTAGACTTTGTGCCAAGGTTCACCAGCACCCCCTCAGTCAGGGCGGCTCATCTTTGGCCTGCTTTAGGTTTTGAGCTTTTGCCTGTGTCCATTTGAGAAAAGTCTTCCACAGATAAGAGAAAGAACACAGACACTGCCTCCAGAGTGTTGCTTTAGGATAAGCTGGGAAACACTCAGCCATTTCCCATCCTGGTCATGGCAACAGGCATACTTGGAGTGAGGAGAGAAGACAGGGCACTGGAGAAAGATGCTGCCCTTAAAAAGTCTACTCTGTGGCCCATAGACAATCTGTAGAAGAATCTCCCAGAAGATGAGGGCCTCAGGGACAGAGCCTCCTCAAGGACCTGTTAGAGAGCAGGAATCTGATAATTGATCCTCCTGTCATTCATTAGTTAAGGCTGGAACATTTTGGGGAAAAAAGTACTGGGTAGATAATAAACCCAGTGCACTCAGTGCTTCCTATAAGAATTGAGGGCCATAACTGGATGAATACTCCCCAGAAACAGAAACATGAGTGTCTAGTAATAGTCTTGAAGGCCCTGTGTTCCCTCTCCTGCCAGCTCCAGCTATCCCAAGGGCCTCACCCACAGCCATTGAGTCAATTCTGACTCGTAGCGACCCTATATACTGCCCCATAGGGTTTCCAAGGAGTGCCTGGCAGATTTGAACTGCCAGCCTTTTGGGTAGCAGATGTAACACTTAACCACTATACCACCAGTGTTTCCTCCCAAAAGGTCAGTGCCAGGAAAATGCCCAAGGAAAGGATGGTACTAGCCTTGGGCTTGGGCCTTACTCAGGGCAGCTTATGTACCCTACCTGCAGTGGTCTTTAGAAAGCCATGATGGAGGATCCCAGGATGGCCTCATAAAGGTCCAAGTGCTTTTCTTTCAATATTGAAATCTTAGGTGGCTTAGAAATACCAAGACTGTTACTTGGAGTCTTGTCAGCATAGAGTTAGGGAGAGGCTAAAGCTAACAAGAGAAAGGACTTTTCCTCCACTGCTCCCTCACTGCCCCATGGATCTCAGCTAGTGGCTTCCTGAATCTAAATAAGAGTCCTTTAAGATCAGCTGTGTCTACCTTCCCAAAAGATTCTTACTGTTTAAGGGAGTGACTGGACCAGTGAGATTTGCAAGATTGGATGGTTCTGTGGCCTTCTGTATTGTCCCAGGGCCTGGACTGACCTGGGGGTGGGGAATGGCATCATGAGGCCAGCACAGGTCTGTGAGGGGCCCTGCCCTAACCCCACCTGACTTTAGTCTGCCTTTCTCTCCCTAGAACCAGCAGAGCCACGTGGAGAACAGACAGAGACATGGGTCTGATGAATGCGATTGGGCTGCAACCCCGGAACCCCACCACCTCAGTGACATCTCAGGGCACCCAGACCCTGGCCCTGCAGTTGCAGAATGCCGAAACACAGACTGAGAGGGAGGTGCAGGAGCCAGGGGCAGCAGCCTCAGGTCCTGGTGAAGGTAGGAGCTGTGCAGTGCTGGAGGAGCTCGGACTAGGAAACAGAGGGACTGGGAGCATCGTCACCTGTCCATCAGAGAGGTGGCCTAAGGCTCCTGGCCCCTCAGCCTGAAGAGGTGGTGCTAATAGAAGGCTATGCCCCATCAGGATGAGTCCTCCTCACGGTCCGGGTATTGCTTGCCTGGTGACATCAAAAGTCTTCTCAGGCAGAGATGTCCTTCTCTGAGCTGGTCCACTGTTGTAGCAGGCTAAGCTGCCCTTGCTGCTTTTCTCAGCTCCCACCAAGCACCCTGACTTCCCCCTCCCCTAAAACTTGAAGAATCTAGGCTCTTTTTCCAGAGAAACAGCACAGAAGGCAGCACACCAGCAGTCCCTTCCAGTCACCTGTTTCTCAGGTGTGGCTCAGCCATTATCCTTGGCCATGCTGGCCTCGCACTTCTAAGAACGAATTAGCACTTCCCAGTGGTCAAGCTCTAGCCACTTTGGAGTCTGTCAGCAGCCATGCTAAACAGGCTGTTCTCACTCAGTCACTCTCCTTACCCGCTGCCTTCAGCCCCTTGCTGGTCCCGACTCCAAACAAGGCAGCCTCTAGACAGACACACATTTTCTACATCTGTGTTGAGCCATTTGCTCTCAAGGGTCCATGGGAGGAAAAGCTGTGGTGTGCATCAGGAAAACAGCAACAGTTTTGCCTGTGTTGTTTCCAGAAAATGCCTGTCCACACTGTAGTCCACCACAGAGCACTAGTCTCTCCCTTTCACTGGTGTAAATGAAATTTTTTTTAGATGTTCAATCTTGTTTTGGTTTGTGATGCAGCCCGTGGCTCTTTGCTTGTTGGCATCTCCCTAGGTATTTGGCTGGGACAGCCAGTTGCAGCCGTGAGCCTCAGTGAGGATGAGCATTCAAGGCTGCTTCTACCATCCCTGGCCTGTTTCCACAGCTTCCTGTGGACTCAGAACAGCCCTGGAGTCACTAGGTTTGTCCTGGGAAGGGTGAGAGCCAGAGCCACAGGAAATCACCATGTGTTCTCCAGTAGTGCAAGAGCACTGAACCCTCCTCCTCTGTGGGTAGGCAGCTTGAGAGCTCCCTGATGAACGCAGATAGCGTGCAGGATTTGGAGAGATGGGCTGAAGTCTTAGGCAGCACCTTCTTACGATCTCACAGCCATTTGCTGAGTGTCTGCATGTGTCCACCACTGGGCTGCAGAGACAAATAGGCTCAGTCCCTCCTCCAAGGAGCTCTCAGTCGAGAGAGAGAGAGAGAGAGAGAGAGAGAGACAAATACGTAAGCAGAAAATTAGTCTGGTGTGAATATGGACTGTGGGAGAACCCAGGAGGTGGGACCATGCCTGCAAGGTCTTAGGAAGCCTTCTGGAAAAGGTAGCCCCTGAGCCGAGTCTTAAAGGATGAACAGGAGCTAGGAGAAGTGGGGTGGGTGGAGTGTAGCGTTTCCTGGGCTGGGGGGAGCATGCGCAAGGGCAGCAGGCTCAGCACTATCTCACTCTGCATTGAGTGTCTCTGGCAGACCGGGTCTGCAGCATATTGAGAACCGAGGCTGGGTCGATAGTGGGGGACCAGATGACGGGACCAGGCTGTTTCCTGCAGGTGAAGCCCAGGGGGAGCTCGGGGACAGGGGCTGCCCGCCTGAGAAGGGCATCATTGTGTCTTGCTTCCAGAAAATTCTCTGCTTTTTTCTTTCCTTCTTGTTATCTGGATTTTTAAAATTTTTATTTGTTGAGAATATACACAGCAAAACATATACCAGTTCAGCCATTTCTACAGGTCCAGTTCAGTGACATTGATTACATTTTTCAAGTTGTGCAGCCATTCTCACCATCCCTTTTTGAGTTGTTACTTCTAACATCAAACCTGTTTCTGGCATCTTATCCTTTAAGTTACTTTCTCTTTGGGGGTGTGGGTGAAGGCAGATGGGAGGGAAGGAGTGTTGTTTCTCAGTTTCAAGAAGCCAAGACCTCTTACGCCCCCCACCCCCACCCCAGAGTAGGACAGTGTGGAGAGTGTGGCAAGCCCTTCAGAGGCCAGAGGTGCTTGTCAGCAAGAGTGGTCAGGTTAGCGTCTCAGAGGGTGGCTTATTGTGTCTGCCTGTGGCCCTGGGAATTTTGCCTAGCACTCTGAACCCCTAGATTTTGTGTCAGAGTCCCTTTCAGAAAGCCCTGCTTCTAGAAGTGTGTGCATGCATGTTGTACATGTGGGGGGCGGGTAATTTGGAGAGGGTGTGGGAAATTGACAGATGAGTATCACTGCCACATTGTTCTGAAACAGCTTGCCCCACTGACTACCAACCACTGCTGCCGTGAACTAAAGACGGGGAAGGCTCAGGGGACTCAGATACCTGTGCCTGAGTTCCCGATCCAGGGGGCAGCACAGCTACCCCATGTACACCACCAGCTTCATCGTACCTCCTGTGTCATCTCTTCATCTTGGCAGACCTGGAAGCCAAGATGGTATCTAAGAAAACTCTGCAGAGAGGTTAACCCTTCTTCTAGACTTAGCTAGAAGGTACCACCTGCACTCCTGTATATCCCCCCCACCCCCATGGTAAACCAGTTCTGCTTGTAGTAATGACCATTTTGTGGCCTGCCCCTCTTTAGCTTTTTCCCATCAGCTAGCACTGAAGGGTTCCCAGGGTGCTTCTCATTTTTTTATTCTATAAAAATCCAACTAAAATCCACACAGCTCTTTCCAGGACTTCCAGGAAGGCCCCTCCACAGGGGAATTTGCAAGCATTGGCTTTTTGCTTGTCCAGCTTTAGCAAATGCTTTTGACCTTCTTCAGAGCTTGCCTTGGGCCTGGCAGCAAGCTTGCCTCCAGCTGCTGGCCAAGAGGAAAGCTCAGACTGGGTGAGGAGCAGTCCCTGGGCTTCCCTCATTGTTGCTGTCAGCATCGTGTATTGATGTCTCTTGATTGGTCGCTCCCAGAGGATGGTGAGCCTTTGATGCAGGGACTTATGTTCTCTCTTTGCCCCCAGCACTGGTATAGTGCCTGCCAGGCCTAACAGTAGGTACCCAGGAAGTGTGTGGAATGAATGAATCAAGCTGAAAGAAGACTCTCCCTCTCATCACTGGGGAAAGGTCAGCTAGGTCTCCACCTTGCAGTAACCTAGAGCCCAGGCCAGACAAAAGCCAGTGTGAAAAGGCAGAAGCTAGACTCGCCTATAGTCTGAGCTCTGGAAGAGCTGAGCAGCTCCTTTTTCTTACTTGCTGAGTATTAGTTCCCTCTTCTGGGCAGTGAAAGCTCTAGAATTAAACGTAGGCGCAGGGAATTATGGGAAGTTGCTAACCCCCCCCACCCCGCCCCACCATGGCCTCAGCATCCAGAGTGTAAGTTGGTACTTGCCAAGGAAAAAGATCACATGTCAACACTGAGTCGATGTCCCATTTTTCAGAGATAAATGTGATGTTTCAAATAAGGAGGAGACAGTGAACTTAACCCCTGTGACTCCTCCTGGAGCTAATAGCTGTGTCCCTGGCCATTGCTGCCATTACCCTCAGGACCCAGTAGTTTTTCCTCTTAAAGAATGTCCCGGCTGTCCTCAGTGGCTGTCTTGGTGTAGAGTTCCCCAAAGAGAAGCACAATTCTAGCTCTCTTGGCTGGAGCTATCCACACAGCTCTGGAGAGACCACTCCTACGTACATTCCTAGTTCTTCCATCTCTTTCATGAGCTTTATGTCTGCTGTTGTAGTGGGCACATAGGTCCGGCAGTGTTGCGGAGAATCAGAATCAAAATGATTCATTTTCTCAAAGAGCAAGTCCAGAAAGGAAGTAGGCACATAAATTGCTTCTTCTCCAGCAGGGGGTTAGCATGGGACCAGGTATCAGACATCCCCTTGAGCCTGGCATTCCTTTAAGCAGCTTGGGAGTCCTTTTATTCACCATGCATTTATTTGACAAATGCACACTGAGCACAGGGCCATGTGTTAGGCTGTGGAAGCAAGCAAGAGTAAAACCTAATCTGAGACCTTCAGGAGCTTACAGCCCAGAGGAGAGATGCCACAGCCACTTTACACTGGAGGCTCCTGGAGCCTTAGTGAGAGAAACAGTACTTGCATTGGCCTTTAAAGATAACAGACTCGAGACACGAGGAGATGGGCAAGAGCCTTGCAGGCAGAGCACATGTGGTGCATGGTGCAGCCCAGTTATGCAGCGGGTGGGGCAGGCACATGCAAGGGCAGCAGCAAGGCTGCGGTCAGTGGTTGCTGGGCGCATGAAGGAGTGCTCAGGACGGCGTGGTTGAGAAAGTGGCTAGGATCTGATCGGAGGCTACAGGGTGTGGACTTGTCCAGGCTCTGTTAGCGATGGTAGTAGTATGGAGTCAAGACACGGAAGAGAGTAGAAGTCAGAAGACCCGCTAGGACATACTGGTGCCTTGTTGTAAAAGCTGTCTGTGACCCCAGCCATGAACAAGCAGTGGGAGAAGACGAGAGGGATGAGATCTGAGTGCGAGCAGCAGGGCCTCTCCGGGGGCTTGGCTGTGGCAGCTCCCTGAGGGCCCCAAGGCAACCCTATCGTATTCTAAATGGTCCACTTGAAAAGAGCTGGTAGCTCCTCAGGCATAGAGCCCAGTAGCGTGAACATCATGCCAGCAGGACACAGGCCAACTTGCCACATGTCCCAGGCTGGACTGGGCATACTTCAGTGCACACAGCTCTTGGAAAGCATGAGAGGAGTGTGGCAAGTGCAGAGAAGTCCCTGTGAGGCTTCTCTGGGTGCCCTTTTGGCTCAGAGGGTAGAAGCTGTGCTGACACTGAGGCCATGTCCCCAGTGTTCACAGGCCTTTCCTCTGAGAGAAGGCAAGGCTGAAGTACTCCAGAGCCCTTCAGGTTTTCTTTCCCTCTTCCCCTTTGAAGCTGGCTGACCAAGGGACTGTGCTTGGGCAGCTGCTGAGGGAGCAGTGTGGGCGCTGTTCCGGAGTCCGTCAGGGGCCAAGCCAAGGCCGCACTGCCTGGTGCCAAGGAGGAAGAAACATGAGGCTTCCAGGCACTGACAAGGAGGGCAGATCACATGAGGACTCAAGACAAGACTAAGCTGTGAAACTAGCTGGCCTGGGAGTCCATCTTGAGTGAGGGAAGCAAAGGAAAGAGACAGCACTACCCAAGAAGGAAAAAAAATACTTCTTACCACCACATTCCCAGAAACTGCAAAATCCCACACTGGCCAGGAGGTAACCAAAAGAAACAAGTCAGTGGTCCAGCCTGGTAGCTGGAAGCCTTGGTCATAGCTGCCCACAGGCCTGGGCTAGTTCTCACCCTCCTGAGCTGGGCAGCTGGAGGAGCTGAGCAGCAGCTGAAGGGAAGGCCTGTAAAGACTGAGCTACCTCACTGTAAGCCTCAACCACAGCAGCCGCCCGGACTGAGGGCCCAGTGTGTGCCTTAGCTCATTTCCTCTGCCCGGCGTTGTGCAGAGTGGCTGTCTTCATCCCTCCTTTCCAGTCAGGAAGCTGAGGGACACAGGTGAAAGGGACTTGGCCAAAGTCACACAGTTCGTAAGTGGCAGCGCTGATATTTGAGCCAAAGCGCTTTGGAGAATGGCCAGTCCTTTGGGAAAGGAGCCCAGGCTTTCTATCCCTCTCTGTACCTGCAGGCCAGAATGTCAAGCCTGGGCTGGGCATTTGACTTTCAGAGAACTCTGAAAGGGGTGGGCATCTTGTTCCAGCAGAACAGTGTGTGGGGATAACTTGTGAGCGCTGGTGGGTAAAGAGAGGAGAGCATGGAGACAGAGACCCTTCCAGAGAACCGAGTTAGGCCCCAGTCTTCCTCATGTGCTTTTAGAAAGTAATGTGAAATTAGTAACACTGAGAAAAAAATGATAGTGCAGAAATGAAGTGAGCAGACATTTGCCTTTGGGCCAGCACCCTGTAGGATGGCCTCTCTGTTTCCAAAGATAGGCAGCATGCCCCTTCACAGGGCTGGGTCTTCCAGGTCACTCAGGAAAGACGTAGAGAAAGCAAGTTGTACGTGCCCACCTCCTTAGCCTTGTTGCTGACTAGTCAGCCACTAGTGCCAGAAGGGCTAATTGGAGCCAGTCACATGCTTTGTAGTCCCAGTGCTCCCTCTGAACCGGTCGCATAGCTTTGGCCACATCACATCACCCTAAACCAGGTGCCAGCAAGGCAGTTCCAACTCATGGCAACCCTGTGTGTGTCCGAGAACTATATGCTCTGTAAAGGTTTTGATGGCTGTGATTATTTTAGAAGTAGAGCTTCAGGCCTTTCTTCTGAGGTGCCTCTGAGTAGACTCCAGCCTCTAACCTTTCAGTTAGTAGCTGAGCACTTAACAATTTATACCACCCAGCGACTCCCACACCAAGGTCAAGGCTGTTCAGTAAAACAAAAGGGTGAATCATGGTCACTTCAGGGGTGTTATCTAGCTTTCAGAAAGTCTCTTGAGTGATGGATTTGAGCCATTTCTTGTTCTTGCTGTAACTTAGAGCCCTCTGCCCAGGCCAGCAGCTTATGCCCTTTTCTCCCACTTTGTACCTTCCAGGTGAGGGCTCCGAGTATGGTGCAGGTGGAGAGGATGCCCTCAGCAGGATCCAGAGGCTGATGGCAGAGGGCGGCATGACAGCTGTGGTGCAGCGGGAGCAGAGCACGACCATGGCCTCTATGGGTGGCTTCGGCAACAACATCATCGTCAGCCACCGCATTCACCGGAGCTCCCAGACAGGTGCTGAGCACACCACCGCCCGCACCTCCTCGCCCCAGCCATCCAGTTCACGGGGACTGCTCCCTGAACCTGTACAAGTGGCAGAACGAGGCCTAAGCCCCCGGACAGCCTCCTGGGACCAGCCTGGTACCCCTGGGCAGGAGCCACCCCCAGAAGCACGACCCCTTTCCTCCCCTGTCCGTATCCCTGTCAGCCTTCCCAGCACTGAGGGACCAACCTTGCACTGCGACCTGACCAATAACAACCACTTTCCTGATAGTGGCAGCAGCAGGGGAGAAGCTGCAGGCCCCCGTGGGGAGTCACGGAACAGGTAGAGACAGTGTGTGCACTAGTGCCTGCCCTGAACCGCTCAGCAAAGACTGGATCTCATAGCTGGCTGGGAACTACACATGGAAAAGCTGCTGGCTGCATTGAGGAACAGAGGAGTTGGGGGTAGGGGATTGTGAGAGGAGTCAGTCAGTGGGCATGAGGCAGTTGAATGGGCAAGGCCTGCCTTGGGGGACTAGAAGCTTCCAGGATCTGGAGCCCAGGAAGGCCACAGTGGTGGGCTCAGTTTGAACTGAGGAGCAAGTGGGTGTCTGCCATGAACCTCCCTTTCTCCCAGGAACACGGGCTTAAGGGCTTCAACTCTGGGCAGAAAACCTCAGAAGGGTGAACAGTCTTCCAGATCTGGGCCAGGGCATCCTGGACAGAGGACAGTGGGGCAGCTTTACCCCATCCACTTGTCCATTTGTTGTGAGGGCAGAGTGACCAGGAGCCCAAGGACAGGAGGAGTGGCTGGCCTCCAGAGAGCACCTCTATCTCAGCCTTCCAGAGCTCCAGCCTCTCTGTATCGTCTCGTCCCAGAGACCACAGGGGTTGGGCTGGGCTCCCAGGTTCCTGAAGACAGGGACTTCCTGCACTTAACTACTAGGGGACAACCATGGGGTTAGGGGACAGCCTGCTTTGCCTGATACAAGGTGGGTCAAGGGACAGTGGGCAGGCCCTCACTTGGGAGTTGGGGGGATGTAGGCTGGCCCACCCCCAGACTTATCCACCCAGCTCCTCCCTCCCCACCAAGGGCCTCAGAGCAGCACCTGTGGGTGTCAGTATTAGCTGAGCCCAGGCCAAAGCCAGCCCAAGGCTGGGGGATGAGACTCCAGGTCAGGATGTGAGGTCTTGTTCTGTGATTTAAGGTGTTGCATGTGGAATCTTGAACTGTATATGTGTAGTTTCTAGTGGAGAAAATGAAGGCTCTGATTACTTTGTTTTTAGTATGAAAATGTGATTTTCTTTCTGTTTGTAACTCATCGTAGAAATATTGTGGTGGGAGGAGAGGGGATAGTCTGACTGCTAATGAGGGAAACACCAAAGATCTACATCATTAAAATGATGACATGCCCCTCGCCCGGCTCCTTTCTTTGTTTTCCAGAAGGATGGCAGGAATGGTGCTTTGTGGTGGTGGTGGGGGGGGGGCAGCATTAAATCAAGTGACATCCTCCAGTTACTGTTTGAGGTGCTGTCAGCTGAGGTGAGGAGCCCTATCTGACCCTATGTCAGAGCTGGGCAGATAAGGCTGCCACCTCTTCATAAGGTTTCTCAGGATGCCATCACCTCCTTCCCAGGGGCCTGCTGAGTACTGGGGCAACCTTTCAGTGATAGGTGGGTAGGTAGGGATGAAGGGTCACTCATCCTGGTGAAGTCCTATCTGGGTCTCCAGACCTGGAATGAAGAGTCTTTGTGGCTGGCCCCTAAGTTGAAACTACCCATAACAGGGCTGTCTGGGCTGGCCTGGCAGGCAGCTGGTCCTGTGTACAGGCATCTCCTGAAAGACACCATGGAGTGGCTGCCCAGATCTCCCTTTACGTAGAGTCCTCCACATGATGGCTGTATCCACTGGCCTTGACCACTTCCAGTGTTAAGCCAATAAGGATGGAGCAGAAAGTTACTTGCCCCAGTTCTCACAGACCTAAAGGAAGATAAGAGCAATCCTAGGGCTTTTTTGCTGTAAGAGGTACTTCTTCAGTATCTTGTGTGTGTCCAACTCAGTACCTGATGCTGTGGGGCATGTTACTGATTCTGCCTCAACAGACAAAAAAAAGGACAAGGACGTACACAACAGTGAGAAGAGATACAGTTGGAAGTACTAGAATTCTCTAGGGAAATGATGTAACATGGACTCTGGACTAGAAGACACATCAAGTAGAGTGTAAAACATATACCAAGGACTCTATTAAATCAGTCCTCATCACAAAAGCCCTCTTGACGTGGGTACAGTTATTAACCTCTGATGACACAGGTGTGGAGCCAAGTATGATTCCAGAGCATTCACCTGAGCTACTGTGAATTCTTACAGGAGCGACTGAAGATATCAGAGAAAGGATGAGACCCTGGCTTCTCTCTTACTTTGAGGAGAAGGCTGTGAGGTAGCCTTGTGGACTGATAAAGGGTCCCCACCACTCACACATAACTTCCACTCTCCTCATTGCACCTCCATCTACTGGCCCCCAGGAGGAATGTGCAAGGTGGAACAAATGCAGGACTGACATCTGTTTGTCACATGAACCACCTGAGCTTTGTCCTCTTTGAAATGGGGGCAAGGACCATAGTGCTGCTTACCTCCTCAGTTTTGAGGAGCAGGGGGGACCAGTCATTCATGTGAAGGACATGATTTCTTGCTCTAGTCCAGACAGCCTAGTCCAGTCCTGAAGTCCTCAACTTGGAGAAGCCCCAGCTAATGCCCTGAGAGTACTGGGAGACCACCTTCCACCTCCTCTTACAGCCTGGAGACCCCCTGGCGCACACCAATGGCAGGAGCCCTGCAGGGCTGAGGCAGGGTCAAGTTTCTGCCCCTCCCCTGGCAGGTCCCACTGCCTCTACCTCCTCTTCCCCCTACAGCCCCTGCCCGGGAGAGTGGAGGAGAGGCAGGTCTTGGAATTGTTCCAAGAGAAGAAATCAGCCATCTTTAAGTGTTCTCTTTCAGAGAGTTTGGGGCTGACAGGCCTAGAAGCCAGGGCAAAGAGGGCGAGTCCGACCGGTGACTAGCTGCAGAGTCTAGGAGGACTTGGTCGAGGCGGAACTCTCCGAGGTGCTGAAGCTATCCTGCGATCAGCCCCGTGGACACTCCCGCCTGGTGTCAGTGAAGCCCCAGTCCTGAGGCTCCTGCTGGTGGGGTCCCCGTAACCCTCAGGGACCAGCCATTCGTCCGCGGGGTCTAGTTCCAGGCACCACCCCAGGTGACCTTGGGCACCCGGCGTCCCTCACAGCTATGTTGAGCCTGCCCTTCAGGCCTGGGCTGGCTGGGTCGCATGTCCCCTTCCAGTACTGAGAGAGATTGTGTGCGCCCCTTCCCCGACGCCGGGGGAGGGGCGCTGCTGCGATGGGCGGTTCCTCTCTGACTTGCAGACCCTCACCTGTCTGCTTCCTCCCATGCCTTCGCGGGACTGAGCCCCTCCCTCTGGCCACCAGGCAGCCAACCCGGAGCCTAGAGGCTGATAACTCGCGGGCTTCTGCTCCCGACGGAACCATGGCGGCAGAGCGGACCCTATTCATAATCGATAGGGTCAGACCCTTGCTCCTCCGGGGTCAAATGGTGAGGCAAGCCATCTAGGCGAGGTCAAGGCAAGGAGTCCGACCCCTCAGGATCCCAGGCGCTCCGGAGAGGAGAGCTCAGCCGGACCCGGTTGCCAACTCCTTCCCCGGCCCACGAGGGGGCGCCGCGTCCCCATGACAACGCCGGTGCCCCCTCCCCTCTGGAAAGCAGCTACCGCTGCTGAGCCTCACAGGCAGCCGTGGGCGGTGCCCCCACAGTGTCCAGGCGGGGACCTGCGGGCCGGTTCCGCAGAGGAGGGAGAGCGCTGGGGTCCCTGGCGCCCCCGGGTGGTGCCCCCAGCGAGTCGCCGCAGGGTGGCCGGGCCAGGGCGGGCGTCGCGGCCCCACCACGATTGGCTGCTTCCCCGTGACATCACGCGGCTCGGGGAAAAGTGCGAGCGTGAGCGCGAGTCGGAGCCACAGCGCCGGGAGCTGCGGGCGGAGCAGGGGCCGCCCCTCGGCACCCCGTCCCCGCCCCCGGCCCGACCGCACGCCCCGCCCGCTGGCTCGCTAGGCCGCCCGTCTGTCCTGCCGTCTGTCCAGTGCTAGTGGAGCAGGGCGGCGGCGGCTGGTAAGTGACTCCGCAGCCTCGCGGGGGCGGAAAGCTCGGTGGGGGGTGAAGGACATAGAGCTGCTGGACCCCCGAGGCTTCTCGGAGGTGGGTCCGACCGGGACCGGGCTCAGGGCCTGGGGAAGGAGCGCAGAGCTGAGAGCTACCAGGGACCAGGGTGGGGGTGCTCCGTAGGGAGAAAGGCGCAGGGTCTCTCGGAAGCATCTCCAAGGGAAGGGCTGGGTGCTCCGGTGATAAGAGGGTGCCCTTCACAGCCTCCATGCAAGCAGGGGCAGCCGTCGGGGCAAGACTGCGCTCCAGTATCCCACTGGCATCGGTGCACGGCGCCGGGAGCTGGAGCCCAAGGATCCCTTTTCTCTCCCGCTTCCCCGCCCCTCGGCGCTGCCAGCCCACTCCCTCCGATTCTTGGGGTCTTCAGAAGCGACCTTGAGCCCCGACGGAAAGCACTGTGGCCTCTCTGGGCACCCCTCCCCGGTTCCGGGGCTATCCCCTCTGTTGCCCGGGCGCCGAGTGCGGAGATCCAGCGATAAACCCCGGGCCCGGGGCGGAAGTGTCCGGCTCAGTGTTGTTGTCAAATTGCCTGCGCCCCTCTCCCTCCCATGAACTCCAGATTCCTCTCCAGCCTCCAGGAGAAATGCGGGAGCCACAGCCTTTTTAGGGCCCTGGAGTGAACGCCTAAGAACCTGCGCCCCACACCACTCCACGGTGTCCGGCACACCCGCTCCTCCGACTCCAGTCTGGTCCAGGAGACCGAGCTGAGAGGACTTGGGGTAGCATGGTGGTCATGCCCAGAAGCGGCAGGAGCTGCGTGTTAGTGGGTTGCGGGGGTTGTGGGGGTAGGGCAGGACACGGGTGAGCCAGGGCCCCATCGACCATCTCGAAGACTAGGGGGAGCCTCACTCTGGTCCCAGGTGTCCTCCCTAGCCCCTCTCTCGAGGTCTACTTGAGCCTAGGACTTGAGAAAACCTGGTGCCAGTTCTGGCCGCTCGGGCCAGACGGCGCCTCCCAGGCAGGGGGTAATGAAGAATGAAGGAGGGACGCGCTCCCAGTTAAGGGTGTGCTGCGTGCACTCTCCCGCCGGGAGACGGGGCGCCCTTTGGTAATAACATGGCATATGGCGAGGGCATACAGCACTGAGCCAGGTGTCCCTGCGCGGCCAGGATGGGCGACTCTCAGAGAGGCCCCTCGATAAAAGTCATTCTGAGGTGGTGACTGTGCCGCAGCTTTGGGAATGCAGTCATCTCTAGGTGCCCAGCAAAAATAGTGTCCCAAGGTCATGAGGGACCCGTCGCACTGGAAGGGTGCACTGGACTCGCCGTCTTGCTTACGACCCTGCCCCACCCAACAGTCAGACCACTGCGCCTGACCCGACCCTTTACGCGCTCAGGCTGGCGCTATGACCTGCCTTGCCTGAGTCTCCCGATAGGGGCGTTTGGAATGGGGCCGATCACCCTTTCAGTCGTTGCGGTCCGAGCCTTCACTGGTGTACTGAAGTCCACAGGTTCGGAGACACCGTGAGCATTCCCCAGGCCACAACACCCCAGGCATGCACACTCATGCGTATGCACGTGTCCATCTGGCGCTGGCATGCTCACGCGCACAGGGGCGCGCTGGTACCCAGGCGTGGTCCTGCGCGGACACCGCTCATGCACGCAGCTACTGGCATCTACTCGCGCTCCTTGATAATTATACACAGACAACCCGCACCCGCGTTCCTGCCCACGCGTTTCTTGCCAGTGCCCTGTGGAATCCAGGCGCCTTCAAGTTTCCCACTAGGGAGCCTCGGGTGAAGGGGGCGATGGCAACTCTGGGGTGGTGTCTGTGCAGGACCGGCGAGGGTCCTCACTAGAGACAGTTTATCCAACAACGGGCAGGATAAGCACGGTGCTTACCTTGCTCCCCGAATCACCTGTCGTGAACAATTCCACATTTTTCATCACATCAAAGCTTCTGCTTCTACCTGTGCCTGGCATCTGTTTTGCTCCCAACCCTAGAGCACCTTCCTGCAGAATGAAAGCCTCTTTTCAAGTTTATAGTCCATGACAGAGAGGTATTACCCAGTGAGCAAGGTAAGCACGGGTTTGTGTTCCCTAATCTGTTGTGAACAGTTTCACATGTTTTTCCTTGATGTGATGAAATCCATGTGAAATTGTTTACTGCAGATTAGTAAACACACAAAAGCTGGTGCCTAGGATCATCTGCCTTGGTCCCCACAACCCTTCCCCTGGAGGGTCAGCTTGGGAGCTCCCCTTCCCGCGTACTTGTTGGAGGTGGGGACTGAGGAACAGACACCAGGGCTTTAGGTCCGGACTTCGCACCCAGGGACCGACACTGCCATCTAGTGGTCCACGCAGCCCTGGGAGGGGACTGCTGGCCTCCCCAGATCCAGGCCGGCCTGAATCTTCTAGTCGGGGCTGCAATAGAAATGTCTGCCGGTGTCCCTGGGTGGGGTGGGAATACACCATCTGGCCTTGTCTGCGGCAGACAACCCCTCCAGACTGGCCCAAAGCAGGACTAAAATTACAGGGCTGGAGGGACCTCGGCACCCCTTAACCCCGCCTAGCAGAGCCTGCAGGTTTGAGAAGAAATAAAAAAGGTGTCTCCTCTTCAGGGAAAAGCTAAGTCATGAAGAGGCAGGAAATGGAAGCGGACCTTCCCAGCCCTCACCTGACCAACACCCTGCCCTATTGTATGGTTTTGAGGAGGGAAACTGAGGCAAGAAATCAACTCTGAGCAGTAGTGCGTGGCTCCTGAGTTCCGATCCTGCCCCTGTTTACAAACTGGGTGTCTTTAGACAAGTTAATGAATGGCATCCTCACCTGTGAAATGGAGCAGTGCTATTCTGCACACAGGGTCAGAACTGACTGGCCGGGAACTACAGCAGTGGTACCCACCTACCTTTACAGGTGGCTATACAGATTAAACCAGATAATTGATATAAAAAGCTGAAACAGATTCCTGACTCATAGTTAACGCTCAGTAAACAAGAGCTCTTCTGGTTTTCATATTTGGCACCTCCAGCCCAGTTCTGGTCACTGGTCAGCATCCTGGTTCTAGAAGGCAAGAGTTGCTTGGGATGGGTGACAGGTCATGGTCAGCCTACTGTGTGCCACAGTGAGAGCACCCTGGCCATGCTGGGTGCTATGGCCCTCCCAGAGCAAAGGGTGATGCTTGGGAGCTGAAGGAGCTGTTAGAGCTCCCAGGAGAGGGTGATGTGTCTCATCTTTGCCCTTGACTTATTGTGTGACCTTGGGGGTGGCCCCACTCTCTCTGAGCCTCTCTTCCTATGAACCCATTGTTTGAGACAAACCAGCTTGAACTATAAGGCCCATAGCCTGGGTCTGCAGCTGTGCTGGTGGGGTAAGGAAGTCTGAGTCAGCTTTGGAGGGTCACCCTTGCACTGGGCTCCAGGCTCCTGGACATTTTCATGCTGAGATTGACTTCAGGTGCCATCCTCGTAGCTGCTCAGGAAGTGATCCTAGGACTGGAACCCTCTCTATTTTGCAAATGAGAAAAGTGAGCTGGCTTGTCTAAGGTCACCCAGCTAGATGCGGCAGGTGCTGGAGCCCCGGTTGCAGGCTGTGGGTTGCAGGGGCTCCTGCTCCTTTCCTGGCACCACGCTCTGCCGTACTCCCTCTCTCTCTCACACACAGACTCACAAACTAAGTATCCGACAAGGTGCCATGGGGATGGCGTGGCTGTGATGGGCCTGTGTGCGTGTGTAATGGCGCGCATGTTGGCGGGTGTGAAGGAGGCTGGGCTTCGTGCTGCCTTGGCATCCCCTCACCCCACCCCCCCGCTGGGCCTGGGCCTTCTCACGTGTTTGGAAGAGGAAGAGGGAGGGAGGGAGCTGAAGAGCCTGGTGGGCGGGAGGGCAGGCTCAACAGAGAGGGGGGAGGCTGAGCTGGGAGGACCCCAAGGGGGCCCAGTTAGGGTGCAGTTGGCATATGCTGGTGAGGAAAGTAAGGGGTACCTGCTACAGGGACCTGCCACAGGCTTCCCCAGAAGCAGCCCCTCGCTTCCGTCTAGGGTACTCTGTAAGCCCTTTGCTTCCGCAAAGCCTGCTGTGGGTCTCGCCCTGGCCCTGGCCCTTGCAAGCTGTGTCTTTCCTTGGACCCCTTAGGCTTCCAGTCCCTCAAGGGTCTCAGCCCCTAGGAGCTGATGGAATTATAACCAAAGTCCGCAGCTCCCTGTACTGCCCCCACCCCTAGGCCCTGGGATTAGGAGCTCAGGGCAAGGGATGCTGCAGTGGCACTTAGTGTCATCCTTGAGGTTCCCAGCTCTATGCAGGGCACCCTCATCTGGTCCTGGGCATACCTCCTCCAGGTGGATCCAGGCTCCAGTACCTCTCTGGCCCTCCCCGTCACAGTCCTTGGCTATGGGACTGCCCTCCCTGTTCTCTTGTATTCACCCTTGTCAACAACTAGAGGACACAGAGCTGTGAAGCCTTGGGCAGGTTTCCTGTGCCTGTTTCTTCATCCGTAAGTAGTAAAACTGTAATGGTATCTAGTTCATAGGTTGTCTGAAGAATTAAACTAATTAATAGGAACAGAAAGTATAGAAAGTGCCTGGCACTTGAAGCAAAAAAGGAAAAAGCAAAACGTTGCTCTTGAGTAGATTCCCACTCACAGTGACCCTCCAGGACAGAGGAGAACTGCCCTGTGGAGTTTCCAAGGCTGTAATCTTTACAGAAGCATCTTTCTCCAGAAGCACCTGGTGGAGAATTTAACAAATGCATCACCACCACAGCCCCTGCCTGGCACTTAGTAGATAATAAATGTTAGCTGCTGATCCATACTGTTGTGTCATGGCTTTGTCTCCAGTGCCTTGGGTAAAGAGTGGAAAGCCAGCCCCTGGATAATGTTGGTTAGTGGACTGCATGAGCTAAGGTATGAATGCTTCTGACAGAAGTTATGCCCATGTGCTGACCTCTCTCACCTCCTCCCCTTCAGCTCCCTGGGTGCCACCCACGCTGACCTTATGTCCATTCCTCACACACACTTTGGGCCTTTGCTCTGGCCAGGGTGCTTGGCTGGGCCACTCCCTGCCAATCTTTGTGTTGCTTCCCCCTGGTCCTCATCCAGATGACCTCCTTGGAGAGACCTTCCTGATCACCCAGCGAGGAACCATCCCTGCCCTGTCCTCTGAATCACTACTTACTCAGCCTTATTTTTCCAGCTAGCACTTTCTTTTTTTAATCTAGCACTTTCTACTCTCTGAAATTATTTAGACGCTTGTGTGTTTGTACATTGCACCCCCTCAGACTGGAAGCTTCATGAGAGTAGGGACTGTGCCTCAGGCACTTCCATAAACTCAGCATCTAGGACTGTCTGTGCTTGGCACGTAGTAGGAGCTCAATAAATGTGGAATGAGCAGATGGAACAGAGTTCTCTAAAGTTCTGCAGGGTGGTGTCGTCTGTCGCCTAACTCCAGTTTACCCTTCCATCATCGCCCCTCTCCCCACTTCAGCGGCTCACCCGTCTTCTCTCCCCTGCCTCCTCTAGACACTGCCTGCCCGGCCCTGCTAACCAAGATGGCAGACTTCACGCCAGTCAATGGTAGCTCAGGCAACCAGTCTGTACGCCTGGTCACGTCAGCCCATAACCGCTACGAGACAGTGGAGATGGTGTTCATTGCCACGGTGACAGGCTCACTGAGCCTGGTGACTGTCGTAGGGAACATCTTGGTGATGCTGTCCATCAAGGTCAACAGGCAGCTGCAGACAGTCAACAACTACTTCCTATTCAGCTTGGCATGTGCTGATCTCATCATAGGCGCCTTCTCCATGAACCTCTACACCGTGTATATCATCAAGGGCTACTGGCCACTGGGTGCTGTGGTCTGTGACCTGTGGCTGGCCCTGGACTATGTGGTGAGCAATGCCTCCGTCATGAATCTTCTCATCATCAGCTTTGACCGATACTTCTGCGTCACCAAGCCCCTCACCTACCCGGCCCGGCGCACCACCAAGATGGCAGGCCTCATGATCGCCGCTGCCTGGGTCCTGTCCTTTGTGCTCTGGGCACCTGCCATCTTGTTCTGGCAGTTTGTGGTGGGCAAGCGGACAGTGCCTGACAACCAGTGCTTCATTCAGTTCCTGTCTAACCCGGCGGTGACCTTTGGAACAGCCATTGCCGCCTTCTACCTGCCCGTGGTCATCATGACGGTGCTCTACATTCACATCTCCCTGGCCAGCCGCAGCCGGGTGCATAAGCACCGGCCTGAAGGCCCCAGAGAGAAGAAGGCCAAGACCTTGGCCTTCCTCAAGAGCCCTCTGATGAAGCAGAGCGTCAAGAAACCCCCTACAGGAGAAGCCGCTCGAGAAGAGCTACGCAATGGGAAGCTAGAGGAGGCCCCCCCACCCGCCTTGCCACCCCCCCCACTGCGTCCAATGGCCGAAAAAGACACTTCCAATGAGTCCAGCTCAGGCAGCGCCACCCAGAACACCAAGGAGCGACCACCCACAGAGTTGTCCACCACAGAAGCCACTATGCCTGCCACACCCGCCCCTTCCCGACAGCCACGTGCCCTCAACCCGGCATCCAAATGGTCCAAGATCCAGATTGTGACGAAGCAGACAGGCAACGAGTGTGTGACAGCCATTGAGATTGTGCCTGCCACACCAGCTGGCATGCGTCCGGCGGCCAACGTGGCCCGCAAATTTGCCAGCATTGCCCGCAACCAGGTGCGCAAGAAGCGGCAGATGGCAGCCCGGGAGCGCAAGGTGACACGGACCATCTTTGCCATCCTGTTGGCCTTCATCCTCACCTGGACACCCTACAACGTCATGGTCCTGGTAAACACCTTCTGCCAGAGCTGTATCCCTGAAACGGTGTGGTCCATTGGCTACTGGCTCTGCTACGTCAACAGCACCATCAACCCTGCCTGCTACGCCCTCTGCAATGCCACCTTTAAAAAGACTTTCAGGCACTTGCTGCTATGCCAGTATCGGAACATCGGCACCGCCAGGTAGGCAGGCAGGGGTGCTGTAGGAGGTGGTGGCAGTCACGCGTGTGTTTGGGGGACCACATGGCTCACCTACTGTCGTGGAGATTTGGGGGTGCCCGGCCATGCTCTGTTGAAGAGGACCGAAGTCCTGAAGACCCATGAGGTTTAGGAAGAGGTACTAGCTGGATTCAGAGGCCTAGGAAGCCTCGGGAGTCAGAAAGAGGACTCCCTGCCCCACTGCCCACCTCTGCTTCCCTGCCTGAGGGAGCCGGGGGCACCGGCCTGGGTGGGCACTTCCGCACTGTGCACAGCCATCCTGGCGACTGAGAGTTAACATCTGGAAGGCAGTAGAAGCCAGAACCTCTCTTGGGAGGTGCAGCAGATCCAGTCCTTAAGAACAGAAGGGGTTGGAAGGGTGAGGTCCTCTATTCCGCTATAATTGGTGCTTTCTGCCCCCTGCATGTAGGCTCAGCCCCTTCCCCCAAATCCCACTCTAGGGGCAGAAGTCTCCCCTCTTCGTAGCTGTTCATCTAGGCTCTAGTGTGGGGAGTGCTCTGAGCCCAGCACTGCTGTCATCACGTGCAGGGTGGGGCAGCTGGGAGCTTCAGGGATTCACACTCAGGAACCTGAGGTCTAGCCCCCTGGGGCCCCAGGCTGAGCGAAAAGCAGTCCACCTGTCTCTGAAACCCTCCCTTTCTCATCCCCACAAAAGGGCTTGTCCCCGGTCAAATATGAGTCAGAGCGGAGGCAGTGGTGAGCAATGTTCCCATCTGCTCTCTTCAAGCCTTTGCAGCTCCAGGGAGGCCCAAGGGTCCCCAGGGAAGAGAAGGGGGTGAGAAGTTGTTCACCCAGACAGTTCTCAGCAGACAGCCTCCCATCTCTACTCCTCCCAATGGGAGATCCTTTCTGATTGGCAGTGGGCTGGACCAAAAGACCTTTGACTGGGTGGGGCTGACAGGGGAGTTAGTTCTGGTGTGTCTGCTGGGTTCCATCTTCCAAGTCCTGGAGTAGCTCCTGGGACTGCTGAGGGCTGACAGGCTTAGATGACTGGGGGCACAGTGTTGGTTGGTTCAAAGTTCACTGAGGGGCCCTGAGGGAAATTTCCATAAACCTTCTGCTGTTTCCATGAGCTCTGGGGCACATGTACCGCCAAGCCCCCAGACCCTTAAAGCTACCAGTTCTTTCCCCCAGTATTTCTCCCATTTTCCCACTCCCACAGATTTCCACAGCAAATTCCCTGGGAAGGGGCTTTTATATATTAAAAAAGAAAAGCTTTTATTGGAAAAGGAGAAAAAAAAAAGAGATCGTTTATTTCATTTGTTTATCAGTACCGGCGTCACTGTGGGGAAGAACAAATTTGGAGGGGGAGGGCAAATACCTTTGGGAGGCCCAAGCTTCCCAGCATCCCTTGCCTCTGCCTCAGGTTGGGTGCTTTGGGGTTGGGGATGGAAGAGTGAAGGGGAAGAGGCAAGTGTGATTGATAAAGCTAATGAATACAAAAAAGGCACTGGTGGGTTCCATTTGGGGCCTGCAGGAAGGTAAATCCAGGGGCTCCTTGGCATCCAGGCCCGACCTCTAGTCCTTTCCCTTCCCTTTCTTAGCTGTAGATAAAAACAGACTTTGTTAGTAGTGTTAGTAGTAGTTAGTAGTAGTGCAGAGATCCCAGTCAGCCACACACACCTGGGAGGAGAAAATCCTGCCCCTAGTGGTTCTGGATGAGCTGGCCCTGAGGCTAGCGGGACAGGGCAACCATTCCACTGTCCAACGTTCTCAGCCCTGGTAACCTAAATCTTCACTTGGGATCAGACTTGAGTTCAAGTCCTAGTCCTGGTCACAGCAGCCCTTGAAACAGTCACAAGTGGCCAGTTCACCCCTGCTGGCCTCTATGCTGCTGTGAGTCAGGAGGCACAGTGAAAGGGCCAATCTGACCAGATGCTCCCTCCGACGGGAGACAGGACAAAGCCAAGCCCTTCAGGAGCACTCACCGCGCTCCTGAGCCACGTGTTTCAACAGGAACTGTGAGTTTGTCCTCATTTGGGCCAGAAAGGATTTAACATTTCCTCATCACCTTTTGTGAGTCACCTCCTGTGCATGTACTAGTTCTAAGCTTTCTTTATAGACAGGAAAACTGAGTCCAGAAATGTCATGAGATCACCCACCAGGATCAGGACTTAAACCTTCAGGCTAAACAGTTTCCCTCCCTCACAGGTGGGGTGCACTCCTCTGCGAATACTCCACCCCCTCTGCTGACCTTTGGCCTTGGCTTTGGTCTTGGGGGTGCAGGGCTTCATCACGAGGATGGTCTCCTGGCACTGGGCATTATACCGTGCCTTCTTCAGGGTGCCTTGGCGGGCTTTGGTGCCTGTGCCCCCATCACACGCACCCCAACTCTCAAACTTGTACTTGCAGTCGGCTGTCGGGAGAACGTCGGCCTTAGGACTCGAACCGATAAAGACCTCCCTCCACCTGCACAGGGTTCAGAGCGCCTGTGCCCCCTCTGCGCCTGCGCCCCACCTCACCTCCGAACTCCTTCTTCCAGTTGCAAGGTACTCTGCACCGGATGCGCTGAGTCTGGGCTCCGCAGGTGCCCTCGCGGAAACCCACGCCGCAGTCCTTGCTGCTGGGGGTGCAGGGACCCCAGGTCCACTCGGCGCACTCACTCCCCGGGCCGTCTTTCTTCACCTTGACTGCAACGCGCGCCAACAAAGTTCAGGATCCGGGGCTTGGGGGACGCCCTCGAGGAACCCCTAAGCTGAGGTTTCGGGCTCGCAACTCAGACGGCCAGTCCAGAAGTCCCGAGCCCTCCTCCTTCCACCCTCTGCCCCCGCACAAACACATCACCTTTCTTTTTAGCCACTGCGGAAGTGAGCGCCAATAGGGCGAGGAAAGCGAGGAGGAGGAAGGCTCGGTGCTGCATCCTACGGGGAGAACACGGGTCAGAGCGCCCCTACCGTCCCCTTCACCAAGCGGGGCCGCGTGCATAGGCCACCTACCCCACATTCCCCACTCTCCAGGCTCCAAGGCTAGGAGCGGTAAGGTGGCAGCGCGAGGAGGACGTGAGCGGGCCGCTCCTCGCCACAAGCCCCGGACGCCCGGGCGCAAAACTGGAGTATTCTTTCTGAGTCTTCCTAGGGGATGCCTCAAGCCCCAGACGCAGCTCAAACCCCCACCCTCCCCATCTGGCCCCCAGGTCGGCAGTATCCCGTGGGTCCAAGCCGCCGCGCGCCCCCAGGTGCCCCGGGCGCTCACTCGCTCGCTTCCCGCAGGGCTTCGCTCCCTCCCGCGCAGAACCCAGTCCCGCTCCGGCCGCAGCGGCCCCTTTTGTCTCCAGAACCGGTCTGAGCCGGTCACATGGGCCCCCGCCCCCTCCAACCTCCCCCACCCGGCAAGGACCCGCCCCGCCCCCTCCCCTTAAACCCGCGGCGCCTTAGACCCGGGCGTCCCCGCCTCCGCTCCCGCCCAGCACGTCTGATCGGCTGCCCCGGGCTGTCCCTGCGTCCTGTCCGCGCCCCTCCTGTGCCCTCCCCGGCCCCAGGTCTGCGTTCCGCTTTGAGGGACTCCTAATCTCGGGCTCCCTCGGCCTCCGAACTCGGCTCCCTTCCTAGGCTCTCAGTTTCGGGGCCTCCTCTTTTCCCCACTGGACGCCTGCGGCTTGCCCCGCTCTCAGTCCCAGGCTTCTTTCCCGCAGCAGAGCTGCGGACAGAAACAGCAGGGAGAACGGCGCCCCGAGGGTGTCCTGGGCCTAAGCGCCCCACATTCGAGCATGTGTGCGGCCTTCATGCCACAAGTCCCCGCTACCTTGTTAACCCCATGTGGCCGGCGCGCGACCCGACCCCGGTGAGGCCCTGCTCCACCTCTCAGGGGCTGCTGGGCCCCTCAGCGCCCCCCTCTTGGTGAGGCAGGAGTGCCAGGCCCCATTTTTGTCGTTTCCTTAAGTTTGGAGTGAGCCTCTCTGTTTGTTTTTTGGGGGGGGGTACCTGAGACCAGGAAACCTGCAAGATCGCTTGGATTGGGGGCTCAGAGGGCGCAAGAGCTAGTCGTGTGAGGTGTGGCTTGGCTTGGGGAGGAGGATCCCGCAGGCGGATTTGGTAAAACCCATGGCTAACCAGAAGTTCCAGCTCAGCCACGGTGGTGGCCGCAGCGCCCACCCCCTCATTTCACGGGAACCCTTAAAAAGCGGCGGCAACTAAAGCCTGGGGGAGGGTGCTTGCTCAAGACCACAGGGCAAATGGACAACAGGCATCCTCCATCCCACTTCTTTGTTACAGTCTCTGAGACAACCGCAAGGGGAGGAAACTGGCTCTTCCACAGGCCCCCCGCAGCTAGGTCGCTGGGTAGAGGTCAGCTCCTGGGCAAGCCCTAGACCCCACCCCGAAATCAGAGTCCCCAGAGACAAAGGGTCTGTGTTGACGGTGTCCATTGCCCACCCTGAGGATAAAGTTGACCTCGCTGCCCCTCGCAGCCCTCAAAAAAGACCAGAAAGGAAAAAAAAAGTCCACTTTACTGAGTCACGCCCAGCTGTAAACATGTCACCATGAGAGCCCTGCCCCCACTCCCCAGGCCACACAGTTCTGATGAAATGACTGGGTTCAGAGGGAAGGTTGTATTGGGGGGTGGTTTGCCAAGCGGGGCAGCGGCAGGCAAATACAGCAGGCTGTGTTTCCGGGAGAATGGGGTCAGGGCAGGAGAAGGACTGATCTCCCCGGGCCTCAGGGCGGCCCCAAAGGACCAGGTGGCTTAGGAAACCTCTTCCCCGAAGTCCTCCTCTGTGACAATGATTTATAGCCCCTCTGCCCTCCCCTTTGTCCCTAACTCCAGTTAGGGCATCGCCTGCGATGAGGGTGAGGCTGCCCTGGTGTGGCGCTGCCCAGTTTCCTGTTCCTTGAGCCTCTGGGGCAGTCTGGGGCCTTGGGGATGACAGGTGAGACCCTCTCCTCAGAGTCCAGTCTTGGTCTGGGCAGCTCTGCGGGGGCAGCACGGGGCTCCTTCCCTGGGGCCTGGGTCCCCCCGTGGCTTCCAAGTGGAATGTGGCAGTGAGGTGGGCAGGGAGGGTGCCCCTCCTCTGGTGGGCACTGTCCTTCCTCGGCTCCAGCCGTGGGCTACAGGACTACACAGCCGTCTCCTGATCCTCCCGCTGGATCATCTGGTAGTGCTGCCGGTTCTCCAGGTAGGCGGCCAGCTCTGTGTCCTGAGCTTTCTCAGCCCGCTGCCGGGGCGTGTCACCCTGCAAGAAGGAGGTTCTTGGGTCAGCCCAGGCTCAGAGGGCAGGGCTCTTCCCTCCTGGCTGCCTGGGGGACGGGACCAGTCTCTCCTAGTGCTGTTTCCCGGAGTAGGTCTGTTGTACGGAGTCAGTCTTTTCTATGTCGATGGACGCACAGCTTAGAATGCCTGAGAGCTGCCCATCCCCACAGGGCACGGCCGGGGTTCCGTGGACGGGCCCTGCTGGCCAGCTCACCTGCTGATCCGTCTTCATGAGCGAGGCCCCGGCCTCCACGATGTAGTGGCAGATGGTGCGCTGGCCCAGGGCTGCAGCCTGGTGTAGACAGGTCTCCCCGCTGGGGGCGCACAAGCGGGCTGTGGACCCAGCCAGTCCTCCGCCGCCTCCCCCCACCCCCTCCGCCAGCTGTCGCCCAGGGTGGTTAGAAGGAGCGGGAAGCTCTGGGTGCTGGGGTCAAGGGGAAGGGCCACCCAGAAGATGGCAGGCAGGGCCCACACGGACGTGGTTTCCAGGGTAACCCGAGCGTCTCCACTGTGCAGATACTCACTTCTCCTCCACGGCATCTAGGATCTCGGCAGGAGCTAGAGAAGAGGGGAGGGTCAGTGGGACCCGGCTGCGGTCACTCCCTCCCTCCCTCCAGCCCTGACCCCGGCCGGCCTCAGCTCACCATGGTCCAGCAGGTAGCGGACCACCTCCTTGCTGCCAGTGCTGACGGCGTGGTGGAGCAGTGTGCGGCTGTGCTCGTCCCGATGTGTGAGGTCGCCTCCAGCTCGGTGCAGCTCCTGGAGCTGGGGGCAGGAGGCAGAGTGGGCTGGCACTCCACGGGGCCACCTCCCTTCAGCCATACACACTGGCGGAGGGCCTGATGCTGGCACGCGTGGGCACATCCCTCCCTAGAGGCCTCGGGGATTTTTCTGGAGCGTCATGGGAGAGACTACCTCCTGCCAGGTGCCTGTGGTAGGAGCGCTGACAACTGGGCCCTGAGGCCTGTGGGTCCTGAGAGATTCACACCTGTCTAAGCACAGGGGCAGAGTGGCTCAGTAGGAAGCTCCTCCTCAGAGCCTCGCCTGGGACCCAAGCTAAGCATTACCTAGGACGCCCTGGACAAGGACAGGGGCATATACAAGGGAGAAAAGGGACAGTCACTGTAGTGAGTCTGCAGAGGGCCAAACAGGAATGTCACCTCAACAGGCCAGCTCTCAGCCTAGCCCCCAAGCCCCCTTCTCCAGCTCTCGGGAGCACTACAGCTGTACCTTACAGAAGTCGTTCCTCTTGGCAGCCTCAATCAGCTCTTCACCTGCACAGAACACCTGCCCGTTACACTCTGGGGTGGCCCTGTGTATGCGCCCAAGCACAGGAAGCTGCACTGTGTGTGGGGTGGGTGGGGGGACCTGCGGGGTCACATGTGTGGAAGCTTATGCTGGAACGTGGACTCATCTGTGTCAGGCTAAGACTGCGTCTGGATCCACACCACCCACCCCCACTGGCCTCACTCCTGTGACCAGGGAGAGAGGAGAGGGCCCTGGAGGGCGAGGCCTCACCTTTAGGGGGTGTGGCATCCCCTTGCAATGACCTGCGGACAGAGCAGGATGAGACGGGACCGGTCAGCGCGGCTGGTTGGCCCCTCCCCAGCCCCAGCCCGAGGCACCCATCATTCTTTCAGCAGTTTATTAAGTGCCTGCGACACCTCAAGCCCTGGCCTAGGCACTGGTGGTACTACGGCAGTGAACCAGACAGATGGGAGACTGGCTCACACGGAGCTTACATTCTAATGCAGGTGACACACCGGTAAACGAATAAATACGCTGACATACAAAGTGCTGTGAAGAACACAAAACGGTGATGTAACCAAATGACTGGGAGACGGTGACGCTTCACACAGGGCCCCAGGAAAGACCTCTCTGGGGGGGAATGCCGAGCTCAGATCTGAATGAGGGACCCCTCCGTGAAGGGTGCAGAGTGTGTTTAAGGGAGAGGTCCAGTGAAGTCCTGACGGGGAAAGCTTGAGGTCTCAGAGAGGTGAGGGGCCTGTGGTGATGAGGGAGAGACGCTCTGGTGTAGTCAGTGACATCCAGAGCCAGGCTGAGCTGCCGGACCCGAGGGCTGCTGAGAGGGAAGGTTCCAGGCTGGGAGTGGCCTGGTCGGACCTGTAATTGCACAGGCCATCTAGGCTGCTGAGTGGATAATGGGCCATAGTGGGCCCAGGGCAGTGTGACAGCTGAGGCAGGGGGCGTGGTGGCTTGGATGGGGTTGGGGCAAGTGGGAAGCAGCACATGGATGTTGAGGGAGCTGACAGGACCTGCTGCAGGGTGAGACACAGGGCTGGGAGAAGTCAGGGACGGCGCCCAGTCTTTGAGTACCGGGCAGATGGAGATGGGAACTGGCAGGACGGCTGCCCAGAAGTCGGCTTTTGACCTGGTTCACTGGTGGCATGTAGTCAGCCAGTGAGAGGCTGATGGGCAGCTGGCTGGAGGTGTGGGGAAGGGGCCAGAGTGCAGGTAGGGGAGTAGCGGGGGCTAGGGCCTTGGGACTCACCGGGGCGTGGGGGAGCAAGGGGAAGTGGGGAGAGGAGAGGTGGGGGTGGAGAGGTCAGGTCGGGCTGACGCCCCCAGCAGCTCTGGGTCCAGGATATATATCTCGTCCTGTGCGATCTCAGTCACATAGTTGAGGTGTTCCTGCGGGTGGGGAGGGGTCAGGAAGGGAGGGTCAGGGCAGCAAGTCTGGCAGGCCTTGCTCTGGAGCGTCAGGACCGGAGGAAGAGGCCAGCTGAGGCGGTCCTGCTGGGCCCTGCTCACCCTCCTCTCCCCACTCCCGCCACCCAAACTGTGCCCCTGCCCTGCAGAGCGGGCCGACCACCTTGTCCACCTTGTCCCACCACTATGCTTCTATCTAGGGAACCTAGTCCCTGGCCAGAAGTGCCTCTTCTCCCATCTCTCAGGTAGCACCCATGCTTGAAAGACCCCCCATCTACTCAGTACGGCTTGGGTGCACCAGCTCCTTTTCCTGCTGGCACCACCCGTGTCCTTCAGCCTGGAGGACAGGTCAGCAAACAAGGGAGCTGCCCCAGGAGAGGGGCCACCAGGTCCCTGGAGGCAGTGCTGGCTCACCTGGGCCCGGTCGATCCGGTAGAAACGGCTGGCAGTGGTTGCTGTGGGAGAGGGACCGTGAGCTGCCTGAGGGGGCAGGCGTCCCTGTCCAGGCCTTGGGCCGCTGCTTCCCCAGCCCAGGCTCCCCTAGGAGGTGGCAGGAGAGCGCTACGGACTGCCAGGGGCTGGGCCCTCAGGGCAGGACTCACCATCCAAGAAGCACCACTTGGGGGACAGTTTCTGGCACGTCGGGGACTTGGCTCCAGCACTATCGGGCTCCTGTTGAGAGAAGCAAAGGTCAGGGCTGAGAGGGAGCTGGGGCCAGGGAGAGCATGACCTGGTGCAGGTGGGCACAGGCAGAGACCTGCAGGGGGAAGAGGAGGCTGACCATCATTTGACTGCCACCTTCTCGGCCAGGCTCCTCCCTTACCTGCTGGAGCCGCTCGATGTGGGCACGGCAGAGCTCGAGGTCGCTGTCTCCTGGGACCACCACAGTGCCCAGGGGCACAGCTGGAGAGCAGAAGGGGCCATCAGCAGCTGGCTGCAGCCCACTGCTCTGCCCTCAGGGGCCTCCACAGCTCCACCACCCCTGCCTCCCCCTGTAGGCTCACTCACAAGCCTCCTTGAGCTGCTCCTTGTCGTAATGCAGGGCCTCGTAGTCGTGCATGCTGACTCTGCTCACCTGGATTCGCAGCTGCTCGGGCACCGGCTGCTGACTGAGGGGTTGGGGCACATGGAGCTCAGCCATGGTCCCCACCTCAGGGCACCAACCCAGAGCCTAGTATCCAGCTCACACCAGAGGGAGGCCTCCCACCCCAACTGCCCTAGGCAGAAGCAAAGGCCCTACTGGCCCCTCGTGCAGCTGGGGAAACCAAGGCCAGGGAGCTGTAGTATGGCCTCAGGCCAGTGGCTCGGGGTGGGGACGTACTCGCTGTGCAGGGGGGTGGCGCTCCGCCGCTTGGCCTTCTGCACCATGGTGGCCTGGTTGCGCAGGGCAATGCGAATGCGTGAGGCAGCGAGCTTGCAGGGCTCACCGTCTACCTGCACCGGGATGGCCTTGAACGTGGTCAGCACCACTTCGCGGCACTGCGTCAGCCGCTCGCCGTGCCCGCCCACCTGCAGCGCTGCCTGGAGCAGAGGAGGGCTGGGTCAGGGGGTAGGGATGGGGTGGTGGGGCCCCAAGCTGTGCTCCTTCAGGGGGGCCTCTGGCCAGAGAACAGAGGTGCAGGGTTTCCAGCCAGAGAGGGGAAGGGAGGGTGAACCCCCACCTGGCCAAACAAGGAGAGCATGGGTGACCGTCCCCTCCACCTTCAGGAAGTTGTCACTGTGGGAACAGGATGGGGCCACAGCACGGGCTTCCAGGCAGGCCCGTGCTTGCCCACTCACCAGGGACGTCATGGTGAAGCCAATGACCTCGAGGTAACCATCATCGTGCCGCTGGGGTTCAAAGTCGTGGTGCTCCCCAGGGTGGCCCCAGGGCATTGTGCCCGCGCAGTATCTGGAGCAGGGGCAGCAAAGCTTCAGAAGCCCATCTCTGCAGGATGGCGACAGCGGGCCCCCTACCCCAGCCTGCTTTTCTCACCTGGGGATGTTGAGGAAAACGATGCACTGGGGTTTCAGCTCCTGAATCTTGGGGGTCAAGTCGGTTCCATCACACTGGGGGCAAGAACAGGGGAGGTGGTAGGGGTCAAGGCGCAGAGGCGGCCTCCTCCTCCCCCCTCGGCCCCACGCTGCTGCCTGCTGGCTTGGCCCTGCTCACCACCACTCGGATGTGCTTGGCCAAGTCCTTGGAGCTGCCCATCAGGAAGTCGGAGAAGGCTGTCTGTGGGAGATAGAGGTGTCACTGTCTGATGATAGGGACCTTACCTCCCCACTGCCCGGACAGAGATCCTGCGGCCTGGTGGATATTGGGGGCAGGGGTCATAGAAAAAGTGGGCATGGGAGGGTGGTGAGGCAGGTTCCAGACTCACCCCGGCATAGAACATCTTGTTCCGAAAGCGGCTGTTGAACTTCTCTGGGTTGGCCTCTGGATGCAGACAAGAAGCAAGGGGCAGTCAGCCACTCCCAGATTCGGTGAGGACAAAAGACTGGGAATGAATGTCTTCCTGCGGGTGCTGGGAATCTGACTTTCCCCGGGGATACTCCTGTGTTCCTCCCTCCCTGGCCCCACAAGGCTGCCAACCTCGTGATTCGTGAAACTCCAGGGTGACGTGGGCGTCAAAGCCCAGGCTGAAGTAGTTGTTGAAGACATCCAGGGGCAGCTAGGAAAGGTCAACAGAGTTAACAAAACCCCCATCACCTGGAAGCTCTTCCCCTAGCTCGCTGTCCTTCCTGCCCACACCAGGCTCTGCCCCGCTCCACACTCAGCTTCTCAGGGAACCTTCCCTAACTGTCCGGGGTAAAAGGCACCTAGCTCCCTGCCAGCACCCTCCTCAGCTCTGTGTCCCTGCACAGCACTCTTTCCAACACATCTGTCGTATAAAAGCCCCACGAGAGTGAAGACCGCGTTTTGTGCACTGCTTGTAACAGCATCTGACAAGCAGCAGGCACTTAGTGACGAGGTGCTGAGGGCTGAATGACCAGCCCTTCTGTGGGGGCAGCACCATAATTCCCATTACAGAGATGAAGCATGGGGTCGTGGAGAAAGTGACCTTCACCCAAGAGATAAAGAGGGACACTGGGGTTGCTGGGAGCGCCAGACACCGAGGCATGGAGAGGCCCCAAATCTTGAGCATGGTGACTGCTCCGACACCCTTGCCCTTCCCTAGCTGACCCACCCGGTCGGTGGCACCCTCATCACGCTCCTCAGGTCCTGCCTCGGGGTTGGGCTCGGCGTGGAGGTCCCAGCGGTCAAGCTGCACCACGTTTCCCTCTTCCACATGGGAGAGGATCTTGGATACAGGCTCATCCGTGTAGCCCTGGTGGGAGGAAGGACGGGGCTGGGCAGCTGCTGAGGGTGGAGATGCCCTGACCACATGGCCCACCCCTGGGTGGCCCACCCTCCTGTGGGCTCTTACCCCTCCCCAGTTGAGGGTACGTGCCAAGTCATTGCCGGTACCCAGAGGTAGGATGGCAACAGGGGGCGGTGGTTTCAAGCGCAGCTGGTCCAGGGTGGAGAGAATCCAGCCGACCTGAGGACAGAGAAAGGGGCCCCTTAGGGAGGAAGGCCCAGGCCAGAGCCCAGACCCTGTGTCCTGGGAGGAGCACCCACCGTGCCATCGCCCCCGCAGGCCAGGATGCGCAGGTTGTGCACTTTGCGGTACATCTCCAGCCTGGGGTCAGGGAGACAGGCATGGGGTCAGCGGGGGTCAGGTGAGCTCTCCACCACCACCCGGAGCCTTGGCAAGTACTCACGCCTCTCGGGGCCCTCCCTGGCTCAGGTCAAAGACTTGCCGGGGGTTGAGGTACCACAGGAAGGACTGGATGATCTTAGCGCCCTGTGGAGAACACGAGCGGGAGACATTGGGGATGGAAAGAGGGAGATGGGGACTGCAGTCAGGACACAGAAGCAAGGAGGAGAAGGAAGTAGCTGTGAAGCTAGGCCCAGAAGGGATGGACACAAGGTAGGACTTCCTAGGATCCCTGCCTCCAGGAAAAAGGGAACAGGACAGACACCTGATAGGAAACCCGGGCAGAGATGCCAGGAGGTAGGCTTGACCCCAACCCCACCCCACCATTCTCAGTAGAGCTGGGAGGTCACACCAACCTGGTTGCCCCCACTCTTGGGATTCACAAACACCAGCAGGGGCTTCATGAGCGGGGATGGGGTGGGCCTGATGATGAAGGGTCTCCAACGGCCCTCCTTGGAGACACAGAGTTGTAAGGCTCCTTCCTATCCTAGAAGACCCAATCCCCAAGCCAACAGCCCCCAGGGTGACACTCAAGCCTTCATCCTCAGGTACAACCTCTGGGGTCTGACCTTTGGTGGGCCCACCCACACAGAGGTAACTCCAATCTAAATGCCTACCCTCCATGGGGTCCCCAAAGCCCAAACTGACCCCTTAAAGGCTGAGCTGGCAGCCCGAGCCCCAGGGACTCTGAGTTCTGAGAAAGGGACCCCTTTTCCCCGTTCTCCTTCTACTAGCTTGCCAGCCCCAGGTCCAACCTCAGGCCCTTTCTTGCTCGATTTCCTCTTGAAGGAGGCTCTCTTTTTCTTCTTGCTCGCCTTGAGGGTATTCTGTGAGGGTGACAGAAGCGTCAGTGACAAGGTAGGTGGCTGGGAGACCCTTAGTGAGTGGGGGTAGGGTGTCTTAAGGTGTGGGCAGGACTCACTTGGGGCCTGCGGGCACGGAGGATCCAGGTAGGTGGGATGACCACAGCGGCGTGGACGCCCAGGGAGCAGGGCTCCTCAATCTGCTGCAGCATGAAGCAGGACACCTTGCTGTGGTACTAGAGAGGAGGGCAGTGAGGCTGAGCCAGCTGAACTGAGAGCCTGGGACCCAAGCCCAGGATGGCCACAGGGACTGGCGGGTAGGGGGCACCACTTACTGCTTGCTTGCACCAGGAACAACTGATGGCCACGATCTCCTTACTGTGGAACGTGAACTTCTGCTGGAAGCCCTGAGGGGCAACAGGACGGCTGGGCACCAGAGGCTGGGCCTAGAGTGGTAGACCCAGCCTGCCCTGGAGCCAGCCTCTCTCCAACTGGGAAACTGAGCACCTTTCGCAAATCTGATACCATATGGTAAGTTCTGGAGCAGGGTGCTTAACCAGGGGCTCACACCTATCTGAAGGTAACTGCGTGTGTGTGTGTGTGTGCATTCATGCCTGTCTGACGGTAATCGCGAATAATCGCGAATGGGTGTGCATGCCTGTCTGAAAGTAGCCGTGTGCCCGTGCACATGCCTGCCTGAAGGGAACCATGTGTGTGCGTGTGCATGCCCGCCTGAAGATAACTGTGTGTGTGTGCATTCCTGCTGTGTGCGTGTGCATGTCTGCCTGAAGGTAACCACATGTATGTGTGCATGCCTGCTGCAACTGCGAGCGCATGCCTGCCTGTAGGTAACCGTGCGTGCACATGCGCATGCCTGCCTGAAGGTAACCGCGCGTGTGCATGTGCATGCCTTCCTGAAGGGCACTGTGTGTGTGTGTGTGTGTGTGCACTCGCTCTGCTGGAGCAGCTATGTAGGTAGCCCCCGCCTAACTCAGGTTCCGGGCCCCAGACCCGGGGAGGCCCCCGCGCCCGTGAGCTCTGAAAGTGCCTTCACAGTACCTTCTACATTCATTCCCTTGCTCATTCCACTAACATTCCCTGAGGGCCTGTGTGCCAGGCACTGTGTTGGGTGCTGGGGAGACACGGAAGACAAGGCAAGGCCCTGTCACCTCTCAGAGCTCACATTTCCTGAGGGAGCCAGACAAGACGTCACAACCAAGTTAGCCCAACCAACCAGGCTTGGCTAGGGCAGGGGCGACCTGCCAGCCGCACTGGCCTCCCGGGGGTCAGCACAACCACCCTGCTCAGTGCTTGGTACACAGCCAATGCCAGGCAGGCATCTGTTGAGCTGAGCAGGTGAGGAAGTCTGCCCGACTGTAAAGGGAGCCATCCAGCCAAGCAGTCCCGATGCATTGCACTAGAAGGAACTCCCTGCCTTCCCCGCTCTCAGCCCAGGGAGAAGAGCCGGGCCATGGGGCTTTGCTACTAAGTCTGCTGTCAAGCTGCGGGAGCCCTGGCCTCTGCACTCTGCAGTCACAGTCACGACACAAAGGCCACCAGGTCTGGGGTCAGAGGTAGCAGGCCGACAAGGTCTCTCACCTTCCCACAGTGCCGACATTTGCCATCCTGGCGCCGCCGGTGTACCCAGTGGTGACGTACAAAGGTGGGCTGGGGGAGGAGGAAAGGAGTATCACTGGAGGGAGAGAGCACAAACCCTGAGCATGGCCCACCACCCTCAAAATGTCAGCGGTGCACAGCCCTGTGTGGGAGAAGCTGAAGACCTCTCTTCCCAGTCCGCAGGTGAGGCTAAAATTCCGGGAAGGATGTGACTTCTCCAGGGTGACACACAATTTGGCAGCAAGAGCTAACAGGCCCAAAGAGGCATGTGATGCTCCACCCCCGCTCCTGCAGCCAGCCTTCTCCCTGGGAGACCTTCTTGGAGCCCCCACCGTGTACATCCCAGGACCCCAGCAGCTGCAAGGAGCTGAGGCCCCTAGTGGCACTCTGCAGGCACTGCAGAGGGGTCCACTTGAGAAACCTGGGCAGCCCCGCCCCCACCCATTGCCGGTGCGGTGCTTACCTCACGGACGTTTCTGGAGCCTGATTCCCGGAAGGATGGCTTACAGCGGAAATTTATCTGTGAAACATTGCAATGACCACAGAAATCTCAGGTGACGGTCACCCATATGGCCACCCGTCCAGGAAAGGGTCACCTGGAGCCATCCTCACACAGTAAGATTAGCACCAGTGCATCCTGGGAGCCCTTGGAAGGCAGCAAACCTCCTCTGGGAAGCCTTCCTATGTTCTTGCCTCCTCCCCACTAGCCCAAAGGACCCTTTCCTTCCTTTTCCCTCCAAAACTTTCTGTCCAGTATCCCAGATGAGGAAAAGAGGGATAGTTTTACTCCCACTAAAATCTAGGGTCCATGGTTTACTACCTTCATAGTCTTTCTTGATCTCCAGCCTTCTCAACCCCAGGCAACCGAATCCTGCTTGCAGGCTGGTTCTGACCAGCCCCTGGAGGCCTTCAGCTAGTTTGCTGAAGGCCAGTTTGTCAGCTTAGGAGGTGCTGACCAGGGTACAGTGCTTGGACTGCATTCTGGCTTCTCTTTGCTCAACTGTCCCTGCTGCAGCATTAGAGGGGCTCTAGAAGCCTTACAGTCCCTGGGCAGCTCAAATGGCTAAGTGCTGGACTAAGTGAAACATGGGTAGTTCAAACACACCCAGACACATTCTGGGAGAAAGGCCTGGCAATCTGCTTCCGAAAGGTCACAGCCTTGCAAGTCCTGGGGAGCAGTTCTACTCCGCACGCATGAGTCGGAATCCACCTGATGGCACCTGACAACAACGGGGAAGCCTTGCTCTAGAGTTCAAGGGTCACAGAATCTGCTCAAGCTAGCCTTGCTCACGTCATTCCTGGGTGCACAGAGGTGCCTTGACCACAGACTGACCAGTAGTCCAGCATTCCCACTGTCTCTCTCTGGAAACACAGCATTCAGATGTGCCCCCTGCTGCAGACACATCTTCCTCAAGGATTGCTGGGGAAGGGCTTGATAGAGACTGTGAGCAGGGGACAGAACACAGGCTCCAGAGCCGCTGATGATCAGCCTGACCACTGCTGAGCTACGAAGCCTCAGCAAGTCAGAGGCCTCTTCTAAGTATTAATTGGCACATGGATAATTTGGTGTCCTGGCCACTATTCACTAATTCATCCTTTCAGGAACTATTCAATGAATCTCACACTGTGCCAGGCTCTGCTCTTGGGGTGGAAGATCCAGAACGGCACAGAAAGTACTCTCTGCCCTCCGGAGCTCACATTCTAGTAGAGAGAACAACAGCGCTGAAGAATAAGCACTGAGGCCTCAGCACCACCAGACAATGCCTCACAGCTACTAAGTTTCCCTTTAAGGAGTCCTGACTGCACAGTAGTGAAGCACGTGGCTACAAAGCGAAAGGTAGGTAGTTTGAATCCAATAGCCGGTCCATGGGAGATACAACCTGGCAACCTGTTCCTGTAAGATTACAGCTTAGGAAACCCCATGGGGCAGCTCTACTCTGTCCACCAGGGTCACTATGAGGAGGAATTGATTTGATGGCACACCACAATAACAACATGCTCTTTCAAGATGTCACACAAAAGAAGTCTTGAGGCTACTGACCCCTCGGAGGGCCCCAGCCTGCTGTGTGCCCTACAGCTGAAGTTCAGGATGAGAAGCAACAGCAGAAGGTGGTGGCTTCTTAGGACACCAGAAGTATAAGCAACAGCAACAAAAAAACAGATAGACTGGACCTCATCCAAATTAAATACTTTCGTGCTTCAAAGGACACCACTGAAGTAAAAAGACAACATACAAAATGGGATTTTTTTTGGAAAATTATGTATCTGAGGAATGACTAGTATCCAGGACATATGAAGTGCTCTTATAACTCATCAAGACACAAATAACTCAACTTAAAAAAATAGACAAAGAATCTGAACAGACAACCCTCCAAAGGTATACAGAAGGCCAATAAGCACATGAAAAGATGCTCAACATCATTAGCCAGCAGGAAAACTCAAATAAAACCACAATGAGATACCACTTCACACCCACTAGGATGGCTAGAATGAAAAAGACACACCACAGCAAGTGATGTTGTGGAGAAATCAGAACCCTCACACATCGCTGGCAGGAATGTACAATGGTGCAGCCACCCTGGAAAACCTGGCTCTCCTTCAAAAAGCTAAACAGACAGTTATCATCTGACTCAACAACTCCACTCTTTGTTGTATATCCAAGGACACTGAAAACATGTTCACATAAACACATGTACCAAAATGTTCACAGCAGCCCTTCCTCTTTAATATCCAAAAAGTAGAAAGAACCCAATATTCATGGATGGATGGATGAACAAAACATGGTGTGTCCATGTAATGGAATATTATTCAGCAATAAAAAGAAATGCTACATGCTATGACATGGATAAACCTTGAAAACAAGCTCAGAGGAAGGAGCAAGGCACAAAGGACCACACATTGTGTGACTCCATTCACATGAAGGATCTAAGAGAGGCAAATGTAGACACAGAAGGTAGATTAGGGGTGTCTAGGGCTGGAATCCCTGGTGGTATAGCGGTTAAATATTACAGCTGCTAACCAAAGGGTCCGCAGTTCAAATCCACCAGGTGCTTCTTGGAAACCCTATGGGACAGTTCTACTCTTCCCTGTAGGGTCGCTATGAGTCAGAATGACTCAACAGCAGTGGGTTTGGTTTTGGTTTTAGGACCAGAGACTATAGAGATCAGGCAGTGATAGGTTTCTTTCAGGGATAATGAAATATTCTAAAATCCACAGCAGTCATGACTGTATACTAAAAGGTACTGAACTGTACACTTTAAACGGGAAACTTATGCAGTATATAAATGATCTCAGTAAAGCTATTTAAAAACATCCAGCAGCAACACTCACTTGTAGAGCACTTCTGACGTGCCCCACAGAGGCTTCACCTTACATAAGTACTACGACTGTCCCCATCTTTGGCACAAAAAGATTTCGTCACTTGCCAGTGTTCCATGGCTAATAAACAAGGGCAGGCAGGATTCAAATGCCCCAGAGTCCTTGGCTCTCTACCACTATGTGTGTTGGGGTGTCCCTGGAAGGTGACGCTGTGTAACTTGAGTGTACATGTGTAGGTATCTGAGGGGGGCTCTGCCAGGCTGGGCCACCACGCACCTTCTCCAGCTGTTCAATGCAGGGCGTGTGCACCACGATCTTGCAGGCTGCACACTTCCTCCTTGATACTGATTTCTGCTGCAGGAAAGAAAGTCGGGGCCTCTGAGACACCTGGTAATTCCACCTGGGCCCTGACCAAGCAGGCAGAGAAACCCCAAGATGCCCCAGCACAGTGGTATCCTGTGCAGTGGGATGGTCCAGTCCTGGCTGCTGGCAACAAGGCAGGAGCTGCTGCCCCTCGAGCAGCCCACAGGAGGGGAGCTCAGGTCAGAGACTGTCCCTGTCCCCACCTTCCCAAGAGGGCTGCAGGGTCAGGCCAGCAGGGGTCTGAGTACAGGCTTCTAGACCTAGTTCTACCACCAGGGGGCACCATGCCACACAGAGCTCACTCACCAGCATCTTAGCTACACAATACTGCTCCCCAACATAGCAGAAGTCCCCCGACACGTTGGTCTCAAACCAGATGTGCTCCCCATATGTCGCTGATTCCTAGATCATGGGAGGAGTATAGTCAGTGTACCCCTGCCACCTTGCCCACCAGTCTGTACCCTGCTTCCCCTTCCAGCTTCTCCTCCAAAATAAAGCCCAGGCTTCAGCCAGCAGGACCTACTTTGCTCAGTTCTGTTTTCACTCTTCTTTAAGGCCCCACAAAGGCAGCCACCCACTGGAGGCTTGCTCCTCTCCTTTGACACTTGTCCTCCTTCCTAGTATCCACAGTCCCTCCAGCCCCTCCCCTACCCAGCAGAGGCTGGTGCCAAGCACTCCACCACTCACGCTCCAGTCCACAGTGCTCCGGATCTGCCGCTCGGACTCTCCACACAGGGTCCCGGGTGCAGGTGGAGGGAGTGCGAGGTGCGGGAGGCCCGACTTGGCGATGGCTTTCCTACAGGAAAGGAGACAGCTGAGGCCCCTGGCCAGCTGAGCTCTTGCTGTCTACTTCCTTCCCCACAATCTCATTTCAACCCTAGATCCAGGGAGGGACTGCAGTAGGGAGGGCAGAGGACCCCACAGAGCCCAAGACTCTGACAGGCTCCCTGCTGAAGATGCATCCTCTCCCTTGGCCTTTCCAGGGTGCACTGGCTTCAGGGAGCTGCCTTGGAGCTGTTCCTGGGTGGCACCCGCAGGTTAGAGAGAGAGGTGAGGCCTTGGCCCAGTCAGGAGCCTTGGGGCCATACCACTCGCCTTGCTGGTCAAGGCTATACCTACGCAAGAAGGGCGCTCCAGGCCTGGGGTCCGGCCGACTTGCGCCGTAGGGCTACCTGCCGCCTGCGGGACAGCGGGCGCACACGGGTGGGTAACACGGGGCTGGCCATGGTGCCTGAGGCTCTTCGGCCTCCAGGGCCAGGATGCTGGCCTGAGGGCCGACGCTGGCTGAGGCGCCGATAGTAGCCGTGCAGGCCCCAGAAGGCGCGGTCGTAGACCACATCAGCAGGGAGCAGGTGTGAGGAGGCTTGGCGCCGGCAAAGGTATCGGGGCACCGGCAACAGCAAGTCAGTGCCCAGGGGTGGGGGTGACCCTGCTGTCTTGGTGCCTGGCTGGATGGCACTTGATGCCCTAGCTGCCACCTCCTCCTCCTCCACGCCCACAAGCCTGGCCAGCAGCAAGGGTGCACTCAGGAGCGGGGCCCCAACAGCAGCAGACTGTGGGGTGGTGGTCTCATCCACAGTGAAGCGGGGGTTGCAGGCCGGGGGCACAGTGCTGGAGCGCCGGCGGGTGCCCCGGGCCCCTACCCCACAGCCCAGGAGGCAGCCCTGGAGCTGTGTGCTGGAGCGGCGCCTCTGGGCCAGTGAGGAGGAGGCCTGACCAACAGGGGAGCGGCGCTGGGCCTTGCCCGTGGGAAAGCCCACGCTGCTGGGCCGCCGCTGCCCCTCTCCAGAGCCTGGTGCCTTCCGCCGGAAGTGTCTCCTAAAGAAGGTCTCCATGGCAGGGACAGGCAGCGGCTGTTGGGCACAGAGACCGAAGCATCAGGAGTGTGGCCTGGCTGCAGCCTATCCTGCACCCAGGAGTCCCTTCACAGACCATTCTCTGTGAGTAGGGGGAGACATCTGACTTGGAGAGACAACTATGGCCTCTCCTTTCCATAAAGGGTCCTGGGGAACTCTCAGGAGAGCCCTCACTTACAGCTGCTAGAAGCACTGGTTCTTAGCCCAGGTCATACTCCTTAGCTGCCCAGGAGTAACAGCTGGGAGGGTGGCTCTGACTGCCCAGCCTGGCTTCCTCTATCCAGGTGCTCTCATCCACAAAGCCCTGGGCCTAAAGGATCTCAATGCTCTTGCCAGAAACTGATGGAAAAGAAAAGAGAAGCTGGTAGCTGGAGTCCTGGGTTCTAGTTCTGAGTGGCTCCAGACAGCCTGGACCTCTCGTTGGGCCTTTGATTTGCCACCAATATGGGGCAGGTTAGGTTTTCCCTCCAAGCCCTAAGAGTAATGCGAGAGTCCCTGATGAGGAACTCAGGCCTGAAGAGACCCCAGACGTGCTCAGCTCCACTGCAGGGGTCAGGCTGAGAGCAGCATCTGAAAACAGAGAGGGTCTGACATCTGACTGGGGCACCCACGGGCCCTGAGGAAACAAGGCTCTCAGTGAACTGAGGAGGGGCTGGGAGGAGAAGCCATCCCGGGGACAGCATGGGAAGCCACAAAAGAAAAGCTCTCTGGATTCCAGGCATGCACGGGCATCTGCCTCAGAGGGACTGATGGAAGGAACTCTGTGCCAGCGTCTCACCTTTCTAATCAGAGGCAGAGCATGGGTGCTGGTTGTGCACAGATAGCGGCTCAGGCCCAGAGCCCTCCCAGCCCTGCTGTCAGAGCCTGTGAGCAGCATCTCACACTCCCTAACAGGGAGCTGCTGCTGCTCCCTCCCGCAGGAGGCATGGCTCTTGGGGGTCACTCCTGCTCCCACTACCCTCCCTCGACCTGCCCTGGAGACCTGCACTCCATTTCCTTGCCAAGCTCGCTCACTTCTGGCCCTCCCCTTCTGCACAGCCTACGTGGACCACGGTTGTAAGCCCTCACTCCTCTCTCTCACAGTTAAGGCAGGGAGCCCAGGGCGGTTTAGGAGAGCAATGCCTCTGAGGGCTCTAGTATCCCACTGTCAGAGCCTCCCTGGATCTGGAGCCTGGAGGAAGGTGCACTCCAGACCCTGGCAGTCACCAGACGTCAGAGTCACAGCCAGGGGACAATGCTGCCTGAAGCTAGTGTTCTTGTGTGCCACTGAGTTAATCCCAACTCAAAACAACCCTGTAGGACAGAGCAGAACTGTCTACAGGGTTTCCAAGGAATTGCTGGTGGATTCAACCTTTTGGTTAGCAGCTGAGCACTCAACCACGGCGATACCAGGACTTCACTGCCTGGGGCTAATGAGAGAAACAAGGGCCTGGTAGGAGTTAGGTACGGTGGGTGGGTGCCTGGACCAAAGGTGTGCAGGGGGGGAGATTAAGGCAGAGCGACATGCATTGGGATGGAGCCCTGGCGGGCCTTTGCTGCTAAGCAAAGACGAAGGTTTGAGCCCACTGGCTAACCCACTGGAGAAACCATCCGGTGACCTGCTTCCCTAAAGATTACAAAGGTCTACAGGGACAGCTGTAGTCTGTCCTACAGAGTTACTATGGGTCAGAATCAACCTGACAGCAAAGGGAATGGACCTGGAGTCAGCTTGGCCTGCCTGTCTACTGCTTCCTCCTCTCACTTACTCTCTGTCTTGATTTGCTACTGAGGCTGCTGGTCTGGGCTGACAATTTGGGTCTGAGCCCTGGGCAGTACAGGGAACTAAAGGAGAGGCAGACAGGGCCGAGGTGCCTGGCTTCTGTCACTAGTGAGTGGTAGAGGCAGCCGTGCCCAGGGAGGCAGCTTTGGAGACTGTCTGGCTCTTGTCTCTGTCTGTTACGCTCCCCCTACAGATGACAGGGAGGGGGCAGGGCAGTGAGCTCCGGGGCTGGAGAGATGGCAGGCAGAGAACAGGGCTCCCTGTGAAAAGCTGTATTGCCACGGCTGACATTTGCTTTGCCTGGCTCTGTGGTTAAGTTGGAGGGACAGGTAATATATCACACCACTTTCCTGATGAGGAAACCGAGGCACAGAGAGCTAAGTTACCCAAAGTCCACAGGGATAGAGGCAATGTGGAACACAAGACTATCTGAGGGCAAAGCCTGCCCCTTGCACCCCAGAGATGGGGTGAAGAGGAGGGTCTCTCCCTCTTTGGCCATGGCCAATGGGGTAGAGAACAGAACCATAAGAAAGCCACCCATTTACTGAACCCCTACTCTGTGAAAGGCCTTGAGTTGAACATGTGATCATCTCATTTGATCTGCGCTACAACACTGCAACGTAGGCAGCACCAAGAGATAAGGAAACTGAGGCTTGAAGAGGTGCAGCGGTATGCCCAAGGTCACAAGCACAGTTGAGGGCAGAGCTGGGACCTGAGCCAGGGTCGGGCTGGCCTAGGGGTCAACTCTACCGCCAGGAAGAGGAGCCGGAAGGCCTGCCTTCCCACTGCTGCTGGGATACTCACTGGCCAGTGCTTCCCCAGGGTGTCAGCTTTCCCAGCCCATCTGGTCAGGCTGCCCTGTGACAGCTGCCCAGCCCAGAAGAGATTAGTCACCCGGACACACCACCTGATGCTAGTGTCACCCAGAAAACAAAAGGCCACAGTCAGTATGGGGGAGGTGCTACCGGTGCTCTCTGGGCGGTGCAGAGGGCTGGGCCTCCCTACTGTCCCAGACTCCTAAGGGCAAGGTAGGTGGGAGGAAGTGGGTGCATACTCCCTCACGACCCAGGTACTAGCTTACAGGTGCCGCCACAGCATGCTGCCCTACACAGCCCCCCGAGGGGCCCAAGCCCACATCTGTCCAGGGCCTCCTTAGTTGCTCGTGGCTCAGTGAAGAGTGAGGGAGGACAGGCCGGTGTTAGGGCCATGTGCAGAGTGCTCCCCTTGAAGGCCTCAATCCCCTCGTTTGTCTGGGGAGGCTGTTGGACTGGCTGATAGGACAGCTATGACCAGTTCTCTTGTTGGGTCCTGGAGCCTCTGTGCTCCCGGATGCCCCCTCCCCCAGGCTCCATGCTTCCTGTTCCTCTGGTCTCCATAGAAACCTCTGCCCTCTGGTCAGTAACTGCCTGACTCCTGACTTTCTCATCTCTGCCGAGGCTTCTCCAAGGTCTGGTCACACAGCTAGCCTGGCCTCAGGCCTCTGCTGACCCTTCCCCTCCCCAGGCCTGCACCCTTTCCCCTGAGCGCAGTGCTGACTGAGCACAGGTTCTGCTGCCTCATGCTCTCTGTTACCTCCCACACAACACAAAACATGTGACGGTCACTGGAGAGGCCAGTGACCTCCCTGACCAGGAATGACACCCCCACCAACGGCCCAGAGAAATGGTTGCCCTTTACTCTGCTGGTGGGGAGCCTGGGGAAGCCTGAGCAGACAAGACAGATGGGGACTCAGGGAGACCCTATCAACATCGAGCTGTCTGTTGGGTGCTTGGAGAGGGCAGTGCCTGTGGGAGGACAAAGGACAATGGTTCTGGTCACATACACCTGATGAAGAACAGCAAGTATGGCTGCAGGCAGCCAAGAAGGTATAAGTACCTCAGTTTCATCAGCTACTACCCAGAGACAATGGGACCCTTTACCCCTGGCCCAGCGTGTCCTCATACTCTAACGCTAGTTTCAAGTGGAAAAGCCCAAGGTCTTTGGAACCATGTACCTGCCAGTTACCACACTGTTCCCTTGTGCTTATCAGTGAACCTTTCTGAGCCTCAGTTTTCCCATCTGTAAAATGGGGATCATACCACCCAGTTCAGAGTGTTGGCATAAAGGGGGTTCCGAAGACATGAGAGAAGTAAAGCACCTGGCAAAGTAGGGGCAGGACAGCACCCATCATCTGCCACAGCACCAGCACGGGTGGACTGTGCCATCCTGGCACTGGTCTGTGACCACAGTGAGGATGGGAACCCAAGAAGGAAAAGCAGGGGTGGTTACCACCCACCACATGAGGAACAGAGCCTGGCAGCCACTGCCACATGAGGTCTGTCCACGCTACAAGGAATTTCCACCTCCCCGGTATCAGGCCTGTACCACGGATTCTACCTGAGGAGCTGGCACAAGACACCCTGAGGGATTCTGCAGAGTGCCCACTCCATGCTATGGGTAAGGTCCCAGTGCCCCACTGCTCAGCGAAGGCTGGGAAAGTGTGTGGTGGCCCCTTCCAATAGCCTCAGAGCAAAGGCCTAGAGCTGCCTCCCCAGAGGGATGCTGGCCAGAAGCCACATTAGGCTGCCTGCTCCCACAGCCCCACAGTCTCATCCCAGAGAAGGAAGCAGGGACAGCTGGAGGGGAAGCTTGCATGTCCCAGGCCAGACTGGGGGCTGACTTCCCCAAGGCTGGGGATGCTGCTAAGAACAAGACAGGGACAAGCAGCAGGGGTGGCTGGGCTGCAGCTGCAGGGTCCGGCTGGGCAGGTGATAGAGGAGGTGGCCAGGCCAGTTAATGTCTACTTCCCTGGCTTGGGGGCAGCAGCCTGACCTGCCCCTTGTCCTTTCCCTTTCCTTTTCCACCAGCTTCAGGAGCCTGGCACAGGGAGACCCTCACCTAAGGACAGTGGTTCTTGCACCCACCCTGACCTACCCCTCCCCAGGCCCACCCTGGTAGATACCGGAGGGAGGAAGCAGAAGAGAAGGGTGGGGAAGTCCCTTTTGACCTGATCTGGATGGCAGGGTGGCAGGCAGGAGGCGGGCGAGCAGGTGGGGCTGTGGTCCCCAGGGTGGGCAAGGTTGGCTCTGCTCCCCCTCAGGCTGCCGGCCTCAGGCTGAGAAAGTCCTAGTTTGGAGAGCAGCGAGCTGCGGTGGCCGTGCTACTGCGCCTCTGCCCCTTCCCCCGCCTCCCCCAGCCTGAGACAGCCGTTATGAAAATAACCCAGCTGGTAACCAACGGCACTTCCTCTCCCAGCGGCAGCTCCAGGCCCTGCAGCAGGCAGGCGGGTGGGCGGGCACAACTTGCTCCTGTTCCTAAAGTCCCCAGAGCTGGACTGAGTAACAGCCTCTTCTCTACCCTCTACCCTGGAGTCCAGGGTAGGAGACCTGGAGGCCAGGAGTGCAGCCCCATGTCCGGCCACCTGCCACCCTCTCGAATCCTCTGGCAAGTCTCCTAGGGTCTTGGGAAAGTGTCTGAGACAGCCAAGCACACTGGGTTCAGACAAGACAACCACAAAAATAAACAGCAGTGGGATGTTTCACAACTTCCAAAGCACTTTTTCACCACAGAAGCATTATCAGACAGGAGGTTCATTACTCCCGTGAGTGTTATCTTCCCCACGGAACGCGGAGGCACCTGAGCTTTGGAATGTCTGTGAGCATTCAGGCTCAGAGTAGGCTGAGCTGGGACCATGGTGCCTGGGGTGTCCGGCCCTGCCAACGGCACCTTTGTAAGCTGTCCTGACTCGTGCCACACATGTATCTCCTGCCTGGAATGCTACTCTTCAGCTCCCACTCCTGCCATGGCTCTCTAGGGTCTAGAGTGGCAGTTCTCAAAATTTCAGAGGTATCTCTGGACACCTTAAAAAAAACAAAAACCAAAAAAGACCCCACTAAACCAATTACCATGGAGTCAATTCCAAATCATGGTAACCCTTTACAATCTTAATTACTGAAGACCCCAAAGAAGTTTTGTTCATGTGGGTCAAATCTACTGTTTACCATATTAGAAATTAAAACTGCGAATTGTTTAAGATATTTATTAATCCATTGAAAACAGTAATCAACTCATTTCAGGTTAACATAAGTAACATACTTTTATGAAAAATAAACCATATTTTCTAAAAAAAAAAAGAGTAGCATGGTTTTACATTTCTGTAAGTCTCTGTTTCGCAGAACAGAAGACAGCTGGATTCAGGGATCTGCCTCTGCATTCAATCTGTTGAGACGTTTTGGTGGCAGCACGTGAAGAAAAAAATTCTGACTCACGCAGACATGGAATTAAAAAAGAGAGAAAGAGTTGAATAGCCTTTCCAGATAATTACGCTCTTTCTTGCAACTACACCAAAATGTGACAAGTGGTAAAGGGTAGCTGCAGCATGGAATCTGAAACCCTGTCAATGAACTTTTCGCTGTTCTTTCTTGCACTTTGAATTCTGCAACATCAAGCAGCGGTCAGTGCAAACTCTCGGATTGCTGAGAGTGAGGCAGATCCGCCAAATGTCGACAGGTTTCTTGCTACAGTACCAAGAAACCACATTCGCTAACAGGACTACTGATCTCATTAGAAAAGCCTTGTAGCGCCAGGAAGCTGTCGGGCTTCAGACGGTGTATGTAAGGTTTCCAAAATTCAGATTTTCACGCAAAGACTCAAATTTGATCACAGGTAACATACAGACACCGCTTTGGAAGCAACAAGCTCACTTCGTTCATTTTCGAGAAAATGTCTGCCAAACATCTAAGTCTGAGTAGTTTGTCTATCAGGTGTTCCTTCAAGTAAAAACACTGTTTCTTCAAAAAAAAAAAAAGGAAAGAAAGATTAAAAAAAAAAAAGCAAGCAGCCAGGAGGGCTTGCAACGCAAACAAGCGTACCGGGCTTTTACTCTAGACGGCTGTCACGGACGCCTGTGGCAGAAAAGCTTTATATGGCTGCTCACGTTTCTCCACACAGAGTATCACAGACACGTGTCTTTTGGGGTCACGACAATAAACAATTATTCTTTTTATTTTTACCTGTATGTAGAGAGAAGAGTCTAGCGGCTGCTAACATGTTGGGACCGCTGCCTTGCTTTGCACTATGGTTCCAGCGGTTTTATCCAACATTACTTTTGTTCCATCAATACAAAAATGTCAACACAGTGAATAAAGCAAATAACACGTCACGGAGAAAGATGCAGCCGTTGGCTTCTGTAAAGACTTACAGCCTCAGAAACCCTACGGGGCAGCTCTACTCTCTCTTGTAGGGCTGCTATTGACTGGAATCAATTTGATGGCATGAATTTTAGGGTTTATTGTGATGAAACCAGTTTTGACTTCACCAGTTCTGTCAGAGGATCTAGGGTTCCAAGACCAGAGGTTCAGAAACTCCAAGCCCTCCAGCCCGGCCAACGGCTCCTGCAGGTATGGTGCCGACAGCCTTCTACGCCTTCACATAGACCCTTAGCTCTGTTCAAGTCCCTCAGCTCTCTGTCCTCCAATGTGGCTGTGCCTCACTGCATGGCTACCTTCTGCCCAGAATGCTGGCCTCTCTCCCAACTCATGTCAAAATCCCACCTGTTCACAGCTGCCCAGCCAAGAAGGCATCACCCTCACGGAAACTCCACACCACCCAATTGGCTTCTCTGTCACTGGACCCTTAAATGCCCTGGTCCTTTCAAATCCACTGTCTTTTGGCGGACGAAGAGCCAGGCCTAGTGCATCTGGCCCACCTAGCACAGTGCCTGGCAGCACATCTAGCCTTCACTGCTGCTGGGGCGGCACAGGAGGAAGGCACAGGGAACTCTAGGGGGCGGAAGCCAGAGCCTCAAGGGAAGAGACAGACTTCCTACCTTGAGCACCACACCCAAGGGCTACCCACATGCCCAGACTGGCCCAGGCCACTTCTTCTCATTGGGCACAAGGAGATGGCAACAGCCTTTGTTTCAGCAGTTATCTTCCTCTCCTCTCCAGGAGCCCCATGAAGGACAGCTGCAGGCCCTTTTTGGGGCCAGGCGTCACTGTCCACTCCATGTTCTTCATACCTTCCTTATGGAATTTGAACAGTGGGATCCGGTGACATGAAGTCACAGTGTGTGGGTGGTGGACGAGGGGGCAGAAGGGGCTGCCTCAGAGGTTTGGGGGCTGGGCCAGGGATCCTAACTCTGAGCTCCTTGATAGAACACCTTCAGTCTCTTCCTTCACATCCTGAGGCCCCTGTTAGGTCCTAGAGAAAGGCCTGTAGAATGAATGGCTGACTCCTTCAACACACCAACTCTGTGCCACCTCCTGCTGCCATCAGAATCCATTCTAAAGTACCTGCTTACCCCTCCCTGGCTCCTCACTATCACTTGGGACAAAATGTGAAGACCTGGGCCTGGACTTAACAGGCTTCCCAGATGCCCCTCCCATCCCTCTTCCATAGTTTTCACATTTATTTGACACATACATACATCACTCACTCTATGCCAGGCTCTGTTCTACGTGTTTTACAAATGTTAACTCATTAAACTCATAAGAAGGAACAGCTGGTACTATTATTCCCACTTTACAAATGAGGAAACTGAGGCACAAAGACATTAAATAACATGCCCGAGGTCATGAAGCTAGTAAGCTAGTAAGTATGGAGACAAGACTCCAACTTAGAAGTCTGCACCGTGTTCCATGCTCTCAGCCTTTCACTCTCTGCCTCTCGATGCTCCTGTTAAGCAAAACGATTGTGAGTCCCTTTTCACAGCTCTGCACTTTGCACCTGGTGGTCCCTCCATCCAGAATACATTCTCTTCTTCTGCTTAGGCAACTTCCCCTCATCCTCTAAACCCTGGCTCAGACATGGATTCTACTGGAAAGTTCTCCCCAGCTCCCTCCCAGGAGGTTAGCTCTCCCACGCCCAGGCCCACTGGATTATTCTGGGCCATCAGCACTGATTCACAAATCTGCTGTCCCCCATGAGACCAACTGGGCCCCCAGGACTGTGTACTGCTTGTAATTGCAGCCCCAGGGCCCGGAAGTGCCTCCTGTGGTCTGAAGAGTGAATGGAGGACACAAGGAAGGGCATCAGCGGCTGGCCAGCTCTGGAGGCCTTCCTGCCAACACCCGGTAGTTGAGCTGTTGTTCAGGGCCGAGGTCCTGAGTGTCTCAGAGGCACATACTGAAACCAATCCCTGATGAGAATGTTGATATGTCTCCCTGTGCATCTCCCAAAGGACCCCCTTTGTTATAAACCCCCATGCCCCTCGTCTCCTGTGACAGTCCTGCTCCTTGTCTTCTCCTATGTCGGCAGCAGGCTCTGTTCCCCAGCTGCCAGGTTGCCAGGAGCAGCCCTGCTTCCTCATCCCTCCATTCAAAATTTAATTCCTGTTCTGAACCCTCTGGAAACTCCGGTGGCAGAGTGGTTAAGAGTTCAGCAGATCAAATCTGCCAGGTGTTCCTGGGAAATTCTATGGGGCAGTTCTATTCTGTCCTATAGGGTCACTATGAGTCAGAATTAATGGCATTTTTTTTTCTTCTGAAGCTTCTGATCATGTTGCTCCCTCCTGTCCCTTAAAGGACCTCCTCCAAGTCAGCTACCAGCCCCCATCACCCTGCCCCCCAACTAGGAGGCCTCCACATACCCTACACAGGATTCTTCCTACCTTTGAAGCAGCAATTACGCTGACAGTGGCTCTAAGATGTCACAGGGCTCAAAGGTAAAGAACCACAGATTTGGACTCAAGGGTCTAGAGGGGTGCACCTCTGACCAACTACCTCCCCTCAGGCAAAGTCTATCAACCTGTGGGAGCCTCAGTGCCCTCATCTGGTAAACGTGGAGAGGGTCCCACTGTCTGCCTCCTGAGACTGCAGCAAGCTTGGAAGAGAAAGTCTTTACACATGGTAACCAATTCCCTGGTTTACCAAAAGTTGAAAGTAATTCTAGAGGCCTATAAATTCGGGCAAATACTTTGATACACACACTACAACCCAATACTGGTGGATAGCAAGCACCAGGAACCACGCACCTGAACAGTCTCTGAAGGACTGTGTCAGACAGGGACAAGGGGCAAATGACCTAAGTGTCCGTCAACAGGAGGCTGGAGAAATAAGCTGTCACACAGTCAGACAGCAGCTGGAAACCCTGGTGGCGCAGCAGTTCAGCCTGTGTCTGCGAACCAAGAAGATTAGCAGCTTGAGTCTACCAGGTGCTCCTTGGAAATCTGACAGTTCAGTTCACTTTGTCTTACAGGGAGGGTCGCTATGAGTCACAATCAACTCGACAGCAGTGGATTTTGCACTTAGCAGTTAAAATGCACATTAGAACTCATGGAGGAGCCTAGTGGTGCAGTGATTAAGAGCTCGGCTGCTAACCAAAAGAGCAGCAGTTTGGATCTGCCAGCTGCCCCTTGGAAGCCCTATGGGGCACTTCCACTCTTCCCTATAGAGCTGCCAGGAGTCAGAATCAACTGGACATAAACAACAGAGCTCACGTATTAAGGTTTAATTTCCAAAACCTGGCTGAGGGAAAAAACTGAAGTTCAGAATGATATGTTCTATAACAATATTTAAATCCAACTTAAAATGATACAAAATAGCCCTATACATCGCTATAGATGCACATCTATGTACCAATGCTTTAAAAACAAGCAGGAGAATAGCAAACATCGGTATCAGAGGGTGGTCTCCCCCTTCCCCAGCAGGGAACCAGAGGGACCCCCAACTTCACCTAAAGCAAGTATAGTATACTGCTAAGACGTGACCGAGCTGCGTGGCAATGAAGAGCCTTGATGCAGTGGTTAGGTGCTTGGCTGCTAATTGAAAGGTTGGTGATTCGAACCCACCATCACTCCACAGGAGACTGGCTGCAGCTGCTCCTGGAACGGGTACAGCCGCGCATAATCTCTGGGATAGCTCCAGTCAGTCTTAAAGCGTTGTTATGGATTAGAATTGACTAGATGGCGTGGGTAAGTGGCCGTCAACAGGAGGATGGACAAATAAGCTGTCATACAGATGGACAGCAGAGTACTGTATAGCAGCTGGAAACCCTGGTGGCCTAGCAGTTAAGTGCTGTGTACTGCAGTGTACTTCTCTAATTGAAAAGTATTTCATATTTTAAAGATGATTTTTAAGAAATTAAAAAAGAAGACCACCGAAGGAGACCTGCCCGTCGGGCTTCATATGAGTCATCTAGGGCAGTCTTCCACTGTGGCATCACACGGAGAACAGGAGAGCCGTGTCTGCGGTGCCAGGAGGAAGGTCTCCCCCATAGGGATGCCTTTCAGGGGCCGGCAGCAGGTTGTGTCAGTGGGGTGTCCCTGTGGGCTGGGGAGCAGGAACCAGTCTGCCCCTCTCACAACCGCCCTCGCCTCTGTAAAATGTCAGCAGGCTGGGGAAGGGGGGCGGAGAGACAGGCAAGCTGTTAACCCGCGAGATGCTGGGGCGTGGGCGGCCCAAGCTCCGAGACAGCTATTTTGGCATGTGCTGCGATCGGGCTCACTTGGCGCTGGCAGGGGAGAGGCCTCTACGTGGGAGCGATGAAAGGGCACTCTGCCAGGAGCAGGGGGAGGAGCTTTCTGGAAGTGGAGGGTAAGGGCACCGGGGCCCACCCTCCACCCTCCCTTCTTCCTTACTTCTCAGTCAAGCAAGGGAGACAAAAGCAGCCCCGGTGCACTGTGCCCTGCTGCTGAGCACCTCCCCCCACAGGCAACCCACTTTCTGCTCTCTTTACCTTTAAAGCAAGATAAAAGGTCACAAACTTTTCATCCACTCCAGGTCCAACCAGACAGTCACCTGATAACCTGTTAACAAACCCAGTCTCCTACCCCAGCCTTACCCCTCTTGGAACTAGGGATCCCGGGAGCAGTTCTTTTGGGGGTTGAAGAGCAGACCACCTCATGGGTCTCACTCCACTCTGACATGAGACAAAAACCTTTAACTAAACCACCCCCACAGCACTCTCAAACCCTTTCTTAGGCTCCACCAGTTTGGGATAGAAGAGAAGGGCGCTAGCTAGTAGGGCAGCCTGGTGCTGTGAACAAATCCTTAGGAGGCTTGGGCTCCAGAGTGAGCCGTGTGACTGCAGGCAAGCCCACTGACCTCTCTGAGCCTTGGTTTCATCTGCAAAATGGGAATAACACTAACCATAAGGCTGCTACGAGGAAAACATAAAACTGATGGCTTTAGAAGCTTCTGTCACCTGCTAGGAGCTCTGGTTTCACAGTGGTTACCCGTTCAGCTGCTAACCCGAACCCTATGGGGCCAGTTCTATTGTGCCTGGTAGGGTTGCTATGAGTCAGAATTGATTCCACAGCAAGCGGTTTGGTTTTTGGTTTCGGTCAACTGTTAATTGCCAGGGAAAAATGAGCTAGAACATTACTCACCTGGAAGCTGTTGAGTGTAGGGGAAGGGGAGTGAACATTCCTCAGCACCCTCTGGGCTAGAATCTCTGTTCTCACACCCTAACTAGGCTTCTCTAGTATCTCAGCCAAGGAAGGGGACAAGGCAGAAATGGCAGAACGGGAGCTCTTTAAGGCATTTGGGGACTGCTCTGCTCCTACCTGTGACCCATGTGCCCACCAGGGCCTGTGCTGAGAACCATGGGGAAGGGGAGGAAGTAGGCTGGGCTGACACCCCAAGAGTATCAGAAATCTCACACACGGAACACAGAGGAGGCAGCCCAGGGAAACAAGAATTGACTGCTTGGCACCACCAAGAGGGACACCCCTGCTAATCTCAACCAGAAAAAAGGTGATCCAGGGAGGCTGGACACAGTGCAGTGACTCCCCCTTCTTGGGATTGCCATCTGCTGACTTAGAGGAATGCTCATGTGGCAGTGGCAGTCTCCAGGAGGCAGCAGAAGAACCAGGAAGAGGAGGTGCAGAGGCAGGTGGTGGGGTGCGTAGGCTGGCAGGTAGCAGACAAGGGTCTCTCAAGAAGCAGGGGAGATCTGGGGGTTCTATGATGTGGCACAAGTTAATATGGCCCCAGGAGCTGAAGGGCCTGGGCTCAAGTTCTGGACTGCCCCTAGCTGCTTTGAGTCAAGGCCACCTGACACAAGCTGTGATGGCACCCACTGCCGTCAAGTCTATTCTGACTCACAGTGACTCTACAGGACAGAGTAGGACAGCTCCTTAGGGCTTCCAAGGCTGTAATCTCTACAGGGAAACTCTGGTGGTGCAGTAGTTAAGTGCTATGGCTGCTGACCAGGTCAGCAGTTCAAATCTGCCAGATACTCCTCAGAAACACTATGAGGAAGTTCTCCTCTGTCTACCGGCTTGCTATGAGTTGGAATTGGCTCAATGGCAGTGGGTTTGGTTTTTTAATCTTTACAGCAGACTTCACACCTTTCTCTTTTGGGGCAACTGTGGGTTTGAACCACCAACCTTAGCACTTAACTATTGTTTCCAGGGCTCCTTAAGGCCACTATGCTATGCCTCAACCTCCAGGGAAGCGGCTGGGCCAGGTGCTGTGGAAGCTCCGTCCTGCATTCCGATTGGCTCCAGGCAGAGTGGGAGGCACATCACCCGCAGGAAGTGTCTTTGGGGTGCACCTAGAGCAGGTCTTTGGTGTAAAGGGGTTAGCAGGGCCAGCGTCCTCTCCTACTGCCCTCCCCATAGTGGGAGCTGTCGCCACCTTGTGCCACACTAGCGATACTGCAGGGCAGGTTCCCTGGTCAGACTGTGGATCCTGAAACTTGCTTGCCTTTGACCAGGTGTGAGGGACAGAGACCCCTGCTTCTCCTAGACAGGAGTCCAGTCGCAAGTCTCAGGGCCTAACTTACCTACACCTCCTGTCCTCTGTTGGGGAGACTGGGGCATTATGGAAAGCCCTCCAGGAAGCTGAGGATCAAAACCTTGTATCATTTGCTTGCACCCTGCCCCAGCTGCCCAGGGCCTAGGCTTTCTCTGACTAGGAGTCACTCATCCCATCCTCTGTTCCCGCCTCAGAGGAACCCCAATCTCATATACTCCTGGGTCAGTTCAGAGTCCTCGGCAGCTCCACATCCTGGGAGCTGAACATTTCCGGGTATAGCATGAAGAGAAAACTGACAGGAGTTGCTGATCCCCACCCTGACCTGTAAACTGGAGGCTGGTGTGGGTATACATGTCTGGGAGAGGGAGACCGTACTTCCCTGACCGGGCTAGCTCCACACTCTGGCACATGACCTTATGTGGGAGCCCATGGTGACGTGAACTGGTGCCTGGCTCAGGCTCTGAGGCCCTTTTTCTTTCCAACCTGGCTGGAACCCAGGGACTCTGGCTTGTCCCCGCCTCCCCTGGCTACCTGGGCAGCTCCCTCAGCGTTCGCTGGAGGCCCAGTATTAGACTGAGTAAAACCAACGACTCAGAGGCTCCTTCTGCTCTGAGACACCCCGGCGCCACAGAAAGGGGCTCCCACCTCTGAGCTGCCGGCATCCCTCAACATATCCCTCACCATTCATTGCAAAACCACCCAAAATCCAGGCTGCTGCCTCTCAGGCTGCCCGGCTAGCACCTTCGGCCAGCCAACTTTGCGAGGGTGCTCACTGGGGCCAAGTGGCATCACCTCTGACTGGGATCTGTTGTCTCCAGCTCGTTACCCAGGTGTGTCTCCTGCCCTTCGAGATGGAGAAGCAGCTGCTCAGGCTCCGAGGGGCTCTGGAGACCAAGACTCCTTATGTCCACATGAAGGTGATACCAGGTAATTTCTGATGCCCCTGGGGTGTAAAACCAGCTGCTCTACAAGCTGTGTGGCCTGTTCAGGATCAGGCTGCCAGGGCCAGGCCAGAAAATGAGTGAGTTCTCCTGGTGGCCCCGGAGGTAGGCCTGTAGGACCTCAATGCACAGGTCCTGCCCTCCGTGGCTCCTGGCAAACAGAGGGAAACAGGGGGCTCCAAAGATTCAGGCACAACCAGGACTTCCTCTTCCTTCCGGGAAGAATCACAGCTTTGCCTGTGTCTCACTGGGCTACTGTTCCTGGATTTGAAGTCAGTTGTGGGGGGCAACAGCGGGCTTTAAGGAAAGACGCCACAGAGGCTGCCACTTGGAGGCTGTTCCACCCCAATAAGGCCAAGGCTGGCAGTGTGGAGGCCACAATGTGCGATCCACACACCTGCCAAGTCCAGAGCAGACACTGCAAATTGATCCTGGAACTTTTCCACAGAGCCAAGATCCAAATGCAGAATTCTGAGCACAGCTTCATCAGCGCCCACCAACCCATTTGTTAGCCTCCCTTCTCATCACGCTCCATTCACTCCTCAGGCCCCTCAGCCCTGAGGCTAGAGGTGTGCAAGCGGTGTGGGGCAGGGAAGAGTCCCCGTCTAGCAGACAGAGCAAGGCAAGGCAGGTAGGTGGTCAGGCACCTGTACGCCCACTGCCAGGTAGGAACCAGGTTTAAGAATGAGCATGCTGAGTGGGGAAAAGAGGTTCCACCTGTAGCACTGAAGCACTGAGGGCTATGACCTGAGGCTGGCCAACAGCACGCAAAGGTGGCAGGGTGAATAAGCATCATTAAAGGGGGCAGAGCCCAGGGTGGGTACACTAAACCAAATGTCTGTCCACCTCCCCACCGAAATCAAGAAAGGGGAGGGAGGCCAGCCCCAGTGCTCATCTGAGCTTCCGAGCCCAGGCCTGTCCGGGAGAGTCTTTTCCTCACTGCCCTCTCCCCCATTCTCCTGGATTGTCCAAATATGCTGGGACCTCATGCCCCTAGCATGCTGTTGCCACACAGGGGACCCTCTTTACACACTTGTAGAGCTGCTGTTTGTTTTTCTTCTCACTAGGCATTCCATCAGATTATTTACACGATCGCCAGGGTGATGTAACACAGAGGTTCCCAAACTTGGTAGCACGTTAGAATCACCTGAGAAGCTTTAAAAACCACCCAGACCCTACTCCAGGCCTGATGAGTCAGACTGGCCAAGAGTATGACCTAGGAATTTGTCTGTTTTAAGGTTCCCTAAGTCACTGTGATGTGCTCACTGCTTAGGAACCTGGGATAGAGAAAAGGAGGTGGGTTTTGAAATGAGACTGACATGAGTTCAAATGCTGCCTCAGCCCGTTATGCGCCATATATGACTTTGGATAAAAAACTTCTCTCTCAGAGCCTGTGTCTTTCTCATTTTTGAAAACGGAGAAACAACACCTATCCTGCTTATTAAATCAGCGAATTACATAAGGGTGCCTGTTGGTTTCCTTGCCGCTTGTTCTCTTTCCTAATGGTGTCTGAGGTTGATCCTCATACACAAAACCCTGGGTCCTTCTGAAGGGGCACAGCCGCAGGTCAGAGGAGCCCAACACTTGGTACCCTGTGGGCAGGGACAGGAAGCCTCTGGTGAGCCCTCCACCCCCGCCTCCGGAGCCTGTGAACACCGGAGGCTACATCCTGCAGAGCTGGGTGTAAACTGTTCCATCTTGCGGGGCTGTGGGTGACAAAACAAAACGACTGAATGCTTAGGTCCCTATCCCTTTACGTGACATTAACGCCCTAGTGGCTTCACCAGAGCCCATGGAGCTCCATTTCACCAGCGCAGGCATCCAGATCACTGGGTGTGCCTGCGGCACAGAGCAGGTGCAAACAGGAGGGCTCTGTTTAGGTCAGCAGGTGGAAGGCACAGGTCAGCGCCACAGGTGCGCCGAGCCGCCCAACAGGAGAAAACTGTACCCTAGGAAGAAATAAAGCTCGGAGGGCCAAACGCCAAGAGGCCTAGCGAACTCAGGAAAAGTTAGAGGAGGGCCTGGGCGGACTCCAGGGGTCAGAGTCCAGTCTGAGGTGGCTCTGAGCCCTCAGCTGATTGGTTACAAGCTCCTCAGTCTCCTGGGAGAAGAGCTGGGGTCAGTCAGAAAAAAGCTCAGGGAGAAAGGAAGGGTATTCCTGGTCCCAGCTTCTCTTACCTTACACCAAGGCTGTATAGCCAAGAGTGGCTCCTGACCAAGGAGGGTGCACATGGCATGAGCTGCCTGCACTCAATCTTTCCACACCCTCCCCCCGCCCCGTTCCTCACCAAAGTCCTAGTTAAAGCCCTGTCACAGGCACAAGATGGTGACATTTGGAGTTCTGGAGGAGGGGGCAAGATGGAACTTTAACAGCCAGCTCAGATTCCAGATTGCAGCCCACCTGTCCCTTTTCCGGTGAAGAATGGAAGAGGGTTGGAGAAGAGATCCTAACTGCATAGCAGAGATAGATGTTGAGGTCTCCCCGTCAATTCAGAGCAAGGTGGAGCAGGTGGGTCAGGCACCGGTACCCTCACCTCCAAGGGGAAGCTTAAAACGCGGAGTAATTAAATCAGCAACCACTGCTCCGTGATGGCCATGTGTCGTGACAGTATCAACAGGGCCATGTTCTGCAGATGCCATGCAGCAGTGGTAGGCAACCCAACACCAAAGATAATTTAGGGGGTGGTTGACCCCCATCTCACGGGTGCCAAGAGGCACAGAGAGGCCCCGTTCTACTAGCGCCAAGGAGAAGGGGTAGGTGGCCTGTAATAGGCGCCCTGCCTGCTGATACCAGGGAAATTCTGGCTCCCTGCTGGAGGGCTATAGGCTGACCCTGCCTGGACGAATCGCGCTACACTGCTACTGCCAGGGAACGATCCTCCCTCAGAGCCAGTGTTGAGGTGACTGGTACCGCAGGTACCTGGACTCGGGAGGGGAACGCACGCGGTGCCAACACCAAGGCAGCCCGTATCGCCGGTGCCCGCTTGGTGCCAGTTCCGACGAGGCCCGACCGCTGATGCACGCGAGCTGGGAAGTGACCGCACTCAGTGACAGTACCGAGGTGGTCCGTGCCGCCGGTGGCCGAGGAGAGTCCACTGCCAGGCGCAGCGTCCGCCAGTGCCCGCCCCTCCACCGCCCCGCTCACCTGTGCCCGAAGAGCCGCAGTCCCGGGAAGCGCCGCTTGCTGAGGCGCCGCGGTGCTCGGTCCGGCTCGGGGCCGGCGTCGCGCTCGGAGCCGCTGGACGAGGCGGAGGCCGACTCGGAGTCGCTGCTCCGAGCCTCGGGGCTGCCGTCCCGCGGCTCCATCCGGCCCTAGCCCCGGCCGGCGGCGGAGCTGCGGGAGACGCCCATGCCGGGCCGGCGGCCGGGCTCAGCAAGCCCGCTCCGCGCCGCCCGCCACGGCCATGGCGCGCGCTCGCTCCACCCGCCCCGCGCCGCGCGCCCCCGCTCCCCACGCCCAGATGCCCGGGAAGCGGCTGCCGCGGCTCCAGGAAGTACCGCCAGCCGCGGCCGCAGGACCCCGCATAGCTGGCCGGGCCGCTGCCTGCCCGCCGCCGAGCACGCCCCCTCGGCTGCTTGGCGGCACCGTGCCCGCGGCGCCCTCTGCCGGCCGCCGGCCTCGCAGCAACTTGCTGAGGCGACCTGGAGGGGCGGAGCTTACCGGTGAGCAGAACCACTTAGGCCCCGCCTCCTCAACCCTGCAACTGCTCCACCGGGAGCAGACAGAATCGCCCGGCCTGACACGCTCCGCCCCGCCCGCCCGCACCTAGACACGCGCTGTCATCTCCTCCCCTTAGCCTTCCCCACCAAACAACCCACATTCTTACAACTGTGCACCCGCGAAGGCGGCTGTCATTGCCTTCCTTTCCGCATCCACATAGACTATGGACTTCTCTCACACACGCTGGTGCCTACTTGCAACCACACGCAATCCCCACGCTTACCCCCTTGGCTCTCACAGATCACACCCACGGGGACGAAAGTAACACAGTGTCCTCTATATACACGGAACAAACACGCCTCTCACACAGTTATGCTCACTTATTACTCAAACTAACACTTCCCACTCCAGCCTCTCACACTCGGGAATACACCTGAGAACCAAAGTCACTTACGAAATCCTCACACACGCGCTGATAAAAAACATCCATGTTTACCATACGAATAAATTCATTCATCTTTCCTCATCAACAACTGCTTCCAACTCTTTCACACAATTCTAACATATCATTTCCCCATTACAGTGTCCACCTGAGCCTATGGATCTTTTACATAGACATGAATCCCCTCCACATGGCTTATATACACCCAGAAATACAGTGGCATAGGAAAGTGCTTAGACTTTAACATGCCACCAGTCACAAACATATACAACCACACAGAACATGTTGTTACTATTATTATTGCTAGTTCCCATAAGGTTGATACTGACTCATGGTGATCCAGCAGTATGCAGGCTAGAACTGGCCCACAGTATGACCATTCCAAAGCAGATGGCCAGGGCTGTCTTCTAAGGTGTCTGGGTGAGTTCCAATCACCTATCTTTCAGCTAGTAGCAAAGTGCTTAACTGCGCCACTCAATAGGCAGTCACAGATACTTGCCAGGACAACAGTCACATGTTGCCACGTCTTACACACTCAAATATATCTCACATGTATACACAAACACACCCTCAAAGGCAGAAGAAGCTGTCCCTCTCAGAGATGAAGAAGCAACTGGAATCAGAGCCGTTGCCTGTGATGGCAAAGCTGTCACATATGCTTCGGAATCTAAACTCCAGCAGCCTCTGGTAGCCCCTTCAGGGCTGTTAGAGGGAGGCAAGGAAGCTGGAGAGAATGCATGGTCTCCCCTCTTCCTTTCCCTGCTGCCCCAACTCCCCAAATCCTGCCACCCTGATGCCCACAGCAGCTGTCCGCTCTTTCTGTCATGCTCCTTTATGCAAAGCCACATCCTCTGTCACCTTCACTTTCACCCTGTTTTCTGTGATTCTGGCAACTCTTCCAGCCTCAGCCAGACACACTGGAGGCTGTGACCAGAGGGCAAGCCTGTGATTTTAAGAAATAGCCAGCACCCAGAGACCTAGAACCTTGTCTTAACTTCCTTCAAATTTCCTACATGCTTAGAGAAGGTCTCCAGCCAGCAGCTGGTGCCAGGGTGGCTGGAAAGATGGGGGTGGGGAGGGTGGAGGGGTGCGGAGGGGAGGAATGTCCAAGTTTATCTGACGCTGGCCTCATGAGGTATATGGGTCTTAGTTGGGAAGTTTGCCGGCAGCCCTAACACCAAGCTCTGAGGGAGGGGTTGAAGACCCCCATCAAGTTTGTCCCAGGCCCTGTAGCTGGTTCAGAAACCCTCAACATCCAGCTCCACACTCCTGTGGACACCCTCTCCCCAAATACTTCTGCTATTAGCTCCTGCCATTCTTATCTCCTGTGAGCTCAGGGCTTACCACACGCCCCCCAAAATCCAAACATCAGAGCTCCCCTTTTCTGTGCCAAGAACTCCCCCGCCCTTGTCTGTGCCCTTCTTTGTGCCGCCATGAAGCTGCTGGCAGCATGTGGGTAACCCCACTTCTCCCCCCACATCCCAGAGGCTTACAGAGTGACGGAGGTCCTGTGCCCACACCATGTCATCTTGAGTACCTACTGTGTCTGGGTGGCCTCGGCTGGGATCTGTGGCACATTCCAGGAGCGGTAGCGCCACATCTGCCTCAGTACCCCAGTTTGCTCCGCTTCTCCTGTCCCCAGCGTCTCCACGGGGCCCAGAGGTGCGGCCACATTGCAGCCTCCCCAGGCACTGTGGCCAGCCTCCAGTGCACTCATCCTGCCCAGCGACTCTCTTCCTCTTTCGGCACTTCCTGACCAGGGGGCCCTGCGAGAGGCCGGCTGGCCAAGAGCAGAGGACCACAGGCCTCGCAGGCGCCTTCCGCTGGCGGGGGCAGGAGACGGCTGGGCCAAGGAGCTGCATAAGAAGGCGAGGGGCAGGTGGGGACAAGCCCAGCAGCAGGAGACAGCCCCGAGAGTCAGAGGCTGCAGGGCTGCTACCAGGCTTGCCCAGGCTAGAAGCTGCACCCTAGCTCCAGTTTGATCTTCCTTTCTGTTCAACTTCTCCCATCTTCACCTCTTGGCCCTGCTGAGGTCTCCCACTTCATCACAACCACTGAGTATGCTGGTCAGGGGTGCCCCACCCACACATAACTCTCTGTCCTCAGCACTTCTGCATATGTGACACTGGGTCAGGTGCACAGGACAGCAGTGTAGTAAAAAAAGGCACTGTGGACAGAGGCAGGGGTGTGGGCTCATGTCCTGTTTATGCCACTTACCAGCTGGGTAACCAGGATTAGGTCATAAACCGCTCTGAGTTGCCTTAACTCATTTTTGGAATGCTGTTGGATGCCGTCAAGTCATTTTTGACTCATAGTGACCCCATGTGATGTAGCAGAACTGCTCCCACGGAATAAACCAAAAAACTCAAACCTGCTGCCATTGAGTCAATTCCAACTCATACGGACCCTACAGAACAGAGTAGAACTGCCCTGCAAGGGTTTCCAAGGAGAGCCTGGTGGATACGAACTGCTGAGCTTTTTGGCTAGCAGCAGTAGCTCTTAACCACTATGCTAACATGACTCTGCACCTACAGGATAAGGTAGGCTATGAACAGAGAAATGAATACGTGTTGCAGGGCCCTTATCCAAGCCTCAGTTTTCTCCTCTGTAATATGAGAGGGGCATATGGTAATAACTGAGCTTACGGAATTGATGATTAAGTGAGAGGGCTAAGGACTTACATATTCCTTCATTCAACAAATATTTATGGAGTTCCTTCCATGCATCGTGCACTGTGTCAGGGAGTAGCAACATAGCAGTGTGCAATAAAGCAGGGCTCTCTCTTCTTGGAGGTGGTGAGGAAGGCATCCAAGAAACAGATCAGCAGTGTATAATATAATGTCAGGCAGGGGGACAGGTTCTAAAAGATAAAGAAGCTAAAACAGAGGAGGAAGAAAATGATGGCAGGGGTGATATTCGGTAGGGACCTTTGGGAGGTGGTGACCAACATGTCAGAAGAAGCCTGAATGAACTGCCACAGCAAGCTATATGACAGTCTGGGGAACAGCATTTTTTGTGGAAGGAACAGCAAGCACGGTGGCCCTGAGGGAGGACTATGCCTATTGTGTCTGAAGAAAGAGCAAGAGGGCCCACGTGGTCAGTGTGAGCAGGCAGCAGAGGGTTGCTGGAAAGATGTCCTGAGGCCAGAGTGTGATGGACTTTGAGACCACTGGGAGGACTTGGTAAATCAAGAGTAAGACATACGTTCACTACTTATTATCCGGGTTTTTTTGTGCAGGGAATTGTGCCTTCTTCAAACACTCTTCAATTACATTGCTGTATGATTAGTTCTTCAGTTGTATATGTCTTTGTTACCCCAGAAAGGCTGTGAGTTTCTCAAGGACAGAAATAGTGTCGGTTCAGTAAACATTTACGCTGCAAAAGCTGCAGGTACAGGGACACACATGGCTCCATTAGAAACCACACCCAGTGCCGTGACCACCTTAGTATCCCTCATGAATGCGGCATGATAATTTACAATAAATATTTGTTTAATAAGTGCATGCTACATAATGAATAATTAATACTCAGTAATAATAAAATATGCTCTGATGGCCCAGTGGTTAAAAGCTACACTGAGCTACACATGCTAACAAGAAGATTGGCAGTTTGAGTCCACCAGTCACTCCTTGGAAACTGTATGCGGCAGTTCTACTCAGTCCTACAGAGTCGCCGAGTCAGAATTGACTTGACAGCCACAAGTTTGATTTGGTGTGTCTTCAATAACAAACAGAAGCCCTGGTGGTGGAAAATATTTCTTGGGTATTTCTGTGCCAGCATACGCAGTAGGTCACTGAATCTTTTTAGCAACTCTATGAGCTGGGTCTGTCATTCTCTTCCTTTTACAGTTGGTGATGACAAGCAGTGGTGGTTCAGGTGTAGAATTCTGCCCTTCCAAGCGGGACACCTGGGTTTGATTCTCGGTTAATACACCTCATGAGCAGCCACAGTCAGTCTGTCCAAGGAGGCTTGCATGTTGCTATGATGCTGCCCAGGTTTCAGCAGAACTTCCAGACTAAGATGCACTCAGAAGAAAGGCCTGGTGATCTACTTCAGAAAATCAGCTGGTGAAGACCCTGTCAGTCCCAGTGGTCCGATCCACAGTTGACCACGGAGATGGCACAGGACTGGGCAGTATTTGGTTCCATTTGCCATGAGTCGAGACTAACTCAATGGCACCTAACAACAGCAATGCAGAGAGACCAAGATACAGAGCTACTAAACTCAATTGTCCAAGGTCACCCAGCTGGTAAGCAGTGGAAATAAGAATGCAACCCAAGTCTGTGCTCTTACCTAAAAACACAGTTGCTTTAAGTTGGGAATGTGGCCAGGTGATGTCCCTTGAGGCTCTGCATCCCTTTTCCCAGTGGTCTTCCCTAAAGCCTCTCATCTCTGAAGCCCTCAAGGCAGTCCTGAATGCTGCAACCCATCAGAGATACCGCCAGCCAGGCCAAAGCCTATTCTAAACAGAGGCTGTTGTGGGGCCTTAACCCTCCTCTCCAATGCATTTTCCAAGCAGCTTGAGCAGTTAAACAGAGGAAATGGGGCTGGGCTTGTTTTCCATCGGAGGCATCTGGCAGCCTCAGAGCAGCAGAGGGCAGGAAATGTGGCTCCTGGAGGGGAAGCCAGGCGGGCTGCAGGCTCTAAGAGGCACGGGTAGTCGTGACTGTGGGGCTGGGGCCAGCCTTACACTCCTGAAAACTGTCACTCTAGCTTTGTTTTCCAGGTGCAATGGGCAGGCCAAGGCTGGAAGGGACAGGTGCACAGGGCTGGGGAGAATGCCCTTGGCAGTTCCTAGGACAACATGTGCCAGCACTGGGGAGCTGGGGACCCCTTGGACTCCACCCGGATATGTACAGGAAGAGGAATCTGGGTAAGAAAATTATTCTGGGCTTTGATGAGGCCCCAGAGGGTGAGGTGTTCTATTTTCCATGGCCTGGATGAACAAGTGGGAGCTGGGGAAAAGCAATGTACCAGGGCAGCAAACAATCCACGACCTGGACATCCTCTGCTCTCAAAACCTGCCAAGCCAGCCTCCTTGGCCTAACCTTCAAAGGCTTCCTATGCTCTGGCTCCTCCCCCTTCTGTGCCTCTTCTTCCTGGCTCTCTCTGCCAAGCCCTGGCTCCACCAGTGCAAGCCTCACAGTAGGTGCTCAACAGAACTTTTCCCCTTCCCTCCCCTTCCCTTCACACTTCTTCAACATGCCGTCCTCACTCCTGCCACCCCTTCTGCTTATGCTGCTCCTCTTGCCCTTCCTGCCCTTCATGCTTGGCCAGCCGGAATCTTCTCCATCCTTTGAGCCCTGGCCCAAGAAGGAAAGGAGGCTAAGTGAGAAGAGCCCCAGATACAGAGTCCATTGGTTTCAACTCTGGCCCTTGCTGTGTGACACTGGGCAGGTCACTTAACCTTCCTGGGCTCTAGAGCCATTATTTCTAAAACAAGAGGGTTAGGCCAGAGGATTTCTAAGAATCTCTCTGTATCTCACGGTTCCACTATGGTCTCCTTCCCTGGTCTCTAGATTTTCAGCGATTTGTTCAACAAATATTTCATAAATACCTACTGTCAAACACTGTTAGAAAGTCAGAACTCCCACCCAATTTTCTGCAACACTCATTTCCATTGCCAGTGTCATTCCTACATTTGACCTTCTGTGTACATTAGCCTTGTTTCTTTACAAGATTCTAGAACCTTGTGTTGCTCCTAGGTCAGTGCTGTGTGCACAGTATACACTTAATAACCTTCTATGGAAGCTAAAATATGTTCAATATTGTTGTTGTGCCTGTTACGTGTTATCGAGCTGATGTGCAGTGTAGAATTATGCTCTGTAAGTTTCTCAAAGCTGTGAACTTTTGAAAGCAGGTTGCCCAGGCTTGTCTTCCCAGGGCCTCTGGATGGCTTTCAACGACCAAACTTCTGCCTGGTAGTTGAGTGCTTAACCACTTGTGCTGTTTAGGGATTCCAAGTTTAGTATAACCAAGAGAACTCATTGCTGTCAAGTTAATTCATACTCATAGCAATCCTATAGGACAGAGAACGGCCCCACAGTTTCCAAGGAGCACCTGGGAGATTCGAACTGCTAACCTTAGCAGCCATAGTTCTAAACTACTATGACACCAGGGTTTCCAAGTTGAATATAAACCTAAACAAACCAAACCCACCACCACTGAGTCAATTTTGACTCATAGCAACCCTATAGGACGGAGTTGAACTGCTCCATAGAGTTTCCAAGGAGCACCTGGCAGATTCGAACTGCCAACCATTTGGTGAGCAACGTAGTACTTAACCAGTATGCTATAAGGGTTTCCAAGTTGAATGCAGGCGTCCAAAAATAGCTGAGCAGAGGGAGGCAAACCGGTTCCCTTCTGCATGAACAGCTGTGGTTAGACATGAAGGATTTTTTAAGTCTCAGTTTCTCTCCAGCAGCTAAGTCTGTGATAGTGGTACCTGCTAAATCCCTTGGGTGCAACCCAGAGGCCAAGAGCACCTTTAGATCCCTGAGCCCTGCTCAGGTGCCAGGCTTCTGCCCTCACATGAGGAGACAGATGTACCTGAGCTGCTGGCTACTGACAGATGGAAATTTGATTAGCTTCCTTCTGGGCAACCTCATTAAAGCCATGAGCAGGAGGGACCCTGCAGGAGCACCTGGGAGCCTCTTCCCACTGGGGCAAGACATCTGTGCCAGTTTAGCAGTCAGAGGTGATCCCTCAAACTGTGATTTTTCTTAGAAGCTGAGCTTTGGCATCTCCCAGGTCCACAAGCTAGAGGTAAGAGGGGCCTGGATGGCTCTCTTCTTACTTTGGGTCATCCCAAAGGTGCTTTCTTTTGACCCTAACCTGTAATAAAGGCACTAAGTCCCTAAGGCAGCATCACCAGGCCCTCTGCCCTCCAATCCCCTCCATCCCATCTGCTGGATTGTGAGCCCTGATTGCAGGCAGGGCTTCCTCACCTCTCTCCCACTACGCCTTCCAGGGATACGAGCACTTACACGGAATCAAAAGTAAAGCTCCTTAAATATTCAAGTCAGTCCCTCGGCAGTGTGACAGAGTGAAAGGGCATCACGGGCTTTGGAGTGAAGCAGATCTGAGTCTGGATCCCGGCTGTGTGAGTTTGGGCAAATTGTTTAACTTTTCTGAGGCTCCACTGCTCATCTGTAAAACGGCGATAGAACATCCACGGCCAGTTATTGTGCACCACTGAGTCAATTCCAATTCATAGTGAACCCATGCGACAGGAGTAGTACTACCCCATAGCTGTAATGGCTATAATCTCTGTAAGAGCAGACTGCCAGCTCTTTTCTCCTGCCAGGTCTAATCTTTACAGGAGCTGCTGGATGAGTTCAAACTGCCAGGCTTTTAATTAGCAGCCCTGCGCTTATCCATCATGCTCTTAGGACTTCTGCATCCTCTGTGGTAATCATAAAAAAACCAAAACCAAACCTACTGCCATCCAGTAGATTCTGACTCATAAAGACCCTACAGGACAGAGTAGAACTGCTCCACAGTTTCCAAGGGGCACCTGGTGGATCTGAACTGCTGACCTTTTGGTTAGCAGATGTAGGACTTAACCACTATACCACCAGGGTTTCTATAGTGGTCACAGCAAGGATTAAAGTAGTTTGCAAGGGGCCTGGCACACCACCAACAGAGTGAATATTTAAGATATTTGAGTTTCTTCTCAAACTCTGTGGAGGTGAATTTGGGAAGTAATTTTTATTTGTTTTAATTGTGATTAAGTGAAAGTACATTATCCAAATCAATTTTGCACACCTTCCTATTGACAGCACACTCTTCCTTCTCACCTCATTCTTGTTGAATCTTCCTAACAATCTCCTGCCCCCTCCTCTCCACCCTCCTCTCTCCCACCTAAAAAGAGACCAGTAGGACAATCTTTGGGAAGCATTTTTAGATGAAGAGGGCAACTGCTTAGTGGCCCTCAAGTCCCCACCTACTCTAGGTTTCCTGCTCTGACTTCCTTCTGAGACTCTGCGGGTCAAGAGCATAGCTCAAGCACAGCCGAGTCTGCCCAGCAGAAGCCTGGGGTCTAGCTTCTTGCCTGTTCTTTGCGTTTAATTGGGAGAGAGCTTTCTCCAGCTCGGCTAACCTCTGACCTGTGGTCTGGATCCTTCAGGACCTCTTCCAATGCTCTGCTCTGAAAAGGCGCTGGGGCAAAAATGAGATCCAGACCTAGGCTTCCTGATGCCTGGCACCTGGACCACAATCTTGGCTGCACACCAGCAGAACCTATTTACATGTCACTGTGCAAGCCAGCTCCCCTTGACAGTGACCAAAATGACTGTGCAGCCCCATGGTGGAGGATTGAGGGCCAAGAGCTGCTGGGGACTTGGCTCAAGCTCCCTGTGCCACAATGAGGTTGGAGGAAACCCCTCTGAGACTCCAGTCCCTGAACTTCTGCCTTCTGCCAGGCCTTGCCTCCGGGCACTGCCCTCCCTGGCCTTTGACTCACTGGTCAACAAGAACCACAGTTCCCTAAGGGGTTGGGGGAAGGAGTTCCGGGCTGAGCCCAGCCCTTCCCAAAGGAAGGAAAATGGACAGACCCGCTTCCGGCTTCCTCTGGCAGCAGCTTCCTCCCCTGCTCCAGCTCAGCTCTCTGCCCCCGGTTTTTGCATTTTTAATTCAGGACAGAATGTGATCTCTTGCAGCTCCTTGCTTTATCCTGTTGCTATTCAAATTACAAATCGGCCCCATCTCCCTGTCACTCTTGGATTATTTTTAGCTTCTGGTAAATAGCAGAAGGGAGAGTTGGATCATGTGCCCCGCCCTCAAGGAGCTGTGTACCCACATCCACGTGCCCGCAGTAGGGGGCACCCTCCGCTGCCAGCTGCTCCCTGCCAGCCCCTCTGTGGGAGCAGAGGGGCAAGAGGGGGTCTGTAGGCTAGGACCCGCACAGATGCTCAGTCCCTGCTCTTAGTGTCTGTTAAGCTCCGTCACTCAGAGGATCTGCTACCCACCCATCCCTCAGGGCAGCCTCCTTCAGGCCTCCTGGATCATCCCAGCCACAAGGAGAGCTAGCTACAGAGGGCAAAAAGTCTTCTAATTTATGTTCCGTCCCTTCTGTGAATCAGGAGTGGAGTCCCTGGGTGGTTGCACAGGGTTAACCTCCTTGGCTGCTAACCAAAAGGTTGGCAGTTGGAGTCCACCCAGAAGTGCCTTGAAAGAAAGGCCTGGTGATCGGCTTTCAGAAGGTCACAGCCAGGAAGACCCTATCAAATATAGTTCTACTCTGCAACGTGAGCTGAAACTGACTGGAGAGCAACTGGTTTGGTTGGTTATAAATTAGGAGTCATCCTTGAGTGGTGCACATCGTTAATGCACGAGGCAACTCTCTGAAAGATTGGAAGTTCAAGTCCAACCTCAGGAACCTCAGAAGACAGGCCTGGAGATCTGTGTCTGACAAATCTCTGTCAAGTCAATTCTGACTCATAGTGATCCTCTAGAACAGAGTAGAACTGTCCCATAGAGTTTCCAAGGAGCACCTGGTGGATTTGAACTGCTAACCTTTGGGCTAGCAGACATAGTACTAAACCACTACACCAGTAGGGTTTCCTCTGCAAAATTAGCCCCTGAAAACCCTATGAAGCACAGCTTTGTTCTGGCACACGTGGAGTTTCCATGAGGTGACACCCACGTAACGGCAAGTGGTTTTTGGATGAGTCAAGAACTTTTCATCTCTTTACTGGCGTTACTAGGCAGGGTGTGGAGGAGTAGGGCAGCATCTGGTGATAGTGTCAGAGAGGGTGACACCAAAATGATGGTATAAATATCCCTGTAGCTAGAACAACAAAAATATTTTTCATAAGCCTAGCATGCATGTATCAATATACCTAGAAGGCTAAAACTCCATGCTGATTTACTTTTTGAATCTTTTTAAAGTGCTCTGGTCATAGCTGTCATTAGTATCCAATTCCAGTGACACTTTGAATCGTGTGGTGTCATCTGTACACACCAGAAGCACGTGTGATTGTTTTCCTTGCTGCCACTGCTTTTATAGTCCTGATTTTGTCCAATTTTCTGGTGTTTATAGCTACGATATTGTAGTAATTCATATTTCTGAACTATAATCAGTAACATTTTTGAGAATGAAGTAGTAATCTGAGGAAAAGGAGTGATATATGGGAATTATGATTTACAAGTAACATTAGTCCAAAAACCTAAGGATTCTGTGTGGTCTGGTATGCAAGGAGGTCCATGGGGAGGGGGTGACACATAAGTTATGGGTGACAACCAACCCTAGTGACACCACTGCATCGCTTATCTTTTTGAGTTTTCCCAGCAACCCCCATATGTAGATAGCACAGTTTTCATTCTCCATATGAGAAAAACAGGTCAGAGGTAAAAGGGACTTCCATTCAGGGGTGGACTTTGAACCCAGGTCTCTCTAGCTCCAAAGCCTGTATGCATGTGCACGGCACTGTCTCTCTTGGTGGAGTGTACAAGGTCTGAAAACTAAGTCCGCTAACTTAGTTGTTCTAAGGGCCACACACCTCAAGGCTGAATATTACTACTGGCACCTTCCAGCTACTCCCCTTGGGAAGCTATGCACCAACGCCAGTGCCTAGTCCATCCTTCAAAGCAATTTTGGAACTCTTTCTGGAATGGCCATTGTGCACGGTAGCACGGTGGCAAGTTCACAAACTTCACTGTATAGTTGTCTGTGAGGGAGTTTTTAGCCAGTAAACAAATAACTGTATTGGAACATCTTTCCTAGTCACGTGATCTGGCCCCCAGTGACTTTTTTCTTTACCCAAAGATAAAGAAAATACTGAAAGAAAGACATTCTGATACCATTCAGGACATCAAGGGTAACATGATGACAGCTCTGATGATCATTCCAGAAAAAGAGTTCCAAAATTACTTTGAAGAGTGGACTAGGCGCCAGTGCTGGTGCATAGCTTCCCAAGGGGAATACTCCGAAGGTGACCGTAGTGATATTCAGCAATGAGGCATGTAGCACTTTTTCTAGGGCAAGTTCATGAACTTCACTGGCAGTCCTCACATATGCCCCTTTGCTGTGTCTGGGCTGACTCTTAACGCCACCGTCAGCTGTTTCCCATGTGTTTGTCTTGTCCCATCTACTGGATCCAGGATTGGTAAAATAAGGCCCATGGGCCACACCCAGTGTGCTGTCTGTTTTGGTATGGTCTGTGAGCCAGAAGAGTATTTAAATTTTTAATGGTGGGAAAAATTCAAAAGAATAACATTTCATTACAGTGAAAATGATATGACCTTTGAAGTTCAGTGTCTACAAATAAAGTTCATCAGAACCCAGTCTTGACTATGGTCGCTTTCAGTTCCTGGGTGATGGAAATGCTTAAGCACCTGACTATCAGCCAAAAGGCTGGCAGTTCAAATCCACCTAGAGGTACTTCAGAAGACAGGCACGGTGATCTTCCAAAAGGGCACAGTGTTGAACATCCTACGGAATGCAGTTCTGTTCTGCCACATATGGGGTTTCTGTGAGTCAGAACCAATCTGACAACTAACAACAGCATGACAACGGTGGCTGGTTTCATGGTATAATGACGGAGCTGAGTAGTTGCGACAAAGACTGTGTGACCTGCAAAGCCGAAAATATTTACCGTCTGGCTCTTCACAGCAGAAGTTTACCAACCTCTCTGGAATATCCTTTTCTTCAAATTCTGTCTTGACCCAGTTCTGAGGCCCTGACTAGAAGCCAGTCAGTCCCCCTTCTGGAGTAGCTAATTAAGTCCACTCTCTACCTGCTCCCTAATACCAGGTTCCCGTACTTCTGGGCCACTACGTCTCCAATCTAATCACTCTGGGGCCAGGGACCTAACAACTAGAGACAGCCCTTATGCCTCCTAGGTGGAGAATTATTCTGAATGCCTAAACCCAGGCAAGCCCAGGCAACCCATGTAACACCATCCTGGTTGCCACACAGAAGCCTCCTCTACAACTCCAGCTTGTTACCTTGACCCTGGACATAACCCTCTCTGTGGGACTCCATCATCCTGACCTGTGCCTCTTGGTCTCTGGAACCTGTGAGTAACCTAGTTTATTTTCCGTGGCCTCCTTGACTTCCCTTTCCAAGGTCTCACCTGACTTATAGGTGCACAGATCTGTTTAGAGGACTGAATCCTGTTCCTCTGTCTTGGTCAGTGTCTGGCCCACAGCCAAAACTCTAGAAAGAGGTCGTTGTCCTCTTCCAAGGCCCTTCTGATGCCGTACGAGAACCTGGCACAGCAAAGCCCCTGCTAGCCACACCCCAAAGGTTCTTCTCACATGTACCCCTTTTTCTCTTGCTCTGACCCTTTATGTCTCCCCGTTTCTTCTTCACAGATGAAACCACTGCAGCCAGACCTGCCTCACAGTCACAATTCCCAGGGACAGATCTCTAAAGTCGAGAGGCCCAGGCCCTCCTCCTCTCCGCATTCTGTATCAGGATATTCAGAAACAAGATCTTTTAGGACTTCCTTGAGGATAGACCTTTCTTCTCTCCCAGATATAGACACAAGATGTCAGGACAGTCTCTGTTCTTTTTTTTTTTTTTTTTGACTTATGGGGAACCTGAGTCCAAACTGGATGCCATTGAGTTGGTTCAGACTCACGGCGACCTCACATGTTACACGGTAGAACTGCTCTGTTGGGTTTTCTTGGCTGTAACTTTTCTGAAAGCAGATCACCAGGTCTTTCTTCTGCAGAACTGCTGGCTGGATGTGAACCACCAACCCTTGGGTTAACAGTTGAGTGAAAATCATTTTTACTACCTAATGACCTGGTTATTAGAAACCAGGTCCCATGTGAACCAGACAGGCCCTGACCTGAGTCCTTCCATTGCCTGTTTTCTTGTCTCCTCCTCCCACCCCCCAGACCCAGTATCTAGGTTTGTGCCAGGCACAGGCTTGCCTTCTCTTTATTCACCTAAAGCTGTTGCCAGTCTGCTTCCAGTCTATGCCAGGGATGGGGTGAGGGGAACCTACTTCTCAGAAGCCCCTGCGCTCCTACAAGCCTCCAACGTCCTCACTTACGTCAGAGGCAGCCAGGCCTCCATCCTCCTTCAGCTCCCACCCCTCGCCCTTGGATTTTTGTGCCCCCGCATTCCTGTCTAAAAGCCTTTTCTCCCTGTGAAGGACTTTCAGCTGCTTTTCTTAGCAACTCCTCACAGCGGGGTAGGAGGTTTAACTGCAAGCCAGGAGCTGTGGCAGGCGGAGGATATGTAAAGGGCCTCTGTAGGCCTGCGCTCTCGCCAGCCCAGGGGCAGCCTGTCCAAGGAAGAATAGTGTTGGTCATCAGGCCACTCCAGATGGCAGCCACCCTGGAGGGCTTAGCTAGAAAGAACAGATTTCTCTACTGAGGTCCCCTGGGTCTGGCACTTGGAGAGGCTTTTGAGGTCCTCTCTGCCTTCTGCTGACGGGTGTCTCCTTGCTTTGACTCCCTGTCCAGCTCTAGGTCTAAGGATGGGCAGTGGACTGAGCCCAGATGTGAGAAGGCACCTTATCTGATTTGTCCAGGTGTGACAGCTGGAGGGTGTTCTGGTGTGGTCCTCCAGAGCCCTCACACAGCTGACCCAGGGGCCTCCTTTCCCTTCACAGCTTGGTTACCTTATCGCCTTGGGAGCTGGAAACCACAAGCCAGGCCATGGAGGAGTCTTCATCTAGAAACCACCCTAAAGTAATCCAAGGCTTTGCAGCTGCCTGTGTGTGTGTATATATATACATGGACGTGTGTGTGTGTTCTACCCCAGTGGAAAATGCTGCACTTTCTGTCTAAGCCCGCCAGTGTGGCTGCATCCATATACGTGTTCATGTGTACATGTGTGTGTATATGTGTATATGTGCTTGTGTGTGCCTATGTGTGTATGAAGGCAGACTCCTCCATCCTAGCCTTTCAGTTACTTTCTGTTCCCCACTTCCAAGCCTCTACTCCAGTCTGGCCTCCCTCCCAGCTCCAGACACTACTGGTCCCTCCACTCACAGCCAAGGACAACCTCGTCATCCCCTCGTATTACAGATGAAGAACTGAGGCCCAGAGAGAGGTATTATCTAGTTCAAGGACACATAGCAAGTCACTATGCAAAAGCAAGAATTCAAGCCAGGTCTCCTGACTCCCAGTTTGACATTTCCATCAAGGATTTGACATTCTCTGCCCCACTCCCTGCCAGCTCTTCTACATTCCTCCCTCATCCAGGTAACAGCTGAACTTTGAGAGGCTATTCTATCTGCCATCAGAAAGCTAGGGGCAGATGCTGCACTCTTCTCACCGTGGTGTGCCGGGAAGAACTCTTGTACTTCTGCTTCTTTATCTCCCACAGCAAAGGGAGGGCCCCAAGGGAGCCTAGCCTTCCTATTATTCATTCTAAGCACCCCACTTCACAATGGGAAGCAGCTCCCTCCCCTTCTCTCCTATTACCCCAAGCAACAGGGACTGATGACATCTTCCCAGAAGGCCCAGTAAGAGCGAGGGTAGCCGTCCACACACAGCAAGCCCCTGAGGTTATAAATTGCCAGGAAATGTGTCCTTTCCATCCAGGCCTATGGTTTCAAGGACCACAGATGTTCCAGTATCCCTGATGAATCCTCCAAGGGGAGGTCACTCTGCACCAGGGCTCTGGAAGGGGCAGCAAGTCCAAGTTGAAGTTGTGATCTGGGAGGAAGAGGAAAGTAAACTCTGCACTGGGGTGCACGTGGCCCCCCAGATAACATACTCACCTTTGTACTGAGGGGACCTATCCCTCACACACACACCCCTCAGGTCATAAAAGTGGCTTCTGGGGCCCAGTTCTGCTGGTTTCTCCTGAGGTGGCAGGACCTAGGGGGCTAGGAGTCTTTTACAGGGCCAGGAGGACTTGACTCAGAAGCTATGGCGGCAGGGGGTTTGTTTTTCCCCTGTAGGTGCCAGTCAGAGCCTGGTGTGGCAGGACAGCAGGGGCTCCCATCTCCATCTCTCAGCTGCTGGGTCCCAGCCCTTGTGGCAGGGGACACTTCACTAACTTTTGCAAGCCTGGCACAGGCTCTGCCCACAGGAGAGCTCAGATATGACCTGTTGAATGAGTAGGGTCCCTTCTTTCTCCCCAGAAGAAGGGTGAGAGAAGGGGAGTCTCACAGCAGAGGGCAAGGACTCTGTCTTGCTCCTCCCTCTCCTCAGAGCCCAGAACGGTGCCAGGCACACAGCAGGCACTCAGTAATTCCACCGCAAACGGCTAGAGCTTTCACGGGTGATGCAGAGAAGGGAGTCCCTGAAGGGAGTCCCTGAAGTTCCCCCCTTTGCCCTGCACGCGTCTCTTGCTAATGACTCAGTTAATCGAGGGCCAGGCAAACAGTGGGTGCTCAATGAACGCTTGTTGAATGTGGAATGAAAAAGGAGGTGGTCCCCAGCGCTGCGCTCCCCTGTTCCCCAGCCTCCTTACCTGTAAGACACTTGCTTACGTAGGTGCATCTGGTGGAAGCGCTCCTCCACCGGTGGCCCAGCGGCCATGCCCCGGGGCCCCTCTGGCCAGGACGGCAGGACCGAGGCCTCGTCCCCCCTCCGGCAGCGCCGCCGCACCACTTCCTCCTCGGCTGCTCGGCCGCCGCCTGCCCCGTCCCCGCGGTGCCCTCCACCGGCCGGCCCCTCGGCCATCCTGCGGCCTTTCAGGGTCCCCGCTAAAGTTCAGAGTCTCCTTTCCTCCTCCCGAGCCTGGGGACGTCAGGCGGGAGGTGAGACGCACCGGCTCCCGCGCGCCCCTGCTGACGCTGGGTTCAGACAACTGGAGCAGCGGGGTGCCGGACGCTGCGCTCGGTGTGGGCCGGTGCGGGTCCTGCTGTACCCTTGGGTGCGCCTGGCGGGCGTCGGGGCTCAGTGGTGCGCCACCCGGACGGCGGGCGCTGGAGCTGAGCAGCAGCCAGGCGAGCGCTTTCCGCAGCCGCCGCCGCTGCCGCGCCACCGGAGTGTCACCTTAGAGACTCTAACCAGCCCGTGGGCCGGGGAGGGGGGCGCTCTGCCCCGCCCGCCAGCCCTGCTCGGGACGCGGAGAGTGAGAGCCCGGCCCAACTGCGGCGCGCACGAACCTGCCCTGGGCGCGGGGTGGGAGTGTAGGTGCCGCCCGAGCCACCTCGGCTCCCGCCGCCCCCGCACCCCACTGCTGGCAGTTGTCAATCATCGCCTGCCAGTCACTCAGCGGCTGGGAGGCCCCCTCGTCCTGCGCTTTCCGGCTCCGCATTTGCCGCCGCGCGGACAGGTGGGGGCGGGGGCGGTGACATGAGACAGCTTTAACCCCGTCGGCGCCACGGGGATTTAGGTATCCCACTGGATTTGGGGAAGGGGCACTAGAGGGGGCGGCAAGGCCTAGAATTTGGGGATGGACCCGATTGCTGGCAATCTTGTGTTCCTCGGTTAGAACTCTTCTGGGCCTTGGGGGTGGGGCCGGTGGAAAGGTTCCCCATCTGGAGCCCCTCTTCCTCCTTCAAGGAGCCACTGAATCCAGTGACCTGCGCGTCTGGGGCTGCGGGATCAGGGTCTCCCAGAGAGTTAAATCCACCTTCTGGGTCAGAAGGTGGAGAGAGTGGGAAAGCTCATTCAGAAGAAAAGACTCAGAGGTCCCCGTGAAGTCCATTCTTGGACTTCCTCATCTTCTTCCCTTCCAAATCCCATAGTCCCTTAAGCTATCTCCTTGCATTGTCTGCTCTCGTTCCTGGGGTGCTCGTCACCTGAATCTTAGACCTGAAGAATGCTGGGACCCCGGCTGACTTTTCAGCTCTCATCCATATTATTCATAGCCCCAGATTCATCTTTCTGAAGAACTTTGATCATAACACATGTTCTCCCTACACAGTATTTAATGGCTCCCTATTGCTCATATTTTTGCCTGGCCTTCAAGGCCTGCCTTGGTCTTCCCACATCCAGTGACATCCCATATGTGGTCCAGATCCATTCATGTCTCTTCCCTCATCTGTATTCCTTATTCTGCGAACTGGCATCAGGCCTGTAAAGCATTGGTCAGGTGATGCCTTCATCTGAAATCGCCTCTTGCTGAAGTTTAATGCCAGTTCTGAGGCTCAGCTCAAGTGCCTTCTTCTAGCGAGCCTCACTGGATGGCTCCAGCTCAAAGACACTCTCATCCCTTCCAGCTGCCATCGTCCTCTGCCTCAGGCATCTTGTCTACTCTGTATCTTCTCTTCCACCACTGACTGTGAGTAGAGAGCAGACAACAGGGGACAGCTCTGCCACTCGTGGTTCCTCCCCTTTAATGGTTGTGACCCTTGTCTTTGCTCAGCTTTTCCCCATGGCCTGGAGCACATCAACTTCTCTGTCCCTCCTATGGGCAGCCTGTTAGTCTTTCAAGACCCGTCTTTCAAGCCATGTCCCCACAAACCCCTCCCTGATACCCCAACACAGGTGCTGTCCCCCTCCTTCAGCCCCATAACGAGTTCCCGGCCCTCTCATCGGCAGGCACTCCCCGTCGTGCTCTAACAATAACTAACATCTTGTTTGAGCTTCACTACTACCCTGGGTGGTAGATATTATCATTTCCTCCATGTTATAAAAAAGGACACCAAGATGACATTCAAATGATTTTATTTGCTCAAGATGGCTCAGCCAATGAGTTCTCAGGCCAAGATTTAAAGCTAGGTCTTCTGGAAGCAGAATTTGATTCATTTGCCATTCTACCACTCTGCCTGCCACATGCAGGCCTCAGATTCCCTCTAGTCTGTAAGCTCCCTCAGGACAGGGACAGACCTGGGTCATCTCTGTCTCTCACCTTCCTCCCTACGTTGCAATTCCACATTGGATGAATGGAATTGTAATCAATTCCCCAGCCCCAATATAGCTTCTCCCTTAGCCCTCTGTACTCAAGAGAATGGGAGTATACAGGCTTCTAAGGAAGCCCTGCAGGTAAAGGAGTTGGGTGGGGTTCCCCAGGGGGAACCTTAGTGGACCTTGAGGTGGCCCTTCCTGGATTTCTGGCTCCTACTGCCAAGTAGCCATCTACACCAAGAATTATGGTAGTTCTGGCTGGGCTTGACATTCCCTCACCAGCTGCATAGCTGCTGGGTTTCCAGGTTGGTTTTTGTGAAGCTCTTTCCTACCGAGAGCACACCCCACTCAATCCTTTTTAAGCTGAGGCTTCTTTCCTCTGCACTCCCACCTCCCCAGTGAGGACCAGCTGCTGACTGTGTTATCTTTTAGCTATGGCTCCACCCTCTTCCCGAGAATCTGGCAGAAAAATGAAGGCTCCCTTCTCCAACTCTCATGACTACCTCCTACAGCCATCCCCAACTGCAGCTTGCTCCTCTGGACATCTCCAGCCCATAGTCTCCATGCCCAGAACATAACACCTCATTCTCTTGAGTGTTTGCTGCACTTAGGAGCTTTATGTTACAAGCTAAGAGCCTATGCTAAGAGCTTTATGTGCAAACTTTCACTTACAAGGGTGAGGGACATTTTACAGATGAGGATGCTGAGGCTTCAAGAGATTAAGCAGCTTGTTGGGGTCACACGTTTAAGTGCAGCAAGGACATAAAAGCCCATGCTCTTAACTGCCACTCTGATGACAGAGCAGCTCAGACCCCTTTGGAGCTGACCTCCCAGCCTATGTCTCCTCCACCCCTGAAAGACACAAGAGACATCTGTTACCTACATCAGAAAACCAAGCAAACCAAAACCACTGCTGTTAAGTCAATTCTGACTCATAGCGACCCTATTGGACGGAATAGAACTGCACCATAGAGTTTCCAAGGAACAGAAGGCTGCTTAATTGAGCCAGGTAGCTCCTGGAGTTGTCCAGTCCTTCTGGGACTGGAACCTTGCCCACTCCAGCTCTAGGTATTAGCCACAGCAGCTCTGCCTGTTGCTGAGAGCTTTGGTTTCCAGGTGTGACAAAGGATTTGTTGTGGCGATGTGAGGCGTGATAACTGGCACTGTGAAAGCCATCACATGTGTATGTGGCAAAGCAGGCTTCCAAGGCTGGCAATCGAGTATGGAGGCTGTGGCTTCACCCTTGGGGATGCACTAGGGATGCTCCCCCTCAGGGGCAGTGATACATGGCACAAAGGAGGCGGTGTGTCAACAGATGGCTTGTTCGAGGCGATTAACCCTGTAGCCGGAGTCAGGCTGGGAAGATGGTCTCAGTGCAGACTGGCACAGCCTGGTGGTCACAGACAGCTTGACTCTGGCCAGCTACAAAACCTGAGCACTCTGGGCTAGTTGTTCCAGGAAGCCCTGTGCCATTGGAACTTGTGCAGAAATAAGAAGAATAGATGGGTAAAGGTGTGTAGAAAAGAGGGGAGAGGATACTGGGGTGGGGTATGGACAGATGGAGAGGCGGCATAAACTCAGAAGCCAAACAGACCTGTGTTCCAGTACCAGCTTTGTACGTACTAGCTGTGTAGGATTGGTCAAGTCATTTCACCTCTCTGAATCTTGCCTTCCTTGTTAGTAAAGGGAAGATAAAATGCCCTTTAGGATTATTTTGCATCCTAATTGGGACATGTACAGCCGTTAGTCCAATTCCAGTCACAAAGTGGAGAACCACCACACAGTACTAGGAATCATGGAACAGTTCGTGGAACACAGTAGGTAATCAATAAATGGGAGATGTTATTGCTGTTAGGTGCTGTCACACTGATTCGGACCCCTAATGACTCTATGCACAACAGAACGACACACTGCCCAGCCCTGCGCACCCTCACCACTGTTGCTATGCTTTGAGCTCACTCTTGCAGCCACGGTGTCAGTCCATCTTGTTGAAGTCTTCCTCTTTTTTGCTCGCCCTCCACTTTACCAAGCATGATGTCCTCTTCCAGGGACTAATCCCTCCTGATAACATGTCCACATTGTGTGGCACATAGCCTTGCTGTCCTTGCTCTAAGGAGCCTTCTGATTCTGGTTGTACTTCCTTCAGGGCAGACTTGTTTGTTCTTTTTGCAGGCCGTGGTATGTTGATATGCGTATGAGGTGACTGAAAGCACCGTGGCTTCAGTCAGGTGTACCTTACTCTTCAAGGCGACATCTTTGGTTTTTCAATACATCAAAGAGGTCTTTTGCAGCTGATTTGCCTACTGCACTGCCTCGTTTGATTTCTTGACTGCTGCTTCCATGGGTGTTTTTGTGGATTGAACTGTGTACCCCCCAAAAATGTGTGTGGCAATTTGACTGAACCGTGATTGCTGGTATTGCGTGGCGGTTCTCCACTTTGTGATTTTCCTCTGCTGTAAATCTTAATCACTGCCTGTGGTTAACAGGGTGAGATTGGATTATGTCAAAGAAGGTTAGAGTGGGACCGTAACACCTTTAACTAAGGTCACTTCACTTATCCAGTGTAAAGGGAGTTTACCTGTAGCGCGGCTGGCACCATCTTTTATCCTATATATAATAAAAGGAAAGGGAAACAAGCAGACTGGGACGTCACACCATCAAAAAAAAAAACAGTGCCAGGAGCAGAGTGTGAGGTTCCTATGCTGAGACGTTCCCAGATCCAAGAAAGACTGATAAAACACAAGGACCTTCCTTCAGAACCAACAGAGAGAGTATGTTCCCCTGGAGTTGGCACCCTGAATTTGAACTTCTAACCTAATGGGCTGTGAGATATTAAACTTCTGTTTGTTAAAGCCATCCACTTGTGGTGATTCTGTTACAGCAGCACCAGATGACTGAAGTAGATTTTGATTGTGGATCCAAGTAAAATGAAATCCTTGACAACTTTAATATTTTCTCCATTTATCAGGATTTTTTTTATTATTGTAATTGAGTGAAAATGTACAACCCCATATAAATTTGCATACCCTCCTATGTGCAGCACCCCCTGCTCTCCCTGCCTGGTGACAGGACACTCCTCTGTTCTGCACATGTCATATCCTCCTAACAATCTCCTGTTCCCTCCTCTCCACACTCTCCCCTGCCTCCAGTAAGAGGTCAGCAGGATGATACCCTGTAGATGATGTTGTTTATTGGCCCAGTTATGAAGATTTTTGTTTTCTTTGTGTTGAGGTATAATCCACACTGAAGGCTGTGGTCTTTGATCTTCATCAGTAAGTGCTTCAAATACTCTTCCTTTTCAACAAACAAGGTTGTGTTATCTGCAAATGGCAGGTTGTTAATGAGTCTTTTTCCAGTCCTGATGCCCCTTTCTTCATACAGTCCAGCTTCTCAGATTATTTGCTCAGCACGTAATGGGAGATGGTAGATTAGAAACCCTTTGATGTGCACTATATTAGCATAGTACCATGAACATAAGGGGTACCCTATAAGTATTTTGAATGAATGAGTGAACAAACAATAGAGGGTCACACCAAAAGTCAGCTTCGTCTCCCATTCTTCTGTTTCAACCTCTCTCAATCCCCCCCAGTTCCACTCCCACCACAGTAGAAGCCCTGATTTCACAGCCATCGGGGGGGGGGGGTCGTCTCTCTCAGTTTTATGTTTTTCCACATTCTGCACACATTTTTATCTGCTCTCCTTTCTATCCAGGCTCCTCCAGTCTGAGGGGAACTTCACCTGATACCTGGTTCCCATCCCCACATCATCTTTCCTCTCTATGGCACCATTAGCTTTCCTTCTCTTCTGGATCTTTGTCTTCTAAAAACAACCCTGGTCAGCTTTCTCTCATCTAAAATTATGGCCCCGAACTACCTTGATCTAACATGCACCAGCCCTCCGGTTGTTTCCCTCTGTCCCTTCACAGCCTAAAAATTCCTGGAGGAGTTCACAGACATCCCAGTCTTCACTTGCTGTTCTCCATAACACCTCAGTGGTCTCATTTCTGCCCAGTTCTCCCCTGACATGGTTCCTACCAAGATCACTGGTGGCCTACTCATCAACAAAGTGAACGTACAATTTTTCTCCCTCTCATGTTACTCAACCTTTCAGATGTTATCTGACACCTCTGTCCTCTCCTTGGAGTGTTCTCCTCCATCAGTTTCTGGGACACTCACCTTCTCCTAGAAAATATGGCCTTAGTGATAGAAAGGATGCTGGAAATTACAAGATAAAATTATATAAGACTAACGACTTGTTAACTGACAATAGCTTTGTCAACAACACATATGGCAACTATACATGTGGACCTCACTAGAGGGAATACACAGGAATCAAATCAACTACATTTGTGGAAAGAGACAATGGAGAAGCTCAATATCATCAGTGAGAACAAGGCCAGGGGCCTTGCTCAAATGCAAGTTCAAGTTGAAGCTGAAGAAAATTAGAACTTCAGGAGAGCCAAAGTATGACCTTGAGACTATTCCACTTGAATTTAGAGGCCATCTCAGGCATACATTTGGCACACTGAACACTAATGACCAAAGACCAGACAAGTTGCGTATGACATCAAGGACATTTTACACGAAAAAAACAAAAGGTCATTAAAAAGACAGGAAAGAAAGAAAAGACCAAGCTAGATGTCAGAAGAAATTTTGAAATTTGCTTTTGAGCACAGAGTAGCTAAAGAAATGGAAGAAATGTTAAAGAGCTGAACAGAAGATTTCAGAGGATGTCACAAGGAGACAAAGTAAAGTATTGTTATGAAATGTGCAAAGACTTGGAGATAAAAAAACAAAAGCAAGGGATATGCTTGGCATATCTCAAGCTGAAAGAACTGAAAAAATTCAGACCTCGAGTTGCAGCATTGCAAGAGTCTCTGGGCAAAGTATTGAAAAACACAAGAAGCATCCAAAAAGGAAAAGAATTACAGTTCACTGTGCTGTAAAGAATTGGTTGTCATCCTGCCATTTCAAGAACCCATGGTACAGAAGGAAGGATTCAAGCTGCTCTGAAGGCGCTGGTGGAAAACAAGCCTCCGGGAACTGACAGAATATCAATGCAGAAGATTCAACAAATGGACACAGCACTAGAAGTCCTCACTTACTCTATGCCAAGAAATTTAAAGACAGCTACCTAACTGTTCATACACGTGTCATGTACATGCCAGTTCCAAAGAACCCCAACCAAACCAAAGTCACTGCCGTCTAGTCGATTCTGACTCATAGCGACCCTATAGGTCAGAGTCGAACTACCCACAGGTCTCCAAGGAGCACCTGATGGATTTGAATTGCCAGCCTTTTGGTAAGCAGACAAAGCACTTAACTGCTGCACCACCAGGGTTTCCGTTCCAGAGAAAGGTGATCCAATCCTGGAAATTATCAAACAGCATCATTAATATCACATGGAAAAAAAGAAAAAGTTGCTGACAATAGTTCAAAAACAACTGCAGCAGTACATCGACAGGAAACTGCTAAGAATTCAAGCTGAATTAAGAAGAGGATATGGAATGAGGGCTATAATTGTTGGTGTCAGATAGAGCTTGGCTGAGAAAGCAAAGAATACAAGAAACACGTTTACCTGTGTCTTATTGATGATGCAAAGGCTTTCTTTTGCATGGATCATAACAAATTTGAATAACATTCTGAAGAATGGGAATTGCAGAACACGTAATTTGGTCATGCAAAACCAAAAGAGAAACAAAAGACAGTTCTTTGAACAGAATGGGAGGACACCATGTGGCTTAAAATCAGGAAAAGTGTGTATCTGTGTTGCACCCTTTCATCATACTGATTCAGTCTGTAAACTGAGCAAATAATCTGAAAGACTGGACTATATGAAGAAGAAAGGGGCATCAGAATTGGAGGAAAACTCATTAACAACCTGCTTTGTGTAGATGATGCAATCTTGCTTACTGAATGCAAAGATGACTCGCAGCACTTGCTGAAGACCGAAGACTACAGTCTTCAGTATGGATTACATCTCAGCATCAAGAAAACAAAAATCCTCACAAGTGGACCAGTAAGCAACATCATGATAAACAGAGAGCAGATTAAAGTTTTCAGGGACTTCATTTTAACGTTACCATCAGTGCCCATAAGCAGCAGTCAAGAAATCAAATGACGTACTACATTCAGCAACTCTGCTGCAAAAGACTTGTTTACAGTGTTAAAGAGCAAAGATGTCACTTTGGGGGCTAAGATGTGCCTGATCCAGGCCATAGTATTTTCAATCACCTAATTGCATCCAAAAACTAGACAGTGAGTAAAGAAGCCTGAAAATGAACTGATGCCTTTGAATCATAACATTGGTAAAGAGTATTGGAGACACCATAGGCTAAAAGAATGAACAAGTCTGTCTTGGAAGAAGTACAGCTAAAATGCTCCTTAGGAATGAGGATGGAGAGGCTTCATCTTGTATGCATTGGACATATTATCAGGAAGGACCAGTCTTTGGAGGTCATTGTGTGAAAAAGAGGAAGTCCTTCAAGGGGGTGAATTGACACAGCAGCTGAAAGAAGGTGATCAAACATAGCAACGTGAAGGTGGTGGGGGATCAGCAGTATCTCATTCTGCTGGGCAAAGGGCATGAATGACTCAATGGCACCTAACAACAGGGTGCAAAGTTCAAGGAGGCATTCATAAGGTCACACAAGTCCCTTAAATTTCTCATGCTGTGCTCTCAGGGTAAATCGAGGCCAAATTGGCACAAACAGCATCTTGCTAAGAGAGCCTTCTGCATCCCACATTGGTGAGTGGCATCTGGGATCTCAAAAGCTGCCACGCTGCCATCCAAAGCAAATGGTCCCAACTCAGCAGGATGGGATGATCACCAAGGACCAAAATGACATGGGGGAAGAGAACCCAGAAGACAGACAGACCCACGTGAGTAGGTGACTACATGGACTTGTGACCGGAAGAACCAGATGGTGCCTGGCCACCACCAGTGATAGCCATGATGGACCTCACAAAGTTGAGTGTCACTGGCAACGCAAGAATAAAAAGGGCTGCACCCTGAGCTCTCCACTAAAAGACTGCAATTGATGGTCCAGGGGCCTCGGGGTTCCCCTGGAAGCATGGCTCCTGGCCCTGATGCTGCCCCTGTCCATAAATCATAATGGAGGTCAATTCTTCGGATAGGAGTAGATTGGACTCAGTGACACAGAGTGACCATATCATGTGTGCACTTTATGGTTCTATGCATCCATAGGATATCACCCTGCTGACCTCTTCCTGGAGGTGGGGGAGTGGGTGGAGAGGAGGGATAGGAGATTGTTGGGAGGATAAGACATGTGTGGAACAGAAAGGAAAAGTGTGTTGTCACCGGGCAGGGAGAGCAGTGGGAGCTGCATACAGGTGGGCATGCAAATTTATACGGGAGTATACATTTTCACTTGATTGTAAAAAGAATATAATAATAATTCTCATGCTAGATGGCTGGTTGCCTTACCCTAGTCCTGGTCCTGCTTTTCTTGGCTCTGTGATGGTGATGGAAATCCTGGTGGCATAGTTTTTAAGAGCTATGGGTGCTAACCAAAATGTTGGCAGTTCAAAACCACCATGCACACCTTGGAAATTCTATGGGGCAGTTGTCCTCTGTCCAACAGGGTTGCTATGAGTCAGAATTGACTTGATGGCAAGGGGTTGAGTTTTTGCTTTATAATGGAGACAGTATTTGGAGTGATGTATCTACAAGCCAAGAATCCTAAGGATTGCTGGGTACCAAGAGAAAGACATAGAGCAGACACTCCCAAAGAAACTTCTGAGAGAGCACGACCCTGCCAGCATCTTGATTTCAAACTGCTAGCCTACAGAAGTGTGAAAGAATACATTTCTGCTGTTTGAAGACACCCAGTTTGTGGTCATCAATTGTAGTGGCCCCGGGAAACTGATAGACCTCCTTTGTGCTAGGATATCACGCCTTGTGGGGCCCTCAGCACTGTGTTAACGTTGCCTCTAAGTGCACAGCTAATGTTTGTGAGGAGCTCACCAACTACTGTGTGGTGCCTGCAACAGCCCCAGGTGTGAAGTGTGAGGTCCTCACTTCATAAATGGAGAAAGGGTGGCTCAGAGAGATGCAGGTTATATGGAGTATTGGCTTCTTATTGCTGTTGTTAGTTGCCATGGAGTCAACTCTGAGTCCTGGACATTCCATGTGTGCAGTGTAGAACGTGTTCCATAGGATTTTCAAGACTGTGACCTTTCATAAGCAGATCACCAGGTAGGTCTTCCAAGATGCTTTTGGGTGGATTCAAACTGCCAACCTTTTGGCCAGTAGCTGGTGCTTAACTGCTTTCAATACTCAAGGATTCATTAGTTTCCTGTGCTATAGGACAATTTGCCACAGATTTAACAGCTCCAAAGAACACACATTTACAGTGTTGGTGAGTCTGAGCTGGCTTCTGTACCCAAGCTTTCACAAGGGACGCCATCAGGTGTTGGCCAGGCTTCCCTCTCATCTGTAGCTCAGGGGCCTCTTCCGAGCTCATTCAGGTTGTTGGTATGATTCAGCTCTTTGCTGGTACAGGATTGAGGGTCTCAGCTCGAAGAGGCTACCTCTCCCTGTGCAGACACGACATGACTAAGTGTTTTCTCAAGTCAGCAGCAAACTCTCACTCCCTTCAGGAAGGGCTCAGGCCCTCTTTATATGGTTTACATCTGATGATGAAGTCAGGCCCACCCAGAATCATCTCTCTTTTGATTAATTCAAAATCAGCCACTCTGGGATCTTAATTGTTGTGTTGCTGTTAGGTGTTATTGAGTCTTTCTGACTCATAATGGCCTTACACACAACAGAACAAAATACTGACCTATCCCGTGTCATCCTCGCAGTCATTGCTGTGTTTGAGCCTGTTGTTTAAGCAACTGTGTCAGTTTATTCCCTTGACAGTCTTTCTCTTTTTTGCTGACCCTCTGCTTTACCAAATGTAATGTTCTTCTCCAGAGACTGGTCCCTCCTTACAACATGTCCAAAGCACGTAAGATGAAGTCTCTCCATTCTCGCTCCTAAGGAGTATTTTGGCTGTGCTTCTTCAAGACAAACTTGTTCATTCTTCTGGCATCCCGTGGTATCTTGCAGTATTCTTTGCCAGCACCATGATTCAAAGGCATCAATTCTTCTTCAGTCTTCCTTATTTATTGTCCAGCTTTCCCATGCATAGAAGTCAATTAAAAATACCATGGCTTGAGTTAGGCACATGTTGGCCTTCACAATGACATTTTTGCTTTTTAACACTTCAAACATTGCCCAATGCAGTACATTATTTGATTTGTTGACTGTTGCTTCCATGGATGTTGATTGTGAATTCATATAAAATGAAATCCTTGACAACATCAATCTTTTCTCTGTTTATCATGATACTGCTTACTGGTCCAGTTGTGAAGATTTTTATTTTCCTGATGTTGAGGTGTAATCCATCTCCAAGACTGGGGCCTTTGCATCAATAAGTGCTGCAAGCCCTCTTTGCATCCAGCAAGTGAGGGTGTGTCCCCTGCATAATGCAAATTGCTGATGAGTCTTCCCCTAGTTCTGATGCTCCTTTCTTCTCCATATAGTCGGCGTCTTGGATTATTTGGTTAGCAGACAGACTGAATAAACATGTGCAACACATACAACACTGAGACACAGTTATCCTGATTTTAAACCATGCATTATCTCCTTGTCCTGTTAGAACAGCTGTCTCTATTCTCTATGCACAGGTTCTGCATGAGCAAGTAAAGAATTCTGGAATCCTGTTCTTTCCAAAGTTATCCATAATTTGTTATGATCCATATAGTCTGATTCCTCTGCATGGTGAACAAAACACAGGTAAACATCTTTCTGGTATTCTCTGTTTTCAGCCAAGATCCATCTGACATCAGTAATAATAACCCTCATTCCATGTCCTCTTCGGGCTTCAGCTTGGATTTCTGGCAGTTCCCTGTTGATATACTGCTGCACCCATTTTTAACTATCTTCAGTGACATTTGACTTACATATGTTATTAGTGATATTGTTTGGTATGATGTGGTCAGATCACCTTTCTTGGGAACTGACACATATGTAGATCTCTTTCACGTAGCTGTCTTCCAACCGTCTTGCCACGGACAAGTGAGTGCTTCCAGTGTTGCATGCATTAGTTGAAACTTCTCAATTAATACACTGTCAGTTCCTGGAGGCTCGTTTTTTTTGCCAATCCCTTCGGTGCAGCTTGGATGGTTTCTTGCAGTATCATGATCATTTTGATCATATGCTACTTCCTGAAACGGTAGAACCATGACCAATTCTTTTTGGTCTGGTGATTCTGTTTTTGTTTTGTTTGGTTTTGTTTATGCTTCCTGTGCCATTCCATATTTTACCCATAGAATTCTTCCATAGTGCAACAAGCATGTTCTTCCCTTTTGGTTTTATAACCACAGGTCTTTGAAAATTTTATGATAATATCTTGTTTTCTTGAGCCTTTGAAAACTTCCCATCACCTCTTTTACTTTATCATTTCTTCTGTTCATTTTATCTACACTGTGTCCAAGAGCACGTTTCAGAGTCTCTCCTCACATCCGTTTGGATCTTGTCTTTCCTTCCTGTCCTTTTAATGATCCTTTGCTTTCTCTGTATATGATATCCTTGGTGTTCTGTATCTTGTCTGGTCTTCGGTCACTAGTGTTCAATGTGTCAAATGTATTCTTGCAATGGTCTCTAAATCCATGTGGGAGGTGCTCAAGGTCCTACTGTGCCTCTTATGGAGTTGTTTGACTTCAGCTTCCCCTTGAGCCTGCAGTCATTACCTGGCCTTTTTCTGACTGGTGATACTGAGCTTCTTTATTGTCTCTTCCCACAGATGCAGTCAATTTCATTCCCATGTATCCTATCTGATGAGGTCCATGTGTACAGCTGCTGTTTATATTGCTGGTCTTACAAAACTCTGTTGTGCAATCTCTGGTATCTTTTCTATCACCCAGACCATATTTTCCAACTGCTGATCCTAGTCTTCCCCTTCTCCCCAAATTTCACATTCTAATTATCCATAATTATCAATGTGCCATGATTTCATGTTTGATTGATTTCAAACTGCAGAACTGGACTTTAATCAATGTTTTCTTCATCTTTGGTATTAGTGGTTGGTGTGTAAATTTGAATAAGATTGGTATGAACTGATCTTTCTTGTTGGTATATGGATATTATCCCATCACTGACAACATTGTACTTCAGGATAGAACTTGACATTTTTTTGGACAATGAATGCAATGCCGTTTCTCTGCAATTTGTCCTTCCCAGCATGTGGTAAAGCATGTGATTATCTCATTCAGAACGGCCAATACTGTGGCTCTTATGGAGTTGCTTGACTTCAGCTTCACCTTGAACTTGCAGTCATTACCTGGCCTTTTTCTGATGCCTAGGATATCTGTCTTCAGATGTTCCATTTCATTTTTGATAACGTTCTATTTTCCTAGACTCGTATTTTGGGCGTTTTATGTTTAGATTATCACTGGATGTTTACCGCTGTTTCTTCTCACTTTAAGTCATGCTGTATCAGCCAACGAAGGTCCTGAAAGCTCTACTTCATTCACATCGTCAAGGTCCACACTACCCTGAGGAGGCGGCCCTTCTCCAGTAGTATTCTGAGGGCCTTTCAGCCTGAAGGGTTCATCCTCTGGCACTGTATCAAACAATATTCTGCTGTTATTCATGAGGTTTTCACTGAAAAAATTTGTTAAGAAGTAGATTGCAAGGTCCTTCTTCTTAGTCTGTCTTAATCTTGAATCTGTTTTGAAACTTGTCTGCCATGGGTGACTCTGCTGGTATTTGAAATGCCAGTGGCATAGCTTCTAGCATCATGGCCATATACAGCCCCCACATGGGACAAATGGAAATCTCTTCATTTGTGCCATATAATCTCATCATGACAGTCACATCTCATTAGAGTCAGAGGTTCTCTCCATATTCAAGGGAAGGGAATTCTGCAGAACACGTACACCAAACAAACAAAACCCAAACCTGTTGCCATTGAGTCAATTCTGACTCATGGCAACGCCATGTGTTACAAAGTAGAACCACCACATAAGATTGTCTTGCCTGTAATCTTGATGGAAATAGATCACTAGGCCTTTCTTATATGGCAGCACTGGGTAAGTTTGAACCAATAGCCTTTATGTTACTAGCTGAGTGCAAACTCTGCCGTCTGTGTACACCATGGGGCAGGAGTCTTGGACACCATGTGGCAGCTCTAGGTGTGGACACAAGTGGCAGCTCTAGGTTCTGTGTCATTGATCCAGCAGAGGCAAAGGTTACAAGGACTAAGACACTTGTTTAGTTTTAGAAGAACCCAACTGGACACTGTACACAGTGCCTATCAGAGCTCCTGCCCACTTTAGGTGCCAGTGCTGTAGTTCCTATCCCCACTGTTAGGTGACATTCAATCAGTTCCAACTCATAGTGAGCCTGCCTACAACAGCGAAATACTGCCCAGCCCTGCATCATCCTCACTGTCCTTGCCAGACTTGAGTCCATCGTTGTAGCCATTGTGTCATCCATGTCCTTGAGAGTCTTCCCCTTTTTTGCTGCCCTCTACTCTACCAGGCACGATGCCCTTCTCCAGGGACTGATCCCTCCTAATAACGTGTCCAAAGTATGTGAGATGTAGTCTTGCCATCCTTGCATCTAAGGAACACTTTGGCTGTACTTTCCATCCCTGAGAGAAGCCTTTATAGGCCTCTCTGCTTCTGTACTCAGCCATGGTACTTACAGGAGACTTGGGGTTGGGGGACTGCTGCAGTATTCTCTATCAGGGTTGAGGTCTGTGCCTGGCTGGGCAAGGGGAGTGCCATAGAAATGCCTTCTCAAGCTCCTCACAGACTAGAAACTTGATCTATTTCTCCCACTCCCTACTCTCTTAACTCCTACCCCTCACCCCATGAAGAAAGCCACAAAGTCTGGGATTGATGCTGAATCTTTTTTTTTTTTTTTAAATTTTGCTTTCTTAAAGCATGTGCTGAGCTGATGGAGAGAGCAGTCTGGCAATTAAAAAGGCCCAGCGGCTTGGGCAGCAGCAGGGGGAGGCCAGGTGAGGGTGGGGGAGACCCTCTTTCCTGGGCCAGGGAGCAGCAAAGCCCGCACTAAGTTCATAAAATACAAAACAAGGGAGGGGGAGGAGAGGAGGGGAACTTGTAAAATACAATATCTTAGGGGCTGGGCAATAATAAAAAATAAGGTTCATTATTTACAAACAATTTCTGTTCTTGTTCTCTGTACAGTGGAAGGCAGGTGAGGGAAGGCAGGGGTGTGTGTGTTTTATGTTGGGTGCATGAGGGTCCATGGGCGGGGCAGGGAGGCAGTGGTTGTGTTGGCGGTGAGAGGAAGGAGGAGGAGGGTACCCAGTGAGTGGTTCACCTGTGGACGGATGGCCATGGAGGGAGAGATGAGAGAGGAGTGGTTGGCCCAAGGGAACAGTCCCAATGTTGGGGTGACAGGAGAGAAGCCCCAGCCACTGGATTGGGGCAAAGAAGCATTAAGGAGAAGTAGAACCCTTCCTCCTGGGATGGGAATGCCCAGGGGGCAGGGGTGCGAGCCAGGTCGGGGTTGGTGAGCAAGACAAGCCCTCTTCTGGGTGCCAGGGGGTCCGTCCTGTGTCCTGGGTCTTGGCAGGTGCTAGGAGAGTTTGACGGTGGTGTTGGGGCCCAGATCCCTAGAGAGAGAAGAGGAACAAGGTGATATAGCAGAAAGGAGAGGGTACAGCAGGGATGAGCCCAGTGAGAACCCTCTCACCCTTGTGCAAGGGTCTGGGAGGGATGGGGCCTTGGGAGGGTGTGGGCCATGTAGGGGACTGGGGGTGGGCAGAGAGCAGGTGGAGCCCAGAAACCCAGGAAGAGTGGAGCCAGGCCCACCTACCTCTCACGGAACCACTCTTTGGGGTGGGAGAAGTTGGGGCTGGTACTGTTTCCACCAACGTCCTCCGGCCAGGCCTCACTCAGGTACTTGGTGGTCTCATGGGTGCTGTCCAGAAGGTCATGCTGCAGGTGGTCCTGGGGCCGCTGCTCTGCTGGCCCCCCAGGCTTGATCTCCCAGCCATCTGGGGGCTCCATGGGCAGTAGGGCGCTGTGGCCATCATCCCAGGAGCCTGCTCCCTCGTCATAGAACAGGAGACTTCTTGAGGGCACTGGAGGGAGAGCGGGGGGTGAGCCACTGGGCCGAGGGGCTCCCATCCTGGTTCCATTTCTGGCCTGGGAGTTAAGACATACGCCCTTACAGGCTTGGATTTGAGTCTCAGCTCTAGCAATTCCAAATCCTCTAACAGACCAAATCTTACGTTTAACTTGAACCTTTCTGAGCCTCAGTTTGCTCATCTGTAAAACTGGGATACCAGAATCTACCTCCTATAGATGTGAAGATTAAATGAGATAATATTGGAAAAGAAATTGAAACTGTGCTTACTGAGCACTTAGAAGAAATTAGCTCTTCTGAAACAAAGGGTACTGGATCGAGTCATCAGGAGAGCTGAGTTCTAATCTCCCCTCTACCACTCACTATATGTGAGACTTTTTATACGTCTTATCCCTATTCTGGGTCCTAGTTTTCTCTATGGGGAAGTGAGCAGAAAGGGAACAGACAGCTGGACACCTACTGTGTGTCACGCATTCTGCAATGCTGTTGAACGTACATCAACTTGTTAAAATCTTAGACTCCTGAGAATGAGGTTGCCCTATTTCAGGGAGTGAGTAAATGAGGCACCAAGCTGTTAGGCAAGTTGTCCTATGTTGAAAAGTAAAACCAGCTGCTGTTGAGTTGCTTCCAACTTATGTCAGCCTCGTGTATGTTACAGTAGAACTGTGCCTGGTAGGGTTTTCAATGGCTGGGTTTTCAGAAGGGGATCACCAGGCCTTTCTTCCAATGGACCTCTGTGCGGGCTTGGATCTCCAATCTTTCTGGTATCAACCATGCATATTAACCATTTGCACTACGCAGGGACTTCTATTCCATGCTGCCAGGGACCTGTCAGCACTAAAATCAAACCCAAACTCGTTGCTGTCGATTCCAACTCATGGTGACCCTCTAGGACAGAATGGAACTACCTCCTAGAGTGTCCTAAGCTGTAATCTTCACAGAGTAGATTGCCAGGTCTTTTCTCCCTCAGAGTGGCTGGTGGGTCAGAAATGCTGACCTTTCAGTTAGCAGTGGAGCACTTAACCCCACTGTACCACTAGGGTCCCTTAGCAGCACTAAAACCCTTGCTGTTGAGTCAGTTCCAACTCACAGTTACCATATGGGACAGAATGGAACTGCCCCATAAGGTTTCCAAGGGGCACTTGGTGGATTTGAACTCCAAATCTTTTGGTTGACTATGAGCTCTAACCACTGCACCACCAGGACTCCGAGGCAGCACTGAATCAAACCAAACTCATTGCCATCGAGTCGACTCTGACTCATAGAGACCCTATAGGACACAGTAGAACTGCTCTTTAGAGTTCCCAAGGAGCGCCTGGTGGATTTGAACTGCCAGCCTTTGGTTAGTAGATGTAGCACTTGACCACTATGTCACCATGGTCTCTAAGCAGCATTAAAGGTGGATGGGAATCCAGGTTCCATGCTATTCCTCAGCTCCCTCAGCTCTGCCAGGCCTGACCTCACAGCCGGTGTGAACAGCAAGCCCTGGGATTGTGCAAAGCCCTGGCCCTGTCCACCGGAAGCTCTGCAAACCAGCCTGTTCCAAAGCCATCTCCTATCTCAGCCGAGCCTCCTCATCGCCCTGTCCAGACACCAGTAAAACGGTCACTGAGTCTGCTCGAACTCGTGATGACCCCAACTCCTGCTGATCCCACATGTGTCGGCATAGAGCTATGCTCCCTAGGGTGCTCGGTGGTTGATGCTTTGGGAACTAGGTCACCAGGCTTTTGTTCTGAGGTGCTCTTGGTGGACTCAAACTTGAAATCTTTCAGTTAGCAGCGAACTGCGTTAACAGTTTGTACCTCCCAGGAACTCTGCCATGGCTAGAGAGACGGTCTAAAACTCATGGCATTCACTCGGAGGGGCTTCTTCCCAAATCCTGTCCCTGCCCGTCATTCACCCTCTCTTTCACATACACGTGGGTCTCTATGCCTCCAGAAAAGCTGCCCTTTCCCCCTGCTGCCTACCCCTCTTAGCAACTGTCTTCTCTCCTTCTTAAGCCACACTTGTCCAGGGAGTGGCTCCCACTCTCTGTCTCCACTTCCTCTTTCCCAGTCTCCCGTGCTGGCTTCTCATGCCCTCCTTTGAAGGTCACTGGTGTCTTGTTCATTCTCCAGGCAGCGTCCTTCCTTCATGAAACTCACTCCTCCCTCATTGCCTCTCTCAGAATTGCAGTCTGTTTCCTCTTCCTCCTCTGCCAGATAAGTTGCTCCTGATAAATAAGGGACAGCCGGGAAGTTTCTCTGTAGGTCTACCTGAAGTAGCTATTGTCTGGCTCTGAAATCTACCCTACTCTTTGTCCTAGGGCCCTAGCCCCTTCTCCCCTGGCTGCCCATGTTTCTGCTCTCTTCGTCCAGTGAGCTCCTCTAAAAGGGAATGGGTATGCCCATTTGGAAATCCTGGTAGCGTAGTGGTTAAGCTCTATGGCTGTTAACCAAAAGGTCAGCAGTTGAAGTTCACCAGGTGCTCCTTGGAAACTCTATGGGGGCAGTTCTACCCTGTCCTATAGAGCCACTATGAGTCAGAGTCGATTCAACAGCAATGTTTTTTAAAATTTTTTTGTGTACCAGGCAATGGGCTAATGTACCATTGTATTTCATCTTCACAATAGTCACGCTCAGTAAGTGCACGACGGTGACGTGCTTTTTCCAAATGAAGAAGTTAAAGCCTAGAGAGCTTAGGACATGCACCCAAGATTATAAAGTGAGCCAGCGGCAGCATCAGGTAGGACTAGCTCTAAAGCTCCATGCTCTTAACAGTACCTTACAAACGCCCATGGGAATGGCAAATATCTGGCCACCACTACCTATCCTCTGCCCATGCTTGAAATTATAATGGATCACGACACTTCTTCCTGTGGATCCAGAGTGGTGACTCAGAGTCCTTCGCAATAAAGAGCTTCAAGCAGCCACTGCCCCCTCATTGGAAATGGCCCTTGAGTGGAAATTCATTTTCTCTTCAGTCATAAAATACTGGTGGGGCTTAGCAGATGTCCCCATATCACTGGTACCGTCATACAAGGGGACTAGGTCTGGAACATTCTTCTTATCCTCTAAGCCCTTCACCCCCAGACCACACAGGTAGTGGTCTGAGAAGCAGGCTAAGAACACCAATCCCAGTTTGACCGCCAACACCAAGTAAATCATGGATACCCTTTGGATCTCAGTTTCCCCGTCTGCAAAATGGGGAGGTAGAATGAGATGATGCCCGTGCAAAACTTGGCTTGTCTCTCATGCCTGGCCTCACCCACAAGTTGGGGCTGATGGAGGGTGGTCGGCAGGACGGGAGGGCACACTCACTCTGGCTGGCCGTGTAGACGCTGTCAGTGGCCATGGGGTCTTCCTTCACAGTCTGGGAGCTGGAGGAAAACTCCGGAAGGCAGGACATGAGGGAGCCCAGCACCAGGACGAAGCACAGGGCTGCCACCTGGTAGTTGACAAACAGCTGCGGTCAGTTCTGGGCAGGGAGGTCCCGCAAGTCGGGCTACCCCCGTACTCCGCCTCCTGGCCAGTGGGTGCACAAAGCTCAGGCTTTTCCAAAAGAATGGCTCCCAGTGCCATCTGTCCCCTTGATGTGGAGCTGCACATGCTCTCTGGAGAAGATGCAGGCTACTTAGAGCATCTCAACCTATTGTAGGGGGCCTGCCACAAAGCAGTGCTGGAGAGGGAAGTGGTTAATGCGGTTGTCACCTGCGGCGAGGGGGTACCAGGGCAAGGAAGGAAGGGGAGGTGGAGGTGCATGTCGGGAGAGGGGAGGGGGACATACTGCCATTCCAGGTTCTCAGCTGGATTCCTAGAAAACCTGGACAGTAGGGAGTGGCTGAGACTCACGGAGCCCCGATTCCTGCCCATGTCATCATGGTTCTGCCGTCTGACGCAACAAGGATTCTGGAGGGCCTGGGGCTGCCAGGAGGCAACAGGCAGGAGTACATTTCCAGAAAAGAACGGATGAGGGGCTGGCAGAGGCCTGACTCACACACTCGGCGTGTTTTGGGGTTTTAAGCGTTTGCTTAGCCTTCTTATCACCCTCCATTCCAGAAAGAACTAAGTCCTTACCTCCCTGCATCTTCCCAAGCCCTTCACTCCACAAAGTCTGTGGGAGCCGCTACCTCAAAGGACCTTCCCCACTAGTCCCTACCTGGGTTCACTGGAATCATTAGGCCATTGATACCCATGCTAGAATTGGTCACGGAAGGCTGTGTTCCAGAAGGCTCCACGGGCCTGGAGAAGGAGCCAACCAGCATTGGGATAGTTTGCCCACATTATCATCAATCCCTCAGAGCGCTGCCCAGCCCCCTTGAGAGCCAGTCTTGAGCAGCTGTCCTCCTATGGCCCTGGGGCGCAGGAAACAGTACCTACCATGAGGCAGGTCCCAGTTTGGGTGGCAGCCATCTTGTAAGGTCTGGAGATCTTGTTGGTGACCAGGGTCTGGAGTTTCTGCAGCTGTTGGAGCAGGGTCCTGAGGAGGGTACAGCTGTCACCTGCAGGTTCTGATCCAGCAGGCATCTCAGCCCCCTGGAGCTGTCCCTGGGGGACTTGTGCTGGCTTGCTTGGCTTCCACACCAGGTGACCATTTCAGTCAAGACAGAAAAGGTCACCTCTCAGCTGGCTCCTCTGTGGAGCGGCTGGGGCACCTGGGGCCTGCCTCCTGGTGACTATCTGGGCATCTTGTGGGAGCCCAGGGGTGTTCTGTGATTCTCCTGGCCATAGTAGGGGTGGGAGGGCATCTGCCACAATTGACCTGGTCTGTGGCCAGATTTCTTTCCCCTACCCTACACCAACCAAAAACCAAACCCATTGCTATGGAGTCAATTTGGACTCATAGTGACTCTAAAGGACAGAGTAGAATGTCTCATGGCGTTTCAGTGGAGTGCCTGGTGGACTTGAACTGGTGACCTTTCGGTTAAGCAGCCATAGGTGTTACCCACTGTACCACTAGGGTTTCCTATGCAACCCCAGCCGCAGATGAGCTGACGTTTGCGCCTTCTTCTCCACAACACCCTGAGCTGACAATAAAGGGATGTGCTTGGCACAGTGCCTAGTATGCAGTGAAGGTTCAGTAACAGTTATTCTTTTTGTCAATTTTGTTGCTGTTTTTCCTTGGATCAAAGCACCTCTAACACTTTTTTCGGACTTATGAATTTCTATGGCAGTTTACTTAACTAACTGTGGCCTCCCTGAGGGCGAGGACTGGGTCTCACCCATGGCGAAGTCCTAGGGGTACACACAGAAGGTGCTCAGCCAAGCTGGGTGAACAAGTGCTTAATCATGGCCGTCCTCCCAGCTGGGCAGGTGGGGCCTGCAGTTCCCAGAATATACAGCAGGTGGCGAAATAACTCCAAGTGCACGGACCAGTCTGGGGCTGCAGAAGAATCTGGGCCCTAAGTGTGGGGAGTGGGCAGTTCCTAAGTAGAGGCCCTGGTCACTTCTCCGCACCTCGCCCCCAGAATGAGGGTTTCCTGGTGAATCAGAGCAATATCTGGATCCCCTTGAAGGAGCCCAGGGAGAAGAAAAGAGTCTTAGTGGAGTGCCTGCTACATAGGATACTGCCTGTATTACTTTAATTAACTCCAGAAAATAATTATTTAAAGACCTGCAGTGGGCCCTGATGGTATAGTGGCTAAGTGTTACGTCTGTTAACCAAAAGGTCAGCAGTTCGAATCCCCCAGGCGCTCCTTGGATACTCTGGTGCAGTTCTACTCCGTCCTATAGAGTTGCTTTGAATCAATCGACTCGATGGCGGTGGATTTTTGGTTTTGATGGGCTCAGGGTTGGATACTAACAAGAATTCTGAATAACAACAACAAAGAACAAATGCTAATTATGCTGAGCATAATTAAATGCCAAGTATTGTACTATCTCATTTAATCCTGAAACCCTGATTGCATAGTGGTTAGGTACCACACCTGCTAACCAAAAGGTCAGCCATTGAAATCCACCAGGTGCTCCTTGGAAACTCTATGGGGCAGTTCTACTCTGTTCTATAGGGTCACTATGAGTTGAAATCGACTCAACAGCACTGGGTTTGGTTTGGTTTTTAATACTAACAGAGTTCTTGTATCACCTCATTAGGACAAGAAACCCAGGCTCAGAGAGGTTTTACAAACCTCCTCCCCGAGTCACACAAATGCAGAGTGGGACAAGAACCCACAGCTGTAACATCATGTACTTTCTATGTGCCAGGCACAGTGCTGGTTTCTTCGTATTTTTGTTTCTCAGACTTAACTTGGGCATGTAAATATCTAGGGGTCTTGTTAAAATTCAGGTTCTAATTCAAGAAGTCTAGGCAATATCCTGAGGTTTCCATTTCCGACCAGCTCCTGGGCAATGCCTGTCTGGGAGTTCACCTCAGGTGGCAAGGATCAACTCCAGGGGTTCTCAGACTTATGGGTGCATCAGAACTACCTGGAGTGCTTGTTAAAACACAGATTTCTAGGCCATCCCTGGAGCTCCTGAGTTCATAGGGTCTGGCATGGAGCCCAGGAATACACGTTTCTAACAAGCCCCTGGGGGCATTGACGTTGCTAGCCTGGAGAACCATGCTCTGAAAACCTCTGTTCTATACCATCTCATTTAAGTTTCTTAAGAAACTTGTCTGGTGTCTCTGAGAGTTATGTCCCAGGAAGAAAGGGAGGTGAGGGAAGGACGGGATATAACAGGTCCTAGGCTACAGGGCCTGTGTCTCTGGCGTCATTGTCATCCAGAATTCAGTCCTCTCTTTTTGTTCCTGCCTCCCAGTGCAATGTCAGATCCAGGTACCACCAGCTGAAGAGGGCAAGGGATGGGAAGGATATAGGTGGCATCACTTACCTGTTGGCGTTCTCCAGGGTCTCCACCTTCTTCCACAACTCATTGTTCTCTGACGTGAATGTCTCCACCCTGCGGGAACCAAGCGGGCTAAGGCTCAGGGATGGCCCGCCGACTCACCACTGCCCTCTGACGCACACCCACCATGACCTCACTCTCTGTGCTCCAGGCCCCTGCCCAACGACACCTGCCTCTGGTGTCCCTTGAGAGAGGACTGAGGAGAACAGAGCAGGCTATGGGGTGGGCCCAGACACCCACCCATCCCAGGATACTTACTTCTTTTCTAGACACTCCACGTACTCCTTCTTCTTACGGCGGCTCTCCTGGGCTGAGATCTAGAGGGGGAGGTCCCCAAAAAGGAATTATTACTGCCACATAGCCACTTCTTGGCCACCCTCCTGGGTTCAAAGCTGGTATCACCAGAGGAGCAGAGGCCCCATCCTCCACGGAATCCCACAGAATATTCAGGCTCAAGCTTTACCTTGTTCTTGATTTTCCTGCGGACCCTCTTCAAGGCCTTCTCCTCAGCTTTGGTGAGGGGGAGTTTCGTGGGGATGGGGTAACCCTCGGCAATCAATGTGCGCTTCTCCTCCTCTGTCAGGAGCAGCGGCCCTGATGTCCCCTGTAATTTCTATAGGAAGTTGGACATGGTGATCAGAAGCTAGACAGCCCTGTGTCCAAGTTCAGGCTCTGCTATTTACTATCTGTGTGACCTGGGCAAAGCATTCAACTCTCTGAGCCTCAGGGTCCTCATCTGAAAAAGGGGCAGATGTGAATTAAATTCAATAAACAGATGTGAAAGGCGGCCGTGTGGAGCAGCAGTTAATTAAGTGCTCGGCTGCTAACCAAAAGCTTGGTGGTTTGAACCCACTCAGTGTCTCTGTGGGACAAAGATCTAACAATTTGCCCCCATAAAGATTACCACCTGGGAAACCCTATGAGGCAGTTTTGCTGTCTCATGGGGTCCCTATGAGTCAACTGCCTTGATGGCACCTAGCAACGAGTATCAAGTGCTTAGGGTAGTGCCAGGAGCCCTGCAGGTTAGCACTAGGGACATTGTTTGGGGGAGGCTCCCCAGAGCCCTGAAATACAGTCTCAAAGTTCCAGGGCCCCACCCCAGGTCTCAGGGCCTAGTTCCATGCCTCCTGGGGGCTCTGGGACTCCTGAGCACTGCACCCCAAATAGTGCTCCTTGGAGGCAGCCTGGTCCACCCCCTGGGGGTCAGGAACATGAAGTCCAATCCTGACCCAGCAACCTCTTGGGCCTCTCCACATCAGTTTTCTATTCATCATGGGAAGAGATGGAAAGATTCTCATTCCCATCTGCCAGGCAGGCCCCTCTCTGAATTCTGAGGGTTGGGCTTGGGGCTTCTCAGATCTACCCGCACGAGTCTGTATAGCAGGGTAGATTTACTTGCTCCCTGGCTTCCAGGGTCAGCCCACTCCCAGCTCCTTACGTGGGGGGCCGTGAGGAGGGGAGAGGTGGAGATGGCTGTGGAGGATCGGGCCATGGGCCGGACCGGGCTGGAGGGGGGCAGAGAGCGGGGACTCTGCGAGCCGTCGCTGTCGCTGCCGTGGCTGCTGGGAGGCGTCGGAGGCATCTGCATCAGGTCCTCTGGGGGGAATCAGGGAGAACACCAGGTTAGGAGGGTTAGGACCCAGTTCTGCCCTGACACAGTGACTCCAGCTTAGCATGGGCCTGCCCCAGCCCTGACCTCATGGGAGGCGGACTGTATGGCCTTGATCTTGGCTGTGACAGCAGATGTCCCCCTGTAGTGTCAGGAAGATGAGCTGACTTTCCAGAAGCCATCCCATCTCTGATGCCTCACAGGTCTGGCTCCTGGAAGCCCAGTCCTTGGCTTGGACACCACGGAGCTGGATTCTTGAGGTCCCTCCCCAACCTTTGATACCAGCCTTTCTCACAGCTTAGGCAACTTCAGGAGGCAACTGTTGTCACTGCCCCAAACCAGGTCCAAGCTGGCCAGGGGGCAGCCTCTGACCCTTCCTTCCACTCCAAAATGTTCGGTTGTCACTGCCCCAGGATTTTCATTTCCAACTTCAGGTAATGAGACCCTGGTGCTGGGCTTTCACAGACCAGCCAGGAGCACTGTTCCCTCCCACCTACTCCTGTTCCCGTCACCAGTGCCTCTGCAGCTGTGGCAGGTGGTCAGGAAGAGGTGACAAGGGGACTCGGACAGAGCCAAGTGGACCACATGCCTAGATCCAGGGTGAGCTCCCAGGACAGCAGAGAATGTCCAGATAATTCCTGGTGACAGGAATCTGAGCTCTACCCTGCTGCAGACCAGGCTAAGCCTGGAGCTGATCTGCGTCTTTGTAGGCTTAGCACAAGGTTGGTCCCCGCAGGGGACTGCCCCCTGTGACTCATTTGCCTCTCATGGGTGCACCACTATGAAAAACACTGTACTCAGAGTCAGAGAGGCCCAAGTTCACATCCCAACTGTTACAGCCACAGATTGTGTGACCTCAGTTACATATACTTAACCTCTCAAAGCCTCACTGCATCTGTTGAATGGGCATGAGAGGACTTCCTGCATGGGGCTGTGAGAATGCGATGAGCTAACAACATATGCAAAACTGCTTTGTACACGGAGGGGCACTCAGAACTGCTTTATTCATGGAAGAGCACCCGACGTTGTAAGGTGTGTTACCACCGGTCCCTCTTGACCTTGTATATATCTTATCTTCTCTGTAAGCACCTTAGAGCAAAAGTTTGGCCTTGTCTTTCTAAACCTTGCAATGCTTAGCCCAGGGCCAGGTACACAGTAGATGCTTAACTGATGTTTGATGAGTTAATCAGGCAGGATTGGAAAGATTCAGTTAGCTCTTTGTCCTCTGTCCAACTCTAAGAAGCTTCCTCTGCCCCCTTCTCCCATGTCTGAGCTGGGTGGTCCAAATATGTACTCCCGAGGGTCCCCAGCGCTCTGCTGTCTTCACAGCTGGCAGGGTAACTGGTGGTATGTGTGTGGTCCTCACGCTCCTGTGATCAATTTGGGTGCAGGGCCTGCCTTCTCCATTGGTTTTCTGGTGCCTGGGCCTCTCAATGGATGGATAGATGGGTGGATCAATGGGTGGGTGGGTGGATGGGTGGGCAGATGGACGGATAGATGGGTGGATGGATGGATGGTGAGAGAGTGGCCTCTGCCGGTGAGTAGATGAAGGGTGGAGGATATTGTTAAGTAGGATATTGTAAACCGGGTAGGAAGGGAACTAGACGTAGGAGGGGAACATGGGTAGATTTAGAGTAGGTAAGGGAAAGATGAGGAGAAGATATTCCAGGGAAAGGTAGGGGTGTGGGGGGAGAGGGGTGGGCTAGACCTAGGGAATAGGGATGCTACCTGCCCAAGATAGGGGAGGAAAAGAGCCCCTCCCCTCGACACACTTACCTGGTGTCACTTTGAGGAACTGGTTCACCTCCTGAGGCTCAGCTTTGATCACAGGCAGCTGTGTCATCTCTCCTGGGGCCTGAGGAAGAGATTTGCGCCAGCTCCACCAGCCACCCTCTGAGGCTGCTCTCCCTGTGCCACGCATCCCCCCTCCCTCCCTCCCTGAGGCTGGCGGTGTTCTTTGCACCATCGTCGAAGAGGATGAGCCTGGGATTCTGGGCTTGAGTGCTTAGAGAAGCCAAGTCATGCCTAAGAGAAGAAGAGGGGCCAAGGAGTGGCGTTCAGGACCTCAGGTCAGAGGTCCTGTGGCTCTGAGGCTGGGCTGTCTTCCTGCGAAGGCTCTGTGAGGACCGTGTCAGCCTTAGCGTGCAGGTGGCCGCAAGGATAAGAGGTAGTGTCTAGCCCATTATAGTTGCTCAAGGAATGGTAATAACAGAATGGAAATAATTACTATAATAAATAGTAATGATAATAATAACAGAAGAAGGAGACATTAACTGGCATTAAGCGTCCTGAGCAGCAGCAGTTTGAAATGAGTGCTGCAGTTTAAAGAAGACTGTTGCCGATGAAGGCTAGGGTGAACAGTGAGTGAGAGGAAAGCCATGCCAGGCAGAGAGAAAAGCACTTGTGAAGGCAGAGGGCAGAAAGGGCATCCCTGGATCTGGAGACCTCAGGTATTTAGTTATGTCTAGCGTGGAGGGGTATGTATTGGAGACAGAGTGAGAGGAAACAAGACCAGAAAGACTTCGGCAGGGGCAGATTAGACACAAGAGTTTGAAGCAATGAGGAGGCCATAATAGGTGTGAGGAAGCCCTGGTGCATAGTGGTTAAGTGCTACCTCTGCTAACCAAAAGGTCAGCCGTTCGAATCTACCAAGCACTCCTTGCAAACTCTGTGGGGCAGTCTACTCTCTCCTGTAGGGTTGCTAGGAGTCAGAATTGACTCAGTGGCCGTGAATTTGGTTTGATTTAGTTAAGAGGTGTGAAGCAAAGAGCTGATGGAATTAAATTTACATTTTCAACATTGTGCGTTTATATTTATTATGTCTTAGATCGTTGTTCCAGAAAGAGCTTTAAGAATACATGCGTCCTCACATATATGACTAATACCAACACACATAGAAGCGGTGTTTTCTTTGAGGAAGACACTATGCTAAACGCTAGATTTTAGGACTCTCTTTCCCTTCTGGGTCTGCAGCCAGCAGAGAGAGCTCAGGCTCTTGAGGAGGGGGACAATGGAATCTCAAATTTAGACAAATGATTAAGAATCATGGAAGGTTCAAGCTGGAAGGGAACCTGGGGACCTTGGTCTTTATCCCAGCTCTGCCCTGGGATACATGAGGGGACAGATGAAGGGACTAATAATACGTATATATAGATAAATAGATATAGATATATAATATATATATGTAGATGAAGGGACTAATAATAAGTAGGTCACAGAGGTCATTCCTGACCATGCCAGTTCCTGGTCTCTGTGCTTTCTCCTAGGGTGCTGTGACTTCACTAGAGAGACTGGGCTTTGGGGCTGGGTGGGCTGAGCTGGATTTCAATCCTGCTGCTTCTGCGTGTGTGACTTTGGCCAAGCTGATTGACCACGAGAGCCATTTTCGTTATCTGAATTACGGCAATCTCTAACACCCTGGCTGCTGTCCACCCTTCCCTCCTTGCTTTGGCAAGGTCTGAGGAGTTCCTAAGGCATTCTTGGAGAAGGTTTCAAAGACCCTGCACGTTGCAGCCAACCCTGGATCATTCAAGGTCAGTGAAGGGCCGGGAGGCGCTGACTTTCCTTGCCCTTGGCCACATGTGGTTTGATGAAGTGAGCCATGTGGCCAGCAGGGGGCAGAGCTAGCCACACTCCAACTCTAGAGATGCTTTATAATGCGACATCGGCGTTGTAGAATTTTAGGGTTAGGAGCACCTTAGAGGTGGTACACTCTTCCTTTTTACAGAGGATAAGGCTGAGATAGAAAGAGAACAAACACAACATGTCCAGAGCACAAATGAGTTGCTGAGCTGGAGCTCAGCACGTCTCTCAGGGGCAAGAATCTGGGCCTCGTACTCCCAGAAGAGGCTTTAGATAGTGACTTTAGATTTATATCTGAATGCCATTATCTATCTATACATTCGTTGGAGGGGAGCAGTTGGCATGACAGTATGAGTGAAAAATAGAAATTTCATAAATGTAAATAATTGAAATACAGCACAATTTTTATAATTCTAGTTTGGACATTCTTCTTTCTTTAAAATCCTGAAGCTTCGAGAAAAGAGAGTGGCCCGGGTTTTCTCTGTTGCTAGAAGCTAGCACCACCCCTGATGCCCAGCCCAGCCTGGTCCCTGAAGCCTTCCTCCTGCACCCAGTGAGAGCCTCAGTTTACTCTGCTGGTGCTGGGGTTTGTGCACAGGCTAAGATGGTGTAGGGCCACCAGAGGGAGATAAGGCCTGGGTCTGGGAGCCCAGCTCTCTGTCCTGAGGCTGACATTGCTCCATTGTTCACAGAGCCCTCAGGGTGCATAGGGCTTTGAATACCTCTTCCCACAGTGATCCCCCACCACCACTCTTCTTCCCTACTGCAGCCCTACACACAGTCCCCAGCCTCACCTGGTGGGGGACAGGCAGACTGGACAGGGGGCTAAGGCCCAGCAGCGGGGTGGTGGCCATGGCGGCGGCAGCAGCCATAGCTGAGGAGGCGGCCAGAGGGTCCATGGGCAGCTCCGGGCTCTGCTCCTGCTTCACCATGACGGAGCACAGTTTGTGTCCTAGCGCCCAGGCTCCATGCTCCATGTCTAGGGGAAGGGGCAGGACCCAGGTTCAGGTGACTCCCAGAGCAGAAGGCTCAGCCCCCTCCCAGCCCTGGGAGCTGTTCTGGATAGGACACAGGACAGAAGCCAGGGTGCACCAGGGGGTGAGCAGGAAAGGGTAAAGGGGTTGCACATGAGACTGGTGGGTGGGATGGACCCAGATGAGTTCGGGTGAGGACATCCTTCACATTCAGCAGCTTACAGAATGGGCTTGGTCATCAGACTTGGGCCCTTTCTGACCGGCTGTGTGTGCTTGGGTAAGTAGTTTAACTTCTCTGAGTCTTAGTTCTTTGTCCGTAAAAATGGAGAAAGAAATCCACCAATCAGTGGCTGTCAGGTTGATCCCAACTCATGGTGACCCCATGTGTGTCAGCGCAGAGCTGTGCTCCACAGGGTTTTCAATGGCTGACTTTTTTGGGAGTAGATTGCCAGGCCTTTCTCCTGTGGTACCCTCGGGTGGGCTTGAATCTTTTAGTTAGCAGCCCAGCCTGTTAACTGTTGGCATCAGCCAGGGAGCCTGGGAAGGGAACCAAACCAAAGAACCCACCGGTGTGGTGTCGATTCCAACTCATACTGACCCCATAGGGTTTCCTTGGCTGAATCTCTGCAGAAGCTAACTGCCACATCTTTCTCCCAAGAAGCTGCTGGTGGTATGACACTGCTGGTCTTTTGGTTAGCAGTCGATCACTTTAACCACTGGGCTACCAGGGCTCCTTGGGAAGGGAACAGGACCTACTTCTTAGGTCGTGACTCAAAGATTGGAGGTTCAGGACCACCCAGAGACACCTCGGAAGAAAGATCTGGTGATCTACTTCTGAAAAATCGGTCATTAAAAGCCCAATGGAGCCCAGCTGTGCTCAGACAAAGAAGAGACTCAATAGAATAGTGCTCACAAAGCACCTCATACACTACCTGACAAGGAGCCAGTGTTGAATGGTTGTATAGGATCCCCTTGCTGGGAGCCCTGGGCTGGATTCTGAGGGGATTCCGAGCCAATCACTGGCAGTCTGTGCAGTGGGACTTGAAAGAAAGTGAAAGATGAGGTCAAGTGGCATGGCCTTGGGGGTGAGGCTATATGACCTGTGACTTGATCCCAGGGGTAACAGGAGTCAAGAGTTCTGGGCATGCTCAGATTTGTGCATTTTAGAAAAGATTAATTTGCTTGCTGTGGACACTGGAATGTCTGCAGGCAAGATGGTGACAGGGAGGCCCACAGAGGGCTGTTGAAATAGTCCAGGCAGTGGGGATGGAGAGCAGGGAAAGTATTAGATACAAATATAGAAAGAAGAATTGACAGGACCTGGGGACCCAGGGGGTGTAGCGAGCAAAAGTGAGGGGTGATGTTCAAGTTTCCTGAAGACAGAGTCCACTTCCTGCCCACCTAGTGGGCCTCCTGGCCTCACCTAGGCCACAGGACAGTGGCTGGATGACATCAGTCCTTCTCCCTTATAGGCACCCACAGTTCTCCACTCTGCAGCAGCCCTGCTCCTGGAGGCCCCTGGCCCAGAGAGTAGCCAGAGGCGCAGCCTGATGAAGTAGAGGTCTAGGGGACCAGCATGCAGGGTAGAGAGAGGGGTCAGCGGCTTTGTTGCCTGGTTCCACTTTGGAGGCCAGGCCCCACCCAGCTGGGAGCCTGAGTGCCCCAGCTCTGGGCTGCAAGCTGTCCTTGGGTTTCAGGAACACCCACTATTTTCCCAAATTATAGGACCAGACCGCTAGCCTCCGGGAAGCTGCCCCCTGCAAAGGGCCCACAGACAAATTGCTTTAAAAATAGACTTGGGGTGGCCAGGGAGGAGCAGCTGGGCTGGCCTGTTACGGGTGGACCAAGAACCTGCCATGGAGGGGGTCTACACTACAGCCATGAGCTTTTCTGGAAGCTCAGCTGAGACCAAGGCACAGTGGGAGGCTGAGGCCCCAGCAGCCACAAGCCCTGGAGCCCTTTAGAACCTCAGAGGGTGTCCCTGCCCTGACCAGGGGTGGTACAAAGACCTGTCTCTGCCCCTGGGTACTCTCAGACACCCTAAGAAGCTGCTGATCTGTGTGCTGAGCACTGTTCTAAGCCCTTGATACACATGATCTTGTATCCTCCTCCCAACAACCCTACGGGGCAGGTGCTGTTTTTCTCCCCATTTTATAGAAGAGAAAAACCAAGAAACTCACTCAAGATTACTGTCAACTGGAGGGAGAAAGGAATAAAAACCCCATTCATTGTTTCAGCCATTCACAGTGTTAACACGGTTTTTAGATACACCATGAAAGTGTTATGTGCTTTTGAGGTGACTCCGACCCACTGTGACCCTGTAGGACAGAGTAGAACTACCCCATTAAAACTTTCTAGGCTGTAATCTTTACAGGGGACTCCTGATGACACAGTGGTGAAGAGATCAACTGGTAACCAAGAGGTTAGCTGTGGAAATCTACTGGGTGATCCTTGGAAACCTGATGGGGCAGTTCTATTCTTTCCTATAGGGTTGCTGTGAGTCCAACTCAAAAGCAACAGCTTTGGGTTTTGTTGGTAATCTTTATGGCAGCAGATAACCAGGTCTTTTCTCCTGCAGATTTACTGGGTGGGTTTGAACTCTTGATCTTTTAGTTAACAGTCACAAGTCATTGATTATTTAGGAAAAAAAAACCTTGAAAATTATTTTTAAACAATTACATGCATACAGTACCCAGCTCAGTGCCCAGCACCCATGATATCTCAGTAAAGAAAATAGCCTCTAATTATTGGTGTATGTTTTGTGCTGGACACTGAACTGGGTACTCTATGTATATGATTTTTAATCCTAACTAGAATTCTCAAAGTACATTATTATCTTCATTTTATAGTTGAAGAAACAGGCTCAGAGAAGTTAAATGACTTGCCCAGACCACACAGCAGCAAGCAGAGGTATGGGAATGTACACTAATTCTTGTTTTTTTTCCAAAGCTGTTACCCATGTTACCCATCGAGGTTACCAATCAGGGCACAAGCAAGAATGTGAGATACAGAATCAGGGGACCTTGTCCCAAGTTCCCGCTCTGCCTCATATTGTAACCTAGACAATTCAGCTTTCCTGAAGCCTCAGTTTTCTTATTGGTCAAAAGTGACTCTCACTTCACATATCAGTTGTGAAAATATATGAGATAATTAACCCAAGGCACTTCGTAAATTGGATGGTGCTGTAGAAATGCTGATTGTCATTCCTATTTGTAGATGAAGAAACTGAGGTTTACAAAGGTTAAGAGAGCTGTCTATAATCACCCAGCCAAAACTGACAGCCAGGACCATCTGTATTTGAGGAAATGCCCCACAGGCCACTTCTAGGTGGGACAGAGTCTGGCATTCTTGAGGACTGATGACCTTACAGGAAGGACTCAGAGTGTCCTTTGCTTTAAAAGGGGTAGGGGTTGGAGAAGAGGAGAGCTTTGGGGAATCCCATGTTTAGCAATGAAGCAGGGTGCAACGGTCTCCGCTAGCTGCATCTCAGACAACATCACAGTGCAAGGAGATGAAAAGGTTCTAGTGTCACTGTACTTTGTCCACACTTACTATCTTATCTTAGTTGTACCCTCTAGTTCAGTGGTTCTCAGACATAACGTGCATTGGAATTAACCTGGGAGGTAGGTGCTCACCAGTGAGCTTCCTGATTCAGTTGGTCTGGGGTGGAACCTGAGAATTTGCATCTCTGACAGTTCCTAGGTGATGCTGATTCTACTGGTCCAGGGACCAAACTTGGTAAACCACTGACCTAAGTCATCAGTGAAGACCCTTTTACGAGAAGTACTTCTGAGCTCTACTCACATGGATTTGATTTGCAGGAAAACAAAAAGTCGGGGAGTAGCACCTAGTGAAAGGATTCGGGTGGCTCCTTTGGGAGCCTCTGGAAGTCTCAGCCAGAGGTTCTCCTTCGTGTCCCCCTAGTCCCTCCCTTCCTGGGCTTCTGGGCCTGTGCTGTCCCCGGGCCCTTCCCACCTCTTACCTTGGGTAGTGTCCTCCATCTTGATGGGCACGAGGGGACTTTGAGGTGCCGAGTCCCCACTCAGGGAGTAGCTGTGCTCAGCCTGGATGCCCGGAGTGGGGGAGTCCAGTTCCATATCCAGGAGAGGGCTCTTCTCATCCAGCACGGGGTCATCAAAGAAGCTGCTGAATAAGTCATTGGAGAAGTCCTCCATGTTCTCTGCAAAGTGGTCCAGGTGCTCCGGAAAGTGCTAGAGAAGGAGGACGGGGAGGAGAAGAGATTCGTATTAACTCGGGAAGAGGGTACAGATGCTGCCTTGGTGGTACCCCCGATGTTGCTACAACCTCTCTCTTACTGTTCCCACCACCAGTAGCATCGCCATCACCGTGACCAACCCCCTACTACCACCATCACCACGACCAGTGTCTTCCCCCTCACCGTCACCACCACAGTCATGACCGTTACGTCCATCACCACCGACGTCAGCCCTGCACCATCACACCACCATTACCAGGGCTATCACCATCGCCTTCGTCCCCTGTCCACCACTATTCCTCTGCCACCCTCACCATCACCACCACGGCCCTCAAGGCTGAGCTGGGATGGGGCAGAAGAATTCCTGGACCAGGCAATGGGACACTGGGTTCTGGTCTTGACTCTAGAAACTTGGTCAAATCACTTAATCTGCTTAAATCTGTCTCTTGGTTAGTTCAGCTTTCTTCATAGACTTAATGTGAGGATTGAGTGAAGAATAGCTGTATGTCTATGCTTGCAAGTTTATATTCCAAAGGCATTATTACTGACTTTTGTATTATCTTGTGCTGGGATCCAGGGGCAGAAAGATGCAGGGTGGTGGGATTCTTGAGACCCTAACACCCCTCATCTGCACAGTCCCAACCTGTCCTTGGGCCTCCATATCTTCCTTTTTCCTGGCCATTCTTTATGCCAAGAGATTAGACTCTGCCTTCTGTTGCTTGGGTTTGAATCCTGGCCTTGACACTTTTAGCTATGACTCAGTGCTGTTCAGACTGTGGGTGGTGACTCATTTGGATTGTGAAATCATTTTAGTGGGTCACGACCAGAATTTCAGAAAAAATAAAGGAGAACAAAAGAGAAGAGAAAATATCAGAATGTACCGAATGTAGCAAAGTTAAGTATTATCTTGTGACTTTTTTTTTAAATCTCATTATGTATGTGTGTACTTAGTCATTTAGTCATGATCTTATAAATGAAAAACCCTGTACTCTGTGATCTTGGGAATGTTAATTAACCTCTCTGTTTTTCATCTCCTCTGTGCACTAGGATGATAATAGTTTCTACCTATAAGGACAGTTGTGAAGGTTAGACAAGTGAATGTATGTAAGCACTTAGAATAGTACCTGGCACACTGTATCCACCAAACAAATGCTACTTTTTGCTGTAAATAAAGCACCCCCAGGGACTAGCACACAGCAAGTGCTTACAAGTTTTCTCTCTTTCTTTCTAAAGAATTATAAATATGTATCATATGGAAGTAAGAGCTGTCACATGAACAGACGTATGCACACCCATGTTCACTGTAGCACTGTTCACGATGACAAAAACACTGAAACAGCCTGACGCCCATCACTAACATTTGTATAAATAAATCATGATATAGTCACACAGTGGAACACTACACAGTGATAAAGAACGATGAAGAATCTGTAACGCATCTCACGACACAGAGGAGTCTGGAAGGCATCCTGCTGAGTGAAGTCAGTCATGAAAGGATAGATACTGCACAAGACCACTATTATAAGAATTCAAGAAAAGGCTTAAATACAGAAGGAAACATTCTTTGATCATTACGAAGGTGTGGAAGGAGGTGGGGGGGAATACACTGACTAGATAGTAGAGGCTGTGGTGTGTAGTAGTTAAGTGCTTTGGTTGGCAGTTCAAATCCTCCAGGCACTCCTTGGAAGCTCTTTGGGGCAGTTCTGCTCTGTCCTACAGGGTTGCTATGAGTCAGAAAATCAACTTGACAGCAGTGAGTTTTTTGGGTTTTAGATAGTAGACAAGAATGATTTTAGGTAAACGGAAGGACAACACAAAATACAGGAGAAGTCAGCACAACTGGAGTAGGCCCAAAGCTAAGATGTTTCCTGAATACAGCCAAACACTTCAAGAGACAGAGTAGCAGTGGTAGGGGGTTTGCTTTCAGGGGACATCTAGGCCAGTTTGCAGAACAAAGTTTATGAAGAAACTGTTCTGCATCCCACTTTGGTGAGTGGCGCTTGAGATCTTAAAAGCCAGCAAGTGGTCATCTAAAACATCAGTTGGTTCCAACCTGCCTGAAGCAAAGGAGAATGAAGAACACCAAAGGTACAAGGAAAGTATTAGCCCAAGAGACAAAAGGGCCACATAAACCAGAGATTCCATCAGCCTGAGACCAGAAGGACTAGACGGTACCTGCCTACCACGAATGACGACTGTGGCTGGAAACATAACAGAAAGCCCCTGATGGAGCAAGACAATAGCAGGATGCAGAACTCACATTCACATAAAAAGACCAGACTTAATGGTCTGACTTAGAGGAACCCCAGAAGACACGGCTTCTGGACTCTTAACCCAGAAATAAAACCATTCCCGAAGTCCACTCTTCAGACAAAGATTAGATTGGACTATAAAACATAAAATAATACTTGTGAAGAGTGTGCTTCAAGTAGATACATGATACTAAATATGCAGCTCTTGTCCAGAGGCAGGATGAGAAGGCAGAAAGGGACAGGAGCTGGCTAAACAGACATGGGAAACCTGGGGCGGAAAGTCGGAAGATGCCATCGCATTAGGGTCATATAACAATATGTGAATAAATTTTTGTATGAGAAACTAATTTGAGCTATAAACTTTCACCTAAAGTACAATAAAAAAAATCATTAAAAAATTACAAATATGTAAGGAAATGCTAGTGGGCAGCGGTGGATCGGTTGTAAAATCTGTCCTTCCATGTGGGGGACCTGGGTTCGATTCCTGGCCAGCACGCCTTAGTGCAACTACCACCCTCTGTCAGTGTGTTGTGATGCTGAATTGGGTTCAGCGCACTTTCTAGACTAAGACAGACTAGGAGAAAAGGCCTGGTGATCTATTCCAAAACATCAGCCAGTGAAGACCCTATAGATCACAATGACTTGATCCCATTGTGCTCAGGTCCCCATCAATGGCAGAAACTCAGCAACAGCTAACCACAACAAGGAAATATGACTGTTGACTGCCCCTTATCTGCTGAATGACAAAGAGACAAAGGGGTGATCCAGACTTTGGAGCCCCACCTGATGAGTGGCTATGGACTTGCTTCTGGAGAACTGTCCCAAGGTCTAGAAGGGATTTACTGACCTTTCTGGCCTGGAATACTAGGAGTCTGTCCCAGTCCAGGTTAGGAGCTGTGGTGGCACAGTGGTTAAACACTCAGCTACTAACCAAAAGGTCAGCGGGTCAGATCCACCAGCAGCACCACAGAAGAAATGTGTGGCTGCCTGCTCCTGTCAAGATTTACAGCCATGAAGACCATATGGGACAGAGCTACTTTGCCCTGGAGGATTGCTGTGAGTTTGAATTGACTTGACAGTGATATGTTTGGGTTTTCTTCAGTTCCAGTCCAGAAGGGGTGGGCAGAGAGACCTTTAGCCTGGGGATAAGATGGACAACTTCAAGGTTAGAACAGCATTGTTCAGGCTGAGCAGAGGATGAGCACAAACTCTGGAGTTAACTCTGCTTTCAACAATCAGCTGCTCTAATTTCTAAGTTACTTTGCCTTTCTGTGCCTCAGTTTCCTCATCTGTAAAGTGAGGGGTGGAGTAACAGTTCCTACCTCATGGACCTGTCAAGAAGATCAAACACTGAAGAGCTTAATACTCACTTTACAGCATTGTGAGGATAAAATGAGTAATTAAACACTTAGAACGGTGTCTAATATGTAGTCATCAAATCAATTCTGACTCACAGCGACCCTATAGGACAGAGTAGGACTTTTACTCTGAGCAGCTGGGGGGTTCAAATCACAGACCTTCCAGTTAGCAAGCAGGCACTTAGCCACTGTGCCGCTAGACCTCCTTTGTATGTAGCAAGTCCTCAACAATTGTGGGCCAGTATTATTGGAAAAAAACTCAGCCCCCTAAATCTGAGCCTGTGATAAAAGATAACGCAGTTGCTGTTGAATCCGTTTTGACTCATGGCCATCCCATAGATGTCAGAGTAGAACTGTGCTCCACAGGCTTTTTTGGAAGTAGACTTCTAGGTCTTTCTTCTGAGATGCCTCTGGCTGAACTGGAACCTCCAACCTTTTGGTTAGCAGCTGAGCCCATTTACCATCGAAGGACTCTCTGGCCCATGATTAAAAACAAACAAAATAAAATAATCATTAAAAAAAAACTTGCCCTTAAGTGAACTCTAACTCACTATGACCCCATGTGTTACAGAGCAGAACTGATCCATCGGGTTTTCCTGGCTGGAATCTTCACCGAGCTAGGAGCCCTGATGGTGTAAGAGTTACACATTCAGCTGCTAACCCACCCAGCGGTTCCAGAGAAAGATCTGGCTGTTCATTTCCATAAAGACTGAAGTAAAGATTTGTGGAGGGACAGGGCCTTGCATCCCAGACAGCAACGCCTGCAGTATGTCCAGTCCAGCAGTCCTTGGGCAAGGCAGTACAGGAGACCAGCTCTCAGCTGAACAAACCCAGAAAGGCAACTAGACTCCAACCGAAAGCCATCCATCACCTGGTGTAAAACCCCAAACTACCCAGCTAAGGCTCAGTCACGTCTGGGCTAGCCACACCCTCCGCAGAGCCCAGTCCGGCCCAGCTGGGGGCGCCACTTCCTCCACCTCGCCGTCTCCCAGGGTCTCAAAGGCCTTGTGTGCAGCCGCTGGGAGGGGGGTGGTGAGTCAGCTGCGAAGGTATTTCTCCAGCAGCTGCTTCTCAGGAGATAAGGCTTTGCCAAGCCTCTTCCCAGAGCCTTGGAGCAGAGAGACGCTTTCCCCAGTCTGGACTGGGGGTCTCTGAAAGCTCCAAGCAGATGAACTAGGTCCTTCTCAGGGACTGCTTTTGGGGTGTCCACGGGAGCCTGCCGAGGAAGCTCAGTTGGCCCCCTTTGTGAGCGCCCCGCACCCCACCTGCTGGAAACAGCAGCCAAAGCCCAGCAGCATTGAGCTTCCAGAGCTTCCAGAGCCAAGTGGAAGGGGAGGGCGGCCAAGGGGCAGGCCGGGTGGGGGCGGCGGACAGCAGGCACTCCTGTCCTCCTCGCTCAGGGCTTCCTCTATGGTGGGCAGACCTCTGGGGAGCAGTGGTGGAACGTTCCGTCCTCTCCCAAGCCTGATGTGTCTAAGGGACTCCCCCTAGAGAGGTTTGGAGCCCCCTGCTTCCATCTGGAAGGAGTTCCTGGTTGATGAAAACAGTTAATACACTCAACAAGAGGTTGGAGGTTCAAGTCTCTCCAGGGGCACTTTGGAAGAAAGGCCTGGCAATCCGCTTCCAAAAAATCATCCACTGAAAACCCTATGGAGCACAATTCTATTCTGACACGTAGCCATGTGAAGGAGTTTGACTCGGGGGCAACTGATTTTACAGCAGTGGTGCCTGGCCCATCAGAGGTCTGTGACTGTTGGTTTATATTATCAGTATAGAGGCAGATGGGCCCCGAAAAATGCCCCCTTACCCTATTTGCTGTCAAGGAAGCCGAGGCCCAAAGACTGAAAGCTGGCTGCCTCAGGTCGCGCAATGACTCGGGTGATGCTGCGGGAGGGGGGTGTGGGGGGGGGAGCTTCTGGGGCCACACCCTTTCCTTGTTTTCTTTCCCCCTGGCTACTCACCTTTTCCCCAATCCTGGGAAGCCCACACCAGAGACCTCAGCTGCCTCTCAGCTCCCGTCTCCCCCCAACCACACCCACCCCTCCCTGCAGTTCACCCGCAAAAAGTTCGGGTTTCAGTCTTATCCCAGGGAAATTATTGGGCGGTTAGGGTGGTATCAGGAGCCTACAAAAGACAGGAAGTGGTGGTCAAAGTTCTAGGGTGAGGGTCTTTTGGGGGTGCCTTTCCAAGCAACGGGGGCGGGAAGTCAGAGAAGGAAATATTATGATTTGTTTCCCTCCTCGTTAAAGACTTTTTCCTACAGTCATGCCAACAAAAGCTCCTTTTCGGCAGCCAGGCAGAGCCGGCGCCGGCTCCATCGTTTGGAGGAGAGTTCCTGGGCTTCCCGCTCGCAGATTCGAGCACCCCTCCTCTCGGCTGCACCTCCTGCCCGAGCCAGGCCTCAGTAACCCCCGTCTGAAATGTTGAAGGTGCCAAGTTCTGTCGGCCCAGAGCGGCTCACAAAAGGTTAACGCCGGAGAGCGTGGGACCGCCCCCTCGTCGGAATACGGCTTGCTCATTGGCGAAAACCGTAGAGAAACTGGCCAATGGGAGGAGGCTGCGAGAAGCCCACCGCGGCCCCAGGAAAGGGAGTTGAGGAGCGCCGGGTTAAAGCGGAGGAGTTCGCCTGATTTCGCTGACGGCGGCACCCATCAGGGAAGGTGTTCAAGTCCGGTCTCAGTGTCCTCTTCTGTCACTCGGGCAGAACAGAGGCAGAAGTGGTCCCTTTGCGGTTCCAGCTGGGCCTGGGAGTCCCTTGGTGTCCTGTGGCCCTGATCCCCTAACCAGGAGTTGGGGGAAGTGGAAAGGGATGGTGTCCTCGGATGTCCTTGGTGGGAGGAGTGGGTCGGGCCCCAGTCCTGAATTTCGTGCCCAGGTCTTCCACTCCTCCTTGTGGAGCTACCAGGGCTGCAGAGTTGGCAGCGGCCTTAGGTTCTGTTCCTGGGTGGGGGCCACCGTGGGAGCGGTAACAATTTCTGAGGCTCCCTTCCGTTCTTCTACCCTAGTCTCCCCACTGGGGTCAGCGCAGAGACAGGGTGAAGCTCCGTTATTATGGAGGAGGGGTAGAGAGGCCAGGCTGTGGGAGAAGGGGTTCCCCTCGGCCCGCCCCGTTCGGCGCCTGCACCCCATCCCAGGCTCCTGCCCTCCCCCAGGCCAGGCTGATTCAATCTGTGTCTGGGGAAAGAGGGAGGAGGCCCGAGTGGGTCCGGACTGAGCTGTGGGATGGGAATGGGGGTGGGGGGTAAGTACTGAGCCCGGAGCCCGGACATTCCTTCCGACACTCTTGGGAGAGAAGGGAGGAGAGTCCTCTCACGTTTCCCCCTTCTCCTCCCCAGCTGGACCCCCACACCCCTTCCCCTAACACTGACCCATACATTCCGGAACGGTTACTTGCCTGTGGTCACTAGAAAATTGCCCCCACTTCAAGCTGAAGGGCCACCGGTCTGAGTCACTGCTGTGCCAGAGTGGCGAGTGGACCAAAGGTGAGCAGGAAGGCACTGAGGGGAGGGGTGGTGACCCCCTGGATCCCCAGTTTTCAGAAAGGTCTTCTCTATTCTTTAGCAGCACCACCCAAACATTCAGGACCCAGGACTCCCCTTCCCAGAGCTGGACTTGAAGGCTGGCCTGTGTCCGGGAAAGGGTACTGAACTCAGACTCCGGGGCCCCCAGTTCAAGGCCCAGCTCTGCTCCAGGAAGTCAGCCATGTTCACATTGGGTCTGATCCCCATCTGTTGCAGCATGTGCCTCTACTGAGTAACGGGTAGCAGAAATGGGGTGAAGGGATCAGAAAGTGGGCTCTTTCCTCTGCCCCGGCCTCTTTGGAGACTTCTTGCGAATGGGTCCCACCAGCTCTCTTGAGTCCTTGGAGTCAGCCCCTCTCTGAGCCTTCCTGGAAGGGCCTGGGGGGTAGGGGTGGCACATAGTTCCAACCTCTAACCTCAGGGCCCGTTCCCCACAGGCCCATGGAAGGCGGCTGCTGAGGTTTCATATTTTCCCCTATTGAACTACTCACCACAGAGCCCAAGTCCAAATAAGCAGAAATGCTTTTGTGTGTATGTATGTGTGCTCACAAAGGCACATGCTATGGGCATGCAGGCTACGAGGTTCCTCCTTAGACAGGAAAGCAACCCCTCCCTGACACCAGACAGTGAAAGCCACACAGGCACTGACACATTCGGACAATTGTCAATGCAGGTGCTGTCACAGGCAGATGAGTCTTCACAGCTCCGATAGGCTGATACTACCAGGCACTAACACAAACCCAGCAAGGACGCACTCAGGAGATGTGATCAGACACAGGTTCACAAGCGCATGCACACACGTGCAGTTATGTGCAAACGCTTTACACAGAAACAACATCTCCCAGCGTCGCAGAAGGGAAAGCTGACCTCATCAAAGTCACCTGCCTGAGATGGCTGAATCATGAGATCTCCAGTGAGTGAGGTTTGGGAGCTTGGGGCTGGGACTGTGAGGCTGGAGGTGAAGGCAAAGAGGAGACTGAGTTTTAATGCTTATGTGCAGCTGGAGAAAGGGAGGGAGAAGGAAAGAATAGCAGCGTCTGTGCAGGGGATGCTTCTGTGCGGAACAGGATCAGCCTATCTGGCCCTCTGAGGCAAGTGGAGGGCTGACCGCCGGTAGGTTCCCCATCAGCTCCTGGCATCTTCTGGCCAGGCAGCCCCTGTGCTGTGACCCAGCCCAGGCTTAGATGCCAAGTGCTGTCTGGACAGAAGGAAGCGATGGCAGTGACTGCTGCCGCCCAGGGCTGGGATTAGCTGTGATTGGCACCATTGAGGGCACAGCAGCCCACAGCCTGGCTGCTGGAAACACTGGTCCCTAGGCAGTGGCTGTAAAAGATCCCGTGGGGACAGCTCAGGACACTGGAGACCAAGTGCCAGGGCTGGCGCTGAAGGCGCTGGAGAATAAGGGCATCTAATCACATTCATTCATTCATTCTTTACTAAGCACCTACTTGTTCACCCAGCCCTGTGGATACAAAGACGAACAGGTCTCCATTTCTGCCCTCAGAAGGCTTCCTGTCTAGTGGGGTGGCCATTCCATTTATGAATGAGAATTCAAGGCCTGAACTCTGGTCCTTCTCCTGGGCATTCTCCACTTGGATAAAAAGAATCTTGTAAAACATACAAATGACCATGTCACTCCATTGCTGAATATCCATCGATGACTCCCTACTGCGTTTAGGATACAGTCCAAGTTTCTCAGTGCAGTTTGAAATGGCCCTGCTTCTATGTCTTCACTGTGTCCAGTTCTTGGCTGTATCCCCAGAGCCTATCATGGGTCCAGACACACAGTAAGTGCTCAGATGTTTGTTGAGTGAGTGACTGATTGAATGAGTGGGCGAGTAAAGGAATGTGTCGGTGAGTAATGGACTGAGGCCCTCTTCTTTGCAGCTGAGCCTCCAGGAATGACTGTCCTAAATTCCGCTCTGATGCCAGCCTGCTCCTGCTCCAGGCAGAGTTTCCATTTGCCTGGATTCCTTCCCTTGGCTCCTCCCTAGTTGGGCTTGCTGTACCCATTCTCCAGGTTCTTTCTCCCTAGGGCCATTTCATTCTTAAACCTTAGCCAGATCAGGCATCTGGGGACCACCACCCCCTACTGAGTGCTGGAGGAGCCCCAGGCTCAGCCTAGCCCAAGGGTATGAACCGGGCCTTGTGGCCAGTGTGCCGGGAGCTGCTCTCCCAGACCCTGGCCGGCTGGAAGGCCTTTGGCTGGAATTCCCTTGGCTGCTACCCTCTCCCTCCGTGCACTCAGTGCTCAGCCTCTGGCTTCCTCAGCGGTCCAGGCCTGTCTGAGTTGTCCTCAGATTTTATTTTTGGAAGGAGCTGCATTCTCTCTCCTTATTTACTCTCTTCATTTAGGGAAGGTGTGGGACCTTTGGGCTCGGCTGGGGATTAGGCTGTAACTCCAGCCCCTGGGGCCAGGACCTTCTGGGCTCCCAAGGGGCGGAGTCTCCAAAGACTCCTGCCTCACCAGATGCTCCGAAGCCAGCTGCCTCTGCCCTCTTTCTCCCACCCAGTGTGTGACTAATGCCTGCCCCTGCCCTTCTTGAAGAGTCCCACAGTGGCCAGAAAAAAAACAAAACAAAAATCATGACAATTTTGAGTTGAAAGGAATTTTGGCAGCATCATTAGGTCTGTTCCCTCTTCATTGCAGAGGCAATACTGCTCAGTGGTTTCAAGCAGGGAAGCAGACAGACAGACCCAGTTCTAGTCCTGGATCTGCAATACACTGCCTGTGCAGCCTTAGACAAATCCCTTAACTTCTCTGAGGCCTGGTCACGATTATAAGATGAGGGTACTTATATAGAATTGCTGTGAGGTGGAACTGACTTGATGGTAACAGGTTTGGTTTTGGTTTTTATACCTATTCCACTGAGCTGTTATGAGGAAGAAATGAGAAAACATTTGTAAAGTGCCTTATACGATGCAGGACACAAAGAAGGCTTTCATTAAATGTAGCTATTACTATTCTTGGAGTCCTGGTGGTGCAGTGGTTAAGCAATTCGGCTGCTAACCAAAGTCAGCAGTTGGAATCCACCAGCTGCTCCTCGGGAACTCTATGCGGGCAGTTTGGCTCTGTCTTACAGAGTTGCTGTGAGTTGGAATCAACTGGGTGGCAGTGGGATTTGTTTTTTATTACTATTCTTAAGGAGCCCTGATGGTTCAACAGTTAAGGGCTTGGCTGCTAATGGAAAGGTTGGAGGTTCAAAGTCAGCTAGCAACTCTGAAGGTGAAAGACCTCGCACTCTATTCCCATGAAGATTACAGCATAGGAAACCTTAGGGGGAAGTTCTACACTGTCCTACAGGGTGACTATGGGTTCGAATAAAGTCGACAGCACCCAGCAACAATAACACTATTCTTGGAATCCCTGGGTGGTGAGGTGAGTGTTTTCGCCATGATGTGGCACATAGTAAGAGCCCAATACTTATTAGCTTATCATTAGCTATTATTATTCTGGAAACCCTGGTGGCGTAGTGATTAAGTGCTACGGCTGCTGACCAAGAGGTTGGCAGCTTAAATCCACCAGGCAGTCCTGGAAACTCTATGGGGTAGTTCTACCCTGTCCTATAGGGTTGCTATGAGTTGGCATCGACTTGATGGCACTGGGTTTGGTTTTTGTTTTTTTATTATTATCCCTAGAAATGCCTGAGTGGTGCAAGCAACTAATGCCCTCAGCTGCTAGCTAAAAAGTTGGAGGTTCAAGGCCACTCAGAGGTGCCTCGACAAAACAGCTTGGCCATCTACTTCTGAAAAGCCAGCCATTGAAAACCCTATGGAGCATAGATCTACTCTAAAACACATGGGGTCACAATGAGTAAGAATTGGTTCATGGCAACTGCTTATTATTATTATTAGAGACAAGGGAAACTGAGGCCCAGGGAAGGGAGCAGGCTTGCCCAGGATTACACAGCGCAAGACAGACAGCAATTTCCAGAGCCCTTTCTCTGTTTCTCTTCCAACTCCAGTTGAGGCAGAAGAGTTTGAGCAGGGAAGCCCAACTCAAAGGAAGAATCTCCTTGAGTTGGGTTGGCAAAGCTGTGATTCTTCTGTGTCTGCCTCCTACCACCACGTGAAGCCCCCACCACGGGGAGGTGGCCCTTTCCTCCACTGCCCTAGAGGTCTCCTTCCTGCTTACCCCCTGAAGGCCAGAGGTTTGGAGAGGAGACCCCAGTGCTCAGCTTCAGGGTGGACCCCAGGTCAGTGAGACCCCCAAAGAGAAGGGGGTGCAGCATCCTGACATCACAGAGCAGAGAAGCTGGAGCCACAGCCCGGTAGGCCAGCTGGGGCCCTTCCAGCCCGGCCAGATGTCTCAGGAATGTGCTGAGCTGGGAACTACCTCGCTCCTTCCCTCCCCCCAGCCCTTCATCTCCTCAAGCTTGCTCAGGCTCACCCTCCACCCCGCCTCCCTGTCCTTCCTCTCCATCTCTCCTTGGCAGGGTCTGTCCACTGCCCCTCTGGACCAGGCTCCTTCTCGGTCCACTGAAGGGGTTGCTGAAGGCAGGAGCCTTTCCCCTTCTGCAGAGCCCATGGACTGACCCTGCTGAGCAGGGAGAGATGGGAGCCTGAACTGGGAGGAGAAAGTTCTGAGCAAACAGTGCCTGCCAGATCCCAAATGTGGAACTGATTTGCATCCCTGGAAGGGAAAGGGGTGAAGGCTTTGGGGCATCCCAGGGCAGGGCTGGGCCTCCTCCCTGGGGAGGGGTAGCCCTGGGTGATGTGTGATGCAGGGGCTCTGGACATCTTGTCCAAGCTGGTGGGTGGGAGGGCCAGGGAAGTGGGATTTCATTCTGGGTTGGGTTGGGCTCAAGAGGGTTCAGATTCCCTGAGGCCCTGGGGATCAATACAGACATGACAGTGGAGGGGCTTGAGCTATAGGATGGGTTGTGGGAACTCTGTTAGGGTCCTAGGGCTGGGCCGAGGGGGTGGGCATGGTTCAGCCTGCAGCTCCCCACCCTGGCCCCCTATCCCCAGAGAAGGACAGCCTGGCCCCAAGTGTTGAGGAAGAGAAAGCCAAAAGGGAACTGGTGTCCTTGCCCAGTGTGAGAGTCACATCAGGGCATGGGGTGGAGGACAGAAGAGAGGAGAGGTCCGAGGGCCAGCTGCTGACTTGAGTTACCCTGTGCTAATGGATATCCCACAGTTCTGTCTCCTCTGTGGGGCGGGGGGGCGGGGGTCCCTGATCATCTAGAAAGCTGACAGATGAGATCCTCCTAATGGACAAGACCTCCCAGCACTAAGGCAGTTCAGAGGAGCTGGGAACACCACCTTGAATAGCTCCAAACTATCAATGGCTCACTCTTGCCGGCTAAATAAACTCCCAGCTCCTTAGCATAGCATTCAAGGTCTGTCATAAACTGACCCTAATTTAGCGCTACATCGGAGCCCTCTCATCTTTTGTTTCCCTCCAGCCTCATTGGACTGAGCATTCTCAGCTCCTCAAAACTGCTCTGAGTTCTGTTGTCCCAGGGTCTTTGCTTGTACCATTCTTTGTGTCTGAAATGCTCTTATCCTTTATCTTCCAACTTCTACCATCCTTTAAGGCCAGACTCAAGCACCATTTCCTCCAGGAAGCTTTCCTAGATTACTAGCTCCTCTCCCTTCTCTGCACCTCAATAGGGCTTATAGACTGTCAGGACGTTGGTTAATAGCATACCTTGAACTCTAAACTTCAACTTCCTTAAGGGCAGGATCTAGGACCCAGCCTGTAGAATGCCTAGTAGTAATGATAATAAGAGCTAATATTTATGTGCCAGGTATTGTTCTAATTCTTTAATGTAGTATCTCATTTAAACTTCACAAGATAATAAAGGAACTCTTACAGTTAGCTGCCATCAAGTCAGGCCCCTGATTCATGGAACCACACGCACAACTGAGTAAAATGTTGCCTCGTCCTGCACCATCCCCATGATCAGTCATAAATTGGAGCTTTGTGATCCATAGGGTATTCACTGGTTGATTTTCAGAACTGATAGATCGCCAGGCCTTTCTTCCTAGTCTTGGTCTGGAAGCTCTGCTGAAAATGGTTCAGCAACATGCAACAGCACAGGGATGGAGAAGGTGGGCATTCTGCTGAGGGCTGTCCAACAGGGGACCTTCATTTCAGGTAATGACACCAAGGGGTGGTGGCCACATATGAGGTGCATTGGCAGGGCCTCGAACCTGATTTTCCCTTGTGGAAGGCAAGAATTCTACCACTGAGCGGCACTTATTTTATGACTAAGGAAGCTAGGCACAGAAAAATGAAGTAGCTTGCCTAAGTTCACTCAGCGGGTGATGAACCAGGATTTGAACCTAAGGACTCTGATGCCAGAGTTACTGCTCTTAGGCACCCATGACACAACAGGTTCTTGAAGAAATGACTGACTTCTTTCGGTCCTACACCAGCACTGAGTACACGTCCAGATACAAAGAAAATACAAGCACCTGGCCCACGCACTGTGTACACAACAGGCCTTGGTTTTGCTCCTTTCATGGTCATCCCTCTCCTGATGCCCAGAAATATAGAGCACCAAGAAGGGGGCATGGGCCTTTTGGATTTACTCAAACAAAAGAACCTTCCAGCTGTAGAGAGCTCAGACAGATGGGAAAACAAAATCCCTGTGGTCAGGGAGGAGCAAAGGGATAGAGAGAGTGGAGTATCCTGGGGAGGAGGGTCCCTGGAAGGTCCAATGGGGGACCTTCTTTTCAGGCAATGACAATTGCAATCAAGATAAAAGCAGTAGCAGCAACTGTCATTTAAAGACAGGATTCTATGTGAAATGCAATGTGCTCAGCCCTATGCTAGTTGTTATTGCACCATGGAGACCCCATGTGTTCCAGAGAACTGTACTCTATAGGATTTTCAATGGCTGAGTTTTTTGGAAATGGATTGCTAGGCCTTTCTTCTGCAGCACCTCTGGGGGGACTTGAACTTCCAATCTTTCCGTTAGCAGGCAAGCATGTTAACTGCTCGTACCATCCAGGGACTCCCCGCCCTACACAAAGATTGAGTCCTCACGAGAACCCTATGTTTTATGGTTAGCCCTACTTTATGGATAAGAAAAATAAGAGGTTAAGTGACTTGAACTTAAACAGATCACAAATGGTGGGATCCAGGGTTTGTTCCTGCTTCCATGTCTGGGAACTGCTGGAGCTGAGCATCCATGACCACACTGCCCAGCCTCGGGTCAGCTCAGCCTCCCTGAGCTTGTCTGGGAATCTGCCATCAGACTTCTGTCTCTGCTGTCTGGTTTGATGGGGCCTGGGAGTAGGTACTAGGTCTTAGAACTTTGCTATTCAGGATTCACCCAGAGTGGGGTGGCCCTCTTATTCCCCAATCCCAAGTGGCTCTCAGAGACTGGCATCCAGAACTGGGTCCATTTCCTAGGCAATGTAGTGAGTACCCAGGGGTCCCTTTTATTATACAACTCATATTTATGCATTATATATATATGTATATCATTTTATGTGCACAATAGAGTTCATAATAAAAAAGGCTATCACAATAGAATGAAACACAGATGTGAGATTTAGGTTAAAACTTATTATTTGAATAAGTAAATAAATCTTTTTTTTTTTTTTAAAAGAAAAAGGACCATCAAAGTGGAAGTGTTTTTTTCCTCTAGCCATTCATCCACCCATTCCTCATCCATTATTCCCTCCCCCATGGGATCTTTCCTTCCACCTATCATTCCACTCACTCACCCATTCATCCTATCACCTCCTCTGCTTTCCACTCCTTCCTTCCTCAGTTTCTTTCTTCTAACCATCCAACCAATCTATAAATATGCATTTCCTGAGTTAGGGCTGCTAACCAGAAGGTCAGCAGTTCAAGTCCGCCAGGTGCTCCTTGGAAACTCTACAGGCAGTTTTATTCTGTCTTATAGGATAACTACGAGTCAGAAACGACTCGACAGCAGTGTTGGTTTTTGAGCATTGTGTGAGTCAGTCACTACAATCAGATCTGAAGACTAGACAACAACAATTTAATTGACACTCCCATCTCTCAAAGAACTTTCAGTCTAGTTCAGCAATGCCTAGAAAGAAGTGATCACCCAAGGACACACAGCAAGTTAGGGATGGAACCTTCCAGGCAAAGAGAAGGAGCTGGGCAGAGGCTGAGACCTGTCCAACACAGCAGCCAGCCTCTTCCATCGCTGCCTCCTAGTCTCCGTGAGGGCCAGAAGAGCCTGCTGACTCTCCACTGCTGCTCTCCGTTTTGTTATTCTTTTGCAAGGAGAGGAGGGGCCCAGCTGCTGCTGTCCAGCTGTGATGTCGGACCACACATCCCAGCCCAGATGTGTCAGCCTCTCTGGGACAGGCCAAATGGCTTCTGGGCCAAGAGCCAAGGGTCAAAGAAGCGGTAGTGAGGGCTCTATCCCCAGAGGGTTGGAGGAGGGGGCACACTGAACCCAGCAGCAGAGAAACCCATTATTGTTCCAGCTGTCAAGTTGCGGTGTCCAGGCCATGAGGATGACATGGTGTGTCTAGGCCATGGGGACCAGGATCTCCGACATTCCAAGGAAACCAATACCTTGACGTGTTCCTTTGTGAGTCAAGAATTCCAGGCCATATACTGTCCCTCTGCTTCTGAACCAGACTTTCCCACCCTCATTCTCCCTTGAGTTCTGGTCAAGGGTCAAGCAGCTTCCACTTGTTCTGGCTTCCCCTAGCCTGCTCAAGGGGGTTACATGGTATTCCAGCCAGAGCAATGCTTATAGTCTTGACTTAACTCCACCCAAATCTTCATCCTCTATCCTGCCCCCTGGAGTCCAGAGACTTCCAGAAGAACAGCCTGTTCTCCAGCATCTGGACCTAGTTTCTTGAGGGAGGTTTAGGGGCAAGCCAGGTCCCCAAGAGGGGTGATCTGGGAGGGCCTCAGTACTAGGGCTTGTAGGAGACACCCACTGTAGGGAGCAGAGGACACAAAGAGGGATGTCCTTCACCTTCCCCTTTCCTGGAACTGCAGTCAAACTAGGCCAGGCAAAACACATCCTCCTGGGAGTCCTGGGAGTCCTGGGAGCTGACAGAGCCAAGTTCAAGTGCCTGAGCAGGTGGGGAGCAGGTGAGGATGAGGAAAGGGGGTGGGGTAGCATGTTGGGGCCTCTCCTCCCACAGCCCAGGCAGTGCACTATCCTGGGTGGGGTTCTGACCCCAAAGCTCTAGGCTTTCACAGAACCCAAAGGACACCCAAAGGATACAGTGGGTGAAGATGAAGGCAGGGCCTCCTCTGATACCCAAGATCTCAAAGTTCCCTTGCCCTGGAAAATCTCCTCCAAGACTTGCAAAGCGGAACAAGACTGGGAGAGAAGATTGTGCCCTTCGTTCCTTGAAGGACCATCTGGCCCTTGAACAGAAAGTGAGGGTGCCCTGTCCCCTCTGTCTCAGCCCAGTCCTCCCTACTGAAATACCTTCCAGGAACTCCTTTGCCAGTCTTGTTGTTAGCTGCTGTCATATTGCCCCCCTACTCTTCATCAGCCTATGCATAATGGTCCCCTCTGCCACCAACTGGAGGTCAGACCATGGTGATCCACACTGGCTGATTTTTGGAAGTAAATTTCCAGGCCTTGTTTTAAAAGTCCACATTAGTCTGGAAGCTTTGCCGAAGTGTGTTCAGCCTCGTAACACGCAAGCCTCCACTGACAGATGAGTGATGACTGCACATGGGGTCCATTGGCGGGGAACTGACCTGGATCCCCTGTACGGAAAGTGAGAATTCTGCCACTGGACCACCACTGTCTCCCTTCCCTTGCTAGCAGGGATGAGGAAACTTGGGGAGGGAGCATGTGGAGTCATCTCTGGGAAACTTATCCTGACCTCCCATTGTAGACCAGCCTCTGCTCCATCAGGGAACCAACCCATCATGGTGCTGACACTGTCTCCCTGCTGCCTCCCTCCTTTGGCCGTCAGTGCCTGGAGGAAGACTGTGTCTTCATCTGGGTAAGCCTGGCACCAGCACAGGGGCTCCTTAAGGGTCCAGTCATTAGGGAACAGATGTGAGCATTAAAGCAAATGAATCCCCAGCTGGTCCATGGAAGCCAGAGGGACCTCACAGCAGAATGGGGTGCAGATCTAATTTTTGTGGGGCCTAGCATCCACACTACTTCAGGCATGGCCAGGCTAGGATGCTGGTACCCTGGAGACTCTACTGAAATTCTCAGTACCTGTCTTGAACACTCAGGTATGACTGTTTTAACAATTCCCTCTTCCTTTCTCGAGATTGCTCAACTATAACTTTCTTTACAATACACTAAGCCCTTGAAGTAGAGCGCAGTTCACTGCAACGTGACTGACACTTCGCTTCCATCCTACGCTCAGGCCCAATCTCAGTGAAAACTGGGCACGATTCTTGTCTCTGTGGAGTAGCTAAAGAAGTGACTGCTTGGAACTCGCTTGGAACCCGTCTTTATCTATTGGGTCAGCTACATGCAGCAAGGTTTCACAATCTATTTTGTGGGTTCTTTTTTTAAAGACAGTGCAGACTAACTGAAAAATACTGTTGTTCTTTAATTCTGCAATAACATAACTTCATATTTTACATGATTGAGAATTCAGGATGCAGCTTATTGCATTACGGGCGAGTTTACTACATTGAGCACCTATTTTATGTGAAGATAATGTGCTAGGTTTATGGCAATGAACAAGACTGACACGGTCTCTGTTCTTGTGGAACTTATTTTTTCATGGATGAAATAGATAATAAGCCAATAAAATAACTGTAAACTGGGATTATGACTATTCAGGAAATAAAAGGCACTAAGAGAAGATAACAGAGGTCTCACTTTTGGTGATCAGGGAGGCTTCTCTAAAGAGGTGACATTTGAGCTGAGAACAGAAGGATGAGGTGGCGAGAAATGGGGGAAAGCATTCTCTACACGGAAGGAATAATAGCACGTGCAGAGGCTCCAAGGTGGGACTAGAAAAATGTTTGCTCTGGGTAAGTGTGGATCCAGAAGTCCCAGAGCAATCCAAAGAAGAGGAAAATGGGGAAACTGGAAGTCCTAGAACCAGGTAAGGGCTGAGCCACCAGTTCAAATCTCTTGTGGACCAGCCAGATTCAGATTGTCCTAAATCAGGGTCTGCAGGGCTTGATGGCTGGGAAGTGGTGAAGGGTCAGCACTCTTCTCTCTCTCCCTTAAAAAACAGGGGGTCTAGCCCTCTTTCACTCATTTATTCTCCCATCAGTGGTTGGTTGAGACCTACTTTTTGTGCTAGCTACCACTGTCCTAGGCACTGGGAGCACAGTAGTGCATAAGATAGACAAAATCCCTGCCCTCATGGGGCTTATGTTTCAATGGAAGAAGAAGAAGAAGGAAAAAAAAAAAAACCCACCTGGACCAAGATCAATATTTTGGTGGAAGGGTAGGGACCCAGGAAGGTCTGCTTTCCTGAGCAAGAGCCATGAGGTTTGGACTAACATATTCTCCATTGTAGTCCCTGGGCAGTGCAAATGGTTAATGCACTTGGCTGCTAACCAGAAAGTTGGAGGTTCAAGTCCACCGAGAGGTGCCTCAGAAGAAAGGCCTGGATGGAAATCTACTTCCAAAAAGTCAGCCATTGGAAACCCTACAAGAGCACAGTTCTATTCTGATATATGTGGAGTCAACTCAAGAACAGATTTTTTTTCTCCCCTCTGTTAGTTATTTTGTAGTGGACGCTACTCTAAGACTAGGGTACCCCAGTCTCTCTACTCTCTTCCCTGTGGGTAAAACATTAAAGAGAAACACACACATATATGTGTGTCCCCCATCAAGGACTGTCAAAAGCCCCCACACAGACACAGAAACACCAAACACACATACTTCTCTAATCTCCTGAAATCCTTCAAAGGCCAGGGTTGGGGGTTGGAGGTTAGGGTTTGGGGGTTGGGGTTTTTCTCCTTCTCTAGTTTGTTGGAATTGACTCCACAGGCAATAGGTTTGGTTTCTGTTTGGAATTAGTGCAGGGGAATGTGGGCTGGGGGCCTGGGGAGCAAGGATGGGGTTTAGAGTAATATCCTCCTTCTCCTGGGCTGGTCCGTGGGTCCCGCATCCACAACTGGCCTCCCAGCTGCTGGGAGGTGGCTAAGAGAGTTCTGGGCAAACATCCTTACAGCTTCCTGCTGCTCCCTTCTGAGACAACAGAACTGCTCTGCCTCTTCCTCCTCCTCCTCTCCACACTTCCCAGCTGCGCTTCTCTGGGATCCCAAGCCATTTCTCTCTAGAGAATCCAAAGGGATTCTCTAACCTCTCTCACCTCTCATTTGCAGCCCCTCCTCACCTCTCAGCCCTGCTAGAAGAAGGAGGCAAGAGGCACAGAGATATAAGTATCTCATCTAGAGACATGACCTGTTCTCCCTCTGGTCCTGTATGCTAGCTCTCTGAGCACCAGACCCCCTTCTCACCTGCCAAAAGGCTGAAGGATCACAGACCACACCAGAAGAGGGCTCCAGAGCAGCCCTGTTGATGCAGAAGGTTAATGTGCTTGGCTGTTAACCAGAAGGTTGGAGGTTCGAGTCCACCCAGAGGTGATTTGGAAGAAAGACCAGATAATTCACTTGCAGAAAAATTAGCTGTTGTAAACCTCTATGCAGCTCAGTTGTATTCTGACACACACAAGGTTACCAAGAATTGGAACCGTCTAGGAGGCTACTGAGTCCTCCTGCCCCCCCCCACCTCCCCAGAACATCCATATCAAGGTCTTCAGGAAAGTGAAGAAGGAGAAAAGGCCCACACATCTGGCAGGAAGAGTAGCCTCTTCTGAGGAGCGTTTTTGAGAATCACATAAATAGAATTGCGATAGCACGAGGGTACCTCCATGAAAGAACAAACCCACCAAACACACCTGATATGACTTTGCACACTATGTCTCCAGTCCCTGCCCCTGCGAATACATTTTCCACCCAGTCATGGTCATGTTATGGAGCCCTGGTGGCACAGTGGTTCAGTGGTTGGTTGCTAACCCCCAAAAGGTCAGCAGTTCAAATCCACCAGCCACGCCTTGGAAACCCTGTGAGGGTAGATCCACAACAACCTACAGGGTCACTGTAAGTTGGAATTGACTTGACTGTTTGGTTTTTTGGGGGTGGTTTTAGTCAAGGTAAGTGTACATTTTGGTTTTTTTGCTTTTTGCACAGAGCAACAGATTGCACATATTTTCCACATGATTTTAGGGCTTTTATCTGGATTTTTAAGAAAGATAGGGAATGCCTTGCTTTCCATCTTCCAGGCTGAGAAGTTCACAGACTCCATCCTTCCATATCTCTTCAGCTCTGGAAACACTTTTCTATCATCAGACAGAAAGCAGCAGCAGCTGGGGTGGGGTTGGTATGGAATCCCAGCTGGAAGTGACCTTACACAATGAAATGGAAGGACTATATATCCCTTCCTACAAAAGAGAAGCAAAGTGATTTGTTCAAGATTCCACAGCAAATCCTAGCTGAGTGACTCTTACCACCAAGCCCAACCAAGCACATTGCCTATAAGTCAGTTCCAATGCATAACGACTCTATACGGCAGAGTTGAATTGTCCCACAGAGTTTCCAAGGCTGTAATCTTTAGGGAAGCAGACAGCCACATCTTTCTTCTGCAGAGCAGCTGGTGGGTTTGAAGAGTTGGCCTTCTGGTTAGCAGCTGAACGCTTAACCACTAAGCCACCAGATCCCCTTCTTATTGCCACCCCTTATGCAGTCTCTGGAACAAGTTGATACCTGCAGACTCTTTACATGGCAGGTGTTGTGCTAAGTCTTTGACATTCATTTTCTTGGGGAATCTCTAACACAACACAATGGGGAAGTTTCTAATGGCCCTACTTTTCAGATGAGGAAACCAAGGCTCCAAGGAAGAGCAGTTACTTGTCTGCCTGGCTGGAGCAATCTCCAAATTCTCAGCCCACAGGGTTCTCTCTGTCTCCCCTCAGATGCCCCTTCCTCTTGCTCTGTCTCATCTAGCCTTGCAGTTTCTAGACACAGGAGGCTCCCCTGCAGGGCTTCCCCTTGCCAGAGCCCTGGTGCTGGATACTGCTGTCTGACTTCCTGCACTGGATACACGCCCAGATGAGCAGCTGGGGATGCGGGGCTGAATGGAGCCGAAGGCAGAGGCACAGGCTGCAGAATTCATTCAGAAGAAAGTCCAAATTAGAGGGGCAGAGAGCTGAGGGGAGCTCCCAGAGGCCCTATCATGGTTCCATGGCCCTCCTTGGCTGCCAAGGTCCCAGTGCTGACAAATCCTCTCCCTCTGACCAGTATCTGCTACCAACCCCAGGGGTGCATGGACTCCCAGCCTCTGAAGCTTTGTTCCTGGGACTATGCTAGAACCATTCTTAGAAAGACTTGATCCAAACTGTCACCCATTTTACAGACAAAGAAACTGAAGGCCAAGGAATAAATGGGGGACCTGGCCGAAGCTTGCAGGAGTAAGCGGCAGAGCCAGAACTGGAACCTAGGTCTCCTGCTGCTGTGCTGGCTCTCTCCCTCCTGTTTTGACTTGGGAGACAGGTCTTCCTCAGGGAACAGGGTGGCCAGAGTTCGATGCCTCATGCAGATGGAGAGGCCAAGGTGAAGGTGGGGTGGAGACCTAACACCCTATCCTGGATCTTCCTGATTCAGGCTCTGTCTCCTGGCCTCAGTTTCCCCACCATTAGTCTAGCGACCTGTGACAGTTCAGACAGAAGGTCAGGAAGCCCAGGCTCAGGTGCTCTAAACCTTTTGCACCTTTGTGGACTTGATTCTGTTCTGTCTCTGTGGACTTGGTACTTGTCTGGCCAAGTTTATTTTATTCTGCAGAGGTAGAGGCTAGCATGGAGAAATCCCCAAGATAATCACTGGCGATGGTTAGGGGAGGGAGCTCACACCAGATTCCTCCAGCAGCTCTCATATCATGTGCAGGCTCCCCTGAAACCAAACAATTCTTTCATTGCTGGGCCATGCCCCTCCTCAGGCCCTTAAGGCTCAACCTGTGAAAGAGGGAGGGGAGAAAAGAAAGAAGCCACTTTTCCTTAAGAAGTGAGGGTACAGGGTGCAGAGGAGAAAGACAAACCAGAAGCAGATACAGTCATGAAAACACAGGGAGAGAGACGGAGACCACGAGGCTTGAGGGCAGAGACACAGAGCAGTGACCCAGAGACTCAGACGGAGAGAGAGGCTTCCCTTCCCTGAGCGCCACCTGGTGCTGCCCTGATCGGCTGGATTCCACCGCTGGAGACCTGAGGCCTGGCTCCCTGCGGCAGGCAGCTGTGGCTGCACCCCTAAGTTTCCGGGTCTGGTTCCGGCCCCCCGGGGCGCCCGGTCTCCGGCGTTGCGAGTGCTAGGCTGTGCGCCCCCCAGCGGAGAACCAGACACTGAGCCACCGAGGTCCTAAAGGGGGCGCAGGAAAGGGCGCCGCCACCTCGCGTCCAAGCTGATTCCAGAACCCCGAGGTGGGTGAGGACGGCTAGATGAAGTGCTGCGGGGATAGTGCCTCCAGCTCATATCCCCTAGACCACATGGCCCCGACACCTGGGCACCCTTTTGCCCTAAAAGACGAGGGTCAAAGTATCCATGGACTGAGACCCCCGGGAGGCGGCGGCGGGACGCTGGGGCAAGCTCGGAGGCGCCGGTCCAGGCTCAGTGTCTAGGGAAGTGTCAAGGGACCTAGTTACCAAATCTCAGCGCGCCAAGCACATGTCCCTGCAGGAGATACTGTACCCTTGGGGCCCTCCAGGGGACTCTCCTTTGCTTCTGCCAGTAATAAGCAGTCGGGTCCTTCTAGGGGGCACAGGAGCGCTGTGAAGAGAGGTGCGCAGCGGAGAGAGGTGGACGCAGATCCCCAGCCCCCCATCTTACCGCATTGTTGAGGAAATCCGACTCATTCAGATCCCCCAAGTCCAGGAAGCTGTATCCAGGGAACAGCCTGTCGGCCGGGAAGGGCTCCAAGACGGCGTCCATCACGGCGGGCTCCGGGGACCCCCTTCGGCCAGGATCCCCTCACTCCAGGGCGGCTGCGCGCTCCGCTCCGAGCTGGCAGGCGGCCGGAGGGGCAGGTCCGGGGCCAAGCCCCCGGGGAGGGCGGGCGGAGGCAAGCGGCCCGGGCTGAGGGGCGCAGGGCGCGGGGCCTCAGAGCAGCGGCTCCGAGCGAGCTGGGCTCAGGGGCCCCAGCGCACCGCGGGCATCTAGCCGACTCCTCCTCCTCCTGCTCCTCCCGGGGCACAGCGGGCTTCCATGGGGAGCCCAGGGGTGGGGCTGAGGCCTTGGAGAGCCCCCCGGACAGGGTGGGAGCCCGGGTGGGGAGCTAAGCGCTCCCCCGAGATTGAGTGGTCGCCGGACGCTTGCACTCTCCCTGCGTCTCCCTCCGCACAGCTTCTGTCACTTTCCCCGCTGTGAAACCGGGAACCCCTGGCTGGTTAGCCCGACAGGCCAGGGAGCCACGCCCCCATATCAATATTCACAATAGCTTAATATTCATAAGTAGAGGGCAGGGCTTCAGGAATCATTCCTCCTCTTTTAAAGAGACATCCATAACCTGGTCTTCCTGGTCAATTTCTGTTCTCGGAATGCTCCAGGTAAGGGCTTGAAGCAAAAGCGTCCTGCAACCGATAGCAATGTTCTGGGACCTCGAGATCTTATTTCGGCTTTACCAACCAGTCTCCCGTAGGTTGATGAGGCAGCTGTATTATTTCCATTCCTCCAGCCTTATGCTAAAGCCTGAAATAAATCCAACCTTAGGGAATTCCATCTTACGGTCTCTCAACAGAGCACCCTTAGTGGGCAGACTGTTGGTTTCTTGAATCTCGTCTTTCATCTCTCGACCTAAGTGTCTCCTCCTCTACGAAGCCATCCCTGATCCTCTCACTGGGGGAGTCACCACCTTTATACACTCACAGAACACCTTCTGCCTACTTCCACTGTGGCAGATCTGATGAGGTACTATCATTGTTCACACTCACGTGTCTATGACCCCACTGGACTTCAAGATCCTTCAGGGCAAGGACGGTATCCAACTTCGCTATGTGTGACTGGATCAAGCTAAACAGCAGAGATGAGAGTAGGACCCCTTCTCTCATCAACCATCAAGACCCCCTAATGGTTCAGTAGAGTTCCCGGGTGTTGCAAAAGTTAAGCGTTTGAGTACTAGGCAAAAAGTTGGCAGTTCAAACCCATTCACAGGTACTTCTAAAGAAAGGTCTAGCCTCTTACTGGAGGAAGGGGAGTGGGTGCAGAGGTGGGGAAAGGAGACTGTTGAGAGGATGGGACATGTATGGAGCAGAGAAGAAGAGTGTGCTGTCACCCAGCAGGGAGAGCAGTGGAAGTTGCATATAGGTGGGCATGCAAGTTTATATGGGAATGTGCATTTTCATTCAATCATTAAAAAAAAGGTCTAGCGATCAGCTTCTGAAAAGTTACAGCCTTGAAAACCCTGTGGAGCAGGTCTGCTCTGCACACACAGGGTCTCAGGAGTCTGGAATCAACAACAGTTAACAACAACAGTTTGAAGAGCAGGAAATTAGAGAACAGTGGCTTTGGAGTCTGGGTGAGCCAAGTTACTGGCTGGCCTTATGCTTCACAGTCACCTGGACACTCCCAGGTCACCTGGATCCATCAGCTAAGTGACCTGCTCCTGCGTACAACTTAATCTCTTGAAAGGGCTGATAAACAATCACCATGCACCTGAACAAATGGACGTGGTTCAAAAAGCCTCCTTCAGAGGGCTGGGCACACCAGCTCCTCCAGCTCAGAAGTCATTGATAGGATTAAGTGTTTCCTCCCTGTCTGGGGTTTTCCATTAGCTCAGGAACCAAAGGCCTTTAAGAAGTGAAGATGTCATTGCAGCTAAGCCGTGGATGTCACTGAAATTGCTCGCTGGGTGCCAAGATGGGAAAAGGGCACACACCGGGACTGAGACAGTGGCTGTTTGCTTGCCTGGGGTGGGCAGGCAGGCGCGTGACTTTCCCTTGTCTCATGACCTGGTGAACACAGTTCTGGGGAGTGGAGTTCCGACCCCTCAGGCTGTCACGTGGTTGTTGGCTCCCGAGCCTCCTGGAGAGTTTGCTCCTGGGAAACTGGGATTATAGGCCATGCTCTGGGGACCACTTCACCAGCAATGCTACCCTGAGAGGTTACAAACAATAACCATCAAACTCATTGCCACTGAGTTGATTCCAAAGGCAACTGGTGACAACAATCTTTATAGAAAGCAGATCTTCAGTGGTGTCTTCCAGGGGCCTCTGGCTGGGTTCCAACCACCAACATTTAGGTTAGCAGTAGAGTGTGAACACTGCACTACCCAGGGATCTGAGAGGTCAGGCTGGCCCCTCCCCTCCAACCCTGTTCATTCTCACAACAGTGGTGTGGAGAATTAGGATGCTGAGACTATGGATGTTTCCCCCAAAAGTGTCTCACATGGGATCACCGCATTCAATGTGGTTCATCGTTTTCAGGGTAGAAGGAACAGTGTCTGGCTAGACGAACAAGCCAGCCTGTCGGAGGTGAGCTTGATGGCAGCAGGTGTCTGGAGTCCTGGTTCCCGAAGTAGAGTCCCCTCAGGCTCCTGGGAGGAACAAAAGTGCTCCTCTGCCTGAGGTTGGCTGGAAATTTTGCTTGTGTTCCTCCCAGCCTGCTCTGTAATTAGAGACATAGGCACCATTTAAGTGATTGGGGAAGATTATATAGTTTTAGTTAAATAGGATTAGAGTGTCCTCTCTTTCCTGATTCTTACCCAGGTGAACACCCCAGGAAACCACTGAAAATAATCCCGGGGAGACATTCTGGTTCCGGCACCTCCCGCCGAGTCTGAGCAGTAGGGTCTCCCAAGAGGAGTCCTGGGTTGGGGGGTGGAGGAGGTGAGAGGAGGGAACCAGCAGCGCAGAATCTGGCACTTAGTAGGAGTATGGATTTTTTTTTCTTCCTGGAATGAAAGAGATGGCAAATATTCACACATGCAGGAAGTATTATTGAGCATGTACTATGTACAGTCCCTAGAACAGATGCTGGAGACGTGACAGTGATGACGAATGTGCCTTCCAGAGTGAATGTGGGCCTGTAGAGATTGAGCAGGGCAGGAAAGTAGGCTTGAGGGGGGAATGTTTCTCTGAAGAGGTCAACTTAGCTATGAACTGGAGTTATGTAGAGAGCAAAACAGAGGGAAAAGCATTCCAGGCAGAGGGAACAGCAAGTCCAACAGCAGGAGAAGGGCAAGCAGGGACCTGAAGCGCCATGATGACTGTGAGGCCCCAAACCCCTTATGGTCACACAGGGGGACAAGGGAAGTTTTGTCTCACACAGGGCCTGAGAACTGGGCCAGTTCTAATGAGAGGGTCCACCTGGGGCCTTTGGTGGGGTGTGGTCTGCGCTTCATCCCTTCTGAATTGTTTTTAAAGATTTTCCAGGAGAGGAAGTTGGATGGCTCACGGGATCTGAAATCTGGGTTCCGACTCAACAGGGAGGGACTGCTCCCCTTCCTGCCAGTCCCTGGGACAGATGCCCCAAACAGGTTCCCCTCAGGCCCCTTCTATAGGCACGGAAAGAAGGGTCTGAGGAAGGAGGCCCAGGCTGGTTCTGCAAACACTACCCCCATACCCTTAAGTACTCTGCACGGTGAAAAGCAGGGAGTGCAGTCTCTCCCTCCGTCTTGGGAACACCTGGCAGCTGCTGTTTAGCAGCTGCTCCAGCTGTGAGGCGAAGCTTGAGGCAGAAAGACGCCCCAGCCCAGGCTGTGACGCACAGAGGGAAAGGACAGAGATAAGCTTCCTGTCTGTCCTGGGCACTGGAGGTCAGGCAAAGAGAGAGAGAAAGACAAGAGAGAGAGACAGAGCGAGAGCTGCCAGGCTGAGCTTTGAGAACAGGACTGTGTGGATGTCGGGGAAGGCTCCTTGGCTGGGGACTGCCACCACTTTGACACATCTGGAGTGTCATTGCCCTTCTCCGGGTCTCAGTTCCACATTAATAAAGTGGAGAAACTGTTCATTCGTGACCCTCAGGGTCCTGTCCTCTCCAAGAATTTTTGTGGTGTGCTGCAACAGGGACAGGATCCCACAGGGGGTGAACTGGGGACCAGAGGGCCTGCCTCCCCAGGGGGCCCAGCGCTCCAGCTTTCCAGGCTCATGCCCTGAGCCTTGAGGAAGGTGGGGGGAGGCGGGGTGTTTACACTGGGCAGGCAGGCCCTGGGTGGTGGCAAGAAGGTCACCCAAAGTAAACCTGCCTTGTTTACAGGGATTGTAAAGGGAAAAACGTTTTGGCACACTATAACAGGAACTTCTGAGAAATGAAAACATATTCATCCTGGAGATTAGTCTGACTTCCGGGGTGCAGACGGGGGGGGGGGCCTTTGCTCCCTTGTGGCTTCTGAAAGTGGCCTGCTTTTCCTGTGTCCCCTGCTGGAGCTGCACTCTGTTGGAGGCAGGGGGTGGGCTTCAGACTCAGGACTTTTCTTCATCCCCTGGCCTGTGGTCCTTTCCCTGCCCTACCCTGAATCATAAAAATAGCCGACATTTACTGAGTACTTGCTTTGTGCCAGGCACTGAATATGTTACGTATATTATCTCGTTTAAGTCTTGAAACAAGCTTGTGAGATAAGCACTGGGTTCCACTGATTCTGAGTTGCACAGTTTTTTCACTTTTCAACATCTCTGAAATGAGAATGTCTTCTAAAGGATAGTGTGTGAGAGTTTTTCTTTCTTTTCATTCTTAGAGTATATAAAATAATGGTGCACTACGTGATTGATGGGAAGCCCTGACAGCATAGTTGTTAAGAGCTACAGCTGCTAATCAAAAGGTTGGCAGTTCGAATCCTTCAAGTGCTCCTTGGAAACTCTATGGGGCAGCTCTACTCTGTTCTATAGAGTTGCTGCAAGTCAGAATTGACTCAACAGCAGTGGGTTTTTGGTTTTTTTATAGGATTGATGAAGGAGCTCTGTGATGCAGTGATTAAACAAGTGACTGCTAACTGAGAGGCAACGACTGGAATCCACTTCGGAAGAAAAGACCTGGTGATCTGCTCCCATAAAGATTACAGCCCAGGAAACCCTGTGGCTGTGGCACAGTTCTAGTCCCTCCTATGGAGTCACAGAACAACAATAATCATACAATTGATGACATCTGAGATTCAGTGAAATATGATATCATCAACCCATTCCACAGAAGAGAAAACCAAGACTCAGAGACTTCCTAAACCCACCCCAAATCCATTGATGTTGAGTCCATGCTAACTCATAGCAACTCAATAGGATAGAGTAGAACTGCCCTACAGGGTTTCCAAGGAGCAAGTGGTGGATTCAAACTGCCAATCTTTTGATTAGCAACCAAGTGCTTAACCACTGAGCCTCCTGGAAACTTTCTATGGTTTCTTTACTTTATAGGTAAGGAAATGAAGGCCCAGCACCACTGGAGGTTTTTTTGAGGTTACTTAGCTTTGATAGGACAAAGATGTGACTGAAACCTAGGCCTCCTGGCTCCCCACCCAGGGCCCTTTCCCACTCACCCCAGATGAACTGGGGTTGCTTACTGTGCTGGAGAGAGGAGCTGAGGGGAGGAGACTTCCAGGGCCCAACACCTTCCTCAGCACAAGTGAATCACCAGCCCTGCCATGGGGAAAGGCCTTAAAGATAGATTTTTTTTTTCCCCTCCAGATTCTCTGAAGACTGAAGTTCCGTAAAGACTAAGGAAAACACTCACCTCCCTTCTGCTCCTTTTCCTGGTAGTTACTTTAGCTTCTCCTTCCCTGAATTTCTGTTCTACTGTCCCATCCCTGGACTGGAGACGGCCCGTCCTTGGCCCTGAGTCGCCTCTGCCTGGGGATCAGCTCCACCCGATTCCTGCTCTGTTCTCAGCCCTGCTCTGAACTTGCCCTTCTTTGCTCCAGCTCAGATCACCTGTACCAGCTATGCTCTTCCACAAACCCAACCCAATTGTTGCTGAATTGATTGTGACTCACAGTGATTTATAGGATGGAGTAGAACTGCCCCACGGGGTTTCCAAGGTGTGGCTGGTGGATTCGAACTGCTACTCTTTTGGTTAGCAGCTGAGCTTTTAACCACTGTGCCATTAGGGTTCCAACCCTTGCTTCTAGACATCTCTATAACCCCGGCTGCCTGGCCCATCCCTTCAAAGACACACACTCAGGCCTGTGGTCCTGTGTTCCCCTCATTTCCTAAGTCTAAAGCCAAGAGAGAAAACTCAGCAAAGCCAGGCTTTTCCTCTTGAGTCAGTGAGTCCTCACACTGTTGGGTTTACTCCCAGGAGATTCCTGCTCCACCTAGAGCTGCCAGCACTGAAACAAGGATCCTAAGAGGAAGGACAGGGGCATGTAAAACTGAAGGCCTGGACACCCTACTGCTCTTGCCAAGTCCTTGACCACCCTCTACCTTGCTTTCCCCAACCTCCATGACCAACATGGTAAGTGGCTTGTCACCAGGAAGCAGAAAGGAAACATGAGAAATTTAAATGGAGGGCTTTGTTACAACAACCATTTGTGGTCTATTTGATTCTGACTCATAGCAACCCCAAGTGTGTCAGCAGGACTGCACTCTGTAGTTTTTGGTGACTAAGTTTTCAGTTGCCAGGGCTTTCTTCCGAGGCACACCTGGATGGACTTGAATCTCCAGTCCTTCAGTTACCAGCCTAGCACCTTTAACCCTTTGCATTGTCTGGAGACTCCTTTTGTTAAAATGCAACCAGTCAGTTCGGAGAGGATTGATCACAGTCAAGGTTAGGCAAAGGTCTCAGATTCTTCCCTGCAGAATGAGCCCTTTGGACAAGATGGACTGTAGATCCCATCCTACCAGCTCTGCAACTGTGATTCTGTGTCCGTCTGCCCAAAAAGCAAACATGGACCTTGTGTGTGAGAGCTCACGCATCCTCTGGGCAGTGACTGGCTGGGCATGGAGGGTGTGTACACACTGAACCTGGTGGAAGACCCTGAGGTGCAGACCTGGGTACTGAGGGTAGGGACATCCATGAGTGTGCGTGACTCTGACAGAGAGAGAGCTGGCTCCCACCTGGGGTATGCCCACCCCTCGGGGAGCAGCCATGCCAGAGCGTGCTGCTGCAAATCTGGTTTCCATCTTCCTCCCGTTGGCAGCAGGGCTGGGTGAGCAGAATGGAATATTAATTGTGCTTTTGCACGTGGCCTCGATCCATGAATGTGGTGGTTGGAGGAAGCAGCCGGAAGCTATGTGGGGAATGAGGGGGAAGCCGCAGGAGCAGGGCTCCCTGGGATTCATTGCTGGACTTGGCGAAGTCAGAGCCCCAGGCCCCCAAATGGTGGGCATCAGAGGGAGGGGGAGAGCTCCTGAGGCCAAAGATTTGGGGACAGCAGGAAAGAGACTAGCTAGGTGTAGGTAGATTCACACATGTCCCAAAGGAGTCCTGATGACACAATAATTAAGATTTACCCGTTAACCAAAAGGTTGGCTGTTTAAACCTAGCCAGTGGCTCCGCAGGAGAACAGCATATAAAGGTTGCAGCCTAGAAGTCTACGTATGGGGCAGTTCTACTGAGTCATACGGAGTCCTACGAGTCAAAATCCACTCGAAGGTGCCTAACAAAAGACACCCTAGAAAGCTTGATGTATAGTAGGTCTTTGAGAATTTTTTACTGTGTGATTGAATAGTTGACATGCATGTGAGATTCTACCACAGACGGCTTTCCTGGGAGACAACTGACCCGGAAGGAAGGAAACGGGCCATAGTATTATGTGCCCTTCCCTCAGAGTCACTGTCAGGCATTGTTTTATTTTCATCTCAAGACAATCTTAGCGGACAGTGTGACACTCACTTAGAGGAGGGGCCCACTGCATGTAAATCACTCATTCTCCCCTTCAGGAAGACTCAGGAGAGAGTCTTTTTTTTTTTTCCCTTTGACTTCAGGGTAGTGGTTAAGTGCTACGGCTGCTAACCAAAAGGCTGGCTGTTCAATTCCACCAGACGCTTCTTGGAAGCTCTGTGGGGCAGTTCTACCCTGTCCTATAGGGTCTCTATGAGTCGGAATTGACTCAGTGGCACTGGATTTGGGCTTGGTTTGGTTTGGTTTCAGGGCCCAGAAAAGTGGGTTTCATCTGAGCATTGGGTTTATTTTCTAATGGACGCTGATTTTGTGGTCAGTACAGTTCCTTCTTGTGCTTGGCCTGTGAGAAAACTAGGAGGGCTGAGTTCTATCTCTTATTACAGGGTCCCGTGGGGGACACGATTCACAAACTAATGGTATCTTCGGCTTCATCTGATGTTTTAATCCCTTTGTCTATCGAACACCCTCATATTTCACTGTGTGCACAATTTCTCAAATATTTTTAGTGAGACAGGTTTAAAGCACAAATGTTACTTTTACAGATCAGGAACATGAGGCTCAGAGAGGTTATGGTATTTGTTCAAGGTGACACAGCGCTTAGGCAGGAAAGTTGGGAATTGGAGCTTGGGTCTGTTTGACTAAATCTTTCCTTTGCACCAGCTTTGAGGATTGAAGAAGCTGCACAGAAATTGAGGGGTTTTTGGAGAGTTAGGAGGAGTCTGGGACCTTTGCAGACTCAGTCTTTAACTCTCTATGGGCCTTGTTTTCACCCAGCCTCGCTTCCTGAAGGAGCAGGCCAAGAAGGCAGGCTTGGATTATCACAGGCTCAGGTAAGAGGTGCGAATAGAGGGCTCCCATTCTTTGTCATGCATGTAGAGGGGGCTTTGGGAGTCCTCTGTACTCAGGGACCAGCCTCAGCCCTTGGTGGCTAAGCAAAACAAACAGAAAACCAGTCGGGCTGGCCTTGGCAATCACCAGTTAAAGCAAATATATATTCCAGATGCTCTGAGGAACGTTTCTGGAGCTGGGAGAACTCAAGGGCGGACCAATTCCCTGGGGAGAAATAAATGGCTACAGGCCCAGGGGAGCCACATTTCTCAACTCTAGAGCAAGCAGGCACCAAGGATCAAAGGAGCAGGAGGAGGGGTTCTGATGGTATAACTGACCTCCCACTGCACCCCCTCAAAAATGCCTCCTGGGAGTCTCTCTTCTCTGGGGAACCTCATGGGCCTGGTGGCTCCCAGGCCTATAGACAAAGACACAGGGCTCCCAGGGTAGGCCCAACGCTTACCCATCAGCAAATTCGTGACATACAGGGGCTGACACCTCGTGTGCTCCAGTAACTGGAAACACTGGAGAAGGCCCCAAGAACGAGTGTCCTCCAGTGCAGAGAGAGAGGAGTTGTTCTCAGAGCCTCAGCTGGAGGTGCCACAGAGAATGGCTGTCTCTAATGACTCCGGGAATACTGGTGGAGACACAGATTGTGGCCAGTGAGGAAAGACCCCATTCCTTGTGTCTGGGTATGAGGACCCCCAGTGTGAGATATCTTCAGACCCTGGCAAGTATGACCTGGAGGAGAAATAATCACAGAAATAATGACTGCCGTGCACTATCGTTTATCGATAGCAGCCCTGGAAGGGCAATGGTTAAAGCCCTTGGCTGCTAACTGAAATGTAGGTGGTTTGAACCCATCAGCTACTCTGCAGGAGAAAGCTGCAGCAGTCTGTTTCTGTAAAGATTTACAGCTCGGGAAACTCTATGCAGCAGTTCTGCTTTGTCCTATAGGGTCGTAATGAGTGAGAATGGACTCAAAAGCAGTGGCTTTGGCTCTTGGTCACTTACTGTGGTCCCATTGCCCTTCTGTGCTCTGCCAGTTTACAGTGCTTACCTCAGTCTTTAGAATCTATAAAGCATATCTATAAACCGATAAAACGAAGGCCAACAATCCTATAAAAATATTGGCAGACAATGTGAACGGTGAGTCGAGTACTTTTATATAGCAGAGCATTTATCAATCCTAGGATCTCTCCTAAGCACTTCCTTATGTGTTCTTTCATCGGTGCCTCGCCACAACCCTTGAAGACCTGAACTACCGTTACCCTGTTTTACTCAGGCCCAGAGAGGTGAAGAAACTGTCCCAAAGCCATACAGTGACTTGTTGAGATTTTAGAGTCTATGCTGTTGAGGGAGGGGCAGAATCATCTCTACTCAGCAGCCTGGGAGCCTCAGACTCCAGGCAGAAGTGGAGTCTGTTGGGGGGAGGGCTTTAAAAAAAATTGTTGAATAGATGACATGTTCACATGGCTTAAAAAAGAAAAAGAATGTAGTGAAAAGTGGTTGTCTTATCCTTATAGTCTCTGTCCTAACCACTAAGTTCCAACCCTTCGACCAACATGTAATCAATTTTATTACCTTTTTGTGGGTGGGTATCATTCTATGCTCTCTCTGCATGTGTATACACATGTGTATAGGTACTTCTCTTCCTTTTTTACCCAAATGGAGTCTATTATACATACTGTTCTACTTTTATTTATTTATTTTTTCTTCACTTAATCTCTTTGGAGATCTTCCCATACCAGTATACAGGGAACTTCCTCATTCTTCTTCTTCCTTTTTTTTAAACGGGTGCATAGGCACCATTGTATGAATGTACCATAATTTATTTACCTATTCCCAACTGATGGACATTTGGATTGCGTCCAGGTTTCTACTGTAACAAAAAGCACGGCAACGACAGCCTTGCTTAAACATTGCCTCTCTATAGGATGAATTCTCAGAAACATGATTGCTGGCTCAAAGAGAATGTGCATTTGTAATGTTGAAAAATATTCTCAAATTATCTGGTATCACTTTACACTTCCACCAGCAATACATGGCATTGTTAGTTTTCTATAGTCTCTTAACTTCCGAATTTGTCAAACTTGTGAATTTTTCTAGTCTGAGAGATAAGAAATGATTCCTCACTGTGTTTCTAATTTGCATTTCTTTAATTATGAATGAGGTGAGCATAGTTTTAGATGTTCTAGAACAACTCACCACGAGTTAGGATTGATTCAATGGCTAATAACAACAGAACAATTGAAAATAAATTTTTAATAAAACAAATTTTGTTGTAATAAATAATTTTTTCTGTAAAGTCTGCATATTCATTGACCTTTTAAAAACCAGATTGGTCTTTGTCTTATTGATTTCTGGAAGTCCTTTACATATGAACGAGATTGTGATATGAACTGCAGGGGTTGTAGGGCCATAATTTGTGTGCCTTATGGAACTCTGTGGCACAGTGATCAAGCATTCAGTTGCTAACCAAAAGATTGGAAGTTCAAATCCACTAGCCGTTCCTCAGAAACCCTATGGGGCAATTCTGTTCTGTCCTATCAGCTCACTATGAGTCAGAATCAACAACAGCAATTGGTTTGGGTTTTTTTGGTTTATATAGGAAGGTCTATAGAGGTAGACCCCCCACATCTTCCACCTTCTCCTCCAAGCCCCGTCACTTATTTGACAAGCATTTATTGAGTACCTCTTGTGGGCTAGGCACAGTGTGCAGGGGCACAAGACCAGAGGTGAAGAGAGCCTTACATTTCTCACAGCTGGACTGGGGAGGCAGATCTGTTGTCAGATGGGTTACAGTCCAGTGGGAGAGGAACTGTAGTTCAGGGATTCCAAATGAGTGCTTCAGGAGCTTGAGATGCAAGCCATCATCTCTGCCTGTCTCAACAGACCCTGACATCTATCTCCACCTGGGACCGGCTTGGATCTGCTGAGGCTTACCTACCTCCCCTCTCCCTGTGGGCTTAGCCTTTGAACTCTAGTTGGTGGAAACACTCTGTCCAGAAAGATGGCTCCCTAGGTACATTTTTACAGAGTGCTTACCACCTGGCAATCCTCCAGGGGCCCTTATCTGTTTTACTACCATTCTGCCTCCTTCCCTGCCCTCGCTGGTCCTCACCTTCTGATTCTATCCTGTCTTGCTGTTTCTGGTGTACATACCTCCACTGACCAGAGGGATCATAATGTCCCTGATGGCAGGAAAGGAGACTTTTCTTTGGGTCCCTTCTCTTGGTCCTTGGCATCTAGGGACCCTCAGCAAAGGTTTGTTGGGTGACTGTTTGACTGATGTTTTTGTTGTTAGTTACCATCAAGGTCATTTGACTGCTGCTGATCCCAAGTGCACTGAAGAGAAAATCTCCATTGAGTTTCTGAGGCTGTGATCTTTCAGAAGCAGATTGCCAGGCCTGTCTTTCCAGGCACCTTTCGGTGGGTTCAAGCCACCAACCTTTAGGTTAGTTGTTGAGCATTTCTGATGACATTCAAAAAAACTAAGTCTGTTGCTATCCAGTCAATTCTGACTCATAGCGACCCTTGAGGACACAGTAGAACTGCCCCATGCATTTTCCAAGAAGTGATTGGTGAATTCAAACTGTCAAACTTTTGGTTAGCAGCCAAACATTAAACTTGTATGCCACCCAGGATGATATTACTCTGATGCTATCAAGTTGGTTCCAATTCATGGGGTCGCTATGATACTAGGAAGGTAACAAACTACAGGTCACCTGAACTGAGGTGTGTGGGTGTTAGAGGGTGAGGATGATGACAGTTGAGAATGGATGGTATGCCGATCTGAAATCTGAGCATCAGGGCCCAGCCAGCAAAGAGTTAAGCTTTCTGGGGTTTTGTATATGAAATGGCACCAGAAAAAAAAATGTGCAGACTAGCAATTGAGCCATGTCTCATCATGGTTCAAATGACATTGTCTGAGCTTCAGCAGCCTCGCCTCTTGCACTAATTACAGACCTTCCCTGGGGAGGGAGACTGGGGCCAGGAGGTCCTCATTACAGGCTCCCTTGCTGCAGGGAACAAACCCCAGTGACCCAATGGACTTCAAGAGAGGCCCAGGGATTCCATGGATGATCCTCTATGCTGCTGCCTGGCTGGGAAAGGGTTAAGAAGGTGGCATAGCCTGGAGGGATGGCTCTGAATACAGCCATGGGGGTATTCCCAAGCTAAATTCCCCTCAGAGGCTCCACTTGCCCAGACATGGGCCCCTGCTCTAGTCTTTGTCCTCTAGGATGTCTGCAGCCATGGCTGTGTCAGGGCCTCCCCACTGTGGTCGCCTGCCCGGCTGCCTCTCCCTGTGGCCTGTGGAGACAGCGCCTTCTTTAATCTTTCATTTATCTCAAGGCCTCACCCCTCTGAGTGTGGCTTTGATGTGGGGCCGCTCTAGGGGGAAATCACAGGTTTCTGAGGCATGGTCTGGGCTCTGCCCACAGCCCCCAGACCAGGGGGGCCCAGAGGTCTTCCCGCCACCAGGGTTAGACCCTGAGGGTGACCTCAGCAGACTGGGCAAGAGCTTTTGGCCCTGTTTTTCAGGTAGACAGAGGGGCTGCTCCTGGGACCCGACGTGGAGTGGGCTTGGGAGAAAGAGCTTTATTATCACTACGTGGTTACTGTCAAGTCTGTCTTCACCAAGACAGAGAAGAGAAGGGGCCAAGGCTAGGGGTTGAAGGTGCTTGTCCAGCTCTAGGCACAGCAAGGAGGCCACTGTGGCTGGAGGGAAGGATGAGGGGCAGCAGCGATAGGAAACGGACTGGCTAAGAGATCCATGGCTATGGTCACTTGAGGCCTCGTGACGGAGTTTGGATTTTATTCTGAGTGTGACAGGGCTTGCTGGAGAACTCTGAATATGAACATGACCTGATCCGATTTCTGGTCTGAATCTGAGACTCAAAACGTAAGGGCCAGAGATCAGCAACCAGTCCAGGTACGCACAGCTCATTGGTAGGTTTGTTAGACAATAAACTGCTCTCGCCAGTCTGCAGTTGTTTTCTGGGAAAGGCAGGGGACTGTGCCCCATCTGCCTTAACTTCCTCTGTGCTTAGTGGAGAGCCTGGGGGATTCAATTTCTAGCCAATGCTTGCGGAGTAACGGACTTGGTTCCAGCTCCTCGGCTGACGAGGCAGTGGGGCTGGAGATGCTTTCTACATCTCTTGAGTCTCAGTTCATCCGAAAACTGGAGAGTAAACAATACGTGTCTTGGCCATAGGTTGTACCTCGTGAAGATCAAGTAAGACCTAGTGTGACAAAGGGCTTCGTGAAGGCAGAAGTGTCAGACAACAATCTACTACCTAGTGTCATCTGTCCTCACTCACATTCATGGCTCTTGACATGACTGCCTAGAGGCACAAATGTGTCCTTGTGACCATCTGCTCTGTCTTGTAGAGCAAGGCATAGTCATATCACTTGTCTTGTGGGTGTGTATGCATGTGTGGGTGTGTGTTCACCCACTCAAACTTGAGCTCCAGGGTTTATGGAGAGGGAATGGAGAAGCAATGGCTTCCCATCCCTGAAATGCCCACAGGTTCTTTTACACCCTTATCCCACCTGCCGGTGGGCTCTGAGGACTGGGGCTGCACCATATTCTTGTCCCTCAGGGAATAGCATAGTGTGTGACATATCACTGGGGCTTGGACTGATGGATGCGTTAATGACCCATAGCCTGCAGGCTGAGTCAGCCCAGAGTTATTGGGCTTCTGGATTCTACTTTGGCCAAATCACTGCTTCTTTCTGGGTTCCTGTTCTGTAAACAGGATTTTTGTTTTCACCCATTTAGTCATTCAGTCATTTGCAACCATGTCTTGTGAACATGATCATATTGTGATAAATTCGAGAGATACAGAAATTAATTACAATCAGTGCTGTCCTCAAGAAGCTGAAAGGAGTCGCAGTATGGACCGCAATAATTGCAATGGACGTGACAAATGTGTTTATGGAGGGTACTGGCGTGACATTGGAGTGTATTGGTGAGCTGGACAGGAAGGCTTCACAGAACAGGGGTTCTTCATGTGGATCTTAGAGGCTGACTAAGAGTTTGCTAGATGGTCAACAAGGAAAAGGGCATTCTGGACAAAGAAAACAGCATGCAAAAATTACGGTCATATGGCACAGCCAGGTATCTTGGATGGTGTGGTTGCCATGCAGATGCTGGGGAGAGGCTGGCGGAGAGGGTAGCCAGGGACTAGATCAGACAGGGTCTTGACCCGCTGCCGTCGATTTCAACACATAGTGACCTTATTACAGGTCAGAGTAGAACTGCCCCATAGAGTTTCCAAGGAGCACCTGATGGCTTTGAACTGTTGACCTTTCGGTTAGCAGACATTACACTTCACCACAGTGCCACCCAGGTTTGTACTCTAAGGAACTCCAAGGGTGCTCCTGAAGAGAAACCAGAGCTGCAGATGGGTCATAAGGAAGGAAATAGCATGATCAGGATTGCATTTTAGATACAGCTCTGTTGTGGTATGGGCAACAGGTTAGAGGCAAGCAAGGCTCTAATGAGCAAGTTGCGCTGTGAGGCTGATGCTGTTATCCAGGCAGGATGTGAGTCTGAATAAAAAGGGACAATGGCTAACAGTTAACCAGCACACACTCAGTGACAGCCAGGCTCAGCGTTAAACATTTGCAAATATGACTGCATTTCATTCTTACAGATACCCTGCGAGGTAGATGCTATTAACATCATCACCCGTATATTACAGAAGGTGGGCAGAGGCTCAGTCTCACAGTGAGGAAGTGGCTTCAGCACTTACCAGTGCCCACTGACTTAACTACCACAGCCAAGACAGCCAAGTGCCGTCTACCACAGTACACTGCTAAATTATGAAGGCCATGCTGGTGGATGAGAACAAGGGCTAGGCATTTAGAGTTGGTTAGGAGGTGGGCTCACTAGGACACTGGCATGTGGGCAGGGGACCGTTCACCAGCAAGCAAGGTGAGCATAGGCTTACAGTAAGCCAGGTATGCACTAGCTTAATGGTGTTTACTTACTAATCTGCAGTGCATAATTTCACACGGGTTTCATCACAACTGAAAAGCAAGTGAAATTATGTACTACAACTTAATAAGTAAGCACCTATAAGGTCATGCATACCTTACTTACTGGATAATCCATGCCTGAGGGAAGAGGAAGACATCTAACTTTCCTACCCTTCCAGGAGGACCAATGGTGAACCTGGAGAACTGAGTGGGTTTGAGGGTCCTTCCATCTCTCATTCTGGGATTCTGGGAAAGTATCCAAGCCAAGGAAGAAGATTCCAGTGTATGATTGTTACTATTACCTTGGTCTTCCCCATGGACTGGTGGAATGGGGTGGGGCTTCATCAGAAGTCCTGGCTGACCTTACAGGGAACTCAACACAGCATCCCTGATGGAGTGGGAGAAACGTGGGGTGCAGAATCAAACTCTAGTAAAAACACTTGATGGTCTGACAGACTGGAAGCCCCCTGAAGACATGTTAGCCCCAAACTGAAACCATCTGGAAGCCAAATCCTCCGACAGAGATTGAACTGGTCTATAATACATAAAATGATGCTGGTGGAAAGCATGTTTCTTGGTTTAAGTAGACACAGGAGACTAATGGGGCAGTTCCTGCTCAAGGTGAGATGGGAAAACAGAGAGGGACAGGAGCTGGTTAAACAGACATGGGAAACACGGGGTGGAGGGGAGGAGTGTACTGTCACAGTGTGGGGAGAGCAGCTAGGGTCACATGGCAGTGTCTTACATGAGAAACTGGAACTAGAAACATTCATTTAAAACACAGTGGAGAAAAAAAAAAAAAAAAGCCCGGGCTGAAATCAGAGTCATGGCTTCCTCTACTGTTTTCTCTGCAGGAGTTCTGGGAAGCAGGTTCCTACCCTGTTGGCTTGGGCCCTGGAAGAACATTTCTACAGCTTCTCCTGTCCTTTCAGGACCTCCCTCTCAGAGGGTTGACCGAACTCAGACCAGAGGCTGAGGAGGCAGTGTGTCATGGTTTGAATTGTGTCCCCCCAAAAATGTGTGCAGCCATGTGGCTGGGATATGGTTCCCAGTATCTTGGGACTGTCCTCCATTGTGTGGTTTTGCTAACCTGTATGTTAAAGGATTAGGGTGGGGCTGTGAATTCCTGCTGTGGGGGAAGTTTCCCTGGAGTATGGCTTGCCCCACCCTTAATGCTTTTAGCTTGCAAGGAATAAAAGGAAAAAGAACCAAGGACAATTTGAGAACCTCGCTACCATCAAGCAAGCAGCACCGGGAGCAGAGCACGTCCTTCAGACCAGAGGTTCTTGTGTGAGGACGCTCCCTGGGCAATGACTGATGCAATACCGGACTTTCCTCCTGAGCCGTCAAGGGGAAAGTCTTTCCCTGGAACGGACACCCTGAATATGGACTTGCAACCTACCGGCCTGTGTAAGAATAAATCTTTCTTTGTTAAAGCCATCCACTCTGTGGTATTTCTGTTAGAGCAGCCTAGCTGACTAAAACAGAATTGGTACCGTGGGAGTGGGGTGCTGCTCTAGCAAATACCTAAAATGTGGAAGCCACTTTGAAACTGCGAATGGATAGAAGATTCAGAAGTAACGAAGAAGGCGCAGATGGTGAGAAACAACGGAGGACCGGCAGCAGCGGCAGCGGCAGCAGCAGAACCAGAGGCAGCGCTGGAGCCGACCCGTGGAGCAAGAGAGGTCAGTGCCTGCGCAGAGCTTTCCTCGCGGAACGGGGTGCCTCTGGGCACTTGAATCGGTGAGCTGGCCTTGCTGACCCACGGAGTGAGAGAGTTGAGTGCCTTTGGGCAGGACGCTTTCCAGCAAGAGTGGGGTGCCTCCGGGCACTTAAACCAGTGGAGCTACAGAGCTTTGGAACACTTGCCCGGCAGGGCAGATGTGGGCCTGAGGCCCAGGCCATGCGGCCATAGGAAGCTGAAGCTGAAGAGGCAGATAGCGTGAGAAGCTGAGCTGCCTCAGTCTCAAGAGGTATGGCCATGACCTCAGGGGTTTGAAAGGGTGGAACCATGGCGTGCTGTGTTCGTAAGGGTGGAATTGCCACTCAGTTGGGCTTAGGGTGCTCCTAAAGCCGATGGGACAGAGTTTCTGTCCAAGTGGGCCTTGAAGGCAGAGTTGTAGCACGGGGCTGGAGGTCTCCACTCAGAAACCTGAGAGTGTGGCTGATACCTAGAGTCTGGAGAGCATTGCTGTTGTGTAGAATGTCTCAGAAAATGTAAGAGTATTTCCGAAGCTTTGAGGGCTAATGTAATGTGTTCTGTTGACTTGCCTGTTGCCTGTTAATGCCTTCTAAGTTTCACAGATGTAGAAGAGTTTTTGTATTTTGGACTTGGAGCTGATTTAAGACTTCTGTTATATGGATGGACATAATTTTGCTATGGTGAGATGAATGTGTTAAATGTTTTTGTGATGTGATTTTTGGGTTGTCAAAGGGTGGGATGTCATGGTTTGAATTGTGTCCCCCCAAAAATGTGTGCAGCCATGTGGCTGGGATATGGTTCCCAGTATCTTGGGACTGTCCTCCATTGTGTGGTTTTGCTAACCTGTATGTTAAAGGATTAGGGTGGGGCTGTGAATTCCTGCTGTGGGGGAAGTTTCCCTGGAGTATGGCTTGCCCCACCCTTAATGCTTTTAGCTTGCAAGGAATAAAAGGAAAAAGAACCAAGGACAATTTGAGAACCTCGCTACCATCAAGCAAGCAGCACCGGGAGCAGAGCACGTCCTTCAGACCAGAGGTTCTTGTGTGAGGACGCTCCCTGGGCAATGACTGATGCAATACCGGACTTTCCTCCTGAGCCGTCAAGGGGAAAGTCTTTCCCTGGAACGGACACCCTGAATATGGACTTGCAACCTACCGGCCTGTGTAAGAATAAATCTTTCTTTGTTAAAGCCATCCACTCTGTGGTATTTCTGTTAGAGCAGCCTAGCTGACTAAAACACAGTGTTACTGTGTGCACACTGGGTGGGTCAGCTCAGCACTGGTCAGCTCATGGCCAGGCCCTGGCCTTCTCTCTGCTGGAGTTTGACAAGGCTTGACCATCTTCTTGGGCCTTGAAGACTCCCATGTCGAGGTTGGGTAGGGAGGAATGTCCTCTGAATGAGATCTGTTTCTTATTAAGCAGTTTCCAATCTGAAGTGTGGTTCTGTTTGTGCTTCTGCTCTGGGACCACAGTCAGAGATGCTGGCCTCCCCATTTGCCTCTGGGGGCTCTTCCAGGCCCCCTGGCTGGCTGGGCCAGCTGACGTCAGGAGACAGATGGACTCCAAGCATCATTGCTGATTCAGCCCCGGCCCTGGATGCCCTGGCCTCCACCTGCAGCTTTGCTTTATCCTCTGCAGGTTGGGGTGTTGGTTTTCTATTTTTAATAAACAAAGCTGAGCCTGACTCACAACTCAAGAGGCCACAGCTTGCTCAAAGCCATCAGCATCTCCATGGCAACCACACCATCCACGAACACTTGAAAATGTCATTATTAACAGCAACCCTGCGTCTTCCTTCTCACCTCACAGCAGCGCAGGGCCTCTGTGGATGCCTCACTCTCCATGCAGCGTGGATGGTCCTGGCCTAGGCCTGGGATCCCCCCACAGCAGGGCGTTGACAGTAGTGACTTGAGCTTCCTACTTACCCTCATCTTACCTGTTTGCCATTTACATACCCTTCTGAAAGGAGCGGAGAAAATCTCCAGGCACTAGGGGTGGAAGTTAAGCACTTCTTCTGGAGTCTCACAAGCCGGGAACCCTATTTGGGTGGAAAAAATTGTGTTACCTGGAGTTAAGAATGCGTGTGAGGATGTTACTCAACAGTTAAGAATAATAATGTTGTTAGTTACCATGGTGACCTTCCAGGTAACAGAAAGAAATGTTGCCTGGTCCTTCACCATCTTCATGACTGTTGTTAGGTTCATAATAATTGTTGTTGCCATGTTCTGTGTAGTTACCACTTACTAAAGGTCTGCCACTATGAGCCAGGCAGAGTGTGAAGTATTTTTACAAGCCTTGTTCCTAGTCCCTGCTGTAATTACTTACCTAGACACAATTTTAATTAGTAAATTAAGTTTAATTAATTTGATAATAATATCTAACATTTATTGAGTAATAGACACTCTTCTGGAGCCCTGCTAGTGCAGTGGTTAAGAACTTGGCTGCTAACCAAAAGGTTAGCTGTTTGAATTCATCAGTGATTCCTCGGAAACCCCTTAGGGCAGTTCTACTCTGTCCTTTAGGGTCACTATGAATCAGAAGCAACTCCATGGCGATGGAATTTGGCTTAGACACTTTGTTAAGGACTTCAGCATTTAATTTTGCATGGCAGCACTATGTTTACCCCCATTTTACAGACAGGAAAATAGAGGCCTAGAGGGAGGCTAAGTCATTTGACTGAGGTCCCTCGGTTACCAAGAGATGAAGCTGAGCTTTGGGTTCTGGTAGGTGTTCCCATTATTTAGTGATCACCTAAGGCTCCATCGAGGTTCAAGCTGCATAGTGTGCAGATAGAAGTTCTGAGCTATTGTCTTCAGAACACTTTCCCCAAGATCCTTGACTGACAGTTCTCCCCCAAAGTGGTCCTTGACCATCCTCATCAGGATCATCTAGACAGATTGAAAAAATGCAAATTGTAAGCCCATCAGAAGGCATAGCATCAGACTTTAGGGTGAGGACCACAGGATTCTGTGTCTTATGGCAACTTTCTCCACATTGAACCCCAACCTCTGAGACTTTAGAATTAACTGAGCTCATGGAGATCCTGGACTGTGCCTGCTCTGTGGCACCTTCAGGGCCTGATGCATGATTTAACCCTGAGTATGGAGTTCCAAAAATACTTACCAAACCTGAGTGAAGAATGAATCTTCACCCCCAAGCCCCCCAAGCCTCCCCTGGGCCAAGTCACTCCTTGTCTCCTGCCTCCCAAGTTTCCCCAGCAGTGAGGCCAAGGAGTCTCTGATCTGATGTTTCAATCCCACGTTCCCTTCCCCACCCCACTACCTGGGCAGAACTGCCCATCAGGTTCTGCTCACTGCCTTGACCCCCTCTGCAGTGGTGGCCGCAGAGTGCACCTTTTGCCAAAATGCTCCATTGGTTAGCAGGAGTAAACTCAGTCCTTTAAACCAGTTCTCCACATCGATAATTACCCTGATTCCTCAACAAAGTATCTTAGGCTGCGATCCTCTGTGGGCCAGAAGACTGCATGCGTAGGAAAGCTTGGGATCTTTTCCTCTGATAAGTTTTAAACACAGAAGAGGTTTATTAGTAAAGGAAGAATACAGAAATATCAAGCAATAAGACACTAGTCTATAAGGAACGCTATCTGTACGTTATGGACTATGAAGCAGTCGTTAAATGAAGACTTTCAATATGTATCTAATGACATGTGAAAATGTTCACAAAAGAATAAGGCAAGATAAAAGCTATATACACTAGAAAGATGCTTGTGATATGGCAGAGTGTCCTATGTTACAGATTGAATTGTGTGCCCCAAAAGCTATGTGGACGTCCCTACTCCTGTATCTGTGAATGTGGTCTTGTTTGGGGAAATAAGATGTTTCTTGGAAGACATTATCAGTTAAATCACGCCGGAGCTGGGTGTGTCCTAGCTCTAATCACTTCTGAATGGTGTCTTATAAAAGATGAGATTCAAAGAGAGAGTCACACGCAAGGGGAAGAAACTGAAAGAGTCAAGGAAGTTCATCTTTTAGACTACAAAATGTGGTCCTACCAATGACCTGATTCGGGACTTCAAGGCTTCAGAACTGTGAAAAATAAAATTCTATCCTATGAAGTGTGTGGCTAGTAGGATATATAAGCAGAGGCGCTCATGTGAGTTCCAGAAAGTGTCCTCCCAGAAGCCTTTGCTACTTCTTGTATTCAGCTCTCTGGAATGTAGAAGTGAGAGGCTGTCTTGGGTCCTGAGAGGAAATCCCTGTGTTGATGGTGGGAAAGCTTCCAGTTAGAAGGACCCTGAGTTCCTGATGCTGGTGGCGCTGCCTCGCGGGTCTGGGCTGCTGACTTCCAGACTTCATTCACTGGAGAGAGAAAGAATGTGTTCGGGGGTCACGGCTGTCTTGTGTTTTCCATCACTGGTAGCTGAAAAAGTCGTGATGAATATGAGAATCCATTGTTAGGTAAGTAAAAAATGCAGGCTACAAAATGCTATGAAATGTATGATTCCACTTCTGCTTTGAAATGTGTGTTTATATATTTATACATACATACATAGGAAGCTGACAAGAAGGTTGAATACTAAAATGTTAGCAGAGGTTATTTTAGGTTGGTGAGGCTACAGCACTTAATGTGTTTGTGTTTTCTGATTTTTCTGTAACCAAGGTATTTTTTAAGTCAGAAAAATTAATAAAGATATAAATTTAATGGTCTTAATTGTGATGAAAAAATACTCTGTTTGAAACTGCCATGAGTTGGATCCGACTCGATGGCACTTGGCTGGCTGGCTTTCAAAACTGCATGGAAACAAAGACTGAAAACAAGTGTACAGCTTAAAGATATGAGAAACTGTTCAAAAGATATTTTTAAGGGGAAAAACAGGTTACTAAACAATATGATTTCTTTTTATTTTATAAAAAGAATAAGTGGATATAAACCTATGCTGGAAAAACGACCAGAAGGACCCATGCCAGGATGTCAGTAGTCTGGCCTCTAGAGAGGGGATTCTGGGAATTCTTATTTTCTTCTTTATACTTACTGCTATTTTCTAAATTTTTACCCAAAGCCTGTGTTAATCTGATTTATTGAAAGAATTGTTTTTATTTAGACAAAGTTTTAACACTACAGAGAAGTATTTTACAAAGAGGAATACAACACACCAGTTTATGGGGCAGTCGTGTGTGATTCAGTGAAAACCTGGTGGCATAGTGGGTTCAGTGCTACATCTGCTAACCAAGAGGTCAGCAGTTCAAATGCGCCATGTGCTCCTTGGAAACCCTATGGAGCAGTTCTACTGTGTTCTATAGTGGGCTTTGACTTTTGATTTAGTGGTTCAGCAGCAGAATTCTTGCCTTCCATGTAGGAGACTCAGGTTCGATTCCTGGCCAATGCATCTCATACACATTTCCCTCCTGTCTCTTAGTGGAAGTTTGTGTGTCGCTAGGATGCTGCACAGGCTTCAGATGGACGAGGAAGAATGGCCTGGCAATCTACTGCTGAAAATCAGCCAACGAAAACCTATGGTTCTATACAATCTGACCCACAGCTGATCATGGGAATGGCAACTTTTTGTTCCATTGTGCATGCGATGGTCTTGAGTCAGGGGTCGACCTGAAAGCAACTAGCAACAACAATGAAACACATTCACATCTCCACTGCCCCAAATTAATACATTTATTTCCATGCTTTTTTTTAATAGCAAAATTGAACAATAACAGTTTCTCTTTATACATTTCTGTTGTGATCATTGAACAAATTCAAATTAGAGAGGCACAAGTTAGTCTCTCTCTGGGTCAGCCGAGGGTGGAGTTGTGCAGGCCAGGCGACACTTGCTCAGGGACTTTTAACTCCCTTCTGCCTTCAGCGAAAGTTTTGGCTCTAAGAGATTGTTTCCAGGATGAGGGTGGCCCGGGTTCAAGGGTGGCAGGACTGCCTGGCACTTCCCCTGGAACAGCTGGCGGCAGGCAGGGGTGGAGGAGGAGGGTCCTATAGAGTACTTCTCTCCCGAGGTCAGCTGGTGCCCAACTAGTGTTTACCCAGAGGGTGGGGCCTGCATCTCCCAGCTCTGTGGCCTCTGCTCTCTGGCCCACGACTGGCCACAAGCAAGGGATGGAGAAACCACTGTCTCCTTCAAGGCTGAGCTGAGGCCTCAGCCTGGGAGGATTCTGGGAAATGAGGGCCTTGCAGCTAGATAGTCAAGTGGTCAGTGGAGGTTGTGAGGATCCAGATGGAGGAAACAAAGAAAAGAAGCAGCAGGGAGCACTCACACTTACTAGGCACCTACTGTTGGTGACTGAGGCTTTGGTGGTTGCTGTGCAATGAATTACTTAATATGACTTTTCTAGCCATTCTTCGTAACTCCCACCAAATGTGACTGGGTGCAACTATGCATATGAGGAATAAGGAACCTTGAGGAGGAAATTGGTCAGTTTTACCATCTTGCTAGGCTTAAAGAAAGATACTGAAGAGATAGTAGGAGCCGTAACACAGAAGCAGAGAAGGAGAGTTCTAACACTGGAGATGGTGAGAAGCAGGGCCTGAGGAATCATGAAAGCAGAACCAGAAGACCAGCAGGACATGGCTCAGGGAGCTTCCTGGCTCACTGAGCAAGAAAGCTCAGTGCTTTCGGGAAAGAGGCTTGCTGGCAGAGTAGGGTGCCTCTGGGCACTTTGGTGGAGCTAGGTTTGCTGACCCATAGAGTTAGAGCTGATTCCCTTCTGGCTGAGGCTCGCTGGAGGAATGAGATGCCTCCGGGCACTTCTCAACAGCACTAAAAGAGTTTTGTAACACTTACCTGAGTGAGGTAGAGGCCAGGCCAAAAGGCCAAGAGGCCAGAGGTGTCAATAACCAGGGAGAGATCTGCCAGTGGGGATGGCTGAGAAGAGACTGTTCTGATCAAAGAACTGTATTCTGAGCTTTCCTGAACCTGAATTGTAACCTCTTACTTCACTAGTAAACCCTGTAACTGTGAGCACGTTCTGTGAGTTCTGGGTGGCCATTGCAGTGAATTTCTAACTCAGTAGGGAAGTAGAGTATGCTGTGGGAGTATGTATGGTGTCAGAATTGGTAAAAAGGGCTGGTGAGAGGAGGTACGTCTGACCTCCACCTCATAGGAATCAGCCTGAGATATTGATCTTAATTCTCCTTCCCCCTTTGTGAAGTCAGAGGGGATCAGACACCCCTGCCCTGCTGTTGTCCCTCTCATAGAACGCACGCCTTCTAAGAGGGAGGCTTTGAATCCCAGCCAGTGTACCTTACATGCAGTGGAGACTTGTCACTGGAGGTTTGCCTGTTGCTGTGATGCTGAACGGCTTTCAATGGAGCTTCCAGACTAATATTGACTCAGAAGAAAATCTTGACAATTCATTTCTAAAACCCAGCCAATGAAAACTACATGGATTGAATCAACATCAAGTAAAGAAATAAGTTGTGGTTATACGAACGTGTATATAGACATGCAAGCATGAGTGTGAATATGTGGGTAGATAAGAATGCACAGTCAAAAGTGTCTATAGGCATACAGGTATGTGCATACATGTATGTATATCCACATACATGATACATCATGTAAGGGACACAGTATGGATACTTCTTAGGTATAACCAAACACCTCCATGAGACCAGTTTTTGGATTTTGAAGACATAGGATACTAGTCTTATGGAACAATTCAGTTAACTGCTATGATGCAATTAATAAAGTGTATGTTCTACATCTGAATGTGGTTAGCAGTGTCAAGAATCCTAAAAGTGGCCATTTAAGATACAAGTATTGGTTTCTACTTATTTGGAACAAAAAAGAAAGAAAAAAGACCAATGACTGAAGGAAGAAAACAGTCTATAGTACAGTCAACACAAAATCACAGGCCTCATCTACTCTGAGATCAGAAGAACTAGATGGTGCCCAGCTACTACTAATGACATTTCTGACCAGAGACACAATAGACGGATTGTTACAGAAGGGAAGAAATTCCGGACCAACTGGACTAGTTGACACTAGAGGGCTCCCCCAAGACTATCATCCTGAGATACATTTCAGACCTTAAACCAGAATTACCCCTTGAGGTCACCTACTAGCTCAATAACATATTGGATCATAAAATAAAGAATATCACTGTGAGTACTGAGCTTCTTTCTAAAAAAATCAACTGCAGGAGGGTAAGCGGTCAAAAATACTCTAAAGCAAAGATGTAGAAGCTAAGAGAGTAGGGAAACGAGAGTAGAAGAAATGGTACGATTGACTGAACCAAACCAGAAGGGAATCAATGAGAATAATGACACTCTGTGAAAAACATAACCATTATCACTGAATAATTTGTGTAGAAATTGCTGTGTAAACTCTCACTTTAAACATAGGAAAATATTGAAAAACAAAACAAAACAAAAAAATATGGATTATAATTGTCCTAATTTGCAACTAACTGTGAGTGGCGCAGGATCAGGAGGCATTTTACTCCATTTTGCATGGGGGTGTCACAAGTCAGGGTTGGCTTGGTGACAACAACTCACAAACAGTTATCATGGCCATTTTACAGACAGAGCCATTAGCTAGTGACACCACTCACAGTCAGGTATTGTCACTATTCTACAGATAGGACACTGAGGCCCAGAAGGGTTAAGTCAGTTACCAGAGGCTTCACAGCTCCCATGAATCCATGCTGGGATTCAGAGCTATGTGCCATGGCCTAGGAAGGAGCTGGGGGGTGGGTGGGCACAGCCTTCTGAGGGAGCCATTCTGCTTGCTCAGAGCCTGAGGTAAAGACTTGGGGTCACTTATGGGTTAGTTTCCAGGAGATGGTGAGGTATCTGGGGCTGACATTTTCTGAGAACCCTGTGCTCACTTGGCATGAGTCAAGTGGGTATCTTTGTCTGTCCTGGAGGCTCAGAGAGGCTGGTAGAGTCTGAACTAATTTTGGAAAAGAGTTTCTTGGTGTCCTGCCTTCTTTACTTGGTGGAGAGCAAAGGCTTTGGGGCCCACAGCCAAGCCTCTGTGAAAACATCAGAACTTCTTCCGGAACTGAGGGGGAAATGAGCAAGGAAATCACCAGCCCTCTTGCCAAAAGCACAGCCCATCACTAACCATTCCTGAGCAAGGCAAGGATTAGACTGGGCTTGTAGGTGTGCTTATGTGGGTTTGTGTGAACACAGGTGGCCCTGGGAGGTGAACATGGCAAACACACTTGGCTGCTAACACACAGAAACACCTAGGAAGAAAGGCCTGGTAATCTACTGAAAACTCAGCCATTGAAAACCCTGTGGAGCACAGTTCTTCTCTGACACACATGAGATTGACATGAGTTGAAACTGAGCCTCCAGCAACTGATTTACTTGTGCGCGCACACACACTAGCATTAGGCAGGGGGCAACCTCCTGGTGGGCCACCCTCTCAGGCCTGTGCCTTGGTTCCAACATCTGACACACATCCCAAAGGTGAAACAGGACTGGAAGCGCAGGCTGGGCCATAACTGGCTCTGAGAGCTATCTATTTCTCTCCGGACCACCCACCTCCTTGGCTCAAGTGCCAGCACCTGTACCCTTTCAGTGCCAGAGCCATGGGCAGGGAGAGACACACGTTAACGGCTCTCGGGGAAGCCCTGTGTAGTCTATCAGGCTTGAAGTCAGGGTTGGTTGACATTCTGGCTTTGTCATGTGCATCCTATGTGACCTTGAGTGGATTCTTCAACCTGTCTGCTTCTCAATATTTTTATAAAATGGGATGTTGATGGTGATGATCACAGATACACACCTCTTGCAGTTGTGTGCTCAGAAAGCTCTGACGTGTTTTTAGAGCCTGGTATACAGCCAACACTCAGTAACCACTGCTGGTGCTCACAAGGCACACCCCAGCTCTGTCTCAGGATTTAGTCCTCACTCAGAATTGGCAGGGGACACACAAAGCCTCTACCCCCTCCTCAGGCATTGGATATTCCCTCGTTTGGGGAACCACATCAGCTGAGACTGAGCAAAAAGAGGATCAGCCTGGGGGAAGGACTGTTTCTGAATTTGAGATGCCAGGGTAAGGGTGCCAGTCCTTGGAGCAGGAAGGCCAGAGGTGGCCCGTTAGAATCCACAGACTCTCCCCTCCTGAGGCTTCCTGGTTTGACTACCTGGCACTAGGCCACACCCTGTCTCTCTCAGATCGTCATAGATTGTCACAGATCTCTAGAGATCATCACAGAGGGGTGACTGATTCCACTGGTGCAGTCCAGGTTATTGGTGTCATTAACAATAACACCCAAGGCAGCTCGCATTTACTGAGCTGACTCTGCACCTACCTGCACCAGGCATGATCTCATTTCGTCGTCATGACAACCCTGTAAGGGGATACTATGATTGCTCTCATCATAGAGATGAAGACACTGAGATGCAGAGAAGTTAAGTGATTGGCTGAGGTCACACAGGTAGGACAGGACCCTGCTGGGCTTCTATTAAGGCTCAGAAAACATAGGTGATGGAATGAATTCTCATGGGCAGGAAGATGTTCTGCAGACTCAGATCACCTGCTAGGTCTCCTGATCTGGGACCCAGTAGGGCCCTGCTGGTGGCCTCCTGACTTCTGCTCATGGTCACCTAACCTGACACCCAAGAGGCACCCTGGCTGCAGGAGGGACATCAGCCTACTCTCACACTTGAGGGAATTACATGCTGCCAATCTGCTCCAAGGTCCAAAGCTGAGGGTAGGAGGTGAGGACCTAATGATCTCCTTCCAGCCGGGAACAGGCAGGACCAGTCAGGGGAGCAGGATCCCCAGGCTGCACCTCTCATCCTGTCCTTCCCTAATTAGGCCTGTAGACCCTAGATGACAGACCTGACCACCCTTTTGTGTACTTGGCCTAGACTGCCTAATAATCTGCACCAGCCTTGCCCTTTACTCCCGTTACTGCCTTTCTCTCTGATTCTACCTTCTTCCCCATCATCCCTGGCCTCATAGGACTATGACCACACCATATCCTTCCTCCATGTCTGCCCAAGTTACAGGATCAGTGAAGATGTCATCATATTCCAAAGGTCTCCTCGAGGTCAAATCCAGCTCTTCCACTTACTAGCTCTGAGCAAATTATTTTACCTCTTGTCGTGGATTGAATTGTCATACCATCAAGAACAGAGTGCATCCTTTGGATTTGAGATTGCTGTGCCAAGATGCTCTTAGATCAAAGAAAGACTGATGCAAGACAGGGACCTTCCTCCAGAGCTGACAGTGCGTTCTCCTGGGGCCAGCACCCTGAATTCGGACCTCTAGCCTACTGGACTGTATGAGAATAAACTTTTCTTAGAGCCGTTCACTCCTGGTATTTCTGTTAGGGCAATACCAGATGACTAACACACCTCTCCATTAGCCTTAATTTCCTTATCTATAAAATGAGAATAGCAATAATATGTGCCCTAGGGTCAGTAGTGAGGATTAGGCAAACAGAGGTAGGTTTTATCACTCAGCTTTGTGCTTGGTATCTAGCGATGGCCTCATAAATAATAATTTCAAATGCACGGGGAAGAAAGACTTAAGAGGAAGCTCTTCTTGGCACTCAAAGTCTTCGCTGGTCAAGTCGCCTGTTCACTGGACGTTTCCCTTGAAATCTAATCCTCTCATATCCCAGCCAGCAGCCCCTCACACTGTACTCCCCAGGCTGCAAGTTAAGCAGGGGCCCATCAGGCTCCTAGGCTAAGTCCTCCATTTTGGTCACCTCTAAAGGAACCTTGGAAAACCCCGGTGGCTTAGTGGGTTAAGTGCTACCTCGGCTACCCAAGCGGTCGACAGTTCAAATCCTCCAGGTGCTCCTTGGAAACTCTGTGGCACAGTGCTGCTCTGACCTCTAGGCTGGCTGTGAGTTGGACCTGACTTGATGGCAGTGGGTTTCGTTTTTGAGGGGAGTTTCGTAAAGGAACCCTGGTGATGCAGTGGTTAAGAGCACAACCGTTAATCAGAAGGTGGGCAGTTTGAATCCACTGGCCACTCCTTGGAAACTCTATAGGGCCGTTCTACACAGCCTTATAGGGTCACTATGAGTCAGAATTGGCTTGACAGCATGGGTTTGTTTCTAGTTTGGTCAAGGCAGTCTGGATGATTGAACAACTGGGTACAAGGAACCGTAGTGCACTTGGTGTAGGGCCTCACTGAAAGTTTGGGCATTGCAATGCCTCTCAGTGTGGATAACTCCTGGTCTCATCTGGAAGGACAATATGTGACAGCTCATATATTCCTCAGCGCTTTCTCTTCTGTGCTTGTGGCAGGAGGTCTAAGGGGTCAACTCAGGCTCTTTTTGTGCTTGGCATAGCCTTGCAGAGTCTTGAGACTTGAGCACTTGAAAAGACTTCATACAGAAGCCCAGGCTGAGAGTGCTAGAACAGGCCTCCTGTAAAAAAATACAGGGAGTTAGAGCAGAAGTTCACAGGGCCTCTCCTAAGACTACATTGTTAGAGTACTAGAAGGTCTTCAGGCTAAATGAGTCCTTCAGAGCCAGCCTCAGGCACAGCCATGGTTGTCAGAGATGGAAAGGACCTCAGGGCGTATTTTTGCTGAAAGTTGTGCTAGACAGTATCTTATTCAACCTCCATCTTTTATACCTGACCTCTCTGCTTCCTGTATGACTAGTCAGTGGAGAGCTCTGAGAAGAATCTTCTAGAATGAAGGCCATGTGACTACACTAGGTAATTAGGTTGAGGAAGAGAGAAAGAGATAAGTTTATCTGTGAGGTAATTATTAGAGGTATAAAGAGAAAAACAGCTATTAGGCATTCATTTTACAAACATTTATTGGCTCATTCTGCTGATTGGGTTCTGTGCTGGGCTCAGCAGGAATACAAAGACGGCTTGAAATATCGTGTTATGGATTGAATTATGCACCCCCAAAATACGTGTCAGCGTGGCTAGTTCATGATCTGCAGTATTGTGTGACTGTCCACCAGCTTGTCATCCGATAGGATTTTCCTGTCTTGATAATCCTGCCTCCAAGATGTTAATCAACTGGGATTGGTGGCTGTGCCGTGAAAGAAGCAGGACTCAATCCACAAGATTAAGCTGTGTTTTAAGTCAATCTCTTTTGAGATATAAAAGAGAGAAACCGGCAGAGAGACATGGAAGACCACATACTTTCAAGAAACAAGAGCCAGGAGAGTAGCGCGCTGTTTGGATTGAGGGACGCTGCACTGAGAAGCTCCCTAACAGGGGAAGGTTGACGGCAAGGACCTTCTTCCAGAGCAGACAAGGAGCGTCTTTCCCTGGAGCTGAAGTCCTGAATTTGAATTTCTTGCCTACTAGACTGAGGAAATAAATTTCTCTTTGTTAAAGCCATTCACTTGTGGTTTTTCTGTGATAGCAGCACTAGATGACTAAGATACATTTTGAGGTAAGATGTGACAGAAAACCAACCCAAACTGGCTTAAGCAAAAGGACATTTATTGGCTCAGTAACCCAGAGCTCAAATGTAGGATGGGCTTCAGAGCTGTTTCATCCAGCCAGCCTGGCTCAGCCTCCTTTCCCTGGCTCAGCTCTGCTCTTTCTTAAGCGGACAGCCAAAGGACGGCCATAATTCAAGGGCTAGCAGTGGCCAGAGGAAAGAAAGAGAGGAGGAAGGCTGCTTTGGACAGCTCTTCCATAACAAGAAGAAAGTTTCTTTCCCAGAAAGCCCAATCAAACCTTTCCTTATCTATCTTTGGCCCTAACTGGGTCACATGTCTGGTCCTGAACTACTCCCCAAGATCAGGCGAAGCCAGGCACTAGGCATTTTGCAGGGTATTGGGAAACTGCACTAACACGGAGACTCCAAATACAGAAATGTAAGAAAAATTGAAATGTATGCCATTTTCACATAGGGATCCAGCAAAAAAACTGTAGAGGCTGATAGAAGGGCTTAGCCATCCTCAACACATGACTTTACTCTCTAGGTCCACGGAGATAGCTCCAATATTTACCATCTCCCATTCAAGTGACGACTTAAGGAGGAGTCAGGGAAGTTCTCTCTCTCTCTCCCCCTCTCCCCCTGTCGCGCGCGCGCGCACACACACACACATACACGCACGCGCGCGCTCACACACACATTCCTTTTGAGGACACAGCTTAGAAGTAGTACAAATCACTTCAGTTCCCAGCCACTTGGTGAGACGGCCGACCCACAGCCACATCAAGCTGCAAGGGAGGCTGGGAAATGTAGTCCTTAACAAGGCAGCCGTGTGCTTTGCCAAAGTTCAACCTGGTGGACTAGTGGTTAGGGGCTACAGCTGCTAACCAAAAGGCTAGCAGTTTGAATCCAGCAGGCACTCCTTGGAAACCCTGCAAGGCAGTTCCTCTCTGTCTTATAGGGTCCATTTGAGTTGAAATTGACTCCATGGCAGTGAGTTTTATGATTAAAGCAGGAGTCTCTGGGTGGTACAAAGAGTTAAATGGTCATCTGGAGTCCCTGCAGGCACAGTTCAGTGCTCATCTGTGAAATGAAAGGCTGGTGGTTCCAGTTCACCCAAGGGTGTCTTTGGAAGAAAGATCTGTCAATCCAGTTCCAAAAAATTAGCCGTTGAAAGTCCTGTGGAGCCCAGTTCTACTCTATTACCCACTGGGTCACCAGGAGTCTGACTCATTGGCAACTGGAGCCCTGGTGGCACAGTGGTTAAAAAGCTCAGCTGCTGAAACCAGTACTGAAGCTAACTCTTCAGACCAAGATTGGATCGGACTATAAGACAAAATGATACTGGGAAGAGTGTGCTTCTCAGCTTAGATGTATGCATGAGGCTGTCTGAGCAGCACTTGTCCCGGGACAGGATAAGAGGGTGGAGAGGGAGAGGAGTTGGTTGAAAGGTGTGGAAACTAGAGGGCTGAAAGGAGAAGTGTGCTGTCACAGGGTGGGGAGAGCAGTTAGAGCTGCATAGCGGTGTGGGTGTGGAGTTTTATACGGCAAATCGACTTGGACTGTAACCTTTCACTTAAAGCACAATAAAATATTTAAAAACAAATAAACAATGGAAGAGCTCACCTGGTAACCAAAATGTTGGCAGTTTGAATCCACCACCACTCCTTGAAAACCCTGTGGGGCAGTTCTGCTGTGTCCTGTTGGGTTGCTATGAATCAAATCGACTTAGTGACAGTGGGTTTGTCTTTGGGGGGGAGGGTGGCACAAACAGTTAAGCACCCTGCTACTGCTAGAAGCCATCCACTTGAAAAAGAAGCTTGGTATTCTACAAGACTGAAAACCCTGTAGAGTGTGTTCTATTCTGAAACACGAGGTGGCCATGAGTCAGGATCAACTCGATGGCAACTGGTTTGGCTGAGTTATTACTAGAAGGAGAAAACAGATGTTAGAGAACCAGAACAGGGTCTGCCACACACTGATTTGTTTAGGGTCAGGTTCCTGAACCAGTTCTTGGGAAGAGTGGTGGTGAGAATACCACTAGATCGGTCAGGCTCTGCTACTGAAAAGGCACTCTGGCTTGGCCCTGCAAGCCTCTGTACTGTGGGTTTTTGTTACAGCAGCTAAGCTTGTCCTCTACCAAATATACTCTGCCTTGTCTTTCTTTGGATTCTCTTAGGAAGTTGGAAGGAAAGAAGGGGGACATGGATGCTGAGTGACTAACCAGCGGCGTCTACTACATCACCTGCCCTTACGGTTCTCAGACTCGGGGGGAAGAGAGAGCTATAAGTAGATAACTAGAGAAATGCGACAGATAGGAGACTAGCAACAATACGTAAATTCTAATAAAAACAAAGAGAAGAATTCAGAGACTTCAGATGTTAGCTGCTGTAGAGCTGGCCCCTGACTCACAGTGACACTATGCAGAAAGGAAAGAAATGCTGCCCAGTCCTGCACTATTCCCTTGATGGTTGCAGATTGGACCACACGGTTTTCATAAAAGAGGAGAATGAGTGCATTTTGGCTGGGTCTAAAACAGTGTTTCCCAGTGGTTTTGGTTGCAAAGCTCATTTCAGACAAAGGGACTAGAAAAAGCAAGGAGGTGTGTATGCTCACAGGGCATGGCTAGAGGGTGAGAAACTGGGAGGTATCTTGGAATCAGTTAACGAGGGGCTCCTGAGGGCCCTGGGAAGGAGGCAGCTGTCAGACAGCCCCCTGGAAGCTGGACAAGGTTTTTAAGCCAGGGAAAGAGATGATCAGATGTATGCCTTTCTCTGAGGTAGCGACTGGAGGATGACTACTTAGGAAGCTATTTGACCAGTTCAGCTGAGTAATGAAGAAAGCCTGAATCAGGGCTGTGGTGGCAGGGACGGAGACAAAGAGACAATGTGCCAAAGTTTAGTGGTAGAACTTACACAACTGGGAAACTGGTGGCTGAGGAGCACTGTGTGAAGATGACCCCCCCAAAAACTGTTGTGGTTGAGTTGATTCCAAATCATAGTAACCCTATAGGACAGAGTAGAACTGCCTCACAGGGCTTCCAAGGAGTGGCTGTTAGATTCGAACTGCTGGCCCTTTGGTTAGCAGCCCAACTCGTAACCACCGTACCACCAGGACTCCTATTTGAAGACAAAGGAATTTAAATATGATTAATATGATCCTAAGTTTACAAGCATGTGCCAGAAACCCAGAGAAAGAGTATAGGAAAAGCAAGTTTTGAGGATTGTCTTAGTTATATAATGCTGCTATAGCAAAAATAGCACAAGTGAAGGACTTTAACAGAGGGAAATTTATTCTTTCACAGTTTAGTAGGCAAGAAGTCCAAATTCAGGGCCCTGGCTCCAAGAGAAGACCCTTGTCATCCATGCTCTCCTGGTCAAGAAGCTTCTGAAGTGAAGGAGTCATGGGTCCAAAGAACGGGCTCTGTTCCCAGCACTGATTTCAGGGTGGTGCGAAGGTCCCTGCTTCTAGGCAGGCTTCTCTTTTTTATATCCCCAAAGAGACTGATTTAAAACACAACCTAATCTTATAGATTAAACCCTGACTCATTAACATAATTATGGCTAATCCCACCTCAAAAAATCATAGAGGTTGGATTGACAACACAAAGGAAAATCACATCAGATGACAAAAAGGTGAACAATCACACAATACTGGGAATCATGGCCTAGCCAAGGTGACACGTATTTTGGGGGGGACACAAGTGAATCAATGACAGGTGGTGTGAGGACAAAATTACTTCCTTCTTCTGTAAACCTGGTCCATGACAGACTTTCTTGGGTTCCTTGAATGTACGCCATTCTCTCTTAACTCAAGACTTCCAAACATTAAGTCTTTATTTCCACAGAGCACTCCCCTAGCCTCAAATTTCTAAATGGCTAATTCCTCATTTCCTCCAAGATTATTTCTTGACCTGCTAACCTAAGTGAGATACCTTCTTATATACTTATAGAACTCTACCTCTTTTCCTTACATACATCTGTACTGCTTTTTGTAATGTCTTTGTTGCCCCAATAAGCCTACAGTTTCCCTGAGGGCAGAGACTGCATCTGCCTTGTTCAGTGCTTCTTTTTCAACACCTAGATAGTGCTTGGCACGTAGTAGGCACTTATACTGGTGTTGAGACCTCCAACAGCTGCCAATGGAAATAGGAGTTGGTCAATGGTTTTGATCTGGGCTCATCTGGATGTGATACAAGGCATGAATCTGCCGTGGGAACAGATGATATGACCCTTCTGTAGGCATGGATTACTCCAGACCAGTGGTTCTCAACCAGGGAATGATTTTTGTCTCCCAAGACACTTGAGCATGGTTAGAGACTTTTTTTTTAATTGTGATTGTGAAAGTTTGCAATCCAAGTCAATTTGCCATATAAAACCCCAAACACCTACCTCTGTGCCGCTCTGCTCTCTGCACCCTGTGACAGCACACTATTCCTTTCTACTCTGTACTTCTGGTATTCATTCAACCAACACTTGTCCCCTCCTCTCCACCCTCCCTTCTCACATCTAGAGAGGAACTTGTCAGATAGCCTCACATATATATTTAAGCCAAGAAGTACACACACCAACTTTTGTCTGAAGAGTTGGCTTCAGTACTGGTTTCAGGTCTGGGCTAGCAGCAAGTCCAGAGGTCATGCTCTCAGGGGACCCTTCAAGATGTCACACCATCAAATCTGGTCTTTTAATAGGTTTCTAGATCTGCACTCCCCTTTTTCCTGTCCTACACCAAGGACTCTACATAGTGTTCCCTGTCACAGGGCAGTCTTGATGGTGGCTGGGCACTGTCTAGTTCTTCTGGTCTCATGCTGATGTAGTCTCCCAATCATATAGGCTCGTCATCTCCTGGGCTCATATTTTCCTCATGTCTTTGATGCTCTTGGTTTTCATCTGCTCTAGGTGGGTTGGGACCAATTGATGTTCCTTAGACAGCAGCTTGTTGGCTTTTAAGATCCCAGGCGCCATTCACCAATATGGTATGCAGAACGTTTCCTTAGGAAAAAATCTGGTTATGCCAAGTGACCTTGATATCCCCTGAAACCATGGTCCTCAGACCCCTGTTCCTGCTACTCTGTCCTTTAAAGTATTGGGTTATATTTAGAAAACCTTTTAGCTTATGGTGTAGTTCAGTTGTGCTGACCTCCCTTCTACTGTGTGCTGCAGAGACAATTTTGATTGTCATGGTAGGAGGGAAGGTTATTACTGGCATCTACAAGGTAGAGAGGCTAGGGACACTGCTAAACACCTGGCAATGCACAGGACAGCCTCCTACAACAAAGAATTATCCCGACCAAAATATCAACATTGTCAAGGTTTAGCAACTCTATTCTAGGGATGGACAAGCCAATTGGCATGGTTGACTTCCAGTTTGGCCTATTGGCTGCTATTGCCCAACTGAGTAAGACCTAAGAGAAGTTTAGTGGCTGTTGCAAGAAATATGGATTTGTGATGTGCAGCCAGAAACCACCTTGGGTTGGGTCTCTGTCAAAGGCCCCAACACCTTGGGCAGCTTCCCCTTAACTGAACTCCCAAGACATAAGCCCAGCTTGGCACTCATCTGTCTCTGACTCATACTGTTGGGTTTCTCTCACTCTTTGGTAGAAGTGGCCACCACACTCTTCCCACCCCATCTGCCTCGCTGATTATTTTCAGCTTGGCTTGCAGAGACCCAACGCTGCAATTACTCCCCAACCTCAATGGCTCCTTCTGAAAATAACATTTGGGTCTAAGAAAACCTCAGTCTGGTGGGTGTGGACATGGGGGGTGGGTACAAAGGAGTAGCACAATGGTACAATTAAAAGAAGAATCCGGTAGAACGGGAAGGAAAAGGAAGTGAAGAGAGGGAAAGCGTGGTGGTGAGGGTTTTTGCTGAAAGCAAATATATCTACTGGGCAGGAGTCAGGGATCTTTTAGAAGTCTTACGCCAAGTCTTCATTTATGCCTGTAATTGAAAGTTTTGTTTGCTGGAATAACCTACCCCCATGTCCAATCACTGAGGCCTGGGAAATTCATGTCTGCCTGGGGCCACAAGAATTAGTTGATGGCCATGCCAATCTTAATCTAAGCTAGTAACCAGATTTTCCAACCCCAAAATAGGAGCCACATGGTCTGACACAGGACTTTTGTGATCCTTCCAGGTGAGAAAGGCAGTCTGGGAAATGTAGTTTTGATGCCGACATGTGGAATTTCTAGGTGTTTGCATGTTGGAAACCCTAGTGGCATAACGGTTAAGTGCTACAGTTGCTAACCAGACAGTCAGCAGTTCAAATCCTCCAGGCGCTCCTTGGAAACTCTACGGGGCAGTTCTACTTTGTGTGTAGGGTCGTTATGAGTTGAAGTCAGCTGATTACCAGTGAGCGTTTTGGGGTTCCCATGGTCAATGGAGGAGAGTAGACAGTGTGTTTGAAACTGACAGTCTCATGGAAATCAGAAATTTATGGGTTACTATAAAGAGGAATCCGAGTGTGGTGCAAAGAGTTAATGCACTCACCTGCTAACTAAAAGTTTGGAGGGAAATCAGAAGAAAGGCCTAGGAATCTACTTCTGAAAAATCAGCTATTGAAAACTCTGCGGAGTGCAGTTTTACTCTGTCACACATGCATCAGAACTGATTTGACAGCAGCTGGTTTGGGTGCAAGAGAAGAAAATACTAGAAACGAAAACCTCTGTCTCACCAAGGTGGAGCGGGGAGTAGAAGACACAGATGGCAAGGAGGGACACACATGGAAGCACTTTGGGGATTCTAAAGGAGACAGAGGTGAAGAGGTTAGGAGAGGTAAGACACGAAGGAGCAGGCAGGGACGAGTTCCACAGGTCAGTTAAAGCTCAGTTCTAGGGTCAGCCAGACTTGGGTTCAAATCCAGACTGCACTAACTTCCTGTCTGACCTTGAGCAGAAACTGAAGCTCTCTGAGACTCCATTTCTTTGTCTGTTCAAATGAAATGGTGACAGAACATATTTCCTGCAATGGCTGAGAGGATAAACTGAGATGATGTTTGCAAAAGGCAGATCCTGGCACTTAGTAAGCACTAAAAACGATGAACATGAAAAAAGAAGCCAGAAGAGTTGATGGGCTGGAACTACGGTGTTGGCAACACGTCCTGAGAATCCCACAGACTGTTGCAGAATGAACACATCAGGCCAAGGAGAAACCCCAGCTGAATGCCCCTTGAATGGTAAGATTTTGGCTCGCTGACTTTGGACATGTCAACAGATTAGTCGCTAGAAAAGGACATCACATTTGCTAAATAGGTCATCAGAGACGAGGGAACCCCACAACGAGGTGGACTGACAGAAGAGCCACAACCACGGGCTTGAATACGTCAAAGATGATGAAGGGCGGCACAGGACTGGGCAATGTTTTGTTCTGTTTGGCATAAGGTTGCCGTGAGTCACAGCCAAAGCAGTGGCACCTGAGAACAGCAAGAATGACAATGACAGTAAATCCAGCAGTAGTTGAGAAGAGTTGTGGTTGGAGAAAAGCGTTTGAGAACAGGAATAAAGCTGGCTTTCTACCCAGAGAGGTATTCTGGAGCACGGTGCCTTTCTCTGGTTGGCATTTCTACCTGTGAGGTGTCACCAACTGAGCCAGCCCTGTGCTGGGCCTCACAGAGTTGGGCTCCATTGGCAGTGGTGAGTGACCCTGTTGTAGCGTCCCTCAGGAGTCGGAGGCCTTCTCTGATTCAGAATACGAAAGCAGCAAGAAGGCCCTGCTGCCTTCTGTGGGCTTGTCTCCATCACTCTTAAGCTGGAAGTGGGAGGCCTTCCTCTGTTCAGGGCCCATTTTGCTCATTTGCTCACCTTGACATTAATGAGCACCCACCAACAACCAAGGTCATGGAGACACCACTGTGAACAAGACACAGGCCCTATGCTCGGAGAGCTTCCGAGGTTATATGGGAAAATGGTAATTATAGTACTGTGATATTAAGTGCCACAATCTAGGAAAGTACTAAAAAACCATAATTTGGAGCGGCCCAGAACCCAGTCTTGGAAGAAAAGACTTTGAAATTAGGAGATAAGTGCTGAGTTGGCCCAATGAAAGGCGCATGCAGAAACTATTACCATGCCCATTCTACAGACGGGGAAGCGCAAAAGCTCAGGTCACACAGTTAGTGATGACAGAACTGGTATTTGAATCTGTTGACCTTTATTCTAAGTTCCCTTCTCATCTACCCTCAGGGAGACCTTCATCTAGACCCTGACATTTGAGCTTGGCTTTGAAAGAAGAGTGGGAGTTACACAAATTCTTGGGTCCTCCTAGGGCGTGGCCTGCAGTGTAAGCTCTGGAGTCAGGATAGTGGAGTTTGCATCCTGGCTCTGTAATCTTAGGCAAGTTACTTAACATTTGCGTGCCTCTCTTTCCTCTTCTGTAAAATGGGAACAATCTTTGGGGAGGAATCATGCTTGACAAAGTAGAGGGTCATGGAAAAAGAGGAAGACCCTCAACAAGATGGAGTGACAAAGTGGCTGCAACAAGGGGCTCAAACATAACTACTATTGTTAAGGATAGCACAGGACCAGGTAATGTTTTGCTCCATTATACATAAGGTCACTGTGAGTCAGAGCCCACCCCACAGCACCTAACAAAAACAACAAAATGAGAGAAACACTCATTTCCTAAGAATGACATGAGGATTCAGTGATTTAGGAAACACTGGTGGTGTAGCGGTTAAGAGCTCTCCATGGTTGTTAGCCCAAAAGTTGGCAGTTCTGATCTACCAGGCAGTCCTTAGAAACTGTATGTGGCAGTTCTACTCTGTCCTATGGGGTCACCAAAGGGTCACTATGAGTTGGAATTGACTACACGGCTATGGATTTTTTAAGTGTGTAGGATGGTCATTGCAATTACTCAGTATGTACTAGCTATTACTACCACCTCTGGAGTTCTCAAAGTGTGGTAGCTAAGAAAACTTTGTCTAACATATACACATTTTTTTAGCTTAATAGTTATGAATTTATTTTCAAGTGTCTTAAAATATGTGGCTGGTTCATCAGAGCTGTGGTTTCCCTAATGTTATGGCTTAAGGCAAGACTACCTAGAAAAAAGGGATCGATTTAAAGTTAATTTAAAGAGAAAGAAAATTTAATAAAAGTCAACTGAAAATAAACTATATAAGGCACGTGGAATGTGGGTATGGAAACCCTCATGGTGTAGTGGTTAAAAAGTGCTATGTATGCTAACCAAAAGGTCAGCAGTTCGAATCCACCAAGCGCTACTTGGAAACTGTGGACTTCTACTCTGTCCTCTAGGGTTGCTATGAATTGGAATTGACTCAGTGGCAGTGGGTTTGGTTTTCCGTTTTGGTGGGTATGGAAACCATCATGAAGGTAACACTTGAAAGGCTGAAAATTTGAGGGAAATAGTCTGTGATGTCATTGTTGTTGTTAATTACCCTCCAGTGAATTCTTACTCATGGCGACACCACGTTTGTGAAAGTGGAACTGCTCCACAGGTGTCAAGGCTGTGATCTTTCGAAAGCAGACCGCCAGGCCTTTCTTCCGGGGCACCTGTGGGTGAGTTCAAACTGTCCAGCCCTTAACAGAGGGCAGAGGCAGGGAAACTACTGACTAAGGCGCTGTCAAAACCTAGCCTCTTCCTGAGAGCTGGGTTTGGGGAAGCAGGGAAGCAAAGGTCTGCTGCCTGGCTTTGGAACTCGAACAGCACTGGGGATGAGAGGGCTTCGGGAAGGAAAGCCGAAGCCAGAGGCCTAGCTCTGGAAACAGAAAGCCAAATCCCCACCTCTGCTCTCCTGGCGCGATCCTGGCCTCTCTGATTTTTTGGATCACTGGGTCAATCAGTCAGCCAATACCACGGGAGAAGTTTAATTAAGCTCAGATCCCGCCGAGCGAGTCGCTAAAGGTGGCCCCGCCCGCTCGCCTGTGCCCCGCCCCGCCCCACTCCCGGCGCAGCAAGTGGAAAGCTTCTCCCCCTCCCGCGGGGCAGGGCCGCAGTTCGCGCATGCGCCTCGGCCGGGAGCCCAGCGCCTAGGAGCAGGGCTCGGCTCCCAGGACAGCGTTGCGAACTGTTGCATCAGACTGCAAGCAGCCGGCCGGGCCGCCAAGGTTTCTAGGAAGATAGGAAGGGCTTGAGATTCCGTGTGGTCTCATGTGAGCGCTGGCAGTCATTCGCGATGTTTACACGCTCGTAACACGAGCCTCTGAGATCGCCAGCTTGCCCCGGTCCGGTGACAGCTTTGGCCACAGGTGGAACTGCTTAACTTCATCTCTCCTGCCCCCACCCCACGACCCGGGACTGGAGTAACTGATGTGCTTTATTAATGGCAAAGGCCCTGAAGGAATGAGCTGGGCTTCGTTTCTCCTCCCAAGTACAAGAATGCCCCAGAGGAATTTCTCACTCTGTGAAAGTGCAAAACTAATTTCCCCAGACAGGCGATCTTGCCGGTTCCCAAAAGGGCTTGGAAGGGACCCAACAGGAACGTTCAGTGGTTTCCAAATTTCTTCACCCTCAGCCGTTGGACACAGAGAGCTTTAGCTCGGGGCGACTCTGGCCACTCAGAATTTCTTCGTGGGTTCACACACGTCCTTGGTCCGTCCCAAATAGGCCTTCATTCTGGCGTATCGGAGGACCCCATGTCACTCCATGTTAGAGAGAAATTGGACACTAGCCAGAGAAAGCACAGACACAAACTCAAGCAAACTCAGCGCGCAGGATGAGTTCCTAGACTTGATCGGCTCCCTGACTCAGGTCAACAGAAAAACTGTCCTCCTTTCTCCTCCTCATTCTTAGTCTCTGGGCCACTTCCTTAAGGGGAGAACAAATAGTGCTCTATTTAGGGGGGCCTGGAACACCTGGTGGCGTGCTTATTAAAGGCTAGGGCTGCTAACCAGAAGGTCAGCGGTTTGAATCTACCAGGTACTCCTTGGAAACTCGGTGGAACAAGTTCGACTCTGTCCTATAGGGTCGTTATGAGTTGGAATCGACTAGATGGCTGTAGGTTTGGTTTGGGTTTGTATGTTTTTGTTTTGGACAGCATTGGGGGTGGAATATTTCAGGAGAATAAGAATACTATAAGAATACTGATTTGGAATCTACTTTCTAAAGGGATTTCTCAGAGACATAATCAGAACGTTATAATTTAGTCTCCTCTTTTTCTTTTTGGAACAGGTCAAGACCAAGATCACTCAGTGTTAATGGACTTTCCAGAAAAGATGAAAACTGGCAATTCACCTTAAGCATCTAGTCTTTTTTAGGGTGTTGAAGGTGAAAATCGATTGCATTTGAAGAATCTTGAGAGCTAAAACAGGCCTAGTGTGTTTCCTTGACCTTATTATTATCAATCATGCAATCCTAAGATTTAATTTTTTTAAAAAGGACCCAGAAGACTCATATTTTCGACATGTCCCTTGCCAGATGGTTACTGCTGTTTGTTTAAGCCAGCATTTCCCTTTGTGAACAGCAGAGAGTTATGTCACTGGGATTTTCATGCTAATAAAAACCCAAAAAACCTGTTGCCATCAAGTGGGTTCCAACGCACAGCAACTCGATAGGACAAAGTAGAACTGCCCCCATAGGGTTTTCAAGGAGCGCCTGGTGGATTTAAGCTGCCAACCCCTTTTTGGTTTGCAGCTGAGTTCTTAACCACTGCACCACCAGGCTCCTTCATTGTAATAGATGCTTCATAAATATGGCCTGAGCTATTTCCCTCACCATCAACAGTGTTCCTAAGAGCTCAAGGAATGATGACTAGAAAAAGGTGGAAGGAGTGTCAGCAAGTGCAGGAGCTGAAACATTGCTGGGTCCTGCTTCTGAGAGGATTGTCAATGCTGATTCCAGAATCTCTACAGGAGCCGGTTGCCAGGCCTTTTCTCCCGAGGAGTGGCCAGTGAGTTTGAGCCACTGACCTTCCACTTAGCAGCAGAGTGCTTATTATCAGGCCTCAAATCTTCTCTTGGATGGCCAGCCTGGTAGGTGTCCCAACGTAGGGTCCTGGAATCCGATGTGTATGGTCTTAGGGAGTTTCTAGGAGCTGATAAAATGTCAGCTGTGACCGGTAACAGCCCCCTGCTGGAGAAGCAAGTCATTTACCATTATGGGGCCTTGGCCAAGCCTGAAAGCTGGAGCCGTGAGGCCAGGAACCAGAGGGAATAGAAGAAGGGGAGCACATACGGCAGAGGTTCTCTGCTGTACCCCTAGCACCTACATACCGTGAGCTCTCGTTACATGTTTGTCAAGTGAATACACTAAAAGAATAAAGGAAGGAGCAGACAGACGAAAGAGAGATCAAAGAGACCCAAGAATTTTGCAGGGGGCAGACTGGGCTGCCCAGGGCTCTCTTGTATTAGGTGAAGAGGGGAATCCCTCCAGTTTAAAGACATAGGGCAATAGAGTCAGGCCTGTTAATTGACAAGTCTTGTGAGCTCCCCTCTACCTTGGTTTCTCTGTTTGGAAAATCTCTAGTCAGTGATTCCACAGCAGAGCAGTTATTCTATTTAAGCAAGCCTAGTGACATCCTCAAGTATTGCCTCACCTTGACTGGATTCCCAGAGCAAGCTTCTGGAAAAGGAAGGGATCTGAGGGAGGGTGAGTGACTTAAATCTAGAGGGCTGGAAAATCCCCCAGAAGCCATACTTAAAAAAAATAAGCAAAGTGGTGGCCCAGATGGTTAGATGATGCAGCCATATGCTAAAAATATGATTTGTCCCTCACATTTAGAAGCTGCTCAGAGAATCTAGACCTTCTCCCAAACCCAGACCTGGACAAAGCTCCTGTTCTAAGGGCTTATGATCTCAATTCCTTGTGGAAAGTCTGTCTTTGAAATGTTTAAGGCACTTCATTTAATCCTTATTTCCATGTCAAGTCATGTACCTCCTTCCTGAGAAACCCACCTCATTTTAAATTGGTAGCTGGACCTCCATCTGTTTTTGCCATAAATGTACCAGTTAAAAGGGTGGAGAGAGTTACATTAATTTTAAAATAAAACACCAATGGCAAAACAGCCCTGATGAAACTAAAAACCACAGAAAGGATTCTTTTTTTCTCTCATACTTTTCAGATTTTCCTAGAACCACCTTTATTTCCTCAGAGCCCAGACACAGAAAAATCAGCAGGCCTCTCAGTTGGTTTTCCAAGGTGAAGCTTAAAAGCTTCATTTCTAGTCTCTGCTCATTGTATCTTTAGGTTTGTTTGTTTTAATGTAGAAAATGTTGAGATGACATAAGTTTTATTATGTTTATTTTTACTACAAGAAAGTATCTTTAGTTTGTTTGTTTGTTTGTTTTTTTAAATATCTGAGTCTCAAATTGGGACTTCAAAAGCTATTCCAGCCCCCAATTCATATGTGTTATTTCTCAGCACTTTTTAAAAAATTGTGATTAAGTGAAAGTATACAATCTGAGTCAGCTTTGCATGCCCACCTATTTGCAGCTCCATGGCTGCTCTCCCCACCGGGTGACAGCACACTCCTCCTTTTCAGTCTATATATCTAGTATTCTCTTAACAAACATCTGTCCCCTCCTCTCCACCCTCTTCTCTCCCATCTAGAAAGAGACCAGTAGGACAGCATCCTACAAATGCACAGAACCATAAAATACACAGACTATATGGTCACACTGTGTCCCCAAAAACAGTCAATTCTTGTCTGGAGAGTTGACTCATTACTGGTTTCTAGTCATGGATGGCAGCAGGTCTAAGGGCCATGTTCCTGAGGGACCTTCCAGGCTCTCGGACTATCAATTAGTATCTTTCTAAACACTCTTAAAAGTGATTTTTGGTTTGTTTTGAAAATCTGTATCTTACTTTTTCTGTTCAGTTGTTTGAGCTTGTGCATTCTGAACCACTAGGGAGGTGGCTTTAAAATCAGACACTCCCAGGTGGGATCCTAGCTATCTCTGCCACTTACCAGTCTTGTCAAATGGGAGTAGTGATCCCTGCCGCTCAGGGCTATTGTGAGGATCAGTGTCAAGGCACCGAAAAGACTCAGCACAGTGCCTGGCACAAAACAAACGTTTAATATACCATAGCTGTTGCAAAAATAGAGCCTTTCATCTATCTGCTCCTTCCTTAACCAAGTTATTCCAAGTGGATGATTTCTCAGCATTTTAAATCATTAAAGAGCCCTTCAGAAGGGGAGACAGGGCCGAGTTTGACTTGCAAATACCTGAGTCTTTTTACAGGGTAAGAATCAGTGTCCCTGTGTCTTTGTGGGATGGTGTCTGTGTTGTCATCTCTCCACAGGAGATTAGTTAAACTAGTTGCGCAGAGACTGCGCAAGCCTAAAAGGCTGACGGTGAATGACAGGAACACAGGAGATGGGGAAGCGATTAGCGAAGCAGGCTGGGGGTTGAGATGAGGGGCCAGAAAGGTGCCAGCCTTCCGGAAAGAAAAGCTCTGGCTTCAGGCCGCTGACGGCTGTGGGACCCGAAGCGCGTGCGGCAGCGCCCTCTGCCGGCAGCGCAGGGCACGCGGCCAACCCGGCGCTCGTCCCCGGCGCTCTGCAGGTGGGACCCGGCTCCCTCCCGCTGCCTCCGCCTCCGCACCAACCTTGCCACAGACCGCTCAGCCGGGTTCCAGACCTGATTCCAGGACGCGCGCCCGTACCCAACGCCGCAGGCTGAGCAGGGACGATGCTCCGGAACTCCCCATTCACCTGGGAATCGGAGGCAGCAGGAATCCGCTTCGAATTCTGCAGTGCTGCACCTATTGGGACCTGGGGCCAAAGCCTTCTGGGCCGTCGGAGGTGGCTTGGAGGTGACATCGTCTACGGCCAAGACTGCGGGTTCTGCGGACACAGAGGAGCCCTTGGGTTCGCTTTCTGCCTCATCCATTTTCCAGCCAGGTGACCTTGGACAAGATTCTTAATTTCCACGTGCTTTAATCTGACTCCTCGTCTTTAAAATGGAGAAAATACCCGCGACTTCAGTGGGTTGTCGTGAGGATTCCATGGGATCAGTCAGCCTGGGGTGGAATTCTGGCACTAACATCTCCTAGCTGTGTGGTCAAGGGCAAGTTGCTTAACCTCTCTGTGCCCCGGTTTCCTGAAAAATAGAGATGATAATAATAGTACTTACCTCTGAGGGTGGTTGCCTGCAAAGCGCTTAACACAGTGCCTGGCACAGAGTGAGCGCTCAATAAATGGTGGCTATTATGGTTGTTGTAGTTATTATTTTCGTAAAAGCGCTGAGCAGAGCTCTAGCTGGCGGCTATTATTAGTCTCTTTCGTGGGTCAGGTTATTTCTTTTCGGGCATTGTTAAAATCTTTTACCATGCGCTGGCGTCCTAATCAGTAGCCGAAGGACAGCCGGCTTTTCCCAGTTTGGCACATCGAGGTTCCCCTGGAGGAAGGCCAAGGACACAGGCTGCAAGGACCGGGACCTCCCGGGAGGAAGGAAGCCCACGCCGCCGCCGCCGGCGCCTCCATTAACGCGCGTCAGAGCCGCAGTGACGTCGCCAGGCCCGCGGGCGGCGGGGAGGAGAGGCGCGGAGGGGCGCGGCCTGGACACTCAGGAGGCCCGGGTGGCCGAGAGGGTCGAGGTGGCCCGGCCGCCCTCAGGAGGCGTCCCGGGCCGCGCCCCAGCCGCGGGCGGCTGCGGCCGAGGCGACCCCAGGACAGCGGGAAGGGACTCGCCTGCGTCGACTGTCGCCGCCTGCCTGCGCAAGGCGCACTCTAGTTCTCCCTGCAGCCCCGTGGGGACATAGATGCCATCGCCTGCTCTCGTGCCAGTTCCACAGCCAGAGGGGCGCGGGGCTGACCTGGCAGGCACTCAGCCTGCGTACTCCTCCTGGTCTCTGTCCTTCTCACCCCTCCCCCCGCAGCCGTTCTAGCCCGCCCCCCTCGGGGACCGGCTCAGCTTCGCCTCCATTTCCCCTCCTCTGGACCAACTCATTTACTCTCACCGGTGAAAAACCACCCGCAGGAGTCGCCTCCGACTCCCCAGCCCTCTGCAGCCCCTGGCTCTGGGCTGAGCTGCAGACGCATCCATTCCACCGCCCGCCGGACAGTTTCACTCGGCCTGCCCTGCACACACCTCAAACTCGCCACGTTTCACCCCATCCACCTCATTGATGACGCTACCAGCCCCCCTCATCATCCCAGACCCTGCACATTCCCTCTAAAAACCTCTCCAGGCACCCCACCCCCATCTTCATCCTAATTCTGGCTCTCTTCCTTCGGCTGTTGATACCTTCTGCTCAAGGTCTCCTTGTCTGCACACCTGCCACGCTCAAACTCCTCTTTCACGCACGGTCAGAGAGAACTAACTACGACCCTCGGCTGCGAGCCTTGTCTGTTTAAGGCTGCCTGGCCCGGGACTCCAGGCCTTCCCTGTCTTCCTGGGTACCCACCTCCACCATTTTCTACCCCACACCTTGGGAGCTAGTCTTAGGGTTGGACCCCACAGGGCCCGCATTTTTTGAGGTCTCCAATGCCTTTGTTGCTCCTGGGCCCTACCCAGAGAATTTATCACTCTCTCTCCCCCTTTCTCTTCAGCTAGCTTTCTCTTACTCATTCTCCAGAACTCAATCTGTGAGTCTTGTCTTTAAGAATGCCTTCTCTGTGCTCCTATTACCAAATCAGTTGCCATGGTGTCAGTTCTGACTCAGGGCTAGCCCATGTATGTCAGCCTAGAACTGTGCTCCACAGGGTTTTCAGCGGCTGACTTTTCACAAGCAAATCTCCAGCCCTTTCTTCTCATGCCTCAGGGTGGACTTGAATCTGCAATCTTTCAATTAGTACTTGAGTGCATTAACCGTTACACCACCCAGAGACTCCTGTTAGGATGAGTGAAGTGCCTCTGGGCTCCCAAAACTTTCAGAGTCTGCTACTTTTGTCAGATTTGGGGAAGAGACAATTTCTTAAGATGGCCTATGATGCCCTGCACAGTCTGTCCCCAGCCCGCTTCCTCCAGCCCCTCCCTCTCTGCCTTGCCGCGTTGTTGGCCTCACTTCCAAGGGTCTATGTTGACCCTCCCACCCCGTGGCCTGCGCAGGCTGGTGGTCTCTTTGCTCAGAACAGTTTTCCTGTCTTTGTCACCTATGTGACCTTTAGCTCTCAGTCTAAGTAAGTGTCATTTCCTGGAGAAGCCTTCCCTGGCAGTCAGATCCTCTACAGATCAACAAAAGGCAAACCCAAGCCCACTGCGGCTGAGGTGATTCTGATCCACAGCAACCTTTTAGGACAGCATAGAACTGCCCATAGGGTTCCCAAGGCTGCCATCTTTACGAGACCAGCCTGCCCCATCTTTCTCCAATGGAGTGGGTGGTGGGTTTGAACCACTAGCCTTTTGGTTATCAGCCAAACAGTTAACTACTGTACCACCAGGCCTCTTCCCATGGACAGGTCAGCCCAACTGAAATGAGAAATTTCAAAGCATACACAAAACTAGAGAGAGTAATACACTGAGTCCATTTCAACTCGCAGTGACCGAATAGGACAGAGTAGAACTGCCCCCATAGAGTTTCCAAGGACTGCCTGGTAGATTCGAACTGCCAGGGTTTTTGGTTAGCAGATGTAGCACTAACCACTATGTTAGCAGAGTTTCCGTTTATTTGATACACCTCTCCTGTCCTGACCCCATTTGTCAAAGCTTAACATTTGCCATATTACAGATCTTTTTTTGTTAGGAGATAAAACTTTACAGATGTGGATGGAGCCGTTGTAAATGCATTGATGTCTCTCCCCTAAGGTAACTGCTGTACTGCATTTGGGGCATATCATTCCCACAGTTGTACCCCAACCCCCAACACACACATTTATGCCTGTAAACACTTTATAAAATTCTTTGGCATGTTGAAAAATCTTTAAGAAATGGCATTATATAGTATGTACTAAGCCAAACCTGTGACTGTTCAGTTGATTCCAGCTCATAATGACTCTATAGAACAGAGTCGGACAGCCCCTTAGAGTTTCCAAGGAGTGGGTGGATTTGAACTGCTGACCTTTTGGCTAGCAGCTGAGCTCTTTACCACTGCACCACTAGCTTGCTTTTTTTCACTCAGCAGTATGTTTTTGTCAGGTATCCACATTGATAAGTGCTGACCAGGGTTCTATTGTACACATCACTATGCCATCTACTCACCTTTGTCTAGAGGACATTCAACTTATTCACTCCTTTTTATCTATATATGTATTTTTGCCGCTGGGAACAATGTTATGAATACTAATTTTTATAACCACACCCTTCTAGGTAGATACTAGGGAGCGGAATTGCTGGGTTCAGGTTATTTGAATTGGCAGATTTCCTTGATATGGCTAAATGGTTTTTCAAAGTAGTTGTAAGAACTGCACTTCAATAGCAATATATGAGAGTCCCCATGCCTGGCACTGTCAGCCACACTTGGTATTTCAGTCAGCTAGCGCTGCTTTAATAGAGATACCACAAGTGGATGAATTTAAAAAGAGAAATTTTATTTTGTCACAGTTCAGTAGGCTGAAGTCCAAATTCAATGTGTCAGTGACAAGGGAAGGCTTTCTTTGCTGGTGCTGGAAGAAGGTCCTTGTCATCAATCTTCCCCTGGACTGGAAGCTTCTGAGGCGCAGGGACCCTGTTCCTTTCTAAAGGACATGCTCAGCTTCTGGCACTGCATCTTAGAGGTATGACGCCCCTCAGTCACTCTGCTAGCTTCTTTCCCTTCAGTCTCCAGAGACAGCCTCAGGCACAAAACAATTTTACACATTGAGTCCTGCCCCACCAATACAACTGCAGCCCATCCTCATTTATTTTTTATTTTTTAATTTTTATTTGACATGACTGAGTGAAAATGTACATTCACCTATAAATTTACATGCCCACCTATATGCAGCTTCCACTGCTCTCCCTGTCCGGTGACTGCACACTATTCCTCTCTGCTCCATACATGTCTCATCCTCCCAACAGCCTCCTTTCCCCTCCTCTCCATCCACTCCCCTTCCTCCAGCCAGAGGTCAGCAAGATGATATCCTATAGATGTATAGAACCATAAAGTGCTTCCAATATATGGTCACTCTGCATTGCCAAGTCCAATCCATTCCTGTCCGAAGAGTGGACCTTTGTTATAATTTATGGGAAGGGGCAGCATCAGGGCCGGGGGCCATGCTCTCAGAGGAACCCCAAAACCGCTGTACCATCATTTGAGGTCTTTTAGTGGAGGTCTCATGATGCACCCCTTTTTATTCTTGTGTTGCCAGTGAGACTCCTCTCTGTGAGCTCCATCGCGGCTATCACTAGTGGTGGCCGGGCACCATCCGGTTCTTCCGGTCCCAAGTCGATGTAGGCACCCACTCTTGTGGGTCTCTCTGTCTTCTAGGTTGTCTTTACCGCATGTCATTTTGGTCCTCGGTGAGCATCCATTCCTGCTGAGTTGGGACTATTTGCTGTGTCCTCGGATGGCAGCTTGGCAGCTTTTAAGACCCCAGATGCCACTCACCAATGTGGGGTGCAGAGAGCTCTCTTAGCAAAACACTAGTTGTGCCAGTTGGCCTGGAATTCGCCTAAGAGCATGGTCCCCCGCCCCCCACCCTAGCTACTCTATCCTTGCAGTATTGAGTTAAGATGGAAGGAGTACTCAAGTTATGCTGAAGTCCACTTAATGTTGTTCATGTTTCTAATGTGTGCTATCACTGCTTTCTCCCAACTGGATTTCTAGTAACTTTCTAAACTAAACCCTCCCCCCCTCACCCTCCCTCTCTCCCCTCCCTTGCAGCTGTCAAAGAGTCTTTTCTTCTATACACAAGTCTGTTTTTGAGATCTTATCATAGAGGTCTCATACAGTATTTGTCCTTTTGTTGCTGACTACTTTCACTCAACATAATGTCTTCCAGTTGAAACCAGGTTAGGAGATGTTTCCTGGAATCATCGTTATTCTTTATCATTGTGTAGTGCTCCATTGAGTATATGTACCATAGTTTACCTATCCATTCTTCTATTGTTGGGCATCTGGGTTGATTCCATCTTTTTGCTATTGTGGACTGTGCTGTGGTAAACATTCTGGTGCATGTGTCTGTTGGTGTGAAAGGCCTTGATTCTGTAGGATATATTCCAAGTAGTGGAATTACTGGGTCAAATGGTATATCGATATCCATCTTTTTAAGGAAGCACCAGATTGCCTTCCAAAGAGGCTGGACCATCTTGCAACCCCACCAACAGTGTAGGAGGGTTCCACTTTCTCCACAGCCTCTCCAGCATTTGTTGTTTTGTGTTTTCTGGATCATGGCCAATCTTGTTGGGGTGAGATGGTATCTCATTGTTGTCTTGATTTGAATTTCTTTAATAACTAAAGATCGTGAACATGTCCATATGTGTTTTTTGGCTGCCTGGATCTCCTGTTTAGTGAAGTGTCTGTCCGTCTCCTTTGCCCTTCGCTTAATTGGATGGTTTATCCTCTTCTTATTGATATTTTGTAGTATCTTACGGATTATGGAGATCAGGCGTCGGTCTGACATCATCCTCATTTATTAACATCGCAGTGGCAGCATTTAGAACCTGGAGGACATCACCCTCGTACCAGGAATCATGGCCTAGCCAAATTACTTTGGGACTGGGGACACAGTTCAATCCACGATGCTTGGCAAGACCAGATTTTAAAAATATTTGCCAATCCGATGGGCATGAAAAGGTGTTTCATTGTTTTAATTTGCTAATTCTTCTTTATAAGTAAGATGGAACATACTTTCATTTTTTTTATTGGCCGTTTGCCTTTTCTCTTTTTTAAAATAATCTTTTGATTTATTCGACAGTGTTTCTATCAGATTTTCTCTGACTTTCATAGGAGTTCTTTATGTATATTGGTTACTAATCCTTTGGCAGATTGTGGCACATCTCTTCACTTTGTTCAAGGTTTGTTTTTACTCCAACCTGAAAAACTGTTGGCACTGAGTCAATTCTGACTCATGGGACCCTCTAGGACAAAGTAGAACTGCCCCATAGGGTTTTCAAAGAGCAGCTGTTGGATTTGAACTGCTGACCTTTTGGTTAGCAGTCAAATGCTTAACTACTGTACCATCAGGGCTCCTCTTTTTCTCCACTTAAATGAGACTTTAAATCTCTGTGGTTATTAATGTCTGACTTTCCCACTAGATGGTAAGCTCTGTGAGAAGAGGGACCATCCCCTGGATCTTGCATAGTGTCTAACATATACTAGGAACTCAACAAATAATTTTGGGTTGAACTATTTTGAGACTATTTGTCTTTTTATACTTTCACCTTCCCAGGCTCCACCCTCACTGTATCACAAGGCTGCTGTGTGTTAAGTACTGATCTCTTACAGGTGATAAACTTCTGAAGAGCAGGAAGCTGATGAACTTTTATTCATCTTTGTATCTATCACAGCACCTCTATGTTTGCTTAATAAATTTCCTTCCTTACTCTGAGTGTGCTCTTCAGCCTGACTCCTGTCTCTGAGCCCAGTTTTATTTCCAAAGTGAATAATGAAAACTTCCTAGGGTGTTCATGTGGGTCCCTGGGTGGTATAAGTGGTTAAGTACTTGACTACTAATCCAGAAGTTGCTAGTTGGAACTCACTTCAAACCAACCCAGAGGTTGAAAGTCTGGGCAATCAACTTCCAATAGGCCACATCCTTGAAAACCCTGTAGAGTGTGCAGCTCTCCTCTACACATTTGGGGTCACCAGGATCTAATTTACACACTTGGGATCACTATGAGTTGGATTGACTTGATGGCAACTGTTTTTCTTGCGTGTGAAAAACCACATGATACAATATGTAGACACAACAGAATTTAGCAAGTAAGAAGACCAGAACAAATGGTAACTTATTACCAGCACTGGTGACTAAAGATACACTTGACTTAATCTTAACAGACAAAGTTCTTTCAAAGAGAGAATAAAAGTGAAATTCTTGAAGATCTGGTGAGAAAGCTTCTCTTCTTTTTTTCTTCACTTTATTGGCATTTGACCCACAGTATAAGGCTCAGTCCCAATGCGATCCCTGAAAAGCATCAAACATCATTCTTTTCTTTTTCTTTTATAAATTCCAGACATATCAAAGGCATATGAACCATACATCGAATTGAGAACTTTAAGTGGAAACATTTAAAAGCCAACTCCTTGGCTTTGGCTAGAAGTTAGCCAGCAAAAAGGAGGTCTGTACAGCGATGCCAGAGGTGGGACTTGGCGGCTGCAGCCAAGGACAAAGGCAGGACTCTTACATCTGTTTCCTGCATCTGCCGTTGATTGTGTGACCTTTGATCTACTTATAAAATGAAGATAATCGCTCTTGCTTTTTTGGAGGTTGAAGTTCACTAATTACTCATTTAAACAGGCTTTGAGATCCTCAGCATGAAAGGTAGTCTGACTTGTTTTAAACAGAGCTCCCAAAGGGTAAAGGGTCAAGAAACGTGTTTCCCTGCAACCCAGGGATATGGGCTCCACTTTACTAGAAATTGGGGCCCAAGAGGTAGGTTTGTTTGTCCAGAGATGTCAGTCGCTGACAGGCAGATGGAAAACCCCAACAGGTCAGGACTGGTTCTGTGCACAGGACCCCTTCATCGTCAGCCCCGGGGCTTATAGGAATGACAAATCTCAGGGCGACCTCCACTGATGAAGAGGTAACACTATGCCAAGGGAAGCCTATTCTAGGGTTTCATCACCACATGAGGAAAACAGGTGGTTGCACTGGGCCCACTGCTACGTGAACCCACACCAGAAAGAACAATTAGAATCAGAGCGACCGCCTAGAGCCCGTCTCTCTCCAGAAGGCCCGTTTGGTAGCCAAGAGGAACTTCGCTGAGAGCTGTAACAGAAGAAGGTGGGCTGAACCCAGAAAGCAATCTCAGTGGGCCTGGGCCTCTCTGAAGCTGACCTTCTCCTCAGCTCAGTGCTCTGGGAAGGGGACCAGAAGATAAACAGAGAGGCTGAAATCCCTGTGGGACTTCTCTGTGTAGCAGCATTCTTGAGTTAAGCTGGCTCCCACTGCAGCTCTGGGAACCAGCAACAACGTGTCTTGATGGAGTTGTGGGCAGAGGCTTCAAGCCAGACGACTATCTGCAAGAGTTACTAGTTGTGGAGTTGGGACACTAAAGCTCTCTGAGGCTCAGCGCCACAACTGTGGGTAAGGATAATAAAGGCACCAACCTATCAGGCTGTTGAAAACCATGCTGACATAGTGGTTAAGAGCTATGGCTGTGAATGAGGAGGTCAGTAGTTTGAATCTACCAGGCGCTCCTTAGAAACCCTATGGGGCAGTTTAGCTCTGTCCTATGTGGTTGCTGTAAGTTGGAATTGACTACAGAGCAATGGGTTTGAGTTTTTGATTAACAGGTTGTTAGGAGCCCTGGTGGTGCAGTGGTTTAAGCCCTTGGGTGCTAACTAAAATTCAAATCCACCAGCTGCTCCTTAGAAATCCTATGGGACAGTTCTACTCCGTCCTGTAGGGTTGTTCTAAGTTGGAACTAACAGCAGTGAATTCAGTTTGGGGTTTGGTTTTGATCAGGTTGTTAAGAAGCCTTTATGGTGCCAAGGTAAGAGCTTGGCTACTAACTGAAAGGCTGCGCTATGGGACAAAGACCTGGCGATCAGCTCCTATAAACATTACAGTCTAGGAAACCCTATAGGACAGTTCCAGTTTGCCACATGGAATCATGATGATTCTACAGTTGAGTCAACAGAACCAGAAAACAGCATCAGAACTGTTACAAAGTTGAAACAAGAAAAAATACATAAAAGTACATGACATGGAAAAGTGGCCCCATCAACCCGTACTGAAAAGATAAAACACTAAAGACTCATTTAAGACAGAGCAGAGCTTCTATCCTTTACTTTTTCTATTATTTTCCTCCTTTTGTTTTTTCTAATTAGAGTAATTCTTGCCCATGGCTTTTGTGGGTTGAATTGTCTTCCCCCAAATTTCTATTGAAGTTCCAACTCCTGGTACTGGTAAACGTGATCTTGTTTGGAAATAGAGTCTTTGAAGGTGTTGTAAGTTCCGTTGGAGTTCCTGGATGGCTACTAACCGAAAGGCTGGGGGTTCAAGTCCACCCAGAAGTGCCTTGGAAGAAAGCCCTGATGATCTACTTCTGAACACAAACTGAGTTGCTTAAAACAATGCACACTGAAGATCTCATGGCTCTGTTATTCAGAAATTCAGAGGTCTCACTGGGCTAAAACCAAGGTGTTTGTTGGCAGACCTGTTCTCGCTTCTGGTTATGGCAAGGAAGAATCTGTTTCCTTGCCCTTGCCAGCTTCCAGAGCCTGCCCACCGTCATCGACTTGTGGCTATTTCCTCTATCAAGAAGAGTTCAGTCAAATTCTTCTCACATCACATGACTCTGACTCTCCTTTTCTGCCTCCTTTATTCATTTAAAAATAATTTTTATTGTGATTAAGTGCAAGCTTACAATCCAAGTCAGTTTACCATATAAAGCCCCAGCACCTGCCTCTAAGCAACTCTATCTGCTACTCTCACCCTGTGACAGCATGCTCTTCCTTTCCTCTCCTTGCTTCCAGTATCCACTCAACTGATACCTATCCCCTCCTCCCCACCCACTCCTCTCCCTTCTAAAGAGAGACTAGTTGGACAGTCTTATATGTATATATTAAACCACAAAGTCCACCTACCACCTGTATCTCTCCGTTTCCCTTAGTTGAGTCCAGTCTTTGTCTGAAGTGGTGGCTTTCAGTACTGGTTTCAGCTCTGGGCTAGCAGCAAATCCAGGGCATGTTCTCAGGGGATATTCGTTAATTCATTTTTGAGGACCTTTATTGCTATTGAGCCTATCCAGACAATCCAGGATCATCTGTTTTAAGTTCAATTGATTAGCAGCCTTAATTTTACCCGCACTTTTAATATCCTTCAGCATGTAATACCAGCTCCGACACTTAAGTTCATGAACTCCTCCTAGTGAATATCGCCATGGTCACCTTCAAAGCACTCACCTTGCGAAGCTATGCACTGAAGCCAGTACCTAGTCAACCCTGTAAAGCAATTTTGGAACTCTTTCTGGAATGGCCATAGAGCTGTTGTCATACTGTCACTCATGTCCTGAATGTCATCAAAATGTCTCCTTTTCAATATTTCCTTTATCTTTGGATAAAGAAACAAGTCACTAGGTGACAGATTAGGTGAGTAGGGAGGGTGTTCCAATACAGTTGTTTACTGGCTAAAATCTCCCTGACAGGCAACTATACCATTAAGTTCACGAACTTGCCACTGTGCTACTGTGCACAGTGGCTGTTCCAGAAAGAGTTCTAAAATTGCTTTGAAGGGTTAACTAGGCTCTGGCATCTGTGTATAGCTTCCCAAGGGGAGTGGTTGGAAGGTGACCGTAGTAATGTTCAGCAATGAGGTATGTAGCACTTAGAACATTCAAGTTCATGGACTTGTCAAGCCTCACATAACATAGTTACAAGTTCTGGATTTGGTTGTAGATATCTTTGAGGGTCACATTAATTTGTCTATCAGAGTCTCTCGGTGGTACAAACAGTCAACACCCTTGGCAGCTAGTGGAAAGGTTGGAGGTTTTAGTCTACCCAGAGGTGCCTACTTCTGAAAAATCGACCACTGAAAACCCTATGGAGCACATTTCCACCCTAACCCATGGAACACTGTGAATTAGAATAGACTCAAGAGCAACCAGATGGTTGGCTGGTTATCCTGCCTACCATAGGCTGTTCTCTATTTTTGGCCATTACACATGGAACTGATGAATACCCTTGTATAAATGTCACTTCTTGCCTGTGAGTGTATATATAAGATAAATTCTTAGAAGTGGACTGCCTGGTTAAAAGGGCAGGTGATTTAAATTTTGCATGGGCATTGCCAAATTTCTCTCCAAGGGGATTTACACTCTTACCACCAAAGTAGTCATGCCAATTTTCTTGTACCTTTGAACTCAAGCAGCATTTTAGCAATTTTTCATCTTGGCCAATCTGATAGATGAAAAGTGATCTCTAGATGTTTTAACATGTATTTCTTTCATTTTGAATGAAGTTGAACACTTTTTATATTTAGACTTGTATTTCTGGAATGGTCTGTTCATGTTCATTTTTTTTCTGTTTCTTTTTTCTATCAATATATACCACCTTGGTATACGAGGACTGCCAGTTAACTCCGTGAACTCATCCTAGAAAAAGGGCTACATGCCTCATTGCTGAATATCACTACTGTCGCCTCGCCTTTGAAGTACTCCACTTGGGAGCTATGCATTGATGCCAGTGCCTAGTTCACCCTTCAAAGCAGTTTTGGAACTCTTTTTCTGAAATGGCCATCACAGCTGTTGTTGTATTACCTTTGGGGTCATTAAAATGTCTTCCTTTCAATATTTCTTTTATCTTGGGGTAAAGAAAAAAATTCACTGGGGACCAGATCAGGTGAGTAGGGGTGTGTTCCAGTATGGTTATTTGTTCACTGGCTAAAAACTCCCTCAGAGAAAACAATACAATTAAGTTCATGAACTTACCACCATGCCACTGTGTGCAATGGCCATTCCAGAAAGAGTTCCAAAATTGCTTTGCAGGGTGGCCTTGGTGCATAGCTTCCCAGTGGGAGTACTTGGTAGATGATCACAGCAATATTCAGCAATGAGATATGTAGCACTTAGAACAATTAAGTCACGGACTTAATTGTCAGACCACGTATGACTAGGAAAATTGATCATTTGTGTATCATATTTTTGCTAACATCTTGTCCAGTTTATCATTTGTCTTTTGAATTTTTCCACAAGAATATGTAAAATATTTTTAAGTCAAATATATTCTTTTCTTCCCCCTCTCTTTGGGTACTTTTGTGTTTTATGTCTTGTTTTCCCCTCTCTGTGATTTTGTAAAATTCCCTCATTTTATTCTAGTGTTTTTATGGTTATACTTTTTACATTTAAATCTTTGATACATCTGGGTATATTTAGGAGTGAAGAATAACGTAAAGTTCCACATGTACCTTCTCTTCCCATTGCTAAAACATCAGGGAATGTTATTCCAATATCGTTTTCAGAATAATGTATCTTTTCTCTTATTTGAAATGCCACCTTTATTATATGCTAAATTCTGCTGGTAATTGTATCTATTCAGCTCTTTTTAACTGTTTTGCCTACCAAAGTTTTACATTAGGTTTTCTTTTTAATAACAACTTTAAACCAAACTCAAGCCACTGAGTCAATTCTGACTCATAGCAACCCCTTAGGACAGAGTGGAACTGCCCCATAAAGTTGCCAAGGCTGTAACTATTATGGAAGCAGATTGCCATGTCTTTCTCCTGCAGAGTGGCCAGTGGGTTCAAACTACCTACTTTTTGGTTAGCAGCTAAGCACTTAACCACTACACCACCCATGCTCCTGTTGAGATATAATTTACATACTGTAAAATCCACCCTTTTAAAGCATATCATTCACTGATTTTTAGTATAGTCACACAGCTGTGCAACATGTCATCACCCCAAAAGAAGCCCTGTACTCATTAGCAGTCTCATGATTGCTCCCATCTGCCTCCAGCCACAGGAAGCCACTAATCTACTTTCTGTCTCTATGGATCCCCCTATTCAGAACAGTTCACATGGTTTTTGTGTCTTCTTTCAATTAGTACAATGTCTTCAAGGTTCAGCCATCATCAGTGTTTTATTTCTTTTTATTTTAGATAATATTCCATTATATTCACTCTTCACTTACTGACACGGTTAGGTTCCAAAGACCAAGTCATTATGTGAAAATAAGTGCTATGGGAAAATGGAGGATGATGACATTAGAGCACAAATGGAGGATGATTACATTGTTACATAATTGCCAAACCACTGAGAACCATGGCTCACCCAAATTGACTTGTAACCATAACCATCATAGCTAGTGCTACTCTCACCTTGCTCCTTGACATTTGTTACTTCCAGATGTACATTGTTAATGAACAAAATAGTTGGATAATAGAGTTCTTGCTGTTGTTGTAGGTGCAAAATTTCACATAATGAAATAGCTAAGCGAGGAGTAGGCATGCATGGATATACTACATTTTGTTTATCCATTCATCGGTGGATAGATGTTTGGGTTGCTTCTACTTTTTGTCTATTAAGCATAATGCTACTGTGAACATTCGTATGTAAGTGTTCATGTAAACATGTGTTTTCAATTCTGTTGGGTATGTACCCAACAGAGGAATTGTCGAATCATACAGTAACTCTGTGTATAGAACCTTCTGAGGAACTGAGAAGTGTTTTCTTAAATGGTTGCATCATTTTATGTCACCACCAGCAGTCAATGAGGCCTCCAATTCATCCACATCCTTGTCGACACCTGTTACTGTCTTTTTCACTTCAGTCATCATAGTGGATATAAGGAAACACTGGTGCTGTTGTGATTGAGAGCGACTGGGTCGGCAGTTTGAATCCACCAGGTGCTCCTCAGAAACTCTATGGGGCAGTTCTACTCTGTCCCATAGGATCGCTATGAGTTGCAGTTCACTCAGTGACAACAGATTTTTGGTTAGTGGATATAAGGAAACCTTGGTGGCATAAGGGTTAAGAGCTACAGCTGCAAATCAAAAAATCCGCAGTTTGAATCCACCAGATGCTCCTTGGAAATCACATGGGTAAGTTCTGCTCTGTCCTATAGGATCAGTATGAGTTGGAATTGACTCAAAGGCAATGGATTTGGGTTTTTTGGGGTTTAGCTATCTCACTGATTTAGCTTTCTCAATGATGTCGAGCATCTTTTGCGTGCTTTTTGGCCATTTGTATACAGTCTTTGGAGAAACAGATAATCCTTACCCCTTTAAAAAAATCAGGTTGTCTGTTTTGTTGTAGAGTTGTAAGAGTTCTTTTTGTACAATCGATGCAAGTCCTTTATCGGTTATAACCCAAACCAAGCCAAACCCGCTTTTGTCAAGTTGATTCTGACTCACAGCAACCCTACAGGACAGAGTAGAACTGCCCTGTAGAGTTCCCACGGAACACCTCGTGAATTCAAACTGCTGCCCTTTTGGTTAGCAGATGGAGCACTTAACCACTACACCATCCAGGTTTCCTCTTCAGCTGACAAATATTTTATAAATGAGTTTATATATATTAGTTTATTAATATTTCTTCTCATTCCATAGGTTGTCTTTTTAATTTTGATGAAGTTTGATTTATCTATTCCTTCTTTGGTTGCTTGTGTTTTTGGTGTCATATCTGAGGTATGTCTTGATGTCTGATAAGCAGCCCTTCCTCACTGTCTTTTTTCTTTTTTCCCATATTTTTTTCCGGTTATTCACGCATGCCTATTTTTCCAGACGAACTTTTGAATTAACCCACTTTATTTCAATGACAAACAGTTTCATGTGTTTCGAAAAATGGAGTTAGTATAAGTAATTTTTATTGCACTGTGTCTTCCTATTCAAAAGCAGGCTATGTCTTTCATACATTTATTCAGACTATTAAGTCCCTCACTTGCGTTTTAAAACATTCTTACAGCACTAACGTATTTCGAACAGTTTTCCTTTGTGTTGTTATTCCTATGATTGGACTCATATTTTCTAACTGGTTACCGATTGCATACAAGAAAGCTACTATTTGCACTTCAGTCATATACCCAGTCATCTCATTTTATTGACTATTGAGGTTGCGTTATTTTATTGATAATTCCTGAATGAGTGATCCTGAGTTTTCCAGATTTACAGTGTATCATCTAAAAATAATGATAATTTTGCCTGCTCCTTTCCCCATTTTCATACCTCTGATTTCTTTCTGTTGTGTTAATTGTATAGCCAGCACTTCCAGAACAATGCGAGATAATGATGGTGTTAGTAGAAATCCATGTTTTGCTCTTGACTCTACAGGAAATGCTTCCAGCACTTACAGACTTTTAGCAGAGAAATGGCTTCCCGCGCTCCCACGTCTCTTTCTGAGGCTTTCTTTCATTATGCCCTCTTTGTCAGGTTTCATACAGTGTTACGCTGGCTTCATACAAAGAATTTGGAAGTTTTCCTGTTCTCTGTAAGTTCTGGAACAATTTAAATAGCAGGTAGAATTCACCCATGATACCATCTGGACCTGACACTTTTTGAGGTATAGCTCTTTGCAAACATTCCCAATTTATTTTACAGTATTTGGTTATGTTTTGGGTTCTGGAATTAGATGTAATATTTCCTGTTCCCAGAAAATCGTCCATTTTACTCATGGCTGTAAACATTTTGGCCTAGGATGACCTTGTTAAATGCATTTAAACAAAACCCCCCAGCCAAAAAACCATTGCCATAGAGGCAGTTCTGACTCATGGCTACCCTATAGGGCAGAGTAGGGTTTCTGAGAAGCACCTAGTAGGGTGGAACTGCCAGCCTTTTGGGTAGCAGCCATAGCACTTAATTACTAAACCACTAGGGTTTCTTGGTAAGTGCATACAGTAAATGCATATGACCATGTTAATTAGCATGGTGTTGGTCTTTCTCGCCTGGGGTTGCGTGAGGAAGTACAGAAATCTGTTGTCTCACAGTTCTGGCAGCTAGCCCCAAATGCCCAAACTGAACCGCTGCCATCTAGTCAATTGTGACTCGAAGCAACCTTATAGTTCACAGTAGAACTGCCTCATAGAGTTTTCAAGGAGTGCCTGGTGGATTTGAACTGCCAATCTTGTGGTTAGCAGCCATAGCACTTACCTGCTATGCTACCAGGGTTCCCTTCTGGAGGCTTAGGAGTCCAAAATCAAGGAAACAGCCATGCTGACTCCTTCTGTTCTTAAATTTGCATGCTCACCTATATGCAGCTCTCACTGCTCTCCCTGCCCGGTGACAGCACACTCTTCCCCTTCCGAGGGTTCTGAGGGAGGATCTGCTCTATGCCTCTCTCCTGGAGTCTGCTAACAGCTGCTGATTCTTGGTATTCTTGGTTTGTGGCAGCAGAATGCAAGTCTCTGCCTTCATCTTCACCTGGCACTCTTCTCTGGGTGTCTTCTCCCTTTTGTATAAAGACATCACTCATATTGGATTAAGATCTGCCCGACTACAGTATGAGATCATTTCACCTTACTCAATAACCTCTTCAAAGACCCTGTCTCCAAACAAGGGCGCATTCACAGGGAGCAGACGCTAGGACTTCCATATAGATTTTTGAAGAACACAGTTTGATTCATAACAGTGTCCTTGGATATTTCCAGCTCTCACTTCTTACATTGTGTATCTGATCTTTAACAAGCTGGTGGGAGGTCCACTGCTATAGAACTGCCTGCTTATGTAACCGGTCTGAGGCTGAGGGTCCATATCACTAAATCCCCCAACACCCAGCCTATTTGGTTTTATTTGAGATAAGGTAGGACAGACACTCCCTCCTGTACATGTGGCTATGGCTGATGGAATGTTTACTATGTGCCAGACACCATGCTAAGTTCTTTCCTGTCATTTTATCCTTTAATTCTCACACAGTCCCATGAGATAGACAATATTGCATTAGCCTCAGTTTACCAAGGAAAAAATAGAGACTCAAAAGAGAAAATAACTTGCCCACAGTCACCGAGCTAATAGCCGATAAAACCAGAATTCTCACTGCTGTCTGCCTCAGGATCTATTCTGATTACACGACCCTCCATCCCACTTGATGGAGCAGTTCTACTCTGACCTATAGGGTTGCTATGAGCCCAAATCAACTTGATGGCAGTGGCTTTACCTGGTTGCTCATTCTGCACCTGTCCCTCACCTCTGCTGGTGTCAGCAACTCAGGAATGTCCACAGCTGGCAAACATCTAACTCAGGCTCATGTTTTCTGGAATTCTCTGGTGCCTCCTAGTGTCACACTGCCTCTGTCAACTTTTTGAGGGCTTGCTCTGTGACAGCTACATTGTTTGTAGTAAGTGACTGTCAAGTTGGCCCCAACTCATGGTGTCCCTTCAACAAGATGGATTGACACAGGGGCTGCAACAGTGGGCTTAAGCATGAAAAAAATTGTGGGCCTGGTGCAGGACCAGGAAGTGTTTTGTTCTATTGTGCATAGGGTCACAGTGAATTGGAACTGACTCGGCGGCACCTAACAGCAACAACACGTGGTGACGCCATGTACAACATAGTGGAACATCACCCGGTCCTACACTGCTAGTCCACTGTTGTAGCCACCGTGTATTCCCAGTGCCTTCCAACCCGGAGGACTCATTTATATCGAACAATATTTGGTTGTGATCCACAGAGTTTTCCAGACTTTTCCTTCTAGTCTGGAAGCTCTGCTGAAACCTGTTCACCACGGGTCACCCCGCTGATGTTCAAAATATTGGTGGCATACCTTCCGGCATCATAGCAACATGTAAGACACAATGCTATGAGAAACAGACAGATGAGTGGTGGAGATACAGTGTTAGGTGTTGGGAAAATGGCTGTGAAGCAGGGAGAGTATGGTCTCCACTCTCGGACACGGCACTTACAATCCAGTGGGGGAAGAGCTGCTTCACCAGCTAAATTCAGATTCTAAGTGCAGAGAATGCAGGACTTAGCATGCACCAGAATGAGTCTGAATCACACCTGTCTGATCCTGAACAGCTATGTAACCAGGGTAGGTCACCACATCCTTCTGAGTCTCCATTTCCCCATCTTTCCCCATCTACAAAATGTGAATACTAGCAGACGGTTTTCCACATAGGAGCTTCCTTGCACTAGGGGTGCATCTTACAATCGATGGTATCTCACAAGGATACTTGACAGTGGTTTTTTTGTGTTTTTGTTTTTGTTTTTTTAGTTTCTTACACTGCTACATAGAACAGTGGTGTGTCCCATGGACAGTCTGAGATTTGATGGCATACAGTGATAATCACATCATTATTACAAGGATGAAACGAGATGCTGTAAGCGAGAAGCCTCTGTCCATATTCAGTTACACTCAGTACAAGAAGCGCTGGCTGGGATTCCAGTCCACGTTCTTTTTGTCACTGCCTTGCTGGGTGATGATGGGCGAGTTATCTCCATCATCTGTCTGGTCTCTAACTTCCCTCTCAGTAAAATAAGTGAGGTATTTCATGAATTACTTCAGCAAAAATGTACGGAGCACACTTTCTGTGCCAGGTACAGTGGCCCTGGGACATAAAGATGTGAGAGGCAGGTGGGAGTGCCTGGCTCAGCAAGGGGGAAGAAGCAGAGCCTGGTCTGTGAGGCAGGTAAGGCAGGCAGAGACAAGGAGTACGCGTTGCTCTCCAGGGTCTCTTCTGGCTTTAAATTTTGTCCTTCTGTGACCAGGAGGAGGGATAGATGGGCAAGTGTCTCTGGGGAGGCCATATGGTATAGAGGGTTAAGGTACAAGCTGGGGTCAGACAGTCTTGGGCCAGCTCTGTCCCTTTCTAGCTGCACGAGGCTGGACCAATAACCTGGATGAGCCTCAGCAGCTGGGTACCTGGCTGAATGCCATGGTGATTAAAGCTCTCAAATCAAGCGTCTGGAACATTACAAGCAAACTAACAAATTGTAGCCTTTTTCTCCTTCCCTTTTCCCCCCTCTTTCTTTCCTCTCTCCATCTCTTCCTTCCTTTCTTCTTCTCCTCCTTCCTGTTCCTCTTCCTTTTCCACCTCACCATCTCCCCCTCCTCTGCCTCAGTTTACCTGCTGTACTTGAGCAGCATGGGGCAACAGTGGTTCAGAGGTTGCATTCTAGCCTTCTATGTGGGAGACCTGGATTCAGCGGCTGGCCAGTGCACCTCACGTGTAGTCACGTCCTGTCTGTTGGTACAGATTTGTATTGCTATGATGCCCAAGAGATTTCAGGGGAGCTTCCAGACTAAGTGGCCTGATGATCTCCTTCTGCAAATCAGCTAATGAAAACCTTATGGATCAGAACGGTTTGATCTGTAACCATTTGATGAGGATACTGCAGGACTGGGCAACATTTTCTTTGGTCGTGTACCGACCCCAGGGGAAGGTCAGACTCCACAGGAGCCCACAACGACACCTGAAGGTCAAAACCCTCTGAAGCGCGAATCCCTTCTACATACCTTACCACTATCTTTCTATTTGGAGGCTGGCGTAGAAAGACCAATCCAGCTGAATGAACTGGCTCCCCCACTGCTGGCCTCTGCAGTGATTCCCATCCTTGCTGGAAGCTTCTAAGGCTTGTCAACTGTGGCTGCCCGGGACCGAGGGCCTGAAACAAGGCAGTTGTTGCCCCCCAGAGGCGGGGTTGACCCAGAACCCAAAGTCTAGGTACTTTTCAAGGGCTTAGGAAAGAATCTGAGATGCACAAAAATAGCTGCTGGTTCCAAAATATGAAAAACAACAACAACAGAAAAACCCAAATACCCACTGCCATTGAAGCAATTCTGACTCATAGACACCCTATGAGACAGAGTAGAATTGCCTCGTATAGTTTCCAAGCAGTGGCTGATGGTTTTGAACAGCTGATCTTTTCATTGGTAGCTGAGCTCTTAACCACTATGCCGCCACCAGCACTCCAAACTATAAAAAGAAAACTGCAAAATTCAAAAAATGTTTAATTAAATATCTATAAAAGGCAAAGTTGTGTTTACTTCATCGCTGGCTAAACTCAGCGCTTCTTTACATCTGAAAACAATTTGTAGGTTGGGTTTTTCTCCCTTTGCAAGAGTTCCCAGATACGCACAATAATTGCTGAGAAATTACGGCCAATTGTAAATTAAATGAGTTGTTTGCCAGTTGTAAATAAAATGAGTATTGTTAGCAAGATTCAATAGCAAAACTATGAAAGTCCTGTCAAAAATTTTACTCTTCCAATCATTAATATGGAATATATTAAAGTGTTTTACACACTATAGGGCCTCTCGAGGGCCTAGGAAGATCTTAAAACTGCCTTGTGCCTGGAAGGCCATTAACCCTTGTTTTAATTCTGTTTTTCCCTCCTGGTGATGCAGCTGGTGTCTTTAAACTACCTCTCATTAGTCAAGTACTTTAACCATTGGGCCACCAGAGCTTCTACAGATTTCAAGTCTGTAATCTTTTATGGAGGAGCCCTGCTGGTGAAGTGGGTAAGCATTGACTGCTGATCGAAGCGACGGCTGTTCCAATCCACCAGCTGCTCCTTAGAAGTCTTATGGGGTAACTCTACTTTGTCCTCCTTAGAAGTCTTATGGGGTAACTCTACTTTGTCCTAGAGGGTCACTGGTTTGCAACTGACCCAGAGACATCGTGTTTGATTTGTTTGGGTTAATCTTTTCAGAAGCAGACTGCCACATCTTTGTCCTGTGCAGTCACTGGGTGAGTTTGAACTACTTCTCTTTTAGTTTGCTACAGAGTGGTTAACCCATGTACTGCCAGAGCTCTGTTCCCTGTCCACCAGGATAGCTGATTTTTCTAGACCTTTGTAAATCACCAAAAAACCAAACCTGCTGGCCTCTACCATTTACAGAGAAATCCTAATAACTTTTGAAAATGCTCACAATGTAATAAAAATGTGCAGGGTGTGAAACTCGAGTCTAAGTTATATTTTATATGCTCTTAGCTAGCTAAAGCACATTCATACATGTATTAAAAAAAAGACTAGAAAGAAATATACTAAAATGTTAACAGATTCTCTAGGTAACAGCAACAAGCATAATTGTTTTTTCTTTTTTGTAGTTTTTGGACTTCCAATTTTTCTACAATGAAAATGCATTGCAATCAGAAAAACAATTTTTGGTAGTTTAAAAAAATTTTTTCTTACTATGAAAGTAATTTATGCTCATTATAGAAAAATTACAAAATACATACAAGCGTAAGGAAGGAAAAGAAACATGCAAATTCCACCCACCCAGAGACAACCACTGGGTCCTTCCAGACCCTTTTTATGCATACATAAACATTTATATTTTTAACACAAAATGGGATCATTCTGTACATAGTACTGTTTTGAAATCTGCTTCTTTCCCTCACAATGTATATTGGGAACATTTTTTAATGTCAACAGCACATTTCTACAAGATAATTTTAATGGTGGCATACCACTCAAGGATGAGGACAAATCATAATTTACCTTACCTCGAAATATTTCATCCTTATGTGGCTTCCAAGTTTTCTCTATTACAAAGCATGCTGCAGTATATTTTAAAGCTTCTAAGAATACTTTAGGAGTCCTGGTGGTGTAATGGTTAAGTACCCGGCTGCTAAATGAAACAACAGTGGTTCAAACACACCAAGAGGCTCTGCAGAGGAAAGACCCGGTGATATGTGAAGGCTTAAACTGAAAACCCAAACCTAGCACCATTGAGCTGATTCTGACTCAGAGAGACCCTATAGGTCAGAGTAGAACCGTCCCATAGAGTTTCCAAGGAATGCCTGGCCAATTTGAACTGCCAACCTTTTGGTTATCAGATGTAGCATTCACCCCCTAGGCCACCTGGGTTTCCAGCCTAGGAAACCCTATGGGGCAGTTCTGTTTGGTCACACTGGATTACCATGAGTCAGAATTGACTCTACAGTACATGACTACAAGAAGAGCCCTTTAGCCTCACAAGGGAATCATAGAACACTACCTAATAGACGTTTATTTTTTAATGATGCCAGGTACCAAGGGTCTAAAGATGTTAAGTTGCGGTTCCTACTCTGGGGAAGTTCTCTGTCCCTGTCCAGATGGTGGCAGAAGTAGTAAAATCTGAGAAAGCCAGAAAAGACTTCTCTGGGAAGGTGACGTTGGACTGGATCTTTAAACGAATAATATCTTTCATAAGGATTAGCACAAAGCTGGTTCCTAAGAGGTGGAGGTCAGAGATGTCCCAGACGTCCAACTTTTCCAGACTGTTGTGCCACTCCATCATCTCTAACTAGCATCGACTACTCCCTCTCTCTTCAGCCCTCTCCCTCCTGTCTCTGGGTTCCCTGATCTGCTGCAAAGTCTCCCAAAACTCATGGACCATGTAAAGGAAATGGCTCGTGAGGTTGTGGAGGCCAGCAAGTCTCACATAAGTGGATAAGGCGTAGACTTCCCCCTGGCCCTCAGTTTCTGCCCAAAGGCATTCAGTTTTCTCACTCCGAGGGCTCGGAAGCCCACCGTGCTGTCTTCTCTGGGTTTCTGCTGCTGGTCTCCACTGCGACACTTTGCTTCCTTGGTGATGGTGGGTTCCTCTTTGCTCTGAAACTGGCTCTCTCTTAAGGCAAAATCAACCAGATCCCTTGGCAGGCCACAATCACCCTATCACAGAATCACATGAATGGGAGTTATAAGACCATGGCTATAAAGGCCATCCACAAAAGTTATTAATCACACTGTAGCGTTGAAGATGGAGGAGCAGTCCGCTAGGCAGACAGAGCAGGATAAGTAGGGAGAACTTAATGAGCAGAGAGCCTAAACCCAAACCAAACCCAAGGCCACTGAGTTGATGCTGACTCATAGCAACCCTATAGGACAGAGTAGAACTGCTCCATAGAATTTCCAAGGAGTGCCTGGAGGATTCAAACTGCTGACCCTTTGGTTAGCAGACACAACACTTAATCACTACACCGCCAGGGTTTCTGGAGGACAAGATGTTTGAAAATGGGAAGAGAGCATTTTGTCAAGTCTATTGTGTGCTGGGAACTTTCACAGAAGCTTTCTTATTTAATCTTCAGATCCACCTCGTAAAAGTAGCTCTTAGTGTTTCCGTTTTCCAGCCACAGAAACTGAGGTCATAGTGCTTGTTTAGCTGGAGGGAGAGCCAGGACTTGGACATAGATTTTTCTAACTCAAAAGTCTGAGCTCTTTTTCTATCTTTTTTTTTCTCTTCTTTCTCTCTCTCTCTCCCCCATGATAGTAAGGAAAGTTCTATGCTTCCAGGGAAGGTAAGAATAAGCTCTAACTCCTTTTCTTCTCACCTGTTATCTTGGTAGCAAACATCTCCAGTCATTTGAAGTCCTGTGCTGTTTCCTGCCCTTGAGAAGTACTTGAGTCCAAGGCCAGTTTGGTCTCCTTCCACAGTTATCCCTTATAGAGTTTAAAAAAGGGGTAGGAAGGCTTAGCTGCCAAACTGGGGCTTGTCTTTTGCCACCACTTGAACAAAGCCACACTCTGTTGTTGTCAGCTGCCATACTAACAACATGGTGTCAGCCCCGCTCACGACAGAGTGAACCATTGGCCAGTCCTGCACTGTTCCCATGATCAGTTCCGGAGCAGACTGCTGTGATCCACGGAGTTTTCATTGGCTGGTTGTCGGAAGTGGACTGCCAGAACTTTCTTCCTAGTCTGTCTTGGTTTGGAAGCTCTCCTGAAACTTGGCCAGCATCATAGCAACATACCAGCCTCTGCTGACCAATGGTGGTAGCTGCGCATGAGGTGCACTGGCTGGGAACCGAACTGAGGTCTCCTGCACAGAAAGTGAGAATTCCAATACTGAACCATCAATGCTCTTTCTGTTGTTGGGTGCCGTCAAGTCAACTCTGACTTATAATGACCTTACATGACAGAGTAGAAGTGCTCCTTTAGGGTTTCTTAGGTTGAAGTCTTTATGAGGCAAACCACCAGGTCTTTTGCTCCCACAGAGATGCTGGTGGGGTCAAATGTCTGATCTTTTGCTTAGCAGCTGAGTTTTTACCCATTGGGCTGCCAAGGTTTCCTATATTGTCTGTAATGAAACCACTGCTGTCAAGCGATTTCAACTCATAGTCACTCTGCAGGACAAAGGAGAATTGCCCCATAGGGTTTCTAAGACTGTAAACCTGCAGCTGGTGGTTCGAGTCACCTACTTTTCAATTAGTAGCTGAGAGCCTATCTGCTGTGCAATCAGGGCTCTTATACTCTCTCTGCTACTTGTCAACCTCATTTGTGTTGATACAAAGACACAGTTAGGCTCACAGTGCTGAGACATTCAGTGGAGCAGGAATGTCTTACCTATCGATCACTGCTATGACAGAAATACCACAAGTGGATGTTTTCACAAACAGAAGTTGATTCTCTTATGGTCCCGGAGACTAGAATTGCAAATTCAGACCACCAGCTCCTGTGAAAAACTTTCTTTCTCTTCTAGGAGAAGGTTCTTATCTTTGGTCTCCTCCTGGTCTAGGATTTTCTCGGTGCAGGAACCCTGGGTCCTAAGGGCACACTCCACATCCAGTGCTTCTTTCTTGGTGGTATGAGGTCCTTTCACCTCTCTGCTCAATTTTCTCTTATGTATCTCAAAAGAGATTGACTCAGGATACAAGCTTATCCTGTGGATTGAGTCCCGTCTCATCAAGATGAGCAGCTTCCCATCCTGCCTCATTAACTCTGTAAATAAAGGTTAGGATTTACAGAACACAGGATCATCACATCCCGTCACAGAATGGTAGACAACCGTACAATCCTGGGAATCATGGCCTAGCCCAGATGAGACACATTTTGGAGGGACACAATTCCATCCATAACAAGGGGCATGAAGGGTAGAGTGGGGAGGGCTGGAGGCTGAGGAACGAGAGGAGAGGCTACAGAAAGGGGGACCCTGCTAACATGCATGTTAGGGATGTTGGTTATGGGATGGACGATGCCTTAGAAGAGGCCTAGACAGCTCTGGAAGGGATGGTTTGGCCTAGAGAGAGAGAGGTGTTAGGGAAAACAGATTATAATCACTAATAGTAAGAGCTGACACAGACAGTCTTTCAAGACATTCTGATCACAGACACTCTTCTAAGCATTTTAGATGTTTTGACTCTCTTAATCTGTGTGAACCAAAACCATCAGGTCAGCTCTGGCTTAGTGTCCCGATATGTGTCAGCGCAGAACTTCCCTCCACAGGGTTTTCAATGGTTGATTTTTTAAAAAGTACATCACCAGGCCTTTTGTTCAAGACACCTCTGGGTAGACTTAAACCTGCAACCTTTCAGTTAACAGCTGAGCTTGCTAACTGTTTGTACCACCTGGGGACTTCAATCCTTATGAAGTAGGTGCTATCATTATCCTTATTTTTCAGGTGAGAAAATGAGGCACAGAGAAGTTCAGTAACTTGTCCAAGGTCACACAGTAAGTGGAAAAGCCAAGATTCAGACCAAGCCAATGTGCTTTTAGCCATGAATTTAGCTTAGCTTTTGCAGAACTGAAGGAGGCAGACTGCTCCAACCACGAGGCCAGGGGATTGTTGGTCTAGGTAACCACAGTAGCACCATCTTGAGCTCAACTTCTGATTCATAACAGATTGTCAATAAATATTTGATTAACAACAATGTGAGAGAGATGAGTCTGAACGGAAACTCTGGCAGGTGGATGGAAGCGAAGGATGAACTAAGAAATGTTTCTGAAATACAATCCCAGGATTTGGTATGAGATGTGGGGGTAAGGGTGGAAGGAGAGGATTCTGAGGTGGGAGGTTTCCAGCTTGGTAGAACAGGAGGACGGAGATGTCATTAATGAAGTTTGGTTTACACAAGAAGGGGCTTGTGGGAGAGAATTGTGTTTGGGCTGTATTAATTTGAGGGGCCTATGGGTCTCGGAAACCCTAGGGGAGTAGTGGTTAAGTGCCATAGACTGCTAACCAAAAGATCTGCAGTTCAAATCTACATTCCCTGGAGACTCTGTGGAGCTGTTCTGCTCTGACCTGTAGGGTCACTATGAGTTGGAATCGACTCGATGGCAAGGATTTAGTCTTGGGTTTGGGGTGGGTCTTTGTCCTGTCCCTGGATATCTCACATCAGAGTCATATAGCGTGTTCTTCCAATTTCAATAGCAAAATTAACAGGTTTGTATACTTCTCACATGTTAATTAAGAAACTAATTTAAATAATCAGTTCTTTTTAAAACATTTTATTGAGTTTTAGGTGAAAGTTTATAGAGCATATTAGTTTTCCAGTCAAAAATATATATACATGTGTTGTTTTGTGACATTGGTTGCAATCCACACAATATTCCTAAGCATGGAATTGCCAGATAATAGGATATTTCTATTTCTAGCTTTTTAAGAAACTGCTGTATCATTTTCCAAAACCCATCAGTTTTTAAAGGCATGGGGTTTGTTAAGGTTGATCCAGGGTTGAAGTTTGATTGAACAATGTTTTGATAAACCATAAAATAAATAGGCTTTAATACAGCTGATATGGTTTTCCAATTTATTGGCTATGATCACGCGCTGTTTTCATTTGAAATAAATAACTGTGACAGTGTAGATAAAAATGCCTAACACCTAATGATCATTTAAAGTCAGTTCCCTTCTCCTTGAGTCTCAAAGCTACTTTGTGCAGTAGGAATGGTCATAACTCCCATTTTACACAAGGTTAAACAGGCATAACTAAGACAAGCTAAGAGGTTCACACAAGGCGATTTAGCAAGGAAGTTAAAGAGTAGGACTCAATCATAGGTCTCCCCATACCACTGTATAGTAAATTACCCCCAAAGCTTAACAGCTTAAAACAACAGTTACTTATTATCTCACAACAGTTATCAAATCTGTGAGTGGTTTAGTATGAGGTGACCATCAAGCTCTTGGCCAGGGTTGCAGTCTTTTTGAAGACTTGTCTAGGGCTGGACACTCCACTACCAAGCTCACTCACATGGCTGTTAGCAAGAGGCCTCAGTTTCTCACTACAGATCTGCTTTCCCCCAGTGAGTGATAATACACAAAGAGAGGATGTCTCAGTTGTCTAGTAGTGCTGTAACAGAAATACTACAAGTAGATGGTTTTAATGAAGAAGTTTATTTCTTTCACAGTCTAGTAGGCTTCAGATCCAAATTCGGGGCATCAGCTCTAGGCGAAGTCCTTCTCTCTGTGTTGGCTCTGGAAGAAGATCCTAGTCCTCAGTCTTCCCTTGATCTAGAAGCATGTCAACGCAGGAACCTCAGGTCCAAAGGGTATACTCGGCTCCCAACACTGGCTTCTTGATGGTATGAGGTCCCCGTGTTTCTCTGCTTGCTCCTCTCTTGTATATCTCAAAAGAAACTAGCTTAAGACAATATCCAGTCTTACAGACCTAATCAATACAACTGCCACCAAGCTAGGCATTTTCAGTTGCATTATATGCTTGTGAAAGCTGGACCGTGAACAAAGAAGACAGAAGAAGAATTGATGCCTTTGAATTGTGGTGTTGGAGAAGAACGTCGAATGTACGATGGACCACCAAAAGAACAAACAGATCTGTTCTGGAAGAAGTACAAACAGAGTGCTCCTTGGAAGCAAAGATGACAAGACTGCGTCTTACATACTTTGGACATGTTGTTAAGAAGGATCAGTCCCTGGAGAAGGACATCACGCTTGGTAGAATGGAGGGTCAGTGAAAAAGAAGAAGACCCTCAATGAGATAGATTGACGCAGTGGCCGCAACAATGGGCTTAAGCATAAAAATGATTGTGGACATGGCACAATACCGGGAAGTGTTTTGTTCTGTTGTTCATAGGGTTGCTATGAGTCAGAACCAACTTGATGGCACCTAACAACAACATCTGTTTTATTCAGTCACAGTGACAAAATTCACAGCATACAGGAAAATGTCATCAAATGGTGAGCAGTAACACAATCATGGGAATTCATGGCCTAGCCAAGCTAATACACATATTTTTGGGGGGAACATAATTCAATCCAGTAGAGAGGGGGAGAGAGCAACTAAGCTGAAAGTATTTTTATAACCCAATCCTGCAAGTAACATCCTATCAATGCTACCATATTCTACTCATTAGAAGTGAGCCTTTAGGTCGAGCCCACACTCGAGGACCATTGGGCGCATCTTAGAGACTGCCTACCACCCTTCCACTTGATCACAGCACATGTCATTTTCATCTTTGCAGCTGCTTCCCACCCACCCCACCCCTTAAGTAGAAGTATTTTATGAACTTCATAAAGTTGCAATGAGACCAGTTTGGGGCGATTTATGTCTTCTGTAGACAACAACATTGAACTACTTAGCAAACCAGGAAGTGGAAAATGGTTATAAACGGATCCAATTACTTTCATTGCCAAGGCAGCGTAAAACGCAACATGTAAAAATGGACTTAATTGGTGAAAAATTAATTAGACAATTAAACTTATTTCTGCTTAAATACATTTAGGTGTTAATTGGTAATCTGACTTGAGGTTTATTTTAAGGTGGATATGTGATCTTGATTCTGTCCTTTAACAAATGACCTCTGTTTAATATGCCACGTAGGCTTCTGGTCTTGCTGTAAAGCCCTGTTTAGTTCTTGGTCATGGTTCATCTTCAGATGGGACTGATCAGGGTCAAACTGGCCCAGACGGCAAAAAGACATTTGCTTCGGAAGCCCCATCAAGAGGAAAATCTTTCTACTGCCTGAGGGAGTTTTCTGGGAAAGCTGAATGTTAGTGGGAAAGGCATTGGAATACCAGTGGGATATCCGAGGACTCCTGAAATTACTGCCACTCACTAGCTCTGTGGCTCTGGGAAAGTTATGCAGCTAGCTGGGTTTCTGTTTCTACACCATAAAATGAGGTGGTAGGAGTAGCTGGTAATGTCTAGTTTTCTTCACTCATAAAATTCCAAGATTGTTAAGTACAGTGGTCTCACTACAGGTGACTACTCTGGGAAGGTTTTCTTTTTCAAAAAGTTTCTCTGACTGATCTGTTTACTGGAATTTGTTTCACAAGCAGCTCATGTTCTGGTTAAACAGGATGGATTGAATATATGTTTACTAATGCTCTCTTCAAATCTCATTTAAGTGACAAGGACAAAGAGAATGGCAAGGGGATATCAAAGGACAAGAGATTAGATGGTGAAGGAGAAACTTCAGGGTCTTCAGAGGAAGATGCCAATGAGAAGTCAACCAGTTTGCCTGGCAGAATTCCAGAAAGGTCCAGGAATTTCAGGGAAACACAGAAGAAGAGTGAAGATAATAAAACGAGAGCTTGAATAAATGAACAATGGTGACCTCTGTCCTTTGGTTTACCTTTTACCCCAATACTCCCAGACAGGCGATTAGAAGATTCTTCTCTGGAGAAACTAACAATCCCAGAGGAAGAAGTTCTGTATTGGAAAATCCAGTGTGCTAACCTATCAGCTGATAGTGAATGCCACCAGTTGACAAGCCCCACTCACACAAACAAGGCTTCCCATCACCTCTTAATGCTTCCTCCTTAGTGTGAATGCCCAGTACATGAGGGAAGCCTCCAACAGGAGAGAGAGACTACAAAAGAGAGAAGAAACCTCAAAGAAAAAGAGATGACACAGGGAACAAAGGAAAAGTATCATAGTTTTCCTCTGAGAGATGAGAAAGTATTCATTCAGGTTTCTGCTAAAATGTCACTTCCTCAGAGAGTCTTCCCCTGACCATTCTATCTCAAATAGTTTCTCCTGCTACTCTTAGGAAACCCTAGTGTTTTAACGGTTAAGTGATACGTCTGCTAATCAAAAGGTCGGCAGTTTAAATCTACCAGGTGCTCCTTGGAAACTTTACGGAGCAGTTCTACTTTGTTCTACAGGGTCACTATGAGTAGGAATTGACTCAACACCAGTAGATTTTTGGGTGGGTACTACTCTTTAACTTATTTGTCTTACTTCAGAAAGAATGAACAGAGAAGTAGAGGGGGAAAATCAGAGAGTAATATGAGCAATTTCTTTGGAACTGAGGGGCATGAGTTTCTAATCTGAAAAAGCCCACTGAGTACTAAGCACAAAGAATGAAAAAAGGCCCCACTAAGGTGCATCACTAAAGCACCCCACAAAAGTTGGAGACAAAGAAGAAGGATTAGTAGTTGAAAAATACAGCTTTGGTGACAGAAATGATGCTGGAGATCACATCATAGAATTTTGCAAGACCAATGACTTCTTCATTGCAAATACCTTTTTTCAGCAACGTAAATAGCAACTATATACATAGACTTCACCAGATGGTAGATACATAGGAATCAAATAGACTACATCTGTGGAAAGAGATTTTGGAAAAGCTCAACATTATCAGTCAGAACAGGATTGGGTGCTGACTGCAGAACAGACTGTCAATTGCTTGTATAGAAGTTCAAACTGAAACTGAAGAAAATTAGAACAAGTCCACAAGAATCAAAGTATGACCTTAAATAGATCCCACATGAGTTTAGAGACCACCCCAAGAACAGATTTGATGCACCTAACACTAAGGACTGAAGGTCAGATAAGTTGTGGAGTGACATTCAAGATGTCATCCAGGAAGAAAGCAAGTGGTTATTAAAAAGACAAGAAAGAAAGAAAAGACCAAATTGGATGCCAGAAGAGTCTCTGAAACTCGCTCTTGAATGTCCAGTAGCTAAAGTCAAAAACGATGAAGTAAAAGAACTGAATAAAAGATTTCAAAGGGCTGCTTGAGAAGACAAAGTAACTATAATAACACGTGCAAACAGCTGGAGATAGAAGCCAAAAGGGAAGAATACACTCTGGATTTCTCCAGCAGAAAGAACTGAAGAAAAAGTTCAACCCTCAAGTTGAAATAGTGAAGAATTATACAGAAAAATACTAAATGACTCAGGAAGCAACAAAAGAAGATGGAAGGAATACACAGAGTCATTATACCAAAAAGTCAGTCAGTGTTCAACCATTTCAAGAGGCAGTGTATGATCAGGAACCAACAATACTGAAGGAAGAAATTGAAGCCGCAACGAAGACGTTGTTGAAAAACAAGGCTCCAGGAATTGATGGAATATCAACCGAGATGTTTCAACAAATGGCTGCAGCACTGGATGTGCTCACTCATCTATGCCAAGAAATGTAGAGGATGGCTACCTGGCCAACTGACTGGAAGAGATCCACATTTATGCCTATTCCCAAGAAAAGTAACCCAAATAAATGAGGAAATTATTGAACAGTATCATTAATGTCATATGCAAGTAACATTTTGCTACAGATCATTCAAAAGTAACTGTAGCAGTATATTGACAGGGAACTGCCAGAAATTCAAGCTGGATTCAGACTAGGAGTAGAACCAGGGATATTGCTGATGTCAGGAGGATCATGGCTGAAAGCAGAGAATATCAAAACGACGTTTACGCATGTTTTATTGACTATGCAAAGGCATTCAGTGGTGTGGATCATAACAAATCATGGCTAACATTGAGGAGAACAATTAAATCTGCTCATGAATACTCTGTACATGGATCATGAGGCATTCCTACAAACATTGCATGGTTTAAAGTGAGGAGGAGTATGCCTCTGGGTTGTATCCTTTCACCATACCTTTTCAGTCTGTATGCTTAGCAAATAATCTGAGCAGCTGAACTATGTGAAGAAGAACAAAACATCAGGATTGAAGGAAGACTCATTAATAACTTGCGTTGGGCAGATGACACAACCTTGCTTGCTGAAAGTGAAAAGGATTTGAAACACTTACTGATGAAGGTCAAAGACCATAGCCTTTGGTATGGATTGCACCTCAACATCAAGGAAACAAATATCCTTACAACCGGACCAGTAAGCAACATCACGATAAATGGTTGTCAAGGATTTCATTTTACTTGGTTCCACAGTCAACATCCATGGAAACATCAGTCAAGAAATCAAAAGATGCATTGTATTGGGAAAATCTGCTGCCAACTTCTTTAAAATGTTGAAAAGTAACGACATCACCTTGAAGATTAAGATATGCCTGACCCAAGCCATGGTATTTTTTAATCATGTCATATGCATGCAAAAGCTGGACGATGAACAAGGAAGACAGAAGAATTAATGCCTTTGAATGGTCGTGTTGGAGAATAATACTGAATGTACCATGAACCGGCAAAACAACAAACAGATTTGTTCTGAAAGCACAGAGAGTGCTCCTTAGAAGCAAAGATGGTGAGACTGCATCTTACATCTTTGGATGTGTTGTCAGGAGGGATCAATCCCTGGAGAAGGACATCAGGCTTGGTAAAGTAGAGGGTCAACAAAAAAAGAGGAAGACATTTAACAAGGTGGTTTGATACAGCGCTGCAGTAATGGGTTAAGCATAAAAATGATTGTGGACATGGTACAGGACTGGGCAGTGTTTCATTCTGTCATGCACAGGATCACTGTGAGTTGGAAGTGACCCAACAGCACCTAACAACAGTAAGGCACATCAGCAAAGAACCCTGGTGGTGTAGTGGTTAACAGTTTGACAGCTAACAAAAAGGTCAGTGGTTCAAACCCATTGGCTGACTGCAGACAAAAATTCTGACAGTCTTGCTTGGGTAGATATTACAGCCTTGGAAACCCTGTGGGGAGAGTTCTACTCTGTCCTACAGAGTTATCATGAGTCAGAATCAACTTGACCGCAATGAAGGAAATTTCAGGACATCTCAGATAAAGAAAGAGATCTTAAAAGTTTCCTGAGAGACAAAAAGAGTAGATTTTTTACAAAGGTTCAGCAGTCACACTACTCATCAAAAGCATTAGAAGCTAGAAGAAAACAGAAAGGGTACCAAAATCCCAAGGGAAAATGATTCCACCCTAGAATTCTCTACTTCAACTCAATTATCAATTAAGTGTTAGAGGAAAATAAAGGCATGAAATTTTAGACATGCGGTTTTTCAAAAGGTGGGCTCACTTTCTTGGAGTAAACCGAAAAAGAAAGTGACGTGGGAACCAGGAAATAGTTATGTTGAACATGCCATCGAAAGAAACCAACCTCCAGAGAAGGACATCTTATTTGGCAAAGTAATGGTCAGTGAAAATGAGGGAAACCCTTGATGAGATTGACTAACACATGCCTTAGTCATCTAGTGCTGCTATCACAGAAATATCATCAGTGGATGGCTTTAATAAAGAAAAATTTATTCTGTCACAATCCAGTAGGCTGCAAGTCCAAATTCAGGGCATCAGTTCCAGGGGTAGACTTTCTCTGCTGGTTTCAGAGGAAGGTCCTTGTTGTCAATCTTCCCTTGGATTGGGAGCTTCTGAGGACAGGGAGCCCTGGTCCTTTCCAAAGGACACGCTCTGCTCCTGGCACTGTTTCTAGGTGATTTGAGGTCCCCAACTCTCTCTGCTAGCTTCTTTCTTTTATATCTTAAGAGATTGCCTCAAAGCACAATAAGATCTTACACATGGAGTCCTGCCCCACCAACACAATTGATGCCCATCCTTCCTCATTAACATCACACAGGCAGGGTTTACAGCACATGGGGTCATCATACAATACCAGGAATCATGGCCTAGCCAAATTGCTGCATATATTTGTGGGGGCAGGACACAATTCAAGCCACGACAGAAGCCTTACTTCTGAGGTGCCTCTGATGAGTTTTAACCACCCACCTTTCCACTTAACCATTTGTGCCACCCAGGGACTCCACCTCTGTGTTTCTACTTTCTGTTCTAAGACAGCACACTGGAAACTCTGGTAATTTAGTGGTTAAGTGCTATGGCTGCTAACCAAAAGTTTGGCAGTTGGAATTCAACAGATGCCCCTTGGGACTTGTATGAGGCAGTTCTGCTCTATTCTACAGGGTCACTGCTATGAGTTGGAATTGACTCATGGCAGTAGATTGGTTTTTTTTCCCCTTTGGTCTACTCTGGAAATTCTATGGAAGAGTTCTATGTTGTCCTATAGGGTCACTGTGGGATCGACAGGATGGTAGTGAGCTTGTTTTTTGGGGGAGCACTAACATGACCTCATTAACACAAGAAAAGAAAGCCCTATTGCCAAAGAAGGTCACATTCACAGGTATAGAGGTTAGGACTTCAATATATCTTTGAGGGGGACACAGTTTGCAACACCTCTGAGTTTCAAATATTCCCTGAGCACTCATTTAGACTGTCATTAAACTTCGGGGGTACCCAGTCCCTGCCCTTGGTTACTTTAAGGAGAGGGGGTGAATTATCCACTTATGAAGGAGTCCATTTTTTCACGTCTGCAACAAAATACTTACTAAACATTTACCATATGCAAGAGTCTGGGTATGAACTGAGAAAAAATGCCCTGACAGCCTGGTCACTGAGCGGGAATAGTTATGACAGGGACTCCAGCCTTGGGCTCTGGAGGGCAAACCTGCCAAGCACACAGAGGGCAGAGAGATAAAAGAGAGGCCTGAGCTCTTCAACTGGGGACAAAGCGCTAAATGCAGAGGCCTCCTGTTGGTGTAGTGGTTAAGTACTACCTCTGCTAACCTTGAGGTCAGCAGTTCAAATCTGCTTGGTGCTCCTTGGAAACTATTGAGCAGTTCTACTCTGTCCTACAGGACTCTCCACGAGTCCGAGTCGGCTCCACGGCAGTGGATTTGGTTTTGGTTTTTTGTGCTGTGGAGGGGCGGGGCATGGGTGCATATAGGCGGAGCCTGTTTCTTCATCACAGGCTGACTGCTTCACCGTATTTTCCCTCTCCTGGATTATCTCTGGAGACCTGGCAGTTTCAGTGTTTAAAAGCTTGGCTGTTTTAAAAGGTTGGCAGTTTGAATCCACAAGCTGCTGCGTGGAAATCCTGTGGGACAGTTCTGCTCTGTCCGATAGAGTCACTGTAAGTCAGAACTGTCTCTATAGCAGTGCGTTTGTTTTTGTTTGGGGGGAGGAAAGGGGTTGGATTACCTTCAGAGGGCTGGGAATTAAGGATTTTAGAGGTTGTTGTATGCTGTCAAGTTGTTTCTGACTCATAGTGATGCCATGTGACAGAGTAGAACCTGAAACTCTGCAAAGCACTCAAAGTAATTTATTACAAGCAGGAAGGCTTGTTTTCACCCTAAACCTGCTCCTCCTTTCATGTTTCCTGTTGTGGCTAATATGATCACACTCCATTCTACCTCCAAAGTTAGACACTTTGGAGTCAACTTTGAACCTTGGCCTTCTCACTGTCGGCAATGGATCAGTCACAAATGTAACCCATTCTTTCTTACTAAAAAACCAAACCCGAGTCAATCCTGACTCATAGTGACACTATAGGACAGAGCAGAACTACCCCATAGGGTTTTTGAGGAACACCTGGTGGATTCAAACTGCTAACCTTTTGGTTAGCAGCTGAAGCAATTAACCACTACACCACTAGGGTTTCCCATCCTTTCTTACAAATGTCTTTCTAATCTGTTCTTACTGTCACTGCGTGGGTGTATCACCCCTTCCCTAATATTGTTGCACACTATCATCAATTTTTGATTCATAGCTACCCTATGTGACAGAGTAGAATTGCCCTATAGGATTTTCTTGGCCATAGTGTCACTATGAGACTTGATGGCAATGGGCAACGGATATGGGTAGTCTTTACGGGAACAGACCTTCCTGTCTTTCTTCTGCAGAGCCCTTGCGGGTGTTCTGCCTACCAAACTTTGGGTTGACAGCTAGACTCTTAACCCTTGTACCACCAGGGCTCCTTTTATATGGATTTCTTAATTGGTCTCCACAACATCACTCTCTCACCAACTTTCAGACCCCCTTCTGTCATCTAAAAAAAAAAAAAAATTCGTATCACTCCCTGACTTATGAAACTTCTATTAGAATGCAAATAAAAGTAACGAAAATAATGTTTTTAAGTATAATCCTCAATGTTGCTGAGGATGCTGTGAAATTGTCAGCCTCATTGATTGCTAATAGAAATACAATTTGTAGAACCCTGCTAACATGTAATTCAAAGATGCATAAAAAGAGCTTAAATATATTCAGTCTTTGACCCAATAACTCCATTTCTCAGATGTTAAGGAAATAATCTCATCTATGAAAAGCTTTATGCACAAAGATATTTATTGCATCATTATTTATATAGAAAAAATCAGAGATAAACTGATTTGATTATAATGAAAGTAATCTATGATACTGGGTGGTCTATTATACAGTCATTAAAAATGATATTTACTCATAACATAAAATATGCCAAAATGTCAGTAGCAATTACTCCTAAGTAGTGGGATTATGGATGATTTTAATTGTCTTTTTTGTAATTTTCTGTATTTTCCAAATTTTCTACCATAAATTACTATTGTAATTAGATAAGAAAGTTATTTTTAAAAGATGATTAGAATAAAATGCTTAAGTCACAGTGGGGGGAGGAGGGGAAGCAGGATACTAAATTGTTTACAAAACGTAACCACAACAGACTCAAACAAGAATGCAAACTGCTCGTAGTGGTGGCCTGTAGGTGACGGCACTGTGTGGGGATTTTTTGTTGTTGCTTCAGCCTTTCTGGTTTTCCAACTGTAGTAGAAGAGGAGGGCTCATGCATCCCCCACCCCTACATACAGGAGCGTGCATGCTTGCGCGCACGTGCGCGCACACACACATGCACGCACATTAACACTTACTACTAAGAAATGATTTGTTGCCTGTAGGATTGGATTCACATCCCTTAGCAAGGCCCACATTCCACAGTGTCCCCAAATGATATTTTTTGAAAAAAGTTAATGTATCATAATAGGCACCCTCTTAAAGTATACAATTCATGGTTTTTAGTGTATTTGCAAAGTTGTGCAACTGTCACTTCTGTCTAATTCCAAAGGAGTTTCATCACTTCCTCCCCCCCAACAAGTGGAAGCCACTGATCTGCTTTCTGGCTCTATTGATTTGGCTCGTCTAGATATTTTATATAATATGTGGCTTTTGTGATTGGTTTCTTTCCCTTTGCATGCTTTCAAAGTTCATCCATGTTGTAGTATGTGTTAGCACTTCATTCCTTTTTGTGGCTGAATAATATTTCATCGCATAGGTAGATCACATTTTGTTTATTCATTCATCAACTGGACTTCCCTCAGCTGGTTGAATGGACCTTACTCCTTCCAGCCTCAGTACCTCTGCATGCTCCCGTTTGTCTGAAACACCCTTCTTACTGAGTTTGGCTGTTGTTAGCTGCCCTCAGTTGGCCCTCTATTTTGTTCTTTTGCATGTACATACCCTGCTGTCCTTTATGTCCCCTGTCTATTTTAAAATTGGGTTATTTGTATTTTTACTGTTGAGTTGTAAGAGCTCTTTACATATTCTGGATACAAGTCCCAGACACACGATTTACAAATATTTTATCTCATTCTACGAGTTTTCTTTTCACTTCTTGATGGTGTCATTTGGAGTATTTTCATGAATTCTTTTTAACAAATGGCACTGGGACAACTGGATATCTACTTGCAGAAGAATAACATTAGGGGCCAACTAGAGGACAGCTAAAACAACCAGGTAAGGTAAGAAGAACTTGTGTTACAAACAGAGCAGGCATAGGTCTTGAGGCTAAAGGCGTGAAGGTGTATTCAATCGGCTGGGAGAAGGCCAGCATTGGGGAGCAGGGAGCAAGAGCAAGCAGGTGTGAAGTGGGCAGGAGCTCAGCCACAGAACGCCTAGAGGACCCGCAGGGCCCTGGGCCTCTGTCCTAAGAACAGTAGGATGCCTTGGCCAAGAGGTCCTACGTGATTTGATTTGCATTTGAAAAGATCCCTCCAACCCAATTAGTACTGTTAATAATGATGGTGATGATGATGAAGATAAATGCTTGCATCTGTAGAGTGAAATCTCTTTTCAAAGTATTTCCACATCCTCTGTTGTAGTCTCCGGCTTCTTGAATCCATCAATAAAATCTGCCTGACTTGAGGATATGGTGTTCTCCTGTTACAAGGATCATGTTTTCTGAATCCCAAATCAGGGCATGTGGTCTGACAGAGGACTTTTTTCTTTTTCTTTTTTTTTCAGTATATACAAAGCTATACATTGCAATCACAATTAATTACACATTTAACAAACTGCCTCAATTAAAAAGAACAGCATGCCCAGCCACTGAGACTGTTCTAGAAAATTAGAGAAAAACTGTTGCTGTAAGATAGCCCCTTCACTAAGACACAATCACACTTTTAGAATAATGTGTACTAACATTAAACCCCAATGCTGTTAAGTTGATTCCGGCTTGCAGGGACCTTATAGAGCAGAGCAGAACTGCCTTGTAAGATTTCTAAGGAGCTGCTGGTGAATTTGAACTGCTAACCTTTGTTGGGTAAGCATTGTTGGGCCCTAATTTAAATCATAACAATGATTTAAAAGTCAAACAAGTATAGGTTCTCTCCTACCACACACACCAAAAGGCAAGCGTGCTTGTGCATCTAGGACCTGACTCTCATTTTGAGGGGTGAGCAAGAAGACAGACTGCAGGCTGAGAAGCCTTGACTGCCTGGGATCCAAGGCCTCAGGTGACTGGTTCTTTCTCAGCAGAAGATCCTTTCACTGAGACCTTCCAGGTAGGTGTGCTTCTGGCTGTTGCTGTGGGAACTCTGAAAGATGAGGAAAGAGCAGGAAAACCCAGGGAGTGTATGCATGGGGAACACAACCGCGGGGAGGACAGGAAACGATGAGAAGGAGGACTGGGGCAGACAAGGACAGACAAAGATTCTCTGTTTATTGGATAATGGAAATAAGCATGGCCATGTGTGCGGGCATACACACACGGGGCACTTAAAACCAAGTTGTCTCCTGGGTGCAGCGGGAAGTGGACACAGGGACTCGGTGTGACCTTGCAGAAGGATCTGCAGATCTCAAGAAATCCTGTCAGAGCTCTCCCGGAGAATGAAAGAAGAGGGCAACTTCTGTCGATGACTGTGGAGAACGGTCAGAAACGAGGGGCAGAGGGAAAGCGAAGGATCGGGGAATTTATGGCAGCCAGCCCTCAGAACCGGGAACATCAATGAGTCACGTTCTCTCCCTTTGGTATTGGTAATTGGCATCATTTGGCTGAGAAATAAAAGGCTGAGACGTGATTTTATAACTGCTTTCAAGTGGGAGAAGGTTTTCCTTTGGATAACGGTCATGAGCTGTTTTCAACCTCGGGAGGAGGAAATAACTCATTCTCTGGCTGGGTATAGGGTCCAGAGCTTTTCAGCTTAAATGTAAGAGCAGCCTGTCTCTGGGTCCGGCTCTCAGTATAGTCCAGGGAGGCCCTCAGAGGCTCCTGAGCTCTAAGGGAGGCTTTGGAGGTGGGGACTCCTGTTGTCCTGCTCCCCATCTCCCTCTCCTCCAGGTCTGGAGGCAACATCTGCCCGCATTTCTCAGCACTGCGGAGAAATCTTCCTACAGGAGACCACGCCCACTCCATCGTAGGGACCAGAAGATGAGCCTTCCCATCACGTGCTCCATCGTCCCTTTCACACCAGTGAGGATGTTGTTGTTGGGTGCTGTTGAGTCAACATCAACGCATAGCAGCCCTATGCGCCCTTCAGAGTTTTCTTGGTTGTCATCTTTCCAAGAGCAGACAGCCAGATCTTTCTCCTGCAGGGCCGCTGCTTGACTTGGAATTACCAGCCTTCCGGTTAGCCAAGCCAAGTGCTCAACTATTCAGCCACCAGGGCATCTCTCAGCTATTTTCACAGTCCTCCAGTGATGGGGGGTGGGGAGGAATGAGTAGGGCGGTTGGCCTTTTGCTCTGAGGCTATGGACCTTCACCATCCCTTTGCCAAGTCAAGCCAAGTGCCATCGAGTCGGATCCCACTCTTATAATTACTGAGGACCTGCTGCGCTGATCAGTCAGCTGGGCATCATAAGACAAGCAAAGATGCCCAGCGACAACCACAAGAGCTGCCACAATGGACCAGGGAAGAGTGGATTGGCACTTTTGTGAGACCTGAAGTTAAGACAATTTGAACTTAGGAAGACCGCAGAATGGAGAAGACAGAATGCCTGAGTCTTCTTGAGTGCCACTCAACAGAAGGAGCAGCATGATAGGAGGGAAATGTGATGTACGGAATTGAATCTTGCACAAAGAGCAGTCTGGCCTTTGCCCTTGGCTAATGAGAATGTTCTCATTTCCAGTGGGGCAGGCTACACCTGAGAGTTTTAGAGTGGGGTCTGTCCACAGCCAACCACGTGATTTAGGGTGGGTCAACCTGAGGCTGAGGTCAATCATATAGGCAATCCATCCATCAATCATGCCCAACAGTGGAGTTCCACTAAAAACTCTAGATGCTAAAGCCTGGGTGAACTCTGGTTCTTGATAACCTATGCATACTGTCACACATGAATACTGGGAGGTATCACATCCTGACTCTATGGAAGAAAACAATGAAAATTCTACATTTGGGTCCCTCCCAGACTCTGTCCTGTGAGTCTCTTCTTTGGTTGATTTTACTCTGTATCCTTCCCTGTAACAAACTGTGGAAGACTTGGGTGGCGTGATGGTTTTAAGTGCTACATCTGCTAACCAAAAGGTCAGCAGTTTGAATCTGCCAGGAGGTCCTTGAAAACTCTATGGAGCAATTCTTAGCTGTCCCATAGGGTTGCTATGAGTCAGAATCAACTTAATGGCAGTGGGTGTTACGGTTTTGGTAATAAATTGTAACTGTAATAACTGTCAGTGAATTCTGCAAATCCTTGCAGCCAATGATCAGAGCTGAAGGTCACTAGAAACTACCTGAACTTGCCATTGGGATCAGAACTGAGGATGGTCTTGGGTAATACTGTGCCCTCAAGCTTCACGGTTTGGCTAACTCTGGCTAAGAAGTCAAAATGGAAAGAGACAGTAGTCTTAACTGACAGGTAGCATATTTTATAAAACCACCTGGTCATGTAAACTGATTGTTACAGCTACTCTAACAGTCTAGGAAAGGGTCCATACACATAGGAAGGGGCTATCCCTGAAACTTTATTAGCTTCAGGGTAAATCACTTCTGGTGCCAAACACTGCACATTTACGATCTCATTGAATCTTAGCAATATTCCTGTGAGATACAGTCTGTTCTTTCTTCATTTTCTGGAAGAGGAGATTGAGACTTTGGGAAGTTAGGGACTTGTCATACAACTAAGGCGTGGTGTTTGAACCTATGTCATCCCCACTCCATCTTTCACACCTCTAACCACTACCCTCCACTGCCTCCTTTACACTCCGGGAACTTAAGGTTTCCAGAGAAACAGAACACACACAAGTAGTCTCCTCACTTCCTTCTAGTCTCTGCTGAAATGTCACCTCATCAGTGAGTGATCTATTCTATACAGAATAGCTACCACCCCTGTCCTCTAACCATGCTTTCTTTTTCTCCATTGCATTTTGACAAGTGACATCAAACCAAACCAAAGCCACTGCTGTTGAGTTGATTCCAACTCGTAGCAACCTTACAGTTCAGAGCAGAACCGCCCCATAGAGTTTCTGAGGAGTGCCTGGTGGTTTGAACTGCTGATGTTTTGGTGAGCAGATGTACCACTTAGCTACTACACCACCAGCATTTCCAATCACCTGACTTACAGCATCTTATTTTCTGTCCCTCTCCTTCTTGCGAGAATGTGAGCTTCATGAGGGCAGGGACCATAGTCTCTCTTTTTTTTTTTTATTGCTTTATGCCTAATTCCTAAAACAGTGTCTGGATGTAGAGAGTATTCAACACATATTTATTGAATAAAGTCATTAAATAATTCTAGTACCAGCCTATTTCTGGTAAATGCTTGGAAAATGTTACAGTCAACAGGTGTCATAGCAGTTAAAAGACCAAAAACATTTCAAACCAGGGGGCTCATCAGAGAGGATTTCCAGGAGGAGGGTGGACCATGAAAGATGGATAAGCTGATATGTATATATTTAGGAGGCAACGGCGGGGGAAGGTAAAGGATGGATGGCAGTCCAGCAAGCTTCTTGGCACACCTCCCAGCCTTCCCCCAGCCTCCTTGGATGTGGGCCTCTGTGCTATATTCACACATCATCTAAGTGGGTTGTTAAACATGGCACTAGCTACCAGGGGATGCTATGGTTTCTCCTTCCTTGGAGATCTTTAAAAATAGGCACAAGCGATCCACTGTCCTAAATTATATAGGAAGGGAAGCACTAGCACTGTTGGCTTCTGCAGTGTATCAGGGCATTTAACCTCATCATCTGATACAATCACCTCAAGAGCTCTGGGAAGTGGTAGTGTTATTATTATTATCACTGCCCTTTTCAGATGAGGAAACCGAGGCTCAGAGAAAGTAAGAGATTGCTTAAGGAGAGGTCCCACAGGTGGAGGGAGATGCATCTCCTGACTGCAGAACGGTGGTCTTCACACCACCCTCCGAGGCTCCTGAGGCTCTGTTGCGGTATGTCTTTGTGGAACTTTCACAGTCTGTGTCAGAGCAGCACATTGTGCTCTGGTAAGCCAACAGTAGTCAGCAGACACATAATAATGGTGATGGTAGAAGTGGCTCCAGTCACATGACTGACTTCTATTGATTTTACAGTAGCATCTCTTTGAGGCTGGAGGTTGAACCAGATAGCCTGCTCACACCTCCCCATCAGTGTTATTCTATTTCTAAAGAGCTGCTGTGTGGAGCAGTGAACTGCATCCTCTATAGTTTGTCAGTCTAGGGAACTGTGCATCAAAGCAATCACCAAATTAAACACTGAGTCCTGAAGTGGGGCCACATTAATGTAGTGATGTATTGTTATACCCTGTGGGTAGACAGACATTCAAAGAAGCTTGTAAAAATGCTGCAGGGAAAACGCAGAAGGGAGGAAAAGCGAAAGTCAGGGCTTAGAAGTCTTGTGAACTTGAACAGTTATGTGTATCATTTGAGAAGGTGCATGAGACTTTGGCATTGAACAGCCCTGGATTCCAATCCTTACTCAGCCACTTACTAGCTGGTCAGTCTGGGACAAGTCAATCACCATTTCTCAGCTGGTCAGCATTCTTTAGTTGCAGGCAACAGGAATCAGTTGCCCTGCTACATTGAGCAGGGAAGCTCACCCATTGCCCTGGATTTCAACCGCAGAAAGGCTGCTGGATCAACTCTTCAGAATGGTCACCATAGCTGGTGTGGACATCATTCCATTCAAGACCGGAATCACAGGAGGAGGGGCCTGGGTCCCCCCGACATATGCACAGACCCAGGAAGGTGGGCACTTGGACTGTCAGTTTCACCAGGACAGTACCTGTCTCGGGCTGGGTTCTCTAGAGAAGCAAAATCAGGAAAGTGTGTAAATATACATACACAGAGATTTATAGCAAAGAAATGGCTTGCACAGTGGTAGGGGCTGCAATGTACCCAGAGCACAGGCCAGGCTAGAGGCTTCTCCTGATTCACAAAGCCACAGGCGCCAAGATCAGCAGGTCAGACAGCAAGGCTCTTACTCACAGGCTGCAAAGATCGATGAATCCAAGATTGGCAGGCAAGATTAACTGGTAAGCTGCTAGCTTGAATCCCGTGACCTGGAGGTCAGATGAACAGGAGCCAGCTATAGGATCCAGAGCTAGCAAAAATTCATGAGTATTGCCAGAAAATCCACTTATATTTGATGAAGGTCATGTTCCCAAGGAAACTCCCTTTCAACTAATTGTCTGCTCACAGCAGATCCCACCAAGGAGGTGATCATATCATCATATGACTGCCAAACTACATCATGTGAGAACTGCCAATTAAGCTCCTGAAAACGTCCTAGAAAAACTGCTGCATACCTCATTGCTGAATATCACTATGGTCAACTTTGAAATACTCCCCTTGGGAAGCTATGCATCAATGCCAGTACCTAGTCTACCCTTGAAAGCAATTTTGGAACTCTTTTTCTGGAATGGCCGTCAGAGCTGTCACTGGATTACCTTCAACATCCAGAATGTCATCAAAATGTCTTTCCTTCAATATTTCCTTTGTCTTCTGGTAAAGCAAAAAGTCACTGGGGGCCAGACCAGGTGAGTAAGGAGGTGTTCCAATACACTTATGTATTTACTGTAAAACTCCTCATAGACATTTTAAGTTTGCAAAATTGCCAGCATGCCACTGTGTGCAATGGCCATTCCAGAAAGAGTTCCAAAATTGCTCTGAAGGATAGACTAGGTGCTGATATCAGTGTGTAGCTTCCCAAGGGCATTACTTCAAAGGTGACCACAGTAATATTCAGCAATGAAGTATGTAGCACTTAGATTAAGTTCGTGGACTTAAGTGTCTCATAACTGTGGAATCACTGAGAATCACGGGCTAGTCAAGCTGACATACAACCTTAATGATCACAGTACCCAGTGAGGGTAAGGAGTTCCCTGAATGAGAACGGGGGCCTATTTCCAGCAGACTGGCAGAAACATTGGATAGTCGCTACCAGCTCTTAGCCTCAGCTTATTCATCTGTAAAATGGGGACAATGATACCTGCCTTAAAGCAGGTCATTGTAAGGACTAAAGTTAATATGTCTCAATTGGTTTGTACAAATAAACAGCAGATATTTTTGAAATGTTGTCAAATCTTTATTACTCCCTTTGCAGATGGTACAGGGTAACTTTATCTAATGCTTTGTTAATTCCAGCGTGCAAGTGAAAAAACAGAGGAACATATCACTATATAGCTAAAATAATAATCAGTACCACATTTAACACAGTTAACAATAATTCATTAATATCATCTAATCTGTTCACAGTGAAATTTCCTTAGCAACTTTTAAATCTAGCCTGATGACTGCCTTAAGCAGAAGGTTCACTCTGTGGGCTCACGGAGAATGTGCTCATTGTAATATTTCCCTAACCAGAACTGCAAAGGTAAATCTGTTACAGGGGGACAGAACATCATGAATTGTATTTTGAGACTAGATAGAGTTGATCTGGGATTTCCCTCTGTTTTGGAGTATTTAGGTCACCCCTCCCCCTCCGTAGTACCGACTGTATTTAACAGTGCCACAGTTAATAAAAGCTTTAGTAGTTAAACACGTAATGTGAAACCACCTATTACCCCAAGGTGTGTGTCCAAGTCTTACAGAACCATTCAACAAGTTTTTATTGAGTGCCAACTACAGGCAAGTGATTTCTCCTTGTGACGACTCTTGTGGCATTCCTAAGCCAAACTTTTTCCCCCCAATAATTTTATACAACAGGAGCCAGACTGGGCTGTTTAAAGTAAGATAGGAGGAGTAGTCATGTTAAACAGCTACTTTCCTATGAAGTTATAGTGCATTAAAGGGAACCCCTTTGGTTCCTTTAAGGACAAATAGTTCATAATATAAATGTTTAAAAATTAACTTAAAAACTCTAAAACAAGGTCAGACTATTTGTTTCTTCTCAAGAGCTAAGAGTTCTGCAAAGATGTCATGGATTGAATTGTGTCCCCTCTAAATGTATATATCAGTCTCGCTGGGCCATGATTCTAGGTATTTTGTGATTTTCCTGTGTGCTATAAATCCTGCCTCTATGAAATTAATGAGGGAGGATAGGCAGCAGTTGTGTTGATGAGGCAAGACTCATTCTACAAGACTGTATTGTGTCTTGAGGCAATCTCTTAAGATACAAAGTGAGCAGAAAGACAGGGGGATTTCACAGCACCAAGAAAGCAGTGCCGGGAGCAGAGTGTGTCCTTTGGACCTGGGGTCCCTGCACCTGAGAAGTTCCTTGACCAGGTGAAGACTGAGGCCAAAAATCTTCTTCCAGAGCTGACAGTCAAGACAAAAAGCCCTCCTCTGGAATTGATGCCCTAAATTTGGACTTTTAGCCTACTTTACTGTGAGGAAATAAATTTCTCTTTCTTAAAGCCATCCACTTGTCATATTTCTGTTATAGCAGCACTAGATAACTGAGACAGAAGGGTCTTACGGTAAGTCTAGGAAAGACTGGCCTTTGGGGCCTTGTTGAGTGAGGAAAAGACGTAATTTCCAATCTGGATTCTTCCCCAAAGATTGCTTATTTCCAGTTCCTTGAGCCAGAAATCTCTGCCTTCAAGACAGCAAAAAGAAAAAAGTCTGAGCCAGGGTTAAGAAGGTGTAAAAATAAAGTGTTTTATAAGACTATGTGAGCAATGATGTGGGGAAACGGGCCCTCTTAGATGCTGCTGGTGAGAGTGGAAATTGATGTGTCCTTTCAGGACACATTTCAATTTTGAAATGCTATCTAAAGCCTTAAAAATGATTGTATCTTAGAACTGATCCCAAGGACATAAATAGGACTATCCTTAAAGATTTATCCATAGAACTAGTTACTGAAATGTTTATAATGACAGAGAATAGGAAATAATCTAAATAATGTCCAAATGCAGGAAACTGGTTTCAACTGGTTCAATAACTTATGGGACATCCTTCCATGATGAAATATTATTCAGCCTTTAGAAATGACATTACAGAGCTGAGAGTCTCTGTTGGTATCCTGGATGTCTTTAGAAACTATCTGAGATTATGTGCAAAATCTTGTGTCTGTGTACAGAGGACCACCAGTTAAGTTTGTGAACTCCTCCAAGCAAAAGGGCTACATACCTCACAGCTGAATATCACCATGGTCACTTTGAAGTACTCCCCTTGGGAAGCTATACACTGATGCTGGCACCTAGTCCACACTTCAAAGCTATTTTGGAACTCTTTCTGGAATGGCCATCAGAGCTGTCATCATATTACCCTTGATGTCCTGAATACCATCAAAATGTCTTCCCTTCAATATTTCCATTATCTGGTAAAGAAAAAGTCACCGGGGGCCAGAACAGGTGAGTAGGGAGGGTGTTCCAATACAGTTATTTGTTTATTGGCTAAAACCCCCCAGACAGAAAGCTATGCAATCAAGTTTGTGAACTTGCCACTGTACCATCATGCACCATGGCCATTCCAGAAAGAGTTCCAAAATTGTTAAGAAGGGTGGACTAGGCACTGATGTTGGTGCATAGTTTCCCAAGGGGAGTACTTCAAAGGTGACCATAGTGATATTCAGCAATGAGGTCTATAGGACTTAGGACAAATAAGTTTGCAGACTTGTCAGATGCCATGTAAGCCTTACTTTTCCCATCTACAAAATGGACACAATAATGTCCATCTTGTTGGACTGATTTCAGCCAAGAAAATATATGTGCCTAGTACATTGTAGGAATCCCTGTGTAGTACAAATGATTAATGCATTTGGCTGATAGCCAAAAGGCTTGTGGTTTGAGTTCATCCAGAGGCATCTTGGAAGAAAGGGCGGACAGTCCACATCTGAAAAATCAGCCACTGAAAACCCTATGGAGCACGGTTCTACTCTGACACACACAGGAATTAGTTTTTGGTGCACAGTTGGGAGCTCAAAAAATAATGGGACTGTCCAGATAAGTAGAATTGTGTCCTTGGGGAATGGACAAATGCTTAGATAACTAATCCTCTGCTTTTGTTTCTTTTTTGCAACTTAACACAAATCTCCCGATCTACCTCATGCTAAAAGCACTGCACTGAAGGAGCTGACCTAGCACAGGGCTTTCATAAGATTCTGTGTATCTAGCCAGTATTGTCACTGAGATTTCTAGTAATTCTTACCTCTGGTGTTATTAATATGAACCGGCCCTGAGATGAATCATTCTCTACAGCCATTCCAATCTCTTTTCTTTCCAGAACTGCGCAGCTGCCCACAAGAAAGTACAGCGTATGAAAGAGGGCTGACCGGAATTGGCGAGAGTGCAGCCATCCTTTCTTGACAATTCCCTCTGTGTTCCACGCTGCACCCACCCTCCTGAGTTACCAAATCAACATATGGCCTAGGGCCATCACTTCTTAAATTTTAGGAGATTTTGATATTTGCCAAATTTCCATTATATGCTTGACCTCATCCAAAATCTTTTCATATTCTGTCTTGTCTAGTCTGTGGGGTGAATCTCCTCGTGCCCTCAAATCCCACATCCAATCCACCAACAATTTCTGTCGGCTGTTCTTTCAAAATACACCCAGAATCCAACCACTTCTTGCCACCTCCATAGATACCACCCTTGCCCAAGCCACTACCACCTTTTGCCACAGCCTCCTAACTGGTTTCCCTCTTCTGCCCTTGCCCACAGAACAGCAGCTTGCAGAATGCTTTAAAATGTAAACTAGACTGTTCCTCTCCTGCTTAAAACCCTCCAGTGGCTCCCCATCTCACTCAGAGCCAAAGCTAAGATACTGGGCCTAGCAGGCTCACACGGCTGCCTCATCTCCAATACTCTGCCCTGATTCCCTTCTTCTCTCCAACTCTAGGGTCCCCTTCAGCCACAATGGCTGCTTTGTTTTTCCTTGAGCTTCTCAGGTATGCTCTCATCACCAGGTGTTTGCACTTGCTGTTCCCTCTGCCTGGAACACACTTCTTCCAGATGTCTGCGTAGCTCCGTTCTTCCCGTCTTACAGGCCTTAGTTTAAATATGAGACTCTCCCTCATCATGCTGTAAAACTAAACCAAACCAACCCCCCTGCCATCTTGTTGACTCTGACTTATAGTGACCCTATAAACAGAGCAGGACTGCGCTACGGAGTTTCCAAGAAGCACCTGTCAGATTCAAACTGCCAGTCTTCTGCTTAGCGGCCGTAGCACTTAACCACTATGGCACCAGGGTTTCCATCACACTTTACCAGTCAGTAAAACCAGTTTCCGTCAAGTTGTTTCCACCTTATGGTGACCCCACGTGTGTCAGAGTAGAACTGGGTGCCATAGGATTAGCACCTGAGTGTGTTAATTGTATCACCCAGGGACCCCCCCATCACCCTATGTAGTAGAGTAACTCTTCATCGGTCCCCCCGCTTGGGCTGTCTTGATTCCCTTCCCTACTTTATTTTCTCCACAGCACCTATCACTATCTGCCATATACCATACATTTCATTTAGTTTTTGTTTGTTCATTTATTTTCTTTCTTCCACTAGAATGTAAGGTCCACGAAGGTAGATAAATTATCAGTATTGCTCATTGCCAAAACACCGGTGTCTAATGCCTGGCATATAATAAGTCTTCAATACACATTTGTTGAATGGGTTATTATCTTACCTGTACTGATGAGATAAGGAATGTGGCTAGAGTCTTGAGTATTCTAACTCAAAACCTGTTAACATCCATGCTACGCTGCGACTCAATTCTGTGTTGAATATCAGATATCTGATGCATTTGTCCAAATGGCTATTGCCTACAGCCTGGCAGTTTTCTGTTTCTTGACTCTTACTTGGAGTTGATTTTTCTGAGTTAGGAAGAACTCTCTATGCACTGCATCTTAATATTTCCTCAAGATCAGTGCATTGCAAAATAGCCTGAAATAAGACTGCCCCCTGCATTACCTGCGGGGCAGTCACCTTCATCTTGCTTCACTGTGCCTTGTCTGCCAGCTCCAGACAGCACTGCATAGCTTCTGGCCAAACGGAGTCGTGGGTCAAGGAGTCAGTGTGGTGAGATTTTTAAGTTGCACAAACCCAAACAGACTAATTATAATCCCTCAAGTCTGCACATTTTACAGTCTTCCAAGTGCCTTCAGGTACATTTCTAGATCATCATTTGATAATGTATTAAATAATGTATTTGATGGCTCTGAGAGGGAGCTGCTGGGTGGGTTGTCATTTTGCCCCATTGCTCAGACAAAGAAACAGAAGCCGTGGAATTGGTGACAGTGCCGGGATCACACACAACTCAGGTCTTCAGACCCAGCAAGTCCAATTGCTCCTCACACTGAGTGTCCTTTAGCTGGCTTCAGGACTTTATCACCCGCTTTAGTTTACAGATCTGACAACTTTTGTTTGTAAATAGCACCCGGATTTCTGATGGTTGAAAAGAACTGGGTAAGTGGGAGAAGCAGGGTGGGTTTTGGGCAAGTTTTGTATTTTAGCTGCCCAACATCCACATTCACTTCTCTGGGTAACAGCCCCCGTTTCTTTTTTGAACAATTACTTCTGTCCTGTGGGGGCACAGTCTTAGTTGGGCTGTCAGTCAAGGTGGCAAAGAAGAAGGCATTTTAACCGAGTTAGGGCCGTCAGGGAAACCCTGGTGGTGTAGTGGTTAAGTGCTTTGTCTACTAACCATAATGTTGGCAGTTTGAATCTGCTGGACACTCCTTGGAAACTCTGTGAGGCATTTCTACCTTGTCCTTTAGGGTCACTATGAGTCAGAATTGACTCAACGGCTTCATGTGTTGTCCAGGCAGAGCCAGCCAGGCAGAGCAGTGAGACCAAAAACTTGGAAAACAACTCTTACTTTGCTGAGAATGCTTTCTGATGGCTAAAGTTTCAATGTCATTCTCAGGCCCCAATACTAGTATTTCAGACAAATGGCAAGATTATTAAATTATTATAATGGAATGGGGAGGGGCACTGTCAGGTTAAAGGCAGTTCACTGCTGTCACCCCCAAAACATGGAGAACAGAGACATTCTCTCAGGGGCCCCCTCCCACCTTGCTGACTCTCTATTGGCTGGTCCTGCCCATTGATCTCCATGTACACCACACAGATGCACACTACATATCCTCGCGGTCGTGGGCAAAGGATGTCAAGAATCCCTTTGTTCACTCTCAGGGGTCAGGCTTAGAGCCCTAAATGCTCTTTTCCTGGGCATTCCTTGCTGTTTCTCAGGAAATCAGTGCCTTCTGAGAGCCTACTGTGGGCCAAGTAGGTTAAAAAGATTGTCACATAGAACATGTGAACACATTTTAACTCTCACAGCAAGTTTGTGGGGTAGAAATTTTATCGTTGCTTACAGGTGAAGACATTGAGTCACTGGTAGGTTAAATAACTTCCTAATGGCTTGGCTGGCAAGCTAGATCATGGCTAGTAAGTAGCAGAACCAGGTTTCTGAACCTGGACTTGACCAGCACCAAAGATCCTCAGGTGTCCAGGGTTTTAGTCCTAACTTTGCCACTTATTAGTACTGTGGTAAGCTCTGGGAACACACCACTTAGATCCTGGGTTCTTTTATCAGTTAAATGACAGAGATTGGAGGTAGAGATTAGTTTCACATCCTGTGCCAACTCTAGCCAGTTTAGTGGCTGCCTGAAACTCTGTGCTGAGAAGGGGTTAGAGGCTATCCTAAGGTCATTAGGAAATAATTCTGTGTTCACTTAGGGATGTCTGTCATGGGTCTAGAAGTGGACACTGAAGCCATATATTAGCCGTCCCAGTCTAGGTGAGGAGCCCTGGTGACACAGTGATTAAGAACTCAGCTGCTAACCAAAAGGTCAGTAGCTCCCAGCTACTTCTTGGAAACCCTATGGGGGCAGTTCTAACTCTGTCCAATAGGGTCATTATGAGTCAGAACTGACTTGATGGCAACAGGTGTGGTTTGGGTCTAGGTAATCAGCAGGCATTTTTGCTTAGTAAGTGTCATGATTCCTTCATCTAAATATCCTGACCTTTTAATAATAAATGAGTCATTCTTGACTATATTCTTTCCTGTCCTCTGTTTTTGCCTCTGCTTAGGTACTCTCAGTTTCCCACAACTGTCCAAAATCCATCATCACTCTCTTAATTGATCTAATCACTGAAGAATCTCCTTCCCCTAGCCTAGGCTGCATAAACGTATCCACTATCTATTGCTATTAACCAACCATGTCAAAATTTAATGGCTTAAACCAAAAAATGATTTCCTTCTTGTGATTTAGTGGGTTGACTGGGGAGTTCTACTCCACATGTGGTTAACTGGGGTCACGCCCATGGCTGCACTCAGCAAGCAACTTGACTGGGACACCTTGGTTCTCCTCCATGTGGTCTCACCCTCCCTAAGAAGTCTCAGTGCTTCTCCATGTGGTTTCTCCCTCTGTAGGATAGACCGAGCTTTCTTACCTCATGGTGGCTAGGTTCCAGGAGACAACATTCCAGAGGACAAGCCCTGATGTGCAAGCACTGATCAAGCCTCTGCTTGTGTCATACCTGAAAATGTCCAAGAATCTGGACAAGTACAGAGTCAGAGAGGAAAATTACGATGTTGTTGTTGTATGCCACTGGGTTGATTCTGACTGAAAGCAACTCTGTGGGACAGAGAACTGCCCCATAGAGTTTCCAAGGTTGTAATAAGCTTTATGGGAGCAAACTACCATATTTTTCCCTCTTGAAGCAACTGATGGGTTTGAACCAGTGGCGTTTTGGTTAGTAAGTGAGCACTGAACCACCAAGGCTCCTTTAAAAGCATTATGCAAGGCTATGAAAACTGGGAGTCCCGGCTTATTGGTGGGGGGGGAGGGGGTATTCACTGCTGTTACAGTCTGTCACAATGAATATTCTCAGGGATCCCTGTCACACATGCAAGTCATCCCAGAACACATATTGTTGTGCTAGATGCTGAGTTATAACAGGTGCATGGTGTGATCTCTTTCTCTGTGGCATTTCCAGTTCAGTACAAAATACAGAGTATACTCTGAAAGGGTAAAGCAATATAAGTCAGTGGGAACAGATTCCAACATTGTAACAGGTTCCAAAATTTCATTTGTAGATCAATAGATTGGAGTATCTCTTCCATAAACAAAATGACTCAGCCATAAAAACCTATTTGATTCATAAGATAGTTATAGTAAGGTTTTCTAAACTTCGTGCATTTATGCTCCAGTTTCATGATTTTTGCCATTAACATGTGCACAGGAATTGGTATTTACTTAGTATTTTTCTTTGATTTGGCTTACTTTTTATCTTGAACTTTTATTTTCTCGTGCTTTGGGTAAAACTTTACCAAGAAAATTAGTGTCTCATTAAATGATTAATGCCAATGATTAATACACATGCTATTTTGTGACATTGGTTGGCAACACTACAACATGTCAGCAATCTCCCCTTCTTGACCTTGTGTCATTCCCTATTACCAACTTTCCTGTCCTCCCCTGCCTTCTCATCTTGCCCCGGGGCTTGTGTGCCCATTTAATTCTGTTTTGTTTTATCGGCCTGCCTAATCTTCGGCAGAAGGGTAAACCTCAGCAGTGACTTCATTACTGAGCTAAAAGGATGTCTGGGGGCCACACTCTTAGAGTTTCTCCAGTCTGATTTGACTTACTTTTTAACACACAATTTTATATTGAAATAAAAAATTTTATCACTACTGTAAAGGCAAAACCAATATTATTTGCATTATATAATATAGTCATAAAAGTCAATTTCACTAAAATGAAAAATAGTAAAACACTAAATGATGATGAGGATGTGGAGAAGCTAGATCACTCACGTATTGCTTATGGGAATTGTATGACCACTCTGCAAAATAGTCTGGTAGTTCTTTCTCAAAGCTAAAAATGGACTCACTGTACAACCCAACAATTATACTTGGACATTTATCTCAGAAGAAAAATGAAAAGACAAAATTTTATCTTCATGCAGGAACTTGTACATGAATGTTTGTAAAACATTTATTTGTAATTGTAGAAAGCTAGAAACAACTCAAACGTCCTTCAGTAGGTGAATGTTTAAAGAAATTATGGTACATCCAAACCAGAGACTACTACTCAGCCAGTAAAAGGAATTGACTATTGATACACAAAACAACTTGGATGAATCTGGAGGAAATTATGCTATGTGGAAAAAAAGCCAATCCCCTGGTGGATTCCAACTGTTGACCTTTTGGTTAACGGTCATAACTCTTAACAACTATGCCATCTGGGCTTCCTAGACACATCCAAACAAATAATGGAACTGATCTACTGAGTTTGAAGACTCAAGGCCACAGACTCACGGGACAATTAGGTTAAGTGGCATATCACAATTCATGGTTCATAAAAATAATGTTGTATATCCTAGTTTGAGAAATAGTGTCTAGGGTCTTAATTTCTTGTAAGCAGCCATCTAAAAGATGTCTGTCTGGTTGCTTCCCATCTAGAGCAAAGCAGAGTAAAAGAAACCAAAGACTCAAGGAAGCAACTGGTTCCTGGGACCAATGGCCCACATGATTTACAACCTCACCTAACCTGAGACCAGAAAGACTGGATAGGGCATAGCTACCACTCTGGACTGTTCTGACCAGAGACACAATATAAAGTTCCCCTTAGAATGGGAGAAAATTGGAGAACAAAACTCAAATTCATAAAAAAGACCCTACTTACTAGACAGAAACTAGAGGAACCTGAGACTATCACCCTAAGATACCTTTTTAACCTAGAACTGAAATTACTCCCAGAAGTCATCCTTTGGTTGGATAATAGATTGGCCCATGAAATAAACAATAACATCCAGGAAGAATGTGATCCTTTAACAGTCAGCTGCGGGAGGATGCACGGTTAACAGCTACCTAAAAGGAAAGATGAACAGAGAAAAAGTGACAGAGAAACTAGATGGATGGAAACGGGGCAGACGGGGTAGAAAGGCTGAGAGTTCTGATGTATTACAGGAATTGTAACCAATGTTGCAGAGCAATTTGTACATGAATTGTTGAATGAAAATCTAATTTGCTATATAAACTTTCACCTCAAACAAAATAAATTATTTAAAAACAAAAAAAAAGTCAATCTCTAAAAGGTTACATGGTGTATGACCACATTTATATATTATTTTTGAAAAGACAAAATTTTTACAACGGGCATCCAAGTGATAGCCAGGGGTTAGGGACAGGGGAGAGTGGATGAGTTTGGCAATAACAGAGTAGCATGATGGGGTCTTTCAGTCAAGGTACAGGTGAGTATCTGGTGGTTATGCAAGGTTAACAAAATAAACACAAAAAAAACGTGCTGTTCAATCGCGATCCCATATGTTACAGTCTAGAACTCAGCTCCATAGGATTTTGTCACCTATAATCTTTTGTGTGTGCATGTGCGTGTTAGGTGAAAGTTTACAGAACAGATTAATTTCCCATTCACTAGTTTGTACATAAAGTGTTTCATGACCTTGGTTTCATTCCCTGCAATGTATTAGCCCTGTCCACATTCCACCCTAGTTCACCATTTCCTTTCATCCTAATTTCTACCCCTTCTTGCCGTCTTGTCTTTGCTTTTTGGCACATGTTGCCCTTTTGATCTTGTATAATTGCTTGTTTTAAGGAGTATGTTCCTTGGGTGTTATCGTTTATTTTATAGGCTTGTCTATTGTTTGGCTGGAAGGTAGCCTCCCGGAATGACTTCAAATTCCAGGTCAGAAGAGTGTCTTAAGGGCATGGTCTCAGAGGTTCTTCCAGTCTCTCATCAGACCAGTAAGTCTGGTATTTTTTATGACTTTGATATTTTGTTCTACAATTTTTTTCCCTTTCTGTCCGGGCCCCTCTGCTGTGATCCCAGTCACGGTGGTTGGTTGTGATAGCTGAATGGCATCTAGTTTTTCTAGTCTTGGGGTCTTGTAGGCTGTGGTTTATGTGTAGTTCACACCCGCTTGCCTGTCATCTTTATGGAAACAGATCACCAGGCCTTCTTCCATGGCACCACTGCTGGGTGGGTTCAAACCTCCAACCTTTCAATTAGCAGTTGAATGCAAACTGTTTGTTTCACCCAGGGACTTTTATGCAAGGCTGCACTGTATGATAAAACTCACACACACACACACACACACACACACACACAGAGAGAGAGAGAGAGAGAGAGAGAAGTGCCTATATAACTGGTGAAATTTGAGTAAGCTCTATGGACCGTCTGAGTATCAGTTTCTTGGTTTTGATATTGTGTATGATGTTAACATTGGGGGATGTTGGCAGATGGATCCACAGAATCTTCTTCTACGCTTATTTGCAAACTTTTGAATATAAAATTATTTCAAATTAAAAGATTTTAAAACAGTAACTGCAGAACCATTAAAATAAAAGATATTTGTTGGTATGCTACCTAAAATCACTTCAAATACCACTAGTAGTACATGGATCCCACAGTGTAAGATTCTGATCTGTGGCAGTAATAGGACTGGTTTCAGTTTAAGGTGTAATGACAGGACACTACATAATATTGGACTGAGTCATAATAATAAGCACACCCACAGCGCTTACTATGCGCCAGGCACTATGCAAACCCTTTTCAGATACTAATGCATTTAATTGCTGTAACAACTCTTTGTGGAAGTGTCATAGGTTAGGTTCCATGGGAAACAGATATTGAGGCTGAGATTTGCATACATGAAATGGGATTACTCTGGGAAACAGGCACCTATAAAGGATGCGGAACCCAAAATGAAGTACAAGGTGTTGAATGGTTAGACAATTACAACCACATCCTTAGCGGATTCTGTAAGGAGTGCTGGAGCTGAGCGTGCCTTTCAAATTTGTCCCAACTAAAGCAAAGGGATTAAACTATTTTACTTCCTTCTTAAAGAATCATCAAGCATAGGCTTCCTCCAGGAAGAAAGCATAAACTTGGGCAAAGAAACTTTAGCTGAAGAACCTTTAGCTGAAGGCAATGCCTGGAGAACAACCAAGCTGTGAGTTGTTAGCAACTAACCCTTCTAATAGATGGGGAAATGACAGCTGCTGTCCTAAAGTCGGGTATGTTCAATGCACTGCAGTGTTCACTACAGTCCACCCCTTGTGCTTGGACGCACTTTTTTAATATACTTAAGTCCACTCCATCAGAAAACCGACCCAAGATTCTGGTTGCCCTCTTTTACTGAAGTAATTTACAAGAGAGTGGTTGGAGTAGGAACAACTCTGCCAGCTCTTTAGGCTACTTTGCTAATTCCCATGCAACCTAGATTGGCCTCACTTGGTTAGCACCTCTGCTAACCCGAGTAGTCTGCTAGGTCTCAGGCTGTGGCTGTTGCACACGTCAACTTACTGTTGCTGTCAGAGAACTTGAAGGGGTTCCTCAGGAGACCATTTGATTGTCAAAGATGTTCTTCCCTGTTCTCATTTTATAACAGTCGTCCTACATCCTCCTATGATCAGGATCAATTATCCTTGCAAAGATGATGGCTCCTTTCCTTGCCTACTGGTTTCTTGGCACAAGAAACTTCAAGTAATCAGGCAGCCTAAATATAACCAGATTATCAGTGTATTTCTGATAGAAAAAACGTTGTAGAACCAAGGTATCTAGGCCCCTTAGAGCTGAAGTCACTGTGTGTGGTGACGATCAGAACCACTCCTACTTGCTCCCCTTGGTACCATAAACCAAACAAAAACAAACCCAGTGCTGTTGAGTTGATTAGGACTCATAGCAATCTTACAGGACAGAGTAGAACTGCCCCATAGAGTTTCCAAGGACTGCCTGGCAGATTTAAACTGCTGGTCTTTTGGTTAGCAGGCATAGCACTTAACTACTACACTACCAAGGTTTTCCCCTTGGTACCAGGAAGCATGTATTCTACCAACTTGGTCATGTAATCATCACAGTTATAGGTTCTATGCTGTGTCCTGGAAGATGGCATTCCATCTTCCTAGGGTACCACCTCCATGCTGGCATCTCGGCTGCACCTTCAAAAGACCAAACCATCACTCTGCAAAGCCAACTGTTTCTGGGCAGTACATTATGCCTTTGGATAAGTGGATCCCATGCTCACAGGTCCACTGCTGCACCTCCTTTATTTTAAAACAGTTCTCTTCATTCAGTATAACATCACGTGAGGTTGAGTTCCAGTGTATCAAGTATCCTATAAGTCCTCAGATAGAGGTGCTCGTTAAGGTTTTGCAGTCAGGAAATACAAATCCATGCATGGAGTAGATGTTAATTCCAGCCTGTTACCCCTACCAGAACAGAAGAGTTACAAGGCAATTAATTTCCACCAAGTCCTGGTTGGTGTTATGTATGATGCTCAGCGCTGGTCTCCACTGTCGGTAGCTTGAGCATTTGGTGGCAGCAGCAGTGAAATCAGTCTTCCCTTAGGGGGAGACCGTGCTGTTGGGCCCATGCTTGGCTCCCCTTCCTGCCACCAGTGCTATTTTCTTCATGAGTCATCATGCCAGTACTGTGATGACTGATGACAGAGGCTGGCTAACGTCACTGGGCTGTGAAGTTCCATCTACATGGTTATTTAGTGTCTCTTCCCTGGTGAACACTTTTTGATGGCTGTTCACATGCAGTAAGACTTTCACATTTAATGCCCAATCTTATGGGTTCATCCACCTACCTCTTTCCAGATCACCCCTTCTGTATTCTTCCAATCTTTTTCCTTCCAGGCCCTTGAGCAACAAATTAAGTCAATCATTCCTGTTCCATTAAAAAAAAAACAACACATTGCCACTGATTCTATTCTGACTCACAGTGATGCTTTAGGATACAGTGGAAGTGCTCCATAGCATTTCCCAGGAATGCCCAGTGGATTCAAACTGCCGACTGTTTGGTTAGCAGCTGTACCAGTTAACCTCTACATTACCAGGGTTTTCCAGTTCTGCCCATGAGTCCATATACATTCTTATCTTAGGCCAATTTTGTTTACGTACAAAGTAGATGACCAACTGCACTATCTAAAGTTCTGTACACTGAAGCTTTCTTTTCACTGTTATCTCTCAGGAACTCCCTCACCCCAAGTGAGGTTATATGGTCACATATTGAGCTGACTCACCTGTGAACCAAATTCACCCTTTTTCCTTATGTGATCATAAATGTGAACTGAGGGAGAGGTGTTGGTGCAAAAGTGGTGAGTGACACAGGAGTCTGAACCATCTGCCTGTGCAGGTTACTTGCGCCCTGCTGCTCTGCTCAGGCCTGAGCCTGGACATACCACTTCCGTCTTATTGTAAAGGGGCTCAAAACTCATATGACTTTATGACTTGGTGGATATGATAGAATCCAGCTTCTGGTAGGCAATTCTGGTGCTCTGAGTTTGCCAGGGTTCAGCAGAAGACTGGTTGCTGTTTTTTGAATGGTATATGTAATTGTCTACTATAGATGGCATGGTTTTGCTCCAGAATCCTAGGGATCTAATGTTGTAATTCTTCCACTGGGGCTTGTTATATACTCTACGTAGTGTCTTTCCCATAATTAGCCAGTGATCTGCTATGAAGTCCAGTCTAACTCATGGCAACCCTATGTGTGTCACAATAGAATCGTGCTCCATAGGATTTTCAATGGCTGATTTTTCAGAAGTGGATCACCAGGTCTTTCTTCATCTTTTTCCTAAGGCACCTCTGGGTGGACTAGAATTGCCAACCTTTTGGTTAACAGCCAAGTACCTTAACTATTTGCACCAATGATCTGCTCCCATAAAGACAATAGCCTTGGCAATGGGCAAGGAGATGGACAGACACTTCTCTAAAGAGGAGATCCAGGCAGCCAAAAAACACATGCGCACATGCTCACGATCATTAGCTACTAAAGAAATTCAAATCAAAATGACAATGAGATACCATCTCACCCCAACAAGGTTGGCCATGATCCAAAAAACCCAAAACAACAAATGCCGGAGAGGCTGTGGGGAGATTGGAACTGTCTTACACTGTTGGTGTAATTGCAAAATGGTGCAACCTCTTTGGAAAGCAATCTGGCGCTCCCTTAAAAAAATGGATATAGATACACCATTTGACCCAGTAATTCCACTGCTTAGAATATATCCTACAGAATCAAGGCCATTCACACCAACTGATATATGCACACGAATGTTCATCGCAGCCCAGTCCACAATAGCAAAAAGATGAAATCAACACAGATGCCCAACAACACAGGAATGGATAGATAAACTGTGATATATGTACTCAATGGAACACTACACAATGATAAAGAACAATGATGATAGCAGGAAACATCTCTTAACCTAGTTTCAACCGGAGAACATTATTCTGAGTGGAAGTAGTCAGTGACAAAAGGGCAAATATTGCATGAGACCCCTACAGAACTTAAAAACAGACTCATGCACAGAAGAAAAGACTCTCTGATGGCTGCAAGAGTAGGGAGCGGGGGGGGGGGAGGGTTTAGATTAAACAGTTAATAGAAATTTAGTTGGGTGAAATTGGTGACAGCACACATTAGAAAGAAGATTAGTAATAACTGGACTTCAACACAATTTGAGTACTCCTCCCATCTTAGCCCAATATTGCAAGGACAAAGTAGCTCGAGTGTGGGGCCGGGGACCATGCTGTCAGATGAAATCAAGGTCAATTGGCACAGCTAGCATTTTGCTAATGAGGTCTCTCTGTACCACTCATTGGTGACTGACGTCTGGGGTCTTAAAAGCTACCAAGCTGCCATCTGAGGGTACAGCAAATAGTCCCACCTCAACAGCAACAGATGATCACCAAGGACAAGAACCACATGGGGAAAAGAGAACCCAGAAGACAGAGAGACCCATGTGAGCGGGTTTCTACATTGACTTGTGACCAGAAGAACCAGATGGTGCCCAGCCGCCACCAGTGATAGCCATGATGGAGCTCACAAAGTTGAGTCTCACTGGCAACAAGAGAATAAATAGAGGTGTACCCTGAGATCAATAAAAGACTGCAATTGATGATCTGGGGGCTTCCGGGCTCCCCTGGGAGCATGGCCCCTAGCCCTGATGCTGCCCTTGTTCTTAAATCATAATGAAGGTCAACTTTTTGGACAGCAATGGATTGGACTTGGCGACGCAGAGTGACCGTATCTTGTGGGAATTTTATGGTTTTATGTGTCAGTAGGATGTCATCCTGCTGACCTCTTGCTGGAGGAAGGAAAGTGGGTGGAAAGGAGGGGATAGGAGACTGTTGGGAGGATAGGACATGTATGGAGCAGAGAAGAGGGGTGCACTGTCACTGGGCAGGAAGAGCAGTGGGAGCTGCATATAGGTAAGCATGTGAACTCATATGGGAATGTACATTTTCATTCAATCATAAAAAAAAGTTTATAGCCTTGGAAACTCTACAGAGCAGTTTTACTCAGTCCTATAGGGTCTCTAAGAGAACTGATTCAACATCACATGACAACAACAGACATCTCTAATACCAGAGGACCACAGCCTGCACTTATTCCAGAGCTCTTTGTTGTTCTGGGTCCTGCTGAAAACTGACAGCCTTCCCTGTCACTCAGTAAATGGGTCAGAGCAGTATTGTCAAGTGTGGAACGTGCTGCATCTGGAACTTAAAAGAAGTCTTTCAGGCTGTGGTAGGCAGCCTCTAAGATGCTGTTGTTGTTAGGTGCTGTTGAGCAAGTTCAGACTCTTAGCGAACCTAAGCACAGCAGAACAAAACCATGCCCCATCCTGTGCCATGCCCATAATTGTTGCTATGCCTGAGCCTAATGTTTCAGCTACTTTATCAATCCATTTTGTTGAGGGTCTTCCTCTTTTTCACTGACCCTCCACTCTACCAAGTATGATATCCTTCTCTAGGTACTGAGCCCTCTTGACAACATATCCAAAGTATGTGAGACACAGTCTTGACATCTTCTAAGGAGCACTCTGGCTGTACTTCTTCCAAGATAGATCTGTTCATTCTTCTGGTAGCCCAAGGTGTGTGTTCAGTGTTCTTCCCCAACACCACAACCCAAAGGCATTAGTCCTTTTGCTGTCTTTCTTATTTATTGTCCAGCTTTTACATGCACATGATGTGACTGAAAACAGCATGGTTTGAGTCAGGTGCACCTTAGTCTTCAAGGGGCATACGAAGAAGAATCCTGCAGCCTACTCCTGAAAAGAATTAGCCAGCAAGAGCTTAATGAATTGCCTCTAAGACAAACACCAGTTATTCCTCCACACCCTGGCGTTCACACCCTTGTATATTCTCCTCCCTTTGAGTGTAAACTGTACCTAGTGACATGCTTCTAATGAATAGAAAATACCAGGGTGGCACTTCCAAGATCAGGTTACAGAAAGACTAGCTTCTGTCCTGGGAGGCTCTGTAGTACACACACTTGCTTTCTCACTCTCATCTGCAGCTGCTGCATTGTAAGGACTCTTAAGACACCATGGAGGGGCCCACGTGGTGTGGAACGAAGGGCTACCAGCAACTGGATGAATGAGCCAGGAAGCAAATCTTCAAAGGCCTTCAACAGCCACACAAGAGAGCCTGGAAAGAGACTCTCCCATCTTAGGAAAGCCTTTCTTGATGGCAGTCTTGTGAGAGTCTCCTGGTCCCATTCTTTCCAATCAGGGCCCTGACCTTGACACAGCGAAGTGCTAGAGTTGAGAATTCAATCTTCTCTGGAGTTCTGTTCCTCCTGTAATTAAGTTATGGCCCTGATTCTTAGCTTTTTCTGCCCTCCGGTATAGGAGATAAGAGTCTCTTTATATGCTGCCAAAGATACCCTCTAGTTTTTATACTTTGCCTTATATTGGTGATTAATCATTCTTGGCCTTTCATTGTCTCTCCAATGAATCAATAGACCTGACACCCCCTAGCAATAGCCATCACATTCCACAGTCTTTACAAATAATGTTTTCCCAGAACTTTTTAAACCCTTGATACATTGCACCCCTTCCTGCCCACCAGGTCCCATCCCAGTTCACCTGCAATAGAAGTTTTAACCATTACACTATAACCATACACCAGAGTCTGTCAACATTCTATCTGCTGTTAGAAATGGGGTCCTCAGTATCACTCAGCCGGCAAGCAATACAGTTCCAAAATCCCGTTTTAGAGACTGCTTTCTCAGACCACTCCAGATACCCACTGTTGCAGGTCAGGTTTCCCGGGAAACAGACACCGAGGCATAGATTTGCACACAGGCAGTTTATTGAGGAGGAGTTTGGGGAATAACACCTGCAAGGGAAAGCAAGAAAACTGGGCCTAGAGTCAAGCTGAGCTCTCATGCTGTCACAACAGAGGCCTCAGATTTTAGGAGAGATCAGAAGCTGGGATGATACTTTTAGAGTTGTCCAAATAAGGCAAGGAAGCCAGGCTTTTGCACCCAGTCATTGAGCGAATGTAGTTCCCTGGGTGGTGTAAATAGTTAACACGCTTAGCAGTTAACTAGAAGATTGGAGGATCAAGTCCACCCAGAGATGCCTCCAAAGAAAAAAGTCCTGGTGTTCCACTTCTGGAAAACCAGCCACTGAAAACCTGATGAGAGCATTGTCTACTCTGACATACATGAGGTCACCATAAGTTTGAATCAGCTGGACAGCAACTGGTTTGAGCTTAGCTTTTTCATTGATCCATAATGGATGCAGGCTGCCCCAGAGAAGGGGAATAACTTTGGACAATGCAGCTTTCTTTTATGGAGGGCAATTCTTGGGAGAAACTCGGTTGTGGGTAGTCAGTAGCTAACACTCCTTGCAGGTAGAGGGGATGAGTGTCTCAGTCCTGAAGGAGGATCTGGCCAGTGCACCACTTTGTGACAGATGCCATTATTATTCCCCTTTTACAGAGAAGTAAAACTGAGGCACAAAGAGGATAAGTCTCTTGACCAGGCAGGAAACAAAATAGAATCAGAGCCCAAGCTGTTATCCAGTGTGTTCTGATACCTCTCTAGAAGGAGGAGCGGAGAGAATTATGACCCCATTCCCGGGATCATGCCCAAGTCAAGGAACAAGTTAGAAGTGCAGTCTGTTTTTTGTATTCTGTAGTCTCCATTTTAGTGCATTTTGTCACTTTTTGGAGTCTTTTTCCCAGAACTTAAAGGCACAGAGAAAGCATTCCAGTGGAAGAAAAGGCATTGTCTGGGTGAATGTAGGTATGACCAGTGTGCAGGCAATGACAGATGGACCCTGCAAAAGGTTTGTGAGGCCAAACAGAGGGAGATAAAGTAGGAGAGCAAGCTGACAGCCAACTATAAAACCAAACCAGCTGCTGCTGAGTTGATTCTAACTCATGGCAACTCCATGTATGTCAGAGTGGAACTGTGCTCCACAGGATTTTACATGGCTGACTTTTCAGAAGTTGGATTTCCAGCTCTTTCTTCCAAGGCATCTCTGTGAGGTACAGATTTACACACAGGCAGTTTGTTGAAGAGTTTGGGAACAACCTGTGAGGGGAAAGAAGGAAGCTGATTGAGTAGAGAGCAAAACTGGGCTGTGCTGTGATCATAACAGCAGCCTCATTAGATGTTACAGGGAGATCGGAAGCCGGCGTGACTCTTAGAGTTATCCCACCAAGGCAAGCAACCCCCTAGCTTTTGGTGAGCAGCAGACCATGTCCACTGTCTACGCCAGTTGGGGACTCCAAGGTTCACCAGAGTGGTCTTTAAAGCCAACCAAAGGAATCTGGACATTAGTCTGTACACAGTGACAAGAGACTGGAAGATTCGAGTGGAGAATGGTGAGTTGGAATGATGTCCAAAGGGGTGTTTGAGGAAGATTTAGTGCGTATCTGGAGCCAAGGATGAACTGGGGGACACAGGGAAATCTGTGGGGAAGCTGTTTTAATAGTCTAAGAGGGTGGGGGAAGCTGAGATGACCAGTGCAGGAGAAAAAGAATTGGGGAGCAGGTGGGGAGTAGACTTAGTGAAGGAAGAACAGCAGGATTGCATACATACTTTAAAGGCGGTCACCTCGAAAAATACCAATATAGGTGTCAGGATTTTAAGTCAGCTAAACAAATGACCCCATAACAAAGTCTATGATATCACCTTGAAGACTAAATACCATGGCATTTTCATGGTATTTAGTCTTTTGGGTATACCATGCTATTTAGTCTTTTGGGTATACCATGGTATACCTAAGCCATGGTATTTTCAGTCACATCATATGTATGTGAAAGCTGAACAGTGAACAAAAAAGATAGAAGAAGAACTGATGCCTTTGAATTGTGGTGCTGGAGAAGAATATTGAATATACTGTGGGCTTCCAGAAGAACAAACTGATCTGTTCTGGTAGAAGTATAAACAGAGTACTCCCTGGAAGCAAAGATGGCAAAACTGTGTCTTACAATCTTGGGACGTGTTGTTAGGAGGGATCAGTCCCTGGAGGACATCAAACTGGGCGAAGAAGAGGGTCAGCCAAAAAGGGGATGACCCTTAGCGAGATGGATCAACACAGTGGCTGCAGCGATGGGCTTAAGCATCAAAGCGATTGTGGACTTGATGCAAGACTGGGCAGTGTTGCTTCTGTTGTGCATCAGGTCACTGTGAGTCAGAACTGACTTGACAGCCCCTAACAACAACAACAACAAACAAATGACCCTATGAGATCTCGCAGTGGCTTTCAGTGAAAGTCTGAGTACCCATTCTTCTTGAGTACAGGAAGGGCACACACATACTATGTGTCAATCTAGGTGAGAATTTTGTTTAACCACTCTGACAAGGTGCTTGCTGTGTGTGCAGGCACTATTCTGTTTACACATACCAAGTCATTTAATCATTTATCACGCCCTACCAATTCAATGCTGTTAGTATCTCCATTTTACAGATGAGGAAACTGAGGCACAGAGAAGTTAAGTAAATCACCAAGCTTGCGTTATCTACTAAATGGAGGAGACAGGATTCAAACCCGGAGGGCACCTCCACACTTCAGCTGTTAACTGCTGGGCTCTACTGATGGCACTTCATCATCAAACAATCGTAAAAATGACAGTGGAGATTTAAAAAAAGGTAATTACCAACTGATTGGAAAATCCAACTGGAATCTCAAAAAAATTCCAAAGTCTTCTCATTTTTATTTTAAAGTCGATTGTTTCTCCCACTTTTATCCTGTGAAGTTGTCTTCTTGCCTCCCTCAGATATTCCATTCATAAATACCTTTTAGGAAGCTGTGTCTGTGAGTGTCTTGACTTAAGTTAGGTGATGAGTCGGAAGAGCTGTAATAGTCCCACACATTGATTATGTCAGAAAGAGTAAGTGTTCTTGGCTTGATTACAATCATCATGTATCATTATGAAGTCATTCATACAAGAAACAATTATCTAATACCTCCTCCATGCAGATATGGGGCTGAAGATTAGAATACAGAGACAAATAAGGCTCAGTTCCCTTGAGGGGCTTGTAGTCTTTGGGAGGCTCTCCTTCATCTCTGGTCAGCACCCTCCTGTTGCTTTTCCTAGAATACCAACCTAGAACTCTAAGAGCAGAACTGGGGGATATTCTATGGCTGTTGGAAGCAGTTAGGGGGTGGGCACTTGTAGGGTACAGTAGTGATTCTGTAAGTGGGAACAATGACGTCTTATCGAAAGCCTTACCTTGACACCCTTCTAAATCTGACCCTTAAATGCTTATCATTTGTTTTCTCAGAGTATTGGAAGAAGCTGGGGGTGGTGGTGGTGGGGATGGTTATTCCTCTACTGGTATTTTGATCTGTCAGTGAAAGAGTAAGGTGGTTTGCTCGACGTGGGTAGAATTCTCTCTGTCCTCTGATTTCATCATCTTCATTTCTGTCTCTAAAGAATGTTTGACAGCAGTTTCTGTTCAGAAGTTAAGATGCGAAGGCAGGGGAATATGGGAGCTGGTTGAGAGGACACAAGAAACACACAGTCTGACTATTAAGTTCATGAACTCATCCTAGAAAAAGTGTTACATACCTCATTGCTGAGTACCACTCCCGTCGCCTTCAAAGTACTCCCCTTGGAAAGCTATGCACTGAAGCCAGAGCCTAGTCCACCCTTCAAAGCAACTTTGGAACTCTTTTTTCTGGAATGGCCATCAGAGCTGTTGTCATATTGCCCTAGATGTCCTGAATGTCATCACAATGTCTTCCTTTCAATATTTCCTTTATCTTCAGGTAGAGAAAAAAGTCACTGAGGGCCAGATCAGGTGCGTAGGGAGGGTGTGCCACACAGACAGTGCCATGTGAGCTGAGATGTTGTTGTGCTGCAGGAGCCACAAGGTGTTGATAAAAAGTTCAGGTCACTTTCATCCAACTTTTTCGTGTACCCGTTTCAGCCCTTCCAAATGGTCAACTTGGTTAATTGTCCAGTTGGTACAAATTCATAATGAACAATCCCTTTGATATCAAAAAAAAGTTAGCTACCTTGTTTTGACTCTTGATTTGGACTCACGGAACTCTTTTGGTCATCAGGAATTGGCTGACTTCCACTGTGCACTTTGACACTTTGTTTCAGAGTTGTCTCTGTACACTCATGTTTCATCACCAGTGATAACATGGCCCAAAACATCATCTTGCCTCTCCAAGAGGTCTTGGCAAACTCCGACTCTCCATTGTTTTTCTTCATCAGAGAGCTCCTTCGGGACCATTGGTGCACACACCTTCCTCGTGCCAAGATTTTAAGTTAAGAGTTTCCTAACTGTTTCTATACCGATGTTTGCTTCGTCTGCCATGCTTCTTATAGTCAGCCAACGATTTCTTTTTTTCAAAATTTTTATTTAACATGACTGAGTGAAAATGTACATTCATGTATAAATTTACATGCCCACCTATATGCAGCTTCCACTGCTCTCCCTGTCCGGTGACTGCACACTATTCCACTCTGCTCCATACATGTCTCATCCTCCCAACAGCCTCCTTTCCCCTCCTCTCCATCCACTCCCCTTCCTCCAGCCAGAGGTCAGCAAGAAGATATCCTATGGATGTATAGAACCATAAAGTGCTTCCAAGTGCATTGCCAAGTCCAATCCATTCCTGTCCAAAGAGTGGACCTTTGTTACAATTTGTGGGAAAGGGCAGCATCAGGGCCGGGGGCCATGCTCTCAGGGGAACCCCAAAACCGCTGGACCATCAATTGAGGTCTTTTAGTGGAGATCTCATGATGCACCTCTTTTTATTCTTGTGTTGCCAGTGAGAGTCCTCTCTGTGAGCTCCATCATCAGCCAACGATTTTGATGCACAAGTTGGTGAGGTTTTGCAATGTTTTCATCAGTTCTGCTCATTACTGGCCATCCTGACCTCTCTTCATCAGTGACACATTCTCTCCCCTCAAAAATACATTTAATCTATTTGTACAGTGCCATTTTCTTCGTGGCATTAACCTCATAAACTTGGACTAACACATCCACGATTCCATTCCACTCTTGCTGTCATGGATTGAATCATGTACCCCCCAGAACAGGTGTAGCCATGGGGCATGACTCCCAATATTTTGTGATTGTCCTTCATTTTGTGATTTCCCTGTGCTGTAATTAAAGGATTAGGGTGGGACTGTAAATCACTTCATAGGATTACCTCCCTGCTCCACTGTAAAGGGAATGTCCCTGGAGTATAGCTTGCCCCACCCTTAATCCTTTCATACTGCAAGAGATAAAAGGAAAGCGACCCAAGCAGAGAATTGGGAACCTCACACCATCAAGCAAGCAGCAATGGGAGAAGAGAGCATCCTTCAGACACGAGTTTCCTGAGCCAAGATGCTCCCTGAACAAACACTGATGCAACACTGGACTTTCCTCCAGAGTTGACAAGGGGGAAAGCTTCCCCTGGAGTGGACATCCTGAATATGGACTTACAGCCTACTGGACTGTGTAAGAATAAACTTTCCTTTGTTAAAGCCATCCACTTCATGGTATTTCTGTTACAGCAGCACTAGCTGACTGGAACACTTTCAAAGTTTAACAAGAAATTTAATGTTTGTTGCTGTAATTCAAACTGTGACGTTCTCGCAACAGCACACAAAAACATGCAACAAGAATAATGAATCCCACTCAGCAAGACACTGCCACACATTGACACAAACACAATCGTGAGACACTGATATACCAAGGTTATGAAACCTTAATGAGTTGTTTGTACAGTGCTGTCAACGAGGGCACACAGGGGCAAGTTTGCAAACTTAATTGTCAAGCCTTGTACAGGGTGGAGAGGAGGAGTGTGCTGTCACAGCGTGGGGAGAGCAGCTAGAGTTACACAACAGTGTGTGTGTAAGTTTTTGTATGACAAACTGACTTGAATCGTAAACCGTCACTTAAAGCACAATAAAATATACAAAAATAATTCTAAAAAATTAAAAATTGGTTGATAAAAGAATATATACCAAGGATATCTAAGTATAAAGCATAATAATAATAAGATGGACATTTGTAAGCCTCACAACTTAATAACACTTAAAATCGTATCAAGCTCCCTGATCATTCCGCCCCAGTCCTATCTCCTGCCTTCCTTCCAGAGGTACCTGCTATTCTGAATTTTATGTTTAACCTCCCTTGCTTTTCAAGAGAGTATTATCACATTCATGTGTCCCTGAATAATATGTTGTTTAGTTTTGCTGGCTTTTAAGCTTTATAAAAATGGTTTCCTTCAGGGTAGAGTCATCTGTGGCTTCATTTTAGCACTCTACATTGTGTTTACAAGATTCCTCCAAACTGCTCTGTGTAGCTGTATTTCATTTTCACGGCTGTTTATTAATTCATTCAATAAGCATTGATTGGGCCCCTGTAACATTCTATTAGGTGAATATATCACAATTTACTTATTTAGTCTGCCACCGAATGATGTCTGGGTCATTTTCTGTTCTTTGCTTTTATGAATAATATTGCAGAGGACATCCTTTTGCATGGCTCCCAGTGTACTTGTGCAAGAACTTCTCGGGAGCACTGCATTTACAACTAAGACTCAGGATCATTAGTGAGTCATAAAATCAGTTTAATAGATTCAACCAGAGTTTAAGGGGGCAGGGGTGGCGGAATGAAGTAACGCAGTGACTATCCCAGTACTTTTCATATAGAAACACCAAGTATTGCTTTGCATTTCAGTTCATATTTGTGTCTCCTGGGATGCAATGTGGAAACCCTGGTGGCGTAGCGGTTAAATGCTATGGCTACTGACCAAACGTTTGGCAGTTCAAACCACCAGGCACTCCTAGGGAATCCTATAGGGCTGTTATGAGTCAGAATTGACTTGACAGCAAAGGATTTAGGAGTTGTAATGCAAAGAATTTTAATTCCTCTGTTGAAATTGTGAATGTTTTGTTACATACATTTATGCCAGTCCAAAAAAAAAAATGTTTTTTTTCCCATATTTGTTAGAAAAGTTTGGCAGTTACTCCTCTAGTGTGATGTTCTTGAACTATCTGTGGTAAACTTTTTAAAGTGTCCAATCTGTTGCAGATGATTCTTTTTTCAAATATAATAAAAATGAATTACTAGAAAGACAAAATTTAAAAAACCTGAGGACTTAAAAATTCTAATTGGAAATGATTTTACTCAACAAACTGTATTTTCATAAACATAGTATGATAGTGTAAAATTACTACAAAGTTTTCTAGAAGTTTACTCTAAATTTCTGTACTTAGGTCACGGTGGACTGTGATGTAATTCACAGACGGGCACCAGTCATGGACCATGCTTTCAGTTGCACTGTTCTGGGTGTAAACCTAAGAACAGATAAGCTAGGATGTAGGGTAGGCGCATGTTCACCTTCACCAAATATCTGAAATTGTTTTTTGAAAGTGGTTGTTCCAGTTTAGAGTCCCACTGACAGTTGTATTAAAAGTTTCCGTTGTTCCTCATCTTTGTCAACACTTAGTATTCTCAGTATTGCTATACCATGTCCAAAAATGTTTGCCGATCTGTTGGGTATAAAGTTGTATCTACTTCTGGTCTTAATTTGCTTTTCCATGATTATTAATAAAGTCAAGTGTGTTTTTATGTTGATTGACACGTTTGTTTTTTCTTTCGTGAAATGTCTATTTGCATCCCTTGCCCAACCTTCTGTTGGGTTGTTGGCTTTTTATTACAGCTTTGTAAGAGTTTGTTTAGCCAACAAACTTTGAACATCTGCTTTGTGACAAACACTCTTCTATGTACTGGAGATATAGTGATGGACAAAATAAACCCAAATACCGGGACTTATTTTGGAGTTTATATTCCACCAGGAAGAAGACAAGAAGCCCTGGTTGCACAGTGGTTAGAGCGAACTACTGCTAACCCAAAGTTTGGTGGTGATTCGAAACCAACAGCACTTCCATCAGAGAAAGATGCGGTAGTCTCCTTCCATAGACACTTACAGCCACAGAAACCCTATGGGGTTGCTGTGAGTCAGAACTGACTCGACGGCAGAGGACTTACTTTCATTTTGAGAGGAAAACTGTAATTCCAATCATTTAATAAAATACAGTATGTATGATAATGATGGAAACCATGGTGGCCTAGTGGTTAAGTGCTACAGTTGCTAAGCAAAAAGTCAGCAGTTGAAATCCACCAGATGCTCCTTGGAAACTCTATTGGGCAGTTCTACTTTGTTCTATAGGGTCACTATGAGTCACAGTTGACTTGATGGCGACATATTTGGGTTTTGGCTTATGGTAATACTGGATCCCTGGGTAGTGCAAACTGTGAAATTGCTTGGCTCCAACCTAACCAGATGGAAGATCAAGTCTACCCAGAGCTGCCTCATAAGAAAGACTTGGCAGTCTACTTCCATGCGAGGAAGTGAGCATGCCGACAGCTTTTTGAGTAGTTTTGTCAGTTATGTGCATTACAGGTATCTTCTCTCGCATCATGACTTGCCTTCTCCCTTTCTTTATAAGGTGTTCTGATGAAAGTTCTTAATTTTAATATCGTCTAATACATCAGTCTTTGATTTTCTGATTAGCACATTTTACACCTTGTAAAGAAATCTTTTTCTAGCCCGGGGATATAAAGAAATTCTTTAACATTTTCTTCTAAAGTTTTCAAGTTTTACCTCATATATTCTGCTTTTAGTTTATATGGAATTTATTTTCGGATATGGTGTGAGATAGGGATCCGTTTTTGTTTTTCCTCTCCCACGTGAATAACAAATTGTCTCAGCACCGTTTATTGGCTGATCTATCCTTTTCTCCAAAGGTCGGCATTGCCATTTCTGTCATAAGTCATAAGTCAGGTTTCCATACATGTATAGGTTTGTTTCTGAATGTTTTATTCAACTCCACTGGTTGCTTTATTTCTTCTCTGCCTTTACCACATTCTATTATTTACTATGACTTTATATTATATAGTTATGTGTAGTAGAGGAGATCCTTTCATCTTCTTCATTGTTTTTAGACATGTCTTGGTTGCTTTTAGGACAATGCTCTTCCATATAAATTTTAGGATTAGTTTTTCAAGGTTTTTGAAAACTCTTCTTTAGATACGGACTGGAGTTGAATTGACTATAAAACAATTCAGAGACAATTCACATTGTTTTCCCATTATGATTTTTTTTCCCAAACATGGGTTATTTCTTCATTTACTTAAGTTTTACTTACTGTTTTCAATAATATTAATTTCATTCTTCACTAAGGTTTTCCAAATTTTGTATTTATTACTAGGTAGCTTAATTTTGTTGCTGTTATAAATGAAGTCTTTTAAATTTATGTTTTCTAATTGTTTATTGCTGGAGTGTAGAAATGCAATTGATTCATATTATCTACTCTCCTTGTTAAAAATTTTAAAATTAATTTTATCAATGTTCCTATAAAGTCTTTTGTATATTCTAAGTAAACAATTATATTATCTATCACAATGTTTATCTTATTTCTTGCTTTCCAAAGCTTACACATTTTATTTCTTTTCTTACTGCACTGGCTAGGACCTCAAGTTATTGAAAGAATGATACTCACTGTAATTTTTTGGTAAAAACTTTATCATGTAGGCAGTTCCATTATAAATTGATGAGTAGCTTTAGCAAATATTTTTTCTGCAGCAGTTTAATCATATGGTTTTTCTTTTTTATCTATTAATGAGATGAGTTCCATTAATAATTTTCTAATATTAAGTCACCCTGGCATTTCTAGCATCAACCCAACTTTATCATAATAATCATTTTTTTGTACATTGCTGAATCCACTTTCTATGATTTTTGCATCTATGTAAATGAATGGGATCCGCTTCTAATTTTTTGGTAACTTCATTTGTTTATATACTTCCTGTAGATTTGTCATATTTGATGAACATAAGCCAGTTATCTCCAACTTACAAGGTCTTTCTAACCTCTGCTGGGTACCATGTGACCCTTTCATCGCAGCCTTCTGCGATGATATGACGTCTGACAATTATATTCACGAAGCATTGCATACCTCGTCGCTGACTTTCACTATGGTCACTTTCGAAGTACTCACCTTGGGAAGCTATGCACTGACACCAACACCTAGTCCCCCCTTCAAAGCCATTTTGGAACTCTTTCTGGAATGGTCATCAGAGCTGTCAGCATATTACTCTTGATGTCCTGAATGGCATCGAAAACAAAAGGTCTTCCTTTCAATATTTCCTTTATTTTCGAGTAAATAAAAAAGTCATTGGAGGTGCTACCCCTGTCCATAAATCATAATGAAGGTCAACTTTTCAGACAGCAATGGATTGGACTTGGCAGTGCAGAGTGACCGTATCTTGTGGGAATTTTATGGTTCTATGCATCTATAGGAGGTCATCCTGCTGACCTCTTGCTGGAGGAATGGGAGTTGGTGGAGAGGAGGGAATAGGAGACTGTTGGGAGGATAGGACATGTATGGAGCAGAGAAGAGGGGTGTGCTGTCACCAGGCAGGAAGAGTAGTGGGAGCTGCATATAGGCGAGCATGCGAATTCATAAATGGGAAAGTACATTTTCATTCAATTATAATAATAATTTTTTAAAAAGTCATTGGTACAGATTCAAAGCCTTTCACACCAACGGACACATGCACCAGAATGTTTATCGCAGCACAGTCCACAATAGCAAAAAGATGGAATCAACCCAGATGCCCAACAATAGAAGAATGGATAGGTAAACTGTGGTACATATACTCAATGGAGCACTACGCAATGATAAAGAATAACGATGATTCCAGGAAACATCTCCTAACCTGGTTTCAACTGGAAGACATTATGTTGAGTGAAAGTAGTCAGCGACAAAAGGACCAATACTATATGAGACCTCTATGATAAGATCTCAAAAACAGACTTGTGTATAGAAAAAAAGACTCTTTGACAGCTGCAAGGGAGGGGAGGGAGGGAGGGCGAGGGGGGAGGGTTTAGTTTAGATAGTTACTAGAAATCTAGTTGGGAGAAAGCGGTGACAGCACACATTAGGAACAAGAACAACATTAAGTGGACTTCAGCATAACTTGAGTACTCCTTCCATCTTAACTCAATACTGCAAGGATAGAGTAGCTGGGGCAGGGGGCGGGGGACCATGCTCTTAGGTGAATTCCAGGCCAGTTGGCACAACTAGCGTTTTGCTAAGAGAGCTCTCTGCACCCCACATTGGTGAGTGGCGTCTGGGGTCTTAAAAGCTGCCAAGCTGCCATCCGAGGACACAGCAAACGGTCCCAACTCAGCAGGAACGGTTGCTCACCGTGGGCCAAAATGGCATGCGGTAAAGACAACCGAGAAGACAGAGAGACACACAACAGTGGGTGCCTACATCAACTTGGGACCGGAAGAACTGGATGGTGCCCGGCCACCACCAGTGATAGCCACGACGGAGCTCACAGAGAGGAGTCTCACTGGCAACACAAGAATAAAAAGGGGTACATCCTGAGATCTCCACTAAAAGACCTCAATTGATGGTCCAGCGGTTTTGGGGTTCCTCTGAGAGCACGGCCCCCGGCCCTGATGCTGCCCTTTCCCATAAATTATAACAAAGGTCCACTCTTTGGACAGGAATGGATTGGACTTGGTAAGGCAGAGTGACCATATATTGGAAGCACTTTCAGGTTCTATACATCTGTAGAATATCATCTTGCTGACCTTTGGCTGGAGGAAGGGGAGTGGACGGAGAGGAGGGGAAAGGAGACTGTTGGGAGGATGAGACATGTATGAAGCAGAGAGAAATAGTGTGTGGTCACCGGACAGGGAGAGCAGTGGAAGCTGCATATACGGGGGCATGTAAATTTATATGTGAATGTACACTTTCACTCAATTATGTTAAATAAAAATTAAAATAAAAAAAAAAAAGTCATTGGGGGGCCTGATTGGGTGAGTAGTGAGAGTGTTCCAATACAGCTATTTATTTACTGGCTCACAGCTATTTATTTACTTCCTCATAGACAACTATACAATTAAGTTTGCGAACTTGGCACTGTGCCACCATGCACAATGGCCATTCCAAAAAGAGTTCCAAAATTGCTTTGAAGGGTGGATTAGGTGCTGGCATTGGTACATAGCCTCCCAGGGGGAGTTCTTTGAAGGTAACCATAGTGATATTCAGCAATTAGGTATGCAGCACTTAGGACAATTAAGTTTGTGGACTTAATTGTCAGATCGCCTGTATCAACACACTGATGCCTGGATATCAGCCATCACAGAGGCCACACACAGCCCTAGCAGTCCCTGGTGAGCCTAAAGAAGGTGAGCCCCTGCTGGTCTGACTGTCTGTGAACCTGCATCTCTCTTCTCCACTCCAAACTGAACTTTGTCAATGAAGTTTTCTTTGGTTATCAGCTCGTGATCTACCTTGATGGTAGCCACCACAACTTGTCATCTCTCGATGTTCAGGACAGATGTGCACAATGCCCACACAAAGGGTACTATAAGCCTTTGTGGAACTGAGTTTACCCAACCCAATTCTGAGTTCTTCTTAGCATAATTGACACCTTTTAAAAAAAAAATTTCTACTGTGCTTGAAGTGAAAGGTTATAATCCAAACCGATTTACCTCATGAAACTTTGCACCCACACCACTGTGCAACTCTTACTGCTCTTTGCTCCCAACCTCCCATGACAACATACTCCTCTCTTCTATCTTGCACTCCCTGCATCCATTCAGCCAACTCCTGTCCCCCTCTGCCCTCTCATCTTGCCTCTGGACAAGAGCTGCTCAGACAGCCTCACAAATGTATTTAAGCCAAGAAGCATCTTCTTCACCAGCATCACTCTATGTCATACGAGCTAGTCCAACCTTTGTCTGAAGAGTTAGCTTTGGTACTGGTTTTAGCTCTGGGATAATGGAGTCCAGGGGCCATGCCCTCCGATGACTCTCCAGTCTGATGGACTATCAAGTGTGGTCTCTTAGTAGAGTTCTTGTTTTGCACATCCAGCCTTCTCCCACTACATCAAGGACTCTACACTGTGTTTCCTGTCAGGGCAGTCATTGGTGGTGGCTGAGCACCATCTAGTTCTTCTGGTCTCATGCTGATGTAGCCTCTGGATCACATGGCGCCTTCTGTCTGCTGGGCTCACACTTTTCCTTATGTCTTTGATGTCCTTCATTCTTTTCTGCTCCAGATGGATTGGGACCAACAGATGCCACTTAGATGGCCTCTTGGTAGCTTTTAAGACCCCAGATGCCCCTCATTAAAGTTATATATGCAGAACAGTTTTCTTAAAAAAAATTAGTTATGCCAGTTAGCCTAGTTGTCCCCGGAAACTGGGATCCCCAGACACTTGTCTCTGTTACTCTGCTTTTTAAAAAAATATTGAGTTGTATTTAGAAAACCTTTTAGTTTTTGATGTAGTCCAGTTGTGCTAATCTCCCTTCTACCTCATGCTGTCACTCCATTCATCTAACCCAATTCCTATCTACTATTCTAATCTCCCTCCCTTCCTACCCTTGTAACTATCAAAGATTATTTTCTTCTGTTCTTAAACCTTTTCTTAAGTCCTCATAATAGTGATCTCATACAGTATTAGTACTTTGGCAACTGACTAATGTCACTCAGCATGATGTCTTCCAGGTGACTCCATGTTATGAGGTGTTTCCTAAATCACTGTTGTTCTTTATCATTGTATAATGTTTCATCGTGTGAACGCACCACAGTTTGTCAATCCATTCATCTGTTGATGGGCACTTACGTTGATTCCATCTTTTTGCTATTGGTAAACAGTGCTGCAATAAACTTTCATGACATCAGTTTTTAAAACTGCTTCTTCAGAATGTTCTTGAGTCTTTTTCACATGCACATGCTCTGTTTCATGAGACAGACAGGGTCCATTCTGCAGATAAGAGTTGTGTCTGTGAAAAAGACCAGACCCAATAACAGTCTGATGGTGACTGGAGGAACCCCTAAGACTACAGCCCCCCGACACACTGTTAACTGAAACCCCTCCCAGAGTTTGCTTTTCAACAAAGATTAGACAGGCCTGTAAAAACAATCACACAATTTAAGGAACATGCTCCTTAGTTCAACCAAATATATGAGACCAAACACACAACTCCCACCCAAAAGCAAGAGAAGGCAGGAAGGGACAGGAACAGAATGAGTGGACACTGGGAACCCAGGGGAAAACGGGAGAGAGTGATGTCACATCACAGGGATTGTAACCAACCCCCCCCAAAACAGTACGTGTATAAATTTTTGAATGAGTCACTAACTTGAGCTGTAAACTTTTACTGAAAGCACAATATGGTTAAATAAATCAACAAAATTTAAAAATAAAGGGAAAAAACCCAAAAACCAGAATTGTGCCTACAAAGCAATTTCTTTTGCCTAAGGGTTGCCATGAGTCAGATTCGACTCCACGGCACTTGGCTGGCTCTTCTAACATCAGGGCTTGCACTTGCCAAAAGTCCTTTCAGAGTCTGGTCTCATCTGTGTTTTTAGCCACTCTCCTCTGCACACGCAGGGAAGTCTGGGTAAACCTGAGTCTTTAGCATTTCTAGGGTAGGACATCTCCTCTGTATTTTTGTGGCTTACCTTTGCTCATGCTGTGACCTTTTCTAGCATCTCTCTCACCAATCCTCCTTCCTCTTGTCCACTCTCTCTCTGTTAAGTTTTGCTCAAATGGCAATTCCTTGGTGAAGGAATTTACCCCTCTCTCCTTCCGCTCCTCACCCGCCTTGGAGTCAGTCTTATATCCTCTGTGCTCTCTAAACCTTTCATATACACGTTTTTTAAAACCCCAAAAGGCTTCAATTTATATTTTCTAAGATCAATGGCATTTTCTTACACAAATACAGTACCACCGTCAAAATCAGGATATTTGACATGAATACAAATACTGTTACCTAATCCAAGTTCATCTTCAAATTTCATCCACTATCCCTTTAGCTTTGTTGCAATAATTGTTGCATTTGTACAGATATTTGCTCACATTTATCTTCTTGTGTATTCACACTTGTATAATAACCTTAAGAGTCTGGGATTGTATCTTTTATCCTTGGTTCCAGTAAGGTGCCTCTTAAGCAGGTTTTAATCTCTCCGTGTGTGTGGGTGTTCGTGTGCACACATGTACGTATGTGCTTAATTAGCTCATGATATTTTATGGTTTGTTTTCGGTTCCTTTAGTCTTCCATAGCCCTTGCATCTCATTCTGGAGCTCACTCCCTCACATAGTGGACCTAGGCTCTCTTACTCTCTCAAACCCTTATACTGACCTCATTTCTTAGCCTTCATTAATAAATAGCCAGTTGCTGTGGAGTCAATCCCAGTTCATGGAGATCCTATGAGTAATAGAGTAGAAACTGCTTAATAGGGTTTTCAGTGGTTGACCTTTTGGAAGTAGATCACCAGGCCATTCTTCTAAGGTGACTTTGGATGGATTTGAACCTCCAGCCTCTCAGCCAGCAGCCAAGCACATTAGTTGCACCACCAAAGACTCTATCCTTCATTTATACTAAGTCATAAATGACTTGCTGTGGTTTGAAGTATCCCTCCTCCCAGGAGCAGACACTGAGGGATAGCAAAAAAATGAATACCACACCCTTCTTGTCCTCAAGGGCCTTCATTTCTTCTGTCCTGTACATTTTTGTTTCTTCCCCAAATACCTTGCCAATTCCTTCCCCCAATACCTTCCGCAATATCTTGCCCACAGTCTATGCTTGATGACTATTAGCTCGGTAAATAAATACGTGGAAACGCTGGTGGTGTAGTGGTTAAGTGCTATGTCTGCTAACCAAAAAGGCCAGCAGTTCAAATCTGCCAGACACTCCTTGGAAGCTCTGTGGGGAAGTTCTACTCTATCCTATAGGGTCACTATGAGTCAGAATCACCTCAACTGCAGTGGGTTGGTTTCTGGTTAAGACGAAGAGCTTAAGATTCAAGCAGACTTGAGTCAGGCCATTTGTCCATATAACCAATGATGGACACAATCTTCCACACCAGGGGTATTGTATGACTTTCCATTAGCTCGTTTTAAGTCAACAAGCAGCTTCGAGAAGTGTGAAAGACTAAAAACTTGAAGTGACTGTTTTATGAGGAGAAAAAAGATCACAAAGAGACCAGGGAGAGAAATTGAAAAGGCACTGAAGCTCATCTCGAGGGATTATTACTATTTTTAAATGCTTGACTTCTTAGTTACTTACCCTTTAAGTGCTTGAAGCACCATGGGGGAAAAAAGGTCCAGAGCAAATAGACGGGTTCCTTGCCCTCAGTAAGCTTATAATTTATATCATGGACTCTATTTCACTTATAGCTTCCACTTGTTCTCTCACTCTTTACTGAGCCTTTCTAGTCCTCTCGTTGCTCATATGTTTATTTAATTTGCACTGTTGATGATAAACTTTTAGGGAGCACCAATCATAGATCAGAAACTTGGACTTAGGTCCCAGTGGACTTAAAATAGAAGCTCAGTTAGGTGTCTGTGTTTTTCTATCTATCTGTTGCTTTTTATGTTTTTTTCCTCAGTGTTAAGTGTACTTACAAGAAGGAGTCACAACTTACCTGCTTCTTTCAAATCCCTTTCTAGGTACTAGTTCCCAGGTGGTGCAAAGGTTAAGTGCTTGGCTGCTAGCCAAAACGTTGGTGGTTCGAATCCACCTACAGGTGCCTTGGAAGATAAGCCTGGAGACCTGTTTTCAAAAGGTGACAGTTTTGAAAACTCACTGGTAGAGTTCTACGCGACCCACACAGTGTTGCTGTGAGTAGGTAGAATCAAGTTGATGGCTACTAACAAGGACGCACTCTTCCTAAAGCCACATTTGGCCCTTAGGCCTCCTGGCTCACCTGTATGCTTTTCCTCAGTAAGGCATTTCAGGGCAAAATTGAAAAACAAAGTAAAGATCACAGCAATGGAACTAGAAGTATTTTTACATCCATAAGTTGGTTCAGTTTGTGCTGCAAACAGCTAAAACACTGGGCTGCTAACTGACAGACTGGCTGTTCGCATCCACACAGGAGCACCTCAGAAGAAAGGCCTAGCTAGCTACTTAGGACAAATCGCCAGTTAGAAACCCTATGGAATGCAGTTCTACTTTGATGTACTTGGGATCACCATGTTGAGCCAGAATCAACTCTACAGCAACTGGTTGAGTTTTTGGTTTGATGCAAAATTATAATCCCATTAGAGATTAAAAATACAAGGTGATACCATTTAAAATACATCCCAGATGCAGCAGAGATCATTCATACAATCAGGCTGTTAAAAGGACAAGAGTTCTTCCTAGGTTGGGCAAATAAGTTTAATACCAGTGGAAAGGAGGCAGAACCCTGGCCTTTTTTCTACCCTCTTCTAGGTGCTAGGGCCCAAGATCTCCTAAAAACCAAAAACCAAACCAAACTCACAGCTGTAGAGTTGATTCCAACTCATAGAGACCCTATAGACAGAGTAGAACTGTTCCACAGAGTTTCCAAGGAGTGCATCGCAGATGTGAGCGGCCAATCTTTTGGTTAGCAATAGTAGCACTTAACCACTACACCAGCAAGGTTTTCAATAGTTCCAAAGGTATCCTTAAAAACCCAAAACTCACTGGCGCTGAGTTGATTTGAACTCAAAGTGACCCTGTAGGACAGAATAGAACTGACTCATAGGGTTCCCAAGAAGCAACTGGTAGATCTGAACTGCTGATCTTTTGGTTAGCAGTCATAGCTTTTAACCATGATGCTACCAGGGCTCCCAGGGATCCCTAAAAAGCCACTTACAAGTGGGAGATGTTTCCAGTGGCCCAAGAGGTCAAAATTCTGGCCCAAATCTCACCTGCCCCATGGCTGCAGTGATGGGACATTCTCTTGTGTTGGTATTAATCTTCTGACAGCCACTTATGATCTGGAGATAAATACACCTGGGTCATCTGATCCCTTGCCTGGACTCCAGGGAAGAGGCAGTGAGGGGCTGCCCTCACCAGGTTCTTCCTACTAGGGAAACCGGCTTCTTGGGAATAATTAATGCTCCCCCTCCACGGTCCCAAATCAAACTCAGCTCAGCTGATGCTATGACACCTTGTAGGATTTGTTGACACTGTTTTCTTCCTCCAATTGCCATCCTATCTTGCTGAGGTAAGGTGGAGGAGAGCTGGGAAAGCATGGAAGCAGGGAGAAGAGAGAGCAAGAGTCGGGTCACGTCTCACTCCCTGCCCCCAGCACGGGGCTGCTCCCCACTGTGCTTTGTCCAATCTCATCAGTGTCTCAACCCCCTGGGGTTCTGGTCCTTTCCCCCAGGGAGGTGATTTTTCACAGTGGCTCTGCTGTCCCTGACTTTCAGCTTTTAGCACTGTCTTAATTCCAGCCATTGTTTCACTTTTAAATGCACATTAAACAGCCCATCTTTCTCTTTGATTCTTTTCACCTTGCTAGTGTTTGCAGATGGAGTGATCTTCCTTGATTTATGAGTTGGCCACGCTGTTCGTAATTATTTCTTCATCTTTACTCATGGATTCTTCCATCCCTTAATCACTCTTGTTTTTCCCTAAACTGACACTTTCTCTACATTGGTCTAGTAATGAGGCAGCAGCTGTAACTGCGTCCAGTTCCTGTTCCAGGGACTCTGAAGAGGGCAGTTAATGTGCTCAGTACCTGCTTGGCTCCTTCACACTGCAAATCGGCTTGTCCCTGGTTTTCCAGTACTTAACACTTTCATAATTTCAGCCACTGTGTTTATTGAAAGTGTACTGACCATGAAATACTGCAGTTCATCTCTCTTTAGCCAGTGTTTGTGGAAGGAAAAATTGTTCTTGATTTATGATTCATGAATATAAAGCTTTACACCTACTACAATTTTAAGCATTTTCTGAATCTCCTGTTGCATGTAGCAATTTGAGAGGAGACATTATGACACAGAGGAGGGAATCTTGGATATGGGTGAGGTTTTTGAACAGCGTAGTTCAAACACCTGGTGACAATTTGCATTTCTACCTTAACCTGAACAGAGCCTGTTGCTGTCCAGTAAGTTGCAACTCGTAGTGACCCTACAGGGCAGGATAGAACTGCCCCATAGAGTTTCCAAGCAGTGCCTGGTAGGTTCAAACTGCTGACTTTTTGGTTGACAGTGGTAGCACTTAACCACTGTGCCACTAGGGTTTCCTTTTCCACCCTAGATATACTGAATCAGAGTCTGCATTTTCACAAGATCCCGGGTAATGCCTGCATATAATGATCTTGAGAACCACCCCTCTACTAGTGATCCTCAGACTTGGTCCCTAACCATCACCATTAGCTATAACCATCACCATTTGCTATAAATGCAAATTCTCAGCAGAAGATTGAGCCAGAAAAAGAAACACAGCTTGGAGCACTGATCTAGCTTCAGATAGTCTGGGTTCAAATCCCAGCCTTTTCCCTCCTTCTTGGCTGAATGATCTTGGCAAGTCACTTAACCTCTGCAAGAAAATTAAAGTCCATTGCTATCAAGTTGATTCTGACTCTAGGAAACCCCGTTTGTTAGAGTACAGTTGATCTGGAGGGTTCATTTTGGCTGTAATCTTCCCAGGAGCAGACTGCCAGGACTTTCTCTCTTGGTGCTGCTGGGTGAGTTAGTAGCTCAGCACACTGATTGTACCACCCAGTGACCTAGCTAACTTCTAGAAGACTGTATTTCTTTATCCATTACATGAGAATACTACTGCTGGTTCCATAGCATTGTTGAAATGATATGAATTGACTTGCGCAACTGATACACACTTCCTTCAGTTCATGTACTTGGCTCTTTTTCCAGGTGATTCTTGGACTTCTACAGTTTGTAGACTAGAGAAAGCTTTCCCACGCATATGATACCGTTGAAAATATTGTGATCTGGGTCAGGGACACCTTCATCTTCAAGGTGACATCTTGACTTTTCAACACTTTAAACAGATCTTTTGCAGCAGATTTTCCCAATGCAATGCATCTTTTGAATTCTTGACTGCTGCTTCCATGTAAAACGAAATCCTTGACAACCTCAATCTTTTCTCCATTTATCATGAGGTTGCTTACTGGTCTACTTGTAAGGATTTTTGTTTTCTTGATATTGAGGTCCATTCTATACTGTAGGCTGTGGTCTTTGATCTTCATCAGTAAATGTTTCAAATCCTCTTCATTTCAAACAGGCAGAGTTGTGTTATCTGCGTAACATAGGTTGTTAATGGGTCTTCCTCCAAACCTGATGCCCAGTTCTTCTTCCTATAGTCCAGCTTCTTGGATTATTTGCTTGGCATACAGATTGAAGAGGTATGATGAAAAGATAAAACCCTGATGCACATCTAGCCCCACGTTAAATCATGAAATGTCTCTTTGTTCTGTTTGAAAGGCTGCCTCTTGATCCATGTACAGAATCTTCGTGAGCACAATTAAGTGTTCTGGAATGCCCAGTCTCCTCAATGTTAGCTATAATTTGTTATGATCCACACAGCTGAATGCCTTTACATAGCCAATAAAACATACGTAAACATCTTTCTGGTGTTCTCTGCTTTCAGCCAAGATCCGTCTGACATCAGTAATGATATCCCTGGTGTCTCATCCTTTTCTGAATCTGGCATGAATTATTGGTAGTTCTCTGTCTATATAGTGTTGCAGCCACTTTTGAATGATCTTTAGCAAAATTTTACTTATGTGTGATATTAATGATATTGTTCGGTAACTTCCTCATTCAGTTAGATCACCTTTCTTGGGAACAGGCATAAATATGGATGTCTTCTAGTCGGTTGGCTAGGTAGCTATCTTCCAAATTTCTTGGTATGGTTGAGTGAGCACTTCCAGTGCTACATCCATTTGCTGAAACATCTCAGTTGATCTTCTATCAATTCCTAGAGCCTTGTTCTTCTCTAGTGCCTTCAATGCAGCTTCAACTTCTTCCTTCAGCAGCGTTGATGTTATACTACCTCTTGAAAAGCTTGAACATCAACCAACCCTTTTTGGTATAATGACTACGTATTCCTTCCATCTTCATTTGATGCTTCCTGAGTCATTTAGTATTTTCTTTGTAGAATCCTTCACTATTGCAACTCGAGTCTTGAAATTTTTCTTCAGTTCTTTTAACTTGATTAATACAGCGTATGTTCTTCCCTTTCAGTTTTCCACATCCAGCTCTTTCCACATGTCATTATAATACTTCACTTTGTCTTCTTGAGCCACCCTTTGAAATCTTCAGTTCTTTTACTTCATCGTTCCTTCCTTTTGCTTTAGTTAGAGTCTCTTGTACATCCAATTTGGTCTTTTCTTTCCTGTCTTTTTAATGACTCCTTTCCTCATGTACAATGTCTTCGATGTCATTCTACAACTCATCTGGACTTTGATCATTAGCATTTAATGCCTCAAAGCTATTTCTGAGATGGTCTCTGAACTCAGGTGGTATATAGTTAAGGTTGTACTTTAAACTGTGGTATTGCAGATGAATATTGAATATCCCATGGACTGCCAAAAAGAATAAGCAGCTCTCTTCTGGAAGAAGTACAGCCAGAGTGCTCTTTGGAAGCAGGGATGGTGAGACTACATCTTAAACATACTTTGGACATATTGTCAGGAAGGATCAATCCCTAGAGAAGGACATCATGCTTGGCAGAGTAGAAGGGCATCATAAAAGGGCATGACCCTCAGTGATACAGACTGACAGAGTGGCTGCAATGATGAGATTGAGCTTAAAAAGGATTGTGAGTGTGGTGTAGGATTAAACAGTGTTTCGTTCTGCTGTGCATAGGGTCTCTGTGAGTCAATGCCAACTAACAGCAACAGCAATAACAGACTAGGGAAAAAAGGGCCCTGGTGGCAGAGTGGTTAAGCGATCAACTGCTAACTGAAAGGTTGGCAGTTCAAACCCACCAGTCACTCTATGGGAGAAAGATATGGCAGTCTGCTTCTGTCAAAGTTAAAGTCTTGGAAATCCTGTGGGGCAGCTCTACTTTAGACTACTGAAATCTCAGAATACATTGTGGCAAGCCACCTAAGTTTGCCAGCTTTTTCTTTTGCCAAGAAACAGCAGTATTAAAAAAACAAAACCCACCACTAACCTGCATCTATTTTCATACATTTGGATTTATGAAAAATCCTCTATACAGTATTGTTCTTATTTCTTATCTCACTAGGGGTGAGTGAAAACTTCATTCACAAGTTGGCACTAGGGAACTGTTGATCACACAACAACCCAGACAGGCTTCCAGATCAGTATTTCTTCGCCGCAGACACCTCACTCTGCAGCAGGGGCGGATAGGCAGGAGCATGAAGGAATAGCACATTTTCAGGTGTTAAGTTTTTAAAAACTACTGAGATGTGATAGCTGTGGGTCTGGGGACCTCAGGACATTTTGAGACAAGAGCAGAGGTGAGACACTGATGTGTACAATATGAAGTACATGAAGGGAGCTGAGACAGAATATTTCATGTTTCAACTGTGTTTCAGGTAAAATTGCCACTGTATTTGTATTTGTATTCTTTTAAAAGCAAGCAAACAATCAAAACTTGCCATGTCCTATGTCTGTAGCTTGAAATGTTTGCAGGTTCTGACTGGGTTCCAAATCACCTGTGATTTTTCAGACACACACACATACACGCACTCACAGAATATACTTTGAGGTTGAAACATTCCATATTTGGCCTAAGTTTCCAGAGCTGAATTGTTTCTGAGAAGTTTGAGTTGACTCTGCTCAGCTGGTTTTACCTAGAGAAGTGTGGAAAATTCCTTGTTTCTTTCTAACCAAAAAACCCACTGCTGTCGAGTCGATTCCAACTCATGGCGACCCTATAGACAAAGTAGAGCTGCCCCATAGAGTTTCCAAGGAGCACCTGGGGGATCTGAACTGCCAGCTTTCTGGTTAGCAGCTGTAGCACTTAATCACTATGCCACAAAACTTGATAGAATGTATTTTACTCTCTATATAAAATATATGTATATTTTATTCTACGTATAAAACACGTGTATACTTTATTCTATATATAAAGTTACGTGTGTGTGCGTGTGCGTGTGCATGTGAGTGTGCGTGTGCGTGTGCCTGAAAGTCAGGTGAATGCATCTCTGGGTAGCAAGCTTTGGCCAGATATCAAACCTTAGTAAGCAAGTACTGTACTACAGCAACTGCTATCTGGAAGCAGACACACAGCAGGTTTGCACTACGTCTGGATCCACAATGGGAACATGCTGCTTCTGTGCCAGGGGACAGCTTCTGAGCCCCAAAGATTGTCATCTTTCCGGAATAAAAACCATAGCCACTTGTCACGTGCTGGGTACTCTGTGAAGCGCCTCACACATAATGTCTTATTTAGTCCTCAACAACTCCCTGAAGGGAGCGTTACTGAAAGTTTCATTTTACAGGTGAGAAAACCAAGGCTTACAGAGACTGAGGCCCAGTTAGCCCACAGTTCCACTAGAGCTTGTGAGCAGCAGAGCTGGGATACAAACAGGCCTTTCTGACTTGTGTTTCCACTAGCAAGCTCTTTAGCTCTTAAAATCCTAAGTCTGACATACATGGCCAGTGGACTTGAACTGTCTCTTCCAAGGTGGTATTTGGAAAAGGAGATGTTATCTCTCCCCCGCACGCATACTTTTTAAACTCTCTGAAGCATTACCCTCCTGTCTTAAAAAAAAAAAAAAAAAAAAAGGCAACCTAGGATACTTTCTGGAGAATAACTTAGCAGTATTTATCAAAAGCCTTCCCCTGCTTATCTGTCAGTTTGTCATACTGCAGGAGCTTGCATGTTGCTGTGATGCTGGAAGCTATGTCACCAGCATGCAGATACTAGTAGGGTGACCCATGGTGGACAGGCTTCAGCTGAGCTTGCAGGCCAAGACAGACTAAGAAGAAGGACTAGGCAGTCTACTTCACTAAATAAGCCAGTGAAAACCTTCTGAATAGCAGAAGAGCACTGTCAGATACTGTGCCAGAAAATGAGTCTCCCAGGTTGGAAGACATTCACAAGATGACTGGGGAAGAGCTGCCTCCTCAAAGTAGAGTTGACCTCAATGACTTGGATGGAGTAAAGCTTTTGGGACCCTCCTTTGCTGATGGGTAATGACTCAAAATGAGAAGAAATAGCTGCAAACATCCATTAATAACTGGAACATGGAATGTACATAGTATGAATATAGAAAAATTGGAAATCATCAAAAATGAAATGGAATGCATAAACACTGGTATCTTAAGCACTAGTGAGCTGAAATGGACTGACACTGGTCATTCTGAATCTGAAAATCATATGGTCTACTATGCTGGGAATAAAAACTTGAAGAGGAGTGATGGTACATTTATCATCAAAAAGAACATTTCAAGATCTTTCCTGAAGTACAATGCTGTCAATGATAGGATAATATCCATACACCTACAAGGAAAGTCAGTTAGTAAAACTACTATTCAAATTTCGGCACCAACCACTAAGGCCAAAGATGAAGAAACTGAAGATTTTTACCACCTTCTGCAGTCCAAAATTGATCGAAGATGCAATCAGAATGATTGATAATTACTTGTGATTGGTAGGCAAAAGTTGGAAACAAAGAAGATTCAGTAGTTGCAAAATATGGCGTTGGTAAGAGAAATAATGCCAGAGATCGAATGATAAAATTTTGCAAGACTCTTCCCTGCAAATATCTTTCTTCACCAACGTAAATGGTGACTATAAGTATGGCCCTTGCCAAATGGGATACACACAAATCAAATCGACTATATCTGTGAAAAGAGATGATGGGAAAGCTCATTATCAGGGGTCAGATCAAGACCAGGTGCTGACTGCAGCACAGGTAGTGAATTGGTCATATGCAAGTTCAAATTGAAAGTGAAGAAAATTAGAACAAACACATGAGAGATAAAGTATGACTTGAGTATATTTCACTTGAGTTTAGAAATCATATGAAGAATAGATTTGATGCACTGAACATTAATGACTAGAGATCAAATGTGTTGTGGAATGACATCAAAGACATCATATATGAAGAAAAGAGGTTGTTAAAAAGATAGGAAACAGAAGACCAAATTTGATGTAGAAGAGACTCTGAAACTTGCTCTTGACCATCAAGTAGCTAAAGCAAAAGGAAGGAATGATGAAGTAAAAGAACTGAGCAGAATATTTCAAAGGGCGGCTCCAGAAGATAGGTAAAATACTGTACTGACATGTGCAAAGGGCTGGATGTGGAAAACCAGAAAGAAAGAACTGGAAAAAAATTTCAAGAGTTGAGTTGCAATAGTGAAAGATTCTACAAGGAAAATATTAAATAACTCAGGAAGCATCAAAAGAAGATGGAAGGAATACACAGGGTCATTATACCAAAAAGAGTTGGTCAACATTCAGCCATTTCAAGAGGTAGCAAATGGTCAGGAACTGATGCTACTAAAGGAAGCAGCTGAAGCTGCATTGAAGGCAATGGAGAAGAATAAGGCTTTAGGAATTGATGGAAGATCAACTGAGATGTTTCAACAAATGGATGTAGCCCTGGAAGTGGTCACTCACTTATGCCAAGAAATCTGGAAGATAGCTACCTAACAAACTGACTGGAAGAGTTCCACATCTGTGCCTATTACCAAGAAAGGTGATTCAGCTGAATCTGGAAATTATTGAACAGTATCATTAATATCTCATGCAAGTAAAATTTTGCTAAACATCATTCAAAAGTGGCTGCAATAGTATATTGACAGAGAACTGACAGAAATTCAAGCCAGATTCAGAAAAGGACGGGGCACCGGGGGTATTCTTGCTGATGTCATGTGGATAATGTTAGAGGGATATTAGCTGAAAGCAGACAATACCAGAAAGATGTTTACCTATGTTTTATTGACTATGCAAAGGCATTCGACTATGTGGCTCATAACAAATTATGAATAGCAGCGAGGAGACTGGGAATTCCTGAACAGTTAATTGTGCTCATGTGGAATTTATATATGGATCATGTGGCAGCTGTGTGAACAGAGAAAGGGAATACTGCATGGTTTATGGTCAGGAAAGGTGTGGGTTAGGGTTGTATCCTTTCACAGTACCTTTTCAATCCCTGTGCTGAGCAAGTAATCTGAGAAACTTGACTATGTGAAGAAGGAGTCACCAGGACTGGAGAAAGACTTATTAAAAACCTGTGTTAGGCAGATGATGCAACATTGCTTGCTGAAAGTGAAGAGGCTTTAAAATACTTGCTGATGATGATCACAGTCTTCAGTATGGATTGGACCTCAACATCAAAGAACAAAAATCCTCACAACTGTACCAGTAAGCAACATCATAATAAACAAAGAAAGGACTGAGATTGTCAAAGATTTCATTTTATTTGGTTCTGTAATCAATGCCCATGAAAGCAGCAGTGAAGAAATCAAGAGAAACATTGTATTGGGAAAAACCTGCTGCAAAGGACATCTTTAAAGATTTGAGAAGTCAAGACGTTACCTTGAAGACTAAGGTATGTCTGACCAGACCATGGTATTTTCAACTGCATTACATGCGTGCAAAAACTGGACAACGAATAAGGAAGATGTAAGAAGAACTGACACCACGTAATTGTAGCGTTGGAGAATTCTGAATGTACCATGGACTGCTAAAACAACAAACAGATTTGTTTGGAGAAAGTACAGCCAGAGTGCTCCTTGGAAGCAACAATGGTGAGACTGTGTCTTACACTTTGGACATGTTGTCATGAGAGGTCTGTCCCTGGAGAAGGACATCATGCTTGGTGAAGTAAAGGGTCATTGAAAAAAGAGAAGATCCTCAACAAGGTAGATTGACACAGTGGCTGCAACAATCGGCTTAAGGACAAAAATGATTGTAGGTGTGGTGCAGGACTGGGCAGTATTTCATTCTGTTGTGCTTAGTGCCTCTATGAGCTGGAACTGACTCAATGGCACCTAACAATAGCAACAACATCAAAGCCTTAAAATGCTCTCTCTTGCTCTTCTCATGAACAGATACATATATATGAATGTTCATTGCAGCACTATCCACAATAGCAAAAAGATGGAATCGACCTAGGTGCTCACCAACAGACGAACGGGTAAACAAACAATGGTATGTATACACAATGGAACACTATGCAGTGGTAAAGAACAGTGATGGTTTTATGAAACATCTCATAATCTGGAATCAACTCGAAGACATTGTGCTGAGTGAAATCAGTCAGCTACAAAAGACAAACATTGTATGAGATCACTATTATAAGGACTTAAGAAAAGAGTTGCACACAAAAGAAAATACTCTGATGGCTATAAGGCAGGGGAGGGAGGGAGAGGGTTATTCATTGATTAGGTAGTCGATAGGAATTTATTTAGTGAAGGGAGAGACAGTATGCAGTAGAAGGCAGGTCAGCATAACTGGACTACACCGTAGCTAAAAGGTTTTCATAATTCAACCCAACGTTTCAAAGGACAGAGTAGCAGGGACAGGAGTCTGGAAGCCATGTTTTCAGGGCACATGGAGGCCATTTGGCATAACTAGTGGTCTGCATCTCAAATTGGTCAGTGGTGCCTGGGGTCTTAAAAGTCAGCCAGCTGCCACCTAAGGAACATCAGTTTGGTCCCAGCCTACCTGGAGAACATCGAAGACATGAGGTAAAATGAGCCCAGGAGACAGGAAGACTCACGTGATTGACAGACTCCATCAGCTGGAGAACAGAAAAGCTAGATGGTGACCGGCCACCACCAAAGACAGCTCTGACAGGGAACACAATGGGGAGTTCCTAATGCAGCAGGAGAGAAAGGGGTGTGCAGATCTAGGACTCTATTAAAAGACCAGACTGGATGGTCAAACACCCTTGAGGGTTCCCTGAGAACATGGCCCCTAGACTTGCTGCTAGCCCAGAGCTGAAACCTATACTGAAGCCAACACTTCAGACAAAGATTGGACTGGACTAAGGGACACAGAATAATGCAGGTGTGTGTACTTAATGGTTTAATATAGATAAGGCTGTCCAGCTGGTCTCTTTTTGAATGGAAGAGGAGGGGACAAGTGTTGGTTGAGTGGATACTCAAAGTAAAGAATGGAAAGGAAGAGTGTGCTGTCACAGGGTGAGGAGAGCAGGTGGAGGTGCAGAGAGGCGGGTGCTTGGGGTTTTGTATCACGAATTGACTTGGGTTGTAACTTTCATTTAATCACAATAAAAACAATGCTTTTGGTCTTTTACCCAAAATTTGCCTAGCTCTTATCCCATGACCAGTATGTTCCAGCTCCTGTGTACAAAGAGCTGTGCTCCGGTGTTACCTGAGCTGCGGGGCCCTGACCAAAGCAGCTTTCCTTCTCCCTTTGCCCTCTTTTTTCTTTCTTCAAAGCACTTACCTCCTGGAGAAGGTGAATCCCAAGAGACCAAGAACTTTTCTGTTTTGGCCCTGCTTTAACCCCAGTGAATAAAACAGTACCTGGCACCTTGCAGGCCCTCAACAGAGATTCAAGAAGAAACAAACGAATTTATGTTACAGAAAAATCCCTAAATCTCAACACTCTGAGAGCTCAGCTTCTTGATTGGCAGATTTCTCCACTCTCATCCACTGCTAACGTTCCCATTGGAATTTCTGTAAGTTGGTCCTGGTCATCACTCACTGCCATGGCAGAAGGTAAAGGGAACGTTCAGTCAAGTCCTTTGAGACCAGACTCCACAGCCTCTGGTCTCCCCCATAGCTTCCAAGGGCTGCTCCTTCTATGTCACTCACACCCGCTGACTGACTTCAGTGGCCCCAAATGCTGCTGCCTCTTTAAGATTTCACGTTGCAGCTAGTTGTGCCGGGACTTTGTGGCTCACCGCTTGGCAAGGCAATTCCTGTCCAACAGCCCAGCCCTACTGGCCTTGACATAAACTTCTGCTCGTTTGCACAGGCAGTGAGGCAACCCCTCTTCTGTCAAATTCTGTCAGGGACTGTTCTACAACCAACTTGCCTGGATCCCAGCATATTAGGGCCCTTTCCACTCACCCCAGTATGCAGGCAAATCCACAAGATGCCCTTAGCTACAGGGTTACTGGGTCAGGCTGGTGCATCCTTTGGTCTGAAACTGGTATTCTTTCCAAGCCTCCTCGGGTCTGGTAGCCCGACGGATCCCTTCTTTCCACCACAATCAAGATACAAGTTCAGCCAATTCAGTTTGTGGACTCATTGTAGAAGAAGTGCTACATACTTCATCGCTGAATATCACTGCGATCACCTTTGAAGTACTCCTCTTGGGAAGCTATGCACTGATGCCAGTGCCTAGTCCACCCTTCAAAGCAGTTTTGGAACTCTTTTTCTGGAATGGCCATCTGAGCTGTTGTTGTATTACCCTTGGTGTCCTGAAAGTTATCAAAATGTCTTCCTTTCAATATTTATTTTATCTTTAGGTAAAGAAAAAAGTCATCAGGGTGAGTAAAGAGAGTGCCCCAATATAGTCATTTGTTTACTGGCTAAAAACTCCCTCACAGACAACTATGTAATTAAGTTCCTAAACTTGTCACTGTGCCACCACGCACAATGGCCATCTCAGAAAGAGTTCCAAAATTGCCTTGAAGTGTGGACTAGGTGCTGTCATCAATGCATAGTTTCCCAAGGGGAGTAATTCGAAGATGACTGTAGTGATAACAGCAATGAGATATGTAGCAATTACAACAGTTAAGTTCTCTGACTTTGTCAGACCTTGTATACAACATTTCCATCATTTCAAAAAGTTCCCTTATGCCTCTTTGCAGTTAGTCTTGCCTCCATTCTCACCTTGCCTGCCACTTCTAGAATTTTGTTTAAACAGAACCATATTGAATATATCTGGGGAGCCTTGTGTCTTCCACGCAGCATGATGTTTTTAAGGTTCTTCTATTGGGGCTGCCTGTACTTACTCATTACTGAGTAATATTCCATTGTCTGAATATGTCACCAGCGGTTTATTCATTCCCCTGTTCGTGGACATTTGGGTTATTTCCTGTTTTAGGCTATTATAACTGCAGTATTTATGAACATTTGCATACCAGTGTCACTATGGACTATTTTTATTCCCCTTGGATGAATATCTGGAAATCCTGGTGGAATGGTAGTTAAGTGCTACAGCTGCTAACTAAAAGTTCAGGAGTTCAAATTTACCAGGTGCTCCTTGGAAACTCTATGTGGCAACTCTGTCCTGTAAGGTCTCTATGAATCAGAATTGACTCAATGCCAACAGGTTTTTTTTTTTTTTTTCAATACCTAGGACTGGAATTACCAGTCATATATAAATGGTATGTTTAACTTCAAAGAAACTGCCAAACTATTTTCCAAAGTAACTAGATTGTATTGCATTCCTACCGTATATGAGTATATGAGCTTTTAGTTGCTCCATATCTTCCCCAATATTTGGTGTAGTCAGCTAAGATCTTCTTTTACATCAGATCTCTGAAGGCTCATCTTGGACACAAGTAGATTTATGGAGGGAGTGGCATCACCTAATTTCACTTGCCAAGCAAATCCCAGTCCTGGACAGCCTTGCCTGTGCACCAGCTCACATCTTCTTACAATTCAAATGAAGTCATCAGATAAACACACTTATTTATCTGTTATCACGAGCATTCATTGCAGCCTTGTTTGTTATTGTTGTCGTAGGTGTCATTAGTTAATTCCAACTCATAGTGACCTGTGTACAACGGAACGAAACACTGCCTCATTCTGCTCATCCTCACAATCCTTGCTACGCTTGAGCCCATCGTTGCAGCGACTCTGTCAGTAGATCTCCTTGACAGTCCTTGTCTTTTTCAGTGACCCTCCACTTGACCAAGCAAGACATCCTTCTCCAGGAATTGATCCCTCCCGATAACATGTCTAAAGGACTTGAGAGGTAGTCTCACCATCCTTACTTCTAAAGGAGCATTCTGGTTGTACTCTCCATGACAGATCTGTTTTTTTTTCCTTTGGCAGTCCATGGTATATTCAATATTCTTCACCAACACCATAATTCAAAGGCATCAGTTCTTCAGTCTTCCTTATTCCTTCAGCTTTCACATGCATGCGAGGTGACTGAAAATACCATGGCTTGAGTTAGGTATGCTTTATTCCTCAAGATGACACTTCTGCTTTGTGACACCTTAAAGAGGTTTTTTGCAGCAGGTTTGGCCAGTGCAATATGTCATTTGGTTTTTTGTCTACTGCTTCCACGGACGCTGATTGTGGATCCAAGTAAAATGAAATGCTTGACAACTTCAATCTTTTCCCCATTTATCATGGTGTTACTTATTGGTCCAGCTGGGAGGATTTTTATATTCTTTATGTCAAGGTGCAATCCATACTGAAGATTCTAATCTTTGATCTTCATCAGTAAGTGCTTCAAATCTTCTTCACCTTCAGCAATCACGCTTGTGCCCCTTGTATAACGCAGGTTGCTCATGAGTCTTCCTCCAATCCTGATGCCCCATTCTTCTTCTTATAGTCCAATTTCTCAGACTTCTTGCTCAGCACACAGACTGAATAGTTATGTTAAAAGGATACAACTCTGATGCACATCCTTCCTGACAGAGTACCTGCTTCTTCTCTTCAATCAACTGTCTCTCGATCTAGGTACAGGTTCTTCAGGAACATAGTTAACTTGTTCTGGAATTTCCATTCTTTGTAATATTATCTATCATTTGCCATGATCTATACAGTCCAATGCCTTTGCATAGTCAATAAAAACACAGGTAAACATCTTTCTGCTATTTTCGGCTTTCAGCCAAGATCCATCTGACACCAGCAACGATAGCTCTCATTTCATGTCTGCTTCTGAATCCAGCTTGAATTTCCGGCAGTTCCTCACTGATGCTCGGCTACAACTGTTTTAAAATGATCCTTGGCAAAATTTTACTTGTGTGTGATATTAATGATATTGTTCAATAATTTCAGTATTTGATGGGATAACTTTTTTTTTAAAGAAATACTTAAACACCACCAGTGATAGCCACGATCGAGCTCACTAGGTTGAGTCTCACTGGCAACACAAGAATAAAAAGGGGTGCATCCTGAGATCTCCACTAAAAGACCTCAATTAATGGTCCAGTGGTTTCGGGGTTCCCCTGAGAGCATGGCCCCTGGCCCTGATGCTACCCTTGCCCATAAATCATAATGAAGGTCCACTCTTTGGACATGAATGAATTGGACTTGGCAATGCAGAGTGACCATATATTGGATGCACTTTATGGTTCTATACATCTATAGGATATCATCCTGCTGACCTCTGGCTGGAGGAAGGAGAGTAGGTGGAGAGGAGGGGAAAGAAGGCTATTAGGAGGATGAGACATGTATGGAGCAGAGAGGAATAATGTGCTGTCACCGGACAGGGAGAACAGTGGAAGCTGCATATAGGTGGGCATGTAAATTTATACGGGAACGTACACTTTTACTCAGTTATATTAGATTAAAAAAAATAAAGTAAAAAAAAAGCAAACCTAAAAACAATCCAAGTGTTAAAAATTAGTAGACTTCTGACTCCAGGATTAGGGTAGGAAACACACAAGATTAATCTGGAACATTTTACAGTGTCAGAAAGTAAGGCAGCACTCTGATGAACAAACAAAACCAACCCATGATAACAGGAGCATATCAAAGAGACACAAGAGCCACATGAAAGAACTCCCGGTGGCCAAAAATGGAACCATTTGAGCAAAAAAACAAATTAGCATTGGATTACAATCAAAGCATTAAATAAATATCCCTAAGTCCATACTGATATAAATAACTGAAGAAATAATTAAATGGGGAAGAAGAGGCAAATCTCCTGTGCACAAGAATTTCAAATAATGTGCGTAGAAGTTCTGTCCTTAAGGAGGAGGAGCAGAACTCCTCACTCTGTAAGTTCCAGCTGTGCACAGTGACTTTCTTCAAAAGAATATTAATGTGGAAAGGAGTGGACTGTAGAGAAACCTAACACTAATTCAGCTGGGTGATCCAGGTCAACATCAGTAGTGAGAGCTCATGTTGATAATATGTACCCTTGATATGATGTGATGAAAACAGCTCTTGACTTCTGTAAGCTTCCTCTCCTGAACACACAACCCTTTAATCTACTCATGAGAAAAACATCAGACAAATCCCAACTGAGGGACATGCTAGAAAACACCTGAATATATGTCCTCTAAGCTCTCCAGGTCATCAATGACAACAAAAGTCTGAGAACCTGTTGCAGACAAGAGGAAACCAAGGAAATAAGATAATAAATGTAATGCAACACCCTGGACAGTGTCCTGGAACAGAAAAAGGGCACTAGGGAAAACTACGAAACTTAGAAGAAAGTATGGACTTCAGTTAATAATAATGTATCAGATTTGTTCATTAGTTATAAGCAATGTATCATGCTAATGTAAGATGTCAGCAACGGTGGGATCTGGATGTGTCATATATAGGTACACTCTGAACTGTCTTCACAATTTTTATTGAAATTGTGTCTAAAATAGTTTGTTAAAAAAAAGTGGACTCCATAAGTGAATTACATAGCAGCTTCATAAAATGCAGTGTATTATAACCTTTAAACTGGATGCAATAGATATTCATACATGAATGTAGAAAGATATTCACAAAAACATTGTTGAAAGTGGCCAAAAAAAAAAAAAGTCAGCAACAGATTAAGATACATGCCATGATTCACAATCCCATTTAAAAAATACATATCCACATTCCACATGAGAAAAGTATAGAAAACTACATCAACGTAGTAAGAGAGGTTATCTCCAGATGATAATATTTCCTTTTTTTTTTTTCTGTATTTTCTGCCTTAGCTCAGTGTGACATGTACAAATGGTAGGCAGAATTCTAAAATGACCTCTGATGACCCTTTTATAATAATATTCTTTTCTTGAGTGTAGGCAGTGTCTTAATCATCTAGTACTGCAATAACAGAAATACCACAAGTGGATGACTTTAAAAAAAGAAATATTATTCTGTCACAGTCCAGTAGACTACAAATCCAAATTCAGAGCATCAGCTCCAAGGAAGTCTTTCTCTGTTAGCTCTGGGGGAAGGTCCTTGTCCTTAATCTTCTCTTGAGCTGGAAGCTTCTGAGGCACAGGGACCCCAGAATCTTTTCAAAGGACACACTCTGCTCCTAGAACTGCTTCTTGGTTGTACCAGGTCCCCAAATCCCCCAGCTAGCTTCTTTCTTTTATATCTCAAGAGATTGCCTCAAGGCACAATGCAATCTTACATACTGAGTCCTATCCCACTAATGGGACTACTGCCCATCCTCCCTCATTAACATAATAGAGGCGGGGTTCACAGCATACAAGGTTTATATCACACAACACTTGGAATCATGGTCTAGCCAAATGGCTACACACATTTTGCAGGGTAGGGATCACAATTCAATCCGTGACAGGCAGGATGTGTGAATATGGCGGATGTCACTCATTTATAGGTTACACTATATGGCAAAAGTGAGATACAATTTGTAGATATAATTAAAGTCCTTAATCAGTTGATTTTAAGTTAATGAAAATGGTACTATCCCAGGCCTGACCTGAGTAGCCGGGTCTGTTAAAAGAGGGCTTAGTAAGGCCTCCACTGAGATCAGAGAAGATCCCGCTAGTCTGGAAGAAGAAAGCTTCCACAAGTTCTACAGCTGGAAGAAGATGAATTCTACTAACACCCGTGTGAAGAGGACCCTAGGTCTGAGATGAGAGCCCCACTCCTTGTCAACACCTGGACTGCAGCCTCTGAGACTCTGGGCTTCCTGCTAAGCTGTGTCCAAACTCCTGACCCATGGAAAGGTGAGCTAATAAGTGCTGTATCTGTTACTAAGTAGGTGGCAATTTGTCATGCAATAAACTAATAAAAATGATTTTAAAAAATAATAAAGGAAAGAAAAGGCAACTTAGCACAAACAGAGACAATTTCATTGCCGAACAAACAATAAATGCCATTATTATCCAGCTTTTGGGGCTCTTTTGCTGGGCTTTCCACCACTCACAGTATTTATGGCTTCTGATGCCAAAGTCAAGGCTTTGAACCAGGTAACCCTTGTATAGGACACATTCTGAGAGCCACTGTTACTAGCAGCTGTATCTACTGCAGTGCTACACCTGCAGATCGAAACGTCAGCAGTTCAAAGTCACCAGAAGCTCCTTGGAAACTCTGTGTGGCAGTTCTACTCTGACCTGCGGGGTCGCTGTGAATCAGAATCTACTCGACCCACAGCAGTGGGTTTGGTTTGGGTTGTTGCCACTAGCGCCTAGTCACCAATGTCAGAATTGGTCCCTGGCCAGCAGCACCAGTATCGGCTGGGAACTTGTTACTCTGTTTCTCTGGGCTTTCCACATCAGAGTGGCCACTGTGGAGTGGGAGGCTGGGCTGCTGGTTCGGGATGGGAGCTATGCAGCCCGAGGGGTCACCTAACGTCTCCTTTGAGACTGCCCAGTGTCATTTTTACTTTAGAAGCAGCTGAAAAGGACGCTACTTCTGAGATGTGGTTTAGGAGTCAGGAGGTAAACTCTCACCCAAAATATTTCAGCAGCTACCTTTTACAGTGTTCAAATTCCAACGTTTAAGATTCATTGGGGGGATTTTGAAGACTTTACCATTTTCAAGAAGACCTCGGAATATGTGAATATCCCTGGAAGACATAATAGGAAGGCAAAAACCTTGGAAGGGCTTGCATGGAACCAAAGGATAGTAAGAGACTTGCTGAAAGCTGAAAAGAAAGAAAAATGGGAACCAAATTTCTAGGAAGGTGGTAGAAGGGTAGCCTCTGCCTTTTTTGCTGCTTAGGTAAATAGGAAGCCTGTGTGGCCACTTGGCCATTCTGCATCCAGATCAGACATTCCTGGCGAACTGCGATGCACTGGCTTTCTAGCTGTGAGCACCCTTATCACTTGAGATCCCCAAGGAGCCGCTACAAGTCAGCTGGAGCAAGCTGGAGAGAGAAAGCCTTGACATCAGTATAGATCAAATCCAGAGAGAAGCCTTGAGCACCCTGGATGAGCGCTTCATGAGGTCATTTTAAGATGCAGGACAGTAAGTAAGCATCCAGTGTTACAATGACGTTAGTGACCACCTCAACTGTTGTGTGTGAGATAGTGTCATCTCATTGAATCCTCACAAAATCTAGAGAATACATATGCATATGGACAGTAGGAAAGCTCAGCTTGTACATAGTGGTATCAGGATCTTCACCTGGGTCCTTTAACACTGAGACCATAATCTTGCCAGCACCCTGCCAGAGCCATGCTTAGACACAGCTTTCACAGATCTAATGTGGGTATCAGGGCTTTGAACCAGTTCTAACAGGTGCAGTCATGGCCACTGGAGAAAAACCAGCACAGACTTGAATTTTTACAACTTGAGTGATTCAGAACAGACAACCGGGATGGGAAAAACTGTGGGTCAAAACTGTGGAACAGGAGACTAGGAAGAGGTGTACGAGCCCTTTCACCAGCCTGATGCCTGAGATTGCGTTACTGGCAGGATAGTGGTGAGTGATACACAGTCAGGGAAGTGTGGTTGGCTGCTGTCTTTGAAGAAAGCACCAAGTTCCGTACTCTGCTTAAAAGCTAACAGGTAAGAGATTTGTTTGCTATGCAGTGTGTATGCTGCTCTTGTATTCTAAAAATGGTTTTGGTTTCTAGCCCTGTTAGAATAATTTTTTTCTGTTCTGGTTACCATTCTGGTCCACTGAGTTGATCAGAATAATAAACCAGAACAACAACAAAAAAGTTTAAATTTGAGTCTGTTCAGTTTTTCTTCTTTGGCCCTGACTGAGCCAGAAAGAATCAGTCTGAAGCTCTATTAATAGTAAATAGAAAATAACAGTAAAGAAGCAGGAAAGTCTTTCCAATAAGCCTTCTGTCCTATCATTCACCACTGAAACAACCCTGTTAAACTCACCACCCATCATACCATGCGCATTAAAACTCAAAAATTTACACAAATTATTAACATGTTTTTTGTTTCGAGAATGCAAACCAAAGTATACAGAGTAAAAGAGAGTTTTCCTTTGCCCATCCTCACAACTCCTGTAGCGCTTTCCAGGTTATCAGTGTTAACAGTTTGCTAGGTAGACTTTCGGCTATTTTTTTCTATGCATTTGTGTATATGTAAACCTAAATATGCAAATATACAAGTTTTTTTTTTTTTCTTTTTTAAGAGTAAGTGGAAGTATACAATCCAGACCAATTTTGCATGCCTACATATCTGCAGCTTCTTCTGCTTTCCTTGACCGGTGACAGCACATTCTTCCTTTTTATTCCATACTTGTGTATACTTTTAACAAGTTCCTGTCTCCTATTCTCCACCCTCTTCTCTTCATCGAGAAAGGGGCCAGCAGGACAGCCTCCTATAAATGCATAGAACTGTCAAGTACACACACCATATGGTCACACTGTGTCCACAGGTTCAGTTCGTTTTGCATATATACAAGTTTTTAAATGTATACAAATAGGGTTTTACTATACCTGTTGTTCTGCAATTTTTTCACTTCACAGTGTCTAGGGGACCTCTCCATTTAAGAGTATAAACTGCAGCCCTGTTTCCATAGTATGTGCCATATTTTCTATCAAAAGACACATCATTAGCAGTTTTTCTGTTTTATAAACAATGCTGCAATGAACAGCCTTCTAACTGCAGCTTCTAACATGTGGGCATTTTCATAGGAAGGATATCAAGAAGTGAAATTGCTGGGTTAAAGCGTCTGTGTAGTTTACAAAGGACAAGATAGAAGGGATAGGGGTGCAGGGACCATGGTTTCAGGGGATATCTAGGTCAACTGGTATAACAAAGTACTTTTAAGAAAATATTCTGCATCCCACTTTAGTGAGTGGTGCCTTAAAAGCCAACAAGTGGCTATTTAAGCAACATCAATAGGTCCCAAAACCACCTGGAGCAGAGGAAAATAAAGGACATCAAAGACACAAGGAAAATATGAGCCTCAGAGACAGAAAGGACCACATAATCCAGGGACAACATTAGCATGAGACCAGAAGAACTAGATGGGGCCCAGCCACCACTAATGACTGCCCTGATAGGGAATACAACACACAGTCTTTGATGTAGCAGGACAAAAATGGGTACACACAATTTAAACTGGATTAAAAAGACCAGACTTGGAGGATTGCAGGAAGACTTGGCCCCTGAACTCTGTTAGCCCAGAACTGGAATCATTCCTGAAGCCAACTCTTCAGAGAGATTGGACTGGACTATAAAACACAAAGTGATACTGGTGAAGAGTGTGCTTCTTGACTCATGTAGATAAATGAGACTAACTATGGGCAGTTCCTGTTCAGAGCAAGGTGAGAGAGCAGAGGGGGACAGGAGCTGGTTGAATAAACACAGCAAATAAATGGTGGGAAGGAGTGTGTTGTCATGGCGGGGGTGGGGGGAGGTGAGAACAGCTAGAGTTACACAGCAGTCTGTGTGTAAGCTTGTGTATGACAAATTGACTCGGATTGTGAACTTTCACTTAAAGCACAACAAAATATTGAAAAAGTGTATGTAACTTATGTTTTGATAGATGTTTCCAAAACACCCCAAAAGTTGCTTCCCACTCCACAGAATGTCAAAGTAACCCTTTCTCCTACCTTTGCACTTCTGGATATTATTCATCTTGAAAGTCCTTCCAGTCTGGTAAGGTGAATGCCAATCTCTTATATTGATTTGCATTTCCCTGATTATTAGCAAGGCTGAACAAAAGGCATTTTTCAGTTCCTCAACTCACTTAACTTCTTAGTAGTTGTCAACACTTTTTTCCTTAAAACCTTCCTTTCCTGGCTTCTTGCTATCCACACCACACGCTCCTGGTTTCCCTTCTACACCTCTGGCAACCTCCTCTGTCTCCATTCCTGACCCCTCTTTCACCACTTCTCTTTCAATATTGAGGTTCCTTGTGAAGTCACCTTTGTTGTCTCCTTCCCTGACACATCCATTTTCTGAATCTATACTCTCTCATCAGAAACTTTGGTGGCACAGTGGGTTAAGTGCTATGTCTGCTAACCAAAAGGTTGGCAGTTCAAATCTGCCAGGCACTCCTTGGGAACTCTATGGGGCAGTGCTAATCTGACCTACAAGGTCACTATGAGTCAGACCCTATTCAGTCGTGGTGGGTTTGGTGTGTTTTTCTTTTTCTTGTATACCTTCGACCCAGAGAATCTCAGGCTCTTCAGGTTTCAAATACTGTCTGCACACCATGACTCCCATTTCCATCGAAGCCTTTCCTCTCACTCTAAACTTCTCTAATCCACGTCTCTGCAAGTCCACATCTCTACAAGTCCACATCTCAAGGGCACATTAAACTCACCATTCCAAATTGAATTCATGAGCTTACTTCCCCAAACTACTCTTTTGTCAGATTTTCCAACTCAGTCACTGTCTCACCAACCTTCAGGTTGCCAGCCGGGACCTGGTCTCTAATCCATTCTGCGTCCTTTGGGCTCTTTGTCTTAAATATGTCTGGAAAGCGTCCATTTCTTTTCATCTCCAGCAGCCCCATCTCTGCAGGACTTTTGCAATGGCCTCCTGACTGGTTTCCTTGAATCCACACTTGGTTCTAGCCAATCTGTTCTCTATAATACAGCCAAAGCAATTTTTGAAAACTGTATCTGATCATTCCCCTGCGCATAAACTTGTTAAGCACAAGATTGTGATGATTCAAAAGATGAAGCAGAGAGACAGAAAGGAAGAAATAAACATTCAATGATAACAGATTGGTTAAATATCTTCAGTACATACATTTGATGAGACAACATGTAGCTATAAAAAAACAAGTGTATTTCTAGCAAACATTAAGGATCAGATAATTCCAGTTAACATCTAGAACAGCATTGTGATAAAAATGTGAGCCACTTATATAATTTAAAAACTTCTAATAGCTACATTAAAAATTAAAAATAAACAGATGACATTAGTTTTAACAATATATATTGTTTAACCCTATATATATAGATATAAATTCAACATGGAATAAATATTGCGATTATTAATGGGATATTCTACATTCTTTTCTTCATATTACCCCTTCAGTGTGTATTTTACACTTATAGCACATCTCAAAGTAGACACTAAATTTTCATAGGAAATATCAATGTGTTTAGATTTCATAAAACTTGTAGTTGGAAGAAGTAGGTTCACATAGGGCATAAAAACTTGAAAGTGGAGAGACCCGTGACGTGATCCCTGAAGGAAATGCTAGATATTGGTAAAGATGTGAAGTCTTCTAAAATTATATTTTAATGCAATTCCAATAAAAATATCAAGAGAGAACATTTTGAGGAATGACTAGTTAAATTAATTCCAAAGTTTATCTAGAAGGAAAAAAATGGAGAGTAGCCAAGAAAATTTAAAACAAAAAATGTGTTATAGCAGATACAAAAATGACCTGTAAGACTATAGTGATTAAAACATTGCCATAATAGTGCAGAAAAAGACAGATTGATGAAGATAGTCCCATAGAGGAGAATTTGTGTATAATAGAGGTACTTCAGCTTGGTGGGGAAAGTATTAATTTAAAAAAGGTGCTGGTATCCCCGGGTTCCTGGGTGGCACAAACTGTTTATTCTTGACTGCTAATCTAAACATTGACAATTCAAATCTAGCCAGCAGCGCCGTGGAAGAAAGCCCTGGCGATCTGCTTCCATAGAGATTATAGCCAGGACAGCCTTACCGGAATTCAGTTCTACTCTGTAACACATGGGGTTGCCAAGAGCCAGAATCAACGTCATGCAGCAGGGTTGGGTTTTGTTGCCACTGACTATACTTTGCGGGGGGTAGGGAGGGAGGGTTGCGGAATATAGTTATCTCAAACCACACCAGAAGGAAATTCCAGATAGTTTAAAGATTTGGAAATTAACAAGAGTTAACTCTTGAGAGTTCGAGAAGATAATACTGGAGCACAGTATTAGAGGGGTGGAAAGGATAACATAATACAAAGTTACGAACTATAGAGGAAAAGATGACTGTTTGGGGAGACATTACCTACCTACCCACTGCCATGGACAGACGTTAACTGGTTACTAATGAAATCTAACTAAAAATCTGCTGAGGGCTTCTGGGAGAGATTTTCCTGCTCAGTGAAATCACACAGCTGTGAGATAAGAAAAAATATTTCTCTTTATCCTTTTCTTTTCTGATTGGGGTATGAGGATGTACTATTGAAGCTGTAGCAGCCGTTTTGTCTTATAAAGGGGAGAAACAATCAACACATTGTGGACGGCAAACGCAACGGAAATAAAGAGGCTGATGGCGTCGCTGAGCCACCACACCAACCCCGGGACCACCTGCCTCTGGATTTCAAGTTAGACAGTTAATATTTTATGGTCTAAGCTGCTGTTACTAATTTTCTATTACCTAAGACTGATCCAAATTTCACAACTTTATGTGGCAATAGATGGAGATTTGGTGTCACAGTGGTTAAAAGCTGTGGCTATTAACCAAAATGTCAGTGGTTCGAATCTACCAAGTGCTCCTTAGAAACCCTCCAGCAGTTCTACTCTGTCCTCTGGGTCACTGTGAATTGGAATCGGCTAACAACTTTTTTTTTGTCTTTTTTCAGTGGCAAAAAGTACAATAAACTTAATGAGAAAAAATATTGTCAAGATACATGGTAAATAGCCTCAATATATAAAAGGCTTTTTATAAATCAGTAAGATAAAAATATATATATAATAAAATAGGCAAAGGATGTAAACAGATAATTTATAAATTAAATTTAACTCACCCATAAAGACATAACATGTTCAACCTGAAAGACTTACAAATTAAAACCACAGTGAAATATATCGTTTTTTATTACTTGTTCATACTGGCAAAGGTAAAGAAGAGTGATAATGGCTACTGCTAGAGAGGATGTGGAGAATCAGTTTTATCACACATGTTGGTGAAATGTGAATTGCTGCAATTTACTGCAGATCAATTTGTTAATGTAAAATCAAAATTTAAAAGATATATGCTATTTTTCTTAGCAATTTTCCTTTTAGGAGTTTTTTCCGAGAGTAGTCAGATGCATGGACAAAGGTATGCCTATGCTAATATTTAGCACAGTACTACTTACAATAATAAAAAAATGAAAACAACTCAAATGTTTCCAACAACAGGTGATTGGTTAAATAAATTACGATACATTCATTCAGTGGAATGGAATTTTTTGTGGTCATCGAAAAGGATGATGTGTGTGTAGACATGTAGAAAGTCAGGACCTAGTGATACATGGGCAAAAGCAGGTTACAAAACACTATGTGTTATGATTATTTATGTAAACATGTGTGTACATACTTATAAAAACCTGTAGGTTTTTAAAACTAATAGTGGCCATCATTAGAAGAGGAAACCCTGGTAGCATAGTGGGTTACATGCTGCATCTGTTAACCAAAAGGTCAGCAGTTCAAATTTGCCAGAAATTCTTGGAAACTCTATTGGGCAGTTCTACTCTGACCTCTAGGGTTGCCATGAGTCAGACGCAACTCAACGGCAGTGGGTTTGCCTTTTGGTTTGGTATCATCAGAAGATACAGTTATGGTGGAAATTTCATTTCTCTATAACACTTAAATATTTTATACAACAGAAAAACAAAGTTGATTTCAGTTTAGAACATAAAATGTTTCAAGAATAATATGCAACAATGTGAAAATAAACGTAGGAAGTATGCTACCTATGTCAGTACTATGTAGTAGGGTTATTTTCAGGGCAAGGTTAATTTCATTGAAAATTACCTGGAATATTAACAGTAGTTATCTCTAGAGATGGGGAGAAGTGCAATAGGAATTTGAATGATTTTTATTTTATTGGCCATACTTCTCTGTATTAATTTTTTTTTTTTAACTCACATTGCTTCTACCAAAAAGTTCTACTCTTAAAAAAAAAGGAAAGCAAGGAAAGAAGAAAACCAAGCCCTGTTGGAGGACTAGAAGGTCCTGGGAGAAACCTACAAGACATGTGTTGATTTGAGGACATTAAATACAAACCCTGTTACTTAATTTGTGTGCGTGTGTCTTTTGTCCTGCTGCCAAACATTTGAGGTAACTCAAAAGAGAACATGTGATAAAACAGAAAATTATAAAGAAAAAAAAATTCACCTCCTGGGAAATAGAGATGTTCTAGAAAGACAAGATCGGGGAAAGCAAGTTCACAGACACTTATACAAGCAGAGCTTGGAAGGTCAGCTTTCATCCCTGGGGTCTGCTGCTCACCTAGCTGGAGACCTGCACTATCTGGGCCTCTTTGCAGGGTGAGCCCATGAAGAGGAAAATGTGGAAGATACTTTCTGGGGTGCCTGTCTGCCCAGCCCCTTTTCTCCTGCCTCCAGAGGGGGCTTGCTTGCAATATTACAGTGGACCAACCAGGTGAACCCTGGCCCAAATGACCCACGCTTGGTCTGTCTCCTGGACCCCGGAAATTGGGTCTGGGAGCTGGCCAGAGGCAGAGCGCACCTCTTAGCTGAGGCCTGAGAGCTCAAGAAAGGCTTAGCCCATTTCCTTTTTGTGAAGCTCCTGGTGTGTTAAGGAAGAAACAAGGTTATCAAAACGATGGTATATTTTTAATGTTTATATTGAACAAATTAATGCTTTTAACACTGAAAAACACAGTGCCACAAAAATGTTCCATTCACAAGATAATTATAGGATTTATTAAAAATATTAATTCATGGTGCACTACAGGCGGTGTGGTCCGGAGCCAAAAGGACCTGTGCCAGCCTCCTGCTCCCCTCCCGCCACATGCCCCCGAGGCTGTGAACTCAAGTGCAGCGCGAGGCAGGCAGGCGAGAGGAGTCAACGTCCTGCTTCTGCACTGCTTTCCAGGGCTTGTTTCCAGGCCCTTCTAGGCCAGCAGCCTTGGACTTATGCGATACCCTGATACCCTTCCAACAAGATCCCTCATTCATATGCTCCCTTCCCCCACGTGCGTTTCTCCTACCGGCACCCAAAAAGAACTTGGCCTGAAACAACCTGCAGACATCCCAGATTCTGACTTTTCATGGGAGACAAGCTTTTCCTAGGGAGAAAGGGAATTTTCAGCTTCCGTTGTCCTAGTCTGCGGTGAATTCATGCATATTCTCCCAAGGTGGAGGAGGACTGTTTAAAAGATGCTGAGTGGCAGAGAGAAGAATGTCACCTCAACATCCCTCCGCCAAGCCTGGCGAGGTTTGGCTGAGTCTCAAGGACGCAGGTTCAGACAGGGCGGGCCTGACGGCCTTCCTGCAAGCCGGAGTCGTCTTTGTGGAGCCAGAGTGTCAGGGAGGGCTAGAGTTCTTCTAGGCTTCTTTGAGAGTGGGGTGCTCTTGAAACTGGCTTCCGAGGGGTGGGAGTAAGAAGGCAAAGTAAGGTATTTGTCCTCTAAGTGCTTGCTGTTTCTGCTCCCTGGAAAAATAGAGCACTAGTTTACTGATTCCACGCAATGCTCTTCTTTCCTGTAAAGGCCAGACCTGTGCTATCTCAGTGATTCCTCGTGGTGCCTAGCAGTGAGCCTTAACTAAAGCAGACACACAGTATGTTTGTGGTCCTCCTTGCTGCAGCCGACATAAAAGACTGTTTTGTTTGCTCTTTGCTCAGGTGGCTCCATGGGACTGTTTTAGAACTCTTCTCTGTCCTCACATTGATAGCCAGAATTAATTCATTTAGTCTGGAAATATTTCCTGAGCACCTACTTTGTGCTGGGCTCAGTCTAGGTGTTGGGAATGCAGGACTTATGAACAAGACAGACTTGTCCCTTTCGCTCTTGGAACTTACATTTTTCTATAACCTTACACACACACACACACAAATCATATATATGCAATAAACACACACACACACACAAATTTGTATATATGTAATAAAAACACAGAAACTCCAGAGAGGATCTTTTCCTGGACCCCCCCAAATGCAACCAACTACAATGTTTCCCGGAAAGAAAGAAACATTCACCAGAGAAGACTCCCAGCTTTTGTGGTAGTCTGCTGAACAAGGGACCCACTTCTGGCATTCCTTGTTTGAAAATCCCATGTCTGCCACTCATCACGTGCACACCCATACACATGTTACGCACGCAGTTTACATTCGTGACATATAGAACCGGAGACCAGGGAAGGCTGCCTGCCACGTTATACAGAACGGATTGGCAGCTGGGACCGAAGGCAATAGAAATAAGCTATTGATCAAGGGTTATAAAAGTACTGCGACTGGGATCCTGTGATGCTTGCAAGCGAAGGGCAGCAGTAAAGTGCTACACAAATGCAATAACATTTATAACCTGAGGGCAAGTGCTTTTTACATGAAAATAAAAAGCTGATCCTCTGTTTAATTCTTCTCTCCTCCTTGGGACAGGCTGGCCTTTGACAAGTCCACTGGCAGGGGCCTATGCAGGGCCATGCCAGCTGAGTTGGCCTCTTACTTTCTGGGTTAATTGGCGGGGTCTCATTTCGCCATGCAGGTGCCTTCTGGTGGTCTGTGGAGTAATGTGTACTTTTTGAGCTTGGCTTTGGAAGAAGGAGGGGAACAGCAGTTCCCTGCCACCTTGCTTGGTTTGCTTTCTGAATATTGCCTGATACTGTTGGGAGCTGAACTTTTCACTTGAATGGATGCTGCAAATCACTCCTTAGAGTTTCATTCTGTGGTGTTTGTAAAAAGGAAAAGTCCTGTTTTCAGGGAGAAATAAATGACTAAGAAAGACAGTTCTGAAGGTACTAAAAAAACAGTAAATGCATCACGATGACCGGAACAGAGTAACTCAGAATTTTCTTACAAAAGTCACCAGGCCAGTGCTTCCTGTGTTCCTAGGAGCTCTGGTACTGTTAAGATGCTCCATCGAAATTGGTCAGATAAATAAACAGGAAAAATGCTTCCTTTTGAAGACTCATGTTGTATCTTTGCCATTTAAGAGAAGTCCTGCAGTAAAGAAACAGTTTAATTCTGTGTAACGGCATCTCTCTGATTTACTTGGCTGCCACATTCCCTTAAAGTTTCTGTCATTGTTTCCCTTTTTCTTACCCCCGTGCCTAGTAACAACTGGATGGTTAGGACTGTGTATCAACTTGGCTGGGCCATGATTCTTGATGTTTATATGTGACCACTCCCATAAATGCATTGGCAGTTTTCTTGGAGATGGGGCCTGCATCTGTATGTCAGCAGTAGTTCTGGCTATTTGGTTGCTCTGGATCCTGCCACTGTCTCCTGTTCTTCTGACCTCTGGCTCCTGGGACTGGAGCTATCGGCTTACGTACTGATCTCAGGATTCAGCAATCTGCACACCCTGCGAGTCAGAGTCCTGCTCTCTGGCCCACTAATCTTAGGTTTGCCAGCCCCTGTGGCTACATGTATCTAGTGAAGGCTCCATCCCAATCCATGGACTCGAGACATTTCAGCCTCTGCAGTTACATGAGCTATTTACTTGATAGAAATCTCTCCATATACATATATGTGCTTTACTAGTTTTGTTCTCTAAAGAACCTAGCCCAAGACAACAACACGCTTTGGGAAATGTGGTATAGGTACTTACACAAGGAAATGATATTATTGCCTGCCATGTATTACATGCTTACTATGTGTAAGACATTTTGCACGGATTATTTCCAACCACCAAAAAACTCTGTAAATCTTTTTATACTTATCTTACAGGTAAGAAAAACAAGGCTAAGAATGGACAGGTAACCTGCCCAAGGATACTCCCCTAAGTAGTAACTTAGCCAAGATTCTAACCCATGCTTTTCTGACTCCCAAATCCAGAATCTACATCATACCATGTGTCTTCCTGGAAGGGACAGAAACTTCTTTTTTTGCCAAGGACAAAGTGAGTTGCTCTTGAAGACCCTTGTCTCAGGATCCACTCATCTTTCTCAAAGCCTTGCCTGATTAGTCTCTCAGCCTGGTGCGGCCCCTTAACTCCTTCTTGTGGCTCATGGGAATTTCCATTGGAAAGCAGAAACTTCATCTAAATAGCCATGGGCAGGAATCCCAATTTTGCCATTTACCATTTATGTGACCTTAAGCAATTTACTTAACCCCTTGGTGCCTCAGTTTTCTTATCTATAAAATTTTAAATATGTACAAAACATCTGGACAGCATGCACAGTAAATGGCAGCTGTTATTTTTACTGTTAATAATTAACAGTTAAATCTTCATGGGGGAAAAAAAAACTCATCAGGAAGATCTCAGACACCCTTGCTTTAAATCCCTCTAGTGTCCTGAGGTGACAAAACACAGATTTTTTTGTTGTTGTTAAAGATGATAAAACTGAAGCCTGATATGCCAAGTGCAGCTAGCTAGCTCATCACAGAACCGGGACCTGGATTCCAAGTACATAGAGGTTTCAGGCATTCTAGAGTGCCAATGGAAACCCCGGTGGTGTATTGGTTAAGAGCTACAGCTGCTCACCAGAAGGTCAGTAGTTTGAATCCACCAGGTGCTCCCTGGAAACTTTATGGGCAGTTCTGCTTGGTCCTATAGGATTGTTTTGAGTCAGAATCAAACAGATGGCAACAGGATTTTAGTTTTTGATGTGCCAAAAAATTAAATACACCTGAGAAGGCAGAGAAATTTAGATTTAAAGATTTGGGAATTATTTCCAAAGGAAATCCAATCAGCAATGAGGATAAAATTCCTCTGAAATTATAAGTCTGGCAAAACAACAAATGAGAAACTTCAACAAAAATTAGATCTAAGCACACTTTCTTTTGGAGAACTCATTCTGAAAGCCCAGGCCCACTTATATTTCCTATTGTCACTTTTTCTTTGTTTTTGCTGGTTATTCGCAATGACTCAGGACAGAACCATTTTTCTTTATAATACCATTTTTTAAAAATTTATTTAGGTTCCAATAGCAGATGAAAATAAAACCTCTGTGTTAATGTTGCCATTCTCTCAGCTGGTCTTGCTCGGTGATTTCCTGGGTTTTGCCTAAGTTGCTGAGGCAAGGACACTCCAGGATGAAAGGAGCTGTCTTGTGGCATAGTCGGTCACAAAGCTTAGGTGGGAGCATTTCTGCTTACAATGGGCCTGTTCCAACCATCCACCCGCTGACGTTTATCAAAGGAAATGTAATAGTCATCCAGATTGGAACTGCAATGAGTTTTTCTTTTCTATTAGATGAACAGCAACAACACAGTGTACTTGGAAAAATAATAAGTTTGAGCTTATGCTAATTGAGAAACTAGTATTAAAATCAAGTGTTTGAGGCTTTGAGACTCATAACACCTGTACTTTTGGGAGTCTAAAGTCCCCAAGTGGCTACTGGAAAATGCTTCTTGCTTTTTCTCTCTCACTCTCAGTAAAAGTTAGAGCATAATGCTGATTCAGCTCCCCTACTTCTCTGCATTGTCTCTATAGCTGCCAATAGGATTCTTAGCCCAAAGCCACTAACCTCTAGTTTCATTCACCAAATCTCATGCTGGGATTGGGAGAAGTCATGTTATTTTAAATTAAATTTTTAAATTTAGCAAATTCATCTGTCTTTCACTTACAAGACCAGTTTTCAGTAAACTCAGTTTTTTGCAACTCCAATCTCATCACTTCTCAAGCAAAGAGAGAAAAATGAACGGTATAGCACGCCCGTTTCACAGATGAGGACAATAGGGACTCTACTCATGCCATAAAAAACTTCTCACCCATCTCTGCAACATCCTAGTGTTGCAGGGATTTGGCTTATTTATGCGATAATGTGTAAGCATAAATGGTTTTAGCACTGGGATAGTAATGGCTTTCATCAAAGAGGGCTTATCTATAGAAATAATGTTTTGAGTCTAAAGTTCCAAAATTCTAAGAGCATTGAAAACATTTATTATTTTAGTAGCTCTTAGTGTCACCATGAGTTGGATCTGACTCGATGGCACCGGGTTTTTTTGTTTTTAATAACATTGCCACCTAGTAAATAGATGAAACTAATATCCCATTTTAGAGATGAAGGAAATGAGACTTAAGAAAAAGTAAATTGGCCTGGAATTAAAAACAAGGAATGAAATCTAAGACTTCTGCTTTTCTGCTCCCACCACTTTGGGGTACAATTCTCCCTCTTTTCTAGCTTGGATGCACACAGCTAGCTAGTTTAACACTAATGGGTGTCAGGTTCATCCAGAGGGCATGACCTTAGTAGGTAAATTATTCAACAATGAGGTTGGTGTGACTATTTATAGGTCATAAATCAGTTATATATTCAGAAATATGAGAACAGGTCCCTAAATAGAAAGGCAATGGTTACCTATCCAGCACTTCATTTAAATATACGTGGCTTTGAAGTCAGGCATAGTTGCATATCTGATATTTTTACATTCATTGGATGTTGGAAGAAGTGGATAGGAAATAGGTGTATTAATTATAGCAGAAGAGGAGGGCTAAGTCCAGTGATGACAAAACGGATTTCTATCATGGACAAGCTCCCAACAACTGATAATGGTTGCCTGATGCACTGTGTTAAGAGAGATTCAGAGGCTAAGTTCAGGCTCACTTGGAAAACACACAGGCCACTGGTTTACCATTCCTGGCTGAATTATGCCATATCCTTTCTCCACTAATGATAGACGTTTCACAAAAGTGAGAATACTGAGTTGCATTTATTCACTGTAATTGTCCTGCTGCATCTTACAAGCTGATAAATCTCCTGGAACCAATCAAGGAAAGAGAAACCAGATTGCTTCTTTACCAAGGGCATTTGTAAGATCAAGATCATGAAGAAGAAGTAAGAGAGATCCCAAGGTCCAGCTGTGACACATCAGACTGCTGGCTGGGTTTGGGAAATCTCTTGCCACCGTTGTCCAGGGTGGGCAGATTTCTCTGCCATGCCTCTGTTCTGAAACCCAGCCTGCCCCATAATTGATCCTTTTCTTCTTTGGTAGTATTTCTTTCTCTCATTTAGCATCTAAGTTGATTTGTGTACATAATTGCATCTTATTTCAGTGTGAGACAATGCCAGGTCTAATGATGTGCATTTGAGGTTATTCATAAACTATAAAGTGCTCCGGTCATCATCTGGTTTTGGATACAGCCCTAAACAAGTCCTTCCAAGGAATCTCCACTCTCCTCTTCCTTCAGGCCTAGGCCTTTCCAGGCTCTGAACCCTGGGACAGCGACCCCTGTGGCTGCTGCTTCTCTTCTTCCTTTTGCCAGGCCCACATCAAAAAAACAATCACTCTTAGACCTTACTCTAGTCTCTGAAAAATCAGGTCATGTCCTGTTTGGATGCCAGGCACACTCTTGTGGCTTTCTGTTCAGAATTGTACTATCTTCAGGGCCACTGGTTCCTAATCTTCCACGCCACCTCCCTAGCACTGCCCTCCAGATACCCTGCTTTCTCTCAGGTTTCATTCTCCATCCTTTATCACAGACCTACCCTCCCTGTTGCTTGCAGTCTTGATATCTGGGACTGTACCCTTTACCTATTCTGATCTAGCTCCCCTTCTGTGCAAAATTTTCTTTTTTTTTAATTTTTAAACTAAAAGAATTACTAGATCTCCGTCATTCCCTTTCCATATTCCCTTGGAACATCATCCTAAAATGGCTGATAATGATTTACCTTTACTGAGAACTTACATGCCAGACATCTGTCCAAGGCTTTACATGTGTTATTTCAGTTAATCCAAACAATACTCCTGCCATTATCCCCATTTAACAGGTGAGAAGACTAAGACACTGGAAGTAAATTATCCAAGATGATGTCAAGTGATAGGTGGTGATATGATTAGTAATCTGATTCCAATTTATCATTTTGCAATATCTCTGTTCAATAATTCAAAATCAGATTTGCATGTAGAAGGCAAGTGCTGTCATGCCTGTCAGCTTCCAAATTCACGATAACCTTTTTCATTCCCCACCCTGCCCCAGTGCTAAAACATAGGTTAATTACACAGTTTTCCTAACCTTTAAAAACACTTAATAAATACAGGAGTATGCTCTCTATACTGAAATATACAACTTGAGATTCTTGCTATTTTCTGTATGACGGTCATACATTAATATTTGTTTAAAGATACTTCCAGGCCCCCTTATTTACATTGTAAGTTAGAAAACACTTCCTGTGTCCATTTCAGGAGTACAATACAATTTGCCAACTCTTTAGGGGAAGGTGGATTTACACAGCACCTAGTCAGACTTAAGTGTTTAGGACTGGACAAGCCTGGTGCTAGCTTGACATACTGTGCCTGACCCTGTGTGCTCTATGTGATACAGAGGTTGCAAAAAACTTGCGAGAACATTAGTTCAATAATGGCAGGAGGACTTTCTGTTATCACAACAAAGGTGTGCCCTAGCAGACTTAGCTCAGAAGATAGAAGGCTGCAAACTACAGCTTAAGCTTCTCGTTAGCTGGAATTTGGGATTTAACTCATAAAGGTGTCTATATAGTTCTTCAAGTTCCTAGATTTCAATGCTCACAGGAAATAAATAACAATAAGATGATAGGTATTTGTGCAGTGTGATATGACTTGCAAAGCACCAGTAATGATAACTAACATTTATCATGAATGTACGACATGCGTGATTTCTTTTAACCTGTACTACAACTCTATGAAGTCATATGATTGGTTTACCTTTTGCACATAACGAAATGGGGGCTTAGAAGATTTGCCCAAGTCTGTATTAATTCTCACGTTCCTGAGTCCTGCTACTTCTTATTAACAGTTAGGACCCTCAAAACGCCACAGGGGATTAAGTGTTATTATTTTCCCCATTTTGGATAATAAGCCCAGAGAGATGAAGTAATTTCTTCAACATTGGCAGAACCTGGCTGCAAGCTCAGATTCTCAGACTCCAAATCTGGTCACCTTCTACAAGGTAAAGCTACTGCTCGGGCCAGCATACCATTTATTTATGTCGATAATAGATAAACTAAACTCAACGAAATGATAAGATTCTTAAACATCCCCATTCTGGGAGGATTTCTCTGTGATACATTTAGCAGCTCAGCAGCTTTAAGGCAGGTATTTCTAGAGCTCTAATTGCCAACATCGTAATTTTTAACAACAGATCCAGCTGCCCCTTGATCTCTGTCAGTTTCTTTGGGGGCAGTAACCAAGATCTGCTTCTGTGGAGGGCAGAGTCTCAGGGACAAAAACACACAGGTAAATCCATCCAAGGTGTTTGGCCAGTTCAGCGATTCTCAACCAGATGCAACTGAAATCCCTGCTTCCCACCCAAGGATGTCTGGCGACATTTTTGGTTGTCACAAGTTAGAAAGGGTGTGCTTGCTACTGGTATGTAGTAGGTAGAGGCCAGGGATGTGGCTCACCATCGGATATTACAGAGGACAGCTTCCCACAAAAAGGAATTATTCAGCCCCAAGTGTCAATAGTGCTGAGAGTGAGCAGTCTTGGTCTAGTTAATGCTGTTAAACACACACACACACACACACACACACACACACACACAACACACCTCACACCTGAAATTTCTTAGGATTAAATCGACTTTAGAGATTATGGCATAGTGATGAAATTGAAGATATTCTCCAGAGAGTGGATTGCTTATTCAATAATATTTATTTATTTACAAGTCATAACGGACCCATTTCTAATTATGACATTGGCTTACCATCAAGACTCATAAAAGAAAGTTAAAACGAAGGTTTTAAAAAGATCAGAAACCACTGAAACAGTAGGGAAAAAGGATGTACAGTCAACTTCTGCTAGTCACTGGGGATTTTCTGTCATAATTCTTTAAAAAGCACATTGCTATGTCTCCTCTACTTATTTAAGCACTTTGTTGGTACATGCCAGGCTTTCATTTGTTCCAGACCAAAAAGAATTAGAAAAGAAGACCTGTTGAGTTCCAATAGTTCCTTCTCTGCCTCAAGGAAGAAGAGGACCCTCAGGTTTTCAGACCAAGTTCAAATCCTCTTCAGGCTGACCTCTGAAGAGATAACTGGGTTATTACTTTTCAGCCTGGGATAGGGAAAAATACAGTGTCTGAGAGAAGAGAGGTTGGTTGAGGAAGCTGGGCAATCAGTTCTTTCCAGGAGTGTTTCATTACTTTGTTTTACCATCAATTTCTAGAACCTCAGAGATTCTACTTGTATTCAAATACAAGCACAAAAATATCTCAATATCCATGGGTACCAAAAAAACACCCAAACCCATTGCCATGGAGTAGATTCTGACTCTTAGTGACCCTACAGGACAGAGTAAACTCCCTATAGGGGCAGAACTGCTGACGTTTTGGTTAGCAAACCAAAAAAACCAAACCCCTTGCCATCAAGTTGATTCTGACTCACAGCAACCCTAGAGGACAGGGTAGAACTCTAGATGATAAAGAACTGCCAACAGAGTTCAAATGAGTGCTTGGGGGATTTGAACTGCCAACCTTTTGGTTAACAGCCATGGCAGTTAGCAGGGTTTCCTCTGGTTAGCAGTCCAGCTTTTAACCACTACACCACCAGAGTTCCACCCACGGGTATGGTTATGTATAATGCTACTCTAAAACTTAAAATAAAACTTAAAGGAAATCTTCATTCATTGTTTATTATAATATATATCTCCACTATATTTTTACTATATTTATAGCATCTTTGCATTACAGATGGTCTTTACAGGGAGCTAGCTGTTTCATAATTTTGAGAGTATTTTCATTATTTAGTAAAAACCAGTTGTCACTAAGTCATCTCTGACTTACAGTGAGAGGTCACGTGTATCAGGGTTGAACTGTACTCTGAAGGATTTTCAGTGGCTGATTTTGTGGAAGTGGTTGTCAGGCCTTTCTTCCAAGGTGCCTCTGGGTGGCCTTGACCCTCCAGTATTTTGTTAGCAGCTGAGTACATTAATCCTTTATACCACCCAGGGACTCCACATTTCCCAGAGTCCACTAATATTAATTAAAGATTATCTATCAAATAAAAGTTATTTAGATATCTACTTCCTAAACCTGTTGCTGTTGAGTTGATTCTGACTATAGGACAGAGTAGAACTGTCACGTAGAGTTGCTGAGGAGCAGCTGGTGGATTTCGGATGCTGACTTTTTCTTTAGCAGCCAAGTTCTTAACTGCCGTGCCACCCAGGTCTCCACCTAACTCCTACTCTACACCAAAAGAAATCACAAACAGTAACAAGGTAAACGTGAAAAAGAGAAATCATAAAAATATGAGAAGAAAATCTCAGATATTTTTTCAACCTTGGAGTCTGGATGCCCTCTTAAATCATGGAGCTAAAAGGTAGGAATATATACAAAAACCAAGAGATTTGATTATTTTTATAAAAATTAAAAACTGCACATCAGATGTTTAATAACATCCAAATTTTGAGTTTTTAACCTTTGTTCAACATGTTTTGATGGCTTCTATTAATTTTTTTTGCAGTAACTAAGTGATAACCTATACCCATTACCACTGAGCTGATGCCAACTCATACAGACCCTATAAGACAGGGCACAATTGCCCATAGGGTTTCCGAGCTGTAAATGTTTATGGAAGCAAACTGCCACATCTTTCTCTGCAGAGTGGCAGTAGGTTTAAACTGCTGATCTTTTGGTCAGCAGTTGAGTGTTTAAACACTGCACCACTGGGGCTCCTTAACTAGGGATAGGAGAGCAAATTCTTACTGTACAGTTGCTAGAATTTATTACACCATTCCTGTCTAAAAGTTGAACTTATTTACCCCAAAGGAACTTTTAATAGTAAACTTTCAATTTCAGCTTGCTTCTGAGATCTTCACTCACTTACACTAATTGTTATTTTTACTTATTTATTTTGACCGCCTTTGTCATGTAGGTCTCACAACAATCCTACAACATATCATCTTTATGTATGAGAAACACCGGGGTTCAAAAAGCCTAAATGTTTTATCTAAGGTCGCCATGAGTCAGATCTGACTCGATGGCACTTGGCTGGCTTGGCAAGGCCACATAGCTGGTATGTGCTAAACCAATCGCCAACTCATGGCAACCGTATGCATGTCAGAGCAGAACTGTGCTCTCTAGGTTTTTAATGACTAATATTTTGGAAGCAGATCACGGGGCCTTTTTTCCAACTTGTCCGGTGAACTCAAAACTCCAACCTTTTAGTTAGTGGTCAAGTGCCTTCACTGTTTGCACCACCAGTAAGACCTCAGAAGATGCACCAACATTTATAAAACCAAACACATCACTTCACTCGACCAAAGTCCCCTGCCCCCAGGCCTGTATGACATGCCTGCACCATCAAGATACCAGGAGGACACCTTCTCCAGAGCAAAGTCTGTCAACTCAGAAAATTAATGTGAAGGCACAAGCAAAGATGTATCACGCAGCCTTATGTGCCGGATACTATATAAAGCACTTTACATGAATTAATTTCAATCTTCACAATAGCCCTACCCAAGATAACTACTGTTGCAGAGTTGATTCGAGCTCATAAAGATCCTATAGAACAGAGCACAACTGCCCCACAGGGTTCCCAAGGAGTAGCATGTGGATTACAAGTGCCAATCTTTTGGTTAGCAGTCAAGCTCTTAACCATAGTACCACCAGATCAGTAGCCCTAGGAAGTAGGTATTAATAGCTGTTTTACAAGACAGGGAAACTGAGGTTCTGAGAGGTTAAATAACTTATCCAAAGGCACCTTAGCTGAAAAGGAGCAATGCTTCTTGAGTGGTAGAGACCAAGTTGCTGGATTTCACTCCTCTTCACCACATTAGAGTGTGAAAGGGTATTCGAATGAAAATAAGACGTATCAATTAATCATGAACTAGAGTACTATACTCTTTACCTTAAAGTTTGATGGCTAAAAGTTTGGAGGGTTACATGGTTATCCAATTAAAATATCTTAATTAATGAGCAATGTTTCCAACATGACTTTGTATGACAATTAATTTTTAATTGTTACGTTATTGTTGTGTCCCATCAAGTCAATGCCAACTTACTGTGATCCTATAGGACAGATCAGAACTGCCACAAAGGGTTTCCAGGGAGTAACTGGTGGATCCAAATCACTTACCATTTGGTCAGTAGCCTGAACTCTTAATCACTTTGTTATCAGGGCTCCGCAACTGTTATGTGAACATCTAAATAGCTGCACAATTTCCTGCCCCAAAAGTTCAGTAGATGGTCAACTTCTGTCTTCTGTTGCAAAGGCCAGCAAACTATGTCCCATGAGTCCAATCCAGCCACTGTCCCGTTATGTCAGGCCTTTGATCTAAGAATGTTTATTTTTTTTTAATGGTTGGAAAAAGAAAAACTATTTCACGATATGTGAAAATTACATGAAATTCAAATGTTACTGTCTGTAACTAAAAGTTTTATTGGAACACAGCCACACTCACACATTGTCTATGGATGCTTTTGGGAGAAAACAGCAGACTTGAGAAGCTGTGATGGAGACTGTATGTTGAGCAAAGTCTCTCATATTTACTACCTGGATCTTCAAAGAGCTTGCTGACCCTGTGCTCTAGAGCATTTACACAGTCAGGCACACTTCGAGCTTCTGATTTTTTAAGTATTTTTGCTTCATAGTTCTGAAAAATGTTAACTTACTTTCCCGCAAGAACACTTCAGCCTCTCTCTGAAGAATTTTGACAGCCTGGGCTAATTTGAGAGGACACCATTAGGTTATGGTCCTAGTCACTAGCCAGTTCAGCGTGAAAGACCCTCTCCCTTCTGTATCTGTTACATACACAAGAGTTATCTGTAGATGTGGTACAGCTGGGTCTTAACTAGCCAACCTGGCCTTCCGTTACTCATCTTGACGGTGTGGTGGGTTTAGTTTCACATTATGAGTTCATCCAGCCTTCTTGAATCTTTTATAGGGATTTTCATTTTCGATCTCAAACTCATACACTTTCTCTGCTGTTTTTTTTTTTTAGCTCAGAGTACTAACTAGCTTACACTTGTAAAACAAAGCCCATACTTCTGTTGTTTCTTAACTTTAAGAAATCAAAATTTTAAAAGATTGCTTTTTATTAAGAAACTAAACTTAATCTTGCAGGTCACAGAATAAGAAAATACCTTCATATCCAATGATCTCAAAGCACCTCTAGTGAAAATACATAACAAGGTGAAGAACACGTTTATTTTTAAATACTGAGTATTTCTTAGAGGAAATGCTATTTAATGGAAAAAGATTTGATTGGTAACAAGTAAGAGTCTTAGGCTATTTCTGGTTCTGCCAATGACTCACTTTGACTTTGGGCAAATATCTCACCACTGTTGCTCTTTATCTGCAAAAACTGGACTTCATGCCTATGGGAGTTGCATGGCTAATCAATGCCTGGAAAATGCGTAGTGGCAGATGCTACAAAAGTGCTGAGCCTTAAAAACAAAACCATCCCCACCCCCCATTTGTATTCAGTCGAGGTTGGGGTTTATTGTTATTTAACATTCGAAGGCCAACACTATGTTAAGTCCAGCCTGCTGCACAGAACAGATATCCTGTCCAGAAAGGATTTTTAAAAAACCTACGATTTTGGACTTTGTTGTGTTTGGGGGGTTATTTTAGAATCCAGTATTATGCAAAAATATTATGCTTTAAGTTGAAAACTATCGATCTAAAAATCTAAATAACCCCTCTCCCAAAACAGGAAAGAGGCCCATCACCGCCCCGTCAAGAAATCTCTCAAAACAAGAATTCTGATTATTTTTTTCCTCCCTGCAGTTCTCCATGTTACAGTCTTTGGAGGTAGAATAAGCATAAAATACTTTCACTAATAAAATATGACAAACCGCCGGATTATACGTGGCCGATTCCCAGTGATTGCCCTGCTACACAAAGCAGAAAAGTAAATGCCATCATCCCCCTTAGAACAAAAGAACTTAGGAATAAAAAACATGGAGGGGGGGGCAAAGCAGCAATAAATAAAGGTGAGCGAAGGACCCTGTCCCCAGCCCCTCCCCGAAGCGAGTGTGGGACTAAGTACGGCTAATAAAGTGGTTCAAGGGTAGTTATTTGGAAAGGGGGCGGGGTGGCGAGGGGAGGGGAGCGGGCGAGCTGCGGCCGGGGATTGCATGTTGCATTCGACTTGAGGTTGCATCTTTCTCCTGTTGCCTGGACCACGCTCCCCTATTGCAGTGCTTCCCCACTGCTTCTCCTCATTCCTGCCCTCGCGGCTTTTTTCCCCCCTTAAAACTGCTGTTGCACTGGAGGGAGTTGGGGCCGCTCCGGGGCCCCCTTGCAGCTCCTGCTGGCGGGAGGGGGAGTTGGGCTTGGGTCGCGGAGTTGGGGGGGCCCCAGCGGGCTCCGGCCTCGCCTCGGCTGCGGCTACATGATAGCCGGGCTGCAGCGCAGCACGGGCCCATCATTGCGGCTGCACCGGAGTTTGGCCGCCGCCGCTCCTTGCTCAGCCCCATCACTGCCGCCGCCGCTGCACTGGAGTTTGGCTGCTGCTGCCCTACTTCACTCTAGTTTAGTTTCACTCACTTTACATCCGGGTTTTTTCCCTAGGCAATGGGGGCCGCAGCACACCCCGTTCCTTAGGCAAAGTGAAATAAATTCGCCGCACCGACACGTCAAGTAGTCCGCCCGTCCGAGCGCCGCCGCCGGGCCTCGCTGACCCCCCCTGCCGCCGCTTCTTCGCCCCCAGGGGGGGCCTTGCTTTCCCGGAGCCGCGGGCAGAGGCGCGGGGGCCCGGGCCGGCCGCCGTACAACTCCGCCCGGCGGCCCCCTCCCTCTCCGCCGTGCCCCTCTACCCCGGCGCCTCCTCTTTCCCCCTCCCTAGTCTCCGCTTTCCCAGCCCCAGTCCCTCTCGCCCGGCTCTCGGGAGCGGCGGGGGCGCGCACGGCGGCAGCGGCGGCGGGCCGGCGAGGCCGCGCGGCGGGCTCCCGCGCGGGCGAGTGTGTCTGGGCCTGGGCGGAGGGATCCCCGGGCTGAGGCGGCGGAGGTGCTGCGGCCCGGGGCCGGGTGGTGAATGGGCTGGTGGTGCTCGCTGCTGCTGCTGAGAGGAGGAGGAGGAGGATGAAGAGTTGGGCTTGTTTGTCTCCCACAGTTTCTCTCCTGCTGCTCTGATTTTTAGCCCCCCTATTCCGGCCCGGGGCCTGTGTGTGTGTCTCTCCAGAAGGTGGAGGAGGATCCAGTTCCTCCCCCCCGCCCCCCTCCTCCCCACCCCCCCTTGCCTGGGGAAGAGGAGGAAAGAAACAGTCCAGAGAGAGAGAGAGAGAGAGAGAGAGAGAGAGAGAGAGAGTGAGTGAGTGAGTGAGTGAGAGAGAGAGGGAGAGGGAGAGGAAAGGAGGAGGAGGAGGAGGAGGGAGAAGGGAACAACCTACCATCTTAACACACTAATATCTAAAAAGTGCGAGAGGCCCAGAGCAGCAGCAGAAGCAGCAGCAGCAGCTCCAGCTTCTTCCCTCCCTCCCCATGAAGAAGAGTTCCCTCCTCCTCCTCCTCCTGCTTCTCCTGCTCAGAGTTCCTGCCTCCAGCTGCCAGGGGGGACAGCCAGCCAGCAGCAGGAGGGTGCAGTATCCCAGCTTTTCCATTCTCTCTTCTCACTCTCCTCTCGCTCTCTTTTTTTTTTTTCTTGAGTAGCTCTATTTCCCCTCCCTCCCCCCCTTCCCCCTTCATCCTCTCTCCCTCTCTCTGTCTTGTCTCTGGTGTTTGTCTCTGGGAGGAACAGGGGCTGCCTGCTTAGAGTTTGTTGTGGGGGGAGGTAGGGGGAGGGGAGGGGTGTGTGGGAGGGAGGAGGGAGAGGGGGTGTTCTCGCCAGGACCCCTCAGTCAACTTGAGATTTGAGCAATAACTTCCCCTTCGGGGCGCCCCCCTGCGTGCCCTTCCTATTCCTCCCCCCCCTAAAAAAAGACAATGGAAAAACCTGTCTCCCCCCTTCCTCCCTCCTGCCCTCCACCCCTCCCCAGGATAAATTGGAAGTAAGTTTATGAGCAGCCTCGGGAGCCTGGGCGCAGAGTGCAGGGCCGGAGCGGGTGACAGAGGCGGCGCGTTGGGGGCGGCGGGGAGGGGGGCATCACATTGTCCCGGCGGGGGGCCAGGGAGGGGGGCTGCAGGCGGGGGTGGGGGGTTGGAGCCTCGTCCGCCCCCCTTAGCTCTCCCTCGCCGGCGATGGTCGCCTGGACTCTTTTTCCAGTACCCTCCACCCCTCAGGATGCTGTCGGGGGGAAGTTTTTATTACGGTTATTTATTTATTTATTATTATGATTATTTTTTGGAAAACCATCTTGTTGGCGACTGAGCGATCTAGATAAAAAAAATAAAAAAGCTGCGGCTGCTGACGCTGCCGGGCCCAAGTGTATGTGTGTGTGTATGTGTATGTGTATGTGTGTATGTGTTGGTGCATTTGTCTTGGGTGGCCGGAGCAGCGTTGGGGAAATTCCGCTTATTCTTCTTCTTCTGCAACTTGTTATTCCGGAGAGTCTGCCTGCACCCCTCACCCCGGGGCCGGCCCTCCCGCACTCGCCCTCACCGCCGCCGGCCGCGGGGCGCCCCCGGGACCCCGAGCGTTCCGGGGCCGACCGGCCGCTCCGAGAGGGGCCGCGGCCGCCCTTCCCCCGCCTGCGCCCCCGCCGGGGGGGAGGGGCGCGCGGAGTGGGACTCTTTCCGTTTGGTCCAGCCCCATCGTGCACGCAGTTCCCAACACTTCTCGTCATCCTCTCTTTGGTCTCTTTATTCTGCTGAGCGGTGCTGTCAGGATTTCTTTTTTCCCCTGACTACGTTCACATTGGTGGGTAGCAGCAAGGTGGCCCTGGTAGGGGAGGGGTTGATAACGACATTGGGCATAGGGGGAGAATGCCTTCTTTCAACTTTGTAGCTTGCACACCGCCCCCCCCCCAGAAGGCCACACGCCGGTTGTGGGGTGCAGCTGTGCCGAGAGTGATTTCTAAGTAGTTGAGTAGTTGAGATGAGGCTAGGACTGCTAATGGTAGGCAGGTTTTGTTTTCATTGGTGAATCGGGTGTCATCATATTCCGGTCATATGTTGAAATATTCTTTGTTTAGGTCTTGAAGTAGAGGATCTCACTCTGCACGTCCACACTGTGTTGTTTTTTAATGATGTCTCTGGAAGTATGGCTTTCTAGAATTTCAAATGTGAGTTAAGGTGGGGATGTGTGTGGGCCTCAGCACTGGCCTTGACAGTGAACTTTGTGGCTGTGTTTTGGATTTCAGAGATTTGACCCATAGCTGGGTCGCGAGTTGTGGATTTTTGTTAATAGTAGATGTCAAACGAAGGTAGATGCTTGAGCTGGGGAAAGTTAGAAGAACATTTATATATTAATAATTGATAGCGGATTATTAGATTAATTTGGCTGATGAAAGGCTTCCCCCCCCCCCCCAAGGAATCGTGCACTCTAGGAAGGAAGCCTTTTGATATGCACAGTTTTTATAGGGGTTCTAAAGACCTGGGAGCTGGACTGTCTCCTTTTAGAGAGAAGATACTCATCAACATCCGTGGCTTTATTGAAGACCTGATAAAGAGACTGAAATTGGAACTAAGACGTCTAAGGGTACTCTCCAGTGTTTATGTTGTTTACATCTGCTGTGCACTTATGTTTGGACAGTAGAAATAAATAGGTCAGTTTTTGCTTTAGTTTTTGAAGACTAGCCCGAGTTTTTTGTTTTTTGTTTTTTTTTTAAGTTTCACAATGTACTTGATTCACAGTTTTGTAGGAAACTTGCTACATTTTTATTGGAAACACTTATTTTAAACTTGGTAAGTTCTTTCTTATCCCTTCTATCTCTTCTTACAAATGTGAGCTTGTGGGCTTATAACTAGTATATTGGGCCATTTAAAGTGTCTGAAGAATTTTTTAAGCAATTTTAAAATTCCAGAACATATCTTTTGATGGCAAAGAGGAAATTTCTGTGTGCAGTTACATTCAAGTCTCTCAAGAAAATTTCTGTATTTAATTAAGTCTTCTGTAGATGTACAACTGTCCTTAAGTGGGGTGAGTAGTAATAGGGCAGAAACTTCTCAAAACAAACTTGGGACCAGTATGTTAAAAATATGTCAGGTGCTTTTCTTTACCTCAGACTTATGCTTTTGTTAACATAGTAATATTTAAATTTAAGTGTCATTGCTCGCCTGGCCTCATAATACAGTCTTGTGCATGAGTTGCTGTTGAAGGGCTTTTAAGCTTAGTGTTTAGGAAAATTTGCAAGCTTTTTTAAGCATGTTATGTTTTGGACTCAGACAAGTCTTTATGAAACTGTAATTAAAAAAAGTCTCCTACTTATGCTGAATTTTATTTTTAAGAGGTATGATGGACAGGGCCCTATTTCTTTTAGCTTTGAAAGGTCCATCCTTTTCCCTATTCAATCGTCTGGAAGGAACTGCCTCAGAAATACTCTTCTTCTGGTTACATGAAGAGCTCTAAATGCTATCCAGCAGGAGGTGCTACAGCAAGAAAAAGCAGATCTGACTTTGAGGGTCTTTCCACTTATTACAGCTCTACTTAGCTTCAGCTAAGCAACAGGATTAACACCTTACAGTTCCAGAAAGATTTTTGAGTAAGTCCATTTAAAAATTTCATTAATAAATTACAGTTGCTACTTGAAATGGACATCTTTGACATAGTATACAATACAATACTGTATGAAGTGGTTTTGTTAGAAAGATTGCTTAAAAACGCTCAGTTGAGGTACAGAGTGCTACTAGGAGTATTTCGTTTTGAAGGGAGCTGGCCACATATTGGGGAGTGGAGTGTTGAATGCATAACTTTAATAATTGTGTGCAATGGCTATAAACAAATAGTTCATACACTTTGGGACTTGAAAGCTTTGTAATAATCCCTGTAGTGTTAAATCAAAGTAGGATATAAAGCACTTGATATTTTAGCTGGAGAAATATTGCATGGTAAGAATTGTAGACTTTTTGTGACCCCTACCAAATCTGTGGACCTAATGATTCTAATAGTTACATTCTGAGGCACTCAGTTTTATAAATTTATATGAGTTGATTTATTTAAGTTGGCCTCTAAAGAGTGAAATTATTGATCTTTAAGTAAAGTTATAGTGGTGGATATGGGTCATTGTTGATATGCCTGTCAGCAAACTTAGCAGACAAAAATTTCATAAAGAAGAAAGTAGCAACTTTAATACTTTTATAGTATTTACAGCACATAGTTTTTTGAAGCTGTTAGGTGAGTTGGTTATCACTGGAGATACGCTCCTCTGGTTGCTTGTAAAGTTTTATATCGAAGTTTTAAAAACTTAGGAATGTGTAGAAAATTTGGTGAAGGTGCTTTTGTCTATTTTCTAGGCATAATAATGTATTTATATTTGCTTTTTCTCAGTAAGATCAAATGAGGTAATACACGTGAAGGTCCTTAAGAAATTGCCAGAAGCCATGCAGATGTTAAATTGTTGAGACAGGTAACTAATTCATACAGGGCCAGAATAGTCTGTCCTTAAAATACTGACTTTCTCCATATCAGTTAGGAAATGAGGCCAATAAAAATGTTCTCTGAACATTTTATGATTTTTTTTTTAAATACTTTTGTGGTTACCAAAAAGCTCTTTGTTAGAGTTTTGAACCTTTGTTTAAAAAATGCTGTCTAGGCAGCTTTTCATAATTCTCAAAAAGATCACTTTTTCTTTTGAAGATGCTGTGAAATGTGGATATTCTGTCAAAGTTTTTTTTCATTTCTCCACTGATGTGATAGCTTTAGTAGTTGGTTTTAATGGATATTTAAGTTCCCTGACTCTTCTGTGGACTTTTAGTAACACAGAGAGTGACCGATGTCACAGTTTTTATTATTTTGATTAGCTCTATAACTCTCTGAAAAATCCTCACTAAAATTTTCAAGCTTATTTCAAAATGGAAAAGATACACACCTATTTATGTATTAGTATTAGGAGCATGTGTATTTTTATTTTTCTGTTTTAAAAGAATGCACAAGGAAATGACTACTCAAACCTAGAGAAATGCACTTTGATATTTTTGTGGAAAAATAACCCAAATGCCCAACAACAGAAGAATGGATGGGCAAACTTTGGTATATGTACTCCATGGAGTACTATACACTGATAAAGAACAACGATGATAGCAGGAAACATCTCTCAATTTGGTCTCAACTGGAGGACATTATGTTGAGTGAAACTAGTCAGCGACAGAAGGACAATTATTACATGAGACCCCTGCGATAAAAACTGAAAAGCATATTCATACATAATAGAAAAGACTCTTTGATGGTTACAAGGGTGGGGAAGGTGGGAGGGCGGGAAGGCAAGGGGTGACGGTTTAGATTGGATAGTTGTTAGAAATTTGGTAGGGTGAAATTGGTGACAATACACATTAGTAAGAAGATCAATATTAACAGGACTTCGACACAGCTAGTGTATTCTTCCTCTCTTAACCCAGTATTGTAAGCACAGAGTATATACACTTTCGTTTTTTTTATTTAATAAAAAAAAAAAAAAACCCAAAAGTTTAAAACGCAAAGCCTTGGCTTTCTTAATAGGCTTCACTCAAATTTGCAATAGAAAAATAATCAAATAAAAATATGGATAATTGGGAGGCCCTGTGTTTGTGATGTATCAAAAGGTCTAGTATCTTAAAGTTTAGAAGTGGCTGTTCTTCTGAAGTAATTAATTAGAAAGTAAATATAGAAACTTGCCTCTGTGGACCTGAGGAAAACATTTAACTGTATAGATAGAAAAGAAACCTCTGAATGTGATAATGTTTCATCCCACAGACAGTGTATACTGAAGCTCCCTGTGAGGAAGTGCTAAAGCTTACATGAATGCGCTTCTAAATTTTGTTTACTTAGTATTTTATTGCTGAAGCTTTTTGTATTACTATTGAAAGGGACTGAAGTTTTATGTCCCCAACTTTAGACAAAAATTTTTTTTTATCTATTGATAGATGTTTTCTTGAAGAATGTTTGACTCTTCCTATTAATTTGTGGTGGGCAATCTTAATGATTTATGTTGACTTCTCAGGAACTTTGGTACATGGGATTTTTTGTAGGATTAAATTTTTTTTTTTTTTTTTTTGCAGCAGGGCAGTATATTTTGATTATGTTCTTTACCAGTTGTGTTCTTGCTGCTTTGACTTTTTTTTGGTAACATAATAGTGTTAACACTGAATTAAATTTGTTATAGATCATTGTTTCTTAAATAGTATGTGCTTCCTCCTTTGTATGTTTGTGTGGCCATATTTTGTAGGTTCTCATATAATTCTTATTTGTGGGTTAAATTTTTGAAGAGCTATCTTTTGTGAGAACATTGAAATACACTTTTAAGAGTAACTTTTATGGTGCTTATCCATCAATCCAGACTTAAATGGGGGTAGGTGGTAAACTCTTTCTTACGAGAGATTATAGATGAGTTTCTGTCATCCTTTAGGTTTTTCTGAAGCAATTTTTTGACACCAGATTGTTGTCTGGTAGTTTGAATACAACTTGGCTACTCTTTTTCCAATACTTTTCAAGGCCTCCCGTCCTTTTCTAAAATAAAAAGGGGCTAGTGAACAGGTCTTGGTTGAAGGACACTCCTCTTTCCTGTATTTTGGAATTGGCTACAGAAATGTTTTCAGCTTAACGGTTTGTGAAGTAGACTAGACTGTGAAGGGGTAATGTGGAGACAGGAAGGGCATGGGGCCTAACAGGTTGATAATCTAGGCTCTAGTTTGACTTTGTTTGTGGGCCTAGGAAAAAAAAAAAAACACAGAAGCCAAAAAAGATGGGTTTTGTTTTATTGTTTTAGCTGCACTGAGAATACAAACTGTCAGTACTTGAGGAGAAGGAGCAACAGAAAGGAATTGATTTTTTTTTTTCTGCTGCAGACCCAAGTGTTGTTAACCATGTGCATTTCTGAAGCAGCATTCTTGCAAATCAAACAGTAGTTGATTCTTCCACTCAATTAACAGTCAGAAACCTAAAGTGTTTTTTCCCCTCCCTTTTTAAGTAAGTACCTAAAACTTCAGAATAATGACAATAATTCTGATAAAAGTGGATGATAGTAACCATGGCAACTGCTGTCTCTGGCCTTATGGACAGTATGTTGTATTGATGAAGCTTCAGATCTTTTAGTAGCCTATCACTTCTATGGTGAGAAATAGTAGCATGTGTTGCAGGTGATTTTTAACTGGATTGCGTTAAATTTGTGTGCCAGCTTATCTTTCCTTGTTAGGAATTTCTTGGACTGTGTTCCACAGCATGTTGTGAAGGTGTTGTTGCCTGAAAATAACCCACCACCTGTGTTAGGCCTCCTGATGCAGATTGCACTTAGTTCTTTCCCAGCCTCCTTCCTTAGTCTTGTGGAAGATAGGGGTGTGTGTGGAAACTCATGTACATAAATTACAGCTCAAACTCACCAGCTTGGTTTTGGACGTGTTTCTTTTAGGTTTTTTTTTTTTTTTTTCAGATAGATCTTTTGTAGTTTCATAAGAGGTTAGTGAATAAGAGAAATGGACCTGTAGTTGGAATTTTTTTCCCCTAAGTATTATGTCCAGAAACATACTTGTGTGTGTGTTTGTGTAAAGGGAATAAGAGGTGAAGAGTGGAGGCTATAAAAATTTGAATAAAGATTTAGCAAAAGGGGAACTACAGCATTTTTAGTTTTTGTGATGCTGTTGTGTGTATTTGTTACTGAAGGAATAAGAATATATTCCCAGTAGATAGTGATAGAGTAATAGAAAATGTTTTATGAGAATTTCCTCTAAGAAAAATATTTTATAAAGTATAACTTGAGATGACTCTTAGGTCAAAAAAGACCGTCTTTTTTTTTTGAATAGAACAGTTTGAAATAGTCCAGCCAATTTTTGTTTAAATTGCTTTAAAAACTGTGTTTCCATCATACCAAATATTTTGCTTTGATCTTCTTTTACATTTATTCTTTATAAGGTTTTTCTCGTGTGAAAATGTTGATCCCAGTGTGTGCTGGAGTGGAGAACAAATTAGATCTGAATTTGGGTAGACCCTAATAACCGGATCCAGTCAAATTGTGCTAGATAGTTCAGACTTTCTTGAAACCTGCTGTGATAGGGTGAAGTGATTTGCTTACTACAAATCCCAAGATGCATTGCAGCTTTTGCTTAACTTCAGATTAGAGCATTGAATGCTGGGACATGTAGTTGATTTAAACAGCACAAGAAAGTCTTTGCTCCTGTCTACTCCATTTTATACACAGCTTCTCAAGCCACCAAGAACTTTCTGCAGAGTCAAGTTTGATCGCTAGTATCGTGCTTATTACGCTGTTGAAATTCTAAAGTGAGTCAGTAGAATCAACCTAATGTTTTAGTTTACCTTAGTTTATTTTTATGTTGTTCACGTTATGATTTAGTTGTAAAAGAACCACACGCTGTATACAAGGACGGAAACCCGGATGTCGTAGTGGTTAAGAGCTATGACTGCTAATCCTAAAGGTCGGTAGTGCCCGTCCAACAGGCCCTTCGTGGAGACTCTGCGGGGCTGTTCTACTCCGCCTCGTGGGGTTGCTGTGAGCCCCAATCGACTCTGCGGCAACGGGTATGGGTAAATAGATATACATACATGCATACATGTGTGTATAAATATATTCATGCATGTAAAGGCATCTTAGCAGTTGTAAGTTATTTTTATGACTCGCGATAGAGGCTTTTTTTAAAAAAAAATAATTACCGTATTATAGATTGCTGGTATGGGCATTAGAACTTTATTATTGCTTATTCAAGCAATATTTTCAGGTCTGACATATATGCCATTGCCTTTTTTGGGGGGCGTGGATGAGGAAGTTCAGAAACTTCAGCTGAAAGAGTTTTTTGTTGTTTGTTTTAAAATTTGTATTTAAGTTCAGAGTTGTGTGATTCTGCTGTAATAATGTTTAATATCTTGAGTGTCATTACTCTAATTGGAAGACAGATTCCTGAAAATGAGTGTTTTCATGTGAATTTAATACCCAAAGCTATAGCCTGAAAGGTAGGGGAAAAGGCAGGATTTCTTTACTAATTCGTATAAAAGTTTAATTTCTTTTCTTTTGAGTATTCTAACACTTTTATTAAGTAATATCAGAGGGTCGTGGCAGGTATTTAATGCTAAAATCAGTGGACGTGCTTAGCCCAGTGCCTAGCCTGTAAGGGCCCAGTATGTTTGAAATAAGCAGTAGCTGTGGCAGTAGTAGTTATCGTCATTAAAAAAGACTATACTTTTTATTGTTTTTTCGAAACCCAAGTGGTGTACTGATTAAGTGCTACTGCTGCTAAGCAAAAGGTCAGCAGTTCAGATTTGCCAGATGCTCCTTGGAAACTCTGTGGGCAGTTCTACTCTCTCCTATAGGGTGGCTGTGAGTTGGAGTTGGAATCGACTCAGTGGCACTGTGTTGGGGGGGACTTTAACATAATTTGTTTCAGACTAACAGATTGTTCTAACAGGAGTTTGCAATGTTGGATTTATGGTAATGATAAAACAATTCCTTATAATTTTTTGCCGTTCATGGGATGTCTTTGTACCTCGGTTTTGCCCCAAATGGTATGTTCCCGGAAGTAAAGTCACCATTTAGTAGCAGAATTTTCACTAGGATTCAGTTCTTTGCTACTGCCTTTGGTTGACTTTGGAAAGTTCCAGAGATTATGAAAATATTTTTGTAGAATGTTTACACTGGTAAAATTTTCAAACTCATTGATTAATAAAAATAAGATAATCCCAAAAGGTTCCGTGTGTCACAGTACATGTCACCTTGGAACAATTATTTTATGTTTAGAAGCACTTATCAATCTATCACTGACCTTCACAGAGTTACAGGGTTGATGTATTGGAGGCCTGCACAGCCCCAGAAAGAAAATGTAGTTTCAGACCTGTGAGTTGCACTTCACACGTTGGGTTCAAAAAGATCTTACATTTATTTTCTCTTTTAGGACCTTCTGGCTCTTAAACTGGTGGGATATTTTTATTTGTGTAGCTGGTCACTTTCAACTTTTTGAGAACGGAATAACGTGCCTGGAAATACTGAAAAATGTGTACATAAATTGTGATTTTTTGCCTTTGTTTGGATGTATTCAGAATCAAGAAAGTGTCTTTCTTACCTGCCAAGCTAGTTATCTGTTCCATCCTTTTTCTTGTGAAAGTATTGATTCCAATGTATGTTAAGTTCTAGGCAGAGTTCCTTGACTATTATTGCTGAGAAATGCTGTGTTTGCTTAAGAGAATTCTGCCTTTAATAGTAATTATTCAAGTACTTGTTTACACAACAAACCAACTCAATAAGAATAGTAACCTCTTTCCTCAAATAGATGATCTAAAATATTTTTAATCTCTATATTAGTCAGTGAGTAGATTGTTTAGAAATGTTGAAAATGTATGGAATCTGGTCTAGTGTTTTCACATTAATGAATTATTTTATACTGACTTGTTTTTTCTAGACTAATGCTAAATGAAATAAACTCGGCAAATACAAAGAAGAGAAATACAAAGCCCTGATTATAAGGGGGCACATGGTCTCTGATACTAATTGGACAGTGCAGGGAATAGCATGCTTGGATGAGTTCTCCTTCCCTATATTTTTATAGTTAGAAACCCTGGTGGCATAGTGGGTTAAGTGCTATGCCTGCTAACAAGAAGTTCAGCTCAGATCCACTGGACACTCCTTAGAAACTCTGTGAGGCATTTCTGCCCTGAAGTCTAGGGTCTCTGTGAGTCAGACTCGACTCAACGGCAGTGGGTTTGTATTTTATAGGTACGTGTACTCTTGTCATTCCTGAAATACTGAATTTGGACATAAGGAAAAGTAATAAGAAAAAAGAAGGCTGAGCAGCCATGTGTATTTCTGTGTAAAAACCTCTGTCTGGCACCTGTAAATTGTTGAGCACAGTTTTATATCTTTTTTAATGGGATGTCCCAGGCCACTAGTGTAAATGAAACAGTTGTGGTGGTATCAGAAGACCTGGCATCAGGTCTAGCCCTGTCACTTTAGCTGTGTACTTGAGAAGTTCAGCCATGTTGGGCTTTAGTTTTCCTGGGCAGTGAAATGGGTTAACAGAAAGAGCCTACTTCTCTATGCAGTTGCAAGGATTAGGTAATATACTCAGGAATGCACCTTATAGACTACCGATGCCATTGAGTTGGGTCAGACTCATAGCAACCATATAGGTCAGGGTAGAACCGCCCTACAGAGTTTCCAAGGAGCGCCAGGGAGATTTGAACTGCAAGCCTTTTGATTAGCAGGCATAGCACTTAACCCACTGTGCCACCAGGGTTTCCATATAGACTGTAGAGTAGTATATATGTATTAATTAGATGTCACTAATAAATGGATAAATGGGTAGATTTTAAGATACTTAATATTAAAATTTAAAAGAGAATCAAGGTAAATCAGAATTGATGATCTCTTCCCCCTTCCAGCAAATCTGTGTTTACAGATATGTTCTTGATACATTGTGTGTATAATACAAGTATCATAAATGTACTATGTGCTAACTTTTATGGGCATGAAAGGGTTTTTTTTCTTGAGAATATGCACAGTAAATTATATACCAATAAAACTATTTCTACATATACCATTTAGTGACATTGATGATATCCTTTAAGTTGTACAACTTTTGTCAGCCTCCTTTACTGAGTTGTTCTTTCCCTGTTAATATAAATTCAACTGTCCTAAGGTTCTTATCTGTTCTTTCGAGTTGCTCTTGTCTGTTGGATCACACCTAGATAGTTCTTAGAAAGGTGTAATGTTCAAGGCAGACTTTTTTACTAGGTAAACTATTGTTTGATTTTAAGACTTCAGAGGACTTTTTTGGTTTAAGGTTGAAAGCTGATCTGTCAGGGGTTCCTCCTTCCTTCATGGCTTCAGGAAGTCTGGAGCCTGTGAGGATTTTCGGTTTTGTTTGACATCTTCCCCCGTTTTGATCAGTACTGTTCTGTAGAATCTTTGATCAAAGTTTCAGTAATAGTACCTGGGCACCATCCGGTTTTTTGGTCTAATCACAGAGGTGACAGTTGTTCATAGAGGCAACCATACATTTCACATCCTCCTGTTCTTGACTCTCCTTTTTCTTCTGTTGCTCCAGATAAATAAAAACCAGTTATTGTGCCTTGGATGCCCATTTGCAGGCTTTTAAGACCCTAGATACTACACAGTGTACTAGGATGTAAAACAGACACACTGAACATGTTAGTAAGCCAATTAACTGAGATGCCTCATGAAATCATGGCCCTAAACCTCCAAATGAAGAAACCAAATCCTCTTAGGTTTTTGGCTGTACATAAGCAGCTTCAGCAGCTACTGTTCGTTGTTGTTGTTGTAAATATATCTGTTGCACAGCTTTTGCCAGTTAAACTCTTGACAGGTGTATAGCTTATTGACGCAGTTAAAATAATTGGCTGTGTGACTCTACCCATAATCAGTGTGATAGTTCCAGCACCATTAATCCCCTCTTTACCCTTCTCTCCCACCCGTGGGTAACCATTAATATGCTTTATTCTCTGTACATTTTCCTTTTCTTGTTTTTTTATATAAGTGACATTGTATCATATTTATTCTTTTGTGATTGAAGCTTTTCACCAAGTATTGTGTACCAGCTCCATCCATATTGTAGAATGTATCAAGACTCCATTTCTCCTCCTAGCTGAGTAGTATTTCATTGTATATATGTACTGCATTTTGTTATTTATGTGTTGGGGAATGGAAAACTTTAATTTGGGCTTTTATGTTTAAAAATACTCTGATGTGTCAATATGCGGACTTACAGTGGTTACATAAAGATGTGTATTTTTAGAGAAATGCTGTAGATTTAGATTTTAAGTGTTTGACAAGTTGTGTGAACAGTTTCTATATGTTAGAACTGTCACTGTCAATAATATTAATAATAGTGTAATATTTATTTGCATGCTTATCATGTACCTTGCCAAACCTTTTTTGCATATGGCATCTCACTTTATTTTATCCTCTCAGCAGTATTATAAGGATCTGTTTTCATTATTGTATGCCCATTTTACAGAGGAGGAAATGAAAGCTTCAGTAGAATAACAAAGGTAGCAGATGATACAGCCTGGATTCAAGACCAGGTTTGATTCTAGAGCCCCTGATCTTCAGTGTACTGAACTGTGTAATTCCTGTAGAAAGTTAGAAAACAGTAAGTTTTCAACTAAAGTTTTCAGTGTACTAAAATGGCTATGGCTGTGGTGTATTAGTTTGACACTGTCATGATTTGGTTGGGTTGGGCTGAGTAAGCATTAGAATGGAAAGGAAATGAAGGTGATTGGTACAGTACCTCTCTTGTTCATCTGGTGACCATTAGTCACCAGAGCACAGTGCATGGTAGCATGGCATGCTGGTAACTATTTCTTAAGGGTTGAAAGTGGGGGGGTTTACTATAGTAGATTATTTTAAATGTTTTCTCAGTAATTGCAAATAGTTTACATTCACTATTCAATCAGACCTTAAAGAATAACATTTTAGAAGGTTAGATAAGTGTGCTTTCTTTTGAGAAATATTATAAAAACATTGCATCTGAGTTATGAAAGTGATTCCAGCAATATAGATATATATAGTGGAAAACCAAAGATATCCTTTTCCCATCCTACTTTAAAATTATTCCTGTGCATTTAAATATGTAGACTATTTATACATTTTAGGAAAAAATGGAACTTTATCATAATACTCTTATAATTTATGTTTTTGGTGACTGCTTAGAAAACCTCTGTGTTTTTGAAAATAGGGATTCATGTGGGAAGTGGGAGTGAGGTTGGAGGTAGAGAGGTGACTTAAGATTTGTACTGAAATTAGGGTTATAAACCTAATGTCCTAGACTGATTGTTACCTGTGGGTCAAAAAGCATCTTAAGTTCTTTTTATTTGTACCTCATACCTTGTACTTCATACCTGTTATTTTCAGAACTTAAAAAAATGTTGACCAATTTAAAATAACAATGTTGTTAGCTATCCTGCATAAGTTGTTTAGGAGATACCATTTCACAATTAAATTGTACTAGTTCCTTCTCAAAGCTTTACCATTTCAGATGTGTGTGTGTGTATATATGTTTAATCTTAGCTTTTTCTTGGTTGTTACGAACTGTTCATTTAACATGTACAAAGTAAAGTGGAGTTTTAAAACCAAGAAAACAGTTGTAATATTTTAATTAATAGAAACTTGAGCCAGTACTACTTAATTGGCACATAGTAGCCTACAAGGGTTAGTCCTGAAACTCACATCTGTATCCTGTAATGTTGGCTGACTTCACTCACTTTGCCATCAGTCCTCCCTCTCTTGCCACCAAATACTGTATCAACAACCCAGTATTTTTTGAGACAATAATAATAATTTTAAAAAAAGTTTTTTATAGAAGTAAAAAGATCTTAAAAAACAACAGCTAAATTATTTGAGTGCTGTTTGTTTTTCTGGCATTGTATAAAAAAAGACATGCTTAAGGCTTTATAATCCACATTAAGTATAATCTTGACTCTGTTTTTGAGAGTTTTAACTTGCTGCTAAACTTATTAGTTTTAATACACATTTGTACTTTTTTAATAAAATTTTTTATTACACAATGAAATTTTTCCCAACATAGAACTTTTTTTCCAAAAGTTTTTCTAATTCTAAAATGTACTCCTTGATTTTAAGTTGCTTTATGTGTCTTCATGAAGTACTACTGAAAGTTCAGCGTAAAATTCCAAGAATTGGATCTGGTGAGATGTAGCAGTTTATTTAAATTCTCACTTGGAGCTTTACCAAGCCAAGTTATGAATGTTTCTCATCGGTAACATTCGTATGTGCTTTTCATTTTGTGTGGCTCACAGCGTGTCCTAGAGAGTATGTCTTTTATTCCTAATAATGGTGTTGTAAGTGTAAAAGGCTCAGTTACTGTCACACATGGTGAATCTGAGGCGGACACAAGAATTTGAGTAAATTTGTGGCAGGGCCTGATTTTCCTGTCATCGTAATTCTAGCCCTACTCCTCTTGACCCATAGTCCACAAACTTTCCTTTAAAAATGATAGACAAGTTGAGAACTTGCCACTGTGTGCTCAGTCTGGCAGCACTATACAAACACTCAGTAAGGTTTCATAACCTTAATGTATCAGTGTCTTACAGCTGTGTTCGTGTCGACGTGTGTAGGTGTCTTGCTGAGTGACGTTCATTATTGTGCATTATTGTGTGTTTCTGTGTGTCATTGCAAGAATGTTGGAGCTTGAGTTAGAGCAACAAACAAACATCAGATTTCTTGTGAAACTTTGCAACAGTGGAAGTGAAATCAGGAAAATGGTAGTCCGAGTTTATGGGGATAATGTCATGAAGAAAACAGCAGTGTACAGATGGATTAAACATTTTTCTTAGGGGAGAGAAAGCATCACTGATGAAGAGAGGTTAAGGGTGACCAGTAACAAGGAGAACTGATAAAAGCATTGCAAAAAATTAGTCAGATTGTGCATCAAACTCTTTAGCTGAGTGTGAGAAGCATAGCAGACCAAGTAAACAACAGAGAAACAGGACAATCTTAACTGAAAATCTTGGCTTAAGAAGGGTATATGCAAAAGCGGTCCTGAAGGAGCTTACCAATGAACAAAAGCAAAGGAGAGTTGAAGTTTGCTAAGACTTTTTGGAGAAGCAAGATGATGTTTTAGGCCATGATACCACTGGTGATAAAACACGAGCGTACCACTACAACCCTGAAACAAAGCGTCGAAGTGCACCATAGAAGTCAGGCTATTCTCCAGGACCAAAAAAGTTCTACAGTCCAAATTAAGAGTCAAAATGATGTTGCTAACCTTTTTAAATGTTAGAGGGATTGTTCATTATGAATTTGTACCCACTGGACAAACAGTTGACCAAGCTGACTATTTGGAAGTGCTGGAAAGACTGTGTCAAAAAGTTATGAGAAAATGACCTGAACTTTTCACCAACAACTCGTTGCTTTTGCATCACAACAGTGTACCAGCTCACATGGCACTATCTGTGAGGGAGTTTTTAGCAGTAAACAAATAACTGTTTTGGAACACCCTACCAGCTCACCTGATCTGGCTCTCGATGACTTTTTTCTTTAACATAAGATGAAGGAAATATTGAAGACATTTTGATGCCATTCAGTACATCAATGGTAATATGATGACAGCTCTGATGGCCTTTCTGGAAAGAGTTCCAAAATTGTTTTGAAGGGTGAACTTGACACTGACATCAGTGCATAGCTTCCCAAGGGGAATACTTTGAAGGTGACTGGGGTGATACTCAGCGATGAGGTATGTTGTACTTTTTGTAGGATGAGTTTGTGAACTTAATCATCACACCTCATATTTATGTATAGTATTCTAAACGAGTATTTTATGTGTGTTATAAAACAGACCCACTGCCTTTGAGTCAGGTCCGAAAACAGAGGAAAGTTGAAATTTAAAAAGGATGAGATTGATAGTTGTAATGTTTTCTTCCCGTAGCCCCTCCCCTGGTGGGAGGCACACACCGTTTCGGAGACTAATGCTCTAGATAGGCCACTCACTCTGCCTGCAGAAGTGGCAGCCATGGGGGCACCTGGAGGACGATTGGTACAAGGTGTGGGGCTTTAAGTTGAAGTGATCTTTTGCAGCTTATTAATTTTAAAGAAACAGCCTTTCTGTCTGTGAAGACTGAAAATAAAGGCCTTGAGAGAGTTGGGCTTAAAAGACAGAAAGTATAAGCCTTGTTTGTTTTCTTCAGGGTTGACCAGAGGAAAAGGCTGCCTACCCTGGCAGCTCCTACTCCCACTGAGATGGCAGTGCCTTTTTCTGTTGTTGTTAGGCAGTTTATAGAACGCAGGATAGCTTGGTAAGCGTCTTCTCTGTGCCTGATATGACGTAACATTGTGGAGTATGCAGCATGCATGTTAAGTACAAGTGGTTGTATTTGGCTTGTTGCTGCAGCATTTTTGAGGATGTCTTAAAAAGCAATTACTGCTCGATAGAGTTGGATATGTACAAATTCTTGAAATCCTCATTTCAGAGAAGCTAAACTTTGTAACTTAAATTATCCTATTTAGTATTTATTTACTTATACCCCTCGTTTCTGCCCCCAACACCTCAAAGCAGAATTCTTTCTCTGAAAGGAACAGACGCCCGTAACTTATCAGGACTTGATACTAAAAAGCCTACAAAAGTCTTTATGTTGTTTATTTTCTTTATTTAATCTATATGCAAAGCATTCTGTAATTATTGTTGGAGGGTTCTAAGATGATGGCTCCTACCCTTACCCTCTTCGTGCTCGGGGGAGATAGACTAGGAATGCCAAATTGGCTTGGCATAAAGAAATAATGACCAGTGAAATAAACGGGAGTTCAAATAAAAAGCAAACCAGATACAAATGTAGAATGAAAATATCTTAGTAAAATGTTAGCATGCTGTACTTGGAACAGATGCCACATTAATTCAAAAGAGAGCCCAGAAAATGTGGCAACTTTACGATGTCAATGGAGGGAGCTGCAATAGTTCCTGTTTTCATTGTGTGAAGTTCTCAGTACCTTCAGGTCCAGTCCTGTTCTCCTGGATACTTACTTTTTTTTATATTGAATGTTAAGATAGAATATATTGAATGTTAAGATAGAAATATCAAATCCATGCTTAGTTTTTTATTTGTAGAACTAAATGTTTTGTCTTTCTAGTAGAGAGATATTAGGGTAAAAAGCCCACTAACTTATAATTCAGCAGTAGTGATTCTTGTGTTAAATATACATATCAAACAAGAGGCAGAATTGGAGGAACAAATTGAGTTTTCTCTGCACCCTTCAAGGCACATTTATGGTAATCAAGGTAGTCTGTGATTTGAGTCTGAAAGAGGCCTGGTTGCTTTTTGAATGTACTTGGAGAAGTTATAAAACTGACAGTTTTGTCTTTTTCCTTCTCATTTGAATTTATAGTTATCATTGGACATGTGTTATGATTTTTAAGTAGGTTAGAGTCGTTCATCCCTTTTATGATGTTTTTACGATCATTAGAAGAACGGACAATGGAAGGATCCCTACACACACTTGGGCTTTCCTGAGTGACATTCATTTTATAGAAGATTGCATTGCGCTGTTTCAGAATTGCCTGTTTCTTGCGTGGCATGGTCAGTGTGGACCTCAGTGTGGCGAGAGGTGGGCTGGGGGCGCTTAACTGGATTTACAGTGTGTTACTTCCTGAGCAGTGCGGTGATCTAATAATCACCAGGGACATATCCTGTGTGCCTGTAAAGAAACTTAGTGCATATGTTTAGTAAAGCACTACTAGTTTCCTCTCAGTTGGACAAGGAATGAAGGCTTACAATTTAGGAGTTCAGTTGAAAAGGTGAAAACGGTTTTGTTTTTAAGCAGTTCAGGTGAAGGGAAGTTTTGAGTATGGCAGTAGAGTACGGTGGTTGAGTATCAGTGTTGGAACCAACTTGTAAGGGCTCAAATCCTGACTGTGCTGTGTATTAGTTCCGTAACCATGACCAAGTCATTTCGCCCTGTGTGTCTCTGTGCCTCAGTTTCCTCATCTGTAAAATTTAATTAAGTAATAGGACCCATCTCCTATGGTTGCTGGGGGTAAATGATATGTAAACTGCTCGATGGTGCCTGATGCATAAAAAATGCTAAAGAGAGCTCTTACTAGATATTATTTGACATTGGTTCTTTTCTCCTTTCTTCCTTTCTCAAGTGTTGAAATAAGTGTTTCATACTGGGAAAAGAGCTAGAACTTTGGGGTCTGATACATGAGTTGGAATCTCGTAGCCACTGAAAGTTGTGTGAAGTTGGACTAATTATTTACAGCTGCTAACTGAAAGGTACCCTCCTCCCCCCACTGGCATAATGGTTAAGAGCAAGGCCAACAGTTCAAATCCACTAGGCACTCCTTGGAAACTCTGTGGGGTATTTCTACTCTGTCCTGTAGGGTCTTTGTGTGTCAGCATCCATGGCAGTGGGTTTGGGTTTTAACCAAAAGGTTTGCAGTTCAAATCTATTACCTGCTCCTTGGAAACTCCATGGAGCAGTTCTGCTCTGCCCTGTAGGGTCTCTGTGAGTTGGAATCCACCTAACAGCAACGGGGTCCTTCAGCAAAGATTCATCATCATACATGCTGTACAAAGCACTGTGCTGGTCAGATGGACTTCAGTTTCTTAATTTCCGTTACAGGGATAATACCAACATCCACGGGTTGATAATAGGTTAAAGTGAGGCACTCTTGAAACATTTGATAAATGATAGCTGCTGTTACCATTACTGTGTCATTATTATGATTGCTAGATTTCCACTAAAAGTTTATGGGAAAAGAATGAATATAGAACATTCTAGCTGGAAAGGACAGACTTTTTTTTCCTGAAATACAAGGAGAAAGGATATGGACAGGAGAAGTGTATCTGATGAATTCTTATTTGTGAATACTTGGGGAGAATAAGAAAATACACAGGAATATGTCAGTTTTAACAGAGCCTTTTAAAAACGTTTCAGGGTACTTTATATTAAAACCTTTGATAATGTAAGCTTTTTTCTCCCTTGAACAGCTGATGAATCTAACACCAAGATATTTATGCAGGTTATAATAGGTCACTTAGCATCAGCTTATTTTAGTAGACTAGGCATCATGAGTCTAAACTTCAAAATACTAATCAGCTGGTCAGTCTGTTAGATCTGCTTCTAGGGTGTGTATTCAACTCTTGAGAGCACATCGAGGGTGCAATAACTAATGGACATAATTATAGAACACCAGAGATAAACATGGCACACAAATGCTTTCTGGTAATGATGGGCACAGTTGAATTGCTTTCTGATTTGGGGCATTTTACATTTATGAAATTTTCTTTCATCTGGTGCCTCATCTTTTCTTATGGTAATTTGTATTTTCTTTCTATATTTAATCATCATATGCTACCTTATTGGGCCTTGAAAGTGGGCCTGACAGCAAGCTGATTGTAGGAAGAGGCCCTCCTAAGTCTTTGCCTTAAGTGGTTTCTTCATAATTAAGGTTCTTTATTCATTTAAAGAACTGAGTTTTTATTATATCTCTATCTGTCTAGTATGCTTCTGTCTGTCTAATCTATCTGTGAAACCGGTAAGTAAGGAAGGATCATTAAGTGTGTCATAGAATTAATTGTGTTTATTACAAATATGAATATGAAACTTTTCTGATTTTTTATTTTCTGGAACTCAGCAAATGCATTTGTAATAGAGTATCAAAACATCCTGCATATGGTTTGTTACTGTAAGCAAGCATTTGAGTTTAAGTAGTGTAATAGCTTCCATTAACTCTGTGTTCTTACTTACACAACTGAACTATTGGATAAAGGCATAGTAGGGGGATGTGTGTACTGTGTTTTGTCTGTGTTTCTAAAACATTGTTTCTGCTTTCTGAGCAGAAATTCCAACAAGTTTGCTTTGATAAAGTACTACACTTCAGCTTAACTGATATTTTAGAAATTAAGTAGTTTTATAGCAGGCTGTATAGTTTTCTTTCAGATAAAAAAAGAATTGTAATGTTACTTTACAATAGCGAGAGTGGCCAGTTGTAAAGGTTTGTAGCTTTTAAATTGGCGTAGCATATAAAACGATACTGATTGCTGTCAAGTGGATTCTGACTCATAGCAGTTCTTATAGACAGAATGGAACTGTCCTATAGGGTTTCTGAGGAGTGGCTGGTGGACTTGAACTGCTGACCTTCTGGTTTGCAGCTGTGTATCTCTTAACCACTGTATAGTGTTAAACACTTACTTTTAGAACATAATGCAGAGCCTGTAAAAATTGTTGAAGGTTTAGAAATGTATTTAATTTTAATAAATCCTAGGTTAGGGATAGATCCTGTGATCTTTTGAGTTGACTTAAAAGAATTATGCAATTTTGAAAATCAGTCTATACCTACCTATTTTTAAAAAGTGATAGCTCTTGTCACAGAGGTAGATTCCTGTTACACACATGCACAGGAACCCATCAGGTTCACTGGTGTGGTAGCTGCTTCACAGAGAGATGCGCACACTCCCTCCATTACCTTTCCTCCTTGCTTACTGTCTCTTTTATTATCTCTCTGCTTTTTATCGCCACCTAACTGCTGTTCATCACCACCCCCCCAACCGTGTTCATCTATTTTCCTTCAGTAAAATCATTATAATTACTAGTTTCTAAATGGGAGGAGCTGTTGTTACACAGACCTTAAGGGTTTAACAGTTTGTAGGCCCTTGTCCTGCGTTTTGGGCCTTCATCCAGGAATTGGAAAATAGATACTGAAAAACCCCTTGGGAAGTAACTGAGTATTTGTGAAAACGTTTTGTATTTAGGCTAAGGAAGAATATAGAAAAAGACTTTTACCTCAGAAGTTGTTGGAGTCTTTCTGGGGATGAGATGGAATGTAGCAGGGACAGGCATGTTCTTAAGTAAAATAAGGGAAGTATGAACTATTCATTTATTAGATTATCGTCTGTGGTCTTGTGGACTTGATTGGAGCGGTAAATAGAAATGTTGGTGTTGCTGATTGTGGTAGTATTTTAACTAATAGGTCTAGAATTTCTTTAGTTTGTAAACCTAAAATATGGTTGTTACACCTTGTTACTGTGTACTGATCTTTTACATTTCAACTGTCATCAGTTGATGATTGCAAACTGGCAGGCTTTCCAGATTTCTCCGATTGGTTTTGAACTGTTGACTTATGTTTTGGTCAGAAACTTAACATTTAGAAATTAGCTGTGGTTACATGTTAAGTTAGTCCCCAGGTGGCACAAATGATTCAATGCTTGACTACTAGCCAAAAGGTTGGCAGTTCAAATCCACCCAGAGGCACCTTGTAAGACAGGCCTGGAGATATACTTCTGAAAGATCAGAGCCTTGAAAACCTTGTGGAGGTGATCTGTCTTGCACACAAGAGGTCTCTCTGAGTCAGAATTGACTATACATAACTAATAACACCACCTGTTAAGTTAATGGCTATGTTGGATTTAAATTTGATGGCTTCTAAACTCTGTACCAGACATTTAATCTATTATTTACATACAGCTAGAGGAAAAAACATATTTGAGACAAAAGCCTTACCTTTATAGGGTTTTTAGAAACTCTTATTATGGACATTTAAAAATATACAGAAAAGTAGGATAGTAAATACTGTGTAGTTATTACCCAACTTAAACAATCAGTAGCTTTTTTGTCAGTCTTCGTGATGTGTAAAACATACCAGGAAAATAATTTGATACAGTATAAATAGGTGCATTGCTGTACTTAAAGTGTGTGTAAGAATGTTAATTTGTCCTATACATCATAAACTTAATTTTAGGCTAATACTGTTTTCGTTTATCTTTTAACTTGTTGAAAATGCCTGAGCCGCTACTGACTTAATGAAGAACCCCATCTGATGGAAAGATTTACTCTTACCCCTTTTGTCTTTAGAAACTCCAAAATTATTAGTTTTGGATTTACTTTTGTTATACATTTCTTTTTATTTTGTATATGCTTGCCTGTCTGTAACTTTTTATGGACCACCAGTAATGGTCATTTCTAACACATGTATGGCAAGATGTAAGCCAATTTAAAGTTGCGAATCACTGGATACTGTCTGAACTTCCTCCTGCATATTCTGTTTGTTTAGCTGGCTTGTATGCATTGCTTGACTAAAGAATACATGTCATAACTTGACTAAAGAATACATGTCATAGCTTATTGCGGAGGGAATTTTGAACCATGTGCAATCCTTAGGCCTGGTAACAGTGCTTAGGAGCTTAAAGCCTTATGCTCCTTTATACGCTTTTCTTTGGAAGAGTTTTAAGTTGTGCACATGCCTGCAGTTGTGGGGCCTGTTGATTACCAGTCACTACAAGATGACACTAGGCTTATTCTGAATTTTCTTGCTTTTATTAGTTTAAATTAGACCCATAGGGGTAATTATTCCACCCCGATGCATAAGGAAGGATAGTCAGTGGAAATTAACGTATAAACCCCTCTGCAGTGAGTTGAAAATGTATCCTCAATGTTATGAGGCAGTTTTTTGTGTTTAGTTTAGTGCAAGGAGTGTACTTATTTAACAGGACCTTTAATAAGCTCCCTCTACACTAAAGATGTATTTTTATAAAATTATACTTAAGAAGACTTTGTAGTATTCCCCAGTAGAGTTCATCTAGAGCAGCGAAACCTTTCTAAAATAAAAACTTATTCCTTTAACCGGTATTCATTTAAGTGGGTTTCTCTGTACTCGGTTTCCATGGAAATAGCGAATAGCTAACGTTATTTATAAGGTGGAAGTAAAATAGGGTGCCTAATGGGACCCCATGCTGCTCTGATGAAGAGACTTAGGAAAAAAATCCATGCTCATGGGATTTTTTTTTAAACAAGGTTAATGGAAGCCCTGATTTCAGTCTTCTGTAACAGAACATATTTTTGGTTTTAAAGGCTAGTATTAATATCAAGCAAACAACTTCTTTTTGAGATCTGTATTGCTTTCACTTTCAAGTTTTAGGACCACTTACTTATCAGTGTGATTGAAGCTTTATGCTTCAGATTCCTGTTTCTTTGTGGGTTTTGTTTCAAAAGTTAAATCTTCAACATATTGCAGCTGTTTCAGTTTCCCATTGACTGAGTCAGTTTCCCATTGTTTCAGAGTACAGATAAAAATATAAATGTTCATTAATGATAGCAGTGATAACAAAGAATCAGTATGTTGGACTTTATAGTCTCCCCCTCCCCCTGTGTGAGTCTTAATGGAACTATTTTTAATTTTTAGGCCTTAAGTCAGAGTTCTTTTTTATTTGTATTACAGCACTAAACCTGCATAGTCAGGGAGAAAAGATTCTAATTTTTTGAAGATGGGAGGGAGGCTTGATTTTTCTTTCTTTTTTTTTAAAGAAGGATGGTTACCAATGCCTTGTAATTGGAATAAATGTTAATTCTTTTAGTCTTTGAAATATAGATTTAGGAAAAACCTTGTCTTTTTCCTCATTTCTTTTGTAAGGCTTATTCTTAGTTTTGTAGGCCTACAGCGAAACCTCTGTTTCTTAAGCCCCTTCAAGTGAAACAGTATCATTGCCCTTGTGTTTGTGTTTGTGTCTCTCTCTCCTCCCTCTCTGTGTGTGTGTGTCTCCCTAATTTTTCTATAGCCTGAAAGGCACCTGCTCATTTTCCACCCTGGTGAGTGAGTACAGCAGTGCTATATTGAGAAGCAAAGCAGGATGAAACACAATAAGGTGCTATAATTTTTTATTTAGTTAGTTTTGGTCGTCCTTGGCAGCTTGTGATCATTATCTGTTTGTCTGGAAGTACTCTGTGATTATTCTTGGCTATCAATGCAGCAGGAATTTTCTTCTGTGTTTTAAAAGCAAGGATTGTCATGTACTGAGGGCTCCATTAGAGGAGGAGTTTTTGATTCATTATTGCTTGTGTGTCTTTGGACAAGCTTCTGGCTGTGGTTGGGTTTAGTGTGGTGTGATTTTTAAAAATTTTAGTGTTGTAATCCTGTTGAATATATTTTTGTGTGGGTTGTCTTCTGTTAACTAGTTTCTTCAGTGCAATTAATGTGATTTTATAAAGTTTCCTTAGTGTGTTAATGGTTCTTTTACTTTAGTTTTTTTTTTTTAACATTGATGTTTATCGGTGACCTTCCTTAGTGACTTTTATTTGAATTATCTTTGTGCTTTAGAGACATTAGAATTTGAGTGTATTACCCCATTTCTGAGAGAACAACTCCCAGTAGTTACATTTAGTACAGTAGAAAGGGCCTTACAGTTGCAGTGCTGGGCATTGATCCTCCTCCTTGGTGCTCATGGTTTACACCCAGAACTCCCAGTAATATTAATAGGAGGCACTTGCTTAAATCCCTGTACTCCAGGAGAAGCCCAGGCACCTTTGTAATGCCTTACAGATACCTACCTTGTTTTTTTAACTGGTGGTGTTGACGGCTGGAGTTTTGGTCCTGAGGTTAGCTATTGTTAAGATAGAGTTTGAGTTATCTTGGGATATGGGTGATTTACTAAGTCTGTTACATAATTACAAGCTCTACGTTATGATGATTAAACTCAGATAACATTTATAGCTTTGTGAGCTGTGGAAGCTTGTGAATAAGGATTTTTGTACCTTATAGTGTGATGAAGCAAAATTTCTTTCCATTTCTTCTGTTACTACTTCTTAAGCACAAAATAGATTATTTTACAAGTTTCTGTATGTCTTGTAAAAGGACTTAGTGAAAATTCCTATGGTTCCTCTCTGACCTCTAAGTCTTTTATCAGCTAGTTTGACTCACATTTTCTCAAGCATATAGAAGTTAGTATTCATAGTGTTGTTGCTTGGACACTACAATCCCTGGTCAAGTATTAGATAATTACTTCATCTGAGAAGCCCTGGTGGTATAGTAGTTAAGTGCCATGGCTGCTAAGCAGATCTACCAGGCACTCTTTGGAAACTCTGTGGGGCAGTTCTCCTCTGTTCTGTAGCATCGCTATGAGTTGGAATTGACACCGTGGCAGTGGATTTGGTTTCTTTTGTTTGTTTGTTTTTGGTATACCTATCTGAATTGTAGATTTTTATTATTTCCCTTAATTTATACACAGTCTAAGGGAAGGATTCCTAGACTGAGATCAGGTAATTGAAGGGTTTAAACTGGGCTTTCTACCTCTCTTTGCAGCCTTGAGCCAGAACCTACCTCCTTGGGACTCATAGGGTTAGAGTTGGGTATTCTGTTCTCAGGCTTCAATTCCAGGTTATATCTGAGGCCCCTTTTCCTAGGAGGGGACAGTGATCTTTCAGCAGTAGAATTCTTCCATCTGGAAGCCCAAAAGATCAGGGTTTTAGGCTGGCTTTTGCCTGGATCTTTGTAGCTTTGGGCTAGCCGTTGACGTCCTTGGGCCTCTAGGTTCTTGGCTACTGCAGTTCAGGTGCGGCCACCAACTCATCTGTTGGTGGCGGCTTGTGTGTTGCTGTGGTACCGAATCAGTTTCAGAACTTGCGGACTAAAGTGGACTAGGAGGAAACCTGTTTCTGAAATAGCAGCCAGTAGAAGCCCTGTGGATCACAGTGGTCTGCTCCTGTTATACATGGGGTCACCATGAGACAGAGGCCAACGCCACAGCAGCTAACAGCTCCTGTAGGTACCAAAGAAAACAGGGACTGTAGGCCAGTAGGTCCTAATCCTGGCCATCATCTGAATCTTCTGGGGGAACTTGAAAAAATGAGCTATCTGGACTTGAAATCAGACCTAGTAAAGTGAGATATTTTAAGGTTGGGGCCTGTGAATCTATATTTTAAAATGCTTTACAGATTTTCCTGATCTAGGCTTAAGAACCATTTATACAAGCGTGATTCTTAGTCTTCTTTCTCTCTCTCTCTGTGGTGTCAGGGAAATAAAACTTAAGTAGCCATGTGGAACAGTATGTAGTTAAATTCTAAGATGGATGAGAGAGATTAACAAACACTCCAGGAGTTCAAAGAAAGGGAGGACCTGAGAATTTGAATGGTTAGGGAAGGAGAGTTTCCGTTAATCAGTGGGACTTTATCGGGACCCTAATTGTTGGATGAGATTTGGATAGGCAGAGAGAAGATAAAGAAGTATTCTAGGTATTGAAAAGATTATGAGTAAAAGTTTGGGGAGGGAAACAGTTGTGACAGTTTTAGGCTTTATTTCAGTTTTCTCCTACTCGTGTAACTGCTATAGACTTCTTACACATTTTGAAGGAGTGAGCCTTGAAGATAATTGGAGAAGTAGAACATTCAGGGTTCCCCCCTCCAAAAGAGGAGAAAAGCAAGTACAATTTGACTGGTGTGCTTGAGTTACAGAAAAGAGGCCAGGCTGACTAGTACTGGTATGAGCAATAGGGAGAGGGGAGGAGATGAGTCTGAGAATAGGAGGTGCCTGTATCTCTTGGAACCTTGTAGGCCATTGTCAAGTACTTCAGCTTTGTCTTTGAATATGATGGGAAGCCACTGGAGGATTTTGAGTAGAAGAACAACAAGATCTGTTTTAAATTTTAAAAAGATCACTCTGTTCGTGAGAGAACAGGGGCAAGAGTAGAAATAGAGGGTCCAGTTAGGCTATTGCAATGGTGTAGGTGAAAGATTATGGTCACTTGAACCAACATGGTGGTAGTGGAGTTGAGAGAAGTGCTCAGTCACTGTGTTTCTAAAATAGAGTCAACACTGCCCGCTGTGGGATTGGTTTAGGGTAGTGGAAAAAAGAGGAGTTAATGATTACTTTGATGCTTTGGGCCTGAGGGAATGGAGTTGCTGTTTATTTAGATGAGGAGGGCTATGAGGAGGAGGCTGGGGGATCATCAGGAACCTAGTTTCAGACATGTTGGACTTGAAATGACTGACAGCAATGTTGAGTGAAGTGCTTATTGAGCAGTTGGCTGTATGGATGCATTAGGGATTCAGAGGAATGGTCTGGGCTGGAGATAAAACTTTGGGAGCCCGGAGTGTATATATCCTTTTATAACCGTGAAGTTGGGGGAGACCACCTAGTGGGAAGGGTTCCCAGAACTGAGCCATGGTAGTCCAGCATTTTGAGGTCTTGGAGATGAGGACTAACCAGAAAAAGAAACAGAATAGTGGTCAGAGAGATGAAGAAGAAAATCAATCAGGAGTTGTGTCCTGGGAGTCAAGAGAAGAAAGGATTTCAAGAAGGAGGGAATGATCATCTGGGTCAGATCACGCTGAACAGAAAGAAGTGAGGGCTGAGGCTTGGCTATTAGATTTACAAGCACGGAGATCATTGGTGATCTTGACAAGAGTGGACTTAACCCTAGTGGATTGGGTCTGATAGAGAATGGGAGAAGCAGAGTTAGTGACAATGAGTATGGTTAACTCTTTCAGAGAATTTTATTATATATGGAATCATAGATATGGAACAATGCCTAGAGGAGGATAAGCAGTTAAGAGATTTTTTTTTTACACGTGGGAGAAATAAATAACTCCATAATGAGGGAAAAATTGATACTTCTTGACAGGTGGTGGGGGGAATGGCCTAAGGATGTCCTTGAGAGGCTAAGAGGGGTGGGGCGAGAGGAGTAACATGCTGAACCCTGCGACACTAAATCTCAGGGTTCTGCTTTTCTTCTAACCATCTACCTAACAGAAAGCCTTTCTATGCTTTCTGTTGGAGGTTAGCCAGAACAGATAAAAAGCAGTAAAACTTTGCATTTCAAACTTAGTGTACTAGGCTACTCTCAGCTTGCTTCAGTAAGGAAAAAGAAGAGATTGAACCTGCTGGGTAAGGTGACATTTGAAAGTGTCTTTGAATGACAGTTATCTGTGCTATTCTAGTCCCTTTACAAAATTTATGATTGAGCACAGGCTATAAACTTAATCAGTTAAAATTTGTAGTGGAGTGACTTAAATTTTAGCCTGATTTAAGTCATGCTGTAGTATTGAGCTTTTTCTCTGCAAAACTTGTTTAGTGCATATTCTTCGTATGCACAGGTTTTAGATATTTTATAAAAGGTATTTAAGAAGCGATTATTAATCACCTGTGGCTTATTTACAGCGTTTTAAATTTTACAACCATTTAAGAAATCTGATTTGTTTCTTTACCAGCTCTAATTAAAGCAACTACCTGTGAAGTTCTAGAGGTGAATATCCATGTAAAAAACCATGAGACGTTCTGTTAGCAAGATGTAGTATTCATCTGTGAAGGCAAAAATAATTCCATTTACTCCCACTTATGTGTTTTGAACGTATTTTTAAGAATAAATCTATATTTTAAAAATTCTAGTGAACATGGTTAAAATTCTTAACTACCTTAGCTACAAATGTGAAATGTATGTGAGAAACAAATTTAAATGGACTTCAGTCAGCTTAACATGAGGAAATAAAACTTGCATTTCAGACTAAAATCCTTTTTGTATGTGGGTAATGTGAAAGTATAAATTTGTATATAAATTTACTTTTTTTGTGTTAGATAAATGATTTGAGTTTTTTATTGGTTTCCCAGTGGCAGTCTATTAATAATTGCTGTCTTAAAAGAGACACTTTGGCAGTTTCTGATACGCAGTATTTAAGAATCTCTCTGGTGGTGCAGTAGTTAAGTACTCCAGGCTAACTGAAAGGTCTGTGGTTCAAACCCACCTGCCACTCTGAGGGAGAAAGATGTGGTAGTCTACTTCATAAAGATTGTTATTGTTAGGTGCTGTCGATTTGATAAGCAACCCTTTGTTCTACCTGTAGAACAGAGTAGAGCTGCCCCAGAGGGTTTCCAAGGAGTGGCTATTGCATTCAAACTGCTGACCTTTTGGTTAACAGCTATACCTCTTAAACACTGTGCCACCCAGGCCTTTGTGCTGTAGAGGCGGCGGTGGTGGGTTTGGTTGCCGTAGTTTAAAAGTAATTTGGTTTTTTAGGGGGTGTATGACTCTTTGGGAATCTGATTAAAGCAGTGGACCTTGTTCCAAGACACTCTCCCTGTGTGTCTGCATACAAACTTGAGCAGAAAGCATCGATCGTGGCAGTTACAGGTTCTTCTGAAGCCTGTTAATGGGGGTCCTTGGGATGTAAAGGATCTCAAGTTTTAAAACTTGCTCTAAACTGCTTATTTACATGATATTTAAGAAAAAGTTTATATTATGACTCCTTCAAAAATATTTCACCAGTATTTACTGTAATTTAGTTCTTTGAAAATTAATTGCTGCAGCTGGTTAAGAGCAGAAGTGAGGCCTACTGGAAAGCTGAGCTCAGTGAAAGGTCAGCGAGGTCTCCTCCGGCTTCACTACCACCTCGCTGTGTGGCCTCTGGGGAAGTTACTTAACCTCTCAGACTTTGATTTTCTACGTGATTTCCGCAGTCAACAGGTTTACAAGCAATTTCATAATAGCATTTAGCAATCATGATAAAATTCTTCATCATCTTGGGATAGGCTCTGCTGTTGATTTTTGGAAAAAATGCCTTGGGGATTAGGTATATGCTTATGGTGCTGCCTCTTTACTGGATGTGACTTTTCGGAAGAGTTTATGCTGTGTAAGTAGAAGTTAAAATCCTAATCTTATCCTAATTGCTTTGAGTTTCAACATAATATATTCTGGGTACAGGTCTGTGTTGATTATATATGTCAAAATTATCTTCTGCAATTCTTAGTCACTTTAACAGTGAGTTTTTGTTTTTGATGAACAGAAGTTCTTAGTCTTATTTCTCATTACAGCTTCTTTGTATTTTAAAACTAATATTTTACTTCATCAACAGTTTGAATAAAAACCATTTTAGAAAGCCATTCATTTAACAAATAATGCTGTGGGAGGTTGATGGATAAGAAATTCTCCACAGCCAGAAAGAGCTACCAAGAAAAGCCTAATAGGGAGATAAGCCTGGAACAGACAACAAGTGAAGTGTCCATCCAGTCAGTTCACTCATTTAACAAACGTTAACTGAGCATTTACTCTGTGCCTGATACTGTTCTAGGAATCTTTTAAGTGGTACAGAGTCCTGTAGGTATCTGTAATGTTAACAATCCAGTTTTTAATAGCCATATTATTTTACAGATTGTTGCATGATTTTTCATTTGTTTGGGAGTCATTCTAACCTTAGTAATTAAAATCATCGTTTATATGGACCTGAGAACTTTAAAAAAGGACCTCTGCTAAAGAAAAGACAAGATAGAGCAGCAAATTGAATTCTTTTTGGAAATGAGTGTTAACTGCATGAACTGGATCTCTTTTAAATTATTTTTCTGTGTGCTTGGTATGACTGTGGATGATAAAGTTTTACAATCAGGGTGACATGGACATCTTTTGAAATATTCTCAAGAGAAGTGAGATACTAATGGGATGACATCAGTCAACAAACATACTGTGTTTAAGGCCTAAGGAAGGCTTGGCTCTTAAACTTAACTGCAGGCATTTCAGTTTCATGTGCCGTGCTCTCAAACTTGAAATTTATGTTAGTGCTAAGTTATAAGGGGAAAAATTTTAATTCCTGTTTCTTAAATTTTATTTCTGTTAAAAAATGTTTAGGGTAGGGAGTGTTATAAAATGTTAAAAATAAACATTATAGCGTGATTAGAGTTTTCTGACCTTGAAGTCAACTCAGTGGAGTTAATCTTTATAGTACTAAAAAACTACAAATAATAAAAACATCGCTGAGCGTTGAATCCTGGACCCCAAAACCTTGCTTTTCTTTCTGGCTTTATCATTGGCTAGATAACATGGCAAGTGAGAGTCACTCTTATGTATGTGGCTGACAGTCAAAAATAGTGAGACTTTAAGAGTGTGACTGTACATTATAATAAAATGCTATAAATTTTTTAATTTTATGTAAGACAAATCCATTTTAAGGTTAATTGAAAAAAGACCTTTTAAGTGGATCAGGCCTAGGACTCTTGATGTTAATTTAAATTGTTAATATAAAGCAACAAACAGTGAAGGTCATTTGTTGGGGATGAGAGTATATTTGTATGTTGTCACTTAGAGGAGGGACTTTTCATTTCTGTGTGTCTCTTAGGAAAGGGAAACCATCAACTGCTTTTCTTTGTCCTGAAAAAACTGAATGAGTAGAGGTTTAACTGCCCCTGAGTTCTTCCCTTGCTGTAAAAACTGCCAGTCTCTTCCCTTTTTTCTTTGGTTTTAAAACTTTGGAGACTTTTATGTATTTTGATTTTTCTTCCGTAAAATCAGATCCAAATCTTTTTAAATCTCCAGTTTCTGATGACTTGTAATAAATCTGTGTTTGCAGTCTAATCTCATTTCCCCTTCTTCTGTTATAGGGGACTGGAGAGCTGAAGGAGAACAAGTTTCCCCAAAATTGGTAAGTATTTTTTTGAGGCAGGCACAGAGTGCCTGATGCAAGTTGAATAATAGTTTAAATCTTAAGTGAATTTTTCTAAAACCCTCTCCCCAAAATGAGGCTTTATTGTTTGCACTGAGTGAAAGTGAGTTTTTGCTTATTTCACTGTATTTGCTTATTTCAGCTGTATCTCAGATGCATTTGTGTTTCTAATAATACTGCGAGGCTTGTATGTTCCTGTGTTTGGTAGCATGTTAAAATGTACAGATCTCCTTTGCCAAAAATGTCCTAACATAGCAGTTGGGTCTGAGAAGTGAAAAGTAAGGAAATTCAAAAGTTAAGGTTCCCATTGTGTTTTGTATTAATACACTGTTAAATTTGATCATCATAATACATGTGTAAAACAGTTAGGTTATTGTAACTGTGGAGCTCTTGACTTCAAAATTTGGGGCTCTCAAGCATTTACATTCTTAAATTTAATGTGGCTTCATGTGTGATATTACATTTTTAGTGTGTTCTGTATTTAAAGGGAAAAATGAAAAAGAGAGAGAAGTATTAGCAGTGTGTGGGGAATATAAACAAACCCTTTTTTTTCCCCTAATGTCTACTTTAACAGATAGGTTTTTTTTTTTTTAGTGGCTTATGACTTAACACACTTAAACATTTCTTTAAATGTCTAAATCAGGATCACAGATTGTACAGGGCAGTGAATGTAGTCACTAGGCATTAAACGAATACAAGCCTTAATTAGTGTGTATCATGATAAAAAAAATTAAACTTGAAGATAGCTGGAATACGGTAGTTTCCTAATGCAAGGCTACTACTTTTGAAAAATTTCTCTCTCTTGAATATTAGTGGGTAGAGTAAACATTTGTTTAAGGCTTCTTTTTGATAACTTCTGTCTCTTAGGTTTTAGAGGTAAAGGAAGGCATTTGAACTGGGGAACTTTGCATTTTACTGCCTGGTTATTCTACTGCTTTTCTCTCATGGAACTGTTTTAAAAAAAAAAAATCAAGACCCTGGTAGACCTTTACTTTGAGATTTGATACAGCCATAGAGTCTTAGAGTTAGAAAAGACCTTAAAAGCCTTCTCTTCTAGGCTTTTACCATGTGTGGCAATTTCTTGTCCTATATCCCTGGCAGTTTGTTACTCAGGTACACACTGAATACTACATTTTTAAAAAAATGTATCTCATTTTTTTGTGTAATACATTCTGAGGAACTCTAGCTGCACAGAAATGGAGTAAATATTATCATGGTAGGGTGGGGGTGGGAAAAGGGTTCTGTGATCAAGTAATTTGGAAAATGCTGGGGTAAACAAAGTTAAACAGGTTTCTTTACTGCAGGACTTCTCAGAACCTTTAATATGCTAATGTGCATTGTGAATCTCCAAGAGGGGGCTATGATATGCAGCATTCTTGAATACTTCTAATGACAGGGAGCCCACTACCTCATAAGGTAACCCATTCCTTTTTTGTACAGCTCTTATCCTTAGTTCTTCCTTATAGTGATCTGAGATCTATCTTTCATAACTCCTGCTTCTATCAACTACTTAATGGTTATGCTGAGACCACTACACTCTCTTACATTACCCTTTGTGTAATACATATTTATAAGATTCTGGCCAGGTGTGTCTGGATAGTCTTTTATCTTTAAATAGCATTCTGGTACATGTGGCAACCAATTCTAAAATCTTAGCCTGATTGTCACTATGCTCTGATACTCTGCTTCCCAGCCTCCTTCATTTTGAATTTCTGAGTTTACTTGGTGGTCCTGTTGTGTGCATGTCACTGGGATGATTTTAGTGGGCATGCTTGAGTTCTACAAAGAAGGATGGGCAGTAGAAGAATACAAGTATATGTTACAGCAGGAAGCTGAGGAAGAAACCATACGTTGTGATGAGCGGAGATGGTAGGAAATGGTGTAGATATTGTAGCAGATCCAGGGAGATGAGGGTGCTTTGGGGAAACCTTAGCTTGCCCCTGAAATACCACAGAACCCCTTACGCTGCAGTGATAGGGTCTGTGTAGTTATTCCTTTTTTTTTAATTCTTCTTCTTTTTTTGGTAATCTTGATCCCCCTCCAAAAAAACTCAGAAATATGAGATACATATTTTATACTCGGACACTTTCAGGAACTGCAATATGTATATAGACATATATGTATATTTTTAATAGTTAGGAAATATCAGTCTAACTAGCTAAGGTGATTTTTGTCAACAGCTATGTTAGCAAGATTTGAGCACAGTAACTGCCTGTAAAATCATAGTTGGCCAGGCTCTTTTGTGTAATTTGTGCTGTTGCCTTTTCTGTTCACCTGTGGAATTTAACTAAAGAAATAACCACTATGAAAATCATAATTCATTTAAAATTTGTTAAATGCTAAGAAAATAAACAGTACATTGAGTTTTATGTTTTCATTTTATGTTGATTCTTTTTAATAAGTGTTAAAAGTTTCAATAAAGACTATTGAAAGAATTATTTTTGCCTCTTGGGTTGTTTTTAATACTTTAAGTTAAAAGTTAAGGATATTGTGTTGTTATTTTTCAGCATTATTGCCTGTACATAACCCGAACAAAACCCAGTCCTGTCAATTCTAACTCACATCAACCGTATAGGACAGAGTAGAACTACCCCATAAATTTACAAGGCTGTGATTATCGTGGAAGCAGACTGGCACATTTTTTTCCCACAGAGTGACTGGTGGGTTTGAGCCACCAGCCTCTCAGTTAGCAGCCAAACACTCACCACTGTGCCACCAGGGTTCCTCTATATACATAGAAGGAAATAAATATTTTACACAAATGATAAACTAATATTTGGGTGTTAAACACATGGTAAGAATATAGGATGCTTAGATCTGCCAAGACATTACACTTTTTATATTGGCCCTTTTTTTTTCTTTTTTAGTTAAAACTACTCTATTAATTAAACTAAAAGTTAAGTATATTATTTGAAGTTGTCCATTGGTGTTGTTATCTCTCTGAGCATGTAATCTGAAAAGCTGGACTCAATAAAGAAAAACCGAAAAACTCAGCATTAGGCTTAGAGGTAGACCCACTAATAACTTGCAGTATGCAGATGACACAACCTTACTTGTTGAAAATAAAGAGGATTTGAAGCACTTACTGATGAAGATCAAAGACCACAGCCTTCAGTGTGGATTACACCTCATCATAGAGAAAACAAAAATCCTTACAGCTGGATTAATAAGCACACACAACATCAGTGATAAATGGGGAAAAGATTGAAGTTGCCAGGGATTTTGTTTTACTTGAATTCGTAATTGGTGCCCAAGGAAGCAGTGGTCAGGAAAACAAACCATGGATTGCATTGGACAGATGTATTGTAAAAGATCTCTTGAAAGTGTTCAGAAGCAAAGATGTCACTTTGAGAATTAAGGTGTACCTCACCCAGGTCATGATATTTTTAATTGCCTCACGTGCATGTAAAAGTTGGATAGTGAATAAGGAAGACCAAAGAAGAATTGATGTATTTGAATTACGATGATCACGAAGAATAGTGAATATACTGTGGACTGCCAGAAGCACAAACGTATCTGTCTTTGGAGAAGTACTACAGAACGCTCCTTAGAAGTAAGGATGAGGAGACCGTCTCACATACTTTGGATGTGTTGTCTGGAGGAACCAGTCCCCGGAGAAGAACGTCACGTTTGGTAAACTAGTAGTTGTTGCTAGGTGATGGTTAAGTAGAGTATAAAGTAGAGGGTCAGCAAAAAGAGGAAGACTGTCAACATCCGTGGTACTGCAGCATGTACTCAAATACCATAGCGATTGTGAGGACGACACAAGACCAGGTGTGTTTCATTCTGTCGTACAAGGGTCACTGTTAATCAGAACAGACTGGACAGCATCTGACAATAACTAAACACTGTGTCTGAGAATACATAGTGAGGGAGCAGTCAGACACCAAATAAATACAAACGGTGAACATGGAGCTCTGTGTTTAGGGAATTCAGTGGGGGGGCACAGTGTGTCATGGACTAAACAGTTCATTAAAGTAACCTTTGGTTGATGAGTAGAGTTTTGATTGGAGAAAGGTTTATGTCAGCTTAGGAACAGAGCAAAGTATTTCTTAGCAGTAAATTCAGATTCACAGCTTTACTACAAGCTACTGGAATCATAATACAAGACTTAAGAGGTCACATGTCTCCAAGCAGAACCATACACAGGAAAATAGTTAAATGACTCTTAGAGAGTTTGAAAATATGAAAGCTTAGAGTCTTCTCAGCAGTGTGCTGTTTTGAGAAGTTGTAGTTTGTATGAGTAAATGAGTTTATTGGTTACTGTGTTGAGGAGAGTGTAAAACCAAACCTACTGCCATCAAGTCGATTCTAGCTCATAGTGACCCTGTAGGTTGGAGTAGAACTGCCCCATAGAGTTTCTAAGGAGTGCCTGGTGGATTTGAACTACTGGCCTTTTGATAGAGTGCTGTAGCACTTAACCACTACACCACCGGGTTTCCAAGGATAGCATTCTTTCTAATTTATGAAGGGTGTTTCTTGTAGTTTTACCTTATTTAAACCTCATAACTACCTTATGAAGTAGGTAATAAGCCAAGCCCACCAAGTGCTGTCGAGTAGGCCTGATTTATGTACAAGCAAACAAACAAACAAAAAACCCCTGAGGCCAGGAATGGTTGGTTACCCAGTAAGTGGGTTCAGGTCGCTTTGTTTTTTTGGCTTGTGGGTTTTTTTACTTGTGTGTTTATATTTCCTTTTATGTTTTTGTTATTTGAAGGTGGAAGGCCATTAACTTTAGCATGTGTAACTTCGAAGATTCCAGACACTGGTATTTTATGCTAGGCAATTGCCCTGTCTGATAGTATCATTTAGAGCTGTTGGGTGGTATTCAGGCTTTGCTCCTGAATAAAGTGTGTCTTTTGGTGTTTTGTGAGTGTTTATGTTCACCTTGTGGCAACTGATTTGTTACTAATAACTTACTAGAACTTTTAAAGTGTGATAAATCATCCTTTGCAAATTTAGCAACTAATGCTTTCTCTGTGATGCTCTGTGTACTGCCCCCAAACAGTCTTCTTCCAATGACGGCAGCATAAGTTGCCTGGCCCCAAAATAGTCAACATGTGCTTGTCTTCTTTTTGTAAGCTGTAAATACGGGTGTATAATGTGTTCCTTCAGGCAGAGACCAGTTCCTCAAAATTACTATCCAGCGATGTTTTTGAAGAAGAATTTCAAATGACTACTCTTGTCCTTGTAAGTTTTTTCTTGTAACTGGCACTACCTTTTTTTAAGCCTTAAATTTTATTGTAAAATAAATTGAGTAATTGGTATTTAGAGTCCTTAGCAAACAAACTTCACTCCATTGTGTGTCTCTGATAAGCAGACAGCAATCTGATGGAGGAGATAAAAGCTGTCAGCTCCTCCTTCGCTTGAGTTGCAGACTTGTTACCATGCACAGCACTCTGACATTTAGAGTGCCAGGTTCAACGCTGCCTGTAGTTTGTTATTTCTCTGAGCATTTTATTTAATCAGTATGAAGTTTTCTGATGCTTTATCAACCCTCTGTTAATTTTCTTTTCCTAGGTTAGATACAATTTCAGTTAATTTTTTTAATTTAAAAATAAGTGCATGTCTTCAATGGAAGATTTTGAAAATATTGATATCTTTAAGAGAAAAAAATCATAGATAAGCATTAGTGTATTAGGAATAGTGCTGCCTGACCCAAACTCAAGGAAGCGCAGAGTAGTAGTATTTTAACAAATCTTTGTCAGTTTTTTAGACAAAACTTCTTAGGTTTACCTTTCTGTGACTTTAATGATGATGACTATTTTTTATGTTTGTTGGTCATTCTAATTTGTCTTCTGTGAATTGTTTTTTAACCATGCTTTGTTTTTATTTATGGGTATTCAGCATAAGCTATATTAACTTTTTTTTAAATCTATGTTGTAAGTTCACCATGTTGTTAACCTGCTGTCTATTTCAGAGTTTATGTAAGCTGAGTTGAACTATGGTGTTATGTGTTGCTACTGTAAAGTAAAATATAGCCTTTCTGTTATTGAAAGTACCCCTCCAGCTTCAGCATGATTCTTAATTTGACAAAAATTTTAACGAGTCATTTTTGACTGATAGAAACTTGAAACTACTTTTAAGAAAACTAAAATTATTTCGAATACTGTCTCCATGAAGAACTGCAGTACGTAAGTCAAGAATTTGAATAGAGAATTTATTTTAGCATCACCGTGGTTACGTAGTGGTTAAGAGTTTGGCTACTTACCGAAAGGTGGGCAATTTAAATCCATCAGCTGCTCCTTGGAGACATGTGGGACAGTTCTGCTATGAACTATAAAACCCACTGCTGTTCCGTTGATTCTGACTCATAAAACCCTGTCATAGGACACAGTAGAACTGCCCCATAGAATTTTCCAAGGAAGCCTGGCAGATTTGAACTGCTAACCAAAAGGTTACCATAGCTGTGCCACCAGGGTTTCCACTCTGAGCTGTAGGGTTGCTATAAGTCAGAATCAACTTGATGACAGTGAGTTTTGGTCTTTTCTTTTGGGCGGGGGAGGCAGTTAAAATGTGAAGCAACTGTATAGTTTTAAATTTGCTGTTGCATTTAGAATAGGCTTGTAACAAAAAAAACCTTGGTCTAAATCAGTAATTTAATAATTTTACTATTCAATTTATTTTATAATGGCTTCATAAACTTCTAAGATATTATGAAGTGTTTTGTGTTTTTTTTTTTTTTAAAAAGAGCCGTGTTTATTTCGTATCTGTTTTTTTCCATGAAGGAGTCTACTTTATTCATCAAAATATGTCTCCTTTTTTAAATTGTCTCCTCTGAATTGATTGTAAAATTATTTGGTTGTTGTACAGTAATCCTTTCCTGTCTGCGTTGTATTGCTGTATGCCATGAAGTAGATTCCAAATCATAGTGACGCTGTAAGATAGAGTAGAACTACCCCCGTAGGATTTCCTAGGCTGCAATCTTTACGGGAGCAGATTGCTGAATTCCCTCCCTCAGAGCTGCTAGTGGGTTCAGGCCTTTCTGTTAGCAGCCAGACACTTAACTGTTGGCCTACCAGAGCTCCTGTAGTTCTTTCCTGACCCTCATCTTAACCTTTCAAATTTTTTTTTTAGGTTAGAATGTTTTGATATTACATAATTTATAAGCCCTAGGGGAGAGATTGCCACTCATATTTTAAGCCTAGTGAGATTAAGCAAAATAATAAAATGAAGACGTTCTATAGTTGATGATGCCATTTTAACTGTTAAATCAGTTTTCAAGAACTTTTAGAAAATTAGATTAAAATGCAGACTGTATCCACAGGCAGAGAACCTTTAGGAAGTGTGAAGATCAAGTTCACTTTTAAGAGTGCTGAAAAGCTGCTCTGAGCTACAAGTTTTATAGATGCAAAGAAGAAAAGAGATTTGATTAGTAAAGTTTAAGTGCATTCAGACAAAAACAGACTTTTGCTTTGGAAGAATACCTAATCATGTTTAAGGCCACATTCAAGAAAAAAATGAAAGGAGAAGGAAGCCACTGAGTTAATTTAAATTGCAGTAGTGTTAAGGGGAGGTCCCTGAGTGGTGTAAATAGCTTGTTCTAACTGCTGGCGTAAAACATTTTGTGGTCTCTACAGCTACAGTGAGAAGAGAAGTTTGTTATTTTAAGCAGAGGCTGAAGAAACTATAGAATTAATGACCCAAGAGAAAGTGGAGAAGGTAGAGGCTGGTTCTTTGAACCAACTCAGAGTGTGCACCATGGAAGAAAGGCCAGCCATCTACTTCCATAAAAATTACAGCCAAGAAAACTGTGTGACACATGGTGTCACCATGAGTCAGGCGATGAGGGCAGGAGACTCAGGCCAAGTGTCACATTCACAGAGGACATCCGATGTAGACTTTGACAATTAATTTCTCCAGATGCAGTTATATGCATAGACAGGCTTGAAAGAAGACGCTATTGATTATAAAATTAGAAACGCTTACCATTGTTAGACATTTCACCTGTTGTATACATAGATAATGTGTTTTAATACCGCACTATAACTCTGTAGATAGCATAGTTACATTGCATTGTATTTGTGTTTGAAGTGTTAATTTTATCTGTGTAAAATGTTAGCTTGTCAAATGTAAGCCTTTAAATTATCCCAGAATTTTCCCATTTCATGTTTTTTCATTTTTAAAATAGGGTAAGAACCTGTACTCAAGAAATTGCCTCAGCTTCTGTTAACCTCTGAGAGACCCTGAACTCTCCAGTTCACCCTGTGTGATGTTTAAAAATGTATGACCATTGTGCTATGTGTCTCTCTAAGGACAGCGTGTCCTGGATAGTTATAGTGTCTGCCGCTAGACTCTGAACTCACTGAGGGCAGAAGTGGGCTCATCAGCTCTTTATCCTTAGTGTGCCACATGGTGCTAAGAGCTAGTGATTGTTTAGATGTTGCGATCATTTTTTTTTTCCCATTAGTTATCTAAAGTGTTCCACAGAGTAATGCTCACAAAAAAATAAAACCCAGAAGTTTGGATATTGAATTGTTGTTGAAAAAAATCTGTTGGGAAATTCCTGTACTGTGTTAGAGAGCCAAATACTTTTATTAACATAATTTATTTTATTTAACAAGAGTATTTTCTTTATGCACAACATAATGACCTAAAACATTTTGTGATCTCTACAGCTGCAGTGAGAAGAGAAGTTTGTTATTTTAAACAGAGGCTGAAGAAACTATAGAATTAATAGACCTAAGAGAAAGTGGAGAAGGTAGAGGATGGAGTTGCAGACTCTACAGGAGGCTCTTAAAGTGGAAATTCAGGTTCACCAGGTAGGTTGCATTATTGACTCCTCCCACATTGTGTTATTGGTAATAGCTAACGTTAGTAACCAGGCCCATCATTGGTTTTCTGTCCAGATTGTAATAGTCTGTCTGACAGTTGTCCAAGAGTCATGCCGTTTGCTTTCTATCATTATGAAGCAAATGCATGTATAGTATATATTTACTTACTGCTTTTAAGAATTTTAATAAAATACTACTTCTTGTTTCCAGAGAAGAAAACTGAATTTTTTTTTGTTTTTTAAATTAATAGACATGTTTAAACAAACAGTCTCCTTTTTTCTATATCTTTTGGCTTATCTGAGAGACTTAGTTCATGTGGATTAACTTGCGTGTTTTACATAATACAACATGCAGAATACTGAAGTTTTCACTTAGCTGTATGACTCAATTTGTGCCTTGATTCCAATCCTTCTTAAAGAAAACATGATTGTTTCATAGATACCTAAATTTCATAGTTCTTACATTTTAAGTCAGGTAAGCAAACCTTTAAAACATATATATACACACACATATAAAACTGTAATCAACACAAAAAGCTATCTTTAAATAACTAAACAGTGAACATTTATTATGTAAATAAATTACGATATTTTTGCTTTACATCTGTTTCCTAGACATTAGCTAGGGTATAGTCTTAGTCTAAGCACACATACACACAGACTCCTTGGTACTCAAAAGGGATACATTATGGTGAATGGACTACTCTTGAATGTGTAAAGTTGTGGGTGTAGGTGTTTGTCTTACCTGTAGTTCTTTCCTTTTATTTGAATAGTCTAGTGTAAGACTAGCTTCTGAAATTGTTGAGAAAAGCTCTTGGGCTTTTAATAATTACTAGATTTACAAGTTTCTTGAAATTAGGGTGGATGCAAGCTTAAAGGAAAGCCTCAAGGACTCATATATTTTTTAATATTAAATCTTTATAGATGATAATCAGAATTATTTCTAACATTGAAATACTAAACTACCAGGAAGTGCTTTTTGGAAGATACATAATATATAGTTAGTGTCTATTTTATCATAAGGATAAAAATGATCAGCAGGTAAAAGATAGCTTCCTAATTTGCCACCCTTTTTTGTTCTGTGTTGCAGAAGCCTTTGTTCCCTGTGCTAAATCCCTGCTGCTGCTTTGGATCTTGTTAAACTTCATTGGTAGCCATCTTAGAATTTGCCTTGTTTGTGTGAAATATGTTTTGTTTCTGTAGTAACTTCAGAAAGTTTACTATATAATAAGTTAAGTACATTTTATTTATTTGGCCTTGCTTCTGGTGCTAATGGAGACCCTGGTGGTGTAGTGGGTTAGGTGCTAGGTTTGCTAACCAAAAGATTGGCAGTTCAAATCTGCCAGGTGCTCCTTGGAAACTCTGTGAGGCATTTCTGCTCTGACCTGTAGGGTCACTGTGAGTTGGACCTGACTCGATAGCAGTGTTTTTTTGTTGTTGTTGTTGTTTTTCCTGGTACTAATTAAAGAAAATAATAACTTGTTTGTAAAAATAAGCCTATCTTTTTTCTTGAATGAAAGTATTTTAACATAGAAGTGTGTTTAGTAGCCAATTTGGCTGAATAACAGGTGTCTTAGGATTAATTCACTGGTTAAATCTGAACATCACCTTGTGGAACAGATTTCTGGGCATAATAATCAGTTTGAAATTTGTGTGGATCAAAGATGATATAATGGATGTTGAATACAATTTTTGGAGTTTTTCCTCCTTTCAAGAAATAGCAAAGTTCACATTCTGCTTTTACTTTATTCGTACAACTCAACAACTCTCTAAGACTTTCTTGAAAGACTGATGTTCTAAAAAGTGTTACAAAACTACCCAGTGTTCTTGTGGTAGAGATGTATTTACATTCTGTATGTTTTTGTGTGAATGAGGAATTAGCTAAGAAAGCAGCAATATACACATGGTTGATCGTTGGTTTTTGTTTAGATAATAGTGGCTTGTAAGGAATATCTCTCTGGGAAAATCACCTTTTATTCCTTCCATATTTGACTATTTCTTATGAGAGTTTGATAGACGTTACAACAAAACTTGGAGAAATTGGTAAACTTTTCCTATAAAGGACCAGATAATAGTTTAGGTTTGGGGTATCATTTATAGTGTCTTGCAACTACTTGGCTCTGTTGTGACAAGGGCAGAACAACCATTAAAAGAAACAACCAAAGCCTTTCTTGTCAAATTGATTCAGATTCATAGTGATTCTATAGGACAGGGTAGAACTGCCCCATAGAGTTTGCAAGGAGCATTTGGTAGAGGTGAACTGCTGACCTTTTGGTTAGCAGTCTTAGCATTTAACCTCTATGCCACCAGGGTTTCCAAAAGCGACCATAGACAATATACAATAAACAGGTATATACATGGGTGTGCTGTACCAATAAAACTTTATTCACAAAAAACAGGTGACAGGTTAGATTTGGCCTATGGGCACTAACGTGCTGACCCTCGGTATAAAGGCACTAGAAAATAATGTAACTTTGATGACATAGTGTCCCCAGGGATTTGGATGATCTCTCAGTTTTCCCAGCTTGTCCTTTCTTACCACTGATTGCCTAAAATGCAATTTGAGTGCTTGTGCTAGAGAAGTCAGTTTGTATGCTTACTCCAGAGGTAGAGATTTAGCATGGCTTTCTATCCATTTTTAAATTCCAGTGTCATGGAAGAAAACCCTTTTCAGCTTTAAAAAGATAACCTTAGTATAGTTTCCAGCTCTCTGGTGATCCAGTCAAAAAGATAAAAAGCAAGAGGCTTTTTTCCCCCTTGTGCTTTAAGGCAAAGTTCACAAGTCATGTCAGTTTCTCATACAAAACACACGTTGTTGTGTGACCCTAGCTTCTCCCCCTACCATGTAACAACCCACTCCTCCTCTGCACCCTGTATTTCTCATGTCGTGTCCCTTCAACCAGCTCCTGTCACCTTTTGCTTTCTCATCTTGCCACTGGACAGTAGCTGCCCATTTAGTTTCACATGTAGCTACTTAAGCCAAGAAGCACACTCTTCACCAGTATCATTTTGTGTCTTATAGTCCAGTCTAGTTTTTGTCTGAAGGGTTGGCTTTGGGAATGATTTTAGTCATGGGTTGACAGAGAGCCTGGGGGCCATGTCTTCTGGGGTCCCTCCACCAAGGGGCTTTTTTTATTGATTGTGGCTAATTAACATTTTGACTGTTCTGGTAGAAGCATAGTGGATAAAACTTTGCATTTCAGTTCCATTGAATTCTTGGAATGTGTATTGTTACTTTTTGTAGGTTAAGACCAGGATACAGAAGAGCCACTGTGGTCGAACATGAAGGAGAATATAATCACATGCACCTCCTGTATTAGGAGATCACAGGGTTGGCAACCTTAGGTATCCAGAATGCATCAGGAAGTAAGGTTTTGATTAGTCAGAATAAATGTCATCAGTCATTCACTAAGGATTACATATTTTACTCAGGGGGGATTTCCTAGGCTGTTTCTCACAACCTATTCTCACATGTTGGAATTAGGCCATTGAACGTATCACGCAGCAGATCAGAAGCAGAAAATTTGGGTTGGAGTTCAAGGGCTATTAGGGGAGGCACAGTAATAGCAAGATTGTTCAGCTGATTGCTAGGTAATAGACTAACAAAAACTAAAATGCGCACAAAAGAACTTTATAAAACCCAGCAGTTTTAGGCTTTTGTATTACAAGGACATTATTGTATTTTAGCGTGTTAATTGGTAATCGTGTCTGAGTATCAAGTATCAATAGAAGTTGAATTTTTTTCTCTACTGTAGGAGACAAAAGTTTTTTTTTTTTAAGACTTTTATCCAATATGACTTAAAATTTTCGAAGTGCTTTTTCACCCAAAGGAAATGACAGATTTCTGAGTTATATGAAAAATTCACTTGGGGAACTGCTTATTCCTAGATATCTTTAGGAGTCAGCCTTCTGATTTTTTTTTTAATCCTTCAAGTTTTTCTGCCCGTACTTGTGTTCGGACAGCAGTGATTTTGTAAGTTGGGCCAGGTCAGATAATACTTATTTTTCTTTTGTTGGGGCTTCTGTGTTCCCTATTAAAGGCATATCTTATTAAGTATTCAGTAGCACTGTCTTTCCCAGAGGAACCCAGGTAAGTAGAGCGTCCATTTTTGTTGTCCACTTCCTGGCTGTCAAATCCTAAGCATCAGGGCTTCTTTCAGTACGTCTTCTGTCTCCTGCCCTCGGCTTCCAGAGAAGAAGACAGTGGCAAAGTCAGATCTGATCCTAGGCTTCCTCTTTGGTAAGAACCAAACCAACAGACTTGCCAGATCTGTACTTGGCTGTACACAAATAGGCCTCTAGGCAAATGACAACATTTTAAAGGGATGTTTGGGTTTTGGAGCATCCAACTTACTTAAATTGCTTTTGAAAAGCCTCTATCCTCCAAATTTATGGAAAAGTAAATGCTATTAAGTGATAGTTAGTTTTTCTTTTTCTATGAAGAGGGAGTATCTAATTAGCCTTATATAGATCATAAAAGACTTTGGCCTGTTCTCCTTGCAATGTTACTCATTTTTTTGTGGATTTAAAATCCTAGATATTTGGGGCCAAACCTGGCTGGACTAGTGAGTTAACATGTGAGACTGATGTTTCTTTTTGTCTTCTCATTACCAGAAACTGGTTGCTCAAATGAAGCAGGATCCACAGGTAATAAACTTCTTGTGTATTTTTTAAATTAAAATAGCTTAAAGAGATAATATACTAAAATGTAGACTATACGTAAGTTTAAAGAATTTATTCCTCACAATTACTTTTACCATGAAGATGTTGATCTTCATGTTTTAAAAGTTTAGAAAAATGCAATCTATTAAAATATAACTATTATTTCATACTTGTTAGTGCTGTTTTGCTTTTATGTTAATTTGAGTGTTTTTTAAAAAAATTGGAGTTAATACTCTTCATATACCTTTCATTTTTGTCAGCTCACTTTTTAAAAGTTGGAGTTTATAAAACTTTCTGTGGTCTCTAGATTACTTAAAGAATTCCAGGACCATTATTATTTACTAGGATTTATAGTACAGATGTATATAGCATGTTTAAATATGGAATCCTACTATGCTGAGTGTAAGAATTTTAGATTTTTTTAAAAAGCATTTTAGAAAATTTAATTTTTGAAAGGACCCTTAAGAAGAATATAAAAATACCTTGTGTAACAATCCAGAAAATGCTAACTTTTCTTTAAATTCTTGTAGGAATTTTAACTCAAGTATTCTATTTTTATGAATAGAAATCCCCCTAAAAAATTGTCCGGTCTTTGAATAATTATGTTTACTGTTCAAGCAGTATCTCTTTTGTAGCTATTTAGACAATGGCTCTTAAGTGTGAAAAGTAATTGCAAACTCACATTTTCCCTTCCATTTGCCTATCATAAGCTGTTTGCAGAATTTCTAGATTTCTAGATGGGTACCCAGAGATGAATATATATAAATAAGTAAATGTGTGTATGTATAAATATATAGATATGTATCTGTAGATGTAGATCTATCTACAGATACATATCTGTCCCTGGAGGTACAAATGGCTAAGTGCTCAGCTATGAACTGAAAGGTTTGTGATTCAAACCCACCCCAAGGTGCCTTGAAAGAAAGGTATGGCTTTCTGTGTACTTCTGAAGGGTGACAGCCTTGAAAACCCTCTGGAACACAGTTCTGCACTGTGACAGAATCAACTCCATGGCAGCTGTTTTTTGTCATTGTTGCTGTCGATTCTACCTCATAGCCACCCTATAAAACAGTAGAACTGCCCAGTAGAGAGTTTCCAAGGAGTGGCTGGTGGATTTAAACTGCTGACCTTTTGGTTAGTAGCTGAGCTCTTTGATGCCTGTGCTACCAGACCTCTAGCAACTGGTTAGTTATATGTATATGTACAGATTTTTTTAAGCATACTATACATGCTTCACTGTGAAATGTAAGATAAATTCTTCAAGAGTGGTTCTAAGGCAGATTAATTTTTGGAAGCAGGCAATAACAGTCATCTCTACAAATTCAGAACCCAGTGGTTTAACTGTTGTATTTTCATATAACCCACTGACTGTGCATTGGTACCTTGCCTTTGGTCCTGTTTGACAGTGTAGCTTCCATAAAAAACTTTTCTATTTGATTTTTTTTTCCTTAACATTATAGTTTAAGTTGAACTTAGGGAACCAAGAGTCAGTAGACTTAGATTAATGGACCTTTTCACATCTAATGTGGAAACCGCTGTTATTGGCAACTAAAATACCATTGGAAAGCTTGCTAGTAACCATGTAACAGAACAGTCCTGACCCTGAGAATCTAAGGGGGCAATAGACAGTTGGACAGTCTTGCAGGTGATCTCATTGGTTTTTGTTGTTGCCATGTGCTGTCGAGCTGGTGCGTTTCAACCCTGTGGGACAGGGTAGAACTGCCTCATACAGTTTCTTAGACTTCACTCTTACGGGAGCAGATTGCCAAGTCTTTTCTCCCTTAGAGCAGCTGTTGGATTCAAACTGCTGACTGTTAGGTTAGCAGCAGAATGGTTAACCATCGCACTTGCAGGGCTCCTTGGTGATCTTGTTAGAGTGGCCTTATATTGAATGTATTTATAAAAAGAACCAAGTGGATACCTTGGGACCCAGTAAACACAAAACTCAATAGATAGGGAGGAAGTGTGCCTCAGTTCTAGCAGAGGAGCAGTTAGGGAGAATTGCAAGAATTACATGTAAAACCATCAGGTGAAAGTAATCTCTCCTAGAAAATGGTGTCCAGCCTTCTACTAGACTGTCCTGCTACTCAGCGTTTGAAAATTTAGATTTTGGGGTTTTTTTGCACTTGAATAAAAGCAAGCATGTTCAGTATATCTCATCTAAAATAGTATTTTCTCTCTTTTTTTTTTTATTCCTAGAATTTTAGAACTGAGAAGATGTCCTGGTAGTCAGTGTGCTAATGTGACTGATGTAGTGTTAAGGCAGTTGCAGCACTGACAGCTTTTCAAATCTAGGCTAAAATAACAAATGTACTCTACTCTGCTAAACATGGAAGAGGCCAAGTGGAGAAAAACCTCTTATCTTGGTTGTTAATACTGTTAAGCATGTGGTATATGTATGCTTATAACCTCTCTTTTTCTGCTTTTGTTAGATTAATGGAGCTTTAGGTTTTCTGTCAACTGGAACTTTTCCATAAAAAATAACACTATTTTGGTAGAGAGATACTACTTCAGTGCAAATTCCTAAAATATAAAACTTCTTAGAATTGAAAGCAGTTGTAAAGATCCCGCCTCTTTTCTGGTAGTGGCGATGTTGTGTGTCCAGTACATAGCAACCTTGTAGGGTAGAGTAGAACTGCCCATGGGGTGTCCTAGGCTGAAATCTTGACGGGAGCAGATCACCAAGTGTCTTCTCCTGTGGAGCCTCTGGGCTGAGTTTGAACCACCCATCTTTCAGTTAACAGCTGAGTGCTTAACCAGTGTGCAACCAGGCCTCCTTACTCTGGTGTTTGAAGCCTACATTTAGGATCTGTATATTAGCTGATGATAAGACTAGGGTGTAAAGCATGGCAGGTGTGTTTGGCTGAATGCCTAAGGTTGCTCCATCATTTGTAATACAGTATACATAGTCTTCATGCTACTATTCTGTTAACAAATGAAATATCTTTCTCACAGATATTTTTTCTTTCCAATCAGAATGCTGATTTAAAGAAACAGCTTCATGAACTCCAAGCCAAAATCACAGCTTTGAGTGAGAAACAGGTAGGGGGAAAGGGGGGGAGGGGCATATTTTTAACATTGTGTTCTAAAGATATGTCTGCTCGAGGCTTCTAAGAGAACTGCTATTTTTTTCTCATGTGTGAAAATAAGTGTGGGCAGCCAGACTCAGTTTTAATTTTGTTTGAGCTCTGTTTATCTATTTTTATTTTGGGTTGGAATCAGTCTCTAGAGTATCCCACGGGTATATGTTACTGGCAAATATCTAAAAGCAATGTGGCAGTCTGCCGCTAACTGTGTTAATTAAACTCTAGTTTACCCATAGGGGGAAAGGGTAAAGAAAGTTAGTGTGGGTATGTAATAAAGATTCTTAAGTGCTTTGTTACCTGTTTTAAAAGCTTGAGATGACATTGAGCTTATTGTGGAGAGAATGATTCTAAGTAGATTGTTCCAAATGGAGGTCTTCTGTTCTGAGTATTGTCACACCTTGTGTTAATCTTTATTAGAAATTGACCTTCAGTGATAGGAAAAAATATTCATAGGACCTTTGTTAGACTTCTTTATAGGGCAAAAGAAGAGCATCTTGCTGTTTTTGAAAGATGTCTGGAAAGTATTCGTTGAAATTCCTTCTGTAATGACTAATTCAGGCATCTCCTGCCGCCAGGTGGAGTGTGGCAGCTGAGGGAGCTGTGAGTAAATGTCTGCGGTAGTGTGAGGAAGCACTTGTTTCTCTTGTTCCTTCCTCATTCCTCTCTGTTGGATTATCTTGGAAGAGATAAATGTATAAACCAAAAGGATAAAATGACTTGGAATTGTTTAATTCATGCTAGTGACATCTTATTGAAGATTTTTTTTTTACTAAAGATTTGTTAACACCTGATTTTTTTAGGTTGTTACAAAACTTTATTTAGTGAAATAATGACACTGAGAGCAATTTATTCCTGGAGATGTCTGATTTTGTTTGTGTTGTGTGTTGTGTTTTCATTTAACTAAGTGAAGAAATAAACTTCATTAACTGTGTGGACTATATTCGCATTGTTTCAGAATAAAATCTTTTTTTTAGCTGAATGTGTAACCACACCCCTCACCCCCCAATCCTTATGCCTCTGACTTCTCCATCTTGTCTTCAGTACAGATTAGGTGTTTTAGATTAGCAAATTGTCAAATTAAAATTGGGAGGGGGTGGGATAGTGGAGGACAGTTTGTTAGGAAAAATATAAACAGTTTGTTAGTATTGGCTCTGAAAGGGATTCAGTTCTCTGAAGTCAAAATGATGTGTGTGAGTGAAAGGGTTCTAGCTTTAGAATTCTGTGAGCGCTGAGCCTCCTTAGAGTTTCAGCATTAGTTTGACAAGATGCCAATGAATGAGTCACTTTTGCTGAAAAGTGCACGTGCTCTATTGGGAGAGGTGAGAAATGACTTGTGGCATGGCGGCTGGGAGCTGTTTCAATGTTAGGCAACCTAAAGCAACGCTGGAGAAAATGGGGCAATTTGGGGGGCAGGTTTTTATACTTATCTGGAAGTTCTGTTTGTGAGAACTAATATAAAGATTGAATTTATTTCTGCTGTCTTTTGTTCTTTATTTTTTTTTCCACTAGGGTGTCAAGTAACAGAAAATTGCGCTCATTGATGTTCAGTAACATTTCGTCCAGTAGTGAACTCGAGTCATCTGAACCGAGTTCGGATTTTAGAGATTGGAATTTTTTAAAATGTGTTTAACATCAGGAAAACCTGGTGTATGAAGAATCAGAAAATGAAATGCAGTCTTGCAGTTTTTTAATAGTATTTGCCTAACTATTACAAAAGCTTTCTTGATGGAACAGAAAAGCCATGTCTTAGGTAGGAGACTACCAGACGGAAGCACAGATGTAAAGTTCAAGAGATGAGTCTTCTCAAACTGAATCTGTTTCCAACATGAAACATTACTATTTAGTTTTAAATAGTGTTTATTTTAGAACAACTTCTTAATGCTATATGCACAGTTTTTTGTTTTTTCTTCCTGAAGAGTCACTTGGTGTGTGGCAGAACTTACTGATTTTCCTCACCCTTCGTAACTAAAATTTGGATTCTCTTACTCACATGACTAGTTTTTAATTTAACATTAAATTTTGGTTTTAAGAAATTTTTAAAATACAGAAAACTTCAAAGGATAATGTCATGTTCTAGAATTAACAGGTATTAACATTTTATATTATTTGTTTCCATTCTTTTTCTCTGTGCACTTTTTTCTGTAATCATTGTTTTTCCTATATCTACTTGAAAAATTAATTGTGTAAGTAAGCGATGCATGGAACCTTGGTGGCTTAGTGGCTAAAGCACTTGACTGCTAAGCAGAAAGTTGGTGGGTTCAAACCCACCAGCTGCTTTGTGGGAGAAAGGTGTTACCATCTGCTTCAGTAAAGATTTACAGCCTTGGAAACCCTGTGGAGCAGTTGTGCTTTGTCCTGTGGGGTCACTGTAGTCAGAATCAACTTAATGGCAGTGGGTTTGACTTTTTTTGGTAGTAGATGCATACATTTTCTTTTTTTTAAAAGAAAACATTGCAAGTGGGCACTTAGTAATTCTTTACAGTAGGTAATCATTAGTATTCATTATTGCCACCTCAGACCTTCATACTCACTGTTTCTTCCTCAAGAGTGATTGGGAAATGGTGCATTTCATTTGGGAAAATACAGTCTTCAGTGAACATCCTTCGTGGGTAAAACTCAGTAAATTTTGTTGAATTCTTGCATAGAAGGTTCTAGTGTTGCAAACTGTGATTTAAGATTTCTGAACAGAAGCTCTCCAGGCAGATTTTGAAGTCAGCATCCTGACCTCTACAGGATTTCAATTTGTGGTTGACAGTTTTAGCTTAGGAAGTCCCCAAACTCAATTGACTAAATAAATTATATGTTATGTAGGCACTTGGCTAGGCATTACAGTTGTTTTCAAAAACTGTTTTAATGACACAGGAATGTGCTCATAATAAAATGAGTGAAGAAGTACAGACAACTTTATATGTATTGTAATCCAACTTGTGTGTGTGTTATATGTGTGTGTGTATATCTAGGCATGTGAATGTGTATGCAAGCAATGTCAGGATAAAGCATTGGAAGATGGTGAGTTTACAGCTGCTTTGGGTTTTTTTATACTTGCGTATGTATTTTACTAAATTCTTCACAACAAGCATGTTTTTCCTCTCTAATCATAAATAAACAAGACGCATGATGTAAATTTTTACAGTAGCTCTCTAAATTCTTGTCTGTTTCAGGGATGAACCAGACCACACACACTGCACTGAGTTGATTCCGACTCACAGTGAACCCTACGGGACAGTGTAAAACTGCCTTGTAGAGTTTCCAAGAAGCAGTAGCTGGTGGATTCGAACTGCCAATTTTTTGATTAGCTGTTAGTCATTGTACCACCAGGACCATGGGTAGTTGGTTATTTAAAATCTCGTGACTACCTTCTCATGGTATATGAACCACTCTAATGAGAAAATTCGACTCTTTTAGCCATTAGTGATATTGAAGTGTAGAAGTGGCTCTTAATTTATTAAACAAGATTCATGGTCATTTTGTACCCCCCCCACCATTTTTTATATGTATGTGTGTAATCTTTTGTTTGTTAGAATAGATATTCTCATTTCGAAGCTAATTCACTTAGTTGCATAGGGCTGCTTCTTTTCTAATTCATTACAGAAGCAATCTTAGTGTCCCCAGATTTGTTGCTTGTCCCTGTAGTGATTCAGACTTAAGTCATAGTAGTTCAGGCTTCTAACTAAGAGTTAATAATAACAGCCCTGTTTAAAAGTAAGTGTGTATGTGTATAAAGAGTTCTAGCATTGGGGAATGCGAAAACAAGTAGGCTGTATTTAGGCTTAAGTTTTAGAAAGAAAAATTGGTTTAGCTGTAATAGAGTTATATTGTATCTTCTAAGCTTGTGTTACAGTAGTTATGAAACAAGAGTTAGAAGAAAATATGCTGCCACTTAATCACCCCCCTGACTCGTAGTGACCTGGTGCACAGTGAGATGGAGCCATTGTGATCCACAGAGTTTTCATTAGCTGATCTCTGAAAGGACGTCTCCAGGCCTTTCTTCCTAGTCGGTCTCTGTCTGGAAGCTCTTCTGAAACCTGCTGAGCATCACAGCAACACATAAGCCTCCATCGTCAGATGTGTGTTGGCCGTGCTTGAGGAAAATTGGCCAGGAATAAGCCCAGTCTCTCATATGGAATTCTACCACTGAACCAACAGTGCCCTCAAAAGAGAACATACTATACTTTAAATCACTGAGGAGGTGATGAAGCGTAGAAGGCTGATAATTTTTGCCCTGTGTATGTTTTCATGTTTTAAAACTTAGTGCTTTGTCTGTAATTTATTTTTATGAGATATTTTAATCAGCTTTATGAAAGTCTTGCTGATAGATCTCAGGTTCTTTACCAAATGGGAAAAAGTGAGGTAATAATTAAATTTTTAAAAACAGTAGGTATCAAGTCAATTCTAATTCATCACAGCCCAGCTTGTTTCAGAGTGGAACTGTGCTCTGTGGGGTTTTCAGTGGCTGACTTTTTGGAATTAGATTGACAGGCCTTTCTTCCAGCTCCCTTCTGGACAGGCTCGAACTACCAACCTTTTATAAAATTTTTAAATCTGTTGTCCTGACTTACAACTCAAAAGACCAATTAGGGGACTTTAGTGCTTTGATTAGTTTAAAAAACACAAATAGTTTTCACATTGCTTTTATTTAGGACCATTGATTGTGGTTTCTGTATATAAGAAGAGTAGACAGAAACCTTGTTGTTGGTTGCAGTTAAGCCAGCTGTGACTCCTGTCAGTCAGCCTTATGTAGAACCCCAGTAACATTGCCTGGTCTGCTCCATCTTCCTGATCGTTGGTGTGTTTGAGTCCGTTGCTGTGACTGTTGTGACAATCTATCACACTGAAGGTTTCCTTTATTTTTATTGACTGTGTGCTTTACCAAGTGTCGTGGTTTAATTGCGTTCCCTAAAAAATGTATGTAGAAGTTTGGCTGGGCTGTGATTCCTAGTACTGTGTTGTAAATCCTGCCTCTGTGATGTTAATAATGGGGGATGGGTGGCAGCTGAGTTGGTGGGGCAAGACTTACTGTGTGGGATTGTATTGTAGCTTGGGGCAGCCTCTTGGGCTATAAAAAAAAAGAGATGCAAGCAAAGATTTGGGGACAACTCACCACTGTGAAGTAGGGCTGCGAGCTGAGTGCATCCTTTGGGAAAGACTGGGGTCCCTGTGCCTCAGAAGCTTCCAGTCCAGGGGAGGATTGACAACAAGGACCTTGTTCCAGACCTAGCAGAGAAAGCTTTCCCTTAGAGCTGACACCTTGAATTTGGACTTCTAGCCTACTGGACTGTAACAAATAAAATTTCTCTTTTGAAATCCATCCACTTGTGGTATTTCTGTTAAAGCAACACTAGCTGACGAAGACACCAAGCATGTCTTTTCCCGGCCATTCGTCTTTCCTGATTATGTATCTAGAGTAAGCAAGCACAAGTCTTACCATTGTCATTTCTAAAGAGCATCCTGGTTATCATTTCTTCTAGGTTTTGATTTGTTAGTTCTTCTGGCAGTCTATGGTATATTCAGTATTCCTCCTCAACACCACAGTTCAAGTGTATTTTCTTCTCCTTTCCTTTTTCTTTTCAAACTGTTGAATGTATATAAGGTGATTGAGAAGTCCATGGCTTGGGTCGGGCCCATTGTTAGTCATCAAAGTGACATCTTTGCTTCTTAAAACCTTAAAGAGGTCTGTTGCAGCAGACGTGTCCAATGCAGTAAATACAGTTTTTGGTTTCTTGACTGCTTCATCCATGGACAAGGAATGTTAACACAAGTAGAACAAAATCAGTGACAATTCTACTTTCTTCTCCATTTGTCATGATGTTGTGTATTGGGCCAGTTGTGAGGATTTGTGTTTTCTTCACACCCAGCTATAATCCAAGTAGAAGGCTGTAGTCTTTGATCTTCAGCAGTGTTGCCAGTCCTCTCTATTTTCTGCAAGTAAGGTTGTGTCATCTGCATATTGCATGTTGTTCGTGAGTGTTCCCCCAATAGTGATGCCAAGTTCTTCTTTATGTAGTTCAGGTTCTTGGACTAATTGTTCAGTATACAGATTGAATAAGTAAAGAGAAGGAAGACAACCCTGCTACAGATGTTTTTTGATCTTTAATCACTCAGGATCCCTTTATTCTATGCAAATAACTGCCTCTTGATTCTTGTACAGGTTCCATGTGAGCACAATTTAAGTGTTCTGGAAATCCCATTCTTCCTAATGTTATCCATAATTTGTTACGATCACATATAACCTTTTGACAGTGTGTTTCATGAGATACCTTAGGGATGCAGTAATATCATTATCTGGTCACTTGTGAATAAAGTATTTCATGGTTTAGCTTGGAAGAGTGAAAAAACTTTGGATTGATTTTAGGTTTTATCGCAAAACACATGTGGTTAAACATCTATTACTGATCGTTTGTTTTGCTGCAGTTACTATCAAGGTCTTCATAGAAAAGGAGAGAGCATCTTCAGCATAAGCTGGGAACAGACAAATTAGTCTTAGTCCTAAATACAGATTGCTAATTAACATGTAAGTACTTGCAGCCATTGTGTGCTTCTTATTGGAAGGCAAAAACTTATTAAAAAGGCCATTTTCTAGATTATAATTCTTCCCCTCAAGAAACCTGTACTTCAAAAGAACTTGTAATACAATTTATTTTTAATCACACTGGAATCAAGCGGATGAAAAATATTTTTTCCTTTGTGTGGGTTAGGAATTGTAGTCAAGTTGAGAGAAAAAAGAGGCATAGGACAGACTTATGGGGAAAAGATGCTCAACGATTAAAAGCTTGAAAGAGCAGAAGTCTGTAGAACTTTGGTAGGATACAAGCCTTCTGCAACAGCGATCTGATTTGTATGAAATACATTGAGAAGGATAGGAGATGCCACTGATTTCATGGATTGAACAAAGATTGCAACTGAAATTGCCCTCCCCTTCTTGCTTCTAGCTCATTGATTGGTCTTTAAGAGACTTCTGTATGGCCTTTTATCTGTGAAAAGGAGAGATTCCTTTGAGTATTAAATTATTCTGATGTCTATTTACAAGTTTGTTCAAATTGGTAGTTTTGTTACAATCCAAATTCTGTTAAAATGAACTTATCTTACAGTACTTTCTCATGTTTTTTCCATGCTTTTAAGAGTAATACAATTTTGGGTAATAATGTGGAAAATAAATGAATTTTAAAAATCTGTAATTCTTCACTCAAAGATAGACACAGTTGTATTTTGTTGTATGCTGAAACCACTATTACCTCTCTTCTGAAGTTTATCAAAATAACTGGATTCCTTCCTTTGCCTAACTCTCTACTTTGTGTTTTCCACATAGCAGGGTACATGATCTTTTGTGTGTATGATACCTGAGCATATCAATACCCTGCTTTAAAAACCTTTGTTGGCTGTCCATCATATTAAAGATAAAATTCAAAATTATTTATGTGACCTACAAGGACTTACATCATATGGTCCCAGCCTACTACATTTCTGTCTCATGCCATTTATTTCCCATCTTCCATGAACCTGCCAAGCTCTGTCCTTCTCGGAGCCAATGCATCTTCACCCTGCCTGGAACATTATGCTGCTCCATCTTCCTTAACTTGGTGCTCACCTAGTCATGTTCAAGGAACAGCGTACTCCCCAGAGGAGCTATCCCTCAAACTGTTTCCTCCAGCTAGGATCTACTCTGTCTGTTACAATCAAATATTGAACCTTTGTTTTTCCTTAATAGCTGTGTCAGCTAGAATTCAGTTTATCTGTGAATGACTTGAAAACTCAGAAATGTCTTCAATAACATAGAATTTTATTTCCTTGTCTTCAAATTCTGTAGGCAGTCTGGGAACCCAGGTTCCTCCTGTTCTACTGCTCTACCATTCTTAGCATGAGCTTCAGCATCATAGTCCAGAGTAACTGCACCATCTGCTAATAAAGGGAAAAGCAAAGAAGAATGAGCCCTTTATTTTTAAGGATGCTTACTGGGAGGTGCACATTCTCTTTGCAGTTAGATCCCATTAGGCAGAACCATGTCTCATAGTCCTTACTACAAGCAAAGAAGGCTGGGAAATGTAGGCTATTCACAGTGGCCGTGGTCAGATAAAATTTGGAGGTTCTTTTCACTGAATAAAACCATAAAACCAAAGCTGTTGCTGTCAGGTCAGTTCCAGTGCATAGTCACCCTTTAGGACAGAGTAAAACTTGCCTTATAGAGTTTCCAGGGAGTGCCAGATGGAGTCAGTCAATTCCAACTGATAGTGACCCTACAGAGCAGAGTAGAACTGCCCCATAAAGTTTCCAAGGAGCACTTGGTAAATTTGAACTGATGACCTTCTGGTTAGCAACCATAGCACTGAACCATTATACCACCAAGGATTCTATTACTGAATAAGAAGGAGGAAGTAAGTACTGTGGATGACTAGCAGTGTGTGCCACAATAGCTTATCACTATTTGTAATTATCTATTTGAGTGTTATTTTTTAAATGTCTTTTTAAAAAAATTTTCTTCTCGTTAGACTGTTAGTTTTAAGACGTCAGGGACCATATTTGTTTTGTTTACTTCTGGTTTCTTAGTATAGTATTTAGTATGCTATGTAGCATAATACAGTATTTAGCACAGAAGAAGCATTTGACTTTCCTTAAATTAATGTATCCACTTGATTTTCCAGATAACTCCTTTTTTCTTAGAACAGTGAGTCTTATTTTTTAAACTTAATGTACATTTTTTAATGTTTTTTGAAAGCATAACTTTTATTAGTTTCAGATATTTAGCTGTCTGCCTGTGTCATAATTTATCTAGTCCTCTTATTTGATGATAGATTGCTTCCAGTTTTTGCTGTGATAAATAACCTTCTCTCTGAATCTGTGTTTTTCTGTGAATACCTTGGGATATATTCCTGAATTTGAGATTACTGGGTGTATCAATCAACTATTGCCATAGCAACTCTGCGTAACAAACCATTATTTTGTTGAGTAGCTTATGCCTGTTAAGCATTTGTTCTCAATCTGAATCTATATAGACTACTGACATCTTTATCTCCATCTCTGTGTCTGTAGAGCACCTGATATAGTCTGACCAGGCACCTCTGTTTCAGTTTGTTACTTAGCTGGGCTTGACTTCAGGCTCTAGGTTGTATTAGACCTGACCCAAATGTGCTTGTTCTGTGATCTAGCATGAAGGGACAGCAGCCACTTGTGGCATACTCACCAAAGGGCTAGAAGCAGGCCAAACCACCAGAACATGTTTTAAGCCTCTAGTGGCATCAGGCTGGTGAATATCTCACTAGCCAAAACAAACCACTTGTCCAAGCTGCAGAATTACATGGCAAAAGACATGAATGTATGCCTGTACTATAGCAGAGGGCATAAAGAATTGAACAATAATCCATCTGCCACATTCAGTCGAAGGGTGTTAAAAATACTTTTACATTTAAAAGAAAACTTCTACTACACACTTCCAAATAATCTCTATAAAAGGCTGCCAGATAAACAGCATATGTGAGAATAGCAATTTCTCCCAGAAGATATACCCTTTGAAGGCTGAGGGGAAGACACTTGGTCAATTTTGAAGATGAATTAGTACGTGTTTGATGTTTAATTGTGATTTTTTTTTAAATAGAATTCATCATTTTGTCCATGGTACAACTATTGCATAGTATTCCAGAGAATTAGCTTTGAGTTCTGGTTTTCTTTCATCTCATTTTGCATTTTGGTTATTTCTTTTCAGAAAGATAGACCATGTTGTAGTTTTTGGCGGTTGCTACTGGTTTGTTTTTCAGACCCTATGCTTAAAAAATAGTCTTTACTCCTTACAGATTGTCTTAACCTCTAGTATTTGATAAAATGCATATCTGGGTTTAATGGAAGCCGAGTTCTCAGTTTTTAATTTGAACATCATTTACCCTTTTGTAGCCTTTTCTGTCCCTGCTGCAACTTGTTCTCTTTCTGGTGCATAGAACTGTATCAGTCAGTTGACTAGATAATGTGACTGGGAGGTGTTGGGAGGCACCTGGAGTTTGAGTCTACTCCTGACTGTAACAAAGTTGATGGTAGATGTGAGTTATTAAATAGTTTGCCTGTTTTATTTATGGAATGTTTGGATGAGGCCTTTTGGAAATTAAGGAACGTGTATCTATTGAGTATACTCACCTTTTTTTGAAGATGAGTTCTGTTTCAGTGAAAGTTGCTGGTTTCCAGCATAATAGTTGACTCATCTCGTGTGTAACAACACGTTGATTTCATGTAAAATACTACTTTTGTTAAGAGCATAGAACATTCCATACTTAGTTTCAGATGCCTCACTGTTGTCTCTAAATCAAGACATGGACTGTTTGTGACTCAGCTATGGTCATATAATTAGTCAGTATTGGAATCAAGACTAAAAATTGAGCACATACTCTTCATCAGTTTTACTTCATAAATTATATCCATAAATTACTGTATGGATCTTTACCATCTATTTTTTTGAAATAGGACATTAAGCACAATAATTACATTGCCTTTAGGCCTCATTGCCTTGGAGTCAAGTAAGTAAATTAGTTCCTATAGTCTAATATTGGTAACCTGATAATGTGGCTATAATTCAGCCTTTAATACTAGTAACCATAGAATGTCACCTACCCTCATTCACAACCAGAATAATAGAATTGGCGCATTATATCAGATTCTAGATTTGTTACACTTTTGCAAATACCTGAATTATAATGGGAGTCTGTCTAAAACTTGTGACTTCTGTGTGATTTAGTGTAGCTTATCTCACCTGTGCAATTTTTATGTGAAACATTGGTCCAGTCTTTGGTTGAGTTTGCTGCCACTTGTGTGTGTAAGGTATCAGCTCTTTCTCCTTTGTATCGAATATAGGAAGTGTAATGTTTCCCATTTCTCCTGGTGAAATCCAGTTGATTTACATTCAGATGAGATGAATAAAGTCCTCAGAAATACTGGCTAAGAATATGTAGAATATTTGAATGGGAATCTTCTTTTAACGATGTACCCCTCTGGTATGTTACGGATATCTTTAGCCGTCTTGCTAAAACTACTAGCTTTTTGAAAGCATAGTAAGTATATGTATATTTAAATTTTTGCTGTTCTGCATTGTCCAAACAGAGCTGTAAATCCACCGCCACCCCCCCAATTATACTTCTTTCCATTCTGTTTAATGATAATGGTTAAGGACACCTTCATCAGGTGGCCAAGCAGACTCCTGGAAATCATCATGGACTTCTTTCTCTTTCTTGTCTCTCATCCATAGTTACAAAGTCCTATTTTTTCAGCCACTTCACTATTGCTCATATTGTCCCAACCCCTTTTCTCAGTATTTCCCTGTGCTAAGTCTCTGTCACTTATCCAGCCTTCTGCTGCTATCAAGGTGATCATCTAAACTATGGCTCTTGTGTGTGACTTTCATACTTAAGATTCTTCAGGGTCTCCTCTTCCCTTACACTCCCGAAAAAAAAAAATCAAAATCCTTTTCCATTGCTTATAAAACCCTCATTATCTCATGCATGCCTGCCCTCTGTTGAAGCATGCAGTAGAGTTTCTTGGTTATGCTGTGTTTTCTTCAAGCTGAGACTTTATTTATTATCATCTTTGCTTAATGTAAACCTGGAGTCATCTTATCCCCTTTGACCCAACAAGTCCATTTATAGGACAGTATAATACAGAAATAGCCACACAAGAAAATTTGAAAACCAGTGTGAACAAATCATGGTGTGTTAGCAAGCAGTATGTTTTAACTGTATATGTAGAATACGGAATAGTGTGTAGCTATTCAAAAAGAAGGGAGTGCTTAACTGAATAAAAAGTGAAAAAACATAATGCAGATGTACAGTACAATTTAATCTTTGTTTAAAATACAAAACACGAAAAAACTACACGTATGTGCATGCTTAGTCATTTATAATTAAAGATATATGGGGAAAAGCTAGAATTAATCTAGAATGGTAAGTACCAGGATGTTCATAGTGATTCTTGCTGAGGATTAAGTTTCAAGAGAAGTGACCAAGCAATCTGATGCTTAAATCTGTATGTTCATTTACTGTTTGAATTTATTTTTATGGGTAGCATATATATTAGTTTTGAGGTATAAGATATGTGTTATAAGGAGCCCTAGTAGCAATGGTTAAGCACTTTACTGCTAACCAAGAGTCAGCAGTTCTAACCTTCAAGGTGTTCCATGGAAGAAAAGACCTGGTGATCCGCTCCTATAAAAATGATAGCATAGGAAACTCTGTGGGGCAGTTGTGCTTTGTCATATAAACCAAGAAAACCACACTTGTTGCCACTGAGTGACCCTTTAGGGCAGAGTAGAATTGCCCATAAAGTTTCCAAGGAGTGTCTGGTGGACTCGAACTGCTGACCTTTAGGTTAGCAGCCATAGCACTTAACGTGTATGCCACGTAGTGTTACTATTCATCAGAATCAGTGTGACAGCACACAGCAACATCATGTATGTAGTACACACACACGCACACATGGTTCAATATGTTTTTACAAATGGAAACACTTAACTCATTTAATACCCGTTATTTGAAATCATATACATTGTACTCTTCTCCCTGGCTTATACTGTTTAAAACTGTGTTTATGAGATTAGTTACACATTTCTTTTGAATAAAAATTCTAGATCACTAACAAGGAAAAAAGGCCTGTCTCCCCTTTTAGATTTTGAAACCCTGGTAACTGTTCCCTTCAGTGCACACCCAGCGTACCACAACAGTGGGGTTTAGAGAACACTTGTTAAAAGCAGTAAGTTCTTGTCCTTGTTGTGCCATTCACTGATATGCCTTTTGTGTATTGAATTTCTCTGAACTGGTGTCCTCATCCGTAATATACAAAATTATAATTGCATCAGTTCAAATGCTTTAAGGTTTAGGTAACAGAACACCTAACTTTCTGGCTAAAACAATAAATGATTTTATTATTACTTCACCTAATGATTTACACAGTTCAGCAGCTGAGCAAGACCATCAGGACCTCTGTAGTATTCATCTTTCTATCTACCATCTTTACTGGGTGGACATATATTACTTGTCACAGAGTGGCTGCCGCAGCTCCAGGCTCTACGTCCTCACACACTAATTTCTTGGGGCAAAAAAGGAACAGTTCATCTTGAAAGTATCTTAAGAGTAAGCAAAACCTTAATGAGAAATGCCTCAGCAGACTTTGCATTTCACTGACCACTTTTGTCACATGTCTGTGGCTAAAAGTAGTCCCTGGCAGGAAAAGTGGGTCCAAGACTGATTTATAGGCTGGAGCTGAGAATTTGCCTCTGAAGCATTCAAAAACTAGATACCTGAGCAAAAGTCATTTTGGTTAGCAGTGAAACCCTAGGAGGGATTGAAAGAGAATAGATGTTGAAAGACTATCAGTAATGTCTGCCTCTATCTATATATACTACTGTTTTCTACTGATCCCATCTATACCCCCTTTTCTCCAGGAATATAGTGCATATCTGAAGATGTGTAGTGCTAAAATACTACAAAATTATAATACTGATTTCGTGGATTATTTTTGAAAAGCCTCCTTTTACCACCCTAGTTTATTAGCAGCCCTCTCTCTAGAGAAAGGAGTGAATGCAAAAATAACTTTACTATTAGCCAAAGCAATTACATTATTAGCATGGTACATCCATTACAGAAAATAATGTAATATATGAAGTTATAATTTTTTTGTTTTTTATTTTTAAAAAATACAAGCTATCATTATCATCATTGTTATTTAATGTTCCATACTTTTGAAAGAAAGCAGCCTTGATGTCTCTTATTAATAATACCCTCATGCTTTATTTGGAAAACAGGATTTACCAAAACCTAGTGGCATTTAATAATTTGTTTTTTTAATGTTGAATACTGTAAATGGCAGGCCAAATCATGTACTTCATTTAGTTTTCACATCAGATTAGGGTGATAGAACCACGTAGGAAAAAGAAGTTGAGTCTTGAGCTAGTGCCTTCATGCAGTAGCTGATTAGCTGAGAGGCTTCCTTGCAAGATTATCTTTACAAAAGGCATGCTCCCCAAAGCTGATGTACTCTAAGTTCAGGAAGCAAGTGTTGGTGTGATTCTGCAGGCTTTGCCTAACCTCTCTCAGACTAGCTCTATCTACAGATGACAAAATGATTATTAGTTTCTGTGGGTTAAATGCTGAATATCCTTTTGCCCTGAAAAATTGAAAAAATGAAGTCCTCAGCCAACATGTTTTGTCATTTTTTCTTCTGTCACCTTTTAGAAAACCTCTTCACCTTCACTGCTAAAACAGATTTATCTCTTTGACCGAGAACACTATGGTTGTGAATAAATTCTCATTATGAGGAACAAATGGTTATTAGTAATCTGGTTTCAGCTACTGCTTTTTATCATCTGATGTAGTAATTGAGAAAAAAGTTAACAGCATCTTTCCTATGGACTCAAGAAGCACAGATGAACTTACCTTTAGAAGTATTTATTGCCTGATTATTTTGAGAATTATGGGCTGAAGGAAAAGCATTCGTTGAAACTGAGGGGTATGCTAATTGACTGAACTTGAAAGTTCTTCTGACTTTGTGATCTCATTTATTAGAGATCCTAGAAGTTTATTGTGAGTTTGAGACAAATTAATAATAAGATTTTAAGCTAATCTACCACTGCCTTTTAGTTAAGAATGAGGTAGCAGGCTTTCCTTTTCTTTTGTTTAATTTAACGTATATCATTTGGTAGTTCAGCTTTTTCATGTGATTTTTTGTTGTTGTTTTTGATTTGGAATGAAGTCTCCCAGACGATTATTCACACCTAAAACCCTGACATAAAGTTACGGTAGCAAGAGTAACTGTTGGACACCATTTGTAAACATCTGTTATAAAAACTTGCAAGGACACACACTTCTTATGCTGATTTGTTTGTTCTATGATGCAAGTTCATCGGAAGAAACAGTAATTGCAAGTTATTAGAAATGCTGCCCCTGAGCTTCATCTGCTGCTAATATCTGATGAGATGATGTCTTCTCTTCTGTATCTGAATTATTTTTAAGTTTCTGGTATCTCCTGTCTTGATCTTCTAGTGCTGCTGTAACAAAAATACCACAAGTGGATGGCTTTAACAAAGAAAAGTTTATTCTCTTCATGGTCCAGTAGGCTAGAAATCCAAGTTCAGGACACAGGCTTCAGGGGAAGGCTTTTTATCATCTTCAGAGGAAAATCCTTGTCATCAAGCTTCCTTTGGTTTGGGAGCATCTCAGCACAGGAACGTCGGATCCAAAGAACAGGCTCTCCTCCTAGAGCTTCTTTCTTTTTTTGTCTCCTGAGTGATGAAAAGATGATACAGCCTACACCCCAGGGAAACTCCCTTTACACTGAATCAGGGATGCAGCCTGGGTAAGGGTGTTACAATCCCACCCTAATCCACTTTAACGTAAATTAAATCACAAAATGGCAGACAGCCACACAATACCAGGAATCACAGTCTACTTGGTTAAGTTGACACATAGTTTTGGGGGACACAGTTGAATCCGTTACATTCCACCCTTTGGTCCCTAAAAAATCACATCCATGCAACATCATGTCATAGCAAGTCTTAACTCCAAATCCAGAATCCAGAAATTCCTCTTCATCTGTAAAATCTAGAATACAAGTTATCAGCCTCCAAAGGTCCAATGGGAGAACAGCAGGTATTCACCAGGTGTTTCGATTACAAATGGGAGAAACTGGATGGAAAGAAGGGATAATAGGTACCAAGCATCTCAGGAGAACTCATTACATTAGCCCTCAAGTCTTTGACAGTAATTCTCTGTTCTCTGAAACAATTTACACAATGGTCCTGCTCTCCAGACTCTAGATATATTGTTCAGACTCTCTAGATTCTGTGTGGGGCCCTTCAGCACTAGGTTTCATCTCTGCCTTCCAGGCTCACTGGATCAGCATTTCTGTCTCCCTTGATTTTAGGTATACCGTTCTTAGAGTCCATCTGAATGGCGATTCTACCCTTAGAAATACCAGAGGCCATAGCTCCACCCTTTGAAAACCTAGAGGTCCTGACCATATATTTGGAAACTGAGCTCGGCTTCTTGTGTTGTCTTTGCATCTGCTTCCTGATTTTTTGGCCCCTGGGCTCTTTGGGCCTCATGCCTACATCTACCCTGCTGTGGCATGTGTTCCAAGGCTCTATAGTCCTACTGCTAAGTGGATGGAGGTATGCCAATCTTCCCAGAAGCCTCCTGCACACAGGCACTTAGCTTTGTCACTCTGTGGGTCAATTTCCAGTGCTGTCTCATGCTGGTTTCCTGGTTCTGCTGTGGTTGATTCTCTGTTACTGGTTTTCTGCTGCTGTCACTCCTGTACCTGTTCACAGTTTCAAAACTGGTTCTACATTTTAGGTACCTATTAAAGCAGCACTCCACTCTCGTGGTATCAAATTCTGTCTTGGTCATCTAGGACTGCTGTAAGTACCACAAGTGGATGCTTTTAACAAAGAAAAGTTTCTTCTCTTACAGTCCAGTAGACTAGAAGTCCAAATAAAGGGCACCAACTCCAGGAGAAGGCTCTGTCTCTCTGTTGGCTCTGGAGGAACGTGCTTGTCATCAGTCTTTCCTTGGTCTGGGAGCATCACAGCACAGGAAACTCAGATCCAAAGGATGTGCTCTGCTCTCAGCTCTGCTTTCTTGGTGGTTTGCTTGCTTCCCTTTCATTTTTATCTCTTGAATGATAAAAGGTGATCCAGTCTGTGCCTCAGGGAATCTCCCTTTACTTTGGATCAGGGATGTGATGTGAGTAAGGGTGTTACAGTCACATCCCAATCCTCTTTAACATAAAATCACAGTCACAAAATGGAGGACAGCCATATAATAGTAGGAGTCGTGGCCTAACCAAATGGACACGTATTTTAGGGAGACATAGTTCAATCATGACATCCTTTTCCACAGCTTCCCTTCCCTTTTTTACCTGTCTAATTATCTTCCTCAGCTATAAAGCATTTTGTAGTTATCACTTTAGCTTTCTCTTCTAAGGAGAAATTCCTTAGTTCCCCCAGGATGGGAAGGTTGGCGTGATTTACTAGAGTAGCCATTGGCAAACTGACAGCCGCCTCTACCTGTGCAAATCTGGTCCACCATTTTGGTAAATAAAGTTTTACTGGAACACAGCTACACTCATCTGTGACTGCTTTCATGCTATGACTGCCGATTTGCGTAATGGGACAAAGACAGGATGGCTTGTAAAGCTGGCTGACCTTTTATAGAAAAAAAATTTACTACCCTTTATTCTAGAGAAATGTAACCAGAGAGACACTTGACTCAGAGACATTAGGTACAATAAAGCTATGTAGGGCGTGTGTGAGTCCCACACTGAAAGCAGGGTGTATACTGAATAATGAGAGAAGCCCTTTACACATGGGCCAGCCTCACAGTTTTGTTTGGTTTTTTAATTGTTTTATTATGATTGAATGAAAATGTACATTCGATATAAATTCACATGCTCACCTATATGCAGCTCCCACTGCTCTCCCTGCCTGGTGACAGCACACCCCTCCTCTCTGCTCCATACATGTCCTGTCCTCCCAACAGACTCCTATCCCTTCCTCTCCACCCACTCCCCTTCCTCCAGCAAGTGGTCAGCAGGATGATATCCTGTAGATGCATAGAACCATAAAATTCCCACAAGATACGGTCACTCTGCGTCACTAAGTCCAATCCATTGCTGTCCAAAAAGTTGACCTTCATTATGATTTATGGACAGGGGCAGCATCAGGGCCAGGGGCCATGCTCCCAGGGGAACTCCGAAGCCCCTGGACCATCAGTTGTGGTCTTTTATTGGAGATCTCAGGGTACACCCCTATTTATTCTCTTGTTGCCAGTGAGACTCCAGTTTGTGAGCTCCATCGTAGCTATCACTTGTGGTGGCCAGGCACCATCTGGTTCTTCTGGTCACAAGTCAATGTAGAGACCCACTCACCTGGATCTCTCTGTCTCCTGAGTTCTCTTTTCCTCATGTCGTTCTTGTCCTCAGTGACCATCCGTTCCTGTTGAGTTGGGACCATTTGCTGTAGTCTCAGATGGCAGCTTGGCAGCTTTTAAGACCCTAGATGCCACTCACTGATGAGGGATACAGAGAGTCCTCATTAGCAATATATTAGCTGTGCCAATTGGCCTTGATTTCACCTGAGAGCATGGTCCCTGGCCTTCCACCCCAGCTACTGTGTCCTTGCAATATTCGGTTAAGATGGGAGGAGTACTCAAATTGTGTTGAAGTCCAGTTATTATTGATCTTTCTAATGTGTGCTGTCACCGATTTCACCCAACCAAATTTCTGTTAATTATCTAATCTAAACCCTCCCCCTTCACCCTCCTTCCCTCCCCACTCTTGCAGCAAAGAGTCTTTTCTTGTGCCCATGAGTCTATTTTTAAGTTCTTACCATGGGATCTCATACAATGTTTGTCCTTTTGTCACTGACTCCTTCCATTCAACATAATGTCCTTCAGTTGAAACCATGTTAAGAGATGTTTCCTACAATCATCATTGTTCTTTATCATTGCATTGTGTTCCACTGGGTATGTATACCATAGTTTACCTATCCATTCCTCTGTTGTCAGGCATCTGGGTTGATTCCATCTTTTAGTTATTGTGGACTGTGCTGCACTGAACATTCCTGTGCATGTATCATTTGGTGTGAATGGCCTTGATTCTGTAGGATATATTCCAGGCAGTGGAATTACTAGGTCAAATGGTATATCTATATCCATTTTTTTAAGGGAGTGCCAGATTGCTTTCCAAAAAGGTTGCACCATTTTGCAATCCCATCAACAATATAGGAGAGTTCCAATCTCCCCACAGCCTCTCCAGCATTTGTTGTTTTGGGTGTTTTGGATCATGGCCAACTTTGTTGGGGTGAGATGGTATCTCACTGTAGTTTGATTTGAATTTCTTCAATAGCGAATGATCGTGAGCATGTGTGCATGTGTTTTTTGGCTGCCTGGATCTCCTCTTTAGAGAAGTGTCTGTCCATCTCCTTTGCCCACCGCTTAATTGGATGATTTATCTTTTTCTTACTGATATTTTGTAATACCTTATAGATTATGGAGATCAGGCGTCAGTCTGACATAGAGTTGCCAAATAGTTTTTCCCATTCCATAGGTGGCTTTTTAATTCTATAAGTCTTTGGATGAGCAAAAGTGATTGATTCTTAGTAGTTCCTATTTATCTGTTTTCTGTTCTGATGGTCATGGTTTGTTTGAAAGATTTTGAAGTCTGTTTGTGTTGTGTATTAAACCTTCCGTTGTTGTTACTACTTTCTCTTGGATGAGCTTTATCATTTTAGATTTGCTATTTAGGTCTTTTATCCAGTTTGAGTTGGTTTCTGTATAAGGTGTAAGATATGGGTCGTATTTTAATTTAGTGCAGATAGGCATCCAGTTTTGCCAGCACCATTTGTTGAAGACATTGTTTTTACACCAGTTTAATGTCTTAGGGCCTTTGTGGAATATCAGCTGTTCATAGGCAGATGATGTCATTTCTGGGGTCTCGATTCTATTCCACTGATTCATCTGTCTGTTTTGTACCAGTACCGGGCTGTTTTGACTACTGTGGCAGTGTAATAGGTTCTAAGGTCGGGTAATGAGAGGCCTCCCAGTGTGTTCTTCTTCTTTAGTAATGCTTTAGTTATCCAGGGCTTTTTCCCTTTCCAGACAAAGTTGATAATTTGATCCTCTATCTCAATAAGAAAATGTCAGTGAAACTTGTATTGGGATTGTGTTATATAAGTAGATTGCTTTGGGTGAAATAGACATTTTCACAGTGTTAAGTCTTCCTATCCATGAGCATGGTAGGTTTCTCCATTTATTTTAAGTCTCTCAGTTTCTTGTAGTAAGGGTTTGTAGTTCTCTTTGTAAAGTTCTGTTATTTCTCTGGTTGAATTTATTCCTAGGTACTTTATCTTGTTAGGTGCCTCATTTTTTAAAGGTACTTTTAGTTTAGGTTCTCCTTTTCTTTCTCTTTCTGTCTCTCCCCCCTTCCTACCTCAGTTTTATAGATGTATTAAGGTATAGGAAACCCTGGTGGCATAGTGGTTAAGTGCTGTGGCTGCTAACCCAAAAGTCAGCAGTTTAAATCCAACAGGCACTCCTTGGAAACTATATAGGACACTTTGACTCTGTCCTGAAGGATGGTCATGGATTGGAATAAACGTGACAGTAACAGGTTTGGATTTTTTTGGTTAGTAATGTTGGATCTGACTCCATGGCACTTGGCTTTGGCAAGGCATAATTAGTGTAAAATAAACTGCAAACATTTAAAGTCTGTTTTTGAGTTTTGATGTACATATGCCCCTGTAGAAACATCATCACAATCACGTTAATAAATATATTCATTGCCTCTAAAAGTTTTTTTGTGTCCCTTGGTAATCCTGCCCTCCTTCTCCACAGCCCTTTCCCAGGCTTTTTTGTCACTAGTGTACATATTCTAGAATTTTTATAAATGGAATTATACAGTATGTACTCTTTGTATTGTTTCCAGTTTCTAGTTATTACAGTCAAGTTGCTATAAACATTCATGTACAAGTCTTTCTGTGGTCATACACTTTTGTGTCTCTTAAATAAATAACCTAGGTGTGACTTAGTGTTATGGTAGGTGTGTTTTCAACTTTTTTGGAAACTGAAAAGTGTTACCCAAAGTGGCAGTACAATCTTACATTCCCGCCATTATTGTATGAGAGTTTTTCTTATTGTCCTGCATCTTTAGTGCTTCATCCTAAGTATAAACTTAAAAATCAAGAATCACCAGATATTTTGAGAGATGACATTCTCTCAAAGTACAATCAGATACAAAATTAGAAGAATAAAAAAAAAATTTTTAGAAGAATCAGAAACCATGTTAGGGACCAGTTCCAAGGAATTTTATGTTTAGATGCTTAAATCAATAGAGTAGTGCATCAGTGAAACAACAAGATGCGAATAAAGGAACAATTAGAAAACAAAGGAATTCTTGGTAATAAAAAAATAAAAGTGTTGAAAGATAAAATTAGAGCAGTGTTATCAGTGCGTACATACAAGAGACAAAGGGATGGTCAGTAACATAAATGTTTTTAGAGGATCAGTCCACAAAGTCAGATGCCTAGGAACAGACTAAAAATTCTTAGATGAGAGCAGAAGAAACCATGTAAGGAGTAGTATGAAAATTTTTGTAAGAACTAGATGGCATACAATTTCAGGTTAATAGAATCCACTGTGTGCCTAGAACTGTGATTGAAAAGATACATCGTCACACCAAGGGAGGTACATCACTGTGAAAGTTCGGAAGAACAGTAATAAAATAATCCTAAAAACTGGGGGAAAATAAATACTGCAAATAAGGTTTGGTATCAGAATGGCAACAGGTTTTTCAGCAGCAGCGTAGGAAATGAAGTCAATGGAATGATGCTTTCACAACTTGGAATAAGTCTTTTGTGATAGGAAATGATGTATCTACCATAACTGTAGATCAAGTCTAAAGGTAGAACAAAGACATCTTTAAAAGCTGCAAGATTATAGAACATCTCTCCCATACACCCTTTTTGAGGAGGCTGCTGGAAAATGTTCTCCATCAAAGAAGAAAGTGAACCAAGAAAGATGAAGACATGAATTCTGGAAACAGGGAGTGCAGTATGAGAGGTGAAGAAAGTTCCCTGTTTGATGGAAGAATTCCCTAGATAACAGTTATACCACAGAGTCCTTGCATGGCAAATATGGATTATGCTGAAAGGTTGGTGGCTTGAGTCCACTGAGAGGCTGCTCAGAAGACAGGCCTGGGGGATCCGCTTCCAGAAGGCCACAGTCTTGCAAACTGTGGGGCAGTTCTAATAAGGTTTAGACAACCCACGGTCCAGGTTGGCACTGAGGATGGAAGACTTCAGGAAAGATGTAGAAAAGAAAAATAGACTGATAGATTATATGATATGTTTTGAGCATTATTGAGAGACATTTTATATGTCTGTTAACATTTTGAAAAGCCCTAGTGGCACAGTAGTTAAAGTGCACAGCTGTGAACCAAAAACTCAGTAGTTAAAACCCACAGGCTCTCCAGGGGAGAAAGATGTCATAGTCTGCTGCCATAAGGATTTACAGCCTTGAAAGTTGTGGAAGCTCCATAGTCCTATTCAGACTCCCTGAGGGACCAAATGACTGAGCTGAAGGCTGTGGGGACCATGGTCTAGTTCAGTTGGCACAACCTAGTTTATAAAGAAAGTAGTCTACATCCTGCTTTGGTGAGTAGGGTCTGGAGTCTTAAAAGCTTGTGAGCAACCACTTAGATACTCTGCTCGGCACACCCAATCTGGAACAAGGAAGAATGAAGAAAACCGAAGACACGAGGGAAAGATTTGTCCAAAGAGCTAATAGAGCACAGGTACCACAGCCTCTTAACAGATTGAGTCCATCACAACCGAATGGTGCCCAGCTACCATCACTGACTGTTCTGATAGAGACCACTGTAGACAGCCCCAGACAGAACTGGAGAAAAATGTGGAACAAAATACTCGCAAAGTAAAAGAATAAAAAGGAACCATATTTATTTAGCGGTAACAGAGACTGGAGAAACTCCAAGAGTGTATCTTTCAGATACCCATATAGGTCAGTAATGAAGTCCCTCCTGAAGTTTACCCTTCAGCCAAAGATGCAATAGGCCCATAAGACAAAAGGAGACTAAATGAGTAGCCCGGGGGCAAGGATAACGAAGCTGGTAATGGGGAAGCCAAGGTAGAGAGGAGAGAGTGTTGACATGTTGTGGAGGTAGCAACCAATTCACAAAATAATATGTACATTAATTGTTTAATGAGAAATTAGTTTGTAAACTTTTATCTAAAGTACAATAATTTTTTTTTTTTAACTTACAGCCTTGGAAACCTTGTGGGACAATTCTGCCTTCTCCTGTAGGATTGATATGAGTCAGAATCAGCTCAACAGCAGTGGGTTTAGTTTGGTTTTGTTGTAGACATTTTATTCCTTGTATAGCAGGAGAAGAATTAATGTTAGAAACCAAGCAAGTGGTAGACGGTTTTTAGTTCAAGGAACTACAAAATGTTAATACCAAAGTAAGTAAATAAACAAATGTAATCATAATAGACTAGTTGTCTCACTCAAGCACTTTATTACTGAGTTGTTTGCAAATCATAGTGACCCTGTAGAACAGAGTAGAACTGCACCATAGAGTTTCTAAGGAGTGCCTGGTAGATTTGAACTGCGCACCTTTTGGTTATCAGCAGTAGCAATTAGCCTACCAGGGTTTCCACTTGTATCACTAGTGAATGTTATGTTGTGAAAATAGAAACCTTGAATAATGGATTTAACTCACAGTTATGACTGTAATGGGAATAGACAGTGAGACAAGGGAGATAATCTGAGAATTAAATTTCAGTTACCTGCAGTAGGAATTCAGTAGATAATGCTTAAGATGAAAACAAACAAGAAACAGCATTGATAACATATTCAGAAATTAGAAGGGTAAGCACCTGAAGAAACTGCTAGAAGACTTGGAAGTATTTTCCTGACAGAAACAGAAATAGAAAGTTGAGAGGTTTGGTTTCCTATTTTGATTGTAAGCCTTAGATTATTTTATTTTTTTACATTTTGCACTTTATTATAACTGAGTGAAAATGTACATTCCCATATAAATTTACATGCCTACCTATATGCCATTTCCACTGCTCTCCCTGCCCAGTGGCAGCACATTATTCTTCTCTGCTCCATATATAGCTCATCTTCTCAACAGTCTCCTTTCCCCTCCTCTCCACCCACTCCCCTTAGAGGTCCGCAGGATGATATCCTATAGATGCATAGAACCATAAAGTGCATCCCATATATGGCCACTCTGCATCGCCAAGTCCAATCCATTCATGTCCAAAGAGTGGACCTTCTTTATGATTTATGGGCAAAGGCAGCATCAGGGCCAGAGGCCATGCTCCCAGGGGAACCCTGAAGCTGCTGGACCATCAATTGCAGTCTTTAGTGGAGATCTCAGGATGTACCCCTTTTTATTCTTGTGTTGCCAGTGAGACAACTTTGTGAGCTCCATTGCGGCTGTCACAGGTGGTGGCTGGGCACCATTCGGTTCTTCCGGCCCAAAGTCGATGTAGGCACCCACTCGTGTGGCTCTCTCTGTCTTCTGGGTTGTGTTTCACCCATGTCGTTTTGATCCTCAGAGAGCATCCTTTCCTGCTGAGTTGGGACCATTTGCTGTGCCCTCAGATGGCAGCTAGGCAGCTTTTAAGACTCCAGACACCACTCACCAATGTAGGGTGCAGAGAGCCCTCTCAGCAATACTCTAGTTGTGCCAGTTGGCCTCGATTTCGCCTTAGAGCATGGTTCCCTGCCCCCTGCCCCAGCTACACTGACCTTGCAATGTTGGGTTAAGATGGAAGGAGTACTCAAGTTATGTTGAAGTCCACTTAATATCGTTCTTGTTTCTAATATGTGGTGTCACTGATTTCACCCAACCAAATTTCTACCAACTATGTAATCTAAACCCTCCCCCCGCTTGCTGTCTCTCCCTCCCCTGCTTTGCAGCCGTCAGAGAGTCTTTCCTTCCATGCAGAAGTCTTTTTGAGTTTTGTCATAGGGGTCTCATACAACATTTGTCCTTTTGTTGCTGACTACTTTCACTCAATATAATGTCTTCCAGTTGAAACCAGGTTATGAGGTGTTTCCTGGAATCATCATTGTTTTTTATCATTGCATAGTGCTCCATTGAGTATATATACCATAGTTTACCTATCCATTCATCTGTTGTTGGGCATCTGGGTTGATTCCATCTTTTTGCTGTCGAGGACTGTGCTGTGACAAACATTCGTGTGCATGTATCCATTGGTGTGAATGGCCTTGATTCTGTAGGATATATTCTTAGCCTTAGATTATTATTTCTTTTTATTACTTTGACTTAAAAATAAATGACAATCTGAATGTATCATTGGATAAGATGGTTAGTCTTTGTGGGATTACTTTGCCTTCCTGGGGTGTGTCACCTGATAACAAAGTCTGTGGCTTCCCACCCATGCCCGGGCTGTGTCAGGGACCTCTTTTAGGCCTCTGTAGTTTGGGTGAGGATGTTCTTTAGGAGTCTGCAAGAAAATATAGCATAACCTTTTTTTAGTCCGTTGCTCTTCTCTACTGAGTAGAGAATAGATCTAGATTGGAGTAGAAGTAATAATAATTACAAAGCAATAACAAAAGCATATTTCTACTCATGAATTTAGCCCCATAGTGTATATCATACCTCTTCTGCCTGTAAACTGGTACCTTTAGGCATCCTGAAAGCCCTGAAACTGTAAACTTCATGAGGTCAGGGATTTTTGCCGTTTTTTTTCATTGTTGTGCTGGCTCCCAGTGGACACTGTTGAATAAACAAATACTTGTTAAGTTATTTAAATTCCGAAAACATGTACTCACAGCTCAGACTTGCACAGGGGATATGGACATGGGAACAGATAGAGTACATTTGAAGACAATAGTATATGTGGTACCTAGGAAGGGGAGATTGTTTTGGTGAAAAATTATCGTGGAAGCCTTCTTAAAATAAACTGAGAATTTGAACTAAGTAGAGATTTGTTAAGTGGACCAGCAAGACCATTCCAGCCAGAAAGAACAACATGTGAAAGGCATAGGAATAGGAAACAGTGAGATGTACTGAGAGAACTACGTGTAGTGAGAATTGCTGGAGCAGAAATTCTGTGATACGGCGATTGTGGAGGGCCAGCATAGGTAGTCTGAAAACAAAGCACTTTGTACTTTGATTACTTTTAATGTAATTGAAAAATTAAAGTTACAGTAGTAACTACAATTATATTTAATTATATACAATTAAATTTTTATTTAATGGCTTGGGTCAGGAGCACCGTAGCCTTCAAAGTGACATCTTTGCTTTTCAGCACTTGAAAGAGGTCTTTTGCAGCAGATTTTCCCAGTGCAATATGTCATTTAATTTCTTAACTGCTGCTTCTGTGAGCATTGATTGTAGATCCAAGTATAAAATGAAATCCTTGGTCGGATCCGACTCGACGGCACTTGGCTTTTGGCTTGGCTTGACAACTTCAGTATTTTCTCCATTTATCATGATGTTGCATATTGGTCCATTTGTGAGGATTTTTGTTTTCTTTATGTTGAGGTACAGTCCGTACTGACGGCTGTTGTCTTCGATCTTTTCAGTAAGTGCTTTTAATAAGCAAGGCTGTGTTTTCTGCATATTCCAGGTTATTAACGAGGCTTCCTCAAGTCCTGATGCAACATTTTTATTCATGTAGTTCAGCTTCTGAGATTACTTACTCAGCATGAATAAGTATGGTAAACAACATGGACACACACCTTTCCTGATTTTAAACCACACAGTACCCCTTGTTGTCTTTGAATGACTGCCTCTTGGTGTGCATACAGGTTCTGTAGGAGTGTAATTAAGTGTTCAGGAATTCCCATTCTGATACCCCATTTGGAAGCCATGGTGCTGTAGTGGTTAAGTGCTATGTCTGCTAACCAGAAAGTCAGCGTTTTGAAACCACCAACGCTCATTAGAAACTCGGTGGAGAAGTCCTACTCTGTTTTGTTGTAAATCGGAAACTACGTGACAGCAGTGAGTTGTATTATCCCATTTTGTGGATGAGAAAACTAAAGCATGAAGAGAGTGAATCATTTTTCCAAAGTCACAGAGCTGACGAATGTTAAGAATCCAGGTTGCGTAGCTCTAGACTGTTTTGCATTTGAGATATTGAAGAAGAGTATGGGATTTATATTTATGTGAAGGGGTGAATGGATTTTAACTAGAAACTAGAAACCATGTATTAGACTTTCAAGTGAGGGAGAACAGGAGGAGATGAGTTGGAAGACAGATAAATAGGACAGAGCTAGATCCCAAGAGGCCTTATGTACCCATTTGCCTGATTGCTGTTGTTTCCCCTACTTTGTTTTCAGGGCGGCTTGATTTCGTTTCACTGCAGGGCCACTGTAGGGTATCTAAATTGGAACCAAGTAGGCACCAGTGGGTTTTTGGTTTGTAGAGTTATGTTCCTCGGAATTTCTGGTAAATTAGAATTAATTGGTGGAGTCCTCTTCCCATCTCAGTAGAATGAAGACTTTCCTCCTGAATTCACATCTGCTCCAAAAGAAAAAAAAAAATTCTTTTGTTTAACATCAATGAATTGATTTTTAAATAATAAAAAATGTGTTACTACAGTATAGTTTTTTGCATGAGTGTGTGTCAGGATCAGTGTGATTGTTTTTTGCTGTGGAGGAGTAGGAGACTAGAATGTTGGCAGTAGGGTGTTGTAGCCTGTCATTCCTGTAAACTTTTTTTTTCCTAATTATAAAAAGCCATACATGTTCATTTAGAAAATTCAGCAAAGAGAAAAATCAAATTTAGCAGTAATCTTATGTCCATGTTTTGGGTTCTTTTTTTCCTATGCCATTCACTGATATTAAAAATAAAATTGAGACTGGCACTTTACTTACTGTTTTAGAAGTACTTATTTTTGATGTATCAAACTTTTTCCACATTCTTAAATATGATTCAAGAATGTTGGTTTTTAGCAGCTTCAGAGTATTATAATAAGGGCATAGGGTTTATTCAGCCAGTCCACTCTAGTTATTTGGATTATTTCTGGTTGTTACTGTTTTATGCCTAGTTCTGCAGTATATATCTTTGGATATCATTACTTGTGCATAACTGTGATATTTGCTAATTACTGGATCAAGAGGAAAACTTTTTCTAAGGCTGTCTACATATGTCTTTATGAAGACTCGTTTGTTGCATGTAACAAGATCTAAATCAAACTAGATGTGCATAACGAGTTGTCGTTGTTAGATGCTGTTGAATCTGTTCCACCTTATAGTGACCTTACGCACAACACAGTGAAACACACTGCCTGGTCTTGTGCCATGTCTACAATCATTTTAACGCGTAAGCCCAGCATTGCAGCCACTGTGTTTTTCAGTCCATCTTGCTGGAGATGTTCCTCTTTTTCACTGACCCTTTCAGTGACATCTTTGCTTTTCAGTACTTAAAGAGTTCCTTTGCAGCAGATTTTCCCAGTGCGGTATGTCTTTTGATTTCTTGGCTGCTGCTTCCATGGATGTTGATTGTGGAAAAGGAGAATTACTGGAACTATATTAAGGCCCTTCAGGAACCCAAGGATAGCTTTTGAGACTGGAATGGAAGAGTCTATCTCTTGTCTCTCTTTTTGTCTCCCTCTGCATTTTCTTTGTTTCACCTTCTCTCTGGACTGATTTCTCAACTTCTATGTACAAGTTACGTACGGCCAGTGAAGACTTCAGGCAGCTGCACAGTTTCTGAGTTTGGTCTTTCTACTCCTGTGATTTCCCCTGGACTCACTGACTTGTTACCATTCTGAGTTTTTGGAAAGAGGATTTAGTGAGCCCGATTTGAGTTAAAAAAGTCTAGCCATTGTCCAACCAGTGTTGGCCAGGAGACCATGTCACTAATACAAATGTATGTCAGTCAATGGGGTCTGTAGAGAAAGAGAATTGTGAGCTAGAAAGATACTCTGAAAAGTTTCTGCAGCCTCATGCGTTACCTGATTAGTCTCTGGGTTGTTTCACTCATTTTATTAAAGGTTAAATTATTTCACGAGCTGGATAGATTTTTCAGCGTTGAATCTAATGGAAAGCTTTAAAGATCATTTCGTTTGGCAGACATTTGTTGAGCACCTGCTGTGTGCCAGTACCCTTTCAGATGCTAAAAGTGTATCAGTCCTACAAGACTGAGTCCTTGCTCTTCTAGAATTTGTGTTGCAGTGGTCTGTGAGAAGTTGATACTATTTGAGCTGATCTTTGAGATTTCCTTTCTCCTGCATTGAGCAGCTCTCTCCTTTCCCATGGGTACTACCTTTTAAGTCTTAATCAAATTTCATTGTACTGTCAGAATAACAGTCAAGCCTAGTGTAAAAAGAAAACACCCATAAGCACCTGTTGCTTTCTGTGTTTGATTTGTCCATTCATTTTTGTCTACATAAGTAATTGGAAGTTGTAAGAAATATAATACTTTTTAAAATATTAGCAGTTTAGCCTCCCTTCTCCCCCTACCCCTATGAGAGGGCAGTAGTGGTACAAGGAGGTGTTACAATTTTGGCTACCTAGTCTCAATTTAAGTGAGATTCTTCACATTTAACAAGATTTTCTTACAGGTGAAATATTACAGCCCTAGATTTCTTATCCAAATTGGAAAATGAAGTGACAGAAAAACCTTTACTAAGTAGGAAAAGAGATGTGTTTTGAATTTTCATCAAAAACTATTAGACTTTTTTCTAGATTGTGCTTTGTACCTGTCAGATTAGCAGTTAACTCACTCAGTGGCAAACTTGAGAACGTATCCTGTAAGACTAGAGTTTTTTGGTTTTTGTTTTTAATTTAACATGACTGAGTGAAAATGTACATTCCCATATAACTTTACATACCCACCTATATGCAGCCTCCACTGCTCTCCCTTTCTGGTGACAGCACACTATTCCTCTCTGCTCCATACATGTCTCATCCTCCCAACAGTCTCCTTTCCCCTCCTGTCCGTCGACTCCCCTTCCTCCAGCCAGAGGTCAGCAGGTTGACAGATCCTATAGATGTATAGAACCATAAAGTACATCCAACATATGGTCACTCTGCCTTGCCAAGTCCAATCCATTCCTGTCCAAAGAGTGGACCTTCGTTATAATTTATGGGTAAGTGCAGCATCAGGGCCAGGGGCCATGCTCTCAGGGGAACCCCGAAACCACTGGACCATCAACTGAGGTCTTTTAGTGGACATCTCAGGATGCACCCCTTTTTATTCTTGTGTTGCCAGTGAGACTCCTCTCTGTGAGCTCCATCGTGGCTATCACTGATGGTGGCCGGGCACCATCCGGTTCTTCTGGTCCCAAGTCGATGTAGGCACCGACTCTTGTGAGTCTCTCTGTCTTCTAGGTTGTCTTTACTGCATGTCATTTTGGTCCTCGGTGAGCATCCATTCCTGCTGAGTTGGGACTATTTGCTGTGTCCTCGGATGGCAGCTTGGCAGGTTTTAAGACCCCAGACACCACTCACCAATGTGGGGTGCAGAGAGCTCTCTTAGCAAAACGTTAATGGTGCCAGTTGGCCTCAATTTCACCTAAGAGCATGGTCCCCTGCCCCATGCCCCAGCTACTCTATCCTTGCAATATTGGGTTAAGATGGAAGGAGTTCTCAAGTTATGCTGAAGTCCACTTAATGTTGTTCTTGTTCCTAATGTGTGCTGTCACCGCTTTCTCCCAACTAGATTTCTAGTAACTATCTAAACTAAACCCTCCTCCCCTCGCCCTCCCTCCCACCCATCCCTTGCAGCTGTCAAAGAGTCTTTTCTTCAATACACAAGTCTGTTTTTGAGATCTTATCGTAGAGGTCTCATACAGTATTTGTCCTTTTGTCGCTGACTACTTTCACTCAACGTAATGTCTTCCAGTTGAAACCAGGTTAGGAGATGTTTCCTGGAATCATCGTTATTCTTTATCATTCTGTAGTGCTCCGTTGAGTATATGTACCACAGTATACCTATCCATTCTTCTATTGTTGGGCATCTGGGTTGATTCCATCTTTTTGCTATTGTGGACTGTGCTGCGATAAACATTCTGGTGCATGTGTCCGTTGGTGTGAAAGGCCTTGAATCTGTAGGATATATTCCAAGTAGTGGAATTACTGGGTCAAATGGTATATCAATATCCATTTTTTTAAGGAAATGCCAGATTGCCTTCCAAAGAGGCTGGACCACTTTGCAACCCCACCAACAGTGTAGGAGGGTTCCACTTTCTCCACAGCCTCTCCAGCATTTGTTGCTTTGTGTTTTCTGGATCATGGCCAATCTTGTTGGGGTGAGATGGTATCTCATTGTTGTCTTGATTTGAATTTCTTTAATAACTAAAGATCGTGAACATGTCCACATGTGTTTTTTGGCTGCCTGGATCTCCTCTTTAGTGAAGTGTCTGTCCATCTCCTTTGCCCATCGCTTAATTGGATGATTTATCTTCTGCTTCTTGATATTTTCTAGTATCTTATAGATTATGGAGATCAGGCGTCGGTCTGACATAGAGTTGCCAAATATTTTTTCCCATTCTGTGGGTGTTCTTTTAATTCTATTAATAAAATCTTTGGATGAGCAAAAGTGTTTGATTCTTAATAGTCCCCATTTATCTATTTTCTCTTCTGTTGATTGAGGTTTCTTTGACAGATTTTGGAGTCTGTCCTCATTGTATATTAAAACTTCCATCATTGTTCCTACCTTTTCTTGGATGAGCTTTATCGTTTTAGGTTTGATATTTAGGTCTTTTATCCAGTTGGAGTTGGTTTTTGTATAAGGTGTAAGATATGGATCTTGATTCAGTTTATTGCAGATAGATAACCAATTTTGCCAGCACTATTTGTTGAAGATACTGTTTTTACCCCAGTTTAATGTCTTAGGGCCTTTGTTGAATATCAACTGTTCATAGGCAGATGGTGTCATCTCTGGGGTCTCCATTCTGTTCCATTGATCGATCTGTCTGTTCTTGTACCAGTACCAGGCTGTTTTGACCACTGTGGCAGTGTAATATGTTCTAAGGTCAGGTAATGAGAGGCCTCCTAGTGTGTTCTTCTTCTTTAGTAGTACCTTACTTACCCGGGGCTTCTTCCCTTTCCAAACAAAATTGGTGATTTATTTCTCGATCTCATTAAAAAATGATGCTGGAACTTGTATTGGGATTGCATTATATAAATAAATTGCTTTGGGTAAAATAGACATTTTCACAATATTAAGTCTTCCTATCCATGAGCAGGGTAGGTTTTTCCATTTATCTAAGTCTCTCTTAGTTTCTTGTAGTAAGGGCTTGTAGTTCTCTTTGTAAAGGTCTGTTGTTTCTCTGGTTATATTAATTCCTAGGTACTTTATCTTCTTAGGGGCTATCGTAAATGGTATTGATTTAATAATTTCCTCCTTAACAGTCTCGTTGATAGTATAAAGGAAACCTACTGATTTACTTATGTTTATCTTGTATCCTGAAACTTCGCTGAACTCTTCTATCAGTTTGAATAGCTTACTTATAGATTCCTTGGGGTTCTCTGCATATACAATCATATCATCTGCGAACAGGGAGATTTTAACTTCCTCTTTGCCGATGCAGATGCCCTTTATTTGTTCGTCTTGTCTAATTGCTCTGGCTAGAACTTCTAGCACAATGTTGAATAGGAGAGGTGACAGTGGGCATTATTGTCTAGTTCCTGATCTCAAGGGAAAGTCTTTCAGTCTCTCTCCATTCAGGATGATGTGGGCAATTGGCTTTGTATAAATGGCCCTTATTGTGTTGAGGAATTTGCCGTCTATGCCCATTTTGCTAAGAGTTTTTAGCATGAATGGGTGTTGGACTTTATCAAATGCCTTTTCGGCATCAATGGACAAAATCAGGTGATTCTTGTCTTTTGTGTTATTTATGTGGTTAATCACATTAATTGTTTTCCTGATGTTGAACCAGACTTGCATCCCTGGTATGAATCCCACTTGGTCATGATGGATTATTTTCTTGATATGTTGTTGTATTCTGTTGGCAAGAATTTTGTTGAAGATTTTTGCATCTAGGTTCATGAGTGATACCGGTCTGTAGTTCTCTGTCTTTGTTGGATCTTTCCCTGGCTTAGGTATCAGGGTTATGCTGGCTTCATAGAATGAGTTGGGGAGTACTCCATCCCTTTCTATACTGTGAAACAGTTTCAATAGTATTGGGGATAACTGTTCTCTAAATGCTTGGTAGAATTCTGCCGTGAAGCCATCTGGGCCCGGACTTTTTTTGGTTGGCAGTATTTTCATGACCTTCTCAGTCTCTTCCTTTGTGATGGGTTTATTAAGTTGTTCTGCTTCACGTTGTGATAATTTGGGTAGGTGGTATGAGTCAGGGAATTTGTCCATTTCCCCTAGGTTTTCAAATTTGTTAGAGTCTTTCATAGTATTCTGTTATGATATTTTTGATTTCTGTTGCATCTGTGGTGACAACTCCCTTCTCATTTCTAATTTGGGTTATTTGTTTCCTTTCCTGGTTTTCTTTAGTAAGTTTAGCCAGTGGTTTATCAATTTTGTTGATCTTTTCAAGAAACCAGCTTTTGGTCTTTTCAATTTTTTGAGTTGTTTTTCTATTCTCTAATTCGTTTAGCTCTGCTCTGATCTTTATGATCTCTTTTCTTCCGGTGCCCGAGGGGTTCCTCTGTTGTTCTCTTTCTACTTGTTCAGGCTGTAGAGTTCGTTCCTTGATTTGGTTTCTTTCTTCCTTCCAGATGTGTGCATTTATGGAGATAAACAGACCTCTGAGCAGTGCTTTGGCTGTATCCCATAGGTTCTGGTAGGAAGTGTTTTCGTTCTCATTGGAATCCATGAATTTCTTTAATTCATCCCTGATTTCCTCTATAACCCATGTTTTTTTGAGCAAGATGTTGTTCAGTTTCCAAGAGTTCCACTTTCTCTCTCTGTTTTTTCTGCTATTGATTTCAACTTTGATGGCTTTTGATCTGAAAAGATGCTTTGCAGTAATTCAATGGTATGGATTTTGTTGAGCATTGCATTATGGCCTATCATGTGGTCAATTCTGGAGAATGTTCCATGTGCACTGGGGAAGAAGGTGTAGTTGTCTGCTAAGGGGTGGAAAGTTCTGTATATATCAATGAGGTTTAGTTGGTTAATTGTGTCAGTGAGGTCTTCTGTATCTTTACTGAGCTTTTTTCTAGATGATCTGTCTAGTAATGAGAGTGGAGTGTTAAAGTCTCCCACTATTATTGTGGTGTCATCTAACTGTCTTTTGAGCGTAGTCAGTGTTTCTTCGACATATTTAGGTGCTCTGACATTAGGTGCATAAATGTTTAATATAGTTAAGTCTTGCTTGTGTACTGAACCTTTCAGCAATAAATAGTGTCCATCTTTGCCACGATGGTGGATTTGACATTAAAATTGATTTTTTCTGAGATTAGAATTGCCACCCCTGCTCTTCTTTGTTCATTGTTAGCTTGATATATATTCTTCCATCCTTTAATTTTCAGTTTGTTCCTGTCTTTAGGTCTCAAGTGAGTTTCTTGTAGACAACATATGGATGGGTCGTGTCTTTTGATCCAAGATGACACTTGGTGTCTCTTTACTGGAGCATTCAGTCCATTCACATTCAATGTAATTATTGATAGGTATGTGTTCACTGCTGGCATTGTGATATGTTTATTTTTATGTTGATGTTTTCTCTGTTGTTCTTATTAGTCTGTTCTGGGACACTCTTTTTTGTGAGTTGATTTTTCACCTTTTTCAGAGCTGGTTTTATAGTTGTTGAGACACGTGTGTTAGATTTCGTGAAATGGTATGATACATCTCTGTTGTGCTTTACAGCTGCCCTTATGAACCCCCTTAATAAACTATTTATAAACCCAATTTTAATTACTACCAGTCTGGTCATCTTCCTCTCCATCTGGAAGGACTATAACGACTATAGTACATCCCTCTTTTATTATGATGACACCGTAGTTTTCATGATGATCACTGGATTGCTTCTTTCCATATCAAAGCTGTGATTTACTTTGGAGCCTTCCCTAAATGAGTATTGAGTAGTGTGTCGTTCTAAAATATAAAGTTAGTGGTTTCGTTCTTCTAAGCCAAAGCCAAGAACTTCTTTCAGTATTTCTTGTAGTTTGGGTTTGGTTTTTACAAAGTCTCTGAGTTTCTGTTTATCTGGGAATGTCTTAATTTCATTTTTGTATTTGAAAGATAGTTTTGCAGGATATATAATTCTTGGTTGGAAGTTCTTCTCCTTCAAGACTTTGAATGTGTCGTGCCACTGTCTCCGTGCCAGCATGGTTTCTGCTGAGAAATCTGACGAGAGCCTACAGGATTTCCCTCTGAATGTTAGCTTTGCCTTCAGTCTTGCTGCCTTTAAGAGTTGCTGCTTATGTTTCATTTTGTTAAGCTTGATTATAATATGTCTTGGAGTCTTTTCTTTTGAGATCTATATTGGGTGGCGTACGATATGCATCTGAGATGTCTATATTCTCTTCCTTCATGATTTCTGGGAAGTTTTCTTTCAGCAGCTCAGCAACAATACTCTATGTGTTCTCAGTTGTCTCACCCTGTTCAGGGACTCCAGTTAATCGAAGGTTGTTCCTCTTAATAGAGTCCTACATGCTTCTTAATGTTTCTTCATTTTTCTTTCTTTTTTCTGATTTCTGCTCGTAGACACTGGCATCAGTAGCTCTGTCTTCCAAGTGAGAAATTCTTTTTTCCATTTGTTCCATTCTGTTTTCTTGGGTTTGCATGGAAGTTTCTATATCTTTGATTTTCTTGTTGATCTGTTGGATTTCAGTGTATTGGTATTCCATCAGATCGAACAACTTGCTTAATTTTTCATTTTGTTCTGCTGCATTTTCTATAAGGTCTAGAAGGGCTCTGTATATAATCAATTTGTATTCATTCCTGATGCTTTCATAAAAGTTTCTTCATCTGGAAAACTCCTTGGTTGCTTTGTTTGGAAGCCTTCTGAAGCCATGAGTGATTGCTTGTATGCCACAATTGTCTGTTGCTTTTTGGGTCCCATGTGAGTATATAGAGGCTGGAAGAGGTACTGTGAGGATGGATTGCAAATGTTTCTCTAGGCTGTCTTCAAATGTAAAGCAAAAGGTATCTGACCGGTTCACAAGTCAGTTAAGTTTTCAGGTGTAGAGGTCCCTCTTCTCATCTGACAAAGTAAGCGCCACTATATCCAATCCCAGATGAAAACAAACTAGTTCAGAATACAGCAATGCTAGTGTCCTGGTGGCCTCTGCTGACAGGGCCTAGCCTTATCCAACACTACGTCGAGTACTGGTTTTGTGATAGAAAGGTGCTCTCCTGTGGGCAGGCCCTGGCTCCCGAGCTAAGAATTAGGCCCAGCTGTGGCCACCGTACCCAAGATGGCGTCCTCCACACAGGCAGCAGACAGAGGGGCTAAAGGTACCCAGAGGCAGCGATTCCTCTGCTTCTGTTGCAAGGCCCCCAGTGTAGGCAGCACTGTGCAAAATCACTACTTTTGTGTCGGAGAAGCACTGTCCCGTTTGCAGGCGCTGGCTCCCAGGCTAAGAACAAGGTCCCGCTAAAATCTCGGTACCAACATGGCGTCCCGCACCCTGACCGCGGAGCTCCGTACTAACCTCACTGAGGCAGCTCCAGTATCAAAGGCTCAAAGTGTCTAGATTAACAGAGTCCCAAGCCTGGCTCTCAGAATATGGGAATTTCGCCTGCCTATCCCCCCAGCAGCGCGTCAGAGTCCAGCCGCCAGGCAAGGCGCAGCTCCGCCCGCCAGCCGAGACAGAGGAGAAAAAAGTCAAACTGTTGCGTTTACCTTCCGTCCGTGAGAGCCGGGGCTAGCCAGGAGCGGGAGTCAGCGAAAGAGAGGAGGTTTTTCGCTGAGTGGTATGAAGTCCCAATTAACAGCTCTGTGCCGTGTCCTGAGGCTGATTAGGTGATCAGAAGGCTCTATTTGATTGTCAGTTCAGGTCTTGGTTTCCAGAGGGATAGAAGGAGACGTGGGCTTAGTCGGCCATCTTGACTCTGCCCCTGTTCTTATTTCTAATGTTTGCTATCAGTGCTTTCTCCCAACCAGATTTCTAGCAACTATCTAAACTAAGGCACTTGGCCTTGGCATCTAAACTAAACCCTTCTCCCTCCCCACCCTCCCTCCCCTCTCTTGCAGCTGTCAAAGAGTCTTTTCTTCTGTACACAAGTCTGTTTTTGAGATCTTATCGTAGAGGTCTCATTCAATATTTGTCCTTTTGTCGCTGACTACTTTCACTCAACATAATGTCTTCCAGTTGAAACCAGGTTAGGAGATGTTTCCTGGAATCATTGTTATTCTTTATCATTGTGTAGTGCTCCATTGAGTATATGTACCATAGTTTACCTATGCATTCTTCTGTTGTTGGTCATTTGGGTTGATTCCATCTTTTTGCTATTGTGGACTGTGCTGTGATAAACATTCTGGTGCATGTGTTCATTGGTGTGAAAGGCCTTGATTTTGTAGGATATATTCCAAGTAGTGGAATTACTGGGTCAAATGGTATATCGATACCCATTTTTTTAAGGAAGCGCCAGATTGCTTTCCAAAGAGGCTGGACCGTTTTGCAACCCCACCAGCAGTGTGTAGGAGGGGTCCACTTTCTCCACAGCCTCTCAAGACTAGAGTTTTTGATGAAAATTCTCTTAAAGCATCATATTTTTGTTTTCCTCCTCTGAGTCTAAATCTCCTTTTAGCCAAGGTCAGTGGGTAGTGCCTTTTTTGAGAACTGATCTCAGTTTGGATGGGTCCTGTTTTAAATGAGCTGGGTCAAGCTTTGGATTCCTTGGCAGATAGGCACATGGTTAGTGTGTTTAGCTGCTAACTGAAAAGTCAGAGGTTCAGATTTACTCAGAGGTGCCTTGGAAGAAAGATCTGGCAATCTGTTTCTGAAAAATCAGCCACTGAAAGCCCTCTGGAACACCAGCACATGAGGTGTTACCCTGAGTGAAAGGTGACTGAATGGCGTTTGGTTTTCCTGTCCACTTGCACTGTGAGACCCTGGCTGCTGCTGGGGTTTGGGTTTTAGTTGATTTTACTTGCTTCAGCTTGATCCATGTTATAGATGACATTTTAAAAGAGACACCGATTCTCTATCCTTTTTACTTAGAAAGCAAAACTTGGGGAACAAAACTTGCAAATTTTCCTATGTCATTTTTTAAAACTTCATTTTCTCCTGTATTTTGTGAACCGATCTGATTTGATAGGAGAATTAAGCATCCATTCTGTGTATTGAATTAACATTTCTCTGCATCTCGAATGGTACTAGTTATAGTTAAGAAAATAGTCATTGAATTAGTTTTTTGTATCCAATGGTTCGGATGAGAAATCTTGAGTTGAGAAAGGCTGTTCTGAACTAACCAGGAAGTCCTCTCCTATAAAACTCACAAGCATCCCAAAATTGTAGCTGTGTGAGTGTGCAGTGGTACTTAGTTCTGTTTATATACTTCTAAAATGGGAAACAAGCAGACCTCAAGCATCAGTCATCTGCTGGTCCTGAACCAGTGAAAAGAACAATTTTGCTGTTTCCTTTAGTTAAATACAATATGAACTTGGGAATAAACCTTTAGTTATTGTTCTCATGCAAACCAAAATGAATTAATACTGATAATATTTTTAATTAATATTTTTAGCACTTTTACCATCTTGATGTTTTACTGTGTTAAATGCAAATAAAATTAGTTAACTTTATAAGATGTGGCATGGATGAATAAAAACCCTGTTAGCTTATTAAAAGGCTAAACTTTTTTTGTAGTATGTAAGCACGTAACTGTTTTATGAATTGAGCCCTGGGGAGAAGGTTAAGACATGATTTGTTGACTAAGAGTATTGAGTGTTGAGATTCTCATGAGACAAGGATTCTGTAGATAATTCTAAAGTTACACTACCAAAAAGTCTTTCAAACAGAAGCATCTGTGAAGTTGGTGTTAGCTTTCTGCAGCTAATCCTGATTCACTGATTAGAGAGCCATTAATAATAAACATAAAAGTGAGAAAACAGTTCCTGGACAATAGAAATGATGCATCCAGCTTGAACAAACTTAGGTTTCTAGAAATTGACAGAGACTCTTAACAGATTTCTCTGCTCTCTCTCATAAAAGATGATAGCAAGCGCCTGTTTATAAAAATGCAGATTGTTGTTTTAAGATCTTGACTGTAATTTATAGGCCATACTGGTTTGAAAAGAACCAAGGCTTTCACTGATTTTTTAAGTGAAATTTCCCTTTGCCATTGTTGTTACCTCCATGTTTAACCTGTGAATAATCTGGGTTACCGTAGTTGTAGATGCTGGGCCTCATAGCCCACACCAAGGAGGGTGTAGTCTGTTCCACAACTCCCATCAGGTGTCCCACAGAATAAGGTTAGTGTCGTCAGCTCTGTCAGACAAGGCTTAAATAAAAACAGAATTGCTGCCTAATTTAAAAAGTTAAAACAATTCTAATTTCCTTCTTGGAAGATAAAATTCAAAATTTTAAGCTTTCATTTAGGTAAGAGGGTCTTGTTACCTGGGAATGAGGATGTTACAACTTCATTAAGGAAAAAAAAAGAAAAAACTTACCATGGAAATGATGGCATTGAGAAGGTATCTATCATATTACCTATAAAGAAGCAAGAATAATTTTAAATTTCAAGACTTTAAATAAAAGGCACATTGCAGAGCCTCCTGGTGGCAGCAGTTTTTTGTTGCCAAAAGAGACACCTGCAGGATGGGAGCTGCTTCTGAATTAGCAAGATAGAGTCGTTCTACTTTTTTGTATCCTTTGGAGGTTTTTACTACAAAGATTGTAAGTAAAATAATCTGCTGAGCATATTTTATTCTGGGTTTACACTCACTTCCTATTGTAAATGGATCATACCTTACATGTGAATTAGGGAATCTGGATGTGAATTATTGGGGTATTTTGTATTAAGAGCCTCCATGGCTCCTGCTGTTTCTTTACCCCTGATGGTCTTTTGATGATGCAGCATATGGCCCTGGTGATACTTTTGTCAGGTCTCAGTTCAGATGACCTACTAGTAAAGGGATGAATTGACTGCTCTAGGGAATTGGAAAGGTCAGTGGAGAGAAATCAGTGGGGTTAGCATTTTTATAACAGTAAAAACTCTGTAGAGAAAGAAGTCTCAACTGACTGGCTTAACTGTCACTCCTCTCCCCATCTCAATCGCTGTGGCCTGTAGGAACTCACACAAGTCACCTGCCAGTTGTGGAATACTTATTAAGAGTGAGTTTATTTCCCAACCTATTTATGCCATTTTTTTCTTCTAATTATGTAATTTAGTTAACTATTACATAAACCAGTGGTTTATGAAAAAGGAAGCTGTTTCCGTTAGAACCAAGTTCAATGCTTTGGAAAAAGTTGATTAAAAAAAGCTACTAAAAAGTGACTGCCAAACCACATTTGGATAAGACAGCTGTGAAAGAACGGGGCAAATTATTGATGCCCTGGAGAATTCTACATTCACATTGCTTCCGAGTATCTTAACTTCACACTGTCATTTAAAGGAAGTAGAAATGGGAATGGTAGAGGATGCATCATAGCTATGATTTTGCAGAAGAAGGCCTTTATGATACTCTACTTGTTGATTTATAAAAACAAAAGGCCTGGTCCTGTATCACAGGGTTAGAAAATGGATGTCCATAAGCCACAACAGAATGCTCAAGTGAACATATAAACCTCTCATAATTTCATGATTTATGTGATTTTTTTTCCTATCTGATCAACTACTGCACGCTATTAAGAGAACTGTTACTTCAAGGTACTAAAACTGAAGTGTAATCTTTCAACATTTAATTTATTCATGCTGTAAGTATTTATGGAGTGCCTCTAATGTGCCAGACATTCCATTTGGCCCCAGTACTGAGTGACATTTAGGGTTTCTCTTCTTGAGGAGCTTGCCTTCTAGTGGCACATTATTCAATGTAATGATTTGAATAGTCATGATTTTCTCAACAGTTGTATAATGGTTACCAAAATAAAATCTAGTCTTTGTATTAAAGGCCAGATCCACATCTACCTGTAGACAGGTGATTTGCTAACCGTACTTTGTACACTGGAGTAACCTAAAAAGCTTTTGAAAAAGGCTGCATCCAAGATCCCGTCTTAGGCTCAGTCATACCAAGATGTGCAGGAAAAGGAAGTTGCTAGATACTAGGTAGTACCAAATGAAATCTCATGACCCTAAGCCAGTGTGACATAGCACTTTTATTTGCAGATCATCTGGGGAAAGATCTATATGATGTTGGTTTGTCAGAGTTAATGATTTGTTTGAATCTTACTAGAGAAGAAACTTCATATAATGTAATTTACAAGTGCTGTCATATTAATACTTTTCAGCTTTTCCTTTTAGTAAAAAAAGAAAGATAATGAGTTGATAGAAATTCTTTGACTATACTATAGTTAGAAGTGTGCTACTTTTACCAGCATATTTTAGCTTTCAGAGACATTTTAGTGGGTCAGAAGCTTCAAGAAAAGCATCATATCTTTTATTTGCTTTAAAGTATTAATGTTCAGCTTATATGAAACACTGATAAAGCTTTGAAAATGCTGAGCCATGGGGTTCTTTTTTTTACCAGTCACAGAATGTAGTTACAGTGTTATAATGAACAAAATCTAACTAGTGTCAGAGGTATTGAAAACATCTTGAAATAAAATCTTAGAGTGATTTCATTCATACTGAATCTTTAGACTCAGAAGCTTTGAAAGTTAAAAGTGCAGTGCATTCATTATTTTTCTTTCCAGCACTTACAAAATATAGTTGTGCTTTTTTTTGCTGATTTGTATTTCCTCTTACATCACTCAAAAGAGGACTAGTAGTGCCTTTACTTTTAGGTATTTGTTTCCTTAAGAATTTTCTCTCACATAGATGTTTTATAGGTCAAGTACTTACATTATAGAAATTTTTTTTATTATTTCTGGTATTCATGAGAGATGTGATACAGTGTTGTGTGAACGCAGCATTTCCACAGGACCCTAAATCAAATTCAGAATACACATTACATTTTAATTATACATTAATTGAAAATGTAATTTTAATAGTTCAGTGCTCCCCTTAGAATAATAATGTTTTTAGGGGGAGACAGGTGTGATCTGGCACAGTAACTGAGGCACTTAGATTTTCTTGTAGAGGATAGCTTCTTTTCCCCCTCAATTTGCTTTCATGTGATAGTTATTCCTTTACTCACCTCCCAGCACTTTGTACATACATAGGCACTTATACTTACATTCACACACATCCTTCAGAGATGGAACTGTTAATTTTACCTTACTGTAGGCTCACTGTGAGTCAGACTCAACAGCAATAGGTTTGTTGTTTTGTTTGTTTAGTATGATCCCTTTGAAAACCTTGGTGGTATAGTGGTTAAGAGTTGTGGCTCCCAAACAAAAAGATGACAGTTCAGATCCACCAGCCACTGCTCGGGAACACTGTGGAACAGTTCTAACATGTCCTGTAGGGTCACTGTGAGTTGGAATCAGCTGGACAGCAAAGAGTTTGAGGATTGCTTTGGTTTATGATCCCTTTGGAAACCCTCGTGACATGGTGGTTAAGAGCTACAGCTACTAACCAGGTCAGCAGTTCAGATCCACCAGGCAGTCCTTAGAAAATCAAAGGGGCAGTTGTACCCTGTTATACAGGGTCTCTGTGAGTTGGAATCGACTTGCTGGCATTGTTTTTTTTTCACTTTGTATGATCCCTTTGCTTATTCATCAGGGTAAGCTACTCTTTAGAGGAGGAAAAGCTGATATGCAAAGAGTTTAAATGATGTGCCCAAGAGTATACAGTTGGTGTGTTAGTGAGGATTCTTTTGGTTTCAAGTGATGGAAACGCATTTCAAAGTTGTTAAAGTAAAAGAGGAATTTATTGGCTCCTTGGAAACTCTGTGAGCATTTCTTGTGGAAACCCTGGTGTGTTGTGGTTATGTGCTATGGCTGCTAACCAAAAAGTCAGCAGTTCAAATCTGCCAGGTGCTCATTGTGGGGCAGTTCTGCCCTGTCTGTAGGGTCACTATGAGTCGGAATTGACTTGACGGCAGTGGGTTTGGTTGTAAGTAGTTAGTTCAGTAATGTACCTGGCTTCAAGCATGGCTACAAGTAAGGGCTTAAGCTCGTGGTTTAGGATACTATTAGGAATTTATGGTGGCACAAACAGTTAATGTGCTTGACTGCTGATTGAAAGGTTGGTGGTTCAAGTCCACCCAGAGGCACCTCAAAAGAAAAGCCTGGCCATCTACTTCCATAAAAATCATCCATTGAAAACCTTATGGAAGTATAGTTCTATCAGAACCAACCTGTGGCACCTGGTTTCATTTTGTCGTGTTGTTGTTAGGTGCCATCAAATCGGTTCTGGCTCACAGAGGCGCTGTGTACAACAGAATGAAACACTGCCTGATCCTGAGCCATCCTCACATCATTGGGCTTAAGCCCGTTATGGTAGCCACTGTGTCGGTCTATCTCATTGAGGGGATTCCTCTTTTTCCTTGAGTTTGCCAGACATGATATTTTTAGACTCTGTTAAATCGCCTGATTTTATTTTGACTGTTAATAGAAGAACTTCTGGGAGGCTACCTTAGTTCCCTTTTTCTACTAGTAGTTTGTAATACCTGAGAGAGGAAGGAGGCTTGACGGAAAAGCTGCTGTTGGATTGTTGCAGTATTCCAGCTTTGCAAGAGGCTTCTGATTTCCAGACAAAGGATTTTTATCCAGGTTCACCCTCTCTTGTTCTTCATGCGTTCCGCGCAATCCCTCTTCATCCTCCTGTGTTTCTTGTCTGTTTCTTCCTTTGGTCTCTTCCTTTCCACTAATCCCTTCATTTCCTTTGATATGGGAGCAAAGACTGGACAGTTCACTCACCTGTGTTTTGAGGCACAACGACCCTTCACTTCCTTCAAGAAAAGCACTACGTAGTGAAATTGCATGTTGACGTGCTTAAGAAGGCCAGGTTAACGAGAACTCATTTCCCCAGTGCGGACAGAAGTTTTGAGTCTCTGAAGACCAAAGTCAGAGTATTCCTGCCCCAGATTTTCTTAGGCAACTTTGGCTATCCCTGAAGGCTGGAAATCTAGGCTTAGGAGCTGCTTCTAATTCTTTTGTGCCCAAGATGGCTACAGGAATGGAGGTGGGAAGGAATGTTAAATGCTCTGGTTTTCATTCCTGCTGTCACCAGAATAAAAATGACCTAACTGTATTTTGGGCCCTCAGGCAGCACTGAAATGACATGCCACCTGCTGACCTAATCCATTTCATTTCTGGTACTCGGATAGCCAAAGCAATTTGCTCAATTTGCAATTGGCTGTTTACTCTCCAAAGCAGCAGTGATTGGATTGCGTATAAGAAATCATACACTCTGTTTATAAGGAATTAAAACTTTAAAGGTGGAAAGTTACCCTTTTTAGAAGAAATCTTTTCAGTGTGGTGTATTTTCACCTTAGAGACTATGCTTTTAGAAAGCTACTTTTTGCTGTTATTCCCTGGGAAGGAGTACAGTGTGCTGATGAAATTTGAGATAACAGAAGTGTTTCTCAGCAGCAGCTGAATGGAACAGAGAACTAGGAGACTGCTATATTTATCTTTAGGTAAAATTTGCAATTTACTAGGAAATAAAAATCTGTACAGCATGCAAGCAGAGTAATATGTGTTAATCCAGGAGCTGCTTTTCTGGCAAATAGAGGAGAGGCAGTGTGCAGCTTTGGTCCTGCACACATACCTACTGAGGTGCTGGACATACTTCCCTTGTCTCTCAAACTGTACCAAGAGCCACGTATGCTGATGAATTTCTGTTTCTTCAATTCTAATTTTAAAAAACCTTATTCCCTTTTTTCTCTTCCCCATCAAGATGGAAGTGATTAAAAAGTTTGAAATTATAGTTTCAGGTGCTTGGACCCTGGTCTTGAACATTTGTGTTTAATAGTTACACATAGCACTGCAGTTGATAAATTAAAATTATCAAAGCACCCACTTCTTTCCATTTCCAGAGATCCTAATATGAGTAAGTTAACATGCTGGCAGAATTAGGGTGTCTGCTTCCAGTTCAGCCCTCTTTTATTTCTTGTTGCTTTCTGTAATTCGACAGCTGTGGAATTTGCTTCCCTGCATGGGCCTCTCAGAAGCCAGCTCTCCTGCTCTCCCCAACACGCTCACAGTCAGCAGAACAGGGAAATCACACTGATAAGCACACCACTCAGTTGATCAAAGGAAACCAGCCACTTTTCTTCAACAAGACCCAGCAGTGTTAGTCACTGTTTCTTCTCCTGCGGTGAGCAAGGCCGCTGGAATGCTGCTGGCAAGTTTAGTCTGTGTATAAAAAGCTGCTTATGTTCCCTTTACCTTGGCCTTGGCCTAGGCCTAGGCAATGGGGCAGAAATGGAAAGAAGGAAAATGCCTCAACAGTCAGTTATCTCTCCTTTCCTACCAAAGGCAGTCCCTAGTGGTAATCCCTAAGTCTGCTGGGGAAAGACTTCCTAATTTTCTTTTAATTGCGAAAGAGCGGAGCCCCACAGCAAGTTGAACATGTGGTGACTACGTGAAATACAGTATGGTTTTACTTTGATTGAGTTAATCATAGGTCTGACAAATCTACAGAATTAAAATAAGCAACGTTTTTTTAGTGCTTAATCTCTTGATTCTCTTGCCTTTTACTGTTTGCTGGGTAGTGTTGTGTTAGTATTTTGTAGAGAACCTACAGGTCTCAGGGCTGATTTGTTGCAGTTTGTTATTCATGGCTCTGTGGCTAATACTATTCGTGGCTCTGATGGATTCCCTATCTTGCTAGCAGTTGGCATTTCAGTACTGTTTACAATATGGAGCACGGAAGGGACCCCTAAGTAGGACAGTGGCTGCTCTCTGTCACTTGCAGCTGTGTTTGCAAGGGAACATGCTGGCAACCAGCAAGGAGAGTGCTGTGAGAGGTGGGGAGACCAAAACCAGAAAATATGCTTCTCTTATCTTTTGCCCCCTTTCTATTCCCTTCTTTCCCTGGACCCTCTTCTACCTGACCTTCTGTTTACCTTCTCTTCCCTTTTTAGAAGCCATCTATTTCTTTCTACCAGCTCTTTGTGGCTTGCAGATGCTACTGTGCAGGAATACCCTGTTTCGTAGCTAGCCTGTGTTTGACCCATCCTGGACGTGTGCTTTAGGGCCAGGCTCAGCCTGGTGCAGAGATGGCGCACAGTGGGTGCCTGGATACAGAATTTTACGAATTTTATACCCAATTCTAGAGACTCAAAAGAACAACAGAATCTTACTATCCAGGGCTGGAAAATGATACAGGACTTTTTATTTAAAGCTTGGCCCTGCAGGTTCTGCATTATTTTCACTTAGAGATGGGGGCGTCCTTATTCGTTTGTAAAAAAGTCTTTGGAGGTTTCCTTGGTGTTGCCTTAGCCTAGGTCTAGGCAAAGAGGGGAGAACAGGAGGAAAATTCTCCAACAGCCAGTGTGTCATCTTTCTAAAATTTTGTGTGAAGCATTTCCAGCCCTGTGGTCATTCTGTGGAGCTAGTTTTGTTGTTCCTAAATAGGCACCCGGTTCACAGGCTCCCTTCGAGAGTCTCTCTTCAGTTATCCTCTCCTCAAGCAGTGAACTTGTGGGCACAATTCAGTCAGTTCCTTAAATTGTGCAGTTGGCCTATTTTTTAAACTTTGGGGAGAGTATCAAGATTGGTCTCAGTCAGGGCCTTTTTGGGGGTGAAATAAAAATCTCTGTTAGTCTGCCTGTTGAAGATAAGTTAGCATGAAGGTGTTTGTTTTGGTGTGAAGTAAAAATCCAGCTGGTTGTTCTGACAAAATGCTGTCGTAGATTCTGAGAGGTATTGTTCAGTTCATGAACAACAACAAAAAATGCACTCAGTACTAACAATTTTACTAATTTATTATTTCCTTAAATATAACCTAACAGATTTTATTTGTTACAAGAATAGGTATATTGCTATCAGCTGTCATCATGTATGAGGCCAGAATCCTGCTGTTACATGGATTAACTTGCTTGTCTAGAAAGCTTTAGGCCTTTATGCTCCTGAAGTTACTTCTGTGAGATACTGCCTGATTGGCACTGGGAATGGTACACGTCTTCACTTTTTTATTTTTGTGCTGAAGATCACTTGGGGTCATAGCCATGTAGTTACAGTTCTGTTGGTTGCTTAAGAGAGGTACCAGAAAGTTATCTTTCCTTTAAGCTTCCTTTTAAGCATAAATAACACAGACTGACTCATTGGATATTATCTTACGCCAGTGGAGCCTCTAAAATCAGAAACCCCAGAACCGTAGGCTTTTCTTGATTGTCAGTTCTGGATACGTGATTGTTATTATGTAGAATGTGGATAGATTAGGAAAGTGAGTGAGTAGTCGCTTTTATTTGCCAAGATGGTAATCAATGAGTCACTGATTTAGGGAGTTGAAAACACTGCACTAGGACTAATACATAATTCTTTTGTTTTAAATATGTCGTGTGTGTCTCAGAGCTTAGAGAAGTTGAGAAACTGAGGAAAATAAAAAGAAAACTGTAAAAAATAAGCAAATAGAGTGAGAGATTCCTCCCTTAATAAAATTAGCAAAATACTAGAGGAAACTTTCTGCATTCTGGATGTCTTAGAGTGGGATCATTGCAAAATAATAGCAACAGGTTCTCATTCAGGTAATTTCCTATCAGACGGACCTTCTGAAGCCAAAAGCAACTGCCATAGAGTTGATTCCAACCCTGTAGGTCAAAGTAGAACTACTCCATAGAGTTTCCAAGGAGCACCTCGCAGATTTGAACTGCCAGCCTTTCAGTAAGCAGATACAGCATTTAAGCACCATGCCACCAGGGTTTCCGAAGACAACTACAGACTCTAGAAAGAACACAAAAAAAAACATTTACCTGAAGGTGCTGGAAATCAACTAAAAGCAGTCAGATTCTGGAGTATACTCAGTGTTTAGCATTAGGTGAGTTTATTGGCTTTTAAAGTCATGTGGAGCCTGGGTAGCACAGTGATTAAGAGCTATGCCTGCCAACCATAAGGGCAGCAGTTCGGACCTATCAGCCGTTCTTTGGAAACCATGGGACGTTCTGTTCTGCCTTAGAGTCATATGAGTTGAAATGAACTTGATCACAGCGAACAACAGATAGCCTGAGGACAGGCTGTCATCCATGAAATGATGGTGCAAAACCTGCATTCTTTCAGGCCTAAAAAAGAAGAATTGGGTTATAGCCACTGGAGGAAACCCTGGTGGCATAGTGGATTAAGTGCTTTGTCTGCTAACCAAAAGGTTGGCAGTTCAGATCTGCAAGATGCTCCTCAAACTCTTGTGGGGCATTTCTGCCTGGACCTGTAGGGTCACTATGAGTTGGACCCAACTCGATGGCAGTGGGTTTGGGTATGGCTACTGGAAAGTGAGGGAAGAATCCTGGATAGGAGAGCCAGAGAAACTCAGTGCATAAACTCTGCCGAGGTCTTTGACTGACCAGTGATCATTGCATTCTTAGACAGACTCCAAGCAGCCGTCCTAAAACATAAACAAAAAACTTCTTGTTGTCAGGTGGATTCTGACTCATAGAGCCTTGTAAAACCATAAAAACAATTGGAGTCGGGTTGATAATGACTCATAGAGACCCTGTAGAGCAGAGTGGAACTGCTCCATAGAGTTTCCAAGGAGCACCTGGTGGATTCAATGCCAACCTTTTGGTTAGCAGATGTAGCATTTAACCAGTGTGCCACCAGGATTTTCTACAAAGAACCTCATGGAACAGTGTAGAACAGCCCCACAGGGCTTCTTTGGAGCAGCTGGTAGATTTGAACCTACGACTTTCTGGTGAGCAGGTAAACATTTAACCACTGTGCCACCAGGGCTCTCCAGACAGCCTACTTAAGGATAAGAGAACTAAAGTAAAATACAAGTTTCTGCCCAAGGGACAGTGTTTGCAGATTTGAGTCCAGTCAAATTACTGGCTAAAACCAAAAGAAGTCAGCATTGTTTGAGGGAGTATGAGGAATCCAGAGTCTTTACAAGATAATATGCACAGTGTTTAAGGTGCAATCCAGAAGTGCTTGGTAGACAGAAGACTCAGGAAAATGTAACCCATTTTCAAGAGGAAAGGCAATCAATGAAGACTGATCTCCTAATGACTAGGATGTTGGTGTTAACATACAAGGACTTTAAAGGAACTGTTATAACTGTGTATCATGACATAAAGCTCATAATGAATAAAAACATAAGCAGTAATCAGCAGGTAAATAAAAAGTATTAAAAAGTCATAGTTTAAGTTACTGTTTTTTGGAACAGAGCACTTATGTGCAGGGATTATGTTTTATATGTGTTGTGTAATTTAATATTCACACAAAAAACTCATGAAACTGCAAGTATTTTCATCTCTGTTTTGCATATAAACTGATTAAGTGGTTAGCTAGAAACTGGTAGAAACAGGATTTGTACATAGGTCTGTCTAGTCTGTGCATTCTCAGTGAGGGCTATTCCCCTCTTGGGGGTGAAAATTTGTTCTTTTATGTGCAGAGCCGGGAAATACATACAGTACCTGAATAGATACACACTGTGTCTGTGGCACTGCAGTTTCAAAAGGAAGGTGATTGGGGGAAAATGGTCTAAAAAGCCTCCTTGGGAGGAAGAGTAATAAGAGAAAAAAAAAAGATTAAGAACTGTTAGTTTAACCAAGAAGCTGAATTATCAGTGTCTGCAACACACTGTTTACCTGAGCCCTTCAGTGGCCAACATCTACATTTTGGAATATGAGCAAGCAGGATTTTTGAACTTGAGTTTCCCTAGAATTTAGCTTTGAAGTAAGTTTTTCAGCACCTTCTTTCAATCTTCAGTATTCTCATCTAAATGAAACAGAAAATCTAGAATGGTGTTGAATAGCTTTCATGACTTTGAAACCTACAAATTAATTTCAGAAAGGTCCTAAGTTGTGTAACATTGCATTCTCCACTGCTTCTAATCCTTCGTTTCTTTGTCAACTCTTTCTACGTCTTTCTCTTCATGTGTATGATAGATAATGCTATCACTTACCTTCAGGAATATGGGAGAGCAGATCCTCTTTCTGAGCTTTGCCAGTTCTCTTTGGAGTTGAGTGATTTCTTCACATCAGAAGGCTTCTAATTCTGTAAAATACCAAAGTTATGAAGATGGCCCAGGAACAGGCAGTGTTGCTTTTTGTTATGCCCAAAGTCACCGAGAGTCAAAGCTACTCCACAGATGGCAGCCAGAACAGCAATTCTGTAAAACTAGCAACTTGTATTTAGAATTAGCTGTTTCAGGAGTGAAATTGGTCTGCTTAGAAACTGCTTTTTTCTGTATAGTCAGCACTAGTTTACGTTCTGTGATGTAAAAGGAAATAGTAACAGTTTAAATTAGGTACTATCATGGACATTCTCCCTAAAACCACACATTAAAGTTAACTCTGAATGGTTTATAGACCTAAATATCAGAGCTAAAACTATAAAATTTACAGAAGAAAACATAAGAGTAGATCTTTGTGTCATTGGGTTAGAGTTGTATAGCTGTTGCCACAATGAACTTCAGGCTGTTTTCATCATGCCTTCTTAGATATGACACCAAAAGTGCAAGAGACAAAAGGAAAAATAAATAAATTGGACTTTACCAACATTAAAAACTCTTGTGATACAAGTGATGTCAAAAAATTTAAAATATAGCCCACAGAACAGGAGAAAATACCTGCAAATCATATATCTGATAAAGAACTTGTATCCAGAATATACAAAGAACTCTTATAACCTGTTAATAAAAAGATAAATAACCCAATTAAAGTAGAGACAAAGGCTGTGAATAGACATTTCTCCAAAGAGGATATGCACATGGCCAATGAACATACAAAATCATATCGAGAATCTTAGTCATCAGGGAAATAATAGTGAGGTGCCATTTCATACTAGGGTAGCTATACTAATAATAATATGATAGCTGGTTTTGGTAAAGATGTGGAGCAATTGGAACCCTCATCCATTGCTAATAGTGTAAAATGGTGTGATACTTCAGAAACAGTCTGGCAGTCCCTCAGAATGTGAAACATAGAATAACCACACGACTTGACAGTTCTTCTCCTAGGTATATGCCTGAGATAACTGAAAACATACATTAACACGGAAACTTGTACATGAATGTTCCACCAGCTGATGGGTAAATAAGTAAAATGTAGTTGATCCATATAATGTAATATCATTTGGCAGTAAAAAGGAATGAAATACTAATAACATGCTACAATGTAGATGGACCTGGAAAACATTAAGTGACAGAAGCTGGTCACGAAAGCCTACATGCTGTGTGATTCCTGCTTGTACAAAATGTCCAGAATAAGTAAATCCAGTGGTAGAAAGTGGATTAGTGATTGTTCAGGGCATGTGTGTGGGTAGAGAAGAGCAGAATGGGGAATGACTCTGATATGTTTAGGGTTTCTTGTTGCCGTAATGAAAATGGCCTGAAATTGATTGCGGCGATAACTGTACAACTCTGCTGATATACTGAGTTGCACACTTCAAAAGGATGAATTTTATTGTACATGAATTATATCTCAATAAAGCTGTTAAAGAATTAGTACTGTGTATTTCATTTGGTTTGAGAGCACTGAATTGTCTTTACTGTATAGTGATAAGAGAACCCACATTTTCAACTAGAATGACTTATTTGCACATGCCTCATTGTTAACCCATTGTTTGTACATATTTCATCTAGTTTGATACCCACTGAACCCCAGTTGTTTACAGATAAAGCTGGCACACATAAAGTGGCTTGCTTGAGATTATATAGTGAATGGTAGATCCAGTGTGTAATCTCAGCTTTGTGATTTCTGGTCTGCCACACTCTTTTCAGAACAATGTCAAACCACTGCAGAGAAAATAGTGGTGACCTCTAATAATCTCCAGATCCTTAATCATGCTTAACCGTTTGACTTCTCGAATATGACTAAGACAGTCACTTAACCTTCCCTGTTTTAGTCTCCTCCGGAAATGGAAATGAAAAGTTACTTAACTTACCATCTAGTGAAAGGGAGCTAGAAATATTTCCTACCTCACAGGCATATGATGAGAACTAACATAAAAGACAGTTATACGACATTCTGTCAAACTATATAAATTCTTCACAATAAACCATCAAGAAATATTGTTTGCCTCTTTGTTTTATGTTGTACAGTCTCAGCAGGATGTAATATTAACCACTTATATCACTTTTCTCTGAGGAGTTCAAAACACTTTACAGACGTTATCAAATTAGTTCCCCCTACCTCCCAGTGAGTTACATAGGAAACAGGTATCAGTGCAGCTGGAGTGCAGAGAGGTAACATACCTTGCCTAAAGCCTTTATTATAGTGGGTCAGGTCTGTACTGTATTGGTTGCTCATTTGGCCAGTTACCTTCGTTCTCTCAGTTTGTTACTTGCAAAACATCGGGGGAGAAGCCTGAATAGCCTTCCAGAATCACTTTAGGTTAGCTTAGACTTTATTGAGGGTAAAGCTGTTTATGTTGACCTGCCAGTGTCATCCTTGATCCTAGACTAGAAAACAGCTAAAAACTTCTGAATATAAAATTTTTATGTCCTGTGTAGACAGGAGAAATCCTTGATAGTTCTTTGGAAACTACTCATTTGTCCAGGCACTGTTCACAGAGTGGCAGCAGACTTCTTCCAAGTCATTGAGTTTTACAGTATGTTTACATGTAGGAAGCTCATTTACCTTCTGGATTACAACCTAGATTTTCAGTACCACCATGATTTTTTAATATTGTAGTTTTATGATTTAATCCCATAATCTGCCCTTTGACAGAGAATATATATGAGGAGGATGGACATGTCAGATGATTAGTACCCTTGGCTGGAAACACCTCTATGAAATTGCCGTAGAACAGCTTCTAATAACACACTAAAAGCAGAGTGAAGCTTGACCCAGTCACTGGGAAACGTGAAATTCAGGCTGTTTGCTTCCATTAAGAGTAGCTCTGGTTTCTTGGTGAGCCTGAATTGACAAAGGTTTTGCTTTTTTTTTAAGGTTTTTCTTTTGCTCTCTTTCATCTTCTTTTGTGAGGGAGGCCCCCACCCCCACCCCAAAATTGGATTTCCCTTGCGTCTAAGCCTTGTTGGTGTGCCATCCCTTATAGGAGATGGCCCCTAGTGCTGTTGGCACTGTCCTGTGTACAGTTAATGAAGCCTCCTGCTGTGAACCTGGATTTTTGCTGTCTCTGTTCACTGATGTGTGTGACTTGAGTGAAGCACGTGCATGAAAGCTCAGCTGCACTCAGAAAACACAAACCCTGCAAACAGCAAAATAGGAAGTTGAGGAAAGCCTTTAGTTTCAAAATAAACTTGGTAATCTGGCTAGCTGAATGCCAGAGCTCACAGAATTAGAATTGCATTTATGAAGATAAGACAGGGCCCTTATTGTGTTTTTCTCTCTCCTTCCCAAAATGTATTGCACTTTAATATTGTGCTTTCTCTTTGTGAACAAGAAAACAGAGCCAGAGGTTCACTCACCAGACACCAGGTTAAACCCCAAAAAGGAATTTCTCCTTATTTTCTGGTGACCACATTCCAAGAAGGTAGACCGTGACCAGAGGCTTCCTAAGGCATCTGGCTCTTGGATTTTCCTCGCAGCGTGAGAGGGTTGAAGAAATCCCAGGTCAGAGTTTGAGTTTTTGGAAGTCTAGTAACCTATGAGGTTTGGAGAACAGATAGAACAGTAATTTCTCTTTGAAGTTAGACCCCTGCCCTTTTCATTTAAGTAAATGTGCAAAGAATCATGATTTCCAACCATTCATTTTTTAAATATTTTGTAGTGCTATGGTTCTTTCTCATGATTCTGCTTATTAAAAGCTCAATAATTTTTTTTCCTTCATTTCTCAGTTTGCCTGAACCCACTACTATCAGGTGGATTCTGACTTACAGCAACCCTGTAGGACGTAGTAGAATTGCCCCACAGGGTTTCCACAGCTATAAACCTTTAAGAAATCAGACTGCCCCATCTTTCTCCCACAAGATGATTGGAGAGTTCAAACCACTGCCTTTCAGGTTAGCAGCTGATCATTTAACCACTGCACCACCAGGAGTCTTCCCTATTTGCTGACTAGGGTAAAATATATAGCAAGTAGTCCGTCTGAGAAATAATGGAGTCATGAAAACATAACAGGCCCTGAAAGAGGACAACCTGTCTGTTCTTTCTCTACCCATCCCAGCTCCCCTCAGCAAGTTTCAGCAGTTTATTTTTGTGTAAAAATCCATCAGTGTAGAAGTGGTTTCTGGCCCTTCTTTTGTGGGAATTTGTTTGTGGGAATAAGTATTACACCCCCGGGTCAGCAGTTCAAATCCACCAGGTGCTCCTTGGAAACTTTGGAGTTGTTCTCCTCTGTTCTGTAGGGTCACCGTGAGTCAGAATTGACTCAACAGCCCTGGGTTTTCTGTTTGTTTTTTGTGGGAACCCAGGTGGAACTTCGAAACCCTGGTGGTGTAGTGGTTAAATGCTACAGGCTGCTAACTAGAAGGTTGGCAGTTCAAATCCACCAGACACTGCTTGAAAACTCTGTAGGGCAGTTCAACTCTGTCTGTAGGGTTGCTGTGAGTCAGCATCCAGTCAACAACAGTGGTGGTGTTTTGTTCTTTGTTTTAGGTGAGATAGGCAGAAAGGCAGAAAGAATGAAAGCATGTTAAGTCAAGGAAACCATAAGAGCCAAGACAAGGATATAGGAATGAACAGGATAGATAAAAGCAAACATTAGGTCTTTGATGTATATTTAAACTTTTCATTAAAAGATACTGGGAGACAAGCAAACATGAGATTGAAAACAGATACCAGGCTAAATAGCTGTGATACGTGTTAAATGCCTACACTGACTGCCTTCTGGGTAGAACTAGACTTGCTTAGACAGCTTTTACCTGTCTTTGGAGTAGAATGTTTTAGGGTTTAAAGAGTGGAATGAGTTTGAATTTGGAGGAAAGAAGGTCTCATTGACCTTTTTGCGTTGTCTCTTTTGCCAAAATAATGTATTCAGGAAATTAAATCAGTTCTCTTGTAGAAAGAAGTGGGGTCAGTTAAGAGATCAAGGTGTTTTTCCTGAGAAGTAATTTTGTTTCCTAATTGTGAAGTCTTGGCCTTTTTGCTTATAAATGAGAGTGTTAGTGGCCAGACTTCTTACTTTGGACATGTCATCTGGAGGAACCAATCCCTGGAGAAGGTGTTGTGCTTAGTAAAGTAGAGGATCAGTGACACGGAGGATGACCCTCAGTAAGACAGGTTGACACAGTGGCTGCAGCAGTGGGCTCACATGTAGCAACGACTGTGAGGATGATGCAGGACCTGGTGGCGTTTCGTTGTCTTGCACATGGGGCCATTATGAGTCTGAACCAACTCAGTGGCCCCTAACAACAGTGAGTGAGGTGACAGGCTTGGTATTTGAAAAGCATTTTAATAACTAGTGCAGAATATTAATTTGTAACATTGCTTTCTGATTTGAGGTTCTCTGAAGAATAGGAGAAATCCTCCCCTTACCTGTGATAAGGTTGCGTGGGCTGTTATTTAGAAATGTTTGTTTGGAAGAGGGAATATGAGATCCAGATGAGGGCTGTAGGGGAGAAGGAATGGAGTAGTCCATGGGGACCCGACAGTGTAAAAATTGGGAGTTCTTGCTGTAAATTGTAATTATGGGTTTGAATAAGAACAAGTGACCTTGTAATTTTCAGTTTCACATTTTAACTAAGTACAAATTTTCTAATACTTATTTTTCCATTAAGGTACATTTTTACTTTAATAGTATATTCTTGATAAAGCCAGAGGTACCTGTAGCTGTAGTGCAAGTAGGCATTTGAATAGTGGTTTGACTTAATTTCCAGTGTGTTTTCCTGTATCCTGTGTTACACAAATAATTGGTATTATTTGTTTCATTTAAGCAGTAGTGCTTAGGTGAAAACTTGATTCTACTCCATTTTATTATGATGAGTTTACAGTCTTCTCAAATGTGGTACTCCTTGAGTGCATTGTTAGTATATGATGAAGGTAAAAACGAATTTAGAGCTGTTAACCACAAACCTAACCCATCCTTAATTTGCTTGATTTATTACAAATTATATTGTGCTTGATATAAATCATTAAGTATATAATTTAAAGCAGTTGGTTTGATCCCTCTTATACTGTTTTCTGCCCTCGCATCCAAACTTCAAATTTGAAAGGCAATAAAATGATTAGAAGACTGCCCTTGTGGAGTCCTAGGCAAGCATTCATTTCCATGTTGGTATATGACAGTGTGATCCTTTCAGCTGTGAGCCGGAGATGCACACATTGCAGTCGGGATGGAATGTTTGCTCCTTGACTTGTCTGCCTGATTTAAATATTCATACTTCACCAGAAGGAAAAAGCTGCTGACTTCTAAAAGTGGGTCAGTTTTTTTTTAATAGCCCTTTTGGCACTTCTGTTAATACTGCCTCAGAGATGGGGTGTAGCTTGGCAGAGCTCATCTCTGTCACTTCAGGGGCCAAGGCTTCACTAGGCCAGTGGAAGAAGAGAATGTTGCAGATACTAATAGCTGATATGGGCTCTGCTTTTCTGGATGTAGTATGTAATATGTTCACTAGGAAACACTAATACTGAGAAAAACCTTTTATGTATAGGTGAATGATACAGGTGATGAGGCAATAGCAATAGCCTGTGTCCTTAGAGGCATGACATTTCAGAATTGCAAAAGTTTATTTCATTTTTCTTTTTGGATATGATAACTTTTCAAAGAGATCACTGTATAGGGTGGAGTCACTGTTAGATTGTGAATCTTATTCCCACATTGTTTAAATCAGTTTAATGATTATTTAAAGAATACTTCATATTGATTGAGTTCCTTACATGTAAGAGACCCAAGGGGCATTTTAAACATGAATGCCATTTTTTGTTGTTGTTGTTGTCGTGAACTTGAAATTTAAAGTATCTTTTGTGGAATCGAATTGTAGAATGGGAAGGTTAGAGTAATAAGAGGTACTGGGAAGGAGACCTAGATTACCATGTTTCTGTCATAGGACTTAGGTGAGACTGAGAGATTTCAGGCTGTTTGTCCAGGAGAAGTAATACACATTGCACAAGTCTCTTTATTCAGTTCCCCAAGTTTTGCAAAAAATGACTCACTGGCTTTCAAATTACTTACAGCATGTTCATGGCTTGTCCTGTTCCTTAGCCAAGCCAGTTCAAGAAGTAATACACACCTTCTTGGAGTTGACATTGTGCACCCAGATTAATATGGCTTTTTCTAGAATCTTCTTGAGCATTGTTAAATAATAGTACGTGCTTTAAAATGACCAGAGATCTGTATCCAGATCAGGTATCCCTCGAAATATGGAATATACCCTGTTGAGGAATTGATTTGACTAGTCATGGCTTTCACAGTCAAGGATGTACTTGTTTTTGCCAGAATGACATGTGCTATATTATGTTGCCTGGGACTCTGCAAAAACAACCAGAATATTTCTGGTAATTCTGAGAAAGTATTTATTTACCCTCCTTTAGACATTAGTTGTGCTCTAGAGAGTGCTCTGTAAACCCCAAATAATATTAAGTATAGTAGGGGAACTAACCATTTTTAATAGTTAAACAGACATTTCTTTCTTCCATAACTACTATGCAGCTTCATGGGAGAAAGATCTGGCATTCTGCTTCTGTAAAGATTACAGACAGGAAAACCACGTGAGTTTGTTCTGCCGTATCACCTGGAGTCATTGTGAGCTGGAATTTACTTGATGGCGTTCAACAACTATGTGTTAAGCACAAGATTAAAAAATAAGATATGCATCCTCTTTTCAGGAGTCTTGAGAGTATAGACTTTTAAGGAGTTCTGAGGTATATCTTACTAGAAGGCACAAGATCCTTCTGTAAAAGCAGTGCTACTACTGAATATTTCAGCATTCGTGTCATGTTGCCTCCAGTTAACTTTCCTGTGGTTTGTGAGGAAAAGAGGATATATGATATTTAGAGGAGAAAGGTTTATAAAGCCAATATTGCAGTGTTAACAGTTGTTGAATTCAGGTATTTGGTTTTTGAAGGGCTCATTGTACTGTTCTTTGAACTTTTACTGTGTGTTTGAAAATTTACAAAATAAAAACAAATGATTCCTAATGTACTTTAAATCTGGGTCTTGCTGTATTAGATATGCTTATAAAGCAGCACACTAGGCAGAGGCTATACCTTTGGAACCCTGACCTGTTTGCTTCGTGATAGTAGAATCCCAGAAAGAAGCAGGTCATCTCGGCCTGCCAATAATTGAAACCAAGGTGAAAAGACTTCTGACTTTCAGATTAATCCTTTGATTAATATTCCAAAGATAAGTTAGACCTAGATGACTGAAAATTAATTGGTTTTTGTTTGTTTAGTAGCACACACCAAAACAAAAAATTGCTCAAAAGAAATATCCAGAACACCAAGGTAATTGTTAACATAGGAAGTGCTCTATGTACCCTAAATGTGTCTAAGATCTCCTTTGTTGCCAATGTGTCTTTGTCATCCCTTTGACCTTGTTTCCTTTTCCAGCAACATATTGTGTATTCTGAAAAGCATATTTATATGTACTGAGGAAAATATTTTTAACAAAAGTGGCCATTTCTGCTTCTGTGTCTGACACTGTTGTGGGAAGGTTATGGGAGAGAAGGGGATGTAGTAGGGAGAAGGAATAGGAGGCTGGAATTTTGTAAGTTCTAAAAAGGAGCGAAAGAAGTAGAAGTAAGTACAACGTGTCTAGTGCTCACTGTTATCTTCCCTGTGAAAAGTCAGCAAAGGTGACCTATTTATTGTACAGGCGTGTTCAAAACTAGTGCACTGATGAAGGATGAGTCAGTTTGGGCAATCCTGACTCTGGCTAGATAGAAAGCGTGTGTGCATGTGTGTGTCTGTTTACTCTGAACTCTTGTCAGTGTTGTTGTAACAGTGACTAGGTGAATGTTTAACCAAAGAGGAAAGGAAAGCTATTCCTGTGCTTTTGCTATTTAAATAAGCAAATTTGTAAGAGAGAATCAGCTATCACCAAAAGTTACAATGATATTTAAACTGGAACATATGAGGTCTGACAATTAAATCTGTGAACTTAATTGTTCTAAGTGCTGCGTATCTTATTGCTGAATATCACAACAATGACCTTTGAAGTACTACCCTTGCGAAGCTATCTACCGATGCCACCCTTCAGAGCAATTTTGGAACTCTTCTGGAATGGCCATTGCGCACAATGGCACAGTGGCAAGTTCGTGAACTAATTGTGCAGTTGTCTGTGAAGGAATTTTTAGCCAGTAAACAAATAACTGTGTTTGAACACTCTCCCTACTCAATTGATCTGGGCCCCACTGACTTTTTTTGTTACCCAACGATAAAGGAAATAGTGAAAGGAAGACATTTTGATTGATATTCAGAACATCAAGGGTAATACAATGACAGGTCTGATGGCCATTCTAGGAAAAGAGTTCCAAAATTGCTTTGAAGGGTGGACTAAGCACTGACATTGGTGCATAGCTTCTCAAGGGGAGTGTTTCTTAGGTGCCCATAGTAATATTCAGCAGTGAGATAATGTAGCACTTTTTCAAGGATGATTGTGAATTTAATTGTCAGTCCTTGTATGTAGAATTCTCCACTCCACAGCACTGTGAGAAATTTCGTGTAAGATGCTTCCAGACTAGGTCTTGGACATATCTTTATTTTACCAGCAGGACCTGGATAACAACATCTCTTCACACCATCCTATAGACAGAACTTACTCTTATTTTCACTGTACTACATTCCATTGTATTAGTTGCTAACCCCTGATTTGCTAATATACCATGATAAAGATTCTGTTTTGCTCTCTACATCACCTTAGATTATAGGATGGCCTAAACAGGGGTGCTGTGTGTCAGAATCAATTGAAGGGCAATGAATTTGGTTTTAGTTTGGTGCTCCCCTCTCTCACTTAAAAAAAAAAAATATTATTTAAACAGTGTCTCTTCTACTTATAATTAAGTTGCTAAATTAATTTGGTATTAAAGAGTCCCTAAAAAAACCTTACTGTCTATACAGCATAGCATTTTTGGTTTTTACCTGCCTGTAGTATTATCACTGTGTAGAGTTTTTCCTTCCACCACTGTCCAGCGCTGCCATCATCCTTGCTTCATTCTGCTCTAAGGTAGATCCCGTGTGATTCATGCAACCCTATTATCTGTGTGACTTGTATCTTGTTCTACACACTAAAATGCAAGAGTAGAGTGAAGAGTACTTGGGATTACTGCCAGAAGTTGTTCAGAGAAAAGCACATCAGGTAACTCTGTTATGTTTGGCTTAGTTTGTACTCAGAAGCCAGCACAAAAAAGACTTAAAAAGTTAAAATCTTGCATTGGCACGTTTTTAGTTACGTGTGCTTTCGGCTTACAAAAGCCTAATCTCTGCCCATCCCACCCCCCAATGCTGTTTGTATCAAACAGTAAATATATTTGAGGGTTTTTTTTTTCCACCTGTGAATATGTTGCATGGAAGTTTTGGAAAGATGCAGAAAAGGAAATAAATGGATAAGCACTCAGTAGTTTCTCGTTCATGCACATATTTTTAATCATAGGGAATATTTTAAATTGTTTCCTCTAACTTTAGTCAAGGACTCTAGAAAACTGCAGATTGTGCAGTTCTAACTGATAACTGATAGTAATTCATAATTTTAGTTTACTATAATATTGACCTTTTATCTTCACTGACGAAAAGGATGAGTGAAATACAGGACCTGATTCAGTATTTGGAGACATATAGTTGAGCCTACACGCATCTTGATTTTTAAAATATTATGAATTCCCATGGGGAGTGTATTAGGGTTTAGAACTATTAGGGTTTAGAACTCTGAAGTTTAAGTTAGAGTTGTCCATGCTGACGATTAATGGTGTAATAAAAATTACAGTGAGCTGCTTCTTTCAAGATGGACCCTTTACTTAGACTTGTGTATTCCTAGACTTGCCCGTCTATTCAGTGTGCCTGGGACAAAGCCTTCTTCTGGACTTTCATGATCACACATATATTGATTTAACTAAATATTTATTTGTAAGTATAAGCAAACCAAAAAGAAAGTGCTAGTTATATGAAGAGAATCAGCAGCATGAAAGTCGGGGATGAAGCTGAGCAATCAAAACAGATTCTCATGATGCCTCTACTGACATACCTGATGCAACAGAACAGGAGATAACGTCATAAATTTTTCATTGATATTCTCAGTAAGATTTGCAAGAATATTATTTCATTGGTCGAGCAGAAACGGACTATCCTCATTACCCACAGAATAAAAGTCAGGTCCTTACATTGGCTTTGTAAGGCTCTGTTGATGATCTCTCCTGACTTCCTACTCTTCTCCAACTCACTCATTTTACTCTGACCGCTTGGAGTTCCTTGCTCCTCCTTGAACATGTGAGGCTTGCTGCCACCTTAGGACTTTATACGGACTGTTCCTTATTCCCAGGAAACTCTTCCTGAAGCAGTCACACAGCTAGTTCTTCACCTGCTTCAAGAGCCTATAACAGGTATATGGTAGGTGCTCAGTGAATAGTTGCTGAAAGAATGAAGTAAGTAGTAGCATTTGAAAGTAAACTCAGGAGAAAGGTGAATAACAAATATGGACACTGTAAGAAGGTGAATTAGTTAATTAGACAAAATTAAGGAATTCTCTAGCATAATGAAAAGTCAAAGAGATGAAAAATAAGAAAAAATAAACAGGCTAAATCTAAGAGACTTACTGATATAATAAGTGCTTCAGAGGAAAAGCACTTATCAAGAAAATAATAGAGGCGGAGTCAAGATGGCGGACTAAGCACATGTCTCCCTATATCCCTTTGGAAACCGAGACCTGAATTGATAATCAAATGGAGCCTTCTGATCACCTAATCAGCCCCAGGGCACGGCACAGGGCTGTTAATTTGGACTTGATACCACTGAGCTAAAAAACTCCTCTCTTTCGCTGACTCCCACACCTGGCTAGTCCTGGCTCTCACGGACTGAAGGTAAATGCACCATTTTGACTTTTTCTTCTCTGTCTTGGTTGGCAGGCAGAGCTGGGTCTTGCCGAGCGGCTAGACTCGGACGCGCTGCTGGGGAGACAGGCAGGCGAAATTGCCATATTTTGAGAGCCAGGCTTAGGACTTTGTTAATCTAGCCACTTTGGGCCTGTCTTTCTATCTCTACCACAGCGAGGTTTATACGGAATTACACTGTCAGTGTGCGGGACGCCATGTTGGGTATGGAGATTTTAGTGGGACCTAATTCTTAGCCTGGGAGCCAGCGCCTGCAAACAGGACAGCGCTTCTCTGACAGAAAAGCAGTAATTTACACAGTGCCACCTACATTGGGGGCTCGGCAACAGAAGCAGAGGACTCACTACCAGTTGGCACCTTTAGCCCCTCTATCTTCTGCCTGTGTGGAGGGCGCCATCTTGGAAACGGTGGCCGCAGCTGGACCTAATTCTCAGCTTGGGAGCCAGAGCCTGCCCACAGGAAAGCGCTTTTCTACCAGAAAAGCAGTAGTTTACACAGTGTCGCCTAAGGCTGGGCTCTGTCAGCAGAAGCCAACAGGGCAGCAGCAGTGCTGTATTCTGAACTAGTTTGTATCATCTGGGGTTGGATATAGAGGTGCTTACTTTGTCATTTGGGAAGAGGGACCTCTACACCTGAAAACCTGAGTGACTTGGAAAGTGGTCAGATACCTTTTGCTTTACATTTTATGACAGCCTAGAGAAACATCTGTGGTCCATCCTGACAGTGTCTCTCCTGGCCTCTGCTTACTCACATGGGACCCAAAAAGCAACAGACACTTGCGGCATACAAGAACTCACTCATGGCTTCAGAAGGCTCTCAAACAAAGCAACCAAGGAGTTTTCCAGATGAAGAAACTTCTATGACAGCATCAGAAAGTGAATACAAAATGATTATATACAGAGCCCTTCTAGACCTTATACAAAATGCAGCAGAGAACAAAAGGAGAAATTAAACAAGCTGTTTGATCTGGTGGAACACCAGTACTCTGAAATCCAGCAGATCAAGAAGAAAATCAAAGACATAGAAACTTCCATGCAAACCCAAGAAAACAGAATGGAACAAATGGGAAAAAGGATTTCTGACTTGGAAGACAAAGCTACTAAAGTCAGCATCTATGAGCAGAAATCAGAAAAAAGAAACAAGAAAAATGAAGAAGCATTAAGAAGCATGTGGGACTCTATTAAGAGGAACAACCTTTGATTAGTCGGTGTCCCTGAACAGGGTTAGACATCTGAGAACACAGAAAGTATCGTTGCTGAGCTGCTGACAGAAAACTTCCCAGAAATCGTGAAGGAAGAGAATATAGACATCTCAGATGCATATCGTATGCCATCCAATATAGATCTCAAAAGAAAGACTCCAAGACATAATTATAATCACACCTAACAAAATGAAACATAAGCAGCAACTCTTAAAGACAGCAAGACTCAAAGCAAAGCTAACATTCAGAGGGAAACCCTGTAGGCTTTCATCAGATTTCTCAGCAGAAACCATGCTGGCATGGAGACAGTGGCATGACACATTCAAGGCCTTGAAGGAGAAGAACTTCCAACCAAGAATTAGCTATCCTGCAAAACTATCTTTCAAATACAAAAATGAAATTAAGACATTCCCAGATAAACAAACTCAGAGACTGTAAAAACCAAACCAAAACTACAAGAAATACTGAAAGAAGTTCTTGGCTTTGGCTTAGAAGAACAAAACCACTAACTTTATGTTTTAGAAGGACACGCTACTCAGAACTCAGTTAGGGAAGGCTCCAAATTCAATCACAGCTTTAATACGGAAAGAAGCAATCCAGTGATTATCATGAAAATTATGGTACCATCATATTAAAAAGAGGGATATACTACAGTCATTATAGCCCTTCCTGATGGAGAGGAAGATGACAAGACTGGTAGTAATTAAAATTGGGTTTATATATTATTAAGGGGGATCATAGGGGCAGCTGTAAAGCACAACAAAGATGTATCATACCATTTCAAGAAATCTAACACAGGAGTCTCAACAACCACAAAACCAGCTCTGAAAAAGGTGAAAAATCAACTCACAAAAAAGAATGTCCCAGAGCAGACTAGTAAGAACAACAGAGAAAACATCAACACAAAAATAAACATACCACAATGGCAGCCGTGAACACATACTTATCAATAATTACATTGACTGTGAATGGACTGAATGCTCCAGTAAAAAGACATTGAGTGACATCTTAGATCAAAAGACATGACCCATCCACATGTTGTCTACAAGAAACTCACTTGAGACCTAAAGATAGGAACAAACTGAAATGAAAGGATGGAAGAATATATATCAAGCTAACAATGAACAAAGAAGAGCAAGTGTGGCAAGTCTAATCTCAGGCAAAATCAATTTTAATGTAAAATCCACCATCATGGACAAAGATGGGCACTATTTATTGCTGAAAGGTTCAGTACACAAGCAAGAGTTAACTATATTAAATAATTGTGCACCTAGTATCAGAGCACCTAAATACGTTGAAGAAACACTGACTACACTCAAACAAGAGTTACATGACTCCACAATAATAGTGGGAGACTTCAACACTCCACTCTCAATACTGGACAGATCATCTAGAAAAAAGCTCAGTAAAGATACAGAAGACCTCACTGCCACAATTAACCAACTAAACCTTATTGATATATACAGAACTTTCCACCCGTCAGCAGACAACTACACCTTCTTCTCCAGTACACATGGAACATTCTCCAGAATTGACTATGTGTTAGGACATAATGCAATTCTCAACAAAATCCATACTACTGAATTACTGCAGAGCATCTTCTCAGATCATAAAGCCATGAAAGTTAATCAGTAGCAGAAAAAAAATAGAGAGTAGAACTCTTGGAAACTGAACAGCATCTTGCTCAAAAAAACATGGGTTGGGGGGGCGGAGTCAAGATGGCCGACTAAGCCCACGTCTTCTTCTATCCCTCTCGAAACCAAGACCTGAATTGACAATCAAATAGAGCCTTCTGAGCACCTAATCAGCCTCAGGACACGGCACAGAGCTGTTAACTGGGACTTTATACCACTCAGCGAAAAATCTCCTCTCTTTCGCTGACTCCTGCTCCTGGCTAGCCCCGGCTCTCACAGACGGAAGGTAAACTAACCATTTTGACTTTTTTTTCCTCGGTCTCGGCTGGCGGGCGGAGCTGGGCCTTGCTCGGCGGCTGGACTCAGACACGCTGCTGGGGGGATAGGCAGGCGAAATTCCCATATTCTGAGAGCCAGGCTCGGGACTCTGTTAATCTAGACGCTTTGAGCCTTTCGTTTTGTAGCTGTCTCAGCGGGGTTTGTGCGGAGCTCCGCGGTCAGGGTGCGGGACGCCATGTTGGTACCGAGATTTTAGCGGGACCTCGCTCTTAGCCTGGGAGCCAGCGCCTGCAAACGGGACAGCGCTTCTCCGTCAGAAAAGTAGTGATTTTGCATAGTGCTGCCTACATTGGGGGCCCTGCAACAGAAGCGGAGGAATCGCTGCCTCTGGGCACCTTTAGCCCCCCATCTGCTGCCTGTGTGGAGGACGCCATCTTGGGTACGGTGGCCACAGCTGGACCTAATTCTTAGCTTGGCAGCCAGAGCCTGCCCACAAGAGAGCGCTTTTCTATCACAAAACCAGTACTCGACGCAGTGTTGGGTAAGGCTAGGCCCTGTCAGCAGAGGCCACCAGGGCACTAGCATTGCTGTATTCTGAACTAGTTTGTTTTCATCTGGTGTTGGATACAGTGGCGCTTACTTTGTCAGATGGGAAGAGGGACCTCTACACCTGAAAACCTAACTGACTTGTGAACCGGTCAGATACCTTTTGCTTTACATTTGAAGACAGCCTAGAGAAACATTTGCAATCCATCCTCACAGTACCTCTTCCAGCCTCTATATACTCACATGGGACCCAAAAAGCAACAGACAATTGTGGCATACAAGCAATCACTCATGGCTTCAGAAGGCTCTCAAACAAAGCAACCAAGGAGTTTTCCAGATGAAGAAACTTCTATGAAAGCATCAGAAAGTGAATACAAAATGATTATATACAGAGCCCTTCTAGACCTTATACAAAGTGCAGCAGAGAACAAAAGGAGAAATTAAGCAAGTTGTTCGATCTGATGGAACACCAGTACTCTGAAATCCAACAGATCAAGAAGAAAATCAAAGACATAGAAACTTCCATGCAAACCCAAGAAAACAGAATGGAACAAATGGAAAAAAGAATTTCTCACTTGGAAGACAGAGCTACTGATGCCAGTGTCTACGAGCAGAAATGAGAAAAAAGAAACAAGAAAAATGAAGAAGCATTAAGAAGCATGTGGGACTCTATTAAGAGGAACAACCTTGGATTAATTGGAGTCCCTGAACAGGGTGAGACAACTGAGAACACAGAGAGTATTGTTGCTGAGCTGCTGAAAGAAAACTTCCCAGAAATCATGAAGGAAGAGAATATAGACATCTCAGATGCATATTGTACGCCACCCAATATAGATCTCAAAAGAAAGACTCCAAGACATATTATAATCAAGCTTAACAAAATGAAACATAAGCAGCAACTCTTAAAGGCAGCAAGACTGAAGGCAAAGCTAACATTCAGAGGGAAATCCTGTAGGCTCTCGTCAGATTTCTCAGCAGAAACCATGCTGGCACGGAGACAGTGGCACGACACATTCAAAGTCTTGAAGGAGAAGAACTTCCAACCAAGAATTATATATCCTGCAAAACTGTCTTTCAAACACGAAAATGAAATTAAGACATTTCCAGATAAACATAAACTCAGAGACTTTGTAAAAACCAAACCTAAACTACAAGAAATACTGAAAGAAGTTCTTGGCTTTGACTTAGAAGAACGAAACCACTAACTTTATATTTTAGAACGACACACTACTCAATACTCATTTAGGGAAGGCTCCAAAGTAAGTCACAGCTTTGATTTGGAAAGAAGCAATCCAGTGATCATCATGAAAACTATGGTGTCATCATAATAAAAGAGGGATGTACTACAGTCATTATAGTCCTTCCAGATGGAGAGGAAGATGACCAGACTGGTAGTAATTAAAATTGGGTTTATAAATAGTTTATTAAGGGGGTTCATAAGGGCAGCTGTAAAGCACAACAGAGATGTATCATACCATTTCAAGAAATCTAACACAGGAGTCTCAACAACCACAAAACCAGCTCTGAAAAAGGTGAAAAATCAACTCACAAAAAAGAGTGTCCCAGAACAGACTAATAAGAACAACAGAGAAAACATCAACATAAAAATAAACATATCACAATGCCAGCAGTGAACACATACCTATCAATAATTACATTGAATGTGAATGGACTGAATGCTCCAGTAAAGAGACACCAAGTGTCATCTTGGATCAAAAGACACGACCCATCCATATGTTGTCTACAAGAAACTCACTTGAGACCTAAAGACAGGAACAAACTGAAAATTAAAGGATGGAAGAATATATATCAAGCTAACAATGAACAAAGAAGAGCAGGGGTGGCAATTCTAATCTCAGAAAAAATCAACTTTAATGTCAAATCCACCATTGTGGACAAGGGTGGACACTATTTATTGCTGAAAGGTTCAGTACACAAGCAAGACTTAACTATATTAAACATTTATGTTCCTAATGTCAGAGCACCTAAATATGTTCAAGAAACACTGACTATGCTCAAAAGAGAGTGAGATGACTCCACAATAATAGTGGGAGAATTTAACACTCCACTCTCATTACTAGACAGATCATCTAGAAAAAAGCTCAGTAAAGATACAGAAGACCTCATTGACACAATTAACCAACTAAACCTCATTGATATATACAGAACTTTCCACCCGTCAGCAGACAACTACACCTTCTTCCTCAGTGCACATGGAACATTCTCCAGAATTGACCACGTGATAGGCCATAATGCCATCAAAGTTGAAATCATAAAGCCATCAAAGCAGAAAAAACAGAGATAGAAAGTGGAACTCTTGGAAACTGAACAACATCTTGCTCAAAAAAACATGGGTTATAGAGGAAATCAGGGATGAATTAAAGAAATTCATGGATTCCAGTGAGAACGAAAACACTTACTACCAGAACCTATGGGATACAGCCAAAGCAGTGCTCAGAGGTCTGTTTATCTCCATAAATGCACATATCGGGAAGGAAGAAAGAAACCAAATCAAGGAACTAACTCTACAGCTTGAACAAGTAGAAAGAGAACAACAGAGGAACCCCTCGGGCACCAGAAGAAAGGAGATCATAAAGATCAGAGCAGAGCTAAATGAATTAGAGAATAGAAAAACAATTGAAAAAATTGAAAAGACCAAAAGCTGGTTTCTTGAAAAGATCAACAAAATTGATAAACCACTGGCTAAACTTACTAAAGAAAACCAGGAAAGGAAACAAATAACCCAAATTAGAAATGAGAAGGGAGTTGTCACCACAGATGCAACAGAAATCAAAAACATCATAACAGAATACTATGAAAGACTGTACTCTAACAAATTTGAAAACCTAGGGGAAATGGACAAATTCCTTGACTCATTACACCTACCCAAATTATCACAACATGAAGCAGAACAACTTAATAATCCCATCACAAAGGGAAGAGATTGAAAAGATCATCAAAACACTGCCAACCCAAAAAAGTCCAGGCCCAGATGGCTTCACGGCAGAATTCTACCAAGCATTTAGAGAACAGTTATCCCCAATACTATTGAAACTGTTTCACAGTATAGAAAGGGATGAAGTACTCCCCAACTCATTCTATGAAGCCAGCATAACCCTGATACCTAAGCCAGGGAAAGATCCAACAAAGACAGAGAACTACAGACCGATATCACTCATGAACTTAGATGCAAAAATCTTCAACAAAATTCTTGCCAACAGAATACAACAACATATAAAGAAAATAATCCATCATGACCAAGTGGGATTCATACCAGGGATGCAAGTCTGGTTCAACATCAGGAAAACAATTAATGTGATTAATCACATAAATAACACAAAAGACAAAGATCACCTGATTTTGTCCATTCATGCCAAAAAGGCATTTGATAAAGTCCAACACCCATTCATGCTACAAACTCTTAGCAAAATGGGCATAGACGACAAATTCCTCAACACAATAAGGGCCATTTATACAAAGCCAGTTGCCCACATCATCCTGAATGGAGAGAGACTGAAAGACTTTCCCCTGAGATCAGGAACTAGACAGGGATGCCCACTGTCACCTCTCCTATTCAACATTGTGCTAGAAGTTCTAGCCAGAGCAATTAGACAAGACAAACAAATAAAGGGCATCTGCATCGGCAAAGAGGAAGTTAAAATCTCCCTGTTCGCAGATGATATGATTGTATATGCAGAGAACCCCAAGGAATCTATAAGTAAGTTGCTCAAACTGATAGAAGAGTTCAGCAAAGTCTCAGGATACAAGATAAACATAAGTAAATCAGTAGGATTCCTTTATACCAACAACGAGACTGTTAAGGAGGAAATTATCAAATCTATACCATTTGTGATAGCCCCTAAGAAGATAAAGTACCTAGGAATTAATCTAACCAGAGAAACAACAGACCTTTACAAAGAGAACTACAAGCCCTTTCTACAAGAAACTAAGAGAGACTTAGATAAATGGAAAAACCTTCCCTGCTCATGGATAGGAAGACTTAACATTGTGAAAATGTCTATTTTACCCAAAGCAATTTATTTATATAATGCAATCCGAATACAAGTTCCAGCATCATTTTTTAATGAGATCGAGAAACAAATCACCAATTTTGTTTGGAAAGGGAAGAAGCCCCGGATAAGTAAGGTACTACTAAAGAAGAGGAACATACTGGGAGACCTCTCATTACCCGACCTTAGAACATACTACACTGCCACAGTGGTCAGAACAGCCTGGTACTGGTACAAGAACAGACAGATGGATCAATGGAACAGAATGGAGACCCCAGAGATGACACCATCTGCCTATGAACAGTTGATATTCGACAAAGGCCCTAAGACATTAAACTGGGGTAAAAACAGTATTTTCAACAAATGGTGCTGGCAAAATTGGTTATCTATCTGCAATAAACTGAATCAAGATCCATATCTTACACCTTATACAAAAACCAACTCCAACTGGATAAAAGACCTAAATATCAAACGTAAAACGATAAAGCTCATCCAAGAAAAGGTAGGAACAACAATGGAAATTTTAATACACAATGAGGACAGACTCCAAAATCTGTCAAAGAAACCTCAATCAACAGAAGAGAAAGTAGATAAATGGGAACTATTAAGAATCTAACACTTTTGCTCATCCAAAGACTTTATTAATAGAATTAAAAGAACCCCCACAGAGTGGGAAAAAATATTTGGCAACTCTATGTCAGATCGACGCCTGATCTCCATAATCTATAAGATACTACAAAATATCAATAAGAAGAAGATAAACCATCCAATTAAGCGATGGGCAAAGGAGATGGACAGATACTTCACTAAAGCGGAGATCCAGGCAGCCAAAAAACACATGCGGACATTTTCACGATCTTTAGTTATTAAAGAAATTCAAATCAAGACAACAATGAGATACCATCTCACCCCAACAAGATTGGCCATGATCCAGAAAACACAAAACAACAAATGCTGGAGAGGCTGTGGAGAAAGTGGAACCCTCCTACACTGTTGGTGGGGTTGCAAAATGGTCCAGGCTCTTTGGAAGGCAATTTGGCGGTTCCTTAAAAAAATGGATATTGATATACCATTTGACCCAGTATTTCCACTACTTGGAATATATCCTACAGATTCAAGGCCTTTCACACCAACGGACACGTGCACCAGAGTGTTCATCACGGCACAGTCCACAATAGCAAAAAGGTGGAATCAAGCCAGATGCCCAACAATAGAAGAATGGATAGGTAAACTGTGGTACATATACTCAATGCAGCACTACGCAATGATAAAGAATAACGATGATTCCAGGAAACATCTCCTAACCTGGTTTCAACTGGAAGACATTACGTTGAGTGAAAGTAGTCAGCGACAAAAGGACAAATACTATATGAGACCTCTACGATAAGATCTCAAAAACAGACTTGTGTATAGAAGAAAAGACTCTTTGACAGCTGCAGGGGAGGGGAGGGAGGGAGGGAGGGCGAGGGGGGAGGGTTTAGTTTAGGTAGTTACTAGAAATATAGTTGGGAGAAAGCAGTGACAGCACACATTAGGAACAAGAGCAACATTAAGTGGACTTCAGCATAACTTGAGTACTGCTTCCATCTTAACTCAATACTGCAAGGATAGAGTAGCTGGGGCGGGGGACGGGGGACCATGCTCTTAGGCGAATTCCAGGCCAATTGGCACAACTAGCGTTTTGCTAAGAGAGCTCTCTGCACCCCACATTCGTGAGTGGCGTCTGGAGTCTTAAAAGCTGCCAAGCTGCCATCCGGAGGACACAGCAAATGGTTCCAACTCAGCAGGAACGGATGCTCACCGAGGGACAAAATGACATGCGGTAAAGACAACCGAGAAGACAGAGAGACCCACAAGAGTCGGTGCCTACGTCGACCCGGGACCGGAAGAACGGGATGGTGCCCGGCCACCACCAGTGATAGCCATGACGGAGCTCACAGAGAGGAGCCTCACTGGCAACACAAGAATAAAAAGAAGTGCATCCTGAGATGTCCACTAAAAGACCTCAGCTGATGGTCCAGCGGTTTTGGGGTTCCTCTGAGAGCATAGCCCCCGGCCCTCATGCTGCCTGTTCCCATAAATTATAACAAAGGTCCACTCTTTGGACAGGAATGGAATGAACTTGGCAATGCAGAGTGACCATATATTGGAAGCACTTTATGGTTCTATACATCTATAGGATATCATCTTGCTGACCTCTGGCTGGAGGAAGGGGAGTGGACGGAGAGGAGGGGAAAGGAGACTGTTGGGAGGATGAGACATGTATGGAGCAGAGAGGAATAGTGTGCAGTCACCGGACACGGAGAGCAGTGGAAGCTGCATATAGGGGAGCATGTAAATTTACATGTGAATGTACATTTTCACTCAGTTATGTTAAATAAAAATTTTAAAAAAAATGGCATCCAAAAAAAAACCATGGTTTATTGAAGAAATCAAGGATGACATAAAGAAATTAATGGATTCCAGTGAGAACGAAAACACTTCCTATCAGAGCCTATGGGAAACAGCCAAAGTAGTGCTCAGAGGTCTGTTTATCTCCATAAATGCACACATCTGGAAGGAAGAAAGAAACCAAATCAAGGAACTAACTCTACAGCTTGAACAAGTAGAGAGAGAACAACAGAGGAACCCCTCAGGCACCAGAAGAAACCAGATCATAAAGATTAGAGCAGAGCTAAATGAATTAGAGAATAGAAAAACAATTGAAAAGACCAAAAGGTGGTTTTTTGAAAAGATCAACCAAATTGACAAACCACTGGCTAAACTTTACTAAAGAAAAGCAGGAAAGGAAACAGATAATCCAAATTAGAAATGAAAGGGGAGTGGTCACCACAGATGCAACAGAAATCAAAAATATCATAACAGAATACTATGAAAGACTGTACGCTAACAAATTTGAAAACCTAGAGGAAGTGGCCCAATTCCTTGACTCATACCACCTACCTAAATTATCACAACGTGAAGCAGAACAACTTAATAAACCCATCACAAAGGAGGAGATTGAAAATGTCATCAAAACACTGCCAACCAAAAAACGCCCAAGCCCAGATGGCTTCATTGTGGAATTCTATCAAGCTTTTAGAAAAGAGTTCTCTCCACTACTTCTGAGAGTATTTCACAGTATAGAAAGGGATGGAGTACTCCCAAACTCATTCTATGAAGCCAGCATAACCCTGATACCAAAGCCAGGGAAACACCCAACCAAGAAGGAGAACTACAGACCAATATCACTCATGAATCTAGATGCAAAAATCTTCAACAAAATTCTTGCCAATAGAATACAACAACATATGAAGAAAATAATCTATCCTGACCAAGTGGGATTCATACCAGGGATGCAAGGCTGGTTCAACATCAGAAAAACAATTAATGTGATTAACCACATAAATAACACAAAAGACAAGAATCACCTGATTTTGTCCGTTAATGCAGCAAAGGCATTTGATAAAGTCCGATACCCATTCATGCTAAAAACTGTTAGCAAAATAGGCATAGACGGCAAATTCCTCAACGCAGTAAGGGCCATTTATACAAAGCCAATTGCCCACGTCATCCTGAATGGAGAGAAACTGAAAGACTTTCCCTTGAGAAAAGGAACTAGAGAAGGATGCCCACTCTCACCTCTCCTGTTCAACATTGTGCTAGAAGTTCTAGCCAGAGCAATTAGACAAGACCAAGAAATAAGGGCATCTGCATCAGCAAAGAAGAAGTTAAAATCTCCCTGTTTGCAGTGGATATGATGGTATATGCAGAGAATGCCGAAGAATCTATAGGTAAACTACTCAAACTGATAGAAGAGTTCAGCAAAGTTTCAGGATACAAGATAAGCATAAGTAAATGCTGTTAACGAAGAAATCATCAAATCAATACCATTCACTATAGCCCCTAAGAAGATAAAGTACCTAGGAATTAATCTAATGAGAGAAATAGGACCTTTACAAAGAGAACTACAAACCTTTACTACAAGAAACTACGAGAGACTTAGATAAATGGAAAAACCTACCCTGCTCATGGATAAGAAGAGTTAATATTGTGAAAATGTCTGTTTTACCCAAAGCAATCTACGTGTATAATGCAATCCCAATACAAGTTCCAGCGTCATTTTTTAATGAGATGGAGAAACAAATCACCAATTTTGTTTGGAAAGGGAAGAAACCCCGGATAAGTAAGGTACTACTAAAGAAGAAGAACACACTGGGAGGCCTCTCATTACCCCACCTTAGAACATACTGCACTGCCACAGTGGTCAAAACAGCCTGGTACTGGTACTAGAACAGACAGATCGATCAGTGGAACAGAATTGAGACCCCAGAGATGACACCATCTGCTTGTCGGCAGTTGTTATTCGACAAAGGCCCTAAGACATTAAACTGGGGTAAAAACAGTATCTTCAACAAATGGTGCTGGCAAAATTGGATATCCATCTGCAATAAACTGAAACAAGATTCATATCTTACAACTTATACCAAAACCAACTCCAACTGGATAAAAGACCTCAGTATCAAACCTAAAATGATAAAGCTCATCCAGGAAAAGGTAGGAACAACAATGGACGTTTTATTACACAATGTGGACAGACTCCAAAATCTGTCAGACAAACCACAATCAACAGAAGAGAAAATAGATAAATGGGAACTATTAAGAATCAAACACTTTTGCTCATCCAAAGACTTTATTAATAGAATTAAAAGAACACCTACAGAATGGGAAAAAATATTTGACAACTCTGTGTCAGACTGACGACTGATCTCCATAATCTATGAGACACTACAAAATATCAATAAGAAGAAGATAAATCATCCAATTAAGCGATGGGCAAAGGAGATGGGCATACGTTTCACTAAAGAGGAGATCCAGGCAGCCAAAAAACACATGCGGACATGTTCACGATCCGTAGTTATTAAAGAAAATTCAAATCAAGATGACAATGAGATACCATCTTACCCCAACAAGGTTGGCCGTGATCCAAAAAACACAAAACAACAAATGCTGGAGAGGCTGTGGGGAAAGTGGAACCCTCCTACACTGCTGGTGGGATTGCAAAATGGTCCAGCCTCTTTGGAAAGCAATCTGTCGCTTCCTTAAAAAAATAAATATTGATATACCATTTGACCTAGTAATTCCACTACTTGGAATATATCCTACAGAATCAAGGCCTTTCACACCAACAGACACATGCACGAGAATGTTTATTGCAGCACAGTCCACGATAGCAACAAGGTGGAATCAACCCAGATGTCGAACAACAGAATCGATAGGTAAACTATGGTATATATACTCAATGGAGCACTACGCAATGATAAAGAATAACGATGATTCCAGGAAACATCTCCTAACCTGGTTTCAAGTGGAAGAGATTATGTTGAGTGAAAGTAGTCACCGACAAAAGGACAAATATTGTGTGAGACCTGTATGATAAGATCTCAAAAACAGACTTGTGTATAGAAGAAAAGACTTTGACAGCTGCAAGGGAGACGAGGGAGGGAGGGCGAGAGGAGGAGGGTTTAGATTAGATCGTTGCTAGAAATCTGATTGGGTGAAAGCGGTGATAGCAGACATTAGAAACAAGAACAACAATAAGTGGACTTCAGCATAACTTGAGCACTCCTTCCATCTTAACCCAATATTGCAAGGATAGAGTAGCTGGGGCAGGGGGCAGGGGACCATGCTCTTAGGCGAAATCGAGGCAAATTGGCACAACTAGCGTTTTGCTAAGCGGGCTCTCTGCACCCCACATTGGTGAGTGGCGTCTTGGGTCTTAAAAGCTGCCAAGCTGCCATCCGAGGGCACAGCAAATGGTCCCAGATCAGCAGAAACGGATGCTCACGGAGGACCAAAATGACATGGTATAAAGACAACCCAGAAGATAGACCCACATGAGAGGGTGCCTACATCGACTTGGAACCAGAAGAACCAGATGTTGCCCGGCTACCACCAGTGATAGCCACGATGGAGCTCACTAAGTTGAGTCTCTCTGGCAACATAAGAACAAAAGGGTGCACCCTGAGATCTGCACTAAAAGACCTCAGTTGATGGTCCAGCGGTTTCATGTTTCCCCTGGGAGCATGGCCCCTGGCCCTGATACTGCCCTTGCACATAAATCATAACGAAGGTCCACTCTTCAGACACGAATGGATTGGACTTGGTGATGCAGAGTGACCATATATGGGATGCACTTTATGGTTCTATACGTCTATAGGATATCATCCTGCTGACCTCTGGCTGGATGAAGAGGAGGGGAAAGGAGACTGTTGGGAGGATCAGATATGTATGGAGCAGAGAGGAATAGTGTACTGTCACTGGACAGGGAGAGCAGTGGAAGCTGCATAGAGGTGGGCATGTAAATTTATACGGGAATGTACATTTTCACTCAGTCATTTTAAATAAAAAAATAAATAAAATAAAGACAATAATAAAAGAAAGGACTAATGGACCACGGCTCCAATGCTCCGTAGCAGACAGAATCCACTGGCTGCTCTGACGGGGATCACAGCAGAGGGTCTCAGACAGCGCTAGGGGAAAATGTAGAACAAAATTCTAACTTCAATAAGAAAGACCAGACTTGCTTGCCTGAAAGAGACTGACAAAACCGTGAGGATGTGGCTCCCAGACACACTTCTAGTTCAGTAGTGGAGTCACTACTGAGGTTCACCCGTCAGACAAAGATAAAACAGGTCCGTGAAACAAAACGAGACTAAAGGAGGACACCAGCCAGAGCCAAGGATGAAAAAACAGGAGAGGATAGGAAAGCAGGTATAATAGGAAATCCAGGGTTGAAAAGGGAAATTGTTGACATGTCATGGGGTTGTTAATCAGTGGTGTAAAACAGTGTGTGTACTGTTTAATGTGAGACTAGTTTGCCTTCATCTAATGTACAGTTTTAAAAAAAATGAAAAAATAAATTTATGGACAAGCAGAATGGAGAAGGCTGATACCTCACTCTTCTTAGTGAGGGAAGCCAATAGGAAATATGGCAGTTTGCAAGGAGAACCACCAAAAAGGTCAGGAAATGAAGACATTAAAAGGGAAAAAAAAGTTGTGAGTTGAGAAAGCCTCAGATCTTCAGATAAAGGTGTTAACGAGTACCAGGTAAAATAATGGGGGAAGAGGGGAGAACCATCCTGTTACTATAATTTAATTTAGTAGAGGAGAATCTTACAAGTTGTTAGTTGGTAACAGCAACAACCCAAAAAGTTGCAGTAATAGAACTTCGTGGCATTCTGAGTGTATACATTGTGACAGTAGAATTCTACTCAGGAAAAAATCATGTCAGTGCAAAAGTAAAAGAATTTTGGATGGCTCAAAATATATTATTCATATAGCTTTTAACTCTGGTGGTATAGTAGTTAAGAGCTACTGTTAAACCAAAAGATTGGCAGTGTGAATCCACCAGGTACGCCTTGGAAGCTTTGTGGAGCAGTTCTGGTCTCTCTTGTAGGGTCACTGGGTCAAAATTGACTCAATGGCAGTGGAGTTGGGTTTTTTGTATGTGTTTGTGGAAAATTTAGCTTAGGTTATGCTGTACCCAAAATGAATTAGAGAATCAGAAAGAGTAAACAACACAAGAAGTTGATTCTTCGAAACAGCCCACAAAATTGACAAACCATTAGGGCAGTTAACAAGGAAAAAGGAAGAAATTCAAATTCCTAAAATTAGGAATGAAAATGGGGACTTACTACAGAATTTATGAAAATAAAAAGTTATAATAGAGTAGTATGAAGAATTGAAAGTCAACAGATTAGCTAACCTAGATGAGATGGGTAAATTCTTAGAAACACAAACTAAAACAACTGACTTAAGAAGAAATAGAAAAGCTGAACAAACCTCTAACAAGAGGTTGAATCAGTAACTTAAAACTTTCTACCTTGACACTACTGGCATGAATCAGAAAAGCAGAAAATAGCAAGTGTTGGAGAGGCTGCAGGGAGATCCGAATGCGTGTGTACTGGTGATGGGAATGTGAAGTGATGCAACCATTTTGGAAAATAATGTGCTTCCTGGAAAATCTAGCAAGAGAATTAATATGATCAAGCAGTCCCCAAAAGAGCTATGACACAGATAGATACATGCATACCCATGTTCACTGCAGCATTATTAACAATAGCAAAAAGATAGAAACAATGTAAATGCCCGTCAGCAGATGAACAAACTATGGTACATATACAGTGTAGAATACTATACAACAATAAAGAACAAGGATGAATCTGTAAAACATCTGACAACATGGATGAATCTGGACAGTATTATGCTGAATGAAATCACAAAAGGACATATACTGTATGAGACCACTGTGAAATGATTTACACACGGAAAGAAAGCAGCTCTTTTTGGTTATAAGAGAGAGGAGGAGAAGGGAAAAAAGTCTTCCAGACATAAAAGCACAGGACCAAATGTCTTTGCTGGTGAATTCTACCAAACATTTGAAGAATTAATCTCAGTGTATCTCATACTCTTTCAAAAAGTAGTAGCCAATATTGCCCTAGTACCAAAGCCAAAAAGTGACATTACAGGAAAAGAAATAGACTGATATCTCTAATAAATACGGATTCAAAAATTCACAGCAGAATCCTAGCAAACCAAATCAGACACCTTGTAGATAGCATTATACACCATAACCATGTGGGATTTATCCTGGGAAGGCAAGGTTGATTCAACTTTTGAAAATCACTGAAGTACAATACATTGTGTTGATAGAATTAAGGGACTTTTTTACATCAAAGGACTTTTTCAAGGAAGTGAAGAGACAACCTACAGAATGAGAGAAAATATTTGGTTGTATGTGGTAAGGGTTTAACATCCAGACTGTATTTTTACAAGTCAACAAAAAGACAACCCTGTTAAAAAACAGGCAGAGACATGAACAGGGACTCAACAGATGGATCCTGATCAAAAGGAGGAGAAATACAGGACAGAATTTCAAATTTTTTTAGAATTCAGACTATGAGATCCATTGAGACTGAAGGAACCTCCAGTATGTTGCTCCAGGATAATCTTTAAACCTTGAGTAGAAAATAATCCTTTAGATCATCTTTAAACCAAACAGCATTTGAGCTGAATTAGTAAAGAATGTTTGCCTTGAGTATTGCACCCTTTTAAAGACTTATCCAAGTGAGATCAAATTGACACCAGTAACTCCAAGTGTAGATTAGAAGTTTAGGGGACAGTAATGGTGATGAAAGAATTTGGGAAGAGATAGCAAGAATGGCGACACAACATGGAGAATGGAACCAGTGTCACAGTCTGATGTATATAGAAACTTGTAAGTGTATATGTTTCTCTGTGTGTTCACACATACACATACACATAGGCAAAGAACTTGGATATTTCTTCCAAGAAGATAATACAAATGGTCAATAAGCACATAAAAAGATGCTGAAAATCATTAATCATTAGAGAAATGCAGATCAAAACCACAATGACATACCACTTCACATCTGCTAGAATGGCTATTACCAGAAGAACAGAAAATAACAGGTGCTAGTAAGTATCTAGAGAAATTGAAAACATCCTAAATTGCTGGTGAAAATGTAAAATGATGCAGGGTTGTGAAAAGTAGTTAGACAGTTTCTTAACTGTAGGACAGGCCCATAAAATAGGAACGCCCAAGAGGAATGTGTTCCTTAAAATAATCAATTATATGAGATCAGAAGGTCAGCATTTGCCCAAAAGCAAAGATGAGAAGACAGGCAGGGGTAGGAAACCAGGACAAAAGAAAGTGAGAAACCTAGGACGGAAATGGGAAGAGTGGTGACATGTTGTAGGGAATGAAACCAGTGTCATGGAACACTTTGTATCCAAACTATTGAATGGGAAACTAACTTGTTTTGTAAACTTTAGCCTAATACACAATAAAAAAATTAAAAATAAAAGAGTTAACCATACGACCTAGCAGTTACATTCCTGCGTTTATGTCCAAAAAGACTTTGAAGCAGGGGCTCGAATACATACATGCATTCATTGCAGCATGTTTATAATAGCCGAAAAGTGGAAACAACCAGATGCCTGTCAGCAGATGACTGGACAAGCAAAATGTCGTATTTCTGTGTTGCTGTTGCATGCTCTCAGGTCAGTTCTAATTTACAGTGACTCTTAACAGAGCAGAACTGTCCCATAGTGTTTCCTAGGGTGCAGTCTTTATGGTGGCAGATCGCCAGATCCTTTATCCCATGGAGCGGCTAATAGGTTTGAGCTGCTGCCTCTTCAGTTAGCAGCTCAGTGGTTAACTGTTGCATCGCTGGGGCTTCCTGGTATTTCCATGCCATAGAATATTATTCATCCATAAAGAAAAATGGAAGTTTTGATACATACCACACCATAAATAAACCTTGAAAACATACTGGGTGAAGTAATTCAGTGACAAAATTACAAGTATTGTATGATTCCACTTACATGAGCTATCTAGAACAGGCAGCGAGCCCTTGCAGCACAGTGGTTAAGCATTTGGCAGCTAACCAGGAGGCTGGCAGTTCACATCTACTGGCAGCTGTTGGAAACTCTGTGAGGCAGTTCTGCTCTGTCCAGTAGGGTTCCTTTAGTCAGAATTGGCAGCAACAGGTTTGGAGTTTTAGAACAGGCAAATACATAGAAAAAAAAAAGGTTGTGGTTTCCAGGGATTTGAGGAAGAGAGATGGAGTTATTAAGGGGTACTGAGTTTCTGTTTGGAGTGATGAAAAAATTTTAGAAATGGGTAGTGATGGTATCACACCATCACACCATTACACTCACCATAGTGAGTGTAATTAATGTCACTGAATTACTTAAAAATGGTTAAAATGGCAGTTTGGGGTTATATTTATTCTACCACTATAAAACATTCCTTAGATAGAATAGAGGAGAAAAAATGCGCATGGTTATCATAAAATTCATATGGTATATACAGAAAAGGCATTTAACAGAACCCAACACTTTTTCATGATAAAAAAGCTCAGCAGACTAGAAATAGGTAATTTTTCAGTTAATAAAGGACATGTACACAAAATCCACAGCTAGCATCATAGTTAATGGTGAAAAATTAAAAGCTATCTGCCTAACTTCTGGAGTAAGACAAGAGTTCAATCTCACCGCTTTTATTCAACATTGTATTGGTTCTAGCCAGGGGTGTTAGACAAAATACATACCAGGATTCTAAATTGAAAGGAAAAGTATATATTTTTTGCAGACGAAATGAACACACACACACACAAAACCTACTAGCGCTAACAAACAAGTTCAGCATGGTTGCAGGATATAAGAGCTATGTACAAAAATGAGCTGTTACTGTAATTCACAATGAATAATTCAAAAATGAAATTAAGAAAAAGTTTCATTCATAACAGCATGAAAATGAACTTAAGGAAAGGTGAGACGTGTACGCTGGAAACTAAACTATTGTTGAAAGCAATCAGAATACTAAAATAAATGGACAAATATGTCATGGATTAGAAAGTTTAATAATTGTTAAAATGCCATACTCCCCAAACTGATCTACAGAGTCAGTACAATCACTGTCAAAATTCCAACAGCCTTTTTAATAGTATGGACAGTGTATTACTAAAGTTCATATGAACATTTAACGGCCACCACCAGTGATAGCCACGATGGAGCTCACTGAGTCTCACCGGCAACACAGGAATAAAAAGGGGTGCACCCTGAGATCTCCACTAAAAGACTGCAACTGATGGTCCAGTGGCTTCAGGGTTCCCTTGGGAGCATGGCCTCTGGCCCTGATGCTGCCCTTGCCCATGGATCATAATGTAGGTCCGCTCTTCGGACAGCAAGGGATTGGACTTGACGACACAGAGTGACTGTATATTGGGTGCTCTTTATGATTCTGTGCATCTGTGGGATATCATTCTGCTGACCTCTGACTGGTGGAAGAAGAGTGGGGGGAGAGGAGGGGAAAGGAGACTGTTGGGAGGATGAGACATGTATAGAGCAGAGAGGAATAGTGTGCTGTCACCGGACAGTGAGAGCAGAGGAAGCTGCATATAGGTGGGCATGCAAATTTATATGGGAATGTATATTTTCACTCAGTCATAATAACAATACAAAAAAGGGAATGGCCATAACAATGTTGAAAAGGAATAATAAAGTTGAAAGGCTTATATTTCCTGATTTCAGAAATTAATAAAAAGTGACAACAATTAAAACATGTAGTACCAGCATAAAGATATACGTGTAGATCAGTGGACTATAATTATAATTGATCCATTATTTTTTTACAAGGATGCTAAGACTATTCAATGGGAGAAAGAATAATCACTTCAACAAATAGTGATAGAACAGTTGGTTATCCACATACAAGTTCGATTCCTACCTCACGCCATAAAAAATTGTATGTAAAGAATTAACCCGAAAACCTAAAGGTCACAGTTGAAACTACACAACTTTTAGGAAAAAAAAAATTAGTGCAAATAATGTTTTCTTGGACTAGGAAACAGTTTCTTAAACATGACACCAAAAGCACAAGCAACCAGAGAAAAAAATACATACTTGGAATTCCTCAGAATGGAAGTTTTCCTGTCAAGAAAGTGAAAGACAGCCCACAGAATGGAATTTTTACAAATCATGTGTCTTTATAGAGTCTGTACCCACAGTATATGAAGAATTCTTAACAGCTCAGCATTAAGAAGAAAAACAGCCCAATTTTTAAAAATGGACAAAGAATTTGAAAGACATTTTTCCAGAGAAAACTCCTGAGTGGCCAGTAGCCACATGAAAAGTCCCTCAAGGTCATTACTCATCTGGAAAATGCAAATCAAAACCATAGCGAGATACCACTTCACACCCATTAGGATGGCTGTAATCAGAAAGGCAGATTATAACAAGTGTTGGTGAGGGTGTGGAGAAATGAAAAATCTCATATAGTACCAGTGACAGTGTAAGATGGTGCAGCTACTTAGGAAAGCAGTCTGTTACTTCCTTAAAAAGGGAAACTTAGAGTTTAATGTTGTGAGGTGTCATTCCTGTCTCCCAGCAGCACTTTGCACTGCAGAACAGAGCACTGCCCATCCTACATCATTCACATAGTTGTTATGCTTCAACCTGTTGTTACAGCCACTGTACCAGTCCATCTTTTGGCGGGGAGGGTCTTCGTCTTACTCTTTTTTGCTGACTCTTTACCAAGCATGACGTCCTTCTCCTGGGATTGGTCCCTCCAGGTAACATGTCCAGAGTGTGTGAGACAGTCTCACCATCCTTGCTTTTAATGAACGCTCTTGCTGTACTCATTCTGAGACATACTTGTTTATTGTGCTGGCAGCCTGTGGTATGTTTAGTATTTTTGGCTAGTTCCGTAATTCAAAGGCATTGTCATGTATTAAATTGTGTTCCCCGAAATTTACGTGGGCCTTGATTCTAGGTGTTGTATATGCTGTAAACCCTGCCTACGTGATGTTAATGAAGGAGAGGACCGGTGGCAGTTGAGTTGGTGAGGCAGGACTTGATGTGTAGGATTGTACTGTGGCTTGGGCAGCCTCTTGAGATATAAAAGAAAGGAAGGCAAGCTGAGTTTTGGGGACCTCATGCCATTAGAAAGAAAACAGTGCTGTGAGCTGAGGACTTCCTTTGAGGGGACCGGGATCCCTGTGCCTCAGAAGCTTCCAGTCCAGGGGAGGATGGATGATAAGGACCTTCCTTCAGATCCAGCAGAGAATACTTTCCCCTGGAGCTGACACCCTGAATTTGGACTTTGTGCTTACTGGACTGTGACAAAATAGAATTTCTCTTTTTAAAAAAAAGCTGTCCACTTGTGGTATTTCTGTTATAGCTGCACTAGCTGAGTAAGACAGGCATAAGTCTTCTTCAGTCTTCCTTATTCATTGTCCAGCTTTCACATGTATATGAGGTGATTGAAACACCTTGGTTTAGGTCACAGACACCTTTGACCTTAAAGTGACATCTTTACTGCTAGACACTTCAAAGAGATACTTTTGCCACAGATTTGCCTAGTGCAGTGTGTCTTTTGATTTCTTGACTGCAGCTTTCATGAGGGTTGGCTGTGGATCCAAGTAAAATGAAATCCTTTACAATTTCAGTGTGTTCTCCGTTTATCGTGATGTTACTTACTGGTTCATTTGGGAAGATTTTTGTTTTATGTTGAGGTGTAATCCATACTGAAGGCTGTGGCATTGATCTTGATTAATAATGTTCCAAGTCCTCTTCGTTTTCAGCAAAGAAGGTTGTATCATCTGCTATCACAGGTTATTTCTTAGATTGTTTGCTCAGTGTATGGTGAAAGGATACCACCACGTGATTCTTCAGTGCCATTGCTAGGTAGGTGCCCAGCCAAAAGCTGAGTGTCGTCGAGTAGGATCCGATTCCGAACAGAATCTAAAACATATGTTGACACAAAAATTTATACATGTATGTTCTTAGTAGCATTAGCCATAGTGTCCAAAAGCTAGAAAGAAGCCAGAGACAAAACATTATATATTGTGCGGTTCCATTTATATGCCAAGCCAAGTGCCGTCAATATAGACAAATCCATAGAGCAACAAAGAGTAAGAATTGCCAGGGGATGGGGAGAGGGAGATAAGGAGTATTTTTATGGTGATGAAGATAGTGTGGAATTATGATTAGACTATAGTTGCACAGTTTTGTAAACATACTAAAAGCCATTGATTTGTGTACTTTTAATTGGTGAATTTTATAGTAAGTGCACTGTATCTCAAAAGCTCTAAAAACTCAAGAGAAGGGAAAATTGAGAAAATAAAGTGGTGAGCCAGCCAAATGCCATGAGCAGTGACATAAATAATACTTAAAACTGGTAATTGAATTTTAACATACATTGAAAAAATGTTCAATATTGTCAATTATTAAGAAAATACAAGTCAAAACCATGTGTTCTTATGTGCTTATTGACTATTTGGTTATACTGTCTTGTAAAGTTTTGTGTTCATTTTTTAAAAGTGGACTTGCCTGTCTTTCTGGCTTGTAAGGATTACCAGTAACTTCTCCTAATTTTAGCTAGCCTTTTTCCATCTTTAAAAGATATCTTAAATGATGAAATGAAGTTTTTAATTGAAGTTCAGTTTATCTTTTGCATTATGATTGGGTTGTATTTTAAAAATGTTTGACCAGAGTTGTCTTATGGCCCTCTATGGAAACAGACCTAGAGAGGTACATATAGCTAGATGATTGATTTACTCAAAGAACTGGCTCATGCCAGTGTTGGGGGGCTGGGAGGGAAAGGGGGAGGCAGGGTCAGCATAGGGTCAAAAGTTCAGTAGTATATACATTTAGCAGAATAACTAAAATTTAAATACCAACAAGTTGAGTGTTGATAAGAATATGGAACAATTGAGACACTATACATAACTGGTAGGACTATACATTATTAGTACAGTCTGTTCAGAAAGGTATTTGTCGGTATTGAGTAAATACAAACATGTCTCCTGTTGCCCAGCAACTCCACTCTTAAGTCTATACTCCATAAAAGTATGTACATGAGAGCTACCTGAAGCCACGTATAAAAGTGTTCCTAAGAACATTATCTATAACAAAGACTGTCTAGTGACAGTAGATGGAATAACTAATTGTTTTTATAAAATAGAGTATTATAAAGCAATGAAAAAACCAGACTGCTGTCACAAGCAGTAACATAGATGGAGCTCACAAATGTAATGTTGAATGAACAAAAGCATGCACATGAGAATAAAAACTGATTATGTGTATAGAAAATTTTAAAACAGGTGGCATTCATTTATGTAATTAAAGGTCAACCTGTGATTTTGGGGGGGGCATTTAATAACTAAGAAGAGAAACAGTAAGGTTTCTGGGGTATTGGCAGTGTTCTATATCTTCATTTTGTGTATAAATAAATGTCATGTAATAAAAATTCCTCAAGCTATATACACTGAAGGTGTATGTAGTTTACTGTAGGTATATTATGCTTCAGTTAAAAGTTTGTTTTTTTAAAACCATGAAATTAAACAGATATCCATAAAATTGTTAGATTCAACACAGTTGTCATCATAAAAAGCACCGTTTAAAAATATTATTAACAATTTGGTACCAAAATTCTAAATTATAGATAGCTTTTAACTTTGTGCTTTCAACTTTTATATAATGCATTTTGAAATCAAAAGAACAGTAGTTTATGATGCAAGAAAACTTTAAATTGCTATTCATTAGCTGAATTCAGACTTGGCTCTTGTCAGCTGCCAAAAGACAATTTTGAGCTGTCACATTGTGGTCCTTCTACCATTGCCTCTACCAGCATTTTTGAAACTTTCTTATGACTCACATAAAATTCCATTTTCCATCATGACTTAGTATGCACATATATAAGCTGGAAGAAAATTTTCATGAAGCCATATTTAAACTTATTGTAACAGCACACTCTGGTACTCTCTTTTCTATTCTTTTTGTTTATCCTTTGTAAATCCTAGGTATAATCTCCAAATTTATTTTACAGCCCACTAGCCCTTTGAAAAACACTGGCACATTGATGGTTTCTGCAGTTATTTGAGTTTTTAAATGTATTTTAATTTTAGTGTCTTTCAAAGTTAAGTAGAAAATGGGAAATTAACTGTAAAAAGTATAAATTTTTGAACGTAATGCATTTGGGACAGACATTGGAGTCATTTGTTAGAAATAGTAAAACTTTAGCTTACTCTTAGACTTTTATTGGAGTTAAATTAGTTATATTCAGTTGGGAAGGAATAAAAACAGTATATACAAAATAGTGAAAGTATATTGTTGAAGAATATGTCCAAAAGGTCGGATGTCAGTGGAGATTCAAATGGAATGTTTGTTGATCATGTGGGATCTATGAGGCTAATTCAACCTAGGTAATCGAATCTAACAGTGATCATACATTAAAGAAAACTGTGACTCCATCTCACTTATGAATATAGTTCCAAAATTCCTAAATTAAATTATGTCAAATCAGATGTAGCAGTGTACTAAAACAGGACTGGCAAACTATGGCCCATAGGCCAAATTCGGCCTGCCATCTGTTTTTTTATGGCTCACAAGCTAAGAATGGTTTTACATTTTTAAATGGTTGAAAATTCAAAAGAAGAATATTTAGTGACACATGAAAAACTACTATATGATACATAAACAAATGGCCTTGCTCATTTGTGAAGTATTGTCTTTGGACAATGACAGAATTGAATAGTTGCTACAAAGATTGTGTAGCCTATAAAATCTAAAATTCTTGCTATCTGGCCTTCTAACTTCAAAAAAACATAATCCATCACGACCAAGTAGAGTTAAATCTAAAAATTGAAGGATTGTCTCACATGGTTGTTGCTATATCATTGTTGTTTGTTGCCATCAAGTTACTTCCCACTTATGGCAGCCCCACATGGTTAGAAGTTTTCAAGCCCGTGGCTTTTGGGAAGCACATCTCCAAGCCTGTCTCCCGAGACGCCCTGGGCAAGCTCAGATGACTATCCTTTTCACTAGTAGTTGAGTGTGTAACCATTTGTGACACCTAGGGACTCCAGTTCAACTTTAGGAAATAGATCTATTAATGGAACTGATTCCAGTAACAGAGTAAAATGATAAGCCAACAGTCAACTGATAGATACTAGAAATCCACTTTTTAAAATTTAACATTTATTTCTCAGGAAAACTCAAACTAGGTAGGAATTGGAAATTTCCTTGACTCAAAGACACATATTTGTTAGTAACCAAGAGAAAACAGCACACTTAGTGATGGAGTGTTGGAGCTGTTCTTGGAGATAGGCACCGTAACTTTTTCTAGTCGGCTCTATTCTGGATGTTGTAGCGGGTTCAATAACATAGGAAAAGGAAATAAAAAGTGCTGTTGGAACAATAGGTGTTGTGTTATTTATCTAGTACTGCTGTAACAGAAATGCCACAGGTGATTGGCTTTAACAACCAGAAGTTTATTCTTTCACAGTCTAGTAGACTAGATGTCCAAATTCAGAACATCAGCTCCGGGGGAAGAAGGGGCTGTGAAGGAAAGTCCTTGTCATTAATCTTCTCCTGGTCCAGGAGCTTCTCCGTTCAGGAACCCCAGGTCAAAAGTATGTATTCCAGTCCCAGTACTGTCTTCTTGGTAGTATGAGGTCCCCAGTATCTACCTACTCAACTCCCTTCTGTTTTAAATCTCAGAATAGATTGATTTAAGACACAAGCTGATCTCTTACGGATTGAGTCCTTCCTCACCGACATCACTCCACTAATCCCATCTCATTAACATCATACAGATAGAATTTACAACACATAGGAAAATCACATTAGGTGACAAAATGGTCTGCAGTCAGAAGGTACTAAGAATCACGGCCTAGTCAGGATACTTTTGTGGGACACCATTCAATCTATATCAGATGTATATCATCATCGCTTGCAGATGATGTAATTATTAGTTATTATGCATTCACTATTTTATTTTAAAGAATGCCAGATAAACAGTGACTATTTTAACAATGGTAACAGTTAATAAATTGACCAGATACAGAGCAAAAGGAAAAAACTAAAAACTTTTCTTTATGTGAGTAGTACCCTGTAGTAAAATAATGGAGAAAAATTATCCCCCAAAGCAAGAAAGCTATAAAAAGCCAGAACGAAATATAATGAGAAATACACAGTACCTGTATACCTTTGCTTAAGTACACAAAAGGATTTGAATAAATGAAGATCTACACTTTCTTCCTGGATTAGAAAATTTAGTATTATAAAGATACTAATTCTTCTGAAATCTGTAAGTTTAATATAATCCATTAAAAATCCCAGTGGGTATTTTGAGAGAGGTTGACACATTGATTCTGAAGTTTACCTGAATTAGAGCCAAGGGAACTTTAAAGCAGAACAAAAGAGGGATGCTACATTTCTAGTCCAGCCGGGGATCCAGCTCCCCTTGAATGTCACACAGGCTTCTCAAGCTCATTATATCCCCAGCTGAAATGAACTCATTTATCTTCTCTCCAGCTTGTGTCCTGCGGGGCTCCTCATTGCTGTAAATGTGACCAGGTTGTGCTGTGGTAACCTAACAACCTGAAAGTCACTCTCTGTTGTAAAAGCTGTTCTTGATTCTTCCCTTGCACCCATCTCCAGAATTCAGTCTTTGGGTTCTATATATATACACACACACATATTCTCTTACATGAATCATTGGCCATATTAAAATCATTAATGGCCAATAAATAGGAATAAATGTTCAGTTTCACTATTGTGAAAGCTATTCTTGATTCTTCCCTTGCACCCATCTCCAGAATTCAGTCTTTGGGTTCTGTATATACACACACACATACGCTCTTACATGAATAATTGGCCATATTAAAATCATTAATGGACAATAAATAGGAAGAAATGTTCAGTTTCACTAATCAACAAATTATAAATTAAAACAATAGTGATTTTTTTTTTTAATCAAACTGGCGAAAAAATTTAAAGGTGTCCATTCCTTGTACTTACACGCGATGGGCAAATAGATAGTCTTTTATACTAATGAAAGTTTGAAGCCCTTCTGGACAGCAGGTTTGGAATAGGAATCCAGATTTTAAACTAGCCTATGCTTTTTATCTGTGGAAACCCTGGTGGTGTATTGATTAAGTGCTGTGGCTGCTAATTGAAAGGTGAGTGGTTCATATCTGCCAGGCACTCCTTGAAACTTGGTGGGGCAATTGTGCTCTGTCCTGTACAGTCGCTCTGAATCAGAATCGACTCACTGGCAGTGAGTTTGGTTTTTTTTTTGGTTTTGAATGCTTTAACCCAGCAATTTCTAAGAATTTATTCTCAGAAAAGACTCAGGTAAGTGAATAAGTATATATTTATAAGAATATTCATTACACCTTTTTTATGATAGTGGAAAATCGAAAACATAAATAACCATCACAAGGAATTGGTTAAATAAAATATGGTGTATTCATGGGTGCAGTTAAGAAGTACATGGTATGTGTATTTACATGGGAAAATACCCAAGACATATTGTTACACAAATAAAACGGGTGACAAAGTAACATACACTATATCCATTGACATTGAGTCGATTCTGATTTATAGCAGCCCAGTCAGACAAAGTAGAGCTGCTTCCTTATAAGGTCCCCAAGGAGTGGCTGGTGGATTCGAACTGCCAACCTTTTGGTTAGCACTCATAGTTGTTAACTACTGTACTACCAGAGTTTCATGTACGTGACTAGAAAAACATCAGAGAGGATAAACCAAATAATACTGCTTGTGTCTGCCGTGGAGAGGGTAATTATATGATATTTTAGTTTTTTGAACATTTTTAAGTAAAATTTGTAGGTTACTCTTATAAACAGGAAAATAGATTTCTTCTTTCATGAGATTGGTGCTATGTTATGTAACAGGGGTGACCCTAAGGACAGTGGATATTGTTGTAGTCTTAATGAAGTCAAAATGGTGCCTGCCTCTTGATACAGTTTTAGAGATTAGGACAATTTTCTTTTTAAAGCAACACTTAAGATTTGGGCTTTGGAATTTTAAGTTATTAGTTAAACTAGAGCTCTAGTATTCATTTTGGTATGAAAAAGAGGAAAATAAAATGTGTTGTGATGAAAAAATAGATAACTGTGTGACTCAGTGTAGGAGCTTGGACCTGAGAATGCTATTCCTAACTTGAACCAGGTGTTTATGTCTCTCCTCATTTCTAGTTGCTAAGTATCACTCTTAAATACTTAAGGATAATTTAGGCCTTTCAATACAGTTTTAATAAAGTCTCTGGAAAAAAATAAGATTATTGTATTCTTTTCCATCACTGTTAAATGTCTTTCAGACCAAACCAGAGGAAGAATCCCAGCCAGACCCTTTTGATTTGCCATGCCTCAGAGCATCTGTTATTCTAGACTGTGCTAAGCAATCTAAAATATATACTGCCTTATTATATACGTTTTCATAAACTTTTTAGAAAGATAGTGAGTTTGTGAGGTGTGCATAAACAGTGAGGTTAAATCCTACCAGATCTTTACCCTCTTGGGTTCTGTGGACTGTCTTTAGGTTCTTGTTCCAGGCTTCAGCTCCTCCTGCCCTTCCTGACCCTCTTCCTCTCAGCACATGGTTTCAGGGACCACCAGGGTTCCTTCCTGCTGAAGTACTCTGTGGTTCTTTGTTGTTGTTGTTTCTAGCCGAGAAATTGACATATCAGTCTGATCTACTATGCTTTCTTGAAATTCATCTGGCAGGAGTGTGTGGAAAGGAAGAAACAAGGGGCGCAAGATAGAAACATAGAGGTGCAAAGTAATGATTTCTGACACAGTCAAGTAGCAAAAGATGTGGGGAGAAGAGGTTGGAATGACCTTATGAAACAAGAATAAACAGGATTAGGAATTGATTGAAATTGGGGCATAAGGGAGAAAGAAGAAAGAAGAGACAGTTCTGAGTTCAGGAGGCTAAAAATGTGTATCACAAGAGCATTTCTTTACACAATGAATTTTCTGTCCTCACTCGCTGAAAGTCTTTCTATCCTTTGTTTCTGCGTCATTTGCTATTGAAGACATTTGTTTGCTGGGGAGCAGATGACAGTAGGTTCTGCTGTTCTGACATCATTTTCTCTTATCTGTCCCCACCTCCCCAGAACAGTAGAAATTGGTTGTGGAAATTCACGTATGTACACATGTATATATACGTACACATACACAAAATGTGGTTCAGCAGAAATGATTTACAAGTTCTGAAAATTGCAAATTAAAAATATTTCAGAGTAATTGAATAAAGTATTGTATGCAAATTTGAACTTTAGTGGAGATTGCTTTTATTATGTTTGTGATAGAGTTGTTTCTGAAAGATGTAATAAAGTAGGTATTTTAGAGGTAAAAATACAGTAAAAGCTACCAAAGCCAGAACCTGTGTAAGTCAGGACCCAGCCAGAGAAGGAAACACAAATGTTTTCCACTAATTGGAAGCAGTAGAAAAGTAAAAAGCAAAGGCAAAAACTTGAGAAACCTGAAAAAAGAAGGTAGTCTCATCAGATTGTGGCTGTCACAGGTTTTATTGTATCTTTTTGAGTTTTGTATTTCGAGTTGCCTAAAAGTGAAGTTTTAGTAACATTCAAAGAGTAGACTAATGAAAAGTAGCTAATTAACACATTTCCGGTTGAAAAATAATACTTTCACCCATTGGCTGTTTTCAGATTACTTTGTTTAAAATGCTAGTGTTAAAATTAGGTTTTAATCACCGCTGGTTTAAGAAGAATCTCATGATTATAATGTTAGACAAATGTTTTCTAAAACCTGGGCAAATCATGTGATGAGAATACAAGATCACACAGTACCTTTTAAAAGTAAAGGCACAGTTCTTGTTTGGACAAGAGAGCTATGGTGAAAAAAAATAATTTTTGATTGTTTGACACCCACTTAAAGAAATCAGAAAGTAGAAACCAAAAAGGTGACTTGGTCATATTCTGTCGATGGCTCTTTTCAGAGGCTGGGATTCTGAACCTGCAGTAGTTCTTAATGTGCATGTTAACAAGATGCTGTACAGATGGAGTCAGCAGTTTACTCTGTTCAGTGTTGGTTCTTTGTCCAAAGACTGTGATGAATAACAACCTGCTGTATGAGTTGTGTATGTCAGGTCTTTCTTCTGCAGAGAGGACTGCATTATATTTTAGTTTTGAGGATAAATTGCAGTGAGGATGATTATCAAATCAGATTATAAATACCATCAAAGAATACATCTTTTTAAGTACTCTCATAAATAAAAGGATATTTTACCACTATTAACTCCACAGTTTAAGGATTCATATTTTTTCTGTATGCTTTTGTTCATTTTATTACGTAACTGCAGCATGGGTGAGGTAGTTAAATTGAAACACTTAACTGAAAGCATTCCAGTGACAATTTTTTTTTTTAACCCAAGTGCACTATTGGAGATGATGTGGAATTTACAGCCAGGTTTTTAAATTATATTTAAGAAAATACAGTTTAACAGAGAATTTTTTAACGAGAAACTCCATAGTGAACTATGGGATAAAAATACTTAGTTGGGCCTCTGGAATCGAATATGAGAAAATTTTTAACTCAAGTGATTGTTAGACTTTGTAAGAGTCAGTAAGTATCAAGCAGAATTAATCACTGAAAAAGCATCTTAGAACATTAAGTGCAGAAATAAAAAATGGTGGAAGATTATGAGACATGAAGTCATCATTGACTTCACAGGTTAACCACTTGATGTTCGCTGTTTTATGCAAACTCTGCTTTCTTTTGAAAAGACAGATGTCAGATTAGAACTTTTGACTCAGTTTGGAAAAAGAGTAGGATTAAAAATGTGTCTTCACACAGCCGTGATGGGGCCCACAGTGTTGAGTCCCAGTGGCAATACAAGTGAAAAAAGGAGTGCACCCTGGTAACGCCACTAAAAGTCAACAATTGATGGTCTGAAGGCATGGGGGTTTCCCTGGGAGCATAGCCCCTAGACCAATGCTGCCCCTGAGCATAAATCATTACTGAGGTCAACTCTTCAGACAGGAATGGATTGGACTCGGGGACACAGAGTGACTGTATCATGTGTGCACTTGATGATTCTGTACCTCTATAGGATGTCATCATACTGGCCTCTTACTAGAGGGGAGTAGAGAGGAGGGGACAGGAGATTGTTAAGAGGGTATGACATGTATGGAATGGAAAGGAGGAGTGTGCTGTCACCAGGCAAGAAAAGCAGAAGGAGCTGCAGATAGATGGAAATTTAAACTGGATTGTACACTTTTACTCAAATCACAATAAAAAAAAAAACTATGTCTAACAGTCTGTGGTCATTCTGCATTCACCACAGTCCTTCAGGATTACAGTAGTGCACATGAAAGCAAATGAAGAATTAACGCCTTAAAATGCATGCTTTTAAAGTGTAAAGAAATATTTTAACATAGAGACTTTGAAGTAAACATTGCAACTGAACCAGGAAGCGTTAGAGTATATAGGGGGGAAAATACGTTTTTCAAAATGCAGTAGGTAGTAGTATTATGATTATGAAAATAATACATGCTTACTGTAAAACATTCAGCTAGTACAACAAAGCAGAAGTCACCTGTAAGCTTACCACCCAACTGTTTTAACATGTTGATGTACAGTATGTATTATTTTCCTAGAAATTAGTATGAAATTATTTGAGAAGAACCAAGATTTTCCATTTAGAAGTTCAGGGACAACAGTGTGTGCATGTACTTGAAAATTGAAATAATTTTGCATCCTGACACCAAACCAACTCTTTGGAAAACTTAAGTTTGGGGGAAAATAAATAAAAGTGTGGGGATGACTTTTCAAATTCTGTTTTGTTGTATCCCTCCCAATTCCACCCTTCAGAAAATTTGTCCCCAGAGCCTTCCACCCGAAGCATTCAGAGAAGGAGCTGCCAGCCTACGAAATAATACTGACTGTAGTGATGTTATGACTCAACAGTAGTGTGTTTGGTTTTGGTTTTATAGTGATACTATCCTGTTTGTGTTACTGAAGTAGAGTGAATTTCTTATTGGCAAAGAAAGAAAATAGTAGTTCAGGCTGCTTTCCTAGTGCATGACATAAATTTGGTTAAAAAAAAAAAAAACACAACACATTACTGTCAAGTTGATTCCAACTGATAGTGACCCTGTAGGACAGAGTAGAATTGCCCCATAGAGTTTCTAAGGAGCAACTGGTGGATTCAAACTGCTGATCTTTTGCACTACCGGGCTCCTTAAATATGGATTAAAAAAAAACTGTGGAGTCGATTCTGACTCATAGCAACCATATAGGACAGAGTAGAACTGCCACCATAGTGTTTCCAAGGACCACCATGTGAATTTGAACTGCCGACCTTTTGGTTAGCAGCCGCCGAACTCTCAACCACTGTGCCACCAAAGTTACCCCAACCGTGGATGGGAGTGTGATGTCTATGATGGCCAAGTAATAGATCTAAATGTGCTTACTGTAAACAGAGTTGGGCCATTTTCCTTATTTAGTATCTTCCCAATGTGAATTATGCCCTGAAAACAAAGAAAAAATAGGAATCATTCTGTTTTAATCATCTGAATGGCTTTAACAAGCAAAGTTTATTATTAACACAGTCCAATAGGCTACATGTCCAAATTCAGGATGTCTGCTGCAGGGGAAGGCTTTTCCCCTTGTCGGCTCTGGAAGGAAGTCCTTGCATTGCATCAGTCGCCTGTTCAGGGAGCATGTTGGTGCAGGAACCTCAGGTCTGAAGTATGCGCTCTTCTCCCGGTGCTGCTTGCTTGATGGTGTGAGGTTCCCAGTTCTCTGCTTGCTTCCTTTTCCTTTTATAAACTCTTGTAGGATGAAAGGATAAAGTGTGGTGCAAGCCATACTCCAGGGAAACTCCCTTTACAATGGAGCAAGGAGGTGATCTTGTGACAGGATTTACAGTCCCACCGTAATCCTCTCTAACATAATCCACTCTTTACCACAGGCAGAGATTAGGGTTCACAGCATCAGAAAATCATGAAATGGAGGGCAGTCACAGGATACAGGGAATCCTGGCCCAGACAAATTACTACACGTATTTTGGGGGGGACACAATTCAATTCATGGCAGATTGTTTAAAAGAAATCGCTTGCATACTGATTCTAGAAAGGTAGCTTTTCCATACAGGAACAAATGGTGTCTGTTCAGCTTTGGCTGTTAGTCCTCCTCCAGATAGAAAGTAAATAGAGGAAGTCTTCAGCACTTAAGTGTTTTAAACATCTTAAGCAATGCATTTATTTTATTGGTTTGCTTCATTCTTGAAAGAGTTGTATGCATTAAAGACTTAATCAAATTGCATTGTATTTTGTGTGTTTCCTGTGCAGGCATCTGCATTCAGGTGTATGTTGTACTGTTTTCGAAGCCCAGAAAGGCAGGGTGTTCAGTTGCAATAAAGGCAATTTCTTGGTTGACTGCGATTGAGTGCAGAATTATAATGTAGAGGGCTTAATTTATAACAGAAAATGCAGAAGTACAAACTTGTTAAACCCCTTATGCATGTGTAAATAAGGTAAACAGGAGCAGATTACCATGGAATATTGTTTGATGTGAATAATCTCAAAAACAGATTTCTTTGGCCTGTGCATATTGTACCTGTTGGCAGAGAGAAAACTTGTAGAAATCAGTGCATCATCTTTGAAATGAAATAAAATCAGGGAGGAAAAGCAAAGGGATGTGAGACAGCTGCTGCTTGGATTGGCAGCCTATTTATAATCTGGAGGCTCGTGGCTCGATTGCAGTACTGTGTGCTGTGCTCTCACATCAGATAGGAACGATGATTTGTGTGCGTGTGTGTGCCTGCTTTCCTGCTCTCAGACTTTTAATTTGTCAGAAAAGGGTTCTTTTTCTTACGTAGTAATGGAGCATGCTAGCAAAAGCAGATTTTCTCAGTTCCAGAGACTCCACAGCTTCTCCATCAGACCTCTGGACTGAAAAGTGTCGGGGGAAGACCTTTAGGGGGCCAGCCATTTAAAGATGTAAGGCCTTCTCAGCATTCTTGGTGAAGCTGCCTCTGCTGCGTGAGTGAGTCATGTGGGACAGAATGTCTCATTTCAGTACCTTTTGGCTATCTGTGCACGTTAGACAATAACGATTGCCAAGCTAACGTGTCTCAGGTTTTTTAATTACGGATTTAAATGCCCACAGGAGCTCTGCTCATATGTTAATTCCACTGTTTGACTTTAAAGGAATTTTTTTTTCCATTTTCTAATTTAGATTATAAAAGGCAGTCAGCCATTCAGTATGGAGACAGTTTACCACATAAACTTGTTTGAGGGGCAAGCAAGACATAGAAGTAGCAGCTAAAGCTTTTTCATATTTTCATTTTGAGATGAGAAGAGGACCTCCTCGATGCTTTCCCTTCGGTTTATTTTAAAGGCCAAAAAGAGCATATTAATAAAAAGAAACTTGACATCTGTTTTTGCAAAAGATTGTAAAGCATAGCAGTGGTTCCCGTAAGTCACATGTATTGTCATCTTTTATGTACCTGTGTGTGTGGTATGTACATCATGTCATCCACAGTTCAGTTTTCCATTCAGGGTAAATAACACTTTCCCCTTACGGCATATTTTATTACGAAAACACTTCCTTTGCCACTAAGCTGGAGTATTTTCAGAACATTCTAATGGAATTTTATTTTTGAAACTGTCAAATCATCATAACATAGATACAGCTATCCCGCCTCAAACCAAAACCCCAAATCCTTTGCCATTGAGTCACCTCCAACTCATAACCATGTCAAACCAGTAGAACTGCCCCGTAGAGTTTCCATGGAGCACCTGGAAGATTTGAACTGCTGACCTTTTGGTTAGCAGCTGTAGCGCTTAACCACTAAACCACTAAGATTTCCATCCCTGAAAGTATTGACAATTTAAAAGCAAGATATAACAAAATTATGAATATCCTGATATTTTTATTAATCCATAGCCCATGTCTCTCAGATAATTATGACTTAATCACAAAGCTGACTTCCTCTGATGTTCTGTCAGGGAAATAGATAAAACAGAGTATCTCTGAGAACTTACAAAGTATGATCTTGGATTTTATTTGGTTTAAAGGACATTATTGAGACATGAGCAAAATCTAAATAATATTTGTACATAATAATATTGTATCAGTGTTAATTTCCTGATTTCCTCCCACTTTATTATGAAAATTTTCAAACAAAAAAGTTGAATTTTACAGTGAACACCCAGATAGCAAATATGCCACCCGTATTTGCTTTGTCACACATTTATCCGTGAATGCATCTTACTTGTTTATCCAAAATTTCCTGGTTTTGGTGAGTGTATTGTGTTTATAGTTACTGTGTTTTTAGAATAGAGACACTGAAGTATTTAGGAGTTAAGGGATATTATGCTTTTAACTTACTCTCATGTGGTTCGGGAAAAAACTGAGCATGTGCATGCGTATACATGTATACGTGTGTCCAAAAACCAAATCCTCACCGTATGTTATAGAGTTGATTCCTACACGTAGCAGTGCTACAGGACAACGTAGAATCGCTCCCACAGGGTTTGCCAAGCCTGTAAATCGTCACACAAGCAGGCTGCCACATCTTTCTCCCGTGGAGCAGCTAGTGGGTTCTAACTGCCTACCTTTCACTTAGCAGCCAAACCCTTAACATTTGGAGAATCTGAGTGAGAAGCTCACTGGAAATTCTGTGTCATTCTTAACAATTCTTAGTTTTAAATTATGTCACAATAAAAATTTAAAAGAAAAAGTAAGTTGAGATTGTGAGGAATGAATTCATCAACTTGAAATGCTCTCTGGATACTAGAGAATCACTCTCAGATAAGCTAATTAAAGAGAAATTTTTTTCCACCCAGAACTGTAAGTGATTAGGCTTTTATCACTATTATATCTGGGAGATGGTTAATGGTTAGACCTCTAACCTAATCTGTTATCATGGAAGGTCTGGACTTAATGCTAAAACAGGAAGGGGGCTGTTTCAGTCAGCAAGTGTTTTACTATTAACCTAAAAAACCTCCTGAAATGTTCACCACCTGTTGTTCATATCTGTGTGAAACAGACACAGTAAGTTTGGACAGAGAAGAAAGTCAGTGGTGATAAAACGTGAAAAAAAACCACCCCTTTCTGTCTGTGGTATGATACTCTGTTGAGAGATTGAAAAACATTTTCAAAATAAAATTTTATATGTCTGAGAAAAAAATTCTTGCCCTTCAACATACCCTTGTCAGCATGAGCAGATACTTCAGCAAAGAAGACTTTCAGGCCGCTAACAAACACATGAGGAGATGCTTGTGATCGTTAACCGCTGGAGAGATAGATGCACACTCGTGCAGTATCTGTCTGTCAGAACTACAGGGAAGTGCTGTCTCATCCTGACAGTAATGGCACTGATCAGGGAAACAAAACAGTACATACTGGTGAGGTTGTAGAAAGGTTAGAATTTCTGTACACTGCTGGTGAGCGTGTAAAATGGTGCAACCACTACGGAAATCAATGCAGTACTTCCTTAAAATGCTAGAAATGGAAGTATCTTATGATTCAGCGGTCCCACTCCTAAGTATTTATTCTAGAGAATTAAGAGCCATGACACAAATAGACATATGCATGCCCTTGTTCTCTGCAGCATTACACACAGTAGCAAAAAAGATGGGAACATCCTAAATGCCCATTAACAGATGAATTAATAAACTGTGGTACATACGCATAGTGGAATGCCATGCAGCAATAAAGAACAATGATGAATCTGTGAAACGTCTTGCAGCATGGATAAATCTGGAGGACATTTTGCTGAGTGAACTAAGTCACAAAACGACAATTACTACATGAAACTGAAGGGAAGAAAGGATTTATACACGTAAAGAAACTTTCTTTACGATTAGTAGAGATGGGAAGGAGAAGGAGAGAAAAATCACTGACTAGATAGTAGACATGTTAACTGGTGAAGAGGCTGGCAGCATATGCACTCTTTTTAGAGGAAACTCCCTGTGGGTAGGCTGTGTATTCATGTGTGTTTCTGTTTCCATAAAGTAAATAGAACAGGTATCACATAGCTTGTGAATGGACTCTAATGACAGGGCTGAGAAACCAGAACAGAGTAGCTTCGTGCTTATCTTGAAAATCTTCCTGTAAGAGAGTGTTTATTGGAAGGGACATTTAGTAATAATGGATGATGGCTTTATAGGTTAGTCTAGCTGAAGGCATTATCGTAGAGAAAAGGGAAAATACGGAACAGGGGGTTCAGTCTTGGAAAAGTCCTCAGGTCTTACGTAAGTCAGTTAAAGTGTGGAAGAAAAAAGATACTTCAACATTGAATTGGAGGTCAAATCAGAGAGAAACTTAATAAAAAGCACAGACAAACATCTCTGTTGTTATTGTTAAGTGCCATCAAGTCGATTCTCACTCATACCAACCCCATGTGCAAAAGAACAAAACACTGCCTGGTCTTGCCCCATGCCCACAATTGTTTTTATGCCTAGGCTCATTGTTGCAGTCACTGTGTCAGTCCATCTCATCAAGAGTGTACCTCTTTTTTGCTGACCGTCCAGTCTGCCAAGCATGATGTCCTCCAGGGACTGATCCCTCATGACAGCATGTCCAAAGTATGTAAGACGTAGTCTTGCCGTCTTTGCTTCCAGGGAGCACTCTGGTTATGCTTCTTCCAGGACAGCTCTGTTTGTTCTTTTGGCAGTCCATGGTACATTAAGTAGTCTTCTCCAACACCACAATTTGAAGGCATCAATTCTTCTGCCTTCCTTGTTCATTGTCCAGCTTTCACATGCATATGATGTGATTGAAAGTACCATGGTTTGGGTCAGGCTCACCTTAGTCTTCAAGATGACAAGCAATTCTGTTAGTGGGAGAAAAGGTGGCATCATTTATTAGCATGCAGAAAGCAGTTGTCTGGAAGAAAGATGATAACTAGCAAGTAAGGGGAAAGGAGAGGATAAAGGTGAATTTTGAGGGCATATATGAGTTAGCCCTTCTTCCAGATTATTTGTTCTTTTCAGTTTGTTTTGTTTTTCTGGAAGAAATACAAGCAGAGTGCTCCTGTGGACACAAGGGTGGCTAGACTGCTGCTTGCATACTTTGGACATGTTGTCAGGAGGGATCAATCCATAGAGAAGGACATCATGTATGGTAAATTAGAGAGTCAGTGAAAAAGAAGAAGACTCGTAACAAGATGGATTGACACACTGGCTGCAACAATGAAAAAACCCCACTGCTGTTGATTCAGGTCCGACTCATAGCGACCCTAGAGGTCAGAGTAGAACTGCCCAATAGAGTTTCCAGGGAGCGCCTGGCAGATTTCAGCTGCTGACTTTTTTGGTTAGCAGATGTAGCATTTAACCCACTATGCCACCAGGGTTTCCACTGCAACAATAGTATTAAGCATTAAAATGATTGTTGGTGTGGCACTGAACCAGATAGTGTTTCGTTCTGTTGCTCATAGGGTTGCTGTGAGTCGGAATCGACCCAGCAGCACCTGACAACAACAGATGAATCAGTAAGAGTATTAGGAAAGTCAGAGAAAATAACAACTTAATGGGGATAGGTTTATGCTTGGATCAAAGCTCTTTTTATGAGGAGTAGAAGAAAGAAGTTTAGCATCCCCATTGGCACAGTGGGTATAAAATAATGATAAAGCTGGAAGAGATCTCTAGCACCTTTTCTGACTTTCACACTCAGTTATACCTAAGCAAGCATTTCCCAGGCTATTCCCTGGAACATTAACTATTTCAGAATGTTGACAGGTTTTGTGTTGGGGGGAAAAATGTATTCTGTAGTTGGAATTTTCTGAGAAATACTGTATACTCTGTGCCTGAAAGAGATTCTTAGCAATTAAGACTGAAATTCTGTAATAAAGAATTCTGGTTAACTGTATTTAACCTGATATTTGACAAACTTATTAACCTCTTTTCCAGAAATTCACCTTCTCATATCTCTTGAGATGCTCTTAATTCCTCGTTATACAATTTGGGAATGTTGACCTAACCCTTTCTAGTAAGAAAGCAGTCTTCTTAATTTCCCTACTTGTTTTTAGAAATGTATTTTGGCACTTCTCAAATGCTAGTCTTGTTTGTGGCTTGTTCCCTAAATCCCATTTACACAGACCCTCTTACTCTGTGCACTCTAGTCCTCTGCAAGTCAGACTCGTAAACTGTTCAAAGTAGAAAGAACCTAAGAAGTTACCCATCGACTTCTGTCTTCCCAGTCCCTGTCCTGACTCACGGTTTAGGAAACTGCTGTCTGGACTTACACTGTGTCTTTTTATAAGACACTTTTTTTTTTCCCCCAGACTACATAACACAAATTCCTTCAACTTTTCCTTATTGTCCATTTTCTGTTAGTACTTTTGTTCTTGCCTCAGATTGTCCACATACCATTTGACGAATGATACCTCAGCTTACATAAAATATAATAGAACATGAAAGAACATAGTTTTGCTGTGTAGTAGAAAATAACAGAATCATACATGCATGAGATTAGCTTTTAGTTCTTGTATGTTATTCCTTTTTGTTTCTCTTTTTATAGCACGTTTGTGTCTTTAAAGAAGATGTCATTGACTCACAGGTACTTCTGCTTCACTAGGATACCCTCCCACACATACACATCCTTTCTTTCTCCCACTAGTTTGATGCCTACGTTTTCTATTCTTGTGCCCCCCCCCACCTTTCTAAAGTGAATTGGTGTGTCCATCCTCAGGAATTCTTGCAGTATGAGCTCAAAGAATATAAGGATTCCTGTCTTCGAAGATTTTTTTTGTGGCACCTTTTATGATGCATGGCCCCTGCATGATGTGGTTTACAGATTCATGATAGTGATGGAGGTGGCTATATCCTTGCTAGTAGTCATAATTGGTGAAGATTTAAAAAAAAAAAAGTGTTATGGTTGCTTTCATGTATTTTAGATACTTAGTGTAGAGAATCTTTTTCAAATTCTGACTATCCAGGGCTTAGCACATCAGCATTCAAAGCAAGTGACTTTTGAATATAGGATCATTACACTTGATTCAGGTCCCAGCAGATAACAAGAAGATGTAGGAAGCTTGGGGTCGTCCTTGAGAGTTTCTTAACATACAGAGGTAAATAGAACCAAAGAGAATGTACTTTATATTCTAGATCATCAGATAATATTATACACAAGAAGGGCAGAAAAAGTGAAAGTGGGAGCTGTTTGTTTCCTGAACCTGCTTTAAAAGCCACAACACTGACGCACATGCCCAGTACACACTCCTACCCACTGCATACGTGCAAGGTGCGTCGCTCCTCTTGGACATGGAGACCAGTCAGTGTCAGAGCGGGCTCTCCTGTTAACTCGGTGGCAGTTATAGTGAAAATTGGTTTGCTGTAGGATAGCAGCAGTCACTTAGGGAATTCTAGGCTTTTACCCAAGCGTGTCACAGGATCTTATTGTACATATGTAGTATGTGTGAATGAAGTGCTGCGGCTGAGAATGTCAACAGGGAACAAAAGAAGACGTCAGGAAATGATACCACTGATGCCTCAAAGAGGGGGCCAAAGCCAAGAAAAAGTAATCAGTTCCAGGCAGAGTATTTTTGAGTGACAGAGTTGCCTAATGACTGGTGGTAATACCAGGCTAAACAAAATGAAGTGATGTCTTTCTCTGGAGTCGAAAAACATGCTTGTACAAGAGTATCTTCGCTTTTCAGAGTTGGCCTAAATTCTTATCATTCGGGCCAAGCAGTGACTTAAATTCATGGCCCCAAAAGAGGAGCTAAAAGACAAAGAACAATAATGTACACTTGAAGGAAAAGGATTTGAGATGCTTTGGCATGATGGTTAAGAATATTAGGAACCAGGTTTTCCTGCGTGTTGTGGTTATGTGGTCCCTTTCTATGTAGGAAAAGCACCTCTGATATAATAGGCTGTATTTGTCGCCATAGTTCAGTGCCATGTTATCATTTCTAGACCAGAGTTGCTGTTTAGCTCTCAGGCAGAAATACAGAAACAAAAGAGACAGACAAATCCAAACAGACTAATGGGACTAAATTTTATTGCCAAGATTAGCATGTAGTCTGATTGCCTAAATTAATATAAACATGAATGAAGCATTTAAGTCCTGAAAATTTTGCTACAAGTAGATGAAGTGGGATTAATAGCATCAGTAAGAGCATGAGAGCATGATGTATTTCATATTACCAACTCCAGAATTCATTCAGGAGTAGGGCAGAGGTTTGTAACTAAAAGTTCCCTATCCGCCCCCCATGTTCAACAGTTTCTGCCTAGATTGCCATCTCCAAGTGCTTTTGGGGCCTGTTTCAACCCTGCTTTGTTTGCAAAAGGCCATCCGTGATATACATGCTTACCAATAAAAGTTAGCTTCAGTAGTCTAGGTCTCAAATGAAAAGAGAAGATCCATTTGACATGACGCCTAATTTTTATATGATTTATTTGAAACTCAGATTCCAGCTCATCAAAAAATCCTTTTACTGCCAAGTTAAAAAGCTGACAGTCTTTACCCGTATCTCCTGGAAGACATTAAAAAGCAGTTCTTTCTTTTCTTCTTCAGAGAAGATAAAGTAAAAACCAATAACTGAGAAATTAGCATGCACAAAAGTTTCAAAATGGAGTTTGTTAGTTTCAAAGGCTCCAGTTAAAAAAAAAGTAGACTGAGCTTCCAGAGTGGGAAAGACTTATTTTATTCTCTCTTTATCTTTCTTGCCTTATTTTTGACCAAACGAGTTTGTCTTTAAGCACAATTTTAGCTTCCTACTTGATTTGTGTATGCTTGCTGCTTACGGTGATGATACATTGATTTTGTCATAAAAAGCCTTGCACTGGGTCGCATTACTCTGAGATGTTATTTTAAAAATTGGTGGTGTGCATCTGTGAGAATGTCTCGTGGTGTGCAGTCAGCAGTGCCGTTAGGGAGCTATCGCCATGTGCAGTCTTCCTTGGTGCAGCGTCGTCCCCTTTCTGCAACCATTGATTGCTAGGCCTCAGTTTTCTTGATTTTTTTTTTTAACTTGATGTCCCTGTCAGGATTTTGTTCATATTTGCCATGAGGTTTTTTGTTTTTTCTTCCCAAATCATGTAATATATACTTGTAATTATATGGAATCCCTACCGTAAGAAATTCAGTTGAATTGGTTACGGGGACTTAAGAGGCATTTGAATAGACATATAAATTACATACAGAAAGCTACTTCAGGATGACTGTTTTTCTGAATTGACAGAAAATGAATTCCTTAGATAATTTTCTTTCAGTTTTAAGAAGTTGCATTCTTTTTCCCTCATAGATTTGTCCAACTGGTCAAGTACCAAAAATCAAACCTATTGCCATCGAGTCAGTTTTGGCTCCTGGCAACTCTGTAGGATAAAGTAGAACTGCCCCATAGAGCTTCTAAGGCTGTAGATCTTTAAGGAAGCAGATTGCCACGTCTTTTTCCCGCAAAGCAGCAGGGGAGTTCCAATTGCTGGCTTTTTAATTAGCAACTAAGCACTTCACAGCTGTGCCACCGGGACTTGTTGGCCAAATACATCAGAGATTAAATCATAACGGTAGCATTCTACTGAAGACGATGATGGATTTAGCCCAAACCTTCAGGATACCCAGCTAATGGGTCATTAGGGATGTCATTTTCAGGAATATGGTGCAACTGGAGTAAGCCATGGTGTTTTTAAACACCTCGTATGCCTGTGAAAGCCTGATGGCCTAGTGGTTAAGTGCTATGTCTGCTAACCAAAAGATATGGCAGTTCATATCCACCAGATGCTTCTTGGAAGTCTTATGGGGCAGTTCTCCTCTGTAGGGTTGCTGTGAGTTGGAATTGACTCGACAGCAGTGGGTTTAGTTTTGGACATATGTTTGCAAACACTGGATAATAAATAATGACAGACTGAAGAATTGACACCTTTAAATTGTGGTGTTGGGGAAGAATATTTAGTATACCATAAGCTCCAGAAGAATGAACTAATCTGTCTTGGAAGAAAAACAACCAAGAGTGCGCCTTAGAAGCAAGTATGGCCAGATTTCATCTCACATTCTTTGGACCTGTTGCCAGAATGGACCAGCCCCTGGAGGAGGACATCATGCATGGTAAAGTAGAGGGTCATCGAAGAAGAGGACTGTCCTCACTACAGTGGATTGACACAGGGTCCATGAGGACGCACAGGATGGTGTTTCCTTCTGTGGCATGTGGGGTCACTGTGAGCCAGAAGCAGCTCATCATACCTAGGAACAACATTTTGATACTTTTTAAGGAAGTGTGAAACACAGGGTACATTTTTTAACCCCTATAACTAGAGTGATGCATTGAACTAACCAAAATAGCAAATTTTCTTTTTGTGCACCAATTGGGATTACAGAGTTGTAAGAAAAAAAAAACAATAACATGCAATTTGGGCAGTCAATGACATTGTGATTTGCTATTTGATTGTCTTTTCTGTTGAACCCTAGTTTATTTAAGGAAGAGATTAGTTTTTCCTATCAGTTAAAGTATTAATAATTAGCAGTTTTCAGGGACAAATCCACTTGGATTTTGACTTGTGTATTTTTTGTTGATTTTGTACAAATTAGGAAGAGAACATTATACTGAGTAAAGATAACATTGTAGTGAGTAAAGGTAATGATCTCTTCCAGTTTTTTGGTTTTTTTTTTTTTTTAAGGGGAAATCCTGATGTGTTACTTAAAAATATGGAGCTCTTCATGGTCAGGAATTTCAGCTTACCAAATAGCTTCATGGAACACCGCCACAGATAGAATATTATGAGCCACATACACTGTGCAAGAAGAGAAGGGATCCAGGAATTGTTTGCAAAGAGCAGTCCACAGTCTTCTTATCTTTCTCTACAGCTTTATATCTTCCATGCTTTTAGTCATTCTGAGCATTATAAAAATCCCATTTTTCACCATACTAGAGCTGTATGGCAGTAGCAAGTGTATCCTTTAAAAAGTATCAGGTACACATTTTATGGATTTAAAAATCTAGTTAATTTTTTTGTTACATATACCTACATATTTTTGCTGAACATTGTTGCTAATTTTTGTAGATATCATAATGCTTCACCCTTAAAGACTTCAACATTTATCTCACGCATAGACACCGTACAGATACTACACTTAAGATTTGAGATCAGTATAATAGTGTTCTTGAATAAAATACTTCTCAGACTATCTGTGATGAAGGATCCATTTGTAAATTTTACAGTCTACCACTGACTGAAACTTTGATACAGTAGAATGAATTGTTGGGAAAATGAAATTAAAAAGCAATGACTATATAAAATACAGCCAAACTGTTTTATTATTAGATTCAACAGACATATGAAATTACTTTGTTAGATTTCTGTGAAAAATTTTAAATGTTTACTGTCAATTTCCATACTTTGATCATCACAGATCAGCAAGTCTCCAGATTGGCATGAATCCGTAGAAATTTTTTTGTTTGTTTTTAAATCCAAGATCCAAAGATTATATATTTTACTTGGTTGCCATTTCTCTTTAATTTTTAATCTAGAATAGTTTCCCAACCTTTCTTTTTGTGGTTACTTTTGTTTTTTCATATTTTATTGACATTTTTGACGAGCCCAGGCCAGTTAGTGTGCTGAATTATCTGGTTTTTCCATTATGGTTGTGTCCAGGTTCAACATTTTTGGTAAGAATAGTGCATAAGAGGACATTACTTTATCACAACAGGTCATGTCGTGTCCATTTACCTGTTATTGGTGGTGTTAAATTTGGTCCTTTAGTAAAGTAGTGTCTGTTAGTTAATTTTTTAAGTGCTATTATAGGTTTATATTCTGGATATGACACTGTACAGTTTAACAGATGTCTATGAGGGCTACCAAGTTCTAGACAGTGGACTACAAAAATGGGAAGACCAAATTTACCTTGTTCTCAAGGCACTGGCAGCATAGTAGAGGAGCCAAATGTATAATCAGTGAATTCTGCATAAAACAGGACTATGATAAGTGGTATTATAGAGTTATAAGCAGGGATTCTGGAAACAGAGGAAGGAGAGATTAAAGTAGGGGACTAGTGAAAGGTTGTATAAGAAGTAATGTTTGATTTGGCTCTTCAAGAATGGGTGAGATTTAGATAGGAGAGGTATTGGGTGGGAGGGAAGGAATAATTTAAGCAAAAGCACAGAAGCAGGAAAAAGCAGTTTTGAGTTCTCGAAATAGTAGATAACTCAGAGTAGATGAAGAAAGGGATATAGCGGGAGGTAAAGCATAATTGTTAAGGGCCTTAACTGCCTTGCCTAGGAGTTTAGGCTTTATTCCGTAGTTACTAAAGAGAAGACTGAAATTGTAAGAGAAGTGATATGGTGAGATTTCTTTTAGAGAAAAATTATTTTATCAGCGAAGAATCTGTTGTAGGTAGAGAGAGACCAGTTAGCAAGCTCTTGCACACTGTCCTGATAAGAGACCTGAATTCCAGCAGTGAGATACAAAAACAAGACTGTGCAAGGACTAATTAGATGTAAAGAGTGAGGAGAATAATGGCATGACCATGCCTGGAACTGCCAATTTGAGCTATTAGGATGTCATTAAGATGGGAAACTCTGAAAGAGGGAAGGTGGTGATAAGTTTGTTTTGGAGCAGGCTAGAATTAAGGTGCTGATGGGCCTTCAGATGGCAATGTCTATCATACAATTAGAAATGTGGATGTCAGGTTCCAGTTGAGGCCAGGACTGGAGGTGGAAGTTGATTGGCCCCTGCTATGTTCCCTGCACTGTGCTTGCCAACTTTACGTGTGTTACCTCTAAGAGATAATTGCAGCAGTGAGATTTAAATGCGTTTGCCCAAGAACAGGTATAGAGAATGAAAGAAAAGAGCCCTGGGACAGAAACTTTAGGAGTATCTGAATATCAGATGGTCTAGGGGTCATGAGAAAACACTGGTGGCATCATGGTTAAGTGCTGTAGCTTCTAACCAGAAGGTCAGCGGTTCCAATCTGCCAGGTGCTCCTTGGGAACTCTATGGGGGCAGCACTGTTCTGTCTGTAGGGTCACTGCTAGTCAGAATTGACTTGATGGCGCCTTTGTTTTTGGAAGAGTAGTGGGGCAAACCCTCTTGGTGTAATGATTAAGTGCTCTGGGTACTAACCAAAAGGTCAGCAGTTCAGATCCACGAGGCGATGCTTGGAAACTCTCCAGGGCACTTCTGCTGTGTCTGGAATCACTGAGTCAACACTGTTTAGATGGTAACAGGTTTGGCTTTTTTTAAAAAAAAAAACAGCCATAGGGAAACTTTGGTGGTGTAGTAGATAAGAGCTGTGGCTGCTACCCGAAAGGCCAGCAGTTGGAACCTACCAGGTGCTCCTTGGGAGCCTTACAGGACAGTTTGCTCTGGCCTGTAGGGTCACTGTGAGTTGGAATTGACTCAGTAGCAGTGGGTTTAATTTGGTTTTGGTAAGGGCTACGGAGCCCTTTTGCAGGGTGGTTAAGAGCTTAGGCTACTAACCAGAAGGTTGACAGTTTAAATCCACCAGCTGCTCCTTGGAAACCCTGAGGGGCAGTTCTGTTCTGTCCTATAGGAATGCAGTGAGTCAGGATTGACTCAGTGGCTGCAAAAACAACAAAGGGCTGCGTGAAAAGAATTAGGACAGTAGTGATAAGAGCAGAGGTTTCCAAGAAGGGCATGATCAATAGTGCATTTGCACAAAAGGGTCAAGTAAGACAAAGATTTGACTGGCTTCTGGGGAAAATTGATAAATGATGACATACGGATGAATAGAAGGTGAGGATAAAGATGGCATCAACTTCAGGCTGAGCCTGTGGTCTGGTTAAAAGACTCCAGTTATAATGAATGGCTCAGGGTGGTCAAGGTCAGAAGAAGAGGGAGTCTAGCAAGAGGGAGAGAAGAGGGATTGTCAAGGTCAGAAGAAGAGATAGCCTAGCAAGAGAGAGAGAAGAGAGGAAGTGGCTCACCATGGATCACAGGATGGAGAGGAGGTAGCAAAGCTGGGACTTCCCGCTAATCTGGAAGTTTAAACAGAGCAGAGGACCTAGGGTTTGCAGTTTGTTTTTAATTTTTGTGTGTAAAGTTTTAAAATTAATTTCATATTAAAGAAACTTGTGGTTTTTTCTGTTTGCTTTGTTATATACAGTTTTAAAATAAAAAAAAAGGAAAGATTGAGAGTATATTATCTTGACAGTCCATCATTAAATAACAACTGCTATAAGAACTCCCCTATGCCACAGTCATGGACAAGCACATTTTTTTACTTTAGGGGAATTTTTTCAGCTAAATACACTGCCTGAAATAACATCTCTAGTCTGTAGAAGTCAGAAAAGAAAAAGAAAAAGCCGAAATTCTTTCATGAATTCAGAAATGGAAAGCAATGCCTGGTACCAAGCAGGAGATGTCATGAAATCCTAGCCTTCTAGTGCTGGAAGGTGTCATGGAAACCAACGGTTCTGCTGTGTCCTGTAGGGTTGCTATGAGTTAGAATCAACTCTGGCAGTGGGTTTGGTTTCATTTTGGTAAGGGCTGTGAAACCCTGGTGGCAAAGTGATCAAGAGCTCAAGCTGCTAACATTCGTATTTCAAACAGTTGATTCGTAGAACGCTTTTTAAACACCTGACCACTAGACAGGCTGAAAAGTAAAGTTACCAGTTAAAATAGTTAATTTTTGCGCTCAAAGAACTCACAGTCTAGTGGGAGGGAAGATAAGAGCACAGTAGCTTATTTAAGATGTTTCATGATGCACAGGAAAGACAACTCTAATTTAGTGTATGCCCGTTTCTCCTGGGGCACTCTGCTGATCATTTCAATGCGTTTCTTTTTTACCTCTTAGGAAACAGAAGGAAAAAGGACAACTCTCTCTCTTTCTCCCCCGCCCTCCACCCCTGTGTTTTATATAGACAAGACTTCAGCATACTTATTTATGTTGGAGGGGAAGAGCTAGTGGAAAGGGGAGATACTGTTCGCTGTCTGGTTATATAGATTTTGCTCCTTAGCACCTCAGCCTTAGAAATCAACTAATCATTATTATCCCTGGCCCACTGGGTAAGGGTGGAGGGACAGCCAAGGAGGGGTACAGTACATTTGCAAAATAAAGGGAAAAGAAGCACAGGCATACATTTATTTGGACTTAGTCTTCTCAACTTCTCTGAGCTGGGGCTTTGCACACAGGCTTAGGAAACTTGCTACAACCAAGACTTGTGTTTTGTGATCACTGACTTGTAGTATTATGAACCACCAAAAGATGAAACTCAAAAACATTCCAAGCCAAGCCAAGTGCCGTCGAGTTGGATCTGAAGCCAGGTATAAATTAAATTTTGAGTACGCACACCATTGTTCCCAAAAGTGTTGTAAAGCAGAGTGGAATATAGACATTAGAAAGGAAACAAAGATTTTGGTTCTGGCTCTGCTACCTCACTGTGAAACTTGGGACAAATCACCTGTGCATACCTCCTTGACCTTCGCTTTATTCTCCTGTAAAGAATTCCTTACAGAATTCTTGTAAGGTACAAATAACATGATGTATTTAAAAGATTGTATAAACTATAGTGTTATATGTGCAGAATGCTGACATTTTAAAAATAGTTGTATGTCTTAAATTGGTATTATACCTCCTCTCAGGTGACTTAATCATTAAATTACTGATTTTCCCTAGAAATAATCAAGAGACTTTTCTTCATGGATGCAAATTAGGAGACAGCGTTAGTTTTTAATCTTTGAAAGATTATTCTGATTTCCTGCATCTGACTGTCAAACTAAGTTTTGTCCATTTTAGTGTGGTATTGTTAAAAGGCTAAATGTGAATGTTCCTCAAATGTCCCAATATTGTTTTATTCTGGGTTAGAAGCAGGACAGTTCTTTATAAGAGAGTTAACAAAGTAGGATATTTATTTAACGAAAAAACTGAGATTGAAACTTTCCCCCTGGATTATAAAGTGACTAAGGGCCATCTCTGTACGTTCAAGGAAACACTGAACATCTAATTGTATCACCCAGAAAGTGCAAGGTTATGGCAAAGTCACAATAGACGAAATGACCTTTATCTTCAGGGATTGTATATTTTAGATCAGAAGACAAAAAAAAAATTAACATAAAACATTTAAGAAGCAAAATCATAGTATGGTGCATCATGGGCTCTGGAAGTAGCTGAGTTAGAATTCTGCTCTGACTCAATCGTTTACCACCTTTGGAACCTTTCTCTGGTTCAGTTTGTCCATCTGTGAAATGGGATGCTATTTGTAGCCGTCTCACAGGATTGCTTTAAAGATTAAATTACATAATATAGACTTACATGTTTAAAACTGTACATGCCATGGAGTAAGTAGTGTATACGTGTTTGCAGCTATTATTCCTGTTATATGTTTTGGTGTTAAATTGTTTGATTCAGACATTTGGTGTGATAGGGTTTCACAGATCATTCTAGCAGATAGAGTCAAAGGAAGTTTTATAGCATAGGCAGGATTTAAATCAGAACTTTCAAGTATGGATGGACAAACAGATGAAGAGGGGAAGGGTACTCCAGGCCCTGGGATCATCATCAATAAAAGTTGACTTACCACGATGGTGAGTCTACAATGCATGGAAGAGATGGAAAGTGAATATTAATCATATCAGTGATGGGATGATAATGGATAGAGTAGACAAGATATTTATGCTGAAAATAGCAATTCACAATTTGTATTTACATTTCTTCATTTGATCGTAACAACAGCTATCATTCAGAACCCTGACAGCATAGTGGTTAAGAGCTACAGCTACTAACCAAAGGTTGGCAATTCAAATCCACAGGGTACTGCTTGGAAGCTCCATGGGGCAGTCCTATGATGTCCTGTAGGGTTGCTGTGAGTTGAAATTGACCCAAAGACAGTGAGTTTTGGGGTTTGGTGTTCATATAAGACAATGTAAACAAACTTGTTAATTACTGTAGGGTTGCTGTGAGTCAGAATCAACTTGATGACAGTGGCTTTGTTTATCATTACTGCTGCTACTACTGAAGCCCTGGTAGAACAATGATCAAGAGCTTGGCTGCTAAACAAAAGGTTGGCAGTTTGAATCCACCAGCCACTCCGTGGAAACCCTATGAAACAGTTCTCCTCTGTCCCATACAGTCGCTGTGAGTCAGAATCAACCTAGTGACAGTAGATTTGTTTTGTTTTTTGTTCTGCTACTACTATTGTCATCATTTTAAGAATCAGTATACCGGAGCTAGGGAAGTATGACTTGTCCAACAGCACTAGGTTTTCATACTCCAAACCCAGCCCCATCTCCATCATATTCTGCATGTTCTCTGCCTTTGCTAGAAATACAGGTGGATGTGAGAGTAAACCTAGCTAGTCAAGATAAGCCCCTTTCCCTATCTTTTACACTTGACCTATGGAGTAGTTGTTGGTACTTCTCTAAGTGAAGCAAACCTGGATCAAGACAGCATGTGTGAAAGCCAGCCACCTACATCATCCTGATTGGAGAGAGACTGAAAGAATTCCCCCTGAGAATGGGAACTAGACAAGGATGTCCATTGTCACCACTTCTGTTCAGCATTGCCCTAGAGGTTCTAGCCAGAGCAGTCAGACAAGACAAAGAAAGGGCATCCACGTCAGCAAAGAAAGAGTAAAAATATCCCTGTTTGCAGATGATATGCTTGTATACACAGAGAACCGTAAAGAATCCATAAATAAACTACTGGATCTAATAGAATAGTTCAGCAAAGTATCAGGTTATAAGATAAACATAAGTAAATCAGTAGGATTCCTTTATACCAACAGAGAGATCATCAAAGAAGCAATCACCAAATCAGTACCATTTACTGTAGGCCCCAAGAAGATAAACTGGCTAGGAATAAATCTAACTAGAGAAATAAGAGACCTACACAGAGAAAATTACACAAGACCTTACTGCAAGAAACCAAAAGAAAGACTCAAATAAGTGAAGAAACCTACCTTGCTTGTGAGTAAGACTTAACATCGTGAAAATATCTATTTTACCCAAAGCAATGTACATAGAAATATAATCCCAATACAAATTCCAGTTTCTGTTTTTAATGAGATGAAAAAACAAATTACCAACTTTAGAAGGGGAAGAAACCCCGAATAAATAAAGCACTACTGAAGAAGAGGCACACAGTGGGAGGCCTCACACTACCTGACCCTAGAACCTACTACACTGCCACAGTAGTCAAAACAGGCTGGTACCGGTACAGAGAGAGACATAGAGACCAATGGAACAGAATGGAGACCCCAGAAACATCACCATCCTTGTATGAACAGTTGATATTCATCAGAGACCCCAGAGTCTAACTGGGGTAAAAACAGCCTGTTTAACAAATGATGCTGGGATAATTGGATGTCCATTTGTAAAAAACTGAAATTAGACCCATATCTCACACCCTTCATAGAAACTAACTCAAAATGGATCAAAGACCTAAATACCAAACCTAAAACAATAAAGATTGTGCAAGAAAAAATAGGATCAACAATGGAAGTTCTAATACACAGTTTAGACAGGCTACAAAATCTGACCAACAATGCACGAACAACAGAAGGGAAAATAGATAAATGGGAGCTACTAAGAATCAAACATTTATGCCCTTCTATCAAGAGAGTTAAAAGACTACCTACAGAATGGGAAAAAATATTTGTTTACTACATGTCAGATCAGTGTCTGATTTCCATAATCTGCAAGGTAATACAAAATATCACTAAGAAAAAGGTAAATCATCCAATTAAGCAATGGGCAAAGGAGATGGACAAACACTTTACCAAAGAAGACATCTAGGCATCCAGAAAGACATGAGGAAACGCTCACAATCATTAGCTATTAGAGAAATCCAGTCAAAACTACAGTGAGATACCATCTAACCCCAACAAAGTTGGCAGTAATTTAAAAAACACAAAACAGCAAATGCTGGAGAGGCTAGGGATTGGAACTCTTCTAGGGATATCAGAATGGTGCGATCTCTTTGGAAAGCAATCTGGTACTTCCTTCAAAAGCTAGAAATAGAAATAGCATATCATCCAGCAATCCCACTGCTTGGAATATGTCCTACAGAAATAAAGGCGGTCACACAAACAGATGCATGCACACAAATGTTTATTGCAGCACCGTCCACAATGGCAAAAAGATGGACTCAACATAAGTGCCCATCAACAGTTGAATGGATAAACAAACTATAGTACATATATACTCAATGGAATACTATGCAATGGTAAAGAACAATGATGATTTTAAGAAACATAACCTGGTTTCAACTAGAAAACATGCAGAGTGAAATCAGTCAGCTGCAAAAAGACAGGTATTGTATGAGACCTTTGCTATAAGGACTTAAAAACAGACTTACATGCAGAAGAAAAGACTCTGACAGCTACAAGGGTTGGGAGGGAGGGAGAGGGTTGGTCCTAGATTAGTCAATAGAAATTCGTTTAGGTGAAAACAGAGACAGCATGCAGTAGAGAGTAGATCAGCATAACTGACTACACCATAAGCTGAAAGATTTTCTGAACACAGCATAGTATTTCAAAGAATAGAGTAGCAGGGGTAGAGGTCTGGGGACCATGTTTTCAGGGAACATCGAGGGCAATTGGCATAACTAGTCTTTTGCTGAGTCTTCTGTACCCTATATGGGTGAGTGGCACCGAGGATCTTAAAAGCTAGCAAGCTGCCATCTGAGGGTACACCAAATGGTCCCAACCCATCTGGAACAGATGATGACTGAGAACATCAAAGACACAAGGAAAAATGAGCTCAGGAGACAGAAGGACCCATTTGAATGGGAGACTGTATCAACATTAAACCAGGAGAAACAAATGGTGCCTGGCCACCGCCAAAGGCTGCCGTGATGGAGGACACAATGAAGAGTCCCTGAGGCAACATGGGAAAAAGAGGTGTGAGCTCAGGAACTCTACTAAAAGACCAGAAATGACAGCCTGGAAGGTCCCCTGGAATCACAGCCCCTATACCAGCTGCTGGCCCTGACTGGAAACTAGTACTGAGGTCAGCTCTTCAGACAAGAATGGACTGGACTCAGATGCACAGTATGACCATATAATGTGTGTACTTTATGGTTTTATACATTTATAGGAGGCTGTGTAACTGGTTTCTTTCTAGATGGGAGAGAAGAAGGTGGAGAGGAGGGGACAGGAGCTCATTAAGAGGATACTGGAAGTATTGAGTGAAAAGGACAAAGGCACTGTCACTGGGTGAGGAGAGCAGATGAAAGCTGCAGATAGGCGGGCATGCAGAGTTGATTTGGATTGTATACAGAAAGACAAGATGTGGGCTACCCAACCCCTGACTCTTTAAGAAGAGCAAGAGAGGAATTTTCATGAAGTTTAGAACCCAGGTCTTATCTGGTTGATCATGTTTCAGATAGAATCTGTGTTCTTTTATAAGGACAGATAGACACAAGGGAAAATTTCAGTGCCCATGGTGCTTCCGCACGTGTTGCAAAATTTAATTATATAATGTTATTCTAATATTTTACATTGTAGAGTGCGTAGGTGTAGATGTGTATGTAAAATACATATTGTAAGGGAGGGTGCTAACATATTAAAGTGAACATATACAGAAAATGGGATAGTTTGCAGGTTATTTTTCTGAATGTCACTTTGTATTAATGCCCACCTACCAGTCAGTGAGTGGAAAGGATAAACAGCAGACACATTTTATTTGAAGTTCCTTTGTGTTCTTTCCTGGAACATGGTAATTCCAAAAAGCGTAAAGAAGAAAAGTAGAAGCAGAAGGGCTGTTTGGAATGTAAATACAGTAATAACACTGATCATAGTGATAGATCCTGCACCTCATTGAAGAATCTCCCATTCCGCTCAGGAGTAAGGTGGAGAAGTCTATTATCCTAAGACTTCAAGTAATAAAAATAAATCACAGTCATGGAAATTCAGGAATGAGATTTCCGTTGACAGGTTTACATCGCACTTTTTCCATCAGTTTTTTTGGTTTAAATTATGCTACTAAATCAAAATCATGATTATTTAATATTTGTGCTAATAGCTTATTTTTAATGTGAAGAAAATCAACAGTAAAACTATGGTAAATGATAGTTACCAATATTTTCTGTAAAATAAGTGCCACAGAGTCCTGGCCTCAGAGCTGGCTGGGGTGCTTGAAAGGTCAGGGCCCTTCTTCAACCCTTATGACTTCACTGTCACTTGTGTGTTTCTGGACACATGGTGGGTATGCAGTGAGTAAGTATTGGTACATGGGTAGTCACATCACGGTTGGAGGGAAGAAGAATCACTTTCCTGATTAGTCACTCTGGACTCAAGTGTTCTCCTGAGAAGAATCATCTATAAAACTACCTTGGCAGGGTAGCATTCAAGATGAAATCTGTGAAGTGCCTAGTGTATGTTGTTGTTAGGTGCCAGTGAGTGGGTTCCAGCTCATAGTGACCCCGTGAACAACAGAACGAAACACTGCCTGGTCTTGCACCATGTCCACAATCATTTTTATGCTTAATCCCATTGTTGCGGCCACTGTGTCAGTCCATCTCGTCAAGGGCCTTTCTTTTTTGTTGACCCCCTCCCCCACCAAGCATGATGTCTTTCTCCAGGGACTGATTCTTCCTGACAGCATGTCCAAAGTATGTAAGACGTAAGTCTTGCCATGTCTGCTTGCAAGGAGCACTCTGGTTGTACTTCATCCAGAACAGATCTGTTTGTTCTTTTGATGGTCCATGATACATTCAGCGTTCTTCTCCAGCACCACGGTTTAAAGGCATCAGTTCATCTTCTGTCTTCTTTGTTCATTTGTCCAACTTTTGCAAGCATATGCCGTGATTGAAAATACCATGGCTTGGGTCGGGTGCACCTTAGTCTTCAAGGTGACATCTTTACTTTTGAATACTTTAAAGAGATCCTTTGCAGCAGATTTTCCCAGTGCAATGCGACTTTTGATTTTTTGACGGCTGCTTCCATGCATTGTCCCCTTGTTCTGTAAAATGAAATCCTTGACACTCTTAATCCTTTCTCCGTTTATAAAAATGTTGCTTACTGGTTCAGTTGTGAGGATTTTTATTTTCCTGATGTTGAGGTGCAATTCGTACTGAAAGCTGTGGTCCTTGATCTTCATCAGTAAGTGTTTCAAGTCTTGTTTACTTCCAGCAAGTAAGGTGGTGTCATCTGCATAACTCAGGTTGTTAATAAGTCGTCCTCCAATCTTGATGCCTAGTTCTTCCTCATAGAATCCAGTTTCTCAGATTATTTGCTCAGCATACGGATTGAAAAGGTGTGATGAAAGGATACAATCCTGACGCACACCTTTCCTGACTTCCCTTAACCACTGTGTCACCAGGGTTTCCTACATATTGGTAGTGTTGTCGGATCCGACTCAGCGGCACTTGGCTGGCATTAATTTATATTGCTGGTCTTAAAATATTTTCATGTCATTTTCACTGTAGCCAGGTTTACCACTTTCTTATGGTGTGTATTCAAGGTAGTTCACTTGTTGATCCAAATGTACATTTTTTTTAAAATAAGATACGTGACCAGTTGAATGGATAATAGTAACATTTTGTAAACTAGATTCAGGTGAAATCTCAGTGACTCCACTAGATGGCGTTAATTCATTAAACCATAACCATTCCCTAGCTTCTGCAAGCAGCCTTCTTTGTGGCTGAACTGATTTTGTGCGAATGTCACAGTACACTCTTAGACTCCAGGTTATTTATATACAGCACTTTGTGGAGGTTATGCTGAAAGGTTAGGAAGAGAGAAAGGCTAGGGGCCGATTTATTCACTCTGAAAATCTTAATAAGCTACAGAATTTTCTTAGGTGCTTTCAATACTAGCTTTGACTTAGTCTTTCCCCTAGTTGTATATCTAGCACTTTGAGTTCAGATATAAGCTTACTGTTGTCTTTTATTGCTTTGTTATCATAATTCTTGTGTGGGCTTCTGGAAACCAGACACTTAAAAGCACACAACCTATAAAAGATTTAATTTTCAAATCATTTGATTTATACTTAGAGGATCTAGATTAACAGTGATACATTTGTAAGTTTTTCTAGTTCTCTAGTCATAAATGTAAAATAAAAAATTAACATCCCAGTTCTCGTGTCTGAATTTGAATTATTTATTATCTACAAAAAAAGTTTTATATTACAGATGAGTTCATTTTCAAAGTTAAAAAATTGTACTTTTTACTACAGTCCTTTGTAGGCTCTAAATAATTAAACTATTTTTACTATATTTTATTTCCTTGCTATTCTCGAGTTCTGAAGTTGAAATTTTTTTAAAGAAATAATGATGAGTACATTTCACATTCGAAGAAGTATTTGTACATTTCATTAGGTCTGATTGTTTTTCTTTGTGATCAGATTTGTACAGCTAGAGTAAAATTGTTTGAGAATTGATGGGCTGATCCATCTTGAGCCGTGGAGGCTCAATTGAATTACACATATAACTGTTTTACTCAATGCTCATGGGCAGTAAGTGGTTGGTATTGCTAGTTCCCTTAATGTTTATTTAACCATTCCATTATAAGGCAGTTCAGATTTCCTAGTGAAAAGATTGCTGATAGTTTCATTCACTGATAGGTGATAAAAAGCTGAAAATAATCAGGAGCTTTTGCCAATACGATGGAGCACTGGTGGCGCAGCAGCTGAGCACACAGTTGCTAACCAAAAAGTCGTTAGTTCAAACCCACCAGCTGCTCCACAGTAGAAAGACGTGGCAGTTGCTTCACCAAGATTTACAGCCTTGGACACCCTACAGGGCAATTCCACTCTGTCCTGTAGGGCCGCTATGAGTCAGAGTAGACTTAATGGCAGTGAGTTTGGTTTGGTTTGCCAGTAGGGTTAAAATAACCTGGTTTATAAGTTAGAAGAGGAAGATCTGAATAGTTGGTGCCCATTAATCAGATTAATATTTCAAATGATGGTTTTGCTTTTTCTGGTATTCTTAAAAAGCTTTTAACCAAAAAAGCAACTGCCCAAGATACATACAAAACACTAGCTATATAGTGACTGATTTCTTTTGGTGACTTATGAAATTTAGTTTGTTTCTTTCTAATCATGCCTTATACACATATTTGTACCTATGGGCATCATATTGGTCTGTATTTCAGTTTAACTGTATAATCTTATTTTCCATGTTCAGAGAAATTTGTGACAATAAAGAAGTCACTGTTGTGAAGGAAAGAAGTAAGCCTTGTTTCATCCGTGGCACTTGAGCTCATCTGTGTCCCTGTGTTTCCTCATGGAGAGTAGAAATAAGAAAGACAGGAAATAAATTCTGAGAGCACCTGTGTAAATATGGGTAGTGAATGGGAGAGAGGGAGAGGTTATCGTTTCAGGTGGCATTAACTGTTTTATAAACAGATCTTTGGGGGATAAGTCCCTTAGTCTTGAGGATACAATGTAATGGAAAGCTGTCTAGTCCTCACAGGATATAGCATTCACCCAAAATAAAATTTCAGTATTCTAACAACACACTCTTCTATGCTGTGTGAGCCAATATGAAGGAAAGGAAGTTGTATAAGAGGTCACAGGAGTGAGCGTAGTCCTGAAAATGTTGGTAGGGTATTCTTTTATATTATAGCCATTGACTGGATATTTTAGTTTATGAAATGTCAGCTATGTGTTTTAAGTAGCTTTTACTATCGTCTTAGAACAAGGACCTGCTTTTCTGTCTCCAGCTGCCCCTCCTCCAGATCTCTTAATTCTTGTCTGGTAAAAGCGAAATCCCTGTCCTTTGTTACAAGTACAGATTTGTACGGGGTCCAGGATCTCCAGTTGATTCACACAGTTGTCCATCAGCCCTGTCCTTGGTGTCGGGCCATTTCTGAGAGCATTAACTGTTGTGAAGAGCTCTTGTACACTGAGTCACTTGATTTATTTGAAGGTGAATATCTGGTGGAATTTCTTACCAGTATGTGTGACTTGATGGCTGTAAAATTTTTAGTAAAATAAATCCAAAAGTTTTAAGTAAAGTGGCATAAGAAAAAGGGAGAGGGAGTTTTAATCATTGGTATTATGTTTTAAATGTTCCACTTTGTGACTTCATTTTTAAAAAGTTATTTTGAATAACTACTTTTTAAAGAACAGCTCTTAGGGCTAAAACTTCTATTGAAACATTTTAGTTCTGAGGATGATACATATTTTTATAAAGATATATTTCCAAATAGAAACAGCACTGAGGTTTCTGAAATAGGGAACCTTTGGAAAACAGGCTTGTGGTTGCCTGGGTGAAGAATATTAGGTTGCAACACTCTAAAAGGAAATCCTAGCATGGGAAGCAATTGATGAAGGGCAAATGTCTGCAGAGTCTAGTGAAGCTTTTAAAGGCACTTGTGTGGGCCTGCGTGTAAGGCCTTCCCCAGTCAGCACCTTTCAAATTAAGTAGTGTGTGTTCCACAGTGTGCTGAGCTTTGCGTGTGCTTCCATCTTGGCTTCTGTTCTACATCATATGTCATGCTCAGTTTTAATCTTCTATAAGTACTAGTCGTCATCCTCCTGAAAATTGCAGCCTTTTCTCCCTCTGCACTTCGGGAAAATGTCATCGTAATAATAGGCAGCAGGGTGGCTTCATGGTGTTTTAAACATTAAGTTCATCAGCATTCTTAAGCTATCAGTTATTCTTTAGTATCATTAGTTCTACAAATACTGAATATCTCATAACTTGAGTTTTTGTTTTTCCTTGTAGCAGGGAGATAATGTATTATGCTCATTTTGTAAAAGGTGAAACTAACACAAAACAGAAGCTGAGTGATAACTGGAGCCACATAGATTTATGTGAAAAGAAGACTAGCAGGCGTTGTGGATGGCTTTTCTTTTTTCTTTTGACATTTAGCCCAAGTACGTTCCACTATACAGTGTGGATACAAAAACTTGATAGCTATTTTTGTTTAAATGGAACTCTTCAAATTCAGATTTTCTTTGCAAAGCAAGAAATAGCTGAGTTTAAAAAGAATCTACCCAGGAAATTATTCTAGTCCTGTTTTGTTTTTTTTTTTTACAGCCGCCTCCTGTCTCAGACTGTCTCAAAAATCATTTTAATGGGTAAATGTCATTTGCCAGAGAAACACAAGTTACAAAAACAAACTTACTTGTGTTGTAAGTCCAGAAGAGGTGGAATCCTAATATTCAAGCATTAGTAAAGTATCTTCTGCAGATGCTTCTTTATTTGATTGATTCATTTAATTTAAGCTATGTATTAAGATAAAAAGTACCACCAGTCTGCTTAATGTTGAGAACTTTATTTTTTGCTCCATTTTTGTAACAACTATGGGAAGAAGGAACCTAGATGATGGTGTAAAATTAGGAGCTCTGTGAACAGGCATAGGAGGGAGTGGGGAGCCTCTGAGTTCCCCAAAGTGTATGTAGGTTTTGTATGTGTATGTTTGTGCACACATAGCTTTTTTCTGAGAGTAGAGTCCATAGATTTTTATTACGATTTTTAAGTAAGTCTGTGATATGTCCTCTTCCCAGTAGCTTATTCAAACCAATTGCCTTATTAAATCTGAAAATGAAGCACTTTATTTTTTACTTCAAGTGAAGAGGGCCATATGTGAATATCTTTTTTTTAAAAAATAGAACTTTCAGCTGGGTGTTTCTGCTGGGAGTTGTTCTCAGCTAAGTCAGATGTATCCATGTAAATGTTACTCTTTCATTCTGTTGGAGGGTTAATAAACTTCACAAGTTATTCTAAGTACACATTACAGGTTAGTTCCTTTCTGAAGCATTAGCGGTTTCACAATTGTTGTGAGAACTAAGTACTGTAGTTACCCAGACTAAATATAGAAGCAAATCGTGAGGATGGAGAAAAGAAGCCACTTGAAGAAGCTCAGCTCACTGGTAAAACCTAGCCCGGTGAGAAATGTGCCAGAGTGGAATGATTTAAATCACGTAATTAAATGCATGTGATTCGAGAGGATTTTTTTTTTTTTTATACTCAGTGAGGTAGTAATTTTCCAGTAGTCAAATTTTAATGAAAACATTTACTCATGTAGAGCTTTATTTGTATATAATAGTTTTACTATTTTGTTTTCACCAAAAATAGGTACTTATTCCCTTATATTTCCTCATGAAATCCTTTAGAACCACTTCTAGAAATGCCATCATTTTGCCATAAGTATTTTGTTTTCTCCCCCATCTAGTTTTTACGAAGTAGTGCTAACTCTGCCTTAATTTGATTTGGCATCCCTGCAATTGAACATTTGTAAGTATCTTGTATTATGGCCCATCTGGGTTGTCATAGAAACCAAAGACCTCCATCCTCTTCCCTCTAGTTAAAAATGGAATGCAAACAGGGCTTCAAAGTGACGTTTTCCTAGTACGAGTGACAGGCCTATGAAGTGCTGAACGGAATAGTTTCTTACTGGTTTTGTTCTCCAGTGGTCCATCATACCAGTTAACTCTGATGCTTGCAGCTTTTCTCTCGAAAATCTGGCAAGATACTAATGGAATTTTTAAAATACAAGCATCAGAGGAAGAGAGAAAAAAACAAGGAATACAGTTAATCCTCTTCCTGCTCTTTTCTTATACCAAAACTTAGTGTTAGCTAGCAGTGTTTCTGGTTTTCTCCCTGTGTTATCAGCTGGTCTCCTGAAGCTGCAGTGCACGTGGCGGAAGCACCAATTAGTCACCACAGCTTCTGCTTTCGTTATCAGCCTTGTTATTGACATCCTGGGTCAGATGAAAGTAGTTTTATCTCACGAGGACTACAGGCCCATTGGCTCAGTACGTGGCAGTGATTTATTAGTAGAACAGAGTTTTGTTGATATGGCAGAATCTACGTGGCCTGTCATTGATTCTGATGACAGACCTCTTAATAGCCCCGTTTCCACCACCCTGGTAGTTGCAGAATCCCTGACTGGACTCCGCGTTCCTTTGCTCTTCTCTTTCAGAACTCTGCGTGCCTTTTACTTTCCCCTTCAACTTCTGCGCTGTTTCTGCTTCTAGAACAGCTGCATTAATACATTCCAGTTTATTATTTCAGATATATTAGTAGAATGTCCAGTTTGATGGTTAAGATATGTTGAGTTATTGATATGGCATTACTCACAGTTTCAGTTATCAAGTTCTTGTTGTAAAATATACATATAGAAGATGACACACATAATGACCCCTGAATGTGAAACAAACAAAAATTGACATACAAGTGTTTATCCTAATAGGAATAGGAATGTTTGAGAGGAGTTCAGTTAAAAGCGTCATTAGCCAGTTGCACTTGAGCTTTTGGTCAGTTCTGAGTCTTCACTATTTCTCAGAAGGAAAACACTAAAGCCTTTATGTAACACCCACGTTTTGACTCTTACCTAGTTTCTGCTGATTGTATAGGTACTTTCTTTAGTTCCATATCTCAACCAACGTTTGCTTTCAGCATTAAATTCAGGAGCCTTAGGAGTATTAGGAAACCCTGGTGGCGTAGTGTTTAAGTGCTATATCTGCTAACCAGAAAAGATCGGCAGTTCAAATCCACCAGGCGCTCCTTGGAAGCTCTATGGAGCAGTTCTACTCTGTCCTATAGGGTCGCTATGAGTCAGCACCGACTCGAGGGCACTGGGTTTGATTTTTTCTTTTAGGAGTATTAGCACATCTTGATGACAGAGACCCTGCACCTCCCAGTTGAGTATGAATGGATTTTAGATGCTGGTGTGTCTGAAGGTAAGAATATATTTTCCAAATAACACAGAATATGTTTTCCAAATATTCATTGGCATGTGGTATGGGAGTGAACAATTTATTTTCATGTAGTGTGGGAGAAATGATGTAGCAGTTTATTCATGCTAAGCATGTTGTTTTTTTTTTCTTTAAAGTTTGCTGCCTCCTCTTACACTTCGACAGGTACTGTTTATTGTCTTTTGTCAGATATTAACAGATTGAGAGGGTTAACATACTAACCTCAACTCTCCAGTCAATTAAAAAGAATTAGGCTGTACTCTAAATCATTATTTCTATTTATCAGTGTTTGTTTTAAAAAAAGGAAAGACCAGGGATGTTGCTAGTTGTTTAATAAATGTCGTATTGCTCTCAGTGTTGAAGAAGGTTGTGACTTGCTCTCAGCACAGAGGAGTAGAAGCCCATTTCTGTTCTCTACTGTTGTGATTCATCCTCAGGAGAACAGTGCAGCTTGTTGTGAACCTTGGAGACTGTGAGGGCTTGAAAACAGTGAGACCTGAGAAGTGTCTCTCCCCTTGAGATCGAGAAAATCTCGTGTCGGTATCAGTCTCTCCTTACTATGCTTTGTTGTCACCGGTTATTTGTTGTTGATAAGCAACATAATATTTAACCTTCTCAAGTCTGTGTTTTAGGTGTATTTCTGCACGTTATTGACATAGTTCTTTCTCATGTAACTATAAGTCCAGTAATAATTCAGTTCTTTTTAAATCTAAATTTAAGTCTTCTAGAGACATACTTTTTATTTTCGTTCTAAAAATAAATGTGCATTTTTGAAGGGTATTGGTTAGAAACGAGGTAGGTGAATTCTGTATTCTGTTCTCAAAGAGTAGTCTTTTTAAATGTAAAGAATGGAGCCCAGTAGAAGTATACATGTCTTTTCATTTCATTCTTACGTATTTAGGAACCTGTAACCAACCATTAGCATCTAAACTTCCATTTCTCTAAAATGATCTTCCATTTTTAATTATTATTGATGCAACATGCTTAGTTTTTTTGTCACAAAAAGTTTTCCAAGGGCATGGCACTGTACAGTCCCCTAGGTCTGCTCATGCCTTCTATTCGTGGCACCACTGTCTCTGTTTACTGTCGTCTTCCCTCTTAACATTTTTTTTCATCTGCCAATAATTTTTCTTCCTGTCACTTTATAAAAAGTATTATAGTTCTTTTGCATGTACATTTTCTGTCTCCTGAAACAGGATATAAATTTCTTAAAGAATTCAGCTTGCTTTACTGTCATACCACAACTTCTGATACAAAACTCTGCACTCAGTAGGTGTGCTGAGTAAGTATTGTCGTCAAGCCTTGTCCTTCACCCACCCTATTCGTGGCCCTAAGAGCTTTTCAGATCTAAGATGAGAGTGTGGTTAGCAAAATGCATGCAGAACAGCAAGCAAGTTATGGTTGTAGGTGATGTGGAGGATGTTCTGTGAACCTTTCCTAACACTACTGTAAATTTCTGTGCCAATAAAACAGTGGAAACTCAGCTATGAGTAAGTTGCCGATCTTTAAAACAGAGAAGACTTAGAGCGGTCTGTTTTTGCAGTTCATGCTCTTGTCCTCTGGAATTGAGTAATCTTTTCAGCCCCTCTCTACAGTACTGTTTGTGAATTCCTGGGTAGCAGAGTAATTGCTGCTAATAGAACTAAAATCTTTGGGTAGGAGCAAAACTGTGGTGCCACCTTCTTCACAGAATGTTCAAAGATTAGCTGTTTACACATGGGCACGTACTATTATCATTTTTTATACAAAAGCAGTAGAATAAGGTCTGGCTGTACTTAATTGAAGTGGCAGTTTTAGATTCTGATAAAAGGACCTATGAGTTGCTGGTGAAGGAGGATGAAATTGCAGAGTGAGTGCAGCATGAAGCAGGTATGCCCAACAGCAGGTTGATTTGCACCATGAGACAAGCAGCACACATAAACAGATGGCCTAGCAATGAGGCAGAGCAATGGATCCTGAACAGCTAGATTGGCTCTTGCCTGATTCTTAACATGCTTATAGAGAGTGGAGTTTGAATTTGTCTGCCACTCTTATGGCTGAAAAACAAGTGCTTAGTGAAAGAAATTCTATTCATTGGGGAATGAAAAACATGCATTATTAGGCAGAGGAAAAATTTGACTGTCACTAGATCAGGACTTTGAGAAACCAGCATTTTCAGGAACTGCACTTAGGTGTGGACTGACTTAATCTGTCAGCATACGGTTATTCAGCATCATTCTGCTAAATGCTTCAGTATGCAGCATGTGCTAGAAAATACTACAATCATGTCTTTGGTATTAGGCTTTTAAGATTATAGACTCTTTAGTTGCAAGCACAAATCTGATATTTGACCTTAGAAAAACCTTTTTAAAAAGGATGTAACTGTTAAGTGTCGTAGAAATATACAGTAACATAAATTTGTAATGGTATTAAACAAGGATAAAATATTCTTGGAAAAATCCTTCACTTTCATATCTAAAGCATAGGAAAAAGAAAGACTGAAGTGCAATTCCAAGATCTAATCATCCATCTTCAAAATGTTGATGTAAACAAATATTTCCCTGCCAGACACTTTGAGAAATACTAAGCAGCTCATTAATTTTCAGAAACAAGATTTTGCTGTAGTCCTATATCTCTGTAAAAGATACTAATAAACCGTTATAAGTGTTTGGGTATAGCATTTGGAGGATGTAACAGTGTACTGCTTAGATGCCTATATTTTAATTCCCTATCAGATTATGCTCTCTCATGAACTTGCAACCTGGTGTGTGTATTTTTGCTCAGAAAAAGCAAGTTAGTGATAAGCAGTATTGTCAGAATGCCTGTTGACCTTCCTGAAGCACTGCAGTTAGGGATCTACCTGGGACCACAGTACTGCCGTGGTGGAAACCTTGTCCTGAAATGGCCATGAAGGCTGCGAATGCCATTGGTTAAGGCAGGGATACAAATATAGCACCTTTTGCTTCCAGAATAATTGGGATCTTATTCAAGATGAATTGTGTCTGTGTCTACTTCCCAAATTGGCGTTCATTTTATCTGTTCAAAAACGTATACCTAGCCTCTTCTTAGAGCACTAATCTGCCTTTGTGTATATGGAAAATAGCCTTCCTGACACTGCATTAGAAATTCTAGGAGAATGCATTACTAATGGAAAGGCTTCTCTCAAAAAGGGAAGTCGTTTACATGGCCACTGTCAAGAAGGATATAGATAGACTTAGTGCTGGTTCCTAACCAGTTTTTTAAATAAAACAAGTGACTGAGAAATACATATAGGGAAATAGTAAATTTCCTTCATCACGTGCCGCTTGTGGACATCAATGTGATGTGACTGTGATATAATCCACCTTGTAATTTGTGTCAGCCTTTACAGTTCTGCATATTGAATATGCTTATTATAGTGTACTGCTTTATCAAAGGTTTGAAAAATAAAAAATGCAGAGTTTTAATATTGTGAAGATCATCAGAAGATTTTCAGAGCCCTTTTGGTTTAAATAAGCTCCCATCATTTGTTTGTTGGTTTCCAGCTTTGTGTTTTGGTTTGTTTTTGTCTACACATATATAATTGAGCTGAATCTGTGTGCCAGTGAGTAACGGAGCCGGAGCTGCAGAGCTGCGTTCAGCTTCTGCTGAAGTCTGCAGTATTTAAGTGTTCCTTTTGTTACATGGGCTGCTCTTGCCGGCTCTGTAGAGCCTTATCAAATGCAGCCAGTTGGTGCTGCTGGTATGAAAGCACAGGGGAGCTCTTGTGTGGAAGGTTAATGGAGTGTAATTATAAAGAAAAATGAACTGCTCAGCCACTCTATCTCACTCTACCTGCACCAAGAGTGACAAGTGCTCTGATCTTTTATAAACCCTGGAGCAGAGGTTTAACCATCTAAAATTATGACAGTGTAACTGTCACACAAACAAACACCCTGTGAAGTATAGGTATGCACCCCTGTGGAGGAATGATTCCTTCCCTTTACAGGGAGTCACAGTTAAGAAAGGAGCACCTCCAACCACCAAGAAAAACTCCTTGTTAAACATTGTACTTTTGTGCCACTTCTTTTCAAAGGTGCTTTCTCTCCTCTGATCAGTGGCAAGGCTAACAGACTGCACACGAGTAGGTCCGTTCCACTGTATCCATCAGATAACAAACACCCCACTTTCTCCAAGCAGGTCGATCGTACTTGCCCTCACAGTCATCCGTAAATCAGCTGGGTTCTACTCAAGGGAATGGAAACAATGGTCTCTTCTTACTCTCAGCGTCTAAGCAGGCTTGTCTGCAGGAAGCTCATGCACTGTCTGACTGTTGGGTCTTGCTGGAGTTCCTCTGCTAACCAAAGGATCAGCAGTTCAAATCCATCAGACACTCCTTGGAAACCCTCTGGGGCAGTTCTGCTGTATCCTATCAAGTCTCTGTGAGTCAGAATTAACTCAGTGGCAATGAGTTTGGTTTGGGTTTTGGGTTTCCCAGGATCCAGATACCATGCAGAGATTTCATGCATTTCTGTGGACTAAAGATGGTGTTAGATCTTTGTGTCCTTTGCTTGGGGGGTGGTGGCGGGGGTCACACTCAAGAAATATTTAGTATACAAAGTGCAGCTGAGGGGACAAGACCAGGGAGACATTCAACGATAAGGTGACTAGACGAATCTATGTTACCAGTGTGTCACATAGCCAGGGAATATTGCAGAGTCGTCCTGATACTGGAATGTCTCTGAAGGGTAAGTGGAGCTAGGTTGATTTAGTGCTTTTGCCAGCTCAGCGCAGAGTTGGAATAAGGCAGTACAGAAGGATGCAACAACAAAACCCCTGACATCTTGTCCTTGCAAAGTCTAAAACACAGCCGCTTTTGCTGAGGCTGTGCTGCCCACTGAGAGAGGTAAATTCAGTATTAGGCCTGTAGAGACTAAGCAGAAGTGATGCTTCTGTCACTTACACAGCAGTCTTATTGACTGAGTCCTGGTCTTATGTGATGGGTGGGGGCAGGGCAGCCAGGATTCCCTAGTAACAGCTCTGATAGAGGGGGGAAGCTGATTTAAAAACCTCTGTGTGGTTGATATGTCATTTCCCCAGCCCCCTTGCTTGTAGGTTTTGATCATCTGTGTTCTATTTTAAAAGAAAAATCATGGTACAGCTTTTTATGGCAGTAGGATAAATCTGTTAGTGAATAAAAATTTTAAATCCAGCATTATATTAGTGGCTGGTAAGTAAAATTTCCTGTGATTTAGTCCTTTAACAACCCACTGGAGCCCAACATTTTACTAGTTTTAAATGTTGCCAGTGTCCGTTCCATTTATTAAATTGAAGTCATTGTTCCAGTATTGAAGCTTCTGGCTTGAGGCTGGAGGGTGGACAGCAGAATCTTAAAATTGTCTCTTACTCCATAGATGAGGGAGCATATCATTCTTGTTGGGTTGACTCCAACTTGTACCTCTGCTCAGCTGCCAGAGAGTGTCTTGGATGACAGAGGTATAGTGTCTGGCATTTTGGAGCAAGTTGTCTGGCGCTGCCCAGTCCTTAAGAACATGTCCAGCCCTTCCAAGTGCTCAGAGCAGTTTTTAGAAAATTTGCTTCAGGATGGGCACCCTCAGTGTAATTTGTTCCAGAGCCATCTCTTGAGCTGTACAGGCCTCATCTCTGGTGTCCCATTTCCCACCATGACTCATGCTGCTCTGCTGCTTAGTCCGTTCTGTGTGTTGCACAGGTTACTCAGCTTCCTTGGCTCTAAACAGGCTGTCGTGGTTTCCTGGCAGTTTACTACATCTAGAGACTAATGACCAGTAAAGAAGCACCTCTCGCCCTTGGCCCAGCTCCCCACACAGTTGGGTATCACCTAGCCTCCTGTCAGCCCCAGAAGAGTTGGGTCAGAAAAATCAGCTGCAGCTCTTTATTCAGGGAACAGAGCTTCATTCCAGCTAGTGTTCTCAAGGGTAGACATTTCATATTCCAATTTACATTGTACTGTTAAGTAACTTGAACTTTTGGTTGGTTATCAGTCACAGTGTACCTTGGTTTTTCCATCTGAATCAATGACAGTTGCCTTAATGCACCCCAAATAGTTGTGAGAATCTTATTTGAAAAGAGTGTGAAAATTTATACATGTAAAATAATGTATAAGACATGCGATTGATTGCTTAGGCTAAAAAGTCAAATCACTAGGGATGCTCAGTGGAACACTATGCAATGATAAAGAACAATGATGATTTTAGGAAACATCTCATAACCTGGTTTCAATTGGAGGACATTATGCTGAGTGGAAGGAGTCAGCGACAAAAGGCCAGATACTGTATGAGACCTCTACAATAAGAACTTTAAAACAGACTCATGCATAGAAGGAAAGACTCGTTGACGGCTGCAAGGATGGGGAGGAAACAAGGGCGAGGGGGGAGGGTTTAGATTAGCTGATTGATAGAAATTTGCTTGGGTGAAATCTGTAATAGCACACATTAGAAGATGAATATTAACTGGACTTCAACATAACATGATTACTCCTCCCATCTTATCCCAATATTGCAAAGACGGAGTAATTGTGGCGGGGGGGCTGGGGACCATGCTCTCAAGGGAAATCAAGGCCAGTTGGCATTTTACTAAGACAGCCCCCTGCACCCCAAATTGGTGAATGGCGTCTGGGGCCTTAAAAGCTGCCAAGCTGCCATCAGAGGGTACAGCAAAGGGTCCCAACTCAGCAGGAACAGATGATCACCAAGGACTAAGAAGACATGGGGGGAAGAGAACCCAGAAAACAAAGAGACCCACATAAGTGGGTGGCTGCATTGACCAGAAGAACCAGATGTGCCCCGCCATCAGCAGTGATAGCCATGATGGAGCTCACAAAGTTGAGTCTCACTGGCAACACAAGGATAAAAAGGGGTGCACCCTGAGCTCTCCACTAAAAAAGACCGCAATTGATGATACGGTGCCTCGGGATTCCCCTGGGAGCATGGCACCTGGCCCTTGGTCCATCTCATAATGGAGGTCAACTCTTCAGACGGGAATGGATTGGACTTGGTGACACAGAGTGACCATATCATGTGTGCACTGTATGGTTCTGTGCATCTATAGGATGACATCCTGCTGACCTCTTACTGGAGGCAGGGGAGTGGGTGGAGACAAGGGGATAGGAGATTGTTGGGAGGATAAGAGGAGAAGAGTGTGCTGTCACCGGGCAGAGAGAGCAGTGGGAGCTGCATATAGGTGGGCATGCAAATTTATATTGGAATGTACATTTTCATTCAATCATAATAAAGAAAAAGGGGAAAAAATCACTGGGGAAATATTTGAAGAAAATGATGCTATCATTTTTCATTTAAGGTTTACTCAGAAAGTAAAATTATTGAAAAATTATTAAATAACTAGTGTATTTGTAACATTAATTCCTTTTTTCTTAACCATGTAAATTAAACAATTTTGAAAAATCTGAGTACTCAGAAATGAGAGCCAGTTAGATATGGGAGATGTTAGTTCTAGGGTTCTGGTTGGACTCCCAAGTCTGATTATTGTGTTTGGGTTACTGTAGTTCCCTGGATAGCTTCAGTAATATAGTTTCCTTTTTGTCTGACCTGTACTTGGAGGTATTCAGATGAATGCTTTCTTCAGCCTGTTTGCTGTTGTTAGGTACTGTTCAGTCAGTTCCAACTCACAGCAAACCTCTGTACAACAAAACAAAACACTGCTCAGTCCTGCACCATCCTTCCAGTCACTGCTGTCTGTGAGCCCTGTTGCTGTCACTGTGTCAGTCATCTCATCAAGGGTCTTCCTCCTCTTCACAGACCCTCTTACCAAGCAAGATGTCCTCCAGGGACTGGTCCCTTCTGATAACATGTCCAAAGTATGTGAGACAAAGGCTCACTCCAAGGAGCAGTCTGGCTGTATTTCTTTCAAGACAGGCCTGTTTTTCTGGCACTCCATGGTATTATTTTTCCCCAACATCTTAATTCAAAGGCGTCAGTTTTTCTCTGGTCTTCCTTATTCACTGACCAGCTTTCACATGCATATGAGGCAATTGAAAATACCCTTGCTTGGGGCAGGTGCATCTTAGTTCTCAAAGTGAGTCTTGGCTTTTCAACACTTACGAGAGATCTTTTGCACCAAATTTGCCCAAATTTGATTTCTTGACTGCTGTTTCCATGGACATTGATTGTGATCCAAGTAAAATAACTTCCTTGACAACTTCAATATTTTCTCCATTTATCATTATGCTTGCTTATTGGTCCAGTTGTGAAGGTTTCTGTTTTCCTTATGTTGAAGTGTAACCCATACTGAAGGCTATGGTCTTTGATCTTCATCATATCGTCTTCACTTTCAGCAAGCAAAGTTGTGTCATCTGCATATGGCAGGTTGTTAATTGAGTCTTCCTGCAATCCTGATGCCCTGATTTCTTTATATAATCTAGTTTCTCCAATTATTTGCTCAGCATACAGATTGAATACATATGGCGAAAAGATACAGCCCTGCGACACACCCTTCCTGTCTTTAAACCACACAGTATCCCCTGGTTCTGTTCTAATGGCTGCCTCTTGGTCTGTATACAGGTCCCACATGGGCACAGGTAAGTGTTCTGGAATTCCCATTCTTCAAAATGGTATCCATAATTTGTTATGATCCACACAGTTGAATGCTCTTGCATAGTCAGTAAAACACAGGTAAACATCATTCTGATATAGTCTGCTCTCAGCCAAGATTCATCTGATGTCGGCAGTGATAGCTGTGGTTCCATATCCTCTTCTGAATTCAGCTTGAATTTCTGGCAGCTCCCTGTCAGTGTACTGCTGCAACCATTTTTAAATTATCCTCAGCAGAATTTTAGTTGCATGTGATATTAATAATAATGTTAAAAAAATTTTGCATTCTTTTAGGTCACCTGTCTTTGAATGGGCTCAGATACAAATCTCTTCCAGTCAGTTGGCCAGATAGCTGTCTGCTGAATTTCTTGGCATAGACAAATGAGTGCATCCATTTATCGAAACATCTCAATTGGTATTCCTTAATTCCTGGACTCTTGTTTTGCACTAGTGCCTTCAGTGCAGCTTGGACTTCCTCCCTCAGTACCATCCCTTTTTGATCACATGCTACCTGTTGAAACGAAGGAATGTTGACCAGTTCTTTTTGGTGTGGTGTCTCTGTGTATTCCTTCCATCTTCTTTTGATGTTTCCTTTATCATTCAATATTTTGCTCATAGAATCCTTCAGTGTTGCAACACAAGGCTAAAATTTTTTCTTTAGTTCTTTCAGTTTGAGGAATGCTGACTGTGTCAACCCTAGAGACAGCTGCAATTCAGTAGTAGAGAGACTGATCCCACTTCATCCTTCTATTGATGTCAGGTGATAATAAGGAAGTTAAATTACTGTAAGGTGCTTTAAACTGTTCTGATGAAGTCTGCCCAAATATGGGATAGGTTACTGAGTTTTTCATTCTCACCTTTATTTTTCGTATATAGTTGTCTACCTCCCATATTTATCTTCAGGTATTTTATCTTGTCATAGTCTTGATTACTTGCCTTTTATCCTTTGCTTCTTACCACTAAAGTCACATCCTGACCCATTCATTATGATAAATTTTTTATTAACCAGGAGGCCTTTTTTTTTATGCTTGAGTGAAAATGTACATTCCCATATAAATTTGCATGCCCACCTATATGCAGCTCCCACTGCTCTCTCTGCCCGGTGATAGCACACTCTTCTCTGTTCCATACATGTCTTATCCTCCAAACAATCTGCTATCCCCTCCTCTCCACCAATACCCCCACCTCCAGTAAGAGGTCAGCATAGAACCATAAAGTGCACACATGGTATGGTCACTCTGTGTCGCCAAGTCCAATTCATTCCTCTCCAGAGAGCTGACCTCCATTATGATCTGTGGACAGAGGCAGCATCAGGGGCAGGGGCCATGCTCCCAGGGGAACTCCGAAGCCTCTGGACCATCAATTGCAGTCTTTTAGTGGAGATCTCAGGGTGCACCCCTTTTTACTCTTGCATTGCCAGTGAGACTCAACTTTCGTGAGCTCCATCACAACTATCACTGGTGGTAGCCAGGCACCATCTGGTTCTTCTGGTCACAGGTTGATGTAGTCACCCACTCAAGTGGGTCACTGTCTTCTGGGATCTCTTTCCCAACCAGGAGGCCACTTTAATGATCTGCTTATCTGAAATGATTCTGATTTGTCTCTTATTGCTGAAAAATTTTGTAAGTAGTGTTTGATTCTATTTTCCCCTCCTAGTGACTACAGTTAATGCAATTACTGTGTATATTTTCCCCTCCTAGTGACTACAGTTAATGCAGTTACTGTGTAGGAGTTGAAAACTGGTAGCCCTTGGGCTTAGTAACCCACAGAGATATCTTGTTTGGCTCATAATGTTAAAGGCAATTTACATATTAGTGCTTTAAACGAGGCTCGCCCACTCCCGCTGACCTTTGTCCTTATCACTGTCTGTCATCTTACTGTTGGCCTGTTTCATTCACGTATATTTCCTGCCTTCCTCTGTGCGTTTGTGTTTTCAGCCGTGAATGAAAATATTCTTTAATGGTTTACCTTCTTTGTCGTGTGTCAGGATCATCACTGTAAGCATTAGTTTTCTGTGTGCTGTGCTGTAGAGGTGGAAAGTATAGGTTAAGAGATTACACTCTTGCCATTCAGGGAATTTTAAACAGAAGAGAATGTTAGTGACTAAGTGGAAAAGTTGGGCTCAATATTGGGTGACTTGCTCAAGGTCACAGAGCTAGTTTAGTGACAAGTATGACACTACAGTCATTTCCTGACCCTTTATATTATTTCTGCTACACAATACTGTTTGTTTGTTTTTTTTAACTTCTCTTTCCTGAAAGCAGTGTGGGGGGGGGGTAGTTTTTACTAAGTGCATTTGTGGCTTACTCCGACTGCATCACATAGTACATAGACTTTAGAGTTCCAGACCCTTACCAATCAATCAGATAATGGTATTTGGGGGTAGTACTGGGGTGTAGACTTAGATATCAGGAGGCAGATCTCTTCAGTCTGAATCTACCAATGACTTGAGATTTAAGTCAAGTGACTTTACCTGTTCAGAGCCTCCATGTTCTCCCAAGCAGGTAGTATCTATATGATATTGCTGCTGCTGTTTTTACTGTAACCATTATAAAACTCAGCAGCTACCACATTAGTCTGCGTGTAAAAATCAGAGGACTGACTATGTTCAGTGCAGTGCCCTCTTCTCTCTGACCCTTGCATCTTAGTAATTATTTTGGATGTGGAAAATGGAGAAGGCTGTAATAAGAGAGTTGAACTATACCTTCAATACTAAGCAGTATCCTAAAAGAAGATAAAAATAATAAATCATTTTTATTTTGGCCATTCTGTGTTTTCTGATGCTTGTGTGCATGTGTGTGTGTACACTTGAAACATTTGTGCATGTCAGTGGCTGAATTTGGTGACATTTATCTTACTGGTTGCTTGTTTCATTCACCTGCATTCCCTGCCTTAGCCTTGTGCATTTGAGTTCTCACACTTCTTGAATGAAAGTGCTCTGTAATGGATCATTTTCTTTCTAGTATAAAAACATATTTTTCTTCACACTTAAGATTTGATAAAACACTCAAGGTGTTGACTCAATGTATTTCATTCATTAAGAGCTTTTCTGTTTCTTCTATATTATTGAACCTTTATTTCTCTTCAAAGTTCTTAATAGTGGCAGTCTAAAACAAAAAAGAAAACCTCTTCTAAAGTTCTGAAGGATGAGTTCAAGTGTTTTCTGTCTTTGACACAGAAAACTCGGACTAAATACAGAGTTAGGCAAATCAGCCTATATCATGTGTCTTAGAAGATCCAGTCCCTGGAAGTTAACCATCCATCATCTGGGCAGTGTACACAGGCGATGGAATTGCTCTCTTAGATGTTGTTTTATGTAAGGTCTTGTCAGAAACTGAATTTATAACATCATTCATTTTTTTGTTAACTGATTATAATGACTACTTGATATTTTAATCAGCTAGTGCCTCTCTAACAGAAATACCACAGAGTGAATGGCTTTAACAAAGGGAAGTTTATTCTTACACAGTCTGGAAGGCTACAAGTCCAAATTCAGTATGTCCGTTCCAGGGGAAGGCTTTCCCCCGGTTACATCAGTCTTTGTGCAGGGAACATCTTGGCTCAGGAACCTCAGATCTGAAGGATGCGCTTCTCCCGGTGCTGCTTTCTTGTTGGTGTGAAGTTCCCAATTCTCTGCTTGCTTGTCTTCCCTTTTATCTATTGTGGGATGAAAGAATTAAGGGTGGGGCAAACCACACTCCAGGGAAACTCCCTTTATGGTGGAGCAGGGAGGTAATCCTATGAAGGCATTTACAGTCCCACCTTAATCCGTTAACATACAGTACAGGAAAATCACAAAATGGAGGACAATCACAAAATATTGAGAATCATGGCCCAGCCACATGGCTACACATATTTTTTGGGGGGACACAGTTCAGTCCATGACACTTAGTGATGAATCCTGTTACTGAAATAGTGAATACCGTGTGAGATTAACAGATACTTATTTGGTAGTTTTAGAATCTTTTTAACTTATGTGTTTATGCTATTATTGTAGATAATTTAAAACATGTTTTTAAGCATCAAGTGTGTTGTTCAGTGTGTACTTTTTTTAAAGTTATTTTTTAAAGTATTTCCAAACATTTGGTGATTTGTAAGACTTCTATTTGTTTAAATGTAAGGAAAATACTACATTATGTTTTCTACATAATATATACATTTTCCAATGTTTTCTTTTTAAGAAAAGAATGGTAGAATTGAGGATTCTTAAATGGTTTCTTTGCCTGTGGAAATGACTGATCCAGGTCTCAGTAGCCAAGTGCCGTCGAGTTGGTCAGTAGGTATAGATATATTCTGCATAGAATTTGTTTAAATAATCTGTGACATTAACCTCTTATAGCACCTGGCTCTGTCTTGTGTTTCTGTGAAACAAGAACTTCCTACATTATATTAAATGGTACCCAGGGCTTGGAGTGGGCAAAACAGTCTGTTTTATCTGAACAATGTTCCATAAAAAGATAGGGCTTTTTGGTTTTGTTCCTTCTTCCCCTCCCCCGTTTTAAGGCTATCACTGTACTTAAACAGTATTTGCAGATTCAGCTTGTCAGGGATAGCTTCTGTGAAAGCCATCTACAATCATAATTCTTTTGTGAGGAAGACCATAGCAGCTCCAGGGTAGAGGAAGGAGAGAATGTCTAAGGTGTCTGGCATGAGCAAGGCAGTGCTGCCTTTAAGTCGTGGATGGAGCCGTGGAATGGTGAATGACAAACTGGTGGTGTATGCAGTCGTGTTCTGTCACAGATAGTTACAGAGGTTTGTGCATCTGGCTAAACTGGGGTTTAATTTACAGGTTAATAGCTTCCATGTCATAGCTCATTGTAACACAAACACCGTGATTCAGGTACCTTTTTATAGTAGAAAACAACTAACTTATACAGATTGCAAGAAGTTCTTATGTTGTTTTGTCTGCTGTCCTCACTGCTGTGCTTACATTTAAATCAGACATCTGTTTTATGCATTCAGAGTTACAACCCTGAACTACTACAGAGGTACAGGAAATCGGGGCCATACCTAGATTTCTACACAGGTAAATATTCCATGATGTGTTTAATTTCTGAACTAAGAAGGTGAAGAGGTAGCATCTGCTTTCTTAACCCTGTATCCTTTTTCTTTTATTTTTTCTTTTTTGGCAATTCTCATTTTAAAAAAGAAAGAAAACATAATCTGAACTAACATAAAAATGTTTGATTAGATAAAAATCAAGTGATTGAAATGTAATTGACATTGGACATACAAGCCACATTTAATTAGCTTTTTCTCTGAGTTAAAAATTCTTACTAGACAATTTGTATTATTCATTAGTTATCATCTCTTATTTTTGCATTGCGCTTGACAGCTTTCTAAACGTTCCCCACCATTAATTAATTCATTTGATCCTCAGCATTCTTCTGAAGCAAGCAAAGCTGTGTAGCTTAGCACTTCAAAGAAACTTCACACAACTTAAGTGTAAGCCATCTGAGTTCTGACTTTGGCCTCCTTGATCTTTTATTATAGAGAAATATATTACAACAGCTACCATCCCCAGCAGGCAGTGTTCTTTTTCAGGCTACTTGTTTATGTCATTTGCTCTAGCATTCTGCTGTGTTGTACATTGGGATCTATAGTCTTCCAGGGGCCATGGCTTCTTTATTTAAGTACCACAGCTATACTCTTGCTTGATGCAAATGAAGACAGTTCCCAGGATCTTTGAAGGGTCTTTAGATTGAGGCAGAGTTTGACTATAGCTGTTTTAGCAGTCTTTATAGTCGTGCATAAGGCATTGTGGGGAAAGTGAGTTGAGTTTATCCACCAGAACATGAATGGATGAAATAAATACGTAAACTGCGTTTCAATCAGGCTGTTAAATAAAGGGTCTAATTCCCTATAGAGATGGATTATAAACCCTATCGATATAAATAAAAAGTCTAATCCCCTGTGAAGATGGAATGTAAAACCCGTTGATGTAAATACCAGCATATGTGTGTGTGTGTTTTGAAGGAAGAATAAACCCTGAAGAATATTTTTTTTAATTAAAAAAGTGAGCCAAAGTCTAATCAGTACTATGACATATGCAGTCACCACCATCTGTTAAGCATCCATGCAGAGAAATTTGAACTTTGTCAGAAAAAATCTCTGCTAATTCCAACTGCTGTTCTTCCTTAATTCATTTATATCATACTGTACCAATTCCATGACACCCAAAACCAGGAGACAAGTCCTTCCATAGACAACATACTCCGCTCACCATGTAAAATGAGGTTGCATACACTGCCTCTATCAGACAGGTGGCATTTTAAAAGGGGATATATAAGAGATTAGAAGCTGTTTTTCTGGTTATTAATATCAGTGTTCGGGGAAAACATTCTAGTGGCTGACAAAATGAATAAAAGATAATTATTTGTGGGAAAATATATTTTTACAGCTGCTGCCACTAGTGTTCTTCTCTGTTAGAATTCATTCCTATGTGTCTTCCCTCTGATACTCCCTCTGATTACTTCAGTGTGTATTCTCCCACTTAATTTCATTCATTAAGAAGGAAGCTATTTGAGTTTATTCTTTTCCTACAGCCTTCTGTGTTGTTTGCTCGTAAGTTGGTTGGATCTTCGTTTAATTTTGTCCTTTAAACAACACATACCTGTTACATAATATTGTAATTGTGTCATTAATGTTATGCCAGTAACACGAACGCTGTTCTTTAGATGATAGTGACAGGACAGCATTCTGAAAACTGCTGCCTTACCTTGGTCTTGCATCCTCAGTGCTGTTGAGTATAGTGATGTAAGATTAAGTGGTTGAATTTCTCATCAGACAATAGAAGGTTTTTTTGCTTTTTTTTTTTTCTCTCTGTTGGTAAGTGCTGGCTTCGTCAACAAATACAAATTTCTCCAGATGAGTTTTACTGTGCACATACAACTTGGCATCCTCCTTTCGTTTTGAACAGTTGGTAAGTCTGAAGACTGACCTGGAAAGGTTCTCACTGCATCTTTGGCAGGAAGAGGCGTAAGCTTTGTGGTTAGCTCTGTGGATTTGGGACAAGTCTCTTTCAGCTCTGGTATGAAGGGTGAGAGTTACACTCCAAGTGTATGGTTAACTCGTAGAGTAAAATTTTTAGTACCATCTTATGCTAAGATGTCTGAGTGGCATGGTGCTCTGATTCTTGATATAAACAGACCATGCAGCACAAGAGTGACAACCAAATGAGGGACTGACCCTGTGAGATAGGAGACCTCCAGCTGTGGACGGCGGGGCCTTGTGCCTGGGGTTACTTTTGAGAGAACCTTTCTAAACCTTGCAGAGAAGTTTGTTGATGGAAATTAACAGATGGCTTGATTGGAGTGGTGGGGGCTGCATCTTCTCCCTTGTATATTGACCGAGGGCATGGAATGGGAAACCACTGATATTGATAGCAGAAAGTGGAACCCAATTTTCTGCTGCATCTAACATAAACTTCTGTGTTTTTCTTTGGGCTCTGTCTTGCTGTCATGTGAACATGTTGATGGTATCGCTGAATGTCACAATATTGATCACAGTGACTACCTGTCTTGGAACTGTGATATGAAGTGTCAGAAGCTTTGTGAACTCTTCTGCCTAGACAAGCCCCATTGAAACTTAGTGGTGGAATATCAGGGTAATCTGAGGCATTCTGGGTTTATAGAGCTTTGCTTGACAGATGGATTGAAGGGGGTGGTGCTAGACACTTTGGAGGTCTCACTCATTGGCCTATTGTTAATAGAAAATATATTAAGGAGAGAAGATAAGTTATTAATTTTCTCTCCCTCCTTCTTACCTTCTTTTCTTGCCAGCTTGTTTTTGGCTCCAAATAATGAAAAAAATCAAACCCATTGCATCAAGTCAGTTCTGCTTCATAGTGACCATATAGGACAGAGTAGAACTGCTCTATGTGGTTTCCAGGGAGTGCATGGTGGATTTTAACTGTCAACCCTTTGTTTAGTAGCCACGGCTCTTAGCTATTACATCACTAGGGTTTCTAAATAATGTGTTAGTGAATGATAAATGGCCAGTTTTTGAACCTTAGCCTTTTCTCAGAGCTTCAGATTAAAGTTCCCAGATAATTAGCTGCATTTAAAGGTTTCTCTGTGTGTAAATAGTATTGAAAATACAAAAATATTTGTTAGTGTAATCTTCATTAATAGCCAGCAGAAATCATGATGTCTTTGTTTAAAATACATAATAGTGGAAGTATAGGCTCACCTCCTATGGAAATGGGAGTAGACACCTTGTACAGGGGCACTGAGAAGTTTGACACCACATAGCCAGGACTTATAAAGTAGTAGTTGTAACTATACTCTCTGCTGGCCCACCCAGAATTGGCACTGAAGCATATCAGGGTCCTCCTTATGTTTTACATGAGTGTTACGGATTCCAAAACAGCGAGACAGAACTAGAACAAAACTAGACTGTGGAATTTAGAAAGGCCAATTAGTGGATGTGGCAGCTTTCCTTGAAAAGGATGTACACCTAAGGAGTCTCTACTGCAGAGTTCACTCAACTTGGGATTGTTGCTTTTTAAACTGCAGTGATAGATTTTTAAGTGCCAGAGGCATTGATGTTAACCCCAAAACCTGATTTTTAAAAATTTCACAGACATCCTCGGGCACACAAACCACATGCTTGGTGTTCTGTGCTGGTAAGCAGCGAGGAGTGCAGGGGGCAGTGTTTCTGAGCAGCACTGGGAAATACCAGAGCTGTCTTTCCAAAAAAGCAAAAAAGAAAGAAAGAAATAAAAACTTTACCCAGCTTATGGTATGATGTGACCCATGTCCAATCCGCACAGCTTCTTCTCTTGCTCCCATCTTTCCTCCATCCTGTCAAGGACTAATGTAAGTTTCAGTGTTTTGATCTGGGTCCCCGCCATCCTAGCTTCTGTGGGCTTTGTTTCAGGTACTGGGGGGAAGAAACAGTTGTGGATGCACTGTGACTCACTTGACTCCCACTCTCCTGATTCTGGTTCTGATTGGCCATCACCTTGCTCTAGCCATATGGCCCCAGAGTACTCTACCCTGCCTCCCTGCTGACTCCTTTCCCCTACTGTTCCCTTCTGTTGTAGGAAGCGCTGAGAGGCTGGAGCAGGCTCAGGCTTTGTCTCGTGCTGCTAGTTTACTTCAGTTAGGCAGTAAGTAGGAGAACTCTATTTCCTAAGGATGGCTGTAGAGGAGAAAAACACCCTCTCCTTTTGTGCCTGGTACAGTAGTTATTTAGTTTCCTGTGTTCAGAGTTCATTTTGTGGCAGGTGTCACATTTGTATTGTATCCTTTCCTCCTAGTTTTTCTCTCCTCCCCCTGATTTGAGCTGTTTTTTTGGTGAGGGTTCTCAGAGTCCCTTTTCTCTGGCTGCTGCTGTTACTCTTTAGCTAGTTTGTGACATGTTTGATGTCTAATGGGGAGGAGAACTCAAAGCAACTCTAAATAATTCTTAGATGCCTGAATGTCCTGGCAGTCACCCAGCAGTTCGATCTCCGTGTGAGACTCGGAGTCACAGCCGGCACTGGGGCCACCGTTCCTCTTGCCTCCCCGCTGCAGTGCGGTGTGCGATTGCTCTGCCTTTTCATACTTTGGGAGAGATGTGTGAAGACCTGAAAGTTCATTTTTATAACCATGTGCTATTTTTATTAATTTGCATTTTATTCCTGTGCAGGTGGTTTCTGCAAAGACTTTGGACTTTACATCTTTTTTTCTTTCTTTTAATATTTATGCAAACAGGCAGTGCTAGCGAAGTATAAAGTATAGCAAAACCAGTTTTTTAATTGGTCTTTCTGTGGTGTTTTTGTTGTTTGAAAATAGTAATGTTTTTAGACTCTCTCAGGTATGTATCTTGTATTGACTTAAAGGTTTTAAAAATCCATTTTTAAATATCTTGTAACTATTTTAATGTTCAAATATGTTGAATGAGTAGCCTACAAGTTTAAATCCTTTGGAGAATACGTGCAATGGGAAAGAGTTGGTTAAAATCATAAAGAGAAAATTGAAAATCAGCCTGGGCCTTGTGGTTTCACTTAACCCTTTATTTAAAGCTCTTCATTCATTTCCCACTTACAGTCTATGTTAGAAAATAACCAGTCTGTTCTTACCAGATGGATAACCAGCATCAGCTGATGTACCCACTTGAAAGAGTAGGAGAGGCATAGTGCTTACACTTTGCTCCAGTCCTAGGGAAGGAGAGTCAGAGCCCAGGTCTGGCCCCAGATGGCTACTTATATATTCTCTGAGCCATTTGCTGGTCCTTGGTACCATCACTTCCCAGATCATGTGACGAGAGCAGTGTATTTACTCAGCAGCAGAACTCTAGGCATGGAGAATATAGTTGTGAGCAAAATAAGTCCCTGCGTTCAGGTGGCAGTAACACATGTTAAAATGTGTTCTTGTAGTAATGAAGGTATCCAAGTACACATTTGCTTGGATTGAACAAGGTTTACAAGTTTCAAGAAACCTTAATTTTAAATTTTTATACCATACAGCCAAATCCCTAGCTTGCCTAAACCAATGTGTATGTTTTCACAGAACCTATCTCAGCAAAGGAGTCGTGCTCATGAATTACACATTTTAATAATTCAGAATACCTCTTGTTTATATTGCTAGGTACAAGGCTGCTTTGTTTTAAAACTCTGTTTAATGTTTTAAACTGGAATAGATACTTGATGTTGGTTAACAAAAATAGTATGACTGACCTCTGTGCTTCTAGATGGGAAAAAAAATACTGGCCAGCAATCTAAGCCATGCAGTTCGGAGTGCTTTACATGTATTAGCGCGTTTGAAACCTAAAGAGTAGATCTTGTTAATCACCTCCTTTTATAGAACGGGAAGTTGATGTACAAATAGGTTAAATCATTTGCCCAACATCACACAGCTGATGAATAGCAAAACTGAAACTGGAACTGAGGCAGTGTGGCTCCAGAGGCTTACTGTCACTACTGCTCAGTGTTGCCCTTCCTAGCATGTTAAGATAATAATTGTTAGAAACTGGACCCTGCTATGTTACCTCCGTGAGTTTTTCTTTTCATCTGTGTGCCTCAGTTTTCCATTATCTATAAGCCATTTGTTATACTGTGAGTTTCATGTTACACAGTAATGTCAATTATTAAGTACTTTAAATTCCTCATAGGTGGAATATATGTAAATTTTAGATATAACTAGTTTTAGATGAGGCAAGTTAAAGAAAAAAAATGTGATCAGCATATAATTGCTTCATATTTCTTTGCTGCTGACAGAGAGCTATCCTAACAGATTTTCTTTCTCTTTGTCTTCATTTGGTAGAAAAGAGTAGTTGAACAGCTGCGGAAGAACCTGATAGTAAAGCAGGATCAACCAGACAAGTTCCAGATACAGCCATTGCCGCAATCTGAAAACAAACTACAAACAGCACAGCAGCAGCCACTACAGCAACTGCAGCCGCAACAGCAGTACCACCACCACCACACACAGCAGTCGGCGGCCCCCTCTCCCAGCCTGACTGCTTCCCAGGTACAGTGTGGGCAGAGCTGTTCAGGCCGGCCAGTGAGTACTGACTTGTCCTTAGTCATACAGCGCTGGATCTTGTTTCGTTCTCTACTGACCAGCACTAAACAAATGGTATTTTGGTTGCCCTTTTACACTGTAACTGGGTTAAAAATTATTTGAAACTTATTAATAGCAGGAAATAATATTAAGGAACAAAAGTCAATTTTCCTACCAGTCCAAAGAAGGGGAAGAGGTAGTCAGTGACAAAGAAATAATGCGTCATTGCCTTAGAACAGAATTAAAGCCGTACTTTGAATGTCCAGAACTATGTGTTTTATTGATTCTAAAGGTCTGTAAGACTTGACCTCCTCCAGAGTTGTTTTTGGGAAATTCTAGCAATTAAGAGTGGAGTTGTTTCAGTATCAGTGTCCGTAGATCAGATGGAAAAAACATAGAGGATGATAAATACTTCCATTATTAATAGAAATAAAATACTCATTTCTAAGTGCATAGTCATGGGAATATGACTCGGTTCCCGTGCACTGTAGGGTACCTCAAGTGGAAACTACAGGTCAAAATCAGGATGAAGAGGAGGAAACTTAGTAACATTCTAAGTAGGTGTAGCTGTATAAATGTGTTTACTTCAAAGGACATTTAAAGAAGCATATAATGTAAGGATAACAGGCAGTCAAGATACACGAAAAACACGTATTTGGAAACAGAAATGGAATTCATTTAAAATTATCCAGGCTACTTCTCCACACATGTACCGGTAACATAGACATGCCTTTCAAAAAGAGATGGTTGAGCAGTCATCTTGACCCTTGGGGTCACAGACCACTTTAAGACTCTTTTGAAACCATGGACAACCTCTCAAGAAAAATGCACATTTACACCTGTACGTTCATTTTTTTCCCATGAACTCAAGGACTTTGTAACTGTCTGCATCAGCACCCCTCACCTACCAACACTAAGTCTTTCTGTGTCTTTATATGTCCAGGAAAAAAAGACAGTTTACTTTATCATTGACTGTTTATGGATATTGGGCTGGTTCATCAATACAACACTGTGCAAGTAAATTACTTTTTAAAATGCTAAATAGTATTTTTTACATACTAAAGTTATTTAACATTTATATAGAGTTTAGTACATACCAGTCCTCTCCTAAGAGCTTTACATATATAACATAGGTAATCCTACCCCAACTCTATGAGAAGAATACTGTTATTAATATCTCTCTTAATATAGAGGAGAACACTAAGATACAGAAAGATTCAATTGTTTACCTAAGATCACATATGTAGTGTTTGACATAGCCAGATGTTCTGGTTGAAAAAACTATCCATTCATTCAGCCAGTCTTGTATACTGCCATAGCCTCCCCATCCCCAAAAAAGTCAAATAAAGAAAAACGGAAATACCTGTTATAAATCAGACAGTTAGAGTGGCCTACGTAATTTTTACCCTGAGAGTATTTGCATGAGGCATTCTAGCTGACTTTACAAAAATCCTCTGAGGCTAACTTTCATTGCTTCTGGAAGGTCACTAAGATTACTTTTGTCAGAGTTTAAACAGCTGAGTTAGGTTATCCTTTTCCAAAGTTCACAATGCTCACAAAGTGTTTACTTGGAAGAAGTATGGTAGACTTCATTGTTTGCTGGCATGTAGTTTTCTCTCTTAATCCGTGGAAACTTTCTGTTCAGGTAGCATTCTGAGTTGCACAAATTAGAGAAAATAGCAGGTATTACCTTCCCTGGTGATCAGTGTTCTGTGCAGCCTTGAGAAGGTGGATGGGGAAGGGCCAGAGGCTGGCTCTCAGACTAGCTGGTAGCACACCTGATGCGTTTAACTGCTGTAACTAATCTTTGTTTTCTATTGTCTAATGCAAATTTTTAATGTTAAAAGTCAGGAAGTACTCTAGGTTGCTTTGTTTTATCTTCTGTAGTAAACTATCAATTGGTATTTATTGGATGTCCTCTATGAGCCAGATTCTGGTAAACAAAGAGGGGGCCTTGGATTTGGTACATTATGATATATGTTTTTATTTGGGGGCCCTAGGATTTGGTACATTATGATATATGTTTTTATTAATTCTGTAAGTAAGTATTTTGTGAGTCTCTACTATATGCAGATAGTGTGCTTGGCAGTGTGAAAGATGGATTCACAAATAAGACAGAGTTTTGTCTTCAGCATTTTTAAATGTAGAGAGGAAGATATCACTAACTAAAAGAGAATAGTCAAGTGGAAGTCCTAGTACACGACTGTGGAAATACCAGAGGGTGGGTCAGAGAGCACTTCATAAAGGAGATGACATTTGAGAAGGGCCAGGACAGATGGATGGGGTTTCAGTGATGGAGCAGAGAGGGAAGAGCATTGCAGGGACAGAGAACAGTATGAACAAAAATATGGATTCCATAAAACAAGAAAGGGAGGGAAATGAAGCCAGCAAGGGGAAGATGGAACTAGCTTGTGGAAGCCCTCCAGTGCATGCCAAAGCTCAGGGGGGTTTTGGCAACCAGAAGGGGAGTCATTAAAGGTTCATGAGGATGAGAACAAAAGCAAGTGGGAGGTTGGATGTGGTGTAAATTAAATGTGTAAGTTCAGAAGGAATAACTATTAGGTAGCATTTTTTTAGTGTAAACCTGGTGATTAGCAGTGTACCTAGGCGTAGAGAGGGGGCAGCGAGGAAGTCTCATCTGGGGGTAGACCAGTTTCTTTTACTTAATCTGACTCATACATGTGTATTTTGAAATGTTCCTCATCTATAGAAAAAGTAAAATAATACAACAGTTGAATATAGGTATACCCTTCAACCTGTAGTTACAGCTCCCTCATTTTTAATAATGTAATACAAATGTAAAGAAGAATGTAATTACTAAAACCAAACAGAAACCCGTAGAGACAAAAAGGGAGTTTTCTTTTTGTGGTCTGTGTGTCTAACAGTGACTTTCTGTTGAAAATTAAAAGAACATAAGAACAGTTTAAAATAGATGTGGAGGTTCATTAGAACCCATAGTAACAGTCCTTAAGTACAGTAGTGCGTTGTACATTGGAGTCCATCTGTTTTCCTGTCAGAGACTCATGTTTGCAGGTGAACAACAGTGTAATAACTAAATACTAACAAGGATTTTTCTGTTAGTGTTCCTTGTCAGTTATTTCTCCATTAACTCTAAGATCATGCAAATTAAGTTTTATGAAAGCTAGAGAACCCCTTTGTGAAACTTTGGGCAAACTATCCCATTACCTTGAAGGTGATCATACTTAGACATTGTCAACTAGCCAAGGACTAATTAATCACAGCTTCCATAAAAATAATTTTCTTTGTTGTTGGGCACATTTCTTCTCTGTGTTTTCTCATTCTCTTGCCAACATAGTTCAGGCATTTTATTAGGCTTGATTTTCAAAGTCCTAGATTCCCTTCATCATCTAAATTCCAGCACTCCACAGATTTGGTTTACATTCTCTGATACTTGGAATAAAATAATGACCATATCAAAGGAAAAGGTCTAAACAATGTTGGTGTAAGTAGTTAATAAAGATATTCTGCAGAAAGTTTTCATTGAATATGTAGTCTAGATCCTCTTGTGTCTATGTGCTACTCAAAGAGTTGACATAAATGATAGATTTTTGTGTTGAAATTAGTAATAGCTAAATATTTGTAAAGTAGAATAAAAGTGCTGAACAAAGATGTGAATAAGCTTGTTTAGGTATCAATGTTTTTTAAGTCTTAGGATTAATAAAGCAAAAAAAACTATTGCCATCAAGTTGTTTATGATTCATAGTGAGCCAGTAGCAACCCTACAGGCAGAGTATAACTGCCTTGTAGAATTTCCAAGGAGCACCTGGTAGGTTTGAACTGCCAGCCTTAGGGTTAATACTAAGCATACCATTTAAGTGAGTTTGAGGTTTTATTAATTATTTTCTAGAATAGTCACTTTAGGGTTACTTAAAATAGGGTGAATTTACCTGAAACAAGGAATGTTCCAAACAAAACTACGCTGACCTTTTTTAAAGCAGTGGCAACATTCATAACTGTTTTTAGGGTCCATGGCAGTGAGTTATGCTAACTAGAGTTTTCCTTCCACAACACGTGGTGGTGGCACCAGGATTCAATGCCATCTGGTGTCACTTGCTCGCCATTTCAACGTTGCTTTGTATTTAAGCATCTTAAATTGAAAGATAGGGCTATAATATAACACTGTTTTTTGTTTTTTTTAAAAAAAAGAAAACAACCTTCATTAAAAAGAGCTGGTAATGTAAAGTCAGTTCTTTTGCTGATATAGTTTTATAACATTTCTAGTAAGTAGAACTTTTTATTTGGTTTCCATCACTAATGGAAAATAAATGACCTGCCTCTCCCAAGATAAATGTCTGTTCCCATTTCACATTTGAGGAAGCAATGGCAGAGAAGTTAAGCCACTCCTGTTTTGTTGCCTTGAACAAGAAACAAAGATTTGAGTGATTTATGTTATGGGCATTAATAAGAATTGCTGATTTGTCTGTGATAGGATAGATGAGGTCAGGTCATTGAAGTTTTTTTGTTAAAAGAAAAATGAAACATGTTTAAAAATTAGATGATATATATATATGTGTGCATGAAAATGATGAATCTAGAACCACACAATTTAATACAGTCCTTATTACAGACACTGAAATACAAATTCCCAGAGTTGTCAAGATCTGTTTCAGAAAACTCAAACCCAATGCCATTGAGTCAGTTCTGACTCATAACTGCCATCAAGTCAATTCCGACTCATAGTGACCCTATAGGACAGAGTAGAACTGCTCCATAGAGTTTCCAAGGAGAACCTGGCAGATTTGAATTACCAACCTTTTGATTAGCAGATGTAGCACTTACCACTACACTACCAGGGTTTCTGTTTCAGAAAAAGTGGAGTACTTTTCACTGGTTTAGAGCAGTGCAGGTCAATACAACTTTGCCATGTTGGGAATGTTTCTGTCTCCTTGCTGTCCAATTTGGTAGTGACTAGTCACATGTGGCTTTTGGGTGGCTAGTACAACTGAGGAAACCCTGATGGCATAGTGGTTAAGTGCTATGTTTGCTAGCCAAAGTTTTGACAGTTCAAATCTGCCAGGTACTCCTTGGAAACTCTATGGAGCAGCTCTACTCTGACCTATGTATGAGTCAGAATCAACTCGACAGCAGTGACTGGCTTTAGTGCAACTGAGGAGCCCTGGTGGTTTGATTAATAGCTCACTTGCTAAGACGTCAGCAAATTGAATCCACTGGCCACTCCTTGGAAACCCAATAGGGCAATTCTCCTTTGTCTGATAGGATTGCTGTGAGTGGAAATGAACTTGATGCCAATGGGTTAGTGCAGCAAGAGAATTAAAGTTTTCGTTTCAACTTGTTTCAGTTAATTTAAATACAAAGAGCCAAATGTGGCTAGTGGCTAGCAAATTGGACATCGCAAGAAGAAAAAGGTTGCTGTATTATCAAAATCAGAACCAAGTTGGACTAAATTTTCGTGTTCCTGAAATGAGTGTATCTTGAGTAACTAGTAGCACCAGATAGATACGTGTTCTGTGTAAAAAGGTATTTATAGTATCTTATTTGTAATTGACTCCTTTAAATATTGGAGTAAAACGTCTAGAAGAATACAGCTTCAGAGCTGCCGTAGCATTTAAGAAACATCACATCTTCTCACCTCAGTTCATCCTCTGAACTGAGAGGCTTTTTGAAACTCAGGTGTTTGTTTCCACCTCGTGGTGTTTTACTGGATCTTTGGTGACTTCTGTAACAGTTCTCCAGAGAAAAGACTTTATGTGGTGACTCACATCACTTCCAAACCACTTGGTTAGTATGTTTCTTTATCTGAAGGTTGGTTTACTTCCTCAAAGGCAGCAGTTATGCTAATCCTCATGTGAATTTCCCTTCCTCCTCTCCAGGATGATACTCACAAAAACGAAAAGACACTATCCTTTTGCCCCAGCATTTGTGTCACAGGAGGCAGCTAACCAGATTATATGATGACTTTCTTCATATTGATGAGGTTGAAGCAATTAAGGATAGAGATGATGTGTGCCCTATTGATTTACAGCTTCCATAAAGTTTCTTAATTGAGAGCAAAGAATTAGAAGAAGCAGAAGAAATAGGTACATATGTATTCTGTACACCCACCCTTTTCATTGTTGCAAACCTTGTGCCTATAATAGTCTTTATTCATTTATGAATGAAGCTAAATTTGAAAACTCTACCAAATGAAAGATTGCCTTTCCCTGTAGTAAACAGTATGCTCTGTGTACACAAAAGAAATGCTATTATAGAGAGACACCTGATTGATTATGAGAATTACTGCTTTATTTACTTCTGGGGCTTAGCAACATACTGTTCAGTGGGATCACAGTTCAGTGTCCTAATATCTATTCTCCATGTTTCCTAGAAGACTGTAACCACAGCTTCTATGATTACCACAAAGACACTACCTCTCGTCTTGAAAGCAGCAACTGCGACCATGCCTGCCTCTGTTGTGGGCCAGAGACCTACCATTGCTATGGTGACCGCCATCAACAGTCCAAAGGCTGTGCTCAGCACAGATGTGCAGAACACACCAGTCAACCTCCAGACGTCTAGTAAGGTCACTGGGCCTGGGGCAGAGGCTGTCCAAATTGTGGCAAAAAACACAGTCACTCTGGTAAGCCAGCAGCTGCTACTCATGTGTGCCCACATGCGAGGGTTCAGGGTATGCATTTGTAGAATATGTCCACTTAGACTCCTGCTGGATTTCTCAGCTTCTGTCATTCTCCTACCATGCCAGATTTCCCTTCACTGCCGACAAGGTGCTCTGGCATTGCTACCATCTGCTTGAATAGCTATGGAGCCGTCCTGATTCTGGTGACCAAAACTCACTCAGTGCATTGTTGAAGTAACGTATGACTTGACAGTAGGGGAGCAGATGTCCTTCACAGGGGCAGACACATGTTTTCATTTATCTTTCCTTCCATTCTTTCCAAAATTCTCCCCGTGAAACCTGAGCACTTAAACTTTTTCTGTACTATATTACCGCTTTGGGAAAAATTCTCTGTTAAATTATTTTAATTCATTATCCGTTTAAGCTGATACAAGAAGAGGTACTGTTTGGGGTGCTTTTGAAATATTCAAGAAATTTTTTAGGTTAATAGCATCAGTGTTCAAGGTCTGTCAGAAAAAAATGTTCTTGAGGGAGAAAGTACTTGAACAAAAAAATTGTTCCTGAAATTTCTAAGGCAAAGCCATTTAGAAACAGGCTTTCTGAAGCTTGGGAAATAACACCTAATTTCTGAATTAAAATTCCTTTCTTAAATGTCAGTTAAGAGCTCTTGGTGGCTTTTGAATAATGCCCAGTGATGAGTGAACTCTGAGAGCAGTAAAGTGATGCTTTACCACTTACCCAGGCATCCTTAGAGAAACAACTGGATAAGGATCCGACTCGACGGCACTTGGCTTGGCTGGCTAAGAGTTAAGAAATTCTCCTTTGGAACAGAGCTGTGCACTGTTAGATAGAGCTCTCGTGTTAGGAGAAAGCCCTTTTGGCTGGGCAGCCTGTCTGATGTCACTTTGGATCCAGTCTTGACTTTGGAGAATGTAAGTGCAAGAGTTCTCAGACATCAGAGGAAGGTGATAAAGGTTGCTGAGCCTGTGTGTTGCGCATTAGGTGTGAGAGGAGGCAAAATGTGGCCGGTTTACATTGTAGGCAAAGCTCACAGGTGAGAAAGTGAAGTTTCTTACTTCAGAATGTTAGTTTTACTGACGTCTTATGTCGGGTAATTAGTTCTACAGTAGAAGCTTGTAGAAAATATTGTCTCAGCCAGAGAATAGTGATGCTGAAAAGACTTTTAACAGTGTCTAGCTTTGATGCTAAATAACTGATTTTTCTCCTGGTGTGTTTATCTCTCATTTTTCAGCAGGTCCAGGCAACACCTCCTCAGCCCATCAAAGTACCACAGTTTATACCCCCTCCCAGACTTACTCCACGTCCAAACTTTCTTCCGCAGGTGAGTAAACCAGTGACAGTCCCAGTGGTGGGTCAGGTGGGACAAAATCCTCATGGTCCCTTTTCTCCTCAGCCATAATGGGGCTTGTCAGGTCAGCTGTATTCAGATCCCACTTAGCTAAAAATTCTGACTGCTAATCTCCTTACTGTGAAGGAGCCTATTTTATCCTCCAAGTTCTTAGCATTGACCAAAGGCGGTAGTGAGGGGAATGGGAAAAAGAAAAATTATCTAGATTTAAAACAGTTGCAATAACAGCATTATAAACCTTATAATGTTAACCTACTACAAGAGTTTAGTCAAAACCTGTCTGGTAGTAGGGAACAAATGTGATGACCACTTGTTATTCTGTCCTGGAAACCTTGGTGGCATAGTGATTAAGTGCTACAGCTGCTAACCAGAAGGTCAGCAGTTTGAACCCACCAGAAACTCCTTGGCAACTGTTACAGGGCAGTTCTGCTCTGCCCTAGAGGGTCGCTAGGGTCAGTATCAACTCAGTGGCAGCAGGCTTTATACACCAAATAAAACAGAAAACAACAGCCAAATTAATGAGTAGAAACCATTCTGTGCTACTCAGGAAAATGAAGGCATAGAACGTCATATTTAAGCACAAAAGCTTGCGTGTGAAGGTTTAGGATCGCGGTCTTCAAGGGGAAGTCCTACCTAGGCCCAGTTGTCTCTGCTTGCCTCCTCTAAAGATATTTTTCTAGCAGTTAGTCTGCACTTGCCATTCTCTTGGAAAAATGTCAGAATTGCCGTAGTCTGAACTTGGAGGGAGTTTTTTTTCTGCAGCTCCAAGTTTCAGGTAAAGAGGGAAGACAAAGCACTTTTGTGATCAGTGGCATTAAATAATTTCTGAGTAGCCTCTGAGGAAGAAACAGACAGTGTCAACATGAGATAAGATGGTTTTAGTCATTTATTAGAGTAAAATATTTGTCTAACAAAATATCTTCTACCTGTCTGATTCTGTGCTAAGCACTATGGACATGCCAGTTTTCAAGGCAGACAGTTCTCTGCCCTCAGGTAGCATCAAGTCTGGTAGTTGTTTCAGACACAGATTGAGGCAATTACAGTGCCTCTAATGGGAAGTACAAGTTAGTTTGTGAACACAAACGAAGGACATCCAACCCAGTCTTAAAAGGATTAAATAAGATTTCCTTGAAGAATTGACAACCAACTTGAGATGTAAAACCCTGTGAAGTTAACCCACCAAGTTTTAGAGGGAAAATTAGAAATGTTCCAGGTAGAGGGCAGTACATATTAGGTCCAGGCAAGAGAAATACTTGCAAGTTTCAGGAACCAAAGGAGATTTGCTCTGGCGGAGCCTAAAGGGTTATATGGCTGACTTGGACTAGAGGAAGAGATGAGGCCAGATGACTGGGAGCAGAGCCTGCAGAACCATGTGGAGCCTGTATTTGAGAATTTGGGTGTTATCCTAAGTGTGGTAAGCATCCATTAGAGATTGTCATAATAGGCACTTGACGTAGGTTTACATTTAGAAAATTTCTTCTTGTTACTGTGTAGATTGGAGATGGTCAAGACTGTGGACAAGAAAAACAGTTAGGACATTGTCAACAGTGATAATAGCTAATGTTTAGAGAATCTTGCCACATGCCAGGTACTGTGCCAGACACTTTACATGGATAATGTTATTCGATTTTCACAACAACGTTATGAAAGTAGTTAATAGTCTTTTTAAGATAAGTGTTAGTCCATGTTTTTCAAGCAGTGGGTCATGATCCATTAGTACACTGTGAAACCAGTTTAGTGGATTATAGCTTAGGGTTTTTAAATAAAATGAATAAAACAGGATAGGAAAGATTCAAGCAAATAGCATATAACTATGGTGTCATGAAGTTTTTATTTTAAAAGATAGTGATGTGTATCTGTGTGGGTATACCGGTTACAGCATAAAATGTATTTCCTACTCTGAGTCTGCAGCACCCACCACAGGGACATTTTAGATTCAGCTAAACATTCAGACTCACAAGACTGTCATGGGCTACTGTACTTGCATCAATCTGTTTAGAATGATCCAGGACAGAAACCACAGCTTAACAGCAGGGCATCAGCTGACATTCCTCTTCAGCAAGACTCCCTATTTACAGCAGCGATTATGGAAGTCTATATAGCTGTCCAGGGATAACTGAAGTACAAGGAGCTGAAATCTTTGTCAAGAGAGTTCAAGAGCCACCCTGACACAGAAGCCTCATGATCCACAGGAGCCAGCATATCTGGTAGCAGTTCCATAGGCACGGTTTTCATAGCCTCCCAGTGGAGATGCACCATTCTAAGAGTCGCACCACTCATGATACCCAAAGCATAGCATCCCACCAAGTAATTATAGTTATTCCAGTCCAAATTTGATTTACCAATCAGGAGTCATTTTTACCATAAGCAGTGTTGCCTGGTAACATAGTTGACATTCTTACCCATACGAGGTTTCCAAGGGAACAGAGCTAGAGAGTAAACTAAAGGCCAAATTCTTATGCATACAGGGGAAAGGATTTTGCCCACAGGGTCCCAGTCCAGAAAGTGTGAAGATCCTGCCTCAGAGAAATCTGGTAAGTTGGTTGATGTCACATAGGTAGTTAAGTGGTAGAGCCAGGATTTGAACTCTCAAGGCTGACCCCATGTTTTTCACCGGTTTCCTACTGTTCCGTCAGTAAGCTGAACATTAACTACAGTGGTGGCAGTGAGAATAGAAAGAAGTAGATGGGTTTGAGAAATATTTTTTGGGAAGTGGAGGTAGAGTAGGAAGAGTCAAGGATGATTCTGAGGCTTATAGGAGGATTAATGAGTTTTAGACATACTGATTTTGAACTTACGAGAAGTCCAAGTAGAGATGTCTAACAGGCAGTGAGTGTGATTGTGAAATTCAGGGAAATGTGGCCAGAGATAGAAGTGATGGAAGTCTTCAGTGCACAGGTGGTAACTAAAGAAACGAGGTGCATGACAGAATCCTGAGAAACACTCACATTTCGAATTGGACAGAGTAAGGGTAAGTTCACAAAGGAGACCGAAAGGAGGAGTGCCAAGAATGGGAAGTTCAAGGCCCAGAAATGAGGTTGGACTGGGGCAGTGGATATGAAGAAATTAGGCCATTAATGGCATTATTACCATACTGGGCGCAAATCCTGGGTGGGCCCACCATCTGGATTAGGCCGCTCATCCTGTTCTTTGACCTCAGCCTGAGGAGGCAGCATGGTACGTGAAAAGGAATTAAAGGTTTAGAATCAGAACTGTGTTCTAGAACCATCACCAAAGAGAATATCCAAGCAGTTGATAAACTTACGAGAAGATGTTCACAATCATTCGCCATTAGAGAAATGCAAATCAAAACTACAGTGAGGGTGTGCAGAACTAGAACTTTATTACAAGACCACATTTGGTGGTCCATCATACTGAAGATCTCCTGAGGACATGCCCCCTGGACTCTTTGTTGGTCCAGAGCTAAAGCCAGTACTGAAGACAACCCTTCATACAAACACTGGAGTAGATTTTTAAGACATAGGGTGATGCTAGTGAGCAAGGTGCTTCTTGACTTAAATACATACCTGAGGCTGCCTGAGCAGCTCCTCTCTAGAGGCGAGACAGGGACAGGAGTTGGTTGAGTGGATATGGGAAGTGTCCAGGATGGAAAGGAGGAGTGTGCTGTCAGAGGGTAGGTGTGGTGGGGAGCAGTTGGAGTTGCGTAGCATGTGTTGCGTTTAGTGTTTTATATAGCAAATTGATTTGGATTGTAAGCCTTTGCTTAAATCATAATAAAATATTTTTTAAAAACTGCATTGAAATATCATTTTACCCCAGCTAAAATGACACTACTGGAAGAAAATGTTGGCAGTGATGTGGGGAGAGTGGAACCCTTATCTGCTGCTGTTGAGACTGTAAAATAATACACCTGTCTCGTGATCCATGTACAGATTCCTCATGAGCACAATTAAGTGTTCCGGAATTCCCATTCTCTGGAACATTATTTGTAATTTGTTGTGACCTACACAGTTGAATGCTTTTCATGGTCAGTAAAACAAAGTAAACATCTTTCTAGTATTCTCTGCCTTCAGCCAAGATCATCTGACGTGAGCGATAATATCAAAGGTTCCATGTCCTCTTCTGAATCTAGCCTGAATTTCTTGTCGTTTGTTGTCAGTAGTACAGTTACAGTTGCTTTCTGAATGATCACTGACAATACCTTACTTGCATATGATAGTAATGGTATCATTCAGTAATTTCTACCTTCGGTTCAATCACGTTTCTTGGGAATAGGCATAAATATGGATTTCTCGCAGTCAGTTGGCCAAGCAGCTGTCTTCCAAATTTCTTGTCGTACATGAGCGAGCCTTTCTTGTGCTGCATCCCTTTGTTGAAACATCTCAGTTGGGGGTCTGTCAATTCCTGGAGCCTTGTTTTTTTTCAGTACCTTTAGTGCAGCTTGGACCTCTTCTTCCAGTGTCATCAGTTCTTGATCATATACTATGTCTTGAAATCTTTGGATGTCATCTAGTTCTTTTTGGTGTAATCACTCTGTATTCTTCCCGTCTTTTGATGCTTCCTGTATCATTTAATATTTTCCCCCATAGAATCCTTCTATTGCAACTTGAGGCTTGAATTTTTTCTTTAGTTCTTTCAGCTTAAGAAATGCCAAGCATATTCTTCCCTTTTGGTTTTCTGTCTCCAGGTCTTTGCACATATCTTTATAATACTTAATTTCATCTTCTCAGGTGCCCTATGAAATCTTTTGTTCCAATCTAGTACATCATCATTTCTTCCTTTTGCTTTAGCTGCTTGATGTTCAAGAGCAAATTTCAGAGTCTTTTCTGACATCATTTTGGTCTTTTCTTGTTTGCTTGTATTTTTAATGACTTCTTCATGTATGATGTCCTTGATGTCATTCCACAACTAGCCTGGTGTTCAGTCATTAGTGTCCAACATGTCAAATCTTGAGGTGGTCTCTAAACTGAGATGGGTTATACTGAAGGTCATAGTTCAGCTGTATCTAATTGTCTTTAGTAATTGTCTTTACTTTCACCTTGGACTTTTCCGCAGTTGGGCCCAGGCCTTGTTTTGACTGACTATGCTGAGCTTTTCTGCTGTCTCTTTACACTGACAGAGTTGCTTTGAGTCCTGTGTATTCCATCTGATACGGTCCATATGTATAGTCACTGTTTATGTTGGTGAAAAAAGGTATTTGCAATGAAGAAGTTATTAGTCTTACAAAATTCTAGCATGCCATCTCTGGCATTGTCTGTAGCACCAGGCCATATTGTCCAACTACCATTCTCCTTCTGTGTTTCCAGCTTTCATACCCTAGTGACCAGTAATTATCAGTACATCCTGATTGCATGTTTGATTAGTTTCAGACTACACAACCTGGTAAAAATCTTCAGTTTTTTCATCTATGACCTTAGTAGTTGGTACATAAATTTGAATAATAGTCATATTATTTGGTCTTCCTGTTAGATTTATGAATATTTTCAGGTCACTGACAACATTGTACTTCAAGATAGATTTTAGAATGTTCTTTTTGATGATGAATGCAACACCATTCCTCTTCAAGTTGTCATTGCGGACATTGTAGACCATAATGATTGTCCAATTCAAAATAGCGAATACTGGTCCATTTCAGCTCATGAATACCTAGAATATTGATGTTTATGCATTCCATTTCATTTTGGAGATTTCCTATTTTCCTAGATTCATACTTGATACATTCCACATTCCAGTTATAAATGCATGTGTGCAGCTGTTTCTTCTCATTTTGAGTTGTGCTGCATCAGCAAACGAAGGTCCCAGAAGTTTAACTGCGTTCATGTCCTAGAGGTCGACTCTGAGGTTCTTCCCCCGTCACCTTTCAAGTGTCTTCCATCATGGGAGGCTCATCTTTTAGCACTATACCTAACAGTGTTCTGCTGCTATTCATAAGGTTTTCACTGGTCAGTTCTTTTCAGAAGTAGACTGCCAGGTCCTTCTTCCTAGTGTGTCTTAGTTTGGGAGCTCATCTGAAACCTGTCCGCCGTGGGTGACCCAGCTAATATTTCAGTTACTAGTGGCATCACTTCCCGGATCACTTCCCGGTATGACTACCAAGCCCTCTTGGTATGTCTGACTGACAGATATGGGGCCCTTACACCTCAGACTAGTTATTTTTGGTGATTGGAAGAATGGCATTGCATGTGGATGTAGTGTGAGTACAGAACAACCAAAACTTTTTTTAAGAAAGTGGATACACATGGATAGGTATAAGCAAGTAGGGATGTAGGTAGGTACAGACGTGTACATAGGTAAGAACACATAGCAGTATCTGTAAAGCCAAAAAAATGCACTGCTGTTAATTCCAACTGATAGTGACCTTGTACTACAGAGTGGAACTACTTCATAGTGTTCCCAGGCTGTAAATGTTTACAGAAGTAAGTTGCCACATCTTTCTCCCATGGAGTAGCTAGTGGGTTTAAACTGCCAACCTTTGGTTAATACAGCCAGGCATTTTAACCACAGTACCACCAGGCCCCTAGAAATACGTATAAAAAAGAACCAAAAACTCGTTGTTACCAAGTCAATTCCAACTCACAGTGACCATTTAGGTACACGTAAATACAAATAGATAGATGCAAGCACATGTATTCATTGAAGACACATAGACAAATACTCCTCAGATATAACCAAATACCTTCCAACATTTATTTTCTGGATTTGAAGGCTTAGGACCATGGTCTCTTGGGCAACTCAGTTAACTGGCATAACATAGTTCACAAAATCATGATCTGCATTCTAGTGAAATGAGTAGCAGGCAGCTATCTAAGGCACTGTTCCAGGTCTGTGCTTGGGAGCAAAACAGTTACAAGGTAACAACAGGGCTACACAACCTGTAACCTCATCTACCCTGTGACTGGAAGAGCTAAATGCTTCCTGGCTACCAACACTGACTTTCTGACTAGTATTGTTAATAATTGGTCCAAGATAGAATGGGAGAAAAATGTGGAGTAGAACTCACTTTTTTTTTTTTTTTTAATTTAAAAAAAAACACCAAACTAGAACAGTGGAGAATGGAGGACTCCCCAATGCTGTTACCATGAGACACTCTTTAAACCTGAAACTCAGTCTGTCCCCTGAGATCATCACCTTTTAATGAAATAGCAGAATGGAACACAAAGGATATTACCCATATGGTCAGTGCCTTACTTAAAAACCATCTCGATGAGACCAGAAGTCAACAATTACTCAAAAGCAAAGGTAGATAAGGGTGCAGGGAAATAAGAGTATAGGGAAGAGATACTGAACATAGTTAAAGAGGATGTTGACAAATTGTGATGTATGTAACTAATGTCACAACAATTCATGTATAAATTACGGAGTGGGAAACTTTCACCAAAGACACAATGAAATATTAAAAAATAGGAAGAAAAAAAAATTTCTAGGGTAGTATTTAGGACTCTTTTAGGAGCTATTGAGTGTTTTATAAGATTGTATTCTCTAAGTTCTTAATAATACCAAATTAATATTTTACTAAACTTGGCTGTGGCCTAAGTACCATTTCACATGTATAGTGTGGAAGATTTGGCAATGTCTTGGGCTTACAAGGCTTGAGAAGTTTCCTTAAGTAATACAGTAATTGTTCTCTTTTTCTCCCGTAGGTTCGACCTAAGCCTGTGGCCCAGAATAACATTCCTATTGCCCCAGCACCTCCTCCCATGCTTGCAGCTCCTCAACTTATCCAGAGGCCCGTCATGCTGACCAAGTTCACCCCTACTACACTCCCCACATCCCAGAATTCCATCCACCCCGTCCGTGTCGTCAATGGGCAGACTGCAACCATAGCCAAAACGTTCCCCATGGCCCAGCTCACCAGCATTGTGATAGCTACTCCAGGGACCAGACTCGCTGGACCTCAAACTGTACAGCTTAGCAAGCCCAGCCTTGAGAAACAGGTACAGGTAGAGTATGCACCTGCTTTGGGCAGTAGTCTTGCCACTGAGGCATTTGGCCCCTGGGCTGTCTCTGAATACACCGTCACTGGGGCTTTTAGTCTCAGCACAGTTGTTGGTAACCTGTTGCTTATTAACCATCAGCCATCCATAATGCAAAAGGACCATTCTTCCTGACGAAAGTTTCTTGGGTCACTTTTCCCACCATCCTGTATAGATGGGCTAAGATTCCTGTATGAGTGAGCGCCCCCTGCTGGTTGTGTAGCAGAAACTCACAGGTAGGCTTAGCTGCCCTTAAGAAGAACAGAGGAGGTAGTCAACAGAAAACACCAAGTTCATTTCAGATCCATTGAGAGTCCAGTTAAGAATATCGTCTATGAAAATCAGGACAAATAAACAAAACAGGAAAAAGAACTTCATTTCAAAGTTTTTCCTTAGTGAAAAGCCAGGAAAAAAAAATTCTCAAAAGGGTTCTTTTAACTCGAGCACATAAACATTTTTGCTTGAACATTGAAATATTTCATTCATAGTTTCCAAAATCAGATTTTCACTTTAAAAAAATGAGGCTAGAGAAATACAGGTAATCTGTAAAAATACTTAAGGGTCTTATGTCAGAAAACCTTGTAAAAATAGCAAAAAGAATGTATAAGCAGTCACCGTATCTTTAAAAAAATGAGGCTAGAGAAATACAGGTAATCTGTAAAAATACTTAAGGGTCTTATGTCAGAAAACCTTGTAAAAATAGCAAAAAGAATGTATAAGCAGTCACCGTATCTTACTTCAGGAAACACTGTTGATGAGAAGAAAGCATTTTGCAGAGAAAAGCATCTTCTTTCAAGAAAGTTGTTTTAAAAAGTCATTGACCTCTTTCTAATTGTTCAGGCTTGAGTTCTTATTCATCTGAAAACAGTCTCTAGTAGCCCTGAATCTTCTGCTTCTGGAAGACTGGGCATGGTTCAGAGAAGCTGCCAGATGGTGGGGAGTGAGAAGGCTTCCTGCTGCCTTGGCCTTGAACAGAGAAGCCTTATGCATACAGCGCCGGGCCCTCGACCCATGGAGCTCATAAAAGCTGTAGACCTTGGCCTTGAAGAAGCTGGGTGCCAAAATCATATGCTCAGAGAACACATTTCTCTTTCCTTAGGATCCTGCTTGAATTAGTACTACCAATTAATAATGCTGATGCTAGGAAGTGCTTTGAGGAACATTCAGAAATAAATTCTTGACACATTTTGTATCTGGTTTTCTAACTTTTTAGCAGCAGGACTTCATTATGAAAATATTGAAAGTAAAATGCTGACATACAGGGCTTTGAGTACAGCCATATTTGGCAGTCATCTGCTCTCATGCTCTTTTCTGATCCTGGAAGAAACCCTGAGGCGCCTCAGCATTCCAAAAAGTGTGGTTTCTAAATACTACTTTAGTTACTAATTACGATTTTGCTTTGATCCCTTTTTAATAAACATGCTAATTTTTTAAAGTATAATTTTTAGAAAATTTTTTCAGTTTCATTTTATTTTTATATTTTTTGTTACAAAAGTAATGCATGTTCATTATAAAAATAAAATTTTAGTTGTATATTCTAGAAAGTGGAACCCCCCCCATAATCTATGCAGAGTGTAAACTGAGTTAATTGCTGTTATTGGCTAAGATTATATTTTTCTGTATATTTTCTTTGCACATGCTAATATATTTTTTTCTAAAGCAAAACTGAACAGTAGGTATTATTTTATAGCTTGCTTTTCCCTCCTAATGGATCTTGACCCATACCTGTGTGTCAGTTTGTCATGCTGTCAGGGCTTGCATGTTGCTGTGATCCTAGAAGCTATGTCACTGGTATTCAGATACAACAGGAGGGTCATGCATGGTGAACAAGTTTCAGCTGAACTTCCAGACTAAGACATACTAGAAAGAAGGACCCAGCAGTGTACTTCTGAAAAGAATTAGCCAGTGAAAACCTTATGAATAGCAACGGAGCATTGTTAAACATAGTACCAGAAAATGAGCCCCTCCCCCAGATTAGGACACACTCAAAACAAGATTGGGAAAGAGCTGCCTCCTCAAAGTAGAGACCTTAATAGCATGGATGATATCAGCCTTTGGGACCTTCATTTGCTGATGTGGCATGACTCAAAATGAGAAGAAACAACTGCAAACATCTATCAATAATTGGAACGTGGAAAGTACAAAGTATGCATGTAGGAAACTAGAAATTGTCAAAAATGAGACGGAGCACATGAACAACAGTATCCTAGGCATTAGTGAACTGAAATGGACTGGTATTGGCCATTTTGAATCCAGCAATCATTATGGTCTACTATGCTGGGAATGAAAACTTGAAGTGGAATCATGTTGTGATAATCATCAAAAAGAACATTTAAAGATCTGTCCTGAAGTACAGTGCTGTCAGTGATAGGGCAATATCCATATTCGTACAAGGAAGGCCAGTTAATGTGACTGTTATTCAAATTTACGCACCAACTGCTAAGGCCAAAGATAAAGAAATGGAAGATTTTTACTAACTTCTGCGGTCCAAAATGGATCAAACATGCAATCAGGACACATTGATAATAACTGGTGATTGAAATACAAAAGTTGAAAACAAAGAAGGATCATAGTTGGAAAATAGGGCCTGGGTGACAGAAATGATGCCAGAGATCAAATGATTAAGTTTTGCAAGACCAACGACTTCCTCATTTCAGATACCTTTTTCACCAACATAAATGGTGACTGCACTGATGGACTTCACCAGATGGAATACACAAGAATCAGATATACTACATCTATGGAAAGAGATGGTAGAAAAGCTCAATATCAATAGTCAGAACAAGACCAGAGGCTGAAAGCAACACAGACTTTGAATTGCTCACATGCAGATTGAGATTGAAACTGAAGAAAATCAGAACAAATCCACAAGAGCCAAAGTACGACCTTGAGTATATCCCACCTGAGTTTAGAGACAATCTGAAGAGCACATTTGATGTGCTGAACACTAATGACTAAGGCCCAGATGAGTTGTGGAATGACATCATCCATGAAGAAAGCAAGAGGTATTAAAAAGGAAAGAAAGAAAATTACCAAATTGGATGTCAGAAGAGACTTTGACAGTTGCTCTTGAATCTCAAGCAGCTCAAGTGGAAGGAAGGGGTAATGAAGTAAAAGAAGTAACAAATTTCAAAAGGCTGCTCAGGAGAACACAGTGAGGTATTTATAATGGGTGAAGAGCTGGAAATGCAAAACCAAAAAGGAAGAACAGGCTCTGCGTTTCTCAAGCTGAAAGAACTAAAGAAAAAATTCAAGTGTCAGGTTGCAGTAGTGAAGGATTCTACAGGGAGAATATTAAACAACTCAGGAAGCATGAAAAGAAGGCAGAGAGAATACACAGAGTTATTGTACCAGAAAGAGCTGCTCAACATTCACTTAATTTCAAGAAGTAGCATATAATCAGAAACAGATGGTGCTGAAGGAAGAGGTCAAAGCTGCATCGAAGGCATTAGTGAAAAGAAGACTCCAGGAATTGATGGATTATCAATTGAGATGTTTCAGCAAACAGATGCAGTGGTGGAAGTGCTTAATTCATCTATGCCAAGAAATTTGGAGGACAGATACTTGGCCAACCCACTGGAAGAGAGCTATATTCATGCCTAGTCCCAAGAAAGGTGATCCATCCTAATGTGAAAATTATCCAACAGTATCATTAATATCACACGCAAATAAAATTTTGCTAAAGATCCTTCAAAAGTGACTACAGCAGTATATTGACAGGGTACTGCCAAAAATTCAGGCTAGATTCAGTAGAGGATGTGCAACCAGGGTTGCTGATGTCAGATGGATCTGAGCTGAAAGCAGAGAATACCAGAAAGATGTTTACCTGTGTTTCATTGACTATGCAAAGACATTCGACTATGTGGATCATAATAAATTATTGATAACATTGTGGGGAATGGTAATTCCAGAACACTTAGTTGTGCTCATGTAGAATCTGTATATGGATCACAAAGCAGTAGTGCGTGGTTTAAAGTTAGGAAAGGTGTTGGTCACGGTTGTATCCTTTCACCATACCTTTTCAGTCTGTATGCTGAGCAGACAATCCAAGAGCCCAGACTACATGAAGAAGGAGACACTGGTACTAGAGGAGGATTCACAGACAGCCCACATTACACAGATGACACAGCCTTCCTTGCTGGAAATGAGGAGAATTTCAAACACTTAGTGATGAAGATCAGAGACCACAGCCTTCAGTATGGGTTTCACTTCAACATCATGAAAACAAAAATCGTCACAGCTGGACCGGTAAGAACATCATGATAAATGGAGGAAAGACTGAGGTGGTCAAGTATTTGATTTTACTTGGGTTGAAAATCAAGGCCCATGGAATGAGAAACATTGTGTTGAGAAAATCTGCTACAGAAGACCCTTTTAAAGTGTTGAAAAGTACAGATGTCACTTTGAAGACTAAGGGGCACCTGACCCAAGTTGTGGTATTTTTAGGTGCGTCATATTCATACAGAAGCTGGACAACAAATAAGGAGGACAGAACAATCGATGCCTTTGAGTCGTGGTGTTGGAGAAGAATGTTGCATGTACCGTGGACCACCAGAAGCACCAACACATCTGTTCTGGAAGAGGTACAAACGGAGTGCTCCTTGGAAGCACAGATGGCAGCCTGCATTTACATACTTTGGACATGTTGTCAGGAAGAATCAGTCCCTGGAGGAGGACATGCTTGGTAAAGTAGAGGGTCAGTGAAAAACGAAGGACCCTCAACAATGTGTGTCAACACAGTAGCTGCATCAGTGGGCTTAAGCATGAAAACCATTGTGGGCATGGCACAGGAACAGGCAGTGTCTTATTCTGCCATGCACAGGGTCGCTGTGAGTCAGAAGCAGCTCCGTGGCACCTAGCAAGAACAGCAGCAGTGGATCTTGGACATCTTTCCATGTCGCTGCTGTGGGGTCGTTTTGAGTCTGAATCAACTCAGTGGCAACGGGTTTCGTTTTGACCTTACATGTTAATAGAATTTTTTGTTTTGATTATAATATCAAAAAAAGATAACCTGTGAATTCTTAAGATGTTTGTAAAATTATTTTTAGAGATAAATTCCATAGTCTCTCTTCTTGCCAGTATAATTAGAAGAATGCAGTCATCGCTGTTTTAGTTTTTAGGCCATGTAACACTGACAGGTTACCAAGCTCAGACAGCAAGGATATCCTGTAGACTAGACTCGGTCTCAAAATTCTTTTACTTCTGATCACTCTACTGTCCTTGTTTTTTTATATTTCATTCCCAGTAGCACATTTATAGTCATTACAGGGTCTCATAGAGGGGCTAAGGGTGAAGCAATGTCAGTGTAGCCATTCAGAGTTACCAGACCTGTAACCAGCATCCTTTATATAATCAGGCTGTGTGAGTTCCCTTCTACTTTCTTCTTTTTCCTTTAGAGTGAGAATTTCATTCATTTAATAAAAATGTTGATTAAGTGCCAGCTGCCAAGCCACATATGGTGTCTGTGTACAAGGATGTATAAATCAAAGCCTATACCCCCAAGGAATTCATTCTCTAGTGCATTTGAAAACAGGCACTGAGGCTGTGCCTCCAGAAAAGGAAGTATAGCAAGTTGTGTAGGTTGAAAGGCCTCCCACATTCACTAGGAAAGGGAGAAGACAATGCCGGTTACAACAGCCTTGTTCCCACTTCTCCTTCGGGTCAGGCATAACCAACTGACTTACCTATTCCAGGTTAGAGATCTTGTCTTAACCCTTAATGTCACTTGGTGACATGAGACGTAGAGTTTCAAGAGCCTTGAGCCTGGAGACATTTTAGAGATTTGTTTGTTGAGTGTGTTTAAGATAACTGATTTTAAGTCTTTGAACAATAAATTGTTTGGTCTTCCTCAGTGACAGTTTCAGTGTATTTTTTCCCCCACCTTGGGAATGAGCCGTACATATCTATTTGTCTTGGCCTGGAGTTATTTTGTTGAAAACTGGAGATTTTGAACATTTTAATACAGAACTCTGGAAATCAGATTTTCCTTTCTCTGTGGGGTTTACTATTGATTGTTGAATGCTACAGCCATCTCTAAAGTGACTTTTCCAGACTCTCCCCATGAAAACTGTATTCCTTGTCATGTGTGTTCACTGAAATATCTGTCCATTATCTCAATGGTCAGCTCAGGACCTGACAAGATTTCCTTAACTCCTAGAGCTAAAAAGAAGAAAATAATATCTAAAAATACATACTTTTCCATTATTTGCAGAACAACTCTGACCTGGGGCACTTTAACACTAATTCCAGCTGCCTACCACTCTCCCGATTAGCCTTCACCTCCTGCTTGTGCAGATCCCCAAGATTACCCAGAGGTACAAGCCTAGGGTCCTTTCAGTTATTTACTGAGTGTGTGTGCTCGCTTAGGCATCGGCATTGCATTCCACGTTACACAGTACCTGTGACAGCCCTTCAGAGTCATTCCCTCAAGAATCTTCCTCCTCAGCCTCTTACCTTCCTGGGCTTTTGGATCTGTGTGGGCAGTTTACACTGTTAGCTGTTCTTGTCCCAGGCAGCTCTGTCTTCATGCTGCCACCTGAAGAACTGATTCAGCCCTAGGGGAGGAGAGAAAGCCTCTCTGCACTGGTCTCTCAGGGACCCAGGAGACAGGTCAAAACATACACCATAGGTTTGTTACTACAAGGCTCGTACAAGCATGACACGCTAGGGACACAGGCCACCATCGCTGTGACTACTGGCAGTCTTGGGAAAGGGATCTGATAGACAGGTAAGCAAAAATTCCACAACACTTTATTACTAAAATTCAGTAGTCACTTCATTTAGCACTCCATGTTGCTGTTTTTTTAAATTGAATTCGAGTTGCAAAGAAGTGGACTCTGTTGTTCTTTGCCAACTTTATGGTTGCCTCAGTGGAAAGATCAGTTCTTGGCACACCATTCTCTACTGTTTCCATAACACCATACCCTCAACTTAATGTTTTTTGGGTTTTTTAAAGTTTATTTGTTTCAGGCGTCTGATAACAACAAACACTATTATCACACACATTTTCTAAGCATCAGGGATCAGATTGTGGTCTGGTTGGAAGTCTTTCACAAGTTTCTAATCAAACTGGTTGGCCAGGGCTACCTCCATCACAAAGCTCAGCTGGGGCTGGATAATCCACTTTGAAGTTGAGCCTTGTGTTTTGTGGCGGGCCTCAGTCCCTCACTGGCTGTGGACAGGTGGCTCCACCGTTAATCACACGGCCTCTCCATCATGCGGCTTGCTGGGCGACAATCCTGTCTTTTATGTGTTGATTTTTTTTTTTTTAAATGCTGTTTGGTATTCGTTAAAATTGAAATACCTGTACTCTTTTTGCATAAGAGAAAGAAATTTGAACTCTTTGTAGTTACTTAGTGCAGAGGGATTAGTTTGCTCTTCCCAGAGGCATTGCCACTAAGTGCCGTATTCAACCTTAGAGATAGAAGTACAGGATTCCAGGGGTCTTCTCACAGAGCTTTGGAGTGGAGCAACAAACTCCAGATAGTTGACTTTCCATTACCCCTTCTCACTACTTACACTTCCCCTCTTCCACATCCAAAGAGCCATGAAAATAACCTTTCTGGTGTGCCTGTGATTTTACAAATGTCACTATTAAACTGTTTCCTGTTGTATTCTCTTGTGAGTGTGTTTAGTGGTTGGTTTTATGAAGGAAATGTGTGTGCTTTTTGGTTAAAAATATGTGTGAGAGACAGAGCTTCTGTGATTCTCCAACAGGTCTTACTCCTCCCTCAGCAGTTGGTCAGCTCTTTACTGAATATATGCTCTTGCAAGAGACACTGTACTGGGCATAGAAGGGTGCAAAAATCTGAAACAACCAATGTAGTGCTCTCCAGGAGCTTGTAGTGTAAAGGGGGAGCTATGACATGATGTGCTAAAAAAAGTGATAACAGTAATATAAGGTAGCATCTGTGACAAATGGAAAGGCAGAGCAGTGAGTGCCATGGTATCAACAAAGGCAGGTTCTTACATGTTCCTAATATGGTATGAAAAGCAGGGAGAGGATATGGAAGTAACCAGTAAAAACAGCAAAAGGTCTTTTTCATTGTGCTAGTTTTTCAGATCTTGTGAGATATTTCACTGCATAATTATTTTTGAGAACTTTTGATGTCCTGCGTATACAACCACAGTCTTTTTATTTGGCACCCACACATCAATAATCAATTTCATTCTCATTTATCTAATTATTTTTGCCATATGGAAAGACTATTTGTATCCATGTGGTTTTTTATAAGCGAATTTGTGTTTATAGTTTGCATCTCCTTTTCCAACAATCAGTATTTACAGAGAGCTTCGTAAAAGGAAGTAGTCACAATTAAGAATGGTAATGCGACCCCAGTTTACCAGTCTGCTAGATAACCGTTTGTGTTTGAAGAGGGTAATGCCACTAGTGTTTTCCTCTGTATGAGTGGATGCTTCTGGAAGAAGGTGCTGAGGATAATCAGGATCAACCTGTAGGAAGATGGTTCTCCCTTAGCAATTGTTAACCTCTCTGTAATGGGTGATACAGTCAGGTTCTTAATGTATTGGAAGTGAGGGTTGTTATGTACCTCATTATAAATTATGAATGAAATTGTTCTGAAATAGAAGAGCACACATAGAAGATTTGTTTGTTTTTGTTTTTTACATCATTCAAATCTTAAACCTGCTATCGGTTGGAGCTTGCCCACTGTATAACAGCAGTGGGCTTGTATCTGGGAAATTGCCCCCATAACTAGCATGTAAGTCATTGTTGAATTGTACTGAAATCAGAAAGAGAAGCCTATACTTCATTTTAAACCAAGGAATTAAACTGTGATTTTTCTTTTTGTAAATTAGTATTTACTGTATTTATGCAACTTAGCAATGTCACCTAGGGCTTTACATTTTACTTCTTCCTCCTAAAAAAAAAAGAAAAGAAAGTAATCTGTAATTTTAAGTCCTTTATAAATGTATTCCCAATTTGAATATGTTTCCGTTTTGGGGCTGCCATTAAGCTGCTGTTTTCCTTCTTTGTACAGAAAGATGAATTCTCAATTTTTATTTTATTTTCTAGGCAGTTAAATCCCACACAGAAACAGATGAGAAACAAACAGAGAGCCGTACCATCACCCCACCTGCTGCACCCAAACCAAAACGGGAAGAGAACCCGCAGGTAGGTCCATCTCTCACACATGGGACTCAGTCTGTGTGATATGTGGTTTATTCTCACACATGCTTGAATTCTTTGGGCCCACAGACCCTTTGAGTTCCTTAGACCCACAGACCGTTTTCTTACGCTTCTCATCCTTCACTAACTTTACTGCTATGACAGGGTGGCTCAGCACAAATTAAGTTCTTAGACTGGGACCTGAAGTTTCATGAGCTGGTTGGTATACAGGCCATCTTGGTTATTTCAGAAGCAAAGCTTTGAAATTATGTTGTTCAGACATGTTAACAAATTTGAAATATAAAATTTATGGTAATTTTCACAGGTGTCCCACTGCTTTCCTAATATTACGTTCTTGATGAAACTTGATGGGGCAGTTCTGCTGTGTCCTACAGGGTCGCTATGAGTCAGAATCAACTTGACAGCCGTGTGTTTGGTTTTTGGTTTTTTTATTACAACTTAGGAGAGCATTATAAATGGCAAACAAAAGTCTGGTACAAGTAAAGAATTTGAATATGTAGTATCCTCAGGCAAGAGAACTTTTAGTATGATGCTTTTGTACAAGCAGCTATTAAAAAAAAAATGTGACTAGCTAATATGATGATCAGTATCTGATAGTTGGATTTTATTAGACCAGTAATCCATTTCCCGCTATCCCTAGGGCATTCTGTGAAATGAAACCATGTCAGATAGTGGCATGAAGCCATCAGAGCTTCCTGGCATTTGTTTAAAAACAGTGATTTATTAAACCTGTCGAGGTTTTTTTAAGACAAGTACAAAATAGAATTTTTTCTGATATGTAACGGATTCATTTTTAATTTCATGTGTAAAGAAGGGAACAAAACTTGAACCAAAAACAATTGCTGGTCACATAAATTGCTGAAAAAGTATGAATCCATCTACAAAATTAATGATAAGTACTCTGGAGGAGGGTAAGTAGAGGAGGCTATTAGCAGAGTTTCCTTAACAAAAGAAGCTGAAACCTATGTCATGTCAGTAGAAACCAGTGTGCTAGCAGGCATTGCGTCGTGTAGACAGAACCACTACTGAGAAGAGAGTAAACTAGCTGTTGGCATGTGTGTGCTATATATATATGTATGAAGAACAAGTACTTGACAGCGTTTATTCTGTGTGTAACTGAAAATCTGTTCTACCCCAGAAGAAATTTTTTCTTTTTAATACATTTAATAATTATTTTATAAGCTTTATCAAAACTGGCAAAGACAAGTTAAGTATGAGTAGCCAAGAAGGATGCTGCTGCTTAAGAGAAGATGGTATATCTAGATGTCAGTCCATGTCCTCCTTTAGTAAGTACAGTTGGTGATCAGCCTTCTAATCTTGATTAACTTTTGAAGGGATGGTGACAATTAGTATAGTTAATTGACAATCACAGAATACATGCCATTTCAGGGGGCAGTGTAGAAAATGGACAAGGAGTCCAAGACTGCTTTGCTTTCTGAAGTATTCTGGCTGTTGGGGGAATAAGTGCCCACCTAAGTTTTTTTAAATAATATTTTATTGTGTTTTTGGTGAAAGTTTATCCAGCAAATTAAGTTCCCCTTGGCCAGTTGTTATACAGATCATTGTGGATCATTGGGTATAGTTTGCACAGTGTGTCAACATTCTTATTATTTCTGTTCTGTTTGTTCTGTTTCCACTGATCCGACTTCCCTTCCCCATCTTGCCCTCTCATCTTTGCTTTTGGATAGCTGTCAACTGTTTGGTCTCATGTAATTATTTAAGAGAGAGCATTACTCACAGTGATATTGTTTATTCTTTAAGCCAATCTGTTACTCAGCTGAAAGGCAACCTGCAGAAATAGCGGCAGTTCCAAGTTCAAAGGGTCTCAGGGCTCCCTCTAGTCTCCATCTGGCCTTTTTTAGGAAATTGGGTTTTGTTCTGTTTTCTCCTATCCTACCTGGGACCTTCTATTGTGTCTCTGGTCAGAACGGTCAGTGGTAGTAACTGGGCACCATCTGACTCTTTTGGTCTCAGGTTTGAAGAGGTTGTGATTCATGGACTAGTTTTGTCTTTGAGCCTCTGATTTCCTTTATTCTCTTTCACTATATATAAATAAAGACAGATAATTGTATTTTAGATGACCGTTTGCAAACCTATAAGACTCTAGATGCTACTCACCAAACTCTGATACAGAACATTATCTTTGTGAGCTGTGTTAGGCCAGTGTACTAAATTGTCTCCTGAAACTATTGTCCCAAGCCTTTTGACCCAGTAAAAACAATCCCGAGAATTGTTTGAATATGTCTAGGAAACCTCCATGACTCCACCCCATGTAGTTTATTATATATGTGGATGTATATGCAGCACACGCAGACATGTGTACACATAAGCCTGCAGATATGTCTATACATGCATGTGCATTTACTCACATGTGCCATTCTACATGTGTATATGTATACGTATCTGTCTGTGAGACCGTACATGTATTTTTACCTGGGTTTTTTCAATAAGAGAAAAAATGTCTTCAGCACAACATTAACTCCCTGATGTAGCAGGTGAAAAATGAGTATGCAGAGCTAGAGCTCTTATTATAAGGCCATACTCGATGGTCTGTCAGACTGGAGGGTCTCCTGAGGACATGGTCCTGGGCTCCCTGTTAGCCCAGGGCTTAAAACAGCACCAAAGCCAATTCTTTGGGCGAGGACTGCACTGGACTATAAGACACAGAGGGATGCTGGTGAAGAGTGTGCTGCTTGACTTAAAAATGTATGTGAGGCTGAGCAGCTGTTGTCCAGAGGACAAGCGTGGAGAGGGGCAGGAATTGGTTGAATGGATGTGGGAAGTACAAGGTGGAAAGGAAGAGTGTGCTGTCACAGGGTGGGGAGAACAGCTAGAGCCACCGAAGTCACATAGCAGTGTGGGTGTGGAGCTTTATATGACAAATTGACTTGGATTGTAAATGGTCACTTAAAGCACAGTAAAATGTTTTAAAAAATAATTTCTTGAGGACTGTGATGATAGCATTAAAGGATATTTCTGTGTTTTGTTGTGACTTGCTCCAGGGGTATATCTTCATGAAACCCTGTATCTCAAATAGCCTGAACCTATCACTTCAGGCCAAAGTATAATATTTGATATTGAATATGTCAGGATTTTTTAAGACAAAACTGTGGCATAAATAATTCTACAGGAGTATGTCTTCTAACAAGTGATGGTGATCTTTGTCAAACAAATTGATGCTGTATTATTTGGCCTATCTAAAAACCACATGCAGTAGTACAGCAGAAAATGAAGACTCGTTTTTCAGACCACACATAACCAGAACTCAAACTAGGAATCAGTCACTAGTCTCTCAAACTTGAAGCATCTGATCTTGCAGCTTGCAGCTTTGGGATGTAGTATTCTAGTCACCCTAGCTTCTGATGGAGCCTTAAGAGCAGTCTTCAGATAGAAATCACTTTATTAAATTTCTAGATCCACATTTAATTGAAAAATCATAATATTAAGCAAAATCACCCGCTGCCATTCCAAAAAATCATTTAGCTGCGCATCAGCATCATCTAGTCAGTGGCAGTAAAAATGTATGAAGCCCTGACTTATTCATGACAAGTGAGGTACTTGGGGTTTGGAGCTTGTGGTACGGGAGGCTCTTTATAACCCTCCGCAGATTTTCAGAGAATGAACTCGTCTTACCTCTGAGAGGGATTTTCTGCAAAACCCTTTTGTCACTCAAGATGCTGATGTCTGTCATTGAGGAAGTGGAAGCTACAGACCCCTGTGCTTCTGTTTTGGTGTCTTTTGGACCAGAAAGTCTCCAGAGTGGCCCTGAAGCATGGAGAATGTCTGCTCTTTTCTTACCCTGCTCTCTGGAGCGACCAGTTGTTAGGCTGACCCTCTCTAGAAGTCGACCTACATGGCGCTGGCTTTGTGGTAACCCAACTGAAGTACATTCTTCTTTTGTTTCTCTGGCACAGAAACTTGCCTTCATGGTGTCTCTAGGGTTGGTAACACATGACCATCTTGAAGGTAAGAGAAGATACTCCTGTTGTCTGCCTTGCTTCTGACTCAGAACTGTGTTCCTGAAAATGTGTTTGATTGTATTCGTAGAATAGGAAATGGGAACACAAACAGAGTGTGAGCCAACCAGTGTGGACTTTGATTTCCTTCAGAGGAAAAGTCTCCTTCCCTGTAATGTTCATATCCTCCCCGTCCTATCATTACCCACACTACTGGCCTCGGGAAACCCCCCCAGCTGCTTGGATTAAGGTGACTTCTGGTCACATACTGGAACTGTTACGTTTTTATTTTTTATGATGGCACAAAGTGCCAATTGCTCCTTGTATAACAAGTACTTGTCTGTATTTTCCACTCATTTAAGGTTGTTAGGGTTTTAGGAACAAAGCTGTACCTGTTTGGGTTGTTTAATTCAAGAATGGCGAGCTGTGGTTATTCAGTCTAGGACATTGGATAAAGCTCGTCCACACCTGTGTATGCAGTGATCTGAGTCAGGAGAGCTAATTTACAAACATCATCTACTATGAAGCTCTCAATCGCAGAGCCGCACCACGGACAACAGGGCCTTGCTTTTGAGGCCTTAGAGGGGAAGGCGATGGTGAGTGCTCCCAGCACTGGGCGCACCTCTGCCTTGTCTGCTGGAGAGCCACGAGATGAGGGAACTTGCCCCGTTGTCTCCGATCTGTTGTGAGGAAGTCACTACATAAAACAGTGGTGTTAAGTTTTTTGGGTTCTCCATGCTTCTCTTCTAATCCAGTCCTCTTCCTTTCCCAAGAAATCCAAAGCAAGAGACAAGAACGGAAACGAAGAACAACAGCCAATCCCGTGTACAGTGGCGCAGTCTTCGAGCCTGAGGTACAGCTGGCTGGCTCTCGGCCCCTCCTCGCTGTCGCCATGTTTCATTTGGTGACTTGCTCAGCACCTCCCACCTGAAAGGCTGCTAAGGAGTTGTACCCTTAGTTGTGTTCAGCCAAAAGCCTACTAAGGAGTGACACTCTTAATTGTATTCAGCCGACTTTGTGAAGTGATAGATTTTCTTCCTGCTCGTCACCTTGCTTCATTTTTATTCATGGCTTTTTGTCTAAGTTTGAACATACATAAACCTATCCTGAACTTTTAATTCATTCTGGCTTTAGCGTAATTCACATCTAAGGCAGAGATGGACCTCTTGGAAGCCTTCGCTGAGAGCCATGTGGGTGTAATGAAGCCCTGTATCATGGACTCAGGATGATGGGCACTAACTAGTTGGCATGTTGACAGTTGGGCTGCACTTTGGCTGTAACTTGTGCAAGAATTAGTAGTAACCATGCTATTCAACCAGTCACCTTTCCCTTCTTCGTTCCTCAAAGCGTAAGAAGAGTGCAGTCACATACCTGAACAGCACAATGCACCCTGGGACCCGAAAGAGAGGTGAGTACCTTTTTGTATCTCTCCCTCGCTGTTGCTTTTGCTTTCTGTGTTGTCTTTCTTCCCTCTCCCTCTTCCCATTGTCCTAGGGCCTGTCTGACTCCTATATCCCTTGAAAATAGTTCTGGTGTTGTCTAAGAATGGAGGACAGGGGAAGAGAGTGAGATTTCTTATTAAAACTCCACATGCAGAATCAAAAGCTGACTTTCCTAGGATTCTGGCAGAGCTGACTCAGGGGAATGGTTCACCGCAGCGTTGCTGCCCGAAGCCTACCAGGCTGTCTGTGAATAGCACAGTGAACAGAGCATGTAAAAGGAAGCGTTTCAGCATCATTAGGCAGAACAGAGCAGTGCTGTTGCCAAGGTGTTCTTAATAGTGTCTAAGTCATCCTGCTGCCAGCAAGGGCAGAGCGTGACTGAGTTTCTGTGAACTGCGGACTTTCCAGGAAGAGAAGAGGTAACCACCACACGGAGGACTTAGAATCCAGAGGAAGAGGGCATCTCCGGTTAAGAAGGAAAGGTCACTGTCAAAACAGCCTTCCAAAGCAGAAATGCCTACAAAACCCATTCTCTTATTTCAGACCTCCCCGTGGGCATTCCACCTTACTCTTAAGCAGGGCAGAAAAAACAACAGCAGCAGTCTCTCTCACTGTACAGATCTAAATAGGTCTTAATAGCGCAGGGTTTGAGCTCATAAACTAGATGCTGGAATTGCTCTTTGATGTCAGTAATACATCCCAAGGTCCCTTTCTCTACATGATAATGTGTCCCTGAATTATAGTTCCAGGCTACAGAGGTTGCAGAGTGAGTGGAGTAGCATACTAATTTTTGCGTACATACATGCGATCTCAGAGCTGGAGGAAGCTTGGGAGATCACGTAGACCCTTTGTCTGCTTTATACAGGACTACAATAAAACTGTTACCATCTCTTCTCCAAAACAGAGAAATCATACCACCCTTAGTGATCCCTTCTAATGGTCTTCAGGTAGCCAAAAGTATGTAGATGGGAAATCCCAAGCCATTGCTTCATATTGATTTCTGGACCATAGTAACCCAGTGTTATTTTTTATTGTTTTGGTTTGGTTTTGACAACTGTTTTAGTGACCTCTGATGCATTTCCCAGAAAGGAACCCCCAGCCAGAGACTGCCAACACATGGCTTGCTCTTGGGCAGCTTCTGCTAAGAAGATGGGTTAAATGAGCCAGAAAGACCTTAGCATCTCTCGCCAAGGTCAGAGGAGAAAAGTTAGCCCTTGGACTGCATAGGATATGCTTTCCATGGGGAGACAGAGCCACCCATATTTGCCCTCCCCACCTAGCCACACTAAATTCCCCAGAAGAGGCAAACCGATAAGATCTGTCTTTGTACTGTAGACATTACCAGTTTACCATGGGTGGGGAGTAGCCGTGTAATGTCTGACAGACTTATGACTCTTGTGCATAATCCTGGTATAAATTATAACTGATGGCAGAATCGTGATCCTGTGTACCTAGTGCTCATAAGCAGTTCTGTACACAGCTGACCTTCCCTCGCCCTCCTTGGTGTACTGGGCCTACACTTTTGATCACTGTCAGCTTAGAAGCTGTGAACCTGAGTCTTAACAGGCAAGGACCCTGGCTTAGATATTTCATGAGCAAGGTGGCTGACTTAGATTTGCCACCCCCACTGGGGCTCATTTATAGATCCTCTGCAGCCATGAGGTTGGATTTTAAATGCTCTTGGTTAAACCAAGTCTCTCAGTTCACAGTGTTGCTGGCGGCAGTGCATTTCCTGAGACTTTGGAGTGGCCCCAGCTGTTAGGATACGTAGTTCACCATAATGTTTCTGATGTGAGGAGGACAGCTCTCAATCTCAATCTACAGCATGGGGTTTCCAGGGCCAGAAAGACAGGTTCGTTGTCAGTCCCATAGCGTCTGGTTAGCTCTTGGTTTCTGGCTAGTCCCGGAACATATCTTCACTAGCTCAACCTGCAAGGGGCAAGGGCAATTAACTGCAGTTTGTCTCCTTGCTTTGCCTGTCTCCACTCTCACAAGCAGTGAAATAACCAAAATGTAGACAGGAGAGAAAAGGACAAGCAGAAATCTTAAATAGGGTAATTTGTGGGGACTGAGAATCATTATAATGTTATTGTAAAAGTGATTACAGAGAAAATATTAGAGAACAATAAATATTTAGAAAAAATAGACAAAGAGAATAAATTCTTATTGTTGGCCTTGGCTGCCATTGGGCTTTGACATGTTGGTTGTTTTACCAGAACTCTGAAATTGGGATAGTCCAGAATCTTCACCATAATCTGCCCAAGGCAAGGTCCTTTATCGTAATCCAACACCTTCTGTCATCCTCCAAGACTCTCTAATCCTTGCAGCTTTTGAGATTCATGTAGCTGTTTCTAATGGCATTGAAATCTTTGCTTCTCTTCTTTTCTTGGGGACTGTTGTATTAACCTTCTGTCTGCTACCTCACTTCCTTTTCCATGCTAGCCAATGAGGAACACTGGCCAAAGGTATGTAAGATCATTTTTCCCCCTTTTTCCCCTCCTTGTCCCCTTTTGTTCCCTTCTCTTGGTATATAGGTCGTCCTCCAAAATACAATGCAGTGCTGGGGTTTGGAGCCCTTACCCCAACATCCCCCCCATCCAGTCATCCTGACTCCCCTGAAAATGAAAAGACAGAGACCACATTCACTTTCCCTGCACCTGTTCAGCCTGTGTCCCTGCCCAGCCCCACCTCCACAGACGTAAGTAACTCGGGAAAAGCTCACTCTCTGAGAGCTCAAACTGGGGAAAACCGTTCTCATATGTTGTCTCCTTACCAACTCACATCACCTTGACTAACCCTGGAACAGCACTGATCCCTGCCAGACACTTTGTATGTCATGTCAGAGAGCTTTATTGTGGGCTCCCAGGTCTTTCCATACCCATGGGTATCGTGTTAGATACATCAGGAAGCTTAGGGTTTTCGGAGTCTGAATTTGATCTGCTATGAGGAAATTCTCAGACAGGGGGCTGGGTTGGGGAATTGAGCTCATATAATTGAGAGGTATGCAAGTTCTGTCTTAGGTGTTTGCAGTTGGGGAACAATGAACAGGCAGCTTTGCATAGAATTCAAGAACTGGAAATTTTTTCTTTAAAGTGAGGTTGTTCAGCAGAATTGTTGAGAAAGACATTCCTGGAAAATTGTCTTATATTAAGTAGCCTTTCCTCCAGAAACTTGAAGAGTGCGCATTAGCCCTCCAAGCTTTTTCAGTGGGCCTTTATGAAGCAGTAAGTAGCTTCCTGTTCAGTCATTTACTCAGCAAATAGTTGAATATCATTCTGCTGAGTAAGCTGTGTTCTTCAGGCTGGGACAGTCAGGGAGCAGAACCACCCCTGTGCCCTCACAGAGCTCGTTCTCCATAGAAAGAGGCAGATGATAAGCAAGTGAATATGTTAATATGTCAGGTAGTAATAAGTGCTGTGTAGACAAATGAAACAGCAAGGGTCATGGGGAGTTGTGGCAGGAGGTTGCTCTTCTGTGAAGAGTGGTGAGAGAAAGCCTGTCCCATAGGAGGCAAAGGAACAGACCATAGCAGTAACTGGGGGAAGAGCATTCCTTGCAGAGGAAACTGCAGTACACAAACTTGGAGGGAGAAGTGGCATGTGCTGAAAGATGAGCAAGAAGACCAGGGAAGCTGGGCAGGGCAAAGGGTCAAGAATAGTGGGAGATGAGACCAAGAGGTGGCAGGGCTGGACCTGCGGGGCCTTGCAGCTTTCACTGAGTGAGATGGGAGGCCCTTGGAGGGCTTTGAGTAGAAGAGTAACAGAATTTTTTTTTCCAAATCTTTTATTTTGAAATATTTCAAACCTTCAGAAAAGTCACAATAACAGTAGAATGAACATATACACTTCACCTAGATCCACCAGTGGTTAAGATTTTGCTTTATATGCGTCCCCTTCCCTCATACAGGTAAACACATTCGTATATACACCTTTTTTTTTCTGAAGCAATTGAGAGTAAGTTGCAAAGATCATGAATCTTCACCCTTAAATAATTCTGCAAAAATCCCCTAAGAGTAGCATATTCTCTTCTATACCACAATGCAGTTACTAAATTGAGGCAATTTAATACTGATATTATATAATGTACAGTCAGTGTTCCAGTTTCTCCAATTACTCCAATAATGGCCTTTGTGGCACCTTTTTTCCTCTGCTCCAGAGTCCAACCCAAAATCACTCTTGCCATTTATTGTCATGTTATTGTCTGCTTTAATCTAGAAGTGTTTCTTGGCCTTTCTTCAATGGCCCTGGCCACCTCTTGGTCTCATCTCCCACCACTCTTGACCCTGGGCCCTGCCCCAGCTTCCCTGGTCTTCTTGCTGGTCTTCAGCACACTCGACTTCTCCCCAGGCTCATGCACTACAGTTCCCTCTGCAAGAAATGCTCTTCCCCCAGGTGTTGCTAGGTAAGCTCATTGTTGTGTGTGGTGTCCCTCCATCTAGAGTGTGTGGTGGTCTCCACAAGAGTTGATGCAGGAGGCACACCTTCGCAAGAGTGCTAAGTGTCGAGTGATGCAGGGAGTTTCAGCTCATCACAGCAGGAGGTTAACGATGTCAGTGAGAACCACTGTGGTCATGTTAGCTTCCGTCACTTGATGGTTTCATGAGATTCCTCCACTTGTAAGGGCTCCCTTTTTCCTCTGGCGGAGATAGCTCTGAGACTGTACAAACACCCGGTTCCCCAACAAACTGTCACCCAGGCGCTTGCAGAATCAGCTTGAGTTTTAAAAGGATTGCTGTGTGTGAAGTATGGAGAAAAGACTGTGGGAGGGCAGGGAAACCAGTTAGGAAGCTGTTGAAATCATCCTGACAAAGAGGTGACGATGGTGCAGCCCAGTAGCAATGGAGATGGAAGAAAGTGATTGAACCTGAATGTATTTGAAGAGCTGGCGGGGTTGGATAAGGGGGTGTGTGGAAGAGAGGAGTCAGAGGCAAAGCCAATACTTTGGGCTTAAAGGACTAGGAAGATGATGCTGTCCTTGACTATCTTTTCAGAAATCTGAAAAGGAAAAGAAAGCTTTTCTGAAACTACTAAATATGTTCACAACCTCCAAAGTTAAATCCAGTAGAATGGATTTACTTTTGGTTTTTTTTTTTTTTAGTAAGATAATTGACTTCTACTTTTACAGTCCCCCAACAGTGGCAGTGATTAAAATCAACACACAGGGCTCTGTATGTTTGCTGCTGGGTAGCATAAGCCCCAGCAACGTTAATTAAGCAATAACAGTTGGGAGGCAGGTGTTTCCTGGGGATCAAGAACCATCTAAAAGGACTTGGTGATACAAGAACCAGCCAGACACTAATCCTCAGGATGTACCTTGTTGCCACTCTCATCATTCTACTGAGAAGACAGAATTACAGATTTTTTTTTTAGCAAATGATGACACTGCAGTTGATAAAGCAGGGGTGTTTCTGGGCAATATGTGTCCCCAGCTACAAGCAGGGAATCGTGCGTCAGTCTTCTTTCACCTTACTGTTTGGTGTAGGGTGAAAGCATAAGCTTTGGACTTGGTGCACCACTTTTGTGGGACTTCCTCTGCTCCCTGTAGACAAAGAAGCAATTTTATGTAGATGAAATTTCATGGCATTTTATATTCCTTTCTATGGGCAGTTCTCGAAGTGCATTCCAGCAGAGGGGAAGTCCCAGAGACTCTTTCAGGCGATCCATAAAATCAAAACTATTTTCATAATAATTCTGACATGTCATTTGCCGTTTTCACTACCAGTCTCTCGAGTAAACAGTGAAATTTTCCAGAGACTACATGACGTATGATGATGTCATCTCTCTGTCAGCTGAGGGAATGTGCACCTGTGTATTCTTGGGTTTTAAATGTTCCAGTATTCTAGTTTTGTAACTTCCTGTGAATCCATAGTTATTTCATGATAAAAAGTTAAGAATTGTAATACAGTAGATACCAGTTGCTTTAGCACACATAAAAACTTTTTTGGATCTCCAATAATTTTAAGAGTGTAAAGGATTCCTGACACCAAAAAGATTAAGAAATGCTGCTGTACTGAAACATACATTGTCGCTGAGTTGAATTTAGATGAATGGAAACCCTATAGGATAAAGTAGAACTGCCCCATAGGGTTTCCAAGGCTGTAAATCTTTACGGAAGCAGACTGCTGCATCAGAGCGGCTGGTGGTTTCAAACTGCTGAGTTTTTGATGAACAGCTCAGCGCTTAACCCCTGAGCCGCCAGGGCTCCTTAACATTCTCCTTAATGAGGAGCAATGGAAAGGGAGCAGAGCTCCAGTGACCCTGACAGATCCCCCTGAATCAGATGTCTGGTTTGTCTCATTCACTTCATCGCCAGTAACTTTATTTGCAGTTTGTGTAAAATAGTCTCTGAAACCATAACGTGTTTGTAGATTTCATAAAGTTACACACTTAAAACCTGGAGTGTGGTTTAAGAAAGACCAACCCTCTCAAGGAGAAGAGCACCCCTCAGGCTGATTTTAAGAACAAAAGAAGACAGATACAGTTAATCTGGGGATGACACCTACCCCTTTTGGTGCCTGGAAGTTAAATTTTTAGGCTACATTCTCATGTAATACTGTTATCACATGCATAGTCATTTTTACTGCCAGAGGTAACATTTCCTCATTAAGAAACATTAGAATCCATCCACACACTGTGATTATCTTGTAATTCTTTGTAGCCCATTTTTTGTGCTGCCAGACAACCAAGTGAGTTACAGAGAAATTCTAGATTTGTGAAGATACTTTCCTTCAGTGGTGATGGTGACATTAGACTTGTATGATAAAAATGAAGGAACTGGGCAGTGTTTTCTGTATCATTGCTTCCTGTGCAAAATTTCTGTGTTAGGCCTTCTGGCAGAATAGCCTAGAAACCTAAAATAACACATTGGAAGTGAAAAATGGTATAATCCAGGTGGTAGAGTTAACTTGCTGGGTAACCTCCAGCGTGTCCCATCAGTCTTCCTTCCCATGATGTCCTCATCAGTGGCGTTAATTCTGTTTGGAGAACAGGCTGGGGATTGACTACAGGAAAAGGCCTCTTTAATAGCTCATTTCTTTTCTGGTTGTCCTGTCCAAATTTTAAGTGGTTTTAGTTTTTTCCTATGGTGCCTTCTGTTCAGAGAGCTCCAGCAGACTTACCTGAGTGTAAAACAGTCACTGATGGGAGCGGGAGAGAGGCAGGCCGAGTGGACTGGGGCTGCTCTTCTGTTTCCATCTGGTGAGAGGTATTTTATGGGGAGGAATAAAGCCTCTCAGAGTCAGTGGTCCATTGAACGGCAAATGCCAAATACTGTTTTAAGAGAACATTGTCAGCTGTTGCTTTGGCTTTTTCAATCTTCATGTTAGAAAGCCCATATGAGTTTAATTTGCTCCAGACTTAGTCTTATTCCCACTTCAACTTTCACTGTTTCTTCTCCCTGAGCAAGCAAGGAGTTTAGTCAACTCCATTTCTCCTCTTCTTTCTCAGTCCTTCTGAATTGTGAGAGTTACTGAGAATTGTTAATACACCTTGTAAAATATTTCCATGAATGGATTTAAGTGTCTTATACTTTCTTAGTTTTGAGTGAACTGTACCAAAATATAAGAGCTGCAGAGCTGTCTGTAAACTCTGCTTTGAAATGAAGAACACTGTCCCTACTTGGGGAACCTTGGACTATGTGGAGTGGGTTGGGGCATGTACCATCGGTAATGCCTCTTTTTCTTGCCATGAGAGTTGATTGTCCTAAAATATTTATATGCATCCAGAATGCACATATCAGCTTTGAAACCTTGCGCTTTCTCTTACCTTTCTTCTCCGTTTCATAGGGTGATATCCATGAGGATTTTTGCAGTGTTTGCAGAAAAAGTGGCCAGTTGCTGATGTGTGACACATGTTCCCGTGTTTATCACCTGGACTGCTTAGACCCTCCTCTGAAAACAATTCCCAAGGGCATGTGGATCTGTCCCAGATGTCAGGACCAGGTATTGGGGGTTAGACACAGGAGGGCTGAAGAGACGGAAAGACATTGTGGTCCAGCAGAATGCCGTTTCTGTCATCTCAGGGAACGGTGGGGCCTCTTCTGTCTCCCACAGTCCTTCAGGCCACATTTTCCCCCTTCCCTCTTTCCTCTTCCTGCACAGCACTTTCACACAACATTGGTTCTCTTAGAAGTTCTCTGTCCTTTCCAGGAGGCAATGACTCTGTGTATAGGTAGAGAGACCCTACCTGTGTCCTTTCATTTGAAATGATTCTTCTCTGTATCTTGATACTAAAAAGTCCTTAAGACTTTCTGCCTCCTTTTCCAAAATTGATCCAATTCATGTACATGATTTTGAAACTCTAATCTGGAAATAAAATTCTTGAAAGAGCATGCCAGATTGATTGGTTGTTTCATTTAGATGACAACAGTTTCATTTTTAACCTCTGTTGGCATCTGGCTCAGAGAACTGTAAACTGCTGTTTTGGTATTTCCCAGACTCAAGAGGCAAACATTAACTGTCCCAGTGTTTTCCTTCCTCCTCTGCATGGTTTCTTATGTCTTCATCTTAGCTGTCAGTGTATCTCCGTGCTTTTATTATAAGCTGCCTTGAGTCTTTTTTGGAAGTAGGCAAAAATCTAAAAAATAAATAAATCAGCCTGGTTACTCAGTAAGCTGTGAGATGTTGCTCACTTCTTAGGAATCCTGACTGGAGAGCATTCTGGTTTTCCCCTTTTCATCATTGCACCCCTGCCTCTGTGAGACAGTAGAGACAGTTCTGTGTTCTCTTACTGATGCTTATTGGGACCCCTCAATTTTCTCAACATGGCCCAGATTGTATCTTAATATTTGGAACTGATATTTAATTTCTTAGACACAGCAGCCCATGTCATGTCAGGGATGAGACGCCAGTGGCCACTGCCGTTGTGCTGAGTGGTAGCTTTAGCATTGGTAGCTCTAGCTGTTGGAGGGGTTGGGTCATGTGGCTTATACGAGGAGATAAGAAAAACTGCTGGGAGATGCCAAGTGCCAGCCTTTTCAAAGACTGAGCTCAAGTAGCTTGGCTTTTTCTGTCCTAGAGCCTCTTTCTCCCAGGCTGATACCTGGACCTTTGTAGTCCAGAAACTACAGACCGAGGTTCTGTGACACAATTACCTTAAGTCCCTCTATTTTGTCTACCAGTTGCCATAGACACCATTGTTTGCCGTGTACATAGGGGAAGTGTGCTTATACTACTTTGTCACAGTAAAATTCTAAAATTCTTTTCAGATGCTGAAGAAAGAAGAAGCAATTCCATGGCCTGGAACTTTAGCAATTGTCCATTCCTATATTGCCTACAAAGCAGGTAAAAAATTACCCACGCTTCTCTTTTGATAAGGCTCCTTTTGTTTTTTTTAAAAAATACTGGAATGCAATGTTTGTTTTGTTTTCAAAAGGAAATTTAAAGTGAAAAGCTTTTCACTGAACGAAGGGGAAAGCTCACATAGCGCTGTCTTGGGTAGTACAAGTGAGAGTGGCATATAAAGCTGGTCTCCAGCCACCAAGTGCTTTTTCAGCATACCTGTGCTTACAGAAAGGGAACTCCCAGAGACAAGCAGTCAGTGGAACTCAGGGGGCTTAGAGGGGGAAAAAACACCTTGGGTAAGCATTCTGAGCACAGGGGCCCTTCCAGAGAATTTATTGTTAAAAACTGTTCCTATGCTTTTATCCCAGCAAAAGAAGAAGAGAAACAAAAGTTACTTAAATGGAGTTCAGATTTAAAACAAGAACGAGAACAACTAGAACAGAAGGTGAAACAGCTCAGCAGTTCTATAAGTGTAAGTAAACCTCACACTTCAGTAATGCATGGGTACATAGATGCATGGATATAGAACTTTGCATGTGTATACCATGTGTCTCTTGGTGGCACACAGTTAAAGCACTTGCTAGTAACTGAAATACACCTTGAAAGAAAGGCCTGGCAGTCTGCTTCTGAAAGGTCGCAGCCTTGCAAACCCTATTCTCCACACTGGAGTTGTTGTGAGTCAGAATCTCCTGATAGTGATTGATTTATGACGTAACAGAATGTGTGGCTCCCCAGGGCTAATGCAGATCTTTTAGTTAATCGTCATGATTGGCCTGGGCAGGTGCCAAGTTTGCCTTCCAGTTAGAGTGCCACCTTTTAGGGGCAAGTGACCATTTGGTGTCTATATGTGGTACCTTGGCCAAGCTCTGAGACACTCATTTGCTTTGATCTGAGAGGATTTTCAGTTTCTAGGGTAAAGAGAGAAAGTGGCAGCAACAGACTATTGTCACTTTAGTATAGCGTAGTTGCTCCCCGTGTTTGGAAGGAGTGTAGAGCCTGGCCTAATGTTGGGCACAGGGCAGCCCAGGTCCCCTCGTGTGATGCTGTCTGGGCACCTGAGTTCATAGGTCCATCCATGTGATCCTCCATCCCTTTCTGCCACACTGTCTAATTGGCACTCACAGGTTTCCTTGACCTGTCGGAGGAAGAGGGCTTTCTAGAGACAAGTATTGGAAATAAATACTGCCCAGGCCGACTGTTCTAGGTGGGAAAGAGGGTTGTGTCAGCAGGGATACACAGGCTCTTCCTGATAGAAGCCAGTTTCCTGTTGAGTAGGCCATCCTTGTCGAAGTAAGATGGCCTTAACCTTCACAGGCACCAGGTGGCTCCTTGGACCTGGTGACAGTTGACTGCCCTACTCATCTGCTTTCTCTTCTTCACTATACCTACCCATGGCATGTAGGAATAACACCCCTGTGCCTGAAACAGAATCCAGCCGTTGGTGGGGGGTAGGGAGAGTGGGCAGCAAGGGACAAGGCTACAATGACTGAGCAGAAGAGCTCTATTGGCTGCAGTCCTTTAGCCCTGGGCTGACCTTGATTCTCCTTAGCCTCCCTGGCCTGCTCCTAAATTCTCAAAGATTAACTGATCCCCAGTAAAGCCCTCAGATCGAATCTAGACATCCTGGATTCCCACTAAAGACGACCCATTAGCATGGTAGAAGCTTACCAGAACCTGCCGAAACCAGCTTCAGGGAAGTTGAGAACTTTTCTTTCTTACTTTTTCAAATGACTTTTATTTTGTGATAACACAGTGATGAGAGTGTGGTTTCTAGTATTTTAAGTCCTGGTGTCAGGTGAAGTTGGCTTTGAAACCTCTCCTTTGTCTTCCTTTGGCCAGCAGCACCCACTCCAGTGTAGAGCAAAACCAGGGTCTGGGCTGCACCCTAGCTTCAGGGGACCTTTTATGTGGGGAGGGGGCACTCCTCGCTCCAGGCTATCAGGTCCCGCCAGTTCAGTGCCGCTGCCCCCCTTCCTTGCTGCAGAAATGCATGGAGATGAAGAACACTGTCCTGGCCCGGCAGAAGGAAATGCACAGCTCCCTGGAGAAGGTCAAACAGCTGATCCGCCTCATCCACGGCATCGACCTCTCCAAACCTGTAGACTCTGAGGTCACTGTGGGGGCCATCGCCAATGGCCCGGACTGCACTCCCCCTGCCAACGCCGCCACCTCCACACCGGCCCCTTCCCCGCCCTCCCAGAGCTGCACAGCGAACTGTAACCAGGGGGAAGAGACTAAATAACAGCCCCACTAGGAAACCGCGGGATCCCGGCGGCCGGGAACAGCAAAATGCTGAAGACTCTAGAGAAGCAAAGCCAGATTGCTTCTGGAAAGTATGGAATTCTTTTGGTTCTTTGGTTCCAGAGAGAGAGAAGATGCTTGTGCCAGGTGGCACCAGAGTTTGCCAACTGATCCTTCTTATTCTGTGTGTACATGCAAAGATTGGACCATGTTACATGAAATAGTGCCAGCTGGAGGTTCTTTGCCAGCACCATGCCAAGTGAAATAATATATTTACTCTCTCTATTATACACCAGTGTGTGCCTGCAGCAGCCTCCACAGCCACGATGGGTTTGTTTTTGTTTTGCTGGGTGGGGAGCAGGGACGGGCGGAGGGAGGAGAGCAGGTTTTAGATCCTTATTTGCCAGAGTGAGCCGTTTGTTTAGGTGAGAAGACAAGTCCAAAGAATGTGTGGGCTTTCCTGTTTCTAAACGTTCACTACTATAAAACCAAAAAAAAAGGAAAATGAGATTTCATCAGTTCCAGTGCCCAGAAGGGGCCTGGGGAGGGGATGGGAGGGGGTGAGGGGTAGGGAAAGTATATCAAATAAGCAGTATTTAATGTTGTCTGGAGTGGGGCATAGCGCAAGGAGAGATGGACCCCAGGAACAGCCCCTAGGTCTTCTCCCAGAGCACACTGCTCCCCGCCTCGAGTGCCCCCACTCCTGAAGCCTCACGCTCACCTGCCCCTGCCCTCCTTCTGTGGAGTGGCACGTGTCCCTGTGGATGTGGACGACCCAGTCATCTTCCCTCTCAGAGAACAAGCCTATCAGGGCTGCCCTGGCTCGAGGCGGGGAGGGAAGAACTAGGTGGATCAGTGATTTGACTTGAAAACAAGCTCCATCCCTTTTCTATATTTATAAGAAGAGAAGACCCCGAGTGAAGCAGCACGTGACCCAGATGTGTGTGAACTGAACGGAGACATTTCTTTTTTCTTTCTTTTTTTCCCTCTTAATTTTAGTTTTTTTTTTTTCCACTTTTTTTTCTTTAAACGAAGTTTTATTTTGTCGTTTGTTTTACTTTTTTGGTAACAAAAACTAAACTAAGGAATAGAAAAGCTGTTTTTCAGGCTGACAGTCCAGTGAAGGGTAGTTGAGACCTTGCATGGTAGAATAGGAATCCTAGTGTCAGTGAGGTCCAGTGAGTCTTTGTGAGTCCTTGTGTCATCGTTTGGGGCACTGTTTTTTTATGCAAGGGCAAAAATCTTTGTATCTGGGGAAAAAAAAAACAACAACTTTTTTTTAAATTAAAAAGGAAAATAAAAGATATTGAGGTCTTCCTAGTGTTACTTAAAGTAAGATCAAGGTAAGAAACATTGTGAAAAAAAAAAATTACGAAAGTGCTATTTGTTTCCTAAAAACAGTGATTTCTATTAAAAAGGTGTCAGAACTGGAGAAAATGCCGTGTAGTTATACTTTTTTAGCACAAAACCTGCTGCTGATGATGACATTTTGCTGTGTTTGTGTCTCAGGACTGGTGGGCTAATCTACATGATTTCTGATCCCACAGACAGCTGCAGCCCCAAACACAGGGGTGGATTTCTTCTCATCTTCCTCCCCCTCAGAAAAGACTGTCCTCTCTTCTTGGTGCAGGGATCTTGTCTCCTCCCTTTTTTTTGAAACCCGGACAGAGTGTGGATGGTAGCAGAGGCCCAACCTGTTGTCTCCTTAGTCTGGTAGATTTTGCTAGAGCGAAAGGCTGGTGCCTAGATAAGATCTCTTCCTTTGGTGCTGCTCTCGGTCTTTCAGCCACCAGCATTATGAGTGCCTGGGGACAGCTGGGAGGGAAGTGGGCAGTGATGCTCAGGTGCCCATGCACCCTGGCCCTGTGGGGGGAAAGGGGGTGCAGGCTGGCTGCAGCATCTCTTGGTGCTTAGAAAGAACAAAGGAGAAGTGAGTTGTCTTGAGAGTACACAGTGTCTCAGAGACAGAGAGCCCCAGGGTGGCCTTTGTGTCCGTCTTGCCTTTGAAGAGAGGTCAGAATCTCTAGCCCCTTCCTCTGCTTGCCGGTTCCAAGGCACCAGAGATGGAATTGACTCCACTCTGCCAACCTACAAGCTTCTTGGGTGCCCCTTGGCTACAGTCTCTGTGCTTGCCTTGGCTTGGCCTGTTGTGGCCACTTTTCTTCTGGAGAAAACTAGGTCTTGGAAAGGCTCAGACCACATCTAACATCTTGCCTTGTGGGAAGTAAACCGCATCAGATGTGGACTCCTGCTGGAGGCCTTCACTGCCCATCGTATGGCCCTGGCTGACAGGAGGGAGGCAGAGACTTTGTGCTGCAGCCCTGCTGCAGTGTCTCCCACAAGCCTACCCCCTGCCCAGCAATGGGAGAGTCTGGGGGTGCCACAAAGGTCCCATTCACTTCTACCTGCCAAGTTAGGCCCAAAGAGACAAAGATGGATCCTGAAAGCAAAGGCAGTGGAGGAAGACGCTTGCTAGAGTAAAACATGTCTCATTCATGCCAGCCATTTCCATTCATCCTCCTGGGGATGTTAGAAGATGGAACTAAGAGTTTGGCTGGACAGGCCTCTGAGCCTGGCCCTGGCTGCCAGCTTGGATGAGGGCGACAGAGAGGAATCCCCTTCTCACTCAGATACCAAGGCGCTGTGCCTAGGCAGATGCCTGAACTAGCTGGAGGAAGAGTTGGCCACAGTTCAGAGACCAACTACACACTGCACACCCATTCTTGGGCTCTCCCACTGACTTGTCTGGGCTCATGGGCTGGGGCTTGCCACATAGCACCTGTCTTTGAAAGAAGTGGGATTGCTGTCATCAGCAAAGGCCTTTGCTCAGAGAGGAGCTGCTTTAACATTCTTGTGGGCGGGGAATGGGGCTCCGAGTTGATCAGTGTTTCGTCTGCTGCTATGAGCAGTCAAAGCACGACCTTGCCTGTGCTAGGGCTGGTTGAGATACAGATTCTTCCCCAGATCAATTGTAAAAGACTTTGTGACTTGGCTAACCTCTAGTACAAGATCAGCCCAGCCCCTAACCCCACATTGAGGACTCAAATTCCAAAACACTCCTTTACTGCTAGGACAAGGCCTTGGTCACTTAAGCAGTCTCCTGTTCCTTCACTACCCTCCTAAGAGAATAGCTCCTCTGCCTGCCCCTACTTGGGATGGCTGCCACCACTGAGACACTCATGACACCCCTACCCTGGCAACTGCCAGCTTCTTCCTCCTCCTCTCTTTCTCCTTTTTCTGCTTTCTACTTTCTGCTTTTTCTCAAAACCCCAGAAATTAGCCAGTTACAGGCATCTCTTGGGAGTCCTGGGGGCCAGCAAAAGATGATGTGTACTGGACTTCTGGTCACAAGATTGGACCCACTCAGAGGTGCCTCAGAAGACAGGCCTCATGATCTGCTTCTGAAAGGTCACAGCCCTGAAAACCCTAGGGGAGCAGTTCCACTCTGCATACCTGGAGTCACCATGAGTCAGAAGCAACAACAAATTGCCAAATGTCTCTGGTGTCAGCTGGACACCCAAGACCAACTAACTTTCTTTCAATCCCATCAGAGGCCTGGAAGCGGTAGGGTTAGGGAGAGACTCCCCACGGGGCCGTTGACTAGGAATCCCCCTTGTTGGTCCTGTGACCAGGCCTGGCCATGGAGCAGTGAGGTCATGTTGCTGTCATCTTCTCTTTTAGTCTTGCCACCTGCAGGCCTTTTTTCTTTGTGAAGCCTGCTGAGTCTTGTCTAGCCTCCACTGAGCTCACCCAGAGTTAGTTGCTGCCTTCCTTGTCAGGTTTTTGGGGGCAAGTCTGCTGCGTGTATCTAACAGGGAGACCCAGCTCGGGGCCCTGCACTGCGGCCTCTCCTGTGTGGGGAGCTTCTAGAGCCTGTGACCCAGCCACAGGTGGCCTCTGGGTGCACCATCTGAGAGCCTGCTCTCCCTGCAGGCCTGTCCTTCTGTCCTGCTTCTTCACCCCACCTGCTCACTGAAGTTCTTGGCCCAGGCTCCATGGACAGTGGGAATAGGTTTGCACACAGCTCTGTGCAGCCTGCTACCTCCCTCCACGGCTGTCCCTGTGAGGGAGGGCAACCGTATTCCCATATCACCAAGTCTGCATGTGCTGTATCACTTCTGCAACCATCTCTCTGATGCTTTCTCTCTGAGGCCCACACCCCTGAACCCCTGCTCAAAGGCACTCTAAGTGGTGTCTCCCTTTACTCCCTTTTAGGGTGTGGTGTCTTACCTATCCAAAGGGCTTAATTTAGGAGCTTTTTACCCTGGGAGGGCAAAAGATTCTTTGGGTCCTGGGACCAATAGGGCCCAGGTACCTTTTCCAGGCCCTAGGTTCGATTCTGAGGGTGATACTGGATGAGGGAACTTAGTTTTGGGTCAGTGTGTGACTGGGCCTCATACCATTCCTCGCTGGGCACTCTGCAGGAAAAAGACTTACAGCCTATCCCCAGTGCAGCTCCTCTCCCTGGAGGGAGTGGGGAACCCCTGGTAAGATTCCTCTCTGGCCCCACCAGCTAAGTGAGAGGGGAAGCTGAGGGTACCCCTTCCGGAGAGGCAGGGTGAGAACTCAAAAATAGCTCATCAGGGGAGGGCAGGGTTCACAGATTTAGTTTCACACCCCTGCTCCTGGCCCTTCCTTGATGAGGACACCATGCTTGGTCACCTGGTTGCCCACAGCAAGCAGCCTCTGGCCCCTGCCACTCCGCCTGCCCAGTGGTATGGTTCCATCCTCAGCCCAGGGTCTGCTGCCATCAGGCAGGGCAGGATGGGGCAGGCCAGAGGTCAGCCAGCTCTGAGGAAGAAAGAGCCAGCTAGCCCCAACCCTGTCTCCTTTGTCCACCCCCTTTGTGATTTCAGTCTTGGTAGAACCTGTATTTGGAAATTTGTGCTTCAAAGTTTTTGTTTTTGTTTGTTTGGTTTTTGTTTTGAGGGGGAGGGGGGAGGGGACTACAGAGCAGCTGATCAATTTGTATTTATTTATTTTAACATTTTACTAAATAAAGCCAAATAAAGTCTCTTGGCCTCATGGTGTTGGGTTTGGGGCAGGGAAGGTGGGCAGGACTCCAGGGTCAGCCTCCGTCTGTCCTTACCTTATGCTGTTGGGAGGGACCCAGCTGGGCTTTGCCCCTCTAGTGACAGGAGCTCACAGGAGCCAGATGTAACAGGCCCCAGAGAGCCCTTGATCCCCCAAACCAAGAAGAATGTAAAAGGAGTTTTAAATTTTATTTACAAAAAAAAGTGTTGAGAGTTGAGGTAGGGGAACCAGCCCCCAGACCAGATGGGGCAGGAGACCAGACCCCAGTTGGACAGTTGCAGCAGTGGGTAACCCCAAGACCCGTCCACAGATGCTCCCAGTAGTCCTTCCCACAGGAAATTTAAATAACTTTAAATAGGTTTGAGGATGGGAGGGGTTGGGTGGGTTGAAGAGGCTGCCCTGAGCCAAGGCCAGGGCCCAGGGAGCCTCAGGAGGGTCATGAGGAGGTTCGGGACTGCTGCAGGGCAGTGAGGTATTTGAGGGCAGCAGCCCCATAGCGGCGGGATAAGTCCTGGAGGAACTCATTCTTGATGGCCTGCAGGCAGTCACGGTAGGCGTGGCTGGAGCGGAAGCGGGAGATGTCAGGGCTTGGTGAGTGGGGCATGTGAATGGTGAAGGCCTCAGGCAACACCAGGAACTCATATTCCTGCCAGGGTAGGGCAGAGGAATAGTCGGTGCTGGGCTCAGGGAAGACTGCATTTCCCTGCAGTGGGGAACCCCTGGGAGCCAAAACATGGGCCAAAGGACAGATGACCCTAGTTTTACAAAGGGAAAATTTTCTAGTGGTGCAGCCCAGTGGGGCAGTGTGTCCCAGAGGTAGAATAAGTGCCTTCTACCTGGAAGTGTTCTAAGCTAGAGGCAGCAAGGCACCCTCCTCACCTGTGCGTCCAGCTCCACGATGTGGGCCACCTTATTCCAGCCGAAGCCCACAAAGCGGGGGTCATAGTGGGGGCACCCACGTGACACCACCACATATGGCTCATAGTCGGCTGCCCACTGCACTTGGTATGGGGTCTGAGCCTCCTGCCAACGGGCATAGTCTGTAGGGGCATGACCCTGGGGCCACACATCATGCCTGTGGAGCAGGACAGGGCAGGGAGCTTGTGGGTGCTGGAGGCCAGTATGGGGAAATCCCGCTGGTAGAACAGTGGTCTCCTACCTGAAGGTGTGTAGAGAGCCAGCTTCCAGCAAGGCCAACAGTTCAGCCTTGGAAGTGGGGAAGGTGATGCGGTAATGCAGGCTCTCGAACGCCGGCACAACCAGAGCCAGCTTCCGCTGGCTACCCTGATCCAGCTGCTCAATAGAGACCCTGAGGAGGGAGCATCTGTGAACTGGACCTCCAGCACTGGGCCCTTCCCTCACAGGAAGAACACTTCCCTCAAGGGACATCTCACCCTGACACCCAGTGTAAAACAGACTTAAGTGGAGGAGACCCCAGCCTCCCCTACTCTCATGAGGCAGCCCTGACACCCCACTTCACTGAGAACACTGAGGCCCCGGAAGGAGCAGAGACATACATACATCCCTCAGGTCACAGGATGCACCCTCACCCTGCCCACATCCACCCCACACACTGTTGTCTCACTCTGCTGAAGCTCACCTGAGGTAGTTGTAGAGGGAGTAAGCAGGCAGGAAGTCAATGTCACTGAGGAAAACATAGGATGTGAGGGCCTGGGCCAAGGCCACATTGCGAAGATGGTTGACTGGGTAGAGCGGACCCTCACGGTACACGACATGGTAGGCCACGTTGCTCCGGGCAGAGAGCACTTTCGAGGCCTCCACAAAACGCAGGAATTGCTGGGCCTCTGCATCTGTTAGGTACAGTGCCAGGCTCATGGGGCCTGGCCAGTGGCTGCACAGGGCTTCCAGCATCTGTAGCCTGGGACAAAGGGGCTGGTCACCCCAGCTCAGCCTCTCACACAGCAGTCCGGGGAGGGCTGACAACTCCCCTTAGGTTAGCTGCTATGGGCACCCCCTCAGGTGACGTACTTAACACCTAGCAAGCCCCTATGGAGCTGGGTCTTCCCTCATCTTCACAGATAACCCAAAGGTGAGTACTTTGTCACCTACAGATGAGAGAACTGAAGGCCAGAGATACTAAGACTCACCCAGAGTCTCATGAGACTAACAGTTTTGAGTATGTGAATGACTCCAAAGCCCAAGCGGGCTTCTCCATAACCCATGTCTCCAGCTTCTGGGACCCCTCAAGGGACAGGTAGCTGGCTACCTCAGCTGCAAGCCAAGAGAGCTCTTCTTCCTCCTAGCCCAGGCTGTGTGCCCTAGGACTGCCATCTGTACCCTCACCGGTCCGTGGAGAGCTGTGCCACCAAGGTGACATCATATTGCTTGGACAACAGCAGGCTGAGGGGCAGGAAGGTGAGATGCACACGGTGCACAGTGAGCTGCTGCTGCTGGAACTCGAAGCAGGCATCTTCCTCGTCCAGCTGAGCCAAGGCCTTCTGCAGCTGAGGAGACGGAGGAGAACCAGGGCAGAGGCCTGCCAGAGCCAAGACAGGCAAGGTTCTCCCCAAGACTCGGGGAAGGGGCTCTGTCTCACCTGCTCGGCCTGGTGTGGGGGCTGGCTGGGACACCCAAAGAGTTCTCTCCGCAGCAGGTTCCCGTCATACTCCAGGAAGGTCAGGGAGAGGCTGCGGAAGAATTCCACGTGCTTGTTCTTCACTCGCAGCTTCTTTGGCGAATTCCAGTGGATCACCTGGGCCCGGGAAGGGTGTTGGTGGGTGGGGGCGGGGAACAGGAGTCCCCATTCCGTTTCCCCCAGCACCCTGGCCCACTCACCTTGAGGTCTGATGCCTCAGAGTAGCAGCGCTCAGCAAGTGTGTGATCCGAGAGCTGCACATTCCAGATACAGGGCAGCAGCAGGACCAGCCCTGGGTACTCCTTGATTACAGCATTGAAGATGTCCTGGGCAGGGACAGCTGTCATGTATCTGGCCCCAAACCTGCCCCCCACCCTCCTGAAGGTATCCCAGACCTGGTCGGCCAGAGAGGTAGCAGACAGAGTGAGGAGCAGCCGCTGCGTTGTCGCCTTCCACATCTCCCTCCAGCCAACCTGCCGAAGCTGGTCCAGTCGCAGAAGTATGACGCCTGCCGATGGGGAGAGGTTGTCGGGCCCACCCAGGGACAACCCTGCTCCTGGGGGCCAGCAGTCTTGGAGATGTCTCTAGAATTTTTTTTGACTCTTGAGACAGTGAGTGGCATGCACTACCTCTTGGGGATGAAGAGGAGCACCTCCCTGGCCATATTCTCATACTCAGTGACCACAAGGCTGATAGAATCATCCCCATTTAATAGATGAGGAAAACTAAGGCTCAGAGGGCCCAAGCAACTTGGCCAAAGGCAGACCAAGCATGCAGAATCAAGGCTGGAACTGTTTTCTGGCTGTTCACCTAATGTTATTTCCACAACACTATTCTTCCAGGGGGCAGAGGGCTTCCAAGCATTTGTGCCCTGCCCAGCCCCTGAGGCCTGCGAACTAGCAGCCAACCCCTCCTGCTTGCCCCTAGCACTGTCCCTACCTGTGTTAAATCCTCTGCCCAAGGCAGGCCAGGGCCTGTGATTCTTCCAGAGGTTGCCCAGGTACCAGTTGCTCTGGTTCTCCACGAGACCAATCATCTGCTTGTCTGAGGGGAGGACACAAGAAGGCTGCTGAAGGCTGCTATAGAACCTCGGCAGAAAGGCCCCCAGACAAGCCAGGGAGGGAGGCTGGCTGGGGCAAGGGTCCCAGGCCTCTCACCAGAAAAGTGAGCAAAGAATGCCCAGAGCTCTGCGATGTCAGAGGCAAAGGTGACGTCTGTGTCAAGGACAATGACACGTGCCAGGTCAGAGGGCAGGGCATCTGGCAGCACTAGCTTCAGGAGCCCATAGAGGCCAGAGTAGTGTGTGTTGGGGATCCAAGAGACCTGGGACTGTGGGGGTGAAGGGCAGGCCAAGAGGTTAGCAGAGCTGTGCCATCACCAGCCAGTACACACTTGGGGTGGGAGGGTGTGGTCAGAGTGGGAGGGAGGGGAGAACCCTCAGTGGGATGAGGGTTCTGGGCTTCAGCAGATGTGACAGTATGGGGGCAGGGGGTGGTTCCACACAGCTCTGACCACTGGAGGAGGAAGAAGAGGAAGGGACACTTTGGAGGTGGAGAGCAGAGAGATGAGGGCTCTTGCCTCGAAGTCTTGGGCATTGTAGAAGCTGACCCAGACAGCAGGCACCATCCATGTGTGGAAAAGTGTCTGCAGGATGTTTCTGGACACGTCATCAGTCACAAAGTGAAAATGCAGAGGATTTTTCCTTTGAGGCGGACAGGGAAGGAAGCCTGAAGGTCCCCAGCAGGAACAGCAAGGCCAGCCTCCACCCCGAGGAACTCGGAGGTGGAAGCTGTGTCTTCAGGGCACATCCACCCCCAACTCAGCATTCTCAGCACTGTCCCCATGTCACAGATGGGACAGTTGAGGCTCTGAGATGCAGAGGCTTGCCTAAGACTCTGTGCCTATCCCCACCTCTTAACCCATCACAACCACAGGCAGCTAACACAAGAGGCAAAGTAAGCAGGAGTTCACTGATCTGTAGTGAACACAGGTTTATTTGTGCTTACTGAACTGCAGTAAACAATTTCACATGGGTGTCACATCAAAGATGTGGTGAAAAACATCAAACTATTCTCTAGATGTTGTGAACAATGTCCAGTTATTCACTACAGATTAGGAAGTAATCACAAGTAAACCCATGCTTACCTTGCTCACGGTCAGGGATTATAAATGTGAAAAGAGGCTTTGATTCTGTTGGAAGGTGCTATGTGGCTGGGAGAGAGGCAGACACCAGCCATACCTAGAAGCAGAGTCTTCGATGTGGTGAAAAAAACGTGAAATGTTTCTCTACGGATGAGGTGGTGAGCAGGTAAGCACCCTGCTTACCTCGCCTGTTGGATAATCTGCCCCTGTCCCCCACTGACAACTGGCTGTACCTGTAGAAAAGCATGGACTTCACCAGGGTGACGACATCTCGGCTAGAGTTATAGCCTGCACACACGATGGCCACATGTAAGAGCTGGGGAGGGAACACCGAGGTCGGCAGCCATCCCTCTCCCCCACTAAATAGTGAAGATCCCTGGTTGAGCTGGCCTGGCTTAGGGTCAGTGGTTGCCCCCCTCCAGGGTCAGAGCAAGTAAAGAGGGAAGCAGGGCTGGAGTCCACCCCCCTCGCTTCATAACTATGGAAACTGAAGCCAGGAGCAGGAGAGGCGAAACCCTAGGCTCCTCCAGCCAGCTGGTCAGTCCACGACGCCGCCAGGTGTTGCGATCCCCGGGACGCGGCACTCTCCCTCGGGGCTCCCGCCACCAGGGGCCGCCGCGCACCTACCTCGCACTTGGGTAGCGGCGACCGCAGCGGGACGCAGGCCGAGCGATTGTGGTCCCACGTCAGCTCTCCGTCGAGTGAAGCCGACTCACTGAACCGCCCGTCTGGCGGGACAAGTGGCGTCAGCAGGTATGGCAGGAACCCCGGGGCCTCCCGCTCGCCATCCCCTCTCATGGCCCTCACATTCCAGGTCCCTGCCGAAGAGGAAGAATCTGACCACGACCACCAGCAGCAGCAGCAGCAGCAGCGCGGCGGCCCCCAGTGCCCGGGGGCGCACTCGGGGCAGCATGGCCACCTACCGGGGCGCTCAGGACGGGGCGCGCCTCCGGGCTATGGGACCCATCGCAGGGCCTACAGAGTGAGCCGGGGAAGAGGAGAGTTACCTTTGGGCGGGGGACCCGACGGAAGCCCGTCCTCGTTCCCGCGCTGCGTCGCCACACTCACCTGCTCCAGCTGCCCCTGTCCCGGCCCTGCTCTTTCCGAGGCCGCCGGGGGGCAAGGAGGGGGCGAGATGCGGACTCACCGGGGCTCAGCCAGAGCTGGTCCCGCCCCCAACCTGGGCTCAGGTTTCACCTCTGCTTGGCCGAGCCCAAAGGGGCGGGGAGACCCTGGGGACTGGCCCCGCCCCTGTTGGGGCTGCGGGCTTGTGCACCGTCCCGGCAGCAACCCTGGGATCACACTTTCTGGGCTGAGTTTCCACCTAGACTAGAGGAATGGCCGAATTTCACCAGGGTGACACCAGGCAGGCCTAGTCCCCGTTACCTGCTCACTAGCCCATTCTCCTCTTTCAGTTCTGGGGCCCTTTCTCCTCCCCTTAACCATCCCTGGAGGAGGGGCTGTGACCCCAGCCGGGTTTCGAAGGGACAGTCGGAGTGTGGCGGGGCTACAGGGGAGGGGATTGGAATGCAGGACCTCAGGGATCTTGAGCACCTGCTCTCGGGACAGGAGGCGGGGCCGGCCAAGACTTGCCCGGGAAGCTCCGAGCACCTGGAGCCTTTTCCCTACAAGCCCAGGTGGCCAAGCCGGCTGCCGCCGGAGCGCGGCAGGAACAAAGCGGCCTTGTGTAGCCCTTGTGTGAAGGTCGTCTTCCGCCCAGAAGCTAGCCAGGAGTCCTGAGGTGACTGACTTGGCCAGGGGCGACTTGGATTCTGCACCCCTGTCGAGACTATCGGAACTATACCCATGCCCCTGCCTGCCTCTCTCTCGCAGCTCCTCTAATCACAGCAGGCCCCAGCGCCTCCTCCCGCGGCGTGGCTGGTGGACGCTTTGGGTCTTGAACCGGACACTCTGCACCTTGAACTACAACAGCGACGGCTGAGTGCTGTCTCCGTACCAGGCCCTGTGCTCAGGGTTGGGCCTGTTCACCTCAGTTAATCCTCATGGCAGGCCTAGGACACCGAGCAGTTCTCCCCCAAAGTTGAAGTAACCTTGCAGACAGGTTATTTCTGGACCCTTAGGAGTCACAGGCTTAACCTCTATTATAGACTCAGTTGCATCCACCCAAAATACATGTTGTAAATTCTAATTCCTATACCTGTAACTGTCATCCCATTTGGGAATGCACTTCCTTCCTTATGTTAAGAAGCCATATCAGGGTGGGGTGTGTTTTAAACCAGTTACCTCTGAGATATACAAAGGGCAGATTAGGACAGAGAAGTAAACAGACATGGGGGGAGAGAGACGCCAAGCCACATGAAGATCACTGAGCAACAGAAGCTCAGGGAAGACAAGGACCTTCCTCCAGAGCCACCAAAGAGAGAAAACCTTTTGCCAGAGCCAAACCAAAATCCACTGCTGTCAAGTCGATTCCGACTCATAGCAACCCTAATAGCAGTCACCTGAATTTGGACTTCGAGTCTCATAAGCTGTGAGAAAGTAAATCTCTGTTTGTTAAAGCCACCCTCTTGTAGCATTTTTGTTACAGCAGTGTTAGATAACTAAGACACTGTCTCCTGCCCTGCCCTCCACACTGCAGAGAAAGCCGTCTTGCCTGCCCTTTGTTCCTCCTAGGGTATTTTTGCCCTGAGGCTTGCCCTTGACATTCCTTCTTCCTGGAATGCAGACTCTTGCAAGGCAGGCTCCTAGCTTCTCCAGTGACATCCTCATCACTGAGTTCATTTTCTTCCTAGCACCAATCACCATCTGTGGGGGAGACAGGGACTTGTCTGTCTTGTCCGGTGCTGTGTGTCAAAAATGGATGAAAATTAGAGTGGTTGCTCCCTGCGCTCAACTGGCCTCACAGGGACTTAGAAGGGACTTAACATCCTTTGCCCTAATTTCTGGTCTGAGAAGCCCCCAAAGAATGTGGATCAACAAGAATGCCCAGTGAGGCCAAAGTGCCTTTCTTGGGAGAAGGGGTCTACAAAGAAGGTCCAGCTCAGGGCCTCTGGAGGCCAGGGGTAATGGTTGCTATGGAAACTGCGTGCTGCTCTTTGTGTATCCAGGAGTTATCGGGACATGCAGATTCAGGGGGAGGGCACCGACGCACTGGATCTCTGGGCCTCCAATCCTCATGATCCTCATCTCCAGCCTGCAGCTGGGGTGGGGCTAATGATTCTCCCCAAGACCCTGAATAGACAGGGGGAGAGGGTTAAATGTGAGAGAGCTGTAAGGCCCACAGTCAGAGTCTGATCCAGGCTGAGCCTTCAATAACAGATAGGGGCTCAGTAGGAGGACCTGCTTCTACAGCTCCGTAGTCACTTACAGTGCTAGCCCCAAGCTTCCCTCAGCCTTACCGCTTAGGGGAAACGGAGGTGTGTAGACGCCTGCTGCATCTGCAAGAGGTTGTTCTCGGGTATAGGTTGGAGTGCAAGAGGAGAGAAAGGTGCTGGTGCTGTAGGTGTGGGACTGAATTTGAGCCCAGATTTGCCCAGGACTGCCTGTATGGCTTCAGACCAGTCGGCTCTTCTCTCAGAGCCTGTGTTCTCCTCTGTGGCTGTTAGACTGGTCTCTCTTTCTGCGTGGCTCAGAGCCCACTGAAGAGTGAAGATCCAACCCAACCTGCCCAGAAGCCCTTTTAACCCAACCAGGTAGCCAGGTCCAGGCAGGAGTCCAGCAGGGAGGGGCTGCCCTGGCTGCCTCCTGTATACAGGGCACTCTTTGTCTGTGGGGTCTTATCAGGTCTGAGATCTAGAGAGGAAATTCAGGCAGCCTCATTGCTGCCAACCCAGCCTGGCCCAGGCTTCCTCCAAATTCTGAAGGGAAGGAGCACCAGGCTTTCTGGTCCCGCGCCTCCTGGCTACAGGGGCATATTCTGCCTGGTGGAAGCTGCTTCTCTGTCTTCCGTGCCTCCGTCTCCTCCTGAGAAGTGCAGCCCCCTGGGATCACCAGCCTTGAGAGTGCCTAAGAAACCTCCCACTCCCACTGCCACATTGCACTGTCTCCATAGCTGCAGAGGGAGGGGCTAGAAGGGTGGCAATGGTGACTTTTGGGCAAACAAGTTTCATTGTGATGGTCAGTGGGAAGAAGGAAAGAGATCCCCATGCTGAATGCCCTGCATGCTGGTTCTGATCCTAGCCATCAGCTGGCCTCCTGGATTCCCACCTGCTCTGTTCTCCAAGATCTTTGTTTCTCTTGAGGCTCTGGACACAGCACCCTGGGCCCTTATTCCTTGGCATCAGGAAGATGCCATCAGGGACGAGAAGCAGCTATAATTCTCCACCTCATGTAGCATGAAAGTGAAGTTGGGGTGGGATCTAGGAAAGGTAGTGAAAGGAAGGAAGGGTAATGGCGTCCTGCTAAGGCACGTGGTTTAACACACCTATTCTACGGTCAGACTAGATCAGCATTCAAATCTTGCATTATTATGTAGATCCTTTCCTCATCTGGAGACACTGTTTGGAAAAGGTAATCAAATGATTAGCCATCCTAGAGGACAGAGTAGAAGTGTCCAGTAGGGTTTACAAGGTGCACCTGGTGGATTTTAACCCCTGATCTTCTGGTTAGCAGCTGAGCTCTTAACCACTAAGCAACCAGGGCTTCTGTACATAGCCAGTGTTCAGTAAACATGTGTCAAAAGTGGGTGGGAACGACAGCTTGCACTCCATGAACTCAGCTGGGCTTCACAGGGACATGGAAAACAACTTGAACAGCATCCTTTCCCCTAACTTCTAGCAATAAAAATTAAGGGTCTGAGAGGCCCCCAGATAGGCTCTGATGCCCCCCAAGACTCCTCAATGAGGCCAGGATGCTGAACAGAAGATTTCAAAGGTCGGCTTGAGAAGATGAAGTGAAGGTATTAAAATGAAATGTGCAAAGACCTGGATTTAGAAAACTGAAAGGGAAGAGCATGTAGGACATTTCTTAAACTGAAAGAATGGAAGAAAAAAAAAATCAAACCTCAAGTTGCCATATTGAAAGATTCTATAGGCAAAATTCTGTCTATTGACATCAACCATGAAGAGTAAGAGCTCATCAAAAAGACAGGAAAGAAAGAAGACCAAACTGGGTGTCAGAAAAGACTCTGAAACTTGCTCTCAAATATTCAGCAGCTAAAGGAAAAGGAAGGAGTCGTGAAATAAAAGACCTAAACAGAAGATTTCAAAGAGCAGCTGGAGGAGACAAAAGAGTTATAATGAGATATGCAAAGAGCTGGAAAGGAAAACCAGAAGGAAAGAACACATTCTGCATTTCTCAAGCTGAAAGGACTGAAGAAAAAAATCATGCCTCGAGTTGCAATAGTGAAGGATTCTACATGGAAACTCTTAAATGACTCAGGGAGCATCCAAAGAAGATGGAAAGAATACACAGAATCATTACACCAGAAAGAACTGGTTGATGTTCAGCCATTTGAAGAGGTAGCATATGATCAGGAACCAATGGTACTGAAGGAAGAAGTTGAAGCTGCATTGAAGGCACTGGCGAAAAAAACAAGGCTCCAGGAATTGATGGAATATCAATTGAGATATTTCGACAAACAGATGCAGCACTGGAAGTGCTCACTCGTCTATGCCAAGAAATTTGGAGAACAGCTACCTGGCTAACTGACTGGAAGAGATCCATATTTATGCCCATTCCAAAGAAAGGTGATCCAACTGAATGCGGAAATTACCAAACAATGTCATCAATATCACAGGCAAGTAAAATTTTGATCAAGATCATTCAGAAGTGACTGCAACAGTATATTGACAAGCAATTGCCAGAAATTCAAACTGAATTTAAAAGAGGACATGAAACCAAGGATATCATTGCTGATGTCAGATGGATCTTGGCTGAAAGGAGAGAATACCAGAAAGATGTTCACTTGTGTTTCACTGACTATGCAGAGGCAGTGGACTGTGTGCATCATTAATAAGTCATGGCTAACATTGTGGAGAATGGGAATTTCAAAATACCTAATTGGGCTCTTAAGGGATCTGTATATGGATCAAGAGACAGTCATGTGAACAGAACTAAGGAACACTACATGGTTTAAAGTCAGGAAAGGTGTGCATCAGAGTTGTATCCTTTCACCATAGCTTTTCAATCTGTATGCTGAGCAAATAATCCAGGAAACTGGATTATACGAAGAAGAACAAGGTATCAGAATTGGAGGACTCATTAACAATCTGTGTTACAAAAAAGATACCAACTTACTTGCTGGAAGTGAAGAAGATTTGAAACACTTACTGATGAAGATCAAAACCACAGCCTTCAGTATAGATTGCACCTCAACATCAAGAAAACAAAATTCCTCACAACTGGACCAGTAAACAATATCATCATAAATGGAGAAAGGATTGAGGCTGTCAAGGATTTCATTTTACTTGGGTCCACAATCAATGTCCATGGAAGCAGCAGTCAAGAAATCAAAAGATGCATGGCACTGGGAAAATCTGCTGTCAAGGACCTCTTTCAAATACTGAAAAGTAAAGATGTCATCTTGAAGACTAAGGTGCACCTGACCCAAGCCACGGTATTTTCAGTCACATCATATGCATGTGAAAGCTGGACCATGAACAAAGAAGACAGAAGAAGAATTGATGCCTTTGAATTGTGGTGCTGGAAGAATGTTGAATGTACCACAGACTGCCAAAAGAACAAACAGATCTGTTCTGGAAGAAGTACAACCTGAGTGCTCCTTGGAAGCAAAGATGGCAAGACTACATCTTACATACTTTGGACATGTTGTCAGGAAACATCAGTCCCTGGAGAAGGACATCATACTTTGTAGCATGGAGCGTCAGTGAAAATGAAGACGACCATTGATGAGATGGATTGACACAGTGGCAGCAACAATGGGCTTAAGCATAAGAACGATTGTGGACATGGTGCAAGGCCAGGCAGTGTTTTGTTCTATTGTTCATAGGGTTGCCATGAGTCAGAACTGACTCGACAGCACCTAACAACAACAACATAGGCAAAATAGAGCCTTGGTATCAATGGTTAAGAACTCAGGCTATTTACCAAAAGGTAAGTAGTTTGAATCCACCAGCTACTCCTTGGAGACCCTTTAGGGGCAGTTCTACTCTACCCCATAACATTGTTGTGAGTCAGAAATGACTCAACAGCAATAGGTTTGGCTTGGTTTATGGGCAAAATATTGAATGACACAGGACACATCAAAAAAAGATGGAAGGAATACACAGAGCCACTACATCAAAAAGAACTGATCAAAAGTTCAACCATTTCAGGAAGTAGCATACAATCAAGAACTGATGGTATTGACGGAAGTTCAAGCTGCTCTGAAGGCAGTGGTGAAAAACAAGACTCTGGGACTTGATGGAATACAAATCGAGATGTTTCAACAAACTGATACAGCACTGGAGGTGCTCACTCTGCAAAGAAATTAGGAATACAGCTACTTGGCTGTCTTAGTTAACTAGTGCGACTGTAACAGAAATACCACAAGTGGATGCCTTTAACAAACAGAAGTTTATTTTCTCATCATCTAGCAGGCCAGAAGTCCAAATTCCCAGGGTGCCAGGTCCAGGAGAAGGCCTTCCCTGTCAGCTCTGGAGGAAGGTCCTTGTCATCACTCTTTCCTTGGATTCATGGTTTGTTCATAAAAATAGGAACCCCAAGTCCAAAGCCATATAGGAAACCCAAGTCCAGGTTCCGCTGTCTCTCTGCTTGCTTCTATTATATCTCAAAAGAGATTTGCTCAAGACACAATCCAATCTTGTAGATTGTGTCTTGACTCATTAACATAACTGCCACTTACCCACCTCATTAACATGATCCCAACACCCATTGCCACTAAGTTGATTTCGACTCATAGGGACCCTAAGGGACAGAGATGAACTGTCCCGTAGAATTTCCAAGGAGTGCCTGGTGGATTTAAACTGCGAACCTTTTGGTTAGTAGCTGTAGCAGTTAACCACTATGCCATCATTAACATCACTGAGATAGGATTTACAACATATAAGAAAATCACATCAGAAGACAAAATAGTGGACAATCACCAAATACTGGGAACCATGGCCTAGCCAAACTGTTATACATTTTTAGGGACACAATTCAATCCATGACACTGGCCACCTCACTGGAAAACATTCATATTTGTGTCCATTCCAAAGAAAGATGATCTGACAGAATGTGAAAATTATCAAACAATATTTCTAATGTGTAAGTAAAATTTTGCTGAAGATAATTTAAAAGTGGTTGCAGCAGTATATGAACAGGGAACAGCCAGAAATTCAAGCTGGGTTCAGAAGAGGATGTGGAACCAGGGATAGCATTGCTGATGTCAGATGGATCTTGGCTGAAAACAGAGAATACAGAAAAACATTTACCTGTGTTTTATTGGCTATGCAAAGGCATTTGACTGTGTAGATCATAACAAATTATGGATAACATTGCTTAAGAACAAGAATTTTGGAATACTTAATTTTACTCAGGAGGAACCTGTACATAGATCAAGAGGCAGTGGTTCAGTCAGAACAATGGGCTATCCCTTGGTTTACAGTTAGGAAAGGTGTACACCAGGGTTGCATCCTTTCACCATATTCAACCTCTGTGCTGAGCAAATAATCTGAGAAGCTGGACTGTATGAAGAGCACAGTACAGGATCGAAGAAGGACTCTGTATGCAGATGACACAACCTTGCTTACTGAATGTGAAAAGGACTTGAAACACTTACTGATGATTAGCTCTCAGTATGGATTATACCTGAACATCAAGAAAACAAAAATTCTCACAACTGGACCAATAAGCAACATCATGATTAATGGAGAAAATAATAAAGTTATCAAGGATTTCGTTTTACTTGCATACACAGTCAATGCACATAAATGTCAAGAACTCAAATGAGCATACTGCATTGCACAGATCTGCAAAAGACCTTTGTAAAGTTAAAACCCAAAAATGTCACTTGGAGGACTAAAGTGCACCTGATTGAAGCCATGTATTTTCAACTGTTTCATATGCATGCTGAACAATAAATAAGGAAGACAGTAGAACTGATGCCTTTGAATCATAGTGTTGCAGAAGAATATTGACTATACCATGTACTTCCAGAAGAATAAAAAAAAAAATCTGTCTTGGAAGAAGTATAGCTAGAATGCTCCTCAGAAGCGAAGATGATGAGACTTCCTACTTTGGACACGTTATCAGGAGGGACCAGTCCCTGGAGAAGGACATCATGCTTGGTAGAGGGTCAGTGAAAAAGAGGAAACCCTCAATGAGACGGACTGACGCAGTGGCTGCAGTGATGAGCTCAATCATAGCAACGCAGTGTTTCCTTCTTGGTAGATAGGTCACTGTGGATTGGAACCCATTTGATGGCATCCAACAACGATATTTACGGAAGCCGACTGTCGTATCTTTCTCCCGGCGGTGGTTGATGGGTTCTAACCGCAGACCTTTCGGTTAGCGGCCAAGCGCTTAAACACAGCACCACTAGGGCTTTTCGGAAGAGGAATTAGGTTAAATAATCGTGTTCTCGGTTACGGCAAACCTGCCAGCTCGGTCCCGATTGGCGCAGGCCCCGCCCCCTTCCAGCAGCCAATCAGAGGCCACCTCCCCTCAGCGTCTGTTCCCTCCAGCTTTGGCCGCAGTTCTTTCCAAGAAGATTGTCTGGTTTGGGAAGGAAGGGATCCACGAATAATCTTCATCCCTTGGAGCACAGCTGATGTTCAGGAGGTGCATCTGGGGACCAGGAACTACTTTGAGACGATCCTGAGTTCAAAGACCAAGTCGTCCCTGAAACCACTGCACAGATGGGGAAACCCGAGGTCCAGAGAGGGGAAACTCCCACCCAAGGTCTCCCCGAGCCGAGAGCAGAAGGCTGGGCCAGGGTTTTCTTCGCAGAGGTGGGAGTATAGATGCGCCTTCTTGGAGGTCCAGTCCGTGCGGGAGGCGGAACAGCAGCACTGACGGTGCTGGCGAGGGGATCGAGACTGCCCTGGGAGGCCGGGCTCCTAGCTGCCTCAGTGCTCCCAGAACCATCTCTGTTGGGGGACGGGAGACGAGGCAACTGGCTAGACGCTAGTCTGCCAAGACATAGCCCGACGATCCTTAGACTCTTCTCGTGCCTCCGAGTCTGTCGGAGACTCCTTTCCGCGCGCCGCTGCCCAGCCCGCTCCCGTTCGAACGTATCGGCTCTCGATTGTAAAGATTCAGGGCTGGCTCCTGGCCTTTTCTCTAGAATGAACTGCTCAGACTGCCGCCGGAGCTCTTCCCGCAGCTGCATTTGCGCAGGTGCAAGGATAGCCAACCCGGAAAGAGGAAGAGCCAGATCGCTACAGCGTCTGGGCGTGTGGGGGCGGAGTGTGTGTTAACCAATGACTTGAAGGAGCAGGGAGGGCGGGATTAAGTCTACAGTTGCTAAACAGTACCACAGTGGAAGATGATTTAAAAAATGGGGTGAAGGCAGGTTCAATGGCCCTTCGCGTCATTCCCCCTAATCCCCCGGCTCGCGGAAGTTAAGCAGCCGAGAGGCGGGCCTAGGACCGGAAGCAGGAAGGAGGGCGCAGGAAGCAGGGCGCTGCAGGCAGTCTGCTGTCGGTCTGTGAGTCTGTCAGTCCGGAGGGCAAGATGGAGAAGTTGCGGCTCCTGGGCCTCCGCTACCAGGAGTACGTGACTCGCCACCCTGCGGCCACGGCCCAGCTGGAGACGGCGGTGCGGGGTCTCAGTTACCTGCTGGCAGGTGCCACCCTGACCTCTGACCCGTACCTTCTGGGCCCTGACCTCTGACCCCACCAACCCCCTTCTTTTCACAGTCGCGGTGGTGACTACTGTGCTTGGGAAGTCCCTTCCACGGTCCCGTAGGGTACAGGGAAGGGATGTCTGGGGACTCGAAGCCGCAGCGTGAGGTGTCCGCTCACCAACACCTCTTTCGTGCCTTCTACCCCAGGTCGCTTCGCCGATTCACACGAGCTGTCGGAGCTGGGTGAGCCGGCCTCTGGGGTGGGCGGAGAGGGGCCAGAGCCCAGGAAAGCTTCCAAGGGGGGTGACTACCCCAGTTCTAGTCCTGGGCTGTCGATTACATCACCGTGAATCTAACAGAAGTGTGTCCACTATCTTGGGCCCTTTGTGTCCCTGTAGTGAAGAAACTTTTCTGGGGACCTTGACTGAGTGTTCACTGCCAGTCAGACCCTAGGCTGAGCGCCTTTCCTGCCTTTGCCCAGTCAGTCCTCTCTACAGTCCAGTGAGGTGGGTGCTGATACTGCCCTTGCTGTCCAGTTAAGGGAGCAGAAGTTCAGTGAGGTTAGGGACCAGCTACTGATGGCCCCAGATCCAAGATTCAGATCTAGGTCTCTCAGACTCCAAGATCCCCAGGCTGTAACTGCCTCCCGATGGCCTTGTCCAGTGAGTGCTGGAGATGACAGCCCTGAGTGAAGGAACGGGGTGTTAATAGGGAGGAACGGAGTAGAATTTTAGGGACAGGCTGCAGAGACCACAAAGGCCAGGAAGATAGGATCATACATTCATGGCTGGTTGGCATACAGCAGGCATTTCTCAGCCGTTCATCATGGGTGTTCCTCAGCGTCATTGTCGCTGAGATTGACCCACCTGTTCTTAGTCCAGCCACCCACACAGGAGAGCATGGAGCTCTGAGGAGGTGGGTGGAGAGGCAGGTTGGTTTCCACATAGGCTGTGGGTGGCCAAGCACTGCAGGTGACAAGCAATCCCTGCAGCTCTGGGGAGAATGTGACATGCATGGAGGTTGCAGAGCCAGCCCCTGAATGCCACACTCTGCCCCTCAGTGTACTCCGCCTCTAATCTGCTGGTGCTGCTCAATGATGGGATCCTACGGAAGGAGCTTCAGAAAAAGTTGCCCGTGGTGAGGATTCTGCCAGGGCCACAGGGTGGGAAGCACAGGGACTCAGAAATGAAGCAGTCAAAGTGAGCCCATGTGTACAGCCTGGGTTATAGTCTCAGGGTACAAAACGGGCCTGTGGCTATTGGCACCTCACATCATCTCCTTAGGTGAAGTGTGGAGAGCCCATGGCCTCATCTTTGGATGATGAGACTGGGTTTTCAGAGAGAGAGTAGCTTGTCTCTAAGTCACTCTGACTCTTAGTGGTGGAATTGGTGTTTCAACTTGGTTTGGAAGGGGGACAACCCGCATATCCTGTCAGAGAAGTCCCCTGGGGGAAGGCCTGGGACTAGGGATGTCTCCTGATTTCTTGGCTTGGGGCTCTTGCAGTCGCTGTCCCAGCAGAAGCTGCTGACATGGCTGAGCGTGCTGGAGTGTGTGGAGGTGTTCATGGAGATGGGGGCTGCCAAAGTGTGGGGCGAAGTGGGCCGCTGGCTTGTCATTGCCCTCATCCAGCTGGCCAAGTAGGTTGGGGCTCTGGTGGGCAGAACCTGAGTGGGGGTGATCGGCCTGCTGTACAGGTAGTGCTCAGCAGAGCACCCCGACCTCTGCCGGTTTGCCACATCCCCAGCCGTCATGCTCCCCAACCCAGGGCTGTTCTGCGAATGTTTCTGCTGATCTGGTTCAAGGCTGGCCTCCAGACCTCACCCCCAATCATTCCTCTGGACAGGGAGACCCAAGCACGGCCCCCGGGTAAGCTGCCTCCCCACTCTGGAGGGGACTCATTTGTGGGTTTATGGCTGACCAACTTCAAAACAGTACTGTCTGTTTTGGGAACACATCTACCCTCATGCACTGATTTCTCCTCATTACTCTATATTTTATGGAAAAAGAAAACCAGTTATAGACAGGTCAGAACTGGAACCCAGTTCAGCATGGAAGTTATCCACAGGGAAGCATTCTGCAGCCTGGCTTGGCCTGGTGCAAGGTCAGCAGCATCTGTGTGAACCCAGTCAGCTCATCTCGGAGTCCACATTGTTTTCTGTGGGCCACGGGAGGAGGGGACAGAGCATCAGCAGGAGAGAAGGGTCTCTAGGCCTCATTCTGTAATAGTCACATCCCCTGAGGCAGAGAGCCCAGCCAGGCTGTCCTGTCAAGCCTAGGAGCCTGTCACCTCTGGGCCTCTAGCCTCGAATGGGGGCAGTTCTTTGCCTCTCATCATGGTCACATGAAAGCAAACAATGGAGAGGGCCTAGCCCCCCTGGTGTTGTGGTCCCATAGATGGTCTGCTCTGGGCCCCTCTGCCTTGCTCCCATAGCCAGGGAGCCTGGTTCCTGGCCTTCTCCGGGTGCACACAGATGCTCCTGACCTTGCCCCAGGCCAGGGTGGGCTGCAGAATGGTTGCCTGTGGATAATTCCCGTGCTGAGCCACTGCACCTGGCCACATTTTCTTGTATGAGTTGCTACTTTTGTACACGCACTTTTGTTCCTCCTTGAGCTCCTGAGCTTTCATTCCATGTGTGTTCTCTGCAGGCTCTGTTGGCATCGTGTCTCTCTGACAGTGTGGCTTCTGTCTGTCCCTGCTAGATGGTGACCCCAGTATCGGCAGCCAGGAGCAGCCATATGTGGGGAAGCGGTCAAGCCGAGTGGTGCGAACCCTCCAGAACAGTAAGTGTATGATGCAGCTGGACTAGGGTGGCCAGGGCTGAGGTCACTGTGGTCCCGAGCGATGACTCCCGTCACTGTCCGCATTCCCATCACTGTCTGCATTCCCCCTGCCCAGCTGGGGCCTGGCTCCCTCATCTGCCGCCCTTGTATTCCAGCCCCATCCCTGCACTCGCGGCGTTGGGGTGCCCCCCAGAAGCGGGAGGGACAGCAGCAGCAGCAGCGTGAGGAACTGAGCATGACCCCCACCCCACTGGGGCTGCAGGAGACCATTGCGGAGTCCTTATATATTGCCCGGCCCTTGCTGCACTGTATCCTCAGCACAGGGCTGGACTGTGGGGCAGGGGCATGTGGGAGGCGGGTACTGAGCCCATGTGCTGGAGACCTCCTTGACGCCTTGGCCGTCAGTGCTCAGCCTGGGCCTCTGGGGCCAGCGGTCGTGGACACCCTGGCTCTTGTCTGGTGTTGTGGACGTGACCAGGTGAGTCTGGTCCTGCCTAGGGGCTTCACCCCCTCCACTAAGCTTTGGGCCTTCATCAGGCCCCGCTCTCCTGGCCTTGACCAGAGCAGTTCTTTGCCCCTCATCATAGTGGTTTAAAAGCAAAAGACTGTGAAGACACGGTCCCTCTGGTGTTGCGGACCTATAGTTGTGCCTGGGCTGGGCCTTCCCTGCATGCTTCAGTCCCTAGGGAGCCTGGTTCATGGCTGGCTCTCATCATGTGGCTGCTGCTTCTCCTGTGGAGACCCAGCCTGTGGACCCTTCCCTTCTCGTAGGCCCAGACCACACGTTGACCCTGACTGTGTCTCCCACCCCGCAGCCTGAGCCTCCTAAGTGACAGGAAAGGTCTGTCCCGGAGGGAGCGGTTGGAGCTGCGGCGCCGGACCATCCTATTGCTCTACTACCTGCTGCGCTCGCCATTCTATGACCGCTTCTCTGAGTAAGGCCCACCCCTGGCATGGCAGCACAGGCAGGCAGGGGGCAGGGAGGCAGAGCCCGAGGGTACCAGCCTCTATGCTACTTTCTGTTCCTCCCTCCTTTCCCTATCCAGGGCTCACTGAGGATGCACTGAGTGTTGCCCATGTGCAGTCACTCTTTTGTCACTCAGCCCCAGCGTGGGTGGCCCACAGGGTGCGTGGTGGATGCTGGCACTCTGCATCCCCCAGCTCATTCCTTCCTCTTCTGGGCATGAGGTTTGGAGTAGCCTCCTAACCCAGAGGAAGCAGTTGAGACTCAGATTGGACAACTTACCAAAGTCACCCAGCAGGCTGGTGGCAGAGCCATGTTGCAAATCTGTGTTCTCCACTGGTCTGCCCCTGCCTCACTGAGCCCCCACTCCATCACCTATGAGGGGCCAGAGCTCCCAGCCTCCGCCAGATGCAGGAAGACCTGCAGGGGAGGAACGCTGGGCCTCCCAATGGCCTGCCCAGGTGACTGCCTGAGATCAGAATGAGAGCTGAGGAGAGATCCCTGCTGAGTGGCTGGTGCCATGAGTCAATCTGGAGGCTCCCAGGATCCCCTTTGGCTGGGTCTCAGTAAATGCCCAGCTTAAGAGTAGCCTGTGTACTGAAATTACATTTATGGCCATATAACCTGTGTATTTTTTGAAACAGTAGAAAGCGGTCTGGCTGTATTGTGTATTATCATTACTGGGTGTCATCAGTCATTTCTGACTTATAACGACCCAATGGGATAGAGCAGAACTGCCCCATAGGATTTTCTAGGCTGTAATCTGTACAGGAGCAGATAGCCAAGTCTTTTTCCCCCATTGCCGGTGAGTGGGTTGTTTAGCAGCTAAGGCCTCCCCACTCTAATTTTTGGCCCCTGAGGGCTCTGGGTAGCTCAGCTCCTCTGCCAGCCTGGTGTCTCTGCTGAGCCCTCTCCCCATCTGCCGTGGTGCTGCTCTGTAGTTGACACCCAGAAGCAAGTACTGTTGAATGAGTTGGAGGAAGGGAAAAAGAGACAGGAACAGGAGAGTAGCTGGGGTGCTGAGGACAGTGTCAACTGGAAGCTGAGAGTGAGCATCCAGGGCTGTGGCTGGGGGCGGGCCAAGACCAGAACCTGCCGCAGCGGCTTCATCCTCTGGTAAGGGGTTTGGTCCTAGCTCACTGCCTTTAGTCAGGTGGTCAGTGAGGGCTTGTAGCGCCCTTGTTTCTACGGGCCCAAACCCCCACCCAGCCCTCCTATCTCCTCCCTCCAGGGCCAAGATCCTTTTCCTGCTCCGGCTGCTGGCAGACCACATCCCTGGCATTGGCCTGGTCACGAGTAAGTGTGGGGCTGAGTGGGTAATGACTGAGTGATGGGGCTCTTGTGCCTGGTCCCATGTCTCTCAAGGGTGTTCTCCTTTCTCCATGTAATTTGATTCTTGTCACACTCAGGGTTAGGTGAAAGTTCTGGGACATGAGCCAGAGTGGCTGGCAGACCCCCAGGAGCTGGGAGGAGGGATACTCTGGTGAGAGGGACATCAAACCACATTAGGCTCAAAGCCGCCTTCCTGCCTTGGTATCCTGGGGTGATATCAAACAGTCTGATGTGAGTTAGGGATTGTCTAGCAGGAAGAGGCCCACCTCTTGCTTTGAGACCCCCACCTCACAGAAAGGTCTTGGATCTGGCTGTCTCTACAGAGGGTCCACCCCTCTGGCATTTCTGAGCCTGAGGGTCCTTGTTTATAAATGGGACAAAGGCTCCTGCTGATGCTGCCTCCCAAGTTGGGAGAGCGGGGTCTCGGTGGAGCTCCTGGCTGTGCAGACAGGGCTGGGTTTGGGCAGCAGTGGCTGGGAGAAGGGCCGTGCGTAGAGCAGAGCCCCAGCTCTGGGTTTGTTCCTCTCTCTCATTGCAGGGCCACTCATGGAATACTTGCCCACCTGGCAGAAAATTTATTTCTACAATTGGGGCTGACAGATGACCTGGGATGGGTGTCAGGAGGGGCGGGACAGCATGGTTTGCTGCTGTGGGCCGGGTGTGGCTCAGCCCTTGGTCTCCTGGTCCCCCTTCCCTAATAAAACTGACTCTGGCCATGTCCAAGCATGTGGCCTCTCTGTGCCCATGCCCCAGGACACCTGGCTTGCCCGTCCTGGCCGGGCTCTGCCCACAGCCCCAATCCTTACGGGTGCTCCCCAATGCCCTCATGACTTTGAATAGCCCCTCCAGCGATGAAATTCTGCAGCCCACACTGTCACTGTGTCACAAAACTGCTGCTAGGACTGAGACCCACATTCCTTGAGTCACCTAATGATATTTAATACCTAAACACTCTCAAGCCTGAGAAGCGGTGCTACTTACCTCGGCAGCTGCCTGGGCAAACGCAGATGTCTGACGGGTTCCTACTGGAAATGGACAAGACCAAACCTAGCCAGTGGGGTGACAGCTGCCCAGTGCACCTTCTGTCCAGAGCTTCCACGACCCCGTCCCTCTGCAGGGCCTGTGACTCCTGCAGCCCAGGGCCGGTGGTGCAGCCTCATAGATTGTGGGCTCAACTCCAGCACAGAGAGACACCCCAAGGCAGACCGTCCCCTCTGTCTCACCACCCCCAGTCCGGATTGTTTTTGTACACCTCTGTGTGTTGTAACATTGGTCTCAACTGATGTATGCAGAGTCTCACCTAACCCTTAGGTGAGAGCAAAGACTTCTTCCTATAGGAAAGACTGTCAAGCACCAACCAGTCCTGGGGTCAGTGCTGGGGAGAGCCTGGGAGCCTGAGCAGCTCTAGAAGAGAGCTGGGTATGGTTTCAGAGGGAATGAGCAGGGGTGCCCCACCGGTACCATGCTAACCAGTGGCCAAGTCCTCCTGGAGCCATGCAGGTTGCTATGGAGGGTAGAGGTGCCTAGACCAGGCAGGGCAGCAGGCCAACTGCTTTCTGTCCCATCCCCCCACTGCCTCCTCCCTCTGCCCTGTAAACCACACCTCTTCTGCTGAGGTTTCTAACCAGTCAGGTAGTCCCTTCAGTTTTGAGGGCTCTGTGCTTTGTTGCTGGGGCATCAAGTCATTCTGCAGGTCTGTGGCTCATGCTCTCCAGCATACCCTGGGTGGGGAGCACCCATCTGGGAGGTGCTGGCTTTGCTCTGGCATTGCTTTCCCTACCTTAGTCCTAGGCTAGGGGACAAATGTACTGTGACCCACAGGTAGGGGCAAGGGCTGGACTTTGCATCAGGACCAGAGCTCTGGGGCCGACAGCCTCTGCTGAACTACTGTTGCTGGGTACTTGGCTCTGTGGCAAGTCCTGTGACAGGTGCTGTGCGCTCAGAAGTGGGTCCAGTGCAGTTAGCTGCCCTCGAGTTCTCACTGATGAATGGAGAAGACACATGTAAACACAAGCAGTGCGTGAGTTGTCATGATAGAGGTGTGTGCACCAACTGCACTAGGCTGGTGGGGCCTGTCCCTGCGGGCACTGTGTGCCTGTAGAGATGGGTGCTGGGGAGTGACCGGACAGTCAGGCAGCTCCATGCAGTGTAGGCTTTTCAAGGATGCACAGTGCTCAGTAGGCAGAGAGCAAGGAGGCTCTGGGTGGGGAACCATGATAAGCAGTCACAGTGAAGCATAAGGAGCCATCGCAGCTGAAGCTGAGGGGATGAGAGGCACAGTGGAAGCGTTCAAGTCCACACCTGAAACTTGGGCCTGGCCTGTAACATGCGCTGGGAGGAACAGGGGGAACATGAGCAGGGACACTGTGGGTAGAGACCTGTGGTGTGTCAGGGAGCTGAAGTCAGGCAGTGGCAGGTGGGGCTAGGAAGATCAGGCTGTAACTGAAACAGGCCTAGAGGGCTGGTTGTGGACCCAAGACATTGAGGCGGCCGAAAGAGCCAAGGACGGGACTTGGGAGTAAGGCAGAAGGTGGTCAGCTCCTGGGTTTTGTGCAGGATGATGCTCAGTGGCAGCAGAGGATAACACAAAGGCAGGCCCCTCAAGGTGAGAAGTTGGAACATGTAAAGTCTGTGGGCTGAGCTTGGGAGAGGGCTGGGCTCATGGAAACCCTGAAATTTACAAGCTTCTGAAGGAGATGTTCAACCGGATTGTGAATGAGGCCACTCAAAGGGAGACAGAGTAGAAACAAGGGGTCTCCCTCTCAACTCAAAGGAATGGACCAGCCAGTAGGTCTACAGTTTTTGTAGAAGTGTCCCGGTAATTAAAAATAATGATTCAGAAGCCTCAGGTTTGGATCGTGTAGAACTCAGCAGAGCTGTGGATGTCTGTAACCAGGAACAAGAGGACCAGCAGGCCACAGCTGTCTCAAGCCTGCAAGGTGATTCTGTTCTCATCATGCCATCACACTGCATGCATTCACTCAACAAAGACATATTGAGCACCTACTAGGTGTCCAGTTCTGGAAATTCTGCATGAACAGAACCTTATCACCCGTGTCCACCTGCTGATTCCACTCTGAGGGAGTGGGTTTAGGGCTTTGTCACCTCACTTCAAAACCCCTTCTCCAGCCTGACAGGTGGCAGGAGGGACCTGTGGTGCCCCTGGCCCCGGCTATTCTAAGTTGTGGGGAGCAAAGTGGGCTGCACCCCAGAAAACAGGTGAGAAGCCCACACTGCCTCTCCTGGTGGCATTCTGAAGCAGGTCAGGATTCAGTGACCCAAATTCTGGGCTCTTCAGCCAGCAGGACCTTCCTGGGGATCACAGAGATGGTAGAGGAGGGCAGGAAGGAGGCTGAGGGGGAGTGGCGGGGGCTCTCTGAGGCACACCTTCAGTGACCATGACCTTGCTTCCAGGCCTACTGTGTGCCAGACCCTGTGGGGCACCCTGTGCACATTACCTCCCAGCCACTCTTCCAGGTGAAGACCCTGAGGCACACCAACTACATAACCTGCCCATCTAGCAGGAGGCAAGGTCAGAATCTCAACTGAGGCCTGGCCTGCCCCAAGGTCTCTGCTTGGTCCTGGGCAATGACATACTTCACAAGTTTTGACTTGGCACCTGCTGGCCTACAGCATCAGTGTAGAGGTTTCTGGCCAAACCCCTGAGCTCCTGCTGACACTGCACCCCGGAACTGACACCCTTTGTGAGGTGGCCCTGGTAGTCGGGGCAGCAGGTTCCATCCTACTGCTGGGGGTGGGGCAGGCAGAAGGCAGGACCAGAGACCTTGTAGGAGCTGGTTCTCGCCATGCTGCGGGCTGTGTACTCCAGGGCCGGGCTGAGCCTGGTACTCCTGTACCTTATCCTGGCAGCCGCACTTCTTCACACCCAGTCTCTGAGGTAGTGCGTTGGGACACGGTGCTGGGACCCATAGGGGCTCAAGGGCCTTCAGGCTGGAGTGTCCTGCTTGTGCTGCTCTCCTTCCCTGGAGGAAAGGCTGACCCTGTTATCTCAGGTGTCGAGGGGCTTGCTGAGTCCTCCTTCCCTGGGTGTTCCTCAGTTCACAGGGAAGTGGTGGTGGCTGCAGCTTCAAAGAGCCTGCCCTGCCTTTAGGGGCAGAACTGAGGACCCCAACATCTCTCACAGGCCTCAGCTATCTGTTCCTGAGGACTTTTCAGCCCCGCTGGAACTCTCGGAGCCGCTTTCCGGCCTGATGGATGGTAGTGTCTCTCACCTCTTTTCTTTATCCCCTCTCCTGCCTGGGGGAGGGGATATGTCCAGCCTTCAGGGTCTTCTCATCCCAAACAACACCTGTTCAAGGGTGACTTCAGCCTGCTTCAAACACAGATTCTCTTCCCCCAAACCCTCCTCTCTCCCTTTAGACTATGGGGTCCGACCCAAGCACCCCAGACCACGAGGGCCACGGCCCTTCCTCTCCCCAGCCCAGCAGCGCAAGCGAGATGGGCCAGACATGGCGGAGTATTACTATGACGCACACTTGTGATGGGAGTCCGTATAAAGCTGTCCTGCACAGTAAAGGCTGGGGCTTTCCTGGGAGTGTGGGCCGGGCATGGGAGGGGTCCATGGAGAGAACACCCACTGCAGTCCAGACAGGAAATGGCACTTTAATAATCATGGCCAGGGTGACAGGACCAAGATGAGGCTACAGCTGAAGCAGCCCAGAAGGCCCTGGGTGAGCTGGGCCAGTCCAGTGTCTCCTCCTGCCAGGCTGGGTCCTGCTGCAGCCTCTTTTCCTGCCCTGCTGTGGTCCTAAGCCTGCCATGGGCCAGCATGCTGGTGGGATTGGAGGTGGGTGACATCCTGAGGCCACATGAATGACAGAGCTGAGAACAGAGGCCTCACCTCCACCCGGTGCCATTTCCTTACTGGAAAGTCCTTGGTGGGTGACTGGGCCTGGTCTGAGCTCAGGGCTCTTCAGTTAGGGTTGGGGGGCAGAGGGTAGGGTGGGCACTCGCAGGTGGCATGGGCATGGTCAAGGCAAGAGCCAGTAGCCAGGGAGCCCAAGCAGGGGGAGTGAGAGTCTTGGAGCCCTCTGCTCCAAGGATGGGTGGGTATCCTTCTGGGCCATAGGCCCAACACTGCAGCCCTGCCCCCTCCCAACCCCAGGCAGCTTGGTTGTCCTCCATAGATGACTCTAACCCCATATATTACAATAAACTATGTTTGCCTCTCCCCTCACCCCACCCGCCCCCACCCTCGCCAGTCGCCCCCACCCCGCATTCTCTTGGTGGTAGGGTGTCTCTCAGCAGTGCCACCGCCTGTCAGCAGCTGGCTGGCCTGGCACTGGCCTGGGGTGTACAGAGGCGTGCAGCACTGCTACTCCAGGTAGATGTCTTCTGTGGGGCAGGTGTACTCCACAAACTGCTTGTAGAACTGCTGGAAGGCTCTCCTGAAAGGCAGGCAGACAAGACACATGGTGAGCGGGCAGCCACAGCCAAGGGGAGGCAGAGGCTCTGCACCTAGAATTCTTAAACTGGAGCCCTGGGGGCCTTTGGTGGGCCTCTGGCTCCCCTGATCTGTGTAGCTCAGCTTTGTTCGCTAGGAATCAGGATTCCTGAGCAAGACTGCATTCAAAGGAAGGGTCTAGCAGCTAAAACGTTAGGAAACTATTCTGCAAGACCACCCAGCCCTCCCTCCAGGCCACCTCAGTGCAGTGGGAGGACTGAGGGGGCAGTTGAGAGTAGGCAAGATGGCACAGGGCCAGGATCTGGAAGGACACGTGTATGTACCCAACGGACTCTGCCAGGGCTTTGGTGGACTCCTCAGAAACAAAGACGTGGCAGGCAAACCGGTGGTCAGCAGGGTGCTTGGTGATGAACCCAAAGTACCTGTGGAAGCAGAGTGGTCCATCTGTGGGCAGGGCCTGGTTCAGGTCCGCCTGGACGCAGGCCTGCCCATGACAGTTCAGACCACTCTGATGCTTCTACCCCTCTCCTGCCCCACTCACTTGTTGTTCTTTGGATGGTATCCACAGAAAGAAATGTTTTTTAACTGGAAAAAGTGGCTGCATTTATTCCCCTAGAGCAGAGAAAAGAGAAGCAACAGGTAGTCTCTCGCCTGCAGGAGTGAAGGCTGAGAGAAAACGGACACCTGTTCATAGCGAATCTGGTGGGCAAGCCAGGGGCCAGGGAGCAATAGTCACCTTGGCCTCCTGGGAGTCGTCAGCCCTGACGCCTATCTTCACACCCCGTACACTGATCTCGAGGACGCAGCTGGAGGGTGGGTTAAAGTGCACTGTCAGTCGGCGGGTGGTTGCAATCTGGGGGCAGCAGGACAGAGGACATGTCAGGTGCTGTCTGTCTCTGTCAGAAGCCTTGGCTCTGGGCCCTGGATCCTGAGGCCTCTACTGCCTCTGGACACCTATGTCCCAACCCAGGAGAGGACAGGGATCAGGCTGGGGGTGAGAGCCCATGCCAAGGAGGGCAAAGAGGAGGATCCAGGTACCTTTTGCATAGCAGCACAGAGGACGTCATTGCCCTTGTGATAGGGGACCTGGACTGAGCCCAGGAACTTCACCCGGAACTGGTCCACCCAGTCGCTGCTTTTGGCTACGGCTGCAAAGCAAGTGGCAAGTCAGGTGTGGCCGAGCCTATGGCATACCAGCAGAGGAGGAGGGTGAAGTGTGTGGAGTGGCAGAGCCACCAGGGGGTGCCACAACCCACAGATGCTGCAGCTTTGCTGGGCCTCGCTTTTCTCAACTGTGAAATGGACGGAATCACTTCTGCTTGGCCCCCTCCCTGGCAGGTTAAGAAAAGCATCTATGATTCAGAGCAGGCATGTACCCTGGCAGGAAGCAGGGCAAGGGCACAGGGGAGGCAGCAGCAGAAGAAAGACACTACCTGCCAAATGTTCAGGCTCCTTGGTGACCTCGATGGCATAGTAGGCAGGAAAGATGCCCCGGGCCCCTGTGCGCATGTTGTAGGCCTCGTACCAGTAGTCCTCAGCCTGCAGCTCCACCAGCAGCGGGTCGTCCACTTCCAGCTCGAGTTCATCTTCATGCCGAGGCACAAACCTGTCCCCAACCAGGCACATGAGGAGTCCTCTCAGCAGGGCCTCTCCAGCTAGACCCTCCTCCCTCTGCCTGCTCTGGAAGCAGGGAGCCAAGGTAGCATCATCCGTTCAATAAACACTGCTGAAGCTTCCACTGTGGGCCTGTCACAGTGCTTACTCCTGGGGGACCCAGAGCCCCACAGACCCACCCCTGCCATGCAGGAGCTCAGAGGCCAAGGGAGGACAGGAGCAGAGCCACTAACAGAGCTGTGGGGACTCACAGGAAAGCAAGCACTCCATGTGGGGCTCTGAGGGTCTGATGGGTGTGGGGGTTTGTGTGTGGTCAGGCACCAGGCCCTGGCCAGTCCCGGGCTCTCAAATTGACCATGGCACAGACCACACTACACTGTCACCAGCCTCCCTGAGACAGGGCACTGTATGCCCAGGGCAGAGTGAGTGACAAATGATTGGGAGGGGGTGAGACTTCGGTCTTGGTAACAGTAAAGACCATGAAGGTAGTGGCCCTGTGGGCTCTTACCTGAATATGGCCCGATGGGTCTGCTCCTGTTCCTGCCCGTTGATGACACAGGAGAACAGCCCAAAGGACTCTGCGCCTATAGGTGAGGAGGGTGTGGTCCCAACTCTGGTCAAGTTTGGGAGTCAAGTAGAGAGCCCTTGGTCCTAATGACCTGAAACCATGGGGCCTGAGGCCACCTCTCCGGAGCACACCTCGCTCTGGCTCTCCCCACCCAGCGCCCCTCGCTGTTTCGCCCTACCCCACTCACTGGAGGAGCGGGAGCGGCCGCTCATGAAGACGTTCAGGAACTTCTTGGAAAAGTGGACGTCAGGTTCCTCGGGCGTGGAGTCCTCAGAGAGGCAGGCAGGAGGCCGGGGCTGGGGGGCCTCCTCGTACTCCTCTCCGATGGCCGACTCATAGGGCGAGGAGGCGGAGGCACAGTTGTCGTAGACAGTGGCTGAATCACTCTCGTCACTGTAGTCTCCAAAGCACGGCCGCAGACTCACCAGCTCCAGCTGGGCGTGCTCATCCACCACCAGCGTGTACTTGACTGAATCGTAGGACAGGGCGCTGGTGTCCGAGCTCAGTGAGGCCCGCGGAGGCGGTGGCGGCTCCCCAAGACTGCCCCGCCATCCTCCGCCTGGTCGCTCAGCCCGCTCTGGAGACGACAGGCAGTCGAAACCCTCATCTTCCTCACTGATGGAGGGATGCGGCCGGCCGGCAGCTGAGGAGTAGGCGGCAGGGTCTGGGTCGGAGCTGACTGACATGCGGCTCTCAGCTGGCGGCAGGAAGGCCGATGCGGGCTCTACAGGGTCTGGGGGCCTTTGCACCGGCGTCAGGTAGATCTCCTCTGTGGCCTCTAACCGCACATCTGCTTGGTAGTGGATGCGGTCTCGATGTGAGTGGCCCCGGCCACCAGGTGGGGCAGCAGGGGGGCCACCTGGAGGTGCCATCTGGGTGGCAGCACTGCGGCGGCAAGGGCTGTCGGTGGAGGTGCCGCGATCTGTGGTGGGGGCAGGGCTGCTCTGGGGGGGCAGCTCATCGCTCAGGCAGATGTGTTCATGTGGAGGCGTCTGCTCCCCTGGAGACAAGGCAGTCAGGGCTGGAGACAGGTGCCGACACCCTAGACTCCCAGGCTACCGGCTCCCTCCACTCAATATCTTAATACCAGAGACCTAGACAAAGCCACCTCTAATAACAGGTTCTGTGCAGGCTCTGGGGCCAGTCGACTCATGCCACTGCTGACCTCAACTCAGTAGGCTGGAGACTGTTTGGTTTGCACTGGGAGGTGGGGACAGGGCAGGGCAGGCTAATATACAGGTAAGGGAAAGGGGTCTGACTTACCCGTCTTCAGGGGTGAGGATGACCGAGATACCCGATCCTGCCAACTGTGCTTCTTGCCCAAAGAGTTATTATTCAGTGTGTCCTATGCCAGGGACAAAAGGCCCTTGTTAGCAGAAGCGGTCAACGGTGCCCGGCACAGCTAGACCCTGGCCCTGCCCCCTCAGGCCATCCCTGGGCAGTCTGTTGCCACCCACCTATCTTGCGACAGACCTCGCTCCCTAATTCTCTTCTGGAGCAAGTAGAAAAAAGGGTGACCGGCCACAGCCCTCTCAGCCAGGGTTTCAGGCTTGAGGGCTCCCTCCCTCCTGATTCAAGGAAGTGAGTCAACCTCAAGGAGATGCTTCTAGCAGCCACACAGAGGTGGACATGGCCAATATTTGTGTGGCACTGGGAGTGGGCAGAGATTTGGGTACTTTCCAGGGACAGATCCAGACCCCCCAGTCCCAGATGTTGGCTGTCTACATGTAAGATACTCAATTTTGGCCCATGTCAGAGACAGGATAACCCCTGCCCTGTTAGCAGGCCAGGGTATAGCGAAGGACAGGGACATTCGGGTTAGCTTGACAAAAGCATGAAAAAGAGTCAGCAGTTCAATGGAGACACTGGGATGAAGCACCCGGCCTGTGGACTGAACTATAACACAGTCCCCTCACCTGGCCTGCAGTAGCACAAGATTGAGGAGTGACAAGTATAGTTGTCAGTGGCCCTCCTTCCTGGATCTCCTAGGCTGCCCCCCCCCCGACACCTCACCCCGCCACAGTGCCCAGACACAAGGCTCCTTACACACAAGCCAGGCCTCCTCCCTGGGGAACACCCTCAGCAGCTCACACAAGCCCTCACACCCGTGAGTTTGGCTGCCAAAACCCATTCCCCGGGGATCCTGGGAAAGGGACCAATCCCTTTCCCTGCAGCCCCAGCACCATCCACCAACAGCCCCCCTTCCCGGACTCCCCCCTCTCTACCTCTCCTGACTGGGCCTGGAAGACAAAGGGCCACAGCCAGCTCCCCCACCCTCGTCAGCTCTCCTTGGCATCCAGCCACCCAGCCCAGGGGCCCTAGGCCCCTGAACCCAACCAAGCAGCTTCATCCTCATTTCTCTTCCAGGCCTTCTGGGGACTCCCAGCTGCTTCCCCTGAACTCCTCAACTCTCCCCAGTTTCTCACCACCTTCTCCTAACATGGTTATTTCAGCAGCCCTGGTCTCTAGGCTCTGCTCCAGCCCCACCTTCACCCGGTACCCCATGCCCTAGAGAGGAAACTCTCACAGCCTCAGGTCCCAAACTCCAAACCACCTTGTTATCTGAACTCCCTACTGCTCTCCTACCCCGGCCTTCCACTGAGCCCACCAGCCCTTCACTCGTTCCACCCTTCCTCAAGACTCCAAGTCCAGCTGGCCCCCGCAGGGCCCACCTGCCCAGGGGATAGGCACTGAAGCCTATCTCCATACCTCTCACCAGGCCAGGTGACCCTCGCAGCGCCCTACCTGCAGAACCCTCCTCATCCCCCATTCGCAGGCCAGGCCTGAAGGTGCTCAGCGTCCCCTACCCCTTCTCAGATTATCCCAGGACACCACTCCCTCTGCCCCGCCCCACGCCACTCGCACCTCACCTGAGACCGTGGCACCTGTGGAAAGAGGTTGAGTGTGGTGGGCCTCTTGGGTCGGTACGTGTCCCCGCTTCCCGGACCCTGGATCTGGCTACGGGGCGCCGGCTCCTGGCTGGGCTCAGCCTCTGGCGGCCCCGCGCCCAGCCGCCGCGTGGAGCGGTCCTCCTCATCCTCCTCGTCATCTTCAGCGCCAGGAGTGTCCCCCGCCGCGTCGATCAGGTCCATCTGCAGCATCTCCGCCTGCAGCCGGCTCCCCACGCTGCCGCCGCCACCCCCAGATAGCAGCGGGGCGCGCGGGGGCTACACGGCACGGACAGAGGGGCGTCAGGGGCCGGAGACCTCTCCGGGGGCGGGGCCATGCCGTCACTCAACGCCCCGCCCCACACCCGCCGCCTGGGCGAGTCCATCCCGCAGCGGTGAGGCGGGGAGGAGACGGAGCGGAGCAGAACCCGGGGAGAGACGGTCGCTCCCTCTAGGCCCTTCACAACGCCTCGCGAGGCTGCCTCCTCCCTTTCTTCCCCACTACAGTTGATGCCTTTGACAGTCCCCACCTTTCCCCTCCCCGCGGTCCTATCCTTCCTGACTCTTTACACCCTCCCGTTCCCTTGGCAACGGCCAGTGACCTCACCCGGGTTGTAAACCGAGCCCAGAGTGAGGTCACCGTTGTTGCTATAGGAACGCAGGGGTCGCTAAGCAGTTCAGGTCTCTCAGGGGCTGGGGCTGAGGGATTAGTATTTTGAAGGGGGACCTGAGGAAACTGAGTCTCTGCCAGGAGAGGATTGTGGGAAGGCCGCAGTGCGGACCCAGAGGACCTGAGAGCCGCCTGCCCGGGGATGCTGAGTTAGAAAGGCAGGGGGCGGGCACCTGAAACAAAGTCAGTGAACTCCCCAGTCTCCTCTGAGACGTCTCCCTCAGCCTAATCCTGCCTTGATAGTTCAGAGTCCCATTCTACTTCCAGCTCTGCTTCCAACGCCCTGGCACCTCAGATAGCTAGATCCCTTGGTTCTTCCATTTCCTCACCAGTTAGTTGGGGACAATACTACTGCCTCCCAGCTTCCCAGAGAGGTGTGGCGCCAGTCTCAGGGCCCACAGGGGATGATTACAGCCCAGCTAGTGCTGCCCCAGAGCCCTGGCTGCTTGGGGGGGCTGTCCACTCCGAGGCTCTGCCTGTGCCTGCTGCGGGGAGGGTGGGAGTGGGTGGTGAATGGAGGGTTAGTTTCCTCTTGCCTGGCAGATCTTACAAGATCTCCGGAGGCAGCAGGAGATCAACGTGGACACAGGAACCCCTCCCCAACTCACACTGCATCTCTCCTTTGTTAAGAGCAAATGAAGACTAAACCCATTGCCATGGAGTAGATTTCAACTCAGAGTTACCCTATGGAAGCAGACTGCCACGTCTTTCTTCCATGGAGCAGCTGGAGCATTCAAACTGCTGACATTTCAGTTAGCAGCTGAGTGCTTAAATGCTGCACCACCAAGGCTCCTCTGCCTTTACTAACCACATTCCTACTGCCATACCTACTCCAGCTACCCCCTCCTGGGGACTGAAAGCTAACTGAGCATTGCCTTCCATTTCCCAGCTACTCAATCCCTTCTTCCTGTTCTGGAAAGACAGAATGGGGCTCCCCATCTGACCCAGGCTGCCCAGCTGCTGGGAAACATCTTTCAGGACAGGAGGGAACCATCTGCCCTAGGACAAAACCAAGTGGCCCAAAGCAGCAGTGATTCTGGCTTCACTTCCCAGTGGGAGACTTGAGGTCTTGGTGGCCAGACAGGGCCCGGGAGGTCATATGGTATGGTCTGGGGCACCATGGCCAGAGCCACTGGAGTTACTCCAGGGCAGCTTTGCCTCTTGATTCCTGCCCCAAAGCACCACAGATGCTGTCAGACTCCACCTTGTTCTGTCTCAGGCCTTCTGCCAGCAGCACTCCCCAATGAAGTTAGGGGATTTGTGAGCCTTCCCCTAACTCTGACCCAACCATCTACTCTTCTGGACCTTAAGACTTTCTGCCTTCTCCCTTCAGTGGGCGACAGAAGGGGCTACCTCCTGCCTTAATCTTGGCAAAAGACATTCTGACCACCCAGGACAGATGTTTCCTGTATGCCATTTCATTTAACAAGAGTACTGTGAAGACCCTGAAAGACTCCTTGGATGTGGAAGGAGGTCTTCACTCCTGTCCCCACCATTCAGCCCCACCCTTCGACTTGGGGGCTTCTAAGAGTGTGTCCTTACCCGTAAGGACAGGGTGTCTTTGCACTGCAGGCTGATGCCACACTCATCAGTGATCTCCGAGAGGTCTTCATCCTCGAACTCCTCCAGGCTGATGTCATGGGTGAGCCTAGAAAAGACAGGATGCCAAAGTTACACCCCAGAGGGACTGCTGAGCCCGCTGTCATCTCCTAAGGGGTAGGCCCTGGAGAGGACAGAACTTGGGGTCCACCTCTGCCAGTGAAGGAGCTGCAAGTTTTGGGGTTGTGCCAAAAGGCAGTCCTTCCTGGGTGGCAGTGGAAGGGGAGGTTCCAGGATGCTCGAGCTCCTCCCACCTGGCAGTTGGCATCTTGGTGCCAACCAGGAGGCAATGCCTGGAAGGCCCAGCTGATCACTGCCTCAGCTCTGCCAGCAAAATGCCTCCCAGGGTCATGGCAGATGCCAACAGCAGCTCACCCATGGAAGGCAGAACTGAGCGGAGACTCCAAGGGATGACAGGAGTTAGGGGTTTCCCTGTGCAACAAGGCCCGAGTCCCTCCCTAGCCTCGGAGGAGTAATCCAGGCACACCAGCTCAGGAAGACCCTACCTCTCGAGCCCTGTGAACAAGTGAGGGGGAATCTGCTGTGTCAAGGTGGGTAGTTTCAGGTTGGTCTTATCCCTTCAACTACAAAATCTCCTCCTCACCCAGCATTCAGACCCTGAGGAGAAGGCAGCATAGAATGGGTGAGGGAAGACTCTGTATAGGGATATTACACCCTCCTCACGAGACAGGCCGGAGACTTCAACAGAACCCCAACTGCCTCCAGAAGAACAGGCCCCTCCCCCAGGCTAGCCCTGTACCCTCGCCCCAGAGTACGCAGAGTACGGGACTGTGTCAGACACTGCAGTGCCTGCCTGCCTCATGGCCCTGGTCACTCAACCTGGCTTACTGAGGGTGAGACATCTGGGAACCCTGCGAGAATGTCAGACCCTTTCCCCCAATAAGACCATGAGATTTTGTTTTTCTTTTTTATTATGACTGAGTGAAAATGTACATTCCCACATAAATTTACATGCCCACCTATATACAGCTTTCACTGCTCTCCCTGCCCGGTGACAGCACACTGTTCCTCTCTGCTCCATACATGTCTCATCCTCCCAACAGTCTCCTTTCCCCTCCTCTCCACCCACTCCCCTTACTCCAGCCAGAGGTCAGCAGGATGACATCCTATAGATGCATAGAATCATAAAGTGCATCCAATACATGGTCACTCTGCATCACCAAGTCCAATCCATTCGTGTCTGAAGAGTGGACTTTCATTATGATTTATGGGCAAGGGCAGCATCAGGGCCAGGGGCCATGCTCCCAGGGGAACCCCAAAGCTGCTGGACTGTCAACTGCAGTCTTTTTTAGTGGAGATCTCAGTGGAGACCATAAGATTTGAAGCACAGAGCAAGGGACATTCATGAGTCCAAGGTCACAGAGGAGAGGTGGTAGCCCAGCTCCAGGGGGAATCTAGAAGGCACCTGTGCCCTGCCTTTTGCCACAATCAGACCCAGCAGAGAACAGTGTTAACAGAAGCTGCCCCCAGCCTCCCCTCCCCAGCCCGCACCCCGTACCAGCGTTCCCACTGGTCCTCCAGCCAGCTGTCATTGTCTGGGCTTGAATCCATCTTCAGCACCAGCTGCATGGAGAGCCCTGCCCAGCGAGGGGGCTGCGGGGCCCCGGGGCCGCCCTCTCATGCCCAGGAGCTTGGGGGGGGCAGGGCGCAGGGCAGAGATGGGGCTTCTGTCCTCCGCTGTCTGGGCCTGCCTGTCTGAGTCCTGCCGGCTGCAGGAGCCTGGGGGGCTCATTAAAAATAGATGGGCCGGGAGAGGCAGCCGCGCTGTGACCGGGCCCCAGCCCTAGCCCCAGCTCCGCCGCCCCAGCCCTCAGCTGCAGGCAGCTCCCTCCCCTGGCCGCCGCTGCCGAGGTTGGTGCTGCCTCCCTCGTGGGATCGGGTTACTGCAATCAATGCCACAGGCTCCACCTGCCCTTCCAATGCCCCTGTGGGGGGCTGAGGTGGCCCCCCTCCCTGTCCAGGCTGGTCAGCAGATGGCAGAAATCTGGGATGTTTTCCCCCTAAAAGCTAGTGCCTGATCTGCTTTAAAGGGCCAGCACCGCACTCAAGGTGCTTGCTGGGGAGAAGGTGGGGGGCTTCCGGAACTCCCCAGGCCTGGGTACCCCATCTATTCATGCTACCACAAGCTCAGGCCCCACACCTCAACAGGGCAGCTTCTGTGTGCCCAGTGTAGTCTAGATGGTGTGACTGGGCTGGATCTGGGGCCTACTAGGGCCCACCTGGTACAGGACAACCCCCACTCCCACCCCAGGGCTCAGTCCTTCAGGATGCAGGAAGGGCCTAAGGTGCAGAGAGCTCTCCAGCCAGGGTTAAGGGTAGGCCAGTGTCTGGAGCCCTTGGAGAAGGATGGCAATGAGCTTCCTGTTAGTACTTCTGTGGAGTGAGTGAAACAGCAGCTGGAAGGTGAGAAGCCTGCACCGGGCTTGACCAGGGACAGGGCTCGCTAAGGCCTCTTAGGACCTGCAGCTCAGGGGGTCCTTCCCAGGGCCAGCTGCTCTGGACAGTGGCTGGGAGGCTGGGGCAGAGGCCCGGACCCCAAAGCCAGAGGAGCCCTGTCTCAGTCTGGACAGGACAGGATGGTATCTCTGGTCCTGGGATGAGACCCTGGTGCCTGGCACTAAGTAAGTGCTCAGTTCCCACCAGCTGCCTAAATGGACCCTGAGGAGACTGGTGGTGAGACAGGGGGTACCCTAGGGCATCTGACCCAGATGCCCCCTGCTCTGCCAGTGACGCCTGAGCACGTCTGTGTCTGCCCCTTTCCTCCCCTCCCATAGCCAACCTGGCTTCAGGTTGTTCCATGTCTCCCCTTCCTCCATGCGTCTCCCCTCCCAAAGCTCCTCCCCGCCCTAACTCAATCTCCCCATGCCTACGCCATACCACTGGCCAGTATCAGGCAAAGCTGCTGAAATACCACCATCTGTCTGGCTACTTTTCCCCCAAACACCTTCCAGGGCACCCTCTGGTGGTAGGCTCCTTGGCCCGACATTCCAAGTCCCAGCTCCCCTTGTAATTGGCCCTTTACTGAGCAGGCGCTTCAGGGCTGGTATGGGGCCTAGAGCAGTGCTTGGCATGGAGTGAGATGGCAGCTTCTCAATCTGGCTTGCTCAGTTCCAGCCTGCTCCTTCAGGAAGCCCTCCTGGCCCCCAGGGCCTGCCTCCTAGAGTTCTTACAGCCCCCTAGTAACAACACTCACTGCTCGCCTGCCATCACCTCTCAAGGCGTGTCACCGTCTGCCTGGATACAAGACTGCACGGTGGACTGGACAGAGCCAGAGGTCAGAAATGCACCCCCTCCCAGGCAGCTCCAAAGGCAGATGGAGACATCACCTATCCCGTATCCAGCAGGCACCCAACACCTACCCTGCCTCCCCTCTCCAGTCTGGAGGGCAGAGCTGGCAAGGCTATTTTGCATACACTAGGCAGTCAGCACATGCCTGCCAGATGTTTGTCAAAGAACATCCTCACTACCCTCTTCTCAAATTCCAACGTCAGGGGCAGAGCCTCTGGGTCAGCCATGGCCTTGGGCTGGAGGCTTCTAGCCCATGTCTGTATCCTGAGAACTACCGGCCATTCTCACTGGCTTGGATGGCAGGTGTGGGTGGGGCAGGTGCAGGTGTATCAGGTCCTTGGTCTATGCAGGACCTGAGTTAACTGGGCAGGTGCGGAAAGAACACTGCGTTGGGGGTCAGAAAACCAAACCTGGAGGCCTGGCTCCCCTGAGGCAGGTTAAGGGAGGGTCATATTCTTACTTGTGGAAACCCAGGTGGCATAGTGGTTAACAACTGCAGCTGTTAACCAAAAGGTTGGCAGTTCTAATCCACCAAGGCACTCCTTAGAAACTCTACAGGGCAGTTCTACTCTGTCCTATGAGTTGGAACTGACTCAAATAAAATGAATTTGGTTTTTTGGGTGGTTTTAATCTTACTTGCTGAGTACTTCTCAAGAGAGGCAGTATGGAAGTGTGGCCACCATGTCTGGCTTGGAAACAAGAGGCCTGGGATCAGTCTGGTCCCTCATGCACAAGGCACCACAGCAATCAATCCAAACCTGCTGGCCTGTCTAGATCAGAAAGTCCCCAAAGTCTCTTCCCAATTAACATTTGGTGATGCTGTGTCATGAGTTTGGTCTCATGAGACGTCTCTGACCTTTGGAGTCTTTCTATCTGAAGCCCTTTCTCCTTGCATTAATGTTCTCTCTGTCTCCTCACATGCCTGGCCCCTTCAATGGCCAACTCAGCTCCTTATAACTTTTGGGCTGTCCTGTCCTCCATGCCCCATCTCTGTGGGCTCTGTCATCCTATATGGCCCTGAACAAACAATGCCTTTCATGTTCTGACATTTACTTTAAGGCCTTGCCCCTTGCCTTGTGCTGGGCTGAGTTAGAGTGTAAGCAAAGTATGAGTTAAGTGGTAAAGTGCTGGGGTTTAGCTGAGCTAGGCCAAATCTGCGCCAGAGGTCATTCTTGAGCCTGCCAGGTCCTAGCTGTGCCATAATGCAGTAAAGATGTCAGCGGAGTGACCTTGGGTCTCAGCCAGGGTGCCACCAAGCCCGTTGTGACAGGAAACACCTGTGGTCCAGAGGCTCAGCCTATGTTTCTGTGGCCCTTTCCATGCTCAGCTCAGAGCTGGGGGGCCAAGTGACTTCTCAGGACACCTGCTGCTTGGCTGCTGAGTCTAGCTGGCTTTCTCATTTCCCTCTGGCTCCCTTGCAGGCCATTTTCCACCAGGCAGCCAAGAAAAACATCTGAAATGGAAATCTGGCCCAGTCACTCCTCCCCAGCATACAACGCATCAACAGCTTCTCCTGGCCTTTAGGGAATCACCCACCAATGGCTGTTGAGCTGATTTAGACTCGGAGTGACCCCATGTGTGTTAGGGGAATAGAACTATGTTCCCTAAGATTTTTGACAGCTAGATTTTCCCAGAAGTAGGCCTCTGGGCCTTTCTTCTGAGGTACCTCTGGGTGGACTCAAACTTCTAACCTTTCTGTTAGCATGTTAACCATTTGTACCACTAATGGCCTCAAGGCCTCGTAAACCCACTCCTTCCCCCACTTCTTACTCTCTAATGTCCTGCACAAAGTCCCTGACCTCCCTGACCAGGCTGACCCCCTGCCTCCACCTACTGAGGCAGTGAATACATTCTGATCAACAGCTTCATGTGTGGTGCAGAATGGGAACTTAAGAAATGTTGTTGAATGAACCATGGGTGTCAATGGGTCTTTCTGGAGTTTCCCCTTGAAAAGTTCTAAGTCAGTCCCTCTGTTGACTCAGAGAGTCCCCATCTACACCAGAGGCTGGGGTAGGATGTCCAGGCCTCCTGGGACAATGGGGCTGTTGAAATGATGGGCAAGGACCAGCCTCATCCTCAAGACCCTCTCTCTGTCCCCAGGCCCCAGCTCTGGGTGGACATGAGAATAAGGCTGGGCTTCTTGCTTTGATGTGAACTTACCTTCTCTACTAGTAAAAAGAGAATCCAACCCAAAAACCCAAGCCCAAGGGACAATGTCTACTTGGGATCCTAAAGTGTTTGGTCTGTTTAAATACCCTGACGCCCACATGTAGCAAGGACTCTGGGATCCAGTGACACAACTTGGGGAAACTACCGTGAAGAAATAATCCTATATGAATCACCACTGCACAGATGTTTTATTCCTCCTAACAGCAAACACTGCCCAAAGCCAGAGGGCTGGTTAAAGTGGGGCTATCCAGTGATGTAACACTATGCAGCCTTTTGGAATAAACATTACAAAGTCTGTGTATTAAGGTGGAAACTGGCAACTACTGCAACGAACAAAAAGGCAGAAGGTATTCCCTATAGTTCCATCACGATGAATCACCCTCAGGAAAATCAGTAACAGGAACACGTGGCTGTGACGTGGGGGCCCCTGGGGAGATCTCTTGTCCTTGACAAACATTCTACACTGGGGCACGCCACTTGAGTGCCCGCTCTTGTCAGGTTCCCCAGGGCAGGGGCCATCCTGTTCCACTCGGCACTGACTCCCGTGGCTTGCTCCAATCCACGGACCCGGTCCAAGACTCTGCACAAGGAAGCTGCTAAGTAAATGGTTATGAAAGGAAACGGTTGACTGGAGCACTGGAAGCCCGGTGAGCAGGAACCATGCGCCCACCATTTGTAGCTGCAGCGCTGCCTAGAACAAGGCCTGGGACGTCGCAGGTGCTCCAACACAGTGTCGGACTGATGCCGACAGTAGGGCCAGGGTTCGTTACCATGGGACCAGAAGAATTAGCTGGTGGCGGGCTATCATCACGAATTGTTTGGATCAAAGAGTCTGTAGAAGAATGCTAATCAAAAAGGGAAGAATGCAGAAAAGAATTTCAAATTCTCATTAGAAGTCAGAGTTTTGGAGCCATTCAGGCTTGATGAACCCCCAAAACTATCACTCTGAGATAATCTTTAAACTTCTGGAGTGGACATTATAAAGGCTGTATATTAACGAGAAACTGGCAACTAATGTAATGAGCAAAACGGCAGAATGAAACTTATCCCTTAAAGATTTCCTTGAGCCAAAGAATAGTTTATCTTAATGTAGTATGAATACCTTGAGCACTGTATAAAAAGAATTATCTTTAAGATAACTGGCAACAGTAAATTGAAAGACTAGAGGAGAAGCTTAGGGGACAGTGAGTCCATGTCAAGGGTGGTAGCACAACTCAGAGAAGGAGAGAGAACGCTGGCACAACTCAAAAAATGATCTGTGTCACTCAGTCGTACATATAGTAACCGCTGAATTGGTATATAACTTGTGTATCTTCATCAAATAAAGTTTGAAGCCCTGGAAAAAAAGAGCAGGGAGCAGGGCCAAGGGACAGAGATGTCCTAGGGTGAGTAAGAACCCCACTGGCGATGGCAGCAGAGATCCACTTTGTGGGACCCACTGGGGCCCCAAGTTGTGGATGTGGTCCAGCCCCAGGAATCCAGAGACCAACATTAAGGTTCTGGCACCAAAAAAATGAGTGAACTCCTACTACTGGGTCACCTGAGGATCACCAACCTCAAATTCATCAGCCCCCTGTCCACCAAATATCTCATCTTCCCTAGGCCACCCCCACCTGCAACTCTCAAGACACTTGGCATTTTCTCGGCCTTCTGACTCCCTTGCACCTTGCTGGTCAGCCTAACTCCTGAATTTTCCTCACATCTCCCCCAACCCAAGAATGACCAGTCTGGCCTCCCAGCCTCCTCATCCCTTCTCTACCCAGCAGCCTGAGGGACAGCCCCCAAATATCAGTCTGACGCTTCTGTTCGCTGCCTAAACCCTGCTGGCTACCACTGCTCATTGGTAAAAAGACCAGCATCCTAACAGCCTCTGAGTTTCTGCTCACCTGGCTGGCCATACACCTGCCAGACTGGGCGCCAAACACACACTGCCTGTTCCTGTCTTCATTCCCCCACCACTTTCTCTGGGAAATCTCTGACCTGCAGAGTCTAGATTCCCACATAGCCACCTGACCTGTGTCATCAGGACAACTACCAACTTTTCTGGTAAAGCCTTGTCCATCTGTCTGTCTGTTACCCTTCTACAGTCACCTGTGTGACAGCCAGGCCCATGTCTGTGCCTCTATAGCATCTCCCCAGTGAACCTGGGAAAGTACAAATATTTGTTGAGAGAACAAGAATGACCAGGTATCATTGCAAAATGCTACAACCTGCTTGGAAAGCAATCTGGCACTTCCTTAAAAAGCTGGAAATAGATATACCACTTGATCCAGTAATCCCACTGCTTGGAATTTATCCTACAGAAACAAAGGCTGCCACACAAACAGATACATGCACATGAATGTTTATTGCAGCACAGTCCACAATAGCAAAAAGATGTAATCAACCTAGATACCCATCAACAGATGAGTAGATAAACAAACTAAATAGTACATATACTCAACAGTACACTATGCAATGATAAAGAACAATGACAGTTTTTAGGAAGCATCTCATAACCTGGTTGCAATTGGAAGACATTATGCTGAGTGAACTAGTCAGCAGCAAAAGGACAAATATTGCATGAGACCCCTGCTATAAAGACTTAAAAATAGACTTATGTACAGAAGAAAAGACTCTTTGATGGCTACAAGGGATGGGGGAAGGGAGGGAGAGAGTTGGTCACAGATTAGACAGTTGACAGAAATTTGCTTAGGTGAAAGCAGTGACAGCGCACAGTAGAAAGTACATCAACTTAACTGGACTTCAACATAAACTGAAAGTTCATCTAATGTCACCCCAGTATTGCAAGGATAGAGTAGCAGGGGTGGGATCTGGGGACCATGCTCTTGGGAGACATCAAGGCCAACTGGCATAACTAGCCTATTGCTAAGAGAGTCTTCTGCACCCCATATTAGTGAGTGGCATCTGGGGTCTTAAAAGCTAGCAAGCTGCCATCTGAGGTACATCAAATGATCCCAACTCATCCAGAAAAGATGATCACCGAGAACAACAGATATGAGGATAAAAGAACCCAGCTGACAGAAGGACCCGTGTGAATGTATCAACATGTGACCAGAAGAAGCAGATGGTGCCCGGCCACCACCAAAGACAGCCACGATGGGGCACACCATGTTGAGTCCTTGTGGCAACACTAGGAAAAGAGGGCTGCAGCTCAAGAACTCTCCTCAAAGACCACAACTGATGGTCCAATGGCCCGGGGCATCCCCTGGGACCATGGCCCTGAGACCTGCTGCTGCCCCTGTCTAGAAAACACTACTGAGGTCAACTCTTTGGACAAAAATGGACTAGACTTGGGGACACAATGTGACCATATGATGTGTGTATTTTATGGTTCTATGCATTTATAGGATGCTCTCCTACTGGTCTCTTTCTAGATGAGAGACGAGAGAGTGGAGAGGAGGGGACAGGAGCTTGCTAAGAGGATATGACAAGTATAGAATGAAAAGGAGGAGTGTGCTGTCACGGGGCAAGGAGAGCAGAAGGAGCTTCGATAGGCAGGCATGCAAAATTGATTTGGATTGTATACTTTCACTTAAAAAAAAGGGCTAGGGAATAAAAAAAAAGAATGACCAGGTATCAATACAGAGCTCCCCAGTGGTACAGTTAAGCATTCAGCTACTAACTGAAAGGTTAGTAGTAGTTCAAATGTACCCAGAGGCACCTTGGAGAAAGGCCTGGCAATCTGCTTCCGAAAAATCTGCCACTGAAAACTCCCATAGAGCGCACTTCTACTCTGACTCCCATGGGGTCACCATAAGTGGGAATGGACTCGATGGCAACAGGTGGTGGTGGCAGCTCTCGGCAGCCTCATCTGTCACCCCTGAGGCAGGGTGGTGGGGTAGCAAGAAGGCCATCTAGGGAGTTACTGAAGTTCTGTCCCAGCTCCACCACTCACTGGCTATTGTGATCTCTGCAAAGTCACCCCACCCTTCCTCCTAAGTAAAATGACCTCCCTCAGCCCAGGATTCCCCATCCACTCCCCAGCAGTCTGCTGACTTTACTTTCCGTGAATGCCCCTTTGTCCCCAGCCCCTTTGTCCCGGCCATTTCCACCCCCATGTACTGTCCCACCCTTCATCCCACCCAGCCAACACCAATTCACCATTGTGTAAATCTTGCCGCAAGTTTTTCTTTCGTAATAAATTTTAATTGTGATTTAAGCACAAGTAAACACTCCAATTCAGTTTGCCACATAACAACTGTAACTCACACCACTACTCTATCTGCTCTCCCCTCCTTTCCGCAGCCTCCTGTGACAGCACACTCCCCCTTATCATCCAGAAATTCTCATGCCCATTTGATCAAGATCTGTCCCCTCTCATGCTATCTTCCCACCTCCATTGCCTAGAATTTTTTAATTGCGAACTGATATCACTTTAATTTTTTAATTTTATTTTATTCTGTAAATTACAGAAGTCACCTATGCCCATTAGGAAAAAGAAGTCAAATAATGCAGAGGCATGTAAAATAAGAAATGAAAATCTCCCATCCAGTACCATAAACAGGAGAAACTACTAGTAATCAGTCCGAGCAGTTTTATAATTACACACGCACACACACCAATGCACACACACGCACGCCCCACATTTATTTACAGCTACTCCCAGCAAATGTTCCCCATACTTATGCCCACCCCAGTGGGGGCGTCAGTGTTGCTATGACGCTGAAAAGGTTTCAGCAGAACTTTCACACTAAGACTTGGAAGAGAGGCCTGGAAATCTACTTACAAAACAGCTGATGGAAACCCAGTGGATCACAAGTGTCTAATGTGCAAGTGACCGTGGGAATGGCACAGGACTGGGCAGTGTCTCATTTCACTGTGCATGAGGCTGTCAGAAGTCAGAGCGAGTCAGCACTAACAACACTTAGTTCTGGACACTGAGGATACTAACGTGGAGCTATTGAGCCTACATGCCTTCTGGAAGCTGACAGGGGGCCTGAGGGTGTGTGCACACACATCCATACACACACACACATCCATAAAGCCATTCGTGACTCTTGGAATACTCAAATACGTTGTCTCATCTGGGTCTTACGGCTGCCCTGAGCAGGGGCCAAAGCAATGAAGAAGCAAAGAAGAAACAGGCTTAGCGGGGTTACGTGTTCAGTCTCGGGGCACGCAGCTAAGAAGGCCAAGCTAGGATTCAAACTCAGGTCAGCTGATCTATCATCCCACCCAAGAGCCCCAGAACACTAATGGCTCAGGGTTAAACTGGGCTGGGCCAAAGGCTTCGAGAGGAGGGACAAGGCAAAGGGCAGCAGGAGCTGCTGGGGCAGGCGGAGCAAGCGGGGAGAGACAGATTCAAAACAGAATTCAAAACAGACTCCTATTATTCCCACAAGCTAGCCTTGTTACCACTGCTAGGCTAGGGTGTCCTGGAAGGCCAGGCCCATGCCTCACACTTTTTGTGTGCTGCCACTCTCAGCCCACTTGGCCTAGAGCTGGACACACACTCACTGGTGTGTGTCCAACCAGTCAGTTGCCTGCACTATAGCTTCCATAACAATCTGCCTGCCAGGGGGAAGGGCCAGTGTGGAGAGCATTAGTACCTGGGGAGCAGGGGCTATAGGCAGGCGGGGTGGGAGAAGGGCAGATAGACACACATAGACCTGGGGTCCTCTCGAGCCTCAGCCTCTGCCTTTCTCAGAATACTTAAGCAAGTCACTTTGTCTTTCCTGGAACTCAATGTGCCCATCCTTAAAATGGGCACACCAATACCCACTCACAGGGTGGTCAGTATGGTTAAATGAGTCAGTACTGGGGAAATGCTCTGAACAGTAAGGCTCTACAGAAATGCCTGTGGACACTTGTTGAGAATTGATATCTGTGGTCTTGTTTCCAAGCAGAGATTAATCAGAGAGGTAAAAAACCATGCAGTTGGTGGAGCTGGGATTGAAACACAGGTCCCTTGGCTCACATGCAATGCTCCTCTACTGCTGAGGGGCCCCACCTGGGGCAGCAGTGTTTGCATGGAGGCAGCATGTGCTAAAAAGCCAGTGGAGTCTCAGACAGTAGTCTGAAGGCTCTAACCGCAGAGCTCAGCCTTCTCCATCTGGTCCCCCTCCCTCTGGTCTTCTTGCTAGGCTCAGGGCCTTTGGGGAGGTTCCTGGGCCTGATGTCATTAGAGATTCCCCAGGGGTCCCTGCCCACCTGAGGGCCAGGGAACCAGCCATCTTTTCTGGTCAGTGGGGCTGGCGCCAGAGCCCAGCTGGGGCCTGGCGGGGTTGGGGGCCCCAAGAGAGGGGAAGGCACCGCTTATTATATAGAGGAACAATGGAGTTTGCCTAAGCTCCTTCTACTAGACTCTGGAGCAGTTACACCCTCCTCTAATTCCTCACCAGCTGAGGTCAGGGTTATGGGGGAGGGACGTCTATCCTTCCTTCCGACACTCACACTTCAGTTCGCTGAAATCTACCTCCCAGCGGGTAACACCAGGACACCAGATTGCCTTGGGCGGGGGTAGCGAGGTGGAGGGGTGGGGGGTTGTTAACACGACCAGGAGGACTACTGCGGAGGGGTGGGAGTAATTGAGGTTATATTGTAGTTCAGCTTAGGCAACCGTGGAGCGGTAGTTCAGGTTAGGGTCTGGGTACTTACTTATTGAAGCAGTGTCCCTGGCTCCTCAAATCAGACCCCTCTCCTTTAACTCGGCCTATAGGATCCGACGACGGTATGTGTGTCTGTGTGTCTGTGTGTCTGTGTGTCTGTGTGTGCGGGCGCGCGCGCGCGCGCGCGTGTGCGCGTGTGTGCGTGTGTTAAGGCTGAGCCTACCGCTTGCCCAAGTCCACAGAGGGTCCTGGCAGTGTCAGACCTAAGCGTTGGGCCCAGCTGGCCAGACAGTGCTGGGAAGAAGCCCTGATTCCCTCCTTCCAGCACCAAGGTGATCGGTTGCCCCAGGAAACTGGGTCCCACGGGGCATCCCAGCCTGTTTCCATCTCGGTTCAGAAGCCTTCGGACTGGGCACAGGCGACGGACACAGGCAAAACCCCAGCTTGCAAGCCTCCTCCAGGATCACAGTCAGACCCCAGGTTCATCCGCAGCTCCCAAATGCGGGGAGCTGGCGGCCTCCGAGCCCCCTCCTCCAACTCCAGCTCCAGATCTCCTAGCCCAGAACGTGGAATGGCGGAGGGAGGCACCAAGAACAAGCAGGGGCTATCAGTCTGGACTCGAGGTTGAGGGAGGGTCTGGGGGCTCTGTACCCCCTGTGCCCACATCGCCCTCTCACTCCCAGGGTCCAGTGGGGTGGGGGGATGGTGATGGTGGTCGTAGTGGAAGGCAGATCAGCCCCGGCTGAAGGGCGGGGCGCAAGAGATTCGCGGTTCTCACCTGAAATTGGGAGGCGAAGCGATGTGCAGCCCCAGGAACGGGGAGGCGGCCGGCGGGGATGCGGCGCCGCCGCTCTCTCGCTCCGCCATTCTCAGGCCCAGCCCTGGCCATCCGGGCGGAGCGCGGCGCAGAGGAGGTGGCGGCGGCGGCGGTGGAGCAGAAGACGGAGGCGCGGCTAGGAGGCCTCCGCTGGTGCTCGGACTAGACCGGAGCGGGAGCGCACCTGCGCACGGCAGGGCGCGGCTCCGGACCGCGCACCGCTCGGCACTGGCTAGAGCGCCCGCGCGCGCGCCCTGGGACCTCACGGGGGTCTCGTGCGCCCCGCCCCCGGCCCCGCCCCACCCAGCTGAGCTCCGCCCCGAGTCGCTCTCCAAGGTGCTGCAGTCGCGCCCCCAGCGCCCTGCCGCCTACGGAATTCGCCTCGCCCCTCTCCAGGTTTGATGCCAACTCTATCTCGCTGACGCAGAGCCTCCCTGAGGGTGGGTCTAATGCCGGGGCATCATCAGTCTGTGGACTCCCAAAGCAGGCAAGGAAGGCCATGGAGAAAAAAGATAATGGAAAGCTGAAAGATGTGGAGGTGAATTCTCAGTCCATAGGCAATAAACCACTACATAAGAGACCTAAGATTTGGATTTCTAGTCTGTGATATGGGGACATCACCACCATTCTGGTGAGTGCTATGTGGATACAATGTAACTTAAATGTGTTGTTACCTGAAGCCCGGCAACACTGCCTCCCCCTTCCGCCCAAGTCTCCTGCACTGGTATCCAGGCCTCACTCCGTTCCTGTCTCTATCTTGACCCCAAAGGAGCCTCCTTGGAGGATCCACTCTGTACATTAGCCCCAGGCTCCCTTTAGGTCCGAAACAGCTACCAATGGTGAACTAAGTCCTTCCTCTTTGATTCTCAGTTCCTCAACTTCCCCTCCCTTATGTCAGGACTTGCCCAGCTTTCTTCCTCCTCATTCACTGCCTCCTTGCATCTCCTTGGAAACTCCGGTGGAGCAGTGGGTTCAGTGCTACGCCGGCTAACCAAAAAGCTAGCCATTCAGGTCTGCAAGGCACTCCTTGGAAACTACGGGGCAGTTCTATTCCCTAGGGTTGCCATGAGTTGGACCTGACTCAGTGGCAGTGGGTTTGGTTTTTTATTGCATTTCCTGCAATGCACCTCTTTCATCCCCACAGATACCCATACCTGGCTTCTCTAAGATTGGGGTCTTTCCCTCTGCTCCTATCATCTGCTGTCTTTTGGGGATTCTCTTAAGTTTCTGTTCCCTCTTTAACCTCTTGTCCCTGCTAGGTTTCAGCTGTGGTTCCCTCCTGGTCTTCTTTCCCCTCAGAAGGCCAAGCCTGGGCCAGTGGGCCTTGTGTTTTCTGGGTTCTTTCACAGCATACGTTGCTTGACAGGCCAAGGCCAGATCCCCAGGTTTGGTGGGTTATAGAGGCTCTGGCCAAACCTCACTGGCTTCTTAGGCCAACTGAGAACCACAAAGGTCCAGTTCTTCCCTTCTCTGGAGAAGGGACAAACTGTTTCACAGCTTGAGAAATCTTTTTTGCAAATACAGAGGGCCAACTGGTCATGCTGGCCACTTTCCTTTCAATGTGGTGCCCAGGAATGGGCTGCAAGCACTCCTCTTGTAGTAAACCTTCCAGTTACAGCTATAAGCATATCCTAATACCTAGAACCAAAGCCCCTGGCTGTCTCTCTTCTCTCTGCGCCCAAGGACCAGGTGAGTGGCCACTAGACCTTTCTTTCCTCCTTATCTTGGTCCAATCCTGTTTTCCTACGTCCTCATGGTAACAATCTGCTGCTGTTGCTTGGGTTTTTCTCTCAGGAAAGCAGCCTTGCCATCAAGGCTAGTAATTATTCTTTAGAGTACATGCTTGTCTCAGCTAGGTAGGATGGAAAGGTAGGGAATGTGTGTGTGTTAAGACAACATTCAGAACCTTCTGCTTACAAAGAAATCTTAGTCCCAGGACCAAGCTAAAGCCACATTAGAGAGAAGCCAGGAGTAAGGAAGGGAGACAGCAGAAGTGTCAAAATACGGCCAGGAGTGAGACGGACCAGGGTCACGTTACTCCATTTTTTCTTTCCCACTCTGTGCAGGACAGACACGGATGCCCTGGGCCTTGCTGAAGCCCCCTTCCCACAGAGAGTTAACATGGGGGCTACCAAAGCTCCCAGCTCAGTGGTCCAATCCAAGGCAAGTGTCCCCAGCAGGAAAGTCCATACACACTGCACAGAAAGGGGCCATTCTCTGGCTAGATGGCATGAGGGAGAGTCAGCACCCAGACCCTGGGCTTAGCTGTGGGCAGGTCCTGACCGCCTACCCACACAGCCCACAGCAATGCTATAGCTAAAAGTGGGGGCACTGAGGTAAAAGATAGACTGTGGGCCTAGAGAGGGCCACCAGAGTCCTAGGATTGGGAGGCTAAGGAGGCTGAGAGGTAAGATCACTGCACAACCATACTCAGGAACCCCATCCTGTGTTGGAGTACCCAATGTCCCCAAATCTGCAGACTAGCTCTAGCAGGATCAAGATGGTCTAGTTAAGGTCTCCACCAGGCTCAGCCTTACCCATCTGGGTCCCCAGACCTCCCATGAAACTGACGACAGCACAGCTTTGCTCTGACATGATCAGATGTTTATAAAACAACTGCATATTCATAAATAAAATGTGGGAGAAAAACACCTTCCCCGCAATAGGAAATCTCTGTATAAAGTGCATTTTTGCCTGCAACCATCTCTTCCCCATGCTGGCTTTTGGATCAGGGCTTGCATCACTTTGCAGCACCTCAGGGGCACCTGGGCTAGAAGATGGGAGACATGAGGCCCTTGTGGAGCTCCAGGCCACATGCCATACACTCTCCTCTCCTGCCCCTCCAGCTCCAGGGGTGAACTGCTCCACTCCTCTGCAAGGTTGTCTTGGGGGTGGGCCAGCACACCAGGGAGGGTAGAGAAGCAGGGGGTGGTCCTGCCAACTTGTGCCTTAAGGGAGAGAGCCACCAATACAGCAGGAAAGGAGGGCCATCCTGATGGCTGAAGGTGCTGCTGAATACCCAATATGGCTCTAAGCACTCAAGCTTTCTCCATGTCTCAGACCAGCACTCCTTGGAGCACTGTAGTCCTTTTATGGCAGAAGCCCCTGATTCTTCTCCTGGTTGGGGCTGAGGGTACACAGAAACCCCCAAGCCAGTGCTCCCAATATACACCATACATGTGTCCTACTCTCCCACGAGATTATGAGGCATTTCTAGGGAAGGTGACATACAACAGCTGGAATCTAAAAGCAGCTCTCTGGCTGAGAAAATTGAGGATCTCTCAGGAAGAAGTCTGTTGACATGCTGGACAGCTGTAGGAGGCAGGGTGTGACCCCAGGGTTCTGGTCTGAAGTCAGAGGACAGCAAAGGACATGGTGGGGGCCAAGGGCATCAACACAGCTGTGAGGCTAGGAAAGGTCACAGGGGAGGTAGAGAGGAGAAGGCCAAGAGGCCAGCTTAATGTTACATGTGAAGACAAAAACCCAAAGAATTGGCCTCTCAGCAAAATGAACACGTGTATGCATGTGCACACATACACGTGTAAATATACAAAGGTGCACACACACACACACACACACACACACACACAAACACTGTGGCTCAAGTGCAGGCCACAGCATGGAAGGAAGACTTGCTCCAGTTGACAACACAGTCCTTTTCATGAAGTATTTCTCAACACAGGCCTCTGGCAGCCAGAGGGGACAGGTAGGCGGCACAGGCCACTCTCGGAATGTGACATTTGGCCTCTCTGGGTCAGATCTCCACCTGATGCTTCTGGAAGGGGTGGTGTGCTGGGTACGATCTCTGCTTTGACCTCTGCCAACTGCCTTTGGCAGTCCCCTGAGTCCATCTGCGTGGGATCTTGGAGTCCAGATACTGGGACAGCTGACACAGCAGCTTGGACGCAACCCAGTGCAGGGCAGGCCCTGGAAGCCTCCAGAACAAAGACTAGAATGACTTCTCTGGCTGGGGGTCAGCTGTCCACACTGGTGGTACTGTAGCCTTGGAGTGCATCCAGAGGGCCTAGGGCTTTATGCCACCAGGAGTGTGGCCGCCTCATGGAGGAGTTATGCCTGCCGCTGCCCTCCACAGCTCCTGGATGAGTGCCAGGCTGGCTCTCAGCTTCTGAGGAAGCACAGAGCTGGGATTCTCTTCCTAACCTTAGCCTTTCAGCTCTGAAAACACAGATGTGCTGGCTCAGGCTGCCACCTATAGTCTGTGCACATACCACCAGGCAGGCATCTGACTGTCCTGTGTGCTGGCAATTTTGCAGAGCCATCACCTGTCTGGAGCTTTGTGTTCAGTCCCATGGACCCACGGAAGGGTCTGGAGGAACAGAGCAGGGAGTTTTAAGAGGAGAAAGATGCTAGGCCAGGTGGTTAAGTCTGGACAGCATCTACTCCACTCCAGTCAGCTCAGCCTCCAGGGTCAAAAGGCAGAACTCTGGGGGGCTCTGGCTGCCCCTAGAATCCCGTAACTCTTGACAAGAGTCAAAAATACTTCTCTTCTGCTTCTTAGCCTGATGTGGGGAGGGTGGGCTGGGCAGGCAGACACCACAATCCCATCTAAGGTCCTGCCATTATGTTCTACTCAGATCAGGTAGTTGGCTGGCAGGAACAGGTCTCAGCTGTGACCTCTGGCCTTGTGTCTGGAGTTGGGCACAGCAGTCGAGGTGAAGCGTGCTGCAGCGACCACTCGAGCCCAGGCAACAATCAGAGGCACAGAGTGTAAACAGATACATGCAAACACAAACAGGCACACCACTCCCCCTGCACAGCCGCACACACGTCCCCATGAGCTCTGTTGGTGGTGGCTAGCCCGCAGGTTGCCTTCTGCTGCCACGGTGGCTGCCCTGGCACCCAGGCCTGGCTCACGGAGCAGCGGCTCTGCACCTGGAAGAGGAAAACAAGTGTTGAGAGGAACATTCAGGAGGCTGCTCAGTTACCTGGGGACACCAGCTCCTCTTGCTGCTTCTCCAGGGACACTCAGGCTGGGAACTAGGAAGTGCCTACAGTGAGGTGACTGCTGCCAGATGTCGCTAGGATGAAGTGCTTACACAGGATCTGCTGTCCCCTGCGGACCCTCTAGGCTGCCTCTGCCCTACAACTGAGGACAGTCAAGAAGCAGAAGGAAAAGTCCCCATCAGTCACTTGAGGCCTTTGGTGACACCTGCTCAGATACGATAAGGACAGTGTCTGAATCAAGACACAGGAGCTGTTGCCAGAAATGGAGAATTAGGAAAAAAAGAGCTGGAGAGGAGGCCAGCTGGGAGAAGTAATTTTGAAGATGAAGGCAAGGACTGAGTTTAAACTCAGCAGGTGAGCCAATTTCCACATATAGATAAGGGAGGCCTGGCACCACACTGCAAGATGGGAGGGGGAGGAGAGACAGCAGGTGACTCACTGTGGAGATTTACAACATCCTGAATCTGGGGCACAGCAAAGAAACGGCCTCGTCCCTGGTAAGAGACGACAGGGTAAGCCCATCGTGATGCTGGGTGCCTATTTAAAACAGGCTTAGTGTGTCAGAGACTCTGCAGACACACAGTGCTCTGTTCAAAGGTCTGTCCAGTTTAACTGTTGATGAGGCAAGTAATAAGAGCATACCCGCTCACTGAGCATGTTATGGGCCAGTTACTGTACACCTGTGACCTCATTAACCCTGAAGATACAGCCTTTGATTTGCTAGAGGAGAAAACCAGGGTGCGGAGACGATAATTAACTTATCCAAGACTGGAGCCCATGTTTTTACCAGTAAGTAAGCTCTCTATTATAGTATCACCCACTAAGACCTTTACCAAAAAACCAAACCCCTGGCTGTTGAGTCCATTCTGACTCACAGTTACCCTAAGTCAGAGCAGAACTGCCTGACAGGGTTTCCAAGGAGTGGCTGGTAGACTTGAACTCCTGATCTTTCGGGTTGGCAACCAAAGGTTTCACTACTAGCACCATCAGAGCTCCCTAACTCTTATCCAAAACAGAATCTGCTGCCATTGAGTCGATTCTGACTCACAGCAACTCTACAGGGCTGAATAAAACTGCCTCATAGAGTTTCCAAGGAGTGCGAGGTGGATTTGAATTGCCAACCCTTTGGTTAGCAGCTGAAGTACTTAACCACCACACCACCAGGGTTCCCCTAAGGCCTGGCCCACTGTCATCAATTCCCACTCACAGAGACCCTATAGGACAGAGCAGAACTGCTCCATAGAGCTTACAAGGAGCGCCTGGTGGATCTGAACTGCCAACCTTTTGGTTCACAGCTGTAGCACTTAACCACTAAGCCAGACGGGTTTCCAACCAAGTGACAAAAGTGGAAATTAAGATGTAACTGGAGAAGGGGAAAATGTCCTTAAGACATAGGGCCATCCGAGACACTGTTAGTTTCTAATTGCTTCAAGCCACAGACAAGGAAGGGATCCAGGACTTAGGGAAAGAAATGTTTTGCAGCTGTAACTGCTTCCATACTATCTTCCTTACCATGAGACCAGAAGCAATGATTGATGCCCAGCTACCACTCCTTACTGGTTTGACCAGGGAATCAAGAGATGGATCATGACTCAAAGGAAGAAAATGGAGAGGAGATTCAAATGCATATTCGATGCCACAATTACCACTGAGACCAGAAGGACCCCCACATCTGCTGCCCGGAAACAACTTTCAAACCTTGAGCCAAAACTATCCCATGAGGTCACCTGTAAATTAACACCAATTTATAAATCATGTCTTTGTGATGCTTTCTGCCCTACTGAAGAATTTACCTATATGAGGCTGAGATGACAAAAGCAGCTCTAAACCACAGATCTGAACTTTAAGGGGCAGAGAGTCTGCTGACAGTGGTAAAACCAGGGGGGCAGGGACAAGGACAATGGTGACACAGTGTGAAGAGGGCAGCCACCACCAAAGAGCTGTGCACCTGAAACACTGCTAAGCTGATGTATGTTTTGCTGTGTCTATTTTCACCTAAATTAGCAAAATTATTAAACTAAAAAAGTCAAAGATATTGGAGATATACACTCAAAACCAATCTATCCCTTCCCATGGAACCCTTTAAGGCCACATGCTAAATCAGAAGCAGGTTTCTCCTGGAGAATGCTATTTTTTTCACAAAAGCCGGGAAATGGAAGGAACAAATTTAGGAGCGGTTACCTGTACGGTCAGTGCTGAGAGTGCTAAGTACCTCACTCTTTCAAATGTACATTATTTTGAGCAATTCTACCCCCACTTAAGCTTGCACTATAAAATTCAGCCATTGTTTTTCACTACAAATAAACACATTTGTTACTAACGTGTGTATGTATCTATGGAAACATCTGACTGTGAGTCTATACGAAGTTCTCTCTCTTCCCCCATTGTTAAACCAAAGAGATGATGACTATTTTTCTGGAACAGAAAATTCCGGAAGGAGAGACTAGAGCTCCACAGCCCCTCCTTACCTGACGCCTCCATTTCCTGTATTTTCTCCACCAGCAGCAACTGTGAGACAAAGGCTACTTTTAGATTCCTTAGGACACAGCTCTTAATCTGAGGTTCCTGGACCCCTAAGGTGTCCAAGGCAGGTCTCCGGGGCCCATTAGGACCTTGAAGTTCTCTGGATATTTTTGCTTGTGTGTGAATATGTGCAGTTTTCTGGAGGAGAGACTTTACCCCTTATCCACCCCAAGATTCTCAAAGGGGTCGGTGTAACCCAAAGAGAGGTTAGGAATCTACATAACGAAATTGTTTGAGACAGCATGCGTTTTGTTACCTGTATTTTCAGCACACAAAGAATCAACGCTTAGCAGTAGGCCTGACGGTTAGTGCTACATCCACCATCACACCCGTGGTGAAGGTAACTGTCAGGTGTACTGGATTCAGGCAGGACTTAGCTGTGGGCCAGGTGCATGACAGGAGTGTCTGGGCCTTAAATGAGCCCCGGTGACCCTGGGACACAGTGGTTAAGTGCTGGGCAGCTCGAACCCACCAGCCACTCTACAGGAGAAAGATGTGACGGTCTGCTTCTGTCAAGATTACAGCCTTAGAAATCCTAGGCAGCATTTCTACTCTGTCCTACAGGGGTGCTATGACTCGAAAGTGACTTGAGCAACAAACCCACTGCCTTCAAGTTGGGTCTGACTCATAACGATCCTAGAGGTCAGAGGAGAACTGCCCCACAGAGTTTCCAAGGAGCACCTAGCAGACTGGAACTGCTGATCTTATGGTTAGCAGATGTAGCACTTAACCCACTAAGCCATCAGGGTTTCCTTGACAACAACTGGTTAACCTGGATTCATTAAAAAAACAAAACCTCAACACCAGTGACCAAGGCTTAGACGAATCAGCTTGTCTCTATAAAGCTAGTCAAAAAGCTGTTCAACTAGCGAGACTCAATCGGCTTGATCAGCAGATTGACGAGCTGGCACTCTGCTCCTGTTCGAAGCTGGGGCTCTGTCTGCAGAACATGGTGGCCGGGCAAATCAAACGAGGCCTTGTCAGAAAGTGATGACTGAGTACGAGAGAGAAGGCTGAGCAGCCAGGGCAGAGGCTCCCAGGAAGAGGAATTCATACCAGAAGTGCTGAAAAAGCAATCTCTTGGCTGTCTGACTCCCTCCCCTGCCATTAATACAGGAAACACGGAGCAGCTAGAACAAGTAGGCACAGCTGCCCCTGCTATCAGTTAGGATGGCCTCCAGGGTATCCCTGCCATCACACTCCTTCCCAGCCATCAGAAGCCACCAAGAAGCGCAAATGCCTGAGTCGGTAACTTCCCCTGATCCTGTTCAAGAGGGCTGGTGTGAGCAAGCACGTGAGACACACACGTGTGCGTTAGCAGCCAACACCACGACGGCTGGATGCCTAGAGGAACCTGGCTTTGCAGACTGTACCTCACTGTCGTCTGCTCTCCAGTGTTTTCTTCTCTCCACTCTACTGGGCAAGGCATAGAGCCCAAAAGCTTGAAAGAAGCTGAGTTTGGTAAAAAGCCAGTTGCCATTGAATCAGCTCTGGCTCATGAGTCAAGAAGTGAATTACACTCCACTGGGCTTTCCAATGGCAGACTTTGTTCACAAGTAGCTCATCCAAGCTGCCTCCGGATGGACTGGAACCACTAGCCTTTCAGTGAGCAGCCAAATGTGTTAACCGCTCGCACAGTTTAGGGACTCTGGAGAGTCTGGTACTCACCCCTGAGTTAGAAGAGCACAGAGAGGCACCTGGTCCTTGCCCGGGTGCAAAACTGAAGTGCTTAGCTCAGTCCAATTCCTCTTGTAAATCACACCTTATTGCCCCATAAAAATCACATACAAAGGTGGAAGGAAATCTAGTCACTCAACAACACTTGCTAAGTGCCAGGGAAAGTGCTAGGGACACTGAGTCCAGCTTCTATTCTCAAGTGAGGCAGTGAGAGGCAGAGAGGTGAGGCCACCTGTGCCAAGTCTCATCACCGAAGGGGCAGAAGCGGGAGGCAGACACTAGGCTGCGTGCCAAGCTCTGGCTCTTTCTGCCTGCCTGCTGCCTTCTGTTTCCCATCTAGCTGTGTGGGATCTGACAGGCTGCCCAAGGCCTTTCTCTCCATTATCTGAAGTAATGACAGAGTACACCGCTACACAAGTGCCCATAAAGAAATTCTAGAAGTCAGCTGTTATTCAATGCAGGCCCATGGATAGCAAAGTCCTGGGGAACTGCAGGTGGAGAGGGGAGGTGAGCCTCGGCCGTGGACCTCTTCTGTCAGTGGGGCTTCTCTCACCAGATCACTATGTACCAGCAAAAGGGCACACAGAAAACACGAGCTGTTCCTCTATAACAAAATAATTGGACCAGTGAGAAAAATCTGTAAACAATTCAAGGCTAATGGAATCCTAAGCAGTCAGCAGCTTTGGGGATTATGGGGAAGCAGCTGGAACAATAGCCATTTGGGGGCTGGCTTGTTTTTCAGTTTAGTGAATACTGCCAACACAAAACTTAGTACAGAGCAGGCAGCCAGTGTGAACTTGAGGCAAGCACAGCCCCTCCTGACATCAGGACACGGTGTTTTTCTACAACACTGGTTTAAATGGTCATCTGGTCTGCGGACCGCCAAGGCCAGAGGCATAAGAAAGAACAAGACCATGAAATACAGAGTTCAGAGCTAAAGTGGCCTCATAAGGCACAGGAGGGAACTCTCCAGCTGGTAAAGAAGGACTATTCATCCTTCACACTGAAAACCACAAGCCCCAAACCCACTGCTGTGGAATTGCTTCTGACTCTTAGTGATCCTACAGGGTGGAGGAGAACTGCCTCAGGGCTTTCAAGACTGGTGGATTTGGACTGCCAACCTTTCAGTGTTGTTAGGTGCCATGGAGACGGTCCAACTCACAGCGACCCTAACCTTTTTATTAGCAGCCTATTATTTATCCACTGTCACTAGGCCTCGTTTACACCGAAGGCATCTCATAGAGGTTATGGATCCAGCCCCAAAAACTGCCCGCGGTGGAAAGGGGTGGGGCAAGTCTCCTGGCACTCAGTAGGATACTTGATCATCTTATGGTCCTGCCTCTGACTCAAGTGACAACAATCTCAATTACGGCTGCCTGAGAAACACACGCAAGATCACAAAGTGACTACATCTGTGTGATGTGGTTTACTCAAAGACTTTTCACATATGCTTTTCGTTTTCTTTCCCCAACATTATGCTCAGTGTAGGGCAGGTGACATGATGCTATTATCACCTTTTTACAATGAGGATGCTGAACATCTTTGGCCCAGATGCCTGAGGCCACCACAGCACAGTGAAACCCGACTGCATTCTTTCCTCTCAGGGTTCCTAAAGCATGCGGTGCCCTTTCCCTCTGCCTCGGTGAAGTGATGTCCATGTGGTCCAAGTCCTCTGCCCTCCCAGTCCTACCTCCAACCTCCATGGCCTAGTGAGGCCTAACCGCCCAAGCGGCCAGCAACTAGAGAGCACAGTAAAAGGGGTCCTGATGGCGTAAAGGGTTATGTGCTTGGCTGCTAACCTAAAGATTGGGGGTTCAAACCCACCAGCAGCTCTTCAGGAGAAAGACCTGGTGATCTGCCTCCATAAAAACTGTGGCCTAGAAAACCCTATGAGACAGCTGTACTCTGTCACATGAGGTGACTATGAGTTGGAATCAATTCGATGCCACCCAAAAACTACTGCCATGAGGGCACAGTAAACCTGTAAGAACGACGCCTTAAGATCTCAGTCCACTGAGACTGTTTCCTGGATTGTCAGCCTCAGCACCCTCATACGGAATCACTGCTGCATCCTTGCAGCTGGCCCTCCTGTTTTCTCTCCAGGCCCAGCCCAACACTTGGTTCATCTTCCAAAAATGTCAGTTCCATCACGTCACCCTCTTGCTCCCAAATGCCCCTTAACTCATCTGCCCGACACTGAAGATCTTCCCTTGTCACACTCAACTGCAGTCTTGTGTTCTTCTAAAATAATGATTACAACAATTCCCATAATAATCGTAGCTGCCACTTAGCACTTATCGTGAGTCAGGCACTGGGCCCAGCGGCAGGCATATTCTGCAGACACTGCCAGTTGTCCACCAGGAGCTACACTTCTGAGACAATGGGTCGATTTGTTCGGGGGCTGTGCACCTGGGCCAGACAATGGACTGGGACTGTCCTAAGTCAGTGACTTTCAGAATGTGGTCCCTGGACCAGCAGCATCAGAAACGCCTGGGAACTTATTAAAAATGCAGATGAATGGGCCCAGCCTCAGACACCTCCAATCAGAGATGCTGGGTAGGGTCCAGCTGGCTGGCTTCAATTCTCCAGGGTATTCTGATGCCCCTGCAAGCTGGAGAAGCACCGGTCTAAGTCTGTCCTGATAACCCTGATCCCCACTTTCTACCTTGGAGGTGGCTCCATGACTCACTTCTAGCTAATGAGACCTGAGTGAAAGGTTGGGGTGGGGTGTTCTGGGAAATCTTTTATTTTCCTAATAAAATTAAAGGGAGGCCTTCCTCGCAACACTTGGCACACTAATCACCATATCTACTGTGCCCCAACCTTGGTTTTCTATCTCCTTACCTAACACGTGTACAGGCTTCTGACACATATATCTCTTTTTTGTTTACTGTGTCTCCTCCTGCTAAGCTACACTCCAAAGGAAGGGATTTTGTCAGCCTTGTTCACAATCACATCCCCAGGGCCTAGAACACGGTCTGGAAATTGATGTGTTTACTGAATGAATGAGTACAGCCGTCACTGCTCTTCCTTTTTTATTTTCTGCAATGAATGAGGACTTGATGGCCACAGCTTTGGCAGCCACCTTGTGCCCATGAAGAAAAGAAGAAAAGAAGAGGCTCTCAAAAAAACTGACTCAGAACCAAACCAAAACCAGCAACACCAACCTCTGGGCTTCTTGTTAGGTTAGGAAAAATAAACCTCCATTCGTTTAAGGCACAATAGTCAGGTTTCAATCCCGGGCTGCCTACCACATTCCTAACTGGCACACATGTATCACTTAATCTTGGCAACTACTTCAATCAAAGGGCTAGCGCCACTTAATTGATAAGTGAGGAAACTGAGGCTCAGAGCAGTTAGGTAATGCGTACAGATCTGTGTCGTTGTGACCACTGTGCATGTGTCTACTAAGCGGTTTTCCTCATCTGAAAGGCTCTCTTCACAAGCTAAATCCAATGTGTCTTTTACTGTAAGCCTCCATCAGGTATCTAGACTGTTCCAGCCCAACAGCTGCCTCCTGGTAAGCTTGGAGAGCCGAGGCATTACAGGTTGTCTTCTTTGTCTAATCATGCTGTTATACCCTTGTGGCATCAGCCATCATATCACACTATATATGCCTTGGGCATTCCTTTCCTCATATACCTGCTGGCAACAGTTTCATGCTGTTAGATCCCACTAGCTTACTGACCAACCTTGACCTGTACACAGGGTCCTTCTGTTTGTCTGCCTTTCCACCTGGGAATCAGACTATGAGCTTGGCAAGTTCCAAATGTACCATACAGAAAGAATCTGGCCTACAGAGGACGCAGTTTGTGCAGCATAGGTTAGCCGTGCTCCCAGGAAGACAGCATATGTTGACCACCAGCAATGTCTGTAACAAAGAGCCTCATCAAGGGCACAAGCATCCAATAGTCACCACTGTACGAGCACACAAGCTTAGACACACTAACGAGATGGCCCCAGCCTTGGCCTTGAAGTGAGGGGGATCTGGGAAAGAGAATCCACTGCTCCAATCTAGTGATGCAGACACGGCCCAGGCACAGCCTGCGATGACGCTCACAGTGGACACCAGTGTACATTTCCCCAGGAAAGGCATCAGTACCCTTCCTTCTTTGGGAAAGGAAAGGAGGAGCCCGTTTTTTACACCTTCAGGAGGATTCCAAGCAAGCTGAGAGCAGCACAGAGCTGAAGTCACATGAAAGGTGAGAAGAACGGAGGAGTGGCTGTAAAGGGCAAAGACAGGGTCTGCTGGCTCTGGAGTGGGGCTGGGCGGAGGGGCCCTCTCAGCCACCGTCTGTGGAAAGGGAAGTGCTGCCCTCCCCTGGTCGGCCTTCAGAACACAGCCTGCTGAGAGGAGCCAAGGGGCTTGGAGCACTCTCCCATCCAGCCAGGGGGCCATTTCTCCCACAGCTCCACATCTGGGTCTCATTCTTTTTGTTGGGTTTGACTCTCTTTGATAGGTAATAGAGCCAAACGGGGGCAGATATCCTTTAGCTGGCAAAGAAAGAAAAAGGATGTACTGTTTTTATATTTTAGAGGGTATGGAAGTTAGAAGGAGAAAACCTCAGAGCTGAGATTCTGTGGTCCCAACCAGTACTTTTTCAGGTTTTACTGCAATACAGCCATGCCCATTTGTTTACACACTGTCCATAAGGCATTCAGTGCATGCTACATGGCAGCACTCAACAGCTGCAACAGAGACCCCATGGCCTCTAAAGCCTAAAATACTTACTGTCTGGTTTGGTCTCCTACCACAAGTTTGCTGACCCCTGCCCTAAACTACTATGTTGAAAGCCTGGAGCTGGACCTCTATGCTAAGCTTAAGGACAATATGGAGAACGATGGGTGACACTAGCTTTACTAAACCCAAACCCATTGCTGCTCAGTCGATTCTAACTCACAGTGACCCTACGAACAAAAAGGAACTGCTCCCAACCAGATTTTAACCTAATTTCCTTAGGTAAAGCTCCCCCATTGCACAAATGGTTAAGTGCTTGACTAACAATCCAAAGATTGATGGTTCTAGAGAGATGCCTTGATACACAGGCCTGGTCATCAGCCTTCAAAAGGTCACAGCTCTGAAAGCCCTACGGAGCAGTTCTAGTCTGCACACACAGGGTCACCATGAGTTAGCACCGACTCACTGCCAACTCACAACAGCCCTTCGGTGGGAAGGCAGACGCTTTCAAACCCCGCCCCCACCCGCAGAAGCTGCCGTCACTCACTCTCAGGCATCTGTGCTCGGCAGCTCTGGGCCGGGCAGCTTGGCCACTCTGGCCCGTTTGCTCAGTTCCTCACCAGGTGGCTCCTCAGCTGCTTCCAGCTTGCGTTTGGGGGATGCTGGGCCACTGGGTAGTGGTCTTAGGCCTGCAGAGAAGTGTGTCAAAGTGTCACATAGACTGCTAGAGACAAGCTGGCCCTAAACAGGCAGAGGCAAGGCTGTAGGGGCAGGGGAACTGCTCACTGAAGGGATACCACACAGCACTCCTCAGACCAGCCCCCTGGCCTTTCCTTCAGCGGTGACTGCGCCTGGGAGGGCCTGTGAAAAAGAGGACCACGCCTGCCGGCAGCAGGGCCAGTTTTGGGGCCCCAAATCTCACAAGCCCTAGGCCACAGCCTGACTTCGCCTGTCTGCTGTCCTTGCCCTAAAGTGACAGACTCCCTCTGCAGCCCTGTGACTGGCCTTCCAGAGCAGAAGGTACACAGCCTCATCCAGAACCAGCCTGGCTGGGCAAACACGAAGAAAACCACCCAGGAGTTCTGGCAATCTCACGTTGGCGACCTTCCTCCCACAGCCCGAGAGTGTCAGAGGTATGGCAAATCTGTCCACTTTTTTTCCTTTCTGCCACCACCCTGGTTCCTGCTGCCTGGACAACAACAGCAGCCTCCTTCTAGCCTCCCTGCACACACTCTTGTCCCGCACTGTCCATTCCCCACGTGGAAGGCAGAGTGTGAGCCTTTTAAGGCACAAATGAGATCATGCCCCACGACCTTACTGCCTCCTCAGGGCATGAGGACAAGAACCTTGACCGCCAGAGCTCTGAGCTGGCCCAGCCTCCTCCTCCAGCATCTCAGCCTCACCCATCCTAGCTCCTCCCTATCGAGACATTTTAGCCTGTGGCTTCCTTCACTTCCTTGAATAGACTAAGCCAGCGCTTGTCTCTGGGTTTTTTCTGGTTATTCTTGTTGCCTGGAACGTTCTTCCTCTGGCTTATGGAAGGTCTTTCTCTTGCTCATTCTCAGCTCGGAGGGGTGTCCCTCACTACAATCTACAGTAACCCAAAATAGCCCCTCCCTCCCTGGTCACCCCCATCAAACTACTCAGTTTTATTTCTCCCCAAAGCACCTGCATGAAATTATCTGCCTTGGTCTCTATCTCCCCGAGGTGGAATCTATGCTCCCTGAGAGAGACACCTCAGTCCTGAATGATGTGGGGAAGCCTCCCCATGCTCTGGGAGGCACATGGGCCACAGAGAGGCAGCTGACACTCACCTGCACTGCTCATGTGCCCAGCTGGGCTTGAGCTGGGTTCTGCCACAGGGTTGCTGAAGTCTTCCACACAGGAAGGTACGGATGCCAGGAGACCTGGGAGAGAGGAGAAGCAGCTGTGGGAATGTAATTTGATGGGACCACTGAGGGTGGAGGGGCAAGAGACAAGGGGGAAGGGCTAGCCCATGACACTGAGGTACCTGCTTTTCCCACCACTGCACAGCTATTCAGGGAGGCCTAAACTGCAAGCCCTCAAAGTCAAGTCCACTTAACAGCCTGGAAGCCAGCACTTAGTCCTCCTTTGCGGATATCTGGAGATCCCTACCCGACCCCCGCTGTGCCCAGGGTGCTGTCCTGCCCTTCAGTGAGCTGGGGGTGGGCCGGGGCGGGAGCAGCACATGCTCACAGAGTCCCCGATAGCGGGAGAGCTGCTGGTAGATCTGCTTCATCCGCTCGATGTTGAGCCGGCTGGTCTCAGCATGGTTGACGATGGGCCGCGGGTAGTCCACGCCAATGATGCACTTGGCGGCCTTCTGAATCGACTCAGGGGCATTCCAGGGCTCGTAAATGTAGCGAGAGGGGAACCCTTTCAGTTGGGGCAGGTATCGCCTGAAACATACAAACCAACGACCTGTCAGGACACCTGGACCTCCCATCAGTAGGCCAGTGGTCTCCCGACCAAGGAGGTGGCTGCTGGAGCGGTAAGAAGCCAGAGCATCCAGCCTGTGCCCTCACCTGATGTAGTCGCCGCTGGGGTCTGTGCGGCGGCCGAAGCCCACGGGGCAGTAGCAATGGAAGAACTGCTGGAAGAAAGCACTGCAGGACAGCCACATCCAGCTGCCGGCGTTCACACTGAAGTCCGCGTCCAGGAGCAGCTCGTCAAACACCTGAAGGGGTGGGTGGGCAGGTGGAGGGATCAGCCTCCTTGGGACTTAGGGCCACAAGTGGCTTCCAAACAACCGCGGCTACCCAGTGGAGGAAAGCCAAACCTCTCTGCGGAGGGCAAGCCAAGGAGGGTTTGGAGGGAAGCTCCTGGGCCCCAGATGCCAGCCCACTCCCCAGCCTAGATGTGAACTTCCCTTTGCTGGGCCTGACCAAGGAGATAGATTGCTTCCCACTGTGAGGGCACTCACCCGGACCCCGCTCTCCCAGCTGACCCAAAGGTCACCTCGGGTGAGGAAGCAGGCCACAGCGTGCCGGGCCAGATGGTGGATCCAGCCCTCCTGCCTCAGCTGGGTCATGATGGCGTCAATCCAAGGGAAGCCTGTCTTGCCCTCGGCCCACTTGGCCAGGGCCTCCGGGTTGCGGTCCCAGGGGATCTGGATGCAGATGGGGTTCCCCTCCATGCGGTCAAACCTGGGGTTGTTGGTGGCTGCTGTGTAGAAGAACTCTCGCCACAAGAGTTGCCCAAATAGGGAGAGGGGAGGTGTGCTGTTCCGCTTCACCTGGGGTGGGGGTACATATTTACCGACATTCGCCAAGTTCTCAGCACATGATGCTCAGGTCTCCCTAGAGGAATCTGGAGAAGGCCCAAATTTGGTAGCTCTAAGCCCCTAGCCACGTGGAAGGAAGGACTGCCCTTGGAGGCAGCAGCAGCAGCACTGTGTCCCTGTAGACTGAAACCCCTTCTTGGCAATGGCCCAGTCCCTAGCTGTGCTATGTACCCCAGGAGAAATGTGGCTGGAGAGATGAGGACAGTGGAAAAGGGACATCCCAGCAGGATCCTGCATCAGGAACCAGAAGCCCCAAGACTGGGCCATGATCCTAGGCCTCAAGGTTCCCTGTCTGGCTTCACTTTCTAGAAACTGAAAGGGAGCTACCTATCAGCTGGCATAAAAAATGCTCAGTGTAGATTGTGATTAAGTAAGTTACATACAACAGCCTGAATCTGGGGTGTCAGTAAATTAAGAGAGATCATCAGGCCTTAAAATCACAAGATGATCTGCCAAGTGGCAAAGCTACTGCATGCTGATGTTGGCACAAGATCCTGATGCTGGCACGGCCGAGGAGATGACATTACAGACTGCAGACACTAGGACGAGCTCGGATGAGTGTGAACGGGCTGCCCCCTCTCCTTCGGGGATGCGTGAACACAGCGTTATTTATCTCTTTGGCGGTATGCAGCCTCTCTAAGCCTTTCATCCACTGCTGATGGGTGACAGTCGCTCCTGGACTGTGCATTAACCCTTAGAGGGCCTGGCTCCAACACACCCTTCCTGCCTCTCACCCTGAGTCCTCTGGCCCCATCCACCTATAGCCAAAGATCTGCCCCTCTAGAGACGCAGCCCCAAACCCAGAGGCCAGCTTTTCATCTGTCCCTCTGCTCCATGGGATATGGAAGGCTCTCCTGCCTCCTAGATAGGGGCTTCTCCCACTTCCTTGGGGCTAGATGCCCACTCACACCTCTGGGAGGCACAGTCCAGGCCCCATCCCACTCCCAAGGCCTTTTCCAAGGTGACTGACAGGCCCAGGAGGCCCTGGCCCATCCCTGCTGCTAAGAGCGGGGGTGCCTGCCATCACGCCACTCTCACCTTTTTATACAGGTCCCATAGGCGGTAGTAGAACAGGCGGCAGGAGAGGCAACCGAAGCGCAGGTAGGGGCTGAGGCCTGTGGGGCTGGCCAGTAGGGAGTTGGCGTTCATTCGGGGTCTCTCGTAGTTGGCAACCCAAGCCTACAGTGCAATGAGAAAGGGCCTAAGACTGCTGGCTTGCTGGCAGGACTCCCAAGCAGGGCTGAACCCCAGCTCATGAAGCTGTCAGTGTTTGCCTTCCAGACTTCCCATTTCCTCCACAGTCCTCTCTACCAGCCCTTCCTTCCCATACTTGTTCAGGACTCATGAGCACAATTACTTTCATGGCTCAAAGTACAAAACAGCAGAAAGACGTTTACCTGTCTTTCACTGACTATGAAAAGACAATCGGCTATGTGGATCATAACAACTTATGAGTAACATTGTGAAGAATGAGAATTCCAGAACGCATAATTGTGCTGATGAGGAACCTGTGAAAGATCAACAGAACAAGGGGACACTACGTGGTTTAAAGTCAGGAAAGGTGTATGCCAGAGCTGCATAGTTTCACCATACTTACTCAGTCTGTATGCTGAGCAAATAATCTGAGAAGCTGGATTATATGAAGAAGAATGTGGCATCAGGTTAGAGGAAGATTAACCACCTGTGTTATACAAAAGGACACCACCTTGCTTGCTGAAACTGAAGAGGACATGAAGTACTTACTGAAGATCAAAGACCTGTTAATATGGAGTACTCCTCAACACAAAGAAAAATAAAATCCTCACAACGAACTAATAAGCAACATCACCACAAACAGAGGAAAGTCTGACGCTGTGAAGAATTTCATTTTATCTGGCTCCACCATCAACACCCATGGAAGCAGCAGTCAAGAAACCAAACATGATGTATCCCAATGGGCAAATCTGCTGCAAAAGACCTCTTTAAAGTGTTAAAGAGCGAAGATGTCACTCTGAGGACTAAGGTGCACCCGACCCAATTCTCCAATTGCGTCACATGCATGTGAAAGCTGAACAATGAATAAGGAAGAGCAAAGAAGAATCCATGCCTTTGGATTATGGTACTGGCGAAGAATACTGAATATACTATTCAAAAAAAAAAACGTGTTGCCATAGAGATGATTCCTACTCAACGTGATCCTACAGGACACAGCGGAACTGCCCACAGGGTTTCCAAGGAGTGGTGGCTGGTTGATTCAAACTGCTGACCTTTAAAAGGTCAGCAGCTGTCGCTCTCTACCACTGCACCATCAGGGCTCCAGGATATACCACAGACTGCTAGAAGCAGCCATCTGTCTCAGAAGAAGCACACCAGAATGGCCCTTGGAAGGATGGCAATACTTTGTCTCATGTACTTTGGACATGTTACTAGCAAAGAGCAGTCCCTGGAGAAGGACACCATGCATGGTAAGGTAGAAGGTCAGGAACAGAAGAGGAAGACCCTCAACCAGAGATACTAGCACCGTGACTCCGACAACAGGCCCCTGCCTAGCAACACCTGTGAAGGTGGCGCAGGACCAGGCAGCGTTTTGTTCCATCAGAACTGACCCAATGCCACCTAGAAACAACACGTTAATTCACACTAAGGTGATACCTAGATTCACAGGACACTTTGAGAATCTGTGTTTTAAAATACTAACTCTTGACCCAAAGGAATTCATCTCTAGTGGTTGAATTCTATACACTGTGACTATATGTTGGAGCAAAGGGTTTCTGGCAGGAAGACTGATAGGCAGCCACTTATTTCATCTGAAAAGCTAGCCTCTCCGAAATGGGGGGATTCACATTTCCTTTTCTATAGGTACCACACAAGCCAAAGAAAAAAATCTACTGTTGAGCTGACTCTGACTCATGGCAACCCCACGTATGTACAGGAGAACTGCTCCACAGGGTTTTCCTGGTTGTAATCTTATGGAAGCAGATTGCCAGGCCTTTCTTCCACAGCACCTCTGGGTGGGTTCAAACTACCAACCCGTAGGTTAGTAGTTGAGCACAAAAGTATTTCACATATATGTTCTCTTCAAGCTTCACAGTGGTCCTACTTGGTAAGTATCGTGACTCTGAAGCTACAGTGGACAAAACGGAGGCACCCAGGGGCAGGGTAAGTAACCTGCCTCAGGGCATGGAAGAGGAAGACACAGGGCCAGGATCTGAGCCCTGTGCTCACCTCACTAGTTAGTCCATGCCAGCGGAATCTGAGATGGACACAAGAGCAAACGATGAGCGCGTGTCGTTGTCCTCACTGCTATTTAACTTGTGGTGTGATCCTGAACAAGAAGAGTCTCTCAGCTACTTAATCTGTTGAAGGAGAACAAAATTTCCCACCTTCTGGGGGTAAAATAAAATGACAGATACGAAAGAATTCTGAAAACATTAAACTCTACGATTACAGGGAAAACAGAAAAAGGCTTTTAATTCAAAACCTGTCAAGTTGATTCCAACTTTCAGCGACCCTACAGAGCAGAGAAGAACAGTTGCTTACAATTTCCAAGGCACAGCTGGTAGATATGAACTGTGGAGCTCTTAACCACTGCACCACAAAAAAAACAGGAAAAACAAAATCCTGTTTAGGCCCTGCTCCAGTCACTAGGGGCCCTGAGGTTGGTGCTGCATTAGAGGTGTCCAGGGACTCCCTGCTGCTCTCAACAGGGGCTGGGAGAGGAGAAAACTCCCAACCCCTTTCTGGGGACCAGCTATGTCACACCTGTTGCCATCTAAGATCTACGGTTGGTCTTGCTTTTATCAGGAATTGCCACTGGTCACAGATCATGGTTACTTGCTTGCTTTCATATACACTTAACAATCCTCTGCAGCAGCGTTTATTATCACTTCCTTTCAAAAATGAGGAAACTAAGCTCAAAGGATTCTATGACTTTCCTGTGGTTACAGGACAGTTAGGGGCAAGCTGGGTTGAACTTGGGCTTCTGACATCAGATGCCAGTCTCTCTCCAAGACATTTTCCATATCCTTGTTAATTGCTAGCATTCTCCCCTTTCTTCCATGACTATCTTACCAACTTCACACCTTCCTTAAAATTCTGTCTGTTGTGACACCCATCAGAGGATCTTGCTTCCTCATGAGGGAAACGGAAGCTATCAGGTAGCAACTACCTCAACTTTCATCCACCAAATCTATGAACAGATTTGTGTCCGCACCGCCCCTCCTCCTCCCTCCTGTGACTGCCCCAGGCCACCATGGCAGGGTCCTCTCGTCTTCCTTTTGTCTCTTGCACATGCAACCTCCCCATCTTTATAGTCTCCATTCTGAGAACCCTGGAGGAATGGTTTCACTTCATGTGATGTGGGCCCCTACACCTGGGCCCTCTCTCCTCCCTCCATAGCCAAACCCTCTCCATCTCCCCAGCCCACCTCCAGCTTCTAGCCACCCATCTGGCTTCTGCCGTCACTCACCCAAAATGTCTCCCCCTGAAAGCCAAGCCATCTGAGCTAGGACTGAAAAGATTGTGACTTTAAGGACCATTTGATAAGTCTGCTGCAGGGGCAGGAAGCTAGGTGAGTGTTCTCCACAACTGGAAGAACCTCCTCTTTTCCTAGTTCTGGGGGTGCAGACACAGAACACGGCAGGGAAGTGTCTGTGGGGACCCTTTCCTTCCCGTTGCCAAGTTCCACTTCAGGGGAGGCGGGCCATTTGTTCTGTGTCTGAGCAAATGGAAAGCAATACACTGGAGCAAGCTTAGCAAAAAGTGGGGACATGTGTCATGGACTGAATTACGTCCTCCCAAAAATGTGTGTTATCAATTTGGCTAGGCCATGACTCCTGGTGCCGAGTGACTATCCACCATTCTGTTATCTGATGTGACCTTCCCTTAGGCTGTTGATCCTGCCTCTATGATGTTAATGACGGTGGATGGACAGCAGTTAGGTTAGTGTGGCAGGACTCAATCTAGAAGACTGCATTGTGTTTTCAGGCAGTTTGTTTTGAGGCAGTTGCTTTCGAGACATAAAAGATGGAAGGGAGCAGAGAGACACGGGAATCTCATACCACCAAGAAAGCAACATCAGGGCAACAGACTGTTCTTTGGACCCAGAGTGTCCACGCAGAGAAGTTCCTCAACCAGGGGAAGACTGAGGACAAGGACTTTCCTTCAGAACTGACAGGGAAAGGCTTTCCCTGGAGCTAATGCCTGAATTTGGATTTTTAGCCTACTTTACTGTAAAGAAAGTCATTTTTGTTAAAGCCATCCACTTGCGGTATTTCTGTTACAGTAGCACTAAATAACTACGACAACTCATACACACAACATAATTGATCTCATTTACTTTAGAGATCACAGACCATCTAAGGAAAGGGAACTTGCCCACAGATAGCACGGACTGTCATCTAGTATAACCTTATGTCATGAACTGCTCAACGCAATGGCACCTAACAACAAAAGGAACAGCATAACGGTTACCTTACAGGGCTGACGGGAAGACTAAAGGAGACAAGGCAAGCAAGCACGTAACCCAGAAAGGCTCAGGTCAGGGACTGGCACTCACCACCAACTCAGTAAGTAGCAGCTGCTGTTATTATAATTGTTGTTGCAGTGAGGCACTGAGGACATGCACCTGAGTCCACATCCCTGCTGCCTGGGTGTCGGCATCCGGAGTTCTCAGGGCTAGGAAAAGGGAGCCCATACCTTCCGTTCCAAGTGCTTATCCAGGCGGGCCAAAGCTTCTGTCTCTCCTCCTTGCCAGACAGCTGGGCCAAGTCCTTCAGTGGGGAACCCTGAAAGAGGAGGTGCAGGTCACAGAACGGGACACCAGGCCAGTGCAGGGAAGTTCAGCATATCGTGATGCAGTGGCTTGCTCGGTGTGTGGACATGAACCAGTGTTCCCGCTGCCAGTGGTGCTGAGACACCCTTAGCATTCCCATGTGCTCTAGGTGCTCTTCCCACTGTTGCTATTTCCCTCCTGTCCCTTGTCATCCCCATGCCAGGCAGGTAAGACCAATCCTAGACTTCTCACTCTTCAAGGACTGCCAGCAACTATGGTTGGTAATAAGGTTACCTTTGTTTACTTCAAAAAGTGTGGGGCAGGTGAAGGGGAAGAGAGAAAGAGCATGGTCACTAACCGAGAGGATGACGGACCCCCTTTCAAGAGAGGCAGTGCTAGTCATCCCGACACTGGGGAGTCCACTGTGGCCAGCAACCAGCTGGGGCTACACAGGCTGAGGGGGGACATTCGAAACTCGAGGCAGGCCCTACTAAGCAGAAGATGACACCCGTGAGCAAGCACAGAGAAACACCTGGCAGGAGGTGCGTCAATGGTAGTGGTGATTATCTCTGGCTTTCCCCCTTGGGGGAAGTTTTCTTTTTCCTTCTTTTAAAATAAAATTGTTTAGAGACCCCCGCAAAACTGTGATTATTAGTTCCATTTTTCTTGTTCAGTATCTTCTCAACTTTCTGTAATAACCCAAACCAAACCAAGCCCACTGCCGTTGAGTCGATTCCGACTCACAGCAATCCCACAGACAGAGCAGAACTGCCCCACAGAGTTTCCAAGGAGTGCCCGGCAGATTTGAACTGCTGACCTTCTGGTTAACAGTAGAGCACTTTAACCACTATACCACCAGGGTTTCCCCTTTCTATAGTAGCATGCGTGATTTGACAAAGAAGGAAAAAACAAAGAAACCTCAGTGAGACGGACTGACACAACAGTCACATCAGTGGATTTAAGCACGCCAGTGACCATGAAGACAGCAGAGAACTGGGCATCGACCTGTTCTACGGAAGGTCGCCATGCGTCCAGGTGACTGATGGCAACGACTGCGTCACAAAGGCAGGGCCCGCAGGTGGCTGCAGGCAGGAGTACACACCCAGCTCCTCCAGGGAAGGCACGCCGTAGGTCTCCTCGTGGTTCTCCTGGATCTCAGCCCTGCAACTCTCCATCTGCTGGCTGGTCACGGAGCCCACCGGCGTCCTGGGGAGCTCCATGCGGCTGACGATGGCCTGAAAGCGCTTGTAGGTAAGGGGTGGCTTTTGCCCGTTCAGCTCAATGATCCTGGGGATTCCAAAGCATACCTGGCATCACTCAGTAAGCCATTTGTTTCAGGGCCTAGCTCTACCCAAAACAGAGCCCAGACTTCAAAGGCTCTAAGGCGGCTTTCCTCATCTCCTCACGGGTCCCGTCCCTAAGTAGGAAGCAGGGGACAAGGGAGGCCATGTCTCCATTTTACCGAAAGGGAGCATGAAGCCCAGAGAGCTGGAGCAGGTGCCTCAAGCACTGGAGCAAGGCAGGGCCAAAGCTGGGACTCCAGTCCAGGTTCCCTGATGTCCGCGTGGAGCTGCCTGGAGACAGAGACTGACTATATCTCTCTAATCACAAAAAAAAACCCACTGGCCTATTTGGTACTTGATCGAGTCACCCATGCCCCAGGATGACCAGGCCTTCCACTCTCTCCCCTCGTGTAGGCCTTGAAGGAAGCACTCTGAGAAGAGCCGTACATGTGCTCCTTCCTGGGAAAACCCTCCCCTTCCTGCCCCCATTTACGAGAAAGAGAGGCTGAGGACAGCCTGTCGTCCCGGCCTCAGAGACTAGGGCTGGGCATGTTAACAGTGCAGCTGATACTGAAGGCTCTGCAGCCGACACAATTTTTCATGAGCCAAGGAAATGTAACTACTCATGCAAGAAGGTAAGATACAGGAGGGTAAAGAGGTGAACTGAGGCTGTTTATATAAGGATGAATTGGGAGGGTATGCAGCCAGACTCCTGGGGATCTTGCTGGCTGCGAAGTTGCTTATGCAAGACCTAGCTGCAGGGTGAGTTCATTTCTCAATTTGCTTTCTCCCTCTCTCTGCTAGCAGAGACACAGGCTGGCCGCTGCCTGCAGGACCTCCCCGCTGCTCTGGCACGTGGCGGGAGGAGGAGCTCCACACACATACGGCATCTCCTTCTGACGTCCCTGCTCACGTGCACAGCTGTGTGACCTGGCCTTCCGGCAGCCACCAATGAGTAGAAGAGGAGGTGGGGAGCTACCGGCTCGGCAGCAGGGTCAGTGGCAGCTGCAGGAGCAGGAGGAGGGCGGCAGGCAGGCAGGGCTGGAGAGGGTTCCCTCCTAGACTCTGCAAGCACAGAGGCCTGCTGTGACCGGAGGAGGCTGTTCCGAGTTATCAGCTCCCTGCAGGGACAGCTCAGGCTTCCTGAGCCACGTGGAAATGTGTGCCCTGGAAACCCAGATAGCATGAGCCCCAGCAAGTCAGGCTAGGTACAGAAACTGGGCCTGAACAAAGAGCTGTCAGCAGGAATACCAGATCAGGGTCCACCGAGGCCACAGGGCAGCCTTACAGATGAAGGGCAGAGTAGGAGGCGCAGATGAGACTGCAGCTGCATGTGAAGCAGATCAGGAGCAGGTCTACGAAGCTCCTTAGTCAGGACCTCACTGCTCCCATCCTGGGGCCCAACAAGCCTTTGCCATCCAAAGAGGGTCAAGCTCTTTGAGACTCTAGCTTGTCCTCTCCTGCATCTAGAAAATGCCATGCCTTATCTGCCAGCTGGCCCTAGTGCTGAACTTCCTCAAGTTCTGCTCAGCAAAGGCCCAAATGGTCAACCCTCACAACTGGTTCTCCGACCCCTGGGGCCCATCCCTCACCTGTCCAGGTCATAGAGGGTATGAGAGTTCTCAGTCACCACCTCCACACCGGCCTCCTTTGCCATCTTCATGATGGCTGCGTCCCGCTCTTTCCCAAAGGGCTCAGAGTCATATTCAAAGGTCAGGCGGGTTACCCCCCATTCCTGGAGGGAGAGAATTGATTATACTCAGCACCAGATCTGGGGAAAGTAAGAAGGGGAGGGGGCAGTGGGGCACTCACCTCCTTCCTGGGAAGGAACAGTAAAGTTTACAGACTTGGCAAGGCAGGCTGCAGAATAAACACGGCGCAGTGATTTGAAAGGGAAAGCAAACAGCCTGGGGTTCATAAGGTTTCAGGAGAACAGGCCAATGCGGGGAGGCTAGCAGCACAGCAACCACGCTTCTGAGGGAAATGGTCTCTGAGAAGCCAGGCAAGAGGGGGGCAGCTACAGTGTCCCTGCAGGAGGACAATGCAACAGGAGCTATAAATACAATGTTCCCAGGGGAGCCCCAGTCCCAGAAAGAGGCACTGATTCACTGATGGAGACGCCCAGGAGAAGGGACCACCACCTCCTGCCTGCTCGGCAAGTCTTCCCCAGCGTTTCTCACGGCCTTGCAAACTTGTGGCCTAGTTTTCTTGGCAGACTTGTGCAAAGTGTCCTAATGGTTTCCATGGCAACACTCCCGAGGTGAATGGCAAACAGACTCAGCTCTCAGAATTGAAAAAGGAGATGTGTGTTCCACGGAGCAGACAATGTAGAGACTAGAGGGGCTATAGGTTGAAAAAGAGAATTCTTTTCCAAGCTCACAGTCATTTGTGGTATGAATTTCTGGACTTCTTAGTAATGCTGGGGGCCCTGGTAGCCACTAGTTAAGAGCTCAGCTGCTAATCAAAACATCAGCAGTTCAAATCTATTGGGGTAGTTCTACTCTGTCATATAGAGTCACTTGGAGTCGGAACTGATTCAGTAACAACAGGTTTGGGTTTTTGCAATGCTGGGAGAGAGCTGGCCCAGTGAAACACTGTACAACAACAGCAAGTTGGAAGGATGGAACCACAAGAGGCAAAACACAATCCAGCTAAAGTCTCTAATCCCTTAAAGCTCTGAACCCCTGGGCAAAGGTCCTGGCCATGTACAGATTAGCCTGGTCCTGACTGAGGCCTGCCGGGGTAGGTATGGGTTCTGATCAAGGATAAGAGCAGTTAACATTTACTGTACCCACACTGTGAGTCAGTTTATACAGATTACATTAGCCACTCATAATAACCCTGTGAATGATAAGTTATTATTATCAGACACCTCCTCCAAGAAGCCTTCCTTGACCTTCTCCTGCACCTTGCCCTTTCTCCATCACACCACTGATCACCTTATAATGAAGCTGCTGTTACTGGCCTGTCTCCCTATTAGAGTATGACCTCTGAGAGCAGAAACCACACTGCCTCATCTATCATAACCCGAGGACATAGAAGGGGCCTAGTTAATAGATGTTGGAGGAGTGAATGAATGAGCTTTCTGTATCTCTGGCTATAATAGGCCTAGCCTCTGAGGTGGTGGGGGCAGGGGAGGACAACGGGACAGGAGAAGAGAGGCAAATGTCTTTATATGGCATGATGGTTAACAACGCACTCTGGAGCCACGGAGCCTGGGTTTCCAATCCTAGACCATCACTTATCAGTCTCATGACTACAGGCATGTTAATGTTTTCTCATCTGTACAACAGGGATGAGAGTCAGCCCTCAGTGAAGGTTAGCTTTATGTACTGTATAATTTATATAATGTGCATGTGTGTATGGGGGGAGGGGGCTAAAGTGATCAGGGCTCTTTCTGTGCCAGGAGCTTGAAGGTGAGGTTTCCCGTTTAGCAAGAGGTGTTTCTTGTCTTCTTTACTGGGAATAAATACTAAGCTGCCTGCCTTGCTGTGAGACCTTGACTTTAACCTTTTCCTCAGAAAAGAAGGGAATGACAGTAGCTTGGTGAGGGGCATAAAAGCAACCGTGATGGGAAAGACGAAGGCAGACTGAGAGCCCTCTGTCTGTGAGTATTCTGCCTCTATCTGGGGTTTCAGACATAATTTTTAAAGAGACCAGGGGAAGAGTGAGTGGCCACCTGAGACAGCAAACACAGGCACAGACAGTACCCAAGTGATTTTATCAATCATTTACCCTGGGGCTGTAGGGACACTCCTGAAAAGCTGACACTGCTTTTTTTATAAACAAGTAGGACAGGAAATGCCCCTTGCTAAACAGGAAACCCCACCCTTAAATTCCTGGCAGAGAAAGAGCCCTAATAAATCTTGCTAGCTTGAGCCAAGACAGTAGCTTAAGGAAGTTAGCGAATTCCAGGGTGGAATGACTTGCCACATCCCATGTCTAGACTGAGCTGGGTGTTTTCCAATAAGGCCTTGGTTTCACAGAATTTTTCCCGTAACAGTTTCCATACTGAACTGACAAAGTTGAGTCTCACTGGCAACACAAGAATAAAAAGAGGTACACCTTGAGGTCTCCATTAAAAGACCACAGGTGATGGTCCACGGGCCTCAGAGTTCCCCTGGCATCATGGCCCCAGGCCTTGATGCTGCCCCTGTCCATAAATCATAATGCAGGTCAACTCTCGTACAGGAACGGATTAGACTCAGTGACACAGAGTGACCATACCATGTGTGCACTTTATGGTTCTATGCATCTATAGGATGTCATCCTGCTGTCCTTACTGGAGGAAGGGGAGTGGGTGGTGAGGAGGGGACAGGAGACTGTTGGGAGGATAAGACATGTATGGACCAGAGAGGAAGAGTGTGCTGTCACGGGCAGGGAGGGCAGTGGGAGCTGCATATAGGCAGGCGCGCAAACTTATATGGGAATGTACATTTTCATTCAATCATAATAAAAAATAAAACAAGACAAAACAATAAAAAACCAAAAAAAAAACCAGTTTCCATACTGGTGTTTATGTGATCAGCTGTCTTTGCTCCCAACTTCTCCAGCTGCCCCAATTGTGTCCACTTCCCTGGACAGCATATCACACCATTCATCTTGGGGACCGCTGGGAAGCAGATTGTCACTGTCTTCTCTTAGCCTCGCAGACATACGCACCTTAAACAGCCTGGGGAACACATCAGCTGGCTGGCCCCGGACTACAAACAGGCGGGAGTTTAGTTTCCTTAAACTCGTGTCCAAATCTTCCAGAGACTGAAGTAGAAACCTGTAGAGTCCACACCAACCTTATTAGTGGTACAGTCAACAGTGGCTCTCTTACCTAATAAAGCACGGAAAAAGGGGTCCATTGTGCAGCCAAGTAGGTAGCATTTCCAGCACTAGCACGGGAGAGGCCTGGGGACTAGCCCAGGAATGAGACAACAGTAGGTTGGGGCTGCTCTAATGAAATCCCGGCTTTGCTTCCTACTAGCTGTGTGACCGCAGGCTGTCCTTTAACCCAGTCAGCCTGTGTTCTCATCTATAATACAAAGTTAACAGTACCCATCTCGTAAAACTCCTAAGACGAAGAAATCAAACGAAGCATGGAGAACATCTAGTACAGTGTCTGGCCCACAGCAAACACTGGAAAGGCACAAGCTTCTTCTCCTGCTGCTGTTTTTAAGGGATGCTAAGCAAGTCAGTTATTCCCTCTCAGCCTTAGGCCCCTAAGTAAATGTCTGCCCACCAAAGCCTGTTGTAGGATGGTATGAAAAAGCTAGCTGATAAGCAAGGGCAATGCTGTGGTATAGAAGCATTAAGGTCCTATTAGCAGAGGAACACAACTTTTGAGCTGCAGTTAATTTGACAGCAATTATTTTTAAATGCAGAAAAATAAGACTGCGATAAAACACCAAAACCTGTTGCCAGTGAGTCAATTCTGACTCACCGTGACCCTACAGGACAGCATACAACTGCCTCATAAAGTTCCCAAGGAGCAGCTGATAGATTCAAACTGCTGACCCGCTGGTTAGCAGCCAAGTTCTTCACCACTGTGCCACGAGGGTTCCCAAACAGGGCTGCAGCAACCCTGGAAAATCCCCGGTCTGACAGGCTCCGGGCCCTCCTGGAGTCCCATCTTTAGGTTGTGTGTGTTTCTCCTGCCATGGCCTGCACTGAGCCCTTGTCCCTGTGGTTTCCCGGGCAGGTGGCTCACTGTGTCCAGGGCTCTGGGTACCGGGTTCTCATTCCACAAGGGAAAGAGCCTAGAAGAACCCTCTTGACAGGATATGGTCATGGGATACCTCACACACTGGGGGAGTGGGAGTATGGTGCTGTGGATCTCAAATGCTTTAGCCAGAGAGGAACATTATGTTGAACTTGTCTCACCAGTGAAAGGAGAAGGAAGTTAACATTTGCTGAGTGTCTTCAGTGTTTAAATCAAATTATGGTCCAATCTGCAACCTATCAAGAGGATGGAGCAGCAGTGGGGAACATTTCATTCTGTTGTACATGGGTCACCATGGGTTTGGGGGTTGACTCTATGGCAGCTATCGACAACTGCATTTTCAACAGGTAACTATTTATATGGTTGGAAGCCCTGGCGGCATAGGGATGAAGTGCTACATCTGCTAACCAAAGGGTTGGCAGTTCGAATCTGCCAGATGCCCCTTGGAAACTCTCTAGGGAGATTCTATTCTGGCCTGTAGGGTCGCTATTATTTGGAATTGACTCAACAGCAGCAGGTTTTGTTTTGGTTTTTGTGTGGTTAAAACTTAAAGCTACAAAATGGAACACATAAATGTCTCCACTGCCTACCTTACCAGGAATTAAAATCACCTCACCAGAGGCAAGAGCTCTGGAAGCAAAGTAGTTAAGAGCTCAGGCTGCTAATCAAAGGTCATCACTTCAAATCTACCAGCTGTTCCTTGGAAACCCTAAACTCTAAACACTGGCAGCCTAGTGGTTAAGTGCTATGTCTACTAACCAAAAGGTTGGCAGCTCAAATTCCGCAGGTGCTCTTTGGAAACTCTATGGAGCGGTTGTATTCCATCCTTTAGGGTTGTCATGAATTGGAATTGACTCACTGACAGTAGGTTTGGTTTTTTGATTACAGAGTTGCTATTAACTGCACTTGACAGCAATGGGTTTCTCCAGAAGCGATCGACATCATCAATGTTATTATGCATTTGTTATGCTTTTTAAGTGCGTTTCCTCATTGAATCCTCTCAACAGATTATGAAGGGAAATGCTATTATCCTCATTTTATAGGTGAGAGGTTAACTAATTGGCCTAGGGTCACAGCTATTAAGTGACACAGCTGGGATTTAAGTCAGTCAGGCTCTGAAATCCATGTCTTCGGCTCTGTGACCCATTTGTAAAGACCTGCAGGCACGCCAAACACTGCTGTCGGGGCTGCGCTTTGGCAGGACCTTGTGTACCTGCAATCCGCTTATTGGGTAGATGCAAACCTGAGTACAAGTACTACACTGATGTTCTGCTCTTCCGCCTCAGGAGCCAAGCCTGACAGGGCAGACTACATTCTGATACCCCGGGGCACCTCTACCTACCCTCTGGTATCACCCACCCACCTAGCCCCACAGACTTTTATCTCCGTCAACAACTGGAATCACCACATTTCCTTCTCAGCGAGATGAAGTCGGCCTCCGGCAGCATGGCCCATTTCCTGACTTGCAGAGGCAGCCGTGGTTTCTGCTGTTTCCACTGCCAGCAAGAACCAGACTCTGCTGCCACTGGTGTATGGAGCCTGCTCCACTCCCACATTCCAGCCTGAGCCAAATCCAGGCCCAGCCCAGAGCATCATGGGAGCTACAGAGCACCAGAGCACGTGGGAGCCTTCCCAAGGGGTTGCTATGGGGTGCTCTGATGGATCCAATATGGTTTTATGCAAATCAAAAGCCCTGTTTCTGTCAATTTCTGTTTTTGAAAAGCTGACACCTCCAGAAAAGGAAAGAGGAGACAAGAATGACCCATTTGTGCCGGCCACCTCTGAGGTCTCACCACACCTCCCCAAAGGACAAAATGACAGGTACATGTAAATAGCCTCACACCACACCTAGGCCTTGCCAGGAAGAATGCCTGCAGACAACTGTGGTGGCTCAGATTCCCCAATCCTAGGGCAGGCAACCTCCAGCTGTGCTGCAGGAACATCCTTTTCAAGCCTGGAGGCCTCTTTCCTCACAGCCCACTAAACTGTCCTGGGCTCAGCTCTGAAGCTGTAAATAAGGCTGAAAAGGCAGATGAGGCGAACTGCTTTCCAGAGAACTTGATTTCTAGAACTCATTTACTAAAAGGGGAGATTCTTTGCAGCTTCTTTGGGGGAATATTCCATGAGAACCGTTTTCTTCAGAGAGCTGAGGCAGGAAGCAGAAAGCACACCTATGAACGCAGCAACTAAGTGACAGCAGCCGCTAGTATTTGACGAGCACTTCCAGTGTGCCAGCCACTGTTTATATACACTACTTCATTTAAGTCTCACAAGAGCTCTGTGAAGAAAATATTACTATTCCCATTTTATTGATAAGGCAACCGAGGCACAGAGCGATTAAACAACTTACCCAATGTCACTTAATACCAGTACCAGCTGGTGTCAAGTCGTTGCAACTCAAGGAGACCCCACATGTGTCCGAGTATAGCTGTGCTCCATAGAGTTTTTAACCACTGGATTTTCAGAGGCCTTTCCTCTGAGGCACCTCTAGGTGAAGGTAAGCCTCCAATTTAGGGGTTAAAAGTCAAGCGTGTTTCACTATTTGTACCACATAAGGACTCCTTCATACACCTAGTAAGTGACCCAAACTCAAATCCAGGGAGTCAGTGTTCCTGACCACTGGGCCCCACTGCCCCTCAGCCAAGGCTTAACCATGTGGGAGCAGCACAGCCCAACTCAGATGCTGACTCCTCTGCCTTCAGACCCATGCTACTTGACTGCAATCTGTGATCAGCAGCACCAGCCTCACCCAGGAGCTGCTGAAAAGCAGCGTCTCAGGCTCCCTCCCAGGCCCGAACAATTAGAATGTGCATTTTAACAAGATCCCAGGTTATCTGCACACGGAGGTTTCAGAAGCACTGCCCTGTAACATTGAACCTTACTTCTAGTTTCAGTTCAAGGTTGACTTTCTTAGGTTTCTAACAACTTTCTACTAGACCTTCCCTCTCTGGGCGCCTGGTTTCGGCCTCCTCTGCGGCCATCTAGAAAGACTGCTGTTGCTTTCTTCTCTCTAGAAGCACACTCTGCAGGGCTCCTGTGGGAAGCAAGGACTCTGGCTGGCCCCCAGAGCAGACAGGAAGGGGGTCCCAGTATCCCCGGCCTCCTGGAAGCCAGCCTGGTGACAGTTTGGCAGAAGAGCAAAGCAGCCTAGAGCGGAACCGCGGCAGGCAAAAAGCGCACTGGGGCTGCACTAGCATTCCTTCCACCAGGGCAAACTCCGGGCCGTGGCACTACCGTCCTTCCCCATGGCCAGTTCCCATCTACTCCAATGAGAAAGACTCTAAGAGACCTGGCCCGGGCATTGGAGGTGCTGGCGCTGGGGCTGGCACCTCAGCCTTGGCAGCTACAAGCTGACTTCACATGGCTAAGTTGGGAGCACGCGGTCCTTTCTGTGTGGGCAGTTAAAGCTCACCACTAGGATCAGACGACATGTGCAAACGAATGTTACGTAAGTGCACAGGAGCCAGGGGCAGCCAGACTGGACAAACCCAAATTGGGATTTCCAAAAATACAGAGAAAGCTCTGATTCAAGGACTCCACAGAGCTGGCCCTTTTGGATAAAACAAGCTGATCCATCTGGTTAAGGACTTGTATTTAGGAAACCCCTTCTTTTGGCATGGCAGGTCCTGTGTTGAGAAGCACTCTGTTTACTCACTGTTAATGGAGGGGAGTGTAATACCCCCTTTTAAAGAGATCCAGATGTGCCCTTGACCAAGTTTTCTGCTTCAAGCCTGGGTTATCTAACCATAATGACAATACCATGAACCAACCCAGGCTGGCTACACAGGCTATAACAGTTTTTCCTAAAGGATTCAGAGGACTTCCCATGGGAAGGAGCCCTGGTGGTAGAGCAGTTAAATCAAAGGGTCAGCAGTTTGACCCCACCAGTTGCTCTGTGGGAGAAAGATGTGGCCCTCTGCTTCCATGAGGATATTTACAGCCTCAAACACCCTACGGGGTCTCACTCTGCCCTACGGGGTTGCTAGGAAACCCTGGTGGAGTACTGGTTAAGTGCTACAGCTGCTAACCAAAATGTCAGCAGTTCAACTCTGCCAAGCATTCCTTGGAAACTCTATGGGGCAGTTCTACTCTGTCCTATAGGGTCACCATGAATCAGCATGGCACCGGGTATGGGGCTGCTACAAGTGGAAATCTAGTTGAGGTCAACAATAGCACTCGATTTTTTTTTAACCCCCAAGGGAAGAACCCTGGTGGTGAAACAGCTGGTGGTGGGAACCTAGCTAGGGGCCCCTACCAGTGGACCTGCTCCAGAAAGATTACTGCCTAGGAAACCCTACGGACTGTTCTACCCTGTCACATGGGGTTTCTGTGAGTGGAAAGTCCACTAGATAGTGCCCAACAACCAAAAGCCCAGTGGAAAAGGATAAGCCAAATTCACAATTTCACAGCAAAGACTGGTTTCTAAGTATCGTTCAGAAAAAAACGATTCTTAAAGAGGAAGATGAAGATGAAGGTTTTCATCCCTTTTGGGCCAAGAAACATTTCCCCAGCAGTTGAACTGGTACCCACTGCTTCGGTCCCGTGTGAACAGCTCGAAGAGACTGAAATTTCCCCACCAGGAGATGAGAGTTCTCAGTTTCCTTCCCACTGACCAAGTTCCAAGAAAGACTCCTAATGAAAACAGTCCGACAGTGCTCAGCATCTAGCATTTGGGAAGAGAGACACTCTTTTCTACAAAGCTTCCCAGGGAGTTGTCACTTCTTAACTTGGAGCTAGACAAGATGAGTAAAAACCTATTAGCAGTCTACATTTCTGCCAACTCCCTCTGTCTCAGTGGTTCCTGAATGCAGAAACACGCCTGAGCCAGGGACAAAATGATGTGAATAGTGACTCACAACTGTCAACATCTATACAAGTTACGGAAACCCTGGTGGCCTAGTGGACAAGTGCTACATCTGCTAACCAAAAGGTCGGCAGTTCAGATCCACCAGGTGCTCCTTGGAAACTATGGAGCAGTTCTACTCTGTCCCACAGGGTCACTATGAGTTGGAACTGACTCAATGGCAGTGGGTTTTTTTGTTTACACAAGTTACAGCAGGGTGAGACAGGCAATGAAAAACTGCAAGACCCTATTTCAAGTATCCATTTTTAAATTCAGAGACTGCTCATACCTCCCTTTTTGGGGGTTCTGACTGTAATACCTCCTAAGTTTGGGGAAGACAGTGGAGCAAATAGCAAAAGATTCAGCCAATGGGTGCCTTAAAAAAGTCCTAAGGCTCACCTAACTGCTACCGGCCCATAAATTTCCTGCCGTCACCAAGGGGAAGAGGGGCTTGGTGGTTCAGTGGTAGAATCCCTGCCTTCCACACAGGAGACCTGGGTGCAACTTCCAGCCAGTGTACCTCACAGGCAAATAGTGCCTGTCTGTCGGTGGAGGCTCGTGTGCCCTACGATACTGAACACGTTCCAGAGGACCTTCCAGACTAGGAAGAAACTCAGCCAGTGAAAAGCCTGTGGATCCCAACAGTTCGACCTCATTGTACATGGGGCACCATGAGTCAGAGGCCACAGCAAATACACATATTTCTTCATTGCCTTTCCCTGTCCTCTTTCACTCTCAGTGCCATTCATGGCTATTTTAATCTGATTTCACCTACAGAAGGCAAAAGAGACCAGATTCTGAGTCCCTCCTTCTGCAAATGACTCTGGGCCCACTATTCCTAGGGAGGCTCCTTAGAAGCTCAATTCAAGCAGTTGCAGAGCTAAGACATTCTGCTACGGCACAATTCTTCCAGACCACTCCCAGATCCAAAAACAGCCACCAGACGATTACACAGATTGTGGCTACGTGGAGGTACAGCCCTACCCTTTCCCTAACCCCAAATGCAGGCACAAACCCCTACAACAGCTCTGATGCTCCCTCACTCCCTTGTGGAGCAAACAGTCCAAACAGTCCAACGGGGGTGGTAGAAGTACCTGTTCCCAGGCCCCAGAAACAGTTACCCCATCCGCTCTGTTTTGTGTTAGTGAACCTCTTCTGAATGCCAAAACGAACCAGACTTCCTGCCAGCACACTGCCACACATTTCCCAGGATGTCTGGCTCAGATCTGTGGTTTCCTAGTCCTTTCTCAAGCTCTACCGCACAAAGGAGCTTTTTAAAAGCCAGACCACTCCCCAAAACAATGAAATCAGAATCTCAGTTGGGGGAGGGGGGACGACGACAGACAGACAGACAGGAACAGGACCCACGCGTTTTTAAAGATCTTGAGGTGATTCCAACATGAAGCCAAGATTGAGAACCCCTGCTCAGTTCACTCCTGCTTTATTTTCTTCCTGGGATTTAGTTCTACTGAAGTATGGTTGTTTACTTGGTTTCCTCCACTGAAATGTAGCTCCGGGAGCTGGGCCGACACAGACACTGCATCAGCTTGTCCACAGCACCTAGAGCAGGGGCTGGCAGATACTGAACCAAACTGAGTCAATTCCAACTCACAGCGATCCTATAGGCCAGAGAACTGCCTCTCAGTGTTTCTAAGGTGTGCCTGGTGGATTCGAACTGTCAACATTCTGGTTAGCAGCTGTACCTCTTAACCACTCTGGCCCTTGGGTTTCCTGGCAGATATTAGGCACTCATTAGAAAATTGTTCAGTTAATATTTGTATTTTGCGCACGGACCTCAGATTGCAAGACTTGACTCAGACATTTAACCCACCACATTCCTCTTCTCTGTCACTCATTCGACAGCACAATCACAAAAGGATGACCCAGAACAATCCATAAACTCCTAGTCTTTAGCAAAACTGAGTTTAAGTCAGCAGCTCCATGTTTGCTGTTGATTTTGAATCGCTCACATTATCACAAAAACAGTGGCAGTCTTCCCCAATGTCCCTCAAAACTGTGACACACCTAACAGTGAAGATTCGCTTAGTGTGCTCTGATTGGCACACTGCCAAAGGAGGGGGCAAAGTCTGAGGCTTGGCTTTATGTCCACGCTAGAAACAGTCATTTGCAGATATCTGTCAAACCCAACCTCCTATCTACAGAAAGTGGAGCAAAGGCAGAGCAACAGGGCAGACTGGAAACTGTGTGGGCAGGCTCTCCACAGGACTATCTTTAGTTGTTCCCTCTCTAAAAATGGGACAGGAGGGGACACTTAACAGATCCACTTTGTGCAGCATTCATGCTCCCAGCAGGGCACACAACATGGAGATTAAAAAAAAAAAGTGTGCTGAGAGCTGCTGTATCCTGGGAATAACCTGCCCGTTGCTGCAGCAAGGCATAAGCAAACAGCCCCCAGAACAAGAGCAAACAAACCAAGCAGGTGCACACGCACTTTGAAGACTGCAGGGTACATAATGTTTCCCAACTCCTAGGTTCTGAACACTGGTGACAGTGGAAAAAACCCAACTACCTATCTGCTAATTCCTTTCCCTGGCCCCGTCAACTCCAACTCCTGGCAGTCATGCAAGAGAGTGACACACCTCACTTTGGTGTGTCAGTTCAGAAAAAGTCTAATCTATATGGGCCCAACTGTCCTCTAAAATCATCTCACAGGAGATGAGGAAGGGGGTGATATCCTGTTTGACTGCCTTTTCTCTAGCAAGCTCACAGTTGCTGAGGAAATTCTTCACAACGGGTTGAGTACTGCTCTGCACAGAATGCTTCTAAGATGTCCTTGGGGGAGATGGCACCTTCCTTAGCTAATGTTAAGTCAGGGTCTCTAGACAGCTCCAGAAGCAGGGCATGCTGGATGGAAGGGGAGCCAGGATGGTTGAAAGGATCGAGTCAAATAAATCAGGAGTTTAGGGGTGACCTTCTGGAGCCCAGCAACGGCCTCTTGAAGTTACGTGAGCATCTGCTCTGGCACAGAATCAGAAATTCGTCCCTGCCCTCACACCACAGTATCATCTTCTCCTCTCCTCCCTGAACATATCCCTAAGAGCCCCGAACCCAAGATCCCAGTTCTGCCACTCGCTGGCTGAGTGTTCTTGGGCAGATCAACTCCGCGTTTCTACGGCTAAAGATGTCATCTGTATAATGGTGGTCAAGCCACGGGAACGGTGTGAAGCTTAAAGGGGATAACATCGTGCTTGAGAAAGTCCCTTCTCAAAGGCGGTGTCCTCGCCCACCTAGAGTATTACCAGCACAGTGACTAATCACTCCCCGAGTCCCAGCTTGTCTCCCCTGGAGACCCCTCTCTCTACTCCTGCCCCACCTCCCCTGGCCTGGGTCTTCCAGCGTCGGTGGAGGGACACAGCCTCTCCTTTTGGGGGCCCGGGGATCAGCCTGAGCCTCCTGAGCCCGCGACCCGCCCCAGGCCCTCTCACCTCCATCGGTTGATTCCGACTGAAGAGGAAGCCGCGAACCAAGGGTCGAGGATGTAAACGCAGCGCACGCAGCGCGCCCCGCGCACGGCCGCCAGCAGCGCCGGGTTGTCGTGGAGTCGCAGCCCCTTGCGAAACCAGTGCACCGAGGAAACGCCATCCGCGGTCGGCGCCGGCGCCAGGGCAGCAGCTACCGCCGTCGCCGCTGTTGCCGCCATCGCCGCTCAGACTGCTTTGGCCAGCAGCGCTCCGCCCCCGGCAGCACCGCGGGCTCCGCCTCCATCCCGCCCAGTGACCTATGACGCCACCGTACCTTGCCGGGGCTCGGCCCCTGAGATCCCGGAGCGCCTCTACCATTGGCTGAGGGCCTCCCTCCAGGCGATTGGCTCAGCAGCTCCGGGTCAGGCCCCGCCCCCTCACGTTCTCACCATGTGTCCTCCGTTTGGGAGAAGCCCACGGGGTAGACTGGTGACGCAGATGGGCGTTCCCCGTGGACGCCGGGATGTAGGTCGGGTGGGTGTCTAGGGACAGAGGATCTCCCACACGCATGCTGGTCAGAGCCTGTCGCTGGCAGATGCCTGGTTGTTAACGATTCTAGCCAACAGTTTTGGGTGTATCTAGGTTAAGGCACGTAGCCCGGGCGCCACTTGTGGGATGCCGGGCGCCAATGAACAGATTGTACTGGCCGCCTAGTTTCCCTCTTCAGATTTAACAATTTAAAACTAATTGCCATAGACAGTAGTTTGCCCTAAATATGCAGCTACTCCATACAATGTACTCCATTATATTAAATCATCTACATCGTTCTACTAAAGCTACCCTTTATGGGATGTATCTTCTATACAAACAACGTGATGGTGTTCTTACACAGAATTTCTCTCTTGCTACTTTCAGTTTAGCCAATTCTGTCGTTCAACCAATCGATCCTAGTGAAGAAGCTGTGATTCTCATTTTACTGACGGGGAAAACGGAGGCTCCCCCAGGTTTGACTGACTAGATCAAGATTAAAAAACAAATAAAGGGAAACCCTGGTGACACAGTGGTTAAATGCTATGGCTGCTAACCAAAGGACTGGCGGTTCACATCCACCAGGTGTTCTTTGGAAACTACGGAGCAGTTCTTCTCTGTCCTGTAGGGTCGCTTTCAGTCAGCCTCGACTTGACAGCACTAGGTTTCGTTTTGTTTTGTGCAAATAGTCACATTCTGAATCTTCTGCTTTTATCCACAGAGCTTTGCTTCTCTCTATGCTGAGTTCCTTGACGTTAGCAGCAGGCGGAGTCTGGGATGGGGAAGAGTGTCCTGATAATTCAGTAGCTGAGGGTTTGGAAGCAGGAACTGGGAATGTGGGGGACGTGGGCCTAGGGAGTAATTACACCATCAAACGAGTTGATTTTCTTTTAGTTCTATATTTAGTAGACCTGATGGCACTATTAAATGCAATACATTGTTCTAGATTCTGTGTGGGATTCAGATATGGAGGACACTGTCCTCACTCCTCTGGGAAGCCAGATGAATGGGTCCTCTTACTCTTCTGAAGTGTGGCACTGGCTCTGTGGGTTGACTGGCATATTAAACACTCACACTAAAGTATGAAGGTGTATTTGCAACCAGAGGCTGAAAAACCCTCCATGTGAGGGGTGCTCAAGATCAGAGGCCTGAGAGGCCTTTGTTTCAGATCACCCCCAATTCACAGGGAAAGACATGATTCCCACGGTCCACAAGCCCCAGGCAGCAACACTGGGGTGGGACCCTCAAAGGCACCACCATAGATTCAGCGAACCATAGGCAATAAATGATTCCGTTTGTTTTGATAATTGAGCTCTTAACTAATGATAACAGACTTAGACAGGGAAGACATGAAAGTAACTCGGTAACTCCTGTTTAAGTATTCTTCTTTCAGATTGCTGGCCAGATGATGTCTAGCACCGCTTCATTTCCTTGATGGGTGGTAATGGCTTGCCAGGTTGTGAAGCAGAGGATGACCTCCACCCAGTTCACTTCCATCCAGAGGACCCTCCCCCGCCCCCCCCTACCCCGCACATGCCCCTCCCAACTGTCCCTATTGTTCTCAGGAGACCACTGTGCGCAGGTGCCCTTTGTACGCTATGTAAACTCCGAGTTCCCCGTGCCCAAGTGGGACCGCCGTGGAGGTTCACATATGCCTGTCCCTCATGATCTACTGGCAGAAAATGGTTAATAATCCTTTTTAATCACCCAAAATACCTGTCTCAGAAATTGGCTATTTGGGGCAGGTAAAGAGAAACATGGAGTTTTGTTCAGTAACAAATTAAGTTGCCCTAGTTGGGTTGGAACTCGGGTTACCTGGTGGAGTACAATCTGCTTCAGTCTTACGCTAGGTTGTGCCTGGACTTGGGAATGGGCCATGAAGGAACTCAAGTCAGCAATGTGGTGGCATTAATTGCCACTGCTCTATAGACCAGTGTCATTGAAATCCTAGGCTTGCATTTCCAGGACTTTGCACAGCTGCTCTCTCCACCTGAATTGCCCTCCCCACTCTACACCCTTTCTAACTCAGGTTTATCCTGAGTCACTGCTCAGTGTAGATGTCACCTGGTTCCAGCCTGTACACTGCCCCATTTCTTTCTGCCTTGTTTCTTATCACTGGCCCTAATACATGGTACTGGAATTTCTTGCTTACTTGTCTGCTCCATTAGACTATAGGAAGAGAAGGGCTGTGGCTTATTTACAGTGGCATTTGCAGGGTTTATTTCAGTGCTTTGCCATGAGTCAGCATTGACTCGGTGGCAGTGGGTTTTTTGTTTTTAATTTCAGTGCTTGGCATATAACGGTTGTCTTTGATTGAATTGCGTTCCCCCCAAAACCTGCTTAGCAATTTGGCTAGACCATAGTTTCTGGTGTTGTGTGATGTTCCTGTATGTTGAAATTTCTGCCTCTGATGTTAAAACGATAGTGGATGGACACAGTTATGTAGGTGGGACAAGAGTCAAGGTGTAGGATTGTTTTGTTCCTTGAGGCTGTCTCTTGAGATTAAAAAGGAGAGAGCTAGCAGAGACATTTGGGGCTTGGTTGCTTGTTATATTACCAAAAAGGAGTTCCAGGAGCTGAGCAAGTCCTTTGGAAAGGACTGGGGTCCCTGCACCAGTGAAGCTTCCATTACGGGGGAAGATGGATGGCGAGGACCTTCCTCCAGTGCCAGTAAAGAAAGCCTTCCCCTGGGGGGGGCAATCTGAATTTGGACTTTTTGCCTGCTGGACTGTGACAAAATAAAATTTCTCTTTTTAAAGCCATCTACTTCCGGCAATTCTGTTAAAGCAGCACTAGATGACTAAAAGAATGCTCCAGGATTATTTTGAGTAAAAGTTGAAGAAAGGCAAGAGTCTCAGGTTATCAGGGACCTTCAGAGTCTGTGCCAGTTTCCCTCAACTGACACTGTCTTATGCTGAATGAATAGATGCCATGCCTCATTAATTTTTTGTTTGTTTGTTTTGAGGCTTTGTGTTGCCATCTCTTATGAATTCTCTTCTCTCCACAGAGTTGATGCTCTGCTAGGAATAGAATACAGAATCTAAGAAGATGGTTCCTCCCTAAAACCAAATCCATTGCTGTCAAATTGATTCCGACTCATAGCCACCCTATAGGAGAGAGTAGAATTGCCCCATAGAGCTTCCAAGGAACAGCTGGTGGATGCCAAGTGCTAACCTTTTGGTTAGCAGCCATAGCACTTAACCACCACACCACCAGGTTTCTATGTCTTCCCCAAATAGCCTCAAATATGAATACTCCTCTCTTTTCCTCTTCTGAGCTCCATAATGCATTACTCATAGACTGTGAATTCTATGAGGGTAGGGACTATGCTTGTGTTGCTCATCATTACATTCCTAGCACCTGTCTTGGTGCCTGATATGTGGTAGGTGCTCTGTAAATGTTTGCTGAATGATTGAATGCCATTTATCCCTTTCTATCTTTTTAGGCTATTTTGAGAGGCAGTATGGTATAGTGGTCTCAGGCTGTATGTCAGGGTTGTATCCTTTCATGATACATTTTCAATCTATATTCTGAGCAAATAATCCATGAAACTGGATTATATGAAAAAGAAGGAGGGACCAGGATTGGAGGACACATTAACAACTTCTGTTATGTGATGACACCACTTTACTTGCCGGAAGTGAAGATGATTTGAAACACTGACTGAGATCAAAGACCACAGCCTTCAGTATGGATTGCACCTCAATGTTAAGAGAACAAAAATTCTCACACCAAAATCCAAACCAGTAAGCAACATCATGATAAATGGAGAAAGGATTTAGGTTGTCAAGGATTTCATTTTACTTGGGTCCACAATCAACACCCACAGAAGCAGCAGTCAGGAAATCAAAAGACATATAGCTCTGGGAGTATCTGCTGCAAAGGACCTCTTTAAAGTATTGAAAAGTAAAGGTGTTGCCTTAAAGACTAAGGTGCTCCCGAGCCAAGCCATGATATTTTCATTCACATCATACACATGCAAAAACTGGACAATGAATAAGGAAGACAGAAGAGGAATTGATGCCTTTGAATTGTGGTGTTGGAGAAGAATATTGAATGTACTGTGGACTGCCCAAAGAACAAACAGATATGTTCTAGAAGAAATATAGCCAGAGTGCTCCTGGGAAGCAAGGATGGCAAGACTGTATCTTACATACTTCGGACATGTAGTCAGGAGGAATCAGTTCCTGGAGAAGGACGTCATGCTTGACAGCATGGAGGGTCAGCAAGAAAGAGGAAGATTCTCAATAAGATGGATTCACACAGTTGCCACAGTGATGGGCTTGAGCATAAAAACAATTGTGGACATGGTGCAAGACCAGGCAGTGTTTCATTCTGTTGTGCATAGGGTTGCTGTGAGTTGAAACAGACTTGTTAGCAGATGGACATTGCCTGGATCACTAAACTACGTGTCATTCCCTGTCTTATGACTGTCCTGAGCCAGATCAATAGACTTACATTCCTTTCCCTGTCTCTGGGATAGTAAATCAATTATTTCAAACCTTCAGGAAGGTAATGATATTTTGGTAATTTACATTGTTCAATAAGACATAACGGGATCTTGTGACTTCCTGTCCTATCCTGTGACAAAATTTGACGTTTTCCAGATACAAATCCCTTTGTGATCCAGCTATAAATACTGTTGGAGTTGTAACCCAAGAGGAACAGTCGTGGAGAAACCATTCTCACTGTCCCCCAGGTTTGCATGCTCATTTGTTAATAAAGCATTGCTTGAATCTTTCCCTGTCTCTGAGTTTGGCTGCAGTGACAGGCAGAATGAACTTGCTTTTGGTTCGGCAACAGACTCGATGGCACCTAACAACAGCAACTCCAGGACATAGAAAGCATTTAAAGTCATCAACTACTACTATAATTGCATTCTAAAATTGGACAGTGAATAAGGAAAACCGAGGAAGAACTGATGCCTCTGAATTATGGCTGGCTGGCTTGAATTATGGCATTCGTGAAGAATATTGAATATACCATGGACTGCTGGAGGAGCAAACAAATCTGCCAGGAGCCAGCCCCAGCAGGGTTTCGGAACCACAAAGGGAGGGAGTGGTGTCGGCGAAAGAAAGAAATGAGACTGAGTCAACTAGAAGTCTGAAGAATGGCAGCCCGCTAAGGTCTGTCTTTCTTTATTTTTATGATCAATGAGGTAACTGCTCTTTGACCATGTAAGCTATTGGCTAGTAAGAAGTTGGTACCTCATGGTCTCTTTTCATATTAATTATTAGGGTCCTCTCTGTTAGCTAGTAAAGAACCGATACGTTGTGGTCTTTTTTCATGTTAATCATTAGGGCCTTTTAGGTAATGGCCCAAGACAAATGTATTGTGATTATAATCAACAGTGAAAATAAAGCTATACCTTCAGCTCCATCCTCGAGGTCAAAGGTGCAGGAAGAAGGGATAGACTCATCTTAAAAGTTAATCTAGCTGTCTCCATTTGTTCCTTCTTTACTGTTTCTTATCTCTTCCTGTGGGGACAGTAAGCGCCCACTGTCCTCTGCTCTAAGCCTCTCTTAAACTGTTCTAAGAAGGGTATTTCTTTAGTATTTGTCTATTTGCCATACCAAATGGGAAGCCTATCTGTCTTCCTGATGTAGGGAGTGGAATATCTATATTCTAAGGGCTGTGCGAGGGGTCATTCCTGGGGAGCTTCCCAGGACCTGTCTGCAATCTTGCATTTCACATGTGGAGGGGGAAGTGCAGATGGGGGAAGCCAGCGGAGCCGGGCCAGCCTCAGTATTCCTGGGCTGGGCATGCTGGGTTGGAATTCATGAAGCCAAAGGGGTTGTAAAACCCTTCTTCTTTGATCCTTGTGCCGGGAGATAAGAAGGTATTTTTGCAGAAGGTTTGATTAGGTTGCAAAATATTATCAAGGAAAGTATGGCCAGAAATATGTCACAGGTGAGATGCCTCTGCCCGCCATCACATAAGCTTGTAACTTTGTTCACAGAGGCTTTTGTGGGTGACTGGCCCCAGCACAAATCTGTCTTGGAAGGAATATAACCAGAATGCTCCTTAGAAGCAAGGATGGCAAAACTCTATCTTACATACTTCAATTATCAGGGGTGACTAGTCTATCTAGAAGGAAATCATGCTTGCTAGAGGGTCATCCAAAGAGAGGAAGACCCTCAACAAGACAGACTGACACAGTGGCTGCAGCAATAGGCTCTAACATACAAATGATTGTGAAGATAGTGCAGGAACAGGCGTTGTTTCGTTCGGTTGTACATAGAATCGTTATGAGTCAGAAGAAACTTGACGGCTCCTGACAGCAGTGACAACAACATTATTATTCTGAATGGTAGAATCTGTATCTGATTTTGCCTACCTTATAATATCTAGCTGAACAAATAAAAGATTTTATTGTTTTTTAAAAGTCTTTAAAATTATATCAAAAACGGAAAACAAAGAGAGGTAATCATCATTGAGTCCAAAAACCTAACATATCAATTTTTTCCACATTTCTTTCTAGACTTTGTCAATAAGTGTCTAAGTTCTACAGCATTAATCAAAGCAGAGGTACAGTTTTGTATGCTTTTCTTAAAAGTGTTAAGGGTGTTCCATTTTGCTAAGTCATTGAGTTTGTTATTTTAATAACCGTACAATCCTTCATCAAGTTGATAGAAATAATTTTTTATTGAGTAATTGAGTATTGCTTGGGTATATTAGCAAGGTCATGTTCAAGAACCAGGAAATAAATCCAGCACTGGATAGAATACTGGAGTGCAAAGTCCACTCTTGGTCTTTATACTTTCAAAAGGACATACGGAAATTGGAGCGAGATTAAAGAAATGTGTAAATTACTAAGGAACTGAAATGCAATTGGGGGTGAGGCATATCCAGGGTATGGCAGATATGGCATGTGTCCTAGGTGCCACGTGGAGAGGGTGCGGATGAGTAGTCTGTATCACTATCTGATCACTCAGCAATTCTGAACTAATTGGCATAGGTACTATTTTCCACAGATAGGCCTGGACTTCTCAGTATTTACAAGAATTTCTGATTAGTAGTTGCTATGAAGATGCTAAACAGCTGCTCCTTGTTGCCACGAAGTACAGAACAAAATAAAACGGCTTAAACTAGGAGAGGAAGAGATTTAAGCAAAGACTTTTGAGTACAAGAAAGTTTAAGGATGAACTAAGTAGTGAGCAAGAGGGTGGCGTCTTTCTTCCCTGATGATACTTAAGAAGACAGATCTATCCAGTTTTGTCTCTCTCTGTTAAAAATCCTACATGGAAACTAGCTAAGACAACTTTTATAATCCTTTGAAAGTGCGTAATCGGGTAAACATTTGCTGATTGGCTGAAAGGCAAACAGGCGCAGAAAGGAGGGGCGGCCCTGACGAGTTGAAGTTACCCGCGCCCCCTAGTGGTGTGACTTGGAATGAAGCTACAGCCCAGTCTGGGGCCGGCACAAGGGACATCAGGGCTGCCGGACTCCTCCCCTTAGTTACCTGGCCCCCCAGCAGCTTGCCCAAATAGAAAAAACAAACCCATTTGCTGTCGAGTCGGTCCTGACTCCTGGCGATCCTGTACGAAAAAGCGTGCTACCGAGGCATTTCTATTTCAAAGATTTCACGCAAAGTTTTCTCTGATGTACTGACATAAAATGCTCAATGTCTGAACTGTCTTAAGAAGCAGTAAAGCTTATCGAGAGCACGGACAGTGAAACCAGACTGCCTGGACTGCATTTCAGCTTCTTCTTGTTTGGTGCCATGGGGTGGATTCCGACGCATAGCGGGACCCTGTGCACAGCAGGAAGCAGTCCAGTGCCATCCTCTCAATTATCCTGTGGCCTTCTCACCAGTGTTGCTATTTTTCAGCCTATTCCAACTAGCCAACTAACTTACTTGGGCAAGTTACTCCATCACTTTGTTCCTCAATTTCCTCATTTGTGAAATGTGGCTTATCTTTTCACTGTCTTAATAATAAACCCCAAAACACAAACCCATTGCTGTCAAGTTATTTCTGACTCATAGTCATCCTACACAACAGAGTAGAACTGCTCCCTAGGGTTTCCAAGGAGCACCTAGCAGATTCAAACTGCTGACCTTTTGGTTAGCAGCTGTAGCACTTAACCACCAGGCCACCAGGGTTACCCTATTAGTAATGATTGAGGATAAACAGAAATTCTTAATTCAGTACAATTTATCCATCTTTTCCTTTACAGTTGGTGCTCTGGTGTCTTGTATAAGAAATCTTTGCCTACCCCCAAGGTCATGAAGATACCCTTCTATATAATCCTAAAACTTTACTGTTTGACTTTTCAAGTTAAGTCTGTAATCTATGCATGGTGAGAGACTTCATTATTCAGGGCTAGATGGGTACGGACAGACTTCTTCTGTCTCTTGGACCACTTTACTGCAAGAAGCCCTTGGGCACAGGCCTTCTTTACAGATAGATAAGGGGGAAGGTGACATGGTGCTTCTTATGCTTGCCAGCCAGCAACTAAACAAAACCCCATAACTTCCAGTGATGATCCTCAAATACAAGTATTCCTAGGAGTCCTTCAATGAGCACTTACTTAAATCATTGTACTACCCTGTATGGTGCAAACAGTTTGCACACTTGGCTGCTAACCAAAAGTTTGAAGTTTCAAGTCCACACAGAGGCCCCTTGGGAGAAAAGCCTGGCAATCTATTTCTGAAAAAAGCAGTTACTGAAAACTCAGTGGAATACGGTTCTGCCCTGACATACACGGGGTCATCACGAGTGGGAATCCACTGGATACTAACTTTTTTTCATTTTTAATTATGTTACTATTATCAGTAGTAGCAGCAGCAACTGCAGATGCTTCTAGGTTCTCCCCTGCTTTCTGGCTTATTAGCAAGTATACAGTAAAGAAGGGCAGTAAAACTTTCCACATACTTCAAGCCTGTAAATGTTTATTACACTGATGGCTGCTGGAAAGTAGTGGAAACTGCCAGACTGAGCCCCTCCAGGAAGACTTTGGTCCGTGGATGTAGAAAAAGAAGGGAGTTTTCTCTAGGACAGGCTAACAGGGCCATCCCATCAGCTCTCGTCTGTAGAGATACTGCCATGTTCGCTCTGTGTTCTGCCATATCTTACAGAAATGAGCAGTCTGCCGGAAGGATTTGTATTCTAAGAAAAAGGCTGGGACATGGTGGCCTGAGGTTGGATCCAGTCTTGTTTTATGTGCTTGTTTTAGCTATCTAGTGCTCCTCTAGCAGAAATACCACAAAGTGAATGGCTTTAACAAGAAAAGTTTATTCTTACATGGTCTGGTAGGCTACAAGTCTGAATTCAGGGTGTCCACTCCAGGGCAAGGCTCTCCTTCTTTGTTGGTCCTTGTGTTGCATCAGTCTTTGGTCAGGGGGCATCCTGGCGCAGGAACCTCAGGTCACAAGGACACGCTGGTGTTGCTTTCTTGATGGTATGAGGCTCCCAACTTTCTGCTTGCTTTCCTTTCCTATTATCTCTTGTGATATAAAAGGATAAAGGGTGGTACAAATCACACTCCAGGGAAACTCCCTTTACACTGAAGCAGGGAGGTGACCTTAGGAAGGTATTTACAGTCCCATCCTAATCCTCTTTAACATACAGCATAGAAAAATCACAAAACGGAGGCCAATTATAAAATACTGGGAATGACGGTCTAGCCAAATGGCTACACACATTTTTGGGGTAAGACACAGTTCAATCCATGACCGTGCCATACAGGTTGATGCTATATATAGCCTTTGAATTGTGGTGTTGGAGAAGAATATTGAATGTATCATGGACTGCCGAAAGCACAAAGAGATCTCTCCTGGAAGAGGTAAAACCCAAGTGCTTCTGGGAAGCAAAGATGGCAAGACTGCGTCTTACATACTTTAGACATGTTGTCAGGAATGATCAGTCCCCATTTCCTGGGGAAGGACATCATGATTGGTAAAGTGGAAGGTCAAGAAAAAAGAGGAAGACCCTCAAAAAGATGGATTGACATAGTGGGCAATAAGGGGCTTAAGCACAATCATGATTATGGGTATAGTGCAGGACCAGGCGCTGTTTCTTTCTGTTGCACATGGGATCACTATGAGTGGGAACTGACTCGATGGCACCTAACAACAGCAATGTATTTATATATACACCAAACCCGTGGGTCCCACTCATAGCGACCCTAGAGGTCAAAGTAGAACTGTCCCACAGAGTTTCCAAGGAGCACCTGGTGGATTTGAACTGCTGACCTTTCGGTTAGCAGATGCAGCATTTAACTCACTATGCCACCAGCATTCAGGTACCACCACCCATGGTGGACAGGTTTCAGCTGAACTTCCAGACTAACACAGACTAGAAAGAAGGACACACTTTTCTATTTCTGAGAAGAATTAGCCAGTGAAAACTGTATGAGTAACAGTGGAACATTGTCTGATACAGCTGAGATGAGTCTCCCAGGTTTGAAGGCCCCCAAATGACAACTGGGGAAGAGCTGATCCTCAAAACAAAGTCTGTCTAAACGATGTGGAGTCAAGCTTTCAGAACCTTCATTGCTGAGTTGACACGACTCAAAATGGGAAGAAACAGCTGCAAATATACATTAATAATTGCAAGGTGAAGTGTATGAAGCATGAATCTAGGAAAACTGGAGGTCATCAAAAATGAAATGGAATGCACAAACATCAGTGTCCTCGAGGTGAGTGAGCTGAAATAGACTGGTATTAGCCATTCTGAGTCAGACAAATCACATAGTCTACTATGCCAGCAATGACAACTTGAAGAGGCATAGCACTGCGTTCATTGTCAAAAGAAAGGTTCAAGATTCATCCTGAAGTACAGAGCTGTCAGTAATAGGATAACATCCTGTTTTACTCAACTAGGGCTGCTCTAACAGAAACACCACAGAGCGGACGGCTTTAACAAAGCAAGGTTTATTCTTACACAGTCTGGTAGGCTACAAGTCCAGACTCGGGGTGTCCGCTCCAGGGGAAGCTTTCCCCCTTGTCAACTCTGGAGGAAAGTCTGGTATTGCATTAGTCTCTGTCCAGGGAGCGTCTTGGCACAGGAACCTGAGGTCTGAAGGACTCGCTCTTCTCCCGGTGCTGCTTGCTTGATGGTGTGAGCTTCCCCATACTCTTACTTCTCTTTCCTTTTGTCTCTTATAGGATGAAAGGATTAAGGGTGGGGCAAGCCATACTCCAGGTAAACTCCCTTTACAGTGGAGCAGGAAGGAGATCTTATGAAGGGATTTACAGCTCCACCCTATTCCTTTAACACACAGCATAGGAAAATCATAAAATGGAAGATAGTCACAAGATATTGGTAATCATGGCCCAGCCACATAGCTACACATATTTTTGCGGAGACACAATTCAATCCGTGACACACCCATATGCCTAAAAGGATGATGGAAACCCTGGTGGCATGATGGTTAAGCACTACAGTTGTAAACCAAAAGGTCCACAGTTCATATCCATCCGACACTTCTTGGAAACTATGGGGCAGTTCTACCCCGTCTTATAGGGTCTTTATGAGTTGGAATAGACTCAATGGCAGTGGGTTTGGGATTTTTATAAGGAAAACCAGTTAATATGACTATTATTCAAATTTATACACGAACCACTAAGGCCAAAGATGAAGAAATCGAAGATTTTTTACTAGCTTCTGCAGTTTGAAATTGAATGCACAATCAGAATGCTTTGATGATCACTGGTGACTGGAATGTGAAAGCTGGAAACAAAGAAGGATCTGTAGTTGGAAAATAGGACCTTGGTGATAGAAAGGATGCTAGAGATCTCATGATTGAATTTTGTAAGACCAATATAAACAGTGCCTATAATACTGACCTTGTCTGAAGGAATACACAGAAATCAAATCAATGACAGCTGTGGAGATGATAGAAAAGCTCAATATCAGTAATCAGACCAAGGCTAGGAGCTGACTGTTGAACAGACCATCAATTGCTCATATGCAAGTTCAAGTTGAAACTGAAGAAAAATAGAACAAGCCTCTGAAAGCCAAAGTATGACTTTGGGTATATCCCACCTGAGCTTAGAGACTATCTCAAGACCAGATTTAACTCACTTAACACTAACGACCAAAGACCAGACAAGTTGCAGAATGACATCAAGGACATCACACATGAAGAAAGCAAGAGATCATTAAAAAGACAGGAAAGAAAGAAAAGGCCAAAATGGTGTCAGAAGAGACTCTGAAACTTGGTCTTAACCACTGAGTAGCTAAAACAAAAGGAAAACATGATGAAGTAAAAGCATGGAAGATTTCAAAGGGCAGCTGAAGAAGACAAAATGAAGTATTATAATCATAACAAGTGTCAAGAGCTGAAGATAGAAACCCAAAAGGGAAGAACATGCACAGCATTTCTCAAACTGAAAGAACTGAAGAAAAAATTCAAGCCTCAAGCAGCGCTAGTGAAGGATTCTGTGGGGAAAATATTCAGTGATGCAGGAAGCATCAAAAAAAAAAAAGGAAGGAATACACAGTCAATATACCAAAAAGAATTGGTCAATGCGTAACCATTTCAAAAGGTGACACGATCAAGAACTGATGGTACTGAAGGAAGAAATCCAAGCTACACTGAAAGCACTGGTGATAAACAAGGCTCCAGGAATTGATGGATCTCAACTGAGATGTTTCAGCAAACGGATGCAGCACTGCAAGTGTTCACTTACCGAAGCCAGGAAAGTGGAAGACAGCTACCTGGCCGACCAACTGACGCAGATCCATATTCATGATTGTTCTCAAGACAGGTGATCCAGCTGAAGCCAGAAATTAGCAAATAACATCATCAATATCATGTGCAAGTAAAATTTTGCTGAAGATCATTCAAAAGCTGCTGCAGCAGTATACTGACACGCAACTGTCAGAAGTTCAGAATGGATTTAGAAGAGGGCATGGAACCAGGGCTATGACTCCTAATGTCACATGGATCTTGGTTGAAAGCAGAGAATACTAGAGAAGTGTTTACGTGCGTTTTATTGACTGTGCAAAGGCATTTGACTGTGTGGATCGTTAACAAATTATGAATAGCATTGTGGAGAATGGGAATTCCAGAACACTTAATTGTGCTCGTGAGGAATCTGTACATGGAGCAAGAGTCAGTTGTTCAAACAGAGAAGGAAACACTGCATGATTTAAAGTCAGGAAAAGTGTGCATCAGGTTGTATCATTTCACCATAACTATTCAGTCTGTAAAGTGAGCAAATAATCTGAGAAGCTGGACTACATGAAGAATGGGACATCGGGATTGGAGGAATACTCATTAACAACTTGCGTTATGCAGATGGTACCACCTTGCTTGCTGGAAGTGAAGAAACTTGAAACACTTTTTGACGGAGACCAAAGATCACAGCCTTCAGCATGGATTACATTTCAAAGTAGAGAAAACAAAAATTCTCACGAGTGGACCAGGAAGCAACATCATGATAGAGAAAAGATTGAGGTTGTCCATTTTACTTGGATTCACAAACAACACACATGGAAGCAGCAGCCAAGAAATCAAAAGATGCATGTCAGTGGGCAAATCAGCTGCAAAAGACCTCTTTAAAAAGTCAAGAAGCAAAGACGTTACCTTGAAGACTGATCAGTCACTGATCCAAGTCATAGTGTTTTCTATCACATCATATACATGTAAAAGCTAGACAATGAATAAGGAAGACAGGAGAAAAAAAGGACATCTTCTAACTGGAAAAGAATATTACATATACCACAGACTGCCAAAACAAATAAGAACAAACAGATCTGTCTTGGATAAAGTACAACCAGAGTGCTTCTTGGAAGCAAAGTTGGTGAGACTGTGTCTTACATATTTTGGACATGTTGTCAGGAGGGACCAGTCTCTGGAGAAGGACATCGTGCTTGGTACAGTACAGAGTCAGTGAAAAAGAGGAAGACCCTCAGTGAGATGGACTGACACAGTGGTTTCAACAGGGCTCAGGCATAACAATGACTACAGACAGTGTGGCGAACTGCGCAGTGTTTCTGTCTGTTGTAAGGGATGCTGTGACTTGGAACCAACTCAATAGCATCCAAGAAAAACAACAACAATCTTCCTTAACCACAGGCAGAGATGATGATCTTTAACATATGGGAAAACCATAAAATGGAGGACAACTATGCAATACTGAGAATCATGGCACGACTAAGTTGACTCGTATTTTTGGGAGGACATAATTTAATCCATGACATTTTCCAACACCTATTTTGAGGCACACAGTTTGTCCCGCTGGAGCAGGAGGGAGGGAGGCAGACAGGAACAGAGATCTGCTTGGAAGAGGGCCCCAGAGGTGGACGTGGGGTGGAGCTCAGGAGTGGTGTCTTGCCCATTGCTGGCTCCTCCAGGGCAGATCCAGCCGGCTGGATGCCCCCAGTTCTTCTTCCAAAGCTAACACATACTACACCAGCCTGGGAGACAAGGGGACAAACTCTCACTGCTCTTTCTGTTACTGCTGTTATTAGTTGTGCCATGGTAATGCCACGTGTTACAGAGAACTGCTCCACAGGATTTTCTTAGCTTTGATCTTTTTTAAAAAAAATTATATTTTACCATGGTTAAGCAAAAATTTACAAAGTCATGTTGCCTTATCAAACCCCATACATAGAACTCTATGCAACTCCATCTGCTGTCCCAGCCCTGTGACAGCACACTGTCCCTTCCACTGCATTTCCGGTGTTCATTCACCCTAGTCCTGTCCCCTCCTTTCCGCCCTTCCCTCACATTACTATTGGGGAGTTGCTCTGACAGCCTCATGTCTTACTGTCTAGTCCAGTTTTTGTCTACAGTGCTGTCTTTGGTGCTAATTTCAGTTCTGGGGTAGGAGTCAGACCAGGGGCTGTGCTCTTGGGTGACCCTCCAGGGTACTGGACCATCAGGTCTTGTCTACTAATTGAATTCTAGATCTGTACCCCTGTTTTTCTCCTTCTACATCAGGAAATCTTACATTGTATTGCTTTTCAAGGCATATGCTGGAGGTGGCTGGGAACCGTCTAGTTCATGTGGTCTCGTGCTGGCGTAGACTTTGGATCATTTGGCCCCTTCTGTCTCTTGGGCTCACATTTTCCTCCTGTCTTTGGTGTCCTTTGTTCTCCTCTGTTCCAGTTGGATTGAGGTCAATTGATGGTCCTTAGATGGCAACTTGGTAGCTTTTAAGATCCCAGACACCACTCACAGAGTTGAAAGGCAGAGCATTTTCCTAAAAAGAAAAGGCTTAGTTGTGCCAGTTGACCTAGATGTCCCCTGACATCATGTTCCCCAGACTCTCATTCCTGCTACCCTTATTTCTGAAGTGTTAGGTTGTATATAGGAAATTTTTTAGCTCTTCATATAGCCTTAGCTTTAGTCATAATGGAAGCAGATTGCTAGGCCTATCTTTTGTAGTACAGCCAAGTGGGTTTGAACTGCCACTCTTTAGGTTTTCAACTGAGCACAAACCATTTGGAAATCCTGGTGGGTTAAGAACTATGACTGTTAACCAAAAGATGGGCAGTTCAAATCTACCAGGCACTTCTTGGAAACTCTGTGGAGCAGTTCTACTCTATCTTGTAGGGTCACCATGAGTTGGAATAGACTTAAAAACAATGGATTTTCTGGATAAACCATTTGTGCCATCTCTAATAATTTGTGCTGTCCTCTAATAATTACATCACTTGTGTATGCACTTCAACAGTATGCTAACCATATAGTGTGCCTTAGTATGTCGCTCAATCATTACACCACCTTCTTGGGTAGGAGTTATTATCATTCTCACTCTACATATTAGGCAGCCAAGGCTCAGAGACATTAAGGCATTTGCCTAAGGTCACACAGCCCGGAAGTAGACAGGAACTGAGGCTGTAGTTGAGACAATCTCTTGCCCAACCAAAGTCATGTGGCTACTTGACAGCAGAGCTTGGTTTCCAGCACAGATCCAATTGACTTCAAATCCCAGAAGTTTTGAAAGCTGGTAGCCAGAGGGGAAACTAGTTTGGTCAGCAATACTTCTGAAAATTTGGCATTGCAGACTTTTTATTGGGCTACTGGGCCCTCATAATACCTGTCATCTCATCTTCTGGGCCATTCTGTCATGTGTGTTTCCTGCCTGGCCCCACTTGGGAGGAAGTGACAACCTCTGCAGAGTCTCTCAAAGTCCTGCAGAGTCTAACCTCAGGGGAGTTTGAGCTCTTGGTTCATCTGTGGTGTCACTAAGGTTGGTTGTCACCCAGATCAGTTACTCATGGTGTTATCCATACATAGACCTCCTCCCATACCAGACCATGCAGAATTCTGTGTAATGAATTCTTAGTAATGAATTTTGTACTAGTGTTACTCATAAACATTGAGTCCCATATACGACTCCCTCTCTTCCTTTAATTGGAAACCCTGCTGGTGTAGTAGGTAAGTGCTAAGGCTGCTGACCAGAAGGTGGACAGTTCAAATCCAGCACGTTCCTTGGAAAGTCTATGGGGGCAGTTCCACCCTGTTCTATAGGGTCACTATGAGTTGGAATCAACTGATGGCAACAGGTTTGATCTTCTTTTTTTTTCCCCTTCATTTATGGATCCAACTCAACGACACTTGGCTTGGCTTACTACCTCATTCTCAAAATAGTTATTGATATAGGTCACAAATACTAATTGCCACAACACTGTAGTTAAAATGCCAGAATGTCAGCAACTATAAAAATACCATCAATGACAAAAACAACAATGTGTGCTTTGTGGTGCCTGCAGATGAAACCACATGACTTGAAGCAAGATTGTAACTGAGTAATAATGACGGCTGTGACCAAGTGCATTAAAAAAAAAGTTGTCGCCATTGAGTCAATTCAACTCACAGTGACCCTACAGGTCAGAGTAGAACTGTCCCATAGGGTTTCCAAGGAGTGCCTGGTAGATTTGAGCTACCAATCTTTTGGTTAACAGCTATAGCTCTTAATCACTATGCCCTCAGGGTTTCCTACCAAGTGCCTTCATTAGAAGGTTAAAAAAGTTGGTTAGCCTAGAGTTTCAGTCTAGTAGGTATATTGAAGAAAGTCTGGTGGTGTAGTGGTTAAGTGCTATGGCTACTGAATGGTAGGTCAGCAGTTCAGATCCGCCAGGTGCCCCATGAAAACTCGATAGGGTAGTTCTTCTCTGTCTATGGGGTGCATGTAAGCAGGGCTTTTGAAAAATGTTTTTGTTATAACTAACTAGAGGGATATTTTTATAAAAATAATGAAAATTCTGCTGAAACACTGCACAAAACTCTACAGACAGTAGTTTTGGTGTCACCGCCTCTGACAGAGTGTCATCTGGTGTGATCTGCACTGCCTCCACCTCTCTAGTGGTGCCTCTGGGCTCCAGTAAAGAGCTGGAGTTCTGTGTTTGTGTCTGTTGACCCCCTACCTCACCCAATTTTGTAAGAGCAGGGAGCATAGATAAACAGAATATGGCTTGGGTTCATGTTCAGCTCCCCAACAATGAAGCCATGATGGGAGTTTCCCCCTAGCTGGACTGAAAGCCGCCTATAACACCTCTGTGGCTACAGGGCAACCCCGGTGTCAGGCCAGTGGCCTCACAGAAATGCAGCTGTCTCCAGCTCCACCTCTGCTTTTGACCTGGCTGGGGTTCCTCTGAGAATATCGCCTCCTCCCAAGCCAGCTTGCATCTGGACAGAGAGCCTTATTATGGGGCAAAGGCCACCCAAATGAGCACACCAGGGTTATTTATTCAGAATTTGCTATAACAAGGGCAAAGGAGTAGGAGAGTGTAGAGCAAAACGAAGGAAAGTCTTCAGGCATGCTCTGATCACAGGTTGTTGCATGGACATGTTGGTGGCAGGCCTGCTGTAAGCAGGGTATCTTGTGTGATTCATTGCTCCTGAGTTGAGACTGGGTGTGGGGACCAGAATTAACCAAATTCTGACTGCTCTGGGCCAATTTCTGCAGACACTGTAGTTTGGCTTCTGAGCTGATTGCTATAGAGGTTATGGCTTAGTGTTCTACTGCTTTGCATGGTCTGGTCGTTATCCATTTGTCTGCTCAGCCTGTCACTGCGCAGATAGTGTACCAGCGATGTGATCTGGGGTGCACTGATAACCTCTTCCTGCTTCAGTTTTCTCATGTGTAAAATAGGGATGCTAGTAGTGTTTCTCTTTCAGTGTTCCTACGTGTTGTGATTAGAATAGAACCTGGCACGCTCTGAGTATCCAGCAAATGTTAGCTAAGATGATGCTGACAATGGTAATGCTCGTTGGAAAGGGCACTGGCCTGGGAGAAGTCTGGGGAGCCCTAGTCCTGGTTCTGCCCCATCACTCTGCGACCATGGGTAAGTCAGCCACGGCCTCTGAGCCTCATGCTTGCCTGTCCTACAACAGACCTGGACTCGGTTTCTCATCTGGCAAACAGCAAACAAACAATCTCGTGTCTGTGTGGCACTGTGTAAATCACAGAGCAATTTCATGTACGTTGACTCCTTAAATTATTTCTTAAATTAGAACGAATTACCTTGTTTTCATAGGAAGCAAAGGATTCGGGAGGTTAAGTGATTTGGCTAAACCTGCACAGATTGCAGTCCAGGTCTTCTGACAGCCTGCCATCTGACCAGGACCTCGGTGTTCCTCTCCTCTGTCTGTAGGTTCCTGGAGTATCTGGTCCAGGTGTTTCAGAGCAGCAGACTGCAGTCCTTTTTCAGTTGTTTTCAGGTCCTAAATCTAGCTCTCTCTCACAGGAGCCAAGGTATGTGGTGGGGATGGGGACAGTGCCCGGGTGGAGGTTACATCTGGTGAGGGCAGCTGTTGACTGATGTCGTGCTGAGCAAGTCGTTTGACCCTTTGGGAACCTCAGTTTTCTCCTCTGCCAAATAGGGAACAAAAATATGCTTGTGTGGTGCTTTTTAGATTATAGATCATTGTCACATTTGTTAATTCCTTAAATCATCATGTTATCTTTTAAATTAGAACAACCCATTTTAAAATAATTCCTTTTTTATATGAGGAAAAAGATCAGAGAATAATGTCAAATGATTTGGTCAGCCCATGTAGATATGAATCCAGAACTTTGACCCTAAGGGTTAGTGTCTTTTCACCCTTAGATACACTTGACCTTTATCTAAATCATGGGATAATTATTGGATAACATGGAAATACAGAATTTATACTAGATGAGCAGCATGGTTTTACAGTTGAAAGCCAGACTGCCTGGGTTGTAATCTCAGTTCTGCCACGGGTTAGCTGTACGACATCAGACAAATTAGTTAAGTCCTTTCTACTTCATTTTTTTCTCACCTGTTGTTACGGGGATTAAATGCGTTACTATTAGTAAAGCACTTCCAACAGTACTTGATAATGTGTAAAGTTTATTTAAGTATTTACCAAATTAAAAACAATAAATAGATAAACAACTCCTCTGCCAAAGAGTTGTGTGACATTAAGCAGACAGAAAGCATCTTGGATTAGGATCAGGAGACTTATGTTCTGCTTTGGGCTCAGATCTGCTCCATGATGTTAGAACCTTTAATTTTTCTGTGCCTCAGTTTCCTCAACTGCAAAACGGTGACACAAACAATTAAACATTTGGTAGCTAACTGAAAAACTTGCTGTTCAAATCCACCCAGTGGCTTTTTGGGAGACAGACAGATGAGCTGCTTCTGTAAAGATTATAGGCAAGAAAACCCTATGGGCACTGTAACACATGGGGTCATGAAATAGACCCAGGGCACCTAACAACAGCCATGTGTCAGCTATCTATTGCTAGGCAACAAGCCAAACAAACTCCAAAGTTTAGAGGTTTTTAAAGCAGTGATTTACTGCTGACCTCTGGCTGGAGGAAGGAGAGTGGGTGGAAAGGAGGGGAAAGGAGGCTGTTGGGAGGATGAGACATGTATGGAGCAGAGAGGAATAGTGTGCTGTCACCGGACAGGGAGAGCAGTGGAAGCTGCATAGAGGTGGGCATGTAAATTTATACGGGAATGTATATTTTCACTCAGTCATGTTAAATTAAAAAAACAACAACAACAACAACAACAGTGATTTACTATTTGTCTGGATTCTGTGTGTTGAGTGGGTGGTTTTTCTGTGGGTCTCACCTAAGGTCACTTACATGGCCAATGCATCCGGTGGATGGGCGGGGGCTGTTGACTGGGGCACCTCAGCTCTCCACGTGGCCACTTTGCATGACTAGCACGGCTTCCTGATAGCATGCTGACATGGAGGTTGCCAGGGAGAAAGCAGTTCTCAGCGCTTTTATGGCCTCAGTGTTACTTTTTCTGTGTTCTCTTGGTCAGAACAAGTCACAAGGTCAGACCTGATTGGAGGATTCAATAGTCTTTACCTCTTGATGGGAGATGCAGTTTGTGCATATGAGGATGGGAGGAAAGGAAGGTGGCCATGCATGTAAACAATGATTACAATGTGTTTAAGCTGATTATTCTTACTTGTAACCAAAAGAAATTTAACACATATACCCCATGACTTACAAACTCCCACCCACCACTTGGATCTCATCTGTCAACTTCTTTCAGTCACCCTGGACTTAATTCTTCTCAAACTAAGCACATTTCACCCCAGGGCCTTTGCATGTGCCAGTCTCCCTGGTTGGCACATTCTGCCCCCAGATCTCCTGACTGTGCCTTTGCCACATTTAGATCTTTACTTACTTACATCTTTACCAAAAGAGGCTTTTCTCACTCCCAACCTAATGTTGTGCCCCAGTACTCCTACACCCGTAAGTAGGCTTTATCTTTTTGGTGGCAGTTACTATGCATTATTTGTTTTTTTGCCCTTTTCTTCACTGTTATTCTTTCCCTACTAAGAATGCAGGGACACCATGGGATTTCTCAGACTGAAGTCTTTGAACCAAACAAGTGTAGCTTGACTAGTAAGGATTGTCTGCCTTGAGCATTGTGCTCTCTGAATAGACACACGCACACTAATGTTTACTGCAGCACTGTCCACAGCAGCAAAAAGATGGAATCACCCTAGGTGCCTGTCAATGGTAGGTGGACTAGTGGATAAACAAACTAAGATGCATTCACACAATGGAATAGTATGCAAAGATAAACAACAGTGATGACCTTCAGAAACATAACATGGAGCAATCCGGAAGGCATTATGCTGAGTGAAATTAGTCATTTGCAAAAGGACAAATTTTGTAAGAGACCACTATTATAAGGACTGAGAAAAAAGTTTAAATACAGAAGAAAACAGTCTTTGATAGTTACAAGAGTGGAGAGGGAGGAAAATGGGTATTCACTGATTAGATAGTAGATAGAAATCGGGTTCCGTGAAGGGAGGGACAGAGGCAGTAAAAGGGAAGTCAGCACAGCTGAACTAAACCAAAATCTGAGAAGTTTCCCAAATACAACCCAACACTTCAAAGGACAGAGTAGCAGGGGCAGGAGTCTGGGGACCATGGTTTCGGGGAACATCTAGGTAAACTGACATAACAAAGATTTTTTTAAGAAAATGTCCTGTGTCCCACTTTGGTGAGTGGCACCTGGGTTCTTAAAAGCTAGCACACAGCCATCTAAGTAGGATCAACTGGTCCCAAACCACCTGGAGCAGAGAATGAAAGACATCAAAGACACAAGGAAAACATGAACCCAAGAGTCAGGAAGGGCCCCATAATCCAGAGACTACATCAGCATGAGACCAGAAGAACGAGATGGTGGCTGGCCACCACCAATGTCTGCCCTGTCGGGGAATAAAACACACAATTCCTGACCTTTCTTTATGGGTTCTGAAACAAGGTTCTTGTGTTGCCTAAGTCCTTGGTCAGGGAGCATCTCAACTCAGAACCTCAGGTCTGAAGGGCACATTCTACTTCTGGTGCTGCTTTCTTGATGGATATAAGGTTCCCAGCTGTTCTCTTGCTTCCCTTTCCTTTTTACTTCTTGTAGGATAAAACATGGTGCAAGCCATACTCCAGGGAAACTCCTCTTACAATGCAACAGGGAGGTGACCTTAGGAAGGGATTTTCAGTCCCACCTCAATCCCCTTTAACATAAAGCACAGGAAAATCACACAGTACTGGTAATCACAACTCAGCCAAATTTCTATACATATTTTTTGGAGGACACAATTCAATCTATGACAGTTACCTTCAAAGCACTCCCCTTGGGAAGCTATGCACTGAGGCCAGTGCCTAGTCCATGCTTCAAGGTAGTTTTGGAACTCTTCTTCTGGAATGGCTATCAGAGCTGTTGTTGTATTACCCTTGATGTCCTAATTGACATCAAAATGTCTTCCTTTCAATATTTCCTTTATCTCTGGGTAAAGAAAAAAGTCACTGCAGGCCAGACCAGGTGAGTAGGGAGGGTGTTCCAATACAGTTATTTGTTTACTGGCTAAAAACTCCCTCATGGACAATTGTACAATTAAGTTTGCAAACTTGCCATCTTGCCAAGTGCACAATGGCCATTCCAGAAAGAGTTTTCAAACTGCTTTGAAGGGTGGACTAGGTGCTGGTGTCAGTGCGTAGTTTCCCAAGGGGGGTACTTCAAAGGTGACTTTACTGATAGTCTGCAATGAGGTATGTAGCACTTACCATGATTAACTTTGTGGACTTAATTGTTGGACCTCAGACAATGATACTGGCAACGAGTGTGCTTCTTGGCTTAAGCAGATACCTGAGGCTAACTGGCAGCTTCTGTCCAGAGGGCAGAGAGAGACAGGATCTGGTAGAATGAACATGGGAAATACAGGGCGGGAATGAGGAGTGTGCTGTCAGAGTAGGGAGCACAGCTAGTTACCTAAGCAGTGTGTGCGTAAATTTTTGTGTGACAAGTTGACTTGGATTGTAAACTTTCACTTAAAACACAATAAAATATTTTTGAAAAACTATATAGGATGAAACTGACAACAAAAACTAAAAGAATCAGGTAGGAAAGTGGGAGGGGGAGGTGAACTTATGTTAATGGCACAGGAATAGTTTGGAAAAGGAAGGTGAGAATGGCTGTACAAACTCAAATAATGTAATCAGTGCCACTAAACTGCATTTGTAGAAACGATTGGATTGGTGTATGTTCTGCTGTCTGTATTCCAACAACAGCAAAGCAATAACAACAGGTGGTGGTAAACATAAGAATCTAACAAAGGTCACTTAGGTTACTCAGCTGCATTCCATCCTCTGCCTCAATTATCACCCTCAGACCAGTGTAGCAGGTCTGCATTCCTCTCTCCATCTCTGAGGAAACAGAATTAAGACCTCAGAGAAAGACAATGAAATTTTGGGTAATTCACACTGTTTGATAAGATGTAATGAAACCTTATGATGTAATGAAATCTTGTGACTCCTATTATTCTGTGAAAAAACCAACCCCTTCAAATTCTAGCTACAAAAACCACTGGAAACGAAACCGAAAGGGGGACAGGTTTTGGTTTACTGGCCCCAGACTGCTGGCATATCTGCAAATAAAATATTCCTTGAACCCCAAGCTGCCTCTGAAGTTTCAGCTACAGTGACAGGTGGAACAAACTTGCTTTAGTTCAGCAGCACAGGAAAAAATTAAACAGCTCATTTTGGCAGTAAATATACTAAAACTAGAATGGTATAGAGAAGATTAGCATGGCCACTGTACAAGGATGTCCTGCATCCAGGAATCATTTCAAATTAAAAAAAAAAAAGAATACAGGGACTGTGGTCTGTTTGGATCTCTGACATATGCCTGGCACATGATGGGCACACAGTAAATATTTACTGATGCTTTTTAGATATTACTACTAGTATTCACAAAGAATTGACATGACAGAAAAAACCAAAAACAAACAAAAAGAAGATCAAACTCTCCACTAAAAGACCTCAACTGATGGTGCAGCGGTTTTGGGGTTCCTCTGAGAGCATGGCCCCCGGCCCTGATGCTGCCCTTTCCCATAAATTCTAACAAAGGTCCACTCTTTGGACAGGAATGCATTGGACTTGGCAATGCAGAGTGACCACATATTGGAAGCACTTTGTGGTTCTATACATCTACAGGATATCATCTTGCTGACCTCTGGCTGGAGGAAGGGGAGTGGATGGAGAGGAGGGGAAAGGAGACTGTTGGGAGGATGAGACATGTATGGAGCAGAGAGGAATAGTGTGCAGTCACCAGACAGGGAGAGAAGTGGAAGCTGCATATAGGTGGGCATGTAAATTTATATGTGAATGTACATTTTCACTCAGTTATTTTAAATAAAAAGAAAAAGAAAAAAAAAAGAAAATCAAACTCACTGAGTCAATTCCAACTCACAGTGATCCTATAGGTCAGGGTAGAACTGCCCCATAGAGTTTCCAAGGAGTGCCTGGCAGATTTGAACTGCTGACCTTTGTTAGTAGCTATAGCACTTAACTACTACATCACGAGGGCTTCCCACTGGATAAGAGCCCCTCTGAAATATTCAAAGGTTTTGAGGGAAGACAGGAACTACGACCCAGGAAGTACATGGTGGGAGGAGAAGGAGGGGAAGTCTGTGCGCAGGCACGTTCTGGAATGGCCTCCACAGTGAGGACTCTGGGATTTGTAGTAGGGCTTCGATTCCCAGCTCCTTATTGTAGTCTTCGGGCCGAATAGTGACCTCTTGCTAGTACCCCCAAACCGGGATTTTTTGATTTTTCTGAAAAACAAGTCAGAGGAATTTTACATAATCATGAAAATGCTTATCTCAGTGTTCCAGGATATGGTAAAAAAAAAAAAAAAAAAAAGGTTTTTTTATTCCTTAACCATTGTTTACTGAAAGTTATGTGCATAAAAAGTATTCATGAAGTCTGGTTCAGGACACTGTTTTATTTGCAAGAAAACTAAAAGAAATTCAAGAGGCCTTCCAAACTTTCTGACTCCTGCTTCAGTTCCAGACAGGTTAGGAGAATTGCCTGAGGCTGTGCAGCTTCTAAGACAGGAACCCAGGTCTCCTGACTCTGGTTAAAGTGCTCTTCAAAGGTGGAGGTGATCATCAGTAACTTCCGAAGGAGACAGTGTGCAGCTGCTCTGGGCCAGGTCGCCACTGGTCACCATCCCTCCTCACTCTGGACTTTTTTTTTTTTTTTTTTTACTGGGTAGCCTTGTTTTCACATCCCTGGGTCACTGACTGCAGAAAAGGACAAGAGAGAAGCGGGTGCCGTCTGTGCTGTCAGGAGAACGGGCATCACTTCTGCCTTCCTGCCAAGGAACGTTCCTGGAGGAGGTTGTGGGCTCTTTAAATACCATAGAGACGGGGGCTAGGGAGAGGGTCCTGTGGTAGTGCCGCGGGAGCTGGCTGGGATGCTGGAAGACTTGCTGCAAGGCTGTTCCTCGGCTTCAGAATTGGGGTCTTTGGCTGAATTGTGGTGTTCTGTCCCTGTGCACATGCTTCTTGTCTTTGTACGTGTGCTGAGGACGGTGAAGCAGCAGCTGCTATATAGCGGACTGTTTAATTTTACCTGAAAGTTGGGACCCCTCCAAATTTTATTTTAAATTGACAGTTCAGTATTTTACGTGAAGGTATGCATCTTTATGTCTGCTTTACTTTAATGTAAAAAGTTAAATTTTAGTTTTCTCTTAAATCTTGCCAAAGAAAGTGCAAGTAACATCAAGAATGTTGCCTCAATTTTCTGATCATACCAAGGGTGCCCATTATGTGCTTAAGGGACCTCGCAATGGCATTTGAAGCCCTTGACACTACAGTCTCCCTCCCTTTCCGCCTTCTCCTCACCCACCTTCACCAGCCTCCCTCCACTCCCCAGCTCAGTCGTTTCCCAGGTTTAACCTTGTTCTCCTGGCCGATCTGTCCCTCCTCCTACTCTCTCAAAGATCCCCGCTCATCCAGCTCAAACGTCCTACCTTGTAAAGACTTGACTGATTCTCCCCAACCCGGCCTTCCCGTCTTCCTAGTCTTTAGGACCAAAACATTGTATTTCCATGATTGCTTCTCCTAGGAGGTTTTACGATGTGTTTATACGTGAGCTTCTAGAAGCACATTTAGGTCTTCATGGTAACATCAGTCTCATGGATCGAATTGTGTCCCCCCCCAAAATATGTGTAGCCATGTGGCTAGGCCATGATTCCCAGTGTTTTGTGGTTTTCCTATGCTGTATGTTAAAGGATTAGTGTGGGACTGTAAATCCCTGCTCCACTGTAAAGGGAGTTTCCCTGGAGTATGGCTTGCCCCACCCTTAATCCTTTCATTCTGCAGGAGATAAAAGGACAGAGAAGCAGGCACAGAATTGGGAACCTCACACCATCAAGAAATCTGCACCGGGAGAAGAGCATGTCCTTCAGAACTGAGGTTCCTGTGCCAAGATGCTCCCTGGACAAAGACTGATGCAATACCAGACTTTCCTCCAGAGCGAACAAGGGGAAAGCCTTCCCCTGGAGCGGACACCCTGAATTGGACTTGCAGCCTACCAGACTATGTAAGAATAAACCTTCCTTTGTTAAAGCTATACACTCTGTGGTATTTCTGTTAGAGCAGCCCTAGCTGATTAAAACAATCATTAAAACATTATTGGAAACCCTGGTGGTGTAGTCGTTAAATGCCATAGCTGCTAACCAAAATGGTGGCAGTTTGAATCTACCTGATGCTCCTTGGAAACTCCATGGAGCAGTTCTGCTCTGTCCTACAGGGTGATTATGAGTTGGAATCGACTTGATGGTGATAGCTTTCTGTTTTACCACAGTATCTGACACACAGCATGTGCTCAACAATCTCTGAGTATAGCTAATTACACTGTGGTTAAGGACCTATGTTCTGAAGGTAGTGCCTGGTGTGAATTCTAGCATTTTCCACTGCTTGCTGTGATCCAGTCTTTCTGTGCCTCTGGCCCTCTCTGTAAAATCGGGATTAGTGATGGCAGCCATCTCACAGTTCTGTCATAAAGACGAATGAGGAATGTCAAGCAGTCAGCACAGCTTCTAATATACAGTAAACCCCAAACCCAAATCCACCACCACTGTGTTGATTTTGATCATGGTGACCCCGCAGGACAGAGTAGAACTACCCTACAGGGTTTTTAAGGCTGTAAATCTTTATGGAAGGAGGCTGCTATGTCTCTCTGTCATGGAGCAGCTCGGGGGTGTAAACCACAGACCTTTCGTTAGCAGCCAAACACTTAATCACTGTACTATCAGGGACCCTTCAGCTACTACTAACATGGAGATACTCTGGGTGGGGCCATGGTTAAAATGCTCAATTGCTAATTGAAACGCTTGAGGTTGAAGTGCACCCAGAGAAGCTTCTGAAGAAAGCCTTGATCATTTACTTCTGAAAAATCAGCTACGAACTTTATGGGATAGGTAAACTATGGTATATATACTCAATGGAACACCATGCAATGATAAAGAACAACAATGATTTCAGGAAAACGCCTTATAACCTGGTTTCAATTGGAGGACATTATGCTGAGTGAAAGGAGTCAGCGAGAAAAGGACATTGTATGAGACCCCTACAGTAAGAACTTGAAAGCAGACTTATGCATAGAAGAAAAGACTCTTTCATGGCTGCAAGGGAAGGGAAAGAGGGAGGGCGAGGGGGGGAGGATTTAGATAGTTGATAGAAACTTGGTTGGGTGAAATCGGTGACAGCACACATTAGAAAGAAAATATTAAGTGGACTGGACTTCAACATAACTTGAGAACTCCTTCCATCTTAACCCAATATTGCAAGGACAGAATAGCTGGGGTGGGGGACCAGGGACCATGCTCTCAGGTGAAATCGAGGCCAACTGGCATAACTAGCATTTTGCTAAGAGGGCTCTCTGGGCCCCACATTGGTGAGTGGCGTCTGGGGTCTTAAAAGTTGCCAAGCTGTCATGAGAGGGTACAGCACATAGTCCCACCTCAGCAGGGACACTAAGGACCAAAACGTCATGGCGGAAAGAGAACACAGAGGACAGAGAGACCCACATGAGTGGATGTCTAGATCAACTAGTGACCAGAAGAACCAGATGGTGCCCAGCCACCACTATTGATAGCCGTGATGGAGCTCACAAAGTTGAGTCTCACAGACAACACATGAATAAAAAGGGCTGCACCCTGAGATCCCCATCAAAAGACTGCAATTGATGGTCTAGGGGCCTCAGAGTTCCCCTGGGAACATGGCTCCTGGCCCTGATGCTGCCCTTGCCCATAAATCATAATGAAGGTCCACTCTTCAGACAGGAATCAATTGGACTTGGCAATACAAAGTGACCATATCTTGGGTGCACTTAATGGTACTGTGTATCTCTAGGATATCACCCTGCTGACCTCTTACTAGAGGAAGGGGAGTGGATGGAGAGGAGGGGAAAGGAGACTGCTGGGAGGATGGGACATGCATGGAGCAGAAGGGAAGAGTGTGTTGTCACCAAGCAGGGAGAGCAGTGGAAGCTGCATATAGGGGGGCATGCAAATTTATATGGGAATGTACATTTTCATTCAATCATTTAAAAAAAAAACTTATAGATGATTCCCATCACTAGTGTTTTGGGATAATCTCTAAAACTTAATCAGAAATTGCTCCATGAAGTTATATTTAAATCAAACAACAGTGTGTCTTGTTGTTGTTGTTAGGTTCCAGGCAATGGCTGCAATTCATAGTGACTTGCTAGGACAGAGTAGAACTGCCCCATAGGGTTTGTAAGGAGCAGCCGGTGGATTTGAACTGTCTACCTTTTGTTTAGCAGCTGAACTCTTATAAACAATAGTCTCGCTTAACAAAGAATGTTTTCCTTGAGTTTTGTGGTGTTTTAAAGAAATAGGTATATGGGATCACAAACTGACAACAGCAACTGAAAAGTTTAGTTGAGGTTAGAGGGCTGTTGAGTTTAAAGTTACTGGTGGTGGGAGAATTATTAAAAAGAAGGTGGGAATGGTTGTACAACTTAAAAGAATGCAATCAGTGACACTACACCAGACATGTAGAATGCACGTAGAAATTGTTGAAGTGGTATGTGTTATGCTGGGTATCTTTTCACCACAAAAAGATAACAAATCAGAAATACACAGACGAAAAACCTATGGAACGCAGTTCCATTCTGACATGCACGGGGTTGCCGTAAGTTGAAAAAGACAGGATGGCAACTGGAAAATTCGGAACTTGAAGCCTCAGCACCCATGTCCCAGGAAGGACCTCTAGTATTTACCCTTTGGGATGGAGCCCTTCCCAGAGAAAGAACAGCCTGTTAGGTCTCCTGCTGCTTCTGTATCTAAGATATGGCAGATGCCCTGGGTACCACCTGGAGGGCCAGCCAAGGAGTGCAACTGAGCAGTTTCTATGGGTCATCACCAGCTGTGAGAGACCACGTAGCTGCCCTTAGGTGCTGTTTCCTGCAGATGCACCTAGTGCCCATGCACCCTCAGCCCTGTGAGGACCTGAGCTCAGAGAGGCTGGCAGTGAGCCCTTCGGTCCTTTATGCAGGCACAGCTCCACAGGGCTCATTTATAACCCCATCTGGCCATACCTGCCCTCCCCTCGTTCACTCCACACACAGGATATTGTACCTTGTATTTTTTATTAAATCACAAACAATTCAGGGCACTCAGCCCCATCAATTTCATTAGAAACTATGTGGGATTGCGAGGGGACCCGGAAGAGGGGGAGGGGCAAGGAGAGAAGACCTGCTCTTCCCCAGCATACACTACAGGGACTAAAAACATCAGACATCATCGCAAGGAGACCAAGGGGTACAAAATGCCAGAGCTTGAGCGCCCCCAGAAGGGGCAGTGGGAGTGAAAGTTCCCTGCCGGGGCTGGTGTAGGGCAGGGACAAGCAGGTTCTTTCAGACCTAATACTCAGAGAAGAAATCATCTATCATCTAAGCAAGACAAGAGGCCCAGAATGAGGAGGCTCCACCTCCTCCACCTGGACCTGGAGGTGTCCAGTGCCAAGCACACTGAGGTGGAAGGCTTTGGTCCTGGACCCCTGCACCCTCGGCTGCACCTGGGCATGAAGGATTTGAGCAAGGTGGAGCTGACAGTGAGCTGGAGGGCTCCCTGGCTTCACCACCAGAAAGCTGTCACCTGGGCCAGGCAGCTGTCCCAGGTGCTGGGAAGTCAGGGGGGCTTTTGCCCTGCAGGGGAGTGAGGCAGGTGAAACTGGTGTCAGGGGTGGGGGGAAGGGTGTTACCGACCCTACACAGCCTGTAGATGTGTGGTTCCCCCATGTTTAGAAGCTGGAAATGGGAGACGGCAGGTGGTGGGGAAAGAGAGCTTTTCCCACCATCCATGCTGCTTCCAGGTCAGCTCCCAGCCGTCCTTGGGGTACCAGGGCCCTTCATGGAGACAACTGACCCTTCATCTTCTTCCACAGGACCTGTTAGTCTCAGGACTGAGAAGAGGGATACCTGATTACTCCCTCCCTTGGGACAAGCCCATGATTTGCTAGCAAGGAAGACTGGTTTGCACTGTCTGCTCCAGGCCTGCAAGTGAGAAATTTCCCAGTTCTCTTAAGTTGGCCCGTGGTGGGACCACAGCCCCAGCTCCTCTGAGTGTGAGGACTTAATGGCTTCACCAGTACCGCTCTTTCAAGCTTGCAGCCTGTCCCCAAGTCCAGAGGGGTGTAGAGGTAGATGGGCCCTGGGAGAGCGGTGGGAGGGGTGGCACACCCTCCCTAGCCCCAGGAGCCAGTGCTCTTCCAGAGAACCCATGGGAGACCCTTCTCCCTAGGGGAGGACCAACACCTCAAAACAGGAAAGGGGGTAGAGAGATTTGGCAACTTTCTGTCATAACTTGAAAGTGTGTGCTCCTTTTCAAATCCATCTTCCGATTAGGTCTGTAAGCAACGTTCCCCCCCACTGCTGCCTGCTCTGGGCTCAGAGGAAGCCTTCACTGCTGTCCCAGCCCCACCCTGGGTGTTCTCTGGCGGTGGATCATGCCAGGGCCCTGGGAGGAGCTCACACCCCCAGGGGGATCTTCTCGCTCTCCCTGGGGCTGGGCTCCTCCTGAAGCTTCTTCATCTCCCAGCCCCTGACCCAGGTGTAGGCAGAGCTGCCGCCCAGCACCATCATGTTGCTCGTCCACCACAGGAAGCTTTTGGTCTCCTCATAGTAGAGCACGGCCAGCACCGTCTGTGCACAGGCCTTGGCCGTGCCCGACACGTTGTGGGTCAGGGGGCTGGTGAACTTGATCTGTAGCCCTGTGACGTAGCCAATGGCAAAGCCGAACAGGCCGCCCAGGGTCATCATGCCCCAGAAGTGGGTGCTGCCCAGGTGAGTGAAGCTTCGGAGGGCCTGCAGCTCCCCCAGCAGCAGGAGCAGGGGCAGGAAGAGGACGCAGGCATTGGCATTGTTGTAAAAGGTCAGGCGCCAGATGCTCCCATCCACTGCTGGAAGTACCTTCTTGGTGTAGATGGCGTTGAGTGAGACGCAGAGGCTGGCCAGCACGCCAAAGAGGGTGCCCACCCAAGACAGGGTACCTTCTGCCCCTTCCTGATCCACACCAAGCCAGAAGCCACCTGCAGTGAGCAAAAGTGCTTTGATGATGGGGAGGAGGACAGAGAGAAAATTTTGACACCAAAGTTCATGGCCTGTGGGACGCTGCCCTTGCAGCCCTGCTTTCCCACCTCTCCCTCCAACAAATAGGTCCCAAGTCTCTACTGTGTGCAAAGGCGTACAGCAAGGCTCGGGAAAACAGCCCTGAGTTACAGTCTAGCAAAGAAGAAATATATCAAAGTCATTCATTCTCAATTACTTATTTAGTTACAATTGTGGCACGATCCCTAAAAATGGCAGTGTGCCATGAGAATCCCTAACTGGAGACTGTGCTGGCCTAGAGCATCTAGCAAGTGCCATTTGAGCTGAGTTCTGGAGGACAGCACTGGTTAGTTAACGTGACCTTGGGCCAGTAACTTGAGGTCTCTGGGCCTCAACTTCTTCTGTAAAATGGCAACATGTGTAATCACAGTGAGAGATAAGATGGTATCATCTGTTGTCTGGGACAGCAAATCTTTCTAAGACTTCTCCCAAGCCACTTCCTTGCTGAAGAGTCTTGATGGTCCCTCAGTACCTGTCAAGTCTACACTCCTCAGCCTGGCCCCTCATCCCAGGCTCCCCATACTCCTGTTACCCCTCTCTTGAGCTGCCCCTTTCCTTACCCTGCTTCTCATCCTGGGGTTCAGTGTCCCTGTTCATTTGCTGTACCAGAAACACCTTCCTTCCGGCTTCAAGAACAAAACTCACCTTCTCGAGAAGAGGTCTTTCCTCATACCCCAGCACCCGGACCTCTTTCCCAACTTACTACCTGTGTTTTCGTTTAAACTCCTTGCCTGCTCTAGGCTGCCCATGGGGATAGGCTGGTTTCCTCAGGCAGATCCCACACTCTTGCGAGGCTAGGGTTGAGCCGTAACTATATTGCATCCCCAACCACAGCATCCAGCAACACGGGGTGTGGGAAAAGCAGGGGCTTCGGTGTCAAGGAGAAGTGGGCTCTAATCAGCCCCTGCTACTCAGAAGCTGAGTTTACTTAACCTCTTTGAGTACTAGTTTCCTTCATTTGTAATGATCTGAGTCACCTTCTTGACTCCTCACTCCAACCAATCTGTCTACCTTGCAAGATCACCAGGGTGATCTTCCTAAGGTACAGACCAGCTCAGGTCCATCTTAAAGCACCTCAGTGACACTTGCCCTCTCACCGCCTTCAAGAGTAAGTCCTGACTCAGCAGTCAGGGCCTGCACCACATGGAGTCAGTTTAACTGGGCAGCTTCACGTCTGCAGGCACGCACTGGCCCAGCCACAAAGAAGCATACTCGTCTTTCTGCCTGAAACATTCTCTGCTCACTCCTTCCCTTTCACCCACGTGGCACCTCTTCCAGAAAGCCTCCTTGGATTGCTCCTCTGCAATCCTGCACCTTCTATGTCTCCATTACAGCTCCTGCTACTCCAACTTAACTGTCATTTACTGTTATCTTCTGTCAACACAGCTCTCACGAGTATGGGAACCAAGATCAGACTTGTATCCCCAGAGCTTGCTCTTGGCTATCAATTATTATTTGTTGAATGAAAAAAATGAACAAATGGAGGCTGTTAGGAGTATTCTGAGCATGCCATACTGCGGTGGCTGGTATGTTGCTATGATGCTGATAGCTATGCCATCAATATTTCAAATCCTAGCAGGGTCATCCATGGTGGATAGGTTTTACTGGAGCATTCTAAGACAGACTAGGAAGAAAGGCCTGGCGATCAACTTCCAAAAATTAGCCAAGAAAAACGCTAGGGATCAACAGAATATTGTTTGTTATAGTGCTAGAAGATGAGCCCCCTACATCTGAAGGCACAGTGGCCACAACAATGGACTTGAGCAGACCAACAGTCATGAAGATGGCGCAGGACTGGACAACTTCTGTTCTGTCGCACACAGGGCTGCCAGCTCTGATGGCAACTAACAAAAGCAAGAGTAGTGAAGAACAAGGCACTGACCAGCACCCAGGCACCCAACCAGAAGCCCTCTTCTCTTCGTTGCCATAGCCCTGGACTATCCCAGCTCCGTATCGGAGGGCTGTACCACCGCTTCCCCGGTCAGTAGAAGCACCAGTGGTCCTCTGGTGAGTTACCTGTAGACCTGGAAGAGGCTGAAACCTCAAGGTTCCAGACCCCAGAGGGACTCTAAGCAAGAAGGAGCTCTGGAAGGTACTCTGTGACGTGAGGTAGCAGGGAGAGGAGGTTGCGAGTACTTACCTGCCTGAGACCCACCTTCCCCATAGGGAGGAAAGCGAGCCAGGTCCTGGGGATAGGTCGGGGGGGGTGCCAGGGTGATAGCACCAGTCTCCTGGAACCCCTACCCCACCGGGCCGACAGGCGACCGCACCACTTTCTGGAGGTATCTCACCACTGGCTCCTGTGATGATTTGCTGGACTTTGGGTCAGTTTCCCTAATCACTACACATTCTTGTCTGTGTATTCTCCTACCCAATGGGTATCTCTGCAGTCTTGGAAAGCTCAGCAGGGCTGAAGCAGAGATCCCATTTGGAGAGCAGAGAGAGGCAATGAGGCTAGGGGAACCCTTCCAGCTCCCCTAGCCTCCCCTGAGGGAAGAAAGGCAAGTGTGAAGGTTTTGTTGGAGGGTCTAAGCAGCTCCTCTCATACTTACCTTGTCCTCCTGTGCCCAGCCTCCCCTCTAGTGCCTAGCCTGAGCAGTCCTAGATCCAGTGGAAACATTTTCTAGGACAGGTAGCATGGGATGGGCCTCTCTTCACCACTGCCTGGGGCTTGGAGACATCACTAAAAATATTTAGGCCAAACTACAAACTTTATGGCACCAAGGAAGACCTGAACAGAGTCATGTAAAGATCACATCCTTGGATAGCAGTTACAGAGGACCCTCAGGGTACGATATGCAGGGGTCTCTCCAACTCAGAACGCTGCCCAACAAAACCTTCTGCCATGACAGAAATGTTCTGCAATGTGTTGTCCAGCGTGGGAGCCACCAGCCACATGTGGCTAATGAGCATCTGATATGACTGCAGAATCAGGTGACCCCAAGAACAAATAAGGAACTAAGTTTTTTATTTAATTCTATTAAATTTAAATTTAAGTGGCCTTATATGACCAGTGACTAAAGCAGTGGACAGCAGTTTTAAATCTTCCCCAGAAAAGAAGAAAGCAGGTCCAGAAGTCTGGCCAAGTGGATCACTTACTAGCTGTGTGGTTCTGAGCAAGTAACTTAACCTCTCTGAGTCTCTGTTTCCATTTGTAAAATGGAGATGATCACAGTGATGCCACCACCTAGGGGCCTCACAGAACAAAGAAGCTGCTGTACGTGGCATGATTAGCACAGTGTCATCATCAGTGACTATTAGTTCTGAGGTTGAAGTCTTGAAGACAGCTAAGATTTCTTAAACCACATCTCTGGGCACTGTCTCAGGCTGGAAAGATCAGAGGGTGTATTAATTAAAAGTTACAGGGTCCTCTAGAAAAAGCACTGGGTGGGAGTCAGGCCACTTGGGCTCTTGAGAGGTCACACACTACAGTAGTCAAGTGTCTGAACTGTGGAGCTGATAGCTTAAGCACACATCCCAATTTTGCTATTTATCAGCTGTGTGACCTCAGACAAGTTACTTAACCTCTCTGTGTCTTGGCTTTTCTTCTGCAAAATACAGATTATAATTAAACCTCTTTATGAGGATTAGTTAGTCTGTATGGGTGAAAGTGCTTACTTAGGTGCATGTCACAGCATAAGCACTCAATCAGTATTAGTTACTTTTGTTTCTGCTGCTGCTACTATTCTAGCCCTGGCTGCACCTCTAACTTGTAGGGTGACCTTAGACATATCTTTTGCTCTCCCTAGACCCCAGGATCTTCTTTATATGACTGCTGCACCAAGACAGCTGGGTTAGATAAGGTTCAGAGATCTTGGAAAGGTTGTGCTTTGAGTTTGGGCCCCCAAGCCCACTCCATTCCCCGTGGCCTGGCCGACCACTCACCGATAATGATGCCGCAGGTGAGCAGGGCATAGAAGGAGGTGGTCTGCTTGAGTAGCAGGTAGGAGAGAAGCACGTTGAACACGGTGGTGAGCGAGCGGCCCACATTGTAGAAGGCCACCCCGACATACTTGAGGCAGAGGTTATTGAAGGTGATCATACCGATGAAGACCACGGACAGTGGCAGGACACTGCGGGCCACCCTCAGGTCCAGGCGCAGGGTGGGGAAGTCCACATAGCCAGGGCAGCAGGCAGCCAGTGTGCTGAGGCCCTTGCACAGCAGTGTGGTGACTAGGCACTGGTAGAAAGTGACAAAGATGGGGGTGTCCAGCCGCAGGGAAGGGCTGTCCAGCAGGTACTTGTTAAGGAACACCATGGAGATGGAAGTGATCCAGTAGAGAGAGACCACCAGTGCAATCTGCAAGGCCCGCAGCAGAAAGGGCTTCTCCTCGCTGGCCTGGGCCTCTCCGGACGGTTCGGAGGTCCCCATCAGTGCCATGTGCAGGATCCTGGACCGCTTCAGAGGCGCCCTGTTCATGGCAGCAGAGGAGCTGGGTCACCCCCCTGCTTGAACCCTGACTCCCTGGTGGACAGAGGAGTGAGATCACTTCTGCTTTCTGCTGCCCTCAACTGCCACATGGGGGCGGCCTCGAGGCCTCCCCACAGTCCTGCCTCGGGATGAGCCCAGTTGTGCTGCTGCTTCTATCCTGCACCGGGCTCGTGAGACACGACACAGAGAAGGCGTGGGGGCAAGCGACGGTGACCGGGCTCGTCAGACAAGACACAGAGAAGGCGTGGGGGCAAGCGACGGGGACGGGACGGGGCGGAGATGAACGGGAGGGGTAGAGAAGGAAGGAGTAAGTCCAGGAACCAGGAGCACGGGGAATAATGGAGGGCGAAGGTGCGAGAAAAGGGCAGAGGGGCCAGTGTGGAGAAAGGGTGCGGAGAGGGATTTGGAGGAGCGGGGAGGCCAGCGAGGAGCAGAATAGAGGGAGGGCCTACAGGCCAGTGGGAGGTGGGATGCAGAGTGTTAGAGGTGCCTGGGGCGGGAGACCGAAGGACGCCCAACAGGCCGGCGCGATCCACGTTACACCAGATCAACCCGGAGCCTCAGGGCATTCGAGGCCACCTCCCCCCCGCGAGGCGGGCCCAGGACTCATTTCCTGACACGCCCCCGACCTCTTAAAGGGGCCGCACGGCTCGCGTAACTCTTACAGCCGTGGCCCGGAAAAAACGGAATTCCGGAGGAGGCGCGCGTCCGGGTCTCTAGCTGGTTGCCAGGCTCTGGCGCGCTCCCCGCCTACAGATAGGGGGGAGGGGATCTAGCAGTAGCGTGAGGCTTCTCCGGGTGCTTGAGCTGCGCCCCCCTTCCTGAAAGGACTCTAGCCCCCTCCCTCACCAACCTTAAGCTCCATCTTCTTCTGAGGCCACTTGTTCCCCAGGACTGTCTCGGTCGGGCCGCGCCTCTACAGCTTTGGCACCGCCTCCGCGACCCTCCGCTTACAGGGACCCCCTACCAGCCCTGCGTCTCTTCACAGTGCCCCTCTAAATCTTCAGAACCTTGTGGCAGTCCCTTCCTTCCCTTTATTTTCACCGCCCCCAGTTCCTCTCCCGATCCCGACACCCCAGTCAGCGGTCCCAGAGGCCGGAGGCTGCGCCGCTCCTTCCAGACCTGGACTTGTCAGCCCTGAGACCCTCCCGGAGGCCCGGATCTGAGCTACCTGAGCCTCGGTGCAGTGCCCCCGCACTCTATCACCCCTTCCATTTCATTGCCCCCAGCTACTTGCCGAGCACTGTCGAGCCCTGCTGCAAGCGCCGTCTACCGGGTCCAAGCGCCTGGGCCGCCAAGGCGATCCTGCGCGCACCTCTTCCTCTGCACTGGCTGCCTGCATGCACCACCCTGCGCCGCACCTGCAGCCACCGTTTGTACCAACCGCGCCCGGGAAGAAGACTTCCTGCTTCCCGCTTGGACACCGGCGTCTTGCTGGCAGCAGTACCACTTGAGGGCCCCGGGCTGGTGGTAGGGCGACCCCTGCCTCAGCCCCCGGGTTATTCCACTGGTTATGGCGGCAGGCACTTCCCTCTTTGCAAGGCCTCTCTCGCCTCCTACCCGCACCCCTGCCCACCAGGGACCCCTGCTCCCAGTTACCGCAGCTTGCAGACCCCGGGCCCAGCTGCATCCTTGGCCCAGCGCGCAATTACGCTTCCTGAAAATCCAAGCGGAGAAGGGCTCAGATTCTTTCTGTCTGCCTGGAGTGAGGAGTCCCCAATCCCTTCCCAGGGACCGAGACTGGGGATGTCGGTGGCCTGGATCCATCACACCAGGAGTCCCGGCTGACCGTCTCCTATTCCCTGTCAAGCTCCAACGCTGCTTCTCCCTGACCCAGAGTTCTAGCCACTGTGAAGCCCAGATTCTGGACTGAAAACACCAGCTGGGCTCAACCTCTTTGCTCAGAATTGATTGTTTCAATGGAGACGGGATCCCTGGGTGGCGTAAGCAGTTATGCTCCTAGATTATAGGTTTGAACCCATCCAGAGGCACCTTGAAATGGTTACAGCACTGAAAACCCTGTGGAGCGGTTTACTTTGCACACATAGGGTAGCCATGAATTGGAACAGACTCGATTCCAAGTAATGGCAATATGGATGAGGGTAACAGTTTTTAATATTTCAAAAAACAATAAGTATAATTTAGTATACTGGTGACACTCCCTGGGTGGCTCAAGTAGTCCTCCCAGAGGTGCCTAGGAAGAAAGGCCAGAGATTTGGTTCCCTAGACCAGCCACTGTGAGACAGCACACAAAACTGGGGAAGCTAGCACAGCTGGTTTAAGATAAGGTCATGAAAGCTCCATATACACGTCCAAACTCCCTGGGAGACTCAGCTGCTGTGATAGGTCAGTGGGTACTATGGTCTCAGGAAACGTCTAGCTCAACTGGCAAAACATAGTTTATAAAGAAAACATTTTATGTTCTGCTTTGGTGAGTAGTGTCTAGGGTCTTAAAAGCCTCTGAGTGGCCATCAGAGATGCTCTGGTGGTCTTACCTCTTCAGGAGTGAGAGAGAGTGAAGAAAACTAAAGACACTGGGGCAAGATTAGTCCAAAGGGCTAATGGGCCACAACTACCACAGCCTCTACTTACTGAGTCCGGTACAGGTAGATGGTGCCTGGCCAGCACCATTGACTGCTCTGATAGGGACCACAACAGAGGTTCCAGACAGAGCTGAGGCAAAATGTAAAACCAAATTCTAACTAAAGAAAAAAAAAATCAGACTTCTCTAGAGACTAGAGAAGCCCTACGAGTATGGGCCCCCCAACACCCTTTTAGCTTAGCAATGATGTCACTCCTGAGGTTCAGCCTTTAGTCAAAGTTTGAACAGGCCTATAAAACAAAATGAGACTATGTCATAAGGTAATACATGTACTAACTGTTTAATGAGAAGCTAATTTGTTATCTAAACTATCTAAACTACCAAAAAAAGAAAGAAAACATGACAGCCATTGAAAATCCTACCAAACACAGTTCTACTTTGAAACATGAGGTTGCTGTGGCCATGAGTGCAAATCAACAGGATGGCAACTGGTTTGGTTTTTTTATTGGAGGGGAGAGGGGTTAGTACTACTGGTGAGTTGTTATGATATCTGTAACTTGCTTTGAAATATTTAATACTCGTGAAGGAGAGAGAGAGAAACAAGATAGGCAAATCAAGTGAAAAAAAACCCAAACCAAACTGACTGCCGTCGAGTCGATTCTGACTCAGAGTGACACTATAGGACAGAGTAGAACTGCTCCAAAGAGTTTCCAAGGAGCACCTGGTGGATTTGAATTGTCAGCCTATTGGTTAGCAAGAGGTAGCACTTAACCACCAGGGTTTACGAAGACAAAATAAAACAGGCAAAATGTTGATAATTGTCAAAGCTGGTGGTAGGTACCTGGGGGCTCATTATGCTGGTATGTCCCTAGTAGGAAGGTGAACTCCCTGTGCAGTGCATTTACAGTCTCACCTGCTAGTTGCACAACCCCAGGCCTGGCTCCACTAGACACTGCTCTTACAGGGCCTTAGGGAAATGAGCACCAGTGGAATTCTCCAGAACAAACTCTGCCCCAGACTCTGTCCTCTTGCCACCTGGCCCTGGGATGCCCATACTCCCGTTACCACCCCCCACCCAACTTCCCTCTTCCTTGTTACAAGCTGGTGGCATTAAGTATCCTTTGGGGAAAACAGAGACTTAGAGGGTCCGAGCTGATCTCCTGGTTCTGGAGTCTCCTTCCAAGGCCAAACTTTGAAGAGTGTGGGTTTCGTTTTATGAACAGCAATGCCTGCCTACCTGCTCAAATATCTTCTCTCATAGGCCTCAGAAGCCTGTCTATTTTGTCACAAGTAATTTAATGACAAAGATGCTGACTTGTCTCTGAGAGGTCCTTAGTTATCTGGAAGGTAACAGGAATTGTAACAGGAACTGACTTATTCCAAGAATGTGCTGCCTGCCAAACTTGAACCTGTGGGGAGTGATATGTACTGTATCTAGGCCAGATGCTAGGTATGGGGGGGCAGGGGCGGGAATAGTCTCTAATCTCTGCTCCTGCATCAAACCTCCAAGTCCACTATTAGAGTACCTCCCTTGGATTAAAGTTTTAACAGGCCAGTACTGCAAGTTTCCCAGTTTCTAATCCTTTTGTGGCGTCAAGATTGGAGGTAGATGAATCAATAACCTGCTTTATGAAGATGGCACAACCTGCCTTGCTGAAAGTGAAGAATACTTGAAGTTCTTACTGAAGAAGATTGAAGACTGCAGCCTTCAGTATGGATTAGACCTCAACATAAAGAAAGTAAAAGTCCTCTCAACTGGACCAATAAACATTGTGATAAATTGTGAAAAGACTAAAGTTGTCAAGGATTCCTTATCTGCAGTCGATATCCGTGGAAGCAGCGGTTTGAGAAATCAGAAGACATATTGCAAATTGATGGCAAAAGACCTCTTTAAAGCCTTGAAAAGCAAAAATTCACCTTAAAGACTAAGCTGAGTCTGACTTAAGCTATGATGTTTCCAGTTGCCTCATGTGTATGTCAAATCTGGACAATGAACAAGGAAGACTGTAAAAGAATCAGTGCTTGAATTGTGGTGTTGGAGAATAATGAGTGTACCATGGAGTCCCATAAGAACAAGCAGATCTGCTTTGGAAGAAGTACAGCCAGAATTCTTCTTGGAAGCACAGATGTTGAGACTTTGTCTCACATATTTTGGACATGTTATCAGAGGGAATCAGTTCCTGGAGAAGGACATCAAACTTGGTTTAGTAGAGGGCCAGTGAAAAAGAAGAAGACCCTCGTGGAGATGGACTCACAGTAGTTGCAACAAGGGGCTGAAGTATAACTAACACCGATTGTCAGGATGGCGCAGGGCTGGGCAGTGTTTTGTTCTATTTTAAGTAGAATCACTATGAGTCAGAACTGACTTGATGGCACATAACAAGGAAAAAAGCAGGATGTGTGTAAGCAGCCACTGCACTTTATAAAGTGAAACACACACTCTTCAAAGTTTGGCCAGGGAAGGAGACTCTAGGATCAGGAGATGAGCTCAAACTGGTCTGCTTTTGAGTTTTCTTTGAAACCCATTGAGTTGATTCCAAATTGCATTGGCCCTATAGGACAGAGTAGAACTGCCTCATAAGGTTTGCAGGGCTGTAATCATCAGGGAAACAGACTGCCACATCTTTCTTGAGGGGAGAGGCTGGGAGGTTTGAACCATTGATCTTTCTTAGCAGCCAGGTATGTTAAATACTGTACCACTGGAGGACTTCAGCATAACTTGAGTACTCCTTCCATCTTAACTCAATACTGCAAGGATAGAGAAGCTGGGGCGGGGGGTGGGGGACCATGCTCTTAGGCGAATTCCAGGCCAATTGGCACAACTAGCGTTTTGCTAAGAGAGCTCTCTGCACCCCACATTGGTGAGTGGCATCTGGGGTCTTAAAAGCTGTCAAGCTGCCATCCGAGGACACAGCAAATGGTCCCAACTCAGCAGGAACGCATGCTCACCCAGGGCCAAAATGACATGCGGTAAAGACAACTGAGAAGACAGAGAGACCCACAAGATGGGTGCCTACATCGACCTGGGACCGGAAGAACTGGATGGTGCCCGGCCACCACCAGTGATAGCCATGACGGAGCTCACAGAGAGGAGCCTCACTGGCAACACAAGAATAAAAAGAGATGCATCATGAGATCTCCACTAAAAGACCTCAATTGATGGTCCAGCGGTTTTGGGGTTCCTCTGAGAGCATGGCCCCCGGCCCTGATGCTGCCTGTTCCCATAAATTATAATAAAGGTCCACTCTTTGGACAGGAATGGAATGGACTTGGCAATGCAGAGTAACCATATGTTGGAAGCACTTTATGGTTCTATACATCTATAGGATATCATCTTGCTGACCTCTGGCTGGAGGAAGGGGAGTGGACGGAGAGGAGGGGAAAAGAGACTGTTGGGAGGATGAGACATGTATGGAGCAGAGAGGAATAGTGTGCAGTCACCGGACAGGGAGAGCAGTGGAAGCTGCATATAGGGGGGCATGTAAATTTACATGTGAATGTACAGTTTTACTCAGTTATGTTAAATAAAAAAAATATTGTACCACTGGAGCTTCTGCATTTTTCTTGAAGAATGCTAATTGTTTCAACTATTCACGGTGACAACTTAGGTCTTGTCCAGAATTTTTACGCAGTGTGTGTGTTTAAGTTACCCTTGGTGTGAGGTGGAGTATACGTTCAACTGCAGGGCAGGTGGAAGGCTGTGATAAACTGGGGAGCAGATTTCTTTATGGGTGTTTTCCTTTTCTTGTTTTGGCTGGGAGCCATTTATGTCAGAATATGGTGTCTACCAGGCAGGGTGAATGGAACTAATGTCCCAGGTGCAAGGGACAGTAGCTCTGTACTAATTGATAGGGAGTGAGTGCTCCTGGAAGAAGACAGATGTTGACCATCTCCCTTCTGTTTCAAGAAGGACTGATAAGCCTCGCCTACGTGATGAACATCACTGATTGTCTACCAAACTTCATTCTCCCATTCTTTCCAAATTATTCAGTTGTAGCTAATGATTCATTTGTAGCCAGCCAGAAACTGTATTTCTAGACTCCCTTGTGGCTACACAGACCATGTGACTTAGTGAAGGGATGGTGTGTGTTATTCTCAGGTCTGTGCTCCTCCGTGCTCTCTTCCTGTTCTCACCACCTGGAACTCAAATGTGTCTATAGATGAGGAAAGTGTCTTAGGGCTGGGAAAGCAACATGATGGTGAGAACCAGGGGATGTACTGTGTGGAGCAAAAACACCTGCCAACTGAGCTACCCATGGGGAGTTGTTAGACAGGCTAAAGGAGCATCTTTGTTATAGCAGTTAGGCCTTTACCCATATACCCACTGCTATGGATTGAATTACATGTCCGTAAAATATGTGTTGTGAATCCTGATATCTGTGCATGTGGTTCCCCCAGGCATCTGTTAGTTTGTCATATTGTAGGGGCTTGAGTGTTGCAGTGATGATGGAAGCCATGCTACTGGCATTCAAATACCAGCAGGATCATCCACAGTGGACAGGTTTCAGCTGAGCTTCCAGACTAACACAGACTAGGAAGAAGAACCCAGCAGTCTACTGCTGAAAAGAATTAGCCAGTGCAAACCTTATGAATAGCAGGGGAACACTGTCTGATATAGCAGGAAGAGAGACGCCCCCAAAGGCACTCCAAAGATTACTGGGAAATAGCTGCCTCCTCAAAGTAGAATCGACCTTAATGATGTGGGTGGAGTTAAGTTTTCAGAACCTTCATTTACTGATGTGGCATGATTCAAAATGAGAAGAAACAGCTGCAAACATCCATTAATAATTGAAATGTGGAATAATAATTGGAATGTATGAAGTATAAATATAGGAAAGCTGCAAAGTATCAAAAATGAAATAGAAAACATAAATATTAATATCCTAAGCATTAGTGAACTGAAATGGACTGATATTGGCCATTTTGAGTCAGTTATGTGGTCTACTATGCCAGGAATGACAAACTGAAGAGGAATGACATTGCATTTATCATCAAAAAGAACATTTAAAAATCTATCCTGGCATATGGTGCTGTCAGTGATCCTGGAGTCTGGTGCTGTCATACTGCCCACCACGGATGATACCCATATTGGCACAAGGAAGATTAGTTCATATGACTACTATTCAAATTTATGTACCAACCACTAAGACCAAAGGTGAAGAAAATGAAGACTTTTTTTAAATCAACTTCTGCAGTCTTTTTTTTAAAAAAAAAAAATATTTATTTATTGTGATCCAAGCTGGATCAGACTCAACGGCACTTGGCTTGGCTGGCTTAATGTGATCCAGTGAAAGTGTACAATCCAGTTTAAATTCACATGCCTGCCTATGTGCAGCTCCTATTGTTCTCCTTGCTCGGTGAGAGCACACTCCTCCTTTCTGTTCTATACGTGTCATATCCTCTTAATCATCTCCTGTCCCCTCTTCTCCACCCTCTCCATGCCCCTCTAGTAAGAGGCCAGTAGGATGACGTCTTACAGATGCATAGAACCATAAAGTGCACACATGATACGGTCACTCTGCAGTCTTAAATTGATTGAATAGGTACAATCAAGATGCATTCAGAATTACTGGTGATTGGAATGTGAAAGTTGGAAACAAAGAAAAAGGATCAGTAGTTGTAAAATATGACCTCGTTGGTAGAAACCGTGCTGGAGATCTGAAAGAATTTTGCAAGACCAATGACTTCTTCATTGCAAATAGCTTTTTTCACCAATGTAAACAGTGACTATATACACAGACCTTGTCTGGTGGAATACACAGGAATCAAAATGACTACATCTATGGAAAGGGGCAACAGAGAAGCTCAATATCATCAGTCAGAATAAGACTAGGGACCAACTGCAGAACAGACCATCAATTGCTCATATGGGAGTTCAAAGTGAAACTTTAAAGAAATTAGTACAAACTGGTAAGAGCCGAAGTATAACCTTGAGTATATCCCACCTGAGGTTAGAGACCATCTCAAAAACAGAGCTGATGTGTTGAACACTGTTTTAGTCATCTAGTGCTGCTCTAATGGAAATACCACAAAGTGGATGGCTGTAGGAAAGTTTATTTTCATACAGTCTGGCAGGCTACAAGTCCAAATTCAGGGAGTCCATTCCAGGGGAAGGCTTTCCTTCTGTCAGCTCTGGAGGAAAGTCCTGGTATTGCATCAGTCTTTGTTCAGGGAAAGTCTTGACACAGGAGCCTTAGGTCTGAAGGACACTCTACTCCTGGTGCTGCTTTCTTGATAGTGTGGGGATCTGAATTTTCTGCCTGCTTTGCTTTCCTTTCATCTCTTGTAAGATAAAAAGATAAAGGGTGGTGGTGCAAGCCATACTCCAGGAAAACGCCCTTTACAATGGAGCAGGGAAGTGACCTTGTGAAGGGATTTACAGTCCCACCCTAATCCCTTTAACACCTAGCGTGATAAAATCACAAAATAGAGGGCGATCATAAAATATTGGGAATGATGGTCCAAGCCAACTGACTACACATGTTTTGGGGGATACAGTTCAATCCACGACAGACACTAATGACTGAAGACAAGCTGTGGAATGACATCGTGGACATCATACATGAAGGAAGCAAGAGGTCATTAAAAAGACAGGAAAGGCCAAAAGATGTCAGAAGAGACTGAAACTTGTTCTTGGATGTTGAGTAGCTATCTGGAAAGGAAAGAATAATAAAGTAAAAGCTGAAGAGACTTCAAAGGGCAGCTCTGGAAGACAAAGTAGAGTATTCTGATGACATATGGAGAGGTAGGGTAGTCATGTAGCACACTTCTGGCCAGTCTAAGGATTTGTGGGAAAGCTTTTGCTTTTTTGATAGAAGTATGGTCTTTGGCATTTGTCTGTCTGTAATGTAAATCTGAATTCTGGAAGGACAACAGCAACTCAGTGCAACTTGTTAGCATTTACTGGAGGTGACGTTTTATGCAGAATGTGTCAGTTGACCCTATGAGGAGTCACTCTAATCCCTATTTTCATTGTTAGTTGCTGTCCAGTTGACTGTGACTCCCTGCTACCCACGTACAAAAGAACAAAATGCTGCCTGGTACTAGTGCTATCTGCATGATCATTGGTGGGCTCTAGTCCATTGTTGAGGCTCCTGGGTATTTTGAGTGCCTTATGACTTAGTGGGTTTATCTTTCAGCACTATATTGGGCACTCTTTGGTTGTGATCTTGTGGAGTGTACATTTATTTTACCCTTGGAAGTTAAGTGCCTTTGATAAAGACTTTAGACTATAATTAACTGACAGGTTAGCTGAGATGATGAGGTGACATGGAAGCTCATGGGCTTCCTGGTTGGTGAAAGACATTCATGCATATGAGAGGGCAATGAGTCCCTTTCTGGGACATAGAAGCTCTACACTGTGGACCCTCTCAAACCCTGGCCTATATGTTCCTTCATTTGTATGAGGACTGCCAGTTAAGTTTGCAAACTCATCCTAGAAAAAGGGCCGCATACCTCATTGCTGAGTATCACTATGGTCACCATCCAAGTACTCCTCTTGGGAAGCTGTGCACCAGCACTAGTGCTTAATCCACCCTTCAAAGCAATTTTGGAACTCTTTTTGTGGAATGACCTTCAGAGCTGTCATTGTATTACCCTTGATTTCCTGAATGACATCAAAATATTTTCCTTTCAGTATTTCCTTCATCTTCAGGTAAAGAAAAAAGTCATTGGGGTCCAGATAAGGTGAGTAGGGAGGGTGTTCCAATACAGTTATTTGTTTACTGGCTAAAAACTCCCTTACAGAGAACTATATAGTTAAGTTCATGAACTTGACACCTTGCTACCATACACACTGGTCATTTCAGAAAGAGTTCCAAAATTACTTTGAAGGGTGGACAAGGTGCTGGCATCGGTGCATAGCTTCCCAAGGAGAGTCCTTCGAAGGTGACCAGAGTGCTATTCAGGAATGCGGTACATAACATTTAGAACAATTAAGTTCATGGACTTAAATGTTGGACCTCCTATCCTTTTTTTTTCTACAATAAAGTGGTAACAGTGAATTCTCTGAGCTGTTGTGGTGAATAATTGAACCTAAGGGAGGAGTGGGAGCCAGAGGTACCAAGGTACCACTAGGTGGACTTGAACTTCCAATTTCCAGTTAGCAGCTGAGTACGTTAACTGCTTGCACCACTCAGGTACTCCTAGAGGCAATAATTGCTAATATTCTGGAATCCCTGGGTAACACAAATGGCTAATGGCTCTACTACTAGTCAAAAAGTTGGCATTTAAACCTACCCAAAGGCACCTCGGAAGACAAGCCTGGTGATTTGCTTCCCCAAAATCAAAACCTTGAAAACACTATGGAACACAGCTGTACTCTGACAGACAAGGGCTTGCCATGTGTTGGAACTGACTTGATGACGATTAACAGCAGTAGTAATTGAGCTCTTATTGTGTACCACATTGTGCCTGAATTAATTTTTCTAATCCTTATGATAGCTCTCTGACATAGGCATTCTTTTCTTTTTTTATGATTAAGTGAAAGTATACAATCCAAGTCAATTTTGCATGCCCGCCTCTCTGCAGATCTATTTTCCTCACCCTGTGACAGCATACTCCTCCTTTTCACTCTTTACTTTCAGTATCCACTTAATGAACACCTGTCCCCTCCTCTCCACCCTCTCCTGTCTCCTCTAGAAAGAAACCAGTAGGACAGCCTCCTGTATATGTATAAAACCATAAAGTGCACGCACTACATGCTCACTCTGTGTACTCAAGTCCAGCCCATTCTTTGTCTGAAGTGTTGACCTCAGTACTGGTTTCAGGTCTGGGCTAGCAGCAAGTCTAGGAGCTGTGTTCCCAGGGGGCCCTCCAGGCTGTTGGACTGTAAGTTCAGGTCTTTTAATAGAGTTCTTGATCTACACACCACTTTTTCTCATGCTACATCAAGGCCTCTGTATTGCATTGCCTGTCAGGGCTGTCTTTAGTGGAGGCGGGGAAACGTCTGGTTCTCTGGTCTCATACCGATGTAGCCTCCCAATCATATGGGTTCTTTAGTCTCCTGGGCTCATTTTTCCTCATGTGTTTGGTATTCTCAGTTGTCACCTGTTCCAGGTGGGTTGGGACCAGTTGATCCTCAGGTGGCAGCCTGCTGGTTTTTAAGACCCAGAGGCCACTCACCAATATGGGGTGCAGAAGACTGTCTTAGAAAAAAACTAGTTATGCCAATTAACCTCGATGTCCCCGTGACATGGATACTCTTATTATCCTATTTTATGGAGGAACAAAAGTGAGGCCCAGAGAGGTCAACTAACATGCCTCAGGTCATATGGGCTAGTAAGCGTCAGAGCAGGATAGAACCTTTGCTGACTGACTAACACACTTACTGCCACTAATGCTATACTGTCTCTCCTTGTTCATATGACACTTTATAGTTTACAATGCATTTTGTATACATTAAAAAAAAAAAGCTCTCAAAGCTTCAGAAATGCGAAATACCTTAGAGATTATCTGCTCCAAAATCTTCACATTACAGACAAGGAAACAAGTCCAGAGACAGTGTGTGAGTTGGTGAGTTGCCCAGGGTCATACAGCTTATAAAGGAGTAACACAGAACTGCAACTCAGCTCTCTCCCAGTTGCTTACAGTTCCAGCACACTCCAAGATCCATCCCTGGACTATAAGCCCAGTGAGTCCTCAATTTGCTCTTCCATATAAGGGGATAATAAGAGTGCCCATCTCCCCAGAGTTCCCCTGAGGCTGAGAGGAACTAATTCATGCAGGTGGTTCAAGTGATGATATGGCACACATGTTGTTAGTTGCCACAGGCATAGTTGAGCCTTTGGTGCCTGGCACAGTGCCTAGCACACAGTAGGTACTCAGGAAATGTATAATGAATGACTGTTGGCTGATGCTTGTGTTATTATTAGATCCACTATCTCGTTCCAATATGTCTCTGGTATTTCCCATGACATGTAGCATGATACTTGGAACATAGTAGGTGTTCTGGAAATGAAGGAACAGAGTATTCTAGAAGCTGACTTAGCACTTAACTCTAAAAATGGGAGCGAGCCACTGTGGCCTCCCTTCCACCACCCTCAGCCAATGATTCTGTCTTCCTGGAGAAGTAGTGTGGTATGGAGTACAGCCCACAGATTCTAGCTTCTGGCCTGGTGCATAGAATACCCGATTTCCTTCAGGGAGTGCCCTCCCTTGACTACTGCAGTCTATGGGAGCCATCAGTCTAGGTGTCTATTCTTTTGTAGCCAAGGAGGTGGGTACCTGGCCCAGGCCAGGCCAGTGAGCCAACTGCTCACTTGTCTCTAAAATTGAATCTGGAGCAAAAGCAAGAAGAAGCTAAGAATGAATAGCGCTGATTCATGGTATTAACAAAGTCCTCAAGGGCCATTTACCATTTTCTGCCACTGTAACACCCCCCCCCCCCCAGTGCTACCCTTTTTGCCTTCTTTCCCATCCTTGATCTTCAGCTTTTTCTGCAGTTCTGGGAGCTCCTCTCAATTTTTCCAGCAACTTCCTTTTTGCCTAAGTTGGTTAGGCAAGTCTTTATCTGTTGGCTGCCGTCAGAGAGAACCCCTAGTTCTGTGGGTATTTCCCTCTGGAAAAGCAGGAGCCAGGGGCACCAGGAGATCCCTGCCAGCTCTGGGAAGTGAGTCCAGGCACCACAGCCCCATCTCTTCCTCACATTCTGGGCTTCCAAGAACAGGGAGGAGAAGGGAAAAGGGCAGGGAGGCAGGAAGTACACACAAGAGTGTGTTAACATTGCCACGTTTGCAAAAGCACTTCAGGAAGGCAAATGCAGGTCAAGGTTGAGTTCAGTCTCTGCATCTTTGCTCTAAACCTGGTGGTGAAGGTGTGGCTGGTGTGGATACTGGGAAATTTGAAATCAGTTTCACATCCTATTTCTGATTACTTTTTCTGCCTGTCCTCTCTACCCCTCCTGCTGGCATGAGTTCCCCAAGCCACTTGGTAACATGCTCTTTGTGCAGTGCATGCACTTCATGGGGCAACTTCGCTGCGATATGGATGGCTCTTCTGCTCTTTAGTGGGTTCTGAATGGTCCTAAATGGTCATGAAGGAGTCCTGGTGGAGCAATGGTTAAGTGTTCAGCTGCTAACCAAAAAATTGGCTGCTTGAACCCACCCAGCAACTCTGTGGGAGAAATCTGCCCCTGTCAGGATGATAACTTAGAAAACCCTATGAGGCAGTTATACTCTGTCATGTGGGGTCGCTGAGAGTTAGAACTGACTTGGCAGTGCCTAACACAACAAATGGAAGTGGTGAACCCAAGTTGGGTATATAAATGAATGAGTGGGCAGAGCCAACGTAGTGCTACAGACAGGAGCACCATGCCATCCCACCACAGCAAAAACCTGAAAATTGAAGTAAAACAGAGACAAGCATCAGTCCTGGAATGTTAAGCATCAAGTGAAGGGATAAAGAACTCAAACAAGCACCAAACAGAGTGAGAAATTGACAGACAGGCAGAGAAGGAAGAGATACACAGAGTGGAGTTCACCTACCAGCTAAGAGGTGTGGATTTGCTGTCTTGGACTCCTTAGCCACCGAGAAGAGCAGACAGGGAGCACAGGAAGGCAGCTTCAGGGAGCTCCCAGCAGGAGACAGAGCACCTAGCAACCAGCGATACATACTTTCTACCTCCAAAACTTTTTCCCCTCTGCTGCTTAACAGGTTGCTGGTTGGGGAGGCTCTAGTTCCTTGCCGCTTGGATTCTCTCTGCCCACACTGGCCACCTCCTTCCATAACACTTTTTTTTCCTGTTGTTGTCTTTTTTAGCTTCTTCTCTTTCTCTCTCCTCCTTCATTTCCTTTCTTTTGAACACCTGGCTCTGTGTTGACAGGCTGTGAAGTGTCACTCAGCTGGGGAACTACTTCCCTGGTCTGTGCCACCACACCAGTGGGCATTTTTGCTGTTCTTCTTCATTTCTCAGTTTCTTCTGTCTTTCTTCTTTTCCTGTCTCCTGAGTACCTGGTGCTGTGTGCCATCCCTTCTCTTTCTAGGCAGGCTATGCAGTGACACTTGGCTTGAGAACCACTTCCTGGGTCTGTGCCCCAAGCCAGTGGACTCCCTGGGATATTTTGTTTCCCTTTTCTTCATTTCTTGTCTCTTCCTTCCTTTCTTTCCTCTTGAAATACTGACACCATGTGCTGTCTCTCCTTCTCGATAGGCTGTGTAGTGCTGAGAGGCTGGGGAGCCACTTCCATGGTTCATGCCACCATACCAGTGGGCTCCCTAGGGGAATTTTTTCTTTTTCTCTTCTTCACCTGCCTTCAATTCTTATCTTTCTCTACCTTCCTTCCTTACTCTTTTCCTGACCACCTGGCACTGTGTGTCATCTCCACTCCTTCCTAACCAGCTGTGCAACACTGCTTGGCTGGGGACCTGCTTCTGATGAATTCCCTTGGGGTATTTTTTCTTTCTTCTTCTTTTTTTTCTCTTTGTACCTTCCTTCCTTACCTTTCCCCCCAAAACCTGGCACCATGTGCCATTTCTACTCATTCTTTATGGGGTGGATAGGGACTGATTCTGGGGGCTCCTTTGGAGCATTTTTTTTCTTTCTTTTTGTCCTCAGTTTCTTCTCTCTCTCTCCTTTCTTTCTTCCCAACCATCTGGCATCTTTTCATTTTCCTTCCGTTTTTCCTGTTTCTTGTCTCTTTCTCCAGTCCTTCCATTTCTGTCTCACAACTACCTGGCCACGTGTTCCTCTCTCTCTTTTTCATCTAGTTTCTTGTCTCTTTATCCCTTCCTTTCTTTCTACAGCCCACCTAGCCTTGTGTACTTATCTTTCTTTTTGTGATGGGCTGAGCCTCATTGCCTGGCTAGAAGGCCAGTGTCATATGGCTTCCTGGGTCTGTACCACTCTCTAATGGTAGGCTCTTTCAGCATTTTTTTTGTCTTCTGTTTCTCTCTTCTTTCTTTTCTTTTCCACATCCACTTAGCTTCACGCATCACCACTTCCCCCCTTCTGCTTATCTGCATCATACACTGAGCATCACACCTCTGGGCAACACACGCATAATCTGCTGAGTTTACCGTGCACTTATTACTAATTCCAACCTGTCAGCCCAAGTATGTGCCACAAACAATCCATCCCAGCCCCTCTTCCTCTGCTAGGCTTGCCTTGCTGGCCCAAAGCTGAGCAACTGGCCCTGCCCATTGGACAAGGTAGTCAGAAGTACGGCTGACCACAGACAAGCTAAAAACAAAGAATGCTCAGCCTGTCTGATGAGCATAACCAAATAAAACAAACAAGCAGGATGAAACAAACAAGTCTACAATCAACAAATGAAGAAAATAATCACTGAATGTCCTGAAGATCATAGACAATATCAAAAACACATAAATGAATAGGACAGGATGGTTCTGGTAGGTGTCCAAAATAAAACATCAGATGAACTTCCAGTAGAAGAAGATACTGGAACTACATGATAGGAAATTCAAATCTCTGATATTTGGATCTGTCCAAGAATCAAAGGATAAAGCAGACAAAAATGAGGAAAAAAATAGAGAAGCATGGAAAAGACAGACAAAACAATGGAATAATTCAGGGAACTAATAGAGGAACAAAGTGCCAACATAAACTCTCAACTAGAAATCATATAAAAATAGCAATTAGAAATTTAAAAAATAAACAAGATTTCAGAAATGAAAAGTATCATGGAATGTTTGAGGAACAGGTTTGAAACAGTGAAAGACGGAATCAATGAAATTGAAGAAAAATACTTGGAAACCACTTTTTCTGAGGAAAAATCATGGAAGAAAAACAAAGATAAATGTTTTAGTCAGCTAAAGTTGCTCTAACAGACATACCACAGAGTGGACAGCTTTAACAAAGGGAGGTTTATTCTTACACAGACTGGTAGGCTACAAGTCCAAATTCAGGATGTCTGCTCCAGGGGAAGGCTTTTCCTATTGTTGACTCTGGAGGAAAGTCTGGTATTGCATCAGTCTTTGTCCAGGGAGCATCTTGGCACAGGAACCTCAGGTCTGAAGTATGTGCTTCTCTCCCAGCACTGCTTTGTTGATGGTACGAGGTTCCCCATTCTCAGCCTGCTTCCTTTCCTTGTTTCTCTTACACGATGAAAGGATTAAGGGTGAGGCAAGCCATACTCCAGGGAAACTCCCTTTACAGTGGAGTATGGAGGTAATTGTAGAAAGTGATTTACAGTCCCACTCTAATCCTTTAACATACAGTATAGGAAAACCACATAATGAAGGACAGTCACAGGATACTGGGAATCATGGCCCAGCCACGTGGCTACACCTATTTTGGGGGGGGACACAATTCAATCCATGACATCCCACCCTTTGGCAGCCCCAAAATCACATCATTGAAATATGCAACACATTCATCAAATATGATAGAAGTCTTAAATCAGTTCCAAATACAAAATACAAAAGGTCTTCTACATCTGTGAAACCTAGAAGGTAAGCTATCTGCTTCTAAAGGTCCAGTGGCAGAGCAGGCACAAGTCAGACCTTCCATTACAAATGGGAGAAATTGCAGGGAAAGAAGGCATTAACAGTCAACAGATAAGTCAGCAGAACAAATTGCCTTAGCCCTCAAAGCTAGGAGAATACTCTTACATTTTCTGAGACACTCTACACAATGGCCCTGCCCTCCAGCCTCTAGCTATTGGCCACACTTTCTGGATTTTGAATGGAGACCTCCAGCCCTGTACTACAACTCTGCCTTCAAGGCCCACTTGGACAGAAGCTCTGCCCCCTTGGCTTTAGGTGCACCCTGATCCCAATAAATGAAAGAAGACCCTAAGAACAATGTGGGATACAACTAAAAGTAAAGATTTTCAAGTGACTGAAGATCCAGAAGAAGGGGAGAAAATAGAAAACACAGAAAGGATCATTGAAAAGTTGCTAGTGAAATACTTCCCTAATATTACAACAGATGAAAAGCTGATCTGATTGTCCAATAAGCTCCAAAAAAAACATATAGGATAGACCCCAAAAGAAAATCACCAAGGCATATCCTAATCATACTTGCTAAAACCAAAGACAAAGGAAGAATTCTGAGAGTGGCTTGAGAAAAATGAAAAGTCGTATACAGAGGGGAAACAAGACTTAGTTCTGATTACTTGGCAGAAATTATATATATACTCATGCAATAGGATGACATATAAAACCTTGCAAAAAAGAACAGTACCTATCAAGAATAGTGTGTCCTGCAAAATCCTTATTCAAATATTCCAGATAAGTAGAAATTAACAGAATATGTAGAAACCAAACCAAGTCTACAAGAATTACTAAAGGGAGTCCTTTGGCTAGAGAACAAACAACATCAGATGATGGCCTGAATCTAGGAGGCAAGACCTCATCAGTCAGATATCAATCTAGGTAACAAACTTTCAAAGATTAACCCAGGCTGAAAGATTTATAATAGGGAACCAGAGAGGTTAATCTGTAAATGATAATGTCAGAACAATAAAAGAGGGAATAAACAGTGCAGGTGTGAAACTTTCAAATGGAGGGGAAGTTGAGGCCATACTAACTAATAAAAGCCTGGTCCAAATTTAAGAAGAGAAAGGCAAATTTCAAGGTAACCACAAAGAAAGTTAACAAAACTAGTCATCAAAATAAAGAAGAACAAAAATACAGTCTTAGTAAACACAAAATCTACAAAAAGAAATGGAAAAAAATCCACAGACAAAAGGAATTCAGCATAGGAGAGTAAGAGGAACAAAGAAAACGTCAGCACCACAAAAGAAAAAAAAGCACTACAAAATGAAAGCAATAATCTCACATCTGTCAGTAAGTACACTGACAATAAGTGGCCTAAATGCACCCATAAAGAGACACAGAGTGACAGAATGGATTAAAAAACAGGATCTATCACTAAGCTGTCTACAAGAGACACATCTTAAAAACAAATACATAAATGTATTTAAATTTATTAGAAATGGAAGGATGAAAAAGTACATCAAGTAAACAGCTAGCAGAAAAAGAGCAGGAGTGGCAATACTAATCTCAGATAAAATAGACTGTGAAATAAAATCCACAATAGAAAACAAAGAAGATCATTATATTATGATTAAAAAGACAATCCATCAGGAAGACATTGCCATAGTAAATATCTGTGCACTCAATGACAGGGCTCCAAAATACATAAAACAAACTTAACAGAACTGAAAAGAGAAGCGAACAATTCCACAGTACTAGAGACTTCAGCATACCACTCTCTGTAAAGAATGGAACATGTAGAAAGAAACTCAACAGAGATACAGAAGATCTAAATATCACAATCAGCCAACTTGACCTCATAGACATATATAGAACCCTCTACCCAACAACTGAAAAAATACACATTCTTTTCCAATGTACACGGAATGTTCTCCAGAATAGTCCACATCCTGGGCCACAAAGCAACCCTCAAAAAAATCCAAACACTGAGATAATAAAAGTATCTTCTCTGATCACAAAGTCATCAAAGCAGAAATTAATGACAGGAGAGCAAGGGAAAAAAAATCAAATATATATTAACAGAATAACACCCTGCTTAAAATCCACTGGGTTTTAAGAAGATATAAAAATATTCTTAAAATTAAATGGAATGAAAACATGATATACCAAAATCTTTGGAACACACCAAAGGCTGTATTCAGAAGTCAATTTATAGCAATAGATGCACACATCAGAAAAGAAGAAAGGGACAAAATCAAGATACTAGCTACACAAGTAGAACAAATAGAAACAGAACTGGAGAAACCTACAGCCACCAGAAGAAAGAAAATAGTAAAGATGAGAGTAGAAATAAATGAAATAAGGATCAGAAAAACAATAGAAAGAATCAGCAAAACCAAAGGCTGTTTTTTTAAAAGAATCAACAAAGTATTGATCAAGTTGATGAAAGAAAAACAGGAGAAATTGCAAATAACCCAAATAATAAATGAAATGGGGAACATTACAAAAGAGCCAACTGAAATAAAAAGAACTTAACAGAATACTATTAAAAACTATAGTCCAACAAATTTGAAAATACAGAGAAATGGACAAGTATGTAGAAACACACTACCTGCCCAACTAAGACTAACTGATGTTGAAAATCTGGACAGACTCATAACAAGAGACTGAAGAGGTGGTTAAGAAAACTCACAACAACAACAAAAACCCTGATCCAGCTGTCTTCACTGGAGAATTCTATTGAACAGTGAGAGAAGAGCTGACACCAGTACTATTCAAACTACAAGTATTTCAAAACATAGAAAAGGAAGGGATGCTTCTGAATTCATTTTGTGATACCAGCAGAACTCTGATACCAAAACCAGCACAGACACGACAAAAAAAGAAAATTACAGGCCAATATCTTTTGTGATTATAGATGCAAAAATTCTCCACAAAATTCTAGCCAATAGAATTCAACATCATACTGAAAAAATAATATACCACAACCAAGTAGGATTCATGCCATGTGTGCAAGGATGGTTCAGTATCAGAAAGTCAGTCAGTGTAATTAACCACATAAATAAAAGAATTACATGATCATCTCAATAGATGCAGAAAAGGCATTCAGCAAAGTCCAACATCTGTTCCTGATAAAAACTCTCAATAAAATAGATATAGAAAGTAAATTCCTCAACATAGTAAAGGGTATCTACACAAAAACAATAGCCAACATCAATCTTAATGGACAGAGGCTGAAAACATACCTCTTGAGAACAGGAACAAGGCAAGGGTGCCCTTTATCACCATTTTTATTTAACATTGTGTTTAAAGTACTAGCTAGAGATACAAGGCAAGAAAAAGAAATAAAGGGCATCAAAGTTGGTATTGAAAAAGTAAAACTGTTCCATCAGATCAAACAGCTTGCTTAATTTTTCCTTTTGTTCTGCTGCATTTTGTATACAGTCTAGAAGGGCTCTGTATATAATCATCTTGTATTTACCTTCTGATGATTTCAGAAAAGTTTCTTCATCTGGAAAACTCCTTGATTGTTTTGTTTGGGAGCCTTCTGAAGCCATGGGTGATTACTTGTGTGACACAAGTGTCTGTTGCTTTTTGGGCACCATGTAAGTAAGTAGAGGCTGGGAGAGATACTGTGAGGATGGACTGCAGATGTTTCTCTAGGCTGTCTTAAAATGTAAAGCAAAAGGTATGTGACCACTTCCCAAGTCAGTCAGGTTTTCAGGTGTAGAGGTCCCTCTTCCCAGCTGGCAAAGTTAGCACCTCTATATCCAACCCCAGATGACACAGACTAGTTTAAAATACAGCAATGCTACTGCCCTGTTGGTCTCTGCTGACAGGGCCCAGCCTTAGGCGATGCTGTGTAAACTACTGCTTTTCTGGAAGGAAAGCACTCTCCTGTAGGCAGGCTCTGGCTCCCAAGCTAAGAAATAGGTCCAGCTGCGGCCACCGTATCTAAGAAGGCAGCCTCCACACGGTCGGCAGATAGAGGGGTTAAAGGTGCCAAGAGGTAGTGATTCCTCTGCCTCTATTGCCAAGCCCCCACTGTAGGCAACACTGTGTAAACTACTGCTTTTCTGTCAGAGAAGCTCTGTCCTGTTTGCAGGTGCTGGCTCCCAGGCTAAGAATTAAGTCCCACTAAAATCTGTGTATCCAACATGGCGTCCTGCACACTGGCAGTGCGATTCCTTACAAACCCCGCTGTGGTGGTGATAAAAAGACAGGCCCAAAGTGGCTAGATTAACAGAGTCCTAAGCCTGACTCTCAAAATATGGGAATTTCATCTGCATTCCACCAGCAGTGAGTCTGAGTCTAGCCACTAGGCAAGACCCAGCTCCATGTGCTGGCCAAGACAGAGAAGAAAAAGTCAAAATGGTGTGTTTACCTTCAGTCCATGAGAGCCAGGGCTAGCCAGGAGTGGAAGTCAGCAAAAGAGAGGAGGTTTTTCGTTCAGTGGTATGAAGTCCAAGTTAAGACCCCTGTGCCGTGTCACAGGGGCTCCCTAGGTGACTAGAAGGCTCCATTTGATTATCACTTTAGGTCTTGGTTTCCAGAGGGATGTAAGGAGATGTGTGCTTAGTCTGCCATCTTAACTCTGCCTCTCTGAAGAAGTAAAACTGTCCTTATTTGCAGATGATATGTGTCATGGACTGAATTGTGTCCCTCCAAAAATGTGTGTGTTGATTTAACATGGCTGAGTCCCAACATGGTGCCATTCCTCCCACCTGTTGTGAATCCTGCCTTGGTGATAATGGATGATGGAGAAAGAGCAACATTTGTGTTGGTGAGGCAGGACTCAAGCTACAAGCTTGTGGAGTATAAGGGAGAGAAGTGAGCAGAGGAAGTTGGGAACCTCATACCACCAAGAGAGAAGCACCCAGAGCACAGCTCGTCCTTTAGACCCGAGGTTCCTGTGCTGAGATGCTCTCACTGGAGGTGTACTTGTTGTACCAGACTGTGATGATTTCTCATGTTCAGTGGACTTGTAGCCTGTTAATGGATTTGTGGCTTACCAGACCATGACAATAAAAGCTTCTCTTTGTGAAGCCTTCCACTCGTGGTATTTTCTGTTAGAACAGTACCAGGAAACTAAGACAATATGATACTGTACATAGAAAACCCAAGAGACTCCAAAAGAAAACTACTGGGATTAATAGAAAGATTCAAAAGAGTAGCATAATGTAAGATGAACATACAAAAATCAACTGGACTCTTACATACCAACAGAGAATGATAAAAAAGACATCAGGAAAAAAATTCCATTTTTTAAAAAATGAAACACTTAGGAATAAATCTAACCAGGAATGTAAAATACCTATACCAAGAAAACTACAAAATACTGTTGCAAAACACCAAGAGAGCTGCATAAATGGAAACGTTTACCAAGCTCGCAAATAAGCAGACTCAACATTGTGAAAATGTCTGTTCTACCCAAAGCAGTCTACAAATACAAGAAATCCTGATCTGAATATCAAACACAAACAACAAAACAAACCAAACCCACCAACGTGGAGTGGAAGCTGACTCATGGTGACCCTAGAGGACAGAGGAGAACTGCCCCATAGAGTTTCCAGGAGCACCTGGAGGATTTGAACTGCTGACCATTTGGTTAGCAGACAGAGCATTTAACCACTCTGCCACTAGGGTTTCCACATACTGAAAGCATTCTTTAAAGAAGTGGGAAAATTAAGCATTAACTTTACAAGGAAAAGAACGAGGCCCCGGATAACCAGAACACTACTGAAGAGGAATCAAGTAGGAGGACTACCTGACCTCAGAACCTGCTATACGGCTGTGGTAGTCAGAACAGCCTGGTGCTAGTGCAATGACAGGCACATTGACCAGTGGAACAGATTTGAGAACCCAAATGTAAGACTATCCACCTACAGTCACTTGATCTTTGACAAGGGCCCCAATTCTGTTATACAGGGAAAAGGCAGTGTTTTTATTTTTATTTTTTTCATTGTGTTTTAAGTGAAAGTTTACAATTCTAGTCAGTTTCTCATACAAAAACGTACACACAGTTTTCCATGTGACCTTAGCTGTTTCCTCACACTGTGACAGCACATTCTTCCTCACTGCCACATACTTCCCAGATCCATCTAATTAGCTCTTGTACCCCTCCATCTTCTCATCTCACCTCTGGATAGGAGCTGCCAGTTAGTCTCCTGTATCCGCCCAAACCCAGAAGCACGTTTTTCACCCGCATTACATTATGTCTTATATACCAGTTCAATCTTTGTCTGAGGAGTTGGCTTCCAGAATGGTTTCAGTTCTGAGCTAACAGAGAGATTGGGGGCATGTCTTCCAGCAACCTTCCAGTCTATCTGACTATCAAGTCTGATCTTTTTACTTGAGTTCAAGTTCTGCAGCCTGTATTTTTCCTTCCAGTCAAGGACTCTTTGTTGAGTTCTTTGTAAGGACAGTTTTTGTTGGTGGCTAGGCACCATCTAGTTCTTCCAGTCTCATGTTGATGTAGTTTCTGGTTAATGTGGCCCTTGTACTCACATTTTCCTTCTGGTAAAAGGCAGTCTTTTTTAACATATGATGTTGGCAAAACTGGATGTCAATCTGCAAAAAAATGAAACAGGACCCATACCTGACACCGTACACAAAAACTAATACAAAATAGATCAGAGATCTAAGTATAAAGCCAAAAACTATAAAGGTCATAGAAGAAGAAACAGGATCAGTAGCAGAAGCCAAATATATGGATGGCATTAACAGGACACAAGCCATAACTAACAACTTCAGAAGATAAGCTAGATAACTGGATTCTTCTAAATATTAAACACTTATGCTCATCAAAATCTCTCACCAAAAGAGTAAAAAGAGAACTCACAGGCTAGGAAAAAATTTTGGCTATGACAAATCTGACAAAGGTCTAGTCTCTAAAATCTACAGGCAAATTCACAGCTCTACAAAAGGACAAAAAGTCCAATTAAAACATAGGTAAAGGAAATCAACCAGCAATTCACCAAAGAAGACATTTAAGTGGTTAACAGGCACATGAGGAAATGCTAGCTAGCTGTCTTAGTCATCTAGTGCTGCTATAATAGAAATATCACTGAGACAAGAAAATGAGACAGTGGGACCGGCATAAACCAAATATAATGTAAAACATATGACATGAGATAATAAACCATCTGGAACAAAGCAGCCCGCTTGGCTTTGCCACTTTCTGGAAAGATAAAGTAAGTCACTCAAAGTAGCTAACCAATGTCCTTGAGTTGTTTTTGTAGTAACAGGCTTGCTAAAACGGTTGGCTGAACATGTATGAAGAAACACCCATTGACTGCTATGTGGCCTTCCACTGGGAGTGCCTGGGAACCCCAACCCATGTGGGGATTCAAACAAGGGTAGCAAGAAATTGCACAAGTACAACAGTCTGTAATAAGTCCTGCTCCAGGTCCCAGAAACCTTTGCTGTGGGATCTATCTTGGTGCCCAGCTGCGTGTGCAGCCTCGTTAGCCTGTTCCCTCTACTACTTCCCTGGAAACTATACCCATTTCTCTGAAAACTCCTGAAAAGTCATAACTGCCTGTTTAGTTTTGAGACTGTAAAGCCTGCAATCTCTTCATCTGAGTGGAGTCAGACTTTGGAGAAGGTTAGACCCCTGCTGACTCCTTTTCTTGTCACAAGTTAAATAAAACTTGCTAAAGTAAAACTAACGTTGGTGTTTCATGTGTGTTCTTGCTGGGGGGATACTTTGAGTCAAAATTTTTTTTTTTTTTTAGTAACACTGTAAGTGGATGATTTTAACAAAGTGATGTTTATTTTTTCACAGTCCAGTAGGATGGAAGTCAAAGTTCAGGGTCCTAGCTCCAGGGAAGGCTTTCTCTTTCTGTCGGCTCTGGAGGAAGGTCCTTGTGATGCACCAGTCGTCCCTTGGTCTGGGGACATCTTAGCACAGGGACCTCAGGTCTAATGGATGAGCTCTGCTCCCGGGACTGCTGTCTTGGTGATATGAGGTCCTGTACTCTGCGCTTGCATCTCTTTCCTTTTATCTCTTGTAGGATAAAAGTATGAAAGGTGATATAAGCCACATCGCAGGTAAACTCCTTTTACATCCTTAGTAAAGGTGCTATTCATCACACAAACAACAACAAAAAACCCATTGCCTTCGAGCTGATTCTGACTTGTAGTGATCTACAGCATGAAGTCAAAATGCCCCACATGGTTTGCAAGCAGTGTCTGGTCGATTCAAACTGCCGACCTTTCGGTTAGCAGTTATAGCTCTTAACCACCGAGCCACCAGGATTTCCAAGGGTGTTACAGACCCATCCAAATTCTCTTTAATGTCATCCTATTTTGCCCTATTAACCACATGCAGAGATTAGGATTTACAACATAGGGCAAATCACAACCTGGAGAACAACCACACAATAGTAGGAATCATGGCTCAGCCAAACTGTTACACATGTTTTGGGGGGATGACAATTCCATCTGGGACACTAGCCACTAGAGAAACGCAGATCAAAACCGCAACGTGATACCATCTCACCCCAGTACTAGTGGGAGGATTCAAAAAAACAGAAAATAACAAATGTTGGAGAGGCTGCAGGGAGAACTGTTAAGCACTGCTGGTGGGAATGCAAAATGGTATAACCATTTTGGAAAATGATATGGCACTTCCTTAGAAATAGAATTACCACATGACTCAGCAGTTCTACTCCCATGAATACATCCTAGAGAGATAAAAGCCATCACATGAATAGACACATGACCCAACTTCACTGCAGCATTGTTTACAATAGCAAAATGATGGCAACAACCTAGAGGCCCATTGAGAGACGAATGGATAACTAAACTGCCGTACATACATGCAATGCCATGCTGTGAGCCATAAAGAGCTACAAAGAAACGGTGAAGCATCTTACAACGTGGTGAATCTAAAAGACTTGACACTGAATGAAATAAATCAATTACAAAAATGCAAATCTTCTTGGATAACTGGGATTGCTTCCATAGGACCTCTCGTCCTCTAGTAGGCTAGTCCAAAGAGAGCAAAGTGGCAAGGTCTCTTATGTCCCAGGCTCAGAACTGGCAGAATATTGCTTCTGCTTTTCATTCTGTCGGCCAAAGCAAATTACAAGGAGTCAAGAGTGAGAGTGGGAGGGAACTGTAATGTTATCCAGCAAAAGATGTGTGTCTTAGTGTCTAGTGTTTCTGTGACAGAAATACTGCAAAGGTGTGACTTTAGTGAACAGACATTTATTTCCTCATTGTTTAGGAGGCTAGTTAGAAGTGTGACTTCAGAGAGCTGGCTCTGGGGGAAGGCTGTCCATGTTCTCTGGGGAAAGTTGTCTCTTTTCAGTTTCCATTCCTTAGTTCCTTGGTGGTCTTTATGTGGCATGGCTTCTGTCTTCCCATGTCTGTGCTGGCTTGCTTCTATGAGTAATCTTTTCTTTTATATCCCCAAAATGATTTGCTTAAGATATACCCCACACTGATATGACATCATTAACATAACAAAGAAAATCCTATTCCCAGATGGGATTCTGTCCAAAGGTATAGGTGTGAGGATTTATAACACATATTTCTGGGGGATACAATTCAATCTATAATGATATGGATACAGCTAGGCCAGTAAGTGGGGCCACTGATACCATCAGACTTACCCCCTGAACTGTAATGCTACTAAATGGCTATTTCTCTCTCTCAAACAAAACTGAGTCTTGTTCATCTTTGGATCTCTGGTGCCTAGCACAGAACTTGGCACAGAGTTTATTGAGTAAATACAGAGCTCAGTTGTGGCTGTACCTTGTAGGCTGGGGAGCTGACAGCCCTGCTAACTGCCTGTAAAAGACATCCCAATCTTGATGTGAATTGCTGACAGTCGGTATACAACAGAGTTTGGTTTCAGCCTCTCAACTCAGCCAAACTCTTCTATTTAACCTGGACTTCAGCTTTTGGAGGACTCCCTGGGTGATACAAACAGTTAATGTGCTTGGCTGCTGAACTGAAGATTGTGAGGGGACTCTGTCCCTGAAATTCAGGGAGGTCATCTTATCCAATGATCAGACCTCATCCTTAGCTGAAAACAGCCTGGTATGCCCCACAGGGATGACCCCAAACAGCCTGGTATACCCCACCTAGTATAACTGTAAAACCATAAATAACTTTTGCATCAAATCACCCCTCATTTCTTCATTGGAACTTTAAAACTATGTAAAAAAAAACTTGCCTTGCTGGGGAGAGGTGGGCTGAGCCACCCTCAGCTCAGACTCCACTCTTTCTCTTTGAATAGACTTCACTGGTCCCTCGTACTGGTGTGTCTCTACCTCTGTTTTGGGCCAACCTCTCCCCAACAGGTTGGAGGTTGGAGTCCACCCAGAGGAGCTTTGGAAGAAATTCCTGCCTATCTATTTCAGAAAAGTAACCTATTGAAAACACTTTGGGGTACAGTTCTACTCTGCTACATATGGGGTCACCTTGAGTCAGAATTGACTTGATGGCAACTGATTGGTTCAGCCTTTGGAAAGTCATGCAGTTGAATGCCTCTTTTGGTGTCATTTCTGACATCCATAGAATTGTGCAGTGCTGCCAGCTGGGAGCTACTGTGTCCTAGCCCATTTGTCCCCTCCTCCTTCTCCCCGCGTTTTGTACTTCTCTGCTTGGAGCCTTGAAACTATTTACAGAATAATGAGAACTATTCCTTGAAGCTATTAGCCCAGACTAAGCTATCTATAATACAATAGGCCCAAAGCTACAGCTATTTCCTTGAAACTGTTTGCAGGTTAATGGCTCACATTAAAACTATTTGCACATCCCTGTCCTTTATTTGAAGGCAAAAACTTCCCTGTGCTCTGTAACCAATCAAAATACAAAGATTATGACCACTGTTGGCAATGTCCTGCCCTATTGTCTTCCTACCTGTAAAGTCTATAAATAAAGCTTGTGTAAGCAGACTCACATCCATGAGTCTCCATCAGAGATCACGGTCCTGCCTGGCCCCAACTTTATCTTGTGTGGTGTGTTTCATGTGTGAGTGACATGTTTTCATGCGTGAGATTTTCTCATCTTTTGACCTGTCCATTGTGGCCTTGGACCCTATCGAGCACTGGCCGCCGGAGTGCCAGACGTGTCAGTGCGAGATCATCCTGTGACCAGGAAGTGGTCTTCATATTTAACTATTTAACCAATGCAATTACATCAGGAATATGAACAAGCAGGTTGTGTGAATTTATTGCTGACATTTGGACATTTATTTTCAAACGTGGTATCTAGTCATCTAGTGCTGCTTTAACAGAAATACGATAAGTGGATCATTTTAAAAAGGGAAATTTAATTTTGTCAAAGTTCAGCAGGCTAAAAGTCCAAATTCAAGGTGTCAGCTCCAGGGGATAGCTTTCTCTGCTGACTCTGGAGAAACGTCTTTGCTGTCAGTCTGCCCCTGGACTAGGAGCTTCTGAGGCACAGGGACCTGGGGTGCTTTTCAAAGGACATGCCATTGCACATGTGGCAAGGTAGCAAGTTCGTGAACTTAACTGTATAGCTGTCTGTGAGGGAATTTTTAGCCAGTAAACAAGTGTATTGGAACACCCTCTCCACTTACCTGATGTGGCCCCTGATGACTTTTTTCTTTATCCAAAGATAAAGGAAATACTGAAAGGAAGACATTGAGGACATCAAGGGTAATACGATGACCTCTCTGATGGCCATCCCAGAAAAAGAATTCCAAAACTGCTGTGAAGGGAGGACCGGTCACTGATGATGGTGCATAACCTCCCAAACGGAGTATTTCAAAGGTGACCATAGTGATACTCAGCAATGAGGAATGTAGCACTTTTTCTAGGATGAATTCCCAAACTTAACTCACAGTTCTTGTATATTGAATTATTTCCATCAGTTTGTGTGTACCTGTATACTCATTATTTTGGGCACAATAATTAATAATAATTGTAAAGCTGTTAAATATCATGTGCAAACATAATTGTTAGTAAGCTTCAAATATATATATATATACATATGTTTTATTATGACTGACTGAAAATGTGTCAGGAGCCGTGGGTGAGCCCCCAGGCCCCGACATACAGGAAGCTTGTAGGGCTGAAAAAGCCCGCGCGCGCCAAGTTTGAAAAAGCCCGCGCCCGCGAAATTCAAAAGGCCCGCGCGCGGGAAAAACTTCCTGCCTGATGTCACTGCCTTGGTCCTATGTATATCCAATCCCCAGCCGACAACTACCTCACTCCAAATGTCACTCCATCCCTACGTCACTTGATCCCTCCCTTTATTCCTACCTCTATAAATATACCTCATTTTGATAATAAAATTGGGGCTTGATCAGATTCTTGTCTTGCCTTCCATTTTTCCGCCTTTCCTGTTTACTTTCACAGGCTCTCCCTCGTCCTTTCGTTGATTTGTCCCGCGGGCCGGGGCAAAACTGGCGCCTCAACGTGGGGCCCGAGGTACGGAGCTGCTGAAAGAAACCCACCACGGAGAAGGAAGTCCTGGCCAGGCGTCCTGAGCGACCGCACCGGGTGTGAGCTCGCTCGACTGAAGTTTCCACGGGAAAAGCTGCCCGTGAGTCAAACTTGTCCTGATCACGCGGGAGTAGCTGCCCTGCGAGTTGATCTCAGAGGTAAGTGGTGGTTGGTAGACATGGGACAGGAATTAAGTTCGCATGACTTGTTTCTTACTGGCATTGAAAAATCATTGGATAGGCGGAAAATTAAGGCGAAAAAGAAAGACTTAGCTCAGTTTTTTATGTTCCTATCAGACATTTGTCCGTGGTTTTCACAGGAAGGCAACATTAGCCCGCAAATCTGGAAACGGGTTGGAGATTGTCTGAATGACTATTATAAAACTTTCGGACCCGAGAAGGTCCCAGTCACTTGTTTTTCTTATTGGAATTTGATAAATGATGTCCTCCAGAGTTCTCATAATGCTCCTGATGTTCAACATCTAGCCCAGATGGGTGAAAAGGTTATGAAAAAACGGTCCCGTCCCCCCTCAGTTTCTCTTGATATTCCAGAAAAACCTCAAGCCTTTGGAACACACACACCCCCGCAAGGGAGTCATACTGATCCCCCCGAGGGGCTTCATCCGTCCCTGAGAGCTTTCATTGATAAACCCGATTCTAACGCATTGTCCCCTGAGGGTCAGACCACTCTTGAAGAAAATGCTGCTCATTACCATGAGAATGCCTACCCCTATACCTTTACGGCCCCTGCCTTTCAGAGACCTCCTCATCCTCCAGACCCTCCTAACCTGACCGCCCCACCCCTTGGCCTGGAACCCAGCTGTCCTCCCCGATCGACTGAAAACTCCCTTGATCAAGATATATCAACGCTAGAAAAACTTGTAGCTCGCAGACACAGACAGTTAGATCTCCAAAAGGAGCTCCAAGCCCTTGAGCAAGAGCTTAACTCACTCCGCCTAGCCCAGGATCCTAAAACTCCATCCGGGAACAATGTGTCAAAAGGTGCCCCAGGCCGTCCTAGGACTCTCCTCACCTTTCCGGTAACTCGTAGCCAGCACGGGCAGATAGAGACTGAAATAGAGAGTGAGGAAGAGCAAGAAGGCCCTGAGATAGAAGAGGAAGAAACTGAGAATCCTGATATAGATGCTGTCCAACCTGACAGCCTTAGCCCCCAGAAATATCGCCGCTTAAATGTGAAACATGTTAAAGACTTAAAAGCGGCTGTCAATAACTACGGCCCGACAGCCCCTTACAGTATAGCATTGCTTGAGAGCCTTAGTGACCGATGGCTTACACCTAATGACTGGCATTTCTTGGCTCGGGCCTGTTTATCAGGGGGAGACTTTGTTCTCTGGCGTACCGAATTTGCTGAACTGTGCCGGGAAACGGCCCAGCGTAACGGAGAAAGCCGGACCTCCCGCACCTGGACGAGAGATAAACTCTTGGGGAGGGCTCCATATGACACCAATGAGAAACAGGCAAATTTTCCCCCTGGTTTATTATCACAAATACAAAACGCCGGCCTTAGATCCTGGAAACGTCTCCCCCCCAAGGGCGCAGCCACCACCTCATTGGCTAACATCCGCCAGGGACCCGATGAGCCGTATAGTGAGTTCGTCAGCAGATTAACCGATGCTGCCGAAAGGCTAGTGGGAGAAGGTGAGACTGGCAGTGCCTTTATCAAACACCTTGCCTTTGAAAATGCTAACCCCTCTTGCCAAGAAGCTCTACGACCTCATCGCAGAGGAGATCTCTCCGATTATGTCCTACTTTGTTCGGGTATTGGAGCCTCTCATGCTATCGGCGTTGCCATAGGAGCAGCGCTTAAGGGCTTGAACCCCAGCTCATTACAAAAAACTTGTTTTAATTGCAAGCAGCCTGGCCATTTTGTGCGCGAATGTTCCCTGGGAAAACAAAATCGTGGGCCTCCCACCTCGGTGTGCCCCCGATGCAAAAGAGGCAAGCATTGGGCTGTAGATTGTTATTCCAAAACTGACATCAACGGTCAGCCTCTCCCCCCAAAACAGGGAAACTCCCAGCGGGGCCAGCCCCTGGCCCCACCCTTGGAACAGAACCTAGGGGCAGTCAGGTTTGTTCCCCAAAAGCAGACACAGAGACAGGTTTCAGCTCCCTCTGTCGCGCCACCCCTGGAAGTGCAGGGTTGGACGTACGATCTGCCATCAGTGCAATACTAACCCCTGAACAGGGCATTCAGGTCATTCCTACAGAGGTCCGAGGACCATTACCCCCAGAAACGTTTGGATTGATAATAGGGCGTGGCAGTTCCTCTTTGGCCGGTCTTCAGATCCTCCCAGGAGTCATTGACAATGATTATACAGGACAGATATCTCTTTTAGCTTCTGCCCCCTCAGGGCCGGTATCCATACATGCAGGTCAAAGAATAGCTCAAATCTTGTTGCTCCCTTTATTACCCACACCCCATAGGCATTTAGTTCCCCGGTGGCCTGACGTCGCCTTCGGGTCCTCAGATGCATATTGGATACAACCAGTCACACCCAATAGACCAAAACTTACTCTCCAGTTAGATGGCAAAGCCTTTGAAAGAATAATGGACACAGGAGCTGATGCTACAGTAATTTCAGCTAAATATTGGCCTTCCAACTGGCCCTGTGAGACCTCAATAACTCATCTTGAAGGCATTGGTCAGTCTGTCAATCCTAAGCAAAGCTCAAAAATTCTTACTTGGAAGGACTCTGAGGGTAACTCAGGACAAGTTCAACCTTACATAGTTCCGGATTTGCCTGTTAATCTGTGGGGTCGTGATGTCTTATCCCAGCTGGGGGTCATCATGTGTAGCCCAAATGAAATAGTTACCCAACAGATGCTTAATCTGGGCTTCCTACCGGGACAGGGATTGGGAAAGAATAATCAAGGCATGAAGCAGCCTCTTCTTATAACGCCTAAAAATAATCGTTCAGGCTTGGGAAGCGAAAATTTTTCGTAGTGGCCATTGACTTCCCTGTACCCCACGCTGATAAAATTAAGTGGAGATCTGAGTCTCCAGTGTGGGTAGATCAATGGCCCTTGACTGAGCAAAAACTCGCAGCTGCCACAGAGTTAGTGCAGGAACAGCTGGCTGCTGGACATTTAGAACCAACTACCTCTCCTTGGAATACTCCTATATTTGTGATAAAAAAGAAAAATGGGTCATGGCGACTCCTTCAGGACCTCAGAGAAATTAATAAAACCATGTTTACAATGGGGGCTCTCCAACCTGGACTCCCCTCCCCCGTCGCCATTCCAGCTAATTACTTTAAAATCATTATTGATCTCAAAGATTGCTTCTTCACTATCCCTCTTCACCCACTTGATAGAGAACGCTTTGCGTTTAGCCTCCCAGTTATTAATTTTAAAGGACCAATGCAGCGCTATCAGTGGAAAGTTCTCCCTCAGGGCATGGCCAATAGTCCCACTCTGTGTCAAAAATTTGTTGCTCAGGCTGTAGACCCTCTCGGGCGTCGGTGGTCTTCCATTTATATCATTCATTACATGGATGATATTTTACTGGCGGGGGCCTCCAGCTTAGAGGTACTTAGGAGCAGTCAGGACCTAACTTGCCAACTAACTTCCCTTGGACTTCAAATTGCCCCGAACAAAATACAACTTGCTGACCCTTATTATTACCTCGGTTTCGAATTGAATAATAATCAAATCACCACTCAAAAGCTTCACTTAAAAACCTCTCATCTACACACACTTAATGATTTCCAAAAGTTCCTGGGAGATATTAATTGGCTCCGACCATACCTCAAACTTACAACTGGGGAATTAAAACCATTGTTTGATACTCTACATGGAGATGCCAGCCCCCTCTCTCCCCGCTACCTCAATCCGGAGGCAAAAAGGGCCCTTCGCATTGTTGAAGAGGCCATACAGCAACAACAGGTTACCTTCATAACTTATGAACAGCCCTTTGCCCTTATTGTCTGTGCCACACTACATACACCCACGGGGGTTTTGTGGCAGAATGGCCCTCTCCTGTGGATACACCTATCCTCCACCCCGACTAAAGTTCTCCTCACCTATCCCTCCCTGGTGGCCAAACTTATAAGACTAGGCCGAGAAAAAAGCCGCCAGCATTTCGGCAGGGACCCTGATCAGCTTATCCTTCCTTACACCAAGGAACAAACAGACTGGCTCTCTCAAAATGATGATGACTGGGCAATTACCCTAGTCACATTCCAGGGTACTATAGATAACCATTATCCTTCACACAAACTCCTCCAGTTTGCCCAGAGGCACCCCTTCATCTTCCCCAAAATAACATCTACTCAGCCCTTGAAAGGAGCCTCCCTGGTTTTTTCAGATGGATCTTCCTCTGGTATTGCCGCGTGGGTTATAGACTCACAGGAAAACAGTGTCCAGTCTCCTTACAGGTCTGCCCAGCTTGTAGAGCTTTTCGCTATCTTACAGGTCTTCACAATACTACATGATGTTCCCTTCAATCTTTACACCGACAGTGCTTACATAGCTCTCTCAGTCCCAGTGTTGGAAACTGTTCCTTATATCAAATCATCTTCTAACGCTGTGCTTCTTTTTCAACAACTTCAGGCACTCATCCTAAAAAGACAACACCCCTTTTTTATCGGACACTTGTGTGCCCATACTGACCTTCCAGGACCCCTCTCCGAAGGCAACAACCTTGCAGATAAACAAACACACTTGGTCCTCTCAGCTACCCTAGAGCCCATTACCAAAGCCCAACAGGCTCATGCTCTCCACCACCTCAATGCTCGTACACTCCGCCTTATGTTTAAAATTACCAGAGAACAGGCGAGACAAATTGTTAAAAACTGTCCTGCATGCGTAACTCTTCTGCCTCTCCCCCACCTAGGAGTTAACCCAAGGGGCCTGCTCCCCAATGAAATCTGGCAAATGGATGTTACCCATATTCCTGAGTTTGGTAACCTCAAATATGCCCATGTGACCATTGATACCTATAGTGGGTTCCTCCATGCCACCCTCCACAGTGGTGAGGCCTCTAAAAATGTTATAGCACATGTTCTCCAATGTATTGCCATCATGGGGAAGCCCCAACAAATCAAAACCGACAATGGACCAGGATATACATCACAAACCTTTAAAAATTTCTGTGGTCAATTCCAGATCAAACATGTAACTGGCACTCCCTATAATCCTCAGGGACAGGGCATAATAGAGCGAGCCCACCAGACCCTTAAGTATACCATATCCAAACTTAAGACAAACACTGTTTATTCCACTAAAGGTTCCCCTCGTAACCTCCTAAATCATGCATTGTTCATCCTTAATTTCCTACAATTAGATCTTAATGAAAAATCTGCGGCAGATCGTCTTTGGCATCAAGAGACTAAAAATCAATATGCCAAGGTTATGTGGAAAAATCCCATAACCCACAAATGGCACGGTCCTGATCCGGTTCTTATCTGGGGAAGAGGCCACGCATGTGTGTATGATACTGCAGAAGGGGCCCCACGGTGGCTACCTGAACGTCTTGTTAAGCCCATCAATGATAACCCCATTTCCAGGGAAAATACCCCTGAGAAGCCTTCTCCTCTTTTGTAGGCTGTGAAGGCCGCCTGTGTCCGGCATTGCTGGAGTGAAATGCTGAGAAAACTCTGCGATATGGAAGTCAACAATCCATCACAGATAAGCTTTTTAACCTTCTTGTTAATCATTTTTCTTACATATGAAGGATTTGCCCCTACCAACCCCCATGCTCCTTTTAGCCTTAAATGGGCTGTTATAAACCTAAATGATAATTCCATACTCTATAATGTTAGTGACACCAAACCCTTAAACACTTGGTGGCCTGACCTTTCCTTTTGCCTTAAAGATGTCATCCCATGCGTAAAAGAATACGCCTCTAAACACGTGTGCAACTTAGGGTTTTATGTTTGCCCCAACTATAATAAAGGCGCTCACTGTAGAACAACCGATTCCTACTTCTGCGCCAAATGGAGTTGCGTTACCTCAAGTGATGGAAATTGGAAATGGTCCACACCTTCTTCAGACCTCTTAAGTTTCTCCTTTACTAAGTATTATGATAAAATCAAAAGATTTAGTTCCTCTAAACCATGTAACAAAGACAGATCATTCAGGGATCATTAAGGACACTATGACTAACCTCAGAGAGCAATTAAATCAAAGACAACGAGAATGGGGAGGCAGCTCAGGACAGCTTGATTTTAACTTTACCGAAACTTCACGGCTTACTAATCTACTTCTCAGTTTTGCTGGCCCTGTTTTAGGAATATTACTGTTCCTGACCTTCGGCCCTTGGGCATTCAGAAGAATAACAAGCCTCATCAAACAACAAATAGATGCTGTACAAGCTAAACCTATTCAAGTTCACTACCATTGCCTGGCAGTTGACGAAGCTTATGCCATTGAAATGGGGTACCCTAGCTTCCTCCCCACGGGGACAGCATGAAAAGTAGAGGCATGCTTACCTCCTTACCAATCTGGCAAGAGAGATATGGGTACTGGTGCGAGTGCGAAGCAAAGCATTGCAAGGGAAAGTTAACACTAACTCCTCTACGTTTCCCTGGGGCACACCTGGCTTGCATAGAGGTTGGTATCTATCTCAACATCAAAACGGCTCTGCCTCTCCTCCTCAAAAGATACCAAGAGCCATAAGTTCTACACGGAGGAGCCTTGGTCAATACCCCCTCGCCCAGTTAAAGCCCACCTCCCTTTAATTAAAACAAAAGGGAGGAGATGTCGGGAGCCGTGGGTGAGCCCCCAGGCCCCGACATACAGGAAGCTTGTAGGGCTGAAAAAGCCCGCGCGCGCCAAGTTTGAAAAAGCCCGCGCCCGCGAAATTCAAAAGGCCCGCGCGCGGGAAAAACTTCCTGCCTGATGTCACTGCCTTGGTCCTATGTATATCCAATCCCCAGCCGACAACTACCTCACTCCAAATGTCACTCCATCCCTACGTCACTTGATCCCTCCCTTTATTCCTACCTCTATAAATATACCTCATTTTGATAATAAAATTGGGGCTTGATCAGATTCTTGTCTTGCCTTCCATTTTTCCGCCTTTCCTGTTTACTTTCACAGGCTCTCCCTCGTCCTTTCGTTGATTTGTCCCGCGGGCCGGGGCAAAAATGTACATTCCCATATAAATTTACATGCCTACCTATATGCAGCTTCCACTGCTCTCCCTGCCCGGTAATAGCACACTATTCCTCTCTGCTCCATACATGTCTCATCCTCCCAACAGTCTTCTTTCCCCTCCTCTCCACCCACTCCCCGTACTCCAGCCAGAGGTCAACAGGATGATATCCTATAGATGCATAGAACCATAAAGTGCATCCGATATATGGTCACTCTGCATCACCAAGTCCAATCCATTCATGTCCAAAGAGTGGACCTTCATTATGATTTATGGGCAAGAGCAGCATCAGGGCCAGGGGCCATGCTCCTAGGGGAACCTCGAAGCCGCTGGACCATCATTTGCAGTCTTATAGTGGAGATCTCAGTGTGCACCCTGTTTTATTCTTGTGTTGCCAGCGAGACTCAACTTAGTGAGCTCCATCGCGGCTATCACTGGTGGTGGCCAGGCACCATCTGGTTCTTCTGGCCCAAATTTTATGTAGGCACCCACTCATGTGGGTCTCTCTATCTTCTGGGTTGTCATTTTGGTCCTTGGTGAGCAGCCGTTCCTGCTGAGTTGGGACCATTTGCTGTGCCTTCGGATGGCAGCTTGGCAGCTTTTGAGACCCCAGATGCCATTCACCAATGTGAGGTGCAGAGAGCCCTCTTAGCAAAACGCTAGTTGTGCCAATTGGTCTTGATTTCGCCTAAGAACATGGTCTCCTGTGCCCCGCCCTAGCTACTCTATCCTTGCAATATTGGGTTAGGATGGAAGGAGTATTCAAGTTATGCTGAAGTCCACTTAATATTGTTCTTGTTTCTAACGTGTGCTATCACTGATTTCACCCAACCGAATTTCTACCATCTAATCTAAATCTTCCCCGCTTCGCCCTCCCTCCCTCCCCTCCCTTGCATCCGTCGAAGAGTCTTTACTTCTATACACAAGTCTGTTTTTGAGATCTTATCGTAGAGGTCTCATACAATATTTGTCCTTTTGTTGCTGACTATTTTCACTCAACATAATGTCTTCCAGTTGAAACCAGGTTAGGAGATGTTTCCTGGAATCATCATTATTCTTTATCATTGCATAGTGCTCCATTCAGTATATATACCATAGTTTAACTATCCATTCCTCTGTTGTTGGGCATCTGGCTTGATTCCATCTTTTTGCTATCGTGGACTGTGCTGCAATAAACATTCTTGTGCATGTGTCTGTTGGTGTGAAAGGCGTTGATTCTGTAGGATATATTCCAAGTAGTGGAGTTACTGGGTCAAATGGCATATCTATATCCATTTTTTTAGGGAAGTGCCAGATTGCTTTCCAGCGAGGCTGGACCATTTTGCAACTTCACCAACAGTGTAGGAGAGTTCCACTTTCTCCACAGCCTCTCCAGCATTTGTTGTTTAATGTTTTTTGGATCACGGCCAATCTTGTTGGGGTGAGATGGTATTTCACTGTAGCCTTGATTTGAATTTCTTTAATAACTAAAGATCGTGAACATGTCCGCATGTGTTTTTTGGCTGCCTGGATCTCCTCTTTAGTGAAATGTCTGTCCATCTCCTTTGCCCATTGTTTAATTGGATGATTTATCTTCTTTTTATTAATATTTTGTAGTAATATAGATTATGGAGATCAGATGTCAGTCTGACATACAGTTGCAAAGTATTTTTTCCCATTCTGCGGGTGGCCTTTTAATTCTATTAATAAAGTCTTTGGATGAGCAAAAGTGTTTGATTCTTAATAGTTCCCATTTATTTTCTCTTCTGTTGATTGTGATTTGTTCGACAGATTTTGAAGTCTGTCTATGTTGTGTATTAAAACTTCCATTGTTGTTCCTACCTTTTCTTGTATGAGCTTTATCGTTTTAGGTGTGATATTTAGGTCTTTTATCCAGTAGGAGTTGGTTTTTGTATAAGGTGTGAGATATGGATCTTGTTTCAATTTATTGCAGATGGATATCCAATTTTGCCAGCACCATTTATTTTTTTTGGATTTTTTTTTTAATTTTTATTTAACATAACTGAGTGAAAATGTACATTCACATATAAATTTACATGCCCCCCTATATGCAGCTTCCACTGCTCTCCCTGCCCGGTGACAGCACACTATTCCTCTCTGCTCCATACATGTCTCATCCTCCCAACAGTCTCCTTTCCCCTCCTGTCCAGCACCATTTATTGAAGCTACTGTTTTACCGCAGTTTAATGTCTTAGGGCCTTTGTTGAATATCAAATGTTCATAGGCAGATGGTGTCATCTCTGCAGTCTCAATTCTGTTCCATCTGTCTGTTCTTGTACCAGTACCAGGCTGTTTTGACCACTGTGGTAGTGTAGCATGTTCTAAGGTCGGGTAATGAGAGGCCTCCCAGTGTGTTCTTCTTTAGTAGTACCTTACTTATCTGGGCTTCTTCCCTTCCAAACAAAATTGACATTTTCACAATGTTAAGTCTTCCTATCCATGAGCATGGTAGGTTTTTCCATTTATCTAAGTCTCTCTTAGTTTCTTGTAGTAAGGGCTTGTAGTTCTCTTTGTAAAGGCCTGTTATTTCTCTGGTTAGATTAATTCCTAGATACTTTATCTTCTTAAGGGCTACAGTAAATGGTATTGATTTGATGATTTCTTAGTTAACAGTCTCGTTGGTATAAAGGAATCCTTCTGATTTACTTATGTTTATCTTGTATCCTGAGACTTTGCTGAACTCTTCTATCAGTTTGAGTAGTTTACTTATAGATTCTTTGGGATTCTCTGCATATACCATCATATCATCTGCAGACAGGGAGATTTTAACTTCTTCTTTGCCGATGCAGGTGCCCTTTATTTCTTGGTCTTGTCTAATCGCTCTGGCTAGAACTTCTAGTGCAATGCTGAATAGGAGAGGTGACAGTGGGCATCCTTGTCTAGTTCCTGATCTCAAGGGAAAGTCTTTCAGTCTCTCTCCATTCAGGATGACGTAGGCGGTTGGCTTTGTATAAATGCCCCTTATTGTGTTGGGGCATTTTCCATCTATGCCTATTTTGCTAAGAGTTTTTAGTATGAATGGGTGTTGGACTTTATCAAATGCCTTTTCTGCATCAATGGACAAAAATCAGGTGATTCTTGTCTTTTGTGGTATTTATGTGGTTAATCACATTAATTGTTTTTCTGATGTTGAACCAGCCTTGCATCCCTGGTATGAATCCCACTTGGTCAGGATGGATTATTTTCTTTATATGTTGTTGTATTCTATTGGCAAGAATTTTGTTGAAGATTTTTGCATCTAGATTCATGAGTGATATTGGTCTGTAGTTCTCCTTTTCGGTTGGGTCTTTCCCTGGCTTTGGTATCAGGGTTATGCTGGCTTCATAGAATGAGTTTGGGAGTACTCCCTCTCTTTCTATACTGTGAAATAGTCTCAGTAGTATTGGAGATAACTCTTCTCTAAAAGCTTGGTAGAATTCTGCAGTGAAGTCATCCGGGCCCAGGCTTTTTTTGTTGGCAGTGTTTTGATGACATTTTCAATCTCTTCCTTTGTGATGGGTTTATTAAGTTGTTCTGCTTCATGTTGTGATAATTTGGGTAGGTGGTATGAATCAAGGAATTTGTCCATTTCCTCTAGGTTTTCAAATTTGTTAGAGTACAGTCTTTCACAGTATTCTGTTAATGATTTTTTGATTTCTGTAGGATCTGTGGTGACAAATCCCCTGTCATTTCAGATTTGGTTTATTTGTTTCCTTTCCTGTTTTTCTTTAGTAAGTTTAGCCAGTGGTTTGTCAATTTTTTGATCTTTTTGAAAAACCAGCTTTTGTTCTTTTCAATTTTTTCAGTTGTTTTTTTATTCTCTAATTCATTTACTCTGCTCTAATCTTTATGATCTGGTTTCTTCTGGTGTCTGAGGAGTTCCTCTGTTGTTCTCTTCCTGCTTGTCCAAGCTGTAGGGTTAGTTCCTTGATTTGGTTTCTTTCTTCCTTCCAGATGTGTGCATTTATGGAGATAAACAGATCTCTGAGCACTGCTTTGGCTGTATCCTGCAGGTTCTAGTAGGAAGTGTTTTCATTTCTCATTGGAGTCCATGAATTTTTTTTATTTCACCTTTGATTTCTTCTATAACCCACGGTTTTTTGAGAAAGATGTTGTTCAGTTTCCAAGAGTTCCACTTTCTATGTTTTTTCTGCTATTGATTTTGACTTTTATGGCTTTATGATCTGGTATGCATTTTGCTGAGAATTGCATTATGTCCTGACACGTGGTCAATTCTGGAGAATGTTCCATGTGCACTGGAGAAGAAGGTGTAATTGTCTGCTGATAGTAGATAGTTCTGTATATATTGATGAGGTTTAATTGGTTAATTGTGGCAATAAGGTCTTCTGTATCTTTACTGAGGTTTTTTCTAGATGATCTGTCCAGTATTGAGAGTGGAGTGTTGAAGTCTCCCACTATTATTGTGGAATAATCTAACTCTTTTTTGAGTGTAGTCAGTGTTTCTTTGACGTATTTAGGTACTCTGATATTAGGTGCATAAATATTTAATATAGTTAAGTCTTGCTTGTTTACTGAAACTTTCAGCAATAAATAGTGCCCATCTTTGTCCATGATGGTGGATTTTACATTAAAATTGATTTTGTCTGAGATTAGAATTACCATACCTGCTCTTCTTTGTTCATTGTTAGCATGATATATATTCTTCCATCCTTTAATTTTCAGTTTGTTCCTATCTTTAGGTCTCAACTGGGTTTCATGTAGGCAACAGATGGATGGGTCATGTCTTTTGATCCAAGATGTCACTCGAGGTCTCTTTACTGGAGAATTCAGTCCATTCACATTCAGTGTAATTATTGATAGATATGTGTTCACTGCTGCCATTGTGATACGTTTATTTTTGTGTTGATGTTTTCTCTGTTATTCTTATTAGTCTGTTCTGGGACATTGTTTTTTGTGAGTTGATTTTTCACCTTTTTCAGAGCTGTTTTCATAGTTGTTGGACTCTTGTGTTACATTTCTTGAAAAGATATGTTACATCTTTGTTATGCTTTACAGCTGTCCCTATGATCCAGCTTAATAAACTCTATATAAAATGAATTTTAATTACTACCAGTCTTGTCATCTTCCTCTCCACCTGGAAGAACTACAACGACTGTAGTATATCCCTCTTTTTAATATGATGGTACCATAGTTTTCATGATAATCACTGGATTGCTTCTTTCTGTATTAAAGCTGTGATTGAATTTGGAGCCTTCTCTAACTGAGTAGAGTTCTGAATAATGTGTCGTTCTAAAATATAAAGTTAGTTGTTTTGTTCTTCTAAGCCAAAGCCAAGAACTTCTTTCAGTATTTCTTGTAGTTTTGGTTTGGTTTTTACAAAGTCTCTGAGTTTTTGTTTATCTGGGAATGTCTTAATTTCATTTTTGTATTTGAAAGATAGTTTTGCAGGGTATGTAATTCTTGGTTGGAAGTTCTTCTCCTTCAAGGCTTTAAATGTGTCATGCCACTGTCTCCTTGCCAGCATGGTTTCTGCTGAGAAATCTAACAAAAGCCTACAGAGTTTCCCTCTGATTGTTACCTTTGCTTTGAGTCTTGCTGCCTTTGAGGGTTGCTGCTTATGTTTCATTTTGTTAAGCTTGATTATAATATGTCTTGGAGTCTTTCTTTTGAGATCTATATTGGATGGCATACGATCTGCATCTGAGATGTCTATATTCTCTTCCTTCATGATTTCTGGGAAGTTTTCTGTCAGCAGCTCAGCAATGATACTCTCTGTGTTCTTAAATGTCTCACCCTGTTCAGGGACTCCAATTAATGGAAGGTTGTTCCTCTTAATAGAGTCTCACATGCTTCCTAATGCTTCTTCATTTTTCTTGTTTCTTTTTTCTGATTTCTGCTCATAGATGCTGGCGTCAGTAGCTCTGTCTTCCAAGTCTAAAATTCTTTTTTCCATTTGTTCCATTCTGTTTTCTTGGCTTTGCATGGAAGTTTCTATGTCTTTGATTTTGTTCTTGATCTGTTGGATTTCAGAGTACTGGTGTTCCATCAGACTGAACAGCTTGTTTAATTTTTCCTTTTGTTCTGCTGCATTTTGTATAAGGTCTGGAAGGGCTCTGTATATAATCCTTTTGTATTCACTTTCTGATGCTTTCATAAAAGTTTCTTCATCTGGAAAACTCCTTGGTTGTTTTGTTTGGGAGCCTTCTTAAGCCATGGGTGATTTCTTGTATGCCACAAGTGTCTGTTTCTTTTTGGGTCCCATGTGAGTAAGTAGGTGCTGGGAGAGATACTGTGAGGATGGACCACAGATATTTCTCTGGGCTGTCTTAAAATGTAAAGCAAAAGGTATTTGATCACTTTCCAAGTCAGTCAGGTTTTCAGGTGCAGAGGTCCCTCTTCACAACTGGCAAAGTAAACACCTTTATGTCCAACCCCAGATGATTCAAACTAGTTTAAAATACAGCAATGCTACTGCCCTGTTGGCCTCTGCTGACAGGGCCCAGCCTTAGGTGATGCTGTGTAAACTATTGCTTTTGTGGTAGAAAAGTGCTCTCCTGTAGGCAGGCTTTGGCTCCCAAGCTAAGTAATAGGTCCAGCTGCGGCCACCGTATGTACAATGGTGACCTCTGCACAGTCGGCAGATAGAGGGGCTAAAGGTGCTGAGAGGTAGGGAGTCCTCCGTCTCTGTTGCCGGGACCCAGCGTAGGCGATACTGTTTAAACTACTACTTTTCTGTCAGAGATGTGCTGTCCTGTTTGCAGGTGCTGGCTCCCAGGCTAAGAATTAGGTCCTGCTATAATCTGTGTATCCGACATGGTGTCCCGCACACTGGCAGTGCAGTTCCGTACAAACCCTGCTGTGGCAGTGGTATAAAGACAGGCCCAAAGTAGCTAGATTAACAGAGTCCTAAGCCTAGATCTCAAAATACGCAATTTCGCCTGCCTATCCCACCAGCAGTGTGTTTGGGTCTAGCTGCTAGGCAAGACTCAGCTCTGCCCGCTGGCCAAGAGAGAGAGGAAAAAAAGTCAAAATGATGCGTTTACCTTCAGTCCGTGAGAGCCAGGGCTAGCCAGGAGCAAGTGTCAGTGAAAGAGAGGAGGTTTTTCGCTCAGTGGTATGATGTCGAAATTAACAGCCCTGTGCTGTTAGTGACCTAGTCTGGTCACTAGGTGACCAGAAGGCTCCATTTGATTACCATTTCAGGTCTTGGTTTCCAGAAGGATGTAAGGAGACGTGTGCTTAGTCCACCATCTTGACCCCGCCCCCCTCAAATATTTAAGTAAGTAGGAGAAGAAAGTGATAGTTCATTTGAATATTAAGAGAGCTTGTGATATCTAGATAATTTTGGGAAGAACATTCTACTCTTTTGGAACTGATATTTAACCAAGAATTCTAAGTAGCATAATAGAAATTCAAGCACTTTTTACAATTTCAATCCTTCAGCAGAATAGCATTTTTGACATTAAATAAGATAATTTTTAAGAACTGTGGTTTGTAGTTAGTTAATTCCATTGGATCATTAATCTTTCAAGAAAATGTCAAATTTGGGAACTCTTTACCTCTTGTGGGATTTCTTAAAAGCAAAGAAAGACAATTCTGATACCAAGTAAAACAAGATACACAGTGAACTATCTTCCATTCTGATAAGATACAGAATATGAAGTATCAAAGAAAAAGAAGGTGGTTAGAAAAAGGGATACGCCTCCAGATTGCTGAGCAGCTCTTGTCCAGAGGAGAGATGATAGGGTGGAGGGGGACAGGTGTTGGTTGAATGGATATGGGGAGTATAGGGTGGAAATGAGGGAAGTGCTGTTACAGGGTGGTGGTGGTGTGCAGTTAAGAGTTGCACAGTGTGCGTGATTGGGGTTTTATATGACAAATTGATTTGGACCGTAAACTTTCACTTAAAGCACAATAAAAAAATCACATATTTTTAAAAAGATACCTCTCAAATGTCTTGCTCTTTCACTGACCTCCACTGGAAAACAAATGTCTCATCAGTATGGCAACTATGTGGGACATGATTGTGAGGGAAACCCTGTTATATAGTGGTTAAGTGCTATGTCTGCTAACCGAGAGGTTGGCAGTTCAAATCCACCAGGCACTCCTTGGAAACTCTGTAGAGCAGTTTTACTCTGCCCTGTAGGATCTCCATGAGTCCAAAATGACTTGACAGCAGTGGGTTTGGGTTTGGGTTTTGATTGTGACAGCAGTGTAGCTGCTGATTGCACTGAGAAAGTAGTATTCCTGCATGTAGTGTCTAATTCCCTTCAAGTTAGGCTTACTGAAGCATACATTACATGCATTAAAACGTACCCTTTTTGGAGTACACTGTTTTGTGATTTTGACAAAGGTACACGCTCAGGTCAAGATACAAAATGTTCCATCTGGCCATCACTGATTTCCATCCTGTCGTGGATTGAATTGTGTCCCCCCAAAATATGTGTCAACTTGGTTATGCCACCATTCCCAGTATTGCATAGTTGTCCTACATTTTGTGATTTTCTGTGTGTTACCAATCATAATCTCTGCCTGTGGTTGAAGAGGATTAAGGTGGGATGTCACACCGTTGTCAAGTCACATCCCTGATTCAATGTGAAGGGAGTTTCCTTGATGCATAGCGTGTACCACCTTTTGTCTTACAAGAGCTAAAAGGAAAAGGGAGCAAGCAGACAGTTGGTGACTTCATACCATTAAGACACAAGTTCCAGGAGCATAGCACCTCTTTTGGACTCAGGGTTCCTGCACAGAGTAGCTCCTAATCCAGGGGAAGACTGATGATGAGGACCTTCCTTCAGAGCTGAAAGAGAGAAAGCCTTCCCCTGAAGCTGACACCCTGAATTTGGATTTCTGGCCTACTAGACTGCGAGAAAACAAATTTCTCTTTGTTAAAGCCATTCTCTTGTGGTATTTCTGTTATAGCAGCACTAGATGACTAAGACACACCACTATAATTTTACTTTTTCCAGGATGTCATACCAATAGAATCATATGTAATCTTTTGTGTCTGACTTCTTTCACTTAGTATAATATCTCTGAGATTTGTCCATTTTGTTGAATGCTTCAGTGCCATAGCTTGTTCCTTTTAGCATGTACCACAGTCTGGCTGTCTGGTTAGCAGTCGATGAACTTTTGGATTATTTCCAGTTTGGGGTAACTGTGGATAAAGCTACTGTAAACATTTGTGTACAGGTTGTTGTTGGCCATCTATTCTCATTTCTTGTCTCAACGAGATGGACTGACACAGTGGCCGCAACAACTGGCTCAAGCATAACCAGTCACAAGAATGGCACAAGACCAGGCAGCATTTTGTGTTGTACACAAGGTCAAAATGAGTTGGAACCGACTTGATGGCGCCTAACCACAACAACAGCAAATACCTGCGGGTAGGATTGTTGGAAGGCCCTCTAGGTGGTGGAAATGCTGTACTAAAGACTGATGGTTTCAACCCATTCAGCAGTACAGCCAAAGAAAAGGCCTGGCTGTATGCTTCTGCTAAGATTGCAGCCAAGAAAACTCTGCAGGTGGAATCACTGTGAATTGGAATCTGCTCAACTGACAACTAACAACAGCAGCAGCAGCATTTTGGGGACTTAAGGTAAATGTATGTTTCACTTTGTAGGAAATATGCCAAACAGTCTTCCGAAACAGCTGTACTACTTTGTATTCTCACCAGTGATGTATAAGAGTTTCAGGTGTGTATCCTTGCCAGAATTTGGATTGTCAATTTCAAAAATTTGGTTACTTAATTAATGTGTGTTGTCAATTCTAACTCAGAGCAACCCCATGTGACTGAGTGGAATGCTTAACATGGTTTTCTAGGCTGTAATCTTTTTGCAAAAACCCTGGTGGCATAGTGGTTAAATGCCACGTCTGCTAACCAGAAGGTCTGCAGTTCAAAACCGGCAGGTGCTCCTTGGCAACTCTACGGAGCAGTTCTTCTCTGTTCTACAGGTTGCTATAAGTCAGAGTTGACTTAATGGCAGTGGGTTTGGCTGGTTTTAATTTGGAATCTTTATACCAGGAGATCGCCTGTTTCTCCTGCAGAGTCACTGGGTGCTTTCACACTGCCTGCTCTTACTTCAGCAGCTGAGTGCTTGCTTATTCGTTGTGTCTCCAGGGTATCTTCTTGTGGTTTCAACTTACTGCAGTGATTTTTTGCCTTTTCGTATGTTTATGTGCCACGCATATTTCTTCTTTGGTGAAGTGAGTGTTCTTACTTTTTGCCCATTTTTACTTTTGGAATAGTTTACAGTGTAGAAAGAAAATCTGAAGGTAGTAGAGAGTTCTCCCGTACCCCATACCCCGCTTCCTCTGTTACTGTCATACTACATTATTGTTGTACATTTGTCACAACCGATGAACACACATTGATTCGTGATTATTAAGGTCCATTCTTCATCTGTATTCCCTCGGTTCTCACCTAATGTCCTTGCTCTGCCCCAGGATCCCTTTCAGAATACTTTATTACGGTTAGTTGTTGTCCCTTTAGGCCCTTTTTGGTTGTTGTGGTAGCTGAGATTTTTTATTTTTTTATTACACTTTAGATGAAGATTTATGGAACAAACCAGTTTCTCACTGAAAAGTTAGTACATATATTGTTTTATGAAGTGGGTTAACAACCCCATGACGTGTCAACATTCTTTCTTCTCGAACATGGGTTCCCCACTGTCAGCTTCCCTGTCCCCTCCTGCCTTCTGATCCTTGCCCCTGGGCTGCTGTGACCTTTTGGTCTCATTTTGTTTTATGGTCATGTCTAATCTTTGGCTGTAAGGTGAACCTCAGGGTTGACTTTAGTGCTGAGGAAAAAAGGCATCCAGGGTCCAAACTTTTGGGGTTTCTCCCATCTCTGTCAGACGAGTAAGTCTGGTCTTTTATGATCTTTGTCAGAGCAGGCAGTGGTGATAGCTGGTTTTTGCCCATTTTTTAAACGGGATTGTTTGTTTCTTGGTACTGAGTTGTGAGAGCTCTTTATGTACAAATACAAGTCCTTCACCAGGTATGCGCATAACAAATACTTTCTCCCAGCCTGTGATCTGTCTTCCCATTCTCTTAACAGTAACTTTAGAAGAACAGATGGTTTAAATTTTGACAGTCAGATTAATCAGTGTTTTGTTTTATAATTTGTGCTTATACATTCTGTTAAAAAGTGTCTTGTCTAACGCAGGAGCATGAACATTTTCTCTTAGAAGTTTTATGATTTTAGTTTTCCATTTAGATCTGTGGTCCATTCTGAGCTAGTTGCTTAAGTGGTGAGAAGTACAAGTCAAAAATCTCTACTCAGGGAGACTCTGGATGCTGTTTGGGTTTTCTCTTCTGGCCCACACTCCAGGTATCACCCCCAGATGAAAAACCTAAAGATGCATCTCAATTTTCCTGTTTTCTCCAGAAATAATTAGCCCAAGCTTCCAGTTGTTCAATATCTAAAAACAGTTGCTTCCTATATTCTGTTGTGTTCCAGGCATTTATGGAAGGGAGTTTATTCTGGACTATCTCACTTCCTCATTGCCCAGACCAGAAGTTCTCTATTTCTAGCATATTTAAAAGTTAAAATGTAAGAATACTTAGACCTTTTTTTTTGATATAGGAAGCTCATTCTATGATGTTCATTCCACAAGTTTATTTGATGATGATAAGAATCAGCTTGCACAAAATTCCTGGATGACATTAAGGTATTCTGTGTTTCTAAAGTAATTTGCGTCTGTCCAGCATTTCACAAATGGATGTGTATGATCCAGGCTGGAGAGGCCAGCAGGGTAAGCATTAACACTCACATTTGATTATTGGCAAAGCAGATTTTGAGATGTTAAGTAGCCTGCTCAGAGTAGTCAGTACTTGAAAGGAGCCAAACCCCAGTGCTTGTGTCCTTCATTGCACCAGAGGTGGCAGGAGTGGCATATGTATGTATGCATTTGTGTGAATGCATGCAAATATACACGTGTGTACACATTCAATGTTAAGAAGCATGCAAAGTACTTCATAAAAAACAAGTTGGTTGAATGACACAACTTCTTATGTCTTAGAATTTTAATAAAAGGTTGATAATGAGTTGACTCCAATTCCTTCAGCCTCAGTAACTCCAGAAAGTCTGGATTCCATTGACTATTTGAAATGATACTTTGCATTCCCATTCCCCCTTTAGATGATGATTCTGCTATAGAATCTTTGTTCAAAACATTCATTAATGGTAGCTAGGTACCATTCAGCCACCCCTGGTGGCACAGTGGTTAAGAGCTTTGGCTGCTAACCAAAAGCCTAGCAGTTTGACTCCGCCAGGCACTTCTTGGGAACCCTGTGGAGATAGTTTTGCTCTGTCCTGTAGCATTGCTATGAGTCGGAATTGACTCAAAAGCAATGGGCTTGTTCTTTCTGGTTTTAGGTGCCATTCATTTCTTCTGTTAATTTCTTTCTCCAGTTCCTGACTCTCCTTCTATCATTTCGACTGAATGGAGACGAACTGTACCTTGGATGACTTGCTTGTTTTTAAGTCATCTGATTAATTTTTATGTACCATGGGTGGCCCTATAACTTCTAAAGTTTATTTTAGTTTTTATTCGTATTCCTGTACTCTCTCTCCTCACCTCCAGACTTTCAGTCTTTTAATTCCTAAATGATTTTCCAGCAATTAATGTGTTTGTTTGGCACTGCTATTACAAATTTTAAAGTCTCTTGTGTTCCAAGTGAATCAACAGAAAGGAATTTGATGAAAATGAATGTTTACAGCCAATAGTTTATGGCTTGATAAAGTCATTGCACCCTGGGGAGATTCACAATTTTCTTATGATTTTGAAAGCAATTTTGTCTACTTGCTAGGTTGTTTCATTTTAAAAATTCATTTTCAGTCATCCATGTCCACTTTACTTATTTAGTTATGTCTTCACAAATCCTACAGAATATTTCTACTGTCTTAGAGAGGGAGGCAAAATTGACAGTTCACAGAAACATTGCCAAACAAACAGAGCAGGCATAATGGACTGAAAATAGATTAGGGCATTAACTAAAAAAAAAAAAAAAAAAAAAAAAGTAAAGGCCTGAAGGAGGACTACAAATATGTAAAAATGTTGCAAGACAATTGTGTGAAAAGTGATTCTATAAAGTCCTCAAACTCTGTCACTAACTAGACCTTGGGCAGATTTTACTTCTGTCAGTCTCATTTCCTATTCTGGAAAGTGAAAACTAATAATAGAAGCTTGTGGATTATTTGAAGGATGAAATGAGGTAAGTCATGTGAGAAGCAGATCCCAGGGCCAGACATATAATACCCACTGTAGCTGAGTTGATTCTGACTCATAGCAACCCTATAGGACAGAGTAGAGCTTTCTCATAGGGTTTCCCAAGGAGTGGCTGGTGGGTTTGAACTGTTGACCTTATAATAAGTAGGTGTTTAATCAATGTTTGCTGTTTTGTCACTATTAATTACTAACTTACATTAAAAAACCAGCCAGCCAGCCAGCCAGCCAGCCAGCCAGCCACCCACCCACCCACCCAGCCACCCACCCACCCACCCACCCAGCCAGCCAGCCAGCCACCCACCCACCCAGCCAGCCAGCCACCCAGCCAGCCCCCCACCCACCCACCCAGCCAGCCAGCCACCCAGCCAGCCAGCCACCCAGCCAGCCAGCCACCCAGCCAGCCAGCCACCCAGCCAGCCAGCCACCCAGCCAGCCAGCCACCCAGCCAGCCACCCAGCCAGCCACCCAGCCAGCCACCCAGCCAGCCACCCAGCCAGCCACCCAGCCAGCCAGCCAACCAGCCAGCCAACCAGCCAGCCAACCAACCAACCAACCAACCAACCAACCAGTGACTGGATGTATTGCCAGCCTTCTTGATAATTTCAGTAGGCCATGCTGAGGATCTGACTAGCTTAGAAGGTGGTCTTGTTCCTGGGTTGGTATCAGGACAAGGAAAGACAGTTGCAAAGTTTATGAGGATCAGAGGTGTAACTTGAAGAACTCTTTAGATTTTGGTGTCCCTGAGTTCTGCATTCATTCGTTCAGGCACTCAACAGGCCTACCAATTCTTCAGTGTCCCAGGACTATGTCACGGATCTTGCTTTCAGGCTAGTGGAGAGATCATATCCAGGCAGGGTTTGAGGTAAATGGCTCCCAAGCTCGTCCTACCCTCAGGTCCAAGAGGAGGCCCAGAGGCTGAGAGTAACTGCACAGATGCTTGGGCTGGGACCTGCCACTACTTCCTGGACTGAGCAACCACTGATCGCTGTCGCTTATCTGTGTCCACCATCCAGGGTAGGAAGTGGTTGGGGCTTTAATAGAGGATATTCACTTTCACCTTGGACATAATGACCTGTAGGCCTGGTATTGAAAGGTGGGAGCACTTGGACCCAGGTGGAGGAAGGGCTGTCCAGGGGGTGAGGTGTAGAGTTCCTAGACCCTCCACATCCCAGGCTCTCAGTCAATATTTGCCTGATTCAGTCACCTTCCTAATTGTAGCAAGAGCTAACAACACTTTCAGAACATTCACTCTGCCGGGTGTGCTATTACGTGGGGCTGCATTTATTCTTAGTCACCCTGGGAAATAGGTGGTATTATCCCTATTTTACAGAGGTGGAAACTGAGCCCTGGAAAGGTGGATAGGGGCTTGCCCAAGGTTACATGGAAGAAGAATCAGAACAGACCTACAGTGGCCAGTTCCTTGACCCAGCCCTGGCTCACCTGACACCTGCAGAGGACTTCTTGCTCCCTGCTCTGTTTTAGGGCCAGGCCCAAGCCAAGCTGAGCTTTCAGGAAGCAGTTCCAGGCACAGGAAGGGCTAGAAGAGAACTCACAGGAGCTGTGCTGAGATGTAGAAAGCGTGATGGTCTGATAAATGCTTGAAACTGGGACCCAGATCTCCGTCCTCCTTCCGCCTACCGTGTGACCCTGCAGCCTCCCTGGGGTCGGGGCAACAGCTAGGACATAATGACGGACTATCTGAACCAAATACTAATGGAAGGGGGGGCGGGAGTGGGAAGAGACAGGGTGTCTCCAAGGGGAGCCTGCTCCCTAGACCACGAGGAGACCAGTCGCTATGGCCTTGGCTTTGACTGACAGCGACCCATGTGTGTCAGAAGAGTGCCGTGCTCCACAGGGTTTTCAGTGGCTGATATTTGGGAAGTGGATCACTAGGCCTTTCTTCTGAGGTGCTTCCTAGTGGACCCCAACCTCCACCCTTTGCGTTAGCAGGAATCTGTTAAAATTTGTGCCACCCAGGGACATGGACTCCAAGAATGGACTTTGAGGAGGGGTGGGCCAGCCAGACTGGCAGAGGCCTCTACTGACACTGTGCCCCCAAAGGGCTCCTGCCTACCTGCCAGATGGTGGGTGGCTGGAATTCCTGAAGGCCACACGTGTGAGTGCTGGGCGTGTCCCTATGATTCCACACCTCTAGGCTTAAGGATACAGCAAAGGAGACCCAATTGGGTGAGGCCCTGGTTTCCAAGAATTTAAACAAGGTGCCTTTGAAAAGATGCAGTATAAAAATACTAATAAATGTTTATGCACTAAAATGGTAATTATGCAAGCCTCCTCAGCTAAAGAAGTTGTCAAGAATTGCGCAGTTTCCTAGAGTTGGAGGCGCTAAGCAAGTCATTAACTAGGAATTGTAAACCTGCCAGACGGCAGTGTCTGCGTGGTTATTAAATAGAAATACCTGCCTTCTATGTGCATGCCCCCCTGTTTACACCAGCTCCTAATTTCTGCTGATTCCGGTGACCACTGTGCTGTTTTCTCAACACTCGTAGTTATTATCACTTTAAATCTTTTGTCTGTATCCAATAACAGCGTCATTCAAGTGGTCTTTAAGTAAAAAGTCGTGGTGCTGAAAGAATGCGCCCGAAAATCTGAAAATCGGTAACCTGGGAAAGGAGCTGAGATGTAATAAAACGCATTATGTATGACGAAGGCCAAATGGCCTCCAGCAAGTGCGGAGCTGTCAGTTTAGCAGAGCGTGCGCTGTGAAATATTAGAGAGAATTTCGGGAAAATAAAAGGCAGCATCGAAGCAAGCATACGCCGCAATGGAGGTAGATTTACACAATGAACCCCTTCTACTTTGCATTCGTATCTGTGACAGAATTAATCTGGAATTATGCACATTTTGAATGATGTCAGGTTTTCAGGAATACATGCTTTGCATAAAATGCTACCGCCTGGCTCACATCACGGGAGGGGAATGGGCCAGTGGGGGGTCAAGGGTGGGGGCTGTGGCGGCAATTTCACCTTTCTATCCTGGGTTGAACTTCAACAACTTCACCTGTAAAGTGGGACAGTGTTATTTTAAACAGATAAAATGGTTTATTTCAGTCTCTCTGCTTGACTTTGTAGACTGGCGCCTTCGTACTTCTGCCCTGAAGGTGTCCTGTCTAGGGCGGAGCCCGCACAGGAAACTAAGCTCATCTTTATTACTTGTGAGTCTGCCCATAAAAATACTCGGAGCCTGATAGCGCTCCTCACTCGTCTGAATTCAGGTGGGGTGGACCCCGGGCGATCAGGTCCCCTCACCTCCATCCCCAGAGGCCCACAAGGATGAGCCCTGAGGGCCGGTGAGGAGTAAACCCACCCCCTGCTATCGAGCCGATTCCGACTCATAGCGACCCTATAGGTCAGAGTAGAACTGCCACAGAGAGTTTCCAAGGAGCGCCTGGAGGATTTGAACGGCCGACTTCTTGGTTAGCAGACATCGCACTTAACCACTACGCCACCAGGGTGACGCGTGGGAGATAGAAAGTGCCCGCCGGAGAGCGGGTGCAATGGGACACGTTGCCACCAGAGGGCAGCACCGGCACACAGCTGAGGCTGCCGGTCCACTGGGAGCGGAAAGGGAAGGCTTCGTCCCACGGTTCCTGAAGCCCACGCTGGGCCAGGTCCTGCTCAGGGTCAGGTCTTGCTCTGGACACCAGCGATACAGGGGTGAACAGGACACACCAGGTCCCTGCTGTCATGGAGTTCACATTTTCTTGGGGGAGACAAAATAAGCCGGTGAACAGCTTCTAATGGTGCTGTTAAGACGCATCATTTGGGGAGGGAGGTGCCAATAGAAAGATCTATCTGGGGAGGTGATGCTGAGCTGGACATGGAATGAAGAGAAAGGGCTACAAACCTGAAGGTCTACACGCTTATAATACAGGATGGAGTCTGTACAGGGGTTTCCAGAAGCGAAGCCTAGGTCAGGGAAAGCAAATTCTTCACAGATGAGAAGACTGAGGAACAGAGAAGCCAAGTAATTTGCTCGGGGTCACAGAGCTAGGAAGTTGGGGGCAGTGTCCGACAAAGCAGGAAGACTTTACCTTACCTTCCACCGCCTTAGCCTGCCTTCCCCCAATTCTAATCGCAATCCTAGGAGAGAAGCATAGCAGCCATCAATGAATGACAAGCTCCAGCAAGTCCCCTCCCCTGTCTGGGCCTCATCTCTCTTTATTATGAAATGAAAGTGTGGGTCCTGAAAACCTCGAAACTCTCTGTTGAAAGTGTCGTCTCTCCGGGGCCTCCTGAATCCTAGCTCTTAAGTACCCTCTTGTGGAAATTCTTGGAATCACACTCTTAGAGGGGAAGGACTAGGGGAAAATCGTGTATCTGTGAGTGGATTCTCTTAGCGACCCTCAATGACAGAGACTGTGGACTTTATCGAAGCAGGTCTTTTTTTTTGTCCTACTGTGGCACCGCTGGTAGGTTCCCACCCCCGGTCTGTTGGACAGCCGCAGTGCTCCTAACCACTGCACCACCGGGATCCTGGTGGGAAAACGATCACCTCCAATTTCAGAGGCTGATGGCTGACATGCATGTGCCCATGTCTGTCATTTCTCTCTTTGTGTGCATGTTAGTTGGTGTGCGTCTGCGTCTGTGTGCATCTGTTTGCGTATCTGTGTGTGTGCTTGTGTGTGGTTGCATGCATGCTGTGTCTGTGTGTGCTTACGTGTGGGTACATGTGCACATGTTTTTGTGTGTGGGTGTCCATGTGCATGCCTCTCTGTGTGTGTTTGTTTGTGGCTGCACATATGTTGTGTCCATGTGTGTGCATGGGTCTGTGCATAAATCTATCCGCGTATTTAGGTTTTTGTGTGTGTGTGCACATGTCCGTATTGGTGTGTGTTTCAGCAACTGGTCATCCGAGTCTCTGGTCCTTCTCACAGAAGTTAACTGCTTTCCTGGCAGCTTCCTTGCCCGCCTGCTCTGGTGTACACCACTGCCTGAGTTCTCGTCTTTCTCCAGGATCTCCGTCTTAGCTCTGACTTCTCCCCTGCCCTTTTCAGAATCCTTCTTGGATTACTTTTCTCATTTGTGTCATTAGAGACCCATTTGAATGTTACAGGTCATGGCTGAAGAAGTGACTCTTTTCTACCTGTGTTGACCATTCCGTTGGCACCTCTTGAGTGGGGCTAGTCACCTGCTGCCCTGCCCTGGGTTGGCCTCAAGATAACAGAGACCTGGGTCTTGTACGCAGTTATACTCTAGGAAGATCAAGCAGATAGCCGAGCACATGGTGGCTGAGACTCAATGACTTGCTCTAACTGCTCCAAACTCCCTGTGCACATGTGCTGTCTCACTGGTTTACGTGTTGATCCTTTGAGCCTGGGTAAGGTGAGATTGATTATCCCCGTTTTACAGATGAGAAAGTTGAGGCTCAGAGAGAGGAATACTAAAAGTCATCCAACCAGAACCATGTAAGCAATATGCAAACTCTCCCATCCAGTTTCATAACAGCCCCAGGAGATAAATTACTATCAATGTTTCTGTTTAAGGGTGAGGAAACAGGCTTCAAAACCATAGGAAACTTGCCTAGTGCTGCATAACCAATCAGGAGCAGAGGCAGGAGGGAGACCCAGCTTAGAGACTAAAGCCTGGAGACTCAAGCCCTATGACAGGTGTGAGGGCTCAGGCCCCCTCACCAAGCCTCTAGGGTTCATTTTCTAAGAAGGTTCTCCTCTGGGCTTTCTCTCAGAGCTGGAGGGGAGGGCAGCCCTGTCTGTGGCTGTCTCCTGCTCCTTTCCCAGAGGTGGGGGTAGGTGAATGGTGTTACCTGTGTGCAGAGACTACCGGATGGGGGCTGGGCATAATTATGCAATATCCTCTCTGTGGTATGCCCAATTACTTGATAACCATAAATGAATCTTATGGATTACACCAACATTATGGTAAGGAACAGTTTAAGCCAGTTAATGGGAAATTGCGCTCTGGTTATAATATTTGATTCCTGTCTCTCATCTGGTTAGATGGTGAACTTTTCTGGAAGACTAGGGAGCCCAGGAAGGGCAGGGGTGAGTCAGAGCACAATATCAAACTCCTTTATCCCCTGGAAGTGAGCTCTGGTGGTGCTGGTTTTCTCCCACTGCACTGGGAGAAACACGTGGCAGTCTGCTGCCTAGGAAACCCTATGGGGCGGTTCCACTCTGTCCTTTAGGGATGCTTGCTGCAAGTTGGAATCACTGAACAGCAATGGGTTTCATCCCCTGGTGGAATTGTTTTCCTTTTACACATGGAAATGTGAAGCAAGGAAGTTGAGATGCTTGCCCAAATTCATTTTAAATCGTTGCTACTGGCTCTTTCCAGCTTCAGTAGGGACCTTTTAGAAATGCAGGATCTCAGGCCCCACTCCAACCCTCATGGCCTCCACTGTGAGGAAGACAGGCCCCAGATGGCCACAGGTCCTTCAGCTGGAGTTCCAGAATGAAGACATGTAGACAGTCCCAATCCAACCTTCAGCCTGGAGTCCAGCCTAACTCAGCTGATGGTGAACCCCCATCAACAGCCCTTCCCCTCCTATCTTTGCCTTGCTGACCATGAGCTTGTCTGGAGCAATCGCTTTCAGGAAATCACAGCAGGAGGTGGTTCTGTCTGCAACACCCACCCAACCTAGACCTTTCAAAATGCACATGACCCTGGACTTGATTATCACCAGAAAGCAAGATGCTTTCCAGCCAATCTTCCCACCCAAGACCATCCAAGAAGCCAGGACATAAGACAATACAACATCTGGACCTCCAAATATGGACATGGGAGGGCTTAGGACAGAGAGTTCCAGTACCAAACCCAACCCCTGGGTGCTGTTGGAAGCAAAAAGCTCTTGAAGCCGCTGGGACAATGCTGATCACGTGGCATTATGGTTGCTATGCCCCGTGTTGCTCCTTGTCTGCAAAAACAATAAACTTGTCACTTTCTGTTTGCCTTGCAACAGGTGTCCATCTTATTTCAACTGACCAACAAGATAGGATGAGAGCCCTAGTGAGGTCTGGTTACAACAGAGGCCAAATCTCAGAAACCTGTAGACCCCTTGAGAATGAGCGATTGAGGTTTCTAGGAGTGACTGCTGCACAACAGCCCTGCAGCAGACACCTGACTGATATAAAAGAGATTCTCTCAGGGGTTCCTGGTGGCACCAGCAGTTAAATGCTAGACTATTAACCAAAAGGTTGGCAGTTCAAATCCCCCCAGAGGTACCTGGGAGGCAAAGCCTGACAATGTGCTTTAGAAAGGTCATGGCCTTGGAAATCCGATGGAGCACAGTTCTACTCTGCACACGTGGGGTTGCCGTGAATCTGAAGTGATTTAATGACAACCAGCACCCACAGCACCCATCACCATCCTCGGGAGAAAACGTTATGAGTTATAACCCAATTACTCTCCTGCCCCCTCGATATTATCACTGCAAGAAAAATTTTACAAAACAATATCCATCCTGTTTTCTATTCCGCTCTATTTCATTAAAAGTAATACTGGCTGCGGTGTGCCAAAGACTGGATTTTGGACTCATAGAGACCCTATATAACAGAGTAGAAGTTTCCTATAGGGTTTTCCAGACTGTAATCTTTACAGGAACAGATTGCTTGGTGTTTTCCTTGGAGGAGCTGCTGGGTTTGTACCACTCACCCTTCAAAACCAAAAAAAAAATGCATGGTCATCGGGTCAACTGCGAGTCTCAGTAGTCCTATAATACTGAGTAGAGCTGCCCCATAGGATTTCCAAGACTGTAAATCTTTATGGAAGCAGATTGCCATATCTTTCTCCCATAGAACGGCTGGTGGGTTTGAACTACAGACCATTCAGTTAGCAGCCAAGGGCTTTAACCACTGCACCATCAGGTGTCCTTAAGGTTTGTCAAGACTTATTCTATTTGTTTTGCAATCCATCTGTGGGCTAAGATACAGAGTTTGGAAAATCACTGCTTAAGAATTTACAAATGCTCTAACCCACCCATGGGAGAAAGACACAGCAATTAGGTTCCGTAAAGATTTACATCTTGGAAACCCCATGGAGCAGTTCTACTTCGTCCTATAGGGTCCCTATGAGTCAGAATTGACTTGACTGCTATGGTTTGGTTTTTTTGTTTTCTAATAAAGCTGACTTCATTTTCCCCTCCGGGCAAACTTTCAAAGCAGGTGACATTTGACCGTTTTACAGACCAGGACTTGGAGAGCTGGGACGACTTTTGGTGTCAGAGCTAGTCCAACATGGTTCAGTCTTTGCCCTCAAGCTCCCCGTGGAAAGACTCCACACGTTAGTGACCTCAAGAATTCCCTTGAGTGAGTGGTTAGAATGTGGCTTTCCAACCTCCTTTCCTTGAGATTCTGACTCTGTAGGTCTGGGACAGGTAAGAGTCCTTGGTGGTGCAGTGGTTAAGTTCTCATGCTGCCAGCTGAGAGGTTAGCAATTTAAAACCACCAGCTTCAGTGGGAAAAATATGTGGCGGCCTGCATTCTATGGATGTGCAGCCTTGGAGAACATATGCGGTGGTTCTGCTCCTGTCTTACAGGGTCACTACGCGTTGGAATCGACTCAATGGCAAAGAGTTTAGGTCTAGGGCAAGGGAATGGGAGCTAGCATTTAAAAAATAATTTTAGGTATATATGTTTAAAAAGCATATATTTAAAAATTTATATACTAAATATACACAACAAAACAGACCTATTCAACAATTTTTACATGTATGGCTCATTTATGATTGATATGCATGTTGCATTGTGTCATCATTCTTCCTGTCTCTGTCCCTACTGCGTCAGTGCTGTTAACTTAGTGGTGGAAACCGTCAACGGTTAGAGTTAACACTTATTAACTTTAACTCCGCTCCTTCAAGTTCTCTTCTGTGCCTTAGGGTTACCGTTGTCCATTTAATCTCAAATGTCTAATTCTTTGAAAGTGTGCAATGCTCAAGGGGAATATTCTTCATTAAGCAGACTAAATGGTTGGTTAGTTTAAAGATGACCTAATTGCATGGTTTTGGCTCAAGGCTTCAAAGCTGTTTCCAAGCAACAGATTTCAGTTATAATGTATCTGATGACTCTGGTTTTCATAAAGAATCGGATAAATCTGTCTCACAGTGTTTCCTCCTTTTGACCAAGATCCCTCTACTGGATCCTTGATCAAGACATTCATTTGTGGTAGCCAGGCACCATCCCATTGATCTTATGGCAAAGGAGGCAATAGTTTGTGGAGGCAAATGGATTTGCAGTCCATCTCTTTCTCCAGCAAAACTGTATCTTTTAATCAGCACCTCCTGGACCAGGAAACAGCTAGAGCAGTGGTGAGCTGGTAGAAGAGTGATTGAACCAGGAGTCTGGAGACTAGGTCTCCAGGGGCTGGCTGTGGCCTGGGCTTCCACTCATGTCCCCTAAGACTTACTGTGCTTGCCCCAGAGATAATAGGGGACATGAATATGACACTCTCACAGCTTGGGAGCTCACATTCCAGGGAGCATGTTTGTGAGGTTACAGACCCGGGCCGGTGAGCCGGAGTTGAGAAGTGGCGACTTGCTGTTTTACCTGAAAAGTGTTTGGTTTGTTTTCTTAAAGGCTGAGCCAACATACACAAATACAGAGATTCTGTTTACTAATTTGATTTCTGACACTTCTGGTCAGAAAAAATCAGAAACTCTGGTGACCCTTTTTTATCTGTAGGGGCAAGATGGGCTGGGGTTGAGTTGGGTCTGCCCGTGCTCAGTTTACCACAGTCTCCACTACTCTCTATTGCCTTTTACCCTGCTCAGTCATTTACAAGCTGCCTGTCTCCTGTGGAAAACCTGGTGGCGTAGTGGTAAAGTGCTACGTCTGCGTCGTGGATTGAATTGTGTCCCTCAGAAATATGTGTAGCTGTGTGGCTGGGCCATGATTCTGATTGTTTTGTGATCATCCTCCATTTTGTGACTTTCCTGTGCTGTATGTTAGAGGATTAGTGTGGGATTTAAGCTCTATGTAGGATTACCTCCCTGCTCCACTGTACAGAAGGGAGTTCCCCCGGAGTATGGCTTGCCTGACTCTTAATCCTTTCATCCTGTAAGAGATAAAAGGAAAGAGAAGCAAGCAGAGAATTGGGAACCTCACACCACCAAGAAGGTTGCACCAGGAGAAGAGTGTGTCCTTTAGAAATGAGATTCCTTCGCCAAGACGGTCCCTGGACAAAGACTGATACAAGATTGGACTTTCCTCCAGAGCTGACAAGGGGGAAAGCGTTCCCCTGGAGCGGACATCCTGAATTTGGACTTGTAGTCTACTGGACTGTGTAAGAATAAACTCTCCTTTGTTAAAGCCATCCGCTCTGTGGTATTTCTGTTAGGGCAGCACTAACTAACTAAAACAGTCTGCTAACAAAAAGGTTGATAGTTCAAATCCTCCAGAAGCTCCCTGGAAACTCTGTGGGGCAGTTCTATTCTGACCTATGGGATCTCTATGAGTCAGAATCAAATTGTTGGCAGTGGGGTGACCTGGGATGAGTTACTCAGCTTCTCTGTTGTTATTTGCCTTTGAGTGGATACAGACTCATGTTTCAAGTCTGTAAAGTAGGAGGAACATTTATCTCATCCTCCCAGTGTTTCCTTCTGTGTGGAAAGAGCGGCAGAGTGTGATACTCCTGGCCTCTCCCCGCAGGCTTCCCCAGGGCTGCTGTTAGTGGGTGCTGGGGAGTTGGTTCTGACTCAGGGCAACCCTATCTGGGTCCAACAAAAGGGAACACTGCCCAGTCCTGTGTCATCCTCAAAATTGTTGCTACTTCTCAGCCATTGTGTCAGTCTACCTCACTGGGGGTCTTCCTCTTTTTTGCTGACTCTTTACCAAGCATGATGTCCTTCTCCAGGGACCGGTCCCTCCTGACAACATGTCCAAAGCACGTGAGATGATTTTCACCATCCTTGCTTCCAAGGAGCACTCTGACCGGACTTTTTCCAAGACAGATTGTTTGTTCTTCTGGCAGTCCTTGGTATATTCGACGTTCTTTACCAGCACCACAATTCAAAGGCAGCAGTTCTTTGTTGGTCTTCTCTGTTCATGGTCCAGCTTTCAAATGTATACAAGATAAATGAAAATATGATGGCTTGGATCAGTTGCACCTTAGTTCTTAAAGTGACATTTTTGCTTTTTAACACTTTAAAAAGGTCTTATGCAGCAAATTTGCCCATGTACTATGTCATTTGATTTCTTGACTACTGCCTCTGGGGGGACTGATTGCAGGTCCAAGTGAAAGGAAATCCTTGACAACTTCAGTCTCTTCTACATTTATTATGATGTTGTTCCTTAGTCTAATTGGGAGGATTTTTGTTTTCTTTATGTTGGGAATGGACTGCCTATGTAATCGGTGAGCTTGAGACTGGTGCGGTGCAGTCCCTTCTTGCCCTCCAGGCTCTGCCTGCTCTTCTTCATGGGGCCCTGTCCACCTGGAGAGAGGACACACCTGCTGCATGTTCTTCTGTACCTCATGTACCACAACAGCTGGTTTGGTCTGTGCACGGGTTGGCTGGGAGGTGAATGTTCAACAGTCTGGGAATAGCTGGGCTTATCTCTCTAATTCTGGGGTTTACTATTAGGAAACCCCTTTGTAGAAAGAGACCTGAGATAAAGTCTCCCAAATCAACTTTGTCAGTTAGTCAAGAGGTTGCATGAAATCTGTCTGGGTTGGTCTCTCATTCGATTCTGAATGGGAGCTAGGAAGAGGGGTCCGTTTACTGGCTCTCCCAATCTTTCTCACCCCCCAAAAGTAGTTCCTTTGGTCGTGGTTGTGAGTGGCAATTATTTTTTTTTTAATCTGACTCTCTTGTTTACTTACATATCCTGGAATGCCTGGAGGTGGGCTCCAAGGAGCTGGAAGGACTGGAGAGATAAAGAGGGTTCCTGGCCTTGATAAGACTTCCCTTGAAAATTGCCTTCTGGTCCTTATAAGTATATGCAAATCATATGCAAATCCCACACATATTTATTAGCAGCCCTCCTCAGGAAGTCTGTGCTGGATGTGGCCCTGGGGAAAATTTGGGTGAAGGTCACTGAATTCCAGGGAGTTTGTGGTCGGAGCTGAGGAGGAAGGTTGCCTAGAAACCGGGTGCGGGGAGAGGGCTGAGGGAGGGGTGGTGAGAAAGCAGAGATGGTGGGGGTGGGATGTCCAGGGTGAAAGTGGGAGAAGAAAGCCAGTATGGATGGAGACATGGCTTGGATGGGGGGAGGTGGGGCGCAGTGACAACCTCTGGCTCTCACCAGTGGCATGAGATGGCTTGCAGTCTTGTCTTCAGCTGGACCCCAGGGGGCCTCAACAACCCTGCTTAGCCACATCTTCCAACTGTACCCTTACACCCTCCACTAGCCAGGCTGACACATGCCCTGCAAGTATCCCACTTTTTCCGGGTCCCGGATATACTCATTTCTGATGGTTAGAAAGACAGCGTAGGGCAGTGGAACAGGCTGGGCTCTGGCATCACAGGGATGTGTTTTCAAATCCCAGGTATGCCACTCCCAGTAGTGTGACTTCAAGCAGTTACTGGGCCTCAGCTGCCTCTTCCATAAAATGGGTTAATAACAGTCTCTAACTGGTAGGGTTTACAGTGGTTAAGTGCTTGGCTGTTAGCTGAAAGGCCAGTCGTTTGAATCTACCAGCTGCTCTGTGAAAGCTGTAGCTGTCTGCTTCTGGAAAGATTGTTGTTGTTAGGTGCTTTAGAGTCGATTCTAACTCGTAGCGACCATATAAATCAGAGTAGAGCCATCCACAGGGCTTCCAAGGCTGTACCCTGTATGGATGCTGACTGCTACACCCTTCTCTTGCGGAGCAGCTGATGGTCTCAAACTGCCAATCTTTCGTTTAGCGGCCAAGTGCTTAACCACTGTGCCACTTCCCCATGTGCATAGATCCCACGATTATACCCATCTTACAGAGAAAATGCTGAATTCGCGCGGTGCAGAGCCAGGCAGAGCCGGCTTTGCGTTCGGGTCTGTGGTCTTTCTTGTTACTGTCTCACTGTGTCCTCCCCAAATGTTAGAGCTGGTGGGTCTGGGGACAGGAGGAGTCCTCTTCATTTTATAGGCAGTGACTCATCCAAGGTCAGACAGCCAGTAGGGTACAAGCCAGAGCTCTTTGCTGGTGACTGTGGGATCCTGTTCTTCCTCTCAGGCAGGCCCACTGGACCACTGCACAGCCCCTGGTTTCCCTCCTGTGTGTAATCAGAGCCCTCTGGAGGAACAGGCAGGCGACTTGTGGTGTTTGGGGCCAGTCTCGTCACTCCAGGGGGAGGGTCTTACAGACTCAGCTGGGGGGCCTGGTAATGTGCTACCCACTTGAGTGTGGTCATGGGGGGATTTCCTGCTTCTTGACTGTCTTCTCCCTTCTCTGCCCTTCCCCTCAGCACTGCTGGCCCCTGTTCGTCCTCTGTTCATTCCCTTTCTCAGCTCCAACGCTGTCAGTGTTTGGGGGAGATTATGCAGTGTTGACATTGGAATATGAATTAGGCGAGAGAGCTAGCCAAATATTGGAATTAGGAAAAGCAGAAGCCCGGGCTGCGATCCAAGGGCGGCCGGAACATCTGTGTCTTGGCTGTTCCAGATGCTGGACCCTGCCACCCACTCCAGAGAGACTGGTCCCAGAGTCACAGACCAGCTTGGCAGCAGCTGTCCAGATGCCTGACCCTGCAGCCCACCCTAGGGAGGCTGGTCCCAGAGTCACAGACCAGCTCTGATTACCACGGCTAAGATCACCACAGAATGTCCCGCAGAACTTAGCCTGTTCAGCTCACTTTATTCTGATGCTTCGGACGGACAGAAAGAAGACTGTTCAGAACACAGTCGTCATTGAAGTGCCTGAAATCCTACCATTAGCGTTTCATTCTTATTGATGAGGTAAGTTTCTGCCAAAATTCTCAGGTTCTGTGGAACTCAAGTTCTGCAAACTCTTCTCAAGTACCTTGTACGTTGTCCAAGGTCATACAGCTAATAGGGGACAAGGTAAAGGGGATACCAAGATCATGTGTTTGGGAAATGTGTTAAACAAAGTTACTGCAGAAGTTCTGAGAGCCTTTAATAATTCCACGGTGCGACGAGTTTGCCATACTTGCCCAACTTTTTTGATGGGTAACCTTCTTCATGCAGGGTCTTACTGCAGCAGCGTCAGCGGGTCAGGGGTATCACGGCCAGGGGCTGGCCTACCATCAGCGCTCAAATCTGAATGCCAGTGGGTTGAGTCTGAGTCTCTCAGAATCTGCTTCCTGCATCCGTGTACAACAGAACAGCGGCACCTCCTCTGGGTGTTCGGCATTGGAAAGTCAGATGAGAGCAGACGGTGTGTGGAAGTGCGCTGGAAGCTGTGTACTTGCCCGTTTCAGGGGTGGTTCTGATCAGCCTGTCTCTTTGAACCAACTTGATAAATGCAGACATGTTGACAGCTTAGTGATGTTCTTCCCACGGGGTTGTTTCCACTTTTATAGTGGCCTTTGGGAAAAGGGTCTCGTCTACCTCGGAGTTTCTCAGTGTGACTTCTGTGCCATCGTTGGTCTTATCATGTGGAATTGTTACAGGCAAGTTCAAGGCTGCCCAGCACCAAGGACGAGATGGGAAAGCACTAGGTTCCAGGGTGCTTGACTTCTGAGTCCAGGGCTCTGTCTCAGCCATTTGCCGGTACAGAGCTGCCTTCTGGACATAGTTGCGCTTTGACCAGCTCTTAGGTGCCATGAACCCCCAATCAGCTACCCTTCCAAGTACCCCAGCACTGACTGCCTCAAAGCTTCCTGCAGGCTGGTCATGCTTGGACCACTCCGTTAAGAAGACCTGGCTCCCAGAGGGTGACAATTACCTCGTGTACATCAAAGGGGTCCTCCTTCCACTTCCTCCCTTCTTCTTCCTGCAGGAGCTGCTTAGGCATCTATGTCTACCTCCCTAGGTTGGGGATTGTTTGAACGAGGAGCTGAAAAAGTCATGTCCCAGAAGGACTGAGCCACTCCTTCCGTGAGGCCCAGGGGAAACTCAAAGTCATAAGATGCTGGTGTGGAATCCCTGACTTCTCTATTTGGTCCTCAGTTTCCTCCTCTATAAGTCCAGGAGTCCCATTGAGCCCTGGCACTCCTGATGGTCCTAATTGTGAAACGCTGCTTTTGTTATGGTCTGTCGTAACAGTTCCTAAAAAAATTAAAAGAAAAATTAAAACAAATCCCTAAGAGCCAAGTACAACTTTGAGTATATCATCCCACCTGAATTGGAGACCATCTTGGGGACAGACTTGACACACTAAACACTAATGACTGAAGACCCGACGATTGGGGAATGACGTCAAGGACTTCATATGTGAAGACAGCAAAAGGTCATTAAAAAGACAGAAAAGAAAGAAAAGACCAAAATGGGTGTTAGGAGAGACTCTGAAACTTGATCTTGAACACAGAATAGGTAAAGCAAGAGAAAAAAACAACGAAGTAAAAGATTTGAACACAGGATTTGGAAGAAGAGCTCGGAAGACAAAGTATTCTTATGAAACGTGCAAAGGGCTGGAGATAGAAAACCACAAGGTAAGAACATGCTTGGCAATTCTTAAGCTGAAAGAACTAAAGAAAAAAAAATCAAGCTTCAAAGTGCAATACTGAAGGATTCTGGGGCAACAAAAATGGAATGATTTGGGAAACATCAAAAAAGATGGGAGGAATACACAGTTACTATGCCAACAAGAATTGGTCAATGTTCAACTGTTTCAGGAGGTAGCGTGTGACCAAGAACCGATGTTAGTTTGAGGAAGAAGTTCAAGCCACACTGAAGGCATTGGCCAAAAACAAGCCTCCAGGAACTGACAGACTATCAGCTGAGATGTTTCAATAAAGGGAAGCAGTGCTGGAAGTGATTGATCACCGGTCTATGGCAAGAAATTTGTAAGACAGTTACCTGGCCAACTGACCAGAAGAGATCTATATTTGTGCCCATTTTAAAGAAAGGTGATTCAGCAGAATTTGGAAATTATTGAATAACATCATACTCCAGTAAAAGTTTGCTAAAAACAACTCACAAGCAGTTGTAGCAGTACATCAGCAGGGAACTGCCAGAAATTCAAGCCAAATTCAGAAGGGGATGTGGAACCAGGAATATAACTGCTGATGTCAGAAGGAATTTGATTGAAAGCAGAGAATACCAGGAAAATGTTTACCTGTGTAAGGCATTCAATTATGTGGATCCTAACAAATTACGGATAACGCTAAGAAGAATGGGAATTCTGAATTAAGAGGCAATCATTTGAACAAAACAAAGGGTACTACATGGTTTAAAATCAAGAAAGATGTGCATCAGGTGTGTATCCCTTCACCATACTTCTTTAATCTGTGGAAAACCTAGTAGCAGAGTGATTAAATGCTATGGCAGCTAACCAAAAGTTGGCAGCTTGGATCCACCGGCACTTTTGGAAACTCTTTGGGACAGCTCTACTCTGTCCTGTAGGGTCACTGTGAGTCTGAATCCACTCAACAGCAACAAGTTTATTCAATCTGCATGCTGAGCAAATAATCGGAGAAGTTGGAAAATACGAAGAAGAATTTGTGAAATACTGTGATTTGAACTCCTCCCATCTACACTGCCCCTACAGAATGCATTCCTATCTCTGTGTGACTCCAGCAGCCTCCTTGTGTCTTCCTGCCACTGCTATGTGTCCCTGCATCCCTTCAAGTGCACCTACCATACTGCAGCCGGAGAGATCTGGGTTCTGTTCCCATCACATCCCTTTACTTTCTGGCTTGGGATGGCTTCCTAAAATGCCTTTCTTCTCCGCTGGATAAAATTCTCTGCAACTTTCATGACCAGTTTCTTTCCACTCCCTTTTCTCTTCCTCTCCTGCCTTAGTGCTTCCGTTGTAATTGCCTTCATACCGTAGAATGCACACTGCATAGTCAGCAAGGGAAGTGCCTGGCTCCTCTGGAAATCTCATTTCAATACCAGTCATGCTTGTTAGTGTTAGCTGCTGTCGAGCACCCCCCGCACCCCCAGCTCATGGCCACTGCATGTGTTACAGAGTAGGACTGCTGCTCCATGGGATTTTCTAGGTTGTTATCTTAACAGAAGCAGATTGCCAGGTCTTCCTTTTGTGGAGCAGCTGGATGGGTTTGAACTACCAAGGCTTCTTTTATTAGATGATCGCAAATCATGTGCACCAGCCAGCTCCATGTATTTAGCACTTTCTTTAGCTGATGGAAATAATACATACTCTTGTAACATTTCCACTTTAGAAGCCAAAGGGAAGTGTCCTCCTTTTGGATCCTGTTGGACAGTCCTCTGAGGCGCAGGTAATCAGTGCTAACAGTTTCTTGTGTTCTTCCACACGTAGCCCTGTGCGTATTCCACATACATGGATGCACCAGAATTTTCTTAACTAGCCAACATTGTGGGACATTTAGATTTTCTACTGTTGCCGATAACTCTGTGATAAGCATCTTCAGATGCAAACATTTCTGAAGTCAGAGACCTAGAAGGAGGCTTGCTGGGTCACAGAATATATGTATTCCAAATTTTAACGGGAAATGCAAAATTATCTTCAGAAGGGGTTAAACTGCAGCATTCTTGTGCTCATCATAAGTGTCTGTCCCCCTGAGGACAAGGGCTAGGTCTGATTTATTTCTGTGCCCCTGGATCAGTAACACTTGCTGGGGAAATGAAAGGATGGTCAGGTCTGAGGTTTCTGTTTCCCCAGAAAAACAATCCTGATTCTGACAAGTCAGTGAAGGCAACTACAGAGCTGGGAGACCTTGTTGGTTCAGGTCTGTGAACTGCAAAGAACTCTGAGGAATCCTCCCTACTTTCTTTGTAAAGCGGGGGAGGAGTATAGTTTTTGTCTTCAAAGCCGGCCTCAGGATGTGGGTTGCCATGGCAACCCTTGAGCAGGGCTGCCTCTTTCTTTCCCTCCATCTTGGGAGCCCTGGTTGCCATAACAACTAGTTGGTCCACTCCCCCTCCCTTTCCTCCCTCCAGCCCTGCCACAGGGCCTCTAGTTTCTCTGTGGTGGCTCATTGTTCCTAGGTTTGGGGAGACTATGATATGCAACCCACACACTTTGGGATCCTTTTGAGAGGGGATCTGAGAGTGGCACTGCAAAAGGAAACCCAGACGAGGGAAGAATGAGGGAGGGATTTGCTCCTTCCACACCCAAGAAAGTCCCTACTGCCTGGTTACCAGAAGGTGGACCAAGTTCCCTTGAAGCCTGAAGGTAGTTTTGGGGACCAAGGAGTCCCAGGGCTGTGCTGCAGAGCAGATGGAGTAGACCTCATGGACTTGGCTCTTGGGGTGTCTTGGCCGTGGAGGCTGCTCACAGGCCCTGCAAGGGCAGCTCGGGGTTCACATGTCCTCTTGAGAGCGCCCAGACCAAGGAGGGGAAATATGGCACATTTGTTAACATGATGGGACGTTCTGTGGCCAGATTAAAGGACAAGTGAGGATTCTGTTGATGTTTGGAAAGTCCTGCTAAGAGAAGGAAGGCAGGGCACCGGGTGCTGTGTGGGCATTGACCGCACCTGTACGGTGATGTGGACTTCTCAGAGGCTGGAATCCTCAGGAATGTGATGGAACTCAAATCTGGCTTCCCTATGCCTCCTTCTCCTCCCTGGCTTCTGAGGACAGTCTTGCCACCTACCCTGTTGCCCAAACCAGAAACGAGAGACTCAAACTAGCCTTCTCCCTCTGCCTTCATGCCTCCTTCCTGTCATTTACCAGCTTTGTTGATTCTACATTTTAAGTAACATTCACACTTAATCTCCCCTTGTACCCCAACTGTCACAGCCCCAGTATGCCCTGTGGCTACTTTTCATTTGGAAACCATTGCTGTACCCCTGGTGCTTCTCTCTAACTCTCAGATTTGTCTGCCCTTCATCCCAAGACACGCCTGCTACACTGAGGCATGAGAGACCCCTCTATGAAGTAAACCGGGCCATGTACTGCCTCTCCTGTTTCTCCAGGATCAAGGGCAAATTTCTTGGCACAATCAAGGCCCTTGATGACCTACTTCCGTAGCCCCAGCACCCGTCTCTCCTCTCCTTGAACCTTCCTTCCAGTCACACAGAATTACTGGCAGTTCTCTTTGATTCCTCTCTGCTTGTGAACACACTGTTCCCTCTGCCAGGAAGACCTATCCTTGCCTTGTCTGCTGTACTGGGTTCAATAGCATCCCCCTAAATTTCATTTTCTTTCTGAAGCCTCACAGTGTGAACTTCTTTGGAAATATGATGGTTGCAGCTATAATTAGTACTGACGAAGTCATACTGGAAAAGAGTGGGCTCTAGATCCAGCATGGATGGTGTCCTTATAGGAAGAGAAGAGGAGACCCTCAGGGAGAAAGCCATGGGAGACAGATCGGAGTGATGTGCCTCCAGGCCAAGGGACACCAAGGATTGCCACCAACCTAGAAGCTGAGAGAAAGACAAGGAATAGATTCTCCCCTAGAGTCTTCAGAGAGAGTATAGCCCTATCAACACTTTGCTTTTAGATTTCTAGCCTCCAAAACTGTGAAATAATAAGTTTTGGTTGTTTTAAACTACCTGGTTTATGGTAGTTTGTTAGAGCAGCCTAGAAAACTAGTATATCTGCTTGATCAGTTCCCATCTGCCCTCTGAGATTTAGCTCAAGACTTCCCAAGAGGGTGCAGGAAGAAAGATGCTTCTATTCCATTCTCTTACTGAAAACTATACAGAAACCACAAAGAGAACAGAAATAGAAACCCAAACTCTGCCTTTGATAAAAGCAGAAGACCTCTGTACTCCCAAATCTCAATATCTGGAGGTCAAAACCACTAAAGGGTGGATAAATGGCATAGCATATAGGAGGAAGAGCAAACCTCCCTACTGGTAGATCAAGAGAAAGGAGGGAACGAAATTGTCAAAGGAATAATAAAAGAAAAATTTCCAGAATTAAAAGTCATGAGTGTCCACATGGAGAGATCCACTGAGTATCCAACTCAGTGAGGAGGGAGGGGGTGGGGGTGGACAGCGCACATCCAAATTCATCATTGTGACATTTCCAATGCAAGGATAAAGAGACGTATCTTAAAGTTTCTGGAGAGGGTTGAGACTAGGGTGAGGAGAGTGAGGCACTTGCCTGGGGGGCAATGTTAATAGAACGCCAGTGATCAAAGTAAAAAATATTTATTGCAATATTAAACAAATAAAAATGAATGCCAGCTAACCCATGATGAACTAAAGGACAAAATTTTAAAGGAAGACAGGATCTGACAAGGCTTCGATTATTGTGAAGCGACTGAGCTCGAGTTGTGAAAGTGTTGGGTTGGCTCCTGTCTTTACTTAAAATTGATGTTCTGTTCATCATTATGTTTTGCATTAATTTTGGTTACAAAAAATACAGCATTCAGATTTTAGGTATCTCAATCACCGAGTTTTTTAGTAGTTCCTTAAATTTTGCACCCTAGGCCAACTCTGCAGGGCATGGATCAAGTGTCAAGTATGAAACCAGATTCCACGACAGTGACACTGGAAGTTTGAAGACAGTGGAACCTTACCATTAGAGCTCTCATTCAACATGTTTGCTCACCTAGCATTCCGTATGAATTCAGACTATCAACTAAATGTGGGTGAAAGGAAGGCATTTTCAGATCATGAAAAACCTTAAAGGTACCAGCCTCTCATCTACGTTTTCTTAGGAGACTGTTGGAGGATGAGCTCAATTAAAACCGGGGAGCCCTGAAAGAAGTGAGACCCAGGAACAGAGTGTGACACAGGACAGAGGAGGGAAAGGAATTCCTTCAATAATGGCTAAGGGACCATCAGGAGGATGGTTGCGCCTTGGCCCTGGGGAGCAGCCAGACTAGATCAGCAGGAAGTCAGAAGGTCCTAGAGGGTGGGGAAGTTTGTGCGCAGGAAAATAAATGCAGCTGGCAAATCCTTTGACAGGTTTGGCCATGTGGAAAATTATATGGAGGGCATGAGAAGATTAGTTAATTGTTTTTAAAAACAGACCTAAGTTGATGACAAATGAGGCAATTGTTAATAGGAAAAACAAAAAAGAAAGGAAATGTACTCAGAGTCAACTACTTGACCCAGGAGGGAACACTAGTTACATTGTCCTAATAGTGACTGGGTAGAATACGGATGGAAAATAACTGAGATATAGTTATCTTGGGAGGAAGGGGGAGGGAAAGAGAAAGGTAAGGAACACTGTCCACTGAGCTAAGTTGTCCTTGGATAATGGTGAAGACTCTAAAACAGGAAGGCGAATAGTGGAAGACACAGCTTTAAGGGAGCAAGATGAGGGGAGATGAGGGAAACGAGTGAGAACAAGAGACTGCTCTTGGCAAAATGTAGGCTCTTTAGCACCAGCTGGCTTTTTAAAAAGCTTTGCAGGTAGTACAGTGGTCAGAGTGGAGTCATGTTGTCACCTCTGTGAAGATTTCCCTGACTACCTCAGGTGTCCTGGTCTCTTGCCCTCTCCCTCTGTGCCCTACAGCAGTTTCAGTGTGTCTCACGCTGGGTGTCAGTGTCGTTCCTGTTCTCCGACTGCATGCCCGTGAGACTCTGAGCTCCCTGAGCACTGGGGCTCGAGTCCCACACTGGCCCAGTGCCCCACACCCAGTGGGGCCTCCAAGTGGGTTCTTGAAGAATAGGAGAGCCGCCCTTCTGTTCCTCTTCTCTCTCCTTCTCTTTCTCCTCCTTTTTAAGGTTTTATATAAAGTTGGTTAAGTTCAGAAGAACTGAAAACAAAAAATTGTAGCAACTAATTGGGAAAGCCATACTAACGTTAAGGGACATTTGTCTTTCATGGGCTGTCATGGGTGGTATGGCCCTTTTTTTCCCCTTTCTTTTCTTTTTTTGGGAAAGGAATGGGGTTGGTTGGGGTTCACACCTGCTGCTACAGAAAGGTCAGAGGTTCAAGTCCCCCCAGAGGCCTAGCAACTTATTTCTGTAAAAGCAGCCATTAAAAACCCTACAGAACACAGGTCTACTTTGACACACGTGGGGTTACAGGAGTCCGAACCGGCTTGACGGCAACCGGTTCCTTTTTGGTTGTTTTGGTAGAGGTTATGAGGTAGGCGGAACAGTCTGTGGGGAAACATACGATGGAAATCCTATGGAAAATGCAACAGCTGGAGTAAGACTGAGTGTCTAAGGGTATTTGTAAATAGTGTGACTGAAACTATCAGCAAGCAATAACGATAAAACCACCCAACATTTAACTGCATCCTGGGACGTTGAGATAAGGCCCCCAACAACTGTGTAAACTTAATCCAGTTCGTTTTTCAGGAGGAACTGGAGGAAACCAACTCCAGGGACATGTGCAGAAAGTCCCACTACATATCCTTCCAACGGGGGTGACCAGAATCGTTGCTGCAGAAAAATACAGGTACAGTGCCTGACCATCAGGGCCGGGGAATCGAACTGAGGGAGCCAGAAACTGCGCATGGGCATTTTCCCAGAGTCGTTTCCTGGTGTGTGTGCTTGCACATGGTGACACCCTTAGGGTAATGCTTCTTGAAATTTTCCACTAAATAAACTCTAACCAAGCAGCAGGGCAGAGTGAACCCCGTAATGAGTTCTGCTACCAGTCTCAGAAGCCTCGTGACAGAAGCCAACCTGAAGTCTGTCGCCTGCGCAGTCAAGGAACAAGCAGCTGCCTGACGAAAGAGGAAATCCATCAGATCCCCATCGCTGATTTGTTGTCCCCAGCTGTATACACCCAGGGCCTAGACAGGTTATAAAACCCCAACCCTGAACTTGCTCAGTGGCGCCGCCTGCTGGAGTGCTATGCGCTTTGCTGCTGCCCCACTTGGAAGTGCATTCATTTTCCAGTAAAGAATTCTCTCCCTGGGTCAGTCAAGTCTCCTGGAGTAATTCTTTCTGGCTGGTCTGACGACAACCCTGGAGGTCGTCGCCTGGTGACAGTCACAGGCAGGATGGAGATGTTGTTGCCAGGTGCTGTCAGTTCAGTTCTGACTCACAGCAAGACCCTGTGTACAACAGAACAAAACACTGCCTGGTTCTGTGCCCTGCTCACAACCTTTGTTGGTGGTGGGGTCGGATTTAGAGACAGGCACATCCGGGTTCCAGATGTGTCGCCCCCATTCACTAGCTGTTACCTAGCCTCAGTGAACCTTAGTTTCCTTAACTGTACAAGTAAGGACATAAAAAGGAAAAAATATATACTTCGTAGAGTTTTTGCTACAGAAAAATACAGGTACAGCGCCTCACACATTATTAAATAACCGCTGCTTTATTATCCATCGTCTGCTGCCATGGGGTCTGACTCCATCTCACAGCAACCTCATGTGTGTCAGAGGAGAGCGGAATGCCATAGGATTTTCAATGGCTGTTGTTTCAGAAGTATATCACCAGGCTTGTCTTCCAAGGGTCCCTGGGTAGACTCGAACTTCCAGCCACGTAAGAGTAGATCTGTGCTGCATAGGGTTTCCAATGGCTGATTTTTCAGAAGGAGACTGCCAGGCCTTTCTTCTGAGGTCCCTGGATGAACTGGAAGCTCTAACTTTTTGGTTAGCATCCAAGTGTTTGCATCCTCCAGGGACTCCTTGTTTTATTAAAGCTGCAGTATACTGGAAGACAGCAGCTGTTGCCTTGACCCTCACTTCCTGAACCCCTGTCCTTATGGAACCTCCTGGAAGCTGCAGTCTCTGCCTTGGACACCACTGAAATGATTTCTTAGGCCTACGAATTAGCCAGGCTCTCAGGGCAGACTGTGCCTTAGCAAAGTGGTTCAAAGCCTCTTGACATTTTCCAGGGACATCTGAGTAGTTTCATTGTGGGAGCTGTTTTCATAGCTTTGCCTGATTTCTAAACAAAAATTCTTTTAGGCGGGAACAGTTTCTTCTTGAGGTTCCCATGATTTTCACACGACCTTTAACTCTCCCAAATTCTCAGTTTCCTTCTTTCTCTAATGAAAAACTTGGATCAGTTTGGAAGAAACAAAGCTGCTGTTGCTCCGTGTGTGCTTCCTCATTTCTGTGTCTCCATTTCATCCGCTGCAGTGCTTACCTGCCTCCCTGGCTCCCCCGTCCACTCCCTAACCGTCCACTTCTAACCTGAGCAGGTGGCTTCCTCCAGCGCTGTGTGAGAGCTGCTCACTCAGAAATCACCAAGCACGCCCGTGGTCGTGTCCAGAGGTCTTGGGCAACTTCCTTCTTCAGGCTGAATCAAACGCTCCTTCTTGAATGGTCTGTACTGTGTCTTCTAGACACAAAAATAGTCTACTTTTTAAAAAAGTTGTCTCCACTGTTGGGTGTTGCTCATTCTTCAAGGTTGAGTCCTTTTCCTTTATTGCTGTCACGCCTGGGATGTTCTTGTTGCTGTTAGCCGTCCTCAGCTGGCTCCCGGTACATGGAAGTCTCATGCACAAGCGAATGAAATGCTGCCCAGTTCTGCACCATCCCTGTGATGAAGTGTGGGTTGGCCTGTTGTGATCGACAGAGTTTTCACTGGCTGAGTTTTGGAAGTAGAGCACCAGGCTGTTTTTCCTTGTCTTAGTCTGGAAGCTCTGCTGAACCCCGTCCAGCATCATAGCAACACGCATGCCTCCGCTGACTGGTGGCGGCTGTGTGCAGGTGCACTGGCCAAGGATCAAAACTGGGTCTCCCACATAAGAGGTGAGAATTTGTGCTGTGGCGGATGGAGTTGACGTAGTCTTTTCCACTATGGTCTTCTAACTCCCCCCAAATGACTGGGCTGTTGTTTTTAGATGCCGCTGAGTTGGTTCTGACTCATAGCAACCCTATGCACAACAGAATGAAACGCTGCCCGGTCCTGCGCCACGCTCACAATTATTTTTGTGCTTAAGCTCATTGAGACAACCACCATGTCAGTGCATCTCGCTGAGGGTCTTCCTCTTTTTCACTGACCCTCTGCTTTATCAAGCATGATGTCCTTCTCCAGGTACTAATCTCATCTGAGAATATGTCCAAAGTATACAAGACACAGTCTTGCCATCCTTGCTTCCATGGAACACTATAGTTGTGCTTCTTGCAGGACAGATCTGTTTGTTCTTTTGGCAGCCCATGATATATTCAATAACTGGGCAGGACTATGCAAATGAGGGACTTTGGGTCCACCAAAGGTGTTCCATAGCTTGCTAATAATGCAAATAAAATACATGGCACTCTTGTGGGAGTGGGATCAGGCAAACAAGGTATATGGAACCCTCATGAGGGGATTGGTCACTTTTGCCATCCCGCTAGGCTTAAAATGAGCCATCCCAGAGGTGAATGGGGGGAACTCACTGCCACCAATAAGAAGAGACAGGAGCAGAACATGTCCTTTGGAACCAGAGTCCCTGTGTTGAGTACCACCTAGACCCAGGAGATAGAGAAAAAGCTGTAACATCAGAGACAGCACAGCTGGTGAGAAGTAGTAGCAGAGAAATGGTGACAGCAGAACTGTGAAATGGTACAGTGGGGTTCCCAGCCCACCCAGCGTGGTAGTCATAGTGGGTGTGCTAATCCACAGGGTGAGAGAGCTGAGTGCCTTCAAGGAGGGGCTTCTTGGCTGAGGGAAGTGCTTCCAGGCACTTGCTGGTAGAATTAGGTTTGCCAACCTTTGGGCCAAGAGAGTTGAATGTCCGTGGGCTGAGACTTACTGTTGATGACAGGGTGACACCAGGTACTTACTGGCAGAACTAAAGAGCTTTGTGACACTTGCCCTAAAAGGCCAGGCTGAGAAGCCAAAGAGCTGAGGGCCAGAGAGGGCTCTGCCTGCGGGCAAGGCTGAGAAGAGGCTGTCCTGATTGAAGAGCTGTATTCTGAGTTGCTCCTGATTCTGATAAACCCCACTAACTGTGAGTATGGTCTGTGAGTTCTGTGTGGCCATTGCTATGAACATCAAACTCCAGCATGGAAGCAGAGGGTGCCGTGGGAGGGACGGCTAGTGCCAGCAGTGGTAAAAAGGCATGCTGGCCCGCCGTCTCATAGCAGTCAGCCTTGGGTTGTTGATGCTGATAATTTTTCTCCCTTGTGAAGTTAGAGGAGAAAGTCTGATGTTGCTGCTGCACCACTGGGGGAAAAAAATTTTTCTACCACTAAACCACCATTGACTGCCCCTCTCTTGGGGCTGTAACTGTCCCCTCTCTGTAGATTCGTCCCTTAGCTCTCTTTCTACTGCATTCCAGTCTCTCCCTGAGGGACTACTCTTGAGTCTCCAGCGGACTCCTGGACATTGTCCACTAAATATCTTGAGGTTACTTTACCTCTAAGACAGATGCCACCACCTGTCTCAACACCCTAGTTTCTAACTTCCTTGTTTAGGTCAGTGATACTTGACGCCCCGGTGTCATGCTCTGTTTCCCTCTCCTTCCTTCGCCTTCCTGTAGCTGGCCTACACCCTCTGATCTAATCAGAGTGGCCTCCACACAGTCCCCCAGTTAAACGCCTGTAACATCTGGACAGGTGCACTGTCACATTCACACTTTTCAAGAAAGAGAGTCTTAGTGATAAACTGATTACATGCTTGCTCAGAGACCAAGGATGGTTGGTGCAAAGCATCTCTTGTCCCTATGAGTCACTCATCTGTCCCCCAAGCCCAGCCACAGACAGGGTGCATGTGGTCTCATTGCTGTGCAAAGGGCCTGTCCTGGAAAGGTGGGTGGAGAGCCACCTCTTAAGATCACAGGAGCCCAGAGGGCTGTATCCTCAACTTGACTAGAGGCAGGGGTGGGGACCTGGTGCAGTGGAGATTCAGGGTTGAGCCCTCTCTAGGGTCCTGGCTCCACCCTGCAGGGGAGGTGTTAGATTCTTAAGAACTGAATTCTCCAAATTCTTCATAGTACAGCATCTGTCAACTCTTCTCTCACTTCTCTGACACATTGTCATGCTAAGTCACCGTAGTTTTACTTTTCTTGCCAAGGAGACTCTTTCCTCAAGGGTGGGGAAGGAGAGGAACATTCCATCCTGCCACGGCATCTCGGCATCTTGTATGCATCCCCACCCATATCTTTGCTAACGCTGGTTGTCTGTCTGAGCTTCTCTTCCTTCTACCTAAGTCACAATCTGTCCTAGGGCAGGGGGAGTCTATCTTTGTTGTGCTGTGCATTCCTGCCTTTGGCAGGCTGGCGAGAACTTACACACTGCTTCTCAGAAAACTATGTTTTAATGTATGAAATAAAATGCATAGGACAACAAAGAAAACTAAGGAACACACAATTATGAGAATATGTAAAAGGCCCTCTAAAAGACCTGATTTGTAATATAGGGGTATTATGCTGCTTTATTAACATATTAAATAACCACAATAATTTCCAAACAGTGATCAGCCTAAGTAATAGTTCGAGGATTTGCAACACCATCATGTGACAGGAAAAATCTACTTTTGTGGTTTGCAGCCTACATAATTGAAGGAAATGTAACTTTCAGTGAAAGATGAATGAGTATGAAGATGTAATTTCTTTTTTCCTCATCCAAGTTCCCAGGCTTGATGACTTCTCTCCAGGGAGAGTTCTGAATTCAGGGCCCCCCTGAGAACCTTAACTCTCGCTTCCTTCATGAAGCCCTGTTGGATCACCCCACTTCTGTTTTTGTCCCTCCTACTGTACTCTCACAACTTTGGTTCTTTCCTTCGTTCATCCATTCAACAAACGTTATCCAGGATGCTCACATCCCTGCAAATCACTGTGTCAGGCGTTAGAAGTTCATATGATGATATGCAAGACCCAGTTTAACAATCAGTGGAAGAGATGGTTATATTCTCAAATAACTATAGCCCAAAGAGTAAAGTGAGAAGTTTCATGGCAAAGCTTCAAACAGGGCTCACGGATCCCAGAAGAAGGAGAAACGAACAGCTCACCTTGATGAGGAGATAGGTTTCAAGCTTAGTCTTGCAGGTGGAGGAGGATATAAAAAATTTCCATGGGGTTTCATTTTCTCTGGATTTTGCTGGTGTTTTCCTTTGTCTGTCTTGCTGCAAGTAAATTGGAAGCCGTAGCAGGTAGGAGGTAAGGGAGCTCTGTTCCTGAAATTCGGGGAGGTCCTCTTATCGCATGGTCAGACCTTGCTATTAGCTGAAAACAGCCTGGTATACATGCCCCACAGGGATGACCAAAAACACCCTGGTATGCCCAACTCAGTATAACCCCCAAACCATAAATAACTGTATGCCTTCCTTCCCCACCTTAGTAGTTGAAAGCTCTTCCCTTATCAAAATCTTGACCATAAACAAACCTTACCTCTCCCCTTTCTAATCAACACTTCTTCCTTATCAGACCATAAATCCCCTAACCAGAATTTCTTGCTACTCCTCTTCTCTTTCTTTATCAACCCATAACCCCCCTCACTCCACACTACCTCATCAAAACTTTAAAACTATAAAAAACTTCCCCTACCAGGGAGAGACGGTCTGAGTCCCTCTTTCTCTTTGAATAAACTTCACTGGACCCTTGCACTGATGTGTCTTTCTGCCTCTGTTTCAGGCCACCCTTTCCCCAATAGGGAGAGTCCCTGGATAGTGCAAATGATTAATGTACTCAGCTGCTAACCTAGAGTTTGGAGGTTCAAGCCCACCTACAGGCATTTGGGAAAACAGGCTAGGTGATCTATTTCTAAAGAAATTCTATTCTATTGCACACGGGGTTTCCATGAGTCTGAATCAGCACAGTGGCAACTGGCTAGCGGGCAGGGACCATGTCTGACATATTTTTTGGATTTCCCAGAACTTCCGATTGAACCAAGTGTGCCTACTCAATATATATATGCTTTTTGATTAATTAATAATGTTTTATAGGATATCTTTGTATCAGTCAGTTATTGCTGCATAACAAAGCAGCCCAAACTCTAGGAGCTTTAAATAACAATCTGTTACTTCTCACGGGTCTATGGGTAGTTCTGTTGATCTGGGCCAGGGCTGACTGTTTTAAGTTGGATTCTGTGGTCACTGGCTGATAGGCCAGAGGGTGCAGGTCTAGGATGGAATTGTTTGGGATGACTTGGCTCTTCTCTTTGTAACTCTAACATCCCTCCATCAGAAATTAAAACACACACACACACACACACACACACACACACCCCCACACCAGTTGCCACAGAGTCAACTCCAAGTTATGGAGACCTCATATGTGCCACAGTGTAACTATGCTGCTGGTTTTTCAGAAGTAAATCACCAGGCTTTTCTTCTGAGGCACCTCTTGGTGGACTTGAATGACAGTCACCATCCAGGAACTCCCCCAGAGGGTTAAACTTGTTGCTACTGAGCTGATTCTAACTGCTAGGAACTCCATGTGTACAGAGTAGAAGTGCCCTCTGTAGGGATTTCAAAGATGTAAACGTCTAGGAGTAAACTGCTAACGTTTTCTCCTGAGGTGCTTCTGGGTGGATCTGAATCATCAATCTTTTGGTTAGTAGTGGAACACTCAAGGGTCTGTACCACTCAGCCTACCACTTCTGGTAGGCTGTTGTTGTTAGCGGTTGTTGAGTTGGTTCCAACTGACAGCGATCCCATGTGTAACGGAACATAATGTTGTGTGGTCCTGTACCATCCTCATAATCATTACTATATTTGAGCCCATTGTCACAGCCACTGTGTCAAATTCATCTCCTTGAGGGTCTTCCTCTTTTTAACTGAACTTCTACCTTACCAAGCATAACGTCTTTCTCCAAGGACTGGAGATGAAGTCTCATCATTCTTATTTCTAAGGAGCATTCTGGCTATACCTCTTTCAAGACAGAATTTTTTTCCCCTAATTGTGGTTAAGTGAAAGTATAGAATACAAATTGATTTTGCATGCTCACCTATCTGCAGCTCCTTCTGCTCTCCCCTCCCCATGATAGCACACTCCTCCTTTCCATGCCATACTTCTAGTGTCACCTCAGTGAGCACCTGTCCCCTCCTCTCCACTCTCTTCTCTCTCATCTAGAAAGAGACCAGTAGGGCTGCCTCCTATAAATGCACAGAGCCATGAAGTACGTACACCACATGGCCACACTGTGTCCCTGGGTCCAGTCCATTCTTGTCTGAAGAGTTGACCTCAGTACTGGGTTCCAGTCAGGGACAGCAGCAGATCTAAGGGGCATGTTCCTAGGGGAGTCCAGGCTGTCAGACCTTCAGCTCAGATCTTTTGGGTTGCACCACTCTTTTTCTCATGTTGGCTTAGGGACTCCACATTGTGCCCCTCATCACAGCTGTCTTCGGTGGTGTCCGGGCATCGTCTGGTTCTTCTGATCTCATGTTGATACAGCCTCACATTCTTATGGATCCTTCTGCAATTCTGCAAGACAGAATTTTTATTGGCAGTACATGGTATATTCTGTGTTCTTCGGCAACATCATGTGAAACCACATCAGTCTTGTTTGGTCATCCTAACTCCAGAAGGTTAGCCAGGTTTTATTCTCAGGGGTGGCTAAGGTCCTAGAGAGCAAGCAGAAATACACACTGTGTTTTCAAGCTCTGCTTCACCAGGTTTGTCTCAGCCCTTTTTCCTGAGCACGTCATAGGCCAAGCCCGGAGTCCACATAGGTGGCACTACCCAAGGACAAGAATACGGACAGCTGTCAGAAAAATAGGCCACAACTAAACCGTCAGATTCAAATCTTTCATGGAATGGGACAGGTCTAAATTAACAGAGAAAAAATCGTTAAAGTATAGGCTGCCAATGTATGAATTCAACTAGCCATGGGGGCCTCTCTTGTGGCTGTATCCTAAATGTTTGAGAAATGGTAGCCACAGAGTCTGGTTGGGACATTCTTTATTTATTTATTTTTTTTAAAGCCAGGATGCAAACCCATTGAATTGTCCTTTCATGTTTGATGTTCCATCAGTTAAGCATCACACACAATTTTTCAGAGAGATGTTTCCCCCTGCTGAGGACATCTGCAATGATCCAGAACACACTTTCCCTGGTACTTGAGTCTAAGTTGCTATAAATACCAGACACTCCCTCAGCAACTCAGGGTCACAGTGCAGGTTTCCTGAACCAGCACCCTCGGGCCTCTCTGCATTGTGTCAGTTAGAAGCAGTGGCTGGGTGGGTGAAGCCAAGTGGAAAATACAGGTCAGAAACCATGTCCCCTGGATGACTGAGGTGGCAGCAGCATGTGGGGGGAAGGAGGATAAATAACTCACCAAGTTCTAATAGAAGTGATAGCTTATTTGAAAAAACATGATGGCAAGGTAGAAATTGGCATGTGGGATTACACAGAGACCTGAGTGTGAACCCCGCCTCACTTTTTAGAGGCTATGTGACCTCTGACAAGCTGCTCAAACATTTGGAGCTTTAATTTTCCCCTGTGAACATTAATATATCTACTGGTCAGTTACCGACTGGCCTAGTGATTAAATGCTACGGCTGCTAACCAAAGGGTTGGTGGCTGGAACCCACCAGGTGCTTCTTCGCAACTCTATGGGTGGAGTTCTACTCTGTCCAATAGCATTTCTGTGAGTCAGAATTGACTCAAGGGCAATTGATTTTGGTTTTAGTATATTTACAAGGTAAGCTCTCAGTGACTGATGAAGACCAGAGACTACAGCCTTCAGTATGGATTACATCTCAACATCAAGAAGACAAAAATCCTCACAAGTGGACCAATAAGCAACATCGTGATAAACAAAGAAAATACTGAAGGCTCAAGGATTTCATTTTCCTTGGATTTTCGATGAACGCCGACTGAAGTAGCAGTCAAGAAACCAAGTATGATGTATTGCACTGGGCAAATCCACTACCAAAGATCTCTTTAAAGTGTCAGAAAGCAAAGATGTCACTTTGAGGACTAATGAATGAATTTGAATTATGCTGTTGGCAAAGACTACTGAATATACCATGGACTGCCAGCAGAATGAACAAATCCGTTTGGGAAGAAGTCCAGCCAGAATGCTTTTTAGAAGAGAGGTGAGACTTTGTCTCATGTACTTTAGACTTGTTAGCAGTGGGGACGAGTCCCTGGAGAACAACATCGGGCTTGGCAGAGGATCAGTGGAAAACAGGAAGACTCAAGGGGATGGATTGATGCAGCAGCCACAACGACGGGCTCAAACATAACAATGACCGTGAGGGTATGGCAGGGCCCAGTCGTGCTCCATTCCGTTGTACACAGGGCCACTGCCAGTCAGAGGTGACTCACCAGCATCTGACAACAACGGAAGCCATATGGTTCTCGGTTAGTTTAGGATAGAGCACTGATCTCAGAAGGCTGTCTTCTTGCCTTAACCTTGCCACTAAGCAGAGGGTCATTTAAATCTCGGTTTCCTCATCTGTTGAATACAGCAATTAATACTGTTCTGACCTACAGTTACCGCCACGCCTTTGTTAAGTCCATCATACTGTGGTGGCTTGTGTGCTCCTGTGATGCCAGAAGCTACACCACTAGCATTTCAAACACAAGCAGGGTCACCTAGAGTGGAATGGTTTCAGAGGACTTTCTAGCCTAAGACAACACGGAAGAAAGCCTGGGTGATCTGCTTCTGAAAAGTAGCCAGTGAAAACCCTATGTCCCAAAAGAATACTGTCTACTATGGGACTGAAGGATGGCACAGGACCAGGCGACGTTTCTTTCTGTTACACATAGAAGATCACTGTGAGTCTGCGCTGACTTGGTGGCCACTGATGACAGCACTGAGCTCACGTTCTTGCTTTGACAATCAAATGGTGTGCTACACAGAGAGTTCCCTGGAAAAAAGAATTTAAAATGCCTCTGGATGCATTTGAAGTGATGTGCTGGTCATCCATCCCCCTGTCAGGTTTTATGGCACAGCCACTGTGCACCTAGCACTGCTCCTGTTATTGTGAGCCATCAGTGCTGAGGAGAAATTAAAATGATGAGAGTGTTTCCTTCCAGATGTTGTTGCTGCGGGCTCAAGGTGCTCTTTTAACTGGGACAGCAGGCTTTCTTGAAATAGACAAGAATTCTGGAAACATGACATGGTGCCTGATTCACTGCTCACACTTGCCGCTGACTCATTCTCTCCTTGATAGTTTCTTCAACAGAAACTTTAATTACATCACTTACTTATTGTTTTTTTTCTTGCTTTGGTTTCTTACCACCATTCTCGTTTGTCATCTCAGTGATTGGGATGTCTCATCTCTGACACCTGTGTCAAACAGGCACTGAGATTTTCATATCCCTTCATTAAGGTGTCCATGCTCCCTCGGACTTGGATATCGGAAATACATCGGTGGAAAGGAATACTTTTGACTTTGCTAGTGTTTCGCAGAGCTTAACTTATTTAATGATCTCAGCCATTATCAACCTACAAAGTAGATACTATGAACCTGTTAAAAAAACAACACAGAAACAGAGGCTCAGAGAGGTGACTGCAATTCACCCAAGGTCAGTGCTATAAATTGCAAAAAGTGGTCCCAAATCCCTGTCCTTCCCTCTGTTCACACCTTTTACCACGTCACATGCAATGTCATCCCTTGACTCTGGGCTCTATATGTATTTTGATAGGTCTTGAGCTGCCCAGCGGGACAGCAGTAAATTAGATGCACACAAAAGCTTAGAGAGTATTTGTCAGAGAAGTTGGGCTTGCCACCTCCGCCACTGCTGTAAGGAAACGGTTGGCTAACCTCACAAAGGATGAGAGGCGTGTGGAGCAAAGCAGCATCACCCTGGTGGTCCCAAAGGAGGCCAGCCTAGAGCAGTTGACAACCAACCAAACCCCAGGCAAGTTAGTGAGCCCAGTTGTAAGCAGCAGAACCACCCAGCTGGCCACCCTAGATGTGTGAGCAAAATGTTCTTATTATCATGCCACTGAAGTTTTATGGTTGTTTGTTTCACCGCATAATTATGGTTGTGCATCACTGATGCAGTCGGTGCGGGGGAAAGAGCAGACCTCTGCAACTGGGAGAACCTAGATTTGAAGCCAAACTCTGCTATTTGGAATGTGTGTCCCTTTTTGAGACTTAATCTCCTTATCCTTAAAGTGGGGTAGTAATACTTAAAGGGTTGCTAGGAAGTTAAACACCAAAACCAGCTGCCGTTGAGTAGGCCCTGTGTGTGTCAGAGTAGAACTGTGCTCCGTAAGGTTTTCAGTAGCCAGCTTTTAAAAAAAGCATATTTTATTGGATTAAGAACAATTTAAGAGCCGGTATCAATTTACCATGTGATACCCGGACCTCTCGCTGCTACTCTGTTCTAACTGTTCCCGCCTCCCCTCATGACAGCGTATTTCCCCCTTTCATCCAGAATTTCTCGTGACCCTTTGACCAAGATATGACCACTTTATCACCTTGGATCTGGCAAGGAGCCTCTAGAAGAGTCCCACATACATATTAAAGTCCAAAGGGCTGCCAGCTGTACTCCATGTTTTGTATAGTCCAGTTCAGTTGTTGTCAGGAGAGCTGGCCATGGTGTTGGATGTGGTTTAGGGTTAGAGAGTCCAGAGGCCATGCTTCCAGGGGGCCCTCCCATCTGATGGACAATCAAAGTGGTCTTTTGGTAGAATTCTAGCTCAGCCCTCTAATCATTCTCCTGCCATGTCCAGGGTTCCATACAGTGTACCCTCTTAGGGAAGATATTGGTGGTGGCTGGGCACCACCTGGTTCTTCTGGTCCCTTGCTGAAGCTGACACTGGTTCATGTGTCCCCACTAATCAGTGGCAGATTTTTCTGAAGTGGATCTTCAAGCCTTCCTTCTGAGGTACAGCTCAGTGGACGCAAACCTCCAACCTTTCAGTTACCAGCTAAGAATGTTAACTGTTTGCACCACCAGGGATTCCGGATGAAAGACCACACCCAAACCAGATCAGCTGTCCTCACATCTAATTCATGGTGACCTTGTGTGGGTAGAGAAGAAATCCACCTCATACAGTTTTTAAGGCTGTGGCCTTTTGAAAGCAGATTGCCAGGCCTTTCTTCCGAGGCACCTCTGGGTGGGTTTGAACCATCAACCTTTCGGTTAGTAGTTGAGTGCTTAACCATCTGCACCACCCTAGATTAAACACAAGGGGACATAAATGAAGGCCTGGGGACAGGGTATGAATCATAGATTATGTGCAAAAAATGGTGGCCTCTTTCAGCAATGTTCTAAAAGAAACAACTAGGGGCCATGGAACATAAACCAAGGATTGTCCAAACACAAGGCTGATAGCTTTTCTTATCAGTTCAAAGGCACAAATTAAGGCAGAGTGGCTTGTTTCTGTCTTTACAATGCAACACAGCCTCCATACCCAAGGGTCGGTCCTTCTTCATCGTGTATTGAGCCAGATGAGCTTTTAAACACACGAATGCTGCTTCTATTCAGATGGATGGGAAAAAAGTGCCCCGATTTCCCTCTGGGCTGTGGTTTAGACAAATAGATGGGAGGTGAACTGGGAAAGGGGCACTGTTTTTCCCTGAAGTGGCTGTGATTCAGATGAAGGTACTCAAAGCACGACTGGGGGTGGTGGCTGGGCTGGCACCTTTGGCTTACTCGCTGCTGGTCGTTCTCCTGCTTGCACATGTGTTTTTGATGACAGATCATTCAGGAAATGTGACCATTTCCCTAGGAGGCTTTGCTTTGTCACTTAGCCTTCTTTTCTGGGCCTTTGGTAGGGCTGCCCTTTCCTTTTCTTTGAAGCCATTGTCTTACTGACATGAAAAATGTACTCAGGTAAGCTTATGGCCAATTATCTCAAGGGGGAAGGAAAAAATAAAACCAATCTGAGGCTGAAATACAGAGCAATTACCTCTGCAAACTCTACAAAAGTATAAGATGCTCTTCGGGCATTAAAATCATGCACTTTTAAGAAATAGCTTTTTTCCTGCCCCGGATAGCTCACTTCTCTGTCTTCTCTACCTGTTGGTGGTGATGGTGTGACATCAGTTAAATGCACCAGGTCCTGCCTCTAACACACTGTGTGACCTTGGATAAGTCGCATGGCACCTCTGGGCTTCAGTTGCTTGCTAATAATGATAGTTCTCTGTCTTGGTGGCGTAATGGTTAACCAAGTGCAACTACCTCTGCTAACCAAAATGTTAGTGGTTTGAATCCACCAGGAATTCCTTGGAAACTCTATGGAGGCAGTTCTACTCTGTCTTCCAGTGTCACTATGAGTTGGACTCAACATGACAGCAAGGAGTGTTTGGGTTATAAGATTCCTTAGAACATAATTTTCTTAGTAGCGTAAAACAGTAATTTGTTACTGTCTCTTGCAGTTACATGGGTTGACTGGGCTCAGCTGGGAGGTTCTTGCTGAGATTTCTCATGTGGTTGTCTCAGGTAGTGGCCAGGACTGGAATCATTTAAATGCTCATGTGGGCTGGACTTCCAAGATGGCCCGCTCTCGTGGTTGGCAGTTGCTGCCGACTGGCAGCTGAGGGTTCCGCTGGGGCTGTCCACTGCGTTAGCTCCACGTGGCTTCTCCATGTGGCTTGGGCGTCTCCCAGCATGGTCTTTAGGTTCTAAGAGTGAGCTTCCCAACAGTGAGCATTCTAAGAGAACTGGGTGGAAGCTGCAAGGCTTCTGATGACTTAGACTTGAGGTACCACAATATTACTTTTGCTCCTTTATAAGATTTCTCTTGTGTCTTAGTCATCTAGCAGTGCTGTAACAGAAATACCTCAAAGGGATGGCTTTAACAAAGAGAAATTGATTTTGTCACAGTCTAGTAAGCTAAATTGGTAAGTCCAAATTCAGGACATGAGCTCCAGGGAAAGACTTTCTCTGCTAGTTCTGGAGGAAAGTCCTTGTCATCAATCCTCCCCTGAGCTAGAAGTTTCTGAGGTATAGGGACCCTGAGTCCAAAGGACACACTCTGCTCCTGGCACTGCTTTCTTGGTGGTGTGAGCTCCATAACTCTCTGCTTGGTTCCCTTTCTATTCCTTATACCCCAAGAGACGTGCCTCAAGACAAACTGCAATCTTACACATGAAGTCCTGCCTCACCGACCCATTTGCTGCCCATCTTCCATGATTAACATTGTAGAGGCAGGGTTTATAGCATAGAAGACCTTCACACAATACCAAGAATCAAGGCCTAGCCAAATTGCTACACACATTTTTTGGGAGGACACAATTCACTTCATAACATGTTGGTATTAACATCTTAATTCATGAGCTGAATCCTCTTTCTTCTACTACTGAATCAGATACCAGTATATAAAGCTCAGCAGAGAACCCAGTGGACCTGAACATAGAGGGGGCTGTGTCTCTTTCTAAACATGAGGACACAAGACAGAAGTGACATCCTAATTATCTGGGAAGGGAGTTCAGGACTATGCAGGAGTTATCATCACCAGTGCCTGCGATGTTCTGGCTGTACCCTGGGATTCGGCGCCTTCCTTCCCCAGCCCCTGTCTCCCAGTACAGTGCTGATGTTAGGCACTGAGAGTGAGGAAGACAAGACATGGTTCTGGTTCCTGCTTTCTATCTAGATGAGATAGATAGATAGATAGAGATAGATAGATAGATAGATAGATAGATAGATGATAGATAGATGATAGATAGATAGATAGACAGAGAGAGAGAGAGAGAGAGAGAGAGAGAGAGAGAGAGAGAGAGAGAGATGATAGATATCGCTATCTAGATGGGGAGAGAAAAAGATGGTTATGTGGACAGTGAGTGTGGAAAGCCAAATCAGTGTCACAGACTGCTGAAGGCAGTCGGGAGAGGAGGAGATGGGTGGGCCAGGGAAATCTTCCTGAGGATGTGACCCTCCACCTGGATCTTGAAGGACGAGCAGGAATTGCCAGGGAAGAGGTGAGAAGGATATTTCAGGAAGAGGGACTTGTGTGAGCATGAAGAGTGGTGCGGATGGGAACCACAGCCCACCTGGGTGACAGAGCATGGAGGGAGAGGCAGGAGGTAGGAGGAGACTGGACAGGAGATGCAGGCAGGGCCCAGGGTCATTCAGTGTCTTAGATGACAGACAACAACATCCCCGTGATTCTGGATAAGGGCACAGAAGCCCAGAAGGTAAAGGGACTTGCCTGAGGTCACACACCTTGTAAGTGACCAAGTCCAGATTTGAATATGGGACTATCAGATTTCTTGACCCTGCTCCCTTCCCAATGTATTCGGTTGTCACATCACGTCAGTTGCTGCCGCTGGGTTTTGCAGCTTCCTCTTTCATTTCCCTGAGGCTTCTGGCACGCTAAGGGTGGTTGCTTTTCTGCACCATTTGATGTAATGACTTCAATTAAACTGTCTTGTGCTGGATCAGTGAGCAGCTCTAGGGAACTGATGAGCAGGGCTGGCTACCAGGGAAGCAGAGTCTCCTCCCCTTGTGCCTGCCAATCCCAGAGCTGGGCTCTTGTCTTCAAGCCTTGCGGGGGTTGGAGAATGGGACTCAAGAGAGGTAAGTGAGGACCAGGTGATAGGCAGCAGGTGAGGAAGAGCTGAGGATGCAAGTGTCTATTACCTTTCAGATGCAGAAGGTGGGTGGCTAGCCCAGGATGCTAATCCTCCTTAGCACCACCCATGGCTGCTCTTGCTGCGTTCCCTTCCTCTGGTTAATTTGGGTTTGCAGATGCAGCTGTAGCTCCAGGATGATGGGCCACGTGCACCTGGATTGCCTTCGAGTGGCCAGTGGTCGTTGGCTCAAAGCAAGAGAGGCTCATGACCTGTCCTAACTTGCCACATGATCTTGGGCAAGTCGCCTCCACACTCTGAGGCTTCTGGGAAAAACCATGGGTCAGAATTTGAGGTCCACTAGGCTCTTGTTCTCTGTCTGATCTTGGGTCTCCCTTCTTTGCTCTGCTCTGTGTGCTGCAAGAAGCTGACTCCCATGGAATGAATCTTGCCAGTCGGCTCCTGTTTGATTTGGCCAATGGGAGACATTGACAGGAAGCTGGAGGCTGGAGAGCATCCTCTTGGCTTTGCTGCAGTGGTTAACACAGGGCCCCCTCCTTGGTCACAGCTCCTGCCAGCAAGCCCTCCCCTGTGGCCCCAGCTTTCCTTGGTCTTCACAGCCCCTTCTTCCCTTGACCCTCTAGGCCTAGGGCCAGCTGTTTGTAGTTTCCAGGCATCCCTTCTTGGTTTCTTTAATCCTACTCACCCTTCTGTACGCAGTTCTTCTTCAAGTCTCTTCACCGGAGTCATCTGAGTAGATTTCTGTTTCCTGTTCAGACACCAGGGCATCCTTGGAAGGTCTCTTCCAAAGCTGAGATGGTACCAGGCTGTGAGGGGGTAGACACAAGGACCCAGCTGACTCTCTGGTCCCATGGCTGGGTCTCTCCAGTTGCAGAGCTAGTCCAGGCTGAGGGATTATGGCTTCTTAGCAACTTCCTTTCCTTCTTATAGTATTCAGCCTACCACAGCTTCAGGTTTTTTTTTTTTTAGTACAACTTGTCATGGGTTGAACTGTGTTCCCCCCAGGTCTTGATTGCTAGTATCATGTGATATTCTTGCATGCTTTAAACCTCACCTCTCTGATGTTAATGAGGGAAGCTAGATGGTAGTTGTGTTGGTGAAGACAGGACTCCATGTGTAAGATTGTGCCCTGAGGCAATCTCTTGGGATATAAAAGAAACAGAGGCCAGCAGAGAGTCGGGAACTTCCTACCATCAGGAAAGAAGTTGGGAACTTCATACCGTCAGGAAAGAAGTTGGGAACCTCATACCAACAGGAAAGAAGCAGCACTAGGAGCACAGCGCATCCTTTAAAAAGGACTGGGGTCCCTGCCCAACAGAAGCTCCCACTCCAGGGGAAGATTGACAACAAGAATCTTCCTCCCAGCAGGGAAAACCTTCCCCTAGAGCCGACACTGTAAATTTGGACTTCTAGCCTATTGGACTGTGACAAAATAAAATTTTTCTTTTTAGAACCATGCACTTGTGGCATTTCTTTTATAGCAGCACTAGATGTCCAAGACACAACATCACTGAGCTACACCTGTTACGGTAAATGGCATCCATGTAAAATATACAATTAGATGAGTTCCTACCATTTTTAACCAGGACTATTCTAACAACACTCTAACTGGTCTTGAAGGAGCCCTGGTGACTCAGTGGTTAAGCTCTCAGCTGTTAACCAGTAGGTTAGTGGTTTGAACTACCAGCAGTTTTATGGAAGAAAAGACCTGGTGATCTGCTTCTATAAAGATCATGGCCTAAGAAACCATATGGGGCACTTCTACTCTGTCGTGGAAGGTGGCCATGAGTTAGAATCAACTCGATGTCACATAACTGCGACAACTGTTTGGTCTTCAGTCTCCAGTCTCATTGAGGCTAATTCCCTTTTCTTAGATCTGACACCATGGCACTGTCCACCAAAACCCTTGCCTGGCTTTCCTTTGCCTTGATGTCAAAGCCCCAACTCCTTAGAGTAACAGATGAAGCCTAAATGAGTAATACTTGAGTGTCTGTACAGCTTCCCCATGGTTGTCCCAGACACAATGAATGACTTGAGTCACACTGTTTCCAAGCCTTTTGTCTTGGCACATGCTGACCCCAGACCTGCAGTGCTTGGCCTCCTCACGGCTGTGACCTCCAGTGTCCCTCTCCTTTTCACTATTTTTTTCCTCCCTGAGGGTCAGGCAGGAGGGAGGGAGCACTTCCTTGATCATGTCAGACTAAGTGGAGCCACTCATACGGACTTCTGCAGCACCTGGTGGGTCTTTCTGTGATTGTCCTTTCCATGAACCACACACCACCTCTGTCTTTCTTGCAAGAGTCTGAGCAGCTTGAGGTTAGAGTCTGTCTTTCCTCTCAGTAGCCTTTGCTAATGATGTACCTGATGCTTAATTCATCATTCATTTGTCCATTTGACAAGCATGTATCCAGTGCCTACCATCTGCCAAACTCTCTCCTCCATGGGGGCTGAAGGACTGTGCAAGGCAGGTGTGCCAGTTACTCAGTTCTTGTGTCTCTGTTCCAAATCCACCCTTTTATACGCTGCTTGGAGATGCTGGGCTGGGAATGCTGCAGAGTACATTTCTCCTTTGTCAAAGGACTTCCTGTTTCTCCCAGTAGTAGAACTCGAGGGTGTCTGGAAGCTCTTTTCTTTTTGTTTGCTGGGTTTTGTCAGAGTTGTCCCAGTGATGGCCCTAGTAGCAGCAGTTGGTTTCCAGCCTCTAACTTCCTGACTCTTCCAGAACCAGCCTGGTTGTGCTTCTCTCAGAGGTGAGCGGTGGCTGGGTTGTGTCACCTGAGGTCTGGGTCCAGCTCTGCAGGCTTCTCTTCCGAGCTTCCTGCTTGTGGTTACCATCTTGGTCTTCAGTGCAGACACTGAGGTGAGATGACCTCCTCCCCCACTTCCCTTTAAGATATTTTAAACTAAAGCCCTTGATTAAATTATCTCTGTTGAAATACCTACTCCTTTCTGTCCTTCTAAAGCTTGCCTGATGAAATAGGCAAAGTCCTCGGTCTTGTGGACTGCAAATGCTAGTTGGGGGAGACAGACAACATGTCAGTAAAGAAGCAAATATCAGGCAGTAAAAAGTGTTATGAAGAAAAATAAAATAGAGTAATGGATGGAGCCTGGGATACTTTAGAGTGAGCAGTCAAGGGAGGCCTTTCTGAGAAGGTAACATTTAAGCTGAGAAAGAAATGATAAGTTCCTAGCCATGCAAAGAGCTGGGTTGGAGAAGAATGTGCCAGGAAAAGGGACGAGTCAGTGCAAAGGGCCTGTGGTGAGAATGGGTATGCTGGGTCTTACAACGTTGGTGTGGGTGGAGTGGAGTGAGGGAGAGGATGCTGTGGAGGATGAAGAGGAAGGCAGGGACTAGATCATGTAATAGACTTTGCTTTTTAAAAATTCTGAGTGTGCTGAGAAGCCTTCGGAGAGTTTTAGAACACAGGGAGTGGTAAGTCTGACTTACATTTTAGAATGAGCTCTCTGGCTGCTGCGGAGGGCACAGTCTGTGGGGGTGTAAGAACAGAACAGGGAGGAGAGAAGGTAGGTCTTTCAAGAATGAGGACACCGCAAGTCCAGAGAGCTTACATGGCTTGTCCCGGGTCATTTGGTTGTGGACTTCTGGTTCCCAGATCAGCATTCCTTCATGGCTCCCTATTCCCTGACCAAGGAGTAACTGGCCGAGTTCCAGGGGAAAATCCCTAGCCATGTCTGGGTTGGGGATGAAGCCACTGGGCGGCCAGACACGTGGTCTTGATAAGGTTCCAGCTTCATAAAAAAAAAAAACAAACTTGTGTTGCCCACATCATGTTCTGCCCAGGTTCTATCATGTTCTGTCCCATCCTAGTCAGTCACAATGAGAGATGGGGAAGCCCAGAAGAACAAGGCTCCACGGGAACTTCTGCAAATGTGGGTTTTGATGGTAAGTTCTCAAGGTTAAGTTCTCCTTTCCTCTTCCCCAATGTTAAATCCCTCAGCAAATCATCTGACTCTCAAATATTCCCTGAACCTGACCACTTTGTTACGGGGTGTGAGGAAACATACTTTTCTGGAAGCACCGTTTCTATCATATTCCAAAGGGCATCGTTCTCACTATAACATGGCTGTGCCACCTGGAGCTGTGAGGCAAAGTTATGCCTCCCTGCCGCCATCACTGCCAAGCTAGTCAAAGCCACCAATCAGCCCTCGGCAGGGTGACTGCTGCTGAGACCCAGGTCTACTGCAAACTAAGAAACTAAGACTCAGCCTGGAGGGACCTCACAGATAGAATGAGATCTAAGGCGGTGGGGTGGAGTTTGGGGCTTACCTGGGCAGGGAGTAGGGGCACTCTGGGGTGTAAGAGAGGGTCCTCTTACAAACAGAGGTTAGAGGCAAAAGATATTTCTTTATGCTTCTGGTAATAGGTCTTTTCTTCCTCTTGTAAGTAATATAATCTGGCATTTTATGGAGAGAGACAAAATGGCTAGACAGGTCCCAGGAGTGTTACTGAGGTGATTTTAGCTGTTAGCAGAGTAATTTTTCCCCACAGTTTGGCAAAAGAGGATAATGGAAGATTCTAGGATGAAGCCGAGAGGGCCTTCCATGTGTAAACAGCCTGAGGCACCTCAAAGGCACGAGCTTCTGGAGGTCCCCGGGCCTTCCAACACTTCTAGACCAATATCCTATTCTGATTGGCTATCCCCGCCCACCTTAGTTTCTTCCTCCATTGGTCTAGTCTTTCTACCCACGTTAGGTCACCGTTCCAACTGGCCAGGTCCTTCCACTTGCCAGCAGTGTCATCTGGGACTGGTTGGGCTCTAAAAAGCCAGGTGGGCTTGCCTCGTACCATCATCAGATTTCTTCTCATTAAACAAATGAATCACAATCCTAATTAATTTGAGCAACAGAATTTATGTAACTACTCCCAGCAGGATGTCTGCTCTCAGTCTGCAGTGAGATTAATTCCTCTCTCTGGGAAATTCCAGCGTGCTGGTCAATAAACCTTAATGATGACGGAAATCTCCAATCTGTCTCTGCTCGGGGCAGGAACCCCTACTAACCAGCCACCCAGTTGGCTTGATACAATATCCCAGACACCAGGAGGACAAGGACAAAAATCTTCCAGACTTGACATATTCTGAGCCATGTAAGGCACATAGTAGGTGTTCAATTAAGGACAGGGACTGCCCATTCTAGAGACATTTTGAACCCCTCAAATCCCACAAGAGGTGTTCAGTTTCTGTCTGAGGAATGAGCAGAAGATACTGTTGTTTGGACGCTTGTAAAACTGCCTCTAGATTCTGAACCACAACCAAACTTCTCTGGCTCACTCCAGCTTTCACTCCCACAACTCCCCATGACCATACTCGGTGCAGTCTTTTTGTTATCTTGAACTTTTTGGACTCAGACACTTGACTCTTGATATTCCCTGCCCTTGAACTGTCCCCAGCCACTCTCCAAAATTAGCCCCACACTGCCTGCATGGGAGGGAAGGGTAAGCGAAGTGGAAAGCATTCTAGAAGTGGTTCTAATTCTGGCTCTAATGCTTATTCATTGTACTTCACCTCTCTGTTCTCAACCTTTCCCTCCTATGTAAACCACATAAGGTTGTTGGGAAGATGAAGTAGAAAACCACAGTGAAAATGTATTGCAGGTTGCCTCACTCAGTTAGTGACAGGCAGAGTTTCAAGCAATGGCGACACAGCCTGAGCTCATGGCAGACAAGGGTCCTGCTCCCAAAGAACGGAATTTCTAGGACACAGTAAGCAAGCAAGCAAATACACAAGAAAGTTTTAATGAAGGATCATTGCTTGGAAGAAAATAAAATAGAAAAATGTTATGGAAAGTCATGGAAGGGAGTGAGAAACTCTTTGAGGAGGTGCCACTTGGGTTGGGAACTCAAGGGCATGGCATAAATGGTTTAGCAGTCGATTACTGGCTGAAAGGCTGGAGGTTCGAGCTCATCCAGAGGCGCCTCATAAGGCAGCTGGAGGTCTGCTTCTCAAAGGTCACAGACCTGAAAACCCTCTGAAGCAGTGTGACTGCACACAGGAGGTGGCCATCAATCAGAACAGATCTGATGGCAACTAACAACATTTCAGATGAGCCCTGAGTGAGCAGATGGAACTAACCATGAAGAGCTGAGGGAATGGCATTTCAGGAGGAGGAAGGAACAGTTGCAAAGGTGCTGAGGTGTGAGCGAGATCTGCTCCATCAAATTAAACAAAAAAATTTTAAATTGTGATTACGTGGAAATATACAATAAATCAGTTTTGCATGCCCACCTATCTGCCACTTCCTCTGCTCTCCCTGACCCATACCCCGGTGACAGCACATTCCTCCTTTTCGCTCTATACATCTAGTATCCTCTTAACAAGCATCTGCCCTCCCCTCACCCTCTTCTCTCCCATCTAGAAAGAGACTGGTAGGACAGCCTCCTGTGAATTCATAGAACCATAAAGTACGCATGCTGTACGGTCTCACGGTGTCCCCGAGTCCAGTCCATTCTTGTCTGAAGAGTTGACTTATTAATGGTTTCCAGTCAGGGACAGCAGCAGGTCTAGGGCCCATGTTTCCAGGGGAGCCTTCAGGCTATCAGACTATCAATTCAGGTCTTTTAGTAGAGTTCTTAAACCCTGGTGGCCTAATGGTTAAGTGCTAGCCCAAAAGTCGGCAGTTCAAGTCCTCCAGGTGCTCACTGGAAACTCTAAGGGGCAGTTCTACTCTGACCTCTAGGGTTGCCATGAGTAGGACCTAACTCAACAGCCATGGGTTTTACTTTGGGAAGGTAGGAGAGTTCTTGCACAATTTGAAGGTACTGGTAAATGTTGGAAATGCTGGTGACATAGTGATTAAGTCTTATGTCTGCTAACCAGAATGATGGTTGTTTAAATCCACTAGGTGCTCCTTGGAAACTTTATGGGGCAGATGTACTCTGTCCTATAGGGTCACTATGGGTTGGAATCGACTCAGCAACAGTAGGGTTGGTTTTTGGTTTGGTGAATCCAGGTTTGGAAACCCAGTGGCCTAGTGGTTTAAATAAAAACCTTAGTTCCAACCCCTGCTGACATTTTTGGTGCTTATCTTTCTAGTATGTTCCTACGCAGATACTTTACATAATTACAAACATAGTGCATATCATGCTTTGTAAATTTTTTTTCTCTTGGCATGAACAGAACTTCAAATGAATTAAAAAATATTCTACAGTGTTTTCCATTTTTTAAAATTATTTTGTTACTGAGAATATACACAGCAAAAACACATACCAGTTCAAGTTGCTACATGTACAATCAGTGACATCGATTCGATCATATTGGGTTGTGTAGCCTTCCTCACCCTTCTTTTCTGAGTTGTGTTTCCCCCATTAACCTAAACTCTGCTGTGCCCTAAAGTTCCTAGCTGTTCTTTTGAGTTGTTATTGTCAATTGGAAATCCTGGTGGCATCGTGAGTTGCTAAGAGCTGCAGTTGCTAATCATAGGGCTGCCAATGTGAATCCACCAGGTGCTCCTGGGAAATCCTATGGGGTCACTATGAATTGGAATCAACTTGATGGCAACAGGTTTGGTTTTCTTTTTTTTGGATTCTCAATTTGATCCCATAAAGTGCTTAAAACAGCATAATGCTCAAGGTAGGCATTCTTTACCTGCTGAGCTACACTGGTTTTAAGAAGACTTCAGGGGGTATTTTTGGTTTAAGGTTTAAAGATTCTTTTCAGGGGCAAATGCATTTTTAAAAGGGGCATAACAGCTTGCCGCATGGACCAACTCAAACTACTATAGGGCTTTTATTTTTCAGGCAAAAAAACTTCTTGCCTGTCAATCTCTATAAATTACACCAAGTCTTACTACAGCAGAGGACACACCCCTCACCTGAGTGCTGTGTCCTGTGGGGAACCGTTTCTTCTCAGCCGGGTGGGAGCAGAGGCCCGAGCCTCCTGAGACCCAGCCACAAGCTGTAGCCCAGTTCACTGCCCTCTTCTACTGAGAAATGAACATTGCCCACCTTGCCCTTCATTTTCAGCTTTTCTCTATCATTTTGGTCCCAGGAAGGATCTGATGGGAAAGAGAAAAGGAAGGAGATGGGAGAATGAGGTTTAACATTAATATGTGGAAACAATAAACATATAGTACTTCAGATAGATGAATACTACTTTAATAATATTTTTTATAAAATATTAAGTTGACAGGAAGGCCACATGGACAGGTTCAGGGCCTGGCCTCAGTATGCCAGAGTCTAAGGTGACTGTGTTTGGCTTCAGTAGGGCCTGCCATGGGGACAGGCATGGGAGGCAAGATTGGTGGTTCTAATCCTTGGGAAAAGTGGGTTACAGTGATGGGGGGCGGGGGCTGTATAGGAGGCCTGGAGCACAAACTTGGTACCTAGGGGGTAGCTGGAAGAGCACATGAGGACCTGGCGGGGACAAAGCAGTAGGGAAAGTCCGCCAGGGTGAGTGCTCAGGCTAAAACTCCTCGTTTGGATTATCACCATCGCCACATTTTCCCCTGATTCCTGTTTAGGCCTGAGAAAACAAAAGGAAAACAACAGCAACAACAACAAAACAGAAAACACAAAAATGAAACCAGGCAGAAAGGCACGGGAAAAGAGACAGGGAAGACAGAATAGCAGACATAAACCAAAAAAACCAAACCCACTGCCATCAAGTCAATGCCAACTCGTAGCAGCCCTGTAGGATAGAGTAGAACTGCCCCATAGAGTTTCCAAGGAACTCCAGGCAGATGTGAACTGCTGACTTTTTGGTTAGGAGACAACAGTACTTAACCACTATGCCACCAGGGTTTCCAATAAAAGGACAGACAAGAAAAGTGAGACAGAAGAGGAAAAAAGTCAGCAGGGGACAGTTTGAGAAGTAGAATCTCTTTGATGGAAGTGTATTATCCAACCACAGCTGACAACCACTAAACTCATAATGGCCACCTGTCAAGTATTCAGACACCCACTGGGGACAGGGAACATGCACTTGTCAACTGTACTCATGACGGACCATACTGCTAAACTGATTTGGTACCCTCTTGCAGAATAGCAATTTCTCGAACTTTCTGGAAGTTGATTACTTCCCAGTGGAGTAGACAGTGGAGAGAATCAGTGCCAGGGTACAGCACATCCAAAGGATGCCTTAAGTCCCCCTGAATTTGTGGGAAGTGGAAAGCAGACACTGGAGTGTCCTAAGAGTCAGGATGTGGGAGGAGGCAAGGGCTGGGGAGGAGATGGGGAGAAGACATAGAACAGGGGAACAGGGTAGAGGAAGAAGAATCTCACTCTCCTTATCCATACTCACCTCTTGTGCCCAGAAGTGACTGTCTTTCGTGTAGGCTGCAGGAAATGTCTTTCTGGAATCTGCTGGGAAACCCAAAGATCCTCGGCCTATGAATAGGGTAAGGGAAGGTCGGTAATGCTGGTTGAGAAAACGGAGAAGTTGGCCATACAAGCGGCTCATTTTTACTTTGGAACTATGGGAACAATGCTGTTCATCTTGGTAGGAAGAGATTGAACCTTGAAAAAGGTCCTTTTATCAGGACCTTTTTATAGTGGTTAAGAGGTATAGCTGCTAACCATAAAATTGGCAGTTCAAATTCACCAGGAGCTCCTTGGAAGCCCTATGGGACAGTGCTACTTTGTCCTATAAGCGTAACTGTGAGTAGTAACTGACTCAGTGGCATTTTTTTTTTTTTTTAAATTTCGAGTAAACAAGACAAGACATCAGCCCAGAATGCTTCCCCTGCCTTTTGAGTCTACACTCTGAGGTTCTCTGGCGATCATCTTTTTTCCCTCCCACAGTTCTCGCTTGGGCCAGGTGATGACCCTCCCGTATTTACCTCCTTTCTTTTATTTTGGGCCATCTCTTTGGTTTTGCATCCTAGGAGTGTTTCTCTGACTCTACTCACGCCACAGTTAATTGGCTTGTAGTTACGTTGGCTGACCCTTTGGCAAGGCCGTATGTCTTACAAAGCATCAGAAGGAAGAGGAACTTGAGACATCATGGGAAAGCAAACCTGTCATGAAAACACATGAGCGCTAGAAGAAAGAGACTGATCCATGGCCACGGAATGAGGAAATGGCAGGGGTGGGGGCAGATTCCAGCAGTACAGCCTCTCTTACACTATTATTACCAAAACCCAGCTTTTGGTTGGTATTAAGCACCCCCTCCTCCAGGTCGCTAGCCCTGGGAGTGGGCCTAGGTTGATGAAACGGTCCTCATCCCATCTGCACCTGCCCATGACGCACATTGCCTACAGGCCACCTCCAAACTGTTCAAACAGCCTGGAAGCCATTGGCCCGCCCTGAAACTGGTGCCACTCATTGGCTCAGAAAAAGTGTTTGACAGGTCAATGTCTCAATGAATGATGAGTCCTGGAAGGGCGGCGGTTACTGGCGTCAGACAGTTCTCTCCTCGCGAGAGCCTATGCAACGGTTTTTGTTATTACGTTTCAGACATTTTTCTCACTGCAAACTTGTGATACCTTTAGCGAAGGGTGAAAGACACTCTCCTCTCCCAAAGGACGGATACATTTGCGAGGGCCTGAAAGTATAAATGAAGCCTCTAAGAGAACGTGGGACTCATCATCGAGTCATTTACTAAAGGGAACTTGATTTGTTAAAAGCTTGGTGGGAAAGTGAATGGGCAGGAGGGAAGAAAGGTGGCATTCGGAAGATTGCACTTTAAGGTGTTCATTGCCTCTTTTTTTAGGCTGTGTGAAATGCTAGGGTCATTTTTGAGACGTGGTTGTGGGGCCTGGATAAAATTATGCAGTCACTGCTTGGGACCCTTTGAAGTCCAGAGTCTATGGGCCGGGTTGGTGGGCAGGAGGGGCAGTGATAGTGGTGTTCTGCTCATGGAAGTGATCTTTCTGCAAAGGCTTCTAAGAATTGGTTAGGGTGGCAAAAGAGGAGGCCTGGCTGTGACATGAAGTTGATTGGTGTGCACAGATGGAATGACCCATCCTGATAAAAGGTACAGCCACGGAAGGTGCAGCCTCCAGAAGAAGGGCGGCAGATTACTGTATAATTTTTCAGAAAATAGAAATGGAGAGATGAGACAGTTGAGAGATAAACAGTACAAAAAAGAAAAGAGAGTGTTACAAGGGCTGAGAGCTGGGGTTCCCGAGAAGCTGAGCACATACCTGCTTGACGCAAAGTTGTTACTCAGTTGATCTGTTCAGGGGTTGGAGCACTGCTGGAGTCTAGTAGTTTAAACTGGACAGTAAGTGAAAGAGAGCCAAGAAGACAGGCCATTTTAACTGCCTTCTTTGTCTCCCACTGTGATTATGCCAATCATAGAAGCCATCCCTCCACTGGGGTATGAGAGGAAAGGATTGAACTACACTGGGCTAAAGTGCTGGTATGTGGTGGAGCTGGGAGCCCAAAGGATGGGAAGTAGGAAAGGGGAAAGATTGTTTTTCCTAAATCTGTCTTAAACAGGGCTTGTTGTGAGTTCTGGGGAGCAGAGGTTACAGGGGGGGAACAAGAATGGGATGTGGTGAGCTACATGAGCTGTGTCATTTTGTTATGCTTAACTGTTGTCATGACTGTTGAGATGAGGTTCTGGGGAAGGAACTCACCTAGCTGTCTCTCCTGGAAAAAGGGAAATTCCCATCAGTCGTTGTCACAAGTGTCAACTTACTCAGGGACTGTGGGTCTTTGAGGACTGAGAGGGAAGAGACTCTCCCCCAAGAGGCCTTGAGACGAGGAAACTTTTATTTTAAAGGGAAAGTATATATCAACTATTGCCTGAATTTTCTTGAAGTGTGCATAATCCAGTTCATAATGGTTCTGAACAGAGATAATGAAATCCCTCACTTCATTTCCCTTGTCCTTTCCTGGCCACACTAGTTTCTGTATTCTCTTTCATCAGTCATCAAATCGTGGGCATTTTCTAGGGGGTGGTGAGGGGGTACAGAGGGGACAGCTCTTGAATTAGGTAACAGGAGATAATTATTGGAGGAAGAATGAAGAATGCTTTTGCATCCCCAAGTGACACTTATTATGGATCTGAGTGAGGAGTGGGGAATCAAGAGCATGTCTTTCCACATCAACTGAAGCAGAAAGAAAGGTGCCTGGAATTGGCCTACCCAAGCTAAAATGTCTGTGATCCCTAATGCCTGGGGATGGGGTGAGCTGGGGGAGAGGGAGATACCCTAGGCCAGAAGGAGACAGGAGGAGGCAAAGAAGACAGATAACAGAGAGAAGAACTGTGAGACATGAAGAAAACCAGTGGCAGACAGAAAACTAAGAAAGCCTGAGCCCTGGACTGAGCCCGTTAACTTAGTTGCCAAGTCTTCAGTCTTCTGTTTCCATTTCCACTGAGTAAGTTTCTGCTCATTTAGCAAGAAAATACAGAGTTCTCAGAGCCTTTCAAGTTTTTAGAAGACGGTCCGTTACTGACTTAGACTCATCTTACCTAAACCTTCCGAATCTGACTGAGTTGTAGATGGGTAGCTGCTTATTTGACTGACAAACTTTCTCATGGTGTTCAAATCTGGGCGGGGCAAATGAGATACTCAACGAAGTGGGGTACTCAGGAGAACTAAGGCTAGTGCTTCAGCCTCTAAAGCTGCCATCATTTTTTCTCTTCCATGGGTCAAACCCCAAGCCAAACCCACTGCCACTGAGTTGATGCTGACTCATAGGAACCCTGTAGGACAGAGTAGAACTGCCTCATAGAATTTCCAGGGAGCACCTGGAGGATTTGACCTGCTGACTTCTCAGTTAGCAGCTGCAGCACTTAACCAGTGTGCCTACCAGGTTTCCTCCATAGGTCAAGTTGTTCAGTAAACAATTGGATGGGAGTGGAACTAACTCCTTCAGAATGGCCATGTTTAGCATGATGGGAGGTGGCAAGGCAGTGATATCACACACTCATAGTAGTGAAACTGTTGGAGTTTGGTGATCAAGCAGCAGGCATTGCTGGCTCTCAGTGAAGGATCGCTTCTGATGACCTTGGATAGTTTGCCCGCAGTCAGTGACTAGAAATGCTCCCGAAGAGCTGAGGAAGAGGCCTAGACAGGAGGCTGGGAGGGAAGTGGAGCTTGGGTGAGAAGGACATAGCTACTGAATGGTGTCCTGAAACCAGCCACTGTTGGCACTATGGGAAGGTACCCTCCCTTTTCCCCAGAGGGAACTGGATGAGCTAGAGAGGACTAGGGGGGGAATTATGGATGAAGAGGAAGTGTACAGACTGAGGTGACAGGGACAAAGCAACATGATAGAGAATACGCAGAGAGATGGAATCCCAGCAAGCTGATTCTTTTTCAAGTACTCTAAGGCAGTCTCTTTCTTCTATTTCCCTTGAGATGGTATAATACAATGCCAAAGACGTTTAGGATAGGTCCAGGGTTTTCCGGGGCTTCAGAGAATGGCTTACTACAGGCCTCACTTGAGCCAAACCCTGTCAGCATGAGGGAAGTCCATGCATGACAGAGACTGGTTTTTTTCGTGTGGGAAGGGGGAAGGCTTACCGGGAAAGTCCATACACAGCAGAGTCTTTTTGTCTTGTGGGAAAGTGGATGACTTACGGCAATGGTAGTCTTGCCTCCGTGGCTCCATATGTGGGTAATGTCAAGGAGGCATGGGGGGGTGGATCATTGGGAGAACTAATTATCCACTGGTCTCATGTTCCTTCCCTCCTACCAGTGGGAGGGGTTGGTAGGGGTCTGGTGGTCACAAGGAACTTTGAGAAGCTGAGTGTGAAGGCGGTACAGCAGAGAGGACTTATTCTGAAGGGAGAAACACAGCCTGTGGCACGGGGGCCGGTAGTCCCCCGAAACACATAGCTCCCTCTGTCCCTCCCAGACTGTGCTCTGTAGCTGGCCTGTCTGTGAGATGGGACTTCTCACCCTTCTCAGCTTCCTAGGTGTGCCAGCTGTTGCTTGTTTTGCAGTAAAGTGAGGAGTGGGAATTAACAGAGGGGAGGAAAGAAGAGGGGAGACAATGACAGGGAGAAACTGAGCCAAGGGGACATACACAGAGGTGGAAAGACAGATACACTGACTTCGTGAAGTTACTTCTGCCGTCTCTTCTGCTTGTTTTCCTCGTAAGTGATCATGCTTATTGTTGGGGACTATTTACTTCCTCTGTCAAGAATTTAGAGCTCTGCTGATCCGACTTGATGGCACTTGGCTTGGCCTGCTCCAGCCCTAATCCTTCAGGGTTAAATTTGCACTGGGTGTTACTACTGGCTTAAAATTGGTTCCTCAGCTTGTAAGGACTTGAAGTGATCCAGATACATTGACTTGCCTTTGTTTCCAGGAAACCAGGAGCTCTCCTGGGAGACAAACTCTACCAGTGGCCTCCTTCCCCTTCCCCATGGGTGAATTCAGGGAAAGGAGGGATGGGGAGGAAATATGAAGTGCAGAAGACAGGGAGGAATTGGAAGTCCATATCCCCTGAATCTACTGAAATAGTCTGGCTGGGAAAAAGGAGAAGAGTATTCAGGAGATGGACAGGACTGGATAGAGTAGGTGATAACCATCCAGGAGGAATGACAGGAGAGTGAGGTTGAAGGGTCGGCTCAGTGCTGCCCTATGTCCTCAGCAGCTGTATTCTGAAATCATTATGTCAGCCCCATAAAAAACAAGAACAAAAAACCAGAAACCTGTTGCCGTCAAGTTGATTCCGACTAATAGCAACCCCGTAGAGCTTCTAAGGAGTGCCCAGTAGAGTCAAACTGATGACTTTTAGATTAGCATCTGTAGCACTTAGCCACTACATCACCAGGGCTTCCAAGTCAGTCCCATAAGTCACAAGAAATAGGGGTGGCCACCACTTAAGACAGCTGTGATGGGGCATACAATGCTGAGTCCCAGTGGCAACATGAGAAAAAGAGGGGTGCACTTCAAGAACTCCACTAAAAGACTGCAGCTGATGGTCCAGAGGCTTGGGAGTTCTCCTGGGAGCATGGCTCCTAGACCTGCTGTTGCCCCTGACCAGAAAACTTTACTGAGGTCAGCTTTTCAGACAGGAATGGACTGGACTCAGGGAGACAATGTAACCACGGTGTGTGTACTTTATGGCTCTGTGCATCTATAGAATGCTGTCCTATTGACCTCATACTAGAAAAGAGAGGAGAGGGTAGAAAGGAGGGAACAGGAGATTGTTAAGAAGATGTGACATACAAAGAATGAAAAGAAGGAGCGTTCTGTCACCGGGCATGGTGAGCAGAAATAGCTGCAGATAGGCTGGCATGCAAATTCAATTTGGATTGTATACTTTCACTTAATCACAATTAAAGAAAAAAAAGAAATAGGGATGGATGGGATTTCTGATCCCCATCCAATTCTCCCTGAAATCTTTATTTATGGCATAATGGAACTTGATGCTTTTAGGATTCGGGAGTGATGTTTCAGGTGCATTGTTTTCCCTATCTGAAATCAGAGGAACACCAGCTAATACGCTCTATGATTCAAAGGAAATAGAAACTTCTCATCCTTGGAATTTTCTTACTGCTGCCCTGCGTGTCCCCGCTCCTGTGTTTCTCTCTGACTCCCTTTCACTGGAAGCTGTAGAGGAGGCAGTAGGGTGGGAGCAGAACTCCACTGCAAAGTTGGCTGCCGCCCTCATCACTACCTCCCTCTTCACCACACAAACTTATGACAAGACTGGAATTCTTCAGAAGGAACTTTTACAGGGAAACAAAAGTTTGAACAAAACTCCATCGAAATGACAAAGCTTAAGAGAACTCTTGACTGGTTTGTAACTTGCTATGATCTTAAGCTTTGCTACTAGCTCTTGGGCTCTGTTGTATTCCAAATTCGTCTCGGCGAAAAGCATATTTTTTCTGAGCTCTGGCTTTGTCTCCTGCACTTCAGTGTCCGTTTGCCCTCCTTGGATGATGTGGGAGTTTCCCAATCTATCCATAAAGTTCATCTTTATAGGTTTTACTTCCTGTCTTCATCTTCTGGATCATTCCTCTATTTGGGGTTCTGTGCGCTAGCCCAGTTGATTTCCTTTTTTTGTTTTTTTCCAGATGTTTTCTCTTGGTTATCTGGTTGGGGCTCAAAGCCTTCTTATCCTCCAGTTCTAAGCTGTGTAAGGTCTGTTTTGGGGGTGGAGTAATTAGGCTGTAACTGTTCTTGACTGAGCAGAGGTGTCAAGTCATTAGAAAAGGGGTGAAAACATTGTCTGATACGGATGTTTCCATCCCTGTTTATTTCTTCAAGATTCTAAGACTTCCTCCCTTCCCATCCTCCAATGGTTACAGAATCCAGTCTTCACAGTTTTATACAATTAGTATTGAGAACACAAGAACTGTAAAAGGAATTTTTCTCAAACCAAACCTCAAAGACAACACAAGCATACTCAATATTTAGACTACAAGTATACTTCATGGTAATATTATATACAGATTAAAAGAACAGATTTATATAAATGTTAAGATGGCAGGCAGTTAAGCGGGGTGGGGAGAGAAGGGTATGGGCAGCGTGGGGACTGTCTTTAGCAAACTCTGGACTTGAATGATTCATCTCAGTGAACATTCTTGAAAGTTGGCAGGCTTGTAGGTGTGCAGCCTTGGCTCCAGTGTGTTCTTCCGGGGCAATAAGTGAGTGAGCTCTGGCTAGCAGAGCCCAAATTCTGACTGACTCCTAGGAAGCTGAAGTAGCTGAGGAGGGTCAGTCAGCCCGAAGGGGGGGGCGGGCTGTAGTGAAAGGCTGAGAACCAGGTCTCAACTGGCTTACTTGGTGTGGGAGAGTGTGCTTCAAAAGAAACTTCCTGGGTGGAAAAATGGTGTCACTTCTGAAGAGGTCTCTGAAGCAGCCTGTATGTGCCTTGGCTGGTGACAGGGGTCCTGAAGCGAATCCTGGACCCCACTAGTGGATTGCAGGTCCAATTGTTTAATGCACTATGGACAATGACCTCTAGGCAAGACAGTTTCTTGCTCAGGTCACTGATCTTAATGGAATAATAGTGTGTGATGATGGTCTGAGGTAACGCAATACAGAAGCCACCTATTCTTAGATACAAGATAACTTTTGAGGGAAGACAGTGAGCAAGATGACTTGTGTCACTGACTGTTCCCACAGAACACTTAAAAAAGAGGACAGTTTCTGTTTCTCATCTTTTCTCCTTCTTTGGTTAATTCAGGATTTCCAATTCTTCTTCCTGTGCCCCGGAAGCCTCCCTGATTACTGGGTAAGACAAGGTAGAGTGGCCAGCAAAGGGAGATTGTGAGGAAAGAGATAGATAGCTTCATTCAGGGAGGACAGAAGACATCTTTCCAGAATGGCAAATAAAACCACTGAGAATCCAGCACCACGGATAGACTGGATAACATTCCAGAAAGCAGGTGGGAGTACTGGAGATAGGACAGGACTGTGTTGGCCCTCAGCAGACTAGAGTCAAAGGTGCCTATGTTTGGCTGCTGTAATAGACCTCTAGATTTGGCCTCTGGAGTTTGTTTGGAAAGTCCTGGAAGAGTCAGTGCATGAGGGCCCCCAAAGGAAAGCATTCCGGTGGGGACTCTGAATGACATGACTGGTCTTTCGGTGGCTAACAAGCAGGGAAACTTCTGGCCAGGTAAGAGGAATGCAATGGTAGGAAGCACTAGGGGTCGTTCCTCTCTGCTCTTCGGGTGAGGCTTCCTGGGGACCTGGAGGCTAGGGGATGGATGGGTAAGGCCCTTCCAAATGCCACCACCATTTCCACTTCCCATGCTCTCTTGAGGGGGAACAGTATCAGACGAGGAAGACAGTGAAAGTGAGTGAGTGAGAGAGCAGGCAGGAAACAGTGAGACAACGGAGAGAGACAGAGACAACGAAAAAGGTTCAAGTAGATAAAGAGGTGGGGAAGGTCTAGGAAAATGTGATGATCACAGCCTTCCAGTTTCTCTTGTGCTTTATCAAAAATAGTTCAGCTAATTCACAGAGGATGTTTACAGTGTTTTTAACTCTAAAACAGGGAAAGGCTGGTCTTGACCCATGTGGACTGGAGATGAATGCTGTCAGCTTGGAGAAGGTGTTCATCTCCACCATAGCGGGCCTCCCCTTGGTCAGGATGAATCGCTCCTGGTTTATGGTCTGCTCGGAGAATGTGGAAGGGATAGTGGAGAGCAGGAAGGAATACCTCTGCTAACTGTGTTCTTTCTGTCTTCCTGGGGTGTCACATAACAAAGATAGTAACTCATTTATTCTGGATGACCCAGAAAAGACAGTCATGAAAGACAGGGGGCTAGAGAATGAGAAAGGCTGGGCTTAGGGGTCAAAAGATGGGAAGCAAGTCAGGGAACAGTTAGATCCTTCAGAGTCTGCCCTTATCAGACCTCTAGGGTGTAGAAGGGTCCATTGAAGAGGAGAAGAGAAGAAGGGGAGATAAGAGCAGGAGATAGAGAGTTATGTTGCCTCTGTTCCACTTAGAACTCATTCTATATACAAGCTTCCTCATTCTACCCTGATTCTGAGAAAACTTGCAGATGCAATATTGAGGGAAATGACTGGACCCGACTACAAAGAAGTTATTCCTGAAGAGTTTCTGGGTCTAGTGTGGTTCCATTTTTCAAAGCTTTAAAAGATGATAGGCGTGGCCACCACTTCTGTTTCTAGTGCCTTCCTGATCTTCTCACCACCCTAGCTCTGCTTTCATCTTTTTGGCCCTATCTTCATAATATTTGTGTGGGAGAATTGTTTGGAATTTAGCAGAACAAACATATGAAGACAACAAAAGAATCAAATGGCTTTGGTTAAGAGAGAAGACCTCTAAGATTCAGCTCGAATTTTGTTCCTAATAATTATATTGGTGAAAAATAATATGTCAGAGTGATGGAGGGGAGGGAAGGTAGTTGGTGCTTTCTTTTGTCAGACCAGAGTTTAAGGTGAGTTTACTAGGGCATGATGGCCCTTGGGTTAGTTAGCGGGATCATTAGTGGGATCATGGATAAGAATTTACTGGCAGATTGGGTGACATGCATGGGCCAGGCTCATTTGTCTCAAGAAAGTTAAGTAGAGCGTATCTGATGAATGCGACAAGCCTCTGAAAGCTTTCAGAAGAAAGTCTTCCAAATGAAAGCACAACATGGCCAAGGTGGCCCCTCATCTTGCCTCTGAAGTCTGTTTCAGAGACAGGGTGGTAGAAGGTGCCCTCTCTGCCCTTGCCCACAACACTCATAGCACTTCCCAAGGTTCATTTCTGTCCCAAGGGGTAAGAAGAGTCAAATGAGCTGAAGGAGAGACACATGAAGAGAGAAAACCTGATAGTTACCAAAAGATGGAGACCAGAAGAAACTACACCTCTCCAGTGGCCAAGCCCTCCAATTTATTCCTCTTACACCAAATTGTCCTCAAAAAGATCTGCTGATTCAGTTACACTGTCCATCTCTTCAGAGTATTTTTAAACTGCAAAGGCGGGGAGAGGGGAAACAACTGCAGCTCTATGAAACCACTCTTGCTATGCGATCCGATCTTGCAACAGGCATCTTCTTGGTGAAAGTCTATGCTCATCTTGTTAAATTACCCATGGGATGTTGATTTGTGTGGAAAAAGAGGCTTAGCCAAAGGAGGGAATTTCAGACTTAGAGCCAACTTCTTGCTTTGTTTCCTTAAGCTTCTGGAGGGCAGGAAATAGGCTCTTGTCATCTCTTTACCCCGGTTGTCTAGAATATTGTAAGAACTCAATAAATACTTATTGAAGTCAATCATTTGCTCAATTTCCATGAGAGTAAAACCAAAAATAGCTCCAGCAGTGTAACAAGAAACCATAAAGGTAGGGGGTGGGCAAGCATGAGATACTATGAAGTTGGAAACTCTAAAGGGAGAAACAGAGTCTACGACAAATAACCACCATTAGGAATGGGGATAAAATGGGGAGGGATAAGGAAGAAGGTAAAAGAAGGAAAGGGCGAGGGAAAGTGAAGGCCAGAGAGACAGGGCAGCCTAGTAGCAAGAGCTGTGTCACCTTTGGACATGTCCATACTTCTTTCTTGGAAAATTCTCAGGTCTTTCTCTTAAGTTGTAGTTGTGGTAAAACAGGACCCCTGAGCCCTTACTAGACAATACAGAGCACAGTCAGAGACGACCATTCCTTAGGCCTGAGGAGGGCACGACTTAGGAGGATGATGTATTGGGGGCAAGGCTCTGAGACCCCGATGGGTATAATGGCAGATGGCAGAATTGGGAGTGCAGTAAGAAGAGTTACTGCTTAAACTAAAGATAACTTGTACTCATGGGCAAGCATTGAGATTTGCCGTCTGCAGAAATCTCTTCAGATTGAACTTTTTGCTCAGAGCTGATTTATCTGACGTATTACATGTTGTAGGTGTCACTAAAAGGCCTCCCAAACTCTTCAGGAACCCCAACAGTTTCAGTGTTGCTCTGTAGCAGTCTGTCCTCCAGGAATTTCAGCAGGCTGCTATGAGGCAATGTAGTCATAACGGGGCAGGAAGGGGGAGTTGCTTAGTAGATCTCTACCCTGATGGATGGTGAAAAGGGCCAAGGAGTCTAGATGAGGGTCACAGTTCTCAAAAACTTACGTGTTGGAAGACATCTTAAAGGTCTTCTTCCCCAAAGCTAGCATGGCTTGTACAAATCAAGGTCATGGAAACTCCACAGACAAATCCAAACTCCCTGAGGGGGACCGGATTGCGGGGCTAAGGGTTGTAGGGACCACAGTCTTGAAGAACGTCTAACTTAATTGGTGTAACATAATTTACAAAGAAAATGTTCTACATTCTACTTTGGTGAGTAGCTTCTGGGGTCTTAAAAGCCCGAGCGGCCACCTAGGATGCACCACTGGTCTCACCTCTTAGGGAGCAAGGACTAATGAAGAAAAATAAGATGCAATAAAAACTTTAGTCCAAATTGTAACGCAGCACATCTACAATGGCCTGCATCAGCACAGCTGGATGGTGTCCAGCTGCCACTACTGACTGCTCACCAGGAACCGCAAGAGGGTCCTGAACAGCGCTGAAGAAAAATATAGAACAAAATTCCACCTCAAAAAGAAAGACCTGACTTGCTGGCCTGACAGAGCCTGGAGAAACTCTGAGAGTACTGACCCTGTAGACACCTTTCAGGTCAGCAGTAAAGTCACTCCTGAGGGCCACACTTCAGCCAAAGGTTGGAAAGGCCTGTAAAACAAAAAAGAGAGTAAAGGGTCATGCCAGTTCAAGGGCAAAGACTAGAAGACAGGAAAGCTGGTAACAGGGAACCCAAGGCTGAGAAGAGAGAGTGTTGACATATTGTGGGGTTGTTTACCAATGTCATAAAACAGTATGTGTGCTAATTGTTTAATGAGAAATTAGTTTGTTCTGTAAACCTTCATCTGAAGTACAATAAAAAAATACATCATAATAATAATAGCAACAAGTCTTCTCCCCCAGTGCTTCCCAGATTTGGATTCACAAATCTCAGTAGTTCCCCCGCCAAAATTGGGAAACTACCTTTAAAAAAAAAGTTTTAGGGTAATACAAATCAAAAGTTAGTATCACTGTGTATGTAAGAAAGGAGCTTTTAATGCTACAGAAGTAGGAAGGACATAATCCCGGAATAAATATTGTCATTTTGGGGACAGACTGTGAAAACTGCCTCTGGAGAATCATTGCCACAACTCAACTTCCTAGGATAGGATCTCAGAGCAAATGTGGTTTTTACTGCATAGCTACTGCATTGCCCTTGCTTTGACAGCAGGATAGCCCACCTTGGATGACTTATGTCTGGAGACAATACTTCAGGAGGCAGGACAGACAACAAAGAGACCGACAGCAGCCAATGTCGCTCTAATCCCACTGGGTTAGTTAGTTCCAGTTTCCTGAGTATCCCAGAAAGATTTGTGCCCCAGGATCTTTTTTTTTTTTTTTGAAATGATCTCTTATGAACAGGGAATACCTTCTTCTCCTTCCATTTTCCAAGTGGGAAAATTTACTCATCCTTCAAAACCTAGCTGAAATTCAGTGTCTCCTGAAGTCTTTCCTGAGGACCTTTTTTGCTGCCACATCAGGGAGGAATTCTAGCTACTTCTCTGCATTTCCATCATAATTTTTCCATTCATGATTATCAGTTGTGTGAACAGAGTAGTACAACTAGATGGTGCCCAGCTACCACCACTGACTGCTCGCCAGGAAACACAACAGAGGGTCCTGAACAGAGCCGAAGAAAAATGCAGAACAAAATTCTAACTCAAAAAGAAAGACCAGACTTGCTGGCCTGACAGAGCCTGGAGAAACTCTGAGAGTACTGACCGTGGACCCTGGACCAGGGTATGAATGGAGTGCTAATGTGCTGAATTCCTGCAAGATGGGGGACTCTTTTAGGGCAGGTGCTGTTCGTTTTTTGTATCCTCATTGCCTGACATATTAAAGGTGACTTAAAAGTGTAACTTATTAGCAGCTGATGGCAAGGAGTTTTGTTAGTTGCTGTAAAATTGATGGACTGACCTGGGTTCAGGACAGTTGGCACCAGGCAATTGGCAATGAGCTAGGCTTGTGAATGTTGGATGTCTTGGACAGCATTTGACAGTCTTCCTACTGGAGTAGGCCTCTGCAGATTTACCTGCAGAGATTGGAGTTCAGAGATAAGGCTTCAGTTTGAGAAACAGTGGACAGAACAAAAGGCTGTATACCAGCTTGCTCTTGAGGACTAAAAAGCAATCAGTGGCCTTCATCTATTGAAACCAGTGTTTCAGAAAATGACCTGTTCCACAGGACGAAAGCTAGGATCTCAGATGCTACAATCTAGAGAATCCCAGTTTCTGGGTCAGAGCAGGGCCACCTGCAAGGATGACTTGCTCCAATAGCCAGGATTGTTCCTACAGTTCTATTGGAGAGCTGGCTGCCTGGTCTTTCAGTTGCAGATAGGGGACTGGTATGCTTTCCAGAGGAAGCAAGTCGTAATAGTTACTCAGCCTCTACTTAAATGTTTTGTGTGATGGAGCTTTTTTTAGTGTAAGATTGTTGTGATTCTTCTAGAAAGTTCTTTTTGTTGAACCCAAAGCTTCCTTTTTCACAGTAACTAGGACCTATTGGTACTAGTTCAGTCTGCAGTAGTATCCTGCGAAAATCCAAAATCTCTTTTTCACGTACATATATGAAGCAAGCAAGCAAATGTGCCCACTCATTATTGTAAACTTTCTTGGATCCTTCAATCATTCTTCCTACCCCCAACAATTCTTCACAGAACTTGGTTGGTTTTTTAAGATCGTTCGTCCCCTTTCTGGTCTTACTCCAGGTTACTAAAGCCCCCTCTAGGGTCGCCATGAGTCAGATCCGACTCGATGGCACTTGGCTTTGGCTGGCCAAGGGTAGTATTTCAGTGGTGCTTAGCTGAGCACAGAGTTATAACTTTATTAGTGTACCCCAAGGGGGTTCTAGATAAGAAAAACCCTGATTGGTTACTTTTTCTGTTTTTCTTGAAATTTGTATAGCTCTTAAGCCAAGTTCATTTCAGACTCAGTGCAATGATTTCTTTCAAGCTCAGGAATCACTGACTCTGGCAAATTTCATCTTTTTTCACTTAATATTCTATCTGTTGAGATGGTCCTCATGTCAGTTGGGTGGTTTTAGCTATATCTCACTATTTGTTACCTTAGCATATGTTGAGGAGCACTATTTTCATCTCTTTGTCCCCAGCATTTTAAAAGACAATCAAATGGGATGGAGCCAAGCAGAGTATGATTGTGGTTAATCATGCTGTCATGGGTTATAGCCTGTGGTCACTTCTCTGTCTGGTGGATGTGGATATTATGAGAGACTTTGTCCAATACTTTAGTGGTCAAGGTGCATAATGGGTCTATTTTTTTTTCCTGTTCTTAATCTTAGCCAACCTGTCAAACTAGGAATTCAGATTAGTGTAACTTGACTTATTATCAGTAAATCTATGATGGAATGGCTTTATCCTGACAGTTATATCTTAGACTAGACAAAGATAACAGCGAGTTGTACATTTTTTTTGATGCCAATATCCCTTGGGCATTACCATCTAATCCCTTCTTTAATTAGGTGTTTACAAAGCAGTAGTCTTTTCAGTGCGACTTGCCATGGATAGGGTGTGTCCTTTGTAGATAACTAGGGTTGGCAAACTGCTCATTGCAAAGAAGTAGCAGTGGAACTTTAAAATCTGTTCCTTAGAAAGTTGGTGAATGTGAATCTTTCTGCTGGAGGCTGACCGAGGAAGTGATAAAATCAAGTGTGCTTTACTGTCCTGCAAATCCTGAGATGCAGTGACTTCTCCAAAGGGCAGCAATCCAGGGAAATTGAGCCCAGAGCAGCCAACCAGAATTTAGAAAGGAGAGAAATCACTTGTAGGTTGTAAGGATCAGGAAAGATGCAAGGAAGGATGAGAAAAGAGAAGTCTATTGGCATTTGTTATTTATTCTTTTTCTCTCTTAGATTCCTAGGGAGTGATGCTCCCTGGCAGCCCCCTAACAAGTCTTGATAACTTGCCCTGCTACCCAGCGGGTGGTGTATGAAAACATGAAGCTTCTAATCCAAGACATAAAGTCCAGTGAGAGTGTTTTCTGTTCACAGTATCTCTAAATAATAGGCTACATTTATGAGTTTACTTTTGAAATTCAACCTCAGTCAACCCTGCAGTTTCTTATTCACAGGTGGCTTCAAGGTCATAGCTGGCCAAAGTAACCGAGAATGTTCTCTAGCTCAGCAGACACAAGTTTGCCTCTGTTAGGCCAAACGACTTGTCTTTGATTTCATGCTTGGGAAGGAAGGGGAATGACATCTCTCACACCTCTCTTCGTTTTCACCCCTTTTCCAGCTTCTTGCTAGGGAGCAGGGTCTGGTCTCCATGTGCTGGAGGGAATTTTGAACTTTTGCCCCCTTCTCAGTCTTGGGGAATCTCCTTCCTCACTTCTTTGCTTCTCCTACCCACATTCCTTTGCTGTTATTAGTGTGATTGACTGAATGAGCTTAGACTTTGCCCCCAAACAGAAGCATATTTTAGTTTGCTTTGGTTTTCTTCCATGGCAATGCTCTGAAAGCATGAATTTAAAAGTGTTTAAGTCACCCGGTGGAAACCAGAAGGAACGCGAGAAGTTAAAAAAAAAAAACAACAAAAAACCTGCAACACAAAATCTCTACCTAAAAAATTTATCCTGGTGGAAGTATGTTCCTAGTGCAGTAGCTTGTTCGTATGCACTCCCACTTTTCTTCTCTGTTTTTCTATTGTTTGATACATACACTGTTCCCCAGTTCCTAATGTAATAATGCTGGTCTTTTGGCTAACATAGCAAACTTGGCTGCAATAGAAAAGCACAAAGCCACTTTATTAGCCTTCTATCTCCGTAGTTGGTGGCTGGTCAAACGACTTGCTTCACTTTTACCTTGATAAGAGGTGACTTTTAGATTCTGAACCCATCCGAAAGCTTTAGTGTTGAATGCGTACATAACCTGTTACAAGCTTTTGATGTCTGCTTCCTTGCCAGTGGCAGCATTAGTGTGCAAAGTGGGGTTGTTTCTCTAGAGCTTTAAGGACTCCTCCTGCTGCAGTGACTGCTGGGACTTCTGCAGTAGCTCAAGGGGAGTCAAGAGAGGCAGTGAAGGTGGCTGGAGAGGAACAGTTTTTATATTAGAAATAAAATCATAACCCATTGCTCATACTCCATCCCACCCCATTACTATTAGTAAGAAAAAGCAGTAATGACTGCCTGAATACAACTCTATGGAACCTTAAGCCTTTGCTTTTTTGATACTGCTGTTTGCCTTCAGATCTGCTCATGTCATTCTACCATGACTTAATGCGTGTCTTTATGTCAAAGGAAATATAGGTGGCATGGTAGCTAGGTGTTAGGGCTGGTAACCAAGAGGTTGGCAGTCCAAATCCACCAGGTGTACCCTGGAAACCCTATGGGGCAGTTCTACGCTATCCTATTGGGTCACTATGAGTCAGAACTGATTCGACAACAATGGGTTTGGGTTTTTTGTTTGTTTTTACGTTGAAGGATACTACGGAGACATTAAGTGTGACTTGCCATGTTATTCTTAACTCTCCACTCTCAACATTCAGACTGTTTCACTGAGAACTCCTAACTGCCACTGGACAGCTCACCAACCCTTTGTTTGCCAGCCTTTCCTGCAAGACTTCAAACCTCTTAGAAGAAGTTGAGTAGAATTCAAGTTTAATAACCAATAGGTTGTGTCACAGATTGGGTTTAAAATTTTGCTAGTCTGCACAGAAAACAAGAGGATTCCACTATTCTTCGTAGCTCTAATCTTTTTACACTAGATATGTGTTCTGTGTTTTCTCTGGTGTTGTCCTAGTCAACTAATAATTTGTATTGCCAAGGAACAACATTTAAGTGTCCCACTCCTGAGGTGTTACCTCTTATTCCAGTAGACTGTAAACTCACTGAGGAAGGGGCTGTGTCTTACTCATCAGTCTAATCCCAGTGCCTTTGTGCCAGTAATGTGGGACGCTGGATGTTCATTGCACATGTGTTGATTCTGTTCTTGACTTGGTTGGCTCTACCTTTTTCCGATTCTCTTTTTGTTTCTCAGTGGCGTTGCTGGTCTAGGCTAGGTCTGGGACACTTCCTCACTTCTACACTCCTTATAAGGCAATGCCATTGAGTCAATTCTGATTCTTAGTGACCCTGTGAAACAGGGCAGAGCTGCCTCATAGGGTTTCCAAGGCTGTAACCTTTATGGGAGCAGATGGCTGTATCTTTCTCTGGCAGAGTGGCTGGTTGCTTTGAACTGCCCACCTTTTGCTTAGCAGCCATACAGTTAACTAGGGATCCTCATTCCCACTACATCCCCATTTTAGTAGATGGCACCCACATTTGTTGGGAGTCCCCAAACAGGGATCATGTTTGGTTTGTCTGCTTTCCTTACCACCATATCCAAGATCAAAAGCCTAGATGATTGGAATAGGCTCTAACTGCTTTTGATCTTGTTTCCCTAGGTCTACTTTCCACACAACATCTGAATGTTCTTTTAAAAATATCCCCTTCTGTTGCGTTTGTTGCTTAAAGCCATTCTCTGGCTGTCCTTTGCCCACTAAATAAAACCTAAATTTCTTGTCGTGGTCTAAGAGATGCATCGTTAGCTCATCCTAAGCCTATCTCTTTGGCTTCACCATCTGTCTGCTTCATTTACTCTAGCCTTCAAACACTCGGAATGTATTCCTCCTTCAGGATCTTTGCATAGCTGTTTCTTCTGTCTGGAATGTTCTTTCCTCTGATCTTTAGGCTGAATCTTTCACAGTATTAAGATCTTAGTCCAAATGTTGCTTCTTCAGAGAGTCTTTTCCTGAGTTCTCTCCCTAGCACTGCCTCTGCTAGAGCAGTCTTTGCTACAGTTCTCTTTGTGGCCTTCACAGCGTGCATCATGATTTGACATATTCTTTTCTTGATTATAGGTGCGTTTTCCATATTGACATATAGGCTCCATGAAAGCATATTACATTATATTACATTATATCTCTAGCACCTGCCACATAGTAAGTGCTCAGCAATAATTTATTGATCTGACTTCATGGCACTTGGCTTTTGGCTTGGCATTGAACTTACTGATCACTGGGTGAGTGAATACTGAATGCACTGGCAATGTGCGTGCAAGTGATGCCTTTGTAGAGAGGTCCAAAGTCTCACAGTCTTCTCCTTTCACAGTTCATGACTCTAAAACATTTATATTTTCTTAGTAACAAAATCTTAATCAAAATGACTCCCATCTCTACTTTGTGAGGGGAATTAACCACACTTATTAAATAAAAAGGCTACCTATGAATTGACCCACACTCATGTGCTGAAAATGCTAAACTGTTAATAGCCTCTCTGGAGTTTTACTTCTTGCTAATGATGGCTGTAATGATCTTTATATGGTAACCAGTTCGCAAAAGTCAAGGGTTGTAGAAAGCCCCCAAATTGGCCACATAGGACAGAGTAAAACTGTCCCATAGGGTTTCCAAGTGGCAGGCAGTGGATTTGAATTGATGACCTTTTGGTTAGCAGCTGAGCTCTTAGCTGTTATGTCATCAGGACTCCAAAGCATCCTTTAGAGTCATGGTGATTTGGTAGGAGGTGAGAAACATAACCAGAAGATGTTCACATCAGTATCATTAAAGCTGTTGTAAAGATTCTGGGACTTAAGAGCATCCTAGCAGAACAATAAACAATACTAACAAGAACTACCCATTTATTGGGCAATGTACAATGACATTTTTAGCTCTTTGGGGTGATTCCCAACTTCATTCTTCCAGGAGACATGATTCCTGTCTGTCTCACTATGGGTCTAAATCCTTTGCAGTCACCTTTGAGAACATAAGTTTCTACACAAGCTCTGATGACCTCTTTATTCACACACATCAGCTTACCTGTGTGTCTCCTCATGTTCAGGGGCAGCTGTCTGCACTCAGACATGAGCACAGGTTAAAAAGAATTCAATTAAAATTCTCAGAAACATTGTTCAAATTGTGTGTTGTATGTTCTGGATGAGGGAGGAAAGAGAGCAAACAGTTGAAAGCTTTCCACATCTGAAGCAACACTTTGCACAAAGTGTTACCTCACCTTGTTGAGGTTGTGCAGCTGATTAGACCTCGAGTGACCTGATTCAGGTCCCGGAGATAGAACTAGTGTAACCACAATGGTAGATCCGTGCCGCTGTTCACAAAGCCAGTACTGAGACAGGAGGTGAGGTGATTCAACAAAGATATTTATTGAATGGCGGACAAACAAGAGGCAAGAGTGAATCAGTTCCTCCAAAGCTTGCCTGCATGCATAGGCTAAGCCTGGAGGTTAGATAGGTTGATTGGGAGAGGGAGTGCTGGTTAATATTTTTCCCGGTCCACGCAAGTAGTTCTTTTGATGTTTCAACAATATTCTTGGTGGGGGTCTGCATGACTCCAACAAGTTGGGGCTTGATAATCATCTAAACTATCTGGTGATTCGGTTTGATAGTCCTAGAGAATAACTGAAAGGGGATAAACATAACAATTAATCAATACTCCTAAGAGGAAAGAATAGCCATGTCATTCATGACCAGTACAAGGCACATTCTCAGGATGGGGCAAAGTCAAGCTCTCAGGACTCAATGTTTATAACATGGTTGTCCTAACTACTGTTTGTAGCAAGATTGAGTTGGGCTGGCCAAGGACCTCCCTTTCAACTCCTCCCTTCTGTGGTTACCTTCTCAATCATGGGAAGAGGGTCGCTGGCCTCTTCTAGCTGCTTCTTGCTGGCTAGGGGCATTGACTAGGGATGTCTTTTTATTCGCAGTAAGGAGGAGGAGGTGTATTTTGGAAAACAGCATCTCCTATGATGCACGTCTGCATGTGAGAAGAGGATAGGGCATTCACCGTGAATATCCCTTCTGCCTGGATGGTGCTAACTAGCTCCTCCCAGGATCATTTTAGCAAGACGTGGTACACAAACACAGATTAGAACAATCACTATTATGACAGTGAGTAATGGTGTTAGCCAAGATCCTAGAGAGGAGAACAAATTAGACAGCTAACTACCCCAAGGCCTCCAGTTTGGGTCGGGGTGAGTCCAATCAGCCACCTTGTGGATTTCATTTAGGATGACCTCAACTTCTCCTGAAGTGTTAATCCAAGTACAGCAGGTTTTATTGATTACTGCACAGACACCCCCATTTTTGCAAGCAGGAAATCTAAAGCAAGGTGGTTATCAAGGACCACCTCTGCTAGCAAATTAAGTGACGTCTGTTGAGCTCTCAAAGCTTTTGCTGTTCCCATGGCCAACAGATGTATGATATCGGACAAATTTCAAACTGCCTTTTCCAGTTGGTACATACCTAATTGTGGTATGAGAGTTTGGAGGAGCTGCCATCCGAATCCACTTTCTTTCATAAAAAGATGATGTCTTTCTGGTTTGTGCCCCAGTATGTCCCATTTGGTGATTTTAAGGGCGACTGTTGAGGCTTTTTGATGAACCTGAGTAGGGAACACTAGGAATCCCAAAGTACACTGTCCCACAGAGGTTTTTGCATTTAGGCGTTGTATAGCCCAAGTCCAAGGTGTAGGTCAAGGCAAGCGTTCTTTGTTAGACAGATAAGCCTTCCCCCCCACAGAAAAGTGTATCCTGGCATGTAGTGAGAAGTTAGCAATAAGTGAATCAAAAGTGTGCATTAGGTAAGTACTAATTAGTTTGATCACATAAAGGAAAAAGTTGGAAATCTTGATAGTTGAGCTCTCTGCCCACCCTCGGGGGTTGACTGAGGAGTCTCTAGCCCCCAACATAGTCCTATTACATAGACTAGACAGAGTAAAACAAGGCACTGTAACAGGATACTGAATTGACGGGGTTTGGACTGGAACTTTTGGCTTTGTAAGAGTATTGACCCAGGAAGGGGTGTGATTATAACTGGGTGCTGGGGCAGCCAGGGCATGGACTGGAGCTCCCCAGTGTGGCAGATGGTGGCAAATCCAACAATTTTTAAGTCTACCTCCCCCTAGTAACTGCTTGGGACATGGATATCATGTCATTTAGAGGACCCGTCCCATCCATCAGGTTGGAATCTTACTGTAACTTGAACCCTTTATCCCCTCAGAACCTCAATATCCTGAAGGGTTACCTTACAAAATTTAACACAGAAATAAGTACCTTCAAAAAGGGGAATGATATCAGAGATCATAATAGAAAAATTCATATTATTCCCCCTGGGTAGTATTTTCAGCAATGGGGAAAATGTTAGGGTATTTATTTTTTGCTTCCCAAACTACAATACTTTCCCCTCCTGAGGTTTGTTTCATCCATTTTGTTGGTCTCACTGCAGTTAAGGGCAGAAACAATACAAGTAAGTGTCAGGGTCCCATTGGTCACCCCAGTTGGAGTTCTTTCTATCTGAAGTAAAAAGAGTTCAGACCCTTCAGTCAAATTCTGGAAAAGGAGAAACAAAAAAAGCATTGTATTTTTTTTGAATGTGTACTTAAGCCTTCCCACTGGCATGCAGGAATATTTGTGATGAGCCTCTTCGTCTTCCCCTTGTTGTTGTTGTCCAGGTTGCAAGGGAGGGCTAGCCTTAGTCTGGGGTGTGGTGTACCCAGGCCGCTACCCCAGTGAGCTTTACAGACGAGTGGGTGGTCCTCAGGACCTCATATGGACCTTCTCACTGTGGAGACAACCAGTCTTCGGGATGTTGCTGTCTCCACACCTTCAGTAAGACTTGGTCGCTAGGCTTGAACCTGTGGAGAGGGGCATTGGCTGGGAAGCATAGATGAGAGGAAGCATACTGGTTAATAATAATATAGCAAGAGCTTTTCACAGACAACAGAGCCATTCCCGCTTTCCCACCTCAGCAGCCACTGAGGTGGGAAGAGTGAACAATTTCAAGAATGGCCTTCCCTATCTGTTCCATGGAACTGGATCCGTGGTCCCAAGGGGTGTGGGAGTGTCACTGGATCATTCTGGGCACAGAGGAGACATTCTTTTATCACCTTTTGAATAGTCTTTAAGAGGTTAGGTCCAGCTATTATTTGCTGCATCCATTCTATGCTGACATCCCGACCATCGTTCTTAGTGCAGAGACATTTCACCACCACCAACTGCCTTTGCTTCTCCGCCACCAGGAAAAGCAACAAAGTCAATTTTGCTACCATTCTGGTCTTTTCCCATGCTCCCTCAATGTTGGCACCTGAGTCTTTAGACAAGTTACTAAATTAGACTACGCAGTACAGGCTCTGTCTGTGGTGCAGACGGAACCCGCATTCACTACAGCCAAGCTCATAGCTGACTGGGTGCAGTCTAACCCACTCTTGGCCTCCTGGGAGGAGAAGAAAGACTGGAACCTGACAGACTTCACCTTCCCTAGCTACAGTATCAACCAACAGGTCTTCTACCTGACTGGCGTCCCTGGAAGAATTGTCTTAGGCGAGTGGATGCCAAGAACTAGGTAGTTTTGCAGGCCAAAGCCCTATGGTTGCAGTACTACTTGCAGACCAAGCAAGCAGAAATGAATGAGAAGAGCAAGAAGTGGCTGGCCCATTTCCCAGATTAGTTTACCAACATGAAGGATGGACTGGCTTTGGAGAAGATTGAGGTACCCAGCAGCTGGAATTTAGAGGGAGGCCAGGAGAACGTGGGATGGTGAAGACTTGTTGGACTGAGCAATAGTACTGCCTGCTGCCTGATAGGGGGGTACCCCTTGATGTAAATCTGATCTCTTCTGTGTTTGGCACTTTCGTAGTTAACACTCTGGAAGAAACTGTAACTGCAGTCATGGATTCATGCCACCTATCCACAAAGCCAATACTGAGACAGGAGGTGAGGCAGTTAAATGAAGGGATTTATTGAGTGTTGACACACGAAGAAGCAAGGAGGAATCAGTTCCTCCAAAGCTTGTCTGCATGCATAGGCTAAACTTGGAGGTTATATAGGTTAATGGGGGATGAGGGGGTGCTGGTTAATATTTTTCTCGGGTCTGCGCAAGTAATTCTTTAGATGTTTCAATAGTATTCTTTGTGGGGGTCTGCATGACACCAACAAGTCGGGGCTTGATAATCATCCACACTACCTGGTGGTTTGGTTCAAAAGTCTTGGAGAATAACTGAAAGAAGGGATAAACAGAACAATTGATCAATGCTCTTAAGAGGAAAGAATAGCCGTGTGACTTATGACCAGAACAAGGTAGATTCTTATGGATGGGGAAAAATCAAGCTCTCAAGACTCAATGTTTATAACACGGTTGTCTTAACTACTGTTTGTAGCGAGATAGAGTAGGGCTGGCCCAGGGCCTCCCTTTCACTAGCAAGTTCGTTCTCCCGATGGGTGGCAAACTGGGATCCCTCACTACCAAACACATGAGGATGCATCCTTTTTAGTAGCAAATGATGGAAAAGTTTATTAAGGAAAAGTACTTTCAAAAGAAGAAATGGGTCAGTCTCCAAGAGTGGAAAAAGATCCCGCATAGATTTTTGGGGTGCTTTTTAAAGGCAAAAGCAGGGAGTGAGGTCACAGATGGGAGAGGGAGTGGTAACTGGGCTTCTGGTTGGGCCTGAGGCCACCCTAGCCACCTCACAACTGCCAGGAGAAACTGTTCTATTTTGCATCACAGCTGCCAGGAAGAACCCGTACCTGCATCACAAATCGCCAGGGAGAGCTGTTGATAGGCGGCAGATCAGATTCCCCTGGCAACCTTATCAATACTGTATGTGCCCTATAATGCAAAAATAAAATATGTTAGCAGGTGGTGGCAGAGATGAGGTTCCCTAGCTGACCTTGACAACTTGAGAGACCCGAGAACTGCTGCTGACACAGTCTGAAGACCCCTTTTTTCTCTGTGTCATGTAGGAGGGCATCACTGGTAGCAACATGCTATCAAAGAAGCAGAGAGATGTTGCACGCAAACTGTGCTGCCCTAGTTCCCAACCGAAGAGGCAGAATAGCAAGGAAAAGAGGGTAGCTGTTCTAGCTGGCGACAAAACCTTTCTGCCAAAAATCTGTTCCTGGTCAAAGGAGGCTGAGGGATGCTAAAGGACAAATACTGAAGAGGAGGAAGTTAAAGGGACCCGAACTTACCCAGGAAATCCCATCCTGGAGATATATTTGTTAAGGATGTGTTAACTGAGTTCCCACTATGAGGCAGACACCCCCCAGCTGCTAGGGACACCTGTGAACTCAAGACACAAAAGTTTTTGTACTCATGGGGTTCATTTCCAGGGAAGGATCTTTCTTAGGGAAGTCTGGAAAAGAAGTAAGACTGGTCTTCTTAGCACTGAGCCTGGAGAGGGCAGAAGCGAAGTTCTTCCAGATTAGATTTCGGTCCAATTTTCAAAGAGCTCACATTCTGGGCGGGGAAGGGAAGACAAGCCACCTCTGTACTGCAAGGTGTCAAGTGCTAACAGGCACTGATGGTAGCGGCACAGCCATTCAGGGGAAGAAGAGGCTCTTCCGATTTGGGGTGGAGGTAGTGGGGTGATCCAGGAAAAATTTGTTTGACAAGGTATATTTAGCTAAACTCAGGCTTGCGCCACGGGTATCATTTGGGTGCGTCGACATTGATTTGGGGTGGGTCAACCCTGGCTGAGCTAGGACAGAGTCTCTAAACAAGTACACAGAAGCAAACTGGTAGATAAGTGTTCCTGGATGGAGGGGTTACATACAAACTCCTCTAAATTTCTGCTGCTCTTTTCTGTTCTGTGAGAAGAAAGAATGTAGAAGCTCTGAAAACCGGGCAGTTTAAATGAAAATGAAGGCTTTTCCCTCTGATTGACTTGAACAGCCTCGGCAGGGGGAACTGAATAGTCGGTGGTTGAAAGAGAGGATAGCTTGTGGTCCAGAGATAAGGAGTCCCCAGAAGAAGAGGGTGGAGTGGCTTTGTAACAGTCAAGGGCAAGGCAACAGAACAAGGTTTTGACTCCAAACTGAGATAGAATGTAAGCAGATGAAAAGATGGGGATGCTTGAGAAAGGCCCTGAATTGTGGACATTTATTCTTTTTTGGGGGGGGGGAAGTGCATGTGCTAACGTAGTTTAAAAAATAAAGGCTGTGTGTTATCTGCTTTTTCATTTAAGTATTTTAATAAGTGTACATTTTATTTTTTAAACACATACATGGCTAAAAGGGGAGGGTTGTAGTACAGGGAACCAGTACAGTATCTGGAACAACAGGGCTGAGAATCACTACACTTAGAGCACGTAGACAGGAAATTTTCCCATCACCAGGTATATGAATTTCCTAGGGCTCTTATAACAGAGTACCACAAGTTGGGCAGCTGAAAACAACAGACATTTATTCCCTCACCGTTCTGGAAGCTGGAAGTTCAAAATCAAGGCGTCATCAGGGCCACGTCATTCTGAAGACTTTAGGGGGGAGCATCTGTTCCATGCCTTTCTCTTGCTTCTAGTATTGCTGGCTATACCTGGCATTCCTCGGCTTGAAAACTGCAAGACACAGTGCTTTAAATCTTGGCCTCAACAGCATATGGCATTTTCCTTGGATATCTGGCCCCATCTCTAGTCCTTCTCTTAGAGAGCTACCCGACACACTGGATTAAACTCCATCCGATTTCGCTTCCATTATATCTTGGTTTCTTCTGCAGTGACCATATTTCCAAATAAGGCCACATTAACAGGTACTAGAGGTTAGAACTTCAATATATCTTTTTGGGGGCGGGTAGGTCAGGAGGAGGGGAGACAAAATTCATCCCGCAATACTAGGTGTCAGGGCAGCTTGGTTGTTGCTTTGTTTACATTAATGGAGCAAGGTATACAAGGACTGGGAGCCTTATTTTCCTCATTTGTGAAATGGTGAGATAATGAAAACGTCAGTGCCTGGCGGTGGTAAGGGATAGATGAGATAATGTCTCTAAAAGATACTAGCATGACACCAGCATATAGCAGGTACTTAATTAACACTATGTTTTGTTTTCTGCCTGCCTTTGAGTGCCCACTCAGGAACACACTCCGTTTCAGCTCCAGTACCTACTGATTTTTCCTTCTTGTGATCTTCAGAACTGACATGATGGCAGGGGGTTTGGTGTTTTGGGTCTCTATTTTCCTAGGGCTTTTCTGTCTGCTAAAACTGCTGAGTCGATTTATTTCAGTCCCTTCTCCTCCTCCTTTAACTTCCTTTCACTGCAAACTTGGGCCTCAAGACCCTTCTTCCAGAGCATTCTAAATCTAGTTTCCTGTAGATGCAAGAGCTTTTGCTTCCTAGTTGTCCCACCCAAACGGCCAGTCCCCAGATCTGTAATCCCTTAGGGGTTACCTGAATCAACTCTTCTCACCCTTCCAAACCTGGAAATCCGGAACTGTGATGCTTCCAGTTTCAGAAGTGGCCAGGCTTGAGTTTGTTCAACATTTAATCCTAAGCTGAAATGGAGTGTTCAGTGGGTTCGTTGAACTTGCCCTCAGGAACACAGCCAGCCAGAAGCTATGGGCTTTTGGGGCCTGGGCACTAGCTTCCCCCATTGCCTTTCCCCTCTCCACCTCTTCTAACGTGCCATCCCTGCCACCAGCATGGGAAGCTCTGTGGATGGCCTGTCTTTCCTAGTTAGAGTCTCACTAGCATTCTACCAGACACATAAATATTCTCACTCAATTTCATGCTTAGTGAGTTTGTGGAGGGCCCACTGGCAGCCTATTGTAAGGTGGATTGTGGATTTCCCGTTAACAGCCATTCTGTGTTGCTTCTTCACCTTTAGGGATGAGGCAGTAGCAGAGGGGGGATTATTGTTGATAGGGGCAATTACCATAGATTCCAGGTGCTTTATATAAGTTGTTTCATATAATTCTTACAAGTTTGCAGTAACTCCATAAATCAGGTATCTTGTCCCCATTTTACACATGAGGAAATAGAGGCTCAGAGAAATCATACAGCTAAGTGTGTTACATAGCTAGAACTCAAATCTAAGTCTTTCTGTCTTCAGAGCTCATGCTGTTTCAAGTCCTACCATTTGTTCTCATAGTAGTATTGGCTGGTGGGCTAGCCCTGTTCACCAGTAACCACACCAATATCTCAAGCAGGAACTGAGGCTTCACCTACCCTTGTTGGCAGTTTTGCCCTAAAGCATAGCCGGTACCTTATACAGAAGCAGAATGAATGCCAGCTGCAAAGATTTGAAGTGGCATCGCATGGTCTTGCCTGAGCTCAGACATGCCCCACGTTGAGTTACATACATGATTCCTTTCCCCGCGTGTTTCTCTGCTTTCATTCTGTAGTGAAGAACTGACTCGTTGGGTCCTCATGATAACGTCAATGCCTGTCAGGTGGGCGTTACAAGCTGAGACTCATATTTTGAGGGTATAGATGAGGAATTTAAAGTTCAGATGACCGAAATGAGCTGCCCTCAACCTACCACAGCAGCACTGTTGGGAACAGTACTCCTTTCTGACGACCATGTCATCACTGATTCTCCAGGCGGCCCTGATTTGCTTGGGATTTCAGTTGGGGGCCAGCTCTTTATAAAGACTAGTGCATTTTAATCAACTAGCTTTGCTGGGTCTGGGGCTGGAGGTCCTTAGGATGGGAATTTGGGGGAACTTCTGGACCAATTTTCCCTGTTGCCTTCGCTATTTGGATCACTCCCGCAACTGATTTCTTTTGGTCTTAAAAGTGGTGTGTGTCATTTCTGATTTCAGTGTGACTCTTGCCAGTGGGTAATGGTTTTTCTCTCCATTGCCAGGACGGTAGTTAATTTGTACAAGAGAATTTTAGACAGGAGAATCGATCTCTGACAGGAATACTGATAATATAAAAAGTTCAGTGTCCTTCTGAGGTTCATTTGTGAAAATCAGTGTGGGCATGGAACAGAAGCTGCTGTGGGATCAGATGGAGTTACTATTTTCTGTAGCTGGAGGTGTAGAACAAGGTTTTGGTAGGTGGGCGAAGAGGTGGCTGTAAGGGACATCTCCAGGGTGATCTGGCTGGAGGAACTGGGTCAATCTGAGAAAGCCAACTTTCAAGAGCTTATTGGGTAGGATGACAGAGAAGGTACCTAGTTCCAAAACGGGCTAAACTCCAAGAAGGAAGAAGAATCTGTAATGAGGGATCCAAAACGAAACAAGCCATACTAAAGAGCTAGGACAAGACCTGGTCGCCACTCAAGAAAATCCAGTAAGATTTCTGGTGGAGCGAAACCCTAGCCAGTTTACAGCTGACTCTGTTTTTCGGCTAGAACAGAGCTTGTGCCATAGTTGCTCCCTATAGCACAGCTAAGGTAGCCGTGACCAGTTGAAGGCATCACACCATGCCTGACCTTGGAGTCAGTCAGATCTGGGTTTCAACCCCAAGTGCCGATGTGAGACATTGGACAAAGTCATTTCACGTCTCTGAGCTTGCTTCTTCATTTGAAAAGTGGAGATAATAATTTCCTTGCAGGGTTAGAGCTGGATATCTGTGAAATAAAGTCACAGACGTTCAGAAGTAGAGCTGTGAAATAGTTCAAACCACACTCAGATGGGCTGGTAGCCTACGTTGCCATGGAGACAGGAGGAAGGCCAGTTTATGAGAGGGCCACCACTCTGACCCCAAAGGCCTGTGTTGGGAACTGCTGCATCCTTATCTAGATGTCCAGAATGAGGAATTCCATGAGGTCTTGGTGACAAAGATCCTGAAAATTAAGCCTTGCTTCTAATCTTAAGGGGAACATCAGCATGAGGAAGACTTCAGAGGCCCCTAGTCTCAAATACTGGGGATGTTAGCATGTCTATGAGGACGTTGCTGAATCCAGAGAGACTGGTCAGGTAGGAGGTTAGGCATAGGTCTGTTTTCTCAAGCAGTAGGGTTCTGAGGATCCACTTGGAGGCCATGTCCTAAATATGACACTTAAAGGCTTCAGACGCATCCGGTCAATCCACCCTATTGCTGCCTTTTAGACTTCTTGAAGATACTGCCTGTTCTCAGGACACTGAGGCTGCCTCTGAGACTCGCTGCCTGAAGATAGCCTACTGGGATCATGCTTCTTCTTGAAGCTTTTGTGATAGAATTTGAGATGGTGTGCTCCCCACAGAAGGCAATTGTGACGGTCCTCTGGAGGGAGTAACTCACCTGTTTGTACCTTCCTGAGACAAGGCACCAGGGGAGGAGGATTCTGGACTTGAGGGACACCTGGGAACTCCTTTCCACTGGTTTTGTGGGGCTTTTCTGCTGGTCCTTTCTTCAAATTCATTTCCCAAATCCTTTCCTCCCTGGAGTGGCCCAGGCCTTTCGCCTCCATCACCAGATCCGGGGAACTCTGCCAGAGTCTTGGCCCTCTTGTTACACTTAGCTCCCAGAATGTTGCCTCGGAGAGCTTCCTGAATGGTCTCCATCTGCTGCGAATCCATTCTCTACATTGTTGCCAGAATTTGTTTCTTCGAGAAGTCACTTAATCACTGAACTTCTAAGGAGTGCCTGCTGGATCTGCCACCTCTGCTCTCCTGGAGTTTACACTCTAAGGAAGAGCAGTCATCTTTGACTCCGACTCTGCTGTTCTTCCGTTCTCAAGCTAAACACCCCCAAATGTGACTCCTGGGGCCAGAAGTCCTGTGGGTGCTCTCAAGCCTCCAGAGGCAGGAGTGTAGCAAAAGAAACCAGTCACACGCCCTACTGCCTCTTTTGACCTGGCTCTTTGAGCACGTCCCCCTTCACCCCTGCCTGTCCTCCTGGACTTATCCTCATGTCTCTTGATCTTTTGAGGTTCACTGTGGGCGATGGCCCAGAAGCTGACCACATTCACTGAGGGGCGGCCTGAAGTTACTGTCGTGGCCTCCCTACTCCCTGTGCGCTAATAGCCTACAGCCCTTCCTGCTCTGGTTCCTTCTTTCCACACCCCAGCCTTGTCTCTCCTTATTTGCCTGTTTGCTTTTTGACCGTTTCTCTTGTCTCCTAGAGCTACTGCCTGGAATGCCTTTCCCTCCCGCTTGTTTACCTGGGAAGTGGCTGCTCTCCTTTCCAGGCTCCGCTCAAACACTCCCTCCTCTAGAAGCTTGCCTGGACAGCCATGGTGGGGGACAGCGGTTCCTCCAGTGCTGTCCCTACTGCTTCCCTGACTCCCGTCTCTGCAATGGCCCCAGCTGCGTGCCTTCCACTAGACTCTAAGTTCCCTGAGAGTGGGAACTATTGCCTTTTTAATGCCTCCTGTAGGGTCGGGACCAAAGGTGTATCATATACATACATGCAATGAAGGACGGTTCAGCTAAGCTCTTCCTGTCTTCCAACTCAGACCTGGGTCTGGGAAACTGGAGGGTGTCTGGGAGAGGTGGGAGGTGTGGACTGAGGGAGCAGAGTGCAAAACGAAAATAAATAGCTGATTCCTCTAATAACGCCTGATTTTCTGATTTGCTATTCTGCATTAATTATAATTACTTGCTAGAAGATAGAGTATTAATCACCACAGAGGTAGGAAAGGATTTGGGAAATGAGTTTGAAGAAAGGACCAGCAGAAAAGCCCCAGAAAACCAATGGAAAGGAGTTTCCAGATGTCCCTCAAGTCCAGAAACATCATGGTTGGCTGCCTGGCAGCTGGCGTGCTGGGGACACCTGAAGGTGGAGCGTGGGTTGGCCAAGATGCCTGGCCATTGTCTTGCAGGGCTAAGTGTCAGTGAACCCTACCAGGTAGAGTGTTCTGAGGCTCCACGGACATTCACGTGTGCTCCGAAGGGAGTCCTGCAGAATATCTAGGGGTCAGAGTTGTGGATAGAGAGGAAGGAAGGTGGGGTGTCCGTAGCTCTCAGGGAACATGTGAATTCCGGTCAAACCAAGAATGAGTTATCTTCTCCTGCTGTTTCTAGCTCTCTGACAGGATCTGTGACAGTACAAAGGTTGATGAGAAGTGGGCTCTGTCTTCAGAGAGATTGTAGTTTCCCTGACAAATTTATTTTCACATGCATTGCACAGCAAGGGCAAAACTTAAACCAGGAATCAAGAAGACAGGCTCTCATCTGACTACAAACTGCCAGTGTGCCTCAGTAAGCTTTTTTGGGGGCTTTGATTTCCTCTTTTATTAATACAAGGGTGGGGGGAGGCAATGGAGTTTAAAAAACAAACATGAAGGCTGGAGCCCTGTGCCTGGAATCCTTTTCTTCTCTCACCTGACCCTGTCAGTATACTACCCATTCTTGAAGGTCAATCTCAATCCCTTGGTCTTAAGGAAGTTGTCCTTGTTCTTCCAGATAGATGGCCCAGGTGTTCTTTCTTTGAGCCAAATCCACTAGTAGTTGGGGTTCTTGCATCTCTCTCATGGGGTTTATTGTACACTACCCTGCATCATGACACTTTGTCTCCTTCCCTTACCTGGGTGTGCTGTGACCCCAGGACCTTTGAACTCACCGTTCCCTCTGTGGAATGCTTTTGCCCCAGACAGCTGAAAGCCTAGCTGCCTCACTTCATTCAGGTGTCTAGAAGCGTCACCTTTCCAGAGATGCCTTCTCTGACCATTCTGCAGAAAACTGTCATTCTTTCTTTTATGCCCCAGTTTGTTTTTATAGCACTTATCACTGCTTGGCATTTTGTATTCATACTTGACGCTGTCTCTGCTCAAGATTGCAACTCTATGGTAGCAGATCTTTGTTTTATGCCCTGTAATATTCCTGTGGAATGACGTATTAGGGGCACTCAGGGAAGATATGTTGAATGAGTAAACAAGTAAATCACTTGAATAAGCTGTCCTCATCATCTCTCCGTCTCTCAGAACAGGGAAGCAAATGGCCCAATAGTTTTGGGACCTGGGGGAGAATCCTGTATTTTGTGAAACTTAAAGAAGTGTTTACCTACCTTTGACTAGACATCTGTTATAGGCCAGGGACCGTTTTAGGCGTTTTGTTTGTATTAGCTCATTGAGGGCTCACAAAACACTTCGGAGGTACCAGTAGCTACCACTTATAGATGGCAACCCCGAGGTTCAGAAAACTTAGGTATTATTTGCTCAAGATCACACACCTAAGATGCAGTGGAGTTGGCGTTTGTACTGAAGTCTCCCTAGCTCTAAAGAGCTCTTTCCATTTTCCATGCTGCTGCTGCTCTGATGAGGCAAAGAGAGGACACCGTAGGGTTCTGAGCCGGGGGACAGAGAGCCGGCAGCCGGATCAGATGCTACGGACCAGCTTACCCTGCTCAGGGAACGGCCCAGCCCAGGGCTCGTCATCCACCTCTTTATCGCTGTCCTCAGTTCTCCTTATCTCCAACTCTGAAGGGCCTTCAAACTCCTGTTTCTCTAGACTAGGCATTTCTAATTCCAGCCAGTGCACTGGAGCCTCACATAACTGTTCTTCTCAGCTACTAATCTCAAGCTCCTTGGTTGTGGGAGAGGAACATCTGGACTTGAATGAAATTCTCCAGATAACTGGTTTCAGTGATGCTTAAGGCAGCCCTTCCTTTTGGCCGCCTGCGGCCTGGAGAGTTAGGGAAACACGGAAGACCCCTACCAGTGTCACTTCTGCTCTGGGGCCTATCGAGAAACAAAGCACAGGGATGGTCAAGAGGAGAGAGACTACCTCGTTGGGATAGAGGAAGATACTAAGAACCCCTTCGCCTCTCTAGGACATCTCTTTTCTTCTGAAACCTCTTTTGGGTCGGAATAGGTGGTCTCCTGAGCAAAGGATGTAAGATACTAGGCACTCTGCAGTTCTACCATTTGGGATTGTTTTGAATTTGAGGATTTTCTAAAACCTCTTAAGAAAGTGCTTGTATAGTTCACATACAGTTCAAAACCAGGCAAGAGAGTTGAGCTCTCTTATTCCTTTGAGAGGGCTTCAGAGGGGAGGAATGGGAGCGGGTGGAAGCTTCGGGTGGACAGGACCCAGGGATTGGCAGAGGTGCTGGGCCAAATGTCTTATGGGCCAAGCTGGCAGCCCAATTCTTGTTCTGGGCTCTAGGGTATTTTAAAAGCCTATGACACTCCATGTGATACACGTGTGCAAAGTGAGTGGTCCCGCCTGTCCTTCTGGAGGATAGATTCCTGGAACTCAGAGAGCCAGCTGGTTCTCCGGGGAGCTGTAGCTCACAGAGCTGTTCTGGGGGGAAGCGTGTGGTTGTTGCCTTTACTCTGGGGGCTTGTGGGCTGACCAAGGTGTCTACTGAGATCTCTTCCAGCTCTAACATTTTGTGGCCTTATAGAAAGAGGCTGGAGATAGGGGCAAATCTGCACCCTCTGACTCTTCACTGCCTTGCTTTCCAAAGACAGACACTGCACGCCTGCTGTGAGACAAAGGCAGGCCCAGGGGATCCTAGCAATGGAAGAAAGGACAATGGTTGATGGCAGAATGGGCAGCAGGTGGTGCTGAGAGACAGCAAATCCACTGCAACTGGGACTGGCTAGCAGGGACCTCCAGGCGTGAGTGCTGGAGATGAAGGGGCAGCTGGGAGCCAGCCCAGAGGAGCTGGCCAAGGGTAAAGAAACAAGAAAGCAGACCCCAGGACCTGGGGAAGGAAGAGAAAGGGAGAGGTGAGGTCAAGAGCTTTCTGGACCTGGAGACTGGTCATTTACCAGACAGTACACTTGCGTGACTCCCCTGCCTTGGCTGCTCAGCCATCCTCCCCTGCCGCAGCCTGTGAGGAAGCACTAGAGGCGAGCTGAGACGGCTGCGAGACGGGCTGGCTGTGTGCAGAAGAAGGGCCAGAGCGTCTCCCCAGGGAAGTTCTTTGTTTTGCTAGGAATGGCTCCAGGTGATGAAGGAAAGGCATTCCTGTTTGAGCAAGGTAACAGAAACAGAGCAAACCAAACCCAACCAAACCCACCGCCGTCGAGTCAATTCCACCTCATAGAACAGAGTAGGACTGTTCCCTAGAATTTCCAAGGAGCACCTGGTGGATTTGAACAGCCAACCTTTTGACTGGCAACGTTAGTACTTAACCACTATGCCACCAGGCTTTCAAATAGGAACAGATGATGGGGCACAAAAGCTATAAGTGGTGGAGGAGGAAGTCTGTTGTCCTCTCCTTTGTTTTATGCTTGTGACTTCCTAATCAGCCCTTTCCCCAGCACAACTGGTGACTTAATAAGTTTCCCCTTGGCACCCTCAACCTGGCAGAATCTCTGAAATCACAAGAGGTGCCTCACAGGCTCTACTGGGACAATGAAGACACTCCCTGTTCTTCATTCCTGATACCCCTCTCAGCTTCCCTCTTCTCATCCTATTCTTGTCCTTTCATCAAGCATTCTCTCCTCCCTGCGTCTTTGCTTTCCTTTTATATGGTTCCGCTCCCTCCCACAATTAAAAAGAAATGTGTGCTTGCTACAGGAAACCTGGAAGTTCTCAGAAGAATACTTAACGGAATAAACTCAGACCCCCACAGCTCAGAAACAACACAGTCCCTTGGTCTGGTTTCTTTGCTCTGATCGTACACTTTGCGTAGTTAAGCTTATGTGCACTGTGTATACCGTGGTGCTATGTCAAGCCTTTTCTCTTTATATCATCATATGCATTTCCCCATATGTTGAAGATTCTCCCCCCAAAATACTCTACATACTGACAATCTGTCCTAAGGTTTTGCCATCATTTATTTCATCCAACTTGACTGAGACCATTTATTCCAGTTTTGCCCAACGTTATAATAATCTTCCTAGAGCATGACTCTATCTACATTTTGCATGCCAGTTTCAGCTCTTTGTTTCTACCTGCATAGTGATTCTGGGGGTGGACCCTCATCTAGAGACCTACCTGCAAAGCTCTGCATGAAACTGCCAAGAGTCTCCACTCTCTCTCTCTCTCTTTTGTGCTTTACCTGAGGTAGCCAGTGCTTTTGGTGGCCTATCCTCCCTTTAGCAAGTAGTCCGGGAGATGACACTTTTGAGACTGGGTCTTCATGACACCAACTATCCTCCCTTCAAGACGAGAGAAGAAAGAAAGAAAGAAAGAAGGAAAGAAAGAAAGAAAGGCAATCCAGTAGAACCAGAAGCCACCCAGGAGCCCACCTACTTGACTTTTGGATAAAGCAGCGTCTCTTGTCCATATTCTTTTACATGTGATTGATTAACGTGTTCTGTAACACTATAACCTCAGGTCCTGGCCGGGCCAAAGCCCTTCACTTAGTTCAAGTTGAGAAGATGGATCATAGCAAGGCCAAAGACACCCTCTTTTACAGCCACGTCCCACGCTGCGCTGTGAAGCCCTTCCCTAAGCTTCCCTGGGAGTAGCTCTGGCTGAGTAAATCCCCATGCTTGCCTCTGAGCAGACACTGGTTCAAAGTTAGCAGGAGACAGGTGTCTCCTGAGCAGAGAGGTATCTCGTTTTAGAAAGACACTTGGAGTCCACATCTAAAAGGGAAGGGTGGATAAGAAGCGTGAGGGCCAAGTGTGTCTGAAAGGGTCCTGCTGTCCTTGGGGTGGAGAAATGCCCCGGCCCGGGTGCATCAGTGCAACAAACAAACCTTTGTTGTTTGTGTCTTCTGGGTTTGATCAGGGCACGTCGGCGGGCCAGCTGTCTTGCATATTTTCACTCGTCTGTAAAGAGTATGTTGAGTGACTCTTGGGTGCACAGGCCCCAGGGCGGCTTATGAGAAGGTTTAGGAAAAGAGCATGACATGGATGGTTTCTTCTCTTTAAGAAGCAGATAATCTGGTGAGGAGACGGGCAGGAACACAGATGGCTGAGACGTAAGACGTTAAAAACCCTAGGATAACCTTGGGAGCTTACGGGAGCAAGCCAATCATCTCAGTCTGGGGTGGGTCTTCTCAGGAGGGAGCTGCGGAATGCCAGTTGTACCTTGAAAAAGGTGCAGGGCTTTGAGTTGAAGAGATATGAGAATAGGCATTCCAGGCAATGTGGACAAAGGCCGAGCGATGGGAGATGGAGGAGGAAAGAAGCCAGTGGCTTTCTGGAGACTGGAGTCCAGGTGGTTGTTGAAAACTTGTCTGAAAGAGGTACTTTCTCATTATACAGGAACATGCTGGTGAGTTGGGATCACAAAGGCAAAGGAAGGAAGATGACAGAAAGGAATGCTGAGCACCGAGGTCAGCCTCAGCTGTCACTCCTCAGGGCAGTCAGAGTGATGCTTATGAAGTCCTTCCTCAGGCTGAACAGGGTTTGGCACAGAATCCTTTGATGGGAGGAGGTTGCCACCTTTGTGGTCTGAAAGGCGATCATGCTCCCGACAGCCCTTTGTGAATGGCTGAGCACTGAAGTAACGTACCTACTGGGTGCTAGATGTTTCAAGTGCTGCTTCTAATCTTCTCACTCCCAACATAATATGCTTAACCTCTCCCCTCTTCAAACACAGGGAAGCTAGGTCTTGGAAGTAAGTGACCTTTCCCTGAGGTCTACATCAGTGAGACTCTGGTTGAACCCAAGTCCCTTTCTCTTGCTTGTACTTGAGGTATTAGCTTACATTACCTCTTGTTTGGAAGTAAGGTCTCAGTAGACGACTGAAGGGGACTCCAGCTTGGGTCTTTTGTCTCTAAAGTCCAGCCCTCTTCATACCCAGCACGGGCTTGGGAGGTGACCGTGAGGAGGTGAGAACAGGGTGGCGGGAAGAAAGGGGTATAAAGATATATGATGGCACCAGAGATCATATTCTCCCCCTAACACGACAATTTTGCAAAGGGTTAGGCCCTACAGTGTCCGTTCTTGAAATATGTACAAGTCCACATTTGGTCCATCATCAAATGAAGGCCATTTGATTCTAGACCTCAAAGATACCACAGTTTTCACCATCCTTTCCATGGAGGCAGTGTTGCTTCCTGCGGCTACCCTGTGAGGTAGACCAGATGGTCTACCCTAAGGGGACTGGATCCCAGACTCTGCCTGGGTTCAAATCCTAGTTCTGCCAGCTGCCAGCTCTGTGACCTTGGGCGCAAACTGTTTCACCTTTCTGTACTTATATTCTCATCTGTAAAAAGGGGATTGTGATAGAACCTACTTACTGGGGGAATTGTGAAGATTAAATGAGTTAATGCATGTGAAGTGCTCTGACCAGCCTGCTTCAGAGGTAATTCTACCTGAGCTAGCATTTCCTGTTATTTCCCTGCCTTGGCTTAGTGCTTGCCTCTATTGACAAATACTCTCAGGTAACCCCAGAACCATGGTTCTCCCCAGCATAACATTTACTAAAATGTCAAACTGAGTCTCCATGGTCACCATGAAGGCGATAGCCATGATGAAGGTGATGTTTCTGGGTTTTGGGGACACTGCCCAGTGGCTGGAGCGCCTTCTCTCTGGTCTTCTGACCCCATCATCCCTCTCTTACAAACTCATAGTCTTGAGTATCAGAGAACTCTATGTGAAAGTATTAGATTCAAAGGATTTTCTCCAAGATTATCTAGTCCAATGCCCTTGTTTTTCAGGGTGGTGGTGGATGCCACTAACTAAAAGGGTGCATGTGACTTCCCCAAGGCCACCCTAGAGCTTGTCCTGGTCTAGGCCTTGGTATTACCAGTCCTGGGATGGTACCATCACAACCACAGACGCTTGGCGTCAGAGGAGCTGTGGGGCCTTGAGGGTCTGAAGCCCCAGGGAATGGAAGGGAAGCAGCTTGGGCAGCCAGAAGAGGTTTCATTACACATGATATAAAACGTGTGATGGAAAGTGCACCTCATGTTAGTTTTATAAAGTCCCTTATCACAGCTGGTGGGCAGGGAAAGGAGGAATAGGGGATCCCTTATTTTTTTTCTTCTAAGAGATTTATTCAAACTACAGCCTGTGGGGCCAATACTTTCTCAAATAGCTGCAATATCTTCCTTCATAAAATTCAGATCATCCCCATTGCAGAGTGAGGCTGCCGCATGTGCAGGTAGTGAAATGATGGACTTCTGGTATCAATGGTCCTGCCTGGAGTTTTTTGGATATGGTCGTGTTGTTTTCTTGGTTCAGTGGTTTGAAGTTGTTGACAAATTTGGAAACTCCTTGGGAGGAGAGTACAATAACTTTGAGTGATGTTGCCTGCGGAAATTCGGTTCTAGAGCTTCTTGTACTCTTCTTTCCATTGCGAAGAAGGCTGGTGTCTCAAGAGCTGCTGCTGAAGTAGAAATTGTCCCACACTGACATCGGCTGCCGTAAGCCCCTATGGTGTGGTATGTCATCATTTGGGAGTAACTTGTAACCATGCGGACCTGGATTCATTAACTCTTTTCCTGGTGAACTAAACTTGGCATTGAGAATTGCATAAACAAATGCGTGAGCTCGGAGAAATCCAGCCAGTGGTGTGGCCGGACAAAGACTCCACTGGTAGATGAGCTGTGCCGTTTAACTCTGGCTAACTTGCAACTCTTCTTTACATGCTCTGAGTTGCTTTGAGTTTTGTTGGAAGACCCAACCACAACATTGAAGAGAATGTCACATACAAGTGTGTACATGGACACTGTCTGTGATAAATTCAGCTTCATCGTTTTCCCAGAGGGAGATTTTGGATCTAAGGAGAGAACTGATGGTAACCTTCAGTGTTTCGTCCTTATCAGTGATAATCCTTGATCTTGGTCTGGGGGTAGGTTTTGTAATGGCCTTAGGAAATTCACCTAAGGTAGGACACAGGTTAGGTCAGTAGCAGCTGGGTACAGTTTCACCCTGTGCTCTGGATCAGACATGAGCTTTGCCTTTAGCTGGATGTCTTCCTCCCTCCTGAATCCCCAGTGAATTCTCATTTTTAAAGTGGGCTCCAACAGAAGTTATACCCTAGATCCTCAAGGAATTGGGTATTGTCACTTAAGAAGAGCCCAGAAGCCATGGTGGACCTCTATTTGGGATCCATTCCTGCTCTTCTTTGTTTGGTAGAGGAAGAAGCAGTTTAAAAAATCCGGTGGAAGAAGAGGTAATGGGCCTTGGGGTAGAAAGGAGAGATTGAGAGGGAAGAACAATTTCCAGCCCTGCTGGACTGATAGGAAGGAGGAGAGAAAACAAGACAATTGCTGGAAAGTGGAGGTGGTGGTAGTGGGGAGGTGTGGTTTGAGGTTGGGGTGGGCAGGGTAGATCCAGGGAAGTGGCTTCTTGGTCACTGTGGCTTGATCAGAGGAAGATAAAGATGAATGCTAGGAACTTCTAATGATGGCTAGCAGGTACAGTGTGGCGCTTTTCCCCCAGCCTCCACCCCAGGCTACTTAGGGGAGCCCCAGACCGTGAGGCTCCCGTGTTGTTGTGTCACTTGGGCTGTAAGTAACTTTCAGTGGTATTTCTGGCACCTTTCCCCACCAACTAATTCATCCTCAGCGGCTCACTGAAAACTCCAGAAAACTCACGCCAAGGTTCACTCTCAGGGATCCTACCATCTTTGAGTGGAACAGGCATAAAGGAGGGGGAGGGAGAGCCAGGAAGGAACAGCCTGGCTAATGGTGAAGCCTTGCTTTTCAAGGGTGTTCGGCCTTTGGGCTAGAGCAGAAAGTTGCAGGTAGGGCCCTGGGAAGTTTGCGCTCATCAGAGATTCTGATTCCTTAGGACTAGGGTGGAGCCTAGGAATCTACATCTTGAATAAGCTGTCTGGTTATTTCTGGTGCAAGTGGTCCACGGTCCACAGTTGAGAAGTCTTGATTCTGGGATTTTTAGAGTTGAACAGACTTGTTTTGGGGAAGGTAGCAGGCAGCTGCTTGGAAGGAATGATGGAAGTTTATTCAGCCTCTCTTTGAAGAGTTAACACTAGTTGAACACCTACTATACTTCGTGCCCTGTGCTGGGCACTCTAGGAACTCCAGAGGAGCTCTGCCCCAGAGGGTTTTAGACAGAAGACGTAACAAGTAACAAATAACATGACTGTGACTCAGAATGGGCTAAGAGATTGACAGACACGATCTGTGGGCTTTCAGCGGAGGGCACGAAGCAGAGCAGGCTAGGAAGGGTGATGGGGCCAGCTTGCAGAAGGCCTTGACTACTCTGCCCAGGGGCTTAGACTTCCTTCTGTAGGATGCCTAGAGAGGTCACGCTAAGCTCGGTAGAGGTGAAGAGACTTGCTGCAAGTCACACAGTTAGTTAGCAGTAAGACTAGACTTGGAACCCACTCTAGGGAAATTACGCAAGGAATTTCAGTAGGGGTAGAAGTACTTCAAAAGTACTTCAGGACTTTCATCTTGTGGGTTTCAGTGTGCACATATGTGCGATTTCATTACTGTGCAGGATGTACTGTGCTGGGGGAGGGAGATCTGGAAACCATACTCACCGCTGCGTCCTCCAGGGTGTGCTGCTGCAAACCGAATGGAGGAGGGGATGAAAGGACTCAGGAGGGGTGAGAGCTCTTTGAACCTCCCATAGTGCCTGGCATGGGATGAGTGTCCACCAGATCTTTGGAGACTAACTGGTGGAAAAAAGACCAGATAGCCTGAGCCACGTGAGGCTCCAGTGTTGTTGTGTCACTTGGGCTGTAAGCAGCTTTCTGTGATATTTCTGGCACCTTTCCCCACCACCTGATTCATCATCAGTGGCTCACTGAAAACTCCAGAAACAAGGTTCACTCTCAGGGATCCTACCATCTTTGAGTGGAACAGGCATAAAGGAGGGGGAGGGAGAGCCAGGAAGGAACAGCCTGGGCTAAGGGATGAAGTCACTCCTCCTCCTCCTTCATGGTTCTGGGGAACTATGTACAGGGAATATGTGAGGAGGGGCTTCCCAAAGCTTGCTGTGCCCCACCTTCTGGCGCATCTTCGAGGTGAACCTCCCTCAGTGGGCCATCACCTTACTGGGAGAGCAAAGGAAGAAAAGTAACACAATGCCCTGCTATCACTTAACCTGGAGGCTGGCAGGTAGGCAGACTGTGGCATGTAGGCAGACGGTGGCAGGCAGAGTGTGGCAACCCAGTTGGAGCTTGGGTGCTGAGCAGGCCCACAGCAACCAGAGAAACACGCATTCTTCTTCCAGTCCTGGGTGGAGCACAAATGAAGAGAACTCATGGTCAGGAGACTTGGATTTCAAGTCTGGTCTTACTGCTAGCTAGCTGGGTGACCTTGGCCAAGTCACTTCACCCCTGTGGAACACAGTTTCTTCAACTGAGGGCATCAGAAGGAAATGTAGTAGTACTGAGAGTGGTGCTTGGGCTTGTTTGACCTTTCCTTAAGAGGATGGGTCCCCCCGGGTGTATCTGGGAATAGATGCAATGGATTTTCTATCATCAGCTGGTCTGGCTATGGGCTTGGGTAGGAGTGGAAAGGGTAGACAAAGTTTCTTCCAGGACGAGATGTGGAATGGGCCAGGTGCCTGGAACACCTCATAAAGCACAGAAAAGAATTATCTATCTAAGACACGGACTGGAGCAGAAAACATAGAGGAGCAGGTTTCCAGATTAGCTTTTTCAATTCCATCTTGTATGTCACTTCTCCGTTAATCTTAAAACACTGCTTTTATGATAAAACTCACCTAGTCTCCCTAGTAAGACTGAAAAACTTACAGTTCCTTGCAAAAACAAACAAACAAACAAACAAACAAACAAACAAACAAACCACAAAAAACAGTTCTGATCTCTTCTGATCATAATGGTCTGTCTCTGGGCATCTAAGACGCTGTCTGTTTTGGCAGTTTTCCTACCCTGCAGGCTATGATCAGTTTTTCTTTTCTTTTTTTTTTTTTTCATGCTTTTGAATCTCCCAATTAAATTGGAAACCTGTTGATTCATGTTTTTATTCCTCATTTTAACAAAACTGTATTTGGTCCTCACTGGATACCAGGCAAAGTGCTACATGAGAAACCCCTCCTTGCCCTCAAGGAGCACACAGGTCTAGAAATGACAGGAAAACACAGAGGCAGAAAATTACAAGGTGGTGTGATTAATGAATGCCCTGCTAGGGGCTGTGTAGGATGGTGACGGTGCAGGAGGGGTAGGGCATGGTGGGGGTTCTGGAAGTTTGAAAGGGTAGGACATAGTAAGTTAAGCCTACTTTACAGGAGTCGTTAAACGGAGAAGCAAGCTAGAGAGTTCCTGTTGACTGACTGCAATATTCAACCAAGTCGCGGGAGCAGGGTAGAGAGAAAGATGGGGTGAGGTGATGGGGACGGGGAGTGGCGGTGTTGAGGTAGATCACAAATTCCAGCACGCGTATCCGGAGCATGGCGTATATTTGTGTGAAAGCAGAAAGCTGTGAACTTGTAGCACGGAGAAGCCACGTGCTTCAGAGCCAAGTTTTCCTGGCCGAGAATCTCCTCCTTTGTGCAGTGGACGCTCCTGAAGGGACGTGCACCAGGGTGGTGAGCAGGGTGGGCGTGGGGGAGGTTCCTGGAGCTTAGGCTTCTAAGGGGACCCCTGGCTGCGGTCCAGGCAGGCTCTGACGAAGGTGAGAACTGCCTGCAGCTATAGGAAGGCAGGCAGGAAGATGGGTCTGAAAGGCACCAGCAAATCTGATGAAAAAGATTTCCAGCCACTCTCCTCTTGAGCTCCTTGGCCCTCCTCTCTGTACCTAAGGCATGTGTCACAGAGCTGCTAAAGAACCTCGAGATCATGTGGTCCAACCTGTCTTTCATTACACCCATGTGGAAAACCGGGGCTGTCAAGGTTAAGAAAAGAAAAGGCGGCTGGAGGTGGTAGATGAAGCCTGTAATTAGGCACCCAATGAATCTGGGAATAAAATGGGTCTGGCTAGGGGCTGCTTCTGGGAGCTACCTCCTCTCGAGTTCCTGAAAAAGAGTGAGGGTCACATCTTAACGTGGCAGATGTGAGTCTAAGGTAGGCCTGGGCCGAGGGAAGCAGGGGGCTTAGGTAATGCTGAAGCTACGCACCGTGCTGTGTCAGGAAGGCAGCGGCTTGGTTTTCCTGCTAGGGATGTTTTTAAAAGGTGAGGGTAATAGACAGCCCTTAGAGCCAGCCCGTCAAAGGAGCCCTGCTGGCGCAGCGGTTAAGCACTCGTCTGCTAAGTGAAAGGTCACTCCTCCGGAGAACGAAGAGGTCTAGGTCTACTGCTTCTGGAAAGATCACAGTCTTGGAAGCCCTATGGGGAAATTCTGTTCTGTCCTATGTGCTGTTGTGTTGAAGCTGGCTCAACAGCGACAGAGTTTTTTTTCTTTTCCTAGCAGCCCCTCAACAGTATAACACTGGGGGTAGCAATAAAAAAATATATAAATTAATTGAAGCTTTAAAACTACGATTTGGAAATGCAAATTGAGGTCCGCTGGAAACTTTCTAAAGAACAACCTAAGAATAAAAACACGACGGCTTCTTAGCCCCAAACTAGAAAAGCCGTAACACTTTCAAAGCTGTACCTTCACCTTAAAAAACTCATTGCCTTTGAGTCAATTTTGACTCATAGCAACCCTCTAGGACTGAGTAGAACTTCCCTGTAGAGTTTCTAAGGGGTATCTGGTAGATTCGAACTGCTGACCCCTTGGTAACCAATGGAAACACTCAGCCTCTATGCCACCCAGGTTTCCACCTTAACCTTAGCTTTGGAAAATAAATTTTGAAACATAGGTCGCCTACAACTGTGAAAGTTACCCCAAACAGTGCTGTGGCATGTAAGTAAAGAAATAAGTGAAATAAACAAAATCCAGGCTAGTTGTGTGGCGTATGGGATCTTAAACATCTACGAAGCGTGAATGAACATAACTCTCAGAATTCCTGAAGAAGGCACTGGTCTACCCAGTGGTTTGGTTTCTCGATTACTGTAATTATGTACCCATAATGTATGTTACAGGAAAGGAAAAACAGCAACCAGGACCTAAATTATAAGGCTTCAGATTGGGTGTAAGCTATGTGCAGTCACTGACATGTTTCTTAATAGCAAAGGCCTTGGACACACTGTAGACTGTTCACCTTGGCTTTAACCTGTGTTTTATCCAGCGTCCCCCACCATGCTATACCATGTCAAAGGGAAGGGGAGATTGTCCCAACCTAGGCTTGAGAAGCAGTAGCTGAGCTAACATCACGGGGTGAGAGGCCGGAGAGTGGGCACCCAAGTGGATCTGGAGCTGAAGAACCTGGGTTAGATATTCCAGTCATCTCTGACTGTGTTGTATTGCTAGGCTTCAGTTTCCTCATTTGTAAAGCAAGAGGTACTTGTGCTTCAAGGTCATTTTGTAACGCAAGACAAAGCACTGGGGTATGCATTCAGTATTTGATGTTTGGTAGGGTGAAAATGAAGACTCGGAAGAAATGATAGGGACAGCTTGGCAAATGACCCTTAGCAGATGAAGTGCCTGTATGTCCCTGTGTGTCTCATGAGTTGTGGTGTTTGTGTCTTTTGTGACAAGAAGGGCACTTGGTCTGGTTGATTTTGCCTTGTTCTCTTGACACTGTGTAGGGCACTACATTAAAAGAGAGCGTGTAAGCCATTTTTTCACTACAATAATGGCCTCTTCTTTGTTTCAAGTTGCCCTCTCTTCTGTGCCCCAGCATGCTTTGGGAAGCACCTTTGTTACCGCTGTGTGAGAGAGCATATAGTCCTCCAGCCTCAGTCCCAATCAGGGTTGTCCCTGCCCTGACAGCAAGCGGGGCAGGTCAGCCGCCGCAGTCATTAGCAAGGTGTGCTCCTCAGGTAATACTAGGACACTGGTCAGACCAGCAAGAGAGTTTACAGACAGGCCTGGTTTGAGTTACAAGCCAATCTGGAGCTCTGAGGCTTAACGCATTCTTTCTTATTTATGCTTTGAGCCCTTTCCCACGGGGTCCCAGTCTTTGTTCTCTGCACAAGCTCTTCCAAGAACTGCCCTAGGCCCTCTCTTATTCTTTGGTCACTCAGCAAAGGTTAACACTGACATCTGCTTCCTCTTCCTCATGTGGGTCTCTGACTATCTTGTGAATCAGGACATGTTTGCCTGGGTGACGGGATCCTGCTTATTTAACTGCACTAGTTCAGTCTAAGTCTCTTGCTTCTTAAAAAGACACAAGACAGAAAATCAAGGAACAGTCTCTTCCTCCTCCAAACGAATGCATGCTTTCAGAAATGCTTACAAGATACCTCTTTTCACTCATAGGATTTAGCCTTAACATATCTTCTCTATATTAATGTTCTTTCCTCTTTGACTAGTCCTATATCTCACAGCATGTATCACTGTCTGTTCCATGTTGCATTCCTTATGTATATGTCAATGCCCGCTTGTCCAAGTCTACTTGTAGTTGAATAAAGTTGGTTTATTGGCTTAGTGTAACAAAGAACAAATGTACCTCATGGGGAATAGCGGTGGTCTCATTAAGATGATATTAGAAAGAACTTTTAGAGCATTTGGGCTTAAGCGATTTGGGGGGAGCATTCAACAGAGTGGGAATTTGCTTTGGATTGGGTGCTATAAAGAGCAAGTGTTCATTGCACGACTGGTACCTCACTAAATTTTATCTAGAAGGCAAAAGCAATGACATATGAGGCTAAAGCAATAACTGATAAAGAAGAAGCTATCATTCAAAGCAGCTGAGATAAGAGAATGTTTGGTCATTTTGTGGCTTGGAGAACTCCAAAGGCTAACAGAGAGCCATATTGATACCTTTCAAGGACTGCTTTTCTCCTACTCATTCCTTCCTTTTGGTGAGGGGCAAAGTCAAGCTGCAGGGAGTTAACCTCTGAAATCCAGGATTCAGCATTGCCAACATTTTGCTCATCAACAATGCTGAAAGAATGGAGTCCGTAGTTGGACTGGAGATGGTCTCCCCTACTCCTTTTTTGACATGACCAAAGCTGCACAGTGGCCTTGAAGATTCTGGGTAGAATATATCAGTCAAATGCAACATGATGCCTGGGGCGGAAAATCCCTCATTACAGGCTCTGGTGATGCACCCCTTATGATCCGGGCAATGCCAATGTTTTCTGAGAGTCTTGTTCTAGAGATGCAGGCAATTTTTTTCTTTTAGTCCAGGTAGAGATTCTACTTGAGCCTGTAGTACTTGTACAGGTGCAGCAAGGAGGTTTTGCTTTACTGTAATATTTCCTTTGGCTAGCTAAGGAGAAATTAAGGGCGATGTGATTATTCATGACAACCTTGGCTAATAAATTTAAATATAAACTGGTTTGTTTGGCTTCCAGAGCAAATGCTGTGTAATTTATAACATCTGTTAGAGTCAGAGAGAAGTTTTCTTCCGAATTACCCCTACTGTGGGAATTGTAGTTTGCATAGTAGGCTTGAAGAGAGAGTTAACTATCGGGAATTCTCCCAGGTCACTTCTGTTTGGTCCTTTTTGGAAGTTTCTGGGCATTCATTTTAGGGAAACATGTTTCACTGGAGGGGTGGTAATTTTAAACATACTAAAGCCTGTGAAAATTATCCTGAATGCAAAGTTAAAGTTAGATGTGGCAGGTGGATAAACTCCTGATGTCAGCCTGTGTTACTGGGGCACCGACAATATTGAAGTATCACTTATCATACATAGCAGGAGTGAGCCTGGCTCCCTCTGTCCTTGTCTCTGAGATAGGAAACTTTCCTGAGTGAAGTTAAAACAGGGTAGTGTATCTCCAGAGACAGCAGGTAAAAATATTCCCATCATTGGTTTCCATTCCTGATGGGCTCAGTTTTGTTAGTAGGGTTAAAATAACTGAAGTGGAAGCCTATTCTTGATATGGGGGTTAATGCCCAGTGTTTTTAAAACTTAAGTTTGGGCTTTTCTGTAAGAGGGAAACTTAAGTATCAGAAGGACTTTTAGAAGGAAATGTACCTTCTGAAGCAGAGGGCAGTTATTACGTGTTTGTTATCCATGCCATGCCGAGTAGTAGATATGGGCTGAGAAAAGCAGTGCTGTTTTTCTTTTTTAAATGGTAGCAGACTCAGTTGTTGTTAGGTGCTGTCAAGTTGGTCCCCGCTCACAGTGATACTGTGCTTAATAGAACGAAACAATGCAGCATCCTGACAATTGTGGCTACACTTGAGGCCCTTGTTGTAGCCACTGTGTCAGTCCACCTAGTTGGGGGTTTCTTCTTTTTCAGTGACTCTTCACTTACCAAACGTGATGTCTTTCTCCAGGGACTGATCCCCCCTGATAATATGTCCAAAGTATGACAGATGTTAGTCTCGCCAGCCTTGCTTTTCTAAGGAGCATTCTGACTGTACTTCTTCCAAGACAGATGTGTTCATTCTTTTGGCAGTCCACAGCGTAATCAATATTCTTCACCAATAGCACAATTCCAAGGTGTCAATTCTTTTTCAGGCTTCCTTAGGCAGTCGAAAACAACAGGATTAAGATAAGGGAGATCATATAGAGAAATCTTTTAGATAAGAAAGAGTGCCAAAGTACAGTAGATGAGATTTTAATGGTAAAGCGAAAGGAAAAGATTGATGAACAATCTAAATGAATCTTGTTTTGGAGTTGCATGTAGAAGTTGTCCTCTTTGTAGTCAGCGGCTTCTCTTAGATAGGAATAGTTCATTTTCTGCAGTCCACTGTTTGCTGGAGAATTTCTAAAACGCTTCTGTTTCAGTTTTCCAGTGGATTGAATGTCACGTAGTTAGGTGCTGTACATCTTTTCTAGTTGGGAAACACAGACCCAAGGATCAACACCTGGGAGTTTTTTTTTTTTTTTTTTTTTTACCTTAACTGCTGTATGTATTAGTTGTTAACAGTACTTGGTAAGGTCCTTTGAGGCTCCAAGCCTGTTTTTGTCTATCCATTTCAGAGTACCAGACCTTCAGGTTTCAGAAAACACAGAGGCTATCTGGGTGATCCCTTGAATAGGTTGAGACATTGGAAGCCTCAGACGTGCGCACTGCTACTGAGTCTAGGGTCCTGCTGCAATGCATTAGGATTTTTGTTGAATCTTGGTGGGGACCTCCACTTCTGCCAGCGCCCTCTCCCCAAATGTACCTGTAGTTGAACAAAATTGAATTTATTGATCTGTTGCCACAAAAAGAAGACTCACATAGTGGGAAACTGTGGGTCATTTCCGTAAGCTTTTTCCTTTCCTCCTTGAGTTAAACCAGAAGCTTTGCGAGGAGAGATCCTACACTGAGTGTTCTTCCTTGTATCTACTATTACACCTAGAACAAGAGTGGGTGGGTCAACAGATGTCATCCAGTTTATCACCTGGGGAATGTCTGAAGGATTTTAATCTTGTAAAGGGAGGTCCGTTACCTGGAAGGAGGCCTGGCAAAGCTGAGATATTAACAGTCCACCTCTCTTTCTCTAGAGACCAAAGAGGCTGAAGACACTGACATGGACTTGTCTGTGGAGAAGATAAACAAACAAACAAACAAACAAACAAACAAACATTTGAGAGAGAACAAATTCAAGAGTAGATGACTTCTTATTGCTTTCTGGTAATTGAAAGTTATACTCCCGCCACTGGGGACTGGATAAAAACTATAGCATGGGGTGCTGGAGATGGGTCTTGTGGCAGTGAAGGGACAGACCCTGGGAGGAAAGGACACGGCCAGGCCTACTTTTCCTGAGGAAGTGAAGTTATCATCACAATGAGGATAATTACAATTATTTTCTACCTATTTATTATGGTTTAGATGGCTCCCCTCCCCTCGTCTGCCTTCTCTCCTATAGCCTTGCAAGTAGCACAGTTCAATAAACACCTGCTCAATTCATGTGCTGTGCACTAGGCTTGGGTTACAAAGACGAGTAGGGTGCGGTCCAGCAGGCTTGCTCCTCAGTAAGTTAGCAGGTTGGGAAAGATGGCGGAGAAACGACAACCTGCCCAGTTCCAACTGTTTCCTGTTCCTTTTCCTTCCTGCTTCTTGAAATTTCCGGTCGCTTCCTTGATTCTATAAAAGTACATAAAGAGGCATCTTTTTACTCCTTGAAAACGAATGAGAGTCTGCAGATTGATTTCCTGTGGCCACTTGGAGGGAGAAGAGGGACTCACATACTTGTATTTCCGATAGCCCAGCCCTGAGTTGTCTGGAGGGAGAGGATGGAGAACCGGGTTGGAACAAGGAGGAGGAAAGTGGTTAAGTGGTGGTTCAGGTTGAGGAGAAGAGGGAAAAGATCTGAACTAAGGACAAAGAAGGAAAAAAGCAGGGCCGAGAGAGTGGTCTGGTGGCTAGTGGAAGAAGGGCCTTGGCTGACAATTCTGCTGGCCCCCTGACAGCCCCCACCTCCCAGAGATCTGGAGAAACAAAGACTGATGGGCATGCTTCCCTGAACTGGGGAGACGACCATCCCCCAAGCCCTGCGAGACCCTCCCGAGGCCTGAGGGCTCTACTCTCACCCAGGGCAGAAGTCCCTCCCATTGACTTCTTTCCCTCTAAATCCGTCGTCATTAGTAATTATAAACGTCCGAGTCAGAGCCCTCAGAAGGCTGCTCCTGGATAAATAGTGCGTTTCATATTTAATTTACAAGTAGTTCGGCAGCCTCTTTGGGGTGTGCTGGGTTAATTAAGAGCTGAATTAGATGGAGCCACATTTCCCCAAGGAGACTCAATTAAGCTCTTTCTGATAAAAAAAAGAAAAGCATGAGGAGAAAGGAGGGAGCTGAAGAGAAGCGTCCACTGGAGGACAGTGTCTGTTTATCGTGACCTCAAACTAGGCCTACTTAGAAGAGAGACCTGCATGCTTTCCTTCCTTCCTTTTTTCTAGTTTGGGGCTGACGCAGTCCCCAGGCTGGGCAGCACAGAGGCAGGTGGGAGGTGCCAGGTGTTGAGGGCACTGGGAGCCGGATTGAGTCTTCTGGCTGCCTAGGGGTTACCACTCTCTTGTCTGTCGGCTCTGAAGCTAGAGGCCTAGCCTGGAGCTGGGCCAGCTGCTCTGAAAATGCTCTTAGGTTTTGATCCACTACAGCTGATCCCAGGCCTCAGGCCAGGGCTGTGGTTCTGAAATTCCATTCCTCACTCTGGATCCTCCCACACCCACACTCAGTCTCCTCCTTACTGGGACTGAGCACTTGAGGGGTTCCTGGGGTGTGTTGTGTGTCCTGGGGCTTCTTGTGCCCATTTGGAGGGAGAGGAAGGCTGCACATACGTGAGCTATGGCCTTGGCCAGTGACTTCCAGCAGCCCAGCACTGAGGTGGTTAGCATAATCCCATGTTGTTCTTTTCCCTTAGGGAGACTGTTCCTCTGCTCACCACTTGGAAAGCTGGGGCCCTGTTGCTGCGGGGAAGCTGCTGGGGCAGGGAGCAGGAACAGACTGCCCCTCTCTGGTGGGGCTATACCCCCTCACACACACACTCATTTCAGGAGATCAGGCTTCAGAGCTCTCTCTATTTGATCCACTGCTCCCATTTTATGTATGAGGAGACTGAGATCCCAAAGAGGGGAAGTAATATGGCCGAGGTCCTAGGGTGAGCCGATACAGAGATGGGCCTAGAATCTGAGGCCTCTGCCACCAACACTCAAATGTGCTTGTTACATATGCACATAGACACACACAGGCACACACAGCCTTCTCACAGGCTCATGGAGTTAGAGTAGATGGCCCCAAATTCTATTGATTTGGACTTACATGTCTAAAGTTTGGCAGCCCTTGTGTACCTGGAGGCCAGTGGGGCTAGACGAACCCACTAGACCCCAAACAAAGCCTCCCCGTCTCCTGTTCACACTTGCCTCTATGGACAGCAGCCTCCCCACCTGTGGAAACCTGTTGCTCCCTTGTTGTCAGAGAGTCTGTGTACTTTCAGTGTCATCAATATTGCCCACATCTCCAGACATTCTTGTTCAGTGCCGGACAGTCAGAGACAATCTCCTGACTTCATCGCCGCACACTCACCCTCCTTGTAGGAGCATCAGGCTTGGGGAACAGTCTGTACCAAAGGTGTCCTGGAGCTCTTTTGAGGATCACATCCCCCTCAGCCCAGAGCTCAAGTCCACACTGCTGTTTGCTCTGCGCAGAGATGGTGAGCTCCTTACGACGGTCCCTCCACCTCGTGAACAGTTACCTGTAGACTCTGCAGCAAAGCAGAAAGTGAGGCTTCTTGTGAACAACAGGGAAAGCAACGCGAAGTGGGACTAGAAAGGCAGCCCTTGGTGCCGGTGTGTGTGTGTGTGACATCCTCTGACTCCCAGAATTCCCTCAGACACCAAACCCAGCTTTGTGACTTCTTGTGCTTCCTGTTTTTCTCACAGGGCTGTGACAGCAAACCAGGTAGAAACTAGGCCTTGTCACTTTCATCATTGGTCAGCCTCTGTCCTGTTGGGGACATGCTGAAACCTTGGTAGGTGGGGAGGGACTCTCTTTCTACCTTCCTCTGATTCTTGAGTTTTGCCCTGGCCCCCAGTAGGTAAGATGTGGCTTCTCTGCTAGACCTGTGGAGGGTCTCCTGGGGCGACGATTTGTCCTATCCCTTAGGATCCCTGTCAGGTAACCCACCTGAGCCACTAAAGCCGCGCTGGGGCTTTGGTTCTAACCGAAGGCTGGGATGGCCTCAGAGAACATCTCCACTAGCCCCTCAGTTATAGGAGCAGGAGAGTGTGGACCAGAGCTGCACGGAGGGCCGAGGGAGACCTATGCAGAGCCAGAGCTCATGGCCACTTCCAGTGCCTCTCGTCACAGCTCTTTCCCATCTTTCTTCTTCCTCCATCGCCTCCAGCTTAGATAGGTGCATCTTGCTTTGTACAACACATACATTCTTTCAAAAAACTGTTTATAAGAAGAGCTTTGGGACATCACACCAGATTGCCAAGTGGATGGTTCCTTCTCCGGGGGAGTTTGCTCTTTAGGTTCTTTGGCTTGTAGAGCTGTGGTTTAAAATGGATTCGACATACTTCCTTTGACCCTCCCAAGGTCCCTGGGGAGATGGGCAGTATGGGCTCCATGGTTCAGATGAGGAAGCTGAGGGCCAGAGAGGTAAAGTGACTTCAGAGACTGTGGCAGAGCTAGGCTGCCTGCTGTTCATACACCTTTAGGTAGGAAGTCCCTGTCCATCCTGGTCAGTCACTGAAATTCTTCAATGAATCACTTAGGTCTAAATCTGTGCTTTCCTCGGTGTGTTCCATAGAACACTGGTCCCTGGCATACGTTGTGAGGAAACGGGTTACCGGTCCAGCTTAAGTGTGGGAAGTGCTGTACTGCTTGCCTCTCCTTCTTGGAGATTTACTGTGCCTATTAGTGTGTTAAAGGTTCTGGGAAGTCCCACAACGAAAACCCTCTCAACTCCACTTTCCCCAAACTTATCTGACTACAGAATTCTTTATTCTTAGTCAGATTCGTTGCATGGAGCCTATACTGGCAAACCCTGGTTTCCTTTATTTCCTGCGTTAATCTCTCAGGTTTCAGGGAGCCCCACTGCCATGCTCATCTTGTGCAGTCTGTCTCCTTCTCTACTTTGGGTGTACCTCATCTTCTCATAGTCCTCAGGGCCAGAGAGATGGTACTAGTGTTCTCTGGTTCCTCACATAGAAGGGGCAGGAACCAGGGGGGTTGATGGTGGGGGTAGGCAGTGTGACTCAGGAAGGGTCACTAGGCCAAGTGGGACTGCAGTCCTGGGGGAGTCAACTCAGGTGGTCCTAGAACAGAGACTTGGAGAGACTATATTTAGGTTGGAGTCCGGCCTGCTGGCTCTGAGTGCCTGTTTAGCGTCCTTGATCTTACTCCCTGTTTCACTTTTCTACCTGGCCTGTTCTGTAGTCTTGACTTAATGGTCCTGTAAGCTTCTCATGCCCCACAGTTCTCACTGGCTCTTCTAGACAGGTCTCAGAGGATGATGTCCTGTCTTCATTCATCACACCCTTCAAACAATAGCTCGGGAGTTTTTCCTTTCTCCGCTGGCCTTGACCCTGAGCCAAGGTGCTGCCAGAAGCCAGGCTTTCCCGCGACCCTCTTTTCCTTTGGATTATACTGTCATGTCTCCTCCACCTGGAATGGTTTGTCCATCATGTCCTCATCTTGGAGGCTCATTCTGGTAGTCAAGTCTGCAGTGCCTGGCCCAGAGCAGGCCATCCGATCCCAGCACCTGCTGAGTGAAAGGGGCCAGGTGGGGCCGGGGGAAAGGAAGGACCGCAGTGCTCGCTTTGTCTGCGCTCTCTCACAGTGTGACCCTCAGAAGTGACTGTAGTACTGGCGTTGCCGGCTGACTCTTCCAGAGAAGGGGGGGTGAACCTCCCGTCTTCCCCGACAATTCTTCTTTCAGTGCAGCCAGAAGGCAAAGTAGTGTTCTGCCACACCTGTTCCCTTGTTGACTCATCAGCCCTGAAAAGTCAATGGGGACACCAAAGCGTCATGAGGAGCGGCTTGGCATGTACCCATTGCTTGTGCTTGAAATTGGTTGGCTCTTTGGGTGCAAGAGCAGGAAGCCGTTTTCCACTGGTTCCTCCTAGCCTGGTACCTCTGCAACCCAGGGTCTATCTTCCAAGTCCTCAGCCTGGCCAGCCATTAAAACACACAAGAGGGTAGCGAAGAGTTCTGGTATGAAGCCACTTGGCCACTGGGAGCCTCCATTTACTTTTTCTGAAAATCACATCCCTTTCACACAGCGATGTGATTTTGAAGAAATGCACCAATGGAGATGCAAGTACTTCTGAAACTCTAATAAAATGAATGTCGTTTGTCAAGGTCCGTGCCTGAGAATGGAGGAGTCCACCTCACAGGGTTTCAGTGCAAACAAATTGTTGATGCTTGTCTCATAATAGGTGTTTGATAAAAGAAAATTTCTTTCCATGCCACTTGATGGCCATCACCAGGAAACCCAGATCTCGGTCACACTGGCCTCTGACCCAGGTCAACCTCAAGCTTCCATGTCCTCTTTGCCTAAATGCAAGACCCGTACCCCAGCTTTGGCCCTATCTCCCCCAAACATTGTATAATAACCTGTAGCAGGGTATCTGCCACAGAATGTACTTGGCTGTCCCCCTGAGGGCAGGACTGCGACCATCAGCTGGGCACCTCCTGTGTGTTGAATGAGTGATCCATCCAGAATACCCAGGGATTTGGCTCCATTTGTCACCTCTGGGGTTCCCAAACACATAGCCAATACTCTTCTTAGGGAGACATCCTGTGAACGTATGGGATGTAGCAGGCAGCTGAGCCTTCCCTCCAACTTCTCCCCAGATCCTCCCTCTGTGGGAACCTCGTCCCTCATCCCTCTAGGCCACTACCTCCACCCTCTAGGCTCAGAGTGTGACCTGAGCTCAGCACAGGGCCACCTAGTCACCCTTAGAAAGCTGACTGGGTCACCACCCAGCAGACCTTGTCCTCCAGGAGGCTATGTGGGTGAGTTAGTGCTATTTAGAGAACTGTGGCTCATGTGAATTTAACAGGAGCCCCAGTGGGGCAGTCATACAAAGGTTGGCATTTGGATCTGTATCTTTTCTTTCTCTCCAAAGAGAAAGTGGTGGTAAACAACCCGACGGGCTTGTTTGAAGTTCTGTGGACAAGGCTTTGTCCCTGGGCTCTCCAGATCTCTGTCTCAATACTGTTTTCTATACACTGGTCTCTTCATCTAGCCACTCTACAGCACAATTATCTTGTTTGAGAATGGAGGATGGAGAATGGTATTTGTCTTTTTAATCACCTGCGGAAACAAGGGCTGAACTTCACTTGCTGGGTTGTACTGACCTCAGTTTGTTTGGCAGCTACTTGGTGACAGTCTACTGTGAGCAGGGCCCTGAACCAGGTCTTGGGGTTCCAGAGCTGAGTGAACTAGTACTCTGAGCAAGAAGCCCCCAGCCTAATGGTTCACGCAGATGAATGGATGTTTAATTGGGCAAAATGGTAGTGGGTGGGGGGACTGTGGGGAGCCACAAAACATTCCATTTTCAGGAAAGATGCTGGGGGAAAGGCCTGACAGGGAAGGTGCTAGAAGTGAACCATCAAAGCTGAATGAATGACTGCCATAGAGCTAAGTGCAAGCCTGAACTGAACTATGGGGTATCTGGTGGGAGGGGAGACAGGGAGCCTGTCTGACCCAGCTGGGGTGGGGGCAGGGTGGGGGGCTGGAGAGGTAGGGGGACCTGGAGGAGGAACAGGGGGCAATTGGCAAACTCAGCCCTGACCAAAGGGCAGCCCTGTGGTCCATGCTGTGATTAGCCCAGGGTGGGGACAACTGCTAGGACCACTGCTAAGAGGCAGGCCCCTCAAGCCAGTGTTAAGAAAGGTGCGGAGCTTACCCCAGGGCTGCATAGTTTCTGAAATGGGACTTTGTATTTGACTTTCGAGGGAACTGTCAATAGCTCCAGAGAGTGCTACTGGGACTGGGGTGAACCAGAGAAGAGGCAGCCTGGCCTGGCCTTGAGGACTGTGCCCTGACCTGAGAGCTCAAAGCTCTCCCTCCTGCCTGCAGGGGAGACCTGGAGTGAAGGGGCCAGAGGGTTCTTGGGAGAGTGGGGAGAGCTCCTGGGATGGGCTGAGGGGCGCCGGAAGGGCCTTCCACCTGAGTGCTAACAATTCTCTCAGCAGGACCCTAGCATCTTCCCACTTGTCGAGGTTCATTTGTCTTCTTTTTCCCTCTCCTCAGATAGGTTTGAAATAAGACCTGCCACTGGTGGTGCTGTGAGGTGCCTTGGTGTCCTCCCCTTGCCTGCTCTGGTTGGTTTCCCATTTCCGTGCTGTCTACCTCACTCCCACCCGTTGGGGTCTTCTTCCTTTGCTGGCTCCGTACAGGGACTGCAGCCCTTATCTGCTGCCTGCAGCTCTCCCTGGGGGTCCACCACCTTTTCTTCCACTCTCCACCTTTGGCTTAAAGGCTTTGCACATCTCCAAGCTGGCCCTGAAGTCCCCTTACTGAGTCGCCTTCTTTTTGCCAGGTTGAGCAGATGTGGCACGGGGGGGTGGTAACATGAGTTGGCAAAGGGACCCTTTATGCGTAGTCTTAAATCCATAATGATAATGAACCAAAACACAGCTGTCAAATTGATTCCAACACAGAGCCACCCAATAGAACAGTAGAACTGGGCCACGGAGGCCCTATAGGACAGTAGAACTGGCCCACGGGGGAGCCGACTGCCCATCTTTCTCCCGTGAAGTGGCTGGTGGACTCGTACTGCCGACGTTTTGGTCAGCAGCCGTAGCTCTTAGCAACCGTCAAGACTTCTCCAGTAACAATAGCTAGTGTTTATGGAGCGTTTCCTACGTGGTTGTTACTTCGTTGAATGCTGGGTTTTAACGCATTTCTTTCCCAGACTCCTCTCAACCCTCGAATGAAGTGTGGACTATTATTGTCCCCATTTAAAATGGAGGTGCAGAGAGTGAGGAGAACTACAGTAGGGGTTTAATAAGAGAGAACGTCTTTCTGTCCCACTCGGTGGTGGAGGAGGACCTGTCAGCTAGGTCCTCCCGGAGCCTGCAGCCAGAGTTCACCAGAGAAAGCACCGCTGATCATAAGTGGCTGGACTAGCTGCGGGTGTTGGGTGAGAGTGGCTTCCTTAGCAGGTCTTTGGGATCTTGTTCTAGTTCATAGTCATGTTTCTTAGGGTTGTACCCCAAACCCCTCCTTAGGAACAGAGGTAGTATTGTTGGCACTGCTGTCCAGGAGTGGCAGAAGCAGTATTATTTTCTCTCCTGTTGTGTGGTCATTGGCTTAGGTTCCCACTTGCTCAGTGGGTTGAAGCAGGTGTCTGCACCCCACACACCTTCCTTAGCAGCCCTTTGACTCCTTGCATCCCGATGTTTATCCTCTGCCCCAGAAGCTAGGCTCGGAGCCTGGGGTTCTCCTTCTCTCCCTCCCCCACAACATCGAGGTCCAGTCTGGAGCCTCCTGCTATATGACAGTTTTTGCTGCTCTTCAATCCAAGAAACTTGGGTTGAAGCCTCTGTGGGGGACCCAGCACCCTGAAGTGGCCGTGCTGTTTTTGAGAGCTTGTCTCAAGCCCCCTGCACATTGCGGTTAGAAGGTTTTGCACTTTCAAAAGACGCCTTGGTTTTAGAGGGGGAGGCGTTAACCCTTAATGTGAAGAGACCATTCTAGGACAGCTGTGTTTTGGGCCTGTTTGGTATGAGGACAGGGCAGAGGTAATTCACCCCCAGAGATGTTTCTGGGGGATCCAGGAGATGGCTGGCTGCAGTAGTTCTGGTCTGCCCATTTCTCCTCTTAGATTCTGAGGGTTGCTTAGGCTTAATGAGGAGGCAGTCAGTGATGCCTGATGAACAAAGGAATCGTAGCAGCAGCATTTTGGACATGGCATTTATGTTATGGATTGGAGGAGGCCCTGGGGCTGGGTGCATGTGGGGCTTTTTTTAGGGTCTGGAGTCCCTAGAAAGGACTGTCCATGGCTGGCATCTGGGATGCATTCATCCTATGAAGGAAGGACTCTGGGTGGTGGGGAGCTTTTTATCCACACAAACAGAGTGTGGATCAGGCCATTTATATAGCCAGTGACATCAAAGATGTCCTGTTGGGTGGCTACAAGTGTGCTGGAGAGCAGCTTGTCCCAAGAGCTGGTGCTCTGGGCACCCACTCCAGCCTGAGCTGATTGTCCTTTCTGAGCCTCGGGGTGAAAGTCTGTAAAACAGAGGTGCTACTCTTTGTCCCACCTTCTTGACTGTCCTCAGGCCGCTCTGAGGATGCTATGAGTGGCTGATGTGATGCTCAGCACAGATCTGGGCCAGAGGACTTGGGGTCTGCAGGGAACGCTCTTTCCTGGCAGAATTAACCCTTCCGGGGTCTTCAGTTCCAGTGGCATTCCAGCATGTATCCCTGTGTGGCCTGGTCACTTATTTGCCGCTTTGTCTCTGGCCCCATCCCTGCCAAATTGCAATGTGAGCTTGTCCAGGATTGGGGCTCCTGCTGGCTCTTTCCCTGTCTTACGCCAAGCCCGAGGCCTGACATGGAGGGTTTCCTTGATGTGGCCCAGTGAAGGCTGCAGACCGCAGCACATTCAGCCGCTGACAAGGTATAGGATTTGTTGCCAGAAAGAGGGAGGCGTGACACAGCTGGCCACCAGGAAAGATGTTCACAGTCTTAAAAGATGCTCAGGCTGGGACCTTCCCAAACAGGAAGCATGGGGCCCAGAACTTCAGTGACTTCTTGAGGTAACTAGCTTCCTGAGCAGACTGGCCCACGTCTGCCCCAGCCCCAGTGGCCCAATGCCCCGTGCAGTGGGGATGTGTTATGTGCTCCTTGGAAGCGAGAAAAGCCCACAGGGAGTCTGCTATAATCAGGAAAACCAAGTAGGTGATGGTCAGCTCTAAAACCTGGCCACCAAATCGCCACCATCCCTGGTCTTGTTTTTCTTCCTCATGGTAACTCTTCGGAGGTGGCCCTTTGTGCCCATTGAGCCTTCCTGCCTCTCAGCCTAAGATCTAGAAGCCCGTTTCCAGGCCCTTGGATACCCAGGGCCTGGGGTTCTTCTTCAGCCTCCACCTCGCCTTCCCTCTTGGACCTGATGATGATTTCAGCTTTGGTGACATCCCTCTTGTACAGAGGAATTCAGAAGAAACCTGATGTTCCAGGGGGGTGGGTCCTCTCTCCTGCCCACCTGTTCTAAGGCTGTCTCCCTGTAACACTTTGTAAATGTCTATAAAGCTCTGCAGAGATGACAGCGCTCAGTGGCGGTGAGTGTTTCTTTTTCAGATGCGCCAATCCAGGGTGGTGTGGTTCAGTGGTAGTCTTCTTACTTTTTGTTGGGAGGCCCAGGTTCAGTTCCCAGCCAGTGCACTTCACGTGCAGCCCCAACTCCTCTGTCAGTGGAGGGTTGTACATTGCTGTGATGGGGAACAGGTTTTAGTGGATTAGGAGGAACATCTTGGTTATCAGCTTCCAGCAATGAGTCAAGAAAAACACTGCGGCTGTATGGTTCACAATGGTTCTATCCCACTGTGCCTAGGGTCGCTCACCGTGAGTTGGGACCTATGACTCGGACATAGGCAGCTCATGACAGCTCTGCCCCAGGCTCTGAGGATGGGCTTCTCTAGGCACAGAATCTGATTTTCTCTCACATTATAATAATCTTGGCAGGTAACCTGATTCTCATTTGTAGAAGAGGAAACAGATACAAAGAGAAACTGCTAGCTTGAGGTTATCTGACCATGAAAAAAAGGTAGAGCTAGGATTTGAACCCAGGACCCTGAACAAAGCAGACATTTTCCTAGATGTCAAATGCTCTGTGTCTAACACAGCCCTTGTGGTCTGTTAGAGCCTTGGTGCTCCTCTGAGCTGACTGTGTTGCACTGGCCTTGTCTACCTAAGCCGGGCATGGGGCTCTCTGGCTCTCAGGCTTCCTGGGTCCAGGTCTTCCTTAAGAACCCTGCCTGGGCTGGTTTTGCTCCAAGATACCATGAAAGGAGAGTATAAGTGGGGTGGGTACAGACAAGTGGTCTAGGTGGGCACTTTGGGAGCTTACTTACAGGTCAGGGCCCGTATGGCGTTGTCAGCAAACTTACAGCCCCCACCCTACTCAGGAGCTATCCAGGGGCTAGTGGGTGCTCAGATCAGAGAGGTCAGCAGCTTCCCTGCACCTCCAACCACGTGGCTTAAGCCACAGAGGGTCCGGGATGGTCCATGGTGGAGCCTAGCCATGAACTTTTCCCAACTGAGCAGCTGCCATCTGGCTAGGTTTGAGGAAGGGAGATAGACTGGAGACGGGTGGTTGGAGAGGGATGAGGGTATTTGCTTTTGGAATTAAATGCCCTGAAGCATTTGGTAATCAGCTCAGGCATTCTTTTTTTTTTTTCCTTTCACTTTTATTTTCATTTTACTTAATTTTTGGATGTTTAATTCATACCACAGGTTGAGAGAAGGAAGGATTGTGGCTAGTCTTATTGCTACCGTTGTCTCCAGCCATGTGGCTCTTCTCCCCAGAAGCAGCCATGGTTTCTGGTGTGTCTATTCAGAGTGCCCAGACACATCCAAGCAGACCTACAGAGACAGCAGTTACAGGCAGGAGTGTTTGCGTGCTACACACATTGCTTTGCACACTGCTCTTGTTCATTTCAATAGTGTATCTTAGAGATGCGAAAAGCATCTTCAGTCTTATTCTGACTGCATAATATTCCATTTGGTGTGATGCACCAGTACTTTGGTGGTTTCACTGACACAGTCAACAAAGAACAAAAGGTACACATCTTCAGTGGACCACTCAGAGTCTGTCTGTATGTGAATACACCGTCCAAATAAAAGTAGAGAACTTTTCCTTTTCATCATTTGGAAAGTTCCCTTAGCCTCTTTCCCTGTTAGTATTGCACATAAGAGGTCACCCATATTTTGACTTCTAGAACTTCACCTTTGTTTCCTTACTTAAAAATGGAAGAGCACTGGAACAGGTTCCCCACATGGTGCAAATAGTTAAGGGCCTGACAGCTCATTGAAACGTGGGTGATTCAAATCCACCCAGCGGTGACTTACAAGACTGGCCTGGTAGTCTACATGGGAAAGGCCAGGGTCTTGAAAACCCTATGGAGTGCAGTTCTACCCTGCACACACGAAGTTGCCATGAGCTGAAATGGACTTGATGGTAACTAATGATAACAGTATTGGAACAAAGGGAGTTGTGAAGATCCTACAAATACCCAGCAGAGCGCCTGGCACGCGGTCATCATTTAGCTAAAGGGCAGATATCGGTGTTACTATAAATCCCTGAGTGGTGCTCTGTCTCCTGCTCCTGCTCCGTCTCTCCAGTTACCTCCAGTTTCTCTCTCACACACTCACACACTCACTCACGCACCGTCTAGCCCCGGACACAGACCAAGAAGGTCATTGTGCATAGACCAAGCTGGTGTGAATGGTCCCATTGTTCTTGGGCTGAGTTCCCAGAGTTGCTGGTGTGGCAGTGACCAGGGCTGGACTGCCCAGTGGGAGGTGCCCATGGGTCGCTGGCCAAGGCTGGCCACACCTGGCAGACGCTCACTCCTGCTCCTTTCCCAAAGGGAGGAGGAAAAGAGCTTGAAGCTGGGCCAGAGAGCTTAGGGGACATCTTTCATTCTCGACACTGTTTTTCAGCTCCTGAATGCCAAGGCTAGGGGTGTCTGCAGACAGCGCATTCGAAGTTGCTCGTGTTGGAGCTCAAGGGCTTGGGAGGGAGTGGGGGCCAGATCAGGAAGGAGGTTAAAGTAAGAAAAAGAACCAAGAAAACAAAACCAAAACCAACAAAAAAGCTCAAACCCATCGCCATCAAGTCAATTCTGACTCATAGTGACTCTGTAGGACAGAGTAGAACTGCCCTGTAGGGTTTCCAAGGAACAGCTGATGGATTTGACCTTTGGGTTTTCAGCTGTTGGTTGCTGTAGCTCTTAATCACTGGGTCACCGGGGCTCCGGGAAAAAAGAGCGAAGCCAGCCAAGTGCCGTCGAAGTGGACCTCAAATACCAACTTTTCTCTTGCTTCCTCCCTTTGGGGGATAAGTGTGGGTAGCCTGGGGACCTAGGTGAGGAGTTGGCCTATAGAGAACCACCTAGAAGCAAACTGCCCTTCCCAGATATTTAGACCTGGCAACTCCCTCCAGAAGACAGGCCTCACTGTTGCCACTCGGGGCCGAGCCCCTGGATGCAGGATTTCTTTGTACTGGCGTGAAGACAGATCTGCGCACCTGCCCAGCTCTTTTGGGACCCTGAGAGGCCGGGCCCCAGGCTGGTGGCTACCTCCTGATCTACTGCTCCAATGCCTGTGGTGGAGAACCAGTGCAGTGCCTGCTCCCATCCAACCTGTCACCACCTTCCTGCAGCAAATGTGCCACAAGGGTCTCCCAACCCCACTAGCTCTCTCCAGCACCCTCACCTGTCTCCAGGCTGGTCCTCCCTGCCTCCTTGCTGCCCACTCCCCTCTCCCAGCTCTCATCCCGTACTCCTCATTACCCCTTGCTTTGTGGGAGCTCACTGTCATCATGATCACCCTTAAAGCAGCCCTGTTCCCAGCAATCCCTGCCCTCCAGAAGGCAGGAGTCTCTTCTGGTGCATTTGCTGTGAGAAGGTGGTGACAGGTAGGGCAGGAGCAGGCACTGTGCTGGCTGCCCAGGGGCATGAGGTTTCCTTCTGCCTCAGTTGGGAGACCAGACTAGAGTTCCTGGCTGAGGAAGGTAGCTCACATTCCTAGAGCTGGGCCACAGCCCTAGGCGGCCTCCCACTGACCCAGAACATGACTTCAGGTTGTTCCCTGTGCCCAGACACTGTCCTTCCTCCCTAGTCTTATCAGTTTGGGCACCTGCCCTACAGATTCAGGGAGAGAGACTGTGTGTTGGGCTTCTGCTTGAACCTTGCCAGGTTCCCAGCTGGACCACATGTACTGCTCTGAACTGCTGGGCCCAGTGGCCCACTGCCTTCTGGAGGCAGCAGTAGGGAGGGAGTGTGGCCTTGCCAGGGTGGCCTGTCTCTCCATGCTGGCCACCCCCCTACCCCCATGGTAACAGCCAAACTGAGGACCGGGAAGTACCCAGGATGGGAATTTATAATTGCAGCCCACGATCCTGTTGTGCTGTCCGCCCCCAACTCCCACTCCCTCCCCAGCCCCAAGGCCTGTGAGATATTCATTGTGTTATATTTTTAGATCCGACTCAGAACCAAGGAGCTTGTCCTCTTAGGTCTTGTCTGCCTTTGCTCAGTCTGTCTGTCTGAAGAGATGCTGTTGTCTCAGCGTCTGCCCCTGTCAGGTTTGGGGGCTGGGGAGTGTGAAGAGTGAGCCTTATCAAGACAAGCACCTCTCAGCCTCTACCACAGGCAGGCTCTGGGTGACACTGGGTGGGAGAAACATTGGTTCCTCAGAGCACCTAGTGGCCGTCCCTGACCTGGGCCTTCGTGGACCTTGGGCTCCCAGGTGAGTGTTGAAATGGCCAAAAGTTTGGATGAGGGAGGGTCAGCTTCTGTGCTGGGTCTCTTCCGCAGAGGCAGCTGGAGTGGGTATCTTCCTCAGAAAGAAGCAGACATCTAGTGTCCTCTGACCACTCCTTCCAGGGCCTTTGGAGACCTGCATGAGACTGACCTCGTTGCGATCTGGCCAGACTGGGTCATGCTGCCAGGAGGAAGGTGGAGCCTCGGAGACGGGATGGGGCTTGTGTCCATTGACTGAAGACCAGACAGCCCCTAGACAGAGATCATTCTCCTGGCCCAGGAAGGCTAAGGGGTCTAGGGTGGCCGGAGCTGGCCTGGGTGGCAGGCATGTTGAGCAAGGGAGTCAGAAGATCAGGGTTCAAATCCCAGCTTCACTGCTGATCAGAGGCAAGTTGCTTAGTTTCTCTGAACCTATCTGTTTTCTCCCATCTACGAGTTGCCAGCATCCTCTGATTCACTTGGGAGATTTTGTTCTATACCTGGAAGGGAGGAGGACTTTTCTTTGGGGAGTGGTTCCAAGGAGAGAAGGAGATGGTTCTCTCTTCCCAGACCCCTAGGGGTGGATTTAAGAGCAGGAGTTAGAGGTTGCAGCCAGCAGCCAGATGCCAGACAAGCGTTTGTAGAGAAACCATGGGAGACTATGAATGCAAGCAGCTCTGCTTTGAGGTTCTAGGGATAAAAGGCTCTCAGTTTGGGGAAGATGTTACTCTTCCTGCCTCTGGCAGCTCAAGGTATAGGGGCTGTGGGAGTATTAGGAGTCAGTCCCCTGTCCAGAATGTCAGTGTCCTCACAAGGTCCATCATGAGTGAGGCTTGGCAGTGGCACTCCTCTCAGTCTTTGGCAAGTTCTAGGGCAGGAGCAGACAAACAGGACAGGTTCCCACTGGTGACTGCCGCAGACAGGCTGGTCTGGAAGCAGTGTAACTTGAAGGAGTTACAGAAACCCTGAAGGCACAGCGGTGGGGTGGTCTTCCAGGGGACTTTGGCTGGAGGACCTAGTAGGGCAAGAATGGGCAAGAATAAGAATTTTGAAGCTTGTGTGACAACGTGGTTTCCTTATCTAGGAGGTAACCTCTGGGCTCAGGGACTCATGGGGATTTTATGAGGAGGAAATAGATATCCATACCACGGTGGCACGGTGATTAAGAGCTATGGCTGCTAACCAAACACATTGGGGGTTCAAATCTACCAGGCCCTGCATAGAAACCTAACAGTGCAGTTCTACTGTTTCCTATAGTGTCGCTATTGAGTTGGAATCAATTCCACAGCAATGTTTTGTTTTTTCCCCCCTCTTAGTTTATGAGGGCTCAGTGTTTGGGCTAAGGTAAGGCTTGCAAATATTTTTCTATTTCAATCACAAACAGACTCAGCTCCCTTGATTCATTCAGAGGAAGAATTTATCCAGAGAAGGGCAGAACTAGGGGGGAGGAGATATCTAAGAGATATTTTCCTCGAAGACCTGGAGACTCAACTCATTTGCCTTGGGTAAGTCACTTAACCACTCTGGGCCTCAGTTTGTCCATCTGTAAAATGAGGGAGTTGGCTCATTTCTTCTGAGGGGATCTTCCAACTTGATCACTTGGACATTCTTCTTAGCACCCTATCACCTTATCTGTAGGGAAACTGAGGCTGCCTTGGGCTAGGTTTTTCTGGTAAGGACTTTGTAGCTGGTGCAGGCTCTTAGGCTTATAGTCTGAGAGTAGCCAGGAGCCATCCTCCAGGCTGCCTTGTCAGGGTCCCCTGTGAGACATGGGAAATTGAGGATCGCAGTAGCAGATCCTAAATCAAAGCTGGGCCATCAATCTTCCAGAACAGACTGAAATAACGAGGTGGGTGGCACGGACTGCCACAGCATGGACAGGCAAGAGACAGTAAAAAGCTGGAATCTCAAGCCCCTGAATCCCTTAACAAATTCCCAATGCCCCAAAGTATGTTGAGGAGAAAAGAGGCACTATCTCATTTTAGAGTCCCCTAGGAGGTCCCGGGGACTCTAATCCAGGAAACCTTTCTGGCTGGGGACTTGTGAAGTCCCTGTCACCTGTCACTGCCCTCCCTAGCCCAATGGACATCCCACTCCTTCCTGCAGGCTCTCCCCAGCAGAGTTAAGCTGGCAGAACGTAGCATCAAGAAATGGTTAAACATGTGGAACCAGAATGTCTGTATTCAAGTTCCGCTCCATTACGCACTAGCTCTGCAAACTGGGCAGGTTGCTTAAACTCTTTGTCGGTTTTCTCACCTGGAAAATGGGAGTGGGAGTATCAACTTCACTGGGTTGTTTTGAGAATTAAACAAAATACCCACACAAAGAAAATAGCAGTGTTTGACACATCGTAAGGGCTCAAACATTAGCCCTTCATATGAACCTCCCTGTTGTCAGGTGCCATTTAGTCAATATTGACTCAGAATGACCCCATCTGACAGAGTAGAACTGCTCCATAGGATTTGCCAGGCTGTAACCTTCACAGAGGGAACCCTAATAGTGTAGTGGTTGAGTGCTATGGCTGTTAACCAAAGAGTCAGTAGTTCAAATCTACCAGGTACTCCTTGGAAACCCTACGGGGCAGTTCTACTCTGGCTTATAAAGTTGCTAAGAGTCAAAACTGACTTGATGACAATGGGTTTGGTTTGGTTTAATCTTTACGGAAGCAGACTGCCAGGTCATTCTTCCAAGGAGTCGCTGCATGGGCTCAAATCACTGTCCTTTTGGTGAGTAACTGAGAGCTTAGACATTTGTTTTCCAAGCAAGCCCCATCCAGCCCATGTCCTCTCAAAGCATCTCCTGTGGTTTCCCTTTCTCACCGTATCCATCCCTCCAGCCTTAGCTTAACTCCCTCTTCCTCCAGGAAGCCCTCAGTGAATGATCCTCAAGGTGCCATCTTCTTCTGCCTTCCAAGGCAACACATGTTGTACTCAATCACATTTGCACAGACTATTCTTTGTTGCCTTGTTGTGTGGGATTCAAGGTTCCTGAGCACAAGGCTTTTGCTTTTGTTTCTACTCCTTCTTTCCCCTATGGCATCTGCCAGGGCTGTACACACAGTAGGTGCTCAAGAAACACACCGGCTATGTTTGTCACCTGAGAGATTCCGTGAAACTGAAATCAGAATCCTCATTGTCCTGAGACTGGGTCTTTTGCCAGTTTTTAGAGTTAAGTATTCTTAAAAAGAAACAACAACAACAAAAATCCGAACTCCACTCCATCTTTACATTTGAACCAGAACCAATCTTTTCATGTCAGCCAGATGCACCTTTCCCTCCATTCCACCCAAAATACACCAGAATTTGAAAAATGAGGCGCTGGATCTGAGAATGTGAGATAGAGAACGATTTCCCTCAACCCTGACTCTTCAGGTTGAAGACTTGAGGAGGAATTAGCGCTGGGTGAAAAGGAAGGTCCTGATGGTTCTGCCCCGGCCATTTGGGCTTGGTTTTCTATGGAGGGACAAATGAGGTTTGCAGATGTCTTGTCTTGCCTCTGGTGGGTCAGCACTCTTCTTAGGCATCCTGCTACAAGGGACAGGCAGGGAAGCAGAGCTGGTCACCTTGAAATCAGCACTGAGGACTGCTCCTACCCTCCCTGGCTGCTGTGCACTGGGGCAGCCCGGGCTGAGGCCAGGTGGGGGCTGGCAGGAGAACACTCTGGAAGGTGGTCTTAGCCACTGCATCTTGATGGGGCTGAGCTGTGGAGCTCAGGGCATGTGTGTGTGTGTGTGTGTGTGCATGACTGCATGTAAGAGTATATTAATAATTGGGTCTTCCGTTGTGACCAAGATAAATGGCCATTTGGCCTTGGGCTAGGGGCCTTCAGACCATCTGTTTCTGGGTGGAGAGAGACTGGCTTGATGATCCAAATCTTGAATCCCCCAGAGAAGCACAGAGGTCACATTCTCCTCTTGTGAGTGTGTGAAAGGTTATTCCTAGCTACCCTGAACACCAACAGCCAATAACAATAATAACCACTGCACAATTATTAAGCACTTAACGCAGGCCAGTCACTCTGCTGAGTGCTTTGCACACTTACCATAGCCCTGACTGGGAACTGCTATATCCCATTTTTCAGATGAGGAAACTGAGGTGCAAAAATGCCGACTGCACTGACACACAGTCACAAACACATGACAGACCTTGAATTGGGGCTGCTCTGACCCAGAACCCTGCATGCTAACCACCCTGCTGTGCTGTCTACAGCACGCAATGAAGGCAACAGCACATTTCAATGCCCATAGGAGGAGAAAGCCAACCACGGCTGGCTCTCTCCGTCCTTGTTCAGAAGGGATGGAGAGGCTGTAGCTGGAAGTAAGAGATTGAAAGAGAAGTCAGAGGTGGTGGATAGAGATGGAAGCCTACTGTCCTGGGTCTCAGAAGATAACTGTTTGCTCAGACTCAGAGCATCAGGGGACCAGCATCCCATTCTCCAGATGAAGAAACAGGCCCAGGCAGAGGCTGGTTGGGGCCAAGGTCACATGTGGCAGCAGAGCTGGGCGTCCCCGCTGTCTTCTCCAGCCCAGGGACCATCTGTTTACTTTTCTTCTCCTCCGCCCCACTGGGAGAGGTCAGGAGCCGGTTTGTCTTGTCAGTCACCGGGGGAGTCCCCAGTGTCCAAGAGGGCCTGGCCTGTGGAGATCCTCAATTTATTTGTGCAGAGAATGAAAGACCAAGGTGCTCGGCCTGCCCATTTGGACCCCTTCCCACCACATAAGAGCAGCAGAGTCTCCGGAGTTTCACCCTGTGGGGTCAACGGCAGTCTGGTAGGTAGAAAGGGGATGGGCTGGGTGGAGGACTGGCCTAGACATCAGGTTGCCAGCAAATTCAGTTCTGTGCTCTTTCAAGCCACCGCTTGACCCTAGGGACAACTAGAACAGAGGCAGGTGATTCATTTCTACACTTGAGAAGTGAAGTCAGGGAGAGAGAAGGAGGCTAGGCTGCTGGTGGGCGTGGAGAGGGGCGAGGGGGGGCGCTGGCTCCGAAAGGTAGTTTGCTCTCTTTCTGGGTTCTGGAGTCTCTCCATTGCTCTGGCTGGGGAAGAGGTAAAGGACAGCTGGGCCCAGGGCCAGGCCGGGGCTCCAGGCCATTTGTGTGTGTGTGTGTGTGTGTGTGTGTATCTGTGTGTGTGCGCGCGCGCGCGCGAGTGAAAGACTCTGGCGGAAGGCTCCAGCAGCACCGGGAACAGCGCCTTGGGGCGGGGGTGGAGTGTGGGCGTGTAAAGAAGTGCCAGTGGACAGGCTGCCCCCTTGCCCGCCCAGAGCCCGGGGATGGGGTGGGTGTACCTCCCCCCGCCGGCCCGTGGGTGGGGGTTGGCACAGGGACTGGTCTGAGGAGTGGGTGTGCGGCAGGCCAGGGACTGGGGCAGTGTAGGGGACTGGAGCCAGCCGGGCGGCGCGGGGGGCGGGAGGGCGCGAGTCGAAGGGGTGGGGAAGGGAAGGGGGCGGGCGGCCGCCGAGGGGCGGGAGGCTTGGGGGGTGGAGCCGGGACCGCAGAGCCCGCGGCTCGTTCGGCGCTGGAGCCGCCGCTGCCGGCGCCTCTGCTGTTCTCGGTTCGGGGACGCCAGGCGAGCGGGAGGGCTCTCGGTGTGGCTCCGGCGCTTGCGGTGACTGCTCTCCCGCGCCTACGGCTGCGGCGCAAGGGTCCTGGCCCAGCGCCTCTCAGCCCTGCGCCCTCGGTCCCGCGCCCTGCCCAGTAAGCGCACTCAGCTTGTCGAGCCGCCCCGGGCTCGGCCCCGGGCCATGAAGAGGGGCCCGTGAGGGGCGTGCGGAGGCGGAGGAGAGCAGGGAACGGGAGGCCGAGGAGAAGAGAGCGGGAGGCAGAGGATGCCACCGCCGCGGCCGCCACCGCCGCCAATCGCGGGCCCCTGGCGAGCCTGACTTCAGACCTGAGGATGGAGCCGGCGCGGAGCGCTGCAGCGGCTCCCGGCGCGCCTCCGACCAGGTACTGGCCTGCCCCGAAGGGCCCGGAGGCGGGCGGGAGCGGGCACTCTGCCGCAGCACCAGAAGGGGCGCGGGCGCGGTGGGAGACGCCCCTCTATTTGGGGACAGCCGCTGCCCGCGGTGCGGAAAGAGCGCGTGCAGGACAGAGGAAGAGGAGACCCAGATCCGTGGCGGTGAGCGCCGTGATCCTGAAGCCCTTCCCCGCCCCCATTTGGAGAAGGCAGCAAACTTGAGTCTCGCGCGGCCCTGGAGGCGCCCCCACCCCCCTCCGCTGCAGAACGCGCCCAGGGGTCGTCCGAGGCTCACGACCCCACTGTTCTCCGACATGGGGCTGCTGAGCGCCTCGGGACCCTGAGGTCCCCGCGCCTGCACCAACTTTCCTAGTCAGGGCTGCGCCCGGAGGCAGGGAACTGCCTGCTCCTCGGCTTCTTGCTCCTCAGCCCAGCCCAGCCCAGCCCAGCCCAGCCCCGCACCGATCACGCTGCGCTGAACGCGGCTCCCGTGGGACAAGGGCCGCCGGATGGTGCAGAGGCCCCCAAGGAAGCAGAGACCAGGTTAGGAAGGTAGGACGACTCTCCCTCCGTTCTCTGAGGTGGGCTCCGGGAGCAGCCCTGCTCGAGCTCCTGGACCCAGTACTAGCTTTCACAGTAACGCCTGTAAGTAGTTTTAGCCAGGGTGCTGGGGTTAAACGGCCAAGTTACCTAAAGGAGATGAGACCCGAGGATCGCCCTAGGGTGAGCGCTTCAGACTGATTTCTGAAGCCACAGCTTTCCCCCACCCTTCCCCAAAATCAGGAGCCTCCTCTCTGGTGTTCCCGAATCAGAGCTGCCTAGGAAGGGTCACTGTGGCCCGGTGCCAGAGGGTGGCTGAGACAGACCATTGACAAAAGAGGTAGAGGCAGGGGCAAGAGAGATGGGTGTCCAGTTAGGACCGAAATTCAGCTACAGTCTTCTAGAGGGCTGGTAGGAGCAGGGGACAGAGAGGCCCTACAATTGGGGCAAGGAGAGGGTGCCCTGGCTGGGGGGATAGCCGCTTTGGCAAGCCAATGGGCCCGGTAGTTGTCAGAGGCAAGCAGGTGGAAACTGAGGCAGCACATGTGCACCGTCAGGGTTCCTCGACCCCATGAGGTGGCTGGGCATTCTCAGGCAGATATCTTACGTAGGCAGGCATTTCCTGGGTTCTGGTCCCCTGCAGCCAGGGACACTCACAGGCATCACAATGACCCTGTTCCCTTTTCAAAGTGCTTTCACTGGTGTGACTCACACAGTGGATTCACCAGGGAGGTATCAAGCCTCCCTCCTGGGCCTTCAAGGAGCTGCTGGGGAAAGGAGGGGGTGGATTTGCCCTTGGGCTTCAGACCTCTTTGGAGGCCAGGAGGCTGGTGCTGCAAACTTTCCTGTCCCTGCCACTGTCCCGAATTCTGGTAGGGAAGTAGCCCTAAACCAAGCCAGGTTGGGGAGGAGAGGCAACCTCATCTTGTCATCTTCCCAACCCTGCTGGGCCTTTGAACTCGTGGCCACGTTCCGTGCCTCCCCACACCTGCCACAGAACACCTGGCCTCCTCTCAAAGCAGAAACACACTTCTCCCCTAAAATCCAAATGTCCCTCTTTGCTAAGTAGTGCAATGCTTTCGGCCAGAGGTTTCTTCCTGGGCATCTGAAGCCAAGCACCTTCTGCAGACAGCTTCCCACTGTCCTGGCCCCCGTCCACCTCTGCTGTGTGCAGGACTCTTTGTAGGAGAGTCACTGTCCCCCTCCCTGCCACAGAGCCCTAGCTCCAGACAAAGGGGGGTGCTGAGGGTGCTGATGTAGAGGTGTGGGTGTGCCGACTGCATCCTAGGAGGTGCACATCTGTGCTGTATGGAGTCCAGATGCTGTTATGCCCTCTTGGGAGCGGAGGGTGGCAGGTTGGCTCCCTCCTGCCTTCCCCTTGCCTACCGTGCATCCTTCTTTACTTTTCCAACTCTGCTCTGCATTGGTGTGGGGAGGGAGCATTGATATTCATAATCTGGTTCAGAGAAGGTCCCGAAGCCCTGAGTCACTGTATGGTTTCCATGGAAACAGACTTGTTCGGAGGACTTGGTGTAGCAGGCGGTGGTAGGGGAAAAGGGAAACATATAGTAAAGTCAGGCTCCACAAGTGTGGCAGGAGTTAGACCAACTCCCTTGCTTGGGGGTGGACAAGGCTGGGGTCCTCCCCATTCAGAGCCTCTCTTTTGCTCCTGTGGCTGCTGCTTCTCCCTTGAGCCTTCTGGCTAGGTGCTAGGGCTTGTGGCCTTAGTTTCCTCTTCTGCAAAATGGGGAGAGTAACAGCATCTACCTCATAGAGCTGTTGTGAAGGTCAAATCCATTAATAACATGGACCGGGCTGAAAACCCTGCCATGGTAAGCATTCAGCAAGCAAAATTATGATTAATGACTTCAAGGGCTGGGAAGGGACTCCCCCGGATGTTTACCTGGTTCCTTACTCTGTGTCCCAGCAGGTGGTCCTGGCATCTGGTGGAACTGGCTTCCAGCTTCCCAGCGGCCACCCCCAGCAGCACGAGCACGGCCCCAGCTGGGAGCTGGCCATCCATTTCTTCTTTCCACGGTGTATTCTCTTTGGGTGGCTGAGGGCTGGGCACTGTGTGATGCAGCCTGGCTCTTGTCCAGACCCCACCTGTCTTGGCAACTTATGGGAATAAATGCTCCGAGTTAAGGCTTTCCTGAGATGGTTGGGCAGCTGTCTGCCTCCGTCTCTTGGGGAAGAGTTTGTCCTGGAGGGTGGTAGCTCTCTTTGAGTAGCGCAGACGGGGAGGGACAGGAGAGGTCCAGGCAGAGATGTTGTCTCTGACGACAGAAGGGGTCAGAGGATGGACAGACCACCTTCCCCTGATCCTGCAGAGGCTGCTTTTTCTGGCTTGATTAGCCAAAGAGGAATCAGGACCTCTGTAAAAAGGTAACAGGCTGTTCTTTCCAGATGCCAGGACCACCTGCTGGGACATAGAGGAAGGGGCCTAGTGAGCAACCGGGGAGTTCCTTCTCAGCCCTTGAAGTAATTAATAATTATACTTGCTGAACACTTACCTTGGTAGGGTTTCTAAGCCCGGTCTGTATATTAATGCATTTGACCTTCACAACAACCGGACGAGGTAGGTGCTGTTACTTTCCTCATTTTGCAGAGGAGGAACCTGAGACATAGGGAGGTAGCTGCAAACCTGGACACCTAGCTGGAAGGCTCACGGGAGAAGTGGGCCAGGCCACCTTCCCTGCTGCTAGAGAGGCTGGCTCATCTGGCTCATACTTTTCTGATGATCAGGACCAAATCTACCCCCACCCCACCCCCCAGCATATAATCCCTATGGATGAAGTGTTCTCAATATACCCTGGGAGTCTGGACAGGCTTGGGGTCCCAGTAGTAGTGCCTGTCTCAGTGGTGTTGGGGGTGGTATGAAGAGTCGGGGAGGTAAGAGGTAAGAGTCTCCCTTACCAGCTCTCTGGTTGGCTTACTGCCCACCCCCCACCCCCCGGCTCTGCGGCCTCTATGGCCCTCCTTCTGTATGGTGGCCTCTAGCTCCAAACTCCCTAAAGGTGTGCCTCTTCATCACTGTCAGCTGTCAGAGCTGTGAGCTGGTCATTGCTTCTATTTTACAGATGGGAAGACAGAGATTCGCCTGTTTGATCAGAACCCAGCTCGCTACAGCCCCCAGTGTGCCCTTCCCTACTCCTTGGCTCTCCAAGTCACCCCAGCATTCCCCTCAGCGCACACCCCACTCCCTGATCTCAGTTTCCTGCCAAGCTTCTTCCCCCCAGGTCTCTCTGGACTGCTTTGCTGTCCTCATTGGCGTTCACAACACCTTCCAATTTAATATCCTCTGCAAATTTCATTAGCGGCCTGTTTACTCTCTCTCTCAGGATCATTAATGAAGATGTCAGATAAGATCTGACCCAACTCCGGGGCTTGGCGGCCCTGCCCCTGCTCCCAGATTCTTTCTCCCTCCAGCTCCTTCCTCCCAGGCTTGCCTGCTTCACTGGGGGGACCCTGGGACCTGCCCCCTTTTTTTGCATTTAGGCCCAGTGACAAGTGCTTAGGGCAAGTCTGTGTGAATTAATTTTGTAAGATTACTTGAGGTGCTGTATCAAATGCTTTGCTAAAAATCAAGATATATTACCCTGCCTGCATTTCCTTCATCTACCAGCCTTGTAATTCTATCAAGAAAGCTATCAAGTTTGTCAGGCATGATTTGTTCTTTATAAATCCCCACGGTGCCGCGTGGGGCACAGGGTTCCTGCGTTTTCTAAATGTTTGGATTCCCACTTTGTGTTTGCTTCTCGATTAGAGCTGGAAGCCTATGGGATCCTCCTTCTCTGGGATGGCTCTTCTCTCTTTGTCTCCAGAGTCTCTGCTGGTGTCAGTTAAGTTGTTTAGGACCCATAGAATCCCCTTGGTGTGTTAGGGACCCCAAGCTGAGCAGCCAGAGGGGAGCAGGTAGAGAGAAGGGGATGGAAGGCTGACCTGGTGCTCTCCCTCCTGGCTTCTGCAGGGCGAATGAGGATGCTGGACAGAGAGACAAGCCTGATGCTGACATTCTAAAGGTGATGCAGATACTATTTATTGAGTGATTATTATGTACCAGGTACTATGCCAAGAGATCTATATTCCAGATCTCATTTTAGTCTCTCATCTGTTCTGGGGAGGTAGGTGTGACCTCCACTAACCTAGGTTGCTGGGGACAAGCCAATAAGTAGTGGAGCTGGGACTCAAGGTCTAGGTTTTACCCTCTTTTGTATTGCTCCTAGAGGAGCCATGGTGGCACAGTGGCTGAGCACTCTGTTGCTAACTAAATGGTTGGCAGATTGGACCTAGCAGCAGCTTCTCTGGAGAAAGATGTGGCAGTTTGCTTCTGTAAAGATTACAGCCCTGGAAATGCAATGGGGGCCGTTCTGCTCTGTTCTGTAGGGTTGCTATGTGTCAGAATCAATTTGATGGCAATGGGTCTTGATTTGATGTTGCTCTGGGGGTCTGCGATTCAGTGGACACCCGTGTGGGAGACTTGAGTAGATTTCCCTGCCAGTTCAACTTGTACGCAGCCACCACCCAGATCTACCAGTGGAGTCTTCCTTGTGGCTGCGGTGCTGAACAGGTTTTGACAGGGCTTCCAGAGTAGGATGGACTAGGAAGAAAAGTCAGACGGTCTACTTCTGAAATTTGGCTGAGGAAAACCTCAGGGATCCCAGTGGGCCTGTCAGCACCTGATGATGGGGACGGCAGAGGAACCAGCTATGTTTGGTTCCAGTGTGTATGGGGCAGCTAACAACAGGGCTGCCCAAGGGGGCCTATAGCAATTTCTAGGGTCAGGAGACTTAAATGGGGTGATTCAACCAAGGGTTTTAGGAGGTTGAGGCAGGGAAGGAAGGGAAACCTAACTATATTTCTAGGTATATCTTACTCACAAGACCCCATAGCCAAAACTCAGCCTTTTGCTGTGCACAGATGAGCTGTGTATGCAAGTTACTTCACCTCTCTGAAGCCTGTTCCCTCACGTGTGAGTTGGGCAGTCATAGTCCTTACCCCCTGTGCTGGTGGAGAGGCTCAGATGAGATCAGGGAAGGCTCATGACGGGGTGCTGGGTACTCAAGGGTAGCTACGGTCATCTACCTGATGATGGAGGTCCCTGTGGATGAGGGCAACGGCAGAGACCCTCCCTGACAGGCCATGTTTACTGATGGGAACAGCTATGGCGTTCCCTGACACTTTTCATGTAGGACATAGAAGAGCAGGTTAATCCACAGTGGGAGCAGCTGTGGGTGGGTGGTAAACTCTGGCGTTAGCGACCTGTGTGAGTCTAAGGCTGTGCTCCATTCTGGACTACTTCAGGCCGGGTGGTATAAAGACCTTCTCGGGTGTTCTTTTGGCTATATAGGATTTGGGCATTCCGAAGCCCTTTGGCCGTAAGACCACCCAAACCTCCCTTTAGTTCTGTAGCCTGGACCTGATGCCCTTGAGTGGAGAGCAAGGTGTGCATCGGCCATGCCCTATCAGGAGTGACAGCTTTGCAGACCTGTCCACATCCAGGATCTAATCTTTGTGATAATCCTCTTTGTTCAGTTGGGGAGGGAGAACCCCTTGGGCAGTAATGAAGTGGCACAGACCCATTTGGAATGCCAGGGCAAACAGCCAGGAAGGTTGCCGGCAGCCTGGTAAAATAAAGGTGGAGAGAAAAGTCAAGGTGGGCTGCCTGGAGGTCGTGTTCTTTGAGCCGGGCCTTGAAGAAGAGGAAGGCTTCACTTGGCAGAGAGAAGAGGACCCTTCTGACGCAGGGAGTGTTTAATAGATATTTTGGAGAGGGAAAGCCCTGTGAGGGGACTGGTGTGGCGGGATGCACGCTCTGTCCCACCAGGCAAACAGGCAAACTGCTCAGAACCTCACTTGTTCACTAGGGCTAGTTTTAGTCTTCCTTGGCTTGGCTGGCTTCCTAGGGTGGCTGAGTTCGCCACCTTCTGTGGCCCAGCCTCTTGAATGCTCAGCAGTGGTCTCCTTTCTTGCCTCACCCATCCTCCAAATCCTGTCCTGGCCTCACAGCTGCCCTTGCTCCCTGGCCCAGGCTCTAGAAGTGGCCTTCAAGCTCACTCCTAGTGTGGACATCCTTCAAGGACTCCATTCCTTCTCCTACTACATCTTTCTCTGTGGCTTCCTGTGGGGTCCCAGCGCTGGGTGATGCTCTTGGGTGCCGCCAGTGGCTTAAGCTTTGCGGTTAGGACCAGGGCTTAGGAGTCATCAGAGCTGAGTTTGAATCCTGACTCTACCTGTGTACAGCTGAGATAACCACCTCGCCTGCTTAGCCTCACTGCTGCTCACCTGGCAAAGGTGGGAATAGCACCTGGGATGCAGAAAGCGTCCCCTGAATGGGAATGGTGACTGTGACAGATAAGCTGCCACGCTGGCAGTTTTACAGCCTGAAGGCTCGGGTGAGTCTATGTCCATTCAGCCTCACCCCTGTCCTCAGTGACCAGCTGTGCCCATGTGCAGTTGGCCGGAGACTGGAGAGTGTGGGATCCAGGAACAGACAGCCCACTCCGTGGCTCCGTGGGTAGCAGCTGCCTGCACTGCCGCTCCTGTTGGTGTTCTCTGGCCCTGGAGGCTGGAAGGATGAGCCCAGACCTCGTATCCAGGGGGTGGGGCCTCGGTACTATTCCGAGGACTCTGCTGTGGTGGCTCCTGGGTGGGGGTGGGGGGCCGGAAACCGGGGCCTTTCCGCCCAGTGTCGGGGCAGAAGGGTCCCGCCTACCACAGGCCAGGCAGAGACAGGGAGAGGGCCCTTCTGACTCATCCCTCACCCTTGAGGAGCTGGCTGTACTGGGCCTTGTGCCCTGGCCAGGCAGCCAATTACCCTCTCCACTGCTGGGAAAACTTTCCTCTCCAGTCTGGCTGGCCAGTTGAGCTCACGGCCAGCCAGTGAGGTGCCCGTCTTCCCTCTGGCCAGGTCTCTGCATCCCGACCAGCAAGGCTGTGGGTGCTTTAATGGGGGGGAACTGTGGCATCTGTTTTAACTTCATTAAACACTCCCAGGCCAGTGCTGCCTGTTGGTGGGTTAGAGTAGCCCCTAAAAATGATGCTCCCACTTCCTGCTTCATGAGCACTTGCTTTGTGCCCAGGATTGTGCTAAGCTGTTGGTGTTCATCATCGCTCTGTCTTGAGGTCCATGTTTTTGAAAGATACTGTGATCATTCTTCCCATTTCATAGGCACCTGAGGGCTATAGAGGTTAACTAGCTTGTTGGAGGTCTCATAGGTCTCACAGCTATAAAGCAGTGGGATTCAAACCTAGGTCTGTCTGTTGTCACAGCCAGGACACTGTCTTAGTTATTGAAACAAACAAAAAAACCCATTGCCGCTGAGTGAATTTAAGTCATAACTACCCTATAGGACAGAATAGAACTGCTTCATAGTGTTCCAAGGAGCGGAATGGAACTGCTGACGTTTTAGGCAGCACCTGAGCTCCTAACCACTGAGCAACCAGGGCTGCCTGTTAGTTATCTAGTGCTGCTCTAACAGAAGTGCCACAAGTGGGTGGCTTTAACAAACAAATTTAGTTCCTCACAGTTTAGGAGGCTAGAAGTCCAAATTTGGGACGCTGACTTGTGGGGAACGCTTTCTGTCTGTTGGCTCCAGGGGAGGGTCCTTGTCTCTTTCCAGCCTCTGTGTCTTGTCATCATATAGCCTGGCATCCATCTTTACCCAACAGCTACTTGCTTAATCTTCTCTTTTACATCTCAAAAGAGGCTGATTTAAAATATACTCTCCGTGAATACTGATGGCCACGCGAACACAGTAAAGTGGCAACCCAGTGGGATGATACCCACAGGTATTCCAAAAACCAAACCCTTGCCATCAAGTTTCATAGGACCAAGTAGAACTGTCACCCAGGATCTGCAAGGAGCAGCTGAATTCCAACTGGCCCGCCTTTGGTTTTTCGGTTAGCAGCAGAGCTCTTAACCAGTGTGCCACCAGGATTTCCTTCACAGGTATAGCGGTTAGAGTTTACAACATGTATTTTGGGGGACACAATTCAGTCCACTGCAGGCACAGTACCACCTTAGCCCACCTGCTCATTTGCCTGCAAGTAACTTGTCAAGGAGGCTCTTGGCTCCTGGGTGTCCCCAAGGTCTTACATGTGGACTTTGGAGACAACAGAGTTGACCCGTCACACCTGGGGTGTATGTCTGAGAACTTTTTGATCTGTTAGGTCTGGGTCACCAGGGTTCAGAGACTTGAGAACATACCCAGACACCGTATTTGTATGAGTTCACATGTTGGGGAGAAGGTCCTCAGACGCCACAGCATTTCAAGTTGAAATGCACTGGTGCCTCAGTCTCCCAGGGGCTGATCCAGACCACAGAGTTGAGTCTGAAGCCATCAGATTGCCTCCCCCATCAGCATGCCTTTGGTCAGAGGCCATGACTGAATTATAGGTTGGTATATTTACTGCCCATATTGAAGGAGCCTGTTAGGGCACAGTTCTATGAGACTGGACTCTGGGCTTGTTAGGTAGAGGGTCTTGAAGATATATGGTTCATGGCAGTACATGTACAGGGCTTTCTAGGAAGTGGCTGCATCTTGTGCTGGCATCTGTAGAGCAGCTACTTTAATCATTATCTTATGGGTCCTATAACACGTGAAGATGAACTCATACCCTTTTTCCATTGGCTGCCAGGAAGCTCTGACCATATATATAGGAAACAAGTGACTTGGCTTCTTGTGTTCTCCCCTTGTTCCTGAATCTGTGAGACCTTTCATACCCTTATTTTCTTCTGGCCTCATTTTTCATCATCTCATTTTCTCTAGGAGGAAAAAACCTTGGCAGTTCTTTGTGTTGTCGTGAAGAGTCTTAACTAAGCAAACACCTGTGGGGGATCAGTTTTGGCCACAGCTGTCTTTTGTAGTTTCCACTCCCAGAGCCCTGTTTGGCAACTCCTCCCTCCCTGTCTAGTTTCCCCGGCCACTTAGTGGGTCCCTGGAACCCCAGAGCCTTGGCTCCCTCTGTCGCAGTTCCGGAGTCAGGTCAGGAATACTCATTCAGGTTTTTGTGTTTGCTGCTCCTCCCTCCTTTCCCCTAGGGCTTCACAATCACTTTAAGGAGGAAAAGCTGGGAGGTGAGCTTCCCCACATGGGGGCCCCAGCTGCTACCCACTGCCCCAGGCCTCCTCTGAGGCCCCTTTCTTTTTCAGCTCCCGACCGGTGGAACCAAGTTTAAGAGTTCAGCTGCTAACCAAAATGTCAGTGGTTAGAGCCTACCAGCCCTCAGCGGGAAAAAAGACCTGGCAGTCTGCTTCTGTAAAGACTGTAGTCCTAGAAGCCCTATGGGGCAGCTCTTCTGTGTTCATTAGGGATGCTAAGAGTTGGAGATGACTCAACAGCACACAACAGTAGCAGCCTTGTCTCAGCAGCCCTCAGCTGTCTTTAGCGGCCTGCCCGGGCTGAGAACCTGATTCTGGCAGTGAGGTAGTGACTTCAGCCCTGGTGTTCTTAAAATGGAAAAGAGGAAAGCTGGCCGGCAGTGGCCTGGGGATAGGGTAGGAGGCACAGGAGGTGCCAGGGCTGATGTGACATGTCCCAGTCCATCAGTTATCCCTTGTTCCTGCACAGGATGGTTTCATCGGTCCCCAGTAGCATAAGAAACTCAAAGAAACTGAAAAGCTCAGTGAAAATTGTGCCTTCTCCTCCTAATGACCTAACTGCCCACTCCCAGTGTCTACAGTTACCAGTTCCGTGGCTTACACACATACAGGTAATCCCTGACTTAGTGACAGTTGTCCATTCTGATGACTTGGTCATAAGTCAAATACCTCTTTTTCTTAATTGTGTTTTATTATCAGTATCTTTATAAATTTAATCTTTGTTTGCATTTGGGGGTTGGAAACATATAAACTTACAGCTATATGTTAACATTGTATTTAGTACATATCATTAACAATGAATATGTGCAAAAAAAGAAAAAAAAAACCCAGATGGTCCTATGTGCAGTTCATCTTAACTTGAATATGTCATAAGTCAGGGAGTACCTGTATATACAGACACACATGTGTGAATATTTACACATGTGTGTCTGTATGTGTATGCATGTGTATATCCTTCTAAAAATCATAAATGGTGCTGTACTATTGCACACTTGTTCTTTGACCCTAGCTTTTTTCACTTACTGTATCTTGGATAGTGTTCCACATCGGTACCAATGGATTTGCAGAGCCCTCTCTGAAATGCTCAGGTTGAAAAGACAGTCCCAGGAGGAAGAAGGGGAGCAGTCTGAATAATGAAGGGGTTAAATCCCTAGCGAAGTGCAGTGGTGCCCATGGGTAGGTTTTAGGAGGTCCAGAACCAAAAGCCATTTCTATCAAGTCAATTCTGACTCACAGAGACCCTAGAGGACAGAGTAGAACTGCTGCACAAGAGTTCAAACCCACTGCCGTTGAGGGAATTCCAACTCACAGTGACCCCATAGGAGAGAGTAGAACTGCCTCATAGTTTCCAGGGAGCACCTGGTGGATTCAAACCGCTGACCTTTTGGTTAGTAGCGATAGCACTTAACTGGTACACCACCAGGCCTTCCCATAGTGGTCCAGGACCTCCTAAACTGTGTGTATAAAACTGTGGGCAGGATGAATTTTTCTGGGGAGAGTGCTTGTGTCTCTAAGGAGCCTGTGACCCAGAAACAGTAAAACAGCCACAGCTTAGAGTTAAGTGGGATTTCCATAGAGCTGGGTTTGGGGAGAACCATAGGAATAGCCATGATCGGGCTGCGGTGGGGACAGAGATGCCCCTCGTGCCTTCTTGGGGAGATGATTTGATGTTTTTCACACCCAGAAGAGGGTCTGCCTGTCTGCGTCAAGCATGTCCCTGATCCTGATACTGGAGTATTCCTGGGATAAGAGAACCTCAGGGGTCAGTCCCGGGAGGCCCTGGGGGTCACTGGATCTATGGAAAAACCAAGGTTTAGAGGGGGCAGGGGCTGACTCACTGTCACACAGCCAGGGAAAGGCAGAGCCTGTGGATTAGCTCATGACAGTCATTCAGTTCAGTGTCCCTTCTACCGGAGTGGGATGAGACCAGTAGCAGGAGACCCAAGGAAGGAGGAAAGGCCACCTGTTGCTGCTTGTCTCTCGGTGTGCGGGTCAGGAAGTAGGGCTGCAAACCAGGAAGCCGCAGTCTGCACAGGCGTGCCATCTCCACACTTCACCACATCCTGCAGCATCACCTCCCGCTGGCTGCATCCTCAGCGCGGGCTGAGGCCAACCAGCCTGGAATGCTGAACAGAGAAGAGACGCAGGGCTAAGAGGCTGCACTACAAGACCTGTCCACTAGAGGGAAGCAGGGAAGCCACTTGGATGGCTCAGCGGGAGAAAGTTCCCCATTAAGGAGAGGAGCAGAAAAAAAAGAAAGGCTGGGGGCAGAGGCTTGACAAAGGTCTGAACACTGCAGGGATCTATCAAGATTAGGAAATCTGGCCAAGGCCTCACAGCTAGTGAGTGGTTGAGCTGGGAGCAATCAGGCTGGTGCCAAAGCCCATGTCCCAATCACAGGGTTGTGTCATGTCTGTATGCCAGGCTTTAGTCGCTTAGTTCTTAAAGTTATTGCTACAGTTATATCCACTTTCAGGTAGGGAGCTGAGGCCCAGAGACAACCAGTGAATCACCCAGCACCCCACACAGCTGGATCCAGGTTGGCATGGTTCCGTGACTTGAACTCTTAGCTCTGACAGAGTAGAACTCCAACATAGGGTCATTCTCTACTCCCACCCTGTGCCCTGATCTGAAGGTAACTGACCTCTTCTTAGTTTTTTTTGACTTCGTGGCTTTTTGCTGAGTGTGAGAATTCACCAAGTCCCTGCCTTCTGACAGAAATGGCACAGGAGCCTGGGCTTTTGTGTCCAAGGTTTGCCTGGATCTCAACTAATGACAATTGTAGAAGGGTCACGCCAGAGGCTCTTAGAAGCCCACAGGTGGATCCTGGGCTTCATGGTCCAGCTTGGGTGTGGGGAGGGTACTGAGCAGTGTCCCGCATTGGTCGTGGATCCTTCAGAAACAATGGACCTTGGCCCTGGGGCCTCTATTTTCAGGGTAGATGCCTCTAGCATACCAAGGACACTTGGCCAGCCCTGAGCCCAGCTCTGCCAGGCTGACAGGAGAGTGGGGTATTTCCAGGAGGGCTTAACTTCCCCCAGATTCCTGTTCCCATGCCCTGGCTTTGCCCTCCCAAAGCGAGGAGGGCCTGCAGCTGGGCCTTCAAACACATTTCCCTCCTCAGTGCCCAGGCTGCACCTTGTAAAGTTGGATCCTTCTTTCTCAGGAATTACAACATGTGGCTGCTTTGGTTACTTCTGATTTGTCAGCTTCTAACCCTGGCCTAAGGAGCCTTGGTGACACAGTGGTCAGTGCTTGGCTGCTAACCAAAAGGTTGGCATTTTGAACCTATCAGCTACTCCTCAAGAGAAGGATGTGGTCGTCTGCTTCTGTGAAGATTTCAGCCTTGCACACCTCATGGGGACCAAACGGGGTGGAATGTGAATGGAATAAGTGGACCAGGAAGGAGAATTTGAGCATGGATTCTGGAGAACACTACCTGGTCTGGAATCCTGGGTCTGCTCCTTAATGGTTATACAAGCTTGTGGAGTCTCAACTTCCTCATCTGTAAAACGGGGATATGACAGTGTCAACCTCACAGGGTTGGTGTGAGGGTGAGGTCACCTAATGGCTGTGTAGGGATCATATGCCAGGGAGAAACCTCTTGAATGCCCAGTGCCTTCTTTGGTATCCTTCACCCATATGCCTAGAACAGTGCCAGGCACATGATAGACATCTGATAATTGTTTGTGAATAGATACAAAAGAAGTCTATCCAAATGAAATAACATTGCAGCTACTTATACTACCTGACGCTACCTGTTTCTTTAAGGGTGATCTTCAGTGTCTTAGGGAACTTGGGCACTGTGGGCCACACTTTGAGGGGGTTGCATTTAATGCAGAGAGGCCATTCTCTCTGGGGGCCTTGCCTAGCCCTGCTGATGGAGATAGCATCCTCTGCTGCCCTGGGGTTGAGGTTTTACTCTGGTCCCATCAGGAGGTTCCCAGAACTCTAGACTATTTATTGCTACTTGGTGACTCAGTACTGCTTCCTGTAGTTAACAGCAGGACCCTGAGACCCAGAAGCCTCACTGGCTGGTCACCACCTCAGCCAAGCCTCCATGTCTGTCATCAAGGCAAGCAGACTGCTTCCGCTCTGATTCCTGCACCCTAGCCTGATGGTGGGGTCCCTGGAGGATACAAATAGTGTGTTCTTGGCTACTAACAGAAAGGTTTGCAGTTTGCAGTTTGAGTCCCTCCAACAGTGCTGTGAAAGAAAGGACTGGCAACCTGCTTCCATAAGATTACAGCCAAGAAAACCCCACGGAACACAGTTCTACTCTGAAGCATATGGAGTGACCATGAGTCAGGATTGCCTCTATGACAAAAGCTTTGGCTTTGGTTTGGTTTAGCCTGATGGTGAGTGTCCAGAGCACTGGCCGGAGAGTCTGACTTGGGTTCGAGTCTCTGCTTTATTATTATTACTGTAATAAGAAAGTATTTGCCAAGTCAACAGTATTCACATGTGCAATTCAGTGGCGTTGATTGTTGAGTCACATGTTGTACAACCATTTCCACCCTCCTGTTCTGAATCATCCTACCACCATGAACAGAAACTCAGTGGCCCCCTGAGTGATGACTTCCTGTTGCCCCTCCTTCTACCCCTTGTAACTACTAAGCTTTGGTCTCTGTAGATTTGACCGTGTCTTGTAAGTGAGATCGTACAGTATCTATCCTCAGCATGATGTTTCCAGGCTCCATGTACATTGCAGCATGCATGAGGACTTTGTTCTTTTTATGGCTGAGTAAGCGTCCACTGTACACGTGTACCCTATTTTGCGCATCCATTCTTCGACTGATGGGAGTTTAGATTGTTTCTGCCTTTGGGGTATTGTGAGCAAACAGCTGCAGTAAACACTGCTGTTTTTTACTTCCTTATTAAAACCTAGGAACCCTGGTGGTGCAGTGGTTAAGAGCTTGGTTGCTAACCAGAAGGTCAGCAGTTTGAATCCACCAGCTGTTTCTTGGAAACCCTGTGGGGAGGTTCTGCTCTGTCCTGTAGGGTCGCTGTGAGTCTGAATTGAACCAATGCCAGTTTTTCATTAAAACCAGAAAACCAAACCTGCTGCCATCAAGTTGATTCCGACTCACAGTGACCCTAAAGGGTAGGGAAGAACTGCCCCATAAGGTTTTCAAGACTAAATCTTTATGGAAGCAGACTGCCACATCCTTCTCCAATGCAGAAACTTTGGTTTTAATGAAAAAGAAATATACTGCAAACCATAAGTGCTTAACCACTGTGCCACTGGGACTTCTTACTTCTTATTAGCTTACACAGATTTCCTTTGTCTTTGTGCCCCAGTTCAATCTCAGAACAATGGGGGTGAGGACACTCACAGAGGGGTGCTGAGTTTTGGCTGAGCTGAGCAGGGAGTGTGGCAGGCTTGGGAACAGAGGGCCCGCTGGCTCCACCCCCAGAGGAGTCAGGCTGGATGTGGAAGAATATTCACCAAGCCCTTGAGCACACCCCGTCAGCCATGAACAAACAGATCGAGGCCGGACAGCAAAGGGAAAGAACATCTCAGGCTTGGGGAACTGTCTGCTTTCCGCCTTCTAATGCCCAGTTCCTCTCTGGCCTACTCTCAGATGGGAGGGCAAGATTCATCCAGTGCGTGTTCAAAGGCCAAGAGCCTGTGAGAGTGAAGACATGAAAAAGAAATCTCCAGGCAGGCAGGCAACTCCTTCTCTGTTCCTGGAGAGAATATTGCCTTCCACCTAAAGTTATCCTGAGGAACAAGTGAGTGAGTGCAGGACAGGGAGCATTTAGGATGTGTCCAGTAAATGTCACACACCATAATGGTATGACCTTGGTGCTTTAACTCAAGCTGTAAGAGCACCAAATTTAGGAATGCTGCCTGGTCACCTTTTGCTTTGTGTTTCAGGTAGCTGTTCTCTTTTCCTGGAGTGGTTGGAAGAAGAACCCTCTTCTTGGTTGATCCTTCAGAGAGGGTCTCAGCAGCTGGGCTGGTCTCAACGAGCTGCCGTTTCAAGCTGGAGGTCCTGGGTGAGCCCTTTGGCCCTGGCTGACTTCTGCTAACCGTTTCCTGGGGAATCACTGGAGAAGTCAAATTTTAGAGGGTCAGACCTACTTTGCTTATTTAAAACACAGAGTCAATCAGGACTGTGCAGCAGGCCAGGTCTGCTGGGTTAACTTTGACTTGGACGGTTCCACTGTTGGCTGCTGGGTCTGGTCTGGTCAGTAGGGCCCTTAAATCTGGGAACAAAGCTAAGAAGTCCTGGAGGTGTTTGTGCACAGAGATGGTTCCACAGCTTCCATGGTTTCTTGGGAGGGTGGGCTGTGTACTTCCCTGGGTAGCTGCCTGTATTGGGTACCAGCTCTCCATCTATTGGGTAGGCAGGCTTGCCAGTCTGTCTCCCCACTGGGTCCTGGCATCAGCAGAAGGACTTTTTTCAGCTAGGAGGGTATGAGTGGGGATAGGGAGCTGAGTAGGAGGAATGGGATGCTGCCTAAGACTGGAATGGAGGGCTAGATCCCAGGGGACCAGAGGTGGCCCTGGGTTGGCTGGGAACGAGTCACTAACAGAGCTGAGCAGGCAGGCAGGGTACCCATCAGTCTGGTTCTGAGATCAGCTGGCCTGAAGTAGGAGGAGAGGAGTGGGGAAGGGGTGCTGGGAGCCTACTCTCGTCTCAGAACTCCTCTCCTCTCTTTTCTCCCTTTGGTCTGCCAGCCACAGGCTGCCACACGGACTGGGACACCCAACCAGGCCAGGAGACGCTGGGGGCTTTGGACTCCCCAGTTTGGAGCAACCCGTCTTTGGTAAGTGGCCGAGTACTGGCTTCGTTCTCTCCTGGAGCAGCTTCTTTCTCGCTTCAGGTCTAGTTGCTGAGCTTGCCTGAGATACTCTGTAGGGGCATCTTCGAGACACTCAGGTTGGCTCCTTGCCCTGGACTCTTGGCATGCCCTCCACTTCCCCTGCTCTCCAGTGGTCCCCTCCCTGTTTCTTGCTCTGCCTCGTTCCTTGAGGAGCTCCCCCTACTTTCTGATCCATCCTTTCCTATTCTCTCCATCTTGCACAAGTTCTGCTGGGGCGTAGTAGGGTCTTGAGGCCACCTGTGGACAAAAGATTTTGAGGGGCTAAGAACGGAGGCCCTCAAGGTTGGCTGGCTAGGGTGCCTAGAGGATTTAGGTCTCTGTCCCCCTGGATTAAGATCTTTGGCCTGCCTGTCAGTGGAAATTCTCTGGTCCCGTGGCCTGGACCCTTCTCCCTGAGGCCAGAAGCAAACTTGAGGGTGAAGGGTCTTGGGGGAGGGATGTTTTTCCACAGCTCCTGGACCCCCTTTCTACTTTGGACTGCTTGCCTCTTGGGGACTTGAGGAACCTGGCCATGCGGGAGGACCATGACACATTTGTCCAGTTCTCCTGGTCCAGCTAATGCTGGCAGCTCACTGACTGACCAACAGTGTTGGAGACCTTTCTGCACAGGGGCAGGGCTGGCAGAAAGGCAGAATCTGACAGGGATTCTTCTTCCTTCTAGGGATGGCAGAGGGCAGAGGAAAGACAATCACTTGGTGCCAGACTTGAGCGCCAGCTCCTCAGGGGTGCAGAGAGCTGCTGGTGGGCGCTGAATACGCGGGCAGGGGTGGGGTGGTGGGCAGTGACGGGACAGCTGGAGGCAGGAGCTCATCATGCCTAAGAGGGGATTTGGGGACCTAGGTTCTTACACATTCTGGAGGGCAAATCCTGGGGCCTGGAGCTCCTGGTATCAGTTGTTTCAGTTCCCAAACATTCTAAGGAGTTCCCCAGTGGATGGTAAAGCCCAGTGCACAGGCTGCTCATCAGTTGTATTAAGTCAATTTGGAACCCTTGCATGTCACAGGCGAGCTATGCACCATAGGACTTGCAATTCCTGATATTTTGGAAATAGATCCCCAGGCTTCCAAGGTGTCTCTGGGTGGACTTGAACCTCCTGCCTTTTTGGTGAGCAGCTGAGTGCTTAGCCATTTGCACTACCCAGGGGTTCCATCAGCTGCTTCCACAAACCCACTGCTGACGAGTCAGTTCTGACTCCGAATGACCCTACAGGACAGAGTAGAACTGCGCCATAGTTTCCCAGGAGCAGCTGGTGGATTGGAACTGCTGATCTTTTGTTTAGCAGCTGTAGCACTTAACCACTGTGTCACCAGAAGCTGCTTAGGTGGTGTAGTGTGTGGGTAGGTGAGCACTGGGCAAGGAGTTGGGGTGTTTCCCTGGACCTCCTGGAGACCAGCTCTTCCCAGCAAGGGAGCAGTTGCCGGGCCATGCCTAGCTGTTCCCTGACCTCTGGCTGCTTTCGCCTGCAGACCTCGCATGGTGGAGAAGCAGCCCCATGAAGGTGCCCAGCCATGCAGTGTTCCTGGAAGGCCGTCCTCCTCCTTGCCCTGGCCTCCATCGCCATCCAGTACACGGCCATCCGCACCTTCACCGCCAAGTCCTTCCACACCTGCCCCGGGCTGGCTGAGGCCGGGCTGGCTGAGCGGCTGTGCGAGGAGGGCCCCACCTTTGCCTACAATCTCTCCCGCAAGACTCACATCCTCATCCTGGCCACCACGCGCAGCGGCTCTTCCTTTGTGGGCCAGCTGTTCAACCAGCACCTGGACGTCTTCTACCTGTTCGAGCCCCTCTACCACGTGCAGAACACGCTTATACCCCGCTTTACCCAGGGCAAGAGCCCCACAGACAGGCGGGTCATGCTGGGCGCCAGCCGCGACCTCCTGCGGAGCCTCTATGACTGTGACCTCTACTTCTTGGAGAATTACATCAAGCCGCCACCTGTCAACCACACCACCGACAGGATCTTCCGCCGAGGGGCCAGCAGGGTCCTCTGTTCCCGCCCCGTCTGTGACCCTCCTGGCCCCCCTGACCTGGTTCTGGAAGAGGGGGACTGCGTTCGCAAATGCGGCTTGCTGAACTTGACAGTGGCTGCGGAGGCCTGTCGAGAGCGTAGCCACGTGGCCATCAAGACAGTGCGGGTCCCCGAAGTGAATGACTTGCGGGCTCTGGTTGAAGACCCTCGCTTAAACCTGAAGGTCATCCAGCTTGTCCGAGACCCGCGGGGCATTTTGGCCTCGCGGAGTGAGACCTTCCGAGACACGTACCGGCTCTGGCGGCTCTGGTACGGCACCGGCAGGAAGCCCTACAATCTGGACGTGACGCAGCTGACGACGGTGTGCGAGGACTTCTCCAACTCCGTGTCCACTGGCCTCATGCGGCCAGCATGGCTGAAGGGCAAGTACATGCTGGTGCGCTATGAGGACCTGGCCAGGAACCCCATGAAGAAGACGGAGGAGATCTATGGATTCCTGGGCATACCCCTGGACAGCCACGTGGCACGCTGGATCCAAAACAACACGCGGGGCGACCCGGCCCTGGGCAAGCACAAATACGGCACCGTGCGCAATTCGGCCGCCACGGCAGAGAAGTGGCGCTTCCGCCTCTCCTACGACATCGTGGCCTTTGCCCAGAATGCTTGCCAACAGGTCTTGGCGCAGCTGGGCTACAAGATGGCCACCTCCGAGGAGGAGCTGAAAAATCCCTCCATCAGCCTGGTGGAGGAGCGGGACTTCCGCCCTTTCTCGTGATGCGGGTGCCACGGGTGGGTGGGTGGGTGGGTGGGGGCACCTGGTGTTTCGATTTTGATAAAATGGACTATTTATAACTGTTGCCTTATTTCCCCCTCCCTCTTCCACCCTGTCTTTGTGTCCTTCCTGCCCCCTGCCCCCTCCCCACTCCCTTCTGCCTCTTTTTGTCTCTGAAATTTGCACTATGTCTCGGAAGGGAGTCATTGGGCAGGGGAGGGGTGCGAAGTAGTGTATGGCCCCCACCCCACCCCGATTCAGACACACGGATGTTGGGTCTCTACATGGATGGTGACAATGTTTACAAGCACCACATTCACACACGTGTGCGTGCACACACACAGACGCACACGGGCACAGATGCGTGCACACACAGGCACTCACGCGCAGGGGAGAGATACCCAATACCACACAACTTCTTAAACTTTTCGAATGAAGAGTGGTTGGGGTATTATAGTTTTTCACTGTCTTCTGTAAGGTAAGAGGTTAAAAAAGACGACCTCTCTTTAATTTATGAATAGCGTCTATTCCCTTCCCTGTCCTGCCTTCTGCACTCTGGTGTTCCCTCCCCCTCCCCCATGGAGCAGAGAAACCGCCCCCACCTGCCTACCCTTGCCTGTCGGTGAGCAGGTTTTTACTGTGAGGTGAACGTGGATCTTGTTTATTTTTTTCCAGTCTGTGGCAATGCTGTCTGTCTGAGTCTTGTGGCTGCCCCTGGACCAGTGATGGCTGATGAATCTTACTGGTTTCTGATTGATCTTTGGGTCCATCTGTGATATTTCTTTGTGCCAAAAAAAAAAAAAAAAAAAAAAGAGTGAATCAGTTTGCTAAATGAGATTGAAATGCTTTATCTGTGTTTTCTGTAAATAAAAGTGCAATAAGATCTGGATGTGATTTTTCGGACTTCTGAGTGGCTATGTCTGGCTCTGGGGAAGAGAAGGAGAAACAGGTGGAGGTGGACTTTCAATTCTGAACCTCTGATGCTCAGACTTCTCGTCACCCTCACTACCCTTTACTAGGAGCTCACAGGTGTATTTCCCTTCAGTCAGTTGAGACCAGGTACTTATGGCTAGGAGTCATGTTCACAACATTTAATAAGGACTAAAGCTTGTCAAATCACAATGGCTGGAGCTAAAGATAGGGTCCTGCCCAATTACTTGTTGGGTCCAGAAAGGGTAAATACCTAAGGGGTGGGGTGTCAGGGTAGTGGATGCTTGTCAACTGGCTTGGGAGTATTTCAGTATTTTAACAGTTGGTACAGGTGTACTGGTGTGTACACTAGTGGAATATTAGTCGTGCTTATTTCCCTGCCCATCCTCAGCAATCTAGTAGGTTCTTCCACAAGCTTCCTTAGATTTTAGTTAAAAAGAACAGCTAGTCCTGATGCGGTTGGAGGCCACAGCTCTGTTGTCCTGGGACAGTGGAAGTCTGTGATGACTGGGCAGTTCTAGTGGCCTGGTCAGTTGGATGGGCTTCAACTGATCTTCAGAGGGAAGGAAGGTCCGTTGATCCTGGCCCTTTCCGTATTCTATAAGTCAGGAGGCTATAAATTCAACCGCTATAGCAGATACCCTGAATAGTGATAATTAGGGTAGGAATTTTGTTTTGTTTCCCTCATAAATACGGACCACAAGCTGTTCAGAGCTCATGTGGTAGATCCCCCACGTGAAGGATCCTGGCCCTTTCCATATTGTCGTCTTTGGCTAACTGGTCCTAAGTGGCTCACCAGGCAGTCAGAAGGAGACACACCTCTGCTATTTGTGAGCACAACCTGGAAGTTCCTGACTTGACTTCCACTCATGTCATATTTGCTAAAACATAGTCACATGGCCGCATTTAGCAGCAAGGGAGGCTGGGAAGTACAGTCTTTCATGGTCATGGCCATGATGGTTATCAAGGTCTCATCACCCTGGGCTTCAGGTTTCTGTTCTGCCAAAGGGAAGTAATATGAATTTAAATGCTCATGGCAGCTCAGACAATTCTCTGTGAGGACCAGTGAGCGGGGTTGGGGCTTTCGGTGTCCTCAGCCCATGCTGCATTTTCAGCCTGTGGTGAGGGAGCCATCTTTAGACCATGATTAGGGTGCCAACCTATAAGTTGGGCTTTCTCATGGTCCTTCATCCTCTAGCAGACTAGCCAGGACTTTATAAGGCAGTTGGAGGGTTCCAGAAGGCAGCATGACCCCATCTCTACACCTTTCACATTTGCTATTGTCCAACTGACCAAAGCAATTCAAGGCCAGAGAAGGCTTTACCCACTGTCTTAGTTATCTGGTGCTGCTGTAACAAATACCACAAGTGAATGGCTTCAACAAACAGAAGTTCATTTTCTGACAGTGTAGAAGGCTAGAAGTCCGTATTCATGGTGCCAGCTCCAGACGAAAGCTTTCTGCCTCTGTCGGCTCTGGAAGAAGGGCCCTGTCATCAATCTTCTCCTGGTCTAGGTAGTTCTACCTGTGGGAATCTTGTCCAAAGACGTGCACTGTTCCTGGCACTACTTTTTTGGTGGTATGAGATCCTCGTGTCTCTCTCCTCGTCTCTTTTATATCTCAAAAGAGATTAACGTAAGACAAAATCTAATCTCCTAGATCTCATCAACATTAATGCTGCTAATCCATCTCATTAACATCATAGTGACAGGATTTACAACACATGGCAGAATCATATCAGATGACAAAATAGTGGACTATCACGCAATACTGGGAATCATGGCCTAGGCACATGAATGTGCGTATTCATGGGGGACATGATTCAGTCCATGACACTCTGAGCCTGGTCAGCCTTGCTAGAACCCGGGAGAAGATCTGTGCCAGTGGAGGCTGTGACTGTCTGATCCTTTTCCTGTTAAATGGCTTTGCTGCACTGTTGTCCAAAGAGCTCCTTTCTCTTTACCCTTGAGCCACATTGCCTTGAGTTGTCCTTGAGACAAGGGATGTCTCTCCTCTGGGAGGTGGCTTCATGTTGGATCTGGAGACAGTGGAGCTTGTGGCTTCTTTGGAAAGAAACCTTTCCCAGCCCCCTCAATTGCAATGAAAGAGGACTTGAACCCTAAGGCAGGCTGTCACTTTGAGGGAGGTTCTGAGAGGATCGCTGTGTAGTGATAGAATCATTCATTCACTTCTGACTCCTATGTGTATCCACTGGGGACATAAGCAGTCCTTCAAAAATACATGGTCTAGTGGGAGGCAAACAGGTGAGAAGACGGTTGCAACAAGAGGGAAGTGCTATGCCCACAGGTTGTGTGCCAGACAGGTGGGGTCAGACCCTACCCTGAATTGAGAAACCCAGAGGTCACTATAATGAGTCACAGGCTTGTCCTCTAGGCCTTGTACTCCCATTCTATGTGTCCCTGGTCTTGGGACCTGGAGAAGTCAGTATGGTCCTGTACTTAACTGAATTTTGCGGGGAGTAAAGTTTGCCCTCTGGAGTGGGATGAGAAGATCCTTCCCAGCTGAGGGAGAAGCAGGTGCAAAGGCACAGAGATGGGAACGCATGGGGCATTTATAGCAGCATAGATAGTGTATGGGGTAGGTCAGACCCCAGAGCCTTCTCAAGCTTGGAAAATCCATTTTGTCAGTTCACCCAGGACATTTGAGTCTTTAGGAGGTGAATTTATGATGAACAAATTCGTAAGACAGTGAGTTGGAAACCAGAGGGCCTGCTCGCTTTTGGGATAAGGACCAAACTCTTATGTGCCCTCCAAGGCCATTCTGCTCTGGCTCCTGCCCACCTTTAGTCTCGCTGGGGCCCTATTCCTCTTCACGCTCCACTCCCTGGTCTCCCTGCTTTCTTTCAGTTCCTTGAACACACTGAGGTTTGTTGGTGCTGTTACAGCCGTCTGTTTCTTCCTGCATCCCAGGATCTACAACCTTGGGTATAGCTCTCTCATGTGGACTTTGGTCTAAGCCATGAAACCTGCTTTGGTTAAATGGACAACAGCAAGCATGATGGGTATAGAGACTTGAAAAGTGTTTGAACTTTGGAGCTTGCCCTTTCTTATTGCCTTTTGGAACCCATCAGTTGCCTTGTGAAGGGAGCCTTGGCTAGCTTGCTGGAAGATGAGAGCCCATGGGGTGGAGAACCAAGGAGCCCCAGCCAATAGCCAGCTGGCCCCTCACTGATTTGGCAAGTAATGCAGAAGCATAAGTGAACCCTGCTGGCCTAGATTGTTAGCATCTCCTGGCTGAGCCGAGCCAAATTTCTGACCCACAAAACTGTGAGTTAAAAATAGTTTCCTTTTTTTGGTGTGTTTTAGGTGAAAATTTACAGTGCCAAATAGCTTCTTTCTCAAAAATTTATACACACGTTTTTTCTGATATTGGTTGCAATCCTCGCAATGTGTCAGCACTCTCCTCCTTTCCCTTTACACTCTGGGTTCCTTGTGTCCATCGGTCCAGGTTTCCTGTCCCTTCCTGTCTTCTTGTTTTTGCTTTTGGGCAGGTGTTGCCCATTAGGTCTTCTATACTTTATTAAACTGAAAATACATTCCTCACATGTGTTACTGTTTGCTTTATAGGACTGTCTAGTCTGTCTGAAAAGTGGGCTTTGGGAGTGGCCTCAGTTCTGAGTTAGCAGGGTATCTGGGGACCATAGATAGTCTCAGGGGTCCCTCTGGTTTCTGTCAGACCAGTAAGTCTGGTCTTTTTTTTGTGAATTTACATTTTGTCTGCATTTTTGTCCCTTTGTGCTCAGAACCGTCTATTGTGATTCCATCAGAGGAGTGGGTAGTGGTAGCTAGGCATCATCTAGTTCTTCTGGTCTCAGGCTGGTAAAGGCTGTGATCCGTGTCATTCATTAGTCTGCTGGGCTGATAGTTTTCTTGTTTTGGGTTTCTTCATTCTTCTTTGCTCTGGATATGACGGGACCAATAGATATATTTTAGACGGCTTCTGAGAAACTGTGAAGACTCCAGATACTACTCACCAAAGTAGGATGTAGAACATTTTCTTTATGAACTATGTTATTTTAGTAGATTTAGATGTTCCCTGAGACCACTGTGCCCCCAAATGGTTGTTGTTTCAAGCCACTAAATTATGGAGTGGGTTGTTATGCAGCAAATGGTAACTGATACACATGCCATACTCCTTTCCACTGCAGCATCTGCATTATGAGGTCTGACAATTAAGTTCTTAAACAAATCCCAGACTAAATGGTACATACTGCATTGCTGAATAGCACTATGGTCACCTTCAAAGTACTCCCCTTGAGAAGCTACACACCAATGCCAGTGCCTAGTCTACACTTTAAAATAATCTTGGAACTCTTTTTCTGAAATGGCCATGAGAACTGTCATCATACTCAGTGTCATCAAAATGTCTCTTTTCAATATTTGCTTTATCTTTGGGTAAAGAGAAAAGCCTTTGGGGGCCAGATCAGGTGAGTAGGGAGGGTGTTCCGATACAGTTGTTACTGGCTAAAAACTCCCTTACAGACAACTGTGCAATTAAGTTCATGAACTTGCCACCGTGGGCAATAGCTATTCCAGAAAGAGTTACAAAATTGCTTTGAAGGCTGGACTAGGCACTGGCATCGGTGTATAGCTTCCCAAAGGGAGTCCTTTGAAGGTAAATGTAGTGATATTCAGCAATGAGCTCTGCTGTTGTTATTAGGTGCTGTCTAGGTGGTTCTGACTCATAGCGACCCTATAGGTCAGAGTATAACTGCCCCATAGAGCTTCCAAGGATCACCTGGTGAATTTGAACTGCCAACCTCTTGGTTAGTAATGAGGTATGCAGCACTTAGAAGTTAAGTTTGTGGGCCTCATAGACTGTTTTTATGCCTGGGTTGCTGTTATTCCTGTCTTTGCTTAGTTAGCATCCATTGATCCTTTGAATCTCAGCTTAATTATCAATACTTCTTTGATCCTACCAGACTAGTTCAGTTATCCTGAATTTATAGCCCCTTATCGACTCAACAGAGCTGAGGGGTTTGATTTTTCATTCTCTATGGTACCATGGAAACTACGCTGGTGTAGTGGTGAAGCTCCACGGCTGCTAAACAGAAGATCAGCAGTTCAGCTCCCCCAGGTGCTCCTTGGAAACTCTATGGAGCAGTTCTACTGCGTCTATGGCATCACTGTGAGTTGGTGTCCACTTGACAGCAGTGTACTTGATTTGGATTTTGGCTTCTAGTACCATGGAAACTCTCATGATGTAGTGGTTAAGAACTATGGCTGGTAACCAAAAGGTCGGCAGTTTGAATTCAGCAGAAGCTCCTTGGATACTCCACAGGGGCATTTCTACTCTGCCCTTCAGGATTAGTATGAGTAAGAATCTACTTGACAGTAACTTATTTTTTGGTTTATCAAAACAACATCCACCACCTGTCAGTCTGTTGCGCTGTAGAGGATTGTATGTTGCGATGATGCTGGAAGCTCTGCCCCTCACATTTGAAATACTATCAGTGGTGGACAGGTTTCAGTACAGCTGTCAGACTACGACAGAATAGGAAGAAAAACTTGATAATCTACTTCTGACAAGTGACCAGTGAAAATCCTGTGGATCATAACACTGTTTGATACAGTGCTCGCAGATCAGCTCTCCAAATTGGTAAACATTCAAAATACATAGTGGCTGCCACATTGAACTTGATCATAGCAAAATCATGAAGAAGGCACAGGATCAGGTAATGTTCCGTTCTCTTGGACACGTGGACCACCACGCGTTGAAGCCAACTCGACAGCAGCTAACAACAACATTAAATCCATTGTTGTTGAGTTAGTTCCAACTCATAGTGACCCTGTAGGACCGAGTAGAACTGAACAACAACCTAGCACCAGGCAGATTTCTTTGATGGCACTGTCCGCTGTTGTCATCATTTCATACAGGACCCAGCACTCAGCAGGAGTCCAATAAATTCTGGTTGATTGCAGGAAAGAATGAATAAAGCAGATGTTTCCTTCTGTTAGAAGAATTGCTTGTATGGAGACTTCTCTTGGGGGTGGACGAGGCCTCTGAGGGACTGGAACGAGACCTGAGGCAGTGAGGCATTCTCCACGACTGTCACTGACAAGTTAAGGATGATGGAGCTAGTTTTGCTCTAAGATTCTATGTCCTCCTTCTGTGGCCCATGATCCTTTCTACCTCTATACACCAACACCTCCTGTTTTCTTGTTGCTATGTCACCTGCCTTGCCACTTGTTAACGATTTCCAAGGTTTGTGCTCTGAAGGAGAGTAATGGCTAAGAAACACATGTACAGAATTTTACAGTTTGCAAACCACGATTCCTTTCCCATTAGTCACACCTCTATAGCCACTGTTTCCTGCTGACACACAGGTACCTTTTGCTGCTTCGGGAAACGGTGCTCACATCCCCACGTAGGCAGGACCCACCCTGTTCCCACTGCTTCGGCGTGTAGTTGTGTAGAGTTCTAAGGAGTAATTTCCTGGTCTTGTCCCCGCACTCAGGGACTCTGCTGGAGTATGGGTCTGGGGACCATGTCCTGTCATCTCTTTTCATCACGGACTTCCTCTGTTTGTGTGTTCCCACCTGCTCATCCTGGTTTCTCCCTTTGCCAACCACAAATAGTCTGGCCTCCCAGGCCCAATTCCCTGGGGCTCTGGCGAGGTGGCTGGATCCCACTTCCTACCATCACAGAGGGTATTGTCCGTGAATGAGTTGGCCTTCCTGGCTCATCACCTCCTGAGGAAACCATTTGCTGTGGAAGGATTTCTCCCTGTTAGAATGCCTTTTCTTTGGGGAAAGAAAAATGATGTGGGGGAAGCATCTTCACAGAAAACACACAAGCCTCTGTTTCCTGAGGCCTGGAAAACAGGTTGGAACCAGGACCCCACAGGAAAGTAGCCAAGGTTTGATCCCACCAGGGAGTCTCGCTCCAGCTACTGGCTGAGGGGACCCGGAGTGGGCTTTGTGTCAGCTGGGAGACCAGGCCCCAGTCTGGGGATTGGCCTAGCTTGTAGCCTGCCGGCCCAAGCACATATGGGAGAATTGCTAAGTCTTCACAGAGCTCTTGAGGCTCTGTCAGACATTAAATTTGCCTATCCGACTGCTTCTGGGTGCACTTTTTGCTTAGGGGCGTGTACCTGCTGATGACTTGTGATTGCAAATAGGTCTTCTTCATCTTGGGAAACACCGTAATAAAAAGCATGATTTTAGGTTCCAATTCCAGCTCTGTCATTTACTTGGACCACGGACAAGTCACTGTAACCTTTCTGAGCCTGAATGTCCTCTTTTGTACAGAGGCAATTACAATACCTGCCTCAGAGGGCTACGTGAAGATGGCATAAAGTATTGCATTTAAGGACAGAGTCTGATACTTGACATATAGTGAGTGCTCAATAAATGCTAGCCATTATTATTATTATTATTATTACTTGGCCAATGTGCCTAGCAAGATGCCTGGAATATGATCTCTATCTAATAAACAATTGCTGGATGAGTACATTTTTTGGTGAGCTTTTCTAATTTGAATTGCTTTGTCATAGCTAGCTGCCACTGTGTTGGCTCTGACTCGCAGACCTTATGTACAACAGAACAAAACGTTACCTGGTCTTGTGCTATCGTGATTGTGGTTGTGTTGGCACCCACTGTTGTGGCTGTTGTGTCAGTACGTCTCGCTGAGTATCTCTCCTAATTTGTTGGCCCTGTCTGTACCCAACATAATGTCCTGTGCTGCCAGTGCACAAAGTCACATCTATGCAAAATGGCACTGCAATCAGTGTGGTCCCCTTGTCAGCCAGGTCTCTGCCCTGAAGAGCTGAGGGCCAGCTAAGGATAAGGAAGTGGGGGCATGTGAAAAATGCTCACAGAATGGCCATGAAACTAAGAGGCAAGCTGGCTCACTCTCAGGACGGTGTCTGTAGGCTCTGGGCACCCTTGGAGATATAACTCTCAGGAGTGGGAGCTGGGTGAGTTATCCTGCTCTCTTCTGGCCTTGTCCCAAGACCATTTGATTTTCTGGAGTAATAGCTCCCTGGGGTGGCCCCAGGCCAGCAGCTCAGCCACTACCTGTGGATCAGATGGGCTCAGCCCTCTTTGCCCTCTTTAACGGAGCTGTGGTGGCATAATGATTGACAGCTTGGCTGCTAACCAAAAGGGTTGACAGTTTGAATCCACCAGCTGCTCCTTGGAAACCCTACGGGGTAGTTCTACTCTGTACTATAGGGTCATTCTCAGTCCGAATTGACTTGATGACAACGGATTTGATTTTAGTTTTAGGACTCCTGTAAGCCACCTGTATCCATGTTCTTTTTCCACTCAAAAGGACTGTTATAATGTCTTCCTCTCTTCTCAGACCCAGGAGAGTTCCTAACTTAATGTATTTAAGAGACGAAGGACACAGTGTCTTCTTAAGTCAGAATCCCCCAGCTTCCCCAGCTGGGTCTGTGAGCCAGCCAACCACACCCAACCACTGGGAGCCTTTTCCTCTTTAAGCCCCAGTGGTCCCTGTGTAAGCAACAACGCCTTCTTCTGCATTACTTCCTGCTTTCTTCCTTCCTCGGCCATACCTTAGCCTTGAGCAGCATTGCCCTGACATTCTGTTGCCTTTAGGAAGTTGCATCTGACTTCAGGGCAGAGGCCTTTCAACCAAGGAGCTCGGGAGGCCTTTAGAATCAGCCAGGTAGAGTAGAAAATGAGTGATTTAGGTAACAGGAGACTCAGACTGAGACCTTCTTCCATTGCATCTTGTCGGACAAATCAGTCTTTCAACTATAGTCTGGGGACAAAGAGTAAAAGGAATGTGTCTTCTTCAGTAACTGAGTATAGTGGCCGTGTTAGTTTTCTAGAACTGCCGTGACGAAGTACTGCAAACTGCAAGGTTTCACCAACCAAATGCTATTCTTACACAAGGTTCTTCAGTCTGGAAGTCCCTCTAAAGCCTTAGAGCAAGAAGACTTCTTTGCCTCTTCCACCTCCTGGAGGTCCCAGGCATTCCTTGGCTTGTGGCAGTGTAACTCCAGTCTCTGCCTCTTCGTCACAGGACCATCTTCTTTCCACACCTGTGTGTCTCTGTGTTCTCTTCCCATAAGGACGCTGGTCATAAGGAGACAGAGCCCATCTTACTCCAGTATGATTTCATGCTAATCTAACTAATGGCATCTGCAGTGACCTTGTTTCCAAGTAAGATCATAGTCTGAGGTTTCGGGAGTTAGGACTTGAACATACCTTTTTGTGGGGATGCAATTTAATTCACAACAGTGGTCTACGTGATGTCTAATCAAGGCCAGTTAAAGGTATTGACCAAGTACCTCTCTTGGTTTTAAAATAATCACTTTGTGCTAGTGATTACTGAGAAAAGTGTACTAGAATTTTACACTATGGTTTTGGATTTATCTATTTCCCCAGGTGGTTCTGTCAGTTTATGCTTTATATATTTTGAGGCTGTATTTTTAGGTGCATATAAATTTAGCATTGCTATGTACTTCTGGTATACTGAACCTTTCAATATTATGAAGTATTCATATCTTCTCATAGTAATGTTTTTGCCTTAAATTCTATTTTGACTGATATTAATATAGCAACACCAACTTTCTCTGATTAGAATTTGTATGATTTATCATTCCCTCTGTTAGTTCACAAACATTTTTTGTGATTAAGGATGTATTTCGATTTATGCTCCCTATCTAATTCATCTGCCTTTTGATTGAAGTGTTCTTTAAATTTCTTTTTCTTCCTGGTTCTAAACCACAGTCTCCCCTTGTTCTGTGCTAGTGACTGTCTCTTGATCTGTGTACAGATTCTGCATGAGCACAATTAAGTGTTCTGGATTCCCATTCTTCAAAATGTTATTCATGATTTGTTATGAACCACACAATGGAATGCCTTTGTGTAGTCAACAAAAAACACAGGTGAAAATCTTTCTAGTATTTCCTGCTTTCTGCCAGGATCCATCTGACATCAGCAACAATATCCCTTCTTCCACATCCTCCTCTGAATCTGGCTTGAATTTCTGGCAGTTCCCTGTTAATGTTGTGCTGCAACTGTTCTTGAATGATTTTTAGCAAAATTTTACTTGGGTGTGATATTAATGATATTGTTTGGTAATTTTCACATCCAATCAGATGACCTTTCTTTGGAATGGGAACGAATATAGATCTCTTCTAGTCCATTGGCCAAGCAGCTGTCTTCCAAATTTGCTGGCAGCGATGAGTAAACATCTCCAATGCTGCACTCAGTGTTAAAGCACTGCAATCGGTATTCCATCAGTTTCTTTCTCAGTTTATCCAAGTCTGACGTTAGTCAATATCTTTACTCTTTTCTTGAAAAACACACTTAATACTTTAATACACTTTAATGCTACTTGTCTTCTTTTCAAAACTTCAATGTTATTATGAAGTACTTTTAAAACTAATGCATTATATATGGTCTTCTACTTTTTTTCAAAAATCAATTCTATCAGAGTATCATTTACACGTAGAAAATTCACACATATCAAGTGTCATGTTTAGTAACTTTTGATGGATATATGCAGTCATGTAACCACCACCACAAACAAGATATAGATCTCTATTGCTTCTAGAAGGTCCCTTGTGCCTCTTATAGTCAATTCCTTCCCTCCCCCAGCCCCATCTCTTGGAAATCATTGATGTGTTTTTCTCTAAGTATAGTTTTACCTTTTCTAGCACTTCGTATAAATGGAGTCATAGAATATGCAGCCTCATTTTCACTTTGACAAATCTTGAGATGCTCCCATGTTGTGTTTATCAGTGGTTGGTTTCTTTTCATTCTTTCTCTTCATTGCTTTGTGTAGATTCAGATTTTCAACTTGTGTCATTTTCTTTCTGCCTGAAGAAATTTATTTAACATCTCTTACAGGGTAGGTCAACTGGAGATAAATTTTCTCAGATTTGTCTGTCTGAACATCTTTATTTTTGCCTTCATTTTTGAAAGACATTTCCACAAGAGTTAGAATCTAAGTTGACGTTTTTTTTTCCCAACATTTTAAAATTTTGGCTTCCTTGTCCTCTCACTTGTGCTCTTTCCAATCACAAGTCTGCTGTAATTCTTCTCTTTTTTCCCTCTGTCCAAAATATGTTTTTTTCTCTGGATGTTTTTAACAATTTCTTGTATTTTAGATCATGTGATTTTATTTATCTTGAATTCCGCTTGGAATTCATTGAGCTTTTGCTATTTCTGGGTTTATAGGCCATTTGGAGAAGTTTTGGCCATTGGTTCTTCAAGTACGCCTTTCTGTTTCTCTTCTGGTTCCTGCGACTCAGCTTACACACAGTCCCCCAGGTGCCTAATGCTGTGTTCTTCTTTCTTGCAGTCTTTTTCTTCTGTGTGTTAAGTGTACACAATTTCTAATGCTGTGTGTTGAAGTTGACTGATCCTTTTCCTACAGTATATAATCTGCTGTCAATACATTTCAGTGTATCTTTCATTTCATATTTGTGTTTTTCACCTCTATAATCTGGATTTACTGGGTTTTTCAGTCTGTAGTTTGATATCTTTCATCAGTCCTGAAGAATTCTCAGTGGTTGGTTTTTAAATATTACTTCTGCTCATCCTGTCTTACTTTTTCTTCTAGAATTCTAATTTGATGTATGTTATACCTCTTCGCCTTTAATTATTTTTAGCACCTCTTTTAATGTCGTACTTCTTTGTTTTTTGTGTTAATTCTGCATAATCTCCTTGTAATTATCTCTCAGTTCACCAATTCTCTCCCTCGCTGTGTCTAATCTGCTGCTAAGTACACTCACTGAGAATCTACTTTCAGTTATAACTTTTTTTTTTAGTTAGGAAGTTTTTTCCTTTCTCTTTTCTCTTTCTTGGTCTGCTTGGATATTCTCTGCTGTTTCTTTTTTTCTCCACGTATGTTCAAATTTATTTTTTTAAAAAGTTGCACATGTAATTATTTTACAATTTGCTCAGTACCTGAAGCCCTTGCAGATCTGTTCTGCTGTCTGTTGTTCCTGTTCTCAGTCATGCTGCCCTATTTCCCTATGTGTTTGGTGAGTTTTGTGCTGTGGGTTACTCATTTTGCCTAGATTTTTAATTGTGGAAGCTCCTAAGACCTGGAATGACTGAGGTTTCTTTCAAAGAACATTTGCCTTTTTGCTTCTGCCAGGCTACTGGGGGCACTATTGGGCTGGAACTATTCTAGATTAAATTCTTGGCTTGCAGGGTTGTCTTTGGACCACTCGGGCAGGTAGTGTGTATCTAGGTTACAAATCTGTGTAAGGGATGGCAGATAGTTTCAGATTTTTAGTAGCTGTTCTCCCATCTTTGAGTTAGTGCATAACTTTAAGACAATCAAATTTTCTTGCAGCTCCCATAGGGCAAGAGCTTGTTGTTATTTCACTTTCACCCTAAACCTGATAATGTAGTCCTCTGAAGTCTCAGCTATGTGGTGGGAGAAACTTCTATTAGTTTCCTTACCATGGTCAGACTCTGGGCTTTGCTAGCTCATCCCTTAGCCTTCTGATGGGCTCAGGAAACAAACACCCTTGGGGCCAACACCAGCTTCTGGTCTCCGCCTACCTTTCGGGTTCCTGCCTTGTGCAGCGTGTGCCTGCTTCCCAGCTTATCTTGAATTGACGAAGATTATTTTTATTTTATTTTATCGTTTTATTCAGTTTTTTTTTGGTTGTTTTCAACAAGAGGATCATTCTAGATACCTTCTTCTTCCTATTACCAGACATTAAAAAAGTAGTGTTAGTCCTAGTATCCTTCTCCAGTATCTAGCACATATAAATTCTCAGACACTAGTCTGTCAAGGAGTGAATGAATGAGGGAATGAATCAATGCCTATACACACAGCTTTGCTTGCGTAAAATGTTAGCTAGCCTGAAGTTGGGTGAAGTCAAGGATTGTGCCTGGTGAGTTCACCACTGCCTGAAACTCTTTGTGATGACCCATGACAGTGTCCACCTGATGTCAACTGCTCTTGACTCTGAATGGCCTGCAGGCAATAAGAAATCTGTCTTCATAGGTGTCCCTTGTGCAACACAGAGAACAACTTTTGTAATCTGTGGGTCTTTGGGGATGGACGGTTTCCAGATTGTGAGGATTATCTCTGTTCTTTTCCTGGCTGTCCTAGGATTGTTGCCTTAGAATCTCCTTTCACGGTTATGGAGTTTCGTCCTTGGTTTCCTCATGCTGTGATCCAAGGCCTTGCGTTCATGTAGTCCACAGGCCTGCAGTATCTACAGCACCTGGAAGCTTGTTAGACATGTAGACCTACTGACTTGGGATCATTATTTTTTAATATGCTTTCCAAGTCATTCATGTAAACCTTGAAGTTAAAAAAACATTGTTCTCATCCAGAGCTTTCCTACATAAGACATGAATGGGTCATGGGTGGGCAGAGGGAAATAGATTACTACAGCCTACAAGTGACCAGACAGGAAAAGAAACTTGTTTTGCTTCATCTGGGATCTTCTTGGATTTAATACTGAAATCTCATATCCAGGGAAACCTCTCATTCCCAGGCAAATGGGAACAAGAGACCACCTTACCAGACGGAGCCCGGGCATCCTGGTGTCTCAGAGGAATGTGGGCAGAGGAATGTGGTTTCAGAAGGCTTCATGATGAGGAGCTGTATCTGCTACCATGTTTGGCTGACTATGGCTAAGGAGGTGCTTTGCAACCAGTGGCCAACTGCAGAGCATGGCATTACCCATAGTGGACAGGGGACCCCTGGAACTGTCATAGGAGTTCATTGTCCAAGTGTCCTGGAAGCAGGGTACCCAGGGCAGGGCAGGCTAAATCATGAAGTTTGGCAGGGTCTTGAGGTTAGAGCAGCTTTACAAAGTTCTCAGTCCCTGTCTGTGCCTACGGTGGGCCATTTGTAGGTGATTTGTCCTTTTAGTGCCATCCATGTTAACTGGAGGGAGAGGACTCTAACAACGCATGCACACTCTGCAAATTAGAACTTCATCCTTATTTTGAAATACTTGATATAAAATGTTTGATTGTATTCACAATCCATTCACATTATCACAAGAAATTTCAACATTACATTTGTCAAAGACAGAAAAGGAAGAGCTGTTAGATTCTTTTAATATAATTTCAAGTGTTAACACATTTTTGAACGGTTATAAAATGGTCTTACATTTTTTAATCATGTACTTGTGTGAACAAAAGTTTCCTGTTGATAGTGACTTTCAAGAATTTGAAGAGATCGTCTCTAAAAAGCCTTGATCAGAAATTGCATATGGCCATTTCACACGTAAAAGCTGGTATTAAAAAAATTGAGTTCATGGAAGAAAGCTCAAGTTTCTCATTAAAAACTTTGAAAAGATTTGATTGGGAAGTTTTATACACATTCAATATTTAATATTCTTCCTATTACTTTGTACTTCTTTTTCTTATCAGAATTACAGAATGTAAAGAAAACATAATGCTTTTTTTTTCTTCCTCTCTTGCTATAGATGTTCTTAAATTACCTCCACTTTACCCCAGTGTGCCAGACAAATCAAGCCACGGCATGTCTGGGAAGTCTGGTTGTAACTCTCTGGGCTCTGAACTGACTTGGGCCTCTGTACTCATGGAGGGGAAACCCTGGTACTGTAGTGGTTGAGTGCTGCTTCTGCTAACCAAAAGGTCAGCAGTTCAAATTCACCAGAGGCTCCCTGGAAACTCCATGGGACAGTTCTACTCTTGTCTTACAGGGTCACTAGGAGTTGACATCAACTCAGCGGCAGAGGATTGGACCTATGGAGGAGTTGGTGGTTCAGTGGTAGAATTCTCGTTTTCCATGCAGGAGACTCAGATTTGATTCCTGGCCGAGTGTAACCACCACCCATATGTCAGGTGGCTTTCTTGTTGCTATAATGCTTGACAGGGTTTCGGCAGAGCTTCCAGCTTAGAAAGAGAGGCCTGGCAATCTATTTCAAGAATCTGCCAATGGAAACAGCAGTCCTGATCCACAACTGACTGCTGGGGTGCAGGACTGGGCAGTATCTTGCTCTGTTGTGAGTCGGGGGTCAACCTGACAGCAGCTGGAAACAACTCACTGGGAGAGAGAACACGGTCAGTCAGGGTACCCTCCAAGCCTCCTCTCTACTCCAGTCATCTCCATCCCTCTCTGTAAGGGACCCGTTCTTTGGTGAAAACCTGAGATGCCTGTAATGGTTGCTATGGTAACCCCAGTGCTGGGAGGAGCAAGGAGGGTCTGACCTAGGGATGGGCTTCCGAGGCAGAGCAGTCCCTCCTCCATGAGGCACAATTATGGTGGAGAGTAGTTGGGGCCACGGAACTTGAGCTGATCTAGCCCCCTTGAGACACAAGCAGGATTTCTGCTCTCAGGGCTGCAGGAGACAAGTACTGGGTTTGGGGGTCCCCAGACACCCAATTTAGCAGTTTACAGGAGGCTTCAGGGTCTCTCATAAATGCTAATTCACTTCAGCACAAGGCCCTGCTCTCTGGCTGTGACTGGTTCCCACTGGCCTCTCCTTTGTGTAGCGGCAAGAACTTCTGCCTTGATGGACACAGGTGGCATGGGGCTTATGTCTGTGCTTTGAAGGCAGAAAAACGTGGGTTCAAATCTTGACTCTGCTATTTACCAGCTCTGGGATCTTGGGTAAGTTACTTAACCCACTGAGCCTCAGTTTTACATACATACAATGGGTTTTTAAAGCATCCTCTCATAGGGCTGCCGTAACTGAGTTTATACTTCCTCAAGCTCTCAGCTGGGTACATGGCATGCCATAAAAAAAAAAAAAAAAAAGAAAGAAACAACTGCCATCAAGGCAATTCTGACTCATGGTGACTCCACGTGTGTCTGGGGGTACTTTGCTCCATGGAGTTGCCAATGGCTGGTTTCTTGGAAGTAGATTGTCAGGCTTTTTTTCCAAGGTGCCTCTGGGTGAACTCAAACCTTCAGTTTCCTGGGTAGCAACCCAGCATGTTAACTGTTCGCAGTGCCCTGGAACTACATAACGAAAACAAAAACACCAAACTATTTGCCATCAGGTTGATTCTGGTTCATAGTGATCCTATAGGACTGCATAGAACTGCCCTGTAGGCTTTCCAAGGACTGCCTGGTGGATCTGAACTGCCTACGTGTTGATGAGCAGCCGTAACTCTTGATCACTATGTCTCCAGGCTTTCCGGGTACCCCAGTGTGTACTAACTGCTCAGTGATCGTGAAGGGGTTACAGAGCTGGGCAATATTCTGCTCTGTTACAAGCGATGTCGCCGTGAGTTAGAGCCAACTCAAGGGCAGTGGACAACAAAAACGGCAACAGCCCTTGTCTTACTTTCAGGGTTGTTCTCCTGCACCTGAGGTGTTTGATATGCACCTACTCCTCACTTGCTGAATTGCCTGTTATCTGACATTTTGCATTTACGACAACAGTGAAAACTCTGCTATCTGACTATTTTGTGCACTAACGTCTGTCAGGAATGAATGCTGAAGTGTGAGGTAAGGATAATGTCGGCTGTGAGGGTCAAGATTAGGTGTCATTCTGGTGGGGCTATAGTCTCATTATTTTGGCAGTTATGTCATAATGTAATTTGGCAGTTATGTCATGATGTAGGCATCATCAATTTTGTGATCTGATGTGGTCATCCTTCATTTTTTTGCATAGCATTGATTTTTGCATAACAATCTGGTCTTTAGAACCCAACCATGTCCAGAGGTAACAAAAGCGTGTTCATTTTATATTTATGGTTTTATGAAACATATTTCTTTATGTGTGTGTATTTTACATAAATAGTGTTGTGTTAGAGACCTAAGTCTTTTTTTCCCCTCAGCATTATGTTTTTAAAGATAGATTGTCATGGATTGAACAGTGTACCCCTCAAAATGTGTGTAGCTATGTGGTTGGGCCATCATTCCCGTGATTGTCCTCCATTTCATGATTTTCCTATGCTGTATGTCAGAGGGAAAACCCTGGTGGTGCAGTGGGTTAGGTACTACGTCTGCTAACCAAAAGGTCGCTAGTTCAAATCTGCCAGGCAGTCCTTGGAAACTGTATGGGGCAGTTCTACTCTGACCTCTATGGTCGCTGTGAGTCAGACTGGACTCAATGATAGTGGGTTTGGTTTGTTTTTTTGGTATGTTAGAGGATTAGGGTGGGGCTGTAAATCGCTTTGTAAGGTCAGTTCCCTGCTCCACTGTAAATGTAGTTTCCCTGTAGTACGGCTTGCACCACCCTTTATCCTCTAATCCTACAAGGCATAAAAGGAAAGAGAACAAAGCAGAGAGCTGGGACCCTCACACCATCAAGAAAGCAGCACCAGGAGAAGAACGCGTCCTTCAGACCTGAGGTGCCTGTGCTAAGATGCTCCCTGAACAAAGATGGGTGCAACACAAGGACTTTCCTCCAGAGCCAACAAGGAGGAAAGCCTTTTCCTGCGATGGACACACTGAATTCAGACTTGTAGCCTACTGGCCTGTATAAGAGTAAGCTTTCCTTTGTTAAAACCATCCGCTCTGGGATATTTCTGTTAGAGCAGCACTAGCTGACTAAAACATGTGTCCAGGGCCCTGTAGGCATATCAAGGCTGTTGTATGAAACTGGTATCTCCATCTCCCAGCGACGGATGTCTAGATTGCACCTAAACCCCCTCGTTTCCCTTCTCTCCCAAATGAAACACCATGGCAGTGAAGATTCTCACTTCTTCTTATAGAAGCGCCTGATAAATTCTTTTGGATCGGTATACAAGTGGGAATGTTGGGGAATGGTGTTGTATGCATGCTTGATTGGACTAAATAGACTTACAGTTTCTACTCTTAAAGTGCCCTGCACTCTCCTTGTCCTGTGGCTCATGACACTGGCTGACCACTTGTATGTAATGACGACCATTGTATTTTTCTAATCACAACCCAAGCACAGGGGCTGACAAGGGGATTGTCCTGCGGAAATCTGGGTTGTACTGATACTCTATGCACGACATAAACTGATTGCTTTACAAGCCAGATGCAGTCACTCAAATGGTCACAAAAGACTGCCCCTGCTCCTCCCGCTCCAGATACGTGGGTGCTATGCTAGCCACCGAGGAGCTCTGTAGTTTCCCAAAAGCTATGGTCTCTGGAACCTCCATGCATCTGCATTTGTTTCTGTCTTTTAACTGAAAGACTGTCATGTCTTTTATCCTCCCCCCTCCACTCACCACTGCCCAAAAGCTAAAAGTATTGATAAAAGGCAACTCAGCCTCAGCTTCCAGGCTGGGCAGAAAGCAGAGAGCAGTGCGGACTGCGGGGAACCAGAGACGTTTAAAGGTAACAACAGTTTTTCTGCATCAGCTCACAGATCCCATGTGTAAATGCCAACTCAGTGGAGCCAGATCTTCTGATTTTTCAAGAGAAGCCAGGAATTTAGACTTTTTTTTTTGTGAATTCTCCCAACTCTAAAATGCTACCAAATAATTGAAAAAAAAAGTCTTTTTTAAAAATTGAGATAAAACTTATTATTTAAACCATTTGAAAGTGCACCATTCAAAATACTGTGCTACCCTCACCACTCTTGAGTTTCAGAACATTTGCATGGCCCAGAAAATAAATCCTGTACCCATTATGCAGTCACCCCATCTTGTTCCTTTCTCTATCCCCTGCCCCACTGTGCCTCTAGCCTCTGGCAACTATCACTCTGCTCCTGTCTTTACGGACTTACTTTTTCTGGGTTTTTGGTGTAAATGGAATCATACTGTATCTAGCCTTCTGTGAACAGTTTCTTTTTTTAAACATGTTTTCAAGGTTTATTCACGTTGCATTTTATTTCTTTTTTGTGGCTGAATAATATTCTGTTACATGGTTATGCCAGAGTTTGCTTACCCATTTATCACTGATGAATATTTGGGGAAAAAAATTCTTTTAAAACACTTTTCCATGAAAACCAAACATGACTGTATGCATGACATAAATTGATTGCTTTACAAGCAAAAAGAAGTCACTAAAAATGGTCACAAAAGACTGTCCCTCCTCCTCCTGCTGCAGATGTAGGGGTGCTGTGCTAGCTACCGATGAGCTTTGTAGTTTCCTAAAAGCTATGGTCTCTGGAACCATGATGGGATGGACTTGGTCAATTGGTCTTTAGTTTACGAATTCTGAGTTGCAGGCTCATGCTGGAACTAGACCTAAGCCTTGGCTTTTTTGCAGGGAGAAGTCAAGCATTCTTCCTGTCGCGTTATTTAGGTGTATATCTGTCTACCCAGCCTTCTGTCCACAGGCTATTGTTTCCTCTGGAAGTGGCTGTGGTACCCTTCTGGATCAAGTTGTAGAAAAACAGATAGGAACTCAGAGAAAGTGTACATGGGTTGATGTATTTTCCCCAAAGGAAGAAGCAAGCTATTTGAGGTTCAGACGCTTCAGCTAGAGGCCTCTTGAAATGAGTCCAGGTCCCTGCCTTGCCTTTGAACCTGGGTCTCATACCCTCCCACACCTCCACATTCCCTTAAGTACTGCTCTGAGTAGGGAAACATGAAGAGCTTTCCCTGTGGGGAATTTTCTTCTTTCTGAGTTCTGCCTCTGTATATTTCAGAACTAACTCCTCAGGCTCCCTTGCAGCTAGGACATAGGCATGTGACCTGGGGTCAGCCAATTAAACACTGCCCCGTGAATCCCTGACTCAGAAGTGAACCTCAGTAGAAAACAGGCTCAGGACTTGTATTTTGTTGTCTAACTTTTTCAGTGGAGGTAGTTTCAAGGTCAAGTTCCAAGCACAGTAGGGACAGTAGTTGCAGCAAAGTCAGCATCCTGGCATCCCATTCAAGGGCAGCTGCTGTAGCAGCAATAATTTTCCCCATCAAGCCAGTTCTGTGATTTCTCCTGGAAGCCTACCCTGTCTCCTCTGCTCTCCCAATGACTCTGTGCGTTATCTAATACAGTTTTATAAATCCCTTTTCTGTCCAGAGTAGCCATAGTGGATTCCAATATTAGCAACCCAGTAAAGATTTGGCCAGTAAACATTTAAAAATCACTTTTCACACTGGCATCTGGAGAAGAAGCCCCAATACACAGCCCATTTGAGCTGTTCCTCCATTCTTCATCTCCTGCCTACATCCCAGATTCGTTGAGGAAGCCTCCAGCAATGCAAGCAGGATGCAGCCCAAGGCATGTGAGACCTGGCACAGTGCCTGGCACACAGCAGACTCAAGTAAATATTTATTGATTCTTGTATTTCTCCTAACTCACCTGCATCCTAGAATTCTTTGAAATGCTTTTTGAAATTCCCATTATTGAATTCTTTTCATATGCCAGGCACTGGCCAGAGGGCTTCACAACTATTAGCTCGCTTAATCTTTGTAGCAAGGAACCCTGGTGACACAGCTGTTAAGCACTCAGCTTATAACTGAAAGGTCAGCAGTTTGAATCTACCAGCTGCTCCACAGGAGAAAGATGTGACAGTCTGTTTTCATAAAGATTATAGTCTTGGAAGCCCTATGGGGGTAGAACTACCCTGTCCTAGAGGGTTGATGAGAATTGGAGTTGACTTGATGGCAGCAATGTTAATCCCTGTAGCACCTTATTAGGTGGGTAATGGAGAATATCATCATCATCTTACAGATAAGACAACTGAGGCCTGGTAACATTAAGCAGCTTGTTACACGGTCACGTAACAGTTTCAGACTTGACTCCCAGACTGCCTGACCGCAGAACATGAACATTCTAACTCCTTTTCTCTACTGTAGAAGGATGGAGGAGAGGTGGCACTCTAGCTTTAGGAAGCCCAGACACCCCCAGGTGGATATGGCCAATTTTAAAAAGCCCTACTGGTGATTTGGAAATTAATGGCTGGAGGAACTGGAGCCCCAGCTGTTCTAGTTTAGAACAAGAGTATTTCAAAACAAACGTCATTAAGAGTTTGTGGACACCTGTAGCTATTGTCTGAAGCCATACACTAGTCTGGACAGTTCCTGGAATTGTGGGCTTTCTGAAAATCACGAAGGTCGGAGCAACAACAACCTTCCTTTTCACTGGAGTCTAAGGAGCCTTCAATCACCGCTTTCTCTAGGCGCCACCTCTTCCTGAGCTTCCGGGGCGGGGCTGTCAGCTGGAAGGCAGCGCTGTCTGGAGCATCAAGGGCACAGGTGGGGAGCCCTCCTGCCGGGTCATCCTAATTTCATCTGACAGTGATGTTCCTAAAAGACTGAGAGGTGAGAGAGGTAATGTCAGCTCCTACGTTCTTCCTCACAACGTTAACAAGCTTGGGTGGGTGCTCTGACGCAGAAGCTGTTTCAGGAGGGGGCTGAAGCTTTGCTCAATGCTTGTTAGCTTGAACTTAGACTCTGCCTGAAGAGATACAGGTGGGGTGTCCGGAGTACTTGACCTCTGCGTGCAAGAAAGTCCAAGGCTTAAGTCTAGTTCCACCCTGGGCTTTCAACGCAGACTTCGTAAACTGGAGACCGGTGGGCCAAATTCAGGAGTAGGGGCTCACAGAGGTAGGGACCAGCCACCCATCCACTGCACTTTTATGTTTTGTACCGGTAGCCTGGTTTAGAGGTCCTTAGATGACTCAAATGGTTTGTGCTCAGCTACTAACATAAAGGTTGATTATTTGAATCCACCCAGAAGCAAGCCAGAAGAAAGTTCTGGTGACTGGCTTCTGTAAAGAGTACAGCCAAGTAAATCCTATGGAGCAGTGGAACAGTTCCCCTCTGTAATGTATGGGGTTCCCATGAATTAACCTGATGGCAGCAGATTTTTTTTTTTTTTTTTAATTTAAGTGACCTGTTTGGTTTGAGAGAGAGTGAATTTGAGACTGTCTTCCCAGTAGTGACAAGGAACAGTAGAAAAGACAGGAATAATCAACCTGTGATCAAGTTCCAGGTCTTCCACTGACCACCCATATAATTTTGCATTTCTTAATTTCTCTGAGTCTCAGTTTCTTCATATGTAAAACAGGACAAAAGCATCTGTTATAGCAAGGGCTAGGGTTCACATTAAAGATGATGTATGTAAACTGCTTGGTACACTAGATGTCTGATAAAAGGGAGCTAAGTTATAGTTGGAGTCCTTGAGTCATGCAAACAATGAATGCTCTCAGCTGCTAACTAAAAGGCTGGCAGTTCAAGTCCTCCCAGAGACTCCTTGGAAGCAAGGCCGGAAAAATCAGTCTTGGAAAACCCTATGGAGCACAGTTCTGACACACATGGGCTTCCCAGGAGGTGGCTATTTTATAGTTATTGGAGTGAGCATGGTGAGAGGTGATTCTTTTGGTGGGGCTTAGATGCAAAGCTTTTAGGAGGTGGCGAGGGGTTAACACATACAGGAGAGTTCAGAACCTTTCAGCCTTGGGGATTCTGGGAGGTGTTTCCCTTTGCTGGTAGCGGAATCTTTGGAGTTAACAGGACAAACCCACATTTGTCAAGCTCCAACTTCAATTGTTACTAAAGACAGCCCTTTGGCTGTCACGGAGACAGCCCTCTCCTCACAACAAAGGAGCATCCTTTTCCCCAAAAGAGTGTTCCAAGTATTTTTTCTGGAATCTCTATGTAAACAGAGAACAGTGAAGATGAGAGGGTTTCTAGGCAGGTGAGCATAGTGGTTGCTGCACAGAGGGGTCTACCTCGCCACCTGCAGCTTGGGATGTCCTGATGAGGATCTTGGCTCCTTGGGTGGGAACTAGAGGCGAGGGAGTGGCGTCATGCAGAGTGGGCAGTTTCTTACATGATCCAGTCCTGACAAAGGCCTCCTGGGGCATGGTGACTTGAGCAGGCAGGGTTAGAGTAGGCAGGGGTCACTCTCAGTCTTTCTGTTTGGTCTTTTGTGTTCCTATAAGGTAATTGCCAAAAGGCTTGATGTCTTCTTGGTTTGTCTAGTGCTAATAGCTGCTTAGAGAACCCTACAAAGGTAGGGCAGGGTCCTGGACTCATTTCAAGAGACCTGTAGCTGAGGCAGCCGTATTACTTTAGCACTATGCCACCAGGGCGAAAAGTGCTATGGCTGCTAACCAAAAGGCTGCCAGTTTGAATCAACGAGGTGCTCCTTGGAAACTCTATGGGGACAGTTCTACCCTGTCCTATAGGGTTGCTATGAGTTGAAATTGACTCAACGGCAGTGGGTTTGGTTTGGTTTTGGTTTATAGCTGAGGCATCTGCATCTCAAACTGCTTGCTTCCTTCTTTCTGAGCTCTGAGCTCACAACAGTTTCTCCAGAACTTGACACAGAAAGGTGTCACAGTTATTTCCAGAGGAAACAATAGCCTGGGGGTGGTGGGTGGGGTTGCAGTTTGGTGTTGTGGAAAGAATGGAAAAACTCTGAACTTAGACAGACTTGCTTTTGATCTCTGGCTCCTTCTGTCTTGGCTGTGACTTTGCATAAGTGGTTCGCTATTTTCATCTGTGAGGTGCACATAATCCATACCACATAGGGTTATTGTCAGACAACATATACGCCCCAGAGTAGGTCTGACAGCTATTCGTATCCTAATCTAGTCTCTCTCTGTGGTCTCTTTGCTTCTTCGCATATCCCTTCGCCTCTCAGAAACATAGCAAGTGCAAAGTACTCTGAGTCAATCCCCAGGTGAAAAGCACTGACTTAGAAAGACAGATATTAAAAAAAAAAAGATGGCAATGATAGATAAACTTAATGAAGGATACAAAGGATTCATGTCTTGAGTCTCTAGAGGGAAAAAGGCTGCTCAAGAATGAGCCAGGAAATTCTAAAAAGTTGCAGTCTTGACTGTGTGATCACAGTTCACTGAGAATTAAAAGAACAAAATCAGTGTTTAAAAAACACCAGTCTTGAAAGAGCAAGTTCAAGAGAAGGAGAAAGGAAATAAACACAGTTAAGAGTTTCTCTATTACAAGTAATAGAAAACCTGTTACTAGCTAGATTCAATCCAAAAGAAATTTATTAAAAAGTCTAGGCATCCCTTCTTTGAGGTATGGCTTGATCAAGGAGTTCAAATGATGTCATGGGACCTGGTTTCTCTCCATCTCTCCACTCCCTCTTGTTTATGCTGAGCTCATTCTCACACAGTGTGCTCGCCCATCATGATAGCCAGATGGCAACAGTGGTTCCAAATTCATACATGGCCATGTCCAAGTTCTGCATGAAGTGGAACACAGCTCACCCCACAGTCCTAGTAAACATTTCATTGGCTGAATTCTGTCAGATGGCCATTCCTGAGCTGATCACTGTGGTGAGGGAATGTAATGCTTTGACTGGTTAGGTCTGTATCACAGGCCCACTCTGCAGAGCAGGGCAAGGGTCTAGTGAACACTGCTCTTCAAGGACTGTGAGTGGGTAAGGTGGATCCCCAGAAGGAATCAAGTATCATTACGGAAAAAAGATAGACCGGATACTGGAGGATCAAAAAGAGCAAATGTCCTTTTTGGCAGGTGTGAGTAGACACTGTCAGGAAAACCAGAATGCCAGATCTGATCAATCATTTTTAAAGTCAAGGATAAAGGTCTTTTTATGAAATTTAGAAGAAAAAGAAAACTGAGAATAAAAGACTCACTGCTTGGAATAAAGCAGTGAGTTTTTAAGAATAGATCCAAATTTGGTCTTTTTTTTTTTTTTTCACTTTTACCATTTGTTTCAGCTTTTTCACACTGAAGTCAGCGCAGATAGTCCGCACACTCCTTGCTATTTGAAATTTACTGAAGTTTTATTTGTGACTTGGCATATGATTAATTTTGTAAATGTTAGAGGCACTTGACCAAAAAAAAAAAAAGATTCTCTGCAGGATATAATTCCTATATTGACTAAGTCAGCTGTTAATGATATGGTTTGAATTTCTGATTGCTTGATTAAATTTGTCTTCTTGATCTTAAACATAGATTGAAAGCAGTATCTTAAAGTCTTTCACCATCATAGTGCTTCTGTCAGTTTCTCCCCACACTTCTGAGAGTTGATGCTTAATATATTTCAGTGTTATGTTCCATTAAAGTTCATGAACCAGGCTATGACTTCATTATTGATCATGACTTTCATCAATATCAAATGACTGTCTTTGCCCTCTTCAGTGCATTTTGCCTTGAATTTTACACCGTGCATTAGCCATGCTACCTTTTTTCTTTGGGTTCCCATTTTCCTAATATATTTATATTTTGAGCCCAAGAGCTTGGGCAAGTTGGCATTATGTCTGTCAATAATGGATAGAACAGAATTCTTCATCTCCTGTTTGGCTTTTCTTTTTTTTAAAAAAAAAAACTCATGAGGAAATCACAAGCATAGAATGGAAGTATGAGACGGGTGGAAAAGTTATGAGCACTCATCTGGCTGCTTAAAAGGTATTCTGTGCTCCAGGCTGAAGAGTGAGCTCACAGCCCTGGGGACACTTGCAGGGATGTCACTGAGCCACTGTCTCTCTCTTTGATAAATCATGGGTGGCGAGTCTCCCTGAAGATAGGTGAAGGGTGTACACTGTTTGGTTTCTCAAAGGGGAGAAGAATGGAATTTCTGAAACTACAGACCAGCACACTTTTCTCCATGCAATATATGAAGATGGATTAGTACATGGTGTGATTTGTACTTAGAAAAAGAAGTGGGGATCCTTGGGACCCAGCATGGAATCACCAAGAACAAATCTTGTCAAATAACATAATTTCTCCCTTTGACAGTTTTATAAGACTTGAGTAAGCTGTTTTTAAACTTGACATATGAAATAGAAAAAAGTAATAACAATGAACTCAAGTGTATCCATCTCCCAGGTGCAACAATTTTCAACTCACGCTGAAACTGTTTCACTCTCAACCACATCCTCTCTATTTTTAAGCAAATTCTAGACACAACAGAATTTCATTTATAAATACTGTACTGTGACTAAAAAAAAACAAAAAGCTTATAACCACAATACCAGTGTGATATACTAGTTATCTATTACTGGGTATTTCAGCAGAGGTAACAACTGCAGACGGACTCTGGTAGTGCCATACAAACAGTAAGCACTTGGCTACTAGTGACAAGATTGGTAGTTCATACCCCCCTCCGTGGGTGGCTATGAGTCAAAACCAACTTGACAGCACCTAACAAAGGTGCTACCACTGCTACAGATACCATCCATAGGCATAGGGGACATTGGGAAAGAGACTAGGGTGACGCAATCTAGAACTGCAGAGCTGGGCTCAACTTTGGAAGTGGCAGCAGCTGGCTACTATTGATTCCTCTGAGGGGACATGATGAATGGTCAGTGCTCTTGAAATGGTGACAGAATCCAGCAAATGAGCAGCAAGGGACAAGTTACTTTTCCCTTCTTGTGCCTTCCAGTCTCCACTTGGCATCCTGATTGGCAGAGCCTAGCATGGAGCCAACTGGCAAAGGAGAAAGATGCTTTGCAGAGTGCTAGCCTCAGCATCCCAGAGCTGAGTATCAGTAGAGGGGGCAAGGGACGGAGGGAGCTTGGAGTTGAGCGATGACAGCTGAATAGCCTGCACCTCTCTTCATAGGCAGTCTTGTGTGCTTCCTAATCAGGGATGTACAACATTTGGATGATTCTCTGTCTCTCTTTAGCATTTTGAAGTTTACAGAGAAGAACTGTGCAGAAAGTACAGCATCTTTCCCTTTACCACTTCTCCCCCTTGTACATAATTTGTTCCATTGTTTCCTTCCTTCTTGTGGTAACTCGTGTTACCGATGATGAACCAATATTCATACGTTATTATTAACTGAAAGAGCCCTGGTTTGGTGCAAAAGCTTAAGTGCTTGGCTGCAAGCTGAAGTGATGGTGGTGGTTCCAGTCCATCTAGCAGCTCTGTGGGCAAAAGATCTGATGATCTGCTCCTATAAAGGCTAAAACCAAAAGCAAATCAGTTGCCACTGAGTCAATTCCAACTCATAAGGACCCTACAGGATAGAGCAGAGCTGCCCTGTAGAGTTTCCAACAAGTGCTTGGTAGATTCGAACTGCCGACCTTTTAGTTAGCAACCATGGCACTTAACCACCATACCACCAAAGGTTTCTAGCCTAGAAAACTCTATGGACAATTCTGCTGTGTCATGTGGGGTTGCTATGAGTTGAAATGGACTTGATGACACCTGACAGCAATGACAGCATCATTAACTAAAGTCAGCAGTTCACATTAGGATTCACTGTCTGTTATACAGTCCTGTAGGTTTTTATGAAGGCGTTTAACACCATGTGTCTACCATGGTGGTTCTCCTTTGATGTGATGTCAACTGTCAGGGATGTAACTGTGTCCCCCCAAAAATGTGTGTAGCCATTCCCAATATTTTATAATTATCCTTCATTTTGTGGTTTTCTTTTGCTGTAAATCCTAATCTCTGCTTGTGGTTAACAGAGTAGATTATGTTAGAGTGGATTAGGGTGGGATTGTAATACCTTTCCTAAGGTCACCTCCTAGCTCCAATGTAAAGGGAGTTCCCTAAAGTGTGACTTGCAGTACCTTTTATCCTTTCATCCTGTAGAGATAGAAGGAAAGGGAAACAAGCAGAGAGTTGGAAACCTCATAGCATCAAGAAAGCAGCATGGGGAGTAGAGCACATTCTTCAGACCTGAGGTTCTTGTGCCAAGATGCTCCCTGACCAAAGGCTGATGCAACACAAGGATCTTCCTCCAGAGCTGATAAAGAGGGAAAGCCTTCCCCTGGTTTGAATTCAGACTTGTAATCCACTGGACTGGGTAAGAATATACTTTTCTTTGCTAAAGCCATCCACTCGTGGGTATTTTTGTTAGAGCAGTACCAGATGACTAAAATGTCAACCATTGAAGATGATGACCTTGATCTGTTAATTCATTTGGTATTACAAAATCAGCAAAGTATCCAATAAAATGTGTAATGATATCATGTGGACAAAATAGCAAAGAGATGAATTGGTATCTGGGTGGAGTGGTAAATTTATTTAGATGAACATACACAGTGTTGATGAATGGCTTAATGTCCACCTGGAGGAAGGTTTCTGGATTTGTGTCCTTGACTGTGCACTGTTGACTGTGGACTTGAATGAAGACAAAGGGTATGAAGGGGTCATTCAAAGGTATTTGTGGAGGGCAGTGTTGCTGAATATTTTTCACATCACTGCAGTCACAGAAATGAATATTTGTATACTCCATTGGAGAAATCCAAGAGATTGCTGGCAGCTCGAGTTGACTGGTCTGGAATTTGGCCATCGCAGGCCCTGTCTACATCTGGTATAAGTACAGAGGAGATCAATCAACATCTGGGGTATTCCTAAAATCTATTCACTGCTTACTAGCTGGGAAGCTCCAGTCTAAAGAGGTAGAGATAGTCAGAATTCTACTGCAAGTGGCAGCCAAGCAGCTCCATGAGACATGCAAGGGCAAATGGGAAGTGAAGTGACCATTTAATTATTTGCTGGGTTGATGCCTAGTTTTCTAGTAAACAGCTCTCTGATAATCTGGGTCAGACTACACAGTTTAAGCTCAAGATTTAAGCAAAGAGGGGAGGGAGATTTCCCTCCCTCTAAGTTCAAACCCTTGTCTGCTTGGTCTGCTTGTCTGCTCTGATATCCCCAGGCGGTACAAATGCTTAGCATGCCTGGCTGCTAACCAAAAGATTTGAGGTTCAGTTCTTTCTAGAATCCAGGAAAAAGGGCCTGGCAATCTAATTTTGAAAAATTAGCCACTGGAAACCCTATGGAGCACAGTTCAGCCTCAACACACACAATATCACTGTAAGCCTGACTTGATCACAGTTGTTAACTGGTAAGCCCAAACCCATGCAGTTGCCTGAAACCCAAAACCAAATGTTCTAAGACGTATTTAGAATTTAGCCCTTTCTCACTCAAGGGAGAGCTTCTTTTTCTCTAGCTTAAATGAAGTGTGACGAGCACCAAAGACAGCAAGAGATTCTGGCCTCGTCCCATAATGGGCCCAGGGTGGGAGCAAGTAGGTAAGGAGACCCTAGGCTGACTTGCTGATGTGATGGCATGGACTGAAAAGGAAGAGCAAAGAGGTAATTCAGCCTGGGTAACATTTTGCAATGCTTGGTGATTCTGGCCACAGTACGTGTGGCCCATCATTGCTTGGAATCTGTATCCTGATTTTCATCTTTTCTTTTTTGGATGTGTATGATGGGATGAACTAGCAACCTATTGCCACTCACTAGTTATTCCAATTTAGCAGCCTAGAACAACATACATTTATTACCTTCCCATTTCTGAGGCTTAGTCTGGGTAGTCTTGGCTCATGGTCACTCACTAAATTGTGTTCAAGATGTCAGCTTGGGCTGCTGTCATCTGAGGCTTGACAGAATCTGGAGGGTCTACTCCCAAGTTCATGTGACTGTTGGCAGAGGACTCTGGTTCTTTGCTGTGTGGGTCTGTCCATGGAACTGTTCATGGCATGGTATATAGAATACAGAATGTCACTTTTGTATTTTACGGGTCATATTGACCAATCCTGATACACCGTGGCGGGAGCTACACAAGGGTGTGGATGCTGAGGAAAGGACTACACAAGAGTGTGGAAACCAAGAGGCAAGAATCACTGGGGGCCATTTTGGAGGCTGGTTATGACAAGTAATCAGTAGGCCAAAGGGGAGACCGTATCACTACTGTAGAGCCCAAGAAGGATCCAGAAGGCCCATTAAACTGGCATAAGACAGGGTTGTAAGAGGCTTGATGAATTCTTCTTATGATGGAACCACACATCTAAAAAGATCTTGATGAGCTTGAATGATGGAACAAACCTAGCAAAGTGAGATTTAATAGCAATGGTAAGAGGACCCATTTGTCCAAGCGGGGCATTCACAACAGTACTAAGAGAAGAGGTAGGTAGCAGTGGTAGCAATAGGAAAATGACCTAGGGGTTTGAGTGGAAGTAGGGTCCTTAAGAATCAACAGTGTAGTGCAGCTGCAAAACTGTTGCCGGGTCTGGCTTGGGATAATAGAAGAGCAGAGAGGGGACAGTTCTGTTCCACTCCAGGCTGGTCTGCTACCGTGGGAGTGCTGAGTTCCACTGGATGCCAGGATGTAGATTAACTGGAGCAGATTGAAAGGTGGAGGCCCAGGATAGCCAAGAGACAGGAAACATCATCTTAAGGAATGAGAGGGGGCGCATGAGGTATAGCTTGGAGAAGAGACAGCCTGTGGGGATACGAGAACTGTTTCTGTTTTCAAGAGGGATTCAGCGTGTTCTTTCTGCCTAAAAGTCCCAGAGATGGAAGACAGAAAGGTGGAATAAAAGAAAGTGTTGCTGAATAATTCAAGCCATTCTAGGATGGAAAGGCGTGCCCGGGGAAGTCATGAACATGTAGTAATTGGATATGCGTTATGAACTGAGGCTGGGAGGTTGTGCAGACAGTGCACGCATTGTGTAGGGAGTTAGGTAAGATGACTTCTATGCTTCCTATCTGACCCTGACTTTTTTCCTTTGTTGTTATCTCAGTGTTCCTCCTAGGACCAGAGGAATTCAGGGAAGATTCTGCCTTGCAGCCCTGCAAGGGGTGGACCCCTGGGCTTGGAGGGGCATCCTAGAGGTAAGAAAAAGGGAAGGAATTTGGAGCTAGAAGGGCATTAGCCAGTGAGGCAGGAAAAGACTACCCAGGGGTTCCCTTCCATGGCCGTGGGCCTCTCCCCTAGCCCACATTATCCTGTCAGGAAGGAAAGCTTCCCCCTTAATCCAGTCAGAACATGGAATAAGCTATCTTGGCCAATGTCTCATCACTAACCCCTGATGAATACTCCTCACGTCTGTGCTCTTCAAAAGCTTCTCAGAGGCCTGAGCGTACCCTAAGAGTGTCCCTCATTGGCTTGGTCACAAGAAGAGGCCACTAGGCTGGGGATGAAGTTGTGAAGACCCATGGTGTGAAGATGAGTTTTGTGGTGTAGTTGGTAGACCTGCCCCTCCCAGTGAAAGGATGATGTGGCCTAAGGGGTACTTGTGCTTGGCCTAGAAGAAGAAAGACCCTCTCCCTCCTCTGAGTTAGTCACATTTGCCCTTTGTTTGGACAGTGAAGGGACTCCTGCCATGGTGGCCATGCGGCTGCTCCCTCCTCACTTCCTAGCTCTCGTCATCCTCGTACATTTGATGGGGCTCTGATCATGCCTGTCTTAATACGCTACAGGCATTTGCTATAGACCCAGGTAGCATTACCCAGGACTCCCCCAACTCCGTATGTTGCTTGATGATGCTGGGAAGTTCTCCTGTCACTCTCCCAATCACTCCACTTGCAAAGTTGCTGTTGGGACTTGCTCTTTGAGTAGGCTGGAAGCACAAAGATGACATGAAATACTGAGAAAACATCATTTATTCACGCATTTAATGTATCCACTGCCAAATCATCCATCCAACCATTCCGCTTTCATGAATTTATATACTGTTATTTCCTGCTTTTCAACAGTCAGCTTTATGTCACTTCACTTTTATGAAAGACCTACCTTAGTACCTATCTACCTGTCTTTGCTAACTGAGAGAAACCCAAAGAGGATTTTCGCTTTTACCAAAAAGGTAAAAAGCAGAAACAGCGCTCAGTGTTACTTTTACATCCAGACATTCAAGAGGCAGCACACCCCCGGGGCAGCAAGAGTGACATCGCCAAGCTTCTAACCCAGGCGCTATGCTCAGGATGCCAGCAACAAGTCGTCAGAGCTTTGCCTTGTGCCTGTGAAGCTACACAGTACGTATAACATTTCTACTTTATGTAAGCTGCCTATCTAGCACATCACTCCTGTTTTTACTATATGTTAGTGTTAGTTTATGTATATTTGGCAGAGTATTTTTTAAGTTTAGAAATATTTAAATTTTCTCATATAAATTAATGGTAACTGCTTCTTTGATTTACACCTTTTCAGCTTATGAAAGGTTTCATAGGAATGCTCTAGTTTTGGATAGTGGGGAAACCTGTACCTGTGAGGCCACTCATCAGTCATCCATGCATCTGTGCAGCCAGCTATCATTTATTCATCCATCCACCCATCCATCACCCAGGTATCCATTCATCCAGTCACTTGTTCACATGTCATCTATGAATCTATACTCCACCCACACAATTGTCAACTACCCATTTATCCATCATCCACTATCTATCATCTGTGGTGGACACTGTGATGTGATGCTCATATTCCACTGCAGTGAAGGACTTGTTGCCCACCTGCTAGGAGTGCTGGTGGCCAAAAGCCTTCAGCTGTCCTCTGCTTCAGGAATTATAGCAGCTGCAAAGAGCTGTCTTGCCCAAGGTCACACCCTTTCCTGAGGCAGCCTACATCCAATACTGATGGATGTGGGCATATGAAAGCCTGACCATTTGGGCCCATCAGGACAACTCTGAAGGCTACTCTTTCACCAGAACCCCGTGTAGGGTCAGCTAAGTCTATTGCTAAGCCTGCTTTACAGCTTCTCCCTTTGCACAGTCCTCTTCCTTTCCCTCCCCGCCACAGGTGTTGACCTCAAGGCATTGCTTAGTAAACATCCTCTACCCTAAAGCCTGGCTTAGGGTCTGCTTCCTGAGAAACTCACCCGTGACTATGGCGTAATCCTTTCATCCATGAACGCATTCTTCCACTTACAAATCCATCCATTTACTAAACAAACATGTGCCCTAGTTTACTACATGTATGAGAGTTGGCTGTTATAGGGGATGTGAATGTGAATCTAACATGGGTCCTCTCCGCAAGGAGCTCACAATCCAATAGGAATGGTTAGATCTTTCCATCAGTAGCTTAAAGGAGACAGGCTAAGGAGATCAGGGCTAGCTTCATGGAGGAGTTGGTACTTAGATAGGTCGTGAAGGACACAGGGGTGGGAAATAGAATTTGGTTACGCAGAATCGGGAGGGAAATAGCTGTGTAATAAAACAGCCTGTGCAAGGGCAAGCAGAGTGCAAAGCAAGAATTCTCTACCTGAAGGGAAGAGACAGGTGTGACAGCTGGGAACAGCTGGACCTTGGATGACCTCGTGACCACCCCTTCCTCTGCTCCACACCATTCCCTCCCCACACAGAGCCCTTCCTTTATGCCTAGTTCTTCCTCCCACCTGCCTGCCCCTGTTTATCCCCACAGGAAGCCTGGCTTGGTCACCAGCCAAAACCTTGCAGCCTGGTCACGGGGGGGGGGGGGGGGGGGGGGATTGAAGGCCACAGCAGAGAGGAGGGCAGGATGCTTTCCTGGAGGCAGGGGAAGAGGCAGTGCATGCTTGGCAGGCTTTTTCATCCAAGGCTGCTTGCTCCCCAGAAGGCTGCTTCCTCCACCTCACTTTTGGATTCCTAAGAAACCAGATGGGCCCAGCTGGTTGGTAACAGTCATGTGCTAATGAGGCCAAGGTTGCAGCGTGACCCCTGGAAGCTTTCTGTGCAGAAAGGCTGTTCACAGATCACTGACCCAGGCACAGATGGTAACCTTGACTTTGGATAGGTATGTAGCCCCTGGCCCCTGTTGCTGACAGAGGCCTGAACCTGATCACAGGCAGAGTTCAGCAATCGGCTGCTGCATGAGCCACAAACACCGATCAATCAATTAATCAACCATCTGACAGCTCTAAATGGCAGAACTTCTAGAGCTGCTGAGGGTTGCTTGAGGACCAGGGATCGTGATGGCATTGCTTTGGGGGCTCTGCACTGTCTGAAGCACCGACCCACTGCTGTTGAGTGGATTCTGACTCGTAACAACACTATAGGACAGCTTAGAACAGCCCCTTGCATTAAGACTGCCACATCTTTCTGACTGAGCAGTTGGTGGATTCAAATCACAAACCTTTCAGTTAGCACCTTAACCACTGTGCTACCAGGGCATCTTTGCACCATCACCCAAACCAACCAACCAACCAACCAACCAACCAAACTCATAGTTGGCAAGTTGATTCCTACTGATAATGACCCTATAGGACAGTGTAGAACTGTGCTGTAGAGTTTCCAGGGAGTGCCTGGTGGATTCAAACTGCCAAGCATTGAGTTAGCAGCTGTGGCATATAGCCACTATGCCACCGGAGTTTCCAACCAGAAGTGAGATATTTGGGGCTGCTGACTTTTGCTCACTTCAATAAGGACTTTCTGTAATTAAAAGGGCTTCTCTTTTAGGCAGTGTGTTGCCACTGGAAGAAGTGTCTGATGGGTAGGTGTTGGATAATCTGTCAAGGTTACAGACAGCAGATTCTTGCAGTGAGTGGGGCCTCCCTAGGATACACCATTTACTGACTGTGTGACCTAGGGTCAATGACTTGCCTTTGCAGATAATCAGTCTCCTCATCCGTATAATGGGGATAAAGATGCATGCACTTCATGGCCCTCTAGCGGGTGCTTGATGAGAGCATATATGTGAAGTTTTGAGCATAGTGGTCAGGGTGTACTCACTCAATACACTGTCACAAAGGAAAAGAGAGCCACTGCTGTCCAGTCAATTCTAACTCACAGTGACCCTATAGGACAGAGCAGAACTGCCCCATAGAGTGTTCAACCCTATAAATCTTTACAGAAGCAGACTGCGACATCTTTCTCCTGTGGAGTGGCTGGTGGGTTCCAACTGCTGACTTGTTGGTTAGCAGTTGAGTGCTTTAGCCACTGCACCACTAGGACTCCTTCAATACACTGTAGATACCTTAATTATTGTTTGAAGACTCAATGGCCCTTGGCTTGGCAAGACTATTCACAGAAGGAGAGGTGTTGACATTTTTGTTTAGACATTTGGGAAAGGGCACAATGAATCCTGCACTTCCTGTAGGTATTCCACGTTAGGGGATAGCTCTGGGGCCTAGGGAAAGAGGCAGCTGCAGACGCCAAGGGGCTTGTTTTCTGCCCTGTTCGTATAGTGCTCTTCTCACAACTATATGACCCTCTTGGACTTTTCTCCTAGGAAATGAGAGGAGCTGGGAGCCTAGCCATCTGTAGGGAATATCAGGCAACACTTTGCTTCCCCTGTTCCTCAGGCAGGATTAATGCCATTCTGCAGCCTCAGCGAGAATCTGGGCTGCTCTAATGGTTGCCATGGCAACCCCTGCAGGGAGGAGCAGGGCGGGCCTGACTTGGGGATGAGAAGCCTGAGTTTCCAAGGCAGAGCTGCACACTTAGGATCTCTGGTGGAGGAGGGGACAGGGTGCCCAGCCCAGCCTCCTTGAGACTAAGGACCCCTCCCCTCAGAGATGCTGAGGACATAAGCCATCCCACCCCATCCTGGAGTCCTCTAAGCTGCCTGGCTCTGTCCTTCGCCAGGGCGTGCCTACTATCCTCTGAGACCTCACAAGGATTTCTCTAGTTCCCCCATAGCAGCTTTACTCCATGCCCCATAGATCCCCTGGCTCGCAGGAAGCAGGCTGTCCCTGCCATCCCAGAAGGAGCCTAGGCATTCTTCTCCCTGAGGCCAACAAAGGCTTCGTGGTAGACAGACGGCCACTAGGGGAAGATTGCAGTCTCTGTGGCACACTGGTGGGAGAGATGTTTGGGGGCACGTGACCAGCTCAGCACTGTGAATATCACCCCACATAGGTGGGTTTGGGTTGACTTTGACTTTGTTCTTTGTATTATTCCGTAGTTTCCTAATCATCTAAAATAAGCATATCTACTTGTAGAACAAGGAGCCTTTGTGTTGCAGTGGTTAAGTGCTTAGCTGCTAACTTAGGTCAGTGGTTTGAACTCACCAACTGCTCTGAGGGAGAAAGATGTGGTACTCTACTTCTGTAAAGATCACAGTCTTGGAAATCATATGCGGCAGTCCTACTTTATCCTATAGGTTTGCTATGAGTCAGAATTGACTTGATGGCAATGGGTTTTACTCTTAGAATAATTATAATAAGCTGCTAATATGACCTTCATGCCCCAGACTTGGATTGCCTTTTTGGCTTACCTTCTAGTCACCTCTAGGTCAGGTAAAGGGAGCAATATTGATACAGGTCTGAGCATGACCCATTACTCCTTCTGAGGAGCCGGGGAGGAGGCAGAACATAATAGATGGTATGGACTTCACAGCCAGGCAGTTCTGGCTTTGGTCCAGGTTTCACTGTTAAACTGTTGTGTGACTCTAGGAGAATTACGTAACCTTTCAGAAACTTAGTTTACTCATGTACAAAACATAGCTAATAAGACCTATCTCAAAGGGTTCTTGTGAATATTAAAAGTGTTAATTTATTTTCTGTGCTCAACACTATGTCTGACACAGTAAGAACTTTGTAAATGGTATCTCCTATCTATAAGGGGGTAAAGAAATGGCTGTTTTATAAAAACAAATACATAAAATCTTGCATGAAAATCTCTGTTCAGATATGTGCCTGAAGCCTTGAGATTTGACTTCAAGGGCAAGGTCTTGGCAGGGGTCAGAGGTTGTTCTTTTCCTGTGTGTACGGATGTATGGTGCCCTCATCAGGCTGTGATGGTGTGTGTCTGTGGATGGTGTTGGACTGTGACAGAACATCTCTGTAGCAGCTCTGTTGACACCTACCACTGCATCATGTCAATTGGACCCACAGCTTCATGAGCAGGAAATGTGGGTGGGGGGAATGAGACCTTCCATGCATACTTTAAATTTCAAAGGCTAGGTAGGAACAGAAAACAACACTTGAACAAACAATGACAGGAAGATTTTGAAATTTGATGAAAGTTATGTACTCATGCCTTTAAGTAGTATAATGAATTCCAAACAGAATACATATGCACGCGCGCGCACACACACACACACACACACACGCATGCTCATGCCAGGGCGTATCATAATTGTATGAAATATGATATAATATGGTATTTCTGAAAACCAGTAATACAGAGAAAATCTTAAGAGTCTAGAGAATAACATCAAAGGGACAGAGATAAAACTATCATAGATTTCTCCTCAGGAACTATATAAGTCAGAAGGTAGTGGAAACTGTGTTAACTGAGAATTATATATCCAGTGAAAATATTCTTCTGAAAGGAGCACAAAATAAAATATTTTTCAGTCATGCAAAGCTGAGACCTGCACAAAAAGAAGTGTTAAGGGAAGTTCTTCAGATAGAAAGAATATTAGATGCAAAACTGTATTCACATAACATGGTAGAAATGACAAAATGTGGGTAAATATAAGAGATTTAAAATATTTAAACATTTCTTTAAAAGATAATTTGTACAATGGGGTTTATAATACATGTAGAAGTATATGGCTAGTAGTTTAAAGTCCAGAAAGGGGAAAATGGAAGAAATGTTTAAGCTTTATTCAACAAGTTAAAGATGCACATCTTAAACTTAACAATCACTAAAAATAAAAGACAGAGGTATAAGGAATAAACCAATGGAGATAAAACGGGGTACTAAAATACTCAATCCAAAAGAAGGCAAGGAAAGAACAATAAAGAACAGATAGGATGAAGGGAAACAATTATCAAAATAGTAAACTGAAACTAAACATGTCAGTGATTAGAATTAAATGTAAATGGTTAAACATTTTATTAAAAGACAGAGATTGTCACATAAAATGGATTATATAAAAAACTCATTTTAGATATGAAGATATGTTGTTGTTAGGTGTCGTTGAGTTGGCTCTGACTCATAACTACCCTATGTGCAACACAGCAAAACAATGCCTGGTGCTGTGCCATGCTCACAATCATTTTTATGCTTAAGCACACTGTTGCAGTCACTGTGTCAGTCCATTGTTAAGGATCTTCCTCTTTTTTGCTGACCCTCTACCTCATCAGTCATGATGTCCTTCTCCAGGGATTGAGCTCTCTGACAACGTGTTTAAAGTATGTAAGATACAGTCTCACCATCCTTGCTTCTAAGAAGCACTCTGGTTGTACTTTTTCCAGGATAGATCTGTTTGTTCTTTTAGTAGTCCATGGTACATTCAATATTCTTCTCTAATGCCACAATTCAAAGGAGTCAATTCTTCTTCTGTCTTCCTATGGAGTGTTCAGTTTTTGCATGCATATGACATGATTGAAAATACTGTGGCTTAGGTTCAGTGCACCTTAGTCTTCAAGGTGACGTCTTTACTTTTCAACATTTTTAAGAGGTCTGTTGCAGCAGATTTTCCCAGTGAAATGAGTCTTCTGATTTCTTGACTGCTACTTCCATGGGCTTTGATTGTGGAACCAAGTAAAATGAAATATGAAGACACAGATAGCTTAAAAGTAAAAAAATAGGAAAAGATACACCATACATTAATCATAAGAATGCTAGCATAGCTGTATTAATATCAGACAAAGTAGCTAACAGAACAAAGAATATTACCGGATAACAAGGAACATTTTATGATTAGAAAGAGGTAAGTTCATCAAGAACAAATAATGCTAAATGTATATGTACCTAATAACAGAGCTTCAAAATACATGAATCAAAACTAATAGAACTAAAAGGAGAAATGAACCAATCACTATTGTGGTTGGAGATTTCAATATTCTTTCAGTAGTTGATAGAACACATAGATAGAAAATCAGTAAAGATACGAAGACCTCAACAACACTTTCAACTAACTTAGTGGACATTTCTAGGAACACCTGGCCCACCAAAAACAGAATCTACATTATTTTCAAGTTCACATGGTATACTCACCAGGATATAAAAGGCCATAAAACAAGACTGAATAAATCTAAAATGATTGAAATTATAGTGTATGTTTTCTTACAACAGAAGAAATCAATAGCAGAAAAGTATCTTCAAAATCCCCCAAGTAATTAGGAAGCAAATAGTTCTTGGGTCAGAGAAGAAATGAGAGAAATTATAACTATTTTGAACTGAATGAAGACAAAAACAAAGCATAATAAAATTTGTGGGATGCAATGGAAGCTTAAAGAGAAATCCAGAACTTTAAATGCTAATGTCAGGAAAAAAACCAAAAACCTTCAATCAGTTATCTGTTTCCATCTTAAAGAGCTAAAAAAAATTAATTTAACACAAAGTAAATGGAAGAAATAAAATAATAATCAGAAGAGAAATCAATGATGTAGAAAACAAACAATAGAGAAAACCAATGAAATGCAAGGCTTGTTATTTGATAAAAATCAATAATATTGATAAACCTCTAGCTAGAGTGATGAAGAAAAAAAACAAAAACAGAAAAAATCAAAAGATGAATTACTATTATGAGGAAAGAAAGAGATGTCACTTCAGAGTCTATAGACCTTAAAAGTATAATGAGGAAAAACAAAAAACTCAGCAGTTTAACCAAACACTGGTGTCATTCTGATTAAAATCAGGATGACAGAGGATTGCTACTGTTATTTAAAATTATTTTGGAAATTCTTGCTAATTCAAGGTGCATGAACAAGGATTAGGTTAATACAAATGTGGAAAGGAGGAAATAAAACTTACTATATCTAAAAAATTAAAGTACAATAAAGATAAATTATAAACAACTTCATACCAATAAATTTGACAACCTAGATGGAATGAGCAAAGTTCTTGAAGGACACAAACTACCAAAGCTCGTGCAATAAGAATTAGATCACTTGAATAACCCATAGCTATTGAAGAAAGTAGTTTTTAACTTAAAACTTTCCTACTGGAAAAACTCCAAGTTTAATAAGCGTCTCTGGGCAATTCAATCACATATGTAAGTAAGAAATAATACCAATCCTACTTATTTTCAGAATTTGGGGACTGACAGGCTCCAGAGGGATAAACGATGTCTGCTATATGCTTTTGGAGTCTCTGGATGGTGCAATGGTTAAAGCACTAGGCCACTAGCCTGAAGGTTGGAGGTTCAAGTCCACATAGAAAGAAAGAAAGGCCCGGCAACCTACTTCAGAAAAATCAGCTATTGGAAACCCTTTGCGGCACAGTTCTGCTCTGAAACACACACTGTCTCTAGGAGTCTTAGCAGTGATAGGTATTGTCTGTGGAGAACATATGAGTGTCAGAAGGGAATTCACTACCACTTCCAGATGAAGGTATTAATATTAGTGTCCAACTTACAGCAGCAGACTTTTCCAGAGAGAGGAACGCTCTTGTGCTATCCTGAGAACTCCAGGCCAAGCCAGGAGATCTGGGCCAGAAGTCCTTGCCCAAGCCTTCCAGAGAGAAGATTCCCACGGTCACTTGGTTCTCTCTTACTGACCTTTCCTTGTATTTGTACTGAGGGAAGGGAAGCCTGTTTGGAACAGAGGACTCTTTGCCCTCTCCTGCTACTTGTCCTTCAGTCCTGGGGACAGCATCACAAAAATGGAATGAGCACGGTTTTCTCTGTCCTCCAGGCCTGGGGAGGCGTTGGGAACATTTAGGCGCTACAGCCCATACCCAGAGTCACTGCTCAGCTCAGTCTTCATCTTCTGATGCTCTCCTGCCCTCGGACAATGCCAAAGTATCCACTAAGCTGGTGTGGGCACTGTGATTTCCAAGCCAGCAGGACCTCGCCTCTTTCTCCTTGGCATCAAGTGTTTGAAATAGATCACACAGACCCTTGTAGGTCATGTTGGGTGGGCAATAGGAAGTCCGTGGAGGACTTGAAGTGACCATTTAAAGCTTAAGAGTTTGCAAGCCACTTGGAAGCTGGGTGTCTGTGTACCTGGTATTTAATTTACGTAAATCTCAGTTTTCTTCTTCTGTAAAGTGGGAATGACTTCAATCTGGTCTTGAGACATTGTTGGAAGAATGGGCAGCATGATACACACATAGGCACAGAAAGGTGCCTGAAATCTAGCAGACATCTGGCAAATGCAACTCCTCTCCCTCTCTGGACCTCAGTTTCCTTTCCCTGAAAGTGAAAGGGTAGGGCTTGGTGGTCTTTGTGGCCCCATCCAACTGGAACATTGTCAGTGTTAACGAAAGGAAGAAGAATGCTAAAGTTAAGACGTTAGGAACATTACTTCAAAATGAAGATAAAGCATCTCAGAAATTGTGTTGTAAATCATTGCTGAAATAGGATTCCATTTATAAAATTCAATTTGATTGCAATTTTCTCAGGAACACACACTTACTGTACAGAGTAAGGTCAACCTGTGAGTAGCACTCTCTCCTGCAGACTGTCTCCTGTACCTCAGCCCAGGGGGCTGGGACAGCTTTGGGGCATTGTCCAAGGGTGGTTGCCTGGGCCCCTCCATATGAGAGCTCACTCCCCCTGATTGGATCAGCACTAAGCACTGGGCCTGGCAGGGTGGAATCAGGAGACAAACCTGCCAGATGATGTAGGTCCTGGAATTTCAAGGGGTTGTCATGAATCCTGGGGCCTAGTACTACCGATTCCTGTGGCAGAAGGAGCAATATGGCGTCCCTGGGTGGTGCAAACAATTAATGTGCTTGGCTATTAACTGAAAGGTTAGAAGTTCGAGTCTACCCAGAGGCATCTTCAAAGAGAGGCTTGGTAGTCTACTTCTGAAAAATCAGGCATTAAAAATCTTATGGAGCATAGTTCTACTCTAACACACACGGGATCACCATGAGTTGGAGTCAACTGGATGCCACTGTTTTAGGGAGTCCCTTAGTTACCTACTAAGTTATCTGTTATAACAGAAATACTACAAGTGGATGACTTTAACAAAGAGAAATGTATTCTCTAGGAGGCTAGAAGTCCAAAACAAGACACCAGCTTCAGGGAAAGGCTTTCTTTCTCTGCCAGCCCTATGGGAGGGTCCTTGCCATCAATCTTCCCTGGTCTAGGAGATTCTCAGGGCAGGAGTCCCAGGTCCAAAGGATACACTGTGCTCCCGGTGCTGCTTTCTTGATGGTGTGTGTTCTCCCTGTCTCTCTGCTTGTTTCTCTCTCTTTGATATCTCAAAAGAGATTGGTTTAAGACACAACCTGATCTTGTAGACTGAGTCCTGCCTTTGTTAACATAACTGCCTCTAGTCCTGCCTCATTAACATCCTAGGATAATCATATCAGGTGACAGGATGGTGGACAAACACAATACTGGGAATCATGGACTAGTGAAGTTGATGCACATATCTTTGGAAGAAACAATTCAGTCATAACAATGAGTAATGCATAAGAATCATCCTACCAGATTGGACTCTGGCATGGTCCAGGGAAAGGCAGATCCACATCATGGCTAATCATGTCACCTTCTCACTGAGCTAGAGGTGGCCTTGGTTTCCTTCTCAGCAATCCTTAGGAGTCTCTCCCCACTGACTGCAGTAGACAGATGAGTCAGCTTCCTAAGTAATCCTATTTCTTCTGATAAAGCAAATTGAAGTCCAAAGAGGGGAAGTGACTTGTCTAAGATCACAAACCCTAATAAGCGGCAGAGCTTGGACTGGAGTTAGGTCTCCTGACTGTGCACTGCCCAGCTGACCCCAGGGCTTTGAAAGGCTATGGGAGATCATCTGATTCCAAGAAGCCATGTGTCATTTCCGTGTTACGGGTGAGAAGACCATGACCCAGGGACACTGATGCACTAGAACTAGCAGGGGCTTCTGGGATTGCAGCCCTGGCTCTGTTCCCTCTCTCTGTTACTAATGATGCTGTCATTTTCCTGGACAGGTGCTTTGCAGGGACTCACCAAGCCCCAGTTTAAGGGCGGGTCCTGAGAAACTTCTCAGGCAATCACTGTATCTGTTTCCCATGGCCATGCAATTGTTTCATGACCGGCTGGTCAGATTGGTTATGGTCAAGGATTAAGGAGACACCATCTTGGGGGCAAGTTCTGGGTGTAATTTGGCTTGTCCCCAGCTAACTATGTGATTTGGGGTCCATTGCTCCTTTCTGAGCCTCTTCTGTCCAAACTTGAAAATTGGGTGTATCAGAGTGGGGAGGGGAATTGGGATGCGAGATCACGGTTTTCATGCTAAGATCTTGGGAAGTCTGGGGACTCCTAGGTGGTATCTCAGGGCCTGGAATGACTCCCACTCTTATTTTACCAAGACCAAGATTTTCCCTTTTCCAGCCTTCTGAGGTAGGTGTGGTTTGTACAAAGGGTTCTGTTAGGAAAATATGTGATGGCCCTAGGGATAACTGACTTCTCAAACACTGTTTACTACCCACCTTTGACATTCCAAAACCCATGGGCCTGCTCAAGAGCTGAGAGTTGCAGGCCGTAGTTGGTCACCATATTACCAGAGAAACACCTGAGTTTGTGCCACCTGCTAGCATGCCAATCACTGGGACAGGAGGTTAGGGTGAATTAAAGACTGTGTGCTAGCTTACACAAAGTGGCAGAGGGGATAGCTCCTCTGAAAATCTGTCCAACCTATTGTTTCACGAAAGGATTTTTAAAGGGTGAGGCTACTTGCTAAGATCAGACATAGGGAATTCAAGGGGTTAGGGAATATGCTTTGAAGAGGAATCTGGGCTTCTTCAATCCTTTTGATCTTTCTAGGCTGTTCGAGCAATAAGGTACCAGGCACCACCTGGGCCTGTAGTCTCACGGGCCATTATCAGTCTTCAGAGACATGAGATTGGGTTCAGGCATAAGTTCAGCCACCTGGAAGGGAAAACTCAAAACAAATCATTGGCCATGGCCTCCCTAGTTTCTTGTCTAAGTCATCAGTTGTTGGCTCGAAGCCCAGTTACCAGCCTGGAGCTCAATTACTGGGGCAGGAGGTACTATTCTTGGCCCACAGTGAAGGTGCTGAATTCTCACCAGTGCTTGTCAAGGCCATGAGTTCTCCTCTTAGTATCACCATCGGGGCCCTATGGAACGTGGGTGTTATGTTTCCCAAGGGAAATTGGGGCAATTGCTTTGTAGCAAAGCTGTGCAGGCTTCCAGCCACCGTTTCCCCCTGTTGCTAGAAGAACTATGCTTTTCAGGCCTCCAGTTTCAACCATCACCCCCATTTAGAAAAAAAAAAAATCACCAACCATTGGGTACCTCCTGTGCTAGGCCAATTGTCTGTCTGAAGTAGACATACCCGTTGAAAAAGAACTTGGTAGCAGGTGCTCAGTGAAGAAAATGTGGAAAATAGAAAAGGGCAGAAACATGTAAAATGCACAGGTGGTTCCGTTAGGGTTAGCCAACCCTGGCAATTTCAGTGAGCTTTGTTGCTTTTTCTCTCTTTCATTCTCTTTGTCCTTGCTTCTTTAAGTAACTCCATCTTTTAATTTGGGCCTCAGTTCAGCTCTTGATTCTCTTCTCTTTTTGGAGAATGCGAGAGAGAGACAACTTACATATGAGAGAAACCATTCTTGCTTCCCTCTTTCCCGTGAGTGGAAGTGACTGTCGGTATCTTCAGAGTAGAGGTAGGTAGAACTTGGGAGTTCTTCATTCTGCAGAGCCATGACCTCAGAAAGCCGTCATCCTCATAGGGAGTCAATATCGTGGAATGTATTAGTCTTTCTACACTTTAGTGTGAGTGAGGAACTAAGTCCCTGTGCTTGGGAGGAATTTGCTTCCCCATTTGGGAAACCCATTCAGGCATCATAATGCAGGAATAAGTGGATGTGAGTGGAAGCTTCTACAGGCAACCTCCAGGGAAGACTGAGGGGGTATGGGTGAAGGCACGGACAGCATCTATTCAAAGACTGTGTCTGTTCCATGCAGCACTGTATGCTTAGGCCTAATGCCCAGCACCATATGTACATAGATGGCACTCAGGAAGTATCTGTAGAATGGACTGAAAAAGTGGAGGGCTGTCTTCAGATGGCATCGGTTCCCAGAGTAGAGAATGCTGGAGCTGGGCGAGCCCTAGGGGAACCTTATGCGCAGCATGTCCCAGACTGTACAATGCACCTGGAGAAAAAGGTCCCATGGACACTGAGTGTAAGACTTACGGTTTATTATCACCTCCTCTGGAGAAACATAATCCCCATTAATGGAGTAAAATGCTCTGGGAAGCCTCGCAGTAATGAAGCCTGCTGGACTAGTGCTTCCCAACCGCTGAAAAAAATTTCCCCTTTACCCCATTTTGGGAGTGTTGCTGGCCAAGCCCCTCCCTGTTCAGATGGAAGGTTGAGGAAGGCCCGAAGAGAAGACTTGCCCAAAGCCTAGCCCCAGTATGCTGACTCTCATCCAGCATGCTGTCCTGTGGCTGAATCCATTCTCTGCCTTGCTCTGTCCTGTCTCCTGGCCTCTTTCACCTCTGTGTCAGCATCAGCAGTGCCCTGACTTCTGGGGTGAGGCCAGGGGCAGATACAGACCCTCTTGAATCCTCATTCACCTCCCAGCCCCCTACATCTGTGGCCTGAATTCTCCCAAGTGGTCTGGGGAGGTGGTGGTAAATCCCCTTTGCTGGAAGAGATGGGGCAGGTTCACTCTAGAAGAGGGACAGGTCAGAGCCAGACAGGGCAGGAGGCTTGAACCAGGCCTGGAAATTTCTGAGATGTTTTCTCAGTGCTTAGACTGAGCCTCAATTTACTTACATTGAACATTTTGGTAACCATCTGCTCTTAAACTAAACAGAAAATTATCCTTCTCCTGCTGTGATGGCAGTTCCCTCGGATGTTTTTAATAAAAAAAAAAATCTATCATTTTAATGCAGACAGCTCAGCTAATAAAAATGATCTGTGCCATTAGTAATTATCCCACAAATGCTATGCAAAGTCAGAGAAGTGTGCACGCCCCCTTCCCTGCCACCACCCAGGAGAGGTTCCTCCCTGGGTCTGGGGCAGGGTGGGACAGCCCAATACCTGTGGGAGGCAAAGGTGTGTCTGAGGGAGAAGGACTACTGAAACTTACACAAAGACTGGTGCTAGGTAGACAGACAGACAGACAACTGCCCCTATAGCCTGGATCTATGGACTGTTAGAGTAGAAGAGGGCAAGAGAGCTGGTGTTTTCTTCAGGCAAGAGGCTTCCATCATGATCATGCACATATATGGAAGCTCAGTGACATTAATGACTGTTACTTGTCTTCTCCCCAGCTTCTGCCACATCCCCTGCAAATCAGAAACCACTGACCACACCCATCAAACCCTCTGCAAGGCCTGCAGGAAGCTTGGCTGGAGGGCCTCAACAGAGGTTGTAGACTCAGATGCCTTTGGGAGTCAGACAGATAATGTAAGTATGTAGAGCTTCCAGAATTACAAACAACAAAACCAAAACATGGGCCTTGGGCAAGCTGGAAGATGCACCTCTTGTCTAAAAATATTTGAATAATAAAAAAAAAAAATTAAGCACAGGTTGATAAAATGAAATGTCACAGGTTGGATTTGGCCGAGGTCATCAGTTTTGGAGACCCTGGCTCTAATGCAAGAATCTCTGTCCTGCCACCACTAACCCTCATCCCTGCGGCTGTAGCCGTGGTCCCCAGGCAAGGACTGGGCCACGCTAATGCTGTCTCAGGCTAGTAAGTCAGAGACAGATGTTTTGGGACTTCCCTCCCCAGAATCTGGGATGTCCTGCTTCTGCATTCCAGCTGTAGGCTCAGAAGCAGAGGGAGTCGACACCAGGTTGGAACAGGGGACAGACAATGAATGGACCTTGGGAACAGCCTGAGGTTTTTCAAATCCTCAGTCTACCAAGGCTGTTGGATCCTGGAGCAGGGCAGTGGAAGTGGGCAAAGAGGAATGCTTGTTAAGAGTTTCAGGTTTAAACTGGGGAGTGGCCCCAGCCCCATGACTTTAGGTGGCTGAATGGCTTAGCGAAAATTTATTCGGTTCCAAGAGATGGAAACTCAACTGGCTTAAAGAAAAAATATTTTGCCTTGTGTAACAGAAAAATCCAGGGAGTGGTCCAGAAGCTCAAATGATGTCTTCAGAAATCTAATTTTTCTCTGTCTCTGGTTTAAGCTTTCTTCCATGAAGGCCTCTTTCCCAAATGGCACTATTCTTCCTGGGGACAAGATGGTTGCCAGCTGTAACAGGCACACATGGGCCCCCTCTTCCTGAGTGGTGAAGTGGTTTGCACTCACTACAAACCTGAAAGGGAGCCCTCGTGGCACAGTGCTTAAGAGCTTAAGCTGCTAAGCCAAAGGTTGGTGGTTCAAATCCACGAGCCAGTCCTGAGAAACCCTATGAGACAGTTCTGCTCTGTTCTACAGAGTCGCTATGTGTTGGGAACAATGGCAACAGGTACTGACCTGAAGGTTGGCAGTTCTGAGAATTAGTGGTTAAGTCTGGGAACTGAGTCCTTTTGGCTCTTATGAGCCTTGCTGGGGCACTCTCCATCCTGAACCAGTAACAATGGCCGGGAGATGCCACATCCTAATTGGCCAGCTGCTCGTAGGCCCACCCCCAGGGACTAGGGTCACACCCCCCCCTTTCAGCCCCCCAGCTCTGCTCTGAGAGAGAAAGTGGAGGTGGACCGGTCTCTGAAGGAGGAGCCTGAAGGGGAAAAGAAGGGACTAGAGATACACTAGGTGTTTCCTGGGTGCTGCTGATCAGCATGCTGTGCATTACTTATTTATAACCCCATGAGGTAGCTATTCTAGTCTCTTATTACAAACGAGAAAACTGAAGCTCCCAGGACTTCTGAAGCTCCCAGGACTTAAGTCACTCACCTGTGATCACCCAGCTGGTGGAGGAAAGGCTGTGCTTCGTGGCTGACACTGGAAACAAAGCGTCCCTGGCCTCCTGTGCTCAGCCAGCCATGCACCGTGTCGTGTCTCTGTGCTCGCCCCTCTCCTAGAGACGGTATGCTCTTGACCCTAATGCCTTTTCCTGCTGGGGTTTCTTCCTTTATCAATGAATAGGATGAAGAAACGCATGCAGTAAACTTACAGCCCTTATGTGGCATCTATAATGAATAGTACCACCATTCATATGTCAGTTGGTCATACCGTGGTGGCTAGTGTGTTGCTATGATTCTAGAAACAATGCCATCAGCATTTCAAAGTTCAGGAGGGCCACCCATGGCTGATGGGTTTCAGTGGAGCTTCTGGACTAAGTCTAGGAAGAAAGGTCTGGCAATCTACTTCTGAAAATTAGACAGTGGAAACTATGGATCACACAGAATGTTGTTGGATATCATGCTAGAAGATAAGACCCTGAGGTTGGAAGGTGCTCAAAACATATGGTGGCTGCAACAGCAGACTTGAGTGTGCCGAGATGGGTGAAGATGGTGCTGGACTGAGTAGTGTTTTGTTCTGTTGTCCATGGGGTCAACGCAGAGCGGGAGCCAACTTGAGAGCAATAGCCATGGTAGGTACGCAGGACTGACTGTCTTCCTTCCCCGTCTGATCATACACTTCTAGCACACAGGCCTTGGGGGCAGCTTAACCATAAGTGAGGTGCGCATGGGTTTAATTGTGTTTACTTATTAACCTGAGGTGTCACCACATCTTTGTAACGTGTCCCTGGGACGGAGACTGTGTCTTATTCACCTCCCATCCCCAGGTTCCATCTCAATCATAGATGAGGGTGGGGATGGTGGCGGAGAGATCTGAGTTCCTCTTGGCTCTGCAAACGGCCAGCCATGTGGCCTTGAGGAAGTTGTTCATTCTCTCTGAACCCACACCTGGCCTTCTTGGCTTTCTTGTTGTCGCACAGTGGCACTTGAGGTACCTCTCTGAGCCCCTAGGGTTGCCCAGAATATTGCTTGGGGATTGCTGTAGATGTGTGGGAGGTCTCACTAAGGGACTTTAGTAAGCTCTAGAGCTTTGCTCAGAGTTCTCCACTGGTTGGCCTGTGGATCCAGGGACCTCATATTGGATGCTGCCACAGACAGGTAGATCCCGTTTCCGGGACAGGGCCCCAAAGAGATTCTTGTGTCAGTTGAGAAGGCCAGGAAAGGAAGAGGAGGCCCACATTTCTTCTCGAACACCTCACTGTGTCCTGCAGCAAACTGACACTGGACTGGACTTCACAGAGGGGGCAGGATTGTCAAGGATTGGCAGCCAGGCCCCAGGCTTGCATGCTACCCAGGTTATCACATCAACCCCTCCTGCTCCAGCTTTGTCAGACTCGAAGCCTTCTCACTTCCACGCAGCTTTGGAGAGAAAGGCACTCCTACCTCCCCGCCCCCCGCCCTCTCCCATATTCCCAATCACATCAACAATTTCTCTCCACATTGTTTTCGATGCCATTAATATTCATAAGTGACTTTTCTATTGTGTTTACAATTTTCTGGCAGACAGATAGACCTGAATTCCCATTGTTAATAGGATGCAAAGCTCACCGACTCAGATCTTATTAGCAAATCTCCATTAGATACCATAGCCCTTCTGGGTGGCCTGACAGACGAGCTTTCTACCATGGGTGACAGCCGGGGCAGGTCTTAATCCAATATGATTTTGCAATCCCCACTGAAGTGACAGACCCATACACCTGAGGAGGAGCCTGGGCCAGGAGTGGATTGGGCTAAGCTGGGCATCTATTAAGAGGTGGAACTGAACCTCTATGTCACCAGGGCAGAGAGGCTAGTAGTGGGCAAGCTGCCTCACCTCCCAGAAGGGGGCGCCTTGTTGATTTCTTCCCTTAGTCACTCTCACTTGTTTATTCAGCAAAGAATCACTGAGTGCTTTCACTGTGTGTGTGTGTGTGCAGCCCTGGGTTCGGGGCTCGAGTATGGGTGTGATCACAACCTGCTTCCTCTTTCCAGAGGTCCTCTGTGTAGTTGGGATGGAGCTAGACTGTTACAGACAATTGACCAATGGCCGGTTCTATCACAAGGGGGGCCCAAGGTGCTCTGGCTTCCAGAAGCAAGAAGCTAAGACTGGGTGTAGAAACAAGGGGGCACAGGGGAGTAGAAAATAAGAAATGTGTGAGAGGGGAGCTTAGAGGTTGGGAGGCATTCCCAGCTTTACCCTGAACCTGACAGAGTTACTTTCCAACACTCACTAGCTGTATAACCTTGGCCAAGTCTTTTTACCTTTTTGTATTTCGGGTTTCCCCATCTATAAAATGGGAGTAATAATAAAGTCTTCCTTCTAGAGTTGATTAAACACTGCCTGACACATAGGAACCATTTATAAGCCTATTAGGCTGCGTGGGTGGCACAAATCTTCAAGTGCTTAGCTATTAACTGGAAAGCCAGAAGTTCCAGTCCATCCAGAGGCACTCCTAAAGAAAGGCCTGGTGATCTACTTCCAAAAGGTCACAGCCATTAAGAACCCTACAGAGCACAGACACACATGGAGTTACTATGAGTTGAAATTGACCAGTGGTTATTTTTATCCTTATTAGGTATTTGGGAAGCTCAGAGGGTCTTCTAGCTCTAACTCTCCTCCTGTGGGGACCAGGCCATGTGTGTGCAAAGGGCCTCTTCCATCTGGGCACACACAGGCTCTTGTTAGCCCCCCAGCTGCTTGTCTTGAAAGGAGAGCATTTGATGGACAGTCGGGGTGGGGAGGGACTTTGTGTCTTCAATGTGAAATTCATCAGCCTCTAGAGTAGGCCTGTGTGGGACAAGACTTGCAAGGGTGGCCGGGATAAATCTACCTTCTGGAAGAAAAGTCATCAAAACTAGGTTTGGCCTCTGTTTTCCCATCCATGACCCCAGAGAGTTGGATTAGACAACCTGAAAGTGGTCTTTCTGGGTTTGAAATTTCATGACCTGAGGTACAAGGCCCAGACCTGCCTTCCAGGTACTTGGAGTGAAGCTGGAAGACAAAGCAGGCATAGATCAGCTATGCTGCAATACTCCGTGTCATGATGAAGCCACTGTGGGTAACAAATGGCAGCGGGCATGGGAGGGGAGACCCAGGAGGGCAGATGCAATCAGGGAGGGCTCCTTGGAGGTGGTGTGCCTTGAGCTGAGCTTCTAGAATGGGTAGCCTATGGAGAGGGAAGAAGAAAGGGGGTCCAGGTGGTGGGCACACTAAGGCATGGCTGAGGGTTGAAGGATGGACAGTGAGGGAATTACAAGAATGAATCTGTGGAAAACCCACAGCCCTTGGGAGGCCTCAAGCTGACAGTCCGCCATTTGTTTTACTGGCTTAGAGTTTCAATTAAATCCGTGAGCCGTTAAGTGACATGTGGTTTTTTTGTTTCTCTGCTGTAGTCCTCACCATTCCTTATCACACCACACCACACTCAGGTCACATGATTTGATTATCTGCTTGACCCCTGCAGGCATCTGAGTTTGTGAGGCCTGCTAGACAGAACCTTAATCTAGGTGACATCTGGACCCTAGGCTTAAAAGCTCTAGAAATCACCTTGAGAGCCTGGGTCTGAGGGGCTGAGTTATCTTAGGGCATAGGGCTCCTGGGCTGGCTCAAGAGATGGGGGAGTCCACCCTCCAATTAGGGAGCTATGACTGAATTCTCAGACTCACTTTGGCAAAATGCCTGGGCTCCACTCTGTAAAATGTCTCTGCAGAGAGGAGGCCTGGTTGCTCAGTGGTTTGGTGCTGGGCTGCTAACCAAAGGCCGCTGGTTCAAATCCACCCCTTCATGGGAGAAAGAGGGGCGGTGGGCTTATGTAAAGTTGGCAGCTTTGGAAACCACGTAGGACAGATTACTTGCTTCTCTAATTTCTCTTATGAGTTGAAATTGACTCCGTGGCAATGAGTTTTGGTTTCAGTCTTTACAGAGACAGATCGCCAAGTTTTCCCCCTCTGACTGGCTAGTGGGTTTGAACTGCCAATATTTTGCTTGGCAGAGTCCCTCTCCTCTCCTTCCGCAGGGGCCATCGCTGCGGCTGTGGGCCGGGTTCACCGACCGGGCTCCGCAGCCCGAATGATCTAGCCCCGTTCTCTGCTCACACCAGAGCCCGAGCTGCCCCCGGCCCCCTCTCCGTAGGCTGCAGCTGTGTCATTGCAAGTTGCCAGCCATCTCCAAATGCCTGGAGACAAGGAATGAGGCTAATAATATACCCATGAGAAGAGAAATGTTCTCTGAACTCCTGAGGTGGTTTTCAAGGTTGAGGATTTTTATCACCTGCGATCTCTCCTGGATCTCCAAAACAGCTGAAGTTGGGGATGTTTTACAGTCAGGGGTTCGCACGGAGGACAGCTGGGTTTTCCTGTGTAGCTGGGGTTTGTCCACAGTGAGGACGCAGCTGAAGAGGTGGGGGCAGCAGACCACTGGAGGGACACTATGACATGGATACTGGGGACATGGACTTTGTGAGTCACAAACACCTCTACTTTAGCTGCTGGGGGGCTGTGTGGCTTTGAGAAAGCCCCGTAATCTCTGAGAGCCACTCCTGAGGTGGTTATGGAGGCTCAGAGAGGAGGCATGTAAAAAACTGAGCACCGAGCCCACTGGGTTGCTGTTGGTTGCTGCTGAGTTGATTCCAACTCACGGTGACACCACGTGTGCCAAGTAGAGCAGCCCCATAGAGTTTTCAAGGCTGCGAGCTTTCGGAGGCAGATTGCCAGGCCTATTTTCTGAGGCACCTCTGTGGTAGGTTCAGACTGCCAAACTTTGAGGTAGTAGTTGAATGCTTCAATGTTTGCACTACTCTGAAGTTCCCTTACTGTATAATGCCAAACCAAGCCCACTGGCATCTAGTTGATTCCAACTCATAGTGACCTTATAGGACAGGATAGAACTGCCTAATAGAGTTTCCAAGGAGTGCCTGGTGGATTTGAACTGCCGACCTTCTGGTTAGCAGCCGTAGCCCTTAACCACTACGCTACCAGGGTTTCTTACCATGTAATAGGCCCTCCATGTAATGATCTTTGGTGTCCCTGGGTGATGAAAAGGTTGAGAGCTCAGCTACTGATTGAAAGGTTGGGGGTTCCAGTCCATGCAGAGATGCCGTGGAAGATGCCTCTCAAGATCAGCCACCCAAAACCACAGTTCTGCTCTGACACACGTGAGGTCACCATGAGTTGTAATCAACCCAGTGGCAAGTGGTTTGGGTGGTTATTATTCCTGCTATGAATAATCCTCAGCTGGTAGATACCTGAGCTGTTCCATCTTCAGGATACCGGGTGAGCACAGGTGCTGTTCCCTTTGGCGTCAGCCCGGGCAAACCAAATGACATGGAGTAGACTTTGAGCTGTCATCAAGGCTGGCCCCTGAGAAATGCAGCCTCCACTGAGAACTGCATCACGCTGGCAGTTCCCAGCAACACAGGGACTTCTCTCAGGAGTCAAAGGTCAGGGGCCAGGGGCCATAGTGCTGAGGCGGGAAACATGTCACAGTTGGCAAGGCCTTGGGAGTCTCTCAGGGCAACCTCATCGTTTCTTTTCATCATTTGTCTTAGTTATCTACTACTGGCATAACAAATTGTCACAAGTTGGTAGCTTAAAATAACACACCTTTTACTCCAGAGGCCCCAAATCAGCATCACTGGGCTAAAATGCAGGTGTTAGCAATGCTGCACTTCCTCTAAAGGCTTGAGGGAGGAATCTGTACCTTGCCTCTTCCGGCTTCAGGTGGCCATCCTCACTCTTTGGCTTGTGGCTTCATCATTCCAGTTCTGCCTCTGTGGCTGTATTGCCGTCTTCTATGTCACATCGCCTTCTTCCTCCTTAAAAGGATACATGTGCTTGTATTTAGGGCCCAGAAGGAGAATCCAGGATAATCTCCCCATCACCAGATTTTTCATTTATTATAGCCGAAAAGCCCTTTATTGTCGTATAAGGAAGCACTCACGTGTTCCAAGGACTAGGACATGGATAGCTTTTGGAGCGAAGCATGATTCAGCTTACCACACCATTACAAAAGATTTTTTGAGATACTTCTGCAGAAGAATTGCCAAAATAATACAAAGTGTTCCTTCTTACCCCAAAGATGACCACTGCAGCCCCCAGAATTGGTCAGAGAAGTAAAACCTGGTGAAGCAGGGGTAGGGTGGGACCCATGAGAGCTGATCACTTCTCTTTCCAGGAAAGCCCCAATTTTATGGATTCTTTTGAAATAGAAGGCATTTTGTTAAATATGTGGCTGTAGCAGAATTAACATGTAGAAAAATGTGAGCCTCTGTCTGTAAGCATATTTATAGGTAAGAATGAAAAGACCCTTTTTGAGGCCCTAGGAAACCTGGTGGTGTAGTGGTTAAGAGCTATGGCCGCTAACCAAAAGGTCAGCAGTCTGAATCCACCAGGAGCTCCTTGGAAAGTCATGGGACGGTTCTGCCCTATCAACTCAATGGCAGTAGGTTTGGTTTGGTGTTTTGGATCAGACCACGTGTCCTCTTGTTTGGTTTGCAGATAGGGTCCCTGGGTTTTCATCCTGTCATGCTTGAGGCACTCTGGGCCCTAGCCTGGACCTGCTTCCTTTAGCAACCTCCCCTCCGGCTCTGCCCTCTCAGCCTCTCAGCAGGGGGCAGCCGGGAATAGCATCTTTGCCGCTCCCCCCCTTGCATTAAAAGCCTGATATATTAACTACCACACTTAAGGCTTCTCAGTTTTAATCTCTGCTTTAAATTTGGCACAATTGTTTTTACAATAAAGGCTGATATTTTCCACAATGGAGTGCTGAGGGTCTGTGCTTTCCATTCAAACTCAAAGAAAACCCACTTCACTTACTAAAAAATAAAAATCAGCCTTTGTTGTCCTATAAATTCACAGATTTGAGCCTGTTGCCAGGGTGTTAAATAGCTCTGCCTCCTCTCCCTGCCTCCATACCCTTTCTGCATCACCCTCATTCTGAGAGCATTTTTGAGCACCTACTATATGCTACATGCTGGGGTCAAGGATGAGTGAAGCATACCACTGTCTCAGGAGGATAGGCTACAGATGGATAAACTAGACCTAGACCCTGTGAGGAGTCCCTGGGTGGTACGAGTGGTTGAAGAGCTTGGCTGCTAACTGAAAGCTTGGAGGTTTGAGTCCACACAGAGACACCTCTGAAGAAAGGCCTGGCTGTCTACTTCTGAAAGATCACAGCCATGAGTCAGGGCCCACTAGACAGCAGGTAAGAACAATACAGACTTACAGGGAGTTCCTATGTAGCACAAGTGGTTAATGCTCTCAGCTGCTGCAAGGGCTGGGGATTTGAATCTATCCATGTGTCCCTGAGAAGGCCTGGTGATCTACTTCTACCCTACAGAGCACAGTTCTACTCTGATGCGTATGGGGCTGTCATGATAGCAACTAGTTTAGGCACTGTAAACCAGTTAATAGGACCAATGTTTCTCAAAATGTGGATGCTGAGGATGACCTTGGGTGACCATAGGCCTGGCATCAAATCACACTGAATCACAGGTGAGAAATCTTTTTAAGTCCTCTTGATCCTGTCAGGAGAAAGTCTCCAGTGGGGGCTGGTGTGTCTTTCACTCTCTTCTAACCTTTGTTGAGTCCCCATTTTAGCAAAGAGGGCTTAGCTCAGGCTCAGAGCCTTCTCAGGCCACCAAAAAGGAAAACAAACAAACAAAATAATTAAATAAACAAACCCATTACCATTGAATCCATGCTGACTGATAGTGACTCTATAGGACAGAATAGAACTGCCCCATAGGGTTTTCAAGGAGCAGCTGGGAGATTTGAACTCGCAGCTACTTGGTTAGCTGTAGAGCATTTAACCACTGAGCCACCAGGGCCCTTCCCAGGCCACAGCCAGCTTTAATACCGTTGCCTTGCTGCTCCTCTGCTTATCTTTATGGTTACACTGTGTCAGCGGAATGTGACACTGGGTTTCTGATTCAGCAGAGAGAAACGTTTCCTTTTTAAAAGTACTTTTAATAGGCTTTATTGGATTGATTAGCATGTAAGTTGGAAACTAATGAGGAGGCTCAGTAGCTGGAAAAAATGACTTTGGTGATAGAAATCATGCTGGAGATGGATGATAGAATTTTGCAAGACCAACAACTTACTCAGTTTATTTGTTGTGAATATCTTTTTTCAACAAGGTAAACAGTGACTGTATATGCAGACCAGACCAGATGGAATACACAGCAATCAAACTGACTACATATGTGAAAAGAGACCGCCTTAGTCATTTGGTAGCGCTCTAACAGAAACACCACAAGTGGATCGCTTCAACAGAAACGTTTACTCTTATACAGTCCAGTAGACTAGAAGTCCAAATTCACTGTGTCCTCTCCAGGGAAACTCACACTTTCTGTGGCTCTGGAGGAAGGTCTTCGTGTTGTGTCGTTCTTTCTGTGGTCTGAGAGCATCCTGGTGCAGGAACCTCAGGTCCGAGGATGCCCTCTACCCTCAGTACTGGTTTCTTGATGACAAGAGATCCTCAGCAATCTGCCTGCTTCCCTTTTCTTTTATCTCTTGTAGCATAAAAGGTGGTACAAGCCATGTCCTGGGGAAACTCCCCTAGCAAGGGTGTTACAGTCATACCCTAATCCTAACATTTTCCACTATATTAGCCGCAGGCAGAGATGAGAATTTACTGCATAAGAAAATAAAAAATGGAGGACAATTGCATGATACAAGGAATCATGGACCAGCCAAATTGCTACATATATATATATATATATATATATATATATATTTTGGGTGGACAGGGGGCACAATTCAATCCGTGACAGAGACGATGAAAAAGCTCCATATCATCAGTCAGAACAAGGCCAGGGACCAGCTATGGAACAGACCATCAATTGCTCATATGTAAGTTCAAGTTGAAACTGAAAAAAATTAAAACAGGTTCATAAGAATTGGATGTATACCCTGAGTGTATCCCCTCTGAATTTAGAGAGCATCTCAAAAATAGATCTGAGCATTGAACACTAGTGACTAAAGACCAGATGATTTGTGAGATGACACCAAGGACATCGTATATGAGGAAAACAAAAAGTCATTAAAAAGACAAGACCAAATAGATGTCAGGAGAGACTCTGAAACCTGCTCTTGAATGTAGAGTAGCTGAAGTAAAAAGAAGAAATAATGAAGCAAAAGAAATGAGCAGAAGATTTCAAAGAGCAACTTGAAAAGAGAAAGTGAAGTGTAAAATGACACATGCAAAGATCTGGGGTTAGAAATTCAATGGGGAAGAACACACTTAAAGTTTCTCAAGCTAAAAGAACAGAAGAAAAAAAATTCAAACCTCACACTTGCAATGTTAAAGGATTCTGTGGGCAAAACGGAGCCCTGGTAACAGTAGTTAACAGCTTGGCTCATAACAAAAACTTTGGCAATGTGAATCCGCCAACCACTCCTTGGAAACCCTGTGGGACAGTTTTACTCTGTTCTATAGGGTCACTGTGATTTGGAATCACCTTGACGGTAGTGGGTGGATATGGGTAAAAAGCTGAACCATACAGGAAGCATTGAAAGAAGAGAGAAGGGATATGCAGTCACTGTACCAAGAAGAATTGGTTGAGGTCCAGCTGTTTCAGGAAACAGCACATGATCCAGAACCGATGATATTAAGGGAAGAAGTCAAAGCTCCACTGACGGCACTGATGAGAAACAAGACCGCAGAAACTTACAGCATATCAACTGAGGTGTTTCAACAAACAGAAGCATTGTTGGAAGTGTTCCCTTGTCTATGCCAAGAAATTTGGAAGATAGTTCCCTGACCAACTGACTGGAAGAGATCCATATATACGTGTCCATTCCAGAGAAAGGTGATCCAACAGAAAGTGGAAATTATCGAGCAATGTCCTTATTACATGCAAGTAAAAGTACATTGAATGTAATACACAAAAATGATTGTAGCAGTTTGTTGACAGAGAACTGCCAGAAATTCAAGCAGAATTCAGGACATGGAATGAGGGATACCATTGCTGATGTCAGATGAATCCTGGCTGAAAGCAGAGAATACCAGGAAGAACTTTACCTGTGTTTTATTGGCTATGCAAAGGCATTTGACTGTGTGGATCATAACAAATTATGGTTAGCATTGAGGAGAATGAAAATTCCAGAACGTTTAATTGTCCAGACCAAAAGGCAATCATTCAAACAGAGCAAGGAGATACTTGTGTGGTTTAAAATCAGGAAAAGTGTGCACCAGGGTTGTATCCTTTGGCTGTATTTATTCAATCTGTATGCCGAACAAATAATCAGAGAAGCTGGACTGTATGAAGAAGAATTTGAATTCAGGATTGGGGGAAGACTCACTGACAACCTGTGTCATGTAGATGACACAAATGTGTTTACCGAAATTGAAGAGGACTTAGAGAGTACTTACTGATGAAGATCAGAGATTATCACCTTCAGTATAGATTATACCTCAATGTAAACAAAACAGAAATCTTCACATCTGGACCAGCAGCACCATCCTAATAAAGGGAGAAAAGACTGAAGTTTTCCAGGATACCAGTTTTACTTGGAACTGCAATCAACACCCATGTAAGCTAAATAGCTGTCAAGACATCAAATGACATACAACATTTGGCAAATCTGCTGCAAAAGACCCCTTTGGAATTTTAAAAAGCAAAGATGTCACTTTGAGGACTAAGGTGCACCTGACCTAAGTCATGCTATTTTCAGGGGTCTCATATGCATGTGAAAATCTGAACAACAAATAAGGAAGGCTCATGAAGAATTGATGCTTTGATTATGGTGTTGGAGAAGAATGTTGGATATACTGTGGACCGCCTGAAGAATGAAAGAATCTGTCTTGGAAGAAGTACAATTAGAATGCTCTTTAGAAGTAAGGGTGGTGAAACTTTGTGTCAGGTACTGTGGACATGTTTTCAGGAGGGACCCGTCTCTGGAGAAGAGTAGAGGTCAAGTAGAGGGTCAGCAAAAAAGAGGAAGACCCTTGGCCAGGTGGTTTGATGCAGTGGCCGCAACACTGGGCTCAGGCACAATGACAGTGGTGACTATGACGCAGTACTGGGCAGTGTTCTGTTGTGCACAGAGTGGCTAGGAGCTGGAACCATCTTGATGACACCTAACAACAACAATTGATTTGAGAAGTTTTAAATTTATAGAAAAATTACTCAAAGTATAGAGAGTTCCATTTGTCCACTCCCTGAGCAGTGGAGAGAAAAATTTACATTTAAAATAAATTGACCTGCATTAGAAAGAAAATGAGTCAGTGCAAAGAAACGTATGTGATTTGCATGTAATATGAAAAAAATACACTGACTGTGGTGATTCTTGTGTGACCAGAACACTACTCTGGATTAACCTTTCTGTTTATTTCCCAACTGCCTTTGCTGACCTCAGAGTCTCTGGGAGGTACAAGTCAAGTGCTCAACTATTAGCTGAAACGTTGGTGGTTCAAACCCCCTTAGAGGTACCTTGGAGACAGGCCAGGTGATCTGCATCCTAAAGGTCACAGCCTTAAAACGCTTATGGAGCAGTTCTATTCTGTACACCTGGGGTCGTGGTGAGTCAGAACTAACAACAGCTGAATTTCTGACCACAAACCTACAGCCTTGTGGTGGGGCACGGGCAAGGGCTCCTGATCATGACCGAACCGAAGTGTTAATGATACACTGTTGTCCTTCGGGGACAGCATAGGGATGACAATAGTGATCTCAGTGACCTCAAAGGGAGAGTGTGACTTGGGGGCAGAGCCAAGTCTGTGATGAGGACGCCTTTCCATGGAGGGGAAGTTTCCTCTAGCTGCGACGATGGACTCGAACATAACAATTCTGAAGATGGCCCAGGACCAGGCAGCATTCCGTTCTGCCGCACATGAGTTTGCTGTCAGTCAGAACCACCTCAATGGCTATTCCCAGCAGTAACGAGCAACAAAGCAATAGCAGCAACAACGATCTTTGGAAGCTTCTGTTTGCTTTTACAGGCATGCATCATTTAATTGCACTTTGCATCATTGTGTCTTGCAGAATTTGGGTCTTTTACAAATTGAAGGTTTGTGTTAACCCTTCATCGGGCAATCCTATCGGTGCCATTTTTCCCACAGCATGTGCTCACTTTGTGTGCCTGTGTCACGTTTTGGTGATTCCTTCAACATTTCTAACTTTTTCATTATTATTGTATCTGTTATAGTGATCTATAATCTTTGATGGTATTATTATAATTGTTTTGGGATGCCACCAAACACACCCTCATATCAAATGGTAAGCTTAATTGATAGGATTGTATCTATTCTGACTGTTCCACCAACTGGCCATTCCCCTGTCTCTCTCCCTGTCATCCAGCCTCCCTATTCCCTGAGATATGATAATACTAAAATTAGGCCAATTAAGAAACCCCACAATGGTCCCTAAGTGTTTAAGTGAAAGGAGGAGTCGTGTGTCTCTGGCTTTAAATCAAAAGCTAGAAGTGATTAAGCTTAGTGAGGAAGGCACTTTGAAAGCCCAGACAGGTTGAAAGCTAGGCCTCTTACACCAAATGGCCAAGTCATAAATACAATGAAAAAGATCCTGAAGGATATTAAAATACTGCTCCAGTGAACACAGAAAAGATACGGAAGCAAAACAGTCTTATGGCTGATACGGAGAAAGTTCTTGTGGTCTGGATAGAAGATCGAAACAGCCACAACATTCCCTGAAGCCAAAGCCTGATCCAGAAAAAGTTCCCAACTCTCTTCAATTCTATGAAGTCTCAGCAAGGAAACTGTGGCAGAAAAGCCAGCAGAACTTGGTCCCTGAGGTTTAAGGAAAGAAGCTGTCTCCATAACATAGAAGTGCGAGATGAAGCAGCAGATACTATCGTAGAAGCTGCAGGAAGTTATCCAGAAGACCTAATTCAGATAACTGATGAAGGTAACTCCACTAAACAACAAGTTTTCAATGTAGATGAAACAACCTTATACTGGAAGAAGATGCCATCTGGGACTTTCATAGCTAGGACTTTCATAGCTAGAGAGAAGAAGACAAGGTCTGGCTCCAAAGCTTCAAAGGACAGACTGACTTTCTTGTTCATGGCTAACACAGTTGGTGACTTTAGGTGGAAGCCAATACCCATCACCATACCAAAAATCCTAGGGCCCTTAGGAATTATCTTAAATCAACTGTGCCCATGCTCTACAAATGGAACAACAAAGCCTGATGACAGCATATCTGTTTATAACATGGTTTTCTATTTCAAGCCCACTGTTGAAACCTAGTATTCAAGTAAAAAGATTTCTTTCAAAATATTACTGCCCATTGACAATTGCAACTTGGTCACCCAAGAGCTCTGATGGAGATGTCCAAAGAGATTCATATTGTTTTCATGTCTTCTAACACAACATCCATTCTGCAGGCCATGGATCAAGGAATAATTTCAACTTTCAAGTGTTCTTATTTAAGCAATACATTTTGTAAGACTACAGCTGTTGTAGATAGTGTTTCTGCTGAGGCATCTGGACAAAGTAAATTGAAAACCTTCTGGAAAGGATTCACCTTTCTAGATGCCATTAAGAACATTCATGATTCATGGGAGGCAGGAAAAAAAAAATCAACATTAACAGGAGTTTGGAAGAAGTTGATTCCAACCCTCATGGATGACTTTGAGGGATTCAAGACTTCAGGGCAGGATGTGGTGGAGACAGCAAAAGAACTAGAAATAGAAGTGAAGCCTGAGGATGTGACTGAATTGCTGCAATTGCATCACAAAACTTGAAAGGATAAGGAGTTGCTTCCTATGGATGAGCAAGGAAAGTGGTTAATTGGGGTGGAATCCGCACCTGTTGAAGATGCTGTGAACATTGTTGAAATGACAACAAAGGACTTAGACTGTTACATAAATGTAGTTGATTAAAGTAGTGGCAGAGTCTGAGAGAACTGATTCTAGGTTTGAAAGGAGTTTTACTTCTTTCAAATTACATATGGGTAACACACTATCAAATAGTGTCACATGCTACAGAGAAATCTTTTGTGAAAGGAGTCAATCGATGTGGCAAACTTCACTGCTGTTTTATTTTAAAAAATGGCCACAGCCACTCCAGGCTTCAGCAATCACCACCCTGATCAGCTAACAGCCGTCAGCACTGAGGCAAGACCGTCCACCAGAAACAAAGACTACAACTTTCTAAAGGATCAGGTGGTGGTTGGCGTTTTTTAGCAAGAAATTATTTTTCAGCTACAGTGAGTACATTCTGTTTTTAGACATAATGCTATCGCACATTCAATATACTACCAAACCAAAAAACCATTGCCGTTGGGTCAACTCTGACTCGTAGTGACCCCATAGCACTCAGTGGAACTGCCCCATAGTGTTTCCAAGGACTGGTTAGTTGATTCGAACTGCTGACCTTTTGGTTGGCAGCCAAGTTCTTAACTACTGTGCCACCAGAGCTCATGATAGACTACAATGCAACATAAACATAACTTACATTCCCTGAGAATTCTAAAAAATTCTTGTGACATGCTTTATTGTGATACTCACTTTATTGCAGTAGCTTGGAACCAAACCTGTAATGTATCTGATGTATTTAGGAAAGCAATATTTCATTACAAAAGCCAAACAAAACCCCATTGCTGTAGAGTGGATGTGGACTCCTAGGGACCCTATAGGAAAAAGTAGAATTGCTCCATTGGGTTTTTGAGGAATAGCTGGGAATTTGAACTGCTGGCTTTTTGGTCAGCAGCCGTAGCTCTGAACCACTGACCCACCAGGGCATCCTTTCATTAGAAACCCAAACCAAACCAGACCCGCTGCCACTGAGTTGATTTCAACTCATACTGACCCTACGGGACAGAGTAGAACTGTCCCATAGAGTTTCCAAGGAGCATCTGGCAGATTTGAACTGCTAACTTGTTGGTTGGCAGATGTAGCAGTTAACCACTACGCCACCAAGGTTTCCCCTTTTCCTTAGAAGGGCCTGGCATTTCCATGGACTAGTGTTTGTGGTTTGGGGCTGATTCTCCATTGATCTAGGGAGCAAGTGCTACAAACTTTAACCCTAACTGAGAGTGGAATGAAATAGGAGCTAGACAAACATGTATAATGTGCCTAGAGGAAAGCATAGTGAATCTTGACAGGTAATCAGGGAAAGCTGCCTGGACAAGGTGGCATTTTAGTTGTACCTTGAAGGGTGAGAAAAATATGCAGCTCATGGCATTCTTCCAGCCTGAGGAGTCAAGTTAGGTATTTGGCTTGGTTTCACAGGCAGATTGCTAGTGTGGAGATAGAGTCCTTCCACGACAGCATTCTTGGCTGCTCTGGAAGAATCTCTCTGACCAGAACCCCCTTCCGAGGAAAAACCTAAAGTGATAGAAAGGACCTGGGGTTTAGAGTCAGATGGACCAGAGTTTGATTCCTAGCTCTCCCGTAGATGACTACATGATCTTGGATAAGTCGTTCGGCTCCCGTGAGTCTTTGCTTTCTCATCTGTGAAACAGTAAGGCCAGGGGCTGCTCTGTCTGCTGTCTCTGATAGCCTGGGGACAAGTAGGGAGGTTTTATGGTCTAAGTGGTATCAGCCCTCCCCTACTTCAGCCTTCCTGCAAGGGGTGAGAAGTTTTTCAGGAAATCAGTTCCAAGTTGTGGAGTGAGAGGACACTGGACTTAAGGCCCTGTCTTGGGTTGGGTTCACTAGAAGCAGAGCCTGAGAGAGGGATTCTTTTATCTTTTATAGAAAATATTTTGTTATACTTCAAGTGGAAGTTTACAATCCAAGTCAATTTGCCATGTAAACCCCACATGCATGCCTCTAAGCAACTCTAGCTGCTTTCCCAACCTTCTGACAGCACACTCCTCCTTCCTACTCTGTACTTCTTGTATTCATTTAACCATCTCCTGTCCTCTCCTCTCCACCCTCCCATCCCTCTAGAAAGGAACTGCTTGGACAGCCTCATGTATGTATTTAAGCCAGGAAGCACACACTTCATCAGCATCACTCAGTGTCTTACAGCCCAGTCCAGTCTTTGTCTGGAGGGTTGGTTTAGACTACAGTGTGATAGAAACATAACTTGTGTTCCCCAAGAAACTAAAAAATTCTTGTGACATCCTTTATTGTGACACTCACTTTATTGCAATATCTTGGAACCAAACCTGCAATATATCTGATGTATTTAGGAAAGCAATGTTTCATTACAAAAGCCAAACAAAAACCCATTGCTGTAGAGTGGATATGGACTCATAGGGACCCTATAGGAGAACGTAGAACTGCTCCATTGCGTTTTTGAGGCATAGCTGGGAATTTGAACTGCTTGGACAGCCTCATGTATGTATTTAAGCCAGAAGCACACGCTTCATCAGCATCACTCGGTGTCTTATAGCCGAGTCCAATCTTTGTCTGGAGGGTTGGTTTTGGTACTGGTTTCAGCTCTGGGCTGGCAGCGAGTCCAGGGGCCATGTTCTTGGGGGATCCTCCTGGATGTTAGACCATCAGGCCTGGTCTTTTAATAGAGTTCTAGATCTTCACCCTCATTTTGCTCCTGCTCTGTCAGGAACTCTCTGTTGTGTTCCCTCTCAGGGTAGTAGTCATTGGCGGTAGCCGGGTACCATCTAGTTCTTCTGGTTCCATGCTGATGTAGTCTCCCAATCATTTGGCTCTTTCTGTCTCCTGGGCTCATATTTTCCTCATATCTTTGATGTTGTTTGTTATCCTCTGCTCCAGGTAAGTTGGGACCAACTGATACTCCTTAGATGGCAGTTTACTGGCTTTTAAGACCCCAGACACCACCTACCAAAACAGGATGCAGAACATTTTATTAAAAACAAACAAACAGCAAAAAAAAAACTTAATTATGCCAATTGAGCTAGATGTCTGAGAGGGGGATTCTTGTGTACCTGGTTTACTGAGGGAGGGCTCTTGGGACAGAGGAGGACAGGGAGGAAGTAAGACAAGGCAGAAGGAGCTGGACAAAGATGTGGTTTCAGGAGAAGTCTAGTCTCAGTCTGATCCTGAAGGGAACTCTGAAGTGTCAGATTTGTCCCACCCAGTGGCAAGGGGACTTCCTGTTATAACCCCATGGCAGTCAGTCATTAGTGACAGGCTTTCTGTAGGGTGAGGAGAGATAAGCTCCCAGCTCCCAGATATTTCTGAATGAAGCATCTCTCATCAGCTAAGGTCAGTCCTCCAGAGAAGGGTGTAGGTGTGTTGTGGATTGAATTGTGTCCCTCCAAGATAGATGTTGAATTCCTGGTCTGGTACTTGTAGACGTGATTGTGTGTAGCAATAGGATTTTTTTTTTTTTATTGTTAGCTGGAGCCCTGGTGGTGAAGTAGTTAAAGAATTTGGCTATTAACTGAAAGGTCAGCGAATCGAACCCACCGGCTACTCTGAGGGAGAAAAATGTGGCAGTCTCCTTCTGTAAACCTTACAGCCTTGGAAACCCTGTGGGACAATTCTACTCTGTCCTATAGGGTCACTGTGATTTGGAATTGATATGGTGGCACTGGATTTGGTTTGGTTATGCTAATGAGGTCATATCAGTGCTGGGTGAGTTCTAAGCCTAACGACTTCTGAGTTATAAAGGACCAGAAGAGACACAGAGAAGACATAGGGCGGGGAGGGCGTTGAGGGGGAAGATATGCCAAGGAAAGCCAAAGATTGCTGACTGACTTCAGAAATCAGGAGACAGATGCACAGGTGGGATCAACACAACAGAGATCCTGATTTGAACATTTGCTTACAGAACTGTCAGAAAACAAAATTATGTTTCTTAAAGCCGCCAGCTTGTGATATTTCCAGTACAGTAACACTGCTAACTGGGACAGGGTGTGAGCAGCAACACCTCTGGGCAGGCCACCGTCAGCATGTCAGCATCGGCTGCAGGACTGTCTGCTTAAAGAGCTCTATTCACCAGTGCTGCTGCTTCTATTCTCGTGCTGGGTACCTGCAGAGGGAACCGACCCAAGGGAGGGCTCAGAGAGCTTTGGCTTTTCCTTGAGGAGGGAGCAAAAAGGAGTGGCCATCCCGGCATGAAGTGGGCTGTGAGCAAAGATTGGAAGGATGGCCACCGGCACAGCGGGAGGGCATGTGGCTGGCAGAACCTGGTGAGCTCAGGACTTCTGTAGTCCATACACTAGATGAATGAACATTTGATAGAAATATAATTCCTGAAAATGAGGGCCCCTGTTGGCCTGATGGTGAAATACAGTGGCCATCTGACCTCATGGAGGAATAAATCTGCCCCAGCGGTCTTCTCTGTACAGAGACTTGGAAGCTCCACTGTTGCAGCTTTTTTGGGAAGAGCTTAAACAGTGCAATGATATTTATAGTCTGGTGGGACACTGGGATTCCAAGGACACCCTAATCCAGTTCCTCGTCCTGGCTAGGTGTGCCTCATACCGTCATGATACACTGGGGCTGCCTGCCATGTGACAGGAATGACCAGAGGCCAGCCGTGAGAGGGACAGGGAGGCGGTGCCAGGAAAAAGGGCTGGGTAGTATATGATTGGCACAGTGGTTAAGAGCCTGGCTGCTAACCAAAAGTCAGCAGTTCAAATCTACCAATCGCTCCTTGGAAACCATATGCTATAGTTCTAATCTGTCCTATAGAGTTGATATGAGTTGGAATGACTCAGTGGTAATGAGTTGTGTTTCAGTATATGATTACTAGCATGGGCGTAGGTTCAAGCAGACTGGATGAGAATCCTAGCGCTGGAACTATCTAGCTGTGAAGCCTTGTGTGTGTTACCCATTTTCTTTGGACTCAGTTTCTTCAACCATAAAATAGGACTGAAAATAGTACTTACTTCTTTGAGCTGTGGTGTTGATTCAGTGGACAAATGCCTCTACAGTGCTTTTCAGGGTGCCTGGCTTGTGTTTAGTTAGTACTCCATGGAGGGCAGCTATCACTGTTACATCACAGTAGTCCAGCTTTTATCACTGGTGAGCTGTGTGTCCTTGGGCAAGCCATATAAGCTTCTGAGCCTTAGTTTCCTCATCTAGTAAATGGGGATGAGCATATCCACCTTGTAGATGTAAGGATTGCAGGGACCGAATGTTAAACTCCTGACAAAGTCTTGTCCTTTGTAAGTGCTCAATAAACAAGAGTGTTCACAGTGGTGGTGGTGTTGATGACAGTGATGATGCTGAACATAGATTATAACAATATGGGGTGAAGCCCCTCCATATGTAGGGTATGATTTAACCTTTCTGTCCCACAGGCCATCTTGGTGATCCTCTGTATGAGTTATCTACTGCTGAATAACAAGTTATCCCAAAACTTAGTTGCTTGAAACAACACTAATCACTTACTATCCCTCCCAGTTGCTGCGGGTCAGACATTCAGACAGAGCAGGGGATGGCATGTCTTGGCTTCATGATGGCAAACAGGAAGAGTTGAAGACTGGAGGCTGGAACTGGAAAGATTCTGTTCACATGTCTCGTGGTTGATGTTGGCAGTCTGCAGTGTCCCTGATTGGTACTGTTAGCCAGTGTGGTTGCTCCATGTGGCTTGGGCTTCCTTACAGCATGGAGGCTGGGCTGCAAAGGCAAGCATCTTAAAAGAGGTAGAAAGTCAGGTGGAAGCTGTATTGTTTTTTATGATCTAGCCTAGGAAGGCACATGGAATCATTTCTGCTGCACTCTATTGGCTGGACAGTTACAAAGTTTTGCCCAAACTCAAGGGAAGAGACTGTGTATCCACCTCTTGACAGAGACATGCCAACATCACATTGTAAGACGATTACAAGAGATGGAATATATGTTCATGTGGCCATCTGTGGAAAAGGTAATCTGTCACACACCTCATTTTTCAGTCTCTTGTACCTTAAACATTAATTCCAGAGAGGCAGATACCAACCCAGCAGCCCTGGAAAACTGGAAGGAGGTGGCAGCTGGACCTTTGCTCTGGAGTTGGGAGTTACAGCTGAGGTGTAGGATTGGCCCCCAGAGTCTACTTTGCAGGTGCTAGGATGGTAGAGGGGAAAAAATGACCTGAGATAAGATGTCCTCTTTCAGCTCACGTGAGCAGAAGATGCTTCCATCGCAGTGATTGACCTAGATTGCCATCAACATATCCCAGGAAACATTTTGTTCACAGAACATTGCCTGGATACTGTGAACTTCAAGTTCTAGAAACCCTTGGCTAGAATTTCCCTTATCCTGCCACTGCCCTCCCCCTCAACCCAGCCATTACCTTTTATGGCTGAGGTAGTAACTAAGTCCTGTAGAGCTGACCTCCTCAGTAACGCTTATATGCTTACTCTTCCTTATCCCCATGGCTATGGCCTCGGGCCATGGTCAGTTTTCCTCCAGCAGTCTCCTAATTGGCCTCCCTGCACCAAGGGTGTGTCTTTTTCCATTCATCTCCTCTGTGCCAGGGCAGTCTTCCTGAAGCTTGGCACCAGTGTGCCACTTGTTTCAGCCTTTTGCTGGAGTTGTGCTGTTTGTCTAGAACACTCTTCTTCCAGTCTTCATCTGGCTCACTCTTGATTATTTCCCAGGTCTCAGATATCACGCTCTGATCTCCAGGTGCTTCCCATGTGCTCCCCAGCAACCAGAGCATCCTCTAACATTGCATCTATCACAGTCTATTAATGTGCATTTCCCATATGCCCTGTCTTGGAAGAAGAACAAGCAAATGCTCCTTAGAAGCAAGAACGTGAGACTATATTTTACGTACTTTGGACGTAGTTTCAGGAGGGATCAGTCTCTGGAGAAGGACATCATGCCGATAAAGCATAGGGTCAATGAAAAAGAGGAAGGCCTTCAGTGAGATGGATTGACACAGTGGCTGCAACAATGGGCTCAAGCATGAAACAATTGTGAGTGTGTCTCAGGACTGGGCAGTGTTCTGTTCTTTTGTGCAAAGGGTCTCTATGAGTCAGAAACAACTCAAGGGATCTAACAACAACAACAACAACTGTGTACCCAGCACTGGGCTAAGTGCTTTACATGTTACTTACCTCCTCCAATCATTCTCTACCCTCTTATTCTGCTGTATTTTCTGCCCAGATGGTTACCACTTTCTGAAGTTATATCATGTAGGCATTTAGGTACTTGTTTATTGTCTGTTTCCTCTGGGAGACTGTAAGGTCTGTAAGGATGAGGATATGTCTGCCTTGTTTATTACTGGTTCCTCATCCTGCCTGTAGAAGATTCTCAGTAATTTTCTGCTAAATGAAGGATTAGGCCTGGCACTTGAAGTATTTGGTCAGCATAAAGATGGATAAAGCTCTCCTTGGCTCGCTGACTCTCCAAGGATGAGAAGCAATGACTGAAGGAAAGGAGATTATGTCCTTTGTTCTACAGGGGTCCTGAAAGCCATGTTGCCCCCAGAGGGAATAGCTATCTGATGCCCACAGGTCACAAACCATCCTCAGCACTGCCTAGTTCTCCTTACCTTCCAGGAGCTTCTATATCTCTCCACAACTCCAGGAGGTGGGCTAGATGGTGGTATGCTTACATGAGGAAACTGAAGCTAAGAGATGATGAGAGGCTAGCTTAGCTAAGGATGGCAAAACTGGAACCCAGACCCCAGACTCCTTCCTGAGAACTCTTTCTCTTCCACTCAACTTTGGTGCCTCCTGGGATATGTAGTCATAATATCCAACATCAGAATTGGTTGGAATCTTGGAGACTGTATTGCATACCCCCTCATTTTACAGATGGGAAAACTGAGACCTAGAAAGGGGGAGGTAGCTCTCCAAGCTCCCATGACTAGCAAGTGATGGAGTGTAGGCTAGAATTCAGATTATTTTGGCTTGAAGCCAGGTTCTGGTGGGGGGTAGGTTTACCACTAGCAATTAGTTCTCTAGTGTGGCCAATCTGGGACCTAGAATGAAAGGGTTAATTGTCACAGCTTGGAGGTTATTTTCACAGACAACTGTTATGATATGTTCTTGGCCTAAACGCATTCCAAAGAATCCTGGCTGGCCAAGCAGACAGACATCTGTCATTGGCTATAACGAGGAGGTTGCAGGACTCGTTTATGAGGCATCCCACTTAGAAACGGCTCAAACAGCCAGGCAGGAAAAAACAAATGAGTCTGGTGCTGGGGCAGAGTTTTAAAACCAAGGAAGAACATGGAAACCCAGGACATAGTTGCAACCAGATATCATTTCAGTACCCTGGACACTTCCCCAGAGGGTTGTTGCTCATCCCCGGGAACCAGTGCTCCTGAAAACTTTATAATTAGAAGCTTTGCCTCTAAGGGGGCAGGTGGTGGTTTTTCTATGGAGAGTCACTGATTTACTGAAAAGAGAATCAAAGTGTTCAGAGAAGCAAGATATGACTTAATTTTGTTGCCATTTGTGTTTTCAGAAACCAGAAAGTTTTAAGACTAAAAAGGAAAAGCATAATAATACTTGGATACATGAAATGATTATTTTGGGATATGCTTGAGCAATGATAAGTCACCCCCTCCCACATTTGATCCAGTAAGGGAAGAAGAAGAAGGAGGAGGGGGTAAAAATCAAAGGACAGGAAAAAAATAGAGCCAAAGAGAAGAAGAGACAGCAGCATGCAGGAGGAAATGAAGCAGAAATATACAAAGAAAGTGGCATGACAGCCTGGAATAAAAGGTTGGAGGGAGGGAGGTTCAGTAGGTTCCAGGATTTTATTACAGTTCTTATCCTCTCTCTGACACTCACGTGGACCCCAGGCTATTTGGTAGGATTCCCTCTTATTTCTGTCCTTTTGAATGTAATTAGTAGATTAACCACTTCTTAAAGTTCTTCAGCTGCACATTTATGCTTAAAGCTTTAGAAACTCTACTTGCATTAGGACCACTGTAACAGTCTATTAAAATGATGTCTTCTCTATTGCTACCATCATCAAAGATTTCAGTGGAGACTGTCTTAGTCATCTAGTGCTGCTATAACAGAAATGCCACAGGTAAGTGGCCTTGACAAACAAACATATTCTCTCACAGTCTAGGAGACTAGAAGTCTGCCTTCAGGACAACAGCGCCAGGGAAGGCTTTCTGTCTGTCAGCTCTGGGGAAGGTCCTTGTCATTAACCTTCCCCTGGCTTAGGACCTTCTCAGCACAAGGACCCTGGGTCCAAAGGATGTGCTTCACCTTGCACTCTTATTTGTGGTAATGAGGTCTTCTCTTCTCTCCCGTCTCTATTTTGTATATCAGAAGAGATTGGCTCAAGATAAAACCTAACCCTGAAGATTATGTCCTGCTTTGTTAGCATAACTGCCTCTAATTCTGCCTCATTAACATCATAGAGGTTAGAACATACAACCCAGAGGTAAATACATCAGCTTACAAAGTGGGGGACAACCACACACTACTGGGAATCATGACCAAGCCAAGTTAATACACTTTGGGGGAACACAATTCAATTGGTAACCGGGAGCAAAAAGACTCAGGGTGTGTGGTAGAGTTAGCTTGAATCTATGAGCCTTCATTTCTGATGATTAGAAGACTGATGTCTAGAAGTCACTGTTGATGACAGCAGGAGGAGAGTACCTGTCCATGTGGGACCATTTGGTATAGGGGTGAACAGGCCAGTGTGTTTCAATGGCCCTAGAGATTAGCACAGTGCTCATGGTAATGATCCCAATGCATCAAGATTATGGGTTAAATGGCATTTGATAGTCTCTGTTTAAGAAGATGCAAAGGTGTAAAATATCCTCTAGGAACATTTTCATCAGCATAATTAAAATAAAAATGTTTAAAGGTGCAAGTTTCTGCTATCTGGAGAATTCACTCATGTGTAATACCTCACTGTCCACTTATGCTGGACAATGAGGTATGTACTCTTAGCCAAGATGGCTCATGCTGTTAGAATGAATTATAACTAATTAATCTGAACTATAAAATATAATAATAATGCAATGCAGTAGGAAAACGAATTTATATTCTGAGTTTCTAGTGTATGCCTGGCATGGTGCCAAAGGCTTTACCTGCTGGGATAGATTGGATTATTGTCCAGCAAATATTCACTCCTCTCTTCCTTTGGGGCAGTTCATTTTTCCCATCCCATGATGTTGGGCTCAGTCATGTGATTTGATCTGGCCAATAGAACATGAGTGGAAGAGACAATGGTCCAGTTTCAAGCCAATGTCTAAAGACGCAGGGTATATTTACATTTAATCCATTGAGCTCCAATGGATTTCCCATGAGAAGAGCAGACCCCTTCCACTTGGGTCCCAGCATAAACACGTAAAGAGCAGACCTGAGCCCAACCTTCAGCTTGAAGTAGGAACAGCCTAGATCATAAAAGCTGAACAGCCTAAATCACCAAAGCTCAGTCTCTTGCAGACCCATGAGTTGGAGAACAAATGCTTGTTGATGTACACCACTGAATTTTGGGACTGTTTGTCTTGCAGCATTGTTTAGCAAACTAGTACAACATGTGTTATCTCATTTAGCCCTTGAAACAACTCTACAAAGTAGATAATGTGATTGAGCTCCTTTTACATGTCTCTGAGGCTTGAAGAGATGAAGTGTCTAATCCAAGGCAAGAAGTGAGTTAACCAGTTAACTGGTTCATCCTCACTTGATAAGATAACAGAAATGCTGCTGGGCCTTTCCCAGCTAGCCGCTGCGTGCCTCTCTGGATCCTCCCATCCTTGATCCTTCCAGGGGCTCAGATCTTCAGGAGTGGGGGCAGGTGCAGGGAGAGCATCAGAAGCTCCTTTCAAAGAGCCAGCGGGGTTTCCCCCGCCCTGTGGTTCCAGGAAAAGGTCACGTTTGGCGATATAGCCCACAGAACAATGACATTTCAAGGATCAAAGAAAAGGTTAAAATATTCCTATAAATCTATTCCTGGGACTTTTAAAGTATTTCCAATGTAAAGGGAAAATGTCATTTCTTTTTCCCTCCAGAGTGGCAGCGGTGGGCTGCTGGTAATGGGGCTGTTTGCGTTTTTCTGGTGAGGATGAGCAGAAAGGAAGGAGGAAGTCTTCCTCAGCCTCCTTCCACATGCATACGGAAGGGCAGTTAACCCCAAACCTCATTTAGTCATAGAAATGGAATCCCAGTTGGCTTATGGAAGAGCTTACCCCAGGGGTCAGATGGACAATGCCAAATCCCAGGGCTTGCCTGCTGCTCTTCTCCCCCAAACAGCTCCTGAGCCAGTGCAGTAAAGGAAGCCTCCAGGCTCCCATGGCTCGGATGTGGGCGAAGCCAGGCAGAGAGGTAGAACTCAGACCAAGAGACCTGGCAGATCACCCCCGTGAGATTCTGTTCCTTCTTTCACCTTCCTTGTGCATCCTCATGGGTATGTCTCATGTCCCCAAGCCCACTGGGCTCAGATTGGCTCTTCTCTTGGATTCCATGGGCTGGTGAGTGGACCCACCCCCTTCACACATTCATTCAGCAAACACACTGAGTACCCTGTGTCGCAGGCAGGCACTGTCCTAGTCACTAGGATACCAACAAGGGAAAGTGATGGCTCCTGCTCTCAGGCAGTTTGTAGACTTTTGGGGGTCGTAAACCCAGAACAACAACCCTGCCGTGGGTAAAGGTTGACTACATTTGTAAGTTGACTGCTGAAGAAATGCTGGGCAGGGTGCAAACAGGGAAGCAGGTGTGTTCCTAGTGACACCAAGAACCACTTTCCATCTGGGGACAGGGCTGTCTGAGTGGCTGGCTGTGCCCCACACGGTCTGTGAGAAGACGCTGTTTATCCAAACCCTCAAGCCCCCACTCACCTCCCACATGCCATCAGTCACCAAGCTCTGTCTCATCTGGCTCCTAAACATCTCCGTTGCTATCCCTCCCTGTCTCTGCATGCAGCCACCTCTAGTCCAGGGCCTCAGCATCTCCAGTGCGGCATGACCCAGGCTACGAGTGAGCCTTCAGGATTGCCAGTCTTGTCACTTCGCTCCCTTGCTGAGATCCCTTTGATGGCTCTCTGGTGCCCACAGGATGAGGTTCAGATTCTTAAGCACTGTGTCCCAAACCCTTCTGTCATGGATTGAATTGTGTCCCCCCAAAAATATGTGTAACTGCGTGGCTGGGCCATGATTCCCAGTATCTTGTGACTGTCCTCCATTCTGTGGTTTTCCTATGCTGTATGTTAAAGAATTAGGGTGGGACTGTAAATCCCTTCATAGGATCACCTCCCAGCTCCACTGTAAAGGGAGCTTCCCTGGAGTATGGCTTGTCCCACCCTTAATCCTTTCATCCTGCAAGAGATAAAAGGAAAAAGAAGCAAGCAGAGAATTGGGAACCTTGCAACATGAAGAAAGCAGCACCAGGGAAAGAGTGCATCCTTCAGACCTGAGGTTCCTGCGCCGAGATGCTCCCTGGACAAAGATTGATGCAATCCCAGACCTTCCTCCAGAGCCGACAAGGGGGAAAGACTTCCCCTGGGGCAGACACCCTGAATATGGATTTGTAGCCTACCAGACTGTCTAAGAATAAACCTTCCTTTGTTAAAGCCATCCGCTCTGTGGTATTTCTGTTACAGCAGCACTAGCTGACTAAAACACCTTCCTTCCCAGAATCCCTCCCTGTGGACTCACCAGGGGACCTGCACAGCCCATTCCAGCCCTTTGGGGTCTCCAGCTGCAGACGGTTCCCAGACCTTATCCTGCTTTTACATGTGCTGTTTCTTCCACCTCCAATTCCCTTCCCTGGTACTTATCTGCCTAAAGAACTCTTGCTTGGCTTTCAACAAATTACATAATAGTAATGAAAATATTAAGAATTATCATTTATTGGGAGTCCCTGGGTGGTACAAATGGTTAACAAGCTCCGCTGTTAACCAAAAGATTGGTGGTTCGAATCCACCCAGAGGTGACCCAGAAGAATAGTCTGGCAATCTACCTCTGAACAAACAGCCCTTGAAAACTCTGTGAAGCAGATTACACTCTGGCACACATGGGGTCTCTATGAGTTGGAGGTAACTCAAGACAACTGAAAAAAATGATTTACTGACCACCTTATTCAGTCCCTTGAGATTTTATCATGCTGCTTTATTTTCATAATAGTTATTAGTATCTGAAAGAATATTTTTGTATTCACTGATTTACAGGTAGTCTCCAACTTACAGCATATTCAAGTTATGATGAACCACACTTACCTTGTCTATTGTTTTTTTTGAACCTTATGGTTAGTAATGGAAACCCTGATGGTGTAATGTGGTTAAGAGCTACAGCTGCTAGCCAAAAGGTCAGCAGTTTGAATCCACCAGGCACTCCCTAGAAACACCACGGAGGGGTTCTACTCTATCCTATAGGGTTGCTGTGAGTTGAGTTGACTCGATGGCAGTGGGTATGGTAGTAACATATACCACACACAGCCTTGTGGGATAACCTTTGCAGATGTTATCATCCTCATACCAATTCCTAAAGATGAAGAGCAGATTTATCAGGAGACTGACAATAAAAGGTAATAATAGTGAAAACTAAAAACATACAGTGAAGTATTTGCTTTAATGTCAGAAGTGACTTACGACAGAGTTGTCAGAACAGAAACCCATTGTAAGTCAAAGACTGCCTGGATCGTCTGTTGTCCATCGCCGCCACCAGAGTGGACGTGGGTGCTCCACGAGGGCAGTGACTAGACTCTCCTCACTGCTATATCCTCAGTATCCAGAATCACGGCTGGCACCGAGTAGGACCTCAAAAGGGTTTGTGGGGTAAATGAAGAAATGACCCCTTGTGGCAACACATTTTACAGACAGGGAAACAAGGCTTCAACAACACAATTTTGGAAGACAGCTCACTGCCTGCTCCTAAGAGACCTCAAGGGCAAGGGTCACATCTCGTTCCCATAAAGATCCCCTACAGTCCTAGCAGGGACTCTGGAAGCAGGGAATGGATGGCTTCTGTCTGCAGTGGGAGGCTGAGTGGTGAGAACAAAGGGGCAGTTGGGGCCACTTTGTTGGAGGAGATGCAGCTAGCTGAAGCTTGGCTTCCCAGAGACTGCTTTTAGGTTAAAAATTAAATGCACTGAATTAAGAACATGGGAAAAAAAAACACGTTAACTTAAAATCGGAGCCCGTTGGCCCGTAGAGATCAGCTCTTGCTGTTGTTAGGTGTCATCAAGTTGATCCTTGGGACAGAATAGAGCTGCCCCATAGGGTTTTTCAGTTTTTTGCTGGAACAGATCCCCAAATCTTTCTCCTGCTATCAAGGCTGGTGCCCTCTTTTCACATATGAGAAAACTGAGTCACAGGAAAGAGGGTAACACAAGAATACACAGTGGGTTACACAAACTGCACTCCTGTCTTTCTTTCCGACAATGCTACAGGAGAGACTAGGGCTGCCTCACAGGGTTTCCTCTTTTTCCAGCATTCTTAACTGGCACCAAGTTATGTGGACTTGGCTGGCTGTGCGGGCCTAGCTTGACTCAGCATAGGCTGAGGCAGTGGTTGGTGTCAATGAAAGAGCTTATACCAAGAGTGGTGGGAAGTAGGCCTTGTGGAGCAGGTTGGGGTTGTGGAGGGAGCACTGTCCTGGGAGTCCAGAGACCCAGGCGGGTTTAGATGTCAGTTCTACCTTAGTCTGGGGCATAGCAGGAATGCAGGCTTTGGGGTCAGGGACACCCAGCTGTGTGGCCTTGCCTATGCCAGTCCTCTCTCTGAGCCTCAGTTGTCTCACCTCTAAAATGGGGATGGTCATCATCCCAACCTCCTAGGGTTGTAGAGTGATAAAGGTTGTGTCTTCCTTGTGGGTACCATGTCTGTGTTCTCTGCTGCAACACGTTTGGAAAGGATGTGACTCGATAGGGGACTTACAGACCTGGAGGGGGAGTTGGGCAGGGTCAACTGTCTTCTTGGTTTTTATCCCGTCTTTGGGGAAATCTAAGCTTCTCTTTCTTGTCAAACCTGCAGATGCTCAGAGCCCAGTCCTGGCCAGACCGTTTGCACCTGTAGTCTCCAGAAGGAGGGTTTGAGGGTAGGACCAATTTACCAGCCTGGTAAGGTTCGATGTTGCAGGCCGAGGGGCACTGCTGTGTGGTCAGACAAGAGTGCAGGCTGTTGGGTTCAAATCCCTGTCCTGCCACTTAGTTGCTGTGTGACCTTCAGCCAATCGTCTCACCTCTCTGAGTCTTATCTCTAAAATGGGAATGATGATGGTAACAACAGGCACCTCATAGGGTGTTACCAAAGGTGGAATGAATGCATGCGTGTTAGACATCTAGATCTGGACTGTGGAATTACAGCAACCTCTCGGCACATGTGGCCACTGAACACTTGAAATGTGACTAGTATAAACTGAGCCGCTCTGTGAGAGTAAAAGCCCTTTGCCCACTGCTGTCTAGTCAATTCTGCCTCTTAGCCACCCTACAGGAGAGACCAGGACTGCTCCACAGGGTTTCCAGGTTGTAACTTTTATGAAAGCAGACCTCTACATCTTTCTTCTGCGGAGTAGCCTTTTTAGTCAGCAGCTGAATACTGTAACCACTGCACCACCGTGGCTCCCTGAGAATAAAGGATCCCCCAGATTCTGTAGATGTAACATGAGAGAGAGAGAGAGACAAGCATATGTTGAATAATGTTATGTGTTGATTACACGTTGGAATGATAATATTTTGGATATATTGGGCTAAATAAAATACATTATTAAAATTAATTTCATCTGTTCCTTTTTACTTTCTTTATTGTGACTGCTAGAAAATTTAAGATTGCCTGCATGGCTCCCATAGTTCCCCATCTGTCACTGATCTTGAGCAATGCTGGTCATTTAGTAGGCACGATGTACATATGCCTGTTATTATTATTAGCTGTTGTGTTCAAGTACTGGCTCTACAACTTCCTCTATGACCTTATGTACATAACTAGACTTCTCTAAATCTCAATTTTCTTTTCTGTAAAATGGGCCTACAAAAAGCCCCAATTGCCTTCAGGTTGGTTCTGAGTCATGGTGGCCCCACGTGTGTCAGTCAAACTGTGCTCTATGGGGTTTTCCATGGCCGATTTTTCCATTTTATTTATTTATTTCTGTTGTACTGTAGACAAGGGTTTGAAGCACCGATTACTTTTTCATTCAACAGTATGCTCATTGTTTTATGACACTGGCTAACAGTCCTACAGCATGTCAGCATTCTTCCTTCTCACCTCGGCTTCCCTGTCACCAGCTTTCTTGTCCCCTTCCCCCTTCTAGTCCTTGCTCTTCACTGGCATGCCCCTTTAGTCTCATTTTGTTTTACAGCCCTGTTAAATCTTCAGCTAAAGGGTTAACCTAAGAAGCGACTTTGTTACTGAGCTGAAAGAGTGCCCGGTGGCCATTCTCTCAGTGTTCTCTGGTCTCCATCAGGCCAGCAAGTTTGATCTTTCTTTTTAAGTTAGAATTTTGTTCTGCACTTTTCTCCAGCTCTGTCTGGGACCCTCTGCTGTGCTCCTGCCAGAGCAGTCAGTGGTGGTAGCTGGGCACCATCGAGTTGTGCTGGACTCAGTCTGCAGCAGGCTGTTGTACATGTGGTCCATTTATCCCTAGGATTAATCTTTCCTTTATATCTTTAGCTTTCTTCTTTCTTCCTTGCTCTTGAAGGGCTGAGACCGGTGCAGTATCCTAGGTGGCTGCTCACAGGGTTTTAAGACCCCAGACGGTAGTCACCAAAGCAGAGTGCAGAACATTTAATGGCTGATATTTTGGAAGAAGGTTGCCAAACCTTTTCTTTTGAGGTGCCTCTAGGCCCAAAACTTGAGCCTTTCAGTTAGTAGCCAAGTGTGTTAACTGTTTGTATCATCCAGAGACCCCAAATGGCATCTGTTGTTGCTGGATGCCATCAAGTCAGTCCCTGACGCATGGCAGACTAAAAACAAAACCAAACCCAACACCATCAACTTCAACTCATAGTGACCCTATAGCACAAAGTAGAACTGCCCCATAGGCTTTCCAAGCATTGGCTGGTGGATTTAAATGATTTAAGCTGCTAACCTTTTGGTTAGCAACTGAGCTCTTAACCACTGCACCACCAATGCTAAAACAAAAAACAACAAAAAACCAAACCTGTTGCTGTCAATTTGATTCTGACTCATAGCAACTCTACAGGACAGAGTAGATATCTGGTCCATAGGGTTTCCAGCAAGGGCCTGCTGACACTTTACTTAGCAGCTGCAGCTATTAACCACTACATCATCAGAGTTTTCACCAGGGCTAGTAGGGATTAAATGAAATTGTACCTGGCATATACTAAGCCCGCAGTAAGTGTTAGCTATTGAGGCACCAGGTAAGGGATTGGGAGGCTGGGATTGTTATTCATCTCTTACTCCTTTGCCTGGACATCCATGGGTGGTCTGGGTGGGACAGAGCCAACCCAGCTTTCTCTGTCCACAAATGGGACCTGAGCTCAGAGTAAACTCTGCTTTGAGCAGGAGGTTGAGCTGTTTGGCGGTTATATTAAGGGAAGGGTCAATAACACATTAATGGGATCGGTGGCCCCATTAATCTTCCTCTAATGAACAGCCTTTCAAGCCAACCTGCCTTCCCTAGATCCTGGAAGACATTTTGTATTGGCAGGAAACTTGCCGGGTGGAAGAACCTCGAATCCTATAAAAGTGATTTAGTGGCTTTGCTTGGGAGAGGCATGCTGCAGATGCAGAGTGGGGGAGAACTGAAACAGCAAAGTCATCGGCAAACCGTTCGTTCCCTCTGGACTCAGGATCGAAATCCCAGGCAGTGACGGGAGGGGCAGGGACTTTGGTGAAGGTCAGGCACGAGGTGAGGGTTTATCTCACTTTTTTATTTTTTTACCTTTATGTCAACAGATTGTTGGTAATGCACGAACAAGACACACCTGGAATTATCTTGAGGGATGGTGATTTGCAGTGAAGACTGCACTCAGTGCGGGAATCAGAAGACTATTCTGGACCTCTCACCAACAGAGTTGAGCTATGTGGCGGCAGACAGATCTCTTTGCTTCCATATATATATATGTATATATATTTTTATGAAACAGCTGCTGCACAGTTGACTCAGACTTGTGATCATCCGATCTTTCTTCTGACTTGCTTCTGGGTGGACTTGACCCTCCGATCTTTCAGGTTGCGGCTGCATAGTAAAAACTGGCACCACTCTGGGACTCTTCCTTCTCTGTAAATGGTGTCAGAAGCAAAGCAGAGGGGTCTTGCTGGGGACTGAGTTGGTGGTGGGGCCTGAGAAGGTGCTGAGTTGGGGTAGGAGTAGGAATGGGGGTAGGGGTGGGAGGATGAGCCTGGGGGAGGGTATCTCCAGGGCTCCTGGAAATGGACAGAGACTGAGGGGAGCTCTGTCCAGAAGGCTTGACTTTGGCGGGTCTCTTCTACCTCGACACCAATATCTCATTCTCTACTCCAAGAATGTTGTAGTTCAGCTATAGGCCTTCATTCTTTTGGGGTAACAGTGTCCTCTCCTTGGCTTCTGGGATCTGTTCTAAGACATGAATGCCCCTGGGAATTTGCTCGTTTCTGTGTGTCCATCAGTCCATCTCCTGGCCCATCTGCCGTGCATTGAAGAGACACAGAGATGGGTCCAACATAGCACTCACCATCAAGAATCTCAGTGTCTGCAAGGGGAGACCTGCTGCAAACCCATGTGACTATAAATTGAGATACTGCGTGATCTCTGTGTTAAAGTTCACCAAGAGCCCTGTTGGGTTTCAGAGGATCGGGTGACCACCTCCATCTGGGGAGTGACTATAGGCATCCTGGAGGAGATGGCATTTAAACTTGGCCTTGGAAATGGCCTCTGGGATCCACAAGCCTAATCCTCCCATGTTACAGATGAGAAAAATTGAGGCCCAGGGAGGCTAAGTGCCTTGTCTGAGCTCACCTAGCTCCACATGGCTGCACAAGCTAGAACGTGTAGGGTGTGGAAAGGCAGGGATGGTGAAAAGTATTCCAGGTCAGGAGAACAGCCTCAGCAAGGTTCTGGAAAAAGAAAACTGCAAAATGTATAGAATGGAACCCTGGTGGTCTGACAGTTAATCTGGTGCTCAGCTGCTAACTAAAAGGTTGACAGTTCAAAGCCACCAAGCAGCTCTGCAGGAAAAAGACCTGGAGATCTGTTTTGGTAAAGACTACAACTGGGAAAACCCTGTGAGGCACTTCTACTCTGTCTTGTGGGGACACTGTGAGTCGACTTGATGGCACCCAACAATAACTGAATTTGGACTAGAGGCTGAGATCAGCTAAAGCCGGTTAGGGGGATACCGAGGCAGATGCAGCCCCCAAGGTCTTGGCAATCTCCAAGACATTGGCCTTGGCAAAATCAGCAGAGCCTCTGGGTAGAAGTGGAGGTCCCAGAGTTTTATGAGTCCTGTCGCCACTGCTACGCCAGACTAGTCCTCTTAGTAATCTGACCCTGCCTGACTTGCTGGAGGTGCCCATCCACCCTCAGATACTCATCTCAAGATAGAGAAACCTAGTATCCTTTAGGTCCCTGGGGGATCCCTCTGGTGGCTTGTGGCTCTGGAAGTGGCAGGGTGACCACCTCAGTGGACCTTCTCCAAGTTGTCACTCCATCTCCCTTCAGCCTTGGGTTCCTTCTGGTGAAGCAGAATCTCCGGTGTGCCACACAGAATTCTTGTGGCTCAGGGAGTATCACGTGCTGATTGTTACCTGTGAAGGGGGCAGATGGGGTGCTAATGTGAGGTAATCATAGTTCACATTCATTGAATACACACTATGTGCCAGGCACAGTCCATGAATCTTTCAAACACCTCTATGTTAATATCCCCACTTTTTAAGCTGTAGTAATAAGTGGTTATGTATGACCTTGGCTGGACCATGATCATCAGTGGTTGGGCAGTGATAATGTTTGGCAGTTGTATAATGATGTGATCACCTCCGTGATGAGATTTGACATAACGTGATTGCCTCCATAATGAGATATGCCCTGAGCAGCCAATTGGTTGAAAGGGAGTATCTTCGGGGGTGTGGCTTGCATCCAATATAGGTGGACTTTCTGGCAAGGCTGGTGGGCTTTTGCTTGCTCTGAATTCTGCAACTGGCTACTGCTCATCTGACCTCTAGTTCTTGAGCAAGCTGCTTGTGTGCTGATCTTGTGTTCACCAGTCCTTGCAGTGACATGAGCTGGGAGAAACCTGTATCCTGACTCACAGACTTGGAATGTTTCAGCCTCTGTTAACTGTGTGATGCAGTTCCTTGATACAAATTCTCTTTGTGTTTATATACACACTTCACTGTTTTTGCATCTCTACAGAATGCAGCCTAAGACACAGGCAGTGAAACAGGTGCAGAGAAACAGAGTGGTCTGCTCCAGCTCACATGGCTGGAAACAGTGCATGCAGTCAGAGTTTATGCTTACACACATGCATGCATACATACACAAAGACACACATGTGCTCTGTCTGTTCCATCATGGGCCTGAGCACATGTAGCTCTAGAGCTGACTCTGAGCAAACCCTCCTGGGAGGACCCTCAGAGAGCTTCTGTGCTGGGATGGTATCTACTTTCAGAGTTGGAGGTGATTCCTTGCTGCACTATTTGCAAAACAGCTCTAGAGGACAGGATGACTTGCCTAGGTCACTTAATAAACAACTCCTAGAATCTGTTTCAGGACCCCTGGTGGTGCAGTGGTTAGTACTATATCTGCTAACCAAAAAGTTGACAGTTCAAATCCTCCAGATGCGCCTTGCAAACCCTATGGGGGCAATTTTACTCTTTCCTGTAGGGTCACTGTGCGTTGGAATTGACTTGACTGCAGAGGGTTTGGTTTTCATTTGGGTGGTGCAGTGGTTAAGTGCTCGGCTCCAACTGAAAGACTGGTCATTCAAAACTACCCAGCCACTCTGCAGGAGAAAGACCTGGTGATCTGCTTCTATAAGAATCACAGCCCTGGAAAGCCTCTGGGGAAGTTCTGCTCTGTCTCACAGGGTCACTATGAGTTGGAATCGACTTGATAGGTACAGGTAGGGTCTGTTTCCAACCCTCATCTGTCAGTTTGTTTTGCAGATTTCCATGATACTGTAAGCTGCTGTAAGATACTGTAAGATACTGCCCCATCTGTGTTTCAAATTCAAGCAAGGTCATCCATGGTGGACAGGTTTCAGCTGAGCTTCCAGACTGAGACAGACTATTAAGAAAGGCCTGGTGATCTACTTCTGAAAACTAGCCAATAAAAACTCAATGGATTACAGAATATTGTCTAATACAATATTACAATGAATAAGGAAGACTGTAAAAGAATTGGTGTTTCTGAATTATGGTGTTGGAGAATATTGAATTGTCTATTACAATATTATAGAATATTGCCTAATACAATGCTGGAAGTTAAACTCCCTAGGTTGGAAGGCATTTAGAATACATAGTTGCCACAATGAACTTGATTGTGAGGGTGCTACAGCGCTGGACAATGTCTGGTTCTATTGTACGTGGGTCACCATGCGTCAGAGCTGCCTGGATGGCAACTGGGAGCAGCAATACGAAGAATCTCTTTGAAAGCTAGACAAAATTCAGTGTGACCTGCCTACCATTGACTCCTCTAAGTGGTGATTAATTTTGTCCTTGAATGCTGCCTCTGACAAGACTTATTTCCTGGGTATCCCTTCTTGGAGTAGTTCAGACTCTTACCAAACTCTTCCTTCTGTTGACTTATGACTGTCCTCTTGTCTCTCCCACCATGCGGCCTGGCCCTGCTTTCCTGGTCCACACCACGTGACAATCCCAACAAATCTGTAGCTGTGTGGCGCAGCTTCCAGCACCGCAGTAACATGCGTGCCGTCATAGTAGAACCAACAGGGGGACAGGTGGTGACACTTAGATTTAATGCTGAATAAACACCCTACGATGTTCTATCGCATTACTACCGAGCTACAGTTTTGGCTGACTTCAGCCTCCAGCATCCATCCTGTCAATGATATCTACTGGATTATCCAGATCTGCTAGCCTGGACGGGGCAAACAGCAGAGGCCTGTGGCTCACCACTTGAGACCTCTCGGCAGCTGAGGCTGGCAGTCAAGCCGCCTGGACCTCTCACTGTCAGCCCTGACACTTCCTTCCCCAGCCTAGCATAGCCCAGCCCATCCATTCCTTTTCTCTGTGCCCTCCTGCCCGAAGTCCCAGAAGGAAGCCTCTTCACCCTCCGTACTTTGAGGACCCAGCCCTCCTCCTCCTCTCCACCATCACCCATCCATCCAGGCATGATCACAGGCTTCACGGAGCGGAGGCAGGAGGTGAGACTGGCAGCATTGCTATTTTCACTCTGACATTTTCAGTTTCTGAGCAATCTCACTTGAAGCTCTTTCTCATGTTTCAAGAAAGGGGAAGAGTAGACATTCCCCTCCCCCAGCCCTTTCTTTCTAAATTCAAGGAGAAAAGCCATTGTCCTCCAGTCAATTCCAATTCATAGTGACCCTACAGGACAGAGTAGAATGGCTCCATAGAGTTTCCAAGGAGCATCTGGTATATTTGAACTGCCAATCTTTAGGTTAGCAGAGATCGCACTTAACCACTGAGCCACCAGGGTTTCAAAACTCAAGGATAGGAGCAATTATAAAAAAAGTAAAACTGATATAAAACTTAAACCCTCCTGAAAGGGTGGAACAGAAGATGAGAATGGCCCCCAGAGCAGCCCGACAGGTAACATGGGAGATCAAAGAGGATCAGGGTGGGTAAACTCTCTCTCAGTCTTGTCTTTCACAGAGCCCTCAGGCTCGAGGCTTCGTGTAGTGGGTTCGCAGCTTCAGCTAGTGAAACAGCTGCTCTGAGAAAGGAGGCTTGGCCGAAAGACCTCAGCCCTGCGGACTTTGATTAGGACTTTGGTGTTTTATGGGAAGGTTAGAATGATTTCCACTCCTGGAGACATTAGAAGGCTCGCCAAACTCTACCACTGTTTTATTGTTTGGGAATACAATATAGATTTTATTATGGACCACAGTGTCTTCCTTTAAATAACTGCTCAGCATGGTAAAGCAGAAAAGCCAGTAAAACAACTTGCTGAGGAACCAGGTAGATGTTTATATATCAACACAGGACTGTCTGGGAAGGTGTGGCCTCCATTTCTGAGGGTGAAAAATCACACGCCTGGTTCGCCTGTCTTGGACCACACAGGTGACTAGAGGTGTGTTTCTAAGAAATTGTTTAAGATTTGAGATGGGAACTAAAATCTCCTCTCCATATTTTTTTCTGGGAAGGTCCTAACAGACAGACAGACAGACAGACAGACACACACACTTTTATACACACGTACATATACTCACGTGTTATTGTTAGGTGCTGGCTAGTCAGCTCTGACTCATAGTGACCCTATGTACAACACAACAAAACACTGCCCAGCCCTGTGTCGTCCTCACAATGGTTGTCATAATTGAGATCATTGTCACAGCAACTGTGTCAATCAGTCTTGTTAAGGGTCTTCTTTTTTGCTGACCTTCTGTTTTAACAAACATGATGTCCTTCTCCAGGGGTTGGTCCTTCCTGATATGTGCAAAGTGTGTGAGATGAAACCTCACCATCCTTACCTCTAAGAATAATTTTGACTGTACTTCTTGCAAGACAGATTTGCTCCTTCTTCTGGCAGTCCATGGTATATCCAATATTCTTCTCCAACACTGTAACTCAGGGACACCAATTCTTCAGTCTTCTTTGTTCGTTGTCTAGCTTTCACATACATATGAGGTGACTGAAAAGTCCTGTGGCTTGTGTCAGGCACATGTTATTCCTTACAATGACATCTTTACTGTTTAACACTTTAAAGAGACCTTTTGCAACAGATTTGCCCAGTGGCATACATTCTTTGATTTCTTTGACCGCTGCTTCCATGGGTGTTGAATGTGGATCTAAGTAAATGAAATCCTTGACAATACCAATCTTTTCTTACTTTAGCATGATGTTACTTATTGGTCCAGCTGTGAAGATTTTTGTTTTCTTTCTGTTGAGTGTAATCATCATTGAAGGATGTGGTCTACAATCTTCATCAGTAAATGCTTCAAGTCCTTGTCACTTACAGCAAAGTTGTGTCATCAGCATACTGCAACTTGCTAGTGAACCTTCTTCCAATCTTGATGCTCCATTCTTCTTCATATAGGATTATTTGCTCAGCATATGGATTGAATAAAGATGGTGAAAGGATACAAACGTGATGTACAACCTTGACTTTAAACCGTTTGGTATCCCCTTCTTTTGTTCCAGTGACTGCCTCTTGGTCTAAGTGTAGGTTCCTCATGTGCACAATTAAGTGTTCTGGAATTCCCATTCTTCATGATGTTGTCCATAATTGTTACGATCCACACAGTTAAATTCTTTTGCATAGTCAATAAAATGCAGATAAACATCTTTCTAGTATTCTCTGCTATTAGCTGTGGTCCATCTGACATCAGGAATGATCACCCTTTTCTGAATCTGCCTTAATTTTCTGTCAGTTCCCTGTTGATGTACTGCTGCAACTGTGCTTGAATGATCTTCAACAAACTTTTACTTGTGTATGGTATTAATGCCATTGTTTGATAATTTCTGCATTCTTTTGAATCACCTTTCTTTGAAATTGGTACAAATATGGATCTCTTCCAGTCAGTTGGCTAGATAGTTGTCTTCCAAATTTCTTGGTATAGATGAGTGAGCACTTTCAGCACTGCATGCATTTGTTGAAACACCTCAATTGGTATTCTGTCTGTTTCTGGAGCTGTGTTTTTCGCCAACGCCTTCAGTGTAGCGTGGACCTCTTCCTTCTGTATCATGGGCCCTTGATTATGTGCTACCTTCTGAAATGGTTGAACATTGACTCGCTCTTCTGGCATAATGACTTTGTGTATTCCTTCCGTCTTCTTTTGGTGCTCCCTGCATTGTTTAGCATTTTTCCTGTAAAATCCTTCCCTATTGCAAATTGAGACTTGAATTTTTCTTCAGTTGTTTCAGCTTGAATAACGCCAAGCCTGTTCTTCCTTTGGTATTCTATCTCCAGGTCTTTGCATGGGCACTTATGATACTTTACTTTGTCTTCTTGAGATGCTGTTTGAAATTTTCTGTAGGGCACTTTTACTTCATCATTTCTTCCATTTGCTTTAGCTACTCTATGATCAAGAGTAAGTTCCAGAGTCTCTTCTGACATCCACTTTTTGTATTTTCATTCATTCTTGTCTTTTTAATGACCACTTGCTTTCTTCGTGTATGATGTCCTCACACAACTCAACTGGTCTTCGGCCATTAGTGTTCAGTGCATCAGATCTATTCTTGAAATGGTCTCTAAATTCAGGTGGGATATATTCAAGATCTTATTTTGGCCCTTGTGGACTTGCTCTAGTTTTCTTACACCTTCATCTTGAACTTGCGTATATGCAGTTGTTGATCTGTTCTGCAGTCGGCCCCTGACATTGTTCTAACTGATGATACTGAGCTTTCTATTGTTTCTTTCCACAGATGTAGTTGATTTGATTCCTGTGTATTCCGTCAGGTGAGGTCCACCGATACAGTCACCATTTATGTTGTTGACAAAAGGTATTTATAGTGAATAAGTCATTGATCTTGCAAAATTCTATCATGTTATTTCTGTCACCAAGGCTGTATTTCCCACCTACTGCTTCTTCCTCTTTGTTTTCAACTTTGACATTCCAATCGCCAGTGATTATTAACGCACCTTGATGTATTTTTGATTAGTATCAGACTGCAAAAGTTGGCAAAAATCTTCAATTTCTTTAGCTGTGGCTTTTGTGTTTGCTGTGTAGTCACATAGTCTTCCGTGTAAGCATATGGGTGTTATCACTGACAGCGTACTTCAGGATAGGCTTTGAAATGCTCTTTTTTTGAATAATGAACATGTTGCCGTTCGTCTTCAGTTTGTCAATCCTGGCATAGTAGGCCATGTGATTGTTACAGCAGGCCAATATAAGTCCATTTCAGCTCACTAATGCCTAGGATATTGATCTTTATGAGCATTCTCTTTCATTTTGACAACTTTCGATTTTCCTTGATTCATATTTTGTACATTCCACAGTCTGATTATTAATGGATATTAGCAACTATTTCTTTTCATTTTAAGTCTTGCCATATCAGCAAATGAAGGTCTCAAAAGCTTGATTCAATCCACGTCATTAAGGTCGACTTGACTTTGAGGAGGCAGCTCTTCCTATTTGAATTTTGATTGCCTTCCAACCTAAGGGACTCATCTTCTGGCACTAACTGTGGTTTCACTGTTACTCATAAGATTTACACTGACCAGTTTTTTCAGAAGGAGACTTGCAAGTCCTCCTTCCGAGTTTAGAAGCTTCACCAAAACCTGGTCACCAAGGTGAACCTGCTGATATTTGAAATAATGGTGGCCACGCTTCCAGTATCACAGCAACAGGCAAGTCGCCACAACATGACAACGTGACAGACATGTGGTAGGTACAGCATATAATTTTTTTCACTGATTACATTTATCATGGTGTATAACCATCATCTATATCTGCTTCCAAATTTTCCATCATGGTTAACAGACAAGAATGAATGAAAAAGACAAGAATGAATGAAAATACAAAAAGGGATGTCAGAAGAGACTCTGGAACTTACTCTTGATCACAGAGTAGCTAAAGCAAATGGAAGAAATGCTTCCTAAACAGCTGTTTCCCTTCTCCCTTCTGCCTGTTAACAAACTTTGTTTCTACACAGGTGCCTATTCTAGGTATTCCATACAAGTGATCCTCTCTATTTTGAGGACTCACTTCAATTTAGTTCAGCAGCTATTTATTGAGCACCTACTATGTGCCAGGCCTGCAGAGGAGACTGAGATTAATAAGGAACCATCCTGTGCCCACATAACTTACAACTTGGCATGGAAGATGAGCTGGAAGTGTGGAAATAATAAATGCTGGAAACAGGCAAGAGTGCAAAGCAGACTGCAAGGGCGATGGCACAGAGCAGAGAGGAATTAACCCTGCCGGGGAGATTCTAGGAGGACATCATAGAGGGCATGGCATAGGAACAAATCCTTGATGGACCAAATGACCTTAGATGATCTCCCCCTGCAGTAGAAAACTTCCTTCCCCATCCGTCTGCTTCATTTTAGTTTAGTGGCTCCAGGAATTGACAGAATACCAGTGGAGAAGTTGCAACAGTCAGATGCCATGCTGGAAGACAGCTGCTTGGCCAGCCAGCTGAAAGAGATCCATCTTTGTGCCCATTCTAAGGAAAACTGATCAAACAGAAAGCAGAAATTATTGAATAATATTATTAGTATCACTGCGTTGCTGGTGTGAGATGGCTCTTGAGTACCCGATGTTATGGTTAACACCTAACAACAACAACAACCACTGTCCTGAGGGTGAAATGGGCTGACACTATAGCCCCATAAAGAACTCAAACACACCAACAGCCATGAGGATGGCACAGGACTGGGTGACATTCTCTTCTGTTGTACACAGGTCACTGCTAGTCAGAGCCAATTCAGTGGCAACTAGCAACAATCACAAAATCTTCTTCCAAGTTGTGTAGGACAGAAACCTGAGAGACACATCGCTAACATACAGTTCTATTGATTCTGTTATCAGAATACGGGTCAAATCTGTTCTCTTATCTCCGTACGTCTTCTTCCAGGCTAGATGGTCACATCTTGCAGGAGTGATGATCTATAGATACCTGTCTCGAGGAAAGGGGTGACATTCTAACTTGTATCCGGGAAGACCATTCTAACTTGTTTCTGGAATACAGTGTGAGTGGGTTAGGGCATATAGAGCAAGGGTTAGAGGCCTGGAATCTGGACCTGCCACTTCTACTGAAGATCCCAGGGACATGTCTGCAGAGTGGGACGTTGACTCTGGTGCCTGCAAATAGGAGAATTTAACCAGGATGCTGGGGTATTGTTGAAAGGTTGGATCAGTTCTTCACCTTAGAGGCCTCCTACCTTACAAGGTGAAAAGATGATCTGGAAGATACTCTCTGTTCTTTGTATAGCTATCCAGAGATGTGACTTTTTAAGAGAGTTCTTGTTCTGAGTGCCCATTTTTCCCCTGCTACATCAGGGGCTTTGCACTGTTTTCTCTATCAGGGCAGACATTGGTGGTAGCTGGGCACCATCTAGTTCTGGTTTCATGCTGATGTACTCTCTGGATCACATAGCACTTTCTGTCTGCTGGGCTCATATTTCCTCATGTCTTTCATTCTGCTCTATAAAGCTTGAGGGGCTTTTGATTCATGAGCAGTTCTTGGCTACTGCCTTTGAAGATGAAAGGGGCCACGTGGCCAGGGTCTGAGAGTAACTTTTAGGAGCACAGAGTAACTCTTCCTCATTGACAGTGAAGAACTGACTTCAGCCAACAGCCGTGTGAACTTCAAAGAGGACCTTGAGCTCCAGGAAGAAAGGCAACCCGGTTGACACTGGGGTTGTAGCCTGTGAGACTGCCTGAGAACCCAGCCTAGCTGTGTCTGGACTCCTGGCTTCTGGAAATTGTGAGATAATAAGTGAATGTTGTTTGAAGCCAATAAATTTGTGGGAATTTGTTTGACAGCATATCTAGTGCTGCTGTAATGGAAACAACACAAGTGGGTGGCTTTAACAAACAGAAATTTATTTTTTCACCATTTAGGGGTTATAAGTCCAAATTTAAGGTGCTAATTTTAGGGGAAGGCTTTCTCTCTTTGTGAGTCTGAGGTAAGATCTTTGCCTCTCTTCAGCTTCTCTTCTTTGGTTCCTTGGTGATCTTCATGTGGAGTGGCATCTATCTTCCCCTATCCATGTTTTTTTGCTTCTGTACCTAATCTGCACTTCTTATGTCCCCAAAGTGATGGTTTAAGACACATCTTACTCTGATAAGGTTTGATTAACAGAAAAAAGAGAACTCTATTCCCAAATGGAGATTACATCCAGGGGCATAGGGTTTGGAATTTGCAGCACAATTTTTTTTGGAGGACACAACTCAGTCTGCAACACAGCAGTAGAAAACTCATACAATAAGTCATATATTTGCCTATTGCCTGTCACTCTCCATTATAATGTAAGCTCCAGGAGAATAGGAATTTTTATTTTGTTTGATGCTATATCCTTAGCACCTAAAGTAGGTGGTACATATAGGTGCCATATAAGGTCCATTCAGGTACCGTCTGACAGCATGTATGTCTGTGGTCCCATAAGGTTATAATAGGGTTCAGAAATATCAGTGTTGGATAGTGGAGTGTAGTGGACATAACTGGATGGACCACATGCAACAGCTTTCTGCAAAGAACATGTCTCTTGTGTATAAAGTGATTGTGCTGCCAATGGTACAATAAGAAGATAAACTGTAACACAGATGTCTTCGTGGTCATAATAACAGCGCTTGGCTTGGCTTGGCTAAGTCACTGGCTTATTTATGTATTGCCTGTACCTTCTATCCTTCTTTTCAAGTAATCTTTCCGTACTTAAAAATAAAAGTTTACCACGTAACCGTGTGTGCTTCTACTGGCAGGCAGCAGCATCCAATCTCATGTATCAAGTGTCTCTCCGGTGTTATAGAGTTATCTCTCGGTTTAATTTTCTTTCGAAAATATTGCTGTGAAGCACATCCTGGCTCTCAAACACAGCAGAGCCAATGCTAGTGAGAGTGCAGCAGAGCAAAGTAGAAGTATCGATTTGGAAGTGAGACAAAATGCATCCCATATAGCTTTGCTAAGTTTATACTGCGGTGTTTGCACAAGGTCCAAATCACGTCATGTCTTTTACAGAATGGATGGTGGATGTTAAGAGATTCATGATTCATGACTGTATTCAGTGCTCCATACATGCTTGCTGAAGGAATGAATGAAGGTAGTCCAGGCATCAGTACCCCCTGACCTTCCAGGAACTTCCTGTCCATCGGAGGAGCAAGCTCCGCCCATCAGTCCCCAGGTGGGAAATGCTAATGATGGTGTAAGAGGCGGAGGGCGGTTCTGAGTCCGATCTGGCTTCCCATGGGCTTCTGTGTTTTCACAGCTCCCGCAGAGCAGCTGCTCCAAGAGAAGCCCCCTCAAGATACTAGTGCACATTCGGGACAGCCCACTATGCTTACCGGGCGGTTTCCCTGGGAAGTCTGGCCACCTGGTGACTGCCCTGTGGTGAGAAGAAAGCCTCTCCAACACCTATCTATCTAAGTAATTAACCTGTTAAAATGAAAGTAGTAAATCTTGGTGCCAAGTTGAGGCACGGGAAGGGGGTCTCCTTCATTTCATTTAGATTTTCTTTCCTTTAGATTTAAAAGCCCAGGTCACTGTTGCTTTGTAACCCAAATCCATTGCTAAGGGTAGGGCTGGAATGTACTCATGGAGTAGAACCACCCCATGGGGTTTCCAACGCTGTAAATCTTTGTAGGAGCAGACTGCCACGTCTGTCTCCTGCTGAGTGGCTGGTAGGTTTGAACAGTTGAACTTCTGCTTAGCAGTCAAATGCTTTAACCACTGCATCACCACTGCACAACTCTTTTTTTTTGTTTCATCGCTATAAGAATACTAAGTCCACTCACCGCCTGGTTCAGGAACCAGCTACAGTGTTGGGGGTGACAAGGAGGCTGCAGATCTCCAGGCCCAGCAAGCCTGTTTTGAGACTGGCTGAAGTTGCTGTTTGGATGTGATGTGTCAGAAACTGGAGGGAACATGTGTAGGGACTCTGATTCCTTCCCCAAGATTTCTGTGTTCCTCCTCTCCACTGCCCGAAGCCTTTAATGCCCCAGATAGGAAGAAGTTGCAGCTGAAAGTACAGAATCTTAGAATTTTACAGTAGGAAGGGGCCATAGTGATCCTGTATGTTACAGCTGGAACCCTGAGACCAGAGAAGATGAACAAACTGCCTGAAGTCACAGAGCAAGTCAAAGGCAGAGCCAGGACTGGAACTCAGACTCTTTCTGTTGTGATCATTGGTTGTGGTGCAAACCTCACTGCATAGAAGGAAACAAGATCATAAATTCCAGCTCTCCATTGGTCTGACACCAGGCCCAGGGATTGAAGCTGCACCCAGGAATCAAATCTAAGGAAGGGCCGAGAGATCAGTAACCCCACAGCTCCAGTTCACAGATCAGGAGAAGTGCCATCTCAAGGCTTCATGCTAAGTCAGTGGTGAGAATCCAAGATCCCTAGTCCTGGCCAGTGTTATCCCCAGACCCCAAAATGCCTTCCTGTCAGACAGGAAGTGGCTTGTGAATCTTGAATTTGAGTCATGAAGGGTCTGATAGATCAGATGAGCAGGAATAACCAGGTGGAGGGAGCAGCTTGAACAAGCACCTGGCGGTGTGACCATGCAGGCGTGCAAACAGGAGGCAGAGGCTATGCCTGGTGGGGCTCAGAGGGCAGGAAGGGGGAGCCCGAGAGCCCTCAGGGCTGGGCATGCCTGGTGCACCATACAAATGTTGCAGGGAGCCCAGCAATGAGAGGAAATATTAAATACTGAATTGATCCTAGGCTGTGGGATGGGGGTCTTGTTGGTCCAGGGGGAGGGAAATGAGAGCACTGCTGAATGAGGCAATAACCCCAACTCTGGCACAGTCATTCCCTAAAAGTGTGCATGCTGACTGATTTAATCAGATGTAACTACTGCGGAACAGCAACTAGATTACTGTTTTATCAAACAACTGGGTGCCGCAGCTTAGCCGAATTGTCCAGACTAGAGCCGTTGCTCTCAAGTTAATTCCAACTCACAGCTACCCTTTAGGACAGAGTAGAACTGCCCCATAGGGTTTCCAAGGAGCAGTTGGTGGATCAGAACCGATGACCTTTTGGTCAGCAACCAAGTTCTTAACCACTGCACTAGCACAAAAACAAACCATCACAGGATGTGAGCAAAGCACCTGGTATGAATCTCTGGCCCCCACTCCCTGAGTGTTCTGGATGGGTTCTGCTCACCATGTGGCTCAGTCTGACAATACGTTTCTTCACAGATTGACAGCAGCCTGTAGAGCAGGGAAGATGTTAGTGTGCCCATTTTAAAGATGAGAAAACTGAGACCCAGAGCTTTATCTGTTCCCAGGAAGTAATGAGTTCCTTCTGGGAACCCAAACAATGTTGAACAGTGAATGAGTAACCCCAGACTCACTGGTTTTCATCCCGGCTACCAAACTCACCAGCTGTGTGACTTTTGGAATGTTACTAACCTCTCTGCGCTTCTGTTTCCTCACCTTTATTATGCAGACACATTAATATGTCTACTTGGTAGGGATGGGTGAGGATGGAATGAGGGAACATATGTAAATGTTCAAAGCTATTGTTGTCACTGTCAACGTTATCATCAAGGCTGAGGATGATCCTAGAACAGACCCCTGCCAGGCCAAGAAAGCCCAGGTAAGCCGCTGGAGCCTAGGGCTCACAGCCTGAGGACCTGGGGGACCTGCTGCCCCTCCCCCACCTCCCTGGGCCCAGTTGAATCTGAAAACAATGAACTAGCCCCAGGAAGTGTTTTCAATCCTGACAATCAGGGGAGGGTTTACCAACCAAAAAAAAAAAAAAAAAAAAGAAAGGAAAGAGAGACCAAATTATTTTCTTCAGGGAGAAAAATCTCATTTGGAGGCATGCTGCTTGGCGGCGCAGAGGCAGCTCAGGATGTATGTAATACAGGATCTGTCCATCTCCGCCGGGCTCTGGAATTGCTGTTGGCATTTAAAGTAAGAAGCTGCCACGGGCCCCACTTTCTATAATGTCCTAATTAAAGGGCAGTTATTCATACAGAGGCTCTGTGGCCAGGTGACAGGCTGGTGACTGACAGTGTCTCAGGCCTGGGGAGCAGATGTTAGAGGCTAAGAAGGGACTGTTGGTTGCCCACTGCCCCCTACTCCCTGCCTGATGTCCACTGCCTGCTACTCCCTGCCTGATGCCCACTGCCCCCTACTCCCTGCCTGATGTCCACTGCCCGCTACTCCCTGCCTGATGCCCACTGCCCGCTACTCCCTGCCTGATGCCCACTGCCCGCTACTCCCTGCCTGATGTCCACTGCCCGCTACTCCCTGCCTGATGCCCACTGCCCCCTACTCCCTGCCTGATGTCCACTGCCCGCTACTCTCTGCCTGAGGCCCACTGCCCACTGCCCGCTACTCCCTGCCTGATGTCCACTGCCCGCTACTCCCTGCCTGATGCCCACTGCCTGATGCCCTCTGCCTGATGTCCACTGCCCGCTACTCCCTGCCTGATGTCCACTGCCCGCTACTCTCTGCCTGATGCCCACTGCCTGATGCCCTCTGCCTGATGCCCACTGCCCCCACTCCCTCCCTGCAGCCCACTGCCCACCGCCCACTGCCCACTAATCCCTGCCTGATGACCACTGCTCATGGGACGTTGCTCATTTGACCTACATAGCCATCTTTTTTAAAAAAAATTCTTTTTAAAATTTATTTTCAGTTGTGATGAGTACATGTATATAAAACAAAAATTTTGTTGTTTCAGCATTTCTTACAAGTACACCTCAGTGACATTAATGACTTCATTACACTGTGTAGCCATTTCCAACCTTCATTGCCGGTTAAGGCAAATCCTTAGGGAAACTCAGTTCCCTAGACGCAAAGTGGGAGGTGTTGGAGTGGACTCTGAGGGGACAAAAGAAGTGAGAGAGTGGAGGGGGAAGGGGACAGAGGGGGCAGGCAGAAGGGAAGGGGTGAGGAGAGGCTGGGGCAGGGGCTGGGCACAGAGCAGGGAGCTGCAGTTGCTAATAAGCTGGTTGCTGAAACAGCTGGAACAGCTGCTCTTGAGGGTGGAAAGACTGCCAGGGAGCAGAGGAAAGTCTGTGCAGGCTTTCCCAGAGCCAGGAAGTGGGAGAGGGAGGCTGAGAGTCCCTTGGTGGCAATTTTGGCAGAATGTTCCAGATGTTCTAGGGAGAGAGCAGAGTCCTTGGGATGTGGCAACAACTGCAGGTGGGAGCTGGGCTTCAGGCTGGGGGTGGCGGTGGGCGTACACTTCTCTGGGCTGGGTAGGTACTTGGGGGCAGGCCGAGGGGGTGCTGGCCTATAAGGCAAACAGGGATGGGGGCTTTACAGAGTAGGAAGCAAGTGGTTTGCAAAGGCCACCCCTTTGCTCTTGTTAACTGTCTAACCAACACTGATCTGGCACCTAGCTGAGCACCTACTGTGTGCCATAGCCCGAAGGCACTCAGCGCTGTGCACACTTCCACCACCTCATTTCATCTTCTTGACTGTGAGTGGTACATCCTGTTACAGACGAGGAAAACTGAAGCTCAGAGAGGTATTGTCTGTTGTGAAGATCACCCCACAGGTGACAAAGTAGCTCAGTCATCTGAGTCACTTGTACCAAACACTGCCACTTAACCACGCAGCTGCCAATCCAGAGCCCTGCACAGGCCCCATGGCCCATTAGAAGGTGTTCTGTAGAGGAAGAAGCCTTTCCAAGACTTTCTGACCACTCTTCGAAGTTAGCATATAGTCTGGAGGCTCCCGCCAGCAACCTGGGCTCTGGGCTTAGAAGTCAAGGATGCCTTCTCTGTGGGACATCCCCAGAGAAGCTTGTGCTGGGCTCTGGGAGGGTCTGTGCAGGTGTGGCATTTGAGTTCCCAGGCTTTGGAGCATGCATCAGCAGGTGCTGGAGGGCCTGATTTATAGACAAGGCCCTTCTCCAAGAGGGTGAATGACTGCCTCAGAGCCACCCAGCTACTCTGTGTCAGGGAGCATGTGGACTAGGGTGCTCCCTTCCAGCCAGAACGTTTCCTGTCTTCCTCACTCTTCATCAGTCCATTCCTGTCTCCCCAGCTAGGTATTGAGTCCCCAGTGGCAGAGATACTTATGCTAGTGGTGGTGACACTCTGCCCTCAGCAGTACATTGCCCCGGCCCGCGGGACAAATCAACGAAGGAACGAGGGAGAGCCTGTGAAAGTGAGCGAGAAAGGCGGAAAAATGAAGGCAAGACAAAATTCTGATCAAGCCCCAGTTTTATTATCAAAATGAGGTATATTTATAGCGGTAGGAATAAAGGGAGGGATTAAGTGACGTAGGGATGGAGTGACATTTGGAGTGAGGTAGTTGTCGGCTGGGGATTGGATATACATAGGACCAAGGCAGTGACATCAGGCAGGAAGTTTTTCGCGCGCGCGGGCCTTTTGAATTTCGCGGGCGCGGGCTTTTTCAAACTTGGCGCGCGCGGGCTTTTTCAGCCCTACAAGCTTCCTGTATGTCGGGGCCTGGGGGCTCACCCACGGCTCCCGACAGTACATCTCGCACTGAAGAAGGGTCTGAGGAAGCCGGCTTCCTCACACAAGGAGGTCCCTAGAGGGAGACCTCTTTGGACCTGGAGTCACACAGGCCCAGGTGTGCGTGCTGACTCTGCCATTAACCAGCAGGTGACTGTGAGTGAGTTGCTGGAGTCACCTCAGTCTCTTCATCTGTGACACGGGGGTGAGTGATTGCCCTCCTAGGGGCTATGAGGAGGATGAACTTAGAATATGAACATCTTGGGATCTCGAGAAGAAAATCCAGTCATGCTGTGCTGGATTCCTGACCTACAAATAGTGAGACAAGAAATGTTGTTTTCAGTGGATAAGCTTTAGTGTAATTACTAATACATCCTGTAATAGTAATAACACTAGTGCTCATTCATTCATTCATGACCTCAGTCATTACTCATTCATTCATTTGCTCATTCACTGAAGCAACAGGTATCAGTTAAATGCCTGCCCTGAGACAGTAACCAGGGTTACGTCACCGTGATTGCCCGATGGGTGAACAGTACTTCACATGTTACAAAAGAGCCCTTGTGTATTGTTTATTTTGTTCTCACATCTCAGTGGAAGGAGTTCAGAGGCACCTGAGGCCCACCCCTCTAACCAAAGCCGGCTTGCTTAGTCTCTGCCTCCACCAAGCAGCTGAAAATGGGGAACCCAGCCCATGTGTCCCTACTTCTTTCTTTGCCTACTTGGTCACACAAGTGGGGATGCTATCGGCTCAAGCCCAGAGTGACCAGGAGGTTGGAGTGGGTTGATTCTTGAGCCTTAAGTCCCCAAGGATCTGAGGGTGACACCCAGAAGCTTGTAGGCTACTGGACCAAAGATGCATCTCTGGCTCAGACAAGTAACTTTCCTGAACTCTACACTTCTCTTGTACCCATTCTTAGAATCTTCGGAAGGGAGGTCTTCCCGTATACCTGAGGCCCCTGGGATGTGGAGGAGAGGGCAAGGGTGTGGCCCAGCCCCACCCATGACCTAGGTACCCATATTAACTCAAGGCATTGACAGGAAGTTAGATTAAGATGTTGAGTCAGTCACGGAACTTTAGGCAATAAATAACAGAAGAGTCAAGGACCACCGGCAGAAACAAGAAAGTGCGCTATCTCGTGGAATAAAACGTTCCAGAGACTTGGCTGGTTAATTCTGTAGCTCAGTAGCATCACCAGCCAAGGCCATAATGCCTTTCCTTTTTTCACTCTCCCATTCTCAGAGCAAGTCATTCCCTCATGGTGACAGGGTGGCTGCAACTGCTCCAAGCATCATAGCCTCACGTAGCTATAAACAGAAGTGGAAAACACCCTGCTACCCTTTGCTCCTTTATTTTTAACAGCAGGGAAACCTCTCCTAGAAGTCCCCCAGCAGAGCACCTCTCTTATTTTGTTGACCAGAAATGCATCACATGCCCTTTGTTGTGGCTCTTAGGTACTGTCGAGTTGGTTCTGACTCACAGTGACCTTATGTGTAATAGAATGAAACACTGTCCAATCCTGTCCGATTCACAGGTTTGTGCTATGATGCTCTCTGTTCCTCACTGAATCATAATCACTAGGGCCACTACGACAGACTTAGATCAACTGTGATTTACTCCTTGGGGCTGGGAGGGGTTTAGCCTTTCCTAATCTCAGAATAATACTGGGATTTTGTTAGCCTCCTTCTCTGTAATTGTCTGCCCTGCCCTGCCCACCTGCTTCTCCCCTTCCCAGCCTGGGCCTCAGCCCTCAGAAATATTCTCCCAGCTCCATGCCAGCCAATGTGCCTCCCTTCTAGCAAGCCAAGGACAGATAACTATCAATGTTCTCCTGAGACACAAGGTCCAGTATGTCCAGATCCCCGGACTGATGCAGGAACTGGTCACTGCTCACCCCGCCCAGCCCCAGGTCCCCAGGTGAGTGGTCACAGAGCCTTCCTCATCATCCTGCCCATCCAGAACTCTGCTGCTGACCGTTACATTGCATTCAGGCTCTGTCCTAAGATCTACACGCATTGATTAGTCCTTACCACAACTGTAGAAGTAGGCGCCGTGTCATCCTCATTTAGCAGAGGGAAGAGAGGCATGTGACAGCAGAGCCGCACAGGTGGGAAGGAGCAGAGCCGGGAGGGGAGCCCAGACTGTCTGACTACAGATCTTCCTCCTCCTAGTGCTGGCCGTGCTCCCTCAGGGACCTCAGGAGTGTGATGCTGGGTCACAGACTTCCTGGGTTTAGAGGCCTGATGGGACAGCTGGAAGGTTAGGAGATGGGAGGAACTCAGGGTGGCTGGGTCCTGAGTTCTGTCTCAGCTCAACTGTCTACTTGCTCATGGCCTTGGGAAAGTCGCACATAGTGACACTGTAGAGCAGGGTGGGATTAACCTATAGGATGTCCGAGCCTGTAGTCTTTGCGGCAGCACAGTAGTGTCACTAGCGCAGTGTAGGTGTTACGGACCACACCGAGTGACCCTGTCAGGGGAGGTGACACCAAAGCGACCACTGAGCAAATTTTTTGTGCTGTGTTTCAGCAAAAATTGATTATTTTTTGTAAAAATACCCATGTAGCTAGTTACAACAACAAAACTTTTTTTTTTTTTTTAGCTTACACATACCAGTGTAATTGCAAGGCTGAAATTCTATGCTAACTTACTTTTTGAATCTCTATGAGTCGGAATGGACTCAGTGGCAATGGTTTTTTCCCCTAAAGGAGTCTACTCGGATCTGTCACTGTCACCCAGCCACAGCGATGCTTCAAATCACCTGGTCTCACCAGCACATGCTACAAACACATGCTCTTGTTTGGTTGCTGCCGGTGTTTTTATAGTTACTGATTTTGTCAAATTGTACAGTATTTTAGCGACAATATTCTGACAAGTAGTATTTGTGAACCCACATCACTAACTTTCGAGGATGAAGTAGTAACTAAAAGAAAAGCAGGAGTGATATACGGGAATAACAACTCATGAGGAGCATTAGTACGTGTTAGTATAAAAAAAAACCTTGCTAAGGACTCATAGGGTCTGGTACAGGAGAAGGTCCATGGGGAGCGGTGACACCGTGAGTTACTGCACTGAGTGACATCAATCCCAGTGATGCCACTGAGGAAGCAGACTGCCACATCTTTCTCCTGAGTACTAGTTGATTGTTGTTACAGTGGGCTGCCATCAAGCTAGCCCCCAGCTCATGGTGACCTCATATTTTAGTCAGCTAGGGCTGCTCTAACAGAAATACCACAGAGTGGATGGCTTTAACAAAGAAAGATTTATTCTTACACAGTCCGGTAGGTTGCAAGTCCATATTCAGGGTGTCCGCTCCAGGGAAAGACTTTCCCCTTGGCGGCTCTGGAGGAAAGTCCGGTATTGCATCAGTCATTGTCCAGGGAGCGTCCTCACACAAGAACCTCTGGTCTGAAGGACGTGCTCTGCTCCCGGTGCTGCTTGCTTGATGGTAGTGAGGTTCTCAAATTGTCCTTGGTTCTTTTTCCTTTTATTCCTTGCAAGCTAAAAGCATTAAGGGTGGGGCAAGCCATACTCCAGGGAAACTTCCCCATAGCAGGAATTCACAGCCCCACCCTAATCCTTTAACATACAGGTTAGCAAAACCACACAATGGAGGACAGTCCCAAGATACTGGGAACCATATCCCAGCCACGTGGCTGCACACATTTTTGGGGGGACACAATTCAACCATGACACCTCATACTCAATGGAATGAAACGCTGTCCAGTCCAGTACCATCCTTGTCATGACTTGTACATTGGACCATCCATAGGGGCTTCATTGACTGATTTTGGGTAGGAGATCACTCCAGGTCTTTCTTCCTAGTCTGCCTTAGTCTAAAAGCCCTGCTGAAATCTGTTCAACCCCACAGCCACACGGAAGCCTCCACTGACAGACGGCTGTTGTTGTTAGGTGCTGAATAATTGGTTCCGACTCAGTGACCCTATAGGTCAGAGTAGAATTGCCCCATAGAGTTTCCAAGGAGCAGCTGGTGGATTTGAACCACTGACCTCTTGGCTAGCAGCTGTAGCACTTTGCCACTATGCCACTGGAGTTCCCAGACAGATGGTGGTGGCTGCATATGAGGAACACTGGCCAGGAATCAAATCTGAGTCTCTCACATGGCAGACAAGAATTCTACCACCGAAACACTTATCAATAAACCAAAACCAAACCCACTGCCATCAAGTGGAGTCTGGCTCATGGCAACCCTATAATCCGAGTAGAATTGCCCCATAGAACTTCCGAAGAGCACCCAGTGGATTTGAACTGTTGGCCTTCTGGTTAGCAACTGTAGCACGTAACTATTATGCTCCCAGGGTTTCCACGTATCAATAGCCAGTGAGAAATAGCTAGGATTGTATGAGGGCAGATAGAACAGTTTAAATGCCAGCTCCAATGTGGAAGAGTTGTGTGACTGTCTTAGTCATCTAATGCAGTTATAACAGAAATACCACAAGTGGATGGCTTTAACAAAAAGAAATTTATTTTCTCACAGAAAAGCAGACTAAAATTCCAAATTCAGGGCATCAGCACCAGGGGAAATCTTTCTCTGTTGGCTCTCGTGGAAGGTTCGTGTCGTCAGTCTTCTCCTGCACTGGGAGCTTCTGAGGCACAGGGACCCTGGTTCCTTTCTAAAGGATGCACTGTGCTCCCAGCTCTGCTACTTGAGGACCCCAACTCTCTGCATGCTTCCTTTCCTTTATATTTCAGGAGATGGCCTCAAGGCACAATATAATCTTACATGTTGAGTCCTGTCCCACCAATACAGCTGCTGCCCATCCTCCCTCATTAACATCATAGAGGTAGGATTTAAAATATACAGGAATATCACGCAATACCAGGAAACATGGTCTAGCCAATTTGCTACATACGTTTCTTAGGGGACGCAATTCAATCCATGACAGTGGCCTTGGGTAAGCCACTTTACTTCTCTGACCCTTCTGTGCCTTCATCTATAAACCGGAGATAATAATGCTGATCTTAAAAGTCTGTGTTGGGGATTAAATGAGATTATGTCAAAGAGGCACTCTGTGAACTGTGATGTACTCCTCCAAAGTGAGGTGTGACAATGATCTCCAGCTGCTATTGTCTGTCCTTGCATCCATCCAGTGGCTCATGCAACAAATCCCAGGTGGCTCCTGCTTGTGATGGGTCTTCTGCTAGGTGATGGGGTTTCAGTAGGGCAAGCACAGAGTCTCTTCTCTCATGGAGTTTGCAGCCTAGTGGGAGACATGGATGGTCAGCTCATCACCACATGAATGTATTACGAACTGGGATAAATACCAGGAAGAAGAGTCTGGGGCTAGGGGAACTCACAGTTAGGGGTGTAGTTTTAGTTGGAAGATCACAGCAGGCTGAGACCCCAACCCTGTGAGGTGATAGTGGGGCATGAGAATGGAATGCAGGATGGGTCCAAAGCCCCTTTCTTGCCCCAGTGGACCAAGGCCTCTTCCAGCCATCCCTCAGGCTCCTTCCAGCTGCAGGGTGTCTGTGGCTTCCCCTTGGATCCCAGCAGGGTCTGCCGCCTCACTTCTCTGCTATGGCACGGTGGACCCTCCCTGGCCAGGTCGGAAAAGACCTTTGCCTCCATATCCCTTGCACCCTCTGGGCCTGAGTTGGGTGGTGAACTCCCCTACCTCCCCAGGGAAAGCACAAATACCAATTAGGGAGGAAATTTCCACCTTCACACAAATGTATAACATGGCTGGGCCTCTGCTTTCTCATCTGCTGAATGGTGCAGATCCCTGCCCCTCACACCTCCCAGAGCCATATGAAAACAAGAGAACTTGGGGATGGAAGGACTGTGCAAACTCTAGAAGTCATTGTAGACATCAGGCCTTTTCTTTCCCCCTCTCTTCTTCTCCCCTCCTGCCTCTCCCATCTTGCTTTTCCTTCTCCTTTTATAGTGTAGAAAAGGTGGGTGTCCCCCAGCGGGTAACTGGCAGCTGTGGCATGCCAGAGCCCAGGTCCTCATCCACTGCACCAAGCTCTGTCTAACTCAGGGCCTTTCCCAGAGTAGGGGTTCAGGGGGTGAGAGGATGGAGGAGGGGGCTCAGGGGGTCAGAGGGTGGAGGAGGGAAGGTCAAGAGATTGGGAAGGTAGAGGGAGGGGAGCTCAGAGTGTAGAACTGTGGAGGAGGGAGCTTGGGGGGGAATCGGGAGACCCTGTATGGAACAGCATAACGGTATACGGGGAAGCCGAGGTCCCCCTGGGCTCAGCCAGCCTGTAATTCTGGTGGCTGGTGAGGCTGTAGGGGAAGCTGACCTGGAGCCAGGCAGCCTGTGGTGGAGCCACAGGAAAGCCCACTGGAAGCAGGGCTCTCCCCAGGGGCCTGGGAGGCTGCCCTGAGGGTCAGGGTCAGCTTTGCTCTGCCATTGAAAGTGTTTGCAGGAGATGTTTCTGGTTGTAATACCAACACATGCACATTGTAGAAGACATTGAAATGGCTTAAAAGGAAATAAAAATGATCAGAAACTTTCTTACCTTGCATAGTTACTGTTAGCATGGAAGCATTAGGAAACCCATTGCTGTCTAGCAGAATCTGACTCACAGTCACCCTATACGTGGCTCACTGCCCTGTAGAGTTTCCAAGGAGCAGCTGGTAAATTAAATAGCTGAATTTTTGGTTAGCAGCTGCAGTCCTTAACCACTATGCCACCAATGTTTGAAGGTACATTTTATTTATTTGCTCAACCAGTATGTGTTGAATGTCTCCCGCCAGCTAGGTTCTCGTGCCAGGCACTGGGGACCGTGAAGAACAGGGCAGGCACGGTCCTGTTCTCTGGGATCTGGCACTTAAGAGACAAACAAACTTGGGCAGCATGAGTGTGCAGTTGTGAGCAGAAATATAGGGGGCCAAGGGAGCTAAATGGGGACCACACAGAATCAGGATTGTGCTGATTTTACAGTTTTATATCCTGCTGTAGTCAAAGAAAGTTCAAAGTACAGCTGTGGGTGGAAAGTGCACACTAGCTGGAGGAACCAGCCTGAACAAACACATGGCCACTCCTTGCCCTTTGGACCAGACCCTTGACAAATGACCAACTGCTCTACCGGACCCTCTGGCCTAGTTTGTTATTTCTCCCATGTCTTCTTGTCCATCACAGCCTGGACTCTGGCCTTGTACTACCCCAGTGGCCCAGATCCAGGGGTAGTGGAAGCCATCAAGGAGATAGTCCTGAGGGACAGCTTCATGGTCACCCAGTCCTCCTGCCTCACTTAGGTCAGAGAGGGCAGGGACTGCAATGAGGCTGTACCAATGCATCTGTGTTTTCTTTCTGCTACTTGTGGACCCCCTCCCAAGCCAGCAGAGTCTGGAGAAGGCTCCATTCAGCAGACTGAGGGGACTTTGGCCTATGTCCTGGTACCTTCCTGTGCCTACATGGCCCAGCTTGTTGGATGGGTAGCATTTTTACAAATGGCCTTTCCTAATGCTGCCTGGGAGCCCTGGTGATCCAGAAGCACAGAAAGGAAAGTGGCTCTGCCTTTACCCTCGTTTCCTTCTTAAGCCCAGGAGGACACTGGAAGTCCTACTTGGCTCGAAGGCTGCCCCTCAGTCAGTGCTAAAAGTCCTCTGGGCTCTTTGACTCCCACAGCTCACTGAGTATCACTTGGCTGACCCAGGGGCCAGTGGCTCACAGATGGGACTGTTCAGGCAGGGTGGGGGCCCTGAATTCATCTGCTATTTAGCACCTTCTGCCCCCATAGGCATAGCCTATATATCAGACCAAGATAACCAAGACCTTATTATTTTCTACTTCATTTTTTTTTGATATTCTATGTTTTCATTAGTGGAAACATGCTGAATCACGGAGTGTGCTTGAATTCCTGGTTGTTAACATGAATTTTGAGAAATATTATCTGGGAATACAGAATTCCTACAAACCTCAGGGGCTTCTCAGGTGCTAGGATTAGTGGGTGTCCCTATGTCCCACTAGTTGTGAGTGGCAGGTGTATTGCAACACACACACACACAAACACATACACAAAGTCAAACTTACAGGGGTTTCCTGACTATTACAAGAAAATAACAAATATGCTCACAGAGCTTATCTAGGTGTACAAAAGCCAACAAATAAATTTTTTACTCAAGCACATTTCTTGGATGTACTACCTCACATTTAAGGCTGGCACCCCAGCTATTTTGCTTCAATGAATATTTCTTTCACTTGTCACCATTACCCAAGTCTCCACTGGAGGGCAGCAAACACTCTTAGTGGGATGCATGGAATCCCAAGAAACCTGAGAATTGGAAAAAGTGAGTGAGATACTGTCTGTCCCAAGGGTCATGAAGGATACCATGGGCTCAAGGGAGTAATAAACCTGAACCTAAGATGAGAGGCTTTGGTTTAAATCTCTGAACAGCCACTACTTAACTGCATGGCCTTGAGTACTTAATGTTTCTGTGCCTCAGTTTTCTTATCTGTAAAATTGGGATAAAATTCTTTATGGTGTGATTTATAGATTAATTGAGCTAATGGACAGGAAGTACTTAACTTTGTCAGGCATATAGTAAGTGCCCACTCAAAAGCTTGTATTGTTTTATAATGATTTTAGTTAAAACAGTAGTGATTAGATTTGTCTGTATGCCCCATAACCTGGTACCAGCCTTGTAAAGAGTAGGTTCTTGAAAAAACGTCTAGTTATTGTCCAAGGGGTGAGATATCAAAGCCTTTAAGGAAATAGCTTTGACCTTGGGTCTATTTTACCATGAAGGTGTGACTTCATAATGGTCTGTGTATGCATGCCTCTGAACCAGGGATGGATTACCCAATAAGCACATGGGTTTGATTGCATTTACTTACTAACCTGTAGTGAACAATGTCACATGGGTTTCACTGCATCAAGCCAGTGCAAAGCATGTTTACTGGTTAATACACCTCTGCTCGAGCACAAGTGGACAGCAGACAAATATCCTATGCACAATGCAACTGTGCTTGAATCAGGAGACCGATCCCACTGGTGCACTGGCATGAGAAATGAGCTTCGATTTCTAGCTGCCTGTGATGTATGGGACCTCTCCAGGGCTTTGGGCTGGAAGCTCCTAAGCCTGGTGCTTGGTGCTGCATTGCCCCGTGGCTCACAGGAGTCTATTGCCTTACCCAAGGGCTCTGGGAGAAAGCATCAGAGCACAATCCCAGGAATTTTCTGAAGATGGCCCCACAGGCTCCTGGGAGATGGAATATCATGCTGAAAGGAGCCAAGGAAAGCAGTCAGGGGCATCTCTGTATCTCTATCCTTCTGGGTGAGGGAATTTACAGGGCTGGGCTTATCCTGGGAGACTGGGAAACTAGCCCTGTCTGGGGAAGATTAACACCTACACTCAGGGTTGCCAGGTTTAGCAAATACAGAATCATAGTTAAATTTGAATTTCAGATGAACAATGTATACATTTTCTTTAATATGGTATGTATATCCCCCCCACTCAATATTTGGGACATACTGAAAAAATTATTCATTGTTTGTCTGAAATGAAATTTAACTTAACACCTTTTATTTAATCTGACAGTCCTATCCAGACCTCACTACACACTAGCTATGTGACCTTGGGTAGATTACTTCCCCTCTCTGATCCGCAGTTCCCTCTCTTATGCAGTGGGCACAAACCACTGCCATCACAGACTGTTGTGTATACAAGATTTTGTGAATAGGCAGTAGGTGGTGGTGTCTCAGATTGTGAACTCTGAATCCAGACTTCTTGGTTCCAAATCCTGTCTCTGGCAGATTCCAATGTGTCACCGTGGGTACGTGCCTCAGTTTCCTCATTTTTTTTAAAGGATGATACTATCAGTTTCCACAGAAACTTATGGTTAGGATTAAGCAATATAGTACATAGAAAAACTGCTTATTATAGAGGTACAGAGTAAGTTGCATATAAGGATTAGGTATTGTTATTATGGTTATTGACTGTCCGTATTTCACAGTGGCCTCTTAAAGCTGTTCCATTCTTAGTCATTTTCACCTTAGTGTAAATGAGTTGATAGACCACTTTCCAATAGATTACTCACGAATGCAGGCTTTGGGAGGAGTCAGTAGGAGGGACAACAATGACAGTGTCCAGTTGGAGAGGGTAGTAAAGACCATTGAGCTCCACCTCACACCTGGCCCTTTGGAGAGGTCAAGTGGAGGAGAAGAAGGAGCACTGGAATAGGAGTCAGAGGGTCTCACTTGACATCCCACACCCTGATGGCCCAGAGAAATGAGCAGAGATGGAAGTGCCTGACCTGGGTTCTGAGTTTAGAGGTAAGGATTCCGAGGACCTCTGACAGGCATCTCAAACCTAACAGTCCAAACCAAACTCTTAATCACTACCCCCACCCCAAACCTGTCCGTTCCACAACTGTCCCCATCTCAAGGATTGCAACTCCCCTCTTCCAGGTGCTCAAGTCAAAAACCTCAGCTATCCTCTCTTCTGCGCACCCTTCCGTTCTCCACAGCTAGATCTCTCGGGGAATCTTGTAGCTCTATGGGAATCTAGCATCTGACAACCTCTCCCCACTTCCACTGCCACTTCCCTAAGCTGCATCCTCACCATTGTCTGCCTCGAGTATCGGAGGGGTCTCCGTGCTGGTCCTATCTAACCTTAAGATCTGGCTTCCCATCTCTTTCCTGAAGCATTCTCTGACCACCAAGCACTGGGCTGGGCTAGTGGAAGATTCTCACAGAGTGCATACAGGGGGAAGAAGTAGGAAGGTAGGGACAGCAGGTGAAGGGAGAGGGAGGGCAGGTAGAGGGGAGGGAGGGCAAGGGGGGAGGGAGGAAGCTCAGGCTTGGGTGGAACGGGCTCCATGAAACAGTAAATGGAGTCAAACCACCGGCCTCTCCAAGTAGCTTCCCCAGGTAGAAAACATTTTTGTAAAAACATACCAAGCTAGGGCCAAGCCTGCCACCGGCTCACAATTTATCAGTGTCTGCAGGGTGGAGTCACCACAGAGAGAGAGGGCCAGGCCTCGCAGCCCTCACCTGCTGCTCAGTCCAGGTGATCTGCCTCACCGGCAGCCTGGGCGGTGGGTGCACTTCAGTCCCCCCCGCTTCTCCCCATCTCAGACTCACTGTGGCCACATGCTGGCTAGAAGCCTGGCAAGCAGGACCGGAGCTTATTTTAATATAAATGGATCTCTCCTCCTTGCTCTCCAGGAGCTGATCTGCTCTGAAATGATAATTAATTGGAATGATAACACTGGCACTGGCTCCTCTGAGTGGCTCCTCCTGGATAGTTCACCAGTCTCTCCCTGGTAGGTGGTGGTGGGGAGCTCTCCATCGGGCACTCCTGGGCGGCTGGGGGGCAGATTATCCAATAGGCAAGGTAAGCATAATGCTTACCTTGCTTATCAGATCATCTGTAGTGAACAGTGTCACACTTTTTCACCCATCCAAGAGTCTGCTTCTAGGTATATGCAGCATCTGTCTCTCTCCCAATCCCAGAGCATCGTCCTACAGAATTGATGCCTGTTTTTAAATCTGCAGTCCCTAACAGGAGCAGATGACCCAGTAAGCAAGCTAAGTGCAGGCTTACTTCTGCTTACTTACTAATCTGTAGGGAAAAATTTCACCTGGGTTTCAAAGACATGGTGAAATCCATGTGAACCTGTTCACTGCAGATGATCTGCTTGTTGGCTGTCCACAGTGGGGTGCCCCGCAAATTCTCGCGATGGCATGTCAGCAGCCAAGAGGTGTCTCAGGCTCTGTCTTCCTTTGGGAGGGGTTCCTGGGGCTCCTGGGGTGGGCTATAGTACCGAAGGTGGCTACAGCCAATCAAAGCCAGGAGGAAAGGCCAAGGTCCCTGTCCCTGGGCAGGGAAGGGGCCAGGCATGCAGGCCACTTGGTGGTCCTTTCCAAAAGAGATGTCTTTCCTTGTCCAACCCATCTTGGTTTTCCCTTCCTTCTCCCTCTCTACCCTCTTCTCGTTTTTCCTCCTCCCTCCTTCTCCCTATTCCTCCTAGGCTGATGGTAAAGTTAGGTCACAGACAGGGCTGCTGAGGGACAGATGCTAACACCCACCACCATGATTAACCCTGACAGAGGGTTTAGGAGCCAGGCATTTTCTAAGAACTTTTTGCACACTTAATCCTTACAACAACCCAGTGAGGTGGCACTACTATTATTCCATTTTACAGAGGAGTTAACTGAGGCACAGAAAGGTGGTGTTACTCACCTGAAGTGACACAGCAAGTAAGTGGTGGAACCGGGATTCACGACAGAATGCGGGCCTGCAGACCCGTGTTCTGCCTTTCGTGTGCCCTGGGCTCCTGCTGTGGCTGGGATGCAGAGGAAAGACACCAAGATGACATGTGGAATTCCACTCGATCTACCTTTTCCCAGCCGCTAGTCCTTCTCTCCCCAAAAGTACACCCCCTTAGCCCTCTTCTCACTGTTGTCTCTTCCACAACCTCCTCGCCCTCTCCTGCTTCCTTTCTCTCCTCTTTGGACTCTCTCTTTTCCCACAAATGACCCCAATCATGGCTGATTAGTGCAAGGAGACAAAGGGGGCCCTGTGATTTGAAGAAAAATCAGACATAATAAAGAACAAGAGTACTCAGGCTCAAAAGCCCTTAAGAATTCCCAGAAGTCCCCTTCAGAATCGCTGCCATGGGCTCCATTTACCTCCTTGGCTCCCTCTGACTCCATGTGCTTTGCTTTAAGCGCTGTCATTCAGCATGAATAACCTCCCCCACTCACTTCATGGTTAAATTATTGTTTTTCTGTAGTGTTTAAAGATTCGTTTGGAAGCAGTGGCACATCTTAGTACTCTCCAGGAAGATAGTGGGTATCTGGGATTGACCCAACAGGCTTTTGTGGGCTAGCCTGGGGACCAATTTTACTATCCAAATATTGTTGCTATGGAGCCCTGGTTGCTGAGTGGTTAAGGGTTCAACTGCTAATGGAAAGGTTGTCAGCTAGAACCCATCCAAGGGTTATGTGGAAGCAATTCCTGGCTATTGGCTTTTGAAAATATTATAGCCGAGAAAACCCCATGGAGTGGTTCTACTCTTTCACATGAAGTCATTATGTGTTGAAAGTCTATTTGAGGGCACATGACAACAACATGGAAAATGCGCTGTAGGTCCAAGAAACCTGGCTAACTCACTGACTTTGAGGGTGAAGTCTTTTCTAAACTTGGTGTTGTTGTTATTAGGGGCCATGAGTTGGTTCTGACTCATAGTGACCCGATGCCCAGCAGAACGAAACACTGCCTGGTCTTGCACCCTGTCCATGATCATTTTTATGCTTAAGTCTTTTGTTGCAGCCACTGTGTCAGTCCATCTCGTCTAGAATCTTCCTCTTTTTCATTGACCCTCCATTCCACCCAGCATGATGTCCTTCTCCAGGGACTGAACCTTCTTGACAACATGTCCAAAGTACATGAGACATGGTCTTGCCATCTTTGCTTCCAAGTAGCTCTCTGGTTGCACTTCTTCCAGAGCATATCTGTTTGTTCTTTTGGTGGTTCGTGGTACATTTAACCTTCTTCTCCAACACCACAATTCAAAGGCATCAATTCTTCTTCTGTCCTCCGTATTTACTGGCTAGCTTTTGCACGCCTGTGATGCGACTGAGCATACCGTGGCTTGGGTCAGGTGCACTTTAGTCTTCAAGGTGACATCTTTACTTTTCAATAGTTTAAAGAGATCCTTTGCAGTAGGTCTTCCCAGTGCAATGTGTCTTTTGATTTCTTGACTGCTGCTTCCATGGGCATTGATTGTGGACCCAAGTAAAATGAAATTCTTGACAACCTCAATCCTGTCTCCATTTATGACAATGTTGCTTACCGGTCCAGTTATGAGTTTTGTTTTCTTGATGTTTGAGGTACAATCTGAAGGCTGTGATCCTTGACCTTCATCAGTAAGTGTTTCAAATATTCTTCACTTCCAGCAAGTAAGGTGGTGTCATCTGTGTAATGCAGGTTGTTAATCAGTAGACCTCCAATCCTGATACCTCATTCTTCTTCATATAATCCAACTTCTTGGATTATTTGGTAGGCATACAGGTCGAAAAAGTGTGCTGAAAGAGACAACACTGACACACACCTTCCCTGATTTAAACCATAGATTATCTCCTTGTCCTGTTCACACAACTGCTTCTTGATCCATATGCAGATTCCTTAAGCACACAATTAAATGTTCTGGAATTCCCATTTCATGCAATGTTAGCCACCAAACCATCGGATGGTTTATAAACTTATCTTCCTGTAACCTCCAAGCACTTTGGCAGCAGAGCTGGATTAATTGGAGGAAGGAACGGTCCTTCCTTCCATTCACTCCCTGTCTTCTTAACTTCAGCTCTACTCATATAAAAATGAGTAGCTCCCACCTCATCCCAGAGTGCACCCTTTAATGTAAGCAAATTACCCAGGGGGAAAATAGGCAGGAAAGGAAGAAGAAGCCAGCCAGCTAGGCTGGAGAGAAGGAATCTTAGGAGGTGACTGCTAGTCCACTTGGAATTTCTTGCACCCTGTGTGTTCTGGTGGAGAATATTTCTGCTAGAATTAAGTTGGCCCCCACACAACCTCAGGCATAATGGAAGTTGCAATGACTACCTGCAGTTCTCCCACCTTTTGTAGCTGACTCTTTGGGATCTCAGAGAAATGAAGGGTAGTCGGAGACTGATTCGGCTCATAGAATCTGCAGAAAATGTGATCAGCAGCAAGACGCTGTCAGCATCTTGGGATCAGGACAGGGAAATTTCATATCTAATGCAGACAAGTTTCTTAAGAATCACAAGCTTAGACAAGATTTCTGTTGGCCAAAACCCCTTCTACCACTGCACAGTGTCTCAACCCCCATCACCAGAAGAGCCCTTGCCCAGGACAAATGGAAAGTACATTACACAGAGGGTCAGGAGGAATAAGATTTTCGGTGCCACTTTTATCTCTAATTTGAGTCTCATCTAATAACTTTTTTCTCCCTCTGAGGACTGGCCTATCTGTCATGAAACGTTTGTATGTGTATCTGGGGTTGACTTGTCATTTCAACAGTGAGGATAGTGCTTGGGTCATTTTACACCCATAGATCCTAGGAACATAACAAACCAATCATCTGTGAGAAAGGTGAAGATGAGCAAGTCTATAGAGGAAAGGTTATACCCAGCTGGCCTCATTTGTCAATAAGACCACACAGGGCCACAAAATGCTCAGTCCTAGGGGACAAAGTGGATTTGACTGCAGGCCTTTGCTGCTTAAGAGGGGAGCCCACCACAATTCCCTTCAACAGAAAGAGTGTAAGTTTTAAAAACTGGCAGACCTGGGTCCAAATTCTGGCTATGTGACCCTGGGTAAGTCATTTAGTCTCTCTTGAGTCTCAGTTTTTATATCTATAAACTGAGCATAATATCTGGATAATGTAATCTATAAAAATGTTGATCCCAGTGCCTGGCACATGACTGGGTAGCTACAAATTGAAATGGACTTGATGGGAGTGGGTTGGGTTTGGTGTTTTGGTGAGTATGCGTTACTTGCCTCTTCCTTTTTCTAGCCATACCAGCTTATGTCTCTGAGTCTTCCCACACTCACATTGCCTGGCAAGGTGACTGTCAAACTTCTTCATGCTCCCTGCCTGCAGGGTTGGTCATGTAAGCAGACAAAAGAGGCTGGCTCTATGCACCATAATTTGAGAATTCTTTGGTTTTCCCATCTATGCATGGGTGGGTGGTATTCCAGTTTTTTCTCATCTCAGACTTTCTTGAATGTTGTATTCTACTGAGGTTATAGGTCCTTGACATTAGAAATTCAATTGGAGGCAGTTGGGACCCAACTCATAATGATGGTTTAAGGCTGGTGGTCAGACACCTCCTCTTCTCTGGCCACTGTCCCTGCTGGGTACAGTTCCAGGGCACACAGACTCCTCCCTTACTCCCACCACCAGAGCAGGGCACGTGGGCCTGGGACTGGTGACAGAGCTCCAGGGTGTTGCTATAATTAAAATACCAAGTCTCACATCGATTCCACACTGACACTTTTCTACAGAGTCAGGCTGACATTCATGTCTTATAAGAATGCTTTGTCAAAATAATTTTTCCATTTTTAAAAAATGAGGTTCTTTCCAGAGCAAGAGAGCCTTACCAACCAGAACCCTTCTAGGGAGAAGTGGCTCTGGATGAGCTTCAACAGGGAAACCTACCTTACGGGACCTTGGAGATCTGGACTTGGGGTGCAGCCTTAGCTCTGAGCAGTTGCCGACTCCAGATCCGATATCCAAGGCCAAGGTCTCACACCCCTCTGTAGGAGGGAAGTGAAGATGCATGGATCTTGGGGCTCTGGTTCAACTCAGAGTGGAAAGTGACTTGCCCAAGGTCTCGCTGCTTTCAGGAAGGGCAAGACTGGAATCATCTTATTTAAGAATAAGAAGTTGTAGAATGGATGGAAGCAGCAGTGGGCTTGATGTGTTACTCCCTTAGATTCAATTGTCTTACCTGAAAAATTGGGACAGTCATGCCTAAGCTGGGGTTCGCTATAGGGATTAGATGAGGCTATTTAAGGAAAGGTGCCTAGCAATGGCAGACGGTCAGCGAATGCTCACTGAATGGGATCTGTAAATGCAGTTTTTGAGAGTGTGCTGAAAAAGGGCAGAGAATGTGGGTTCAACAGACCTGGGTTCTAGGCCTGGCTCTGTCCCCGACCCACTGCAGGATCTTAGTTGTTACTTTTGTAGTCTGGGTTTCAGTTTTCTCGTTTGTGTAATGGGGGTTAGCTTGGGCATCCAGTGCTGCTGTAACAGAAATACCACAAATGGACGGCTTTAACAAAGAGTCGTTTATTCTCTCAAAGTCTAGTAGACTGCAAGTCTGAATTCAGGGTGCTGGCTCCAGGGGAAAGCTCTCTGTCAGTTCTGGAGGAGGGTCCTTCTGTCGTGCCAGTCTTCCCTTGGTCTGAGAGCATCTCAGGTCTGAAGGATGTGCTCTGCTCCTGGTGCTGTTTTCTTGGTAGCATGAGGTTCCCAACTCTCTGCTTGCTTCCCTTTACTTTTATCTCTTGTAGGATAAAAGGTGATACAAGCCACAGTCCAGGGAAACTCCTTAATAAGGGTGTTACAGTCTCACCCTAATCCTTTTTAACGTAATCCAATCTTGTCTTATTAACCACAGGTAGAGACTAGGGTTTACAGTATAGGAAAATCACAATATGGAGGGCAACCATGCAATACTGGAAATTACAGGCCAACCAAATTGTTATCCACATTTTGGGAGGGACACAATTCAGTTCATGATAGGGATCATAATGCCTCCCATGAGATTCTGGAGAAGCATTGTGAAGGTGATTGAAGTCCTCCCCTCTGAACAATGTTAGTCCATGTACCACCTGACAGGAATAACAACAAGAACTAATTCTTCCATAGTGCTGGTTATGGGGCAAACCATGTTATCATGCCCATTTTACAGGTAAGAAAACAGACACAAAGAGGCAGAGAAGCTTGTCAGGCTAGCCAGGTCCCCACACTCAAGAGGTCAATCCAAGGCCTTGTCAGAGAGTCCTCAACCAGGAATCAACTTTCTGGAGATATTCATGTAATTTCCCTTAAAAAACGGTGTATAACTAAATGGTGCCTAGCCTCCTGCCTCCTGCCTTTCCTGTGACAAATGACTCAGGCAGCGATGTCTTCTAAAAGTGTTTCCTAAATCAAGGAAACAATACAAAAACAAAACAGAACCCCCAAACCAACCAATCAAACAACAACAATGAAAACCAGAAAAACAAATACACTGCTGTTGAGTTGATTCTGACTCATAGTGCCCCTATAGGAGAGAGTAGGGCTGTCCCTTAGGGTTTTTAAGGAGCAGCTGATAGATTCAAGCTGCTAATCTTTTGGTTGACAACCATAGCACCTAACCACTGTACCAGAAGGCCTCCTCCTAAGCAAGAGAGTCCATAATTCAGAAAAATATATACAAAGGACTTTATAGTCATATTCTACTCTAAAGTTCACAGGAATACTGTAAGGCAAGTATTATTTAATTCCCATTTTGCAGAGGCAAACACTGAGGGTCAGAGGACACTCAGCTAGTAGGCACCAGAGCAGTGATTTTTACTCAAAGCTGTTCAGAACCCAAATATTTTCATCATACCAAGTTGCTCTTTGGGGGGTGTTTTAGTCACTTGGTATACTTCTGTAACAGAAAATACCATGAGTGGAAGGCCTCCTGAAAAGAAATTTTATCATCAAAGTCTGGTAATCCACAAATCCATTCACAAGTTATAAATCCATTCAGAAAGAGAAATTATCACAGTCTGGTAGGCTGAGTCCAAATTCAATGAGAGCGTCTCGGCACAGGAATCTCAGGTCCAGGACTTTCTCTGCTCTCAGTGCTGCTCTCTTGGTGGTATGAAGTTCCCAACTTTGCTCACTTTTCTCCCTTATATCCCACAAGGTGGTAGCTTGAGTCCCACCTCTCCAGAACAACTTCTGCTCATTCTTTTTCATCAGCATTACAGAGGCAGGATTCACAGCACATAGGAGGAATGGCACCATATTGGGACTCATAGCTGGTTCAAATCAAAACATACATTTTTGTAGGGACACAATACAATCCATGACAGGGGGTAACAAAGGGTGGCAGAATATCCCCTGGTGGCAGTGAGAACTTGGATGGCTATTGTCACAACCACCTCTGTCCATGCATCCCTAAGCCTTGCAAAATGGAGGGCCCAAAGACCTTGGACAATTAGCCTCTACCCCTTCTTTGGTGAAGATGATTGAGCAGCCTCTGAAGCTTTCAACTTTGCCCACAGGCCCTACACTGAGCAGAGCCCACATAGGGTATGTAGTGGTGCTCATCTTGTGGACCCCATGGGACTTAATATGAAGATGGGAAAACTAAGGCTCAGAGAGACCCCCTGATACCAAGTCAAGGTTAATACTATATGTTTGGGGTAGAGTCAAAACTTGAACATAGGAAACCTGAAGTTCCATTGTTTCCTAGGCTTGTGGGAGCTGTCCTTGGTGCTGACCACACATCCCCTCATTGTAGCATTACTTGTCTTCTCATCTGGTTTGGATTTCTGTCTCAAAGGGCCCTTAAGACCTTCAATTAGCAAAGGAAGACAAAGCCCTGAGAGGACAAGTGACACAAGTGACTTGTCTAAGGCTACGTATTTGATTTCTGTGCCACTGGAGTTCTCTTATACCTCACTTTGTTGCCTGTGGACTTTGCATGCTTAGACTGACGTTTGATATTTTTCTTGTTTCCTCAAATGCTGGTAGAGATCAGGCTGTAAGCTTGTTAGGTCATTGATTCTGTCAAACAAACATAAAGAAATATCTTGCAGTGTGTGGTATTTACTAACTACCAAAGTGTTTTCACTTTGAACTTTAAAACAGTTTCCTGAGCAAAACAGAAGGTAGAAAGTGGGGGTGATTATGAGAGATACTCAGAGAGGTTAAATTACTTTCTTAAGGTCACCCAGCTAGTGAGTGATAGAATCAAGATTTGAATTTGGTTCTTCTGTCTCCTCGTTCTGATGTCCCCTGCATGGCTTCCATGGGACTGGTTTGGCCAAGCTTGGCCTTGGGAGAAATCTTGTTGGGTTCAGATCTCTCCTTGCCTGGACATGCTTCAGTCTGAGCCTGTACACACCTCATATGCCAGCATGCTTTCTGGCACCTGGTGGGAGCCATAGCTCACCTGGTCTTGGTAGATGCCTTCTTCACAGTCTTTCTAGGAGGGCAAGGAAGGTAGGACATTCACAGCCCCCCCCACCCCAGCTTCTTCTGTATGGTGTTAGCTTCAGGGATACCAGGCAAGAGCTCACATGCAGACTGGTTGGGGACCCACAGTCTAGATCGAAGGACCCTTCACAGACTGGAAAGTGGACATGAAAGACCTTAACTAGGGTTCCACAGAAAGGAGGCTATGGGGGCATGTAGGATTTGGAATGAAAGATGAGCACTGACCAGTACTTTATTGCAATATGGTATTATGTCGTTAGAGGATGTTGTCACCAAAACACTCTTTCACAGTATATGTGGACTCCCTTTTGATCAGATAGATTATGAAGGTATCTGCACATTGGTTGCAACAGGTAGACTGACTCTCAGTCATGGCCATAGCCAGGTTACACAGGTACATTTGTTTCTCCTAGCTCTTCTCTTCCATTAATGAACATCACTTCTGAAGGTAGGGTCAGTGGAAACTTCCTGCAGCCATTGTGTTTATGGGTATGTGCATGCATGTGTATGGGCATACATCAGCTCAAACTTTTTCTGTCTTTACTTTCTTTTTCCTCTCTTCCCCTCATCCATCCCATCTCTCCATCCAAGCAAAAGTGGTTGCAGACCAAGCTGTCTGAGGACTTCAAGGGATGATAATGGGGGAAGGGAGTGAAAGCTGGGATCGAGGAATTTCAGCATGACTTCTCATCCAATCAGGTGGTAAAGAAAGCTCTGCTTCCCCCTTCTCCGCCCCTCACCCCACTCTTTATCTGCAATAAGTTTCCTTTTCCCAGATTGCCATGGAGGAGGAGAAGGTGGAAAATTATTCCTGTTCTGCTCCTAGAAAACTTTAAAATGCTATCTCCATGGAAACTGCTCTCTAGCAGTCATGGAGCATGCTTATGGGGAGAGGGTGAGTGAAAGGAGGAAAGGACGAGGATAATGTTGGCAGATGATGTTCAGAGAGACCTCCCTACTGCCTCAACATCCTTGATTCTTTTGATTTAGGTGAGTGTAATGGAGCCAGGTTATCTGGACTGAGTCATCTTCAGATGTGAGTGGGCACAGAGACCACCCCTGGACCCAGGGATCTGGGATCAGCGGAGACCTTCTCAACTCCCACACCAAGCCCACACCTATTGAACACTGACTGTGTGCGAATGTATGAGCATCTGTGTGTGTGAGGGTGGGGAGATGGTACCAAGATAGAACACGACCCCTGTCCTCAAAGGGATTTGCATTTACCACATGCCATGTACTTCATCTGTGTTTTCTTTTTTAATTCTTACGTCACCCCTGTTAAAAACGGCATTTCAACTCCTGTTTTACTGAAGAGAAAACAAATCCAGGGGGAGGCAAGTAAGTTGCCCAAGGCCACACTGCCAGCCAATGACAGAGCTGGGATTTGAGACCTGGGCAGTCTAGCTCCAAATGTGTTACATTTATTTAGTGTCTCCAATATGTCAGGGACCGTGTTAGATACTGAATGTATTTATAATACTTACAGTTTTTTTTGTGGACAGGGAATTTTCATCTCCAACTCACGGAGAAGGGAGTTGCAGCTAAGTGGGCCTCACAGGTAGGAGGTGAGGAAGCCAGGATTATGGGTAAATGGCAGAGCCGGACTCTGAAGCCATGTGATCCTGATGCTGCTGAAGTTGGAGCCTTTCACACCATATTCAGATAAGATAGAAGAGAGTGAAGGGCAGTGGGAGGATGCCGAGCGTGGGCTGGGTCCCGGTGAACACCAGTGTCACAGCCAGCACAGCTTTCGTACACTGCCTCAAGGCCCTGGTAGTTCTGGAGACTTTAGCCCAGAAGTGGGGGTCGAGGAGAAGGCTCCATGGGGCGGGGCAGGGAACAATCCACCCTAGGAGTATGGACAATGGTAGAAGATCCTACCTGGATCAAGAAGCAGGAGAACTAGCTGAGGAGGAGTGAGTGGATGGCCAAGAGGAAAACTCAGAAAAGACACTCCTTCAAGCCTTAACTGGAATGTATTTCCTTTCCCACAGAGGAAAAGGAAGGAAATACAACCAACAGGATGGGTCATATTATGCTACGGTAATAAACACTCACCCTGGGGAAAAAAAACAAAGCCGTGTTGCCACCAAGTGCCTGCACATTTACTCGCAGTGACCCAAGAATGTCAGAGCAGAACTATACTCCACAGAGTTTTCAGTGGCTGTGAAAGAAGATAGGCATGGCTTTCTTCTCTGGATGAACTTGACCCTCCCCAAGGACTCCTATGCCCCAATATCAGTGGCTTAATACTCTGAGGTTTATTTCTCATCCATGCTTTATTGTATGCATCAGCCTTTGCTGAGTAATAAACCACTCCAAAATGTACTAGCTGGAAATGATAAACACCCAATGTGTCTTATGATTCCGTCATCCTTCTGGACTATGCCAGTTCAGAGGGGCCTCTGTGATTTAACATGGCTTCACTCATGTGTCTGAGGTCTCAGCTGGCACCATGAGTGGATCTTCTCTCTGTGTTGTCTCTCATGTCGCAGGAGGCTAGCCCAGGCTTGTTCCCCACAGTGGCAGAAGAGTTTCCAGCCACACAAGAGGGCAAGTCACAGTGTGCAAGCACTTTACCAGTCTTCGCTTGCATTGCCTTTTCTGATATCCTGTGGCCACAGTAGACTCAAGGGATGTAGAAAGGCACTGCATCTTTGGGTGGGTGGACAGGCAATGTCACATTGCAAAGAGGAGTGTGACAGGGATGGGAAGAGTTACTATAGCCATCTTTATCATCTACCACATACTGGTGCAGTTAGAGGCATCTGTCACATGTATTCTTCATTCTAGGACCAAGATTGGCAAGGGGCCCCATCCTCCTGCTTCTGTGATAATCAAGGCATGAAAAAGAATGGATGATGAATAGTTGTCTGCTGTTCTGTGCCGTCAAGTCAGTTATGACTCACAGTGACACTCTAGGACAGAGTAGAACTGCCTTATTGGGTTTCCTGGGCTGTAATCTTTACAGGAGCAGATCACCAGGTCTTTTCCTCCATGGAGCTGCTGGTGGGTTCAAACAGCCAACCTTTAGCTTAGCAGCTGATCACCTAATCATTCATCACCAGGGTTCCTCTTGAGTTGTCCATCTCAGTCTCCATCAAGGGGTAGTGCACTACTTCTGGTCTCATTGGTCAGAGCAAGTCACACAGCCACATCCAAATTTAAGGGATGGGGAAGCAGGGTCCTACTAAGTGCTGAAAAAGAGAACCACAAACTTGAGGATAGCACCAAAGACAACTGAGAGTATTACTGAGTGCCTACTATGTGCCATGTAATTAAATGTTATTCTGTTGCAGATTATTCCCATGGAGTTTTTATGAAGCAGGGATTATGATTTCTGTTTTTCAGCTAATGAGTAGACTGGTTGAGGAGCACATCCAAGGTTACACACCTGGAGAGAAGTGGAGTCAGGACTGTGATCCAGCTAGTCTGACTCTAGAGGTGAAATGATTTGCATCACTACGTCCTCAGATAGAGGGCAGAGGAATGCTTCGCAGGTGACTCAGATGTCCTGCAAAAAGATGGGTGAAGTGACCTGTACATCATTTCCTCATCCAACCATTTGTTCATCTGCTACAGAATTATTTGAATACCACCATGGATGGACAAGGGGAGTCACAAAAGAGCCAGACTTGGTTCCTACCCGCATGAAGCCCGTGCTTTGGACGACCCACTGGAGACCTCTTGTAATCCCAAAGGCTGAGGATGCTATAACCTTCCAGCCTTGGTGATGAGGCATTTCTGAGGTGGAGAAGGCTCACTGTAACAGGGGTTCCCTAAGCATCAGAGGAGCTGTGGGCATTGGCTTCTTGGGGGCTGGGCAGCAGCAAGTGAGGTCTGACGAGCTGGAGGCCACTTTTGTGCATCTTGTAGGAGCTGCCTAAATGCTCAGTGAGGAGAAAATGGTTACTGAGCAATGCATCCCACACTCTCCTGGCTGTGTCCTGCCTCCAGAGTAGTCCCTGGGCTCAGGCATGTATCAGAGGATTCCTGGAGCCCAAACAGCTGAGCTTCCTGGGCACATGGGAGATTGGGAGGGAGGGCATGGTCTTGCTAAGCCACTCATGTGCCTGAAAGCCCCCAGTGTGTGTCACCTCAGATCTACGCTGTAACCCAAAGAACTCTGGAGTCACGGGGATGTTTTTCCTCCCTCTGAGACCCTTCCACGCTTCAAAGCCCACACCTCGGCTGTTGCATGCCCGTCGTATGGTCATTCACCTCCCCCTGGAACTTCTCCGGGATGAGGCGCTCATGCCGCCAGCATCAGTCTGTTTCAAAGCCCTTTCTGATTCCTTGGTGACTTTGCCCAAGCACCCACGCAGCCCACATGCTCCTAGCCACGTGGAGTCAACACACGGCAGGATGCCACACGTCCTGGGTGCAATGACACCCTCCAGACAGGCATGCTGCTCAGTGGGGTGGGGGAGTTACGTGAGTACACAGAACCCCAGGCAGATGGGCCTGCTCTGCCAGGCTGTCAGTCAGAGATGCTGAAGCCTCAACTTGCTCTGCCTTTCAGCGAGTACAACTATTTATAAAAGACAAGGCCTACCAGGGAACAGAGGGAGGCTGGGAAATCTGCTCCTTGTGCCAGGGTGGCTGGCCCTCACCAGAGTTACCCCCAGCCTCAATTGACGGGGAGGCTTGCAAAGGCTGCGGCCCCATCAGCTTCTGGTTACTCCCACCAGCATCACCAGGCTCTAAGTGGACTGTCACGGAAAGGGCATGAGCAGGGATGGTGCTGGCCTGCCCTGCCAAATCTGCCTTTGAATGGAGCTGGATTGCCCCTCTGGACATGCAGGAGGGATCTGTGTGTTTCTTACAGAGCTGCCCCCTGATTACCTGAGTTTACCTTCCCTCCTAGATTTAAGGGTGGGGTTGTGAAGGATTCTTTCCTGCCACCCCTGAAGCATAGCCCTCAGCATCTTGCCCAGAGAAAGTCAGCCAGCATAGCAGGGAGGACTGGAGCTGGCTAGGGAGTATTTGAGAACAGGCAGAGAGACCTGAGTTCAAATCCTGGCTTTGTGATTGTCTCCAAGCCTCAGTGTTATCACTTGAAGAATAGAGATGAAAGGAATATTCTTGTGGATTGAACTGTGTCCCCCCTAAATGTGTATCAACTTGGCTAGACTATGATTCCCAGTATTATGTGTTTGTCTTCTACTTTGTGATCTGATACAATTTTTCTATGTGTTATATGTAAATCCTAACCTCTGTCATAATGAGGTAGGATTATAGGCAGTTATGTTAATGAGTCAGGACACAATCGGCAGCATTAGATTTTCTCACCAGTCAAATTCAAATAATAAATTTAGCAAAATGGCAGAAGCAGGAATTGAACCCTCATTTGTCTGGCAGACTGGCAGTGCCATGATTCAGCTGCTCCATGGGAGAAAATGCCTGGAGATATGCTCCTGTGAAGATCACAGCCTAGGAAACCCTACAGAGCAGTTCTGTTCTGTCCTACAGGGTTACTTTGAGCTGGATTGCCTCAATGGCGGACAACAACAACAGTTGCCTACACCAGGGTCTGACTTCTGTGGTCACATTGCTCTGTGCCCTCAGGTTATCCCTAGGATTCCTCCGAGAAAGGTCATCAGGGAGGGCCTGAGGTCCTAGAGGATCACAGGGCTGGACAAGTGGGGGTACTCCCCAGGCAAAGGCTGCTGAAGTCACCTCAGGCAAAAAACAAAGAATTTGTCAGAGGTAGTGGGGCAGTGGGTGCAGGAGGTGGGAGTGAGTGGATGGAGGAGGTCATGAACTTGGCTAGAATTGGGGCTGAAGAAAAGAGGTGACACACCCCAAGGTGGGAGGAATGCCGGGCCAGGGTGATTTGGGGATGGGATCTTGTGGCTTGGGACAGAGAGAAACGGGAAGGTGGGTCTTGATGGGGGGCCCTTGGGAAACAGCTTTTACTACTACACAAGGTGAGGGCCAGGAAGGCAGCTGTGGCAGGCCCAAGATTAGGCATGGCTTAGCTATGTCCCTGCTGTGTGATCTTGAGCAAAACACTTCACTTCTCTGAGCCTCCATTTCCTCATTTTTAATATCCAAGGAACAAAAGCTCTCCCTCTCCCCCTGCAAAAGTTCTAGCTACTCTTTGAAGGGCGGCAAACAAGGGAAACATCTTGGTCCCTCTACCCTGTTTCAACTGAGGGTAGAACAGCTTTCCTTTGAAAGACACATTAGAATTGGCCTTTAAGGCAGGAATGGGAAAACAGCAGGGAAAGGCGATTCTGTCAGAGGGAACAGCATAAGGAAAGGCACAAAGGCAAGGAAGTGCCTAGTGCTGATGACTTGGATGTGGCATTTACTGGATGTGTTACTGTGTACTCTCCAAGCACCTGCTGGACCGCAGTAGTTACGGAGCACTTACAGGAGGGGTTTGTACCCATTGCTTGGCTGAGATAAATCAAGGCAGTAGCAACATTGTTGCTGAGGAGGGAGAACAGGCTGCTGGTGGTAAAGTGACTATCGGAGAGCAGGCTGGGAGGGGAGGGTTTGTCTGCAATCGCATTATTTTTGGTCCCAAATTGAAATTAAAGATCATTTTAGCTCCAGATGCTGGAAATGCCTGGGTTCGTTACTCCCTGGGATTTTGTCCATGCGCTCATTTTCAATCCATTTAGAGCAATTTAGGGTAATTAATTAAATTTGTTATTTGATTAATAAAGATAGAAATTCAGCTAAGATGCTATGAAGGAAGAAGCCATATTGGGATTTGTTAGCAGATGATTTGGGGAGGCTCTTTCCTGTCTCTCTCCGTCTGCCCACCCTTCCCCCAACTTAGCCACCAAACCCATCCTTGAACCTCTATCCCTCTGACCAGAGTTGGGGAGTCAGAGCTTCCAGATCAGGGCCCTGTGTATCGTTGTGTTCTAGGAGCAAGGAAGCTGGGGTGGCTGGGGGAGTGTGATTCACAGTGGTAGGGGCAGCAGATGACGCAGGAACAATTTAGATGGTGCTTCACCTGGAAGCAGCTAGCATGTTCAGTTGGGGCCAGAGGGTGAAACCAGGCTGAGAAGTCTAACAGGCATGGAAACTGGAAGGCTGGAGAATCAGCAGGAAGCAAAAAGCCAAACTGTAGGGTGGAGGAGGGATGTCTAACTACAGTCAGGTGGAGCTGCCCAGAGGAGGGTGAGTACAGATAACAGATATTGACATTGACAGTGGGCCGAACTAGGGAGACAAGGTCAGGCCAGACACTAGCATGAGGAGTCAACAAGGGCCAAGGTTTAAAACTCAAATAGGTTTAAAACTCAAGTGGTTCCTAAGTAAATCATGTAATCCAGAAGCTATGTAAAATTCAGATGAATAAATCTGATGACATAAAAAGAAAAATCTACATGAAAATAAACTCCGTAAACAAAGTCAAAAGATAGACACATTAGGAAGAAAGTGTTTCATTCTGTCGTACATAGAGTTGCTATGAGGTGGAAAAAACTTAACAGCACTAACACCAACGATCCTTTGACCTACAGATTCAACTTCTTGGAATTTATCCTACCAGTAACATGACGATTGATAGTAGCACTATTTATGATAGTTTGAGAAACAACCTCAGAACCCAACAGTAGGGGGCTTGCTAATAAGTGATGGTATATTCGAGCACAGGAAGACTATGCAGTCACTAAAAAGAGAAAAGAGATTTTCTACATCCTGATGTGTGAGGAGCACCAAGATATGCCACTGAGTGAAACAAAACAAGGTGCAGAATAGTGTGTACAGCACGCCGTGCTTTGAGTAAAATGAAGACTACGTAAGTGTGTGTGTAAGTCATTGTTTATAAAGGTAGGCAATCCCTGAAGAAGTCACTCGAGCCTGTAGGAAGTAGACACCTCTAGGGAGGAGAACTAGGTGACTGGGAAACAGGAAAGACGGGGACTTATTTTTCCCTTTCTAGGAATTCCTGGGTAGTGCCAAAGGTAATACTCTTGGCTGTAACACAAAGGCTGGCAGTTTGAGCCTATCCAGAGGTGTCTCAGAGGAAAGTCCTGGTGACTTACTTCTGAAAAACCCACTACTGAAAGCCCCATGGAACACAGCTCTGCTGTAACTCGTGTGGAGTCATGAGTTGGAATCAACTTGACCGCAACTGTTTTTATGCTTTTTGAATTTTGTATCAGGTATTTCTAGTTCTTATCAGAAGAATAAATAAAATCACAACTAAAAAAGCAACCTAGGCAGGAACCAGTGTGTAGGGATGTAAAAGTCTCATTACGTCCAGAGATGCAGAGAGAGGGCAGGATCAAGGTGCTCTGCAGGCCAGTGGGCAGGGTGAAGGTGAGGACCATAACCCTCTGTGTGCCCTGTCTCATCCCACCCTGTAGCAGTCCCTAGAGGGAGGTCTAATTATCACAGGAGGAGGCTGAGGCTCAAGGTAGAGTCCAGAAACAGGTGTGAAATCCCTCACTGTTACCTGGCTGCCCTCACCCTAAAGCCTGTTGGCCCCAACAATGAGATTGGAATGGAATTCTAGATGTAGGCTGCTCTCTAACCCCACTGGGCCTGGCTGGGCTCTCTGTCTCATGGGTGGCTAGCATTTTGGGTGCTGAGTTAGGCACCCTGTGGTCCTGGGCTGGGCTGTGAGGACCTGAGAAAGACAAGAGGAAAAAGAGCTTGGTTTTTCCTTTGAGGAGAGAGTGATGGATGCCTCCAGGGAGTGGACAGTCTCAAAGAGGGACTCTGAACTAGACTGACCTCTTGAGTCTTCTCCATGGCATGCACGTGGTAGAGTGGGCTCCAGAAGAACAGGGGTGCTAAGACTGAAGGGCCGGCGATGCATAGAGGCCCTCCTTCTATGCCAGGGAATAGCCTTTCCAGCAGTCTGCAAGTTAAAGGGGGTCCTCTAAGCCCTGATAGCAAGAGGGTGCATTCTGGATTCTGTTAGGGCATGAAGTGATTTAATTTTCCTCTGATGACTGGAGCCAGGGTGAGGGTTGTAACAAAGTCATTGATGACCCCAACTGGGACAAGGGCAACTGTGGCATGATTGAAGGGACTACAAGGGCTTTTTAATCTTACGTATCTCCCACAGGGCCTGCCTGGGATTTTGAATTCCTTTTAACACAGATATTCTATAGGCACCACCTTGGGGAGGCCCAACGTGATTCATCAGCATCAAGTCACCCAGGATGAGAATGTGTTAGCCAATAAGAGTGCAGAAAAGAAGTCAGCTGAGTCACCTCCACCTAGCTGCAGGCCACCAAGTTACCATGGAGAGGAGTGCCTGAGGGGATAGGTCAAAAGGAGCAGGGGTTTTGCAGGTGAACTGGAAAGATCCTAAGACTCCAGGTTGGAGGTCCTAGAACAGAAGCATCCCTGGGCCCACTGGCTCTCTGGATCTTCATTGCCCCAATTATAAAATCAGATCTTTTGAGCCGTGTGGTTTCTAATGTGCCCTTTGATCTCTGAGGGGCTTACAGAGTTTCATCCAGAGCTTGTGGAGCACCGTGGCAGGAGGATCCGTATGGGCAGCCAGGACATGGTGTCCCCTCATCACTTCTGTCCATACAGGCTTATGTTTTAAAAGATGCCTTCACAATATTTCCCCACTTCGGCCCACAACACTCTTTGAGAAACCTGACAGTTACTTGCCATTTTCCTGGTGAGAAACTGAGACTCAGGCTGATTAAGAAAACTGCTCAATGTCACACACCTAGGAGGATCTGGGATTCAAATCCGGGTCTGACTGCACCAAGGCCCACATTTGTTCTTCCCCTTTACACCACAGCACCCCTCTCACCTCATCTATTTTACTTTTGGTTGATACAGAGAAAGAGTTCTGTAAGTCCCACCTTTGGAAGCAGATGTCTTCTCCAGGCCCTTGTTCCGTGGATGCTCAACCTCAGCTGGAGCCTCCGGAGGCCGTTTTTATCCCTTGGGACTTCAGGTGGGTGCCCAACATCCCCTCCCCATTTTGCCTTAAAATTGAACCTAACAGGCTTAGACTCATCTCCCTCCTTGTTCACATTCCATCCCCTTTCCTCCTCGGAATCTCTAAGGCTACCTCAGGTCGCCTACCCTAGTTTAAGCACAGCTGGGCCAACCGTGTCCTCCTTTTTTACTCCAGGCTGTGGGGAAGGGTATACATCTGTCTGGGACATCATTTCTTACTGTTCACAGCCTGTCCAGTTCATGCTGGGACCTCAGCTGCCAGCCTTTGCCATCACCTGCTGTAACCAAGACAACCGACAGCTCCTACTGGGCAGTGAGGAAGGGTGGGAGGGTGAGGAAGGGAGGACCAGGCAGGGTCAGGGAGGGTCAGTTCAGCAAACAGAGCTCCCTGGCTGAGGGAGCCACCTGTTCTGTCTGAGAATGATGTGGGTGGGAGAAGACTAGGCCTTCATCCCTGAGTAGACTCTGATTCGTAATGACCCACTGTGACTGAGTAGAGCTGCTCATAGAATTTTCTGTACTGTAGTCTTCATGAGAGCAGATTGCCAGGTCTCTCTCTGGAGCAACCTGTGGGTGGGTTGAACTGCCAACATTTCAGTAGGCAGTCTGGCACTTAACCATATAGACCACCAGAGTTCCTGTTAGCAAAGATTAGAGCCTAGAAAGCCCTCTGAGGCTATTCTAATCTGTCACATGGGGTCACTGTGAGCCAAAATCAACTCAATAGCACCAAACAACGATAACAGGCCTCCTTCCAGCTCACCCATGATGTGGGTGGTCATTGCTTCAGCCGCCTAATCTTCATTTTTCCCTGTGTGTCAGGTTGTGTCATAGACACCAGAAGTAGGACCAGGAGCCAAGTCAGATGCCGGTTCTGCCCTCATGGAATTTATGACCTAAGAGAGACAGACATCAACTGATCACAAGAATAAATGTAAAATTATATGGCCAGATGGTTTTCTTTTGAAATATTAATCTTCCTTCCTTCCCTGGCATTTTCTGTTTCTTTATGGGGCAGTTGGACTCAGAACATTCACTGCCTCAGGGCAGAGATGACCCAGCGAAAGCCACCAGTCAGTTCTTGCCTCTTGAGTATGAAAAACTGAAATCTGGGTTGAGAGAGAGGTAGGGTGGAGAGATGGCGAATGGAAAGAGCCAGGAGAGAAACAGTGCAGGATGGTCCAATCCCCAGGTCAGATAGGGAGGGAAAGCAGGTGTTGAAGATGGACCATATGCCTGCTTCCTCCCTTTCTCCACCCAGTAGGTTTTGATGACTTGGGAGCAGGGAGGACCTGCATCCACATCCCCAGGGTAAATAAAGCCTGTTGTTGTTAGTTGCGATGCAGTTGATTCAACTCACAGTGACCTTACACATAACAGAATGAAATGTTGCCTGATCCTGTGCCATCTTGCTGGTCGACATTATGTTTGAGTCTATTGTTGTGGTTATGTGTCAGTCTGCATAACTGAGGATTTCCCTCATTACTGCTGAACCTCAGATTTACTAAACATGAAGCCCTTTTCAAGTGGTTGGTGTTTCCTGATCACAGGTCCAAAGTAAGCAAGGTGAAATTTGGCCATTCTTGCTTCTAAGGAGCATTCTGGTTGTACTTCTAAGACTGAGTTGTTCTTTCTTCTGCAAGTCCGTGAGTAGGGCCTAGGCGGATAGAAAGATCCCAGTATTCTGTGAACCAAGGGGTTCCCTATCCAGAAGGCACAGCTGCATGGGAGGCAGCCTTGTGTCTCCTGGGGCCAAGCCAGGTCTTCCACCACACCAGCTGAGGTTCACTCAGAGGTGTCTTGTGGGGCAGTGGTGACTAACTCTCCCGCTTCCCTCAACTGCTGGGCCTGCACCTGGACAACCAGGTGGGCTGCACACCTTTTGTTTTGGGCGAGAAAACATTCCTTTGAGTTTTCATTAAAAAAAAAAAAGTGTATTAGTTATTCTAATTCCTTCAGATTAACAGCACCCCGCACTGTTTCGTGATAGCCAGATGTGCTGCGGTTGTTGCTGCGCACTCCTCCTAGCTGCCTGTGCTCTCTGCAGAGGTCTGGGGGTCAGAAAAGGGAGGGCTGATGGAGGAACAAGTGGCTGGCTTTCTGTCACAGGGGTTTCTGTCCTCCCTGGAGCCACTTCTGGGCTGGAGCAACCATGGGTGGGGCCGCCTTCCAGAAGCAGAGAGAACTGGGGTGGGAGTCCCAGAAACAGGGCACGCCTGGCCTTGCTTCTGCAGTGACCATGTGCCTGGCACAATCATATACTCTCTCTGAGCCCGTTTCCTCATTGATAAAACAGGCACAGTATCTGTGTGGTCAATTACGCAGCCCAACGACATAAAGAATGTGAATGACAACAACAGAGGAAGCAGAAGCGTCAGGAGTGGGAGAAGGACGTGGGCTGTGTGACTGATCACCTCTGTGAACAACTGCCTCCTTTGCCATGGGACCGAAGAACTGGATGGTGCCCGACTACCTTCCCTGAGCATTTTGGTCAAAGATTCCGCAGAAAAATCCTGATCAAAAGAGGAAAAATTTAGAACAGAATTTCAGACTGTCATGGATTCTAGGCTTTCTGGAGCCATGGAAAGTAGGTGAATCCGTAAAACTATTGCTCTGAGTGAACCTTTGAATCTTGACCCAGACATATCCTCTGAAGTCTCCTTAAAATCAAGAAGTAGTCTACTCAAACTAGTGAAACAGTTGTGCCTTGAACATTTATGATTTTTTAAGAGCTGTATATATGGGATCAAATTGACAATAGCAACTGGAGAGACTGGCTGGGAACCTTAGGGGCAGCTGATTTATGTTAAAAACGGAGAAATAATTTTGAAAAGGTGTGTGAGGAAGAAAGTAATCAATGTCACTAAAAGGTACATGTAGAAACTGTTGAATTGGTTTATGCTTTGCTGTGTATAGTCTCAACAACAATAAGATGAATAAAATTTAAAGTAAAAAAATCAGAAAAAAAGAATGTAGAGACTGGTCTCATGATTATCAGAGGATAAAGGATTTTTTTGAACACTTACCTGCTAAGCACTGACACCAGTGATCTCATTTATCCCCCTCCATATTCCTAGGAGGTGGACATTACTGCTATTCCCATTATAAATATGAGAAATGGAAGGCACAGAGAACTCAAAGAATCCTCTGAAGATCACATCGCTAGCATCTGGCAAAGCTGGGTTTCAAATCCAGGCTGTCAGACTTCAAAACCTAAGCTCCCAACCCTCTTCTGGATTGCACGGCACTTAAAAAGCTTTTGCCAGTTTTCCATGAAGCTGCCAGGTGAGGCCTCCTACAGTACCCTGGCTGGAGGGACAGAGCTGTGCATCCCCACCCCCAGGATCAAGGACAAAGGCTTCTTACTTCTGTATCAAGTCTGAGTCAGCATCCCAGACCTTGAATCCTCGAGGCCAATGGCACTTGAGCAGCTCCAGAATAGGGAGAGGAGAAGGTCTCTTGGCACCCACTTCTCATATTTTCCCCATTTGATATAATTGCTTTACCCATATTTAAATCCTGTGGTGATAAAGCTCTTGCCTATAGGCCTGGTGAGACCCTAAAAGCCTTACAGTCTCATTAAAGCTTCCTGTGCCTCATGCCTGTGTGTCCTTGGTGCACAGAGATAGATGCTGAGAAACTGGGTCAGCCCCAGCTGTGGAGATGAAGCTGTGTGGGTACGTGGGCAAAGAGTCTGGTCCCCAACTGTCTATCTGGGGCATCCCCTAGTTGACCTAGTGGGTCAGGAGGGGGCCACGGTGTGGGACACGGAGGGTTAAGAGAACAGGGAGCTGAGACAAGAAATCAGCAAGTGGGTCTGGAATGTGAAGATGTGGAAGTGTTGTCATGATTGTGTGTCATGGTCTAGGAAAAAACTCAAATCAAACCCACAGCCACTGAGTCGATTTTGACTAGTAACGACTCTATAGGACAGGGTTTCCCAAAAAACAGAGAGAAAGAGAGGTGCTTTGAGGTGTTCCTTGGAAACTGTATGGGCCAGTTCTACTCTGTCCTATAGGATCGCTATGAGTCAAGGGAATTGATGGTAGTGGGTGGGCTTTTGTGGTAAAATGCTATGTGAAAAAGTTAAAGTGGTTTCTTTATTGTAGGACATCTCGAGATCATTATAGGTCAATGAGCGTTGTGATGCTAAGAGGAATATTGCGATGTTTCTCAAACTCTGTTCATGGTACCCCTTTTCACGGATGATCTTGAAGGATTGAGGTTCCTCCGAACACTCTTTGGGAATTGCTGGTCTAAGTCAAAAGCTGCCTAAGAGGTTGCCCCCTCTGTCTGCTTCCCTCCTTTCTGCTCCATCTTTTTACTCTGCCACTCCAGCTTGTGTAATGCCAGACTCCATTAAACCACAGAACACTTGGCTCTCTCCTGTGGGCATTGGGGAGCTGTTAAACTGTGCAGTGTCACAAGGAAACAAAATGTTTTCATTTGCCACTCAAGACTGTAGTCTGGCTCCAAATTTAGCACTCAAGACCCTTCTAGCATTAAGACCAGGTCCCTCTCCTCGATGTCCCAGCACAAATATGAGCATGGCTACCCTTGAGCCTTTGCTTTGACTGGAAGACCTTTCTCACCCCTTCTTGACCACCTCCTCCAGATAGCCTTCCAGCCTTGCCTCTGAAACCTCTAAGTCTGATATCAGAAACAGACTAAAGGTGAGAAGTCCTAAATGTCAGGTTCAAATGACTGTAAAATGACCCCTTACATGATCCCAGAGATCATAACCTAAACAATAACTCAAAGGCAGAGCCAGTAGCCTCAGGAAGATGGACCAAAATCATACCAAGATGCCTGATATTGGTTTATCTCCCTTAGATAACTTGATTTTTAACTTTTATTATGGAAAATTTCAAACACAAATGGAGAACGTATTATCAAGATAGTCCATGTAGCTATTACCCAGCTTCAACAAGTTACATGTGGCTAATCTTGCTTTATTTCTACACCTACTCATTCTGCCATAGTGTTTTGAAGCAAACCATAAGACACAAACACTCATTCCATTTGTAATTTTTCTCTACACTTCTCTACTTTTTTTTTTAACATAACTATAATATCATTTGTCCCCTGAAAATTATAATAAATTCTCAATATCATCACATATCCAGGGGCTGTTTGCATTTCCACTTGTCTTCTTGTGTTCCGACTTATAGAAGTCCTATACCCAATGGAAGGCAACATTGGAAGGAATCCTGCGTGACACTCACAGGACTGAAGCCCAGTGTTGCAGTCAGTGTGCCAATCCATCTCACAGAAGGGTGTCCATCTTTTTCTCCGACCTTCCACTTTACCTTCCACTTTACCTTCTCCAGGGGCTGATCCCTCCTGAAAACACTTCCAAAGTACATGAGATGTAGTCTAGCCATCCTTGCCTCTAAGAAGCATTCTGGATATACTCCTTCTAAGACATATTGTCTTAGAAGTATCTTAATATTATTTGTTTTATGGTTTGCTCAAATCAGGATTTAAATGAGGTTGATTGACATGTCTGAGTCTCTTTTAATAAGCGGGTCACTTCGCTATCCCTCTATCTTTTAAAAATTTCTTTATTACGGAAACCAGTCTGTCATGTGGTTTTCCAGTGTAGATTGTGCCAACTGCATCCCTATGGTGTCATTTAGCATATTCCTCTGTCCTCTGTATTTTCTATAAATTAACAATTAGATTTTGAAGCTTGATCGAATCACATTTGGCATTTTTAACAAGCCAGCCTCACAAGGTTGTGGGCATGTATCAGCAGGTATGAGAACCCTAGCTGTCTCCAGTTTGGGGATGTTACAAGTCCTTGATGTTCAATGCCTGCATCTATCAAATCCACCAGAGGTTGCAAAATTGTGGAATTCTAACCCTAGCATCCTTTCCTCCATTCTTAGCTGGAAGACTTCTAAAAAGAGAAATGTCCCCTCATCTACGATTTGGATACCCAGTGGTACTGTTTGTATCAGAAAGGAAGGATAAATGCTCGATTCTTTCCTTTTATTTACCAACTAATTACCTTTTTAATGGAGTGATGCTAGCAATTAACATTTAGAGAACGCTTACAGATCACCAGACTTTTTATAAACACTGTATCATTTAATTATCTCAATAGCCCTGTGAGGTAGACAGGACAGATGGTCTTATTGTTTATTATTTTTTAACTTATTATTTTTTATTTATTTTGCAGAGGACCCAATGGAGGTCCAGAGAAGTTAAGCAACTGGCCCAAACTCAGACAGCTGCTAGAATAATGACTGCCAGCAGCAGGGAGCGTTTGGTCCTGCCAGACACTGATCTCAGACTCCTCATGAATAACACATTCGCTTCTTACCATAACATCTAAGAGATAGGTGGAGAGAGTGAGTGTCCCCATTTTAGAAGGGAAGCTTGAGACCCAGAGAAGTTGGCTAACTAACCCAAGGTCACTTGAGAATAATAAAACTCAACCCAACCCAACCCAACCCAACCCATTGCCGTTGAGTTGATTCCAACTCATAGTGACCCTACAGGACAGAGTAGAACGCCTCATAGGGTTTCCAAGGAGTTCCTGATGGACTGGAATCACCAGCCTTTCAGTTAGCAAACAGATACAGCTCTTAACCGTTGCACCACCAGGGCTCCTTGATAATAATAGTAATTTTTTTTTAATTGAGCACTTACTATGCTACGTACCTGACTGAGCACCACCTACTGTGTAGTAGGTACTTGCCATGTGCCAGGTATTGCATCAAATCTTCTACTTGCTTTCGTAGCAACCTCAACTTTGTTACAGATGAGGAGACAGAGGTTCAGAGTGGCTGAATCACACTCCAGAGGTTGCATTAAAATCTCTGGCAAGTGCAGGGCTGGGATTTGAGCCTAGATCTACTTACATGTGTCTGTGACCCTCTCCTTCTCCCCTCCCCAGCATCAGCAGAGGGTCTGAACCAGGAGACAGAACTTTTGCTGTGGGCAGTAGCTACCTCCTGTTTCCTCCTCATCCTCCCCTCACCCATGGGGCAGCCGAGAGAAGCTGAAGCAGTGTTCAGCATAATTGACAAGAGGAAGGAGAGGCGACAAAAAAGGGAAGAAACCTCATTATCTGGCAAAAGAATTAGTGGTTTTAGTGACTCCACAATGTCCCCAGATGTCTCAGGCTCTGCCTCTAATTGCTGTTCTCCACCACTTTTCTCCGGGAGCGGGGATATTAAGTGCACTCAGCCGATAAGAGATGGAAAGGACAGGAGGCTCTTGGCCCAGCTAGGGAGAGGTGGGCTAGGCTCTGTGGGCCTGGAGGGGTGGGGGGCTAGCCCGGGAGGTCCACAGTGGCCTGCAGTACCCTTGATGCCCATGAAACATCATCGCAAAGCCCTGGATCTTAACAGCCTCCATAATACATGAGCCCCTGGGCTGAGGATGCTGGCGCTACAGGAGGGCATGAGCAATCATCAACAGAGTCCTTAAAGGGCGACTGCCTTCCTTAATGAGACACTGCACCAGCTTCCTGCATGGAGAGAGGCCCTTCGGAAAGAGATGGGGAGAAGACAAGAGGAGGAAAAACAAGAATCCAATTAAACCCTCAATTCGAGCAGAGTAAATGAATTTGACTTCAGGTGATCAAGAGGGAGGAAACTTCTAATTAGACACACACAATCCCAGAGCTGTGCACGCTCCTGACCCGCCCTTGTGCCTGCCCCTGTCACTTTTTAGATAAATGTTGAGGATTAGAATGAGATGTCATTAAAAACCGTCAATCCTATGCACTTGCTGTTGATGAGGACTGCTGACTTCACTCACCTAGCTGCTCTATTGTCGGGAGCTCATCTCCTTCTCCCCGGCTTCTGGGTTCCTATAGGCTCTTGCCAAGAGCCAATCTGTTTCCAGTGGGAGGAAGAGCCAGGCAGAGGGGCAGCTCTGGGGGTGGGGAGGCCTGTGTTCTTCTTCAAAGGCCCAGAGTAGGTTGGATGCCCAGGCCTATCTGGCCATGCAAATTGACCAGGGGTTGCCAACTGGAGGCCCTAGGGCTAAATCTGGCCCACAGATGTGCTTAACAATTTGAAATATATATTTCAAGGCCTGGGGCTATGAAATAGTTTCAAGGGAATTCACCTTTTGAAAAATCTGAGTATTTCACATAAATATTTGGGTTTTACAGTGTCTCTTGAAAACTCAAAAACCTGACAATAACCAAAACACTAGTTATTGCCAGATTGATGTGGTGGACTCCCTGTGTATCAGAACAGAACTGTGTGTCATAGGTTTCTCAGTGGCGGATATTTTGAAAGTAAATTGCCAGGTCTTTCTTCTGTGGCACCTCTGTGTGGGTTTTAACTGTCGACTTTTTGAAGAGTAGGTAAATGTGTTCATTGATGAATTGCACCATCTAGGGACTCCTAGAGATGCCAGTATTGCTCCCATATTCCTATACAATTAACTGAGAATGAACAGTGGCCACCTACTTAGACAGGATGCTGTGCCCAGCTCATTAAGCCTCTTGTCCAACCTGACTCACTCATCTGTGCTGCCCCTTGGGCCCTGTGGCTTTTGAGTTTGCATTTGAACCCTGCTCTAGGCCGTTAGTCTACAGGCTAAGGAAGATGCCTACGGATCTACTCTGAATTGCCAGCCACAGCTCTTAGTCTATAAAGTCCTACCTTGTATGGAGTTCCAAGCCTCCTTCAAGGTGCCACTCAGATGCCGTTTCACCCAGGAGAGTTTCCTGTCTCTCAGGAAGGAATTTTTCTCTTCATGCTGTAGTTTCTGACTCACTCGGTGTCTGTCTCCATAAGGTACCTCTCTGGCCTGTGTTGGTGAACACACCTGCCCCACTGGGCTGTGAGCTCTTTCCTTCCTTCCTGCCTGCCTGCCTGCCTTCCTGCCTGCCTGCCTTCCTGCCTGCCTGCTTCCCCATCTCCCTCCTTCCCTCCCCCCTTCCTTCCTCCTATTGCCATTTGTTGGAATCAGCTTGATGGCAACAGGTTATCTGAACTTCAGTGTTGTCATATAAATAGTGGTGGTCATGACTTCTGCACATTTCTTCTACACATTAAAAAGGAAACACAATTTTTCTGTATGATCTAGCAATTTCACTCCTAGATATCCATCCAAAAGAAATTAAAACATACACTCACACAAAGATATACATGAGAATCATCGTAGCAGTATTATATACAATAGCCAGAATTGAAAGCAACCTAAATTCCCATCAGCTGCTGAATGGGCAGACAAAACATGGCAGATCCGTACAATGGAATACTGTTGTCTTTAGTAGTCATTGAGTCAACTCTGACACATGAAGACCCTGTGGACAACAGAACAAAAAGCTGACTGGTCCTCTGCCATCCCCACTAGCATTCTCAAGTCTATTGTTGCCACCGTGATGTGTTTTGTGTGCCTCCCAGCCTAGGGGGTTCATCATCTAGGGCTGTACTGAACAGTATTCCGTTGGGATTCGTTGGGTTTTCACTGAACAATTTTTAGAATTGGACCATCAAGCCCTTCTTCCTAGTCTGTTTTAGGCTGGAAGCTCTGCTGAAACTTGTCCACTGTGGGTGACCCTGCTGGTATTTGAAATGCTGGTGGCACAGCTTCCTGCATTGTAGCAACATGCAAGCCCCCACGGGACAAACTAACAGGTGGGTGGTGGAAGGGGCTACTGGTCAGCAACAAAAACAGAGTGAACTGCTGATAAGTACTAGAGCATGGATGAACCTCAAAAACACGTTGTATGAAAGAAACCAGACCCCTGAGATCGCACATTACCTGATTCCATTTACATGAAATGTCCAGAAAAGGCAGTTCTTTTAAAACAGAGAAGCAGCTCTCATGGTGCAGGGTTTAAGCACTTGGCCGGTAACCAAAAGGTTGGGAGTTCAAACCTGCCAGCCACTCTGTGGGAGAAAGATACAGCAGTCTGCATCTGTAGCAATTATAACCTTGGAAACTCTATGAAGCAATTCTACTCTGTCCTAAAGGGTTGATATGATTTGGAATTGACTTGACAGCAGGGGTTTTGTTTTTTTATGGAAACAGAAAGCAGATCAGTGACTGCCTGGAGCAGAGGGGTAGAAACAGGGATTGACATAAAAAGGAGGGATCTCATTGGGGTGATGATCATGTTTTAAGGCTAAGTTATGATGAAAGATTGCACAAGTCAGTAAATGTACTAAAAATCATGGCATTGTACATTTGAAGTGGGTGAATTTTATGATATATAAAAGAGTCCTCCATAAAATCATAAAAGAAATCTTTCTGCACTGGGTGGTGGTGAGATTCAATGGAGAAAACAACATTGGTGCCTAATTGACTCCCTGGCACACCCCAGGTGCTTCACACATGTTGGTTCTGTGTTTTCTTCCATGAGAACTGTCTTTGGCCCAAGACAGTTTCCGTAACTGAGGTAAATAGCTTGCCATGTCTGGATACCATTGGAGGCATTGCTTTAAGGACATTATTTAAAACTCTAGGTCCTACCCCTCTAGAAGAAGCCGTGGTGGTACAAGAGGTTAAGCAGTCAACTGCTAACTGAAAGGTTGGCTGTTCTAACCCACTCAGCAATTCCGTAGGAGAAAGACCTGGATGTCAGCTTTTGGAAAGATGGTTGTTTTTGTTAGGTGCCACTGAGTTGGTTCAGACTCATGGTGACCCTATGTACACTATGAGTTTGTACAACCAAACAAAACACTGCCTAGTCCCACACCATCACAGTCTTGCTATATTTGAGTCCATTGTTGCAGTCTCTATGTTAATACATCTCTTTGAGGGTATTCCTCTCCTTTGTTGACCTTCCTCTTTAGCAAACATGTTGTCCTCCAGGGACAGGTCCCTCCTGATCACATGCCCAAAGTACATGAGAGAAAATCTTTCTATCCTCTCTTTCAGGGAGCATTCTGGTTTTACTTCTTCTGAGACAGACTTGTTTATTCTTCTGGCAGTCCAGAGTGTATTCAATATTCTTTGCCAACAGTATAATGCAATGGCGTCAATTCTTCACCAGTTTTCCTTATTCATCGTTGACTTTTCAAATGCATATGAGGTGATTAAAAATACCATGGCTTGGGTCAGGCCCACCTTTAGTCCTCAAGGTGACATCTTTGCTTTTTAAACACTTTAAAGAGGTCTTTTTCAGATTTGCCCAATGCAATGTCATTTGGTTTCTTGACTGCTGCTACCATGGGCTTTGATTGAGGATCCAAGCAAAAAGAAATCCTTGACAACTTCAGTCTTCTTTCCCTTTATCACAATGTTGCTTACTGATCAATTGGTGAGGATTTTTATTCTCTTTATGTTGATGTGCAATCCATACTGAAGGCTGTGGTCTAAAGATTATAGCCTAGAAAACCTCATGGAGCTGTTCTACTCTGTTCTGTAGGGTCGCTATCAATAGGAGTCAACACACAGCAACACTTTGCCAAGCTCCATCAGCCACATATCTTGTCAATCCTTCTTCTTTAATGTCCAGTGTAGCTGTCTTTTTCTGTTGTCTCTTTTATCCCTGACTCCTGCTGCCATTTTTCTGAATCACTGGAACAGCCTGGCTTAGTTTCCTAGTGCTGCTGTAACAGAAGCAGTACAAGCAGAAGGCTTGTGAAGGGATGTTTATTTTCTCAGGGACTGGGCGTTAATAGCCCAAATCAAGGTATTATGCATGTTCATTCCTTCCTTGTTGGTAGTGCTGGTCTTTTCCTGGTTCCTTGGTGACCCTGACATGGCATCTGTCTTCTGCCTTGTTTGTGTCTCTGTGCCTTATCTGCTCTTCTTATAACTCAGAAGCAATCAGGTTTAGGATCTATCCTATGCTGGTAGAATTACAGCAGATTAATTGATTGTATTACACTAAATTACATTATGGAAGGTGATTGCATTACCTTACATGTAGAGTCGCTGTGAGTCGGAATCAACTCGACAACAATGGGTGTTTTCAGTTTAATGTAATTACATTACATGAGGTCACATGCACAGGTAGTTGCTGTTGTATTGTTAGGTGCCATTGAGTCAGTTCTGACCCTAGGTGCACAACAGAATGGAACACTGCCCAGTCCTGTGCCATGCCCATAGTTGTTTTCAATGCTTAAGCCCACCATTGCAGCCCCTGTGTCATTCCACTTTGTTGAGGGTCTACCTCTTTTTTGTTGACCTTCCATTCTGCTGAGCACAATGTCCTTCTGCAGGACTGATCCCTCCTGACAACATGTCCAAAGTATATGATATGCAGTTTTGCCATCCTTGTTTCTAAGGACCACTCCTGTACTTCTTCCAGAGAAGATCTGTTTGTTTTTTTTGACAGTCCATGGTATGTTCAATATACTTCTCCAACACCACAATTCAAAGGCATGGGTAGTGTGACCAGGATTTCAGTATACATTTTTAAGGGCACAGTTCAGTCTGTAACACCATTCATGCCACGACACGGGACTCTGCTTTTCTCATCTGTCCTGCACAAGCTGCTGCATCGCTATTCACAAGCCTCTGCACTCACATTTTGCCAAGTCCCCAGCACCTGACTGAGAGAGAAAACAGGGGCAGGCAGAGAGACAGGGGACGCCTTCCTCTGTCCTCACTTAACATGACCTCTTCCCTGGCCCTAGAGCTGACTTCCTATTCTCCACCCTCATGTATTGAATTGAGTCCCCCCAAAAATATGTGTAGCCATGTGGCTGGGCCATGATTCCTAGTATCTTGTGACTGTCCTCTATTTTGCGGTTTTCCTACGCTGTATGTTAAAGGATTAGGGTGGGAATATAAATCCCTTTATAAGATCACCTGCCTGCTCCACTGTAAAGGGAGTTTCCCTGGAGTATGGCTTGCCCCACTCTTAATCCTTTCACCCTGCAAGAGATAAAAGGAAAGAGAAGCAAGCAGAGATTTGGGAACCTTACACCATCAAGCAAACAGCACCGGGAGAAGAGCACGTCCTTCAGACCTGAGGTTCCTGCACCAAGATGCTCCCTGGACAAAGACTGATGCAATACCAGACTTTCCTCCAGAGCTGACAAGTGGTAAAGTCTTTCCCTGGAGCGGACACCCTGAATATGGACCTGTAGCCTACCAAACTGTGTAAGAATAAACCTTCCTTTGTTAAAGCCATGCACTCTGTGGTATTTCAGTTAGAGCAGCGCTAGCTGACTAAAACATCCACCTATGCAGTTTTGCCTGTGTCCTTCCTCCTGCCTAGACAGCCTTCCCAGCTGCCCCAATTCTGATCCTACACTCTCCTGTGAGCCCTGGATTTAGTGACATTCATTCTGGGGGGTAATTTGGAACTAGACAGACATAGATGGGTCTGATGCTGGTTCTGTAGCCTAGCAGCTAAGACACATACAAGGACTGACAACTAAGTTCATGAATTCATCCTAGAAAAAGTGCTACACACCTCATTGCTGAATCTCACCACAGTCACCTTCAAAGTACTCCCCTTGGGAAGCTATGCACTAATGCCAGTGGCTAGTCCACCCTTCAAAACAGTTTTGGAACTCTTTTTCTGAAATGGCCATCAGAACTATCATCATATTACCCTCAATGTCATCAAAATCTCTTCCTTTCAATATTTCCTTTACCTTTGTGTAAAGAAAAAAGTTATTGGGGGCTAGATCAGGTCAGTAGGGAAGGTGTTCCAATACAGTTTTTTGTTTACTGGCTAAAAACTCCTTCACAGGCAACCATACAATTAAGTTTGCGAACTTGCCACCTTGCAACTGTAGGCAATGGCCATTCCAGAAAGACTTCCAAAATTGTTTTGAAGGGTGGCTTGGGTACTGGCGTCAGTGCATAGCTTCCCAAAGGGAGTACTTTGAAGGTGACTGTAGTGACTCGTGGTGACCCCATGTGCCAGAGTAGGCACTCTTCATAGGATTTTCTCTGCTGCAATCTTTATGAAAGCCCATCTCTGGGCTTTTCTTACATAGTGCCACTGGGTGTGTTTACACCATCAACTTTAAGGATAGTATTGTTGCTTTTTTCAGTGTTGTGAGGTTTGGTCTTACAGTGCCTTTATGTACAATGGAATCAAACACTGCCCAGCCCTGCACTGTCTCATAATCATGACAAAGTTTGAGCCTGTTGTAGCCACGGTGTCAATCCGTCTCCTTGAGAGGGTCTTCGTCTTTTTTTCCCCAACACTCTACGGCACATAATGCTTTTCTCTAGGGACCGATCCTGCCTGATAACATGTCTAAAGTATGTGACATGAAGTCTCATCGTCTTCTCTTCCGAAGGGTATCCTGGCTGTACCTCTTTTGAGACAGATTGGTTCATTCTTGTGGCAGCTCATGATATATTCAGTATTCTTCTGCAACACCATAACTCAAAGTTGTCAATTCTTCTTTGGTCTTTATTATTCATTGTCAACCTTTCGCATGTGTATGAAGTGACTGAAATATGGCTTGGGTCAGCTACACCTCAGTCCTCAAGGTGGCATTTTTGCTTTTTAACACTTTAGAGAGGTCTTTTGCAACAGATTTGCCCAGTGTAATATATCATTTGATTTTCTTCTGCTTCCATGGGCATTGATCACGGATTTAAGTGAAACGAAATCCTTGACAACTTCAGTAGTTTCTCTGTCGGATCTGACTCGAGGGCACTTGGCATCATGGTATTGCTTAATGGTCCAGTTGTGAGGATTTTTGTTTTCTTTATGTTGAGGTGTAATTCATAGTGAAGGCTTTGATCTTCAGGTCCTTTTCACTTGCAGCAAACAAGGCTGTGTCATCTGCATATCCCAGGTTGATGCTGAGCCTTCCTCCAATCCTGATGCTGTGTTCTTCTTCATATAGTCCAGCTTCTCAGATTATTTGCTCAGCATACAGACTGAATGTGTATGTTGATAGGATACAACTCTGACAGACACCTTTCCTGACTTTAAACCGTGCAGTATCTGCTTGTTTTGTTCAAACAACTGTCTCTTGGTCTACACTCAGTTTCCTTGTGAATACAATTAAGAGTTCTGGAGTTCCCATTCTTCACAATGTTATCAGTAATTTTACTATGATCCACACAGTTCAGTGTCTTTGCATAACCAACAAAATTCAGGTAAACATCTTTCTGGTATTGTTTGCTTTCAGTGAAGATACATCTGACAGCAATGACATCCTTTGTTCCATATCCTCTTCTGAATCTGGCTTGCATTTCTGGAGTTCCCCGTTGATGGACTGTACAACTGTTTTTGAATGATCTTCAGCAAAAATTTTACTTTTGGTGACATGAATGACATTGTTGGATAATTTCCACATTCTCTTGGATTACCTTTCTTTGGAATTGGCACAAATACAGATTTCTCCCAATCAGGTGGCCAGGTCTTCCAAATTTCTTGGTACAGATGAGTAAGTACTTCCACCACTGCGTGTCTTTATTGAAACATCTAAATTGGTAGTCTCTCAATTCTTGGCGACTCATTTTTGCCAGGAACTCCAGTGCAGCTTGGAATTCTTCCTCCAATATATTGGTTCCTGATCGTATGCTACTTGTTGAAATGTTTGAATGCTGACTAATTCTTTTTGATATTCCTTCCATCTTCTTTTGATGCTTACTGAGTTATTCAGTATTTCGTCCAGAGTCCTTCAAAATTGCAACTTGAAGTTTGAATGTTTTTAGTTCAGTTCTTTCGGCTTGAGAAATACCAAGCGTGTTCTTCCCTTGGTTTTCTATCTCCAGGTCTTGGCGTATGTAATTGTAATACTTTACTTTGTCTCCTCAAGCCACCCTTTGAAATCTTGTGTTCAGCTCTTTTACTTCAACATTTCTTTCTTTAGCTATAGCTACTCAGCCTTCAAGAGCAAGTGTCAGAGTCTTTTCTGATATCCATTCTGATCTTTTTTTTTTTCACATTTTTTTAATGAGCTATTGCTTTCTTCTTGGTTTGCATTCTGATGCCATCCTACAGCTCATCTGGTCTTCAGTCATTATTGTTCTTTCAATGCATCAAATTTATTCCTGAGGTGGTCTCTAAATTCAGATGATGTGTTCTGAAGGTTGCACTTTGGCTCCAGTGGACTTGTTGTAATTTTCTTCAGCTTCAACTTGAACTTGCATATGACTAACGGATAGTCTTATCCGTACTTGGCCCCTAGCTTTGTTCTGACTGATGATACTGAGCTTCTCCTTCATTTCTTGCCACAGATGTAATTGATTTGATTCCTGTGTGTTCCATTTGGCAAGGTCCATGTGTATAGTTGCTGTTTATACTGTTGTAAAAAGGCGTTTCCAATAAATAGGCCTTTGGTGTTGCAAAATTCTGTCATGTGATCTCTGACATCGTTTCTATCACCAAGGCCATATTTTCCAACTACTGATCTTTCTCTTTTGCTTACAACGTTCTTTTTGCAACACCAGCAATTACTAGTGCATCTTGATTGCATGTTTGATCAATTTCTGACTCCAGAAGTTGGTAAAAATCTTCAGTTTTTTTCATCTTTGCCTTCAGTGATTGGTGTGTAAATTTGAATAGTAATATTAACTGATTTTCCTTGTAGGAGTACTGATATTATCCTATCACCGATGGCCTTGTGCTTCAGGATGGATCTTGAAAGTTCAATATCTATTCAAGATAGCAGTTGAGTGGAAACCCACCCACAAACCTTTATATGTAACATGTAGACCTGGTTGGTATCTCTCTTGTTCACAGGACTCTGACTGTACAGGGACCATGATGTCATCCTTACCTACAGACCGTAAGTTCCCTGGCATCTAGAACAGTGCCTGGCACAAAGTTACATTCAACAACTATTTCATGCATGCATGAATGGGTAAATGAATGTCTTGATTGATTTCTTAGAGTCCTGGTACATATTTCAGGAGTCCTGGGGGCTCAGTGGTTAAAGGGCTTGGCTGTTAACCAAAGAGTCAGCAGTTTGAATCCACAAGCTACTCTGCAGAAAAAATGATGTAGTGTTTGCTTCTGTAAAGATTTATAGCCTTGGAACCCTATGAGACAGTTCTACTCTATCTTCTCAGATCAGTATGAGTCATCAGAAATTCAGTGGCAATGGTTTGGTATATGATTGTTAAATGCCCCCCTCTTGTATTCCATCTTTCCTGTCTTGTCTCCCTTTCTCCCTCTATCTTTTTTCCTTCTTGGTAAGCCCCTGTTTTAGTCAGCGAGGGCTGTTCTAACAGAAATACCACAGAGTGGACAGCTTTAACAAAGGACGGTTTATTCTTACACAATCTGGTAGGCTACAAGTCCAGATTCGAGGTATCTGCTCCAGGGGAAGGCTTCCCCCCTTGTCAGCTCTGGAGAAAAGTCTGGTATTGCATCAGTCTTTGTCCAGGGAGCATCTTGGCACAGGAACTTCAGGTCTGAAGGACGTGCTCTTCTCCTGGTGCTGCTTTCTTGATGGTGCGAGGTTCCCAATTCTCTGCCTGCTTCTCTGTCCTTTTATCTCTCCTAGGATGAAAGGATTAAGGGTGGGGCAAGCCATACTCCAGGGAAACTCCCTTTACAGTGGAACAGGGAGGTAAGCCTATGAAGGGATTTATAGCCCCACCCTAATACTTTAACATATAGCTTAGGAAAACCACAAAATGTAGGGCAATCACCAAATACTGGGAATCATGTCCTAGCCACATGGCTACACATATTTTGGGAGGGACATAATTCAATCCATGACAGCCTCCCAGCCTCACACTGCATCCTCTGTGGCTCCCGTGCTGAGTTATCCAGCCCTTCTTGTGGAAAGAGATGTTTAAACTCTTTGCCTGTAGGAGCTCTATGGCGAGGGCTGCCTGCATGGATGGTGACAGCTGTACTTCCCCAGCCTACACAAGAGCCCCAGGGGCTTGAAGCAGATGGCTTCATTCAGAGTCTAATTATCCATCAGCCAAGAGCGGTAGACCGGTCTTCATGGTGACAATCACTGTCCATCTTCCTTGTCCTGGAGAGGGAGTGGAGGAAGCAAGGAGCGCCAAATATCAGGCAGAATGATGGACAGAGGCAGCCGGTGGCCTAGTGGTTCTCCTGAGATCTGGCCCCAAAGAATATGCTTACTTTGGGAGAAAGGGCTCATCTCTGAGGTCACTCAATTGTTGTATTCCTGACTTGGCTGCTTCCCAAAGGACAAGCTCAAACTCTTTAGGCCTTAGTCTTGCTGCCGGTGAAATGAGTGTCATGTTCATCTTGTTCACCCAAGAGGGATGGTGACTCTGAAAGAAAGTTCTGGGATATAGCTGATGAGAAAGATCATTCACTGAGCGCATCTTCCCTCACATACTGATCATGCTGGCCAGTGACTGTGGCTTCCACCTTTGTCTCTTGCTGGCCTTGGTGGCTGAGAGTACCACATCTGGATCTACTGTCCTCAGAATTCAGCAGACATAGTTTGCTGGTACGTAGCTGGTGCTCAAGTGTTGGCTATTGAAATGAATGAATGATGGCAAGCATCTACCTTTCGGTATTTATTTATTTTTCTCCTGTCAGGTTACCATCAGGGCTACTCCTTGGCAAAACTGTAAGATTAAGAAGTTTGAGTAAGAGCTCTGTCCATTCTGCTTTCCATGTCTTATTTCATCTCTTTTTGGTACCTCCTATCCTCTTTTATCATCAGTGATAGTGATCAATGTTTCTAATTTACACTAAAATGTGAATGATTTATAAGACTGTCATTCTTTGCATTTCTGTAATGGACAGTTCATAATACAAAGGGATAGAGTTTAATGGCTGAGCTGTAGGAAGCACAGTGCACCCTTCCAGTTGTATCTCCCAAGACTCATCTTTTTGCTCCTCCTTTCCCCCCATCTGGTGCAGTTCTGGCGCTATTACACCAGAGAGCTCAGAAGCTAATCAGGACTTGAGAGGTGACTCCAGCTACCCATTGCAGGGTTGGGTAGACAGGTTTCTAGCCTGTGCTTGAAATTTCCCAGTGACATGAAATACAATTGATGGGAAGCTCACTACCTTCAAAGTAGCTTATTCTATTGCTATGACTGATGCTGGAATTCCTGCCCATTATTGCTTGTTCTGCTGTCATCTTCCCTCCAGAGCCTGAGTCAAATGGAGTAAGTTTGCTCTTTTCACAAACTGTTCCTCCTTTCAATAAAGACTTGGAAATTTGCTGCTTCCTGAATATGCCTAGAATGTACCTTCTGCTCTCCAACCCTCTGCTCTTCGTTCTTTGTCTTCTGAAGTCACTCTCCAGTCCAAGGTCATATGTTGTTATTGGATTATTTGCAGAGCAAGATGATAAACAGCACCCTGAACTCACTGAACTTGTGGTTCTTTCCCATCTCAGGTCCTTAAAGATCCTTTGAGGAATGATTCCCGTACTTTCCCACCAGCACTTGGTAGTACATTTGGTATGGTCAGTCTTTTTAATTTTAGCCGTTCTGGTGGCGTAGTGGTTAAGTGCTATAGCTGCTAACTATGAGGTTGACAGTTCGAATCCACCAGGAGCTCCTTGAAAACTCTGTGGGAACAGTTCTACTTGGTCCTATAGGCTCGCTGTGAGTTGGAATCAACCCGATGGCACTGGGTTTGGGTTTGATTTTTTGATTTCTCATTGTGATACCAATGTAAACTTGTATTTCTCTAATGCTACTGGTGTTGAGCATCTTTCCATCTGCCTAACAGCCATCTATATATCTTCTGTGGTGAAATATCTCTTCAAATCTTTTGCTCATTATCATTCTGTAAAATTTGGTTGCTGCAATTGTGATCTATTCCTGGACTTAAAGGTCTATGGTGGTAGGAACCAGGTCTGTTGCACTCACTGCTATAGATGAGGTCCCAGGGCTCAGCATTCTGCCAGGGATACAATCAGCACTCAATGAATGCTTATTGAATAAAGGAATGAATGAGCCAATGAACAGTATTTCTGCATGTGGCTGGAGAGAACCAAATATAAACCTGTAGCAGAGTTAGGGGAACCAGCAGAAGGCTTGGGCAAAGGGTGTTCAGAGCCAACAACAAAGAGAGGCAGAAGACAAAAGGACAAAGGGGACCTCTGGGGTCTAACTAAATCGGATTCCCTAGAAAGATTGCTCCTTTGCTGGCTCGGACCGTTCAGTTGTGGTCAGAAGTGCTCTTGATGAGCCAATTCATTCAAACATGTCAAGGACTTCTCGGTCCCAGCCTATCCCTTATTGTTACCAGGGTCCCCTAGAAACCTGGAGCCTCACCCAGAGGAATAACTGACTTGCTAAGGAGGCGGCAGGCCCCGTGGGATTCTCACTGGAGAGATTTTAGTGTCGATTCAGCCACAGATGCCTGCCCTGCCCAAAGCTGGATTGAACTGCCGCAAACTTTAAACAGAAAATGATGTCGCCTGGAGGGCTGAGCTGACCCTGTAACCACAAGATTGAAGCTACTGAAAGCTTCCTGCAAGATGAGGCTGAAGCTTATGGGGAAGTCTTCCAAGAGGTGTGTGCACTGGAAATTCTCTTCCCTCTCCTCTCTCTCCCCTCTCCCCAGAGGGGCCAGGGAGGCCATTTGGCCTAGCTCATATGCTCACAAATGGCATCATATTTAAACTTTCAGGGCTATTTCTAAATGAGGTTTCATTAGCTGCTGGACAGTGAGTAGATATTAAAACCTTGATTAGTCAAAAGTGAGCATGTAATATAGGCCATGATTTCTGAACTTTGCTATCATTTTCATTTCATATATGTACTATATATGTACATAAATATAGTATATATGTATGTAACATATATATATATATATATATATAAAACAGTTGCTGACTCCACTCATGGTGGTCCCATGTATGTCAGGGTAGAACTGTGCTCTATAGTTTTCAATGCTGGTTTCTGATTTTTTGGATGTGTATCAAAAGACCTTTCTTCTGAGGCACCTCTGGATGCCTCCAACAATTTCTTTTACAAAAAATTAATTAATTATTTTAATTGTGATTAAGTGAAAGTATACAATCCAAATTAAATTTGCATGCATGTCTTTTGCAGTAGCTTCTGCTCTTCTCGCCCAGTGACAGCACACTCCTCCTTTTCATTCTGTGTATGTCATGTCTTCTTAACAATATAATGTCCCCTCCTCCCTGCTGTCTTCTCTTCTTCTAGTAAGAGGCCAATAGGACAGCATCCTATAGATGCACAAAACCATGAAGCACACACACCACATGGTCACACTGTGTCTCCTAGTCGAGTCTATTCCTGTCCAAAGAGTTGACATCAGTAATGTTTTCTGGTCAGGGGCAGCAGCTGGTCTAGGGGCTATGCTCCCAGGGGAACCTCCAGGCCACTGGACTGTCAACTGTGGTCTTTTAGTGGAGTTTTTGTAGTGTACCCCTCTTTTTCTTGTGTTGCCACTGGGACTCAACATTGTATGTCCCATCATGGCTGTCTTTGGTGGTGGCCAGGCACCATCTGGTCAAACCTGCAATCTTTTTATAAATAGCTAAGGGCTTTAACTGTTTGCGCCAACCAGAGATTTCTTTTCATACATAGGGGAGCTTCAAAACAAAGAGACCTCCAAGGTTCGGACCCAACCTCTCTAGACCTAAAGGCCTGGAAAACAGTGGCTTTGCTATTCCTCCAAATCTACATTGTCCTCTCTACAAGTCACAGTGGCCCAAGTTCCAGAACCCAGGAGACTTTAAAAGAGTAGATTTGAGATCCAAGACTCCAGAAAATGTCGGCTCCCAGTGACCTTTGTGAACTCAAACTTTACCACCAGCCTCCGGTCAAGAGCAAGGCAGAAGCAGCCATCTGCATCTTGCATATGAAGATAACAAGACAGAAATAAATGCGATGGTCATTGGTTCTTCACCAAACATCTCTGGCTCTCCATTTTCTGAGAACGTGGTAGTATTGCCTTCTGGACCCACCGTGGTTGGGTGGAACCATGTAGTCCATTCTGACCAGTGATTGATTAGCTAAAATATGGGTGTCACTTCCAGGCTGGAACATTGAATTGCAGATATAAGGCCACTCAGAATGTTCTTTCCTTTACCAGCATCAGAGGGCTTGCTTGTGGGAGGCCTCTGACTCATGCGTGATTGACTGCAAGTGTGGGAGAGTTAAGGTCTGTGAAGCCACCCTGGATGGAAAATCAATCGGACTGATGGGTGAATGCTCTATTCTGAGATGCATTTCATTAAGTACGCTGGAGGGTCCCTGAGGCATCACTGCACTGAATTTGCCTCTCTTCGTTCTCCCTAGCCTTCTTTTCAGTTCCTTGGGACCACTTCCAAAATAAACTACTTGCATGAGACTTTGTCTTGGCTTCTGCTCTGGGGGAACCCCAGAAAAAGACAGTCCTATCTTTACTAATACTTAATCAGCTGGATCTTTGGATGGAGTAAGGAGATTTTTTTACATTTGCCCAGACTATGTGAAATCTGCACCACGCATCTGTCAGTTCGCTGCACTGTGGCAGCTTGTGTGTTGCTGTGAAGCCAGAAACTATGCCATCAGTACATCAACTGTCAAATACCAGAAGGGTCATGTGCATTAGAAAGGATTCAGTGAACTTCCTAGACTAAGACCAACTAAGAAGAAGAACCTGACAATCTACTTCTGAAACTTGCCAGTGAAAACTTTATAACTAGCAGTAGAACACTGGTGATAGTGCTGGAAGATGAGTCCCTCAAGTTGGAAGGCATTTAGCATATGAGTGAGAAAGGGCTACCGCCTCAAAGTAGGGTCAACCTTAATGACGTGGATGAAGTCAAGCCTTTAGGACCTTCATTTGCTGATGTGGTACAACTCAAAATCACAAGAAACAGCTACAGACATTTTGAATCAGACAATCATATGTTTTATTATGCCAGAAATGACAAATTGAAGAGGAATAACTTTACGTTCATTGTCAACAGGAACATTTCAAGATCTATCCTGAAGTACATTGCTGCCCATGATAGGGTAATATCCATGCAGCTATAATGTAGACCAGTTAACTAACTTTTATTCAAATTTATGCACCAACTACTAAGGCCAAAGATGAAGAAACTGAAGATTTTTACCAACTTCTACAGTCTGAAATTGATCAAACAAGTAGTCAAGATGCATGAATAATTGCTGGTGATTGGAACGTAAAAGTTGGGAAAAAAAATAAGGATCTGTAGTTGGAAAATACGGCCTTTTGTGATAGAAACAGTGTTAGTATCATGCGGTAGACTTTTGCAAGACCCACAATTTCTTCATCACAGATATCTTTTTTTTTAGTCACAATAACATTGAGTGGACATGTGGATCTTGCCAGATGGAATGCACAGGAATCAAAGGAACTACATTTGTAGAATGGGACAAAGAAAAATTTAGTGTCATCAGTTAGAACAAGGCCAGGAGCCGACTGCAGAACAGACCATCAGCTGTAGATATGCAAGTCCAAGTTGAAGCTGAAGAAAATTGAAAGAAGTCCACACGAGCCAAAATACGACCTTGAGCATATCTCACCTGAATTTAGAGACCATCTCAAGAATAGATGCAACACAATGAACACCAAAGACGGGAAAAGTTGTGAGATGATATCAAGAATGTCATACTTGAAGGAAGCAAAAGATCATTGAAAAGACAAGAAAGAAAGGATGAAAATGAATGTCAAAAGGGACGCTGAAACTTGCTCTTGAATGTAGGGTAACTAAAGTGAAAGAAAAAAATGTTGAAGTAAAAGAGCTGAATGAAAGCTTTCAAAAGCTAACTTGAGAAGACAAAGTATCAAGATTACATTGCAAAGACCTGGAAATAGAAAACCAAGGGAAGAACATGCTTGGCATTTCTTAAGCTGAAAGAACTGAAGAAAAAAATTCAAGCTTCAATTTACAATTTTTCAGGATCCTATGGGCAAAATATTAAATGATATAGGAGGCATCAGAAGAAGATCAAAGAAATACAGAGCCATTGTACCAAAAGAATTGTTCAGTGTTTAGCATTTCAGGAAGTAGCATATGATCAAGAACCAATATTAGTGAAGAAAAATTCCAAGATGCACTGAAGGCAATGGCAAAAAACAAGCCTCCAGGAACTGAGATGTTCTAACAAACAGATGCAGCTCTAGAAGTGCCCATTAATCTGTGTCAAGAAAACTGGAAGACAGCTACCTGGCCGACCTACTAGAAGAACTCCACATTCGTGCCCATTCCAAAGAAAGTTGATCTAACAGAACATGTTAATTCTCGAACACTGTTAATACCACATCCAAGTAAACTTCTGCTGAAGATCATTCCAAAACAGTTGTAGCAGTACATGTACAGGAAACTGCCAGAAGTTCAAGTCAGATTCAGAAGCTTTATGCTAACATCAGATGAATCTTTGCTGAAAGCACAGGATATCAGAAAAAGGTTTACCTGTGTTTTATTGACTTTGTGAAAGTATTGGACCATGTGAGTCATAACAAGTTACAGATAATATTGGGGAGAAAGGAAACTGTGGAACACTTAATTGTGCTCATGTGGAACATGTTCATAGACTACAGGGTAGTTGTTTGAACACAAATACTGCATGGTTTAAAGTCAGGAAAAGTATATATCAGGATTGTATCCTTTCACAAAAGTTATTTAATCTGTCTGCTGAGCAAATAATCTGAGAAACTGGACTATCTGAAAAAGCTGGACAATCAGCACTAGGGTTAGAGGAAGACTCATTAACAACCTGGGATATGCAGATAACATAACCTTTGTTGTTCAAAGTGAAGAGGACTTGAAGCACTTACTGATAAAGATGGAATTACAGCCCTCAGTAGGATTATACCTCAACATAAAGAAAACAAAAATTATCACAAATGGATAAATGGACTAACATCATGATTTAAAAAAAAAAAAAAAGCTCCAGTGCTGTCAAGTTTATGCAAGTGGAGAAAATACTGAATTGCCAAGGATTTCATTTTCCTTAAATCTACAATCAATGTCTGTGGAAGCAGAAGTCAAGAAATCAAATGACGTATTGCACTGGGCAAATCTACTGCAAAGACTTCTTTAAAATGCTGAAAAGAGAAGATGTCACTTTGAGGACTGATCCAAGACAACCATGATATTTGCAATCACCTCATATACATGCGAAAGCTGGACGATGAAGAAAGAAGACTGAGAAAAGAATTGATGCCTTTGAATCGTGGTGTTGGAGAGGAATACTGAATCTACCATGGACTGCCGGAAGAATGCTTAAGTGGTCTTGAAAGAAATACACTTGGAGTGTTCCTTGGAAATGAGGTTGGTGAGATTTTGTCTCACATACAGATTATCAGGAGGCACCAGTCCCTGGAGAAGGACATCATGCTTGGTAGGTAGAGGGTGAATGAAAAAGCAGAAGTCCCTCAATGAGGTGGATTACCACAATGGCTGCAATAGTGGGCTCTCAAAATACAGTGACAATTGTAAAGATAGTGTAACCGGGGACTGTCTGTTCTGTTTACATGGAGTCTGCAATGTGTTGGAACTGACTGGACAGAACCTAACAACCACCTATAAAATCTAAATCCAAAATGGCCTGGTGTCTGAACTAAGGCAATAGTTGGATCAAGTCTACTCTTGCCAGATGGTTTTATTTCCTAAACGAGAGAAAGGGGACCTCCAGGTGGTCCCTGACTCATGGTGATGTTCCATTCCTAGTAGCCATTGCAAGTCAGTTCTGATGTAAATCAAATATGGTGTTTTAAGCGAACAACACACAGCTTTCAAGTCTGTTTACTAATTGCATCTTGCCTCCGTGATGTATTTTTATAAGCATGCTATAGTAATTTTTTGTTAGAGCCACATGTTAAAAAAAAAAAAATGGCATAGTGATTCTTAGGAAAATGCCTCGTGGAGGGAGGGCATGACTGGCAAATGAACGTAGAAGGTATGTGTTATTTGTATAAAAGTATACCAACTTTTTTTCAGTTTTCATTATTATTGCATTTTATTAGCAGTATCTTTATAAGTCTAGCTGTGTTTTGAACAGTAAATCATAAAACTGAACATCTGCAAGTGCATAGCTGAAAATGATAGCATCAGCAAATTCACACTGCAGCATATTACTAACAATAACATGTTAAAAAAATCAAAGACAAAGCTGCATGATCATAAGTAGACTTCATCATAACTAGAATACAGTATAAGTTGGGACCGAGTATATTTTTTTGGAGGGGGGTATCACTCAAATAGCATCCTAGAAGGTCTGACAATGTTTACTGGCTTCTAGAAGCCTTTGGAAATTTCCCTATTCTCCCTTTTAAGGCTTGATCTGAAAGTTAAAAAATATCCACAAGCAACTCTGATTTCACTTGTTCGCTTCCCAGGTTTCTGCGCTTGAGGAAAAAACAATCTAGAGATTTATTTTTCAGCAGAGTTATAAAAAGGACAGTGGGATGGCAGCCAGGAGAGAGGCTGGGAGGAATGCAGAGAGAAGATGCTACCTGCTGGGAAGGAAATAGAGACAGTGTATCAGAGTTAGCGAAGGCATTCTGGTCTCTTGTCATGGAAGCAAGAGAGAGTCCCTACTTCTCTCTGATGCTGGAGGACAGGAACCCAGCAGACCAGGAAGGAGGTGCAAAGACCATGCAGAAAGATGTGTCTGGTGGGCATGAGTGGTAAGAGGTGAGCTAACTATAAAACCAGTGGAGCAGGTCAGAATGGTCAACGGAATTGGGGGATGTTGGCCATGCATTCCCTGTTCTTCACATCCCACCATGTGGCTGGGGAAGGTGGACATGGAAAAGTCAGCCCTGGTGAAGCAGACCCCAGAGGAAGAGTCACCAGCCCAGGCAAGACACAATAACAAATGAGTATCACGAATCCTTCCTAACGCAGTAATGGAGAAAAACTGGGGACAGGTTACCACATAGATGTGGAAACAGCATGGATATGAGCCTCAGCTCTGCCACTTGTGAGCACAGGACTCATCACTTAGCCTCTCTGAGCCTCAGTTTCCTCACCTGCAAAATAGTGATAATAATACCCACCTCAGAGGGATATTGGGAGAATTAAAGGATAAGAATATAACAGCAGATGCCAACACAAGAATACACACTGTGTGATTTTATTTATCTGAAATTCTGGAAAAGGCAGATCTATCCTATAGTGTAGAAAGCAGATATGCAGTGGCCCAGGGTTAGCGCTGGGTAGGATGGACTGCAAAGGGAACTTTCTGTGACGGTGGAAGAAGATGTGGTTCCATGTGTATATGGATTTGTTAACTGTACTCATCTAAGTGTGCTCTGAAAAATGGGTATGCATGGTGATGGACAACTGGATATCTACACATAGGAGAATGAAGTTGGGCCTTTTCCTCATTCGCTACACAAAAATCAACTCCAACTGAGTCACAAACTCCAATTGAGCACAAAATGCAAGAGCTAAAACTATAAAACTCATAGAAGAAAACATGAAAGTGAATTTTCACGACCCTGGTTGGCATGACACCAAAGACACAAGCAACAAGAGAACAAATAGATACATTGGAATTCATCCAGATTAATAAAACAAAAAACAAAAAAAACAAACGATCAAGAAAGGATACGATCAAGAAAACGAAAAGGACAACCCACAGAGTGGAGAAAACACTTGCAAATCTTTTTCCGACAAAAGATTTGTGTCTAGAATATACAAAGGACAATTACAATTCAATAATAAAAAGGCAAATAACCAAATTGAAAAATTAACAAAGGATATAAATAGGCATTTCTCTAAAGAAGATATACAAATGGCCAATAAGTACATGAAAAGCAGCACAACATCGTCAGTCATCAGGGAGATGTCAATCAAAACCTCAAGGAGATACCACTTTACATCCACCAAACCAAATCAGCCAAACCCATTGCCGTCGAGTCAATTCCAACTCATAGCAATCCTATAGGACAGAGAGGAACCGTCTCTTGGGGTTCCCAGTGCTGTACATCTTTACAGAAGCAGACTGCCAGATCTGTAGCCGCTGGTGGGTTCAAACCTGTGACCTTTTGGTTAACAGTCAGACACTTGAATCACCTCGCTACCAGGGCTCCTTCACACCCAGTAAAGCCAAACCAAGCCCATTGCCATCAAGTAGATTCTGATTCATAGCAATTTACACTGTTGTTATTCGATGCTGTCGATTTGGTTCTAACTCATCATCACCCTATATTAGACAGTATGAAACACTGCCTAGTCCTTCACCATCCTCACAGTTGTAATTATGATTGAACTCGTTGTTGCAGCCAGTGTCTCAATCTGTCTCATTGATGGTTCTCCTCCTTTCTGCTAACTCTCTCTCTTTTAGTTACCTGGTACTGCTCTAACAGAAAATACCATGAGTCGATGGTTTCATGAAGAGAAACTTGATTATTACAGTCTGGTAAGTGGCAAGTCCGTTTATGAGCTACAAGTCCACTCAGTAAGAGAAATTATCACAGTCTAGTAGATTAAGTCCAAATTTAACGAGATCCTCTCAACCCAGGAACCTCAGGTCCAAAGGACATGCTCTGCTCTTGGTGCTGCTTTCTTGGTGGTGTGAGGCTCCGAGCTTACTCGGCTCACTTCTCCCCCTTACGCCCCACAGCTGGTCATTTGAGTTCTGCCTCAAGAACACAAGTGCTGTCCTTTTCCATCATTCAACATCACAGAGGCAGGATTCACAACACATGGGAGGAACCGCGCTGTACTGAGACTCACAGCCAAGTTAAATCAATACATACATTTTGGAGGGAACACAATGCAATCCATAACACTCTCCTTTACTGAACATGGTAACCCTTCTCCATGGACTGGCGCTCAGCTGCTAAGGGAAATGTTGTTGGTTCGAACCCACCAGTCAGTCACTTGGTGGCAAAAAAGACCTCTTGATCCAGGAAACCCCGTGGGGCAATTCTACGTTCTCCCACAGAATCACTACGGGTCGGAACTGACTCCATGTCACACAACAACAGGCCCTGATGGAGGAGAGCTCGGGGCAAGAGTGACAGCTAATGGGTGTGGGGTTTGTAAGTGATGTAAACATTTTAGGATTGATTAGAGTGATGATTCCCCAATTCTGTGAATATATTAAAAACAACTGAATCATACACTTTCAATGGGTGAATTGTATGGTATGATAAGTGAATTACATCTCATTAAGCTGTTAAAAAATGGGTGTGCTTTCTTGCATATAAACAGTACCTCAACAAAGTGGATGGAAGATTCAAATATGTGTATAAATGCATTCCTAAAGGGTGTGAATGGTACACACGTTAGGCTGCTAACCGAAACGCTGAAGGTTGCAGTCCCCCCAGGGTCACCTCAGAAGAAAAATGTGGACGATCTGCTTCTGAAAAATCAGCCACTGAAAGCCCTGTGGAGCATAGCTCTGCTGCGGCACGCTTTGGGACGCCGTGAGTCTGCGTTGATTTGACGGCATTTAAGGGTCGTATATCATATACAGGAAACCTTGGTGGCATAATGGTAAGTCCATGTCTGCTAACCAAAAGGTCAGCAGTCTGAATCCACCAGCTGCTCCTTGGAAACTCTGTGGGGCAGTTCTACTCTGTTCTGCAGGGTCACTATGAGTTATAATCAGCTGCTTCCTTCCTTCCCTCCCTCCTTCCCTCCCTCCTTCCTTCCTTCCACATGTATACATGAACACACAGAAGTGTTTATTGAACACTTCCTACATGTCAGGCCCTGGCTGAAGGGCTTTGATCACATGCTTTAATTTCTACTTTACAATAGGCTATGAAGTAGACACTGTTACATGCTCATTTTCAAATGAAGGAACTGAGACATAACGAGGTCAAGTCATTTGACCAAAGGAGGAAGCTGGGATCCAAATCTTGATCAATCTGGACAAAAGTCAAGCACCCTAGGTAGATTGGCTCTAGCAGCAGTGGCCCTGGGGGTGTTGGCACCTGAGGAACGGTAGCAGCTCAGGACGTGGAGCAAGGGGTCCACATCTATTGCTGGAGTCAGGAGGGACTCAGGAGTCACTTGAACAGGGAAGGCCTGAAGAGAGTAGCTTTCTGGGTGCTGCTAGAAGTGCTATGAGCCAGAGAAGGTCCCTGTGCCTGCTGAGATGCAGTGCTTAAGAGGGCAGGAGACATGTTCATGCTACTCCAGAGTCTGTGCCTTGTACCAGGATTTGGCAGAATACTTCTCATTAATTATCTTATCGAGTACTGTACTTACCACACCCCAGAAGATGAGACTAGTGCTCCCATATCATGGAGAAGCTAAGAGGGGTTAGGCGACTTGCCCAAGTCAGTCAATATCTATGCCGCTGGCCTCATCATACCAATTGCAGAAGTTGGAGGCCTAGAGAATTCGGGTGCTCAGAAGTTCTCCTACCTCCTAGGGCCACAATCAGGGTTGAGCCACAGCTCTTAGATCCCACAAGCCATTTTCCAGGCCCACTTTGGGGTGGCAGCACTCCCTGTGAGCCCCTAATCCCCACCTTTAGCCCAGGGCTCTAGAGTTTCCAGGACCTGAGGAGGAGACTTCCAGTGCGTTAGGCCAGGATGATGGCCACTCCACAGTCCACAGAACCCAGATCTGCTACTCTGGCCTGGCTGAGACTCTGGAATGCAAGGGGACTGAGGTTCAAGTCCTGATTCTGTTTTTGAGTTGATATACGACCCAGAGATCATGACATCATCACCGCCCGTCTCTCAACCTCAGTTGCCTTGTTTGTAAAACAAGTGGGTTAAGCGGTAGACCTAAAATCCCAGCAGCTCCTGAGATGTGGTCACAGAAGCGTGATCAGCACAGGGAAGAGGCGGGTATGGCAGGCACGCATGGCCTGTTGGATACCAGGGGCAGTGAGGTCACCACCCACCTGCTGTCTATAGGAGGAAAGGGACCAGTCTGAGCCCAGGCTGCACTCTGGTTTTTCTCAGCCCACCTTGCCTTGGTGATAGATCAGCTTTCAGCTTTATGTGCTTGAATTTCTCTTGCTAAGTCCCTTCAGGAGAGGCTTGTCCAGCCCAGAGCTCCGGCTGGTTGAAAGCTTTGCTGGCACAGACTCCTTCCGTCAGCCCAGGGAGGCGTCAGGCACGCAGGCCCTCCTGCCATTACAGCTATTTTTAAAGAACTTCTTTCTCCCTGAGGGTCTTCCTGTTTTCTGATGTCAGCTGTTTCCTCCCGCTGACTGGACAAAGCTGGTGGGGTTTCAGAGAACTAAGCGGGAATGTGGTGGTGAGACCCTGCGTTAATGCCCTCCCCACATGGCATGGGGCTGGGAGCCCACACTGGGATTTGTTCTCTTGTTTAATGCATGTTCCAGGGGCTTCAGTTCAATGATACATTTATCTCCTGAAGGAGGGAAGAGACACAAGGCAGAGACCCCTACAGAGGCAGAGAGAGGGAGAAAGCAGAGATTCTGAGAGTCAAAGCCAGAGACTAAGAGAGAGATAAAGACTCAGGGATAGTTCTAAGCAATCTCAAAAAAGAGATAGAGAGACTGATGTGGGCGAGATTGCACACGTAGCTGGAGGCAGATACTCGTACACACAAAGCCAGAGCGGTCACCCTGTCCAGAACCAACGATGTTCTCTAGAGTTGTGCAAAAAGGTGGCCCTGATAGAGAAAGACACTAAGAATGAATGGAACCAGAGAGAGAGGGAGAGAGAGAGAGAGAGAGAGGAACAGGCGGATAAAGATACACACACGTAACAGAGGTAGAGACCAAGAGGTATACATACTTGTAACCAAACACAAAAGAGCAGAAGAGGCATACCAGAAAAAAAACAAAAACCAGTGAGAGCATAAATAGAGACACAGAGAGAAGAGGGAGAGAAAAGGGGGAAAGAGAAAAGTATAGGTGGGGGGAGAAAGATCAGCCCCAGACCTGAAGGTTTCAAGGTCCCATCAAGATTTCACCTTTCTCCCCTTCCATTTAACATCTTTCTCCAAGTGCAAAAGAGGTATTGGAAACCCAGCTGGCTAAGAACTCTGCTTTGCTTTAGTTTGGAAGTCAGAGAAAGCACATTTCCCCTGCAGGTTGCTCTTCACCAGGCGGACAGCTTGGCTGAAGCCCTCCTACCTGCTTCTGTCTGCTGTTTGGCTTCCTTTCAGTCAAGGGTTGTCCCAGTTTCTCAAGTGTTGTCCGGCTCTGAGGCTTCAGAGGCAGGCCCCAGTCTGCATCCCCAGAGAAGGGCAGCAACGATGCTACTAGCTTCAAACTTTCAATGCTGCCAGTACTCCAGGGCAAATGCCTGATCACCATCTTGGCCAGTTCATAGGACCTTCAAACTCAGCTGACCAAGAACAGAAGTCATCACACCCCCAAATGTACTCCAGTCCCTGTCCCCAATGATGGAGGGCCATTACCTGCTCAGTGGCCAAGCCAAAATCCTGAGCATCAGCCTTGACTCCCCTGCTCTTCCTCTTCATAGCCAACCAGCCCCAAACCTGCCCCAGAATAACTGTTTGAACCAAACCTATCCCTTCATCTGCGGCCACCCTGACTTTAACCAGCATCACCTCTCCCAAAGGCTGCTGGGACAGCCTCTTAGGTGGCCTCCCTGCCTCCATCGTCTCGCGGCACCTGCCAGCTCTCCTCTGCCACATCAGCTGTCAGAGTTGTCTTTCAAAAAATAAATCTGCTTATGGCCTTCTTTTAAGTCAAAAACAGAAGTACAAGGAGATTCTATTGCCTATAATAAGATAAACTTCAGACCTTAGCCTGGGCTTTGGGCCCTTTTGGAAACCCCTGGTGGCGCAGAGGTTAAGTGCTATGTCTACTAACCAGAAGGCAGACAGTTCAAATCCACCAAGCATTTCTTAGAAACTCTATGGAGCAGTTCTACTCTGTCCTATAGGGTCATTATGAATCAGAACTGATTTGACAGCACTGAGTTTCAGGCCCTTTGCAATCTTGCCCCAAACTTTTCTGCTTTTCTTCTCATGCACCCTTACTCAGGACTGTCTGTCATCCCCCAAACTGGTTACTCCCTCTCTCAAGAATACTCTTTCCCTGTTTCAACTACCTAGAAAACTCCTATGCATACTTCAAGACCTAGCTCACATGTCACCACCTCCTCTGTGATGTCATCTTTGGCAGCTCCAGAAAAAGGGAATTCTGCCTCTGTGTTCTCATAGAACCTTGTAAATACCTCAATCTGAGAAGTTATAGTGTGTCACTTGTCTGCTTGTCTTTGAAGACAGTATGGGACATGAAAACGTGGAGTTTGAACTCAGAAACCTGGGTATGAATGTTGACTTTAAGTTTCCCTGGTTTTGTGACCTTAAATAAGCTATGGTTACAGCTCCAAAATTTGTCTAACAAAAAAATCATAAACTTTCTTTGTGAGGATTAAAATGTAAGGTATGTAATTTCCAGAGTAGTGCCTGACATACAGTTGTTGTTGTTGTTAGGTGCTGTCAAGTCGATTCTGATTCATAACAACCCTATACACAATGGAACGAAACACTGCCCAGCCTTGTGCCATGCTCACAACTGTTTTTATGCTTAAGCCCATTGTTGCAACCACTGTGTCAATCCATCTCGTTGAGGGTCTTCCTCTTTTACACTGACCCTCCACTCTACTAAGCATGATGTCCTTCTCCAAGGTCTCATTCTTCCTGAAAACATGTTTGAAGTATGTAAGATGCAGTCTTGCCGTGTTTGCTTCCAAGGAGTACTCTGGTTGTACTTCTTCTGGAACAGATCTCTTCATTGTTTTGGCAGTCCGTGATACATTCAACATTCTTATCCAACACCACAATTCAAAGGCATCAATTCTTCTTCGGTCTTCCTTGTCCAAGTTTTGCATGCATGTGATGCAACTGAAAATACCATGGTTTGGGTTAGGGACACTTTAGTCTTCAAGGTGACATCTTTACTTTTCAATACTTCAAAGAAGTCCTTTGTAGTAGATTTTCCCAGTGCAACTCATCTTTTGATTTCTTGACTGCTGCTTCCATGGGCATCGATTGTGCACTCAAGTAAAATGAAATCCTTGACAACTTTGATCCTTTCTGCATTTATGACAACATTGCTTACTGATCCAGTTGTGAGGACTTTTGATTTCTTGATGTTGAGGTGCAATCCGTACTGAAGGCTGTGGTCCTTGATCTTCACCAGTAAGGGTTTCAAATCTTCCCTTCCAACAAGCAAGGTGTTGTCATCTGTGTGATGCAGGTTATTAATGAGTTGTCCTCCAATCCTGATGTCTCATTCTTCTTCGTGTAATCCAGCTTCTTGAATTACTTGGCATACAGATTGAAAAGATACGGCAAAAGGATAAAACATTGAAGCATACCTTTTCTGACTTTAAATCATGAAGTTTCCCCTACTTCTGTTCACATGGCTGCCTCTTATTCCATGTGCAGATTCCTTAAGAACACAGTTAAGTGGTCTGAAATTCCAATTTTACACAATGTTAGCCATAATGTGTTATGATCCACACAGTCGAATGCCTTTGCGTGGTCAGTGAAACACAGGTAAACATCATTCTGGTATGGTCTGCTTTCAGGCAAGATCTATCTGACATCGGCAATAACTTCCCTGGTTCCACGTCCTCTTCTAAATCCAGCTTGAATTTCTGATAGTTCCTTGTAAATATACTGTTGCAGTCACTTTTGAAAAATTTTGAGCAGAATCTTACTTGCTGTGATATTGTTTGCAATTTCCACATTCTGTTGGGTCATCCTTCTTTGGCATGGGCAAAAATATGGATCCCTTCCAGTCAGTTGGCCAGGTAGCTATCCTCCAAATTTCTCGGCATAGATGAGTGAGCACTTCCATCTCTGAATCTGTTTGTTGAAATATCCCAAATGATATTCCATCAATTCCTGGAAACTTGTTTTTCACCAATGCCTCCAATGCAGCTTTGACTTCTTCCTTCAGTACCATCAATTCCTGATCGTATGCTAGCTCTTCAAGTGGCTGAACATCAATCAGTTCTTTCCGATATAATGACTCTTGTGTATGCCTTCCATCTTCTGATGCTCCCTGAGTCGTTTAATATTTTCCATGCTGAATCCTTCACTATTGCAACTCAAGGCTTGAATTTTTTCTTCAGTTTTTTTCAGCTTGAGAAATACAGAACGTATTCTGCCTTTTTGATTTTATACTTCCAACTTTTTGCATGTCATTGTAATACTTATTTTGTCTTCTCATGCTGCCCTTTGAAGTCTTCTGTTCAGTTCTTTTACTTTGCCATTCCTTCCTTTTGCTTTAGCTGCTCGACATTTGAGAGCAAGTTTCAGTGTCTTTTGACATTGGTTTTGTCTTGTCTTTCTTTCTTGTCTTTTTAGTGACCTCTTGCCTTCTTCATGGATGATATCTTTAATGTCATTCCACAGTTGGTCTGGTCTTTGGTCATTAGTGGTCAACTCATTAAATCCGTCGTTGAGATGGTCTCTAAACTCAGGTGTGATATCCTCAAGGTCATACTTTGGCTCTCATGGACTTGTTCCGATTTTCTTTAGCTTCAATTTGAATTTGCATGTGATCAGTACCACTGTCAACACCTGGTCTTTTCCTGACTGCCAATATGGAGCTTTTCCATTGTCTTTTTCCACAAATGTAGTCAATTTGGTTTCCGTATATTCCATCTGGTGATGTCCGTGTGTACACTTGCTGTTTGTGTTGGTTGAAAAAATTATTTGCAATGAAGAAGCTGTTAGGCTTGCAAAATTCTATCATGTGACCTCTGGCATTATTTCTGTCACCAAGGATGTGTTTTCCAACTACTGATCCTTCTTCTTTGTTTCCAACTTTTGTATTCCAGTCACCAGTAATCATCATTGCATCCTGATTGGATGCTTGATTGATTTTGGACTGCAGAAGCTGGTAAAAATCTTCAGTTTCTTCACCTATGGCCTTAGTGGTTGGTTCGTAAATTTGAATAATAGTCATCTTAACTGGCCTTCCTTGTAGGTGCATGGATATTATCCTATCATGGACAGCACTGTACTTCAGGACAAATGAAATGTTCATTTTAATGATGAACACAACATCATTCCTCTTCAAGTTTTCATCGCCATCATAGTAGACCATATGATTGTCTGATTCAGAATGGCCAATACTGGTCTGTTTCAGCTCACTAATGCCTAGAATACTGATGTTTAGGCCTTCCATTTCATTTTTGATCGTTTCCAATTCCTAGATTTATTCTTCATACATTTCGTGTCTGATTATTAATGGATGTTTGCAGCTGTTTCTTCTCATTTCGAGTCATGCCACATCAGCAAATGAAGATCCTGAAGGCTTTACTCCATCTGCATCATTAAGGTTGACTACTTTGAGGGGGCCGCGCCTCCCCAGTGCCTTCCAACCGGGGGCTCATTTTCTGGCGGTGTATCTGACAGTGTTCTGCTATTATTCATAAGGTTTTCACCGGCCAGTTCTTTTCAGGAGTAGACTGCTGTTCCTTCTTCCTAGTCTGTCTTAGTCTGGAAGATCAGCTGAAACCTGTCCACATGGATGACCCTGCCAGCCAAACCAAGTGCCATTGAGTCGGACCCTGCTGGTATCTAAATACCAGTGGCATAGCTTCCAGCATCACAGCAACAACAAAGCCTCCACTGATGGACAGGTGGAGGCTGCACTTGCTGAATGTTTCTGCTAGACACCCTTTACCACTATTTGGCTCTACCAGACTGTTTGCCCTTTGAGGGTAGGAACTCAGTCTTATTCACTCCTGGTTCTTGTACCTGGCACATGACTAATCTATCCCAGGTGCCCTGTAAATGTCAATAATTGACTGAGCTCCTTAGAAAGCCAGCTTCTGCCATGCACACCAGCCTGCACATACACTGTACAGCCACCCTGGGGTGCAAAGCTAGGCAAGACAACAGTAGCTAGCAAAGACCCCTATATAGCTACTCCCAAGTCCCTTTCTACCTGTAGTTCAGACCTCTCTTAGCCCCCAGACGTGCACCAAAGAATCTCTGTCCCTGCATTTAGCTTTCTAATCTGGCAGTCTGGTTGCCATGGGTACCAGTGTTTTCACACAGGACAAAGCTCAGGGAGGCCCAGCAATGGACAGAAACTTGCAAACACATTATATCACATAAAAAATAGAGTCTAGGAGGCTGTGGGGCACAATAGAGGTTTCACTGCCACTTGTTTAGTGTAACCCACCCATAAGAGCCAGCTGGTAAACAGTTTTATTACCATGCTTACACGTTTTCTTTTATTATTCTTTTTCTTGTCTTGTTGCTGCCTCTCCCTCCTACCCCCCTTGGAGACAGATCCTAGCAAGCCATAGTCCAAAAGAGCTGCTGAGACCATTGTCAGCCTTTTGTCTTGTCCTCTTCAAACACTCTGTCATTCTAGCATCTTCTTGCTCAGTCTCTGAAACTACTGGAAGCCCCACAACTACACATGTCTAACCAACTGTGTTTTTATTTTCTAATGCCAGGCCAAGCTGGGACTGCAGCAAAGCATAGGAGAGTCTCCTCCCTAAGAGCTACAGTCCTTTGCTAATGACAGCCTTCTCCTAGGTTTGTTTGGATTTGTATTTTGAAATCCTAGGATGGTGAGGGATTTCATCCAACATACAAGAGGGAGTAAAAAAATCCAGAATTACCCTTAGAATGAAAACATCAAGAAAACTGGGCAATACATACAAAATAACCATTTACAAACTTTGAACAACAGACAGCATGAGGCTGTGAACCCTGAGAGAAGGGAAGCAAGTGAAGTGAGTTCTATTATCATTACAGATAACAGACTGGAAGTCATTTCCAGAACAGAACTCAGCAGTCACACTGAGTTGGGAAGACGGAGATTGGGCTCTGTGGAGGCTGAGATAGCTAGAATTTTCAGGACATAACACAAGGGGAAAGCAGATGTTGAGAAGAAAAGGGAGGTGGGGTAGGGGGAGAGTCATCTATTCAGAGATCTGCAGAGGAACATCTTAAACTAGTATTTGGTTGAATACTGCCTTGTGAGGGCATGAGCAAAACTCTTTTGAGATGCATGCACCTGGAAAACTGGAGACTGAACAATTTCAAAACTCACAGTGGGCTGGTTTGTCTTCCCACTATCCAGAGTAGACAGAACTCATAACACATGGAGGAGCATTATCATACAGAATCTTCAGAAGTGTTTATCACCTTGGTAACTGATATAAAATAGTCTTAGACTAAAGCCTGTGTTGGACATACCTCAATAAACTTAAAAAGTAACACTAAGAAGCATTAAATTGACCTCAAGTTACCTAACTTCATTCCAGAACAAAGATCAACATTCTTTCTAGAAAGACAGCATCCCCAAACATAAAATCCACAATTTTGGGCACACAATGTGACCCATAGCCCAAAAGAAAAACCAATCAATCAAAACAAACTCAGAAGTGATAGGGACAATAGGAGTAGTAGACAATGGTTTTTAAAAAGCTGTTGCAAACATGCTTCGTATGTCATAAATACACTGCGTATGTTCACAGAGGAAAACCCTGGTGGCATAGTGTTTAAGAACTATGGCTGGTAAGCAGAAGCTCAGCAGTTTAAATCCACCAGGTGCTCCTTGGAAACCCTATGGGGCAGTTTTACTCTGTCTTTTAGGGTCACTATGAGTTGGAACTGACTCGGTAACAATGAGTTTTTCTTCTTACTTCATAGAGGAAAGCATCAACATGATATAGAGAGAAATGAAATGATACAGAAAGACTCAAATGAAACTGAAGATGAAAGTTAAAGTATATGTATTGGAAAAATGCGCTGGATTAAATTAATAATAGCTTAGAAGGTTCAGAGGAAAATACTAGGGAACTTCAAAACAAAGCTATTCAAAATATAAGACAAATTTGTAAAAAACTAAAGGAATAAGTAGAAAGAGGATAAGGGAACATCAATGACCTATGGACAATATCAAATGGTCTAATTTATGTCTAACTAGAGTCCCAGCAATAGAGGGGAAAAGAGGTGGAGAGAAATAGTTGAAGAAATAAGAGCTGAAAATTTTCCAAATTTGATGAAAACTGTATACTCTATTGTTTTAAGAAGTTCAATGATCCCCAAACAGACGAAATATAAAGAAAACCACATTAAGGTATATCATATCAAATTGCTGAGAATTAGTGACAAAGAAGGACACAGTGGCCTACTTCTGAAAAGAACCAGCCAGTGAAAATCTCATGAAGCACAGTGGAACATTGTCTGATATACAGTGCCAGAAGATGAGGCTCTCAGGTTGGAATGCATTCAAAAGACAACGGAGGAAACTCTGCTTTATCAAAGTAGAGTTGACCTTAATGATGTGGATGGAATCAAGCCTTCAGGACCTTCTTTTGTTGATGCAGCTTGACTCAAAATGAGAAGAAATAGGTGCAAACATCCACTGATGATCAGAACATAGAACAAATGAGGTATGAATCTAGGAAAATCGGAAATTGTCAAAATTGAACTGGAACACATAAAATATTGATATCCCTGGCATTAATTAGCTGAAATGGACTGGTGCTAGCAATTTTGAATCAGGCAATCCTACAGTCTACCATATTGGGAGTGATAACTTGAAGATGAATGGCGTTGCACTCCTCGTCAGAAAGAACATTTCAAGATCTATCCTGAAGTACAGTGTTACCAGTGATAGGATAATATCCATACACCTACAAAGACCAATTAATAAGACTATCATTCTAATTTATGCACAAGCCACTAAGGTCAAAGATGAAAAAATTTAGGATTTTTACCAACTTCTGCAGTCTAAAATTGATCAAACGTGCAATCAGGATACATTGATAATTACTGGTGATTGGAATACAAAAGTTGGGGGGAAAAAAAGATTCTGTAGGGGAAGACATAGCCTTGGTGATAAAAACAATGCCAGTGATCACATTAGAGAGTTTTGTAAAACCAAAGACTTCATTATTGCAAAAAACCTTTTTTCAGTAACATAAAGAGCAACTATACATTTAGACCTTGCCAAATGGAATACATAGGGATCAGATTGACTAACTCTGTGGAAAGTGACCACAGGGAAGCTTAGTAACATGAGTCATAACAAGGAGCTCAATGTCATAGGCCAGGAGCCAACTGTGGGACATATTTCAATCGCTCACATGCAAGTTCAAGTTCAAGCTGATGATTAGAACAGTCTATGAGTGTCAAAGCACAGTCTTGAATATATTCCACCAAATTTAGAGACCATCTCAAGAATAGATTTGACATATTGAACACTAAAGACTGAAGACCAGATGAATTGTGAAATGACATCAAAGACATCATACACGAAGAAGCAAAAGGTCACTAAAAAAAGACAGGAAAGAAAAGACCAAGGTGGGTGTCAAACTCTGAAATTTACTCTCTTGAATGCTGAGTAGCTAAAGCAGAAGGAAGAAATAAAAGAGCTGAATAGATTTCAAAGGGTGGATTGAGAAGGCCAAGTAAAGTATTATAATGACATATGCAAAGAGCTAGAGATAGAAAATCAGAAGGGATGGACACACTTTGCATTTCTCAGGCTGAAAGAACTGAAAGAAAATTCAAGCCATGAGTAGCAATATTGAAGAATTCTACTGGAACAATATTAAATGATGCAGGAAGCATCAAAAGGAGATGAAAGAAATGTACAAGGTCACTATACCAAAAAGAACTGGTTGGCATTCAACAACTTCAGGAGGTAGGAATCACTGATCAGGAACCAACGGTACTAAAGGGAGAAGTCCAGGTTGCATTGAAGGTGTTGTCAAAAAGCAGGTCTCCCGGAATTGACAGAATACCAGTTGAGATGTTTCAACAAACAGATGCAATGCTAGAAGTGCTCACTTGTCTATACCGAGAAATTTGGAAGACAGCCACAAAGCCATCTGAGTGGAAGAGATCCATATTTATGCCTATTCCTAAGAAAGGTGATCCAGTTGAATACAGAAATTCTCAAACAATATCATCAATATTGCATGCAAGCAAAATTTTGCTGAAGATCGTTCAAAAGTGGCTGCAGCAGTATATTGACAGTCAACTTTCAGAAATTCAAGCTGGATTCAGGAGACATGGAAAGAGGGATATCAGTACTGATGTCAAAAGGATCCTGGCTGAAAGTAGAGTTTATCAGAAAGATGTTTACCATCTTTTATTGGCTACGCAAAGGCATTCGATTGTGTGGATTGTAACAAATTATGGGTAACAGTTCAAAGAATAGGAATTCCAGAACACATAATTGTGTTCACGAGAAACCTGCAGGTAGAGCAAGAGATGGTTGTTCGTCCAGAACAAGGAGATACTGTGTGGTTTAAAGTCAGGAAAGGTGTACATTAAGGTTGTATCTTCTCAGCATACTTATTCAGTCTGTATGCTGAGCAAATAATCCAAGAAGCTGGACTATATGAAGAAGAAGGAGGTATAAGACTGGACTAATTAATGATCTGTGTCACACAGATGACATAACTTTGCTTGCTGAGAGGGAAGAAGACTTGAAGCCCTTACTTACGAAAATCGAAGACCCAAACCTTCAGTATGGATGATCCTTCAAATAAAGAAAACAAAAATCTCCACGACTAGACCAATAAGTAACATCTTAATAAATGGAGAAGAGATTGAAGTTGTTGATTTCATTTTACTTGAAATATAAAATCAACACCTATGGAAGCATCAGTTAAGAAATCAAAAGATGAATTATATTGGTTAAATTTGCTGCAAAACACCTCTTTAAAATGTTAAAAGCAAAGATACTACTTTAAGAACTAAGGTGCACCTGATCCCAACCTTGGTATTTTTAATTGCCTCATATGCATAAGAAAACTAGATGATGGCTAACGAAGATGGAAGAATCCATGTCTTTGAACTGTGATATTTACAAAGACTAATAACTGTGCCACTGGCTGTCAAAAGAACAAACAGATCTGTCTTGCGAGAAGTACAACCAGAATGCCCATTAGAAGGAAGAATGGTGAGACTATGTCTCACATACTTTAGACATGTCAGGAGGAATCAGTCCCTGGAAAGGACATCATTCTTGGAAAGCAGAGGGTCAATGAAAAAGTAAAGGACCCTCAATGAGATGGACTGACCCAGTGGCTGCAACAACGGGTTCAAGCATTACAACGTTGTAAGGATGATGCGGGACCAGACAGTGTTTCATTCTGCTGGACAGAGGATCACCGTGAGTCAGAACTGACTCCAGGTCATCCAGCAACAACAAAAGTGATAAAGAAACTAGTGTTGCAACAGCCAAACTAGACATGTTATTCACAGAGGACTGAAAGTAATGATGACAGCTGACCTCTCCTAAGAAAGAATGCATGTCGTAAGACGGTGGGGTAAGGTCTTAATGTACTGAATAAAAAAAACAAAGCTATAAATCTAGAATGCTTTATCTAACAAAAATGTCTTTAAAACACGAAGGTGAAATAAATACTTTTTATGACCCCCCCAAAATAAAGCTGGGAAAATTGATTGGCGTTGCCAGCAGACGTGCTACAGGAAATGATAAATTCTTACGGGGAAGAGGAAAATGCCACCAGATGAAAATTTGCATCTATACAGAAAAATGAAGAGTACCCCAAATGGCAAATATATAGATAAATATAAAATGTAATGGAATGTTTAAAGCAAAAATAGTAACAATGTAATGTGGGGTTCATAATACAATGTAGAAAGGAAATGTATGGCAGTAATCATACCAAACGCAGGAGAGATGGAAGTAAATAGTTGTAAGTTTCTTGAAATATTTGAAGATAAACTGTAAGTTAAAGATATTTATTGTAAACTACAGAAATCATTAAAAAGAACAAAAATTAGTACAGTGTTCCCTGGGTTACGAACATCTGACTTACACATAACCTACAATTGTGAGCCAATCCCTGTAAAGCCTTTCATATTAAAAATTTGAGGTACACATAGTGGTTTGTAATAACAAACAGGTGCTACTTTGCAGCCCATATCAAAACATGTGCAGCACACATCAAAACAAATTACTATTACTGTATTATTGTGTTAAAGATGATTTAGTGTATGTAGATTTTTTTTTACTTTTTATGCATAAAAAGGCATACAATATACTAAGACAAATGTTTGACCAACTGACATTATGTAGAAAGCATAGCTAATCATTTCACTTATGTAACAAATTTGACCTAAAGACAGAACTTAAGCAATGGAACTTGTGCATAATCTGGAGACAGTCTGTATAATGAATCAGTCGACAGAGGAGCTAAAATAAAATACTAAATAAAAAGTACTCCATCCAAAAGTTACAGAAAATCAAATAAGAGGGAAGACTTTCCAAATCATTTTTTGAGACTCACATGACTCTGATGCTAAAACCAGATGAAGATGTTACAAGAAGTAAAAGCTGCAGACCTCTCCTATGACTCCTGTAGTTATGTGCAAAAATAACTCTAGCATACTGAGTCCAGCAGTACATTAAAAAGACCACATATCATGATAAAGTGGGGTTTATCCCAACAGGCAACTGATTAAACAAACTATGTTAACTTCTGTGCCATGGAATACTGCTTAGCAACACAAAATAACAGACCACTGATACACACACCTCAGTCATCAAAGTGACATCATTGCTTCCTAAAACTTCCAGGAGGTCATTTGACGCAGATTTGCCCAGTGCACATAGGCTGGAGCGTTTCTGGAAAATCTTCAGCTGTGTTGAACTTTCCAGGGCCCTCCCCTATACATGCTCTTTCTAGAGTCCTCTAGCACGGAGCTCAGCTGTGTGTATACAACATTCCTAGCCACAGGCACCCTGTTCCCTTCCCCAGTGTGTACACCAGAGCTCTCTTCCTATTGTATACAGTATCTCTCTCTACCCCCTTCCTCCTGGACACACATATGCTGTAGTTTTCCCTGTAAACTTCCTGCACGGCAGACAGCGCAGTTGTGAAAAGCCAGTGTGTAAAATCAATTAGTTTCCTATTTCAATCAGAAGCTATATATTCCATTGAAACAGAAACCAGTGCCTTAGCTCGCTCCCTACTGCCAACAAATGTCTCAAGAGTCTCTTTTTTTCTCTCCTTCTCTTAGCTCAAAAACGTCAGCCTCTGTTCCAGGAGCTAAATCTTGGGGCCAGGGCAGATTAACCTGGAAGTGCTGTACGCACAAATTTGCACAGAGCGAAGTAAGCATGGATTTAATTCTATTCACTTGCTAATCCATGGTGAGCAATTTCACACGGCTTTCTCCTTGCCTTTGATGTGGTGGGGACAGGCAAAACTGTGCACTGCAGGTCGGTGGGAAGGCGTACTGTGCTCCTTGGGTCATCTGGCCTTGCTGGGAACTATGGGAGGCCTCAGAAGCCCTTGCTGTCACCCTGGCTCATGTTCCAGGGTAGTGGGGTTTGCGTTAAGATGCAAGTCCAGACTCCAATGTCCAGCTCTGGTTTAGCTGCATCAGGGAGAGAAAGAGTAGGACCCCGGCCAGTGGGTAAGATGCTCATTAGAACTGTGTAAACCAATTTCCTGAATTTCCCCAGGTGGGCTTTCCAATGACTCTTATTAGGCAGACGGGCTTCAGTGCAGTCCCAGACATCAAACAGCCCCTTGCTCCTTTGTGTCATCTGCTGGAGGGAGGGAACTCCTCAATCACAACTAGGCCAGCTCTGTAGTCTGGTGTCTAAGAGATGTCATGTGCCTGTCTAGAGTGGGCCTGTGTGGATCCATTTATTAATTTATTGAAGATTTATTGAGTGCCTACCATGTGCCAAGAGGTACTCAAGACTGAATGGAACAGACAGAAATCCCGGCATGCATGCATGGAGCTTCCGTGGTAGTGGGGCAGAGATGCAGTTAGCTGCCACTGAGTCAGCCCCCAAAGCATGGTGACCACATGCACGATGGACAAAATACTGCCTGGTCCTAGGCCGTTCCCACTGGTTGCAAATGGGCCCACAGTGATCCAGAGGTTTTCACTGGCTGATCTTTGGAAGTAGATTGCCAGGCCTTTCTTCCTAGTCCATCTTAGTCTGGAAGCACCACAGAAACTTGCTCAGCATCAGAGCAGTGCATAAGGCCCCACTGACAGATGGCTGTGACTATGGACAAGGTACACTGACCAAGAGTCAAATCTCAACTCCTGCACGGAAGCTGAGAGTTCTATCACTGAACACCACAGCCTTTCTGACACATTGCTTGTTACCCATTGTCATCAAGTAGATTCTGGCTCATAGCTAACACCTAGCACAAAGCAGAGCTGTCCCATAGGATTTCTTAGGAGGGGCTGATGGATTCAAACTGCTGACCTTTTGGTTAGCAGACGAGTTCCTAATCACTGTGCAATCGGGGCTCCCCGACACGTAGCAGGCATTCTGAATAAATATTAACTGAATTAACAAATGATTGTCCTGTTTTCTTGAAGAAATACATTTGGCAGATATTCAGTAACGCAGGGATGAATCAGACCCCACCACAGCAGATCAGGGTTAGGGGCCAGGGAGACTCAGATTAAAAAATTATTCCACTCAGTGGGTCAGAGAGTTAACGGAGCATCAGGAAAAGAGCTGCAAGAGAGAAACAACTGACAAAACAAAGTGGAGCTGTTGTTGGAAACTTCAGCTCAGAAGGAGCCGAGACTGGACCTCACCCCCAAACGGATTCTTGCCTGAGACCAACGCATTTGCTCAAACTCCTCCTGGAGAGAAAATCTCCTCCACCAGCCCCTGCCATCCCTTTTGACAAACCCATTTGCAGTCTGCTAACCACGGCTGCTTTGAATGACTTGAGTTGTCAGGTCTGATTTTGTTCTCTGAAAGTCAATTTTTATTTTTAATTCTTCCAGTAGCTCCACAGAGCGGACAGCTCCCCACAGTGTGTGAGATGCGCCACAGCCGGGGGAGATTTTCAGAGAGAGGACCCTCCTTGGGAGCGAGGCTGTTGGGTAAATTTCCTGACAGCCTCGTCCAATTTTCTTTGCATCTGCTTGCTATGCTGGGAGTACTTACACGGAAACAACACCGAGGCTGTTCAGTCTCCAAGTTGATGTCAGTGTGCTGTACCTACCTGAAATTCTCATCCTCATCCCTGAGGCCACATCTTCTCCAGAGCAACCACTGGAGATGGCAGAGCCTGGAGAGGGGGTCCAGCAGGGGCCCTCCTCAGTGTGTGCGCTTCCTTGGTTAGTCCCACAGAATGATCCAGATAAGAGGCGGCAGGAAAGGAAGGGATGGGTGTGAAGCCCAGTGCACTGGGCAATGGACCCCCACCCCCGATCTGTGCTTCCTTCTCAGTGGTGGGATTGGATGCTTTGGCTAAGTGGTTTGCAGCCTGCCCAGGTGTTTATACTGCTCAGAGAACAGGGGGTGTCTGCAGTGTTATTTATTCTTAATCTCTAAAGCTGACACCATCCAGATATTCAAGCTTCCAGTCTTGTAGTCAACAAACATTTATTGAGCATCTATTATGTGCCTGGCTCTGTGCTAGGTGTGGAGGGCACTGGTGAACAAGTCAGAAGTGGCTCCTGTTTCCACTGCATTGACAATCTGGAAACCCAACCACAAACCCATTGCTATCAAGTCAAGTCTGATTTATAACGGAGAGATGAAACAAATACTCTTACATGTGATCTTCTAGCTGAAATGAACACAAGACCTGTGCAGGAGAAGTTTAGGGAGCAGGAGCAGTAGGAGAACCTAGTCTTGCCCGGTGATTCTGAGAGGACTTCCTGGTGGAGGTGGCATTTACATTAAGATTGGAATAGCGATCTAGAGCAGGCCAGGCAGAATGTGAGGGAGTGCTGTGGGCTGAATTATGTCCCCCTAAAATATGCATTGAAGTTCTAATCCCTGTTTTGTAAATATGACTGTTTGGAAATAGGGTTTTTCTTTTGTTATGCTAATTAGGTCATACAGTGTGGGGCAGATCTTAAACCTAATCCATTCTGAGTTATAAAAAGAATAGAATAGATACATACACAAGGGAAAAACAGATGACATATGAAGACCCATCCATAGGCAAAGGATTGCCAGCAGCTACCAGAAACTACGAGAAAGGCTCTGAGAAAGCATCAACATGGCCGAGACCCTGATTTGGACTTTCAATTTTCAGAACTATGAGAAAATGAATCTATATTCTGTAAACTCACTCACTTGTGGTATTTCTGTTAAATCAGCACTAAATAACTGAGACAGAGATAAAAGGGAGGGTTTCAGGCTGAGGTAGAATAACGGCATGTGCAAGGGTCCAGTGGCAGGGAAGTAAATCTCTGAAGGTCTAAAGATCATCTTGACTTACGTGATAAATCTGAGGGAGAATGATTTGTCCAAGGCTACTGGATTGAACAGTGTACTCTCCAAAATTCATGTCTCTCCAGAAGCTCAGAGGGTGTCCTTATTTTGAAATGGGGTCGTTGTATATACAATTGGTTACGACGAGTTCATACCGGAGCAGGGTGGGCTCTTAATTCAGTATGACGGGTGTTCTTATGAGAAGAAACACAAAGACACAGACAACATGGCCATGTGAAGGTAGAGACGGAGACTGGAGTGACGTTGCCACAAGCCGAGGAACGCCTGGGGCTACCAGAAGCTCAATAAGGCTAGAACAGATCCTTCTCTAGAGGTTTCAGAAGAAGCATGGCCCAAATGACACCTTAATTTCAGACATCCAACCTCCAGAACTGTGAGACAATAAATTTACGTTGTTTTCAAGTCATCCGTGTTTGAGATCCTTTGTTATGGTCCTAAGGAACTGACACAATCACACAGTGATACTAGAAACAGGACTGGAATCAGGTCTTGAGGGCTCCCTTTCCCAGCTGCCTCTCCTTTTGGGTGGATACCAATCAAACCTGCCAGCTTCCAGCTTCTCCAGATCACAGCAATCACAGGTGGTCTGTCTACCTGACTTCTCTTCCGCAGGTCACTACCCTTGGCTGTCTTGCTTTGGCATGAGCACTGAGGAGTGTTCTTCACAGGGTCCGTGAGAGAGGAGAAGCCCTTGTCCTTGGACAAGTACTGCCCTTGGCACAATTCCAGGCTGATGACGTGTGAGATGGGGACACCAGGGGCTTGTGTGAAACCACCTCTCTCTCTAGCAGTGTCTCAGCCAGTACCTCTTGGTCTACAGCTCTTCCTATGGCCTTGGGGTAATCTCAGTTCTCCAGTGTTGATCTCCTACAAGGAGGAGAGTGGGCCCCTGGCTGGAGGCCTTGCTACAGCAACCCCTGTATGACATGGGGTACTGGAGATTGAAGGGACCCATAGCAAAGGACAAACCCAGCTTGGAGCTGTGGAACTGCTAAGAAGGTTCTGCGAGATCTTAGACATCTTGCAGTCTTCTGTTGACAAGGAGCCCAAGGCTCGGTGTGGGCAAGGACACGTCCGAGTCCTCACAGTGACTCAGCGACAGAGCAGGTGTCATGCGTTCAGCTCCAGCACACTCGCTATCCCTAAAGTAGAGGATTATGGAAGACCTTGAAGACCCCTTTGAGCTCTGACAGTGACACCACCCTCCCTCAACATGTGCAGAACCTAGAGACAGGCAATTCAGTAATGTAGCCAGCCAAGCCAAGTGCCATCGAGTCGGATCCGACTCATGGTGACCCTAGGGGCCAGGGTAGAGCTGACTCCTTGAGTATTCAGTAATTTAGCCAGATCCGATCTCCTACCGGAGAGCAGAATAGGTAATAGAAAGCAAGATTTAGGAGATAGACCTGAGGATACTGTCCTCACCCCTTCTCCACGATGCAAGCATTACCCAAGGAGAGGGTAGCATGATCTCATCAGCTGTGAGTCTCTGGGTAAATCACTTATCAACCTCAGTTTCCTTATCTTTACAACAGGTATAAAAGCCTGTTCCGTCAAGTCAATTCCAACTCATGACAACCCTTTAGGACAGAGGAGAAGTGCTGCATAGAGTTTTCAAGGCTGTAAATCTTGGAGGGAGCGCACTGTCGTGTCTTTCTCCCATGAAGTAGCTGGTGGATTTGAATCGCTGACTTCTCAGTTAGCAGCCTAGTGCTCAAGCACTGCGTCACCAGGGCTCCTGACACAATGGGGATAGTGACCCCTATCTCACAGTGTGGCTGTGGGGAGGCAGTGAGACGTGAGCTGCCTTCAGTGTTCAACAGCTTTGGCAGGTGGGGTGGGGAGATCTGGGGAAGAGCTGGACTTCTGAAGTGTCAGTCTGGGGCCAGGAACGTAAGCTTAGCTGACGAGAGTCCAGTCTAGATGTCAACCGCATCATAGCAGCACTGGGTATCCAGCGTCATTTTCACATATGTCCAGATGTTTAAGGAAACAAGCAGCAGTAAGGTCATGGCAGATGCCTCCAAAGATTCACTGAAGAGACAGGAATTTCAGCCCCTGCTTTGTCGTCAGTCCCCGTGTGATCCTGGGTGAGTAGCCTCCCTTTTCTGCTCACCTTTCTGATGGCTTGGACGATTTAACAAAGGCAAGCAAAACAAAACTTCCCCTTTCTGGGCCCACCCCAGGCTTGCTGAGGTAGGTTCTCTGGGTCAGGACCTAGGAATCTGAATTTTCAGAAGCTTCCTGGTGATGCTGCCCTGGAGGTAGAGGCGGAGAGGGTTTGGAACCTATCTGATCTGTGAAGTCCCTGGAAGCCTCAACTCTCTCTGGTTCGGTAGCAGCAGTGAGGTGCATTCTTGGGAGCTGTAGCAATGTCTACAAGCCCACAAGGGGTAAATGTGACACAAAAGGTCCCTTGAGTGGGGATCTGGGCCCTGACCTCAGGCTGATCCTGCCCCCACATCACTTCACAGAGTGAAGCAGGGCCACGAGGTAGAGCAGAGGACTGGGGGCTGAGCTGGGGTCGGGGTTGGCTGGACTCTCTCTCATTTTTGGCTTCTCTCTCTACCTCTTCGCCCAACCCCAGCTCCTTATTCCACTGCTCTGTATCTCTCTGTCTCATCCCTGTCTGTGTCTTCCTCTTTCTTTCTTTCCTTCTGTCTCTCTGTCTCCGTCTCTCTGCCTTCATCTTTCTCTCTGCCTCTTCCTGAATTTCTCCTTGTCCCTATCTTGGTCTCCCTTCCTCAGGGTCAGTGACTTGGAGGCTCCTGGGGGCTCTAGTTCTGAAATCTGCAAGCATTCTGCCCTTGGCAGGGTCTCTGACGCTCACCTCCACCCTCACCTACCTCCACCTCTGCCCTGGCAAGTCTTCATACACCTGCCCACAAGGGAGGAAAAGAGCTCAGTGAAGCAGAAGCCCAGAGCCCTGACTCAGCCACCGACTGAGAGCCAGGGCTTTGCAGTGCTCACCTGCAGAGCAGGTTGACGGCCCCCACTGCCCACCCCACATGGCTGTTTGCTGTCGTTAGATGCTTTTCAGTTGATTCCAACTCTGACTCACGGCAACCCTGTGTATACAGAGTAGAACTGCTCTATGGGGTTTTTAAGGCTGCGACCCTTTAGAAGCAGATCATCAGGCCTCTTTGGAGGTACCTCTGGGTGAGTTCAAACCGTTTATACTTTGGCCAGTAATCAAGGGCTTAATCATCTGTGCCACCCAGGGACTCCCTAGGGCATTGCTAATGGGGATGACAGTGAGGCTGTGAATTCTTTCCCTCCCCACCTCCTAGACCACTGACATCACTGAGGACATGTGGACTGCACTGGGTGACACTGTCAGAAGGGATGACACTAAAAGGAATGTCGATAAAAATATTCTTACAGTTAGTTATAACAACAAAAATATTTCTCACAAGCCCAGCTTTGTTGTTGGGTGCCGCCAAGTGGATTCCAACTCTTAGAGACCCTGCGTGGAAGCTCAGCTTACCACTTACCTGTACTGATGACACACCTGCAAGGCTAACACTCCGTGCTCACTTCTTCTTTGGACCGTTCACTGCCCTCCAATCAGAGCTGCTGTTATCACCAGTCACGGTGATGCTCCCAGTCACGTGGATTCACCTGGACCCCTACGAGCACACGCTGTCTTTCTCATTGTTGCCGGTATTTTCATGGTCCCTGATTTTGTCACATTTTCTAGTGCTGTGGCTATAGCAATGTGGTAATTAGGATTGTGAACCTGTATCAATAATTTTTTGAGAATGGAGTAGTAATTAAAGGAAAAACAAATCAACAAAAAACCTGTTGCTATTGAGTCTGACTCTTAGCAACCCTATAAGACAGCAGAACTGTCCCATAGAGTGTCCAAGGAGTGCCTGGTAGAGTTAAACTGCTGGCCTTTTGGTTAGCAGCCAAAGCACTTAACTACTACCCATTATACCACCAGGGTTTCCAGTTAAAGGAAATGAAGGAGTGATATATGGGAATTATGATTTACAAGTAACACTAATACAAAAAAGTTACTAAGGATCATGTACAGCCTGGCACTGGAGGTGGCTGACGGGGTGGGACACCATGAGTTACTGCACGCGGTGACACCAACCCTAGTGACAAACCACTGCCCTTGACTGTAAGGTCTGTGCATGCAGGTCCTGCATCTTGGCTCCTTTTAATCCCCTTCCCAAGCCCCTGGTTGGGGAACTCACCCCATAATGCTCCCCATGAATCTTTGATGGCCAGCTGAAGGACCAAAGAGGAACCTCTGTGTAATTACAGGAGATACCGGTCAGAGGCTCCAGGACCCAGAGATGTCCAGAGACATTCTATTAAATGAGATGGAAGTAAAAAGACAAGCCAGGCTGGGTATGCACTGGAGGAAGAGGAGGAGAGCACTACGGAATCCAGCGTGGGCCACTGACTCTCTTCCAGATATGTTCTAGCAAACAGTGGTACTCAGCAAATCTTAGACATGAAGCTTTTTCCACACGAATATTGAGCAATTTAGCTCTACAAGTTGCTGTAGACTGAACTGTGTCCCCTCCATATCTGTAAGCTTGTGGTTTCAAAACCCTGGTGGTAGAGTGGTTAGGTGCTACAGCTGCTAACCAAAAGGCCTGCAGTTCGAATCCACCAAGTGTTCTTTGGAAACTATATAGGGAAGTTCTACTCTGTCCTATGTGGTTGCTATGAGTTGGAATGGACTCGACAGCAGTGGGTTATACTTGTGTTGGAGCCCTGGTGGCACAGCAGTTAAAAACTATGGCTGCTAACCTAAAACTTGTCAGTTCAAATCCACTGGCAGCTCCTAGGAAACCGTATGGGGCAGTTGTACTCTCTCTGTCTTACAGCATCACTAAGAGTTAGAATAGAATCAACTCCATGGGCAGTGGGTTTGTTTTTGCTTTTTATGCCTATGGCTATAATTCCACTTGGGAATGGGTTATCTTTGTTATGTTAATGACATAAGATTAGCAAAGGGTGTCTCTTGAGTGCATCTCTTTTGAGACCTAAAAGAGATTAAGCAGAAACTTAATCAGCTGAAGAGAGATAACAAGCCACGGGAAGATCACCCAGGAGCAGAAGCCTAAAGAGACAAGGATCGTCCTTCAGAGCCAGTGGAGACAGAAAGCTTTCCCTCGGAACTGGAGCCCTAAATTTGGGCTTCTTGCCTCCCAAACTGTGAGAAAATAAATTCCTGTTCATTAAAGCCACCCATGTGTGGTATTTCTGGTATATCAGCATTAGATAACCAAAACATATCTGAGCCTAATTAAATTGTACCCACTGAAAAAATACTGCTGTACATCCAAAGGATGAAATCAGGATCCAAAAGCAATACAGAATAGATACTAAGGTGATTTTCTACTTGTGCTAAGCAAGCTAGGATCTTCAAATGGCAATTCCATTGAGTGCCCCCCAGGGATTATTAAAGGGCCAGTTCTCCAGGTCTGTGGGCTCTCCAGGTCTGTAGCAGCTGTCTTTCCCTTCAGCTGCTGGTTCCTTGGCCTTGAGGACATGAGGCAGGAAAGTCTGCAGACTCTTAACACTATGCCAGCTGTGTGCTTCTCTCTGGGTCTTGGGAACATCCAGCTTGCTCCCTCCCAGAGCACTTGCTCTTGCTGTTCTGCCTCCTGGGGTGATTCCCTTGTGGGTCTGTAAAGGGCTGAGTCATTCTCACCATCCATGCGTGGGTTTAAATGCCCCGTCTTCAACAAGCTTCTGTTGATCGCCAGGCCCAACATCACCCCTGCTACCCTGCCCACGTCCTATCACCTACTCTGTTTGTGTCAAACACATCACTACCTGGGACTCATTCATGTCTTCAAAGAAAAAGGTTGCCATTGAATATGTTTCAGCTCATGGTGCACCCATGCGTATCTGAGTAGAACTGTGCTTCATAGAATTTTCAAAGGCTAATTTCTTGGAAATAGATCACCAGGCCTTTCTTCTGAGGCACCTCTGCGTGGACTGAGACCTCCAGCCTTTTGGTTAGCAGCTGATTACAGTAATTTTTTGCACCATCCAGGGGCTCCTTCCCGCATCTTTAGCACCCATCTCTCCACTCCCCTCTCCCCAGCTCATCCTATCCCCACTCCAGTACCTAGAATGCCAGCTTTGAAGTGGAAGGGACCTTCTTTGTCTAACTTCTTTATTATTCTCTCCCCAGGGCCTTGACACAAAATATGTGCTAACCACTTGTTGAATAAATGAATGTCCCAGCTGGAGGGCTCTGGAGGTTAATAGCCATCCAAAGAAGGGAAGACCCTGTGCAAGACACCACAGCAAACTGGAGGCAGCAGCGGCAGCTTTGACTCCTGAGATGACTTGCCTTCCTGATTCTTCTCCTCTGCTCCCCACTCAGAACATTGAAGGAAGCAGAGTGGTGGTGCAAGGGGTGGTCTCTAGCACCACACCACTTGGGTTCAAATCCCGACTCTGACTGTACTGACTGTATTGAGCCAGGGCAAGTTCCAGAACCCTAGTGCCCTCGTGTATAAATGAGAAATCACGGTAGGGGGTTGCGCCATCATCCCTGCAATGTGAGTGTTGGTATCATCCCCACATTGCTATGCATGAAGCAAAGGCCCAGAGGGTTAAGCCACTTGCCCCAAGTGACACAGCCAACAGCGACCGAAACAGTGACTGTGTGACCAGGTCTCTGCCCTTGGTGCTGTGCCAAGCTCCGAATTGCTGCCCCCGGGAGTTAGCCCTCCTCTCCCCTCTCTCGCTCCTCCCACCACTCATGCCTTGGTTGATAAGGGCAGGGCTGCAGACCGCTGCTCAGAGCCTCTCTCTGGACAAAGCTGCCTCCCTGTCAGGTCTGAAAGGCAAGTTTACAAGGTTTATTTAAACCTTGTAACAAGGGAGCTGGTTCACATGCCTTTGGGGCCAGTTCATCTCTAGGCTTCTAATGAAAACAGACTCTTGGTTCTCTAGTGGGCTCAGGAGAAGCGCTCCTAGAGAACAGGCATCTGTGGTTACTGTGGAGAAGGCATCAGCCTGTCCTCAGTCTTGGGGGCCCAGGGCACCTCCCTCCAGTGTTTGGCCTCTCTGTCAGTTTCCTCTTCTCACCCTCTCTCGTCTCCTGTTTCCAGACATGCTAATGCGGGGGAGTGGGGTCTCACAGTGGTGAGCAGAGAGTCAGCTCTGGCAGGCGCGGTGAGTCTGCAACGACCCACGTCAGGCTATTTCAAAGAACTGAGTCAACACCGACAAGTCAGATGATTTCCTGTTGTCAGCTGCTGTAGAGTCAGCTGTGACTCATGGCAATCCCACACACGATGGAACAAAACACTGCCTTGTCCTGTGCCACCCCATAGTCAATTATGGATCAGATCATTGTGATCCATAGAGTTTGCATTGGCTGGTTTTGGGAATGAGATCACCAGGTCTTTCTTCCTGGTCTTAGTTTGGAAACTCTACGGGAGCCTGTTTAGCATCCTAGCAACACACAAGTCTCCACCGACAGACTGTGCATCAGGTGCGCTGGCTGGGAGTCTGAAAGGGTCTCTCGCATGGGAGGCAAGAATCCTACTGCCGACCCCCCTCTGCCCTCAGCAGATGATTGTAGATGAAATAAACAACTGGATTTCCAACTTTATGGTAAAAAAAATCTGAATGCTTTTCAGCAACCCCAGCACTCCTCCCCATCCAAATAGCACCAGTGGGCTAGGTGCACCAGCACCCTTCTCTTGGAACGAGGCCAGTTTTATCCAGTTTCCTACAAATTCTACCTGTCCATGGTGTTCCCCTGTATTTCCTGCTTGTTCCTGGGGCCCTCTGAATTTGAGACCCCCATCCTGAGACTGCATAGCCCAGGAGGGACTCAGTCACTGCACTCGTTTCACAGATGACAGTATCAAGGCCCAGAGAAGATAAATGATTTGCTCAATCAAGGTCACTCCAAAGGGAATTCTGTAGCCAAGACATGAGCCAGGGTTTCTGCTCCTTGGAAGTGTTTCTTCTCCGAGCAGCCAGTGTACTTCAGTTTTTAGGTTTGCCCCCGTGTGTTTGGAGGAAGCTGCAGCCTTGCCCATGTGCCTCCTGCTCCCCGCCACCCTGCTTCAAGTGGTCCCCCACGCTGCTGCCAGAGAGAGCTTTTAAAACTCAGATCTGGTCTCATTATGTCACTCACTTCTCAGCTTTGAGAAGAAAGGCGATTCTTGCTTGTCTAAGGATAGAGTTGAACCAGCTCAGGATGACATTCTGGGTTGTGTACACTGTGGCCCCTGTCTACCTTCCTGCCTCACTCTGTCACTCTATGTGACCCTCCCCTGCCTTACCTCTCAAGTGGAACCGTTTGCTTTTTCCCAAGTGCTCTGCCTCACCCTCGCCTTGGGCCAGCGCTCGGCTCTTCTGCAGATGCAGTTTGGACCAATGGCAGTGGGTGGGTCCAGGCTTGCCTCCACAGCAGTTTCACCAACAAGCCCTCCTTGACTCCAATCCCCAGCCCACGGTCCTCAAGTCAGAGCTAAGGGCATCTTCGTATCCTTCACCATCCTCTTCGTTTCTCCATCATAGCACAGATGGCACTGTGTTCTTGCCCTGAGGTGTCAGGTTTGCCTTAGTCACCTGCTGGCCTATTGATAATCGCAATAACACGTACTGGGCACTGAGTGTGTGTCCAGGAATGGGCATGTATTATCTCATAAATTTCTACTTGGTGTGTATTAACTCATAAACTCTTTCAACAGTCCTTGGCAGTAGATCACTGGCCCCCATGGGGTTTCCAAAGAGAAGCTGACAGATTCGAACTGCTCACTTTTTAGTTAGCAGCCATAGCTGTTAACTGCTATGCCACTGGGGCTTGCTATATGAAGTGGATTGATATCCCTATTTCCTCAGGTAGAGACGCTGAGATCCAACAAGGTTAGGTGGCCTGCCCACAGCCACGCAGCCAGGAAGTGGCCACAACAAGATGCTGCTTGGACCTAGAGCCCCAGGCTCCACCCACCATGCTGTGGGGGGCTGCCGTGCAGGACTGTGCTTCTTACTTTTCTGATCCAGGGCTCCGAACTCTGGTCAAATTAGCCCTGAGGATGTCCTGAGGCCAGGTCTAGGCAGCAGCTCCTGGGGCAGTGCCCTTTCTTCTCAGCACCTTGGTGGCCCACTGCCCGACCCTCATCTCCACTTGCCCCTACAATACTTCCCCTTCTCCCTTCACCCTCTTCAACCTCACCCTCCTTTAATAGAAAAGCTCAGAAAGCAGCTTTTCTTGGTGGGATCAGGCTGGATCTGAAGAAGTACTGGAGTTTCTCTAGTAAGCCTCCACCTGCAGACCTTTGCACATGCCTTTCTCTCTCCCTTAGCTGAAAGCCCCACATTCCCCTGTGTGCTCTTGTAGACATCCATCTGCCCTGTCCTCCTACAGTAAGCTCATGTCTCACATCTGAGGACAAGGTTTGCCTGGTTCCTGGGCTTTCCAAGCAGAAATCCATCCTTACCTTTGACCTTGGAGACCTGGTACCTGGGTTGGCTGTCCCTGAACTTGCAGCTCTGAGTCTCTGTTTCCTAGGTGCCTATGAATGGATACTCTGCAGGTGCTCAGACAACACAAGGGAAAAAGAAAGGTAGGAAAAGAAATGAAGAAAACAGGGAGGGGAGGAGAGGAGTGAGTGAGAGAGGGATATACAGAGGGAGGAGGAAAGGAAGGAAGGAAGGAGAGAAAGAATGAAGGGAGGAAGGAAAGAATTTTAGTTCACTTGCAGTAAACCCCAAAACTCCAGACTCCTTCCCACCTGGCTGCTGCCTACCTCCCTGAGCTAGTCTCACCCGTTTCCCCTTCCTCACCCCCATTGCTTCACTGACTTCCCTTCTATCCCTCACACAAGCCAAGCCCTTTCTTGCTCCAGAGCCCTTGTACTTACTTGCTTCTCCCTCTGCCTGGAACGCCCTTCTCCTTGCCCTGGTCACAAGACTTTTTCTTGTCTTTTAGGTCACAGTTCGAACATCACCCTCTTAAACAAACAGAAAAACAAAAAACCCACTGTTGTTGAGTTGATTCTGTCTCGTAGCAACCCTATGGGACACGGTAGAACTGTCCCATAGAGTTTCCAAGGAGCACCAGGTGGATTGAACTGTCAGCCTTTTGGTTTGCAGCCATAGCACTTAACACTATGCCACCAGGGTTTCCATCACCCTCTTAGGGGTGACATATCCCACCTACAGATTTGTGGCAGGCAGAGCTGGCTCACAGGTTGCTTGTCTGTCTCCCCTGTAGGAACTTGAGCCTCAGGTACATTCATAGTATCCCCAGCACCTGGCACAAGACACAGCACATAGTAGGTGTTTAATAAATACTTGGAAGGATGGGAAAGAGGGAAAGAGAGAGGACAACAAAGCAAGAAGAGAGAAAATAAGGAAAAGAACTCCTGGCTCTTTCAACTCTTATCGTATTGGCAGATGACACTTTCAGTTTCGACAAAGCATTTTGTCCCTGGCACTGGGGCTGTGTTTGGTGGTGGGGAGGGAGTAGGAAGAATAGAGAGGGACAGACATCTCCCTTTACCATCCAAGGTGGCATTGGCATGAAGCTCATCATCTGCAGTTGTTCTCTATTTGAGAGTCTCTCTTCTGTGCCCAGACACTGAGGACAAGGACAAATAGGGACAGGTCTTCTGGGTCTCCAGTGCACTGTAAAGGGCCAGATAATGGAAATGAGTGTGAGAGGCTGGCCTAACCAGAGGTCAGATCCAGTAATGAGAAGAAAGATTGGAACCGAGTGAGTGTCTTCCAGGAGGAGGGTGCCAGATGGGACAGAGAACAATGGCCCATGACATACATCAGTGTGAGTTGTCTTAGCCCTGCCTGATAAAATACCACTGTGACCCAGAGCACAAATTAGAGTTAGGTCAGAGATTATCACTGGAATTTAAGGACTGTGAGAATTCAAGGGCAGACAGTTTCACATAACATTCCGTTTGAGGGTTAAGATGTAGTACTTTGCGGTCAAGCCATCCTCCTGCGATTAGTAAATCACCCTGTTCGAGCAGGGGCTTTCTCCTGAAGTTTCCTTAGTCGGATGCAGGTTGCACAGCTGGTTGCCATACAGTGTTGCTGGTCAGTAAGTCTGTTCTCTCAGGTCCTTTGGAAGGAAGGAGCAGCTATACACTACGCCCTCCCTCAGTCAAGCTGCCCTCCACTCATTCTGATATTGGTCACAAAAAGAGAGAGCAAGGAGGTGTCCAGAGTGCCAGGCATGCCTATGCCTACTGCAGGCAGCTGTGTATTTGCAATGTCCCTGGGTAGTGTAACTGGTTAACACATTCTGTTGCTAAGCCCCAAAGTTGGAGGTCTGAGATCACCTAGAGGTGCCTTGGAAGAAAGATCTGGCAACCTACTGCAAAATCAGCCAAGTTAAAAATGCTGCGGATCACAGTTCTACTTAGACACACATAGGGTTGCCATGAGTTGGAATCAAATTCATGCCAACTGGTTTTTTTCAGTTAGGGGGCTAAAATGCCCGTGTAGACCCTGACAGCATGGACAGCAGCCAGGCCACATGATGGGCAGGATGTCAGACCTGGAAGGGGCCGCACAGATCATCAGTTTATACCATTCCAGATGAGGAGGGCAAGAACCAGAAAGTGGAGAGTGTTGCCCAGGCCACTCGGTTACACGTGAGGACTAGATCCAGAACCTGGGTCTCTTGATATCTGGGATTCTTTTCTCATTCACAGTACAAGCCACTGGGGCAATGTCCATGTCAATTTTAGGCAAAGGGTCTTTCTTCTGTGATACGGGTGCTGGGAGACTCTGGTAGACCTTACAAAGTGTGCTTTGTGGTGGACTCCTGTTGTATTTCAGAAGTACACATGAAAATAGAAAGATGCAGTGTAAAACCAAAAACCAAGCATGCTGACATCAAAGTGAACTGCCTCATAGAGTTTCCAAGGCTGTAATCTTTATGCAAGCAAACTGCCACATCTTTCTCCCACAGAGCAGCCTGCCAGTGGGTTTGAACAGATGGCATTTTGGTCAGCAGCTGAGTGCTCTAGCCACTGTACCACCATGGCTTCTTACACGTAGCCTAACCAGGTTCAGATCCTAGCTCTGCTACTTTCTTGCTGTGTGGGCTTGAGAAAGTGACTTAACTTCTCTGTGCTTTAGCAGTAAACAGGAGATAATAACAATGGTACCACCTTTTATAGAGTTGTTGTACTCAACAACAGCTGTGCCTAGTGTGTACCAAACCAAACCAAACCTGTTGCCACCGAATTGATTTTGACTCATAGCGACCCTATGGGACAGGGTAGACCCATCCCTTAGGTTTCTAAGGAATAGCTGGTGGATGTGAATTTTCAACTTTTTGTTAGCAGGTGAACTCTTAACCATTGCATCTCCAGGCTGCACAAGGTGCATGATAAGGATTAAGTAAGTGTTGTTACTATTCTTGCTTTCTTAGCATCCATTTTCCCTTTCAGTAACAGCTTATTGATTTTCTTTTGGGGGAAGTCAGTTCTCCAAGTCTTGGTGTCTCCCATACCCACTTAGCACAGCACCAGGTCCCTAGGATGGAGCTGGTTAATTGTTTCCAACTGAGCAGAATGTGGATCAGAAAAATGCACTAAAAAACACAATTGTAGGAGGTGGGGCCAAGATGGCAGAGTAGATGGATGCTTCCTGTGACCCCTCTAACAACAAAACCCAAAAGAACAAATTAATCTGGTACCTAAGACATCCTAGGAGCCCTGAGCACCAACAGGAAAGCTGAGAAAGTGGATTGAACAATGAGGAAAAGAGAATAGCACCAGAAGTACATAGGATTCCACAGAACCAACCTGCTGGGAAATGGATGCAGCCATCATAGTGAGCCTAGCAGTGGATCCCCCTCAACAGGAGAAATTGCCTCGAGGGTCCGCTTGCACCTCCACAGCCAGTGGGAAACAGCACTGGCCTTGAAAGCTAAGTCTATGCATGTAACCTACCACACTGCAAATCTAAATCTTTCCTTCAGCTCGGTCCTCTCTCGCTTCTTCCAGAAACTTCCCCCTCCTTTCTCTGTACTACACCCAGGGCTCCAGAGTCTGATGCATTAACTGAGCTGGAAGTAGAACTCCATAAGCCCACCCTGAGCCATTCTCTGAGACTTTGAGGGGGAAACAATTTAACAAACTGGGGAAAGGGGAGTTATGACAACTGGTTTTTTCAAAGTTTGGGGTTTACAATGCCCGTGTAGACTCTGACAGCATGGAGAGCAGCCAGGCCACATGATAGACAGGATGCCAGACCTGGATGGGGCCTTACAGATCATCAGATCTATACCATTCCAGATGAGGACAGCAAGAACCAGAAAGTGGAGAGTGTTGCCCAGGCCACTCAGTTATATGTGAGGACTAGACCCAGAACCTGGGTCCTTTGATATCTGGGATTCTTTTCTCAGTCACAGTACAAGCCACTGGGGCAATGTCCACGCCAATTTTAGGCATGGCTCCCCTGAGCCAGAAAGTCAGAGCAGAAATTTTTCCTTTACCTAGATTCGGACATCAGGGGATGTGCCACCCTCACAGGTACTCAGGAGCAGCCGTTAGCCCTCTGCCTTTCTGTGAATGCAGCCAGACATGTGTGCCTACACCAATCACACCTGCCCATCTAGGACAGTAGGTGACAGCCCACACTGCACACTAGATTACTAACTACTTGGACACCTGACTTGAATCCATGTGAGAAAAGTAGATACGTTTTTGGGCTCCAATATCTAGTAACAGTTCTAACCACCTGGTGACAGGACAATAGAACTTCAAAGACAACAATAACCAAACTATCACATACAACCAGCCTATTTGAACATTTAAAAACAAGATGCTAGAACACAGTAGACAAACAAAATAAATAAATACAAGTTACTGGTGGCTCTGAAATAAGTCAATTTCCAGTCACTTAAAAAGGCAGATTGTGATTTCATCAGAAAGCTCCCCAAAGAATCAAATTTTCTAGAGGAAGAGAACTTTCTGGAATTATCAGAGATAGAATACAAAAGATTAATATTTAGAACTTTTGTGGCTGGCTGGCTGAAGAGATGAAACAAAATGCAGCAGAGAATAATGACAGATTGAACGAGCAGGAAAGCATACAGAGGCAAGAATTAGAAATTTAGATAATTAATAATAAAATTACAAAATTAGACAACTCGGTAGAAAGTCAAAGGAGCAGAACTGAGGCAGTGGAAGGTTGAGTTAGTGAGACTGAAGATAAAACATGTCACATCAACATATCTGAGAAAAAATCAGATAAAATAATTAAAACAAATTAAGAGATAATAATAATTATTTGGGACTAAGAAGAAGAGTAATCTATGAGTGACTGGAATATAAGAAAAGGAGGTCATGATAGAGAATACAGAGAAAATAGTCAAAGATTTGCTGACAGAAAACTTCCCTGATGTCATCAAACATGAGAAGATATTTATCCAGGACACCCATCAAACTCCACACGGGGTAGATCCCAAAAGAAAGACGTGAAGGTATATTACGATAAAATTTGGCAAAACTAAAGATAAGGGTATACTTAAAAGTGGCTAGGGGTAAACAAACAATAACCTACAAAGGAAAATCAGTGGGAATAAGCTTGGACCTCTCAGCAGAAACCATCCTGGCAATAAGGCAATGAGATGACACACACAAAGCCTTGGAGGAAAAGAATTGCCAGCTGAGAATTATAAATTCAGCAAAATTGTCTCTCAAATATGACAGTGAAATTAGGAGATTTTCAGGTAAGCAGAAATTTAGAGAATTTGCAAAAACCAAACCAAAACTACAAGAAATACTGAAGGAAGTCCTTTGGTTAGAAAATTAGTAACTCTACACAGAATAGAGCATTGGATATCAACCTAAATAGGAGAATCACAAAAATAATTATAAGCAAAACACTGAAAACAGGGAAACAGAGTTGTCACTGTGTAAACATTATAACAAAATAGAGATGTTCAAGAGAAAGTATAGTCACAAATCTTTTATATGAGAGAAAGTCAAGATGACATAAAGAAATTAAAGGCCGGTTTAAACTTAGAAAAATAGGGGCAAATATTAAGGTAACCACAAGGGAAGCTATCACTCCTGTGCATTAAAATAAAAAATAAGAAAAACATGAAGTCTCAGCAAATACAAAGCCACCAACACAGATAAAGATGAAAAGAAAACACATAAAGAAATAAGACTCATCACAGAAAATTAAATGGAACAAAAGAATAATCTACAACACACACAAAAAGGTACCAAATGACAGCACTAAGCTGATACCTGTCAATGATCACGCTGAACATAAATGCACTAAATGCATCAATAAAGAGATTGGAGAATGGTAGATTGGATAAAAAACCATGATCCAATCTATATGCTGCCTACAGGAGACACACACTAGACTCAAAGTCATGAACAAACTAAAACTCAAAGGACAGAAAAAAAATCAAGCTGGTAACATTCACAAAGCAGCATGAATGGCAACACTAACCTCTGATAAATTAAACTTTAAAGTAAAATCCACTGCACTGGATAAAGCCAAAAAACCCAAACCCATTGCCATCTAGCATAGTGACACTATAGGACAGAACAGAACTGCTCCATAGAGTTTCCAAGGAGTGCCTGGTAGACTTGAACTGTCAATCTTTTGGTTAGCAGATGTAGCACATAACCACTATTCCACAAGGGTTTCCACATTGGATAAGGAAGGATGCTGTATAATGATTAAAGAATCAATACCCTAGGAAGACATAATCACATTAAATTTATGCTCCAAAATACATAATACAATTTATGCTCCCACACACACAGTACAAACACTAAGTATAATGAAAACAGAAATAGCTCCAAAATAATAGTAGGAGACTTCAACATGCCACTTTCAGTGAAAGACAGAACATCTAGAGAAAAGCTCAATAAAGACATAAAAGATCTAAATACAGCAATCAACAAACTTAACATGGACGTATACAGAACACTCCACCCAACAGCAGGCAAGTATTCGTTCTTTTCCAATGTACTTGGAACATTCTCCAGAACTGACTACACTGACTATACATCAGGCCACAAAGCAATCCTTAACAAAATTTCAAGTACTGAAATATTATCACAAAGCATCTTTTCAGATCATAAAGCCATAAAAGTAGAAATCGGTTAACCAAAAAAAAAAAAAAGAAGGAAAAAATCAAACTCATGAAGACTGAGCAACACCTTTGTAGAGAAATCAATGATAGAATAAAGGAATTCATGGAATCAAATGAGAATGAAAACACATCCTATCAGAACCTATGGAACACAGCAAAAGCAGTGCTCAGAGATCAATTTATCTCAGTAAATGTACATATCTAAATAGAGGAATTAATGCTACAACTGGAACAAGTGGAAAGAGAGCAGCAAAAGAACCCCTCAGGCACCAGAAGAAAGTAAATAATAAAAATTAGGGCAGAACTAAATGAATTGGAGAATAGAAAAATAATTGAAAGAGTTAACAAGGCCAAAATCTGGTTTTTCGAGAAGATTGACAAAACAGGTAAACCAGTACCAACTTGACGAAAGAAAACAGGAGAGGAAGCAAATAACTGGAATAGAAATGAGATGGGCCAAATTACAATAGACCCAACTGAAATTAAAAGAATTGCAACAAAATACTATGGAAAATTATACTCGAATAAATTAAAAAACCCAGGAGAAATGGACAAATCTCTAGAGTGACACTACCTACCAAAACTAGCACAGGGTAGAACAACTAAATAAACCCATCATATAAGAAGAGATTGAAAATATAATTTAAAAACTCCCGACTAATAAAAGCCCTGGCCCTGACGGTTTCATTGGAGAATTCTATCAAATGTTTAGAGAACAGTTAACACCACTATTACTAAAAGTAATCCAGAGCATAGAAAATGATGGAATACTCCCAAACTCATTCATGAAGCCAGCATAACCCTGATGTCCAAACCAGGCAAAGACAGCACAAAAAAGAATAATTGCAGACCATATCTCTCATGAGCTTAGATGGAAAATCCTCAACAAAATTCTAGCTAATAGAATTCAAGAATGTATCAAAAAACAGCTCACTATGATCTAGTAGGATTCATACCAAGGATGCAGGGATGATTCAACATTAGAAAAGCAATTAATGTAATCAACCACACAAATCAATGAAAAGACAAGAACCACTTGCTTTTATTAATTGCTGCAGAAAAGGCATTTGACAAAGTCCAACACTCATTCATGTTAAAACTCTTAGCAAAATAGGAACACAAGAAAATTCCTCAACATAATAAGAGGCATCTATGCAAAGCCAACAGCCAATATCATCTTAAATGGAGAGTTTCAAAGCATTTTTACTGAGAATGGAAATCAAACAAGGATGTCCATTGTCATCACTTTTATTCAACACTGTCCTGGAGGTTCTTGTCAGACCAGCCAGGTAAGATAAAGAAATAAAAGGGATCCAAACTGGTAAGGAAGATGTAAAATTATCTGTATTTGCAAATAACATGATCTTATACACAGAAAACCTTAATGAATACACACACACACACTACTGGGACTAACAGAAAGACATTATATAATAATTAAAGTTCTGCAGAGTATCAGGATATAAGATAAACACACATGTTAGCTGGATTCCTTTACACCAAAAAAGAGACCATCATAAAGGAAACCACCAAATCAATACCATTTAAAATCACTGCAAAGAAGATAAAATACCCAGGAACAAATTCTAACCAGAGATGCAAAAGACTTATGCAAAGCAAATTACAAGATTCTGCTGCAAGAAACCAAAAGAGATTCACGTAAGTGTAGAAATCTAGACTTACCACTGTGAAAACCTCTAGTCTATCCAAAGAGTTCTGTGGATACAATCCAATTCCAATGCAAATTCCGAATCACATTTGTCAATGAGATGTAGAAAAGACTCACCAACTCCACACGGAAAGGAGAGAAGCCAGGGATGAGTAAAGCATTACTGAAGAAGAACAAAGTGAGAGGCCTCACATTACCTGACGTTAGAACATGGTAGTCAAAACAGCCTGATACTGGTACAAAAATAGATAACATAGACCAATGGAACAGAATTGAGAGTGCAGATATAACATAATCCACCTATAAGCAGTTGATATCTGACAAAGGTCTGAAGTCTGTAAACTGAGTAAAAGACAGTCTATTTAACAAATAGTGTTGACATAATTGGATATTCATCTGCAAAAAAAATGAAACAAGACCCATACCTCACACCATGCACAAAAACTAACTCAAAATGGATCCAAGACTTAAATATAAAATCCAAAACAATAAATATCATAGAAAAGAAAAATAAGGACAACAGTGGGAGCCCTAATGCATGGCATAAACAGACTATAAAATATTACTAACAATGCATAAATACCCAAAGAGAAAATAGATAGCTGGAAACTCCTAAAAGTCAAACAACTATGTTCATTCAAAGACTTCACCAAAAGAGTACAAAGACTACCTGCAGATCAGGAGAGTATGTTTGGCTATCATGAATCTGTTCAGCATCTAACCTCCATAATCTACAAGGTGCTGAAAAATATCAACAAGAAAAAGGCAAATAACCCAATTTAAAAAATGTGCAAAAGGTATGAACAATCACTTGACCAAAGAGACATCCAGGCAGCTGACAGATACATGAGATGTTTGCAATCAATCGTTAGAGACATCCAAATCAAAACTACAGTGAGCTACCATTTCACCCCATCAAGGCTGGCTTTAATCCAAAAAACACAAAATAATAAATGGAGAGGTGGGGGAAAGACTGGAACTCATCTGCACTGCTGGTGGGAAAGCAAAACGGTACAACCACTTTGGAAACCAATTTGACACTTTCTTAAAAAACTGGATAGAGAAATACCATAATACCCCAGCAATCCCCAATTGCCTGGAATATATCCTAGAGAAATAAGGACTGTCACATGAACAGATACACGCACACAAATATTTATTACTGCACTGTCCACAATAGCAAAAGGATGCAGCCAATAGATGAATGGATAAACAAACTATGGTATATTCACACAATAGAATACTTTGCAATGATAAAGAACAACGATGATCTTAGGAAACATGGAGTCATCTGGAAGATGTTATGATGAATGAAACTAGTTTCAAAAGGACAAATATTGTATCAGACCAGTATTAGAAGAACTTAAGAAAATGTTTAAGCATAGAAGAAGATAATCTTTGATGTTTACAAGGTGGGGAGGGAAAGAGAGGGGTATTCAGAGATTAGACAGTAGATAGGAATTGGGTTAAGTGAACGGAGTGACAGCACGCAGTAGAAGGGAGGGTAGCACAGCTGGACTAGGCCAAAGGTTAGAAGGTTTTTTAAATACAACTCAACATTTTGAAGGACAAAGTAGCGGGGACAGGGGTCTGGGCAACACGATTTCAGGGGACATCTAGGCTAATTGGCATAACTAAGTTTTTTTTTAAATAAAATGTTCTACATCCTACTTCAATGAGTGGTACGTGGAGTCTTAAAAGTTAGCAAGTGGCCACCTAAGCAGCATCCTTGGTCCCAATCCACCTGGAGCAGAGGAGAATGAAGAACATCAAACACATGAGGAAAATATGAGCCCAGCAGACAGAAGGTATCCTATGATCCCAGAACACATCAACATGAGACCAGAAGAACTAGATGGTGCCTGGCCACCGCCAGTGACTTCCTTGACAGGGAACACAACATAAAGTCCCTGACACACTGGGAGAAAAACGCATGTGTAGAACTAGTACTCTATTAGAAGACACCTGATGGTCCGTTAGACCACAGGGTCCCCTGAGTACAGAGCCTCTGGACTCTCTGTTAGTACAGAGCTTAAAACAGCACCGAAGCTTTCTTCAAAGAAAGACTGGACTGCACTGTAAGACATAGAGTGATGTTGGTGGAGAAGGTGCTTCTTGGCTTAAATATGTACATGAGGCTGCCTGAGCAGCTCTTGTCCACAGGTGAGATGAGAAGATGGAGAAGAGTGGATGGGAGTTGGTTGAAAGGATATGGGAAGTACAAGGTGGAAAGGAGGCGTGTGCTCTCAAGGGTGAGGAGAGCAGCTAGAGTTGCATTGTGGTGTGGTATAAACTGTCACTTAAATCTCAATGAAATATTTAAGAAGAAGAAAAACAACGTGAATGACTGGCACATCTCAAAGCCAACCAGTGGGCACCCCATCCCCAAATAGCTCTTAAAGCTGTCTTCCAAAATCAACCAGAGAAGCCCTTCTTGAAAGATGATCCTTCTAAGGTGCTTCCATCACTTTTTCATTTGGTTAAGAGTGTGGTTTCCAGAACCTTGTGGTCCAGGGTCAAAGCCTGGCCCTGTCACTTCTACTTGTGTGACTACAGGAAGGATCTTTACCCTCTCTGGACCCCTGGCTTCTTTTTGGTGATTGGTTTAGACTTAACGACATGATATCTGTAAAGGGCCTGAAACAACGCCTGCCACATCGCTAGCACCCAATAAATGTTAGGTGTTATTATTCACTTTGAAGAAAACAAGAGAATTAACGAGAACTGTGACAAGCACTCTTTTTATCTTTCCCTATGATTCTGTCTCATATAAAATGGTATTTTATGTGAATGCTTACCATGTCACTCTGTTTAATCGATTTGGAAGCACTTCCAAAAACTTGCTGCTGCCCAGAGCACAGGTATGCCATTTAAAAGTGATTAACAAAGATGTTTGTGGTTATTTTATAGAGGGTTGAGCATTAGGCCTTCAGTGAGGAACATCATTATATCATTTCCACAGGAGAATTAGATTGGTTTTAGATCATTTAGACTAATAAGTATGTTTTACAAGCCCACTCTGTCTGAGACTGGGTGAAAACATAGTTCAGAGATGAAGGAATCCGTGGAAAATGAAACCAATCATCCAACTCCTGCTGTCTCTGGGGGACCTGGCTGCCTGACCCAGGTACAGAAGCTTTGTCTCCTACCCTTGTGTCACCAGAAAACATCCTCAGCTCCCTAGAAAACAGCACATTCCTACAGGACCCCTTTTAGTGACTTAAAGTCTCACCTAAACAGGTGTTGGGTTTTCTCCATTTTGCTGAAGGTTCGAAATGGGAGGGAGAGGGAGAAGGAGAAGGAGGGCAGAGAAGTGTTACCAAAAGCCCCTTGGGTGTCAGGATTGTGCTTTAGCACGCTATCTCATTAAGCCTCATAGCGTCCTGTGAGAAAGATAATATGATTAGCTTCATTTTACAGATAAGAAAACAAGGCTCAGAGAGGTAAGTTGATTTGCCCAAGATCACACAGCATTGCAGTATGGGGTAGAACCCAGAGTGGTCTTCTCCTGAGACCTGTGCCCCTTCTCTCTGTGCCACACCCCTGTGCCCTGGGGCATCGTGTCTAGGAGCCACTCCCCACCCTGACCCTGCGTCAGGCTCTGTCTCAGCCTTCCTGCTGCCTCTTGTCAGACCTGGTGGAAAACTCTAGCAAAGGTTGCTTTTCGAGCAATATACAAATGACCACATCTTGCTGTTTTTAAGCTCCAACAGTGCCTTTTTCAGGAATGCAAGTATTTCTAAGTAAGACATCTCATCCTGGGAAAAAAACACTCCTGGCTCCTAACTCTTGGGGTTTGTTCAAAGGTTATGGTGGAGAACGGTGATCTGCATGAATGCTGAAGTGTGTCCCAAAGGGTGTAACTAGACGGAGCTTGAGATACGGGGATTGGAGTTGGGAGGGGCCCAGTTGTCTAGGTGTCCGCAGTTTGATTGGTTCATCTGTGAGAAAGAGGGACTGTGTCGAACTCAAGATATCAGAACAGCTCCTGGGGACATAAAGGGACAAAGTTATGGGCTGCCTCAGGCGCCACCTCCACCACCTGACAGCAAGAAAGGAAGTCAGTCCCTCTGTCCAGGCTCCTTCAAGCTGAGAGATCACCTAATTGTGTCCATAAAGAGATGACCCCTGGACTGGTCTGCTTGATGACAAGAATGCTCCCTCTTCCCCCATCTTCACTCTGAAAGGAGAGGACTTTAGATCTAGGGAACACAGAGCTATACGGTAGGAGGACCCTGAGTTTCTGAATGATTACATGGGGCAGCACTACCCTGGACTGATCTGCCCTGGACTTCTAATGTGAACAAAAGATGAAACTTTTTTTTTTATTAAGTGCCTAAAGTTTTGCAGGGTGTTTGTTACAACTGCTGTCCTACCCTGACGGCTACACTTGATTCATAGACTCAATCCTGAGTATCTTCTTCAATCTTTTCTTGTTACTGGGGCTCAGGTTTTACTACCCAGTTAGTGGCTTCCAGTCTCACCTTACCCAGAGGTGATTTCTCTTCAGCTGTCCTGATGCCTATGCTAGTGGTCTATGCTTCTCTCTGGCTCTCCTGGACTGCCTGAAATGTGACCATTAACCTTCAAGGACCAAAAAGAGGGGGGAAAAAAAGACAGCCAGCTCTGGATGGGGAAGTGAGCCTGTGGTTCCAGTCTCTGCTATCCCACTAATCTGCCATGTGACTTTGGATGAGGCATGTCCCCTCTTCTGGGTTTTAGTTGCTCCATCTGTGAAATCTGGAAGATAGACTTTTAACCTATAGTGGTGGCAGTTCCACCACCCATCAGTTTGTTGTACTACAGTGGGATTCTACCTTACCAAGCACGATATCCTTCTCCAGGGACTGGTCCCTCCTGATAACACATTCAAAGTATGTGAACTCACGCTTTCAAGACTTCTGGCCATGCTTCTTCCAAGATGGACATGTTCATTCTTCTGGCAGTCCATGATATAGTCAATATTCTTCACCAACACCGTAGTTTAAAGGCGTTGATTCTTCTTCAGTCTTCTTTAGTCATTGTCCAATTTCTGCATGCACATGCGGCTACTGAAAATATCACCATTTTCTTGAGTCAGTTGTACCTTAGTCCTCAAAGTGACATCTCTGTTTTTCAACACTCCGAAGAAGTCTTTTCCAGCGGATTTGCTCAATGCAATGTATTGTTTGATTTTTTTGACTGCTACTTCCATTGGTTTTGATTATGGATCCAAGTAAAAAATGAGGTCCTTGATGACTTCAGTCTTTTCCCTGTTTATCGTGATGTTGCTTATTGGTCCGTTTGTGAGGATTTTTGTTCTCTTTATGTTGAAGTATAATCCATATGGAAGGCTGTAGTTTTTCATCTTCATCAGTAACTGCTTCAAGTCTGCTTCACCTTGAGCAATAATGTGTTGTCCACACATGGTAGGTTGTCAATGAGCCTTCCTGCAGTCCTTGTGTTGTGTTCTTCTTCATGTAGTCTGGTTTCTCAGATTATTTGCTCAGTGCTCAGGCTGAATATGTATAGTGAAAAGATACAACCCTGACACACATCTTTCCTAATTTTAAACTGTACAGCGTCCTCGTGTTCTGTTCAAAACACTGCCTTTTGGTGTATATACATGTTCTGCATGAGCCCAGTTAAGTGCTCTGGGATTTCCGTTTTCTGCCACGTTATCCACAATTTGTGATGATCCATACGGTCAACTGCTTGTGCATAGTCAATAAAAAACAGGTAACCATCTGTCTGGCATTTTCTGCTTTCAGCCGAGATCCATGTCACATTAACAATGCTATCCATCATTCCAAGTTCTCTTCTGAATCTGGCTTGCACCTCTGCCAGTTTCCTGCTGATGTACTGCTACAACCATTTTTGAATGATCTTCAGCAAAATTTTACTTGCATGAGATATCAGTGATGCTGTTGTTTTTGTTGGGTGCCATCGAGTTGATTCAGACTCATAGAAACCCTATGCACAGCAGGATGAAATACTGACCAGTCTTGTGCCAGACCTGCAATTGTTTCGCTTAAGCCCATTGTTGCAGCCGTTGTGTCAGTCCATCTTGTTGAGGGTCTTTCTCTTTCTCACCGTCTCTCTACTGAGCATGAGGTCCTCCCCCAGGGACCGATGTCTTCGAACCATGTGTCAAAAGTATGTGAGATGTAGTCTTGTCATCTTTGCTTCTAAAGAGCACTTTGTTTGCACTGCTTCCAAGACAATATGAATGATGTTGCTGTTGTTAGGTGCCATTGAGTCAGTTCCAGTTCTTAGCGACCCTATGTACAACAGAACAAGACACTGCTCAGTCCTGTGCCATGTCCACAATGTCTATGCTTAAGCCCATTGTTGCGGCCACTGTGTCAATCCATCTTGTCAAGGGGCTTCCTCTTTTTCACTGACCCTCCACTATACCAAGTATGATCTCCTTCTGCAGCAACTCATCCTTCCTGATGATACGTCCAGAGTATGTAAGATGTAGTTTTGCCATCTTTGCTTCCAAGGAGTGCTCTGCTTGTACTTCTTCCAGAACAGATATTGTTTGGTAATTTCTGCATTTTGTTGCATCACCTATCTTTGGAATGGGTACAAACATGGATCTCTTTCAGGAAGTTGGCCAGGTAGCTGTCTTCCAAAGATCTTGACATAGAGGTGAGCACCTCCACTGCTGCAGCCATTTGCTGAAACATCTCAGTTGGTATCAGGTAATTCCTGAAGCTTTGTTTTTCACCAGTGCCTTCAGTACAGCTTGGACTTCTGTCTTCAGTACCGTCGGTTCTTAATCATATGCTACTTCTTGAAAGAGTTGAACATCAACCAACTCTTTTTGACATTGTGTCTCTGTGTATTCCTTCCATCTTTGTTTGATTGTTCAGTATTTTCACCATAGAATTCTTCAGTATTGCAACTTAAGGATTGATATCCACCCCCCACCCCAGTTCTTTCGGATGAGAAATGCTTAGTGTGTTTTTCCTTTTCTAACTCTAGGTCTGCCCATTTCATCATAATACTTAGTCTTTTTGAGACACCTTTTGAAATCTTCTATTCAGCTCTTTTGTTTCATCATTTCTTCTATCTGCGGTAGCTAATCTATGTTCAACAGCAAGTTTCAGAGTCTCTTCTGTTACTTAAAGAGTCTTCCAGAAAGGATGCTCTATTTTTGACAGCTCATGGCGGCCATATTTGTGAAGATGTAGCTGCCATATTTATCAGTTTTTTTTTAATTAGTCTTGATAAATAGCCATGAAAAGTTACACAATTCCACAACATGTGGAAATTATTAAAGTTTATTGTCAAAATGGGTGTTCTATTTGCCAAACATTCCAAGCGTTATGTGAAATTTACGGTGCACATAATCACCCCACCCAGAGAACAATTCAACATTTAATCAAAAAATTTGAGATGACAATGCAGGCAAATCAACTAACTGCACCATTAGTTCACTACCATTCATCAGAGTGTACATGAGAATCCATCCCAATCAATTTCTCACTGAACACAAGAACCAGGCCTTGCCTCAACCACAATTTGGTGGATTTTGCACCTGAGCTTGAAGCTTTACTCTTGTAAAATTGTTTTAACTCAAGAATGGAAGTCCAGTGAGCATAGATTGCGCCATCCATTTGCTGACTGGGCCCTGGAGCGACTGGAAGTAGACCCTGCCTTGAGCCGAAAAATCACCTTCAGCGAGGAGGCCCATTTTGGAATGAAAGGATTTGTTAACAAACAAAACCATTGCATTTGGAGAGATGACAATCACCCATTGGCAATTCAAGAACGTCTACTTCATCCTCCAAAAGTTACCATTTGGTGTGGATTTTGGTCCAGTGGAATTATTGGCCTTTATTTTTTCCAAGATGAACAAGAGGTTGTAACTGTCAACAGCAAAAGATACTGGACTGTGATAACAGATTATTTTTGGCCTCATCTGGAAGGTGCTGTGGGTGCCATTTACCTGAAGTTTTTTTCACACGTAATGCCATCAAATATACTTCAAAATAATAAAGCCGTTAAAACCATATCACTTATACAACTTGTTTTATTCAAGTTACAAGACAGGACATCCTTATTGGAAGACCCTCTATTTTGGTCTTTTCTTTCTTCCCTATCTTTTCAATGACCTTTTGCTTTCTTCATATATGAGGTCTTTGAGGTCACCCCACAACTCAGCTGGCCTTCAGTCATTAGTGTTCAGTGCTTCGGATTTATTCTTTGAGATGGTCTCCCAATTCATGTGAGATTACTCAAGATTGTACTCAGTTCTCAGGGACTTTCTCTAGTTTTCTTCAGCTGCTCTTTTCTGAAGTTGGACTCCGGCCTTTCTCTGACTGATGGTATTGAGCTTTTCCATCATCTCTTTCCACAGATGTACTTTATTTGATCCTGTGTATCCCATCTGGTGATGGTGAAAAAAAGATATTTGCAATGAAGATGTGGCTGCTCTTGCAAAAGTCTATCACACAATCTCCTGTGTTGTTTTTTATTATCAAGGCTATATCGTCCAACTACAAATCCTTCTTTTTTGTTTCCAACTGTTGCATTCCAATCACCAGTAATTATCAATGCATCTTGAGTGTATGTTTGATCAATTTCAGACTGCAGCATTTGATAAAAATCTTCATTTTCCTCATCTTTGGCTTTGGAGGTTGGCATGCAAATTTGAATAGTAGTTGATTAATTGGCCGTATGTGTAGGTGTGTGGGTGTTATTCTATCACAAACAGTGTAGTGCTTTGTGATACATCTTGAAATTCTATTTTTGATGATGGATACAACAAAATTCCTCTACACTTCATCATTCCTAGCATAATGGAACATATTGTCTGATTCAAAATGGTCAATACCAGTTCATCTCTTTTTCCATTTCATTTTTGACGACTTCAATTTTCCTAGATTCATACTTCATACATTCCATGATCTGATTATTAACAGATGTTTGCAGCTGTTTCTTCTCATTTTGAGTCCTGCCACATTGGCAGAGGGAGGTCTCAAAAGCTTGACCCCAACCACATGATTAAGGCTCACTCTACCTTGAGGAGGCAGATCTACCCCAGTTGTATTTTGAGTGTCTTCCAACACGAAGGACTCATTTTCTGGCACGGTGTTAGACAGTGTTTCACAGTTATTGACAAAGTTTTCACTCCTCCTTCCTAGTCTTACTGCGGAAACTTCACTGAAACCTGTCTACCATGAGTATGTCAGTTTGACATACTGTAGTGGCCTGTGCCTAACAACAAGAATGGCAGTTTAACTGGATTCGGTGGGCTAGAGAAGATTCCCAGGATCCACAGTGACAATGTCTGTAAATTTACAGTTCACTGCAGGAAAAGGATACAATATAGCAAAGCACTAAAGTTACGATGAGCCTCATGGCTCAAGGCTGCCTCACAGAGAGAGATTTGGAGAGACCAGTTACAGGTTCCTATCATTTTTGCCTCCTGTTAAGGCTGTGACAAGAGTATTCTCTCTAAGGGACAGGTTTGTAGAACACCTCAGAACTAGAAAAGGAGTCTCAGTTTAGGTTTTTTGTTATAATTTGCAGGTCATCTAGACATGTTCCTGCTACATAACCAGCCTCAACAGCAGAGTCCTTCAGGTGTCTTACTGAGACCAGAGGCAAATTATTAACCTCACTGCCTGTCAACAAACAGTGCTGATGAGCAGGTGAAAGTGGACTTGAAACTCCTCTGATGCATGGTTACAAAGCAACACTGTTTATTAATCAGTATGTTTCCTGCCTTGACTTGTGTCATGCAGGAATGTCAGTGAAACAGGTACACCACAGTCCACCCCTTTGTCCCACGAGCAAGTCTTTTTATGATAAAACAAATCATCCTGTGTTTGACAGCAATTAAAATGATCACACAAATTCCAAACATTTATAAATAACTTATGACAGATTTTTATGGATTTAAACAGGCAGCTGAACCGTTCCATTATATCAGCAGAGACTTTCTCATATTTTTGTATGAATTTCACAGTTATTTTGCCTCCCTGATCTACAGCACTCTACACTTTGTGGTATACATCTGTTGAGTGATTAAGAACTGCAACCAACTTATCATTAATCAAATCTAAATCTCCTTCAGGCCAGTTCTCTTCCATAGATAGAATATTCTGAGTGGCTTTTGATTCAATCTCCTGATACATTTGATTATAAACAGCATGACAATCATAAATTCAATTAGCTTCTACAATATTAATTTTACCTGTGATTCTTATGTTATAGAACCTAGCAGTATTATGTAGTACTCCAGATACATGGTTGCAATACAAATCAGACATAATTAGTCTCTGTCAACAAAAACTTATGTTTTCCCATATGCCATGTATTATTTCTCAAAGAAGTACAGGTTAGAAGATCATATCTCTGTGATTTCGGGATTCAAAGACTCTTGAGGACATAGCTGAACTCTTTTCTGAAGTTACTTAATTTGACAGATGTTGGTTCCCAGACAGAAGAACTGAACAATAGAGCTCATCTGTTCTCCAGGGTGGTGCTGTCAGCTGCCGTCATTGGCCACCGACTCATGGCTACCCCATGAACAATGGAACGGAATGCTGCCTCATCCTGCATGCTCCCCACAACACAGTGAGCATCAGACAGTGCTCTGTTGTGATTCACACCGTTACCAAGGGCTGGATTGTCAGGTCTTTCCTCCTAGTCTATCTTAGTCTGAAAGCTGTGCTGAATCCTGCCATATCACAACAGCACACAAGATCTAGACCTCCCACATAGAAAACAAGAGCCATACCACTGAACCACCAATACGTCACATCTCAGGGCAAACCTGTTGCCATACAGCCAATTCCAACTCATAGTGACCCCTTTGTGTCATTGATAAGCACTGCCGGTTCTGACTCATGGTCATCCTGTGTACCACAGAAATCTCAACCCTAGCTAGAATAGGGGTCTCAAAATTCCTTTGATTGAGAACTGGGGTTCTATAATTCTTGGATATTTTGACTTGATGAGGAAAGATTCTGGGCTGAGAAGGTGCCCAGTGAATTAAATGAGTAGACTGGTTATGTTGTTATTCAGACCTTGGAAAAGCAATTCTTCCCTCCTCTTTTTAGGCAAGAGGCCTTGGATCATAAACACATTGATTTCCTATCAGGCGGACAAGCTGGGCTGTGGCATGAGCAAGTCTCTCAGCAGAAAGGGAAGGCTCGGCTAAGCCCGGTGGCTCTGCTGAATCGTCTTGGAAAGTGCTAATGCCGCCAGGAAAGACCTCATTTAGCGAGAATGCTGGAAGCCACTGCCTTTCTGTCACGGGCTGTGCCACAATCCCCCAGGCAGTCTTGGTGTGAGTCACATGACGCCCTGGTACTCTTGCCCACCACTCCCTTGGTGTTCTTTTGACTTAAACTCTGTCCTAAGCAAGCTTTTTCTGAACACCTACTGTGTACCTGGCTCCTCTACCTGAGTATCCCAGCAGCAGCACAGGAAAAGATCTAGATCTCCAGCTGAGAACCGGTTCTTTATCACTTTCATGAAAGGTAAGGCTATTGCAGTCCCAGGTGGGGAAGAGACTTACCCAAGGTTGCTCACCTTGTCAGTCCTGGACTTGAGACCCCACCTCAGCTCTTGTGGCTCTGACAGGTTCCTCGCTCTTTGTGCCTTCCAGGACTGCAGTCTCCACGAGATTAAGGCCTGACTGTGGCACCAGCATAATCTGAGCCCGACTGAGCTCCTGGCACACTTCAGAGTGAGTAGAATGAGCTCCTGATGAGGTTTCCATGCAATTCTGACCCTAGACTATTGTTCCCTGATGTCCAGCTTTGCCTACCAAGTCCCTTCCCAAACATTTAAGCCTCACATTAACACTCTGAGGCACAATGGGAGCTACATCCTCCCATTTTATAGATGAGAACACCAAGTCTGTGAGACATTGTGACTTTAGTGTGACCAAGGTCAGGTCCAGGACTCTCTAGGATGACTTCTCCAGTGCCTGGCCTATCTTACACATTAGCAGACTGTCAATACTTTTGGTCAAAGGAATAAGTGACCAAAAGACAAGTTTTGCACTTCTTTACTCATTTAGTTTGGGACTGTCTGAAATACTCAGGTCAAAGGCTATAGGCTCTCAGAGCCATCACAGAAGGAGTTGTAGGGGTCATTGAAACTTCTCATTCTAAAGAGGAGGAAACTGAGGTTCAGAGATGGCCAGTGACTTGCCCAAGATCACAAAGCTAGTCAGAAGCAGAGGGGTGGTACACTCCTCATTCAGTGCTCAGGGTAACCTAATTGACCTCAGAGGTTTCGCACATAGTGGCTGTGATGTTGAGTCAGAAAAACCACACTTTGTTTAACTTTGGGGTAGGCAGTGGGGCTGGTGGAGAGGTCGTGCTTTCTCCAAACTGCCAGTATGGAAGGAAGGGGGCAGGTCCTGCCCCTCAGCAAGTATTTCAGTGGCTCAAAAGGAGAGATGCAGACGTCTTTGTCAGACTATGAATCTGAAGACCAGTGGTCTGAACCCACCAGGGGCACTGCAGAAGAAAGTCCTGGCCATCTGCTTCTGTAAACATTACAGCCAGGACAGTTCCATGGAGCAGTTCCATAGTGTAACATGTGAGGTCACAACAGCTTTGGCTTTGGGGGCCCCAAGGGCTTCACTAAGCTCCTTGAGAAGTAGAGCTGGGAGGAATGGAAAGTCAGTAATGGGCCCACCTGGTTGGTTACTGCAGACAGAGAAAGGAGGAAATCTATAGATCCTGCTCTCATGGAGTGTGTGGTCTGGTGGGGGGAGAGACAAATGTCAAATGCTTCCCCCAAACATATAAAATTGCAGGAGTGCAGGTCCCACCAAGGGGAGGTGCCAAGTTTCTCCTCATCCCCGAGTTTCCCCCATCACTCTAGTCTCTCTTACCCAGGCTCCTTTGCTCTCTTTCTAGTTTCTCTTCCACCCAGCTTCCATTGCCTCTGCTCTTTGGTCCTGTTCTTTCTTACCCTTCACTTTATCCCTTTAATCCCCCTCTGTCTCTCTCCTGTTTCTCTGTCACTCTGTCTGCCTCTTTCCCACTTCTCCATTTATCTGTTTCTCCACCTCTCCTGTGTGTATATTTCTTCCTGTCCCTCCCTTCCCACCACCTCTTGAGGTGTTTCTCTCTCCTCCTCTCTCTCTGTCTCTCTATGTTGCATTTCCCCCTTTGTCCTGGTCTCCCGTGAGGCTGCCTGCATCCCTGGCGGTCCCTCCTGCTCTCTCTCCCTCTCCCTCATCCCTGTGCCTGCCTCCTCAGAGGACCCCTCCCTGCGGCCAGCCAGCCGGCTGTGCGAACACCAGGGCCTCATAACCTGAAGGGCGGGATTGATGGGAAAATAAGTTCCTGATTAGTGTTTTAATTTTAAAGATCTTTAGAGGGGACAAAACAGCAAGGGAGGCTGGTGCATAATGTCTGCCTTATTAAAACCATAAATCCTCCCCAGGAAGAAAGAGAAAGAGACCAAAAGGAAAGCGGACAGGGCTTCCTTTGCAATGGATATAAGAAGTGAGAAGCAGGGTAGGGTGGAGAGCCCTGGGAGGGGACCAGCATTCCAGGCTGTCCCAGAACACGGAACTTCCTTGTCAGCCCCACTGAAGCTTCCCTGGGGTGACAGGCACCCATTGGTCATGACTTCCTGTTTGGCCACAGAGTGAGACTGAGGGCTCCTGGATGAGGAAGGGGCTGGGAGTAGGGGTGGCTGCTGTGTCGGCACAACCCTCCCCACTTACTGGCAGTGAAGAGCCACGTTGGGTGAACACTCCATCACGGAACCTTGATCAGTTTGGGAGAGGCAGAGAGAATAGGGATGAGCTTATGGGTGGGCTCAGAATGCCTCAGGTTAAACTCTGGCTTTGCTCTGCGCCTCAGCTTCCTCAGCAGTTTAGGGGAGCAAACAGCAGCACATAAATGCGTGAGAGAGAATCAAGTAGGGTAACGCACATAAAACACTGAACGAGTTGGCACTTAGAAGGCTCATCCAATGTTGACTATTGTCTTTATTCTGATAGTGGCTTGTAGTAACCTGACAAGATAGAGGGGAACTGCCCCATAGGGTTTCTAAGGAGCAGCTGGTGGATTCGAACTGATGACCTTTTGGTTAGCAGCTGAGCTCTTAATCACTGTGCGACCAGTCAGAATCGACTCAATGGTAATATTAAAAGAAATAAAATTGCTAAGAAAAAGAAATTATTGCTAGCAGAGTACTTCCCCTTCTACAATTTCATTTGATTCTTACCCTTTTTTACAGATGGGTAAACTGAGGCCCAAAGAAAAAGTCCCTTGTCTGAGGTCACAGGCCTATAAGGGCTGGAGCCTAGGAATTAAGTCCACCTCTGAAGCTGAGGAGTCCAGGACAGAGGGAGGGAGTGCACAGTTACGAACCCAACTACTACCCTAAAAGTTGGCAGTTTTAACCCACTCGGAGGCTTCTCAGAAGAACAGCCTGGCCATTGGCTCCCCAAATGTGACAGTCTTGACAATCCTATGGAGCACAGTTCTATTCTGCACACATGGGACCACCGTGAGTCAGAATCAAGTTGGTGGCAATATGTTTGGTTTGTTTTTCTGAAACCGAGGCCTTACCAGGCATCCCTGAGGTTGCCTTCCGGAAAGATCCATATTTACTGTCCATCTAAGGGGTCTTGGCCCAGCCAGCAGCACTGCCAGCCAGGCAGGCAAAGCATTAATTTGTTGAGGAGACCCAGGATCCATGGCCCATGAGGCCTATAGGGGAGACTTGCGCTTGGTCCAAGCCAGTAGCCAAGGGCTGAATAAGGGTGGCAGGAAGCGTTGTAACCATTCTGCCTGGCCCCACTGCACCTTCTGTCTTATCCCACGACACTTCCCATCCTGCTTTTAGGTTCTTTGGAGCAGCTCAGGCCTCTGACTACCAGAGAACAGGGCCACTGCACTGCACAGCTGGGAGGGACACCCTTCATAACGTGCAAAATGTGACTGTACCAGGTAATTCAGAGTGGGGACGAGGAGGGTCAGGTAGTCAGTGATACCACAGTCTCACCAAGGGTCTTCAATCCCCTACTTTGGAGGCAGGAAGGGGCTTAGAACCCTCTTGGGAGGAGATGTGTGTGGTCTCAGGAATAAGGACGTGGGAGCAGGGCTGCAAAGCCCTGCCCTAAAGCAAGACGACAGCCCAGGCTTGTTGTGTCAAGAAAGGGAGAAGTCTAGCCAGCCCCCAAGAGCCCTCTGGGATCTGAGAGACCTTTGGATGTCTCACCCTCCTCTCCTGGCTACTTGCTCTATGGCTTACTGCCCTGGGCAGTTCTTGTCAGCAGAGAAGGTCACTGTGTCCAGTCACCAGCCTAGCCAAGGACCCCTTGTGGCACATTCCTTGCTGATGGCCCTAATTCCACCCCAAAGCCCTTTACAGGCAGGCCCTCTGCACCAAAGTCTATTTTAATAAGAGAACTTGAGCGGTGATGGTAGGGGCTAGTGGCAGCTAGTCCCACCCCTGCAAATTCAAGGGCTCAAGGCCCCATCCTGCTCTCATTTAATTGTTTCCTGTAGTTTAATTTTTAATTGTTAGAAACAATCTTGAAGTGTGAGTTTTCTTTCCGGAGCCCCAGGGCAGGGGCAGACAGAGGAAGAATTTGGCAGTCTGAGGCGGAGGCCTGGCTGGTGAACCATAGGCCCAGATTTCCTGCTTCGCTTGGGAATCTGCCCATATCCTAGCTCAGTTAGGGTTCAAAAAAACCCCAAACGCTCACAGCATGCCTATAAGACACAGTTAAACTAACTGCCCCATACGGTTAGAAGGAGTGGCTAGAAGATTCGAACTGCCAATATTTTGGTTAACAGTTCTAGCTCTTAACCACTGTCCCACAAGGGTTCCAATTGGGGTCCAGGAGGAGGCAAATTATGACATGGTGACATACCAGGTCAAACCCATAGTGAGCTGTGGTTTAGAGGAAAGAATTTGGAACTAAATACTTGGGTTCAAATCCTGGCTTTGCTACTTTCTTGCTGAGGGACTTTGGAGAAATTACTTAATCTTTGTATGCCTCACTTTCCACATCTGTAAAGTGGAGCTAGATACCTATACTCACCCTGAAGGGCTGCTATGAATCTTTTCCCAAAACGTAGCCTGATGACCAGGCCTGGTGTGGTGCTCACAGCCCACTTTGGAAGCCCCATCCACGGGTGAAGTACTTAGCTGCTTCCACTGGGTTACCTGCTGCTGCCCACTGGCTGGGATGCTGCTGTTTGGTGTTGCCCAGATACAGTCCTAGTCACTACTGGCAGCCTGTTTTCCTAACCACACCCTCCTCTTTCTGCTCTGTCTTTACCCTGCACTCTTTCTTGCCAGCAGTGATGTCCACCCTTATGTCGCTCGAAGCCCCATAGCACCACAGTAGTGCTCTGGCCACCACAACTAATGTATCAGCTTCTGTCCCTGGGGCTTACCATGGTGCAAGCATTGGACTGTTTGTTTGATATACAATAGCTCATCTAATCCTGCAAACTCCCTCCAAGGCTGGTATTAGCACCCCATTTACAGATGGAGAGACTGAGGCTCAATAATCAAAAGTGACTTGCACAAAGTCACCAAGCTCATGTAAGGTGCCAAAGGGACTTGAACCTGTATCTACCTACAGATGGACAGGACAGGTAGGCAGAGGGTGTGGAAGCACCCGGCGTAGAAGATACAGTGAAGTGGCCGGTGGGGAATAGGGGAAACCAGCCTGGCCCCAGTACAGGAAGAGTAAGGGGAGGAGAACAGACAACGGGGAAGGTGGGCCAGCAACTATGGCAGCTAGCGACGGCTGCAAAGCCTTCTGGACAAATGGGGTGACAGGTGGAGTCCAGGAGAAGGCGTTTAGATTGATGGGTTAAGCAGAAAATTCTGTCCCCACCTCAGCATCTCTGAGTAGTGACAGTGGAATGACAGCCACTTGTGCCCTGGGCTCATAAACACAAGATAGTCGAACCTCATTATTCACAGATTCTGCATTTGTAAATTTGCCTACTTGGTAAAATTTATTTGTAGCCCCAAAGTCAACACTCCCAGCACTTTTTGGATTATTCGCAAACATGTGCAGAGCAGAGAAAAATCTACGTTGCCCAGTGTGCGCATTCCTGGCCGAGGTCAAACAAGGTGACTTTCTGCCTTCTTGTTTCAGCTTTCCTGTGAGAGTCCTCCCCCCGCCCCCCATCCCTGCTCTTTATTTAGTGCTGTGTGTTTTGCATTTTTTGTGCTTTTCATTGGTGATTTTGCTGTTTTAAAGTAACCCCTAACCACAATGTTTAAAGGTCAGTGTTCTTGAGCATAAGAAAGCTATGATGTGCCATACAAAGACAATGTGTTTTTGATAAACTTCATTGAGAAAAACTATAGATTAAAGCCCTAGAATGGCAACCTCAGAAAAGAGGTAGTGAGCCCCTTCAGGGTCCTGAGATTGAATTACTGACAGGACGGAGGAGAGTGACACTTGTTCAAAGTGGCCCAGTGTTTGAGTGGGACACAAATATTTTTGAGTCTGTTCAAAATCTGACGAGCTAGAGATTTGGTTGCTATGCAACATGTGTGCTGCCCTTGTTGTCCAAGAGGGAGATTAAGTTTCTAGCAGTGCTTTGACTTGTAATTTTTCCCATTCCAGTTGTTTTTCTAGTCTGTTTCAGTTTTGCTTCCTCAGCTGTGACTAAACCAGGATGAACCCATTTTAAAGCCCTGGCTCAGGCATAAGTCGAAGTGCCACTGGCCCTGGAGTTCAATGCTAATGAATCAACAATATATATATTAAATCAGGTATTTTTAAACAGAAACACACAAAAACAAGGTTACATACTAACTGATTAGCAAAAACTGTGACCAGAGGCCCAAGAAACCTAACCCGGTATTTCAGTATTCAATGACTCAGTATTCACATGGCTTGGCAGTGACTTTACAGAATAGAATTCCTATGAATAATAAGAACTGACTATATGTTGTTATCAAAAAGAGCATTGGGTTAGGAGTCAGAAAACAACTTGGCTTAAATCCTTAGGCCATGATTTTCCATGTGACTCTGAGAAAGCAACTTAATTTTTTTGTGCTTCAGTTTCTGTATCTGTAAAATGGGAACACCTACCTCACAAAGCTGGAGTACTGGATGAAAGTCAAACAATTAGCACAGTTTCCTGCATATCATAATGCTCCTCGATGGAAGCTATTTTCCTGATTTGTCTTGAACCTGTTTTGAGCTCCCTGCATATCTGGACGAAGTCTGCTCCTAGCTGAGCTTCCATTCCTGGTCTGTGAAATGCATGTGTGTGTGTGTGTGTGTGTGTGTGTAACAGGTAGGGGGTGGTGGGGTTGGACAAGCTGATCCCAAGAGCCCTTACAGCCAGACCAGACTTGATGGATGAGCTGTAGGGAGCCTTCCTCTGGAGCCGCAGGAATGTGTGCAAGGAGCTGCTGGGGCACAAAAGAGGTTCTGTCAGCTGCATATTCTTGGGCTTCTAGTAGCTGAAAAGGATTGGTCCTGACCCCAAGGGCTAGAGCAACAGGAAGATAATTCTCTGGGGAAAGGAAACTGTCAAGGGAGAGATTAAGTTTGCCTCCCAGATGCGAGAAAACTGAAGCAAGAAGCCCTGACTGTTTCGACTCCTGCTGTGGCCAGAATCCTGGGATAACAGCGGGTAAGGGAATGGAGTCAGCCTCATAGCAGCAAGCCAGGAGGAAGCCCAGATCTCTCTCTTTGCTTTTAAGTCCAAGGGGCTGGAAGAGGGATCCCTAGAAACATTTACTAATGCTATAGGCCATGGACTCTAGCCCAGGCTGACATCTCTCATCTACTAATTAGGTGCTGTGTGACCTTAGGCAGATTCCATGTCCTCTCTGACACTCAGCTTCTGCTTGTGTAAAACGGGGATGATAATAGTACCTTGGAAGCCCTGGTGGCATAGTGGTTAATGGCTACGTCTGCCAAGCAACAGGTTGGCAGTTCACATCTACCGGGCACTCTTTGGAAACTCTATGGAGCAGTATTATTCTGGGGTCTCTACGAGTCAGAATCAACTCAATGGCACTGTTTGTTTGTGTGTGTGTGTGTGTCTGTGGTTGCTTCATGGAGTTGTTAGAAGGATTACATGAGTTTGAGGTGCATAGATGAGTAGCTGATACATGCAAAGAGCTTGCTAAGTGTGAGCGAAATGGACTCAACCCATCCTGCCACACCTGCAAAGTCGTAGTTATCACCCCCTTGTACAGATGAGAAAACTGAGGCTACAGCAGGGAGTGACTGCACAAGGACATGTAACTTGTAGACGGTGGAGCCAGGCAAGCTAGCTCACAGGTCTAAGCCTAACCCCCTCTGTCTGTACCCCTGTGACAGTCATCTGGAGCTCTGCATAGGGTGAGTAGGGGAAGGAGAGGATTTCCCCCAAGGCTTTGAGTTAGCTGAAAGAGGTGGACCACTGTCCTGTCTGCCCTGGGGCCATCCTGGGGTTAGGATATCAGCTGAGTCCCTTTCCTGCCACTTCCTGAGGCCCATCCCTTGCGGTTGCTGAGCTAGGTACACCACCCAATCATCTCTTTCAGTCTTCACAGCAGCCCTGGTGGGTGGATGCTATTTCTCCCTCTTCACAGTTGAGGAAACAGAGAGGTTAATCCCCTGCCCCAAACCGCACAGCAGGTCAGAGACTGAAACTCCAGATCCCATGGTACTGCTTCCCATTGAGCTGTAACAATGGAGTCTGATTCCCACAGCCAGTTATGTATCCCTTCTGTGCCTCAGTTTCTCCATCTGTAAAATAGGGCTAAGAATAGGACCTACCTACCTACCTGCCTCCTGAGGATACCTGGGTTAATGTTCATAAAAAATACTTGGAATAATATTTGACTTGGAGTATGTTCTCCATATTGATTAGGTGTTTTTAGCTGTCCTGATTAATGTGAGATGTGGTGCCATGAGCCTAATAGCATTTGGGTCCCCTCAATCTGTTATCCTGAGACTCCTTGGGTAAACCTGAGAGGTGCTGAGGTAGATGGGCACACTTAGCATTTATTTAACAAACACCATGGGGAATCACTGTTCTGGGCATTTTATAGTTGTTCATTGAATCTTCACAACAATCTTTTGAGATGGATAGTGTTATGGATTAAATTGTGTCCCCCCCAAACTACATGTAGTAATTTGACTGGGCCAGGATTCCCTGTATTCTGTAATTGCCCTTCGTTTTGTGATTTTCTGATGCTGTAAATCTTAATCTCTGCCTGTAGCTAATAGACAGTATGATTATGTCAAAAGAGAATTAGAGTATGACTGCCACACCCTGGCTAAGGGAGTTTCCTTGGAATACAGAAGCAGCGAATTTGGAACTTCACACCACCAAGAAGGCAACACAAAGAGCAGAGCTTGTCCTTTGGACCTGAGATTCCTGTGCCAAGATGATCTCCTGGAATTTGGACTCAGCCTACCCGGACTGTGATAATTTCTCTTACTGAGTGAACCTATAACTCGTAAATGGATTTGTGATTTTCCGGCGGCTTGTGACAATAAAGATTCTCTTCGTGAAACCATCCACTTCGTGGTATTTTCTGCTACAGCAGTATCAGATGACCCAAACAGATAGCAGCTATTTTAATTATCTTCATTTTACAGGGAGAGCTTGGTGGCATAATGGTTAAGTGCTATGTCCAAAAGGTCAGAAGTTCAAATCTACCAAGCGCTCCTTGGAAACTTTGTGTGGCAGTTCTGCTCTGTCCTATAGGGTCACTATGAGTCAGAATCTACTCGACAGCAGTGGCTTCATTTTATAGATGAGTCAGCTGAGGACCAGAGAGGTTAAGAAACTTATTCAAGGACCTTCAGGATTTGAATTCAGGCAGCCTGGCTTCAAAGTCCTTTCACTTGCTGCCTCTCAAAGACCTTCTCCCACCGCCCCCCAAACCTGAAACATTCAGCGGTTACTTCTCTCTCCAATCCCCATGGCTGGGCCAGGCCCAATCCTAACAGGTTTCACTGCTCAGCTGGCTTAAGGTAGACTAGGGACTGGAACCAAACAGAATGAAAAAGAAACCTCCCTAATATAGAGGCTTGAAACTCCCACCCCTTCTCTTCTATTCACCATGTAATTAATGATTATTATCTTATCTCTCAGGAATGAAATAAATAAACCATGACTATGAAGCCAGTTACATTGAACTCTGCATGCCCTTCTCCCAGGAGAGAAGTATTAAATAGGCTGCAACCAAGGTGGTGATCTCCACACATGGCTTAGAAAGGAGAATAAGGGAGCAGGAGAAAAACTATTCCCCCAGTTTGCCAGTGTCCCAAACTGTGTTTTTCACTGTTTTTTTCACTGTGTTTTTCAACTGCTTGTTGTTCAAACATCTAAATTAGTGTCTCCCTGAAGGCAGGAGGACCAAGCCTGACCATTAGGGAACCCTGTCGATTCCCCAGGTGAACCTCTCCCCGGCTGGTGGATACTCCCCGAGGGTAGAGATACCCTTGAAGCCCCCACAGTGCCATGTGGCAACTCTTCTCTGCCACCAACCCCCAGGGCTGGGCCAGGCCACCAGTTTCAAATCCTCATGGATTTCACTGCTCAGCTGGCTTAAGAATGGGCTACCTGGTAGACTGGGGGCTCGGCCCAAGAGGCTCAGGTCCTAGACTCAGTTCTGCCATTTATAGCTCTGGAACCTTGGTAGGGGTTAGAAGGGTCTCCTCAGTTTAGTGGCATGGAGATGCTAAGAATCTGCTTCACAAAACTGCAGTGAGTAGTGACAGAGACCCTCCCCACATTTGGAAAGCCTCTTAGAGAGTTAACTAACAGCATCCATACCATAGTCTCCGTCAACTCTCCCTTCACAGGGACCTGGCCCTGGGGGAAACATGAACAGCCCAGCTCTTCCAAATCCTAGGCCTTGTCCTGTTCTCTGGCTGCAGCTGTGTGGCTGTGTATAAGACAAAGAAACTCCCCCAAACCCATCACTATTGAGCATTCACAGGGACCACATGTGAGTCCTAGTAGAACTCTGCTCCATCATATTCTCAGTGGCTAGTTTTCAAAAACAGATCACCAGATCTTTCTTCTGAGATGTGTCGTGTAGACTTGAACTCCAAACTATTGGTTAGCTGCCAAGTGCACTAACTGTTAGCCCCCACCAGGAAATTCACAGCTCTGTGTGTCAGTCAGGTACTGTCACAATAGTGCTGTGAAACAAGAAACCAAAAAATAAAAGACTCAAACCCACTGCCATCGAGTCGGGTCTGACTCATAGTGACTCTATATGTCACAGTAGAACTGCCCCATAGAGTTTCCAAGGAGCACCTGGTGGGTTTGAACTGCTGACATTTTGTTAGCAGATGTAGCACTTAATCCACTATACCACCAGCTGTGAAGCAAACCAGTGAAACTCAGTGGTTCTCAGCAACAGGTTGGCTGTGGGTCTCCTAATCTAGACTGGGTTCAGCTGGGTGACCCCGATTCAAGTTGCAAATTGGGTTTGGGTCCATTCCAATGTGTTCATCTAATGACCCATGCTGACAGGCAGCAGCCACCCAGAAGAAGCTCTTCTGACTGTCGTCAGCAGAGTGCAAGGGGGCAGGTCAATCCATGGACATGCATGTCAAGCCTCTGCTGTGTCATGACTATAAATACGTTTTGCTTAAAGCAAGTCACATGGTCAAGCCCAACACAAACAGTACAGGGGAGTATACTCTGTCCACAGTGGAAGGGAAGAACAGTAAAAATTTACTAAACAATAATGCTATCTATCATGCCTAGAAGACCTCAGTTCGAGCTTACCGCTGGAGAGGACTGTGCTGGCACCTGCCGGCTTGGGCCCCTTGCAGGAAGACACAGCCTGGGCTGAGAAAGAGACAGGGGAGGAAGTCAGAGTGCTGGGGCATTGCTTTCACCATGAGACCCTGGGCAAGGCCTTTTCCTCTTGGTGCCTCAGTTTCTCTGCTTGCACATTCTCCCAGGCCCCCTCTAATGACCCTGACAGGCCAAGACCCCTTCTTTCCATCTGTCCCCAGCATGGCTGCAGTCTGTAGAGCACACACAGACAATGCTCTGTGCTGTACCTGACTGGCTGGCATTTGGGCCTAGCAACACTCCCCCTCCCCTGCCGGAAGCAGACCTAATTTCCATCCTGTGAAAAACAGTTGTCTCACACCCAGGCAGCACCTGCTGTGGGGCAGCCAGCTGCTTCCATGGTGAGGACAAAGGTGTGTGTAAATCTGGATCCAGAGCAGCCGCAGGCATGCAGGCAGTGACATGTGTGAAATAATCATTCTCCCCGCCCAGCCCTCACCCCCACACTGGCCAGGAGAGCTGGGGGAGGTGGTGCGGAAGCGGGCATGCTGTGGGTAAGTGGGCTGGTCCAGGATAGCATCTGAGGCAGGAGCAAGCCCCGCTCTTGGGACCTCAGTTTCCTCACCTGTCACATCAGGGCAGGGGTCCTGGAAGGTCTTTCTAGCACTCAGATTTCATGACTCTAACTGGATCTACCTTTATTCAAAGACCAAGTTTTATAGCACCAACGTACAAATTAAATGTCTAGGGCCTTCCTTTCTGCTTCTTTCTCTGACCCTAAGAAATAAAAAACAGTTGCTATCCAACTGATTCCCATTCATGGCGATCCTGTACGTGTCAGCAGAGAACTGGGCTCCATAGTGGTTTCAAAGGCTGGTTTTTTGAAATTGGGTTGCCAGGTCTTCCTTCTGAGACACCCCTGGGTGGACACGAACCTGTGATCGTCTGGTTAGCGATCAAGCACATCAACTATTGGCTTCACCCAGGACCTTAGACATGCATAAATAGAACCATCATCTCTTAGTGTCCTACTTCCCAGCATGCTCTGTATCTACCTGACTCCCTGGAGACCATGGTGCCCCTCTAGAGCTTAGTGAGACAGTTGCAGGCAGGGTCACATGGGGTTCTGATTCCCCGTAGACCCTGTTCGTAGATCAGCACCCTACACAGAGGCTGGCTCCAGAGGTCTCTGCCAACCAGGGCTCTGGGGAAGGAAGAGGCTTTTTAAAAAGTAGGTCACCCAGTCTCTAGACTGAGTCTGAGTTGATCACCCTGACATAGCTCTGTGTGCCCCCATGTGCCTTCTGAGAGCACAAAGCAGGTCTGCTGTGTATGGCTGGAGAAGTCCCAGCAGGTGGAGAGGATAAGGCAGAAAGAATCACTCTTTTTCCCATCCACAGAAAGCCCAGGGCTGAGGGTGTCTCTGGAGACCGACAAAGGTCATTTCACATTCTTCTGCCCCCATTTTGACAAAAGGAAGTGGTGGCTAATGGTTACATGAGAAGAGAAGGCTCTAAGCTGTCAAGATTTGCCCTTTGCTGGACTCCCACCCTCTGATGACTCCTAAATGTGAGATGTTCCCAAGCTTGGTCCCTGAGCGTCACCCTCCAACAAAGTTCGCTGGCCAAGGACACTTCCGAGCAAAGCCTATCCAGCCTGTGTCTTCAGGCATGTGGGTCATAAACTGACTGCGTCGGAGCTCTGGAAGGCTAGACAGGCCCATAGAAACAGGCAGGTGTTGTCGCCACTCTCAGGCCTGAGAGAGCAAGAGAAGGGAGTGCTGATCAGTACCTGGTAAGGCTTCTACAGAGAGGGCCCCCCACCTGGAGCTGGGCTTTCAGAAGAAGGGCACAGACCACCAAGCCAGCAGCGGCAACAGTTGGGAGAGTTAGTGCCCTGGCACACTCTCCTCTCTCTGTCCCTTGATGGCCCTAATCAGCAGCTAATTAACAAGGACAGGAAGCCTGGTTCTCTGTGATACCTAAGCCAGTGCTGGATATGAGGATGAGGACCCACCGTGTGCCATAGCTGTCCATATATATTCATACTGATCTTTAGAGGGACCTGGTAAAGTGCAGATGTTAGCATCTGTCGTGGATTGAATTGTGCCCCTCCAAAAATGTGTGTAACAATTTGACTGTGCCATAGTCCCAGTATTTTGATTGTCTTCTGTTTTGTGGTTTTCCTCTGCTGTAAATCCTACTCTCTGCGTGTAGTTACTAGTTTGGCCTACGTTAAAGAAGATTAGGGTGGGACTGTAACACCGTATCTAAGGTCGCCTCCCTGCTCCATTGCAAAGGGAGTTTTCCTGGAGCGTGGCTTGCACATCATTTATCCTACACAAGAGAAAAGGAAAGAGAAACAAGCAGAGAGTGGAGAACTTCATACTATCAAACAAACAGCACAGAGAGCAGAGCGCATACTTTGGACGTGAGGTTCCTATACCAAGGTGCTCTCAGACCCAAGAAAGATGGACGTGACACAAGGACCTTTCTTTAGATTGGAAAGAGAGAATGTATTCCTTTGGAGCTGGCACCGTGAATTTGAACTTTCAGCCTACTGGACTGTGGAAGAATAAACTTTTCATTGCTACAGCCATCCACCTGTGGTGTTTCTGTTAGAGCAGTACCAGATGACTAAAACAGCATTCTTTTACTTGTGGAAACTAGTAAACTAGTGGAAACCGTGGTGGCGTAGTGGTGAAGTGCTCATCTGCTAACCAGAAGGTTGGCGGTTTGAATCTGCCAGGTGCTCCTTGGAAACTCTATAGGGCAGCTCTACTCTGACTTACAGGGTCACTATGAATTCAAATCAACTCAATGGCAATGAGTTTTGTTGTTGTTGGTTTTTTTTTACTAGTGAGTACAGTTCAAATCCCCCAGGCGCTCCTTGAATACTCTGGGGGTCAGTTCTAACCTGGCCCCTAGGGTCGCCATGAGTTGGATCCAGCTCGATGGCACTTGGCTTGGCAGTGAGAAAACTGAGACACAACAACCTAGGTCACTTGGAAGAGGAGGCTTTGAACTGGTGTCTAGACTCTTTTCTACATGGGGCTCAAAAAAATACTGAGACTTGAAGAATATAAACAGCGTCACCAAATTATACATACTAAATTTATTGAAATGGTCTACCTTTGCTGTTTATATGTTCACACACACAAAAATGAAAGAAACTAATGATGTAGTCATAAGAAAAAATATTTGAAAAATGTATCAATGGGGCAAGAGTAACATACCACAGTGGATAAAAGCAAACAAGTATGAGCTCAGGCCCAACACTTACAGCCTTGGGGAAGGTGCTTATTCTCTCTGAGCAGAGAGGAGGTGCACATGGAATGTTTATTTCTTGCTCTTCCCAAACACCTCTTTCAAAGTGGTCTGTTTTCTCAGTACCCATTGATGAACTTTCTGGGGAAAGTATTGAGAGAAACAGAGGCAGAGACACACCGGTCTGAGAGTCTGGTGAAGTTTATTCAAAGAGAAAGAAGGTGAGGTCTGAGCCAGCAGTGGCTCAGCCCACCCCTGGCCAGTAGAGTGAATTTTTCATAGTTTCAGTTTTGATGAGATAGTGTAGGGTGAGTGGGTTTATGGTTTAATAGAGGAAGAATTTTAACTAAAAGAGGAGAAATTCTGGTAAGGGGATTTATAGTCTGATAAGGAAGAAGTATTGATCAGAAAGGGAGAGGGAAGGTTTATTTATGGTCATGGATAGATAAGTGAAGTTTTGCTTAGGAGGGTAGGAAGGGCAGGCATAAAGTCTTGTTTGTGGTCAAATTCCTGTGGGCTGTTTTTAGGTAATGGTTGGGGAGGAAGGCTTATGCTAAAGCCTCTCTGAAATCCAGGGCCATGAAAGGAGAAGATGGCTTATGTTAAACCTCCGAAATCCAGGGACAGAGTCACCTCAGAACTGAGCAGTCCAGACCCTCTGGGAACTCAGTCAGACAGGGAAGCTGGGGCCTTTCTGGTGGGGAGGCTATGAACACGTGGCTGTGACTGATGTGGTTTGGGGCGGTCCACAGCCTGCAGGGAGTCCAGGCAGCCACTGAAAGAACTCTTTAAGCCAGTGTGAGGAACATCTTAAGAAGTATTTTCCTGCTCCAGTCGGGAGAGGGGGCCTGTTTAGACTATTTATATCCCATCCACCATCTAACAGCATAATCAGGCTGTCTCCTCCTTTTGACTGGCGTTCTCCAACTACGTTTATGCACCTCCCCAAGGGCATCAGAGAGTGGATACTGGAGGCTCGGCTGGGAAGGCTGGCTGTGCCCGTAAAGCTGGGAATTTACAAGGAACCCTAGAGGGACTGAAAGCTGCCAATCCCTGGTGGCTTAGCTCCCGGCTAGCTGCCAAGGAAGTTGGCTGGAAAGTCCCAGGCAGCCTAGGGTGTTTGCAGCTGGGGTCCTGTCTGGTGTGTCTGAGGCCTGGCCTTGGCCTGTGTGTCCAGTGGCTGTCGCAGCAGCTCAGTCATTGAGCCAGGGCTGCTCTTTAGCTTCTCGAGCCACAGGCGCCATGGTCCCAGACAATAAATCGGTGACTTTAGTTCTCACCAGAAACAAGTTTGGCAAGAAGGAGGATACCTCTGGTGTAAATGAGATGAGGGGGTCAAAGGGCAAAGACATTTAAACGGTGTTCTGTCCTTAGGCTGGGAAATGCCTGCTTCCATAGCTTGGGGTCACCCTGTGGAATGTTCCAGTTAATGATAGAAAGGGAATGTTATTTTAATATCCAGGACTCTGGCACTCACATCGTTCGAGCCACAAAATACACTATAGCCAGCAACGAAGTGTGGGGGTGGGGGCGGGGAAGAGGGCGAGAATATGAAGACTGAAGGAGTCATTTGTTCGTTCACTCATTTATTCAGCTGCTAGAAGATTCTGTCCTGAAATCCCTGCATGGCTGACTGCCTCTCAATATTCAGGTCTTGATCCAAATAACAGTTCTTCAGAGGAGCTGTCTGATCACCTGTCAAATGGAATTCTCCACCTCAGCTCTGATGCTATTACTTCTTAGTGTTTTATTTTTCTCACTACATTTTTGAGTAAGAGAAGTTCTCGCTTGTTTATTCATGTGCCGTTATGTTGTCTGTCGGGGCCATCGGAAGACAGCAGGGGCCTTGCCCTTCCTGTCCAGAGCTATGTCCCCAAGTGCCTGGCACTGTGCCTGGTACATAGTATATGCTCATCCGGCCGGCATTTGTCAGGCTGGCTTATGGTCTAGCAGGTAACGTTGGCAAATAAGCCACACGTTACATATGGGAATGATAGGGGCCATTAAGATGAAGGCAGGCCAAGGTGCTAGGGTGACATGGGGGTGGGACAGCTAACTCACACCTGGGTCTGGAGTCTGGAGGAGGGAAGCAGCGTGCGTGTCTGAGCTGCACCATCAGCTGGACTGGAGCAGCGGTGATCAGCCTTCCAAGCAAAGTGAATGGCATGGGCAGAGGTGTGGCAGCTAGGGAAGTGCTGGTGTTTTCTGGTAATTCACATGGTCCCATATGGCTGGTGCAGAGCCAAGAGTCGTGGCAGACAGGAGGCTGAAGGAGGCCAGGGGTCAAATCCTGGAGGACTTTGAAGGAGGCTGGGTTTTCTTTGCAGCAGACACCAGACACAGAAGGAGCGTGGGTGGGGACCATTAGATGCTGTGATCCCCGTGGTTTTCTTCCGAGCCACAGTCCAGTTGGCTGCTGCCCTGCGTGCGTGGTGAGGTGCGTCACTACTCTTCAACTCCCACGCACCCAGTCTCCCTGCAGCCCCTTCCAGCCTTCTGCACCCTACTAAGCTCTTTGCTGAGTCACTCAAGCAGCTTTTGCTTCCACCAGAGACCCCGGACTGAGTCACTCCTGCCCATATTTTCTTGTCTCCCGGTCTCTTCAGGTCTCCAGCACCAAGCATTTGCAGGGGTGGCATGGGGTAGGGGAGGGTATTGGTGACACGGCTGGTCTGGCAGCTAGTAAAATCACTGAAAGAAGCCCTCAAAGTGCTTAAACTACTCAGCTGCTGATGGAAAGAAAGGTAGGTGGTCGAACCTACCAGCCGCTCGGAGGGAGAAGGAAGGATGTGGCTGAGTACTTCCATAAATAGTACAGCTTGGAAACCCTATGGAGTAGTTCTATAGAGCTGCTATGAGTCAGAACTGACCCGATGGCAATAGATTTGATTTTGAGGGGGTTAGAATTGCTGAGGAGCCCCTGGGTGGTGCAAGTGGTTAATGTGCTCACATGTGAACCAAAAGGTTGGCAGTTCAAGTCCACCCAGAAGTAACTTGGATGAAAGGTCTGGCAATTTGCTTTCAAAAACTCAGCCACTGAAAACCCTACAGAGTACAGTTCTAGTCGGACACACGGACTCATCTTGAATAGGATTCAACTTAACAGCAACTGGTTACTTGCGAAGAATCATTGATGGTATGTATCACCCAGGAGCTCAGATCCTTTGGGATTCTGACCACAGGGCCAACTTCCTGAAAGAAACTGAGGCAGGGCTAGACTGAGGAGTAGGTCCACGTAACAGAGGAACTTGGTTTGATCTTTCTGTCCTGCTGTCTTCCTCTGGGCCTGGCTTGGGCCTAGGACACAGCCCAGGAATAAAGGTGCAGGCCTGCAGCATTGGCCTGGCGGGAACACAAAGCAGAAGCAAGGAGCCCGAGCTCCAGAAGGGATTCCCCGAGCCCAGCACACACCGGCTGAACAACTTGAAGCCATGGCTGGGACAGGTGAGACCACGGGCCTTTGACTTTTCTATGTGGCCTTGACGTGGAAGGAAATAACACAGGTTCTCTGGAGAGATTGTGGTGATTAATGCCTTCAGTCACTCACTCTTTCAGCCAATATCACAGCCTGCGATGAGCCTGTCATGTTCTAGGTGCCAGACTTCCAGCAGAAACAAGACATTCCAAGTCTCTGTTGTGAGGGAGTTTAATTCTAGTAGGGGAGAGAGCAGAACACGAACAAGGAAATAAATGCAACATCAGGAAGCAGAATGGAGTCAGTAAAGAAAGAGAAGAAGGAGGAAGGAGACGGAAGATGGACAAGAAGAAGACAGGGAAGTAGAGCTGGGAAAAGAAATACGCAGGTGGTGTGTTGGGTCTGGCTCAACATTCAGTGCAAGCTCTCTGAGCAGCCACATCAGCATGGGGCTGACACACAAGGGCAGGGCCATGGAGACAGCTGACCTCAGAGCACCCTCCAGGTAGAGGAAACTGCAGGTGCAAAGGTCCTGGGGTGGGAGCCTCTGTGATCGGGGAGAAACAGTGAATAAAGAGAGACAGGTGGGCAGCACGTGGGGTCTTGTTGAGAGTACGAGGCTCTGGATTTTACCCTAGCAGAAATGAAAGTGAAGAGGGAAAAGTTTTAAGCAAAGGTGGAAAAGGATAGGTGGTGATGATATGGTCTAACTTACATTGTAATAGGATCCCTCAGCTGCTGGGTGGAAAAGCTGTAAGTGCTGTGGAGGATGAAGATGGGACTAACATGTAGTGACTCCCTCCCCACTCCCATCAAGGACAGGGAAGAGTTTCTTGCCCAAATACAATGGCTACCATTTAATGTGGACATGTTACGTGCCAAGCTTTGAGCCAAACTTTTTACCTGAATTATCTCATTTAACCCCCACAGCAACCCCTTGGTGTTATTATGTCTCCATCTCACTGGATGAGTAAACTGAGACCTAGAGTCATCAATTCACTTGCTCAAGGTCACATAGTAGGTGCAGAGTGTAGGTCTGGCATCTGTGGTGAGGGGCTGAACTATATAGTGTCACAGGGTCTCTGGTAGTTGTAACACAAAGCTCAAAGGTGAGTGCTCTGAGGAAGAGGAAGACAGGAGTTCCTGAGTTCAGAGTGGGGAGGGTTCACTACTGGTTGCTTGGGGACTCAGGAAAAGCTGTGTGGCCCAAGCAGCCTTTCACATCTGCAGAGCTTCCCAGCTCCCAGAGGGAGTAAGCTCCAGTGCTCACAGTGGTACCTGCTAAACGACACCCTCTTTAATGGTTGCTTTGACCTCCCTGTATCATTTACTCACTTCTGACCAGCGTTTCCTGAAATCGCCTCCCAAATATACTTCTTGAACTAGAGTCCTTTTCTTAGGGCCACTTTCTGGGGAAACCTAAAACGATGTGCTGAAGTCCTAACCCCTGAAACCCACGCATGTGACCTTGTTTGGAAAAACACGATGTTTGAATAAGTCATAAGTTAACATGAAGTCACAGCAGAGTAGGACGGGCCTTGGGTCTGCATGACAAAACCTGGTGGCGGAGTGGTTAAGTGCCAAAGCTGTTAACCAAAAGGCTGGAAGTTCGAATCTACCAGGCACTCTTTGGAAACAATGGGGTAGTTCTATTCTGTCTTACAGGTCACTGCGAGTCAGAACCGACAAGCCAGCAGTGGTTTTTCTTTCTGTTTTGGTGTCCTTACAAAAAGAGGAGAAGAGACACAGACACACAGCGGAGACAGAGGCAGAGATTGGAGTCACGCTGCCACAAGCCAAGGAACACTGGGAACTGCCATAAGCTGGGAGAGATGAGAAAGGATCTTCCCTTAGAGTCTGTAGAGAGAACATGGCCCCCCTGACACCTTGATGTTGGACTTCTAGGCTCAAGAACTGTGAAAGAACAAATTTCCATTGTTCTAAGCCACGCAGTTTCTGGTACTCAGTGCCTGCAGCTCCAGGAAACTAACACCACGGCTTGAACAACTTAGTTCATCTGCCTGTGCCCTCAGTTTCATCTATAAAATGGGAACGATGGTAGTAATTTTCTCCAAGAGTAGTTAGGATGAGTCATTGAGTTCATAAACACAAAGGATTTGGTGTCTTGCACGTAGTAAGTTCTCAGCGTATGCCTGCCAACAATCTTGCAGAGCAGATGAGTCGATGGGAGAAAAGAGGCTGGTGGCTGTGAGAAGGGAGAGGAGAATAGAGGCAAGAGTGTTGGCAGCTGTGCAGGAAGAGAAGAAATCAAGGACATGGCCAAGTTTGGGGCCTAGAGAGCTGAGGAGTAGAGTGCCATTTACAGCAGCCAGAAGGCAGGAGGAGGAGCTAGGTTTGGAGAAAGAGGGTGAATTCAATTTTAGAAGTCAGAATGTTTTCAGGTGCTAGACAGTAGTGTGTAGACATCTAGCAGGAAGCTGTGGCAGCGAAGCTCAGCTGGAGAGAGGGAAAGATGGGCAGCCTTCTGGGTTTGGGAGTTACCTGGAGGCAAATAAGTGCTGCTGCTAGGAGAATGGGTGGAGTGGATCAAACAGGCAACAGCGAGGGGAAGACTGGTGAGAGTGGGTCCTCTGGGGAGCTAGTCCATAGGTGAGGGGTGCAACAGGAGAACTCTTGCTGAAATTCTGAAGTTTTTGAGGCCAGAATGATAGGAAGCCTGTATCTTCGGTCTGGTTCCCTGGAAGCAGAGCTTGAGGCAGGGATTCAGTGCACGTGGTTGATTAGGACAGAAGGAGAGTGTGGGAGACCTACTTTAGTCTAACACCATGGGGAGCTCTGCAGAACAAATGACACCAGAGGGTTGGTCCCCCTTTTAGGTAAGCCTCGTGTCTGTCAGCCCTTGGCTTATATTATATTAAGGGCAGTTCTACAGATAAGGACATCTGTGAGTCATTGGCATTCGGTGGATGATGGTCAAGGAGCAAAGCAGTTTAGGTACAGCCAGCGAGCAGTCAGAAGAATGAGGTCTAAGAAGACGGTGAATGGGTGGGTCTAAGTCTGGTAAAGCTCAGGGCTCAGCAGAGAGACCAGTGTCTTGGAAGTCAGGAGCGCAAGCTTTCATTCCTCATGTGGCCATAAACCAGCTGGGAGATCTTATAAAAGTCCTTTCATCTCTCTGCGATTCAAATAATTTGCTTTCTTGGCTTCAGGTAAAGAGTTTGTAAAATAGATCACAAAAACAGGATGCCTAGAGTGCTGGGTTGGAAGGAGGCTGACACCGAGCAAAATCAGACAGTGTCGCGATTGATTATGTCTGTCACGGGTGTTACCAAGGGGAGACGTATCACTCTTGGTCCACAGAATGCTTCATATTCTGACATTTCATGATTCAATGACTCTGTAGTTGTAAAGATGGTGTGTGTGTGTGTGTGTGTATGTGTGTGTGTATTAAGGAAGGAAGAGTTGGAAAACTTAAGAAAAGTAGGTTAAGAAACTTGGGTCAGATCCATGAAGTGCTCCGAAATAGATGGAGAATAGAAGTTGCTTCAGTGCCCACAAAAATCAAATTTTAAGACGGTGTTTTTTCTCCAACACTGAATCACGAACTATCAGTGGATTGTGAAATAAACTTAGCTGACTAAAATCAATACTTCAAGAGCACACAAAGCAGAACAGGATAGAATGAAATGGAATGGAATATTTTAGATTCCATACCTGTAGTAAAGTTAAATGAGGTTTTATGAACATCTATATAGAGAGATGGGTATGATAATTTTTCCTTTTACTGTGCTTCACATGAAAGTTTACATAACAAACTAGCTTCTCATTAAACAGATAATATACATATTGTTTTATGACATTAGTTAACAACCACATGACATGTCAACATCCTCCCTTCTTGACCTGGGGTTCCCTATTACCACCTTTGCTATCCCCTTCTGTCTTCTAGTCCTTGCCCCTGGGCTGGTGTGCCCCTTTAGTTTCATTTTGTTTTATGGACTTGTCTAATTTTTGGATGAAGGGTAAACTTCAAGAGTGACTTTATTATGAGATAAAAGTGTATCTGGGGGTCATACTCTTGAAGTTTCTCCAGGCTCTGTCAGGCCAGCAAGTCTCATCTTCTGCTGTGACTTAGAATTTTGGTCTAAGTTGTTCTCCAGTTCTGTTTGGGACCTTCTACTGTGATTCCTGTCTGAGCCATCAGTGATGGTAGCTGGGCACCACCTACTTGGACTGGACGCAGTCTGGTAGAGGCTGTGGTAGTTGTGGTCCATTAGCCTTTGGACTAACCTTTCACTCGTGTCTTTAGTTCTCTTTGTTCCCTCTTGCTCCTGAAGGAGGAAGTCTAGTAGTGTATCTTGGATGGTCACTCACAGGCTTTTAAGACACCAGACACTACTCACCAAAGTAGAGTCTAGAACATTTTCTTTATAAACTGTTATTCCAATTGAGCTAGATGTTCCCTGAGACCGTGGTCCTCACAGTCCTCAGGAATTTAGTCCCTCTGGAGTCTGGACATGTCTATGGAACTTCTCATGATAGACTTTTAATTGTGGAACATTTTCCGAGAATTCAGAGAAATTGTGGGAATAAAATGATGAAATAATAAGGTTTACACAGGACATATCTATCTATCTATCACCCTGGTGTTAATTGTATAGCATCTCCTTTGACCCACGGTGGGGATTTAGAAATATGTCCAAAACTTTTTTGACACTTCCTTTCAAAAATTCGACCTAGTTTTCTTGCCCTTGAGGACGGGCTTAGTGACTTGCTTCTCAATAGACTATAGTGGAAGTGACAATGTGTCCCTTTCAGGACTATGCCATGAAAAGCCTTGTGGCCTCCTCCTTGTTCTTTTTCTTGGAACATCACACTGAGAAAGCCTACTGCCACATCATGAGGAAACGTGAGCAGAAGATGCACCCATGGTGACAAACTAGGGCCTCTCGCCAGTCACCGTATAAGCTATCCCAGAAGTAGATCCCCCAGCCCCAGTTAATCCTTCAGATAACAGCAGCCCTGGTCAATATCTTGTTTGCAACTTCATGAAACCCTAATCCAGAACTTCCTAGCAGTGCCACTCCCAAACTCCTGACCCATGGAAACTGCGAAATGGTGTTTGTTGCTTTAAGCCAGTAATTTTTGGGTAACTAGTTACACAGCAATAGGTAATTAATACATTCTCAAAGGTGTCCTCTTTTGTTTGAAGAGTTACACAGTCATTCTATATAAAAGAAACTATATAGAATAGATACTGTGGGTCACCCAAGAATCATGGAGAAGGAGAAAACTACAAGAAGACTGGAGATGGGTAAAATTGCCTTGGTTTTCCAAAAAGAAGGCAAGAATAGAAGAGTAGGTTTTTGATCATGACAGAAACATCCCAGACCAGCTGAATAGAGAGCAAGTCTAGAAGAACCTGGTCCAAGGGCCAACCTAGGTTCACCAAAGTCAAGTTTCCCTTAATTAAATGTTTCTCTCCTTTTTCTTAGGATGATTGGATTAGAAGACTAGAGAATACAAGGTAGGTTCACGGTGATTTCAACCCCACCTAATGAATTCACCAGAAGGAAAGTGGATGAGGAGAGGCAATTTCTAGCAAAAAACATTACTATCACTGCAACCTGCCCGAAAATTTCATCAAATACTTGGGCAAAGACACAAAGATGTATTCATCCAAACCTCGAAAGCTTGAGTTATTTTGATAGAACCGATTTGTGAGGGCTGGGCCAAAATCAACATGAAGAAATTTAACGGTAATCAATGTAAAGCCAGGTACTTTCAGATCAAAAAAATCAATGACCCGAGAAACAAGCCTTAGGTAGGTGGTTGGGGCTGGCTTGGCAGAATTCCACCTGGAATGATCTGGTCATTTCTATCTGACATCAAGGTCAATCAATATCAGCACTCACAACGTGATGTGGCTGCTAAATAGTAGTCCCACATGTTGGCTCCTTTAATGGAGTGCCTCAGGGCTGCCTGCCCATCTGTTCTATGCCCTGGTCATCTTAATCTGGAGAATGGGTGCAAAGCTGATCTCCATGCTCTATAGACACAGAGTGTCAAGGGAGGACCCAGCATGGAACAGCAATGCCTAGTATCCTCATGTACGGAATGATGAAAAGAATCTCAGAGGAACCAACCTGGAGATAGGAGAGAAGGCTGAGCAGGGGCAGTGTGGTCAGCTTGGAATGGTAGGGATCAACCTGGGGACGGGAGAGACTAGGTAGAAGTAATACGGTGGTTGATTTGGACTCACTGGTAGGAGACGTGTTCTGACGGGGTTGTATGTAGGTAGTGGGGCTGTTTTTCACAGTAGTGGGTGTCCTGTCTCTGGGGGTAAGTAAGCACAGGTCAGCTACAGCAAAGTTTCTAGTCTCAAACAGGAGATTGAGCTATAGGACCAAAGAGATTCTTGCCTCTTTGGTTAAGATACTGCCTCTTGTTTCCACAGGGACTTCCTTCATGTTAAGGGACAGTTTTTAGTGGAGCAACAGGAAAGATCAGCAGAAGACAGGCCTGGGTACATCCTATAGGCCTATTGTGGCCACTCGGCACGGCAGACAACATCCTTTCCTCCCAGCATTGTACAGGCCAGTTAGCATGAGGAAGAGAGAGACTGGATAGCCAGACAGCTGGGCTACCCACAGAATCAAATGTCATCTCCACAAGCCTCCACAGAGCCACAGGAAGCATACACACTATGTGCCTGTACACACACACACACACACACATACGCTCAAACATCAGCCTTCACACAAATGCTTAGACACTCATGTTCATACACAATCACATGTGTTCCTACCCAGTATCTCTGTCTACACACTGACCCACCATCATCTATGCACACATGCACAGGCGTGCTCCCAACAACTCCCACATCACACATGCACACACCCGCTCTGTATCCAAGCACAATTTTAGGTAGAGTTCTCAGCAAAGTCATGGTGTCAACAGGACCATGTTCTCTCCAAAAGCTCTAGGAGAAGATCTTTCTTTGTGTTTCTCAGCTTTTGGTAGCTTCAAACATTCCTTGGCACATAGTTGTGCCATCATATGAGTGTCTTTCCTCTCTATCTGTCTTTCTGCATCTGGAAGGACCTCACTGAGACTGGATTAGGACTCACTCTACTCTATTATGACCACATGTTGACTGATACTATCATCAAAACTATTTCCAAACCAGGTCACGTCCACAGGACCAGGGCTTAGGAATTCAGCACATGAAATTTGGAGGACACAATTCAGTCCAAACAGTATATGTGAGTAGGGTCGCTCCTTGCAGCCAAAGGCCATTCCCACAGGGACTCACTGGAGAGCCATCAGCAGTCAACACTCCAGCTAGTTGGGAGAGTAAGCATTGTGGTCCTGACAGGGAGGATTTCAGCAACACACCACAGCATCCACCACACACCCACATGGACACGTACTTGCACACAGAAGCTTGTGTGTGTGCGAAGAATCTTCCTTCCCACCCTCATGCATGACTGTTCTTGAGACAAGCCCTCCCATGAGGTGAGGAGGTAAAGAGAGAGGCCTGGAAGGGGAGGCCACTACCCCGACCCATGATAGAAGGGAGCAAGAATGCTCCTTGATGAGCCAGCCCAGCACACAATCCAAGGAGAAATCCGACATGACCAGGAAGAATGTGAGTACCTCCTCTCATTGACTCATCTGGATTCTTCCAGATGGGATGTACAGTTTAGCTGTACATCTTTGACTGAGGGAAACCTCAGACCTCTGAGTACCCAACTACAGGCACCATGTTTTAAGTTCTCTAAATGCTCCCATGAAAAGGTCCTCTCCTTACAGGCTGAGTATCACAGCACGGCACCACCTCTCCAAAAGAATCTCTATAAACTTTCCTCTCTACACTCCCTTTTTATTTCCTTGTCCTGGTTAAGGAGCCCAAGAATCATGAAACTAATTCCTAGTAATGTCCTTTGTAAAATGTGCACATGGCAAAGGGCCTCATTCTCTTTGGTGTCTAACAGCCACAGTCTTGGTGCCTCCCAGGCTAGTGCTCAGTCAAAACTTGTATTTGCTTCCCACAACAGCACTGCAGTTGAGAGCCTATCCCCCAACCCAGACTATCTGGGTTCTAATACTAGCTTTGCCCTCGTTGTAGGACAAGTTATATATCCTCTCTGTGCCTCACTGGTGGTGTAATGTTTAACTGCAATGTCTGCTAACTAAAAGTTTGGCAGTTCGAATCCACCAGGTACTCCTTAGAAACTCTAGGCAGTTCTACTCTGTCCTGTAGGATGGCTATGAGTCAGATTCAAGTTGATGGCAGCAGGTTTGGTTTGGTGCCTCACTAGCCTCATCTGCAAAATGGGGTAATAAACTCACAGGCTCGCTGTGACCATTAGGTACTTCCTCTTTACAGTAATGCAGGTAGACCTTCTGGCATAGAGTTGGTGTCCAGTAAGCCTTATTCTTTGGTTTTCTTCTAGCACCTTCTTCATTGTGCTAAGTATAGCTCACAGTCCCCCTTCCCAGCCCTCCTTGCTCTTCTCACCCCTAACCCTGAGCTCTGCTCAGCTCCAAGGATGGATGTGCTCAACTGGTCTTATGACCATGGCCTTGATAGTATGTATCTGACAAATGGCTCTACTGAACGATCTCAGGCCCGCAGCTGCAGCCCTGCCTCAGGGTGGAAACAGCCACAAGGAAGGCTAGAAGCTCACAGTCTGGCCAGGGCTAAGGACGCACGGATCCTGCTCTGTCCTCACATCCACCACACTGGGCACTGGGCAGTGCACTCCTTGCCCCGCTGAAGCAGCTCCTGGGAATGGTGGTGGGAATGGAAATCCAAAAGAGTCCTTGGAAATCTGCCTCTCACTTTTGTTTTCACAAATCAGTATGCTGAGGCCCAGAGTGGTACAGTGGCTTGCTCAGAGGCACACAGCTGGTAAAAGGTAGCTATGAGAGTCTAACCTGGCCTCCTGACTTCCCCACCAATGCTCTGCCCACTGGCACACCCTGCCTCAGTCCCCATCACCTTAGCTAGGTGCTCTCTCCTCTTTGAAAATTTGATTTGCTGGTGATGTTTCATTGTTCTTTACCCTCCTCTTCAGTTCTGAAATCTCCAGAGTGGAAGCCATTTCCTGTGGCACCAGATTACAGGAGGTCAAGTCTTGGATCCTCCACTTACTTGCTCTATGACTTCGAACAAAATTTCTCCCAGCCTCAGTTTTCTCATCTGTAAAATAGGGACGATTTGCATTGTTTCTGTGTGATAGGGTTGATATGAGTTTAAATGAGATGGGGCCAGCAATGTGTTTCCTAGTGCTGGCAAAGAGTCTTCTGAAGGTTAGTCATTATTATTACTACTTAGGGTCCTTGAGGCTTCCTTAGGTGGCTGTGTAGTTTGTGGAGTCCAGCCTGACTCACTCTGTAAGCTGCCTACCCTGGCAGCAGCAGCTGCCTGGGAGAAATGCCGTTTTCTAATTCATCTACCCACAGAGAGGATCTTTTCCCAGCTAACACGTAGGTTTCATATGGGGGAACTGTGGCCCTGTGTGCCCTGCTGGTTCCTTATCCCACAGGGTAGGAGGCATCTGCTCCTCTAGCTCTGATTTGAGGAGTACCCGGCAGGATTCAAGTGGGGTCCTATGGTCATTTTTGATGTTCCAGAAGTCCCCTTTTAAGTGAAACCTCCTCAGGAACAATGACAGCCTAAAAGAGTACCACCTTATCATCATCGCTGTTATTTTAAGCCTTGAGTAGATTAGCCTGCATTCGACTGAGTTCAGGAGAAGTCCGGGGGTGGGGAGGCGGAAGGAGCCCCGAACCAGGAGGAGGGCACTACGTTGTGAAGGAGGGGGTGGCAAAAGCTCAGTTGCCTGCCATCAGGGTTGCGCCCAGGCCTTACTGCAGTAGAACGGACCCCCTCGACTGAGGTAGCCATGGCAGCAGCAACAGCAGCCGCAGCAAAATATTTCTGATTTACTGAGAAATCCCACTTCGAGGAGCAATATTAACGCCAGCAATAAACCTGCTCTCCCAGGAGCAACTCCATTTTAAGGGCAGTGAGGGACACATTCAAAGGAAATGAATCTCAGATGAGGGGGCTTCCGGCACAGCAAGGCTGCATAGAGAGATTACGGGACCTTTGAATGACGCCCAGGAGGTGACTGCCCCGCCACTGACACAATAGGTCGGCCTTGCATGTGCGCAGATTCAAATGACATCCAGATGTGGGCATCTCAGTCGTAGCCGAGGTCCCCGGGGAAGTAGACCCTGAGAGGAGGGTTTCTCTGCAAGTGGTTTATTGAGAAAGTGCTCCCGGGGGGATGCTGGTGAGGGAGCCGGGAAAACAGGAAGAGACGTGGAGGAAGCCACACAGGGCCTTGATCTCGGCAAACCCTGGTAGAGCCCCAGAGGGGACTGCAGCAGACCCTCCTGGGAAGGCTAGAGTGTAAGTTACACCTCAGTGTTTGTCTTGATGGAGGAAAGGATGCTGGGGCTTTTGCTCCCTGAGCAGTTAGTCACCAGTTAAGCACAGCCTCTCTCTCTCTCTCTCTCTCTCTCTCTCTCTCTCTCTCTCTCTCTCTCTCTCTCTCTCTCTGTGTGTGTGTGTGTGTGTGTGTGTGTGTGTGTGGCGCGCGCTCTCGCGCTCTCGCGTGCGTGCATGTGTGTGAATTCCCACGCTCTTCTGTACCCTGCGGGGCAGTGTTATTGTGTCCTATGGGGTTACTGTGAGTCAAAATCAACTCAACAGCAGTAGGTTGGGTTTGGTTTTGGGTTTCTGTACTTGGCAGGCAGGCAGCTTTGGCATGAGGATGGTCCTCTGCAAGCATCACAGGCACCGGCCATTGGAGGTGCACCCAGCATCCCCTCCAGCCTCGCTCTTCCAGCATAAGGACCCAGGCTGAGTGCCTACAGATGGGGCAAGGGGGGGATCTTCGATGTGTACCTGGTCCACACCTGAAGGCATCTTATCAACTGGAGTGAAAATTTTTCTAACATTTCAGGCCCAATGTCGCACCCCAACATTCCACTGCAGGCATCCCATTTGTCCCTTCCCTTCTTGTTCACAGCCCAAGATGAGGGGGCTGATGGAGGGGTGCACTGGCCCTGAGGCACCACCCACTCCAGGAGGGGGTGCTTCCTTTGCTTTCATTTTCAATGGCAGTTTTTGTAAATGTTATCGATTGAAGCTGGATTACTAATGTAAGTTTATCCCTCTTCTCAAGTGCCATGCGCATTAGAAAAAAGGTGATACAGCTGCCTTTCAGTTCTCTTGGGCCAGACACAACATTAGCTGCATTTTAAAATACCAGCCATCAGGGAGGCCAGCCTGGGCAGGAGCAGGATAAATGGAGCTGTCACAAGTGAGGGATTGTGCTTTATTTGCCCCAGAGCTGAATCTCCCCCAAATCTCCAACATTGGGAATACAGGAAGACTGCGATCGTCTCTAGCCCAGGACAGACTCCTCCTGCTTCTTCTTCCTTCTGGTGCTAGTGGCAGCCCCTCTCCAGGCCCCAGGAGGCCTGAAGGACCAGGCATGTCTAAGCTCCCCTGTCCCTACCATGGTACCCCTTTCCCTGAAGTAGGGGGGATTTTGCTTAGCCTGGGTCCCAAAGACCCTGAGACACAGGGGCCAGCGGAATGGCTCCCTTCAGACACCTGGCTGCACCAGGCCTGTCACTTAGTACCTCACTGGATTCTCTAGGACCTTGAGGGGTAGGGAGGACAGGGTTACCGTATTTCCATTCTAGAGAAAAAGAAAACTGAGGCTCAGGGAGAGCGAGTGATCTGTCCAAGGTCACACAGCACCTAAGCTGTGATGAACTGTGGGAAGCAGGTTGGGTTGACAACGAGGAAAACTTAGACTGAGTTTGCAAGTATCTGGACCAGAGTTCTAAATCTCTGTGACAATCCTGCAGAGACACACTGGCTACTGGTAAAAATATCAAGTTAGTATTTGCTTTCATGCCATCCTTCTTACTTACATCAGGTCCTTTGGGCACAAAAAATACTGGCCACCATTTAATGAGGGTTGCTTTGTGCCGGAAACCTAATCATAATCATGCTGTGATGTGGATGTCCTTGTTCTCATTTTATTGATGAGCAAACTGAGGCTTAGACTACTGAGGAAGCTGGCTAAAACCAGCTAACAGGTTAGTAGAGCCGAGGTTTGCACCCGTGTCTGCTGGACTCCATAGTTGATTGCCTCAACCATGTTCACATTCCTCCTCAGAGGGTCTTGAGGGTCAGCGAAAGAGAGGAGCCTGGGGTGGTGAGTTGCATTTTCCAGAGCCTGCTCAGGCTCATGGCTTAGTTAGTTTGCACAGCTCACCTGTGAGAAAGGGGACTGTGCTCTGTTTTTCAGAGGTGTCGAGTGGGCAGCCCTGGAGGTTCACTGGTGATGAAGTCAGCTACTAACCAAAAGGTCAGGAGTTTGAATCTACCAACTGCTCTTTGGAAACCTTATAGGGTGTTTCTACTGCCCCGTAGAGTTTCCAAGGAGCACCTGGCGGATTTCAACTGCTGACCATTTGGTTAGCAGATGTAACACTTAACTACTACACCACCAGGGTGGCTACAAGTCAGAATCAACTAGGCGGCAATGGGTTTAGAGAAGTTAACAGCCTTGTGTGGGGTCACATAGCCAACCTGTGTCTCACCCAGGACAGAGGTCTCCTCACAGAGCTGATGGTGGGAACAAAAAACCAACCCTTATTCCACCACGAATTATCTCCTATGCTTAAAACACACATGTCATCTTATTTTACCTTTTCCTCAAGTCTCACTGCTTCTTTCTCTTTTTGTTGGATGGAAATCAGTTTCACAATTTTTTTTAATTGTGCTTTAAGTGAAAGTTAACAGTTCAAATCAGTTTCTGATATGAAAACTTATACATGCATTGTTATGTTACCCTAGTTGCTCTCCCTGTGAGACAGCACATTCCTCTGCTCTAGCTGTATTTCCTGTGTCCATTCAACCAGCTCCTGTCCCCCCTCGCCTACTCATCTCGCCTCTGGACTGGAGCTGCCCATTGACTCTCATGCATGTACTTGAGCTAAGAAGCACATTCTTTGCCAGTATCATTTTACGTCTTATAGTCCAATCTAGTCTTTGTCTGAAGAGTTGACTTCAGAACAGCTTTAGTTTGGAGTTAACAGACAGTTGGGGCCAGGAGTGGAGGGGCTTATGTCACCTAGGGTCCCTCCAGTCTCGGACAATCATGTCTGATCTTTTTACTAGAATTGGAGTTCTGTACCCTATTTTTCTCCTGCTGCATTAGGATTTCTCCTGCTGCATTAGGATTTCTCTGCTGTGTTCTCTGTCAGGGCCCTTGTTGAGGGTAGCTGGGCACCATTTAGTTCTTCTGCTTTCAGGCTGATGGAGTTTCTGGTTTATGTGGTTCTTCTGTCTCTGGATTCATATTTTCCTTGTGTCTTTATTCTTCTTGGCACTAGGTGGGTTGGGGCCAATTGATGCATTTTAGGTGGCCACTTGCTAGCTTTTAAGAGCCCAGACACCACTTACCAAAGTGAAATGCAGAACATTTTCTTAATAAAGTTGTTATGCCAATCGACCGAGATGATCCACAAGTCTAATTTAGTAGTTGACAGTGACTTAGCGTCTCCTCATGCATTATTTCATTTGATCCTTACAACAGTCCCATGACAGAGGTAAAGATATTGACTCATTTTACAGATAATGAAACAGCCACTGACAGGTCAAGTGACCTGCTTAAAATCACACGGCTAGAACAGTACGGTTGAGGTTTTAATCCAGAAAGCCTGACCACCATTCTAGAATGTGTTCAACCCTTTATTCATTCAATAACTCATTGAGTGTACTGGTGACAGCTCCTTTCTAAATAAACATAGGTGACAGCTCCTTTCTACATACACACAGGTGACACGTGGGTGACAGACATCTCTACTTGTTCTCTTCTTTTTTTCCTCCCCCCTCCTCTACCATTTAACAATGAGGAGTGAATATATAAACTAAGTCTTGAACTCTCTCAGCTTTAAATCTATTGATCTCCTGGTTGGCTGGTGGCAGTGGTGGTGGTAAGGGGACACAAACACAGTAAACAAGCCCAATCAGTGTTTCCAAAGAGAGGACCAAGGTCTGCAGACAAGTCTGTCTGTCGTAGAAGGCTTTTTGAGGTGAAGTCTTTGGAGTCAAGTTCTGATAGACAAGAAAAATCTAACCAAGTAGGTGTCTGAGGGAAGAGTATTGCAAGGCCAAGGGAAAAGCAGGTGCAAAGACTCTGAGGTAGAAATAGTATGGTATGTTTCAGAAGCAGAATGATGATCAGAGTGGAAAAATCACACGAGAAATGGGGAGAGCAGTCCAGGATGAGGTGACTGAGAAGGCAGGTACTTGGTCAACGTGGGGCCTGTCTTGGTTTGAATTGTGTTCCCCCAAAAATCTGTGTAGCAGTTTGGCTGTGATTCCTGGTATTGTGTGATGTTCTTCTCATTATAAATCCTGCCTCTGTGATGTTAAAGACAGCGGATGGGCACCGGTTGTGTTGGTGGGGCAGGACCTAATGTGTGGGATTGTATCATGGCTTCTTGGGATATAAAAGAAAGGGAGACAAGCTGCGATTTGGGAACCTCGTGCCACTAAGAAAACAACACTAAGAGCAGACTGTGCCCTTTGGGCCTAAGGTTCCTGAGCCAGGATGTTATCATATTGAATTTGTACTCTCAGCCTACCAGACTGATAATTTCTCATACTGAGTTTGGATTTGTAGTTTACTGGACTGTGACAAAGTGAAATTTCTCTTTCGAAAGCCATTCACTTGTGATATTTCTGTTAAAGCAGTGCTAGATAACCAAAATCGGACCTTTGCCTGAGTCACTGTCGGGTGCCGATAACCATCCCATGCCTTTTCTGGCTGGCAGTACTGCTGTTGCTCAGGTACTCCTCCCCCTCTGCCCCACAACTCAGGGACTAATGTTGCTTAATCTAAGACAGAAGTTAGCTAACTTTCTGCAAAGTCAGATAGTGAATATGTGGGCTTCATAGGCCATGTGATCTCTGTCCTAGGACTCATCTCAGCCACCGTAGCATCATAGCAGTCCCAGACAACCAGTGAATAGATAACCATGGCTGTTTCAATAGGAGCCCTGGAGTCTGAATCCACCAGCTGCTCTTTGGAAATCCTTTGAGGCCATTCTACTGTGGTGTCTTGTAGTGTTGCTAGGAGTTGCAATCACATGACAGCAGCTGGTTTGGTTTTGGGATGTTCCAATAAGACAGTATTTATATGAGTTTTCAGACTTTGAGCTAGATTAGAGTGGAGGCAGTGGTGGCCAGTGGCAGAATACCCGCCTTCCATGTGGAAGACTGAGGTTCAATTCCTAGTCAATGCATCTCATACAAGCCTCTGCCCATTTGTCAGGGGAGGTGTATGTGTTGCTATGATGCTGAATACGTTTCGGCAAAGCTTCCAGACTAAGACTAGGAAGAAAGACCTGGTGCTTTAGTTAGCTAGTGTTGCTCTAACAGATATACCATAAGTGGATGGTTTTAACAAAGTTTAGTCTTACATAGTTATGTAAGTCACAAGTCCAAATTCAGAATGTTGCTCCAAGGAAGGCTTTCCCTCCCTGTCAGCTCTGGAGGAAGTTCTTTGTGTTGTCTCAGTCTTCACTGGGGGAACATCTTGGCACAGGAACCTTAAGTCTGAAGGATGCGACCACCTAGTGCTGCTTTCTTGGTGGTGTGAGGTTCCCAACCCTCTGCTTCCCATTCCTTTTATCCCTTGTAGAAAAAAAGGATAAAAGGTAGTCCAAGCCACACTCCAGAGAAACTCCGTTTACCGTGAAGCAGGGAGGCAACCTTAGGAAGGGATTTACAGTCCCACCTTAATTTAACATACAGCATAGGAAAATCACAAAACAGGGGGCAATCACACAATACTGGTAATCCCAACACAGCCAAATTTCTATACCTCTTTGGGGAGGGGGGACACAATTCAATCCATGACACCAGGTGGTCTACTTCTGAAAACTATTGTTGTTGTGGGATGCAACCAAATCAGTTCCAACTCATAGCAACACTACATACAACAGAACCAGACACTGCCCAGTCTTGTACCATCCTGACAACCATTATGCTTGAGCCCACAGTTGCAAACACTGTGTCAATCCATCTCATTGTGGGTCTTCTTCTCTTTCCTTGACCCTCTCTTGCAAGCATGATGACCTACTCCACGGACTTGTGCTTTCTAATAACACATCTTGAGTAAATGAGACAAAGTCTCACCGTTCTTGCTTCCAAGGAATATTCTGGCTGTACTTCTTCCAAAAGAGATTTGCTTTTTCTTCTGGCAGTCCGTGGTATATTCAGTATTCTTGACCAACACCGTGATTCAAAGATATCAACTCTTTTTCAGTCTTCCTTGTTCATTGTCCAGATTTAAGTACAGATGAGGTGATTGAAAACATCACAGACTTGGTGTTTGCAGCAACACCAGGTACACTTTAGTCCTTAAAATGTGACATCTTTGCTTTTTAACAGCTTAAAGACATCTTTTGTGGCAGATTTACCCAACACAATGTGTTGATTTCTCGACTGTTTCTTCCACAGGTGTTGACTGTGCATCTGAGTACAATGAAAGTCTCGACAAAGTCAACGCTTTCTCCATTTATCATGCTTTCGCTTACTGGTCCAGTTGTTAGAATTTTTGTTTTCTTGATGTTGAGGTGTAATTCATACTGAAGGATTTGATCTTCAGCAGATGCTTCAGATTCTCTTCATTTTTCAGCAGGTAAGGTTATGTCATCTGCATAATGCAAATGGTTAGTAAGTCTTCCTCCAACCCTGATACCCTGTTCTTCTTCATATAGTTCAGCTGACATATAGTCAATGAAAACTGTATGGATCACAATTGTCCAATCAACAATTGATCATGGGGATGGTAAGGGCAGGGTAGATTTTCATCTTCTGCGTCTTGTCATGAGTTGGGACAGAATAGACGGCAGCTAGCCACATCCAGATGAAGAAGAGGAGGCAGGGACTCTGATGCCAAAAGGAAAGTGGATACTCCCAAGAGCAAATCCTTGAGAAGGCACCCACCCATGCCCTCATCCCATATCTTTTCCCTCTATTCTCTGGTGTCCAAGCAGATGTTAGGGGCTTCAGTGCCTTCTCATTAGGAGTAATAGAGGCCACTCCATATCACACATGCTCAGCCATCCTGGAAGAAGAGCTGCTGAGTAAGTCATGGCCACAGGAGTGAGAGGGAGGGGCTGAGCTGGAGCCAGGGTCTGCAAAGATTTCTTAAGATCCAAATAAATAGAATGGTGGCTTGTATACTAATGTCAGGGCCGTCTTTGGGGAATGTACATCTTGCTTCATTTTACCCACCTTTGGTCTCTTCCGTTTCTCACAAATGACAGCAAATAAACAGAATGGAAAGAAGGAAGAAAGGAAGCAGGGAAAGGGAGAAGAAAGGAAGGAAGAAGAAAGAAAAGGGAAGAGAATCCTTGCTTGGCAGCTTCTCCAGTGAACGTTCTGTACATGACAGATGTTTATGGTTTTAGACAATGAAACGGATCATCACCTTCTATCTTAAGTTGAGGTCATTACCCCTCAATTCTGCAGAGATACATTCGAGGTTTAATATGTTGTTGTTTGCATATGAGATCATTTCAATTTCAGAGAACTGGAAATATTCCCCTCCATCTCTTCAGCAAACAGTGCCTTATTGCCTCCTATCTGAAGAAGAAGAGAAACGAAAAACAAAGCCAATATTACGTTATGCAACAACTCTTAAGTATAGGTAGGCAGGCCCTGGGTGAAAGGAAGTTTATACATATAGAGATCTTATTAGGAAAAACAGATCTGTTACCTTCAGCTGTAAATCGCTCAGCAGAGGAACTAACTGAAAGAATTCAACACAGTAGGATCACTCTCTTTGCTCCTTGGTATTATTCAGACACTCTGCCAGTGTGAGTGGATGCCAGGACAACTTTTTCACATGGTTTAGGGTAAGTGATTTGGTAGTGGCAGACCTCCAGTTGCTGATGCTTGATAAAATGTGGATTTTCAGGCCTTGCTACATGTAAATAGACTCTCCAAAAAACGGAGCCAGAGAATCAGTGGCTTGAATGCTTTTCCCCAGGCCAATGTGGGAATTTTGATGTATTACTATGTAAATGAATCTTCTCCTGTGTCTTTTCTATCACCAAGGCCATATTTTCCAATTACTGATCCTTCTTTGTTTCCAACTTTTATACCCCAGTCACAGTGTTTATCAATTGCAGATTGCAGAAGCTGGTAAAAATCTTCAGTTTCTTAGTCTTTTGCCTTAGTGGTTAGTGCATACATTTGAATAATAGTCATTTTAACTGGTCTTCCTTGTAGGTGTATGAATATTATCCTACCACTGACAGCATTGTACTTTAGTATAAATCTTGAAATGTTCTCTTTGACCGTGAATGGGACATCATTCCTCTCCAATTTGTTATTTCTAGCATAGAAGACCATATGATTGTCCAGTTCAACATGGCTAGTATCAGTCCATTTCAGCTCACTGATGCCTAAGATATCAATCTTCATGCATCCCATTTAATTTTTGATAATATCCAGTTTTCCTAGATTTGTACTTTGCACATTCCACATTTCATTTATTAGTAGATGCTTGCAGCTGTTTCTTCTAATTTTGAGTTGTGCCACATGAGTAAACAAAGGCCTCAAAAGCTTTATTCCATCTTCATCTTTCAGAAAAGTACATAGAACTAGAGATGATTTTGTGGACATCAATGGATCTTGGTTGAATGCAGAGAATGCCAGAAATATGTTTACTTGTGTTTTATTGACTTTGCAAAACATTACAAGTACAGAACATTTATTTGTCCTAATGAGGAACCTGTACGTAGATCAAGAGGCAGTGGTTTGAACAGAACAAGGTGATATTGCATGGTTTAAAGACAGGAAACGTGCACTTGAGGGTTGTATCCTTTTACCATACTTATTCAATCTGTAGGCTAAGCAATTAATCCAAGAAGTGGGACTGTATGAAGAAGAATGGGGCATCAGGGTTGGAGGAAAACTCCTTAATAACCTGCAAAATGCAGATGATACAAGCTTGCTTGCTGAAAGCATAAACGACTTGAAGCACTTATAATGAAGATCAAAGACTACAGCTTTCATTATAAATTACACCTCAACATAAAGAAATAAAAAATACTTACAACCAGACCAGTAAGCAGCATCATGATAAATGGAGAAACTATTGAAATTGTCAAGAATTTTGTTTTACTTGGATTCACAATCAATGCCCATGGAAGCAGCAGTCAAGAAATCAAATGATGTATTGCACTAGGCAAATCAGCGGCAAAAGATCTCTTTAAAATGTGGAAAAGCAAAGATGTCACTTTAAGAACTAAGGTAGGCCTGACCCAACCATGACATCTGCAATCACCTCATATACATGTGACAGCTGGACAGTGAATAAGGAAGACAAAAGGAAAAGTGATTCATTTGAGTTATGATGTGGAGAAGATTAAACATATCATGGATTTCCAAAAAATGCACAAATTTGTCTTGGAAGTACAGCCAGAATGCTCTTTAGAAGCACAAATGGTGAGACTACATCTCATGTCTTCAGACATGTTATCAGGAGTGACTAGTCAGCCCCTGGAGAAGAATGTCATGGTTGGTAAGGTAGAAGGCCAACAGAAAAGAGGAAGACCTTCAAAGAAAGGTGTTGTCTGCAACAATAGGCTGAAACATAGCAATGATTATGAGGAAGGTGGAGGACTGGATAGAGTTTTGTTCTGTTGGCACAGATTCGTAAGGGTCTGAACAGATGCAGTGACACCTATAACATGCAAACGATGTATAGAAGGGGCCAAGATGTTGATTCGTGCTCTGGGAGGTCAAAAGGAATCAAAGTTATAAGCAGAATCAATGAATATGCGAACATCTCAAAAAAGAAGAAATAAAGTAGAAGGTGAAAAAGAAAGTTCACCTTGAACCTAGAAACAGATAGAATTCCCAGAAAGGAAGCAGAGACTGACAGAAGCAATCATGTGAATGAAGGCGCTGTAGAGGAAAGATATGTGATCTTTCAGGCAGCCAAATGTGAAAGGAAACAATAAAAACAAAAGCAAGCAAGCAGGTGGGATAGTATTAATAATAAACAAAGTGGAATTAAAGACTAAATACACTAAGTAAGCCAAAGGGGGATGTCATAGAATGATACAGTGTGTATTTTACAAGATATTACAGTCATGAACACATATGTGCCAAACAACATAGCATCCAAATATGAGGGACAGAAAATATTAAAGACGGAAAGAGAATTACCAAATATATGATTTAAGTTGAAGATTTTCACACATTCTTTTAAGAATTGAATGGATCTGTTTGGAAACCCTGGTGGCATAGTGGTTGAGTGCTACAGCTGCTAACCAAAAGGTTGGCAATTCAGATCTAACAGGCACTCCTTGGAACTCCAATAGGGCAGTTTCACTCTATCCTACAGGGTTGCTATGAGTCAGAATTGACTTGATGGCAATGGGTTTGGTTTTGGTTTAGTAGTCTAAAAATATGTAAGAAATCAGAGCTATGGTGTTCTCTGCGACAGCCACTTGCCACATGTGGCTATTGAATATTTGAAATGTGCTTATATGAACTGAGATGTGTTATAAGAAGAAAATATAAGTGCCAGATTCCAAAGGCTCTGTACAAAAGTATAGAATGTACAACATCTCATTGGTATTTTTTATATTGATCATTTGCTGTAATGATAAAATTTTGGATATATTGGCTTAAATGATACGTGTTATCAAAATTAATTTCATCTGGTTTTTTTATGCTTTTTAATGTGGCCACTAATATAAAATAACAAGTGTCATTTGTATTATGTTTCTATTGGACAATGCTGACTTAGAGGAATTGTCATTAGCAAGACAGTGGAAAGCCACGTTGTTTTACAGTTCCTCCTCTTGGATTCTGAAACCTTCCATTACTCCACATACATCCTTGGAACCGCTGCCCTTCACTGAGGCTTTGTTAGTGGGAAGTTTGATGTATTATAAGGAGAAGCTATAGATCCTGACCTATTTTACCATAACCTACTGGAGGAATTTGGGTCTTACATTTGTTATTTATAAAATAAAAATAAATCTTACCCAGCAGAATGGTTGTGAGGATTTACATGCTCTTGCAAACACAAAATTAAAAATCAAGGAGAGATGAAGGAGGCTCTCAAATTTTGCGGCTTGTTCCTGTACCATTTCCATGTGGAGATACCTGTGAAAGCTCAGAACCAGAGCTCCTCAGCAACTGGAGCTGGAAGCTGCAAGAGTCTGGATGGCATGCACACCAAGAAAGCCAAACCTGCTGCCATTGACTCAATTCCGACTCACAGTGACACTATAGTTGAGGGTGGAACTGCCCCACAGGATTTCCAAGGGGTGGATGGTGAACTGCTGACCTTTTGGTTAGCAGCCACGTTCTTAACCACTGCACCACCAGGATCCCAGGAGGAGTGTGGCATGTCACAATTGAAGATTTCAGATCCTGGCCACTCTGTGGCCTTCAGCTTGGGCTCTAGTTGTGGGACCTCACATCCCGTTGAACTCAATAGTTTCTTCTTTTATTTAGATTTGTTAGATCTATATGACAGAACGCTGGTGGCACAGTAGTTAGAGAGTTTGGCTGTTAACCAAAAGGTCAGCAGTTAGAATCCACCAGCTGTTCCTTGAGGCAGTTCCACTCTATCTGATACAGGGCACTACAACTGCAGCTGCTCCAAGGGAGAAGGACTTATCATATATGATTGCTGATGCAAGTTTATAACAAATGTAAACTGGGAGGCTATGAGTGGGTATCTAGTACAGTTAAGGTTACCAACTCATCTCAATTTTTTGGTACTTCTCCAGTTTTAGCAGTGAAAATCCCATGTCCTAGGAAACTTCTCAATCCTGAGCAAATTGGAGTGCTTGGTAACCCTAAATAGAGTGGTCCTCAAACTTCGGTTTTATGGAGCTGCCCTTTTTGGAATGATCGTGGGATGTTTGTTAAGATAAAGATTCCTGGGCCCGACCTACTCAATCATAAGGAAGGTGGTCTGTAGATTGGAACCCCCAGATCCTCAGGTGACTCCGATACTCTAGCCAGGTTTCAGAACACAAATGAGACCAACTGTTTTGTTTTGAGGATGGGGAAACTGAGGTCCAGACAGGGCCATTTAAAGGGCCTTCCACACTGAGATTAGGGTGTCCTGCTCTCCACAATAACTGAAAAAAACAACAAAACAACAACAACGAAATAGCATTACGAAAACATTTGTAAAGCAAGGGTGAGAAAGTGAAAGTTCCAAGTTTCCTTCTTGAGGTCTATTTCCATCATTTTTTGTTGAAATATGCAAATTATTTTGTGGGTGTGCTCTTCTTTTGTGGGTGCCTGTCTTACTTCCCTAGTGCTGCCATAGCAGAAATACCCCAAATAGATGGCTTTAACAAAGAGAAGTTGAATCCCTCACTGTCGAGTAGGCTACAGATCCAAGTATAGGCTTGTAGTCCAGGGAAAGGCTTCCTCTCTATGTCAGCTCTAAGGGACAAGTCCTTGTCATCAGACTTCCCTGGTCTAGGAGCTTCTCCGTGCAGGGACTCTGGGTCCAGAGGATGCAGTCTGCTCCTGGTGCTGCCTCCATGGTGGTGTGAGGTCCTCCCATTCCGCTCGCTTTGCTTTCCCTTTATCTCTTGTAAGATAAAGGTGCTGTGGGCCGTACCCCAGGGAAACTCCCTATACATTGGATCAGGGATGTGACTTCAATAACGGTGTTATATCCCACCCTAACCCTCTTTAACATAGTCCAGTCTTGCCTTACTAACCACAGGCAGAGATTAGGATTTATAACACATAGGAAAACTGTATCAATCACAAAATCAAGAGCAACCACACAATACTGAGAATCATGGCCTAAACAAGTTGACACATATTTTGGGGGACACGATTTAATCTGTAACAGTACTTGAAGCCCTGACCTGGTCTGTCTGCTGGGTAACTCATGTGAGGGCTGTGATGTTGAGGTGGACAGCCTGGATTCCGGACCCTTCCACCGAGGGAGATTTCCACAGCTACAGCTGACTGGGGAGTTCTGGTTTCTTCTCCAGGACCTGGGAAGAGGAGGGTCTTCCCAGGCTACCCATGCTTTCCAGATCATTAGGGCCACATGTAGAACCTCAGGGCAGAGAGCAGTGAAAGGAGCGCTCCTGGCACACTGCGTGAACAGGGGCTGGCAGTAGGAAGGGTGGAGGACCCAGGTTCTACCAAAGTCTCCACCACAGCAGGATATCATAGGATAAAACTGTAGGCCCTCTGGTTACCGATTCCCCAGGGAGTGCAAATGGATTGTGCTCAACTACTAACCAGAAGGGTGGTTGTTCGAATCTACCCCGTGGTACTGCAGAAGAAGGGCCTGGCAATCTAACATTTCAGCCACTGAAAACCTCCTGGAGTACAGTTTTACTCCGAAACAGGAAACCCTGGTGGTGTAGTGAGTAAGTGCTACATCTGCTAACCAACAGTTTGGCAGTTCAAATCCACCACGTGCTCCTTGGAAACTCGATGGGACAGTTCTACTCTTTCTTACAGGTCGCTATGAGTCGGAATTAACTTGATGGCAGTGGTTTGGTTGTTGGAAACACGAGGGCACCGTGAATTAGAACTGACTCCACTCCAACGAGTTTTTTAGTTTTGGTGACCAATTCAGTGAAAAGGAATCATCTTTTATAATACACAGATCATTTGTTGCATATCTATTTGCTAATCAGTCAATTGTAGGTGATATGTTTCCATCACGCTATTAATTGCCAGATTTTTCTTTTCTAGGAAGAGAAACAATATGAGTGTGTGGAAACAGTTCCATCTCTAGGGCTGGACAGTCAAGGTCCAAAGTCCTGCTTTGCTACTGTTTAACAAGTCACTTAACCCCTCTGAGCCTCAGTATTCTCCTCCCTGAAGTGGGGTAAGAGCATCAATCCTGTGGTACCGTAGGGATGTATGTAAACATGCCAGTCCCCCCAGCTGTGCGCCACAAAACTGATTAGTGTGTGATTGTGATAATGTACGTGAAGTTCTTGATTTGTATTAAGGGCTCAGTAGGCATCTTTGAGACAAACTTCTCTCCCCAGTGACCATGAGTCCCCAGTGGAAAGGGTTTAAGTGAAGAAAAATAAAAACTTGTTCCAGAGAGAGAAACAAACGGAAAAGCAAAGACATCCAGGCAGTTGGCATTTCCTGGCTGCGAGGCCTGCCCCAGTTTATTTTGGCAGCTGCCTCTGCCATCGGTGATAGAGAGAGAAAGAAAACAGAAATGGCAGTAAAACAAATGCATCAACCAAGGATGGGCATCTGTTTGGTTCCAGCTTCCAAAGGAGAACCCAGCTGTTCGGTGATTGAGATGCAACATGTCTCTGGACTCTGGTCCAGCCTTTTCTAGCCTGCCTTCAGCATGGAAGGATGTTTCCAGAATAACTAGACTAGAAAGAGGACAGGTCACTTTGCTAAATTCAGTCCATAGGCTCACCCCACAGGGCAACTGCTTCAGTAACTTACAGTGGAACAGGCTACCCCAAAACCCAGTGACTTAAAACAGTGGCAGTCATTTGTTTGCTCATGATTCTCCAATCCTCTGGGCAGAGGTCAACTGGGTGACTTGTTTCTGTTCTGCACGGAGTCATCTGGAGTCACTTTTTTTTTTAACTTGTCTTCAAAGAATTATACTGCAGTAAACCTTTAGACAGCACAAAACAAAGTTAAGGAATCTGACACTGCATTTCATAGTAAAAGCTTAGCAAAAGAAATGATCACAGAACGTTGAATTCTTTGTAGAAGATTTAATAAAAGATGTGAGATATACAATGTAACATTATGGAAATTATGCAGTAGAAAGAATTAGGAGTTCAGACATCTAGTCCGGGATTTGCCATTAATAAGCATTTGACACATTCATTTACTTAATCATCACAGCAACCTGTGAGGATGATACTGTTGTTTTTCCTGTTTTGAAAAGAGGAAACTAAGATCCAGAGAGTCTTCGCAACATGCCTAGGTACACAGCTGGTTACTGGCAGTGGGGTTTACACTCAGGCGGTCTTGGCTGTACAACCTGTCCCCTTAACCACCAGGCTGTACAGCCTGGAAGGGCTCATTGCTGTTCACCCAACTTGGGATTTACAACACGACTCTAAGCTTGTAGAGTCAAATAAAAAGAACACTTAATTCTCATAGAGCATAACTTGCTAATGCCTTTCCTTTAATGACCTTCACCACAACAGACTTATGGGTGGGAATATTATTACAATAGTCTTCTGTTGTTGTTATCATTATTTCTGTCTTATTATCATTCCATCTTGAAGTTGAGGGAATGATAGGGGTTGGAGTTTCAGCGGTAGGATTCTCCCCTCCTAGGAGGGAGATCCAGGTTCAACTCCCAGCCAATGCACTTCATTGGTCGACCTCACTCGTCTGTTAGTGGAAGCTTGCACGTTGCTGTGGCGCTAAACAGGTCTTAGGGGAGCTTCCAGACTAAGATGGACCAGGAAGAAGGCCTGGTGACCTACTCTTGAAACCCAGCTGGTGAAATCTTACGGGTCTCTGAACCACAGCCAATCATGGAGATGGCACAGGACCATGCAGCGTTTCACTCGGTTGTGTATGAAGTTGCCTCAAACTGGGGCTGGAATGGCAGTTAACAACATAGACAGCAGCTAATAACAGTAACAACACAGATGAGGAAACTCAGATAGAGTTAAAGCAAAGACTTCTTCTAAGGTGACACAGGGGAATGGGTGGTGGAGGTGAGATTGAATTTAGGCGCAGACCACTCTCCACCGTTATGCTGTTTAACACAAGTCAAGGACGCGTGCAGATGTGTTGGATATTTGAAAATGCTCACAGGTAGTCCTGGAATGTCACGTGTTCTTTGAGCAACAAAGCTTCAGTCTGCTGCACTCACGCAGTGCCATTGCGTGGGCCTCACAGCCCTTGCCAGAGCACCACGAGGGCGTGGCTGCTTCCCCAGCCCCTAGTCCCTGACCCCTTAGTATCTTGGGTCCTCTGCCCTAATCCAATATGCTCCCTGGGTGGGACTGATCTGTCTTTGTTGATGGGCCTCCTGTAGTTCTGTGGATAGAATCCAGGGGGTTCCAAGAACTTGGAAGGGAAAAATTGCATCTCTGTGTTTGCTAATCTTCACTGAAATTGGGCACTTTCTATAGTTGTACATTTGTTACCAATAAAAATAAAAGACAAATTCCCATAGTGTTACAGTAGCTGCAAATGCTTTGATATACCACTTATGCTGAGCACCACTTTGAAATTAGGATGCTTATTAGACCTGTCACTAGATCTTATTATTTAATGTGTTAATAAAGAAACAGATATACTGCTAAATTATAAATTTGTGGTTTTAATATTTTGATACAATTTTAATGTAGTTGGTGCACTTCATAAACCTCTGTATTTTTTTTTTTTTGGCATGCATTGAAAAGTAGTACTCTAAGGGGAAATCCATAAGCTTCACCAGATATCCAAGAGTCCTTGGCTCAGGAAATACTCATAGCAACTCCATGAAGTAAGAATCTATTATTATCTATTACGTTGTTGTTAGGTGCCATCGAGTCAACTCTGACTCAGAATGACCCCATATACAGCAGAATGGAACACGGCTTGGTCAGGAGCCATCCTTACAATTATTATGCTAAAGCCCATTATTGCAGACACTGTGTCTGTACAGAGGGTCTTCCTCTTTTTTCACTGATCCTCTTTACCAAGCAAGCTGTCCTTCTCCAGGGTCTGATTCCTCCTGGTAATTTGTTCAAAGCCTGTGAGACATAGCCTTGCCTTCCTTGCTTCTAACAGGTATTCTGGCTATACGCCTTCCAAGGCTGATTACTTTGTTCTTTTGGCAATCGGTAATGTATTCAACAGTCTTCTCCAACATCACAACTCAAAGGTATCATTTATTCTTTGGTCTTCCTCATCCATTGCCCAGTTTTATAAGTCCATAGAAAATATTGTGGCTTGGGTCACACACATCTTAGTCTTCAAGGTGACTGCTTTAGCATTTTAACGAGATTCCTTGCAGTGCAAAGTGCCTTTTGAATTCTTGACAGCTGCTTCCATGGTGTTGATTGTGGATCTAAGTAAAATAAAGTCTTTGAAAACCTCATTCTTTTCTTCATTCATCATGATGGTACTTATTGGTCCAGTTGCGAGAATTTATGTTGAGGTATAATCCATACTGAAGACTGTGGTCTTTGATATTCATCAGTGAGTGTTTCAAGACTTGTTCACTTTCAGCAAGCAAGATTGTATCATCTGCATAATGCAAGGTGTTAATGAGTCTTCCTCCACTCGTGATGCTCAGTTCTTCTTCATATAGACTAATTTCTCAGATTATTTCTTCAGCAAACAGACCGAATAGGCACAGTTAAAGATACCACCCTGACACACACCTGTTCTTACTTTAAACCATGCATTGTCCCCTTGTTCTGTTGGAACAACTGCCTCTTGATCCATGTGCTGATTCCTCATGAGCACAATGCAATGTTCTGAAATTCCCATTCTCTGCAATGTTATCCATCATTTATTATGATTCACATAGTCGAATGACTTAGCATAGTCAATAAAACACAAGGAAACGTCTTTCTGGTATTCTCTGTGTTCAGCCAGGATCCATCTTACATCAGCAATGATATACCTTATTTGATGTCCTCTTCTAATTCCACCTTGAATTCATGGCAGTTGCTGATTGATACACTGCTACAGCCACTTTTGAATGACCTTCATCAAAATTATGTCTTATGTACTTTGGACATGGTGTCAGGAGGGATCAGTCCCCAGAGAAGACATCATGCTTGGTAGAGTGGAGGGTCAATGAAAAAGAGGAAGACCCTTGACGAGATAGATTGACACTCTGGCTGTAACAGTGGGCTTAAGCATAAAAACTATTGTGGATATGGCATAAGAATGGACAGCGTTTCATTCATTCTGTTTTTCATAGAGTCTCTATAAGTTGAAACTGACTCAACGGCACCTAACAACAACAAAATTTTACTTGCATGATATTAGTGATATTGTTTGGTAATTCCTGCACATTTCTTTGAAATAGGCATAAGTAGGAATCCGTTTGTCAGCTGGCCAGGTAGTTCGCTTCAAAATTTCTTACACAGATGAGTGAGCACTTTCAGCAATGCATCCATTTGTTGAAATATTTCCACTGATATTCCTGGAGCTTTGTTTTTCACTGGTGCCTTCAGTGCAGATTGGACTTCTTCCTTCAGTACCATCAATTCCTGATCATACGTTACCTCTTGAAATGGTTGAATGTCTACCAATTGTTTTTGGTACAGTGACTCTGTGCATTCCCTCCATTTTCTTTTGATGCTTCCTGCATCATTTAAGATTTACCTTGCAGAGTCTTTCAGCACAGCAATTTGAAACTTTAATTTTTTTCTTCAGTTCTTTCAGCTTGAGAAATGCTGAGCATGTCCTTCCCTTTCGATTTCTATCCACAAGTCTTGGCACATGTCACTGTAATACTGTACTTTGTCTTCTCAAGCCACCCTTTGAAACCTGTTCAACTCTCTTACTTCATTTTTTCCTTTTGATTTAACTAGTCAATGTTCAAGAGCAAGTTCCAGAATGTCTTCTAATATCCATTTAGGTCTTTTTTCCGTCTCTTGTCTTTGTAATGGCCTCTTGCTTCCTTCGTGTATGATGTCCTTCTACAACTTGTCTGGTCTTTGGTCATTGGTGTTCACGCATCAAGTCTATTCTTGAGATTGTCTCTAAATCCAGGTGGGCTATATCTGAAGGTTGTATTTTGTCTCTCATGAGTTTATTCTAATTTTCTTCAGTTTCAACTTGAACTGGCAAACGAGCAACTGGTGGTGTTTTCTGCCGTCAGCTCCTGGCACTGTTCTGGCTGATGATATCGAGCTTTTCCATCATCTCTAGGAAACCCTGGTGGTGTAGTGGTTAAATGCTATGGCTGCTAACCGGAAGGTCAACAGTTCAAATCCACCAGGTGCTCCTTGGAAACTCAATGAGGCAGTTCTACTCTGTTCTTTATAGTAGCTAAGAGTTGGAATTGACTCGATGGCACTGGGTTTGGTTTTTGGTTTTTGGTGTCATCTTTTTCCACAGTTGTAGTTGATTTTATTCCTGTGTATTTTGTCCAGTAAGGTCTATCTGTATAGACACTGTTTATGTTGGTGAAAAAAGGTATTTGCAATGAGTAAGTCATTGATGTTGCAAAAGTCATGCAATCCCTGGAATTGTTTCTATCACCAACGCCATATTTTCCAACTACCAATCTTCTTTCTCTTCAACTTTTGTGTTCCAGTCACCAGTAATTATCAGTGCATTCTGATTGCATGTTTGATCAATCTGAGACAGCAGAAGTTGGTAAATAGCTTCAATTTCTTCATCTTAGTGGCTGGTGTGTAGATTTGAATATCAGTCACATTAACTAGTCTTCTGGGTAGGCTTGTGAATATTCACCTATCATTGACAGCATTGTACTTCAGGATAGATTTTGAAATGCCATTCCTCTTTTTCATTCCTGGCATAGTAGACTACTGGATTGTCTGATTCGAAATGGCCACTATCAGTCTATTTCAGCTCACTGATGCCTAGGATATTGATCTTTATGTATTCCATTTCATTTTGACAACTTGTAGTCTTCCTAGATTCATATTTTGTATATTCCACAATTTGATTATTAATAGATGTTTGCAACTGCTGCTTCTCGTTTTGAGTTGGGCTACATCCACAAGTGAGGGTCCCTACAGCTTGACACCATCCACATCATTAAAGCCAACTCTACTTTGAGGAGGCAGCTCTTTCTCAGTCATCTTTTGAGGACTTTCCAACCTGGGAGGCTCAACTTCTGGCAATATATCGAATAATGCTCCACTGGCACTCTTCATAAGGTTTTCTTCATAAAGTGATTCTTTTCAGAAGTAGGCAACCAGGTCCTTCTTCATAGTCTGTTTTAGTTTGAAAGCTCAGCTGAAACCTGTCCACTGTGGATGACCTTGCTGGTACTTGAATACCAGTGGTGTAGCTTTACTGCAACAGCACACAAGTCCCCACAATATGGAAGAGTGACAGACACGTGGGGGATCGTCTGTTACAATTCTTGTTTAACAGATGAGAAAATACAGGCACAGAGAAGTTCAGCAAATTGGCCAGGGACACACAGCTAGTAAGTGAAGAGCAAAATTTTGAACCCAAGGCAGCCTAGTCTGGACCAGAGTCTTCTTTCTTGGCCAGCACATTGGGTAAAGACCCTTGTCCCAGTTGCAGCCAGACCATTCTTTCATCTTGCATTTTCCCTGTTAGAACATGGTCACTGTTCTATCTGTTGTCCTTTCCCACAGGATCCTGGGTGCCTCAAGTGCTGGGACTTGTTTCTCTGGATTCCTGGAACCTAATCCAATGCTGAGCCTACAGAGGTTCCCAAATAAAATTTTTTGAACTTTTGTGTGTCTCTGACCCATAATGGCTTCATACATTTGACACCATCCACATCATTAAAGCCAACTCTACTTTGAGGAGGCAGCAAAGATTGGTGCAAAGATTCTTTTCTTCCTGATGAAATTCTATTGCATTAAAACAAAAAGTAAAAAAAGACCAAACCAAGACAGAATTTGTTCAAATTTTATAAAGGCCTCACTATGGAGGTCTACCATTTTTGTGACACTTTCGATGTGTCCAAGAATTTTAATATCTGTTGTTTGAACTTGAACCTAAAGGGTAAGTTAGGCAGGATGGGAAGAAGACACTTGGTTTCACAGAGGAGTACTTGCAGGGTGCGGGTGGGGATTGACTTGGAGCAGTCAAGTACAGTCATGAAGGGCAGCAGTGCTGCAACTCACGTTCAAGTCCAGCTCCGTCACTCTCTTCTTCTGATGTCAGAAGGTCCAGTGATCTCATACATAGCATGCAAACATTGATACCTACATTACAGAAATGTGGTGGGGGTTAAGTAGGATAATGCACACTCTTTAGAACAAGTGTCTGGCACATTTAAGGAGGTAGTAAAGTAGAGCACTTCTCTGAGTTCTACAGATGCCAGTGAAATTGACACAGGGCTGATTCAGTTGAGACAGTGTGTTGCTGTGGAGTTATTTAGAACTGGATTCTGGATCTGGTTCCAGCTCATGCCACGTGCCTTAGACAAGACCCTGTCCTTCTTTGGACCTCATTTTCCTTTCATGCAAAAACAGAAAGTAGGACAGAAGGTGGGTGCAGAACCAATCTGAAAAACAAAGGCAGGTTGCCTGAGGCCTCTCCCGTTCACCGCTCACCCTAAGCCCCGAGGAGCCCTAGGGGCACCATTTGAAGATAATCGGAACTAGAACGAAGACTGGATTAGATCTGTAGACTTGTCTGCTTTAGGTAAGAAATTAAAAATAAAAGGACTGATAGAGACTGGCAGAACCCACAGGCTGTGACCCCTGGACATCTTGCTAACTCAGAACTGAAGCAACTCCTGAAGTTCACCTTTCAGCCAAGATGAGACAGGCCTATAAAACAAACCATAACATGCATGAGAAATGCGCTTCTTAGTTCAGTCAAGTACATGAGAGCAAGTGGGCAACGTCTGCCCCAAAGGAAAGGTGAGGAGGCAGGAAGAGAAAGGGAAGCTAGTGGAAGAGATGGTGGGAACCCAGTCTGGAAATGGGGAGAATCCCGACACGTTGTGGGAATTGCAACCAATATCACAAAACAATTCGTGTACAAGTATTTGAATGAGAACATAGTTTACACTCTACACTTCCACCTAAAGCTCAATAAAATTTAAAATAATGATAGTAAAAGAAAGTAGGGCTCCAGAATCTTTTGACAAGGTCTAGTGACTGAAAGTGCCAAGTTTGACCCACATTCAAGCCCCTCCTGGTCACCCTTTCCCACTCTTAGAGTGTATAATTCTGGAAAGCAAGTCAGGATGTCCCTGAGCCATCCTGCCTGCCCCTGGTCTGTCTATTTGCCTTGTTCCTCTGATGGTTGAACCATTTATTTACTGATTTTTTTTTTATTGTGATTAAGTAAAAACACACAATCCAAATCAGTTTTGCACACCTGCCTGTTTACAGCTCCTCTTCTCTCCTTGCCCCAAGACAGCACACCCCGCCTTTTCATTTTGTACTTGTCATATCCTCTTAACAAACTCTTGCCCCCTCCTCTCTGCCTCTTCTCTTCCATCTAGAAAGATACTGGTAGGACAGCCTTCTACAAACGCGTAGAACCATAAAGTACACCCATCATATGGTCACATTGTGTCCCTGAGTCTAGTCCACTTTTGTCCAAAGAGTTGACCTCAGTAGACAGTAGCAGCAGCAGATCTAGGGTCCATGCTCCCAGGGAATCCTCTGGACCATCAAACCATCAATTGTTGTCTTTTAGTAGAGTTCTTGAGCTACATGCCTCTTTTTCTCACATTGCCACAGCAGCTCAATGTTGTGCGCCCCATCACAGTTGTCTTTGGTGGTGGCCAGGCACCATCTGACTCTTCTGGTCACATGTTGATACAGTCGTTCATTTACATGGGTCCTTCTGTCTCCTGGGCTCTTTTTCTTTCATTGTCTTCGGTGTTCTTGGTGATCATTTATGATTATGAGTCTTAGAGATTCCCAGCAACATAAAGATAGCACAAAAGGCATACTCACAAGCTCACCTGGGGACTGGGTGGTGATCAGAGCAGGTGGAAGACCCCTCCTACTAGCGTATCCATGAGCCCCCATGGAAATGGCCCTCTGTAGACAAGAGGCATTCTGTGACAGATGCATGTGGGCTAGCAAGTCCCTTACATTGTTAAATTGTGACAGCGGAGACTAGAACCTCAGGAGTGAAGACGGTGGGGTCAACCCAGGCCATAACAATGCAATAGAAAAACTTGTTGAGCGATCCTCTCCCCCAAATGACTTTTCTCATGTAAAATTTTCTACTATTATTCCTGGGAAAGGTTTTAAAAAGAGGTTAACAAGAGATTTAATGAATATAGAGTAATAATGTTACTTGTATCAAATTAAAAATTCTAAGGCTGCCATATGAAACAAGTACATTACAAGTATTCAATGTTATATATTACTATTATTGGACTGCATGATTACCCTCTGTACTAGGAATAAAAATCTTGCATTTGAATCAGCAAGAATCACCCTCAGAATAAGACTCTCAGAGGTTCAGGAGCATACCCATCCAGTTGAGGAAGGGCTGGGAATACCCCCTACTTCTCATTTATTGACACAGATAGGTTCCAAAGACAGGGTTGATATATGAAAATCAGAAATATGCATAAACAGAGAATAATCACAATGGATCAGAAAATGGAGAATGACTACATCATTACACAACCATCAAATTACATTATTACATAACCATCAAATTACATCCTTTTATAGTTGCTAAACCACTGAAAATCATGGTCCAGCCAAGTTGACACATAACCTTAACATCACAGCCAGTTACTCTCTACTCACACCTCGGTGTCTGTGACTGCCAGATGTACATTGCTAATGTGCAAAACAGGGCAGTAGGTTTTTTTTCACTATTGCTGTAAATGCTAAATGCCAGACAAGAAGATAGTAAGTGAGGAACAGGTGTATTAAGAAATATACTATGATAAAGCAGGAGGATAATGAAACAGATATTTGGTTTAGGGGCTGTGACAGAAAGGAGGAACACGTATGAATCTGGAGTTCTAGTGATCATGTCTATATGCCATGTGGCTTTAGGTAAGTCACTTCACTTCTCCGAGCCTTCATATCTCCGCACTATTTCTAGACATAACAACCCTCTATCCAGACTGCTGTGAGGTTGCCCATTGCTCTCAGTGAATTCCAGCTCATAGCAATCCTATAAGACAGAGTATAACTGACCCCACAGAGTTTCCAAAGAACTCCTTGTGGATTTGAACTGTGGATCCTTTGGCTAGCAGCTGTGGCACTTAACCACCACACCACCAGGGTTTCTGTTGTCAGGATGGGGTTGTTTTATCATAGGTTGATATAAAAGTAAATGGAGATTAGGGAAGTGTGTGCATTTTGTAAATTCTAATGGGCTATTGAGTTCCAGAGATTGAAGATAACTAAAAGGTTATGTTGGTTTCTTGCCCTGTTTTGAGGCCTGGCTTCTATCTACAATATTTAATAATAGTAACTCACATGTATTAACAGCTTACTGAAGGCAAAGTATGCTTTCACTCAGTTCTACTGTAAATTGATGTGGTAATTACTAAGTCCATTCTACAGACAAGAAAATGGAGGCTCAAAATGCAACATAACTTGGCCAAGGCCAAAGGACCAGCAGCTGGCAGGGACTGAAGCCTCCGTCTTCCTGACTCTAAAACCTCTTTGTTCCTATGCTATATTTACCTCTTAAATATGCCCGACAAGCTATTTCCCAGCTGTTCTTGAACACCTCCAGGGACGAGGGGCTCATTACCTCCCCTGTTCCTGCCTCTACCTTGAGTGCTCTCCCCTGACACATAAAGCATTATTATGGTGATATTATTATCTGTAAAATCGAGTGATTGCAGGAGACGCTCTCTTAATGTCCATTCCAGAAACATCTCTCTAAGAAGACAAGATTACAGGCAAATCCAAGCTAGCCATAGAAGAAAGCATTAAGACTCTCATATGAAAACGGAACACAGCAAGAAAGAGGTGTGTGTGAATGGGGACAATTAATCTTCTTTTGCCAATCACTGTTAAAAAAAAATTAAAAAATTAGCTGGAGAGAGGCTCATTATTCCCTGCAGACACTTAGTGTGGTTTTGAAATATCCTGGCAGAAGGAACAATGACAGAGGCAATTGTCCAAATCTATACAATGTGCAGAGCAAGAGAAAGAGGGACTCCCAGAAAAGGATTTCTAAAGCATATCAGAAGCTTCGGAGGTCAGAAAGGGCTGTCGGGACACTACCAATTACAGCTAAGTGGGAAAGTGGCTTAAATCTCAAAATTAAAGATGAGAAGCAGCAATCAACCTGTCTTCTAACAGAAAACACAGCCCTTAATGTTCGGTGTAATTTAACGCTTTAAAATTACGACCACAAGCATCTAAGACTCTTGTTCAACCATATAAAAGGGACAATAAAAGTCTCAGTGGGGCCTTGGATATCACCAGGGAGATGGTGTAGGAACAATGCTGGTACAGGGTGACTCTGAAGCCACAAATACTGAACTGGTGCAGATGGAGTTAGAAGGTGCCCCAGGACCGGAGTCCCCATTCTTTGGCCAGCGGGAATTGTTTGATTTGTGTTTCATAGGCTTTGGTCGGATGCGTTATGATGATGGGAGTGGAAAAAAAACCTCCAGCGGTGCTTAGAGGGTCCACAGACTAGTTCAGCAAATTCCTGTAAAACAGTGGTTTTCTACTCAGGTTGTGTATTTGAATACCTGGGGAGCTTTAAAAAAATCCCTACATCTTGGGTCTTTCACAAAGGCCGGAAGGACCTGGGCATCTGGATTTTTTAAAAGCTCCCTGCTGTAGTTAATAGAGCCCTGGGTGGTACAGTTTGCTTTCAACTACTAAACTAGAGGTTGGCAGTTCAAACCCACGTACAGGACCAGGTAGTGCTCCACTGTGCTGTACGTAGAGTTCCCACAAGTTGGAACTGATTTGATGGCACCTAACTGCAACAACAATCCTTACAGTAACTCCGAGAGGTAGGTCCTATTGTTATTACTTTACGGACAAGAAAAGTAAGGCACAAAGAGGTTAAATCAATTGGCTAAGATTAAATAGCCAGTGTCTGAGCTGGAAGTCTTGCACAGCAGGCTGGCTTCAGTATCCAGGCTCTTAACCACTTTGGGATGAATTCTTGTAAAATGAAGTCCTACCTTATGAGTGACCGAGAACAGAAGGGACAAAGGGACAACCAAAGGGAGGTGGAAACACTGGGCTGCAGCTGGAACAGGTAGGGCTGTCACATGTCAGGGGCCTCAGGAACTACACAGGCACTGAGTTTTACTTCTTCTTCTTGTTCATGTGGACCCCATGGGAGAGTGTTAGTAGGTTGCTGGCCAACCTTCTGGTCTGGAGTCATGTCTCTTGGTGCCTTCAGACTATCTGGCCCTCTTGCAGCCCACCCCTGAGTGGACAGCTCTGGATCTAACAGTCCAGAACCCTTGCAAGTCCTGCCCCAACCAAGAGGAGAGGTCCTGGATACCCAGAGTGATTGTGGTAGTGGCACGAAGGAGAAGAACATATCGCTGGCCAAGATCAGACCCCTAAGCCCCAACTTGAACCTCCCACTAAGCAGGCAGCTGTGGAGCACAAGCAGTAATACACTGCATGGCCTGTGATCCCATCACGTGCTGCTTTACTAAAATATGAGGACTGCCAATTAAGGTCGTGAACTCATCCTAGAAAAAGTGCTACATATGTCACTGCTGGATACACTATGGTCACCTTCGAAGTACTCCCCTTGGGAATCTATGCACTAATGTCAGCACCTAGTCCACCCTTCAAAGCAATTTTGAAGTTTTTTCTGGGATGGCCATAAGAACTGTTGTCGTATTACCCTTGATGTCCTGAATTTCATCAGAATGTCTTCCTTTCAATATTTCCTTTATCTTTGGGTAAAGAAAAATGTCATTGGGGACAGGTCAGGAGTATAGAGAAGGTGTTCCAATACAAGTATTTTTTTATTGGCTAAAAGTTTCCTCACAGACAACTATACAATTAAGTTCACGAACTTGCCACTGCGCCACTGTGCACAATGGCCTTTCCAGAAAGAGTTCAAAAATGACCTTAAATGATGGACTAGGTGCTGGTGCAGGTGCATAGTTTTCCAAGGGGAGTACTTCAAAGGTGACTCTAATGGTATTCAGCAATGAGATACGTAGCACTAGGAGCAATTAAGTTCATGGACTTACTGTTGGACCTCATATCCTTGTCTCTCCTCTCCCCATTGTTCATGGTGAAGCTCAGGACTTCTCAGGCAGTGCCCCCTCCCACCCGGAGCCTGGACGCCCACCTCTGTGATAGCCTCTTGCGCGCTGCATTAGGCCTTAGTTACTTACTATCTGCTTTACCCTCTGGACTGTGTATGCTCTTTTCGGGTGCAGGCACTGCTCTTATTCATCCAGCCCAGAGCACGCACCCAGTAGGTCCTCAATAAAGCACGAATGACTGCATGGATGATGCTCCCATCACTTGGTTAAGCCAGCTGGCTCGGATTGTTTTGGCCTGTGGGCACATGAATTCCGAGACCTGGCCCAGCCCCTGGGAACCTTCTTCTCAGCATCTCCTCTAACCTCACTAAACAATCACTTCTTCCTCACTTCTGTTCATCTGGGCTCCATACACAGTTATGAGCTATAAGGTAAATCACTTAGCTCCTCTGAGGCTGTTTCCTCAGAGAAACTAGTTCAGTTGCCACTGAGTCAATTCCAGTACACGATGACCCCATGTTTGTCATAGCAGAACCATGAAATGCTTTGCGGGGTTTTCAGTAGCTAATGACTCGGAAGCAAATTGCTAAGCCTTTCTTCCAAAGTCCCGCTGGTTGGAGTCACATCTTTAACCTTCCTTTTGGTTACCTTCCTGTACCAAAGTAACCAAACCATTGCCAACCAGTTGATTCTGGCTTGTAGTGACCTTAAGGGACAGAGTGGAACTGTCCACAGGATTTCTAAGGAGTGGATGGTGGATTTGAACTGCCAAACCTTTGGTTAGCAGTTGAGTGCTTAACCACTGCACTACCAGAGGTCCTCTGTACTTATAGAAGGGGGTAACTGTACTTGCCTTTCAGAGTCACTTGAAGATGTAACAAGCTGCCATTTAAAAGGAGGCTTTCACAGGATTGGGCAACAGGAGACTCTTGGTCATTACTGGTCCCCTTTGGGGTCACCCTTCTCAAATTGCCAAAAGGAAATAGTTTCCATCTGGCATATTGAGGTCATTCTCCAGGGCTCTAGACCAACCCTGCAGGAACCTCTCCTGGCCCCTTTAACTGTGAGGGAAGCTAGATAAAGTTTAGAGTCCAGTCTATACTGACATGTCCTCACCAACAAAACAAAAGCTTTGTGTCCAAACAGGATCATGTCCACCAGTGCAAGCTACAGCCCCAGGGGCTGAAAACACTTCTTTGCAGAAATAAGTTTCATAAATAAAAACAGTCTAGGAACAGTTTGAAAACTCAAATTTGTTGGAAGCTCAGGGAACCAAATGTTCAGAGCACAGTCTGCTCCACAGAGTGAGGAAGGAAAGCAATCTTCTTCTTCTTTTTGTCTTTTCCTAAGGAAAATACAAGCAGTTTGAATTTCCAAAGATTTGGCTTCCTGAACAGCTTATGAAGGGTCTGCCTCTGCCACTTGTGACCTTAAAGGCCCCCCAAGGACACAAAACTCAACCAAGTGTTGTTTTTTTTTTTTTCCTGATTGTCAAGAGAGCCCTTCAGAGCCTGCTTTAGCGTTCACAAATCTTTTCTGCCCTGATGAGGCAGATTTGTATGATTCTCTCCCTTGTTATGTAGACAACTAAATGCAAGATCAGAGAGGTCAAGCAACTTGTGCTGGGTCACCTAGCTCTTGAATGCAGGCAATTAAACCTGTTGCCATTGATTCTGACTCATAACAACCCTATAGCACATAGCACAACTGCTCCATAGAGTTTCCAAGGCTGCAATCTTTATAGAAGCTGACAGCCTCATCCTTCTCCTAGTGAGAGGCTGATGGGCTCCAATGCTGACATTTACGTGAACAGCCAAGTGCTTAACCACTGCATCACTGGGGTTTCTTAGCACCAATCATTATCATTCAAATTGGCCCTGTGGGCTCTATGGGGTTTGGGGAGATGGGGGTGACAGAATGGTGAAGGGAAGAGCAAACAGCACTGGGCTGCACCTTCTCCCACTTTTCTTTTGGCTCTCTGGCTTTATTCTTTGTCTGCAGCAGACTGAGCAATAGATGGACTGTCTAGAAAACAAGCCACATGGATAGGAGATAGGGGTTTTTCACACGTGGGTTCATTTCCGTTCCTGTTACACAGTAAAGCTATTCTTCCTGGCACATATACACTGGGCTTCAACATACAACTTCATGTGAAGAGAGGGATAAACCTATTTAAAATAATTGAAAACCAGTGCACCAGAACAAGTCAAAGTTGTGACTTGTGCCTGCTTGGGCTGGTTTATGATGATGTGGTTTTTCTGCTTTGAAGTGTATGATGAAAACACACAATCCAGTAGAGGCTGCAAGGTAGAGGAGAGTACTAGGCACAGGTAGACTGGGATGGGGTAAGGGTAACATCTCTCAGCTGAATTTGACACAAAAAAACTTTTGCTGTTAAAAAAACAGGCTATCAGCTCAACTCCTTGACATTGGCAAGATTCGGTGGCCACCTCCCAAGATCAAGCTTTGGAGGCAAAGTCTTCTAGGCAGGTCAGCTCCAGATACCATGCTGGGGGTGGGGGTCCTCTGGCCTCCAGATCTGTATAAGGGGCCGAGATGTCAACAGCCGGCACTCAGCCCTTTGGGGTCTGACCTTCAGGCACTTGGTAACAGGGTTTTCCCTCATCCAAGTACAGCAGTCTGACTCTCTGAGCCCTGTAAGTCAGTCTCAGGTAGCTGTCTGGCAGGGCTTCTCCAGAGAGAGGCAGAAGTTTAAGGATGTCTCTGAAGACGCTCAGACATCTGCAGAGGCTAAAACAGCAATTTCCTCTCGGTGGCTGGACACGGTGTTCCCAGAGAGACACGTGGCTCCCAGGTGCCCGTGGGCAGCCCTGTTGCTTCTAGTTTCTTCTCCTGCTGCCTGGCCTGCTCAGAGTCACAGCAAAGCCATCCAAGAGTAGACGGCTCACACAGGAGCAAATACTCCCCAGCACTCACCCAGGGTCAAGGCCAGAGCATGGGCTGCTGAGACAGTGAGACAGAGTCCATCGCCTTGATGAACAGTGGACGGATGTGCCAGGACCTTCTGCCCCCCCAGCCCGTGAACTTTGGAAGTAAAGACGATAGTACCCACTATGAATCGTTACGTGTTTACTATGTGCCCAGTGCTCTACATGAAGCACTTCCTTGTATCTTTATGACTCAGTGTGAGTCTTGTTTCTAGTACCATTTGAGAGATGAGAAGACTGAAGTTCAGTCTAACAGTAAGTAGCAGCAGCAGAGTCTTGAACCCAGGTCCAGTGTCCAAACCTTCATTCTTTACCAAGTTCTACCCAGTGTGTCTGGAGTATGTGGGACTCCACCTCCGTAAACTCCATATGTGTGGTTTATCTGCCTTAGCCCTATCAACACCATGTATTCTCCTAAGGGTTCCTGGGGAGACAAAAAATCTTAAACTGTTTTACCTTGTTGTTGGGCACTTTCCAAGTGTTTACAAGTCCTGATTGAACAAACACAGACCAGGGCACAGTGAGCCCAAATCATTGTATGCCTGCCAACAAACCAAAAAAACAAACCTAGTGCCTTCGAATCAATTCCAGTTCATATCAACCCCATAGGAAAGAGCAGAATTGCCCCGTAGAATTTCCAAGGAGTGCTGACCTTTGGACTAGCAGATAGAGCATTTAACTACTATGCCAGCAGGGCCTGTCAACAGTACATGTTAACCGGAGAGTTGTAGAGTCCAAGGGTCTGGGTCACAGGTAAGAAGCCAATTATGCCGTGTACCTATTTGAAAGGCTTCTGCTCCTGACTGGCATAAGAATGCTCTGTATTGGTCCGTGATGGCATGTAGGGACCGTCAGGTAGGTTCCAACTCCTAGCAACCCTGTGCCATCCTCGTAACTGTTATTCTTGAGCCCATCGTTACAGCTGCGGTGTCAATCCATCTGTTGAGTGTCTTCCTCTTTTTCACTGACCTTCCACTTTACCAAGCGTGGTGTCCTTCCCGATGACCAGTCCCTGCTGATAACACGTCCAAAGTATGTGAGATGAAGTTTCACCGTCCTGTACGTAAAAAAATACAGGATATCTGCAACGTTAAATTGCATGGGGATGATTAGGAAAAAGAATGTATAAAAAGAAGGCTCCTTAAAGGTGACAATAACGAAAAAAGTTTGAAAAAACACTCACTTTACACCCAGCTCTCTAGTTCTCCAAAATCACAGCCCACTTTTGTGGCCATGAGATCTTGTGCAGCAGTTGTGTAGTGCCTTTAATTACAGCACTAGGTCCTGTCCCCATGATCTCCCACTCCGTGAACACGCATGTCATCTGAGTCTACCATTTAGGATACTCTCAGAAAGGCAGCTTGGAATTGGGAAAAGTGCAGGAATTATGAAAACAGTTCTAGTTTCAAATCATAGCTCCACTAAGCTACTTGAACTTGAAAAAGTTGCTTTATCTCTCTGAGACTTAGCTACCACATCTGAAAAGATGGGAGATGATAATGCTTTATCACAGGGTTGGCATGAGTGTTAAATGAGATTCTACATGTAAACTGCCTTGCTTAGGGAAGAGCACATATTAGGTGCTCAGCAAATGGTCGTTCCCTCCTTCATTGCCCACTGGAGCCAAAGGTGAACTGGTCTCACTGGGAAATTTCATCTATTAGACTCAGAGGCTACCTAGTGTGAGCTCCACCCTCAGCCCCACCATGCTCCGTGGCTGAGTCAGCTTCCGTTAGGACCCAAACTCCCCACCAAAATCCCCAGCTCTTCCTGTGAGGTCCTAGATCCCCAGAGTGCCATGTTATAACTTGTTATGGGTTAACCAGGTACAGGCTTAGCTCAGCTCCAATCAAACGTGAACACTTCAAGTTGTTGTTGTCAATTCTCCCAACACAAGGAAAAAGGTAATTGTCAATTAATGAGCCCATCAACCGAGGTGGAAGGAAAATCAATACCGTGGACCAATACAGAAGCTTCTTATGCCGGTCAGGATTCCAGGAGCAGGAGCCTTTCAGATAGGTGCATGGTGTAATTGGCTTCTCTCTTGCGACCCATCCCGTGGACTCTACAACTCTCCAATTAACAAGTACCGGTGACAGACACACAATGATTTCGGTTCACTGTGCCCCAGTCAGTGTTTGTTCAGACAGAACTTGCGAATACAGGGAAAGTGCACAGAATAGCAAATGCAGGATGGCTCTGGGGGAAGACAAACAATGAAGTGTCTTAAAGGAACCCTGATCTTGGGATTTCTCCTCCAGAGAGTTGCTCTGAGTGTGAGCTTGGGTGCTGGCTCAACACACCCCTCTTCTGGACAGCCTGCGACTGGACCTGCTGCCCCCCGACTGAGGTACTGGGAGGAGGCTGCCCACAGCTTAGTTAGTACTCCCCTCCACAAGCTATTAAAGAGGAGGAACCTCTGTCCCTGTTGTGTGGAGTTGGGACACCACTGGGTACGGGCCTTTGCATGGGAGGCTCCTTCTGCCTGGAATGCCAGTTCTTATCTCTTCTTTCTGGATCATTCTGACCCACCCAAGTTGGCCTCCAAATCCTCAGGGATGTCTTTCTGGACCTCTTCAGGCTCTGTAAAGGGCCCTTGTCCTAAGCACCCAAATACTATTCTGGGCTGGCTCCTCTCTTGGCACTTATGTCAGGATTACACCCTCTGATTTATTTCCCAGTTTCCCTCCTTAAAGACTGAGAGCCTTTTCACAGCAGGGACTGATTATCATTCATCTCCAAACAGTAGTACTTAGCCTCGATGGTGCCTAGAATATGACTGTTGAATGGGTGGATAGGTTAAAGGATGGATTTGGGATGTGTGGAAGAAGAAGTAGGGAAGTGGATGACCGGCTGGGAATAAAGAGAGTCTACAGTGTAGAATAAATAGGGAACGGATGCGAGCTGGGTGGAGAGAGGGGGGACCAACAGGTGGTGGACAGAAGGACAAATAAAAAGACTGACGAGGGTTAGATGGATAGTGGCTAGATGAGTACCTAGAAGATTATTTAGCACACTAATTAGGGATGTGGGCTCTCAAGCCATACAATTGGGTTGAATCTCAGCTTTAATATTTCCTGGCTGTGTGACTGAGGGCAAATCACAAATTCTCTCTGGGCCTCAGTTTTCTTATCTGTAAAATGGAAATATTAGTGGAACTCTCCTCCTAAGCTTGTTGTAAAGATTAAATTATACATGTTAAACACTTGAAATGGTGGCCAGAACAAAGAAGGATGGAATAATTGTTAGCTACTGTCATTTTTATAGAGTCATTATGAGCTGGAACTGACTCAACAGCACCTAACAACAAAAGCATCCTTTTTTATTATTATCATCATAATTATTAATAAACAGAGAAGTGACTGGATGGAAAGGAGGATGGGTAGGTGTGTAGACAGTCAGCAGCTGGACAGACAGATGGGTAATTTAATGTGTACATACATGGGTGAATGGCTGGGTGGTGGAGAAGGGGAGTGAATGGATGCTCTCTGCCAAGCATAGTGGGATAACATGCTCTCATGCACAGCCTTCCCCAGGATCCGCCTCTAAAGTGTCAGAGACTGTTGCCTGCCTCTTCCTCCACATATGTCTAGGTCTTGGGGTTTGCTATGGCAAATCCTCTTGGATCCTCCTACCTCAGCCTCCAAAGCAGCTGGGACGTGATTCCGTACCAACACATCTAGCTACTGAGAGATTGCGACAGGACAGTCACCTGAACCCAGTCTAGAGTACAGCAACTTTCACAGGCACTGTTCCGTGAATGATCAGCTCAGGAGTTTTCGTCTGTTCCAGTTCCAACCTGGGCCAGTTCACGTTTCCTCAGGCACCCTCGTTGTCCCCCACTCCCAGCACACCACCATGTTGGTGCTGAACTGAGTACAGATACTCGGTCGGCATTGTACACCACAGCCCGGGCCTGCTCCTCACTTGGTTCTTGATGGTTCCCGGTGCAAGTTGTGCTTCTCTAAGGGTCCCACCAGAACTACCCAGCTGGTGACCCAGTCACTGCTCTGCTCTCATAGAGCAATGCCCCGTATCCCAGACTGACTCTTCTCCTAGGTGCTGACACCCCACAGGCCTCATCTGAATCCACTGGGAGGCCGACAGTGGGCTTTCAGTGTGCCATCTCTCGGGGCACGACACAGCTTTGCTGCTCCTGCTCCTTATTCCTCTGAGGTCCTGTAATTGTCCTCATCCTCCCAGGACAGTGAGGGGGCTCCTGACTAGAATGCCAGGGCTCTTTCTACAACCCCATGCTGCTACTCAGTATCCAGTTTCTCCTCCCACTGATTCCTGCAGACTCAGGGGGGTTGACCCTGGGAATCCTGGCTCATCCCAGTTACTGACTCAAAACACCACACCCCTCCCTTCAGAGCTGGTCATGTCTGTTGGCAAAGGACCTCCACGTCAGTTGTCCCAGAGCAACCCTGAGAGGTGGCAGAGTGAGCATTGCCTCTCTTTTAGAAATGGAAGAATTGGGGCCTACACAGGGCCGTATGGCACAGCCGGGTCTAGAACACAGGTCTTCTGGTTCTGGGCCACTGGGGTGGTCAGTGACAACTAACAACTGATCGCGTGTTCATCATCTGTGTTCCCAGAGGTGGACTAGTTGGGCTGTCATGAAATGACCAGTAAGTTTAGAAATCCCAAGTGGCTTTGAGTCAGCCCTCAAGTAGTTACCCCCGTTTTGGTTCTGTCCCCCTAGCCTTGCCAATGACTGTCCTCTGGAAACTTATTCAAGTCTGGGGGGCACAGAGATATATATATATTTGTTTCCCATAGATCTCTAAGAAAAGTCTAACAAGTCCCTCTCCCTGTGGTCTCTTCCAACCCTAACCTACCTGCCTGTGGTCAACCATCCTAAAATGCTGTTATCATCAGGGAACTCTCTCCCCAGTTTAAATACCCATCATGGCTCCATATTTCCATATGTTGGGTTATGTCCTTCTTGGGGACCTCAGAAGAAGGCCTTGCCCCATCTCCAGAGTACATGAAAACTGCCACTTGGGGGCAAAGCCTGGGAAGGTGCCAAGATTCTGGACAGATGAAATGTCTTCTAACAATAAAGTTTTACTATAACCTGTTTTTTTGTTAGAGTAACTTGATTAGAAAAAAGTCTCTTTATCATTTTAAAGAGTTCAACCATTGTCCCCACCCCCCAACCCTATTCCATACAACAGTGAAGAACATGGACATAGAGTTTCCCTTGGTTGCCAGGGATACCACTGTCTGACATGTTATCTCCACGCAGGGGAGGCCCTGGTGCTGATGGAGCAGCCTAGTCAGTCCTCCACTGGCCTGATTCAGGGCTTTGTAGCTACTCCCAAAATTAGCATTAATAGCAATCCACTCCTAGGGCTTCTTAAGTCTTAAAGGGAACTACTGAGGACCAAAAGCTTTCAAGAACCATGGAGAAATTATGAATTATGAAATTTGTAGCGTGGTGCTAGCCAGTGCACAGTGGGGACATTGGTAGTTTAGATGTGAAATCTCATCTTCCACACAGGAGACTTGGGTTCAAGTCTCATCCAAAGCATCTCATGCGCAGCCAGATAGAGGCTTGTGTGTTGCTATGATGCTAAGCAAGTCTCAGCTGAGCATCCGGACTAAGACAGACCAGGGAGAAAGTGATCTACAGGTGATCTACTTCCAAACATCAGCCAATGAAAACCCAGCGAATCAGTGTTCCCACTTGCAAACGATCATGAGGATAGTGCAGGACCAAACAGCATTTCATGCCGTTGTGCCTAGGGTTGCCATGAGTTGGGGACCAATTTCATGACAACTAACAACCACAACAGCAAGCCAGTCATTTCATTCAGTTGTTCAGAGGATCACCACGAGTCAGCTGCCACCTCCATGGCAGCTAGCAACAACCAAGCCAGCCAGGGGCCTCTCGCATCATTCTTCGTAGGCAGTCTGATAGATCTCCCGCTTAGGCAGAGTTCCCTCCCTGAGCCAGATGAGTGGCTCTCTGGAGTAATTAATAAATAACTTAAACACTTACAAGTGCTATATGGCATTGAAACCACCAATGTGCTGAATTCTCAAAACAGTCTCAATACAAGGAAGGGAAATTACAGATCAATCTCACATAAATATGGATAATAAATTGTAAATAAAGTAATAGAAAATGGAATTCAGCAATACAAGAATGATGAGTTAGTTCAATGTCTGAAAGTTTGTTATGAATAACATTAAGAGATTAAAAGAGGGAAAATCCATAAGGTAACCTCAAAAAATGCAAAAAACACATTTAATAAAATTCAGCGTGCATTCATGATTGAAACAAATGAAAACAGTTGGTTAAGTAGAAAAAAAAGGGATTTTCTAATCTAATAAAAGGTATCTGTCAAAAATTTGAGCAAACATTATACTCGATGTTGAAGCTGTAGACGTAGTTCCACTAAAGTCAGGAATAAGATGTAGACAAATTCTACCATTGATTTCATTCGTATGGAATTAGAGTTCCTCATAAATACAATAAAGACACAAAAAGAAATAAATGACATATGCATAGGAAAGAAAGAAACAAAACTGTCTTATTTGCATCTCTGGACAGATAGTCACACAGATGAGACCTTAACATAAAGAAAACAAAAATCTTCACAACTAGATCAGTAAGCAATGACAAACATAGAAAATATTAAAGTTGTCAAGGATTTCATTTTACTTGGATCCACAATCAATGCACATGGAAGCAGCAGTCAAGAAATCAAAGTGTAGCGTTGTATCAATCTGCTGCAGAAGACATCTTTAATGTGCTATAGGGAAAGATTGTCACTTCGAGGACAGATACGCCCCTGACTCAAGCCTTGGTGTTTTCAACTGCCTCATATGCATGTAAGAACTGGCCAATGAATAAGGAAGACTGAAGAATTAATGGCTTTGAATTACGGTGTTAGCAAAGAATCCTGAATATACCATGGATTACCAGAAAAGTGAACAAATTTGTCTTGGAAGAAGTATAGCCAGAATGGTTCTGAGAAGTGAGGATGGCCTGGTCAGGTTACGAGGGAGGACCAGCCCTTGGAGAAGGACATCATGCCCTGTAAAGTAGCGGGTCAGCGTGGAGGAAGCCTCACAGCAAGGTGGATTGACAGCGTCTGCAACAATGGGTTCAAACCTAGCAAAGACTGTGAAGGCGGTGAACGACCGGGCCGTGTTTGGTCCTGTTGAATGAACAGTTGCTGTGGGTCAAAACAAATTCGGCAGCACCTAACAACAACGACACAGAAAATCCCAAAGCGAAACAATTGACTAAAACAAATGAGAGTTCACCAGGGTTGCCCAACTCAAGGTCAATATATAGACACAGACTGGCTCTATTCACTAGCAATAGCCATTTCAAAACTGCAATCAACAGAAAGAGCCCTTTTGAAACAGCAACACAGTCTAAAATGCACGTAGGAATAAACCCAGTCAAAGATGTGCCTTTTATGAAGAAATTTATAAAGCATGAAAGAATGGAGTGAAAGAACAATAGAGACATTTAAGAGAGAGCCGGCGGTTGAGTAGGGCGCCCCCACCCCACCGGGGGCTTCTGTATGCCACAAAAGTCGATGGAAAGATAAAGAATACTTGGGACTCTGGATTCCGGGTGTTTGAGTAAGATTTTCTTTCTGGTAATGGACTGGACTTTCATGCCCCCTTGTTAGGAGCACAGCTGATATGCATGCTATTTTGTAACTAGCTTCTGTCCCCCTTGACAACATTGCGTGGATTATTTCTGTATCATTAAATGGTGTTTGATAAAAAACCATAAAGAATGCTTCTCTGAGCAGACAATCATGGGATGTTTTACTCTGTTAGCAATGAGGGGGATTTCTGGGTGGTGCAAATGGTTAAACACACTCGACAACTAGCTGAAAAGTTGTAGGTTCAAGTTTATCCAGAGGTGCTTCAGAACAAAGCCCTGTGATCTGCTTCTGAAAATGCAGCTGCTAAAAACTGTATGGAGTACAGTTCTATTCAGACACATACAGGGTCTCTGGGAGTCATAATTGACTTGACAGCAACTAGTTTTGCTTTGTTTTTCTGTTTTGGTTAGACAGTATAAAGCATCTATCTGAGAGTTGTTGACTAAGCTGGTTGAAAGAAAAAAATGAGCGAATGAATGATTTCAAGCTGCAGGAGGGAAAAGGAGTCTCTTTGTTTCAGTCACCACTACAATGTTTGTTTGTTATACTTTAGATGAAGGTTTATAAAACAAACTAGTTTCTCCTTAAACAGTTAGAAGGCGTATCGTTAGATGACATTGGTTAACAGCCCCACAACACGTTGACACTCTCTCTTTTCAACCTTAGCTTCCCTGTTACCTGTTTTCTTGTCCCCCCCTGTCTCCCAGTCCTCGCCCAGCGCTCGTACGCCCCTTTAGTCTTGTTTTGTTTGGTGGGCCTGTCCAATCTTGGGCTGAAAGGTGAATCTCAGGTGGGGCTACATTACTAAGCAGAAAAGGTGTCTAGGGGCCTTACTCTCACCGTGTCTCCAGTCTCGTCAGCTAGTCTGCTCTTTCTCTCTGTCTCCTTCTCTCTGTCTGTGTTGAGGGGAGGATGTGAATTAGAATTTTATTGTACATTTTTCTCCAGCTCTGTCCAGGACCCTCTGCTGTGATCCCTGTCAGAATAGTCAGTGTTGGTAGCCGGGCACCATCTAGGTATACTGGCTTCAGTATATAATTATTCTGCTATGACTCAGTCTGGTGGAAGCCGTTGGGGATGTGGTCCATTAGTCCTCTAAGACCGATCTTTCCCTTGTATCTTGAGTTTTCTTCATTCTTGCTTGTTCCCCAAGAGGTGAGACCACCACTGCAAAGCTTCGAGTCTCCAACCCAGGCCTGGCCTTTGACAAAGACTTGCTGGTGTCCTAGGCAGAGAACGGATGCATGAGTGGCGGAGGAAGGGGCTGGCTTCAGTGTTTGATGAGGATTTTCCTCTGGCCACTGTGATCTCCTTTCTGAAGCCCGAGTGAGACCCCACGCAGCTGTAAAACCTGTGGTGCCAGCCGTATTGCGGGAGGTTAATTAACTCTGGGGTGTTTTTCCCTTCTGTTCTGAGCTAGAAAAGCGAGCCCTTGATCCTGACATCCTCAGTTAGGTCCCGCTCCTTCTGAGCTCCATGCACCCCACCCCCACCCTGGTAATCACCAGCCTGTTTCTGGGCAAGCATGACAGCCTGTCTACCCTGAACCTTCCCTCCCCTACCAGACCTGGGAGGCACTCCTCCCAGTGGATGTGCTGTGGGACAAGAGCAAGATGGAGCCATGACCCATCACCCCCTGGTGACGAGTGGTTTGGACAGTGAGGGGCTGGCGTGGATTCCTGGTAAAGCCCAGGCACCTCACCCCTGCCTGCTCCCCTCCCTGTCCTGTCGACCTCTGAAATGCCCTCCATCTGGTTTCTTCTTCCAAGTCAACCAAGTCCCACTGTGCCTGTTCCCGCACCTCATGCGGTGGCTCCCATCCACTCCAGCAGGGGGGCCTTTGATCAATTCCATACTGGGGCCACACACTAGGAGAGGTCTGGGGAGGGGTCTCAAACATCTGCAGTTTCAAAAGCTACCTAGTGTTTCTGAACCCCAGCCAAAGTTGAGAACCACTTCATCATCCACAAAACCAAGCTAATAACACTTCCCTTATCATGAAGAATAGAATAAAGCAGAGTGGCCCCTATTCCCTGAGTGGTTACCATGCACCTGGTGCTTAATACTTTCTTTAACACGCAGCCCTATGAGATAGGTATTATCAGTTCCATTTTACAGATGAGGAAACAGGTGCAAAGAGGTGAATGAACTTGCCCTGGGACACTCAGCTGGCAAGCGGCAGCGTAAGGGCTTGAGTCCAGATCCACAGGACTCCCAGGTAGCTTTCCATCTGAACTTGGCACATGGTGAGTCTTTAGCCATGGTAGCTTATTTACCTCTCTTGTATCAAGTACACCAAGAATGATAATCATAGGTAGGAAGGGCAAAATGTTGTTTTTTGGTTTTGATTTTTTTACTGGCTGCAGATACAGTCATATATGTCCCTGGAGAAGGACATCATGCTTGGTACAGTGGAGGTCAGCAAAAAAGAGGAAGACCCTGAATGAGATGGATTGACACAGTGGCTTTGGCAATGGGCCTAAGTATACAAATGATTGTGTCGTGGTGCAAGGCTGGGCAGTGTTTCCTTCTGTTGTATGAGGCAAAACCAACTCAACCACACTCAACAGAGACAGCACAGATATGGTCACAGGGAGGTCAATAGATGGCGTTGTCCATTCCACCCACCTAAAAGGTGTTGAGAGGGCTTTGGAGAGGAGGAAGAAAGAAAAAAAAAGCTGTGTGGCATCGACTCCAGTTCATGGTAACCCCACGTGTATCAGAGTAGATCAGTGCTCCATAGCAATCTTAATGGCTGTGATCTTTTAGAAGTAGACTGCCAGGCCTTTGGTCTCCCAGGCACCCCATGATGGACGGACGGACGGACGGACGGACGGACGGACGGACGGACGGACGGACGGACGGACGGACGGACGGACGGACGGATGGATGGATGGATGGATGGATAGAGCTGAACCTCCAGCCTTTGGAGGTTGTGCCATGGGGTTGGTGCATTTGAACTGGGAATTTGGGGAGCCGTTGAAGGCCTCTGATGTTGACAGTGATATGACTAGAACAGGAAGAATGAAAGCAGGGGAAAGGGGCACCAGTCTGGCAGGGAAACTTGTGGGGAGGCCACCACAACAGTCCGGTCACAGGGGAGGGAACACGCAGGAGGCACACTGCAGACAGGCACCTACACCAGGTCATCTATCTGCTGAAAAGCCTGGCTGCTTCCACAAGCCAGCTGGAAGGGCTCTTGGGCAAGCTCATCTACAAATGACTGTATTTCATCATAATTTAAGTCTTTCTTGGGCTTCATCGAAGGCTATGAGTGTCTTGAAAAAGAGAGACACCTCTTTCATCAGGTGAGGCGAAAACACATTAGAGCTCTCTCTTCTAACATAAACCAGACAAGGAGATTCAGCTGGACTTGGCAGAGGCTGCTGGAGAAGGCGAACAGACTCAAGGAGAAGAGAATTATATAAAGGGACAGCTCCAGAGGGTGGCGGTAAGGGGAAAGAGGAGGCCCCAGGACCGCCAGCCCCAGGTGTGCTAAGAGGAAGCTGGGCTCAGTGTCAGCAGATGCCGCCCCAGGGCCCAGCTGGGCTCAGCTCTCCATCCTAAGAGAAGCTTCTCTGCCCAGAGAACAGGAAGATAAGAGCCCTCATCCAGCATCCTTCCTTGTCAATGCCAGTGATCCCCTTAATTATGGAGGGCAGGGGACAGGAATGGAATCCATGGCGCTTCCTGCAAGGGCATGTCCAGTGGGGGAGGAGGGAAGTGACCTAGAAAAGTTTAGTGAGGGGTGGAGCAGTAGGCAGGCAGTTTTGACATTCGTTTCAGAGGCTGGGGAGGGGCTGGGGGCCATGGTGTGTACGAGTACACGTTAAACTGTCATGTTAGGCTGTTACACATCTCGTGGAACACTTGACTTATAAGAAGATGCCTTGCTTTTATAAAATCAGATGGTTTTCCTTTTCTTTTAATAAAAACCAGTGCTGGTCTCTGACTCACAGGCTCAAAACAGCCTTCACTGGTTACCGAGGCCGGGATTTCAGGGATGGCACAAGCTGGAACTCTTCTCAAATAGGAAATCGAAAACTGAGGAGGTGGAGGAGGGGAGAGCAAGGGGGAGGGGAGAGGCAGATCAAGAAAGAAATAAACAAAGAGTTAATGCTGGAAGGGAGAGCTTCCAGGCTGGCTTGGCCACTCCGTGGTAGCTCTGAAAGGCTGCAGAGCCTCAGCGCGAGGAAAGCAGGCTGACTTGGCTTTCTACCTGCAGGCCACTTGTCCCCTCCTGGCCCACCCTCCAGGCCGCAAGGCTGCTCTTCCTAGCTTTTCAGAGAAGCCAACTCCTTAGTGTCAGAGGCCCCTGAATCTTAAGCAGATGCCCTGTCACACCGGGTGAGACGTTGTCACCTCCTGGGGAGGGTGTGATTACTCAGAGCAGACATGGAGGCTGCCAGGTTGTCTGTCATCTGGGACCAGAGTCGGGCTTAGAGGTGGGGTGAGAGGTGGCTGCTAGAGGAGGCCACCTCTGTTCCAAGTCTCTCTGTCTCACTGTCTCTCGCACTCTGCCTTTTTGTCCTTCTATCTTCATTTGCGTCTCCCACTCATTTTCTCTGATTCTTTCTCTCATTCTTTCTGTCTGTCCTTTTTTCTAGGTCTGAATTTCTCTTTGACTCTTGAGAAAAGTGGCTCAACTTGTTAAGCGGCAGATCAAACACCCTAAAGGGCTGAACGTGTTAAAAGGAAAGCTACTCTGACATTTCACCGGCTGGCTCCATCTTTCTCTTTCGTCCTCACTGCGGGTTCCCCGCAGAGAGAAAGGGCAGGGAGAGGGTGGGTATGAAGATCAGTGCAGACTGTTCAGCGCGTGGGCCTGTCGAGGCCTGGGGTGGAGAGAAGGGCTGGATGCTGGCCACCCAGGGCCCTCCCGGCAGGAGGACTGAGCATCACGAGTCTGCTGCCTGGCCACCTGGCTTGAGATTCCCTCTGTGCTTTGCACAAAATGACACAAATCATTTTATTGGGTGAAAAATAGGAACACAAGACCCCTGCTCACAGCATTTGGAATGCCACTTCATCTCATTCTCCTAACAGTCCTGTGAGGGGCATTATTTCTGTTTTAAACATGAGTAAACTGAGGCTCAGACAGGCCATGAAATGCGTCCAGTGCCCCTAGGCAGGCCGGGGTAGGGGCGATCCCTGGTCTGTGCTATTTCTCATCCTGTTGATGCTCTCATCAGGTAGAAATCTGTCTCACATAGCGCAAAGGCAGTTAGGTGAGGATGGAGCCTTGGTCTGAGCCCAAGGGTGGGCAGGAGGGAGCTATGTGATCCTGAGCGAACTGCTTAACCTCTCTGGGCCTCAGTGTGTTTTCTGTAAAATAGGGGTATGCTTGTTTGCCAGAGAGCACTACGTCAGTATGTCCAGCACAGGCACACAGTGAGCTCCATGTGTGTTCCCTCTGTCTTCCAGGCTACCCGCAGGCCACCATCCAGGGAGGGGGTGAGGGTGGACCAGACCTCACTTTATCAGGCCTCTTCTCAAGGAAGCGTGACTCAGGTGAGCATGGCTTTAGCCAGGGGACCAGTGCATAGGTGAGGTGGGGACAGGCAAGGTGGCAGCTGAGCACAGAAGGGGTGTGTGTGGGCTCAGATCCAGGCAGCAGTCTGTTCTGCAGAGCTCACCTTCCACAGACAGGTCAAAATGCTGCTTACTCTGCCCACGTCTGTTGGGAGAGATGGGAAAATTAGGCCGCTCTGAGGAAAGGGAAGGGCAGAGAGAGAGAGAGAACCAGAGTCTTTCCCAAGCCACCCTCTGTCCTCTGCCCTCATCCCCTCCCTGGCGTGTTGGCAGGCAGGTAGCCAGGAAGACAGAGGGTACATGTATCAAGTTCACTGTGTGCCTGTGCTGGGCATATTCACAGAGTACTCTCTTCTCACTGGCAAACAAGCATGCCCTCATTTTACAGAAAATATCCTGAGGCCCAGAGAGGTTAAGCTATTTGCTCAGGATCACACAGCTAGCAAGCGGCAGAGCTAGGGTCCCTCATTTGCTATTTTTTGCAGCCCCAGGCTGTCTCTCTATAGCATCACTGAAGTACAGAGCCAGGGGTCACGAGGGTGAGGGGACATATCACCCATCCACTCTGTAGCACTGGTCAGGAAGCGCAGCTAAGGCTGAGTCAGTCCCTGCAGGGGCAGTGTCACAGGGAGGGGTGGAGACAAATGACAGCGCTGACACACATGGCAGCCCTGGCAGGCAGTACCCCAGCTGCCTGATGAAGTGTAATTTGTTATAGCAGCAAGCCTATCTTAGACCTCCTCCACCAGCTCCTGAAGCTCGCTTCATCAGGTACCTTCTCCAGGAAGTGCAACTCAGGTGACTGTGGCTTCAGCTAGGGGGCCAAGGCAAGGTGGGGACAGGGAAGATGGCAGCTGAGCATGGGAGGGGTGTGTATGCACCGGGACCCAGGCAGCAGTCTGTTCTGCAGCTCTGACTAAGGGAGCCTCTGTTTCCTGTGCTCTGGTGGGCTTCTATTTCTGGGGCTAGGAGTTGAAGATAGAAGGTGGGGGCTTCTTGGGTGCCGACTAGACAGGCCCTGAGAGGGAGAAGTTTGTCATCCCAGGGGAAGGGGAGCTGTGTTCACAGATGAGGGGCTTGGCCCAGACAGGTCACCAGTGTGAACATGTGACGCTTGACCCATCATGTGACTGTAATGTGATTCGTCATGTAACACCGCGCCTTGTATGGGGCTCCAATCTGCGACCCTAGGTAGAACTGCAGTTGGTTTCTAACCTGTAGCAGCTGTGTGCCTACCACCAGCTCCAGTGAAGCAACGCAGAAGTCTCTGAGCTTCGTGTAGAACGAAATCCTGGTACGTGCGCCTGCTGGGCACGGTTTACTTAGCCCACGACTGGTAGGTAGCTTTCATCCGTATTCACCCCTGCGGCGACGACTCTAGAATGTCTGTTACCATATGACAGATATATTACATCTCCAATAAAGCCTTTAACTGTACCTTAATCTTGGGCTGGAAGCTAATCAGACTGAAAAGTCAAACTACCAGCCCGTGGACAGATTGGGCCAGACTTTTATAGTATTAACATTTTTTTAACTTTCTTTTTTATTTTTTTATTGTGATTAAATGAAAGATTATAATCCAAGTCAATTTTCCATTTAAAACCCCAATTACCAGCGTCTCTGCAACTCTGTCTGCTCTCCTCACCCTGTGACAGCACACTCTTCTTTTTCACTCCTTACTTCCAGTATCCACTCAACAAACACTGTCCTCTCCTCTCCACCCTCTTCTCCCCTTTGAAAAAAACCAGGACAGCCTCATACACACACACACACACACACATTAAACCACGAAGTACAGAGACTACCTGTATCACTCTGTGCCCCTTAGTCCAGTCCATTCTTTGTCTGAAGTGTTGGCTTCACTACTGGTCTCAGCTTGGGCTAGCAGCAAGTCTAGGGGCCATGTTCTCAGGGGACCATCCAGACTGTCACACCATCAGTTCTGGTCTTTTAGTAGAGTTCTTTATCTGCACATCTCTTTTTCTCATGCTATGTCAGGGACTGTACATTGTGTCTGCTATCAGGGCTGTCTTTGGTGGCAGCCAGGCACCATGCGGTTCTTCTAGTCTCACGCTGATGTAATCCCAAGTCCTATGGGTCCTTGTGTCTCCTGGGCTCATTTTAATTAGTGTCCTTGATGTTCTTGGTTATCATCTGTTCCAAGTCAGATGGGACCAACTTGTGTTCCTCAGATGGCAGCCTGCTCATTTTTAAGAGTCCAGGTGCCACTCACCAATACAGGGTGCAGAAGACCCTCTTAGAGAAGGACTAGTTATGTCAGTTGACCTTGATGTCCCCTGAAAACATGGTTCCCAGACCCCTGTCACAGCTGCTCTATCCTTTGAAATGCTGGGTTGAATTCAGAAAACCTTTTTTCTTAGAGTGTAGTCCAGTTATGCCTTCTACTGTGTGCTGTCACTCCCTTCACCTAACTGAATTCCTGTTGACTGTCTAATCTGTGAATAACCTTCTCCCTCCCTCCCCAACACTGTAGCCATCAAGGAGTATTTTCTTCCGTGCATAAGTCCATTCTTAATGCTTAGAATAATGGTCTCATACAATATTCGTCCTTTTGCAGCTGACTCAGCATAATGTCTTCCAATTGATTCCAGGTTATGAGATGATTCATAAAATAATCACTGTTCTTTATCATTGTTTAGTGTTCCATGTGTATGTATACTGTAGTTTGTTTATCCATTCATCTGTTGATGCACACCTAAGTTGAGTCCATCTTTTGGCGTTGTAGACAGTGCTGCAATAAACATTGTGTGCATGTATCTGTCTGTGTGTCAGCCCTTAATTCTATAGGATAAATTTCAAGCAGTGGGACTGCTGGATCATATGGTATTCCTACTTCTAACTTTTTAAGAAAGTACCAAACTATTTTCCAAAGAGGTTGTACCATTTTACATTCCCACCAGCAGTGTAGAAGAGTTCCAGTCTTTCCACAGCCTCTCCAATATTTGTTGTTTTGTATTTTTTGGATTAGGGCCAGTCTTGTTGGGGTGAGATGGTATCTTGCTGTAGTTTTGATTTTGATTACTCTGATGGCTAGTGATTGTGTCTTCATGTGTCTTTTGGCTGCCTGAATGTCTTCTTTGGAGAAGTGTCTGTCCATCTCCTTTGTCCATTGTTTAATTGAGTTATTTGTCATCTTGCTGATATGTTGCAGTAGCTTGTGGATTACAGAAATCAGGTGCTGATCAGATACATGGTTGCTGAGTAGTTTTTCCCATACTGTAGACCATCATTTTACTCTCTTGATAAAGTCTTTGGATCAGCATAAGTATTTAATTTTTAGTAATTTCCATTTATCTATTTTCTGCTGCTTGTGCACTGTTAGTAAGCATTAAATTTTTTTATTGTGATTAAGTGAAAGTATACAATCCAAATCAATTTTGCATGCCCACCTACCTGCATCTCCATCTGCTTTCCTCACCTAGTGACAGCACGTTCCTCCTTTTCACTCCATATTTCTAGCATCCTCTTAACAAGCACCTGTCCCCTCCTTTCCACCCTCTTCATTCCCATCTAGAAAGAAACCAGTAGGGCAACCTCTCAAAAGTGTGTAGAACCATAAAGTAAGCACAGTATATGGTGACTCTGTGTCCTGAGTCCAGTCTATTCTTGTCTGAAGAGTTGATCTTAGTACTGGTTTCTATCAGGGACAGCAGCAGGTCTAGAGGTCACGTTCCCAGGGGACCCTCCAGGCTGGTGGACCATCAATTCTAGTCATTTAGTAGAATTCTTGAGCTGCACCATTCTTTTTCTCATGTTGCCTCAGGGACTCTACATTGTGTCCCCCATCATGGCTGCCAATGGTGGTGGCCAGGCACCATCTGGTTCTTCTGGTCTCATGTTGACACAATCTCCCATTCATATGGATCCTTCTGTCTCCTGGATTCTTTTTACCTCATGCCTTTGTTGTTCTTGTTCATCATCTGTTCCAGGTGAGTTGGTACTATTTGATGTACCTCAAATGGCAGCATGCTGGCTTTTAAGACCACAGACACCACTCACCAATGCTAAGCCAAAACCAAGTGCTGTTGAGTCTGGGTCGCCACTCACCAGTACAGGATGCAAAAGACTCTCTTAGCAAAAGACTAGTTATGCCAATTGGCCTTGATGTGTCCTGAATACGTGGTCCTCAGACCTGCATCCCTGCTACTCTATCTTTTGAAATGTTGAGTTTGGAAAACCTTTCAGTTTATGGTGTAGTCCAGTTATGTTGATAAGCTCTCCACTGTGTGTTGTCACTGCTTGCACTTAACTAGATCCTTATCTACTGTCTAATCAATGACCAACTCTCTCCCTCCCTCCCCACCCTTGTAGCCACTGAAGAGTCTTTTCTTCTGTACATAAGTCTGTTTTTCAGTCCATGTGGCAGAGTTCTCATACAATGCTTGTCCTTTTGCTGCTGACTCATTTCACTCAGCATAATGTCTTCTAATTGAAACCTGGTTACGTGATGTTTCCTAAAATCATCATTGAGCATTAATATTTTTAAAACCAATTTTTTTATTATGATTGAGTGCAAATGTACATTCCCATATAAGTTTACATGCCCACCTATATGCAGCTCCCACTGCTTTCCCTGCCCAGGAAGAGCACACTTTTCCTCTCTGCTCCATACGTGTCTTATCCTCCCCACAATCTCCTATCCCCTCCTCTCCACCTTTTCCCCTGCCTCCAGTAAGAGGTCAGCAGGACAACGTCCTATAGATGCATAGAACCATGAAGTGTACACATGATACATTCACTCTGTGTCGCCAAGTCCAATCCATTCCTGTCCGAAGAGTCGACCTCCACCATGATTTATGGACAGGGGCAGCATCAGAGCCATGGGGCATGCTCTCAAGGGAACTCCAAGCCCCCTGGACCATCAATTGTGGTCTTTTAGTGGAGATCTCAGGGTGCACCCCTGTTTATTCTTGTATTGCCAGTAAGACTCAACTTTGTGAGCCCCTTCACAGTTATCACTGGTGGTGGCTGGGCACCATCTGGTTCTTCTGGTCACAAGTTGATGTAGTCACCCACTCACATGAGTCTCTGTGTCTTCTGGGTTCTCTTTCCCCCATGTTGTTTTGGTCCTTGGTGATCACCTGTTCCTGTTGAGTTGGGACCATTTGGTGTACCTCAGATGGCAGCTTGGCAGCTTTTAAGACCTGAGATGCCACTCACCAATGTGGGGTGCAGAAGACTCTCTTAACTAAACACTGGTTGTGCCAATTGGCACATGACAGCATGGTCCCCAGTCCCCAGACCCAGATACTCTGTCCTTGCAATACTTAGTTAAGATGGAAGGAGTAATCATGTTATGTTGAAGTCCAGTTAATGTTGATCCTCTTTCTTATGTGTGCTGTCACAGATTTTATCCAACCAAATTTCTATAAACTAATCTAAACTCTCCCCCCTTTGCCCTCCCTCCCTCCCCACCCTTGCAGCCATCAAAGATTCTTTTCCTCTGTGCATGAGTCTGTTTTTAAGTTCTTATCATAGGGGTCTCATACAATATTTGTCCTTTTGTCGCTGACCACTTTCACTCAGCATAATGTCCTCCAACTGAAACCAGGTTATGTTTCCTAAAATCACTGTTGTTCTTTATCACTGGAGAAGAAGGTATAGTTGTCCACTGATGGATAGAAAGTTCTGTACATGTTGATGAGGTCTAGCTGGTTAATTGTGGCAATAAGGTCTTCTGTGTCTTCATTTCCTAGACGATCTGTCCAATATTGGGAGTGGAGTGTTGAAGTCTCCCACTATTATTGTGGAGTGATCTATCTCCTTTTCGAGTGCAGTCAGTGTTTCTTCACTGTGTTTAGGTGCTGTAATTGTTAAGTCCTGCTTGTGTATTGAACCTTTCAGCAATAAATAGTGTCCATCCTTGTCCATGATAGTAGATTTTACATTAAAACCTATTTTACCTGAGATTAGAATTGCCTGCTCTTCTTTGTTCATTGTTAGCTTGGTATATATACTTCCATTCTTTAATTTTCAGTTTGTTCACATCTTTACGTTTGAGGTGAGTTTCTTGTAGGCAACATATGGATGGTCATATCTTTTGATCTAAGATGTCACTCAGTGTCTCTTTACTGGGATGTTCAGTCCATTCACATTTGATGTAACTATGGATAGATACGTGTTTAGTGCTTTCATTGCGATTATGTTGATGTTTTCTCTGTTGTTCTTATTAATCTGTTCTGGGACATTCTTCTTTATCAGTTGATTTTTCACCTTTTTCAGGGTTGGTATTGTGGTTGTTGAGACTCCTGTATTATATTTCTTGATCTGATATGCTGCATCTTTATTGGGCATATGGCTGTGCCTATGATCCTTCTTAATAAACTATGTATAAACCATTTTAATTACTAGCAGTCTTACTAACTTCCTCTCCATCTAGAAGGACTATAACAACTGTAGTACATCTCTCTTTTTATTATCATGACATCCTAGTTTTCATGATATGATCACTGGATCATTTCTTTTGCTATTATAGTTTTAATTGAGTTTGGAGCCTTCCTTAACTGAGTACGTTTCTGGGTGATGTGTCCTGTATTTCCTTCTAAAATATAAAGATAGTGATTTTGTGCTTCTAAGCCCAGAGATTCTTTCAGTATTTCTTGTAGCTTTGGTATGGTTTTGACAAAGTCTTTGAGTTTCTGTTTATCTGCAAATGTCTTAATTTCATGTTCATATTTGAAAGATAGTTTTGCAGGATATATAATTCTTGGTTGGAAGTTCGTCTCCTTCAAGGCTTTGAATGTATCATGACACTATCTCTGTGCCAGCAAGGTTTCTGCTGAGAAATCCGATGAAAGCCTACAGGGTTTCCCTCTGAATGTTAGCTTTGCTTTGAGTCTTGCTACCTTTAAGAGTTTCTGCTTATGTTTCATTTTGTTAAGCTTGATTGTAATATGTCTTGGTGTCTTTCTTTTGAGATCTATACTGAGTGGCATTCGATATACATCTTGGATATCTATATTGTCTTCTTTCATAATTTCTGGGAAGTTTTCTGTCAGCAGCTCAGCAACAATACTCTCTGTGTTCTCAGTTGCCTCACCCTGTTCAGGAACTCCAGTTAATGATAGATTGTTCCTCTTAATAGACTCCCACGTGCTTCTTAATGCTTTTTCATTTTTCTTGTTTCTTTTTTCTGATTTCTCCTCATAGATGCTGAGTCAGTAGCTCCATCTTCTGAGTCAGAAAGTCTATTTCCCATTTGTTCCTTCTGTTTTCTTGGCTTTGAATGGAAGTTTCTATCTCTTTGATTTTGTTCTTGATCTATTGGATTTCAGAGTACTGGTTTTCTGTCAGCTTGAACAGCTTGCTTAATTCTTCGTTTTGCTCTGCTGCATTTTGTATAAGGTCTAGGAGGGCTCTCTCTCTATATAATCCTTTTGTATTCACCTTCTCATAGTTTCAGAAAGGTTTCTACATCTGAGAAGTTCTTTGGTTCATTCTTTTGGAGGCCTTCTGAAACTATGGGTGATTTCTTCATTATGATTTTACTGAGAGTTTTTTGCTTTGGGGGCCCCACATGAGTCAATAAAGGCTTGGAGGGATGCTGTGAGAGTGGACCACAGTTGTTTCTCTAGGCCATCTTAAAATGAAAGGTAAAATATATCTGAGAACTTCCAAAGTCAGTCAGGTTTTCAGGTGTACAGGTCCGTCTTCCCACCTGGCAAAGTAAGCACCTCTATATCCAACCCTAGATGTTATAAACTAGTTGAAAATAAAGAGAGGCAACTTCCCTACTGGCCTCTGCTTCTTGGCCCCAGCCATAGGCAACACTGTGTAGAACACACTTTTCTGCTGTCCTCTGGGCAGGCACTGCCTCTCAGCCTAGGAATTAGGTCCAGCTATGGCCTCCGTATGGGTATATCCACCTCCAGTGGAACATGATGGCATCCCACAGAAGCTCCCTGCCTGCCATGGCACAGACCACTCAATAGCAGAGGTGGAAAGAGAGGCCAAAGCTGCTGAGATGCACAGAGTCCAAAGCTGGGCTCTCAAGGGGTGGCAATTTCACCCACCAATCCAACCAGCAGTGTGCCCATCAAGCTGTTAGTCAAGGCCCAGCTCTGCCCGCCAGTCAAGACAGAGGAAAAAAAGTCAAAATGGTGAGTTACCCTTGATTCGTGAGAGCCAGCACTCACTGAGAGTGGAGGTCAGCGAGAAAAAGGAGGTTTTCCACTCAGTGGTGTGAAGTCCAAATTAATAGCCCTATGCCGTGTCCCAGGGCTCACTAGGTCTCCAGAAGGCTCCATTTAGTTATCAATTCAGGTCTTGGTTTCCACGAGGATTTAGGGAGACGTGTGTTTACTCTGCCATCTTGACTGTACCCCTCTAAAGCAATTTTTCAGAATCAAGAGATTCACATACAATCAGAACATCTGGTTTTGCTGGGCTTTGATGTCTATTGGGCTTCATCAGCTGAAACTTAGCAGGGGTACCCCTTTTAGGTAGGGGGCCCCATCAATTGCCAGTGAGTCAAATGCAACTCATGGAGACCCCAGATGTGTCCAAGTAAAACTGTACTTCCCAGGACTTCAGTGGCTGGTTTTTCAGAAGTAGATCACCAGGGCTTTTTTCTCGGGTGCCCCTGGGTGGGCTAGAACAGCCAATCTTCTGGTTAGCATCTGAGCATGTTAGTCGTTTGCATCACTTGTGGCACAAGGCAGGGCAGGGTTCCCCCAGTTCACATGAACTCTGCCTCTGCCCACCTCTCTCATACACAATGTCCATGAAGACCTCTCATCCCAACCCTAAATTCAGGTCTTTGAGACCTGAGTCTGGCACATGTCTGTGGCCCCGTGACACTTTCTTTCTGCTCCTTGACAAATATTCAGCAACTTCTAAGTTAGAAAAAGGATGTAAGCAGCCCATGACAAACCAGTAGTAAGCCTCTGCCTCAGCCTGCACATCTCTGCTCTTTTGCAGATGACAGATGACATATTTCTCCAGGGGACACCCAGACATGGACACCCAGAACCTGTCAGGGAGGCAAATGGAGCTCCCATCTCCAGCTCCTGAGCTGCCAGAGTAGCTTCTCAGACTTCCCATCATGCCCAGAGAGCCAGGCCAGGCCACCAGGGCTTGGAGCTGACTCTCCACAGTGGCTGCTGTGGGGAACAGAGCAGGCTAGGATGAGGAAGGTGACATCCCAGCCCCTCACAGGTTGGGTCTCTTTTTCCAGCTCTTCACTAGTTTGTTCAATGAATGTGCCAGACCTTTCACGAGATAGGAAAAGGAGACTGACACTGGGTTCCGTCACTTAAGAACCCTGGGTCCAGGAAGAAGGCAGAAAAAGACCACACATGGCCACATATCCTGGCTGGCTTTATAGTTCAAGGTCATGGAGAAAACCCATGGCGGTTGAGTTGATTCTGACTCATGGAGACCCCATGTGTCATAGAGTAGAACTGCTCCGTAGGGTTTGTTGGCTGTAATCTTTACAAAAGCAGGTCGCCAGACATTTCTTTCATGGTGGCTTTGAACCATCAATTTTTGGGCTAGCAATCAATTGCAAACTGTTTGTGCCATCCAGAGACCAGGGTGGGGAGAAGCCCAGTCTAAAGTCAAGGATCGAGAAGAGTTCTTTTACTGATGTGAAATCAGGAAGCTTTTGTGGAGACTGCGGGTTTTGAGTTGGGCCCTTAAAAAGTTTCCACAGGGAGAGCTGGTCAGAGAGGGTGTTCTGGCTGAGAGGGGAGCAGAAACAAAAGCATGGAGGTGAGCCTGCATGGTGGAGAGGGGTCTCGTCAGGCCATTGTCCTGGGCTTCTAGTTCTTCTGTGATCAAATAAGTATAGGGTATACTGAGTTGGAAAAAAAAAGGAAAAGGTTGGATTCTCAGAGCCTTTACTAATATGTAAGGAGCCATAGTGGTGCAGTGGTCAAGTTCTTGGCTGCTAATCAGAGTGGACAGTTCTCTGTCCTGTAGGATCACTTAAAGTCAAAGTGGACTCAGTGGCTTCGGGTTTGGGATCTTTGCTTTTACTGATACTGAATTTCCAAGAAGGCATAGACAACAGAGAATTTTCCAAATGTATCTGTCCACAGACCTGCCCCCTCCCTTTTTACTTATAAGCATCTGGAGGGGCACTGGGACTGTGGAACACCCTCTGGAGTGGAGAGGTGGGGGTGGGGTTGCAGAGGGGGTAATACTGAAAGCCTGGAAAGGAGACAAAGCCAGAGCCTTCAGGGCTTTAGGTGCCAGTTGGCAGCTTTACTCTGCAGGTAATGGGAACACGATAGGTTTCCAGGCAGAAAGCGACATTATCAGATTTGCTAACATTTTAGACAGACTGGGGACTCCTCAAAGCAGAATAAGTGAATAAGTGGAAGATGCAAGAGAGGGTAGGGAGATGAGGAAGAAGACTGTAGCTGTGGACCCACAAGAGGAGGTGACAGTGACAGGAAGGGTGGTGGCAAAGCACATGGAGAGGAGCCCTGAGGCATAGCATCCCTCTTTAACAGGCTTCCACAGGGAGCAGAGCTGCTGGCTTTTCTGGGGAAAGAAGGTGGCCACTGGTTACCAACAACGAGGAGTCCTAAGGTCTGTAGGAGCCAAGCCAAGTGCCATCAAGTCACATCCGAGGTCTGTAGGAGAGATGTGACCAAAAGGGAGGGGTGACCCTGTTCCCTGCAGGAGCAGAGGGCCAAGAAGAACAACTACCGTTGTATGACTTGGCCTCCTCTGCCTCCATTTCCTCAGCTGAAATGGGGATAGAGATAAACAAGGGGTGCTGTGAGAATTAAAGAAAACTGAGCTTTGCCTAGTAGGTGTTCAGTAACTGAAACAAGTTGCTATGAAGTCAATTCCAACTCACAGCAACCTCATGGGTGTCAGAGTAAACCTGTGCCCCATGGAGTTTTCAATGGCTGATTTTTGGAAGCCAAGCCAAAGCCAAGTGCCGTCGAGTTGATTTTTGGAAAGTGATCACCAAATCTTTCTTCCAAGGCACCTCTGGGTAGACTCAAACCTCTAACTTTTCAGCAAAGTATGTTAAGCATTTGCCCTATACAGGGACTCCAGGTATTCAGTAAGTTATTTCAAATAACTTCCAAATAAAGGATGAGTTTGGATTTGTATTACAGGGTTTTAAATAAAGTTTTATTACTTTCAGATACATACAGTGACCTCCCTACTGGGCTAATGTAATATTGGTAGGGAGAGTCTTCAGAACCTATATTCATCCCTCATCATGATGATGATCTGTAATTACTGGCTAGTGTCTGTATTAAAAGAGCTTTCCCTCTTACCTAAGTCCCCATGAGCTACTAGAAGGTGAATGACGATGTTTGTTTGCTGAACAAGGCTCTTTACTTTGCAGAAGGGCCAAGGTCTGGGTCTGGCTCACAGTTATACCAGCCAGAAAGAAAAGGCTTGAAAGGCTGAGGAGCAATCTGACTACTGAGCACACCACTCAGAGAAAATGGTAGGCTGCCATCAGGAGAACCCCAAATTCCTCCCTCTGGAAGCCTGGGGCAGGGAATAGAGCTCATGCCTCCACTGCCTGGGTGATGAAGTGTGGAGGACCCGGAATCACCCAACTGCTCTGCCAACATGGTCAGTTGAAGGTTGCTACAGTAGCTACCTAGGCAAGAGTATGGCAGAGATGGCTAATTGTCCACTAAAATCTAGTCTTGCCTTCCTCCAGAATGGTAGAATTGTTGGTGGGCACCTGGATGCCCAACTAGGCTACACTTCCCAGCCTTCCTTGCAGTAAAGTCAAGTTCTTGCCAATGGGAAGTGAGCAAAAGTGATGTGCTCCCCTGTCTTTAAGACAACGGGCCAGCTTCACTCAGGAAGATGATCATGACACTCTACGGAATGGAAGAGAAAGAAGTGGAGGGAACCGAAGTCTCCAAACGAATGAGGGAGGCACAGCCACCCACTCAAAGCTGTTACCAAAAGGAGAAATACACTTATTTGTTCTTTAAGGTACTGGATTTGGAGGACAGGGGTCTCTTTGTTACAGCAGCTTAACTTACCCTGACTAATACCACAGCCTTTCAATAAACAAGACAAGAGGAGAATAAGAGGGTACAAGGTAAGTCATTTATGAATCTAGTAGGGTTTCGCCTCAGCAAGACATTTCTACCATTATCACTTATTTCTAGTACCCGTTATTGAAATTCCACCAGTACTGAGAGAAGGAACAAGTATACAAAGAAACAGAAAACAGAACGAAAGCATTCAAGCGATTACAGCAGGGCCTCTGTGAAATTTTCCAGCTCACCCACCCCATCTCGCCATCTCACAATGTAACCGTGTTTCAGATCTGCTGGGTTTATATCCTCTCTTCTAAATGCTCCATGAGCTTTAAAGTCTCTGGACCTTTGCACATGCTGGTGAAATTTTACTGGTGAAATGCCGCTCATCCTTCCAGACTTCCTCTCAGGTAGCATCAATGCTTCTTTATTGGGGTGCATTTCCAGGGTTATATTACCTCTCTCTGTTTTCTGTTTGGGCACTCCGGGGGACACAAGCAAGCTCAAATGGCAGCAGTGAACACAGGGCCTGGCACAAAACAAGCACTCAAAAATATTCACTCATTTGATAAACACTGATTTGGTCACATACTAAGAATAAGAGTCAGAGTAGGGAATAAGACACACACACATCTTTGCCCTCAAGTAGCTTACATTCTAGTGGGGAAAAGGGACACTCAACAAATGCACAAGCAAAAAGATAATTACACAGAGTGATGAATGACATTAGGAAATGAAGGAGACTTGCTATAGGGCACTTGGATAGGACTGGCTTTGGATGGGTGGCCGAGGCAGGCCTCTCTTAAAGAAGTGCCGTGTTAGCCAAGACTACAGAGGAGTGGATGTTAGGGAGGTGAAGCAGGGTATCAGGGATCAGGGTGGTACCTGATCTGATTTCTATCGGCAGGAGAGCCATGTAGAGTTTATTGCACAAGTCCGTCCAAGCCCAGCCCAGTGGGGCCTCAGGTTTAGGAGGTGACGGTGGAGAAAGAGGGAGGAGGACAGCAGTATGACTGTGAGGTAAGACCAACGTACTGGATGAGGGAGTTGAGGCAGATGGAGGGGGCAGAAACTTCCTGGAGTTTTCTGGAAGAGTGGGAGGAAGAGTACAAGGGAAGAACAAGGGAGGGAAAACTGGCTCAGTCTTTAAGAAACTGAACCCGAGATCAGTTGACGCTATAGCAGATGGTGCCTTTCCTCCCTCTCAACATTTGCACACCCAGTACCTTCTGCCTGGAGCACCACCCTCATCCCCAACACCCTCGTTCACCTCCCTAACACCCACTCCTCGCAGTCTTGGCTAACACAGCATTTCTTTAAGACAGGCCTGCCTTGGCCACCCATCCAAAGCCAGTCACCTATCCAAGTGCCCTATAGCAGATCTCCTTCATTTCCTAATGTCTCTCATCACTCTGTGTAATTATGTTTTTGCTTGTGTGTTTGCTTAGTGTCTAAGTGCCTAAGGAAAGCTGAAAGGCTGGACATAGGTGCCGCTGGATAATACCATTTGCTCCATTAAACCAGTGCTGTCCTTACTGGGGTTAGAGAGAATAGAATTTATCAAAGAGTCGCACCTTTGAGAAATGGAAGCAGCCTACACATCCATCAATAGAGACTGGCTAAATCAGTTACGGGGCCTCTCTATAACAGACTACTCTGTGGCTACAAAGGAAAAAACTCTACTGACTGATAAGAAACTGTCTCCAAGACAGATTGTTAAGTGAAAAAGCAAGGTTCCGAACACTAGGCATGGCAGGTAACCACTTGTATGAAAATGGGGGAAATATAGGAATAGACATATACAAACATGTAGTATAAATGTTTATATCGTCTTTCCTCGAATAGAAATAAACTATTTGGGAAGGACAAAAGAAACTGGTACCCTGGTTCTCCGGGAATGAATGAGGGTGGAGAGAGACTTTATGTTTTATATCCTTTGATACCTTTTATATTTTTAACCATAAGAATGTATTAACTATTAAATAGCTAATAAAAGACTCCTTGCTGTCAAGTTGACCCCAATTCATAGCGACCCTATAGGTCAGAGTAGAACTCCCCCATTGAGTTTCCAAGGAACACCTGGCAGATTTGAACTGTTGCCTTTTGGTTAGCAGCTGTAGAACTTAACCATTAGGCAACCAGGGTTTGCAAATAGTTAATAATTACCATTAAAAATGAATTTGAAATAGAGAACGAGTCCTGTCAAAAGATTAACCAGCTATTACACAGAAAGTGATTGTGATCTGGAGAGAAGTTGTTGTCTGTCTGCTTCTCCCTTACTCCCCTCCACACTGCCCCTACTCCAGCAGAGGACACCTGGCTGTTTGCCTTTGTGTCCCTTCAACCCTGGTGTAACCTAGGCCTGTGGTACCAGCTGCAGGTTTCTACAGTTTGGGTTGTTGCTATTAAAATTGATTTTTTTTTTTTGTCTGAAAACCACCCAATAAACAGAAGATATATGGTCAGTTCCATAGCAGCCAATAGCTTAAATCAACCCACTTGGAGATCAGGAGCCCAAGCCAGATAAACTGAAAACAGCTCCACAGGTCATCATGGGGAGCAACTTTCCTCATGCCCTTGGGGCCCTAAAGTGATCTGGTGAACCCAGAGAGAAGACAGCCACTGCTGGGAAAGAGAGCCAGGTTTGAGGTTCAAGTCTACCCTGAAGTGCCTCCAGAGAAAGGCCTGGCAATGTGTTTCTGAAAAATCAGTCACTGGAAACCCTATAGAGCACAGCTCTGCTCTGACACATGTGGGCCCCCCCTAAGTCAGAACCAGCTGGACAGTAACTGGAATAGGGGCCCAGCCCAGCTCTCGGGGAGGCAGGCGATGGACAGAAGCTTGTGGAGGCTGTGTGTCCCTCTGGGAGCTTGTCATCTTAGTGAGGACAGGAGAAAACCTATGCAGAGTTAAAGTCATGTGAGCCACATAATGGCAGTGGAGAGATGTCACAGAGCAGAATGACGCCAGATGACAGGTCTAGAGGAAAACACAGAAGTCAAGGCACCAGAGGAGGGCAGAAGGCAGGGAGGGGACAGGCACAGCGGCCGTGTATCTGGCACTGTTTGGTATATTTTACACACCATCTCTTCTCATCCTCCCAACTACCACCAAGAGCTAAATGAAAATTTGAGGCACTGTGTTCAAAAAGGATTAGGAATTTCAAGGTAGTCACAGGAAGCATTAAAGCCCCGGCACAGGGCCTGTCTGAGCACGAGCCCTGCGTAACCGCACAGGTCACACATTTAGGAAGCTGGCCCTGTATCCACTGCTTGGGTGAGGACCCACGTGAGGACTTTGAGGTGTGACAGAGTTAGGAGATATGCCTAAGGTCACAGATCAACTTAGTGGGGGGATTGGGATTTGAACTCAGGTGCACGCATGCTTCTTTCATAACACTAAAAAAAGAAAAAAACTGCCACTGAGACAATCCTGACTCACAGCAACCCTAAAGGGCAGAGGAGAACTGCTCCACAGTGTTTTCAAGGAGCGCCTGGCAGATTCTAACTGCGAACTTTCTGATTAGCCCAGACGTAGCACTTAACTACGACGCTGGCAGGCTTTCCAGGACAACGCTACGCTCTAGTAGTAGCTGTAACTGACATGGAGCCCGCATTCTAGGCCAGGCACTGTTCTAAGCACTACCCATGTGTTCACCGAATGCACACAACTATCCAGTAAGTACTGCTACTGTCGCTGTTGGTAGCTGCCTTCAAGTCAGCTCCAGATTCACAGCAACCTCACGGGCAACGTGATCAGACTGTCATGATCCATTTGGTTTTCATTGCTGATTTTTGGAAGTAGACTGCCAGGCCTTTCTTCCTAGTCTGTCTTAGTCTGGAAGCTCTGCTGAAACCTGCTCCGCATCGTAGCATATACACTGACTGATGGGTGGTGTCTGTGCATGAGGTGCACTGGCCAGAAATTGAACCCAGGTCTCCCACACGGAAGATGACAATTCGGTGGCTGAACCGCTGCTGCCTCGTTAGTACTATTATAACCATCTCCACTTTACGGCTAAAGAAGTAAGCACAGAGATGCTCGGTAACTTTTCCTAGGTCACACAGGTGGGATTCAAACTCAAACAGTCTGACTCCCAAAGCCCAATTTCCCTGTTACTCTCTACCAGGAAATCTGGGAGGGCCTCACATCCAACCTAGAGAGACCACATCAAACCAGCCAGCCAAAATGAGCAGGGCCACACTTGGGAGGAAAGAGGAAAAGACCAGCTTGTGACCAGCTTCTAGATGTGCCTGGAACATCTCAGAACGTCCTCACATCAGGACTGCAAGGTGTCTCGCTGACCCCACTCTGCAGGTGCCTTATGCAAATCTGGTAGACTTTGGGCTGTCTATAGGGATCTGAGCCTCCCCCACCTTGATAGGTAGCCTCAGGCTGAAGGGACAGCAGGTCCCCAGGACAAAGGAAAGAAATGGCAAATCCTGAGAGAAGACTAAGTGATTACACTTCAGGCAGGTTTTCACCCATGAAGACTAAGCCCAGGGAAAAAGTCCCCAGCCCACAGCCCCCACAGTGGCTTCCCATGGCATGGACACCATGAACCCATACAGCCAACAGTCCCTGGTGTCCTTGCCCAGCTATGGGGACCCTCAAAGGGGATAGTGGTGGCAGAGACACGGCACTTGGCAGGTTAGGCAAGAAGTAGGCATTTGGGGTTGTCTGGGAATGTGCCTGATAAGAGGCATGGTCCCCAACCAAACCCATTGCCATCAACTTGCTTCTGACTCACAGTGACCCCACAGGTCAGGGCAGAACTACCCCGCAGGGCTCCTAAGGCTGTAAATCTTTATAGAAGCAGAGAGTTATATCTTGCTTAGGGTGGCTGGTGGGTTTGAACCACTGACCTTTTGGTTAACAGCCAAGCACCCTTCTGTGTATGTCTAGAGCTCTTTGGAGGCAGGGGTGCTGTTGAGTTGATTCCAACTCATAATGATGATAGGACAGAGCAAAACTGCCCCACAGAGTTTCCATGTAGTGCCTGATGGATTCAAACTGCGGACCTTTTTTGTTAACAGCCAAACCAAGCTTAAACACTACCAAAAAAAGCAAGAACTAGAATGACTTGAAATCCTGGCCCTTTCTCGCTTCAGCTAAATGTTTTACCACATGGCTCATTCCGTCTTCATAAAAGCATGAGAGTTCAGTGCTTTATTATTCCCACTTCATCGATGCAGCTGCTGAAGCTCCTGAACAGTGAATAACTTGCCCATGAACACCCAGGTGGCAAGGATCAGAGCTGGTGTCAAGGACATGCCTGTCTGATCCTGCTGTCTTGGAGGGAACCACTATGGCCTTGCACTCCATGAGGTCACCTGGGCAGTTTCCACATCGGAAAACGAGGACCAAATTGCTACACCGCAGACTTGTGTTAATGCTAAAATAAGACACTGTGTACAGAGTTTCGAAGACAAAGCACGTTGTGCATAGTAAGCGCTCAGGAAGCAAGATGTATGAGGGATCCCGGACAAAAGCCAGTTCTGCAAACAAATGATGTCATTTTCAAGCAGTTACCATCATGGGAGAAGGGCTGCCTGGAAGGGCCCCCACACCTGATTCTGGGTGCCTTCCTGCTCTGTCCTTCCCCCAAGACTGCTCTTCCTCCAAGAGCCAGGGTCTCATGGGCCCCAGTCCCAACCTGCTCAGCAGATAAGCTTAAATTCCCTTTCCCTCAGGACTTGGCGACTGAGAGCAGCTCTAGGAGACAGCCCTCCCAGAAGCAGCCACATAACAACAGAAATTATAACAACCACCACAAGAGTAAATGCGGCTCTACACAGGACAACAAGCGATGCAGGGAAAGCGTGCTGAGAAAATGCAAATACTGACAGGTATCCAGGAGGTAACCTATTCAGTTAAACTGGGCAGTCCTCCAGGGTGGCCCAAGGATGCTAAGTAACAAACAATGTCTAGGAAGCAGCAGGAACTGGGTGACGCAGACCACTGCCCTGTCTTCAGCAGAAGCCCCCACTCTCCTTAGCCTCTGCTGCGGCAGTGCAGGCGCCGTGGGCCTGGATATTCTGACATCCCCAAAACAGCTGAAAATTTCCTTTTTTTTAATGTGACAGTTCTCCATTTCTGCCTCAATATTCTGTAATACTGTTGGGCTTAGCCAAGTTTGAAGTTTCTGGCTCACAGACCTCTAGTTTCTAGAACATGTAATGTAAAACGGTTCTTAACCAGTCCTGGTCCTGGGGCCTTTGACAATATGATGAAGATAAGTCAAAAGAAGAGTCATGATGTAGGAAAATACAACTGCAAAGGATCAACTTCTAGAATATACTAAAACAAAGTAAGCAACTCAGTATACAAGAAAATACACACCCCAATAAAAAATAGACTGGAACTGTACAGAGAAGAAACCCTAATGGCTGGTAAACATATAAAAAGGTGCCCAATCTCACTAATCACCAGAGAAATGAAAATTAAAGAACACCACCCATCCACACATACAAACTAGGTCGGCAAAAATTAACATATGAAACAATATCAACTCCCTGGGGATGTGGAGGAACTAGAACTCTCTCAGCTGAAGATGGGAATGTAAATTGGTAGAAACATTCTAGAAAGCCCTCTGGCATTGTCTAGTAAAGACAAATGGGTGTAAACCATGACCCAACAATGCCACCCCTGGGGATTTTTCCTGAGAGAAACTCTTGCAAGTGCATAAGCGGCTATCCACAGAGCCTTGCTCGTAAAAATAAAAACCTGGAAAGAACCCAAATGTCAGGGAACCAGTGAACTGCAGTTGAGTCATGCGATGCAGTATTATACAACAGGGAAAGGGTCCCACTGCGGCTTCACACTTTGACAGGGACAGATCTCAGAAACATGAAGTGACAAGAGAGGAACAAGTCAGGGTAACCATTGCCACTGAGCCGATTCTGACTCACGATGGCCATGTGTGTCTGGGTAGAACCTCGTTCTGTGTGGTTTTCAGTGGCTGTGAGCCTTTGGAAGAAGATAGCCAAAACTTTCTTCGAACTGCTTCTGGGTAGATTCAAACAGTCAACCTTTGGTTAGTGGTCAAGCGCTTAACCACTTGCAGCACTCCAGGACTTCTGTTTACACTGTAAGTCCACTTAAAAAGTTCAAAAACAGAAAGCACTAAACAACAGTTCAGTTGTTCAGGAATATGTTCATAGATGAGAAAACTGTAAGGAAATAATAAAATTTTTTCAAACTAGGACAATAATTACCTCTGAAGAAAGGAGGAAGATTACAGACAGGAAGCCCCAGGGGGCTTCCAAGACAACCACGGTGTTCTGTTTCTTCATCTAGATGGTTGATACACACAGATACTTTTCTAATTATTCTTTTCCCTGTACATATACATTGTCATATACTCTACGTGTATTCAGAGGGAAAGAAACCAGTTTTCTTTCTTTCCTCAAGTAGAAACAAAGTCTGATAAGATCCATTGACCTTCAGAACAATTAAAAAGTATATAAATGCTCCCAACAAATGCAGGGGGTTCATAGACCCCTTAAAGATGCTCTATGGAGAAATTTTATGGATTGTGGTACACTTGATTCAGACACCCACAAACACTTCTTTACCCCTGCCGATCCCCAGGGAGTGCTGTGTCTCGGGGTGCAAGACTGAAGAGGTAGAAATGTTCCAGGGCTGTTAGAATGAGGCCAGCCCCCTAAAGAGAATTCCCCTAATGTGCATGACTTGCTGCCAACTACCAGCCTCAACGCTCTTCCTCTTCCCCTTTCCTGCAGCGTTGCCAGCCCCTCTTCCCTTCAGCTCCCAGGAGCCCAGTACCCTCAGTGTCTGCTGCAGAGTGACAGCTTCAGCCAGCACCCCAAATTTCTGGGCTCTTAGGAATCAAAAAAGCTTAGACTTTTGGGGAAGAGGGAAGTAACGAAACACCAGAAGGTAGCTAATTGCTGTGTTACAAATAGCAATTTTGCTTTTTAAACCTTTGGAGGATAATGATCTGGTTTGCCAGGGGGCGATAGGGTGGGCGGGTGGGTATTGCAGCTTAATTTTTTAAGTGGGGTAATAGAAATCAACTTCAAAACAGAAGGAATAAAGAAGCAGAAATAGAAGTCCTTGAGATGCTTTGTTGAGAATTAGAAGGAGAAAACTTGCCATGTGGCCTTGGGGGAAGCCGCTTCCTCCCTCTGGGCCTCTGTTGCCCATCTGTTCAGTGGAAGAGCTGGGCCTCTGGGTGATACCTAAGTCATCTTCAGCCCTGACACCCCACCATTTTGATCACCAGCTTCATTCCACTCTGTTCTGGAACTGCTGGCCGATCTACTGGGTTTTCTGTGTGAAGTGGGAAACAACGCCAGCCTCCCTCTCAATTTAGCCCAGTGCCTGTCACATAGTAGATGACCAGTAATAAAGTTGTTGATGTGAGCTACACTTGCTCCCTATTCCTCACGGTACCTATCACAAATGTGAGTTCATAGCTGGTCCTCAATATTGCTGCCATCATCCATAAAACGGGGAAAATATGTACCATTTAGGGTTGATGGGGAAATCCCTAGATGGCAAAACTGGTTAACATACTTAGCTCCTAATCACAAGGTTAGAGGTTCAAGTTTACCCACTGTAACTTTGGAAGGAAGACCTTGAGATCTACAAGGTGTGACAAGTACATGAACTTACTCGTTTTAAGTGCTACACATCTCATTGCTGAATACCACTAGAGTCACCTTCCAAGCACTGCCTTTGGGAAGCTATGCACCAATACCAGCGCCTGGTCCACCCTTTAAAGCACTTTTTGAGCTCTTTCTGGAATGGCCATTGTGCATAGTCGCATGGAGGCAAGTTCATGAACTTAAATGTATAGTTTTCTGTGAGGGAGTCTTTAGCCAGTAAACAAATAACTGTATTGGGACACCCTCCCTACTCACCTGATCTGACCCCAAGGACTTTTTTTCTTTACCCGAAGACAAAGGAAATAGTGAAAGGAAGACGTTTTGATGACATTCAAAACAGCTCTGATGGCCATTCCAGAAAAAGAGTGCCAAAATTGCTCTGAAGGGTGGACTAGGCGCTGGCATCAGAGCATAGTTTCCCAAGGGGAATACTTCAAAGGTGACAGTAGTGATACTCAGCAGTGAGGCACGCAAAACTTTGTCTAGGATGAGTTTGTAAATTCAATCGGCAGCCCCTGTACTTCTGAAAAATCAGCCACTGAAATGTCCATGAATACAGTCCTACTCTGACACATACACATGAGGTCACCATGAGTTGGAGTCCGCTTGACAGCAACTGGTAGTCACATGAAGGCCAATGTCAGGATCAGACCACATACGTGAAAGCACACATAGCTGGTCTCCATCTATCTTAGTTCTTCTTCACTGATCACCTGAAATAGTGCCTCTGTTCTTGTGGAATTCTCTCGTTTCCACCCCTCTCCCTCCGATGCACACCACAGGGAGCACTGTTTTGTCCTCAGGGCTGTGACCATCACCCCACAGGGCCGCCGAGTCTGTGGGTTGGGGCTGGGGGTTGGCAGACAGGCACTCTGACTTATTAGTCTGGGTAGCCAAGAACTCTGGGTAGAAATGGAATGCTGAGTCCAGAGCTGAGCTCTTCCCGTCCCAGGAGCCACAAGCACCAGGAGGACTGCAGCTTCCCACACCTACACAACTTCACACTCCTTCAGTCTAGCCAAACTCCACAAAAGTTAAGTCCGAAAGTGACAGCAATTCTGACTGGAGGGTCAGGATATCAGTTTAGCTGTTAGCAAGGTTAGCTGTGGGAAAGGGAAGGAAGAAAGAAAGGAGGAGGGGGGAGGAAGGAAAAGAAAGTACAGTTAGAGGGAAGAAAAGAAGGGGGGAAGACATGGGGTGAAGAAGAAGAAAAAGATCATTGAAGGTCCTGCTGCTGGGAGCTCCAGCTCCTGGGCAGCACAAATGGTTAAACAGTTGGAAACTAACTGAAAGGCTGGTGGTTCAAATCCACTAAAGGCACTTAGAAGAAAAGTCCTGGCAATCTACTGCTGAAAGAGTATAGTCATTAAAAGCCCTCCAAAGAGAGGTTAACTCTGAAACACATGGGGTGCCATGAGTTAGAATGGACTCGATAGACAGCAATCAGTTTGGGGTTTTTTGTTGTTACTGTTCCTTTGCTGTTTGGTGAGACCAAAAACAAACCCACTGCCACTGAGTTGAATTAGACTCATAGAGACCCTGTAGACAGAGGACAATTGCCCCATAGAGTTTTCAAGGAGCTCTTAGCCAACCATAGCACCTAACCACTACACCAAATCTGAATTTCACATCAGTAGCTTACCTCAGCCTCTCCCGATCTGCTCTGGGTAAGGAAAGCTCTCGTCAAGAAAGTCAAGTCCATGCTGACTCCACCTTAGGCTGACTGTCACCAGGGCTTGTTTTTCATCCCCAAAGAGAGACACGCACCCGTTATCATCTGACATTGGGTGCTGAAGACCGAGGGGACCAGGCTCACAATTTGCACCACAAGGGGTCACGGCTCTTGCCAGGTGCCCCTCTCTACACACACAGGCCTTGGGTGGTAACCGTGCTCCCTACCACCAGTCCTGGAGCACTGCACCATCCCTTGAGATCTCCTCCCTACATCCTACCTGTATCTTTGTAAACAGCTCCTTTATTAAATTCTCCTCCAATTACCACCTTGAGTGAGTTATTTGCTTCCTGCTGGGACTCGGCTGAAACAAAAACAGAATTTGTAATCCTTAAAATAGCTCTGCTTCTGGGTTATCTCATTTCCAGATGAGGAAACTGAAGTCTGAGCTCCAAAGAAGTGACTTGTCTGAGGTTGCACAGTGGAGGAGCTGGGATTAGAACCTGTGTCTAGTTGACTCTCTTACCTGTGATTTCTACATGATTCTGGTTTTCTAGTAAAAGAGTGTGGTTCAGCAATGTTGGGCCAGGCCAGAGGTAAAGTAGCTCAGAAGTTAACACTGTCACCATCTGAGTTCTCCCTAAGCTGGGAATCTGAGGCAGCTGGGAAACCCATCTTCCTCACTGCTTCTCACCCCCATCCACATGACCAACAAGTCTTATCAGTTCCTTCCTCTGAAATTTCTCTATGAAAACTCCCCTTCATCCTCAGTCCTCGCTGACAGTTCCATGGGTCAGGCCATTGCTCAATCCCTCCTACCTGGGCCATTACCTCCTGGCTGGCCTCCTGCCTCCATCCACCTCACTTTCGTGGGAGAGCTCTTTCTAGAACACCTACCTCACTTTGCCACTCCCCTTAGAATCTGCCCTACCTCTCCACTGCCTAAGGGAGAAAATCCCAACTCCCTGGCATTAAAAGCCACCTCTGGCTGGTCTCCCCTGACCTCCCCGGCCATCGTCTCACTGCCCCCTCCACCCCCTGCACAATGGCAGCCATGACAGATGTTTGCAGGTACACATGTACTGACGTACTGTGACCTTTCCCAACTCTGTGCTTTGCATGGCCTTTCTCCACCATCTGGGACACTCTCCGAGTCCTGGGCTCTAAGTAAACTCCCACTCATCTTTTGAGATCAAGCTGAAACATAACTCAGAGAAGGTCCCCTTACTCCCTGCTCCACCTCTACCTGACCTTGACACCCACTGGCATGCTGTCTCTCTCTGTTAACCCAACCCCACAGAGCTCTCTGCTCTTGCCTCTGGTACAGCATTATTTCTTTCTTTTTTTTTTTTATTTAACATGACTGAGTGAAAATGTACCTTCCCGTATAAATTTACATGCCCACCTATATGCAGCTTCCACTGCTCTCCCTGTCCGGTGACTGCACACTATTCCTCTCTGCTCCATACATGTCTCATCCTCCCAACAGCCTCCTTTCCCCTCCTCTCCATCCACTCCCCTTCCTTCAGCCAGAGGTCAGCAAGATGATATCCTATAGATGTATAGAACCATAAAGTGCAACCAGTATATGGTCACTCTGCATTGCCAAGTCCAATCCATTCCTGTCCAAAGAGTGAACCTTTGTTATAATTTACGGGTAAGGGCAGCATCAGGGCCGGGGGCCATGCTCTCAGGGGAACCCTGAAACCACTGGACCATCAATTGAGGCTTTTTAGTGGAGATCTCAGGATGCACCCCTTTTTATTCTTGTGTTGCCAGTGAGACTCAACCTAGTGAGCTCCATCGTGGCTATCACTGGCAGTGGCCGGGCACCATCCGGTTATTCCGGTCCCAAGTTGATGAAGGCACCCACTCTTGCGGGTCTCTCTGTCTTCTAGGTTGTCTTTACCGCATGTCATTTTGGTCCACGGTGAGCAACCGTTCCTGCTGGTACAGTGTTATTTCTGCTGCCTCGAGTCTTCGAAGGAATGAAGCCATACTTCACACACACCCCAATGCTCTCCTTACTGTATTGTGACTGCTGTCGGCCCCCCTACCTTGCCCTCCAGTGAGAAATAAGGTCTGGGATGCATCTAGGTCCCCTTTACCCGCAGTCCCCACCTCAGGCCTGGTCCTCTCTGACTGAACCACTGAGGATGAATGATCCCTGACTGAGTGAACCTGGAGTCTCTGCACCCGGGCTGGCAATGAGCTGCGGTGTGACCGTGGACAAGTCCCTGAATAAGCAAACTCTCCGGGCTCACTTCTCTTTCTTAAGGCTGAGCGGCAAGATCCATCACTAGCTCACAAACATTTAACTCCCCCTTTTTTCCCTTTCCTCAGAGCCTAGCACCTCTCCAAGTGCTTCAAAGCTTTCTATTTTATGTTTACCCAGAGTCCTCTGGATCCGACTCGACGGCACCTGGCTTGGCAGAGTCTTCTTTTTAATTCTCTTCCTTGGCTGTTTCAGGGTCGTTCCTCAGCTGATTTACACACACTTGGGGGAGTGCTGGGGGATCACAGAGCCCAGAAGCCTCCAGCCCATGCCCACGTGAGCTCTATCGTCTGGAAAAGATTCCAGCTACTAAGCAACTACACTGGGTCATGGGAACGCACAAGCCTGTGTGCTGCTCTGGCCAAGCCCTCAGCACCCTCCCTCCAGAGACCTCACTGAGGACTCCTGGACAATGTTCCATCCCTTCATAGAAACACCAGCCAGGGTTTGAGGCAACAAATATTATTCTCTTCTCTCTATAAGCTTTTCCCTGGTGGGGGTCCCCCAGGTCCCACAGCCTCCTCGTAAATCTGTTGCCCCTCTGTGGGGAGGAAGCCTTCCAGAAGCCAGATTTTCTGAGACAGGGGGCTAACGGAAGACATTCCCCTGGGTAGACTTGGTCTTCTCTGTTACTTCGTTATAGCAAACTTTCCCACACACTGCCTCTAATTCATAGATCCCTGGAAACGATCACTTATGGTAACGTGACTTAGGATTTGTAGTTATGATTATGATTTCTAGTTCTGTGGGTTCTTTTTTTTGGCAAAACATCTGATTTAACAGGGAAAAATGCTATCCAGAGGAGCTGGGGGCCATAAAAATGCAATCGCAGGAAATAGTGCTGTTAACAGCCTCTTCTGCAAACAGAGCCTCAGAGATCTGTTCTCAGAGCTGTGACGGAGGCTCTGGAGAAACTGGCGTCTGATCCTCCGTCAGCCCCTGAGAGAGGCCCAGGTGTAGGCCCAGCCCAGGGAAGTGACCCCAGATGTCTCAGTAAAGTTCCTGCCTTCTGGAAGAGTGTTCTGAATGCTGAGAGGCAGCTTTTACCCACTTCATATGCCTTCCATCACCCCCAGGTCCCACCTGTCCCCATGTCAGGTATGGAAGGAGGTGCAGAGCCTGGACTCGGGGGTCATCAGCCCCTTCTCTGGCTCCTCGGCCAGAAGGGGTACACAGCAACTTCTTCCAGAGGTTTCAAGTCTCCCTCTTTCCCCCAGTTACAAGATTGACCAGCCTGACACAGAGATGCTTTCACCTATTTTGAGCAGTCTAGGGTAACAGAAGACCTACAGGTAGGAGCCAGCACACCCAGGCTCAGGTCCCGGCTCTGCCACGTACTTGCTGTGTCACTGTGGGCAAGTCCCTTCTCCATCTGGGTTTCCTTCTTCAGAAAACGGTGGGGTTGGATGAGATGGCCATCTCGGGGCCTGCCTGGTAAGCAGGGAAGGAAACATTACACTTGCTTTCTCTTCTTTGAAACACAAGATCTGAGATTGTGGGCCTGTGTTGCTGTGCCCAATACCCAGGGCAGTGCCTGTCACCTACAAGTCACTCAAAAAATATTTGATGTATGGGTTCTGCAGAGCAGCAAGCTGCTGTCATGAAGGTTAAGAAGCAGAGGTTCCAGAGGGAACTCAGAGCAACTGTGAGACCTCAGAGCTAGTCCAGGGCGCTCCACTGCCCCCACTCCCCAACCACACACACACACAGTAAGCTCTTTCCTCCTTGTGCTGGCAGGAAAGGCACCTTCCTGGGGCAGACTTGTCCCACCCTCAGGCCAGCCAGCGGGGTTAAGTGTCCCCAAGGTCCCATATCACGTCAGGAGAAGCAGGTCTGGCCCACAGGCCTCAATGTCAGGCCTCAGGATCCTCTACCTCCTTTTCTAGAGGCTCAGTCCTCAGACTTTGGGGGCAGATTGCTTCAGGCTCACATCTGGATGGGTCTGTCTCTAAGCTCTGGCTGCAGCAGAAGCAGAAATGCAAATGGGCAGCTCTCCAAAAACCAAATATTTTGCCTGTGGTAGGTTGAAAGTCAGACTGGGTAAACATGCTACAGAGGTCTCTGAACGGAGGAGGTTACGAGGGGCTTGGATGGGGCAGTCATTAACTATCCAGATGACCCATGTGAACCAGCCTCCAGGGAGCTGCAGTGACCAGAGGGACTAAAGAAGAGAGCAGAGATCCCCACAGAGCTCTCCAGACTCGCCCACCCTTCTCTTGCACCCCACACCCACCTCTCAGTAGCCTCATCATGCCCCAGAGTCCAGCGTATCAAAAGCCTCTCTTCTCAACAGCACTTGGCTGGCTGGCTTCAGCTTAGGTCTTTCTCTTGAGCTTCTCCCCCATCCAAAAGAACCCACTACTGTTGAGTCAATTCCAACTCATAGTGACCCTACAGGACAGAGTAGAACTTCTCTCCCAAGTTTCCAAGGAGAGCCTGGCAGATGTGAACTGCTGACCTTTTGGTTAGCAGACACAGCACTTAACCATTACACCACCAGGATTTCCACGCTGGAGCTCCAGGCCTGTTCATTGGACACCACCCTTTCCCTAGACTTGCAATGTCAGACACAGCACTCCTCATGCTCCACTGGAAGCTGCTCCTCCCAGACCTCAAGACCAAGTTTTGAGGAAGCATTGCTGTCCCCTCTTACCCCCAGTGCTATGAAGCCCTCTGAATTCTGTCTCCTAAAACCCCAACTGCTATGGAGTCAACTCTGACTCGTGGCGACCCCCTGTGTGTCAGAGCAGAACTAGGCTCGGCAGGGTTTTCAGTGGCTGACATTTTGGAAGTAGGTCACCTGGCTTTTCTTTCAAGGTGCCTCTGGGAGGATTCAAACTGCCAAACTTTCAGTCAGCAGCTGAGCATATTAACCGTTCACACCATCCAGAGACTCCCTCAAATCGATCTTCTCCTCTCCCTCACACAGCCAGTACTTCTCTCCTGCCCTCCCCCTGCCCATCTCTCTGCTGTAGAACTTCCTGTCAGGGCCTCCTGAGGGGCCTCCCTCCCTTCAGCCTTGCCCTCTCAGGGATGACCAGCTGAGGATGGACCTGAGAGCCTATTTTGAGGAGGATAAGAGTGTGGGTGGGGAGGCTACTGAGGTGGATGGACTCTCAAGAGTGTAAACGTGAGGCAGGAAGTTGGGCTTATCCTTCACAGCTGTGCTGGGCCCAGACTGAAGCTAGGGCAGAGGACGCGGAGGATGGCGGGGCAGGTGAGTCTCTCAGAGGCCCACCCTGACAGCCCCCAGTGGGCTGCCTACCAAGTACAAGTCACTCTTCACAGACTCAGTCCGAGCTGCTCCCCATCCAGAACCCCAAAAGCTCCTTGGTCTGAGCATTCTCTTGCTTACGGGCATGTAGGAAGCAATGAGCTGCTAACACTTCCTGGGCATTCGCAGGGGCCAGAGACTGTCAGGACAGGGAGACTTACAGAGGTGGCAAAGCCTGGCAAGGCCAGACAGTATGGACAGGACGTGAAACAGGGTTCTCTAACCCTCACACTTACATTCCATCTGAAGCAGCTATTTAACCTGTGGAAACCCTGGTGGTGTGGTGGTATAGTGGTTAAGCACAACAGCTGCTAACCAAAAGGTCAGCAGTTGAAATCCATCAGGTGCTCCTTGAAAACTCTATGGGGCAGTTTTACTCTGACCTATAGGGTTACTATGAGTTGGAATCGACTCAAAGGCAGTGAGTGGTTTTTTTTTGTTGTTGTTGTCGTTGCTGTTTAACCTGTGCCTCAGTTTCTTCAACTTCAAAAACAAGAGAGATGAGAAAACATGGCTCAGTTATACGCTACAAGAGACACGCCTTAGGCACAAAGACACAAGCATACTGAAAGTGAAAGGATGGAAAATAATAATCCATGCAAGGAGTAATCAAAGGAGAGCTGGCGTGGTGATTTAACTATCGGATGTAATTAACTTCAAGTCAAAATCTATTATAAGAGACAAGGATGTTACAGAATGGTAGAAGAGTCAATTTATCAAGAATATATATCAATTTTAAATATATATGCATTTATATAGCCCCAAAATATATAAGCCAAGCCAGCCAAGTGGCCAAGTGCCGTCGAGTCAGAAGAAGAAGATGATAATTGCAACATCTCAAGACAGCTGTGGAGATTTAGTCAGATGACTGATGATAGGTACAAGTCATCGTCACAAGTGCCTCAGCAAGACGGCCAGTGAGGGAGGGACCCGGGATTCAAACTCCAGTCTGGGGCCTCAGAGTGCTTTGTTGTCAGTTGCTGTCATGGCAACCCGAGGTGTGCCTGGTAGAACTGCCCTCCATGGGGTGTCCGAGGCTGTGACCTTTCAAAAGGAGATCACCAGGCCTGTCTTCCCAAGTGTCTTCGGGTGGGTTTGAATTGCTAACCTTTTGGCTAGGAGTCAGGTGCTTAACTATTTATGTGATCCAGGGACCTAAAAGTACTTTGCTTGACACTTAGCTTCCTCCTACGATCTTCACCAACAGCACCATACCATCTTTTCTGCAAATAACATTATACAGGAAGAAAATCCTAGGATTTCAGTTTCCTGCCTCCCAGCCCCACCTGGTCCAGGAGAGTGACAGCTCAGAGATACAGACTGCAAGCAGCACCAGCCCACAAATTGGCAGGAGGCAGGACTGGGCCCCAGGCCTTTCCATGGGGCTGGGTCAGAATGAACACTTGCCTGTGCTTGAGACACTCTACATTGCTTGGCTCAGCCCATTTGACTGTCCCTCCCTCTGCTCTTGGACAGGGCGCTCCAGGGGACATTGGAGGCCTGGGAGCCAGTTTGCAGTTTTCACAAACCACAGAATGAGAAAGAGTGCTGTCTCATCAGGAAGGTGCAGTCCAAGGAACAATCTGATCTTCATAATAATCATTGTTTTTTCGTGATTATCTAAAATTCTTCTGGTACATACACCACAATTTTAAAGTGCTACCACCAGAAAATGCTTATGATGGGACTGTCTAGGGACAGAGCAGATGGCAAGACGGCACCCTGGCTTCCAGCAGCTCCTGCCTCCTGGTCGGCCTGTTTTGGAAGGCCCCAGGCAACACAAAAGGCGTTTCAAGGGGTACTTGTTTCCCACGGTGTTTTTCAGTGTCGTTGCTGCGCTGTGGTTTTGTTTCTTAAGTTGTGTTTTGGTGCTTCCTGAAGCCGTAACAAGCATCCACCCTCCTTGGCAAACTCTGAAAGTAACTTTTGAGAAGTGAAAAGGGGCAGGAGATGGGTTTCAGCAGAGAAGCCAGCGAGCAAATCAGTGAATAAATACATATATTGTCGAGAACTCCTCCACTTTCTGTTGGCACCTGGTGAGCTGGAGGAAGGAGGTTAAGACCCCAAAGGAAAGAGGCAGGGAGAAGATTGGCAACATCCCTAATCAGGCTCTGCCGTCTGCTGGTGCAGGGATCTCTGGGGACCTTGTTACTACTGACAGCTTAATGGCTAGGGGTCATCGTCACTTCCACTGCAGGGACCTACCTAACTGCTTTTAGTTTTAAAGTCCCAATTTCACTAAAAGCTTAAGGAATCCCTCACAACTCCCACACTATTCCAATGGCTCAGAGACAGAAAGGACCGCCTGCCCTGAGGCATAAGATCATATTCCCACAAAGGTACCTTGAGACTCCAGAAGGGGAGGGTGCAGCCCCTAGCTCAGGGAGTCCAGAGCTCTGTCCAGCACCTCAGTGCCTCCGAGTGGTGCAAACAGTTAGTGCACTTGGCTGCTAACTGAAAGATTAGGGGTTTGAGTCCACCAGAGGTGCCTTGGAAGAAAGATCTGGCCATCTACTTCTGGAAAATCAGCCATTGAAAACTTCATGAAATGTAGTTCAACTCTGACACATGGAGTCGCCATGAGCTAGAATTGTCTCCATGGCAACTGTTTAGTCCAGCATCTTGCAGGTAGGGTCTTCAGGAAGGGAAGCAGGTCTCCTCTGCGTCCAGACTGCCTGGGCCCACATCCTGGTCCCTGCAAGCTGGTACTCCTCTTTGAGGCTCAGTGTCCTCATCTGTGAGATGGGACTGCTAGTCCCTGTCCTGACTACTTTTCAGGATTCTTGTGAGGCTATCAAGTACAGCCTGCACATAACAGTGCTTTGGGGGTTGTTAAAACTGACATGTTGGTAGAAAGGCTTGTTCCTACATAACTGGCAAATTCTGCTCACCCCAAATCACAAAGTTTGTGAAATCTGTGCCAGCTGAATGCACACAGCTACTGATTTGAGCTTGTCTCTCTCTGCTGAAGAGGTGTCCTGGCAGAGGCTGCAGCAATCTGGGCTGAGATAAACAGAGGATTTTGGGGGGAAGGATTGAACATCATCCACCACAAATCAACAACAGCAAATGTCATTTAGAGCACTTTTTCTGTGCCATCACGTTCAGTATCTTTTACAATCCTCCCTACAGAGCCTATGGCATAAATGGAAGCCATGCCTTTTGCAGATGAGGATGGCGAAGGACAGAGTGATTTGGTACCTAACTGCAGGTCACACAGCTAGGATGAGATCCCAGGACTATCTGACTCTGGAGGTCACACCATCTACTGCTAAACAAACTGCCTCTTTGTTTGAGCAACAGCCATGGTGACCCCCCAAAAGTTAAGACATCAAAGGTTGCCTTATATCTTCTACAGATTACAAAGCTCAAGGAAGCTATGGCGTAGTTTGACAGCTGAGGCTGTGTCAACTTGGCTGGGCCATTATTTTCAGTAGTTTGGCAGTTATATGATGTCATGATCACTTTCATGATCAAATGTGATATAATGTCATCGTGTCTACGGTATGATTTGCTGTTGAGTAGCCAATTAGTTGAAAGAGAGTTTCCTTGGGCATGTGACCTGCATCAAAAATAAGTGGTTGTTCTCTCAAGGTTTATGGGCTTTTGCTTGCTCTGGATCCTGTAGTTGGCTCCTGTTCGTCTGACCTCCAGCTCTTAGGACTCGGGATTCATCAGTCTTTGCAGCCTATGAGCAAGATCCCTGCTCTCTGACCTACCAATCTTGAGTTCTCCAGTCTCTGTGATTATATGATCAGAAGCCTCTTTCCTAACCCACAGACATGGGACATTCTAGCCTCTATAACCATGTGAGCATATCCTTGATATCAACAGCAAGGTGGTTTTTGTTCGTTTGTTTAATACATATTTATGCACTTGACTGATACTTACTTTACCATTTCTCTAGAGAATCCAGCCTTAGACTGGCGAGTGCCATCACTGTATTAGTTAGCTGCTGCTGCATAACAAAGCACCAAAACTTAGTGATGTAAAATAATAACCATTTATTATTGCTCACAATCTACAGGCTGGTCAGGTGATTCTTTTGGCCTAAGCTGGGCTCACCCATACAGTTGAGGTATAGATGGCTCAGCTAATCTTGGCTGGGGCTTGGCCTGGGGTGTCTTGCCTCTTCTCCACATGACTCTCTTGTCTTTCCAGCAAGCTAGCTGGAATATCTTCTCATGACACAGACAGAGGAGCAAGAGGTATGTGGAAATGCATGGGTACTTTTTCAGCCTCTGCTTACATCATTTTCTGTTGTTCTGTTGGCTGAAACAAGCCACAAGACCAAGCCCAGAGCCAGTATGTGAGGGCACTAGCCATGGGCAGGATACAAGAGGCACAAGAAACTGTGTCCATTATTACTGTCCACTTACCACAACCAGTTCTGCCAGAGCTACATCTTTTCAAGACCTTACAGGGAAGTGTCCCAAGAGGGCTTGCCCAGCCCCTTAGAGGCAGGGAAATATTTCTGCTTCACAAAGAGCCAGTGTCTGAATTCTCTTCCAGTACAACCCTGAGAGATTAGCACCATGAGCCTTTGCTACAGGAGAAGAAACTGAAGCTAACAAACATTAAGCTCATCAAGAGTGACCACTCATTCATTTAACAAGCATTTAATCAATGCTCACTTGGTGCCAAGCTCAGTGCAAGGTGCTGGGGCTGCAGAGCTGACCAGCACCCCGCTCCTGGTAGCTGAAAAGTGCAGCCAAGCCTCCGCTTCTGCAGCAGAACCCCTTCCCAGAGGACCGTCCCTGTAGGCAATGCTGAATCCTTTACAAACCCCTCCCCACTCACTTGGCCACTTCACTTCCATGACACCCCTGGGAATTTCTTCTTTCTACCACTGAGGGAACTAGGGGCCAGAGAGATCAACCTGGGACCACACAGCATAGCAGTCTTAACTAAAATCCGAGCCTTCTGACACTCTCGTAAGCTCTTTCCAGAACAACAGCCTCCTCATTAATCCAATTCTACAGATTTTTTTAAAAGAGCGTCAAAGAGAATTCGGCCTTCCCCCACACCCACTCCTAGGTTTTCTCTGCTCCCTACCGCCTCCTCCTCCTCTGCTTTCTCCTCTCTGCACATCTGTCCACCGCCCCTCTCACCCTTTGCTAGCCCTTGCTCCGTTGCCAGGAGGAGTCCTGCCAGAGAGGAGAGGCACTTCCCTGAAAGGGTTAACATTCCCAGAGTCTCTTATAAATATTTCATGAAAAATATCTGCTGAGATAACCCCAGACTGTTGATGTCGACATTATTGCACCTGCACATTTTAATTGGTCCAAGAGAGCTGGCCCCTAATTGGTGACTGGAAATCGGCGGTGCAGACCTGACTTGCTTGTAAAGCAAAAGCTGGGGCTCTCCAGAGAATTTGGCATTTTAACTCTAACGTGGCCAGGAGATAGCAACGGTTGGGTACTAGTCAGAGAGGGAGAGGGCCACACCCCACCTCAATGTACCAAGTCCCCAGAAGCTGATTCAAGCTTCTAACTAACAACTCAGGAAGGTGAACGTGGCACACATAGGCTGAGCTTGGGGAGGCTGGAAACCCAAGTGGTTAGGGACACGAGTTTGAAAGTAGGGCATCTTAACCTTTTCTACACTGTGGGCCCCTTACTCTCTGGTAAGACCAATAAGCCCTGTCTCAGAACCATGTTTTTAAATGCCTTAAATATTCGTGATTGCAAAACAAGTCAATCACCTTTGAAAACAGTTACAGAAAATTTTTTACATTGGGATACAGCAAATACATGTGCTTCTTTAATTAATGCATTAAATTACAAGTGCTAATGTCAGGTCTAATAACTACTGTAGTTTCAAAGCAGGAATTAGCATAAATGGTATTTCAAGATAACTGCCAAAACTATAGCATGGCTTGGAAATATCTATGATTTCTATTGGTGGCAAAATCACAAGTGTTGCTCAAGTAACTGTGGTGTGTTGCCTACCTTCACACTTGAAGGAAATGCTCAATTTCAGGCAGAAGTGAGTGAGTGTGTTGTGTTTTTTCTCATCCAGGTTCAAAGACAGCAGGCGAAGGACCTTGACCTGAGAGACTGGGAGCTCTGTTATTATTCATTAGTTGGGTCAACTTGGTCTTCCCCAGCCTCGGTTGTTTTATCTGAAAAATGGGCTTTGGAGGCAGGCTGAGTCAGCTTTCAAAATGGCCCTGTGATTGGTGTGGCCTTGGAAAAGGGAGGTGGCCTCGTTAAGCCTCAGTTTATCGGCTGGAGAGTGGAGACCCTGACAACTAAAACTAGTGGGCATCAAGCTGATTCTGACTCATGGCAGCTCCATGTGTGTCTGAGTCTAACTGCTCTCCGTAGAGTGTTGAATGGCTGATTTGTCAGGTCTTTCATCTGAGGTGACTCTCAGGGGTCTCAAGCTATCCATCTTTTGGTTAGCAGCGCAGCTCGTTGACCATTGCACCACAGCACCATCTTTAATCGCTGCTCTGAGGCTCGGCTGAGATCAAGTGGGCAAAACACCTTGCGGAATGCCCAGCAGAGGCACTCAATGCGTACTAACCCACTGTCACCCCAGTCTGCCCACCTGGACCAGCTGATGTGACACATGCAGTCCCCCACCAGAATGCTCAGTACACATATATCTTTTTGCCCAGGACTTTGACTCCCTGCCACCTCCCAGATGAGGAGTACTTGGCCTCTGGGTCACGTCAGTGTCCAACCTGGGATGGTTGTGGGATTCTTCACAGCCTGTCTGCCAAGCAGTTGCAATGTGGATGCCAGACATAGGCCAGTGTGGTGACTGGCATGTCTCTGCCTCAGGTGAAGTGCCATCTTCGGGATTATAAATACAGTTCCGGCTCTCACACAGTGTGCACTGGCGCTACCTCGCCTCCTACCCCTGTGTTTGCTAAAGCTCAGGTACAGGCTTCAGCAGGCCTCTAGGTTTAGGCAGACTTGGGGATGCCCCAATCCCCAATGCTGTGGAGGTGAAAAAGGGCCAGGACAGGCCTCGAAGGTGACTCACAAGGCAAGAGGAGGCCTGGTGCAGTGGACTGGGGTCCTTGACCCATAATCCTCCAGGGGACCTTGGCCCCATGAGCCCTCTCTGGGCCTCATCTAAACTCAGAAGGCAGAGGAGCATCTCCCATTTTGGAGTGTCAGGAAAGGTTGCCATAGCTACCTCCCTCCTCTGATTCCCACCGCCATCCAAGGCCACTGTTTCCCTGCCAGGAAGCTGCAGGGTCATCAGAGCAGCCCTGCCCAGGCCTCCTCTGCCCATACGGTGCAAAGGCATCGGTAGCTCTACTGGAATCCTGAGGAGCCTACCCAGCACTTCCCAGGAGGCCCTCTTTCCACCCCTACTTCCGGTGGTCCCGGGGATCAACCATCATCTCATGTTAGGAGGCACATGTGTGCCCAAATGAACAGACAGATGGGATCTTGGGGAGGCTGAGGCTTGGGGGGCTTTGGGGACTGCCATGGAGGGAGGTGGGAACACCCTGCAGGCCCAGGCCGAGTGAGGGGAAGGATGGCCCTACCCACCATACCCCTAGGCCCTTGGGGTTTGTAGGCTCCTGCTGCTTTGCTCTCCCTGTCCCTCTGTAAGGAGGCAAAGGAAGAACCAATAAGCCCTGAAGGCCTGCTACGTGGCAAGTACTAGGCCTTGCTTTACAGACACTGCCCCCTACTATGCCATAAGGACTCTGATGTAGGGGCATTTGGTCTCATTTTACAAACAGAAAACTAAGTCTCACAAAGGCTAAGTAGTTTTTGTAAGTTCCCAGAGCTAGCAAGTGGCAGCCCCCAAATCCAAACCCAGGCCTGTCTGACACTTGAGGTCACCTCTGCTGACCCTCAGGGTGCCTGCTCTGCAACTGTCCATCAGAAACCCCCTACCAGTTAGGCAGATGCCTATTGCTGCTGGGTACTGTTCCAAGCCACAGACTCATTGCATACCCAAGGGTCCTTGCTTTATAGAAGTGAAAACTGAGGCTCAGAGAGGTTAAGTCACAGGCCTGATGTCACATAGCCAGCCAGAAGTGAGAATTGAACCCAGTTCTGTGAAGCGATCTCAGTTCAGTTCATTCAGCATGTACTAACTAAGCATCTACTATGTTCCCAGCCTTGAGCAAGGCGATGGAGCTGCAGCACTGAAGGAAACTAAGGCCCTTCCTTCATGGTGCTTACCTTCTAGCTAGGGGACGGGAGGGCTTAGCTTCCAGCTGGGAGAAGACAGCCGAAAAGTTGACAGATGAAAGATAAATCACCTGGGTTTTTTTACAAGGTGATAATTGTCATGGAAAAAAAGAACAAGCAGATACGGAGAGGGGGACTGAGTGAGTCAGGGGGTCGGTATTAAATAGGGCAGACAGGCGAGGCCCCAGTGAGAAAGTGACGTTTTAACAAAGACTTGAAGGACGTGAAGCACCGAGCCAGGTGAATCGCAATACCTGGCACGCAGTAGGTGCTTCACAGTATACGCTGAAGGAATGGCCTGATGGTGGGACCCACCTGCCAGGTGGTAGGAAACCCTGACGGTGCAGCGGTTAGGAGTTCAGCTGCTAGCTAAGACTGGCAATTCGAATCTACCAGACCCTCCTTGGAAACCCTATGGGGCAGTTCTACCCTCCTGATGGGCTGCCATGAGTCAGAATCGGCTGATGGCACCGAGTATCGGGTAGGTGGTAGTGGGAGGCTGCCCCTCAACACTAACGGCCACCACCTATCAGCACCTAATCTATGTGGGCGCTCCTCTTGGCATTTCACGTACTTTGCTCACATGGCTCTCACTCTCTGTGGTTTGTGGGGGCTCAATACCCGGCTTTCAGTAGCTGTGAGTGGACTTCATGGTGGAAGGAACGCAGGCCTCACGGTGCAGACCGGAACGGGAATGCCTAGCCCAGCGCCCGGCAAGAGGGGAGCTCAAGCGCCCCCTCCAGTGGCGGAATTCCGCTGTCCAGGTTTTCTCAAAACTGCCAACCGCGGCTACCTGCTCTGGGCCAAGGCTTGTGGGCAGGACAGACAGCTTGGGGGTTGTGGCTTTGTGGCTGGGAGCTAATCAAGGGCCGGGCCCCTGGCTCTGGAAGAAAACACGGGTACCAAGTTTCTACAGAGCCTGCTCCGGGCATTTCAGCACAGCCTGGATCAGTGTTTGCTAGAGACTAGCAGAGAGAGCATTTTTGAGGTTACTGCTCAATGAGATTTCAGGGGGACTGGAACATTATCTTGGATTAGGCTTGCAGGGGAAATCCTGACAGAGCAGCAAAAAAACTGTGCTTTCCTATAATTAGATACATATTTATTTTAAAAGGTTATAATTTCCTACTAGTTAGCAGCTTCATAAATATAGAGTTGATTTTTTTTTTCTCCCCTTGACTGCAGCTCAGGAACAACAAACCCAGGTCTGAGCACGAATAGGGATGTCACAATGACCCTAGGCAGCAGTTTTCCTCCAAAGCTACCAAAGTGAAGAGCAGGATGAGATAAGCCAGGGTGAGGCTGGTGTGCACAAGATGTGGGGGACAGCAGGCAGGTAGGCAAAATGCCCATCAGATGTGAGCATTGTTTATAGCTGGAGGATATGACTAATGCCTCGCAAGCCCCTCCTCTGTGCTTCTACTCCTATGCCACCCTCTGGTGGGGATGACCTTTTCTGTCCACAACTGCATGTCTAAATCCTACCTAACTCTGTGTAGCTAAAAGGCTACCACCTCCATGAAGCCAGCCTGGGTTCCCCTGCCTGGCAAAAGCTTTCTTTACTCTGAATTAATTCCCACCTCCCAACCCTGACACCTCTGAGGCAATTGGCACCATGTATTACGGTTGCCTGGAGACAAGCCTTTTCTCCTTCCTGGAGACAGTTTACGGCATTAACACAGTGCCTGGCACAGTATAGTTGCTCATTAAACATTTACAGATGAGTCAATGGTTGGGTGGATGGCCAGTCCCTGGAGAGGGGGATATACTTCAGGTTGGTCTTTGTGTCCCCAAATTGCTTACTAGAACTGAGCCACTGTCCTGGTTTGTGTCCCTGTGGCCTCCAGTCTGGATCACCACAGGAGGCTCCCTACCTGTCTATTGGCCACTTCCTCAAGCTTTGCCAAACTCTTAGGACATTCCAAACTGGTAGGGACCTTCCTCTGTCTGGGCTTTTGCCCATGCTGCACTTTTGGCTGGAGTTCCCCTCCTCTGTCCTTCAGGCAAGCTCCCGCCCATCCTTGCAGCCTAGACTCCGGTGTTGACCTCTCACTAGCTGCCTGCACTGCTGCCTAGCCCTCTTTCTGGCAGGGAGGTCTTCTCTTTCTGACTCTGGCCCCCCTCCAGCACTTGTCCTGCACACTGGCTCTCTGATAGTTCCCGTTCACCCTGGATTATAGTTATGTGTTTGTCTACCCTGCTGCACTGCCAGGATCTTGGGGTGAGAGAGTCTTGACTTCTCTGTACCCTGGTGCCTGGATGAGGAGGAGCTGGCAGATGTCTGAGGGACAGATGAGTAAGCCAGGGCTGAGTGGTAAGAAGGAGGAGTGGTCGGTGATTCTCACATCTGTCTGATGCCCTTTCAGGACCCAGGAACCCAGGTGACTAGGAGGTTTATGAGGGCACCTAGTAGGGAGAGCTAGAAGGGTCACTAGAGTAACTTTCTGGCCTGTCCTTCCCAGCGTGGAGATAAGGGACCCAAAGTCTGGCAGCTTATCCTAGGTCACACCATCTACATGAGATATATTGTCCCCCTACCAGGCCCCAGGATTTGAATACTGACTCAATTCTGTTTATTAATAAGGGGCCAGAACTGGGGGATATGGGTAGGTATAATGAAGAGAGGAGGAGTGGAAAGAGATCTAAGTCCCTGGACAGAGTGCACTACTGTGTGCCAGGCACTAGAGTAGCTGCTCTGACCCTTTATCTGGAATTCTCAGCACAGTCACAGGAGGTAAGTTGTATTTCCAGATGAAGAAACTGAGGCTCAGTTGCCCAAAGCTCCACAGTTGGTAGAGCTGGGATTTGAACTCAGGCCTGGCTTGCCCAAAGGCTCTGGGCTGTCTACTCCATTACTGTGATTCTTCCTGTGGAAGGGATCAGAATCCTGGTCAGGGAGCCATTTGCTTTTTGGGGGAATCAGAATGGCCTCCCTATGTGTATATAGCAATCCTTATGATTAAAAAGGAAGAAGAATCCCAGTCAGGTCTGGGCTTCTGAGTCGACCTATTCAGAAGGACAGCAAATCCTACATTTACCCAGGGGTCCAGATGCCATCCTATAGTTTTGTGTTTTTCAAAGCAGAGAAGAAAGCTCTGGGATGCCCAAGCCCTTGAAGAAACAATCCTACTTTCTGGTAGAGTAGGTGAAGCAAAAAGGAGGAGGAAGAATCTTTATCTTGGGGGCTCAGACACAGGGGTTTCCATCCACGGCATGATGAGGCTAACACAAGAGGCAATGTGGCTTTAGGCCACAATGATGGAGGTGGAGTGTCCAAAAGGAAGGAGGTGATTATGTTGCCTGTCCCTGCGGGGGTCAAACAGCAGTGTGAGCAGGGGTCCACTTCTGAGACTTCACAATGAAAGACATTGCCTAGTGAGGGGCTCATAGATCACATCACATGAAGGGTGATGGGAAGAGGTCAGCATTTTTAGCCCAGAGAAGACACAGTGGGAAGTGAGAACTGTCATTAATAACTCAAGGACTCTCTAGCTGATGAACAATTAGCCAGATTTGTCTGGTTCTAAGAGCTGAAGCAAGGGCCAGAAGCTGGAAGTACCACAAGACATACTTCACGTCACCCCTCTTAAAGGACAAGTGGCTGCCTTGGAGGGAATAAGGCCTTCGTCATGGAGACATTCAAGTGTGATGGTTAAAAGATGATTCAGCATGTATTTAGTGTAGGGTCAGGTGCCTCCCCTCTGAGATAACCTGCTCCGGCTGAGTCTCACAACTCTATCTTGAAATTTTCTAAAGCAGTCCTAATTGGTTGTTGTTTTTGTTAGGTGCTGTCAAGTCAAATCTGGCTCATGGTGACACCATGTGACAGAGCAGAACTGCCCCATAAGGAACTCCAGGCTGCAGTCTTTATGAGAGCAGAGCACCAGGTCTTTCTCCCAGGCTAATATGTGCTAAAAATTTAGATGCCTCAACCTTTGGAATCAGGAATTTCCCCTGCAAGTAGGGCTTGGGAATCTGCATTTTAAGATGTTTTTGATCTGCAGTCAGGTTTGAGACTCACTGTCTCTGGTGTCAGGAGCTAGGGGAGGTACAAGAATATGCCTTTGCCCCTCCCCCCCCCATCCAGAACATTACGGAGACACTCGGGGACACCCTCTTGGCCCTGCACTGCTGCAGGCCAGGATGCCCTGGCAGGCTGAGGCAGATGTCACACTCGGTGGCTGGCCTATTTCCATCTTGGGTCGTGGGGACCAAGTCCTGATATTGTCTGGCCTGGAAAACAGGGTAGAAGAGAAGCATCCTTCAAGTGTGGAATACTTCTCTGGCCAGCCAAGCCAATAACAGAGAGATAGACCTAGGTGATCAACAAGAGGAAACACGCAAAGTCACGCTCTCAGGCACTAGGAACTGCCAGGCACAGACATTGTGAAAACTCATTCTGCCAAAGCCGTTTGTGAAGTTGACTTCAGAATGGCAGGGCACTGGCAGGTGAAGTTCCTCAAAACATTCATAGGAAAGGCATAATGAATCCCAGCCAGGAACCTAGCAATTGGAGAGCCAGCAGGGGGGCCATGAAGCTGATTGAGAGCACATGTCTTAACCTGCAGGACACAGGAGGGGATAGTAATCATAGGGGCAGAGGAAGGGAGCCTCCAGAGAACTTGGAAAAACTAAATAGTGACAGAGACCCACAGAGGCCATCTCCCAAATTATCATGAGAACCAAAGTAGGGAGAGTTCAGCAAGAACAGTACTGAGCCATCAGGACCCAAGACTTCTGAACCAAACAGATCTAGAGGGTCACTCAGTCCAGCCCTCTGCCTACAGACTGTACAGCTGGTGCCCAGGCCAAGGGTGGTCCTTGTATTGACAGCACATGCAAAGACTATTAGAGAGGCAGGAGGAAAGAAGAGAGGGACGGAATGGTGACGATCATGATGACTAGGACCTTGGCAACTTTTAAGCACTTACTGAGCTAAGAGCTTTCCATGCATCTTACTGAATACCAACAACAATAATGTGAACTACTATTACCAGGCCCAGACCAGATCCTCCACCTTGGCCAATGGTGTTGCAATTTCAGGAGTCATCCTTGGTTTAGTCCCTGCCCTCATCCAAGCCGTCAACCACTATACCCTGCCAGTTCTCTCCCCTAAACGGAGCTTGAATCTGTCTACTCGTATGCCCACTGCTACCACCCTAGTCCAGCCTACTGTCTCTCACCTGGACTGGTCTCCTCGCTTCACCTCTTCTTTCCCAACTGCTTATTCTTCACTCAGCTGCCCAAGTCATCTTTTCATAGTTCAAATCCAGTCAGGTCTCTTCCTATCTAAAAAGCTTTCTATGGTTCCCCACTATAGAATAGGTAAGGCAAGAGGCAGGAGGATGAGGCTCCAGCTTAGGGGCTCCGATTCAGGAGATTCCATCCTCAGCACGATGCAGCCAATGCAAGAGGCGATGAGGTCTTGGACTGCATTAGTGGAGGTGGAGTGTCCAGAAGGAAAGAGGTGATCATGCCGCCAGGCCTTCATGGGGTTAAATACCAGTGGGTCCACTCCTGAGACCTTACAATGAAACAGACATTGCCACTGAGGGGGTGGGGATCACACCATGTGAAGGATGACTAGGGGGTGAGGGGAGTCCAAACTGCTAAGCTGAGCAGCACTTATTCAATCCCCCATGCTCCGGCAGTTACCTGCTTATGCCACCTTGTCTCTTGTCACCATTCCCCAGAGCACTGCCCACTCCAGCCACCTGAGCTCTCCCCACACCTCCCTGGCTTTGTGCATGCTGTTCCGCCAGCCTGAGTTTCCCCTACTCCCCTGCCATTCAATGGCACTCATCCTTCAAGACATAAGCCAGGTGTCATCACTTCTGGGAAGTCTTCCTTGACTGAGCCCTCCCCACCTCCAGGCAGAAGCGCCAGCCTCTCAGCCTTCAAAGCAGTCTGCACATCCCTCCACACTGTGTTTTAATTATGCGTTGGTTTGTCTGTCTCAGCTAGACTCCGAGCGTGTGAGCCCTGTAAGTAAGGACCGGAATTTGATCTTTCCCTTCATTGCCGCTACATAATCAGAGCCTGATGACTGTCTCTGAGATGAAAGCAGGTATAGGAGCAACCACGATGCCAGGTAGATCTGGTGAAAGACAGGATTAGAATGAGAGCTACAAGGAAGAGGGTGGAAGAGCGTAAGTCTCATTGAAAGAGGTGACATTAGAGATTAGTCCTAAAGCATGGGTAGGGCTCCACCAGGCAGAGCTGGGGAGGACAGAGCTGGCTTGGGGACTCTGCTGACTGTTCCCGATTGAGGATGCTGGAATGGCAGGGCTCAGAAACAGGGCTGAGGGCCAGCTTTAGCCTTGAGTCCACTGGTGACTATGACCTTGGGAGATTCCAGTTCCAGAGTACCTTCCAGCCACAGGAGTGTGGGATCCAAATTCCCAAGGTGGACTCTCTTCCCAGCAGGCCACCAGAATAAACAAACAAACAAATAAATAAATGTGGGTGTTTAAGTAATCAGGTCAGACTCCCTATTGCTTTGAGGGACTTCCCTTTATTCACTTTGCAGCTTGGTCCTATTTTATCCTCTCCAGACTCAAGGCCTGCAAGTAGCTGGAAGGGAACCACATCTTGAGGGGAGTTAGGGGGTCAGGAAGGCCCTTCCTGCTACTTCTTGACACTCTATGTTCTTTGGGGTTTTTTTGGAAACAGGGAAGATGACAAGTTTCAGCCCTAAGAAAAGTGATCAGATGTGTTGACAAGGTCTCCTAGTAACTGGGGACCTGAAAAAGTGTTGCCAAAATCCCACATTCAAACAAGAAAGCATATTTTCTCCGAAACTGGTCAGCTGTTTCCAGGAAGCTGGACTGTGGGCTGGGGTCTAGCCAAGTGACCATGCAGTGAAAAACCAAGTGATCGTTCCCTTCCGTGGCATCAGAGGTGTAGCTGAGGCTGATACCCACCTCGTGCCTGTGAGCACTCTCGGGGCTCAAGAGTGCAGGCTTAAGAGATTTGCCTTGGCTGGCATTTCAGTGTGGTTTCCATCAAGAAACACAAAATAAAAAACAAAACCAACAAAACAACAGAAAAGGAAAATGCCTCGAGGTAAAAAGGTCAAGTTGAGTGGACTTTCAGTGTCTGAGAAACTCCAGCACACTGTTTCTGGAACTCACACCTGGGAGCAGGGAAGAGACAGAAGGGTGCGGTGAAGAGAGAGAGAGGAAGCAATGGGCATTTGGAGAGCACCTACATGGTGGCACAGGGGTTAAGAGCTACAGCTGCTAATTGAAAAAATTGGAAATTCAAATCCATCATGGATACCCTTTGGGGAAGTTCAGCTCTGTCCTGTAGAGTTGCTATGAGTTGGAATCAACTCAACAACAGTGGGTTTGGTTTGGTTGGATGAGGCAGGCACTGAGTTCTGCCTCAATTAGGAGGCCAAAGGGTGCCGTGTTATGGGCGGGACACCAGAGCCAGTCCACTGGTCTGAATTCCAGCATTGCCCACTCTGATTTCGTTCTTAGGTTTTGTATAACCACTCAGAGCCCGTTTCCTCAGCAATGAATACAAGGTGTTAGAGCATTAAATGAGCAAATACATCTAAAAAAGTTTAAAACCCAGGCTGGTTACACAGTAAATGCTTGTTCAGTGTTGGGTATACTATGAACTTATTTAACCCACACAATAATCTATGCAGTACTGTAATAAGAACTCAAACTATATGAATCAACACCAAGCTGGTTCTTGTGAGGCAGAGGTCAAATGTACACCTGTCTCCCCAGAAGACATGGCCCCCAGACTCTGTTAGCCCCAAACTAAAACCACTCCTGAAGCCAACTCTTAAAACAAAGGTTAGATTGGGCAATAAGACATAAAATGATACTTGTGAAGAGTGCTTTTTCACTCAAGTAGAAACAGGAGACTAAGTGGGTAGGTCCTGTCCATGGGCAAGATGAGAAGGTGGAAAGGGACAGGAGCTGGATGAATAGACACAAGAAATAGAGTGGAGAGGAGGAGCATGCTGTCACATTACAAGAACAATGAGGGTCATATAACAATATGTGTATAAATTCTTGTTTGAGAAACTAACTTGAACTACAAACTTTCAATGAAAGCACAATTAAAATACACGCACACACACACACACCTATTCTCCAACTTCTCCACTATTTCTGACACTGTCCACCCAACCCGCCCATCCCCATGGTGCTCTTTCTCTACTGGGCTCAGTAATTCTTTGAAATGATCACAGAGAATTCAAGGAAACAGCATAACTGCCATAACAACTTTAACAACAAAACAGAAAGAACCATATGTAAAGGGTAAGGTTTGGGAGGGGTCCCAGCACAGTGTCACTGTCTACAGGGATACTTACTTATATCTCAAAGGGGCCTCCTCACATTTCCTGAAAACCAATGTGTATGCTCACCCATCACGAAACTGTCACACAAGAGGCTCAGTGATGTCACCTGGTGAGCTCACCTACTGCTCTCTCCCCTCAGCTGTCAGCCAGGGCTCAGTCTTCATATCCTACTGCCACTGTCTGGGTCTGCTCATCGTCACTGCTTCTGGTACAGTTGCAGCTACCTCTGTCACAGGTTAACTTAATCTGGGACTGTCAGAGCACTGTGTCCCGTGTCCAAATAACGTACTCCTCTCCTGGCTCTCACTATCAAGAAGACCCACCTGACGCTCAGTGCTCTAGGGTTTTTCTAGGATAACCCACGTACTCCTTGTTGATTATACACTGGCTCTGGAACCAGCCCTAGTAAAGGCCGGACTGAGGGGAAGGGGACCCAGTTTCGGTGAAGGTCAACTACAGGGTGGGTTGTAAGTCAACCAATCACTTTCAAGCCAATTCTGTGGATGGTAAAACAACCAGTCACTTGCAAGCTACTTACGGTGGCAGGGAGCACAAGGCCATATAAAAAAACCACTGAATCAGAAGTAGACCTTATATTTCCTTCAGTTTTCAGATAAGATAACAGACTCAGAGACCTGCGCAGGTCACACAACTGGCAGAGGCAAGGCTAGGACTCAAGTCCAAGATGAACTGATCTTGTTATATTTCAGTGTCACTTGTTAGGAGCCTACCCTGTTTCTGGTGCCTAGGCTCTCAGTCCTACAGTAGAAGTCCTTTCTGCCCTCAACAGGTGCCCTCCTCGCCCCCCGCCACCAGACGGGATATGTGGAACAGGAAAGGCCTCCCTTAGTGGACCCCCACGCCGTCATTGTAGAAGCAGGATTCATAGGTCAAAAGAGAATCAAGACTAGAATCCTTGTGGTTCTTCTTCCCCCTACCCTCTCTGCTTCTTCCTCAGCGGGGAGGAGACAGTGAGCAGAGGACTGGGAGCTGGCAGACACGGTTCCTGCCCCAGCTCTGCCATTAACCCCATGTTTGACCTTGGGCAAGCCACTTCTCCCATCTGAAAATAAGAAAAGCAAACCAAATTCTCTGCTGTTGACTCGATTCCAAC